>OX382231.1:0-4800000 GCA_947507525.1 Apamea epomidion
AATTCAGAACCAAAAAAGCAAATTGGGCCAAATTTCATGAGAAGTTTGGCAAATTAAAAATAGACCATAAATTCACAGCAACCGCAATAGATAAAATTAAAGACATTGAGCAAATTGACATCATGACAGACAACCTCACAAAAGCAATAGAAGAAGCATGCAAGCAAACAATACCTACCAAAAAAGTCCAAGAGGAACTTACCTTGCCGTGGTGGTCCGAGAGACTCGCTGAGATGAAGAAGACCGTCGCCACCAGGAAGCGCAGGATCCGCTGTGCCGCCCAAATCCGGAAGTCGAAGGTCATAGAAGAGTACCTGAAACTAAAAGAAGAGTACGAGTTAGAATCGGCTAAAGCTCAGACCGAGAGTTGGAAGGAGTTCTGCGAGAAGCAGGATAGGGAGGGGGTCTGGGAGGGAATATATAGGGTGATAGGTAGAACGCAGCGTAGGGAGGAGGACTTGCCATTGGAGGAGAACGGTGACGTACTGGATGCGAGAGGCTCCGTAAAGCTACTAGCTGAAACTTTTTACCCGGATGACCTCCCAGAATGTGACAATGCCCATCACCGATCCGTTCGAATCAAAGCAGAATGCGTAAACTCTGGCGAACAAGATGATCCTTGCGACCCACCGTTTACGCTGGCAGAATTAAAAAATTCAATGGAGTCCTTCAACCCGAAGAAGGCACCGGGTTCCGATGGCTTTACCGCAGACATCTGTTGTCATGCCGTGAGTAGTGACCCGGAATTATTCTTAAAGTTCCTAAACAAGTGCCTAGAACACCATCACTTCCCCACGTCCTGGAAGGAGGCAACAGTCGTGATACTGAGGAAGCCTGGGAAAACCAACTATACCACCCCCAAATCGTATAGGCCGATTGGACTATTGCCTATATTGGGGAAGGCTTTTGAAAAAATGCTGGTGGCCCGCCTAAAGTTCCACCTTTTACCAGGGATGAGCACCCGCCAATACGGTTTCATGCCACAAAGGAGCACCGAGGACTCCCTCTATGCGCTCATGCAACATGTCAACAGTAAGCTAGAGCAAAAAAGGATAGTTACGCTTGTATCGTTGGACATAGAGGGAGCCTTCGATAGCGCCTGGTGGCCAGCGATTAGAGTCCGTCTGGCAGAGGAGAAGTGCCCAATCAACCTTAGGCGGGTCATAGACAGCTACCTCAGAAACCGAAAAGTGACGATCAGGTACGGTGGGGAAGCATACACCAAGGACACAAACAAGGGCTGTGTCCAAGGCTCAATTGGAGGGCCAATCTTATGGAACTTAGTCCTAGACCCCCTCCTAAAAGCAGTAGTGAACAGGGGGAACTACATTCAGGCGTTTGCGGATGATGTTCTCTTAGTCTTTGACGGAGAGACCGCACTAGAGGTGGAGAAATGTGCCAATGCCGCTCTCAATCATGTTCTGGCGTGGGGTGTCGAGAACAAACTCAAATTCGCACCACACAAAACAACCGCTATGGTGATTACTCGAAAATTAAAATACGACACACCACGCTTGAGGATGGGGGGGATCGACATTGGCATATCAAAAGAAATGAAGCTTCTGGGTGTGACCATTGACCAAAAACTGACCTTCAACACCCACGTCTCGCACGTTTGTAGGAAGGCAATCGCGGTCTACAAACAGCTGTGTAGAGCCGCAAAGGTCAGTTGGGGGCTTCACCCAGAGGTTATTCGGGTGATATATGTGGCGACCGTAGAGCCCATAATACTTTACGCTGCTAGCGTCTGGGCACCGGCTGCAAAAAAGTTGGGCATTATAAAGCAACTTGGGACCGTCCAGCGTGGAATTGCTCAGAAAATCTGCAGGGCATATCGCACGGTCTCCCTGAACTCAGCACTAGTGCTGTCCGGAATGCTCCCCCTTGACCTCCGAGTTCGTGAGGCAGCATCACTATACGAAGCCAAGAAGGGGGTGCCCCAGACATCACTGGGGGACAGGGAGGTCGAGCGAATGGCTGCTGCAATCGAGGATCCCCACCCCGCGGCACGTGACATCCTGCAATTCAGCAGCCTGGTAAACCAAGAACAACTGGACAATAACTGCAATTTCGACGTCCGCATATTTACGGACGGGAGCAAGATTGGAGGAGGGGTTGGTGCTTCACTGTCCATATGGAACGGTGAGGCTGAGACCAGAGCCCTCAAACTTGCTCTATCAAATTATTGCACCGTTTACCAGGCTGAACTCCTAGCAATAGCAAGGGCAACTAGGGAGATAACTAGGCTCAACAGTTCTTCCTTCGGAGTTTTCAGCGACTCAATGGCGGCTCTTCAAACAATCACAAATCCTGGATCGCACCATCCTCTTGCTGTCGAAGCTAGGGATAATATAAGATCTGCATCCCTCCAGAGCAAGCTGGTGAACTTGTTCTGGATTAAAGCTCACGTAGGACTATTGGGGAACGAAAGAGCCGACCAACTAGCAAAAGAGGCCGCTGGGAACTCCAAAAGAAGACCTGACTACGATCAGTGTCCGATCTCATTCATCAAGCGAAGCCTACGTATGGCGACGCTTGATGAGTGGAATCGTAGGTACGAAACCAGCGACACTGCAGCCGTGACCAAGTTATTCTTCCCGGATGTGCGGGTTGCTTATGGTATAATTCGCAGGATAGGAACAAATAGCCTGAACACACAGATAATGACGGGACACGGCGGGTTCTCTGAGTATTTGTTTCGTTTCAAGTGCAAGGAGAGTCCCTCGTGCATCTGCGACCCGGATGCAAGCGAAACGGTCCCACATATACTACTCGACTGTCCCCAATTCGCAAAACAACGCTTTAACGTCGAAAATATACTGGGCACGAAAATAACACCTAACAACTTGAAGGACATAATGAAAAGTAAGAAAGCAGAAACATTCTTAGATTATTGTAAATATGTCGTAAAAAGAGTAATCGATCGTAACAAAACCGCATAAGTAAATATGCTGTCATAGTATAGTATATTATATTAGAGACTAGCATAGCATGTAAAGCTGTAAGTATCATAAGATAAAATAGGAATTAATTGAATATATAAAAATAAAATCAAGCTTGGAATAAGTTTTATTATATAAGTGTTAGTGTGTAAAAATAAGCACTGCTCCCTTATCTCTATAAAAATAAAATAAAGAAATATGGATATGTAAAATAGTATAAGAATGGATAATAAGCAGAACTAAAAATGTAAAATAGTATAAGAATAGATAATAAGCAAAAATAAGAATGTAAATTAGTATAAGAATACATAATAAGCTAAAATAAAAATGTAAAATAAACAAGTATCAAGCAAGTGTTAATGTATAAGGAAACTTAATAAAAAACTGTCTCCCTGTTCTTTTCCTGTTGTACCCGAAAAGGAATAAATAAATAAAATATAAACTAAGATAGATAGAAGTTGATAGTTGGGAATCCCACCCAAGACACAAATGAGGATGAATGCAAGAAAGATCAAGTATGAGGAATGAAATTACGAGAGGCATAAATGTGAGAACTGGCATGAACGTAGAGCAGACAGGCATAGGCTCCGATTATGTTGGAGGTAGAAGTATAAAAAAAAAAAAAAAAAAAAAAAAAAAAAAAAAAAACCTAACCTAACCTAACCTAACCTAACCTAACCTAACCTAACCTAACCTAACCTAACCTAACCTAACCTAACCTAACCTAACCTAACCTAACCTAACCTAACCTAACCTAACCTAACCTAACCTAACCTAACCTAACCTAACCTAACCTAACCTAACCTAACCTAACCTAACCTAACCTAACCTAACCTAACCTAACCTAACCTAACCTAACCTAACCTAACCTAACCTAACCTAACCTAACCTAACCTAACCTAACCTAACCTAACCTAACCTAACCTAACCTAACCTAACCTAACCTAACCTAACCTAACCTAACCTAACCTAACCTAACCTAACCTAACCTAACCTAACCTAACCTAACCTAACCTAACCTAACCTAACCTAACCTAACCTAACCTAACCTAACCTAACCTAACCTAACCTAACCTAACCTAACCTAACCTAACCTAACCTAACCTAACCTAACCTAACCTAACCTAACCTAACCTAACCTAACCTAACCTAACCTAACCTAACCTAACCTAACCTAACCTAACCTAACCTAACCTAACCTAACCTAACCTAACCTAACCTAACCTAACCTAACCTAACCTAACCTAACCTAACCTAACCTAACCTAACCTAACCTAACCTAACCTAACCTAACCTAACCTAACCTAACCTAACCTAACCTAACCTAACCTAACCTAACCTAACCTAACCTAACCTAACCTAACCTAACCTAACCTAACCTAACCTAACCTAACCTAACCTAACCTAACCTAACCTAACCTAACCTAACCTAACCTAACCTAACCTAACCTAACCTAACCTAACCTAACCTAACCTAACCTAACCTAACCTAACCTAACCTAACCTAACCTAACCTAACCTAACCTAACCTAACCTAACCTAACCTAACCTAACCTAACCTAACCTAACCTAACCTAACCTAACCTAACCTAACCTAACCTAACCTAACCTAACCTAACCTAACCTAACCTAACCTAACCTAACCTAACCTAACCTAACCTAACCTAACCTAACCTAACCTAACCTAACCTAACCTAACCTAACCTAACCTAACCTAACCTAACCTAACCTAACCTAACCTAACCTAACCTAACCTAACCTAACCTAACCTAACCTAACCTAACCTAACCTAACCTAACCTAACCTAACCTAACCTAACCTAACCTAACCTAACCTAACCTAACCTAACCTAACCTAACCTAACCTAACCTAACCTAACCTAACCTAACCTAACCTAACCTAACCTAACCTAACCTAACCTAACCTAACCTAACCTAACCTAACCTAACCTAACCTAACCTAACCTAACCTAACCTAACCTAACCTAACCTAACCTAACCTAACCTAACCTAACCTAACCTAACCTAACCTAACCTAACCTAACCTAACCTAACCTAACCTAACCTAACCTAACCTAACCTAACCTAACCTAACCTAACCTAACCTAACCTAACCTAACCTAACCTAACCTAACCTAACCTAACCTAACCTAACCTAACCTAACCTAACCTAACCTAACCTAACCTAACCTAACCTAACCTAACCTAACCTAACCTAACCTAACCTAACCTAACCTAACCTAACCTAACCTAACCTAACCTAACCTAACCTAACCTAACCTAACCTAACCTAACCTAACCTAACCTAACCTAACCTAACCTAACCTAACCTAACCTAACCTAACCTAACCTAACCTAACCTAACCTAACCTAACCTAACCTAACCTAACCTAACCTAACCTAACCTAACCTAACCTAACCTAACCTAACCTAACCTAACCTAACCTAACCTAACCTAACCTAACCTAACCTAACCTAACCTAACCTAACCTAACCTAACCTAACCTAACCTAACCTAACCTAACCTAACCTAACCTAACCTAACCTAACCTAACCTAACCTAACCTAACCTAACCTAACCTAACCTAACCTAACCTAACCTAACCTAACCTAACCTAACCTAACCTAACCTAACCTAACCTAACCTAACCTAACCTAACCTAACCTAACCTAACCTAACCTAACCTAACCTAACCTAACCTAACCTAACCTAACCTAACCTAACCTAACCTAACCTAACCTAACCTAACCTAACCTAACCTAACCTAACCTAACCTAACCTAACCTAACCTAACCTAACCTAACCTAACCTAACCTAACCTAACCTAACCTAACCTAACCTAACCTAACCTAACCTAACCTAACCTAACCTAACCTAACCTAACCTAACCTAACCTAACCTAACCTAACCTAACCTAACCTAACCTAACCTAACCTAACCTAACCTAACCTAACCTAACCTAACCTAACCTAACCTAACCTAACCTAACCTAACCTAACCTAACCTAACCTAACCTAACCTAACCTAACCTAACCTAACCTAACCTAACCTAACCTAACCTAACCTAACCTAACCTAACCTAACCTAACCTAACCTAACCTAACCTAACCTAACCTAACCTAACCCAGTTCCCCCCCAGCCCTCGCGGTGGTCGGATCGTTTTTGAAGTCGCTCCGCTGTTAAAAATTCGAAAAAGTGGTAAAAAGTGCTCGGATTTCAACAAATCAAGTGTCGGTGTGTAGAGGAAAGTTGCCCCTACACGCCTAAGTTAAAACGCAAACTGGATTGCAGTGCTGTGCAGTGCAAAAACTGAAAAACCCTCTTTTTAGAGGTTAAGTTTTCCTAAAGTGAACTACTTGACGCATTTACCACGGAACAAGATCGACAACCCCATGTTTTTCTTTTGGAAAACATAGCGAAGCAGCTTTACCTGGGCTCCTGACCACTCAGACAACACCTCGACTCAGAACTTCCTGAGATATTCAGGAAAAACAAAAAAGCACGTGCTCTGAAAAACTTCAAGGAGACACGTCAGTTGCCGGAAACTTTGCAGTTCGCGAGAGGCACCTGGGAGTGGACAATATCCGCAAGTACATGAATTTTATCTCGTGTACCCTCAGCTCTATTACAATTAGAAAATTGAAACTTTGGTTACCCATAACTCCTGAAATAACGTCAAATTTGAAAATCTTCAACTGCTATCTTTTGCGCGCTCATCAGAAGAAGACATCCTGAAAAATCTAGATTTTTAGCTGTCTTAGTTATAACGTAGTAATTAAAAAACTGTAAAAATTACATAAACATAAATTTCGACAGGAAAAATCCTGAAAACCCAAAATTTTATATTTGGATCGTGTAGCGTACTATTTACCAATTATTTAAACATTTTTTCCAAAATTTTTTGATTTGCGGTTCCAAAGATATGAAATTTTTAGTTATTTTTTAATATAAAATAGAAATAAATAGAAATAAATTAATTTTAGTGATAGAATTGACTTCTGCATGTGTTTAGCGAATAGTTTAAGCCCAAAGTCGCGCCCAATAACTTTAAAATCCACGGAAATAGCTTTTTTCAGCCATTTTGGTTTTAGTGGTTAAATTTTTAACTGTAAATATCTCCTAAGTTATTGAGCGTAGAGAACCCAAATTTGTACTTTTCTGAGCAGGACACTTGCGACTACATTTTAAATTTATTTTCAGGCGTTTTTCAGGGCTGAAAATTTTCAGCGCTGAAAATAGCTTTGATCTATACGTAAGGTTAGGGCAAGACCCACATTTGAAACCGCAACTCCCTCCGATAAACGGTCGCGGAGCTAGAGCCACTTAAAGTTGGCATTTGACAGTTGGGCGGCCATATTGGAAAATTTCAACTCAACGTAGCTCCGGACTCAATGGTCGTAGAGAGTTGCGGTCTTAACATTGTTGGTTCAGGGGGGCGCAGTCTATCGTATACAGTAGTTTTCGGGCGATTTCAGGCTGAACATTTTCAGGAATCCGGAGGCCACTTTGCATGAGTGAGCGGGCCGGGCCAAGCCGAAAGAGTCCAAACTCGGGTGTTCTGCGACCAGCCAAAGCGGAGATATTACCTGCCAAAGACTAACTTTGACAGCTGTGCCGCCATCTTGGGGAAATTTCAAATACCAATATCTCCGCAACGGAGGGTCGTGGAGCGACGGGATTTGCTTTGCTGGGATTGGCTAACGCTTGACTTTGGGGTGGGTTGGCTTTCAGGCGTTTTCAGGGGAAAAAATTTTTTCAGCCTGAAAAGCTTTTCATTGTGTAGATCTCGTCGAGCTCGGTAAAATAAACCCAAGCACGGGTAAATTCGGTCTGCTGGTTGCGGAGTTTTCGGGTTTTAACCACTTTCTGGCCGCCATCTTGAAGCGTAACCAGAATTTTCAAACTCTGATTGCTCCGGAACCCTTAGTGCTGGGTACCTCGTGTTTGGTGTTGTTGAGTCTGGCTTGGCGGGCTCTACCCATTGACGGTATCGAGCAGACTCTACATAGAGCCACTCTACCAAAAATTTTAAAATTGGTTTTTTGACCTTGGAAATTGACACCAGGGCCTAAGTGGAGTCTTATATAACTGCCCGAAACCCTGTACCCCGGGTAGAGTCCTAGTAGAGGCGATTTAAAAATTTTTTTTTTTTTGCTGATACTCTACCATAGTTTTTAAGAATTTTGTGCGGTTTTATTAAGACATCCTAGCTTTATTGAGCTATACGGACAAAGTAACTTAGTTACCTACAACAACTATTAACTTTTAACCGTTAAATAACGGACCCGCGGCCCTAGGTTGGGAACATTTGTTTTTACTTTTTTTTTAAAAATAAACAACGACGTCATACTCTCCTGGCCAAGACAGACGGACGTGAAGTGACTAAACCCTAAAGGGCTTAAGTAACTTGACCAATCTAAATTCGCGGACACTAATAAATTGACCGGACATTAAAATACTTCGTTTTTGCTTTTACTTACAATATTCCTTCTTAACAATATTATAGAAACTCAATGTCCGGTAAACGTTAGAAGAGTGATGGATAGCTACCTGGAAGACAGGAAGGTCAGGGTGAGATATGCGGGCCAGGAGGTCACCAGGGCAACTAACAAAGGCTGTGTCCAAGGATCGATAGGGGGCCCGATTCTTTGGAACCTACTACTTGACCCCCTACTGAAAGGCCTGGTACAAAGGGGAGACTACTGCCAAGCCTTCGCCGATGACGTAGTTCTGATGTTCGATGGGGACTCAGCAACGGGGGTCCAGCGACGTGCCAATGGCGCTCTCGAGTATGTTCACCAGTGGGGAGTCAGAAATAAGTTAAGATTCGCACCGCAAAAGACGAAGGCAATGATCATCACGCGGAAACTTAAATACGACACCCCGCTGTTGAGCATGGGCGGGATCGATATTGGTATGTCGCAGGAAATCAAAGTCCTGGGGCTGACCATTGACAACAAGCTGACGTTTAATGCCCACGCATCTAATGTATGCAAAAAGGCATTAAACCTGTACAAGCAGTTGTCAAGGGCAGCCAGGATCAGCTGGGGACTCAATACGGATGTCATACGATCCATCTACACGGCAGTAGTCGAACCAACAATTATGTACGCAGCAAGTGCGTGGGCACCAGCAACCAAAAAGCTGATGGTGCGCAAACAGCTGAACGCGGTCCAAAGGGGATTTGCACAGAAACTGTGCAAATCCTATCGCACAGTCTCCCTAAACTCGGCACTGGTGCTGGCTGGGATACTACCCCTTGACCTCCGAATACAAGAGGCAGCAGCCCTGTATGAGGTAAGGAGGGGGGTACCTCGACCAGCATTAGGAGATAAGGAGATCGAGCGACGCACCGCGTTCGACAAAACTCCCCACCCAGCCAAACATATAAGCCTGCAGTTCATATGCCTGGCAGACCAGGAACAACACAACAGCCACTGCACTCAAGCAGTGCGAATATACACGGACGGTAGCAAGATCGAGGGCAAGGTTGGAGCATCACTGTCTCATTGGAGCAATGATGCTGAAACAAAAGCCCAAAAGCTTAAGCTGTCGTCCCACTGCACCGTCTTCCAGGCAGAACTGCTGGCCATATGCAAGGCCACGAGGGACATCTTGCGTAGTCCAAAAGCCAGCTTTGGGATATACAGCGACTCCAGATCGTCGTTGGAAGCGGTCACCAACCACCGCTCACTCCATCCCCTCACAGTCGAAATCCGCGAAAATCTGCGTCAGTGCAGGGAGAGATCCAAAAAAGTTGAACTTTTTTGGATCAAAGCCCACGCGGGACTGGAGGGGAATGAGAGGGCAGACCAGCTAGCTAAGGACGCCGCCCTCACCACCAAAACAAGGCCTGACTACGACCAATGCCCGATTTCATTCGTCAAGCGACAGATCCGTGCGGACACGCTTGACGAATGGAATCGGAGATACAGATCGGAGGACACAGCCGGCGTTACTAAGACATTTTTTCCGGATGCCATCCAGGCGTATAGTCTGGTTAAATCAATGAAACCGACTGGAATACTGACTCAAGTACTGACAGGGCACGGCGGGTTCTCCGAATACCTAAACAGGTTCAAGTGCAAGGAGAGCCCATCGTGCATATGCGACTCGGACAAAACAGAAACTGTGGATCACATACTGACTGACTGCCCCGCTTACGGTCTGGAGAGGTATGAGGTCGAACAAAAACTAGGCATGGAGGTATTAACGGCAAACTTTAATAATCTACTGACAAATAAGCACACCAGTAATCAGTTTATTGGGTACTGCATAAAAGTAGCTAACAAGGCCATAAATAGGAATAAGTAAACGAAAAATATGCTTAGGATTCATATTGGTACATAATATGTAACAGTAGCAAACGACAGATCGTTGAAAATGTCCGAAAATTACAACCCATAAACATGTTTTTCTTGACTAGACACGTGTAGCTTAATTAGGATAGACTATGATATAAGCAACTTAGAGTTAAGAAGTATTTATTATAGATATAAGGATGTACAAAATGTAAATGACTGTGTAGTTGTAAGGATAGTTTTAAGGTAACAGACCCAAGACAAATACATTTGTAACAGCACTCAAAGATTTAGCTGAAAAAGGGCTCTGATAATGTCAGAGGTGACACATGTAAGGCAGGAGTGTGGTTTTAGCCGGTAAGAGTCCGGCACTGCCCAGACTGGCTCATTAGTGAGGCAGCTTGGGCGTCCATGAGGATTTCCCACTCCTGCCAAAACAAAAAAAAAAAAAAAAAAAAAAAAAACCTAACCTAACCTAACCTAACCTTTTTTTTTTTTTTTTTTTTTTTTTTTTTTTTTTTTTTTTTTTTTTTTTTTTTTGGTCTCGGGGGGAAAATCCTCATGGACATCCTCCGCCCTGGGGAAGGCAGAGGGGCATGCCGGACTCTTACCGGCTAAAAACCACCCCGGTGTTCCATCTCACACCTACGCCGGGGGTCGCGGGAACGTACGATCCTTCCGCAACCCCCGACTGGTGCCGGCCCGCCACCGCGGGCCTCCTCGGGTCAGGGGGGGGAGTGAGGTGTTAGACTCCCCCCGCGACGTCTAAGAGGGGCGCGCGTGGAACACTACGCGCCGCCACCTCGGGTCCTGATGTGCGGGGGGCAACGGACGTCCCCTCGCCCGTCGCCCCTGGACCCATTTAGGGGGGCTGGAAGAGGGCGTTGTCCGCCCTCCGCCGACGCCCGGTGCGCCTGCTGCGGGCCGGGTGAGTGGACGAGATCTCCCTCTCCCTTTCCGCAGCCTCCTTCTGCGAGACGACTGTTTCGCAGAAGGAAACCACCGCGTCCCAGGACTCTTCGCTGCCGACCATCGACTCGACCACGGCCGGCAGCGACAGGTCACTGCCTACTTCTGAGATGAGGGCACGGCGTGGCTCCTCCCAGGCGGCACACTCTGCCAGCGTATGCCGCGCCGTGTCCTCCCGGCAGTCGACGCAGTGGTGACACCGGGCGTCCGGCTCCCTGTTAATGCGACACAGGTACTTCCCGAAGCAACCATGCCCCGAGAGCACCTGCGTCACCCAAAACGACAGGGAGCCGTGCCTCCTCCCGAGCCAGCGCTCGAGCACCGGCCGGACCGCCTCGATGGTGACGAGGCCAGCGGTAGGGCGTGTAAGCCTGTCCCGCCATTCCGCCACCAGGACCTCGCGAAGCTGAGACCGACGCAGCTCCATGTGTCGCTGCATCGGTCGCTCACCTCGTGCCCTCGCTTCCTCGCGCCACCGATACAATGACGCGAGTACTTTCGCCTCGAGGTCCCAGGGCGGGGATCCAGCCAGTACACAGGCCGCCTCGTAGGAGATCGTGCGATATCCCCTGATGACTCTGACGGCCATCGCTCTTTGCGGTTTCCGCAATATTGCGATACTGCCGGCCGTCAGGTCAGAGGCCCACACCGGGGCCCCATACAGGGCCATCGATCGCACGATCCCCACATAGAGCCGCCTACAGGCGGCGCTCGGGCCCCCCAGATTGGGAAGCAGCGTTGATAGCGCCCCAGCCGCACCCAATAACTTGGGCGCCAGCCGCCGGAAGTGGGGGCCGAAGTCCCACCGGCTGTCGAGCACCAATCCCAGGTACTTCATGGTAGACTCGACAGCGATCCGAGCCCCCCCGACCACGATGTGTGAGCCGGGTGGCGGCGCCCGCCGGGGGCCATGAAACACCATGGCCTCCGACTTGCTGAGGGCCACCTCCAGGCCTAGGCGACGTATGCGGTCCACCACCTGTGAGACCGCAGCCGTCGCCAGCAACGCTGCCTCCCTGTGCGAGCTCCCCCGGGCAGTGACCAGCGTGTCATCCGCATAACACGTCAGGTCTACCCCCGGTCTGAGCTCGCCCCTCAGCACCCAGTCGTATCCGACGTTCCACAGGAGCGGGCCTAGGACCGAGCCCTGCGGAACGCCGCACGACATGTGGCGCTGGTTTCTGCCATCACGTCCCATGTAGGTGACACACCTCTCTGACAGATAAGCCCCAACGATGTGGCGGAGGTAGGGAGGCACTCGATGATACCGCAGTGCCTCCCGAATACAACTCCAGGGCAGGGTGTTAAAGGCGTTGGAGATGTCCAAGGACACCGCCAACATCACCCCGCCCCGGGACACCGCTTCCTCCGCCAGGACTCTCACTCGCGACACTGCGTGTATGGTGGAGCGCCCATGCCGAAACCCGAACTGACTGTCGTCCAGATCCGGCCCCTCTCTGCACAAGTGGCCGACGAGGCGGGCTGCGATTACTCGCTCAAACAGCTTACCCACCTCGTCTAGCAGCACTATGGGCCGGTATGCGGACGACGAGTCCGCAGGGCGCCCCGCCTTCCTGAGCAGGACCAGACGACCAGATTTCCACAAAGAGGGAAACTGGCCCTGCTCAAAGCACGCTGTGTAGAGTCCTCTCAGTTGGGGCTCAAGCTCCTTCAGAGCGAGGGCTAACGCACAGCCGTGGATCCCGTCAGGCCCCGGAGCTACGTTCTTGGCCCGGAGCCGCATCACGGCTGCCCCCATCTCTGCCTGTGTCACCTCTGGGACGCTGATGGCGTTCTCCTCTGTGGACTCTGTGGCTGTGGACAAAGCCATCGGCGGCGGCATATGCTCCGCTCTTGCCGGGAAGAGGGCTGCGACCACTTCCTCCAGCAGCTCGGGTTGGAGACTCTCCGTAAGTGGGGGCACCGCGGCTCGAAGTCTCCCTCGGACCGCGCGATAAGGGCGCCCCCACGGATCCCCGTTTAGAGTCTCCAACATCTCCTCCCTGGCTCGCGTCTTCACCTCGCTGATGGCCAGCCACAGAGTCCCCTTCGCCACGCGGTACACCTCATACAGCGCGGCTTCTTCGTCAGGGACCCGACGACGTCTCCTCCGGTATCGGGTGTACTGGCGCCTAACCGCCACGCACGCGACGCGCAGCTGCGCGATCTCGGCGGTCCACCAGTACACCTGGCGCCTTGCTGACTGTGCGTGGACCCGGGGCATGGACGCGTCGCAGATTTGCGTCATCGCCCCGCGGAACCACAGCGCCTCCTGCTCGACGTCGACGGGTCCGTTCATTGCCGACTCCCGGCTCCAGGCCTGGACAATAGCGGCCTCCTCGAGAAGCTCCCTGTCGATGCGCTTACGCGCCCAGCGCGGACCGTCCGTTCGCGAGGCCGGTGAACCGCGCGCGACGGTGGTCTGGGCGGAGACGTCGAAGCGGATGTATCGGTGATCCGACAACGTCTCCACCTCCACGGCGACACGCCAGTCGCGGACACGACCCGCGACAGCGGGGCTAGCGAACGATACGTCCACTATAGACCCGCCCCGCTGCCGCACGCACGTGTATACCGAGCCCCGATTTAGGACGGTCAAGCCACTCGTGACCGCCCACTCCTCCAGCGCCTCGCCCCTAGCATCGGTCACAGGGGACCCCCACGCCGCAGACTTGGCGTTGAGATCCCCCAGCAACAGCACCGGGCGAGGGTGGAGTCGGCCCACGACGGCACCCAACTCGACAAGGAACCTCTCGAAGTCGGCGAGACTCTTGTTGGGCGAGAAATACGCCCCAACCGTGGGGAGCGGAGCTTGTGGCTGCAGGACGCCTCTGCTGCCATTCCGCCCTCTGCGCAGCAAGCTCCCGCTTCAGGTCCTCGAGCTCAGATCTGAGACGGCCGTTCTCCTCCCACAGTTTCGCCGTCTCCTCTGAGCTTGTGCGACTCAGGAGGACCCCAACTGCCTCCTTGATGCCGTCAGCCGCCTCCTTCAGAGCGCGCGTGAACGTGCCCTTCAGACTGCCAGATTTAGTGGCAACCTTCAGGACGACGTCCACGCCGTCCAAAACTTGGCGACTGAGCGCCACCGCGGACAGGCTCTCACCGGCAGCCGCCTGAGCAGAGCGCCGCTCTCGGGCCAGTCGTGCCATCTCGCTGACCTCGTCAGCCGCCACCGCCTTCCGCTGCGCTCGCTTTGCGGCGTTCGCCTCCGCCTTGTTGGACCCCAGCAAGGATAGGAGCGAGGACGAGGAGCCCTCACTCAGGTCCACTATCGAGGGCCCGGGGTCACTTTCCACGCTCTCTATTGGACGCTCTGCGGAAGCTGGTGTAGCGGGCCGAGAGATCGGCACGAAGCGACCCGCTCGGTCACGGCCCGGCAACCGAGCGGGGGCTCCCCCGGCCACCGCGCGACCCCGCCCTCTCTGTGCCGTTGGCACTTTGGGGGCCGACAGGTTCTCCTCACTGGAGGAGAGGCCCATCGACCCCGAGTCCTCGCTTCGCATGCGTTTCAGCGCGCGCGAGTTCAGGTCCCTGTCGGGACATGAGTCTCCTCGACTCTTGTTGCCGTCCACGACGGCACGCGGTACTTCTGCGTGGCACAGGCGCTCCAGGCTAACCCGGAGCTCCTTTTTTTGCGACGCAGAACTTGGTTGACGAAGGTCGGCGGTGGTCTGCCGGCCCACGAGACTATTGGTGCCCCCCCCAGATACGGTGGGGCTGCCTTCCGAAGAAGGGCGGGACTGACCCTCCTTGAGTAGGAGGGTACCCGCCTGGGGAATATTTCCAGTAGTCCTGCTTTCCATTATGTTCCTTTTATGGGTGAGGTCCCTTTTTGCCACGCTAATGACCGGATCCCCTCCGGCCATTCATCCCCTCGGCACGCTAGACCTTGGGATTGGGGTGATTTTTTAGAGAGGTTGTCTTCCTCGCGGCCCAGGCCTCAGTGGCCCGGACCCCCGGTCCTGAACCCAGGATTACGGGGTGGCCGACGGCTGGCAGAACCAACCACCGCCCCGGCGTCCCTACGCTGCCGCCGGATACCGGACAGACGCAGCGCGGACATGGACACCCTCCACCACCCACACTGTAGTGGGTTCAGCGGCGCGAACCGCCCCTCCCCAGTCTACGCCCACTCACTTTCCTCTGTAAGCAGAGGAGGAGTAGACGTATGGACTATCTGTAGCCCGGTTCCCTTCAACGACCATCAAGGATGATCGGTGATTGGAACCATGACCCTTCCCCGTTTGTTGAAGATTAGCCGCCAGCCCCAAGTGTCCACCAAAACTTGGTAGGCACTTGGAGCTGACGTTGCCCAGGGTGCGCCACGAGGAGGCTCTTCAACATGCACCCCAACCTAACCTTTTTTTTTTTTTTTTTTTTTTTTTTTTTTTTTTTTTTTTTTTTCTCGCTGAGAAATGCTTTATGCATCCCCGTCTCGCGGGGGACGAGACGGGGTATGTGGGACTCCCTGTCGGAATGACAGTATACCCACTAAAACTCAGCGGTGTTCCCACATCGCCGTGATGGGAGGGCCATGGGAAACCGGCGTAGCCTTTACTTCCACAGCCCTCCCGGCGCATGCCCGCCTAGATGGTATGGCGGGCCCCGCATGCCCCCCAGGTTGGGGGGCTACGGGAATGGCCGAGAACACCTGGCCATTCCCGTCCCACACTGGTGGAGGCCTGTGCGATACAGGCAACGGTGCCCCCGCACCCGTTGCCTGCTGACCTCCACGCCCGCCTAGCTGGCGGTCCCCGCATGCCCCCCGCGTTGGGGGGGCTACGGCCGCAGAGGATAGGGAGAGCGGCAACGTAACACCGACACTCCTCTTCCCCTGCGGCCCCACCGCGTCCGCCATCTAACGGTGACGGCCCCGTTAAGGCCGCGGAAGGTAGGGAGAGCGGCAACGTAACACCGACACTCCTCTCCCGCCGCGGCCTCGAATCCTCAGCCGCAATGTCTCCCATGGGAGGGACATCGCGGCCCGCCTCAGGTAGGTTGCGATGTCACCCAAGCGGCACCGCCACCTACCCGCAGGCCGCTCGTCGTCGGCTAAGCCGCAAAGCCTTAACGAGCGGCCCCCGCTGGGGTTCCTCTTAGCTTCACCGTGGTCGCCGGCCACGGCTACTGAGCCCCCCCGCCTCGTCAATGCGGGAACCCACCGGGGGGGAACCTAACCTAACCTTTTTTTTTTTTTTTTTTTTTTTTTTTTTTTTTTTTTTTTCTCGCTGAGAAATGCTTTATGCATCCCCTTCTCGTGGGGGACGAGCCGGGGTATGTGGGACTCCCTGTCAGAATGACAGTATACCCACTAAAACTCAGCGGTGTTCCCGCATCGCCGTGTTGGGAGGGCCATGGGAAACCGGCTTAGCCTTTACTTCCACAGCCCTCCCGGCGCATGCCCGCCTAGCTGGCGGGCCCCGCATGCCCCCCGAGCTGGGAGGCTACGGGAATGGCCGGGAACACCTGGCCATTCCCGTCCAACACTGGTGGAAGCCTGTGCGATGCAGGCAAGGGTGCCCCCGCACCCGTTGCCTGCTGGCCTCCACCTGGGAGGAGTCGGAGATGACTGTCAAATTGACGTCTTCTTCGACCCCTCCTCCGCCTTCTGAGCGCCGCCGCGTGAGGATCGTCCTCCCGCGCGCGCTCCGCCGCCTCCTTCTGGGACATGACGTGTTCGCAGAAGGAGGCGACTGCCGCCCAGGACCCCTCATCCCCCAGCATGGCGTTAACCAAACCGGGCAGTGAGAGGTCCCGTCCGATCGCCGCAATGAGACTGCGGCGAGGCTCGGACCACGACGGGCACACCTCGAGTGTGTGCTGCGCCGTGTCCTCCGCCGCGCCACAGTCGTGGCACGACGGCGTCTCCTCCCGTCCGATCCGGTGCAGGTACGATCCGAAACAACCGTGTCCGGACAGCACCTGCACCAGACGGAACGAGAGGAATCCATGCGACCGCTCGAGCCAGTCTCGCAGGACCGGCCCAAGCGCGTCGAGGGTTCGGCGGCCAAAGGCTGCGGTGGCGAGGTCCCCCGTCCAATGGACGACGATGGCGTCCCTCGCCTCCCGCCGGACGGCCTCCCGCTCTTCCGGGGCGGTGCGTTCTGCTCTCGCCCTCCGCCCCGCCCTCCATTCGTACACTCTGGCGAGCACCCACGCCTCGAGTTCCCAAGGCGGAGTGCCGGCCAGAGCACACGCTGCCGCGAAGCCCACCGTGCGGTAGGCCCGCGCCACCCGCTGGGCTATGGCCCTCTGAGGTGCCCGCAAGGCGGCGGCGTTCTCCCTCCTATGGAGGGAGTCCTCCCAGATAGGGGCCCCGTAGAGGGCCATACTCTTAAGGATGCCGGCGTAGAGTTGCCGGCATCGTGCGCTGGGCCCCCCCAAGTTGGGAAGGAGCCACGATAGCGCCCCCGCAGCCTTCAGCAGGCGCGACGACAGCCCGCTAAAATGCGGACCGAAGCGCCACCTGCTGTCGATCACAAGGCCCAGATATTTCATCTGGGCCTTGACCTCGATTCTGACGCCCTCCACGAAGATGTGGGCGTCAGGTGGGGGGCGCTGCCGAGGTCCGTGGAAGAACACGGCCTCGGTCTTGTGCAGCGCCACCTTTAGACCTAGGCGGCGGATCCTCGCTGCGACCAAGGATCCGCCTGCCGAGGCCAAGTTGGCCGCCTCCCTGAAACTCCCCCCCCGGGCGGTGAGGAGAGTGTCGTCCGCATAGCAGACGACGCTCGTGCCTCGGAGGAGAGTTCCCCGCAAGAGCCAATCGTAGCCGACGTTCCAGAGGAGTGGTCCTATGACTGACCCCTGTGGAACGCCGGCTTCGACGGTATACCGCCGGACTTGGCCAGTCCTATTTACCAGGAGGATCGCCCGATCCTCCAGGTAGCTGGCCAGCAGACTGCGCAGGTATCGAGGCACTCCGTGGAATCGGAGCGCCTCTAGGATGGTGGAGTGGGGAACGGAGTTGAAGGCGTTGGCTATGTCGAATGACACCGCCAGCAATCCGTCCCCCGCCTCCATCGCCTCCTTCACCTGCCCCTTAAGGCAGGACAGCGCGTCCACCGTGGAACGCTCAGCCCGAAACCCGAACTGAGCGTCCGACAAGTCCGGCCCGGTATCCCGCAGATGGCCCTTTAGGCGACCAGCGATTATCCCCTCGAACATTTTGCCGACCTCATCTAGAAGAACGATGGGTCGGTATGCCGAGGGGGAGTCTGCTGGGCGGCCCTCCTTTCGAAGGAGGCACAACTGCCCCTCCTTCCACGGTTTCGGGAACCTCCTAGACGCAAGGCATGCGCTGAAGAGGTCCCGAAACCTCCCCTCCATTCGAGTGGCGGCGATCGCCACCACTCTTGCGGGGACACCGTCGGGGCCTGGAGCCGTCTTCTTGGCGCGTATACGAAGGATCGCCGCGCCAAGTTCCGACTCCGTGACAGGAGGGGGGGCCTCCTCTTCCTCCTCGTCTACTAGCGGGGCTCCACACATCACTGGCGGGGTGAAATTGTCCCTGCCCGGGAACAGAGACTGAACCACCCCGTCCAGAAATGAGGGTTCCAGGGTCTCGGCAACCGGGGGACCAAAGGGGCGCAATTTGTTGCGCGCCGCCTTATACGGTCTCCCGTAGGGGTCGTTGTCGAGACCCTCCAACAGCTCGGCTCTCGCCGAGTCTTTTGCGGCGGCGATGGCCCGATCGAGGACCTTTTTTGCCTCCACGTATACGTCGTAGAGGTGGTCCTCGTCGGCCCGGTCCCGTCGATGCCGCCGCCGACTCCGCGTGTAGGCCCTCCTTGCCTCCGCACAAGCTGCTCGAAGCCCCGCCAGCTCCGCCGACCACCAGTACACGGCGCGTTTGGGTGGTGGTCGGCGAGACCGAGGCATGCTAGAGTTGCATACCTCGGTCAGACACTCCCTCAGCTGCCCCGCTGCGGTGTCCACATCCAGGCCGGCGGTAGGCGGCGAAAGCCAGTCCTGGATGAACGCCGCCTCCGCCGCTGCCTCCCTGTCCAGGCGGGTGAAAGCCCACCGCGGGAACGGTGATCGCCCCGAGATGGGCCGCATCGCTCCGGGGCCCCTGGTGGAGATGTCGAACCGCACGTAGCGGTGGTCCGACATGGTCTCCACCAGGTCCACCCGCCAGTTCAGCACGCGTGCGGCTAACGCAGGGGTGGCGAAAGTGACGTCCACTATTGAGCCACCCTGCCGCCGCACGCATGTCTGGACGCTTCCTCTGTTCAAGAGGGAGAGTCCAGAGGAGGCTGCCCACATCTCCACCGCCCGCCCGCGTGCGTCGGTGGCCGGGTTGCCCCAGGTCACCGACTTGGCATTCAGGTCTCCCAGCAGGGAGACCTGCCGCGGCGCCACCCTGCCGACCACGGCGGCCAGGACTCCGAGATAATTCTCAAAGTCCTGGAGAGGGCGGTTTGGGGAGAAATATACCCCCACAAGGGCTATGTCTCCCCACGCGGCGGCCACGTATCCCGGTCCTCTCTCTAATAGCGAGAGGGGAGGGGAGTCCGTGGAAGACCGCGCCGCTAGTGCCACCGAGTCGTCCTCGTCACCCAGCCAGCTGCTGGGGATCGAGTAGGGCTCGGCGACCACCGCTACGTTCACCAACCACTCGGCCATGACCTGCACTACCAGGTCCTGGGCCGCTTTGCAGTGGTTGGCGTTCGCCTGGAGGATGCGATAGTCGGAAAGCATTATTCCGACATCGCACCCCTCTCCTCAGCTACCGCCGCTGGCGCTGCAGCGACGGCGATGGCGGCGGCGGTGGTGGCAGCAGGGCAAACCTGCGCCGGCACTATGCCCTTCCTCACGGGGGGCTTGCAGCTCCTGCCCGTCATCCTGTGGTCCGCGGGACGGCCACTGGCGGCACACGCCTTGCAGTGTGGCGTGGTGGCGCGGCAAGTGGCACTCTTGTGTCCCTCTTGCCCGCACTGGTAGCACGTGTCTCCCCAGTCGGACTTGGAGGGACACGTGGCTCGGGTGTGGCCGAACGCGAAGCACTTGAAGCAGCGCGTAGGCTGGTCTTCAAGTGCCCGGACCACAGCCGAGCTGAGCCCCACGAGCAGCCGTCCCTTGGTCGCAGCAAGGACGGCCGCAGCCGCGGCGACTGGGCACTCGACGCGGATGATGCCCATGCCGCGGCGGCCGATCCCGATGGATCCACCCCTCACTGCGCCAGCGTCGCAGCCTCCAGCTGCGGCGACGGCCGCCACCACATCCTCCTTGGTGACCGAATCGTCCAGATCGGCCACCTCCAAGGCTGCGGTCTTGACGGGCTTGACGACCGTCGCCACATCCGCGATGACCTCTTGCAACTTTGTTGCGAAGAGGTCCGCATTGGTGCCGCGCTCTACCCCCGAGAACTCGAAAATTCGAGCCCCGGTTAGGGTTCGGCGGCACGTAATATGGCTGATCCCCAGCTGGGAGGGATCAGCATTGGTACGAGCCCGTCTTAGGACGGACTCGTATGTCTCGCCCCGCTCCACGGCCGCCGGGGTGAGGGTCACGACGACGGCCGCGGTTTTGGGAGGAACCAGCTTCCTCCCGCCGGCTGGAGCCCGTTTAGCTGCAGGAGCAGTCGCGGCGGGCTTGGGGGCCGACTTTTGCACTCCCTTGCCCTTCCCTCTCTTGACCACTTCCGTCCACGACTGGTTGGACGGGGTGGTGGAGGGAAGAAAGGCGTCTTCCTCCTGGGAGTCCTGGGTGGCTGCTGGCGTGGCAGATGACCCAGTCGATCTCTCCGCGCTTGTGGTGGGGGCTTGAGGAGCCGCCTTCGTCCTCTTGCCCTTCCCTTTGCCCTTGGAGGGCTTTGGGGCCTGGGGCTGCGCAACCGATGCCGGGCCTGCTAGAGTAGCAGCTTCCAGCTCCCGCTGTGGTGGCTTATCCGCCGCTAGTGGCGGGCGGAGCCGCCTTTCCGGCAGGAGCCGGTCCTCAATGCCTGCGAGGCAGGCCCTGGTGAAGGCCCTCTCCTCCATGACAACCTTGCGGATTATATCCTCAAGGTTGGAAGGGGAGGAGGAGCCTCCTACCACCGGACACGGGGCAGGCTGAGCAGGCCGAGCCGTGGCCTCAGCCAGCTTCAGGTGTAGCTGGCTGACCTCCGCCTGCAGGCGATCCACCTTCGCCTGCAGCTGCCGCGTCTCGTCCGTGGCCGTCCGCTTCACCAGCTCTGCGACGATGCCGTGCATGCTGGCAGCCCGGCATTTGAGGGCCTTTTGGAAGGTCCCCTTCAGGTTGGAGGACTTTGAGGCGACCTCCAGGACCTCCTCTCTGTCCTCCTGCGCCATGCGCTCCAGTTCCGCCAGGGAGTGGTCAGCATACAGGACATTGGATGCCCCATAGCCGGCCCTCGCCCTGGCGGTTTGCGCCTGGCGCTCCTTGGCGGCGACCCTCTCCTCCAGGTCTTCCTGGAGTTGCGCCCTCTTTGCCAGGTTAAGCTGGCGCTCGGCGTCCACCAAGCCCACATCGTGGGTATCGGCGGGTATCGGCTCTTTAGAAGTCGAAGCCTTTTTAGGCTTCGACTTTTTCCCGGCCTTACCTCCGGCCGACTCCGAGGAGCCCTCGGACCCGTGCCTTAGGTAGGCCCTCTTCCGCTTGAGGCGGTCGTTTTCGGCCCCCGACGTCTCCAGGTTGGAGTCGTTGGAGTCCGAAAACTCGTCCGGCCTGCTAAACAAGCTGGCCGCAGACGGTGCGCGTTCAGCGTCCGACGCCAAAGCGTCACCGGCGTGGCCCTGAAAAGGGCCGTTGGATTGGCCCTGAGAAGGGCCGTTGGGTTGACCCTGAAAAGGGCCGTTTGAATCGCCCTGGGAGGAGCGATTCGGGTTAAAATTTGGGTAAAAATCGGGATTAAAATTGTTAAAATTGGGATTAAAATTAGGGTTAAAAACAGGGTTAAAACAAAAGCGCCCGGAGGCGTCACGCATAGGTTTTTTCGACATTTTCGTAGACGACCGCGTAGATATCTACGAATTCACAGTGCACTTTAGCCGCCGGTCTGCCACTCCGTTACGGTGGTCAGACGCGACGTTGCCCAGGGGATACTACGTGGAAGTATGCACTGTGGGGGATCCCCCAACCTAACCTTTTTTTTTTTTTTTTTTTTTTTTTTTTTTTTCTCGCTGAGAAATGCTTTATGCATCCCTGTCTCGCGGGGGACGAGACGGGGTATGTGGGACTCCCTGTCGGAATGACAGTATACCCACTAAAACTCAGCGGTGTTCCCGCATCGCCGTGATGGGAGGGCCATGGGAAACCGGCATAGCCTTTACGTCCACAGCCCTCCCGGCGCATGCCCGCCTAGATGGTATGGCGGGCCCCGCATGCCCCCCAGGTTGGGGGGCTACGGGAATGGCCGAGAACACCTAGCCATTCCCGTACCACACTGGTGGAGGCCTGTGCGATACAGGCAACGGTGCCCCCGCACCCGTTGCCTGCTGACCTCCACGCCCGCCTTGCTGGCGGGCCCCGCATGCCCCCCGCGTTGGGGGGGCTACGGCCGCAGAGGATAGGGAGAGCGGCAACGTAACACCGACACTCCTCTTCCCCTGCGGCCCCACCGCGTCCGCCATCTAACGGTGGCGGCCCCGTTAAGGCCGCGGAAGGTAGGGAGAGCGGCAACGTAACACCGACACTCCTCTCCCGCCGCGGCCTCCAATCCTCAGCCGCGATATCTCCCATACGAGGGACATCGCGGCCCGCCTCAGGTAGGTTGCGGTGTCACCCAAGTGGCACCGCCACCTACCCGCAGGCCGCTCGTCGTCGGCTAAGCCGCAAAGCCTTGACGAGCGGCCCCCGCTGGGGTTCCTCTTAGCTTCACCGTGGTCCTGCGAGGCCACGGCTACTGAGCCCCCCCGCCTCGTCAATGCGGGAACCCACCGGGGGGGCCCCCAACCTAACCTAACCTAACCTAACCTAACCTAACCTTTTTTTTTTTTTTTTTTTTTTTTTTTTTTTTTTTTTTTTTTTTTTTTTTTTTTTTTTTTTTTTTTTTGTTATCGGGGGGAAAATCCTCATGGACATCCTCCGCCCTGGGGAAGGCAGAGGGGCATGCCGGACTCTTACCGGCTAAAAACCACCCCGGTGTTCCCTTCCTGTACCTGTTGCCGGGGGTACGGGTATCGCTTGCGCATTCATCCGCGCCCCCGGCAGGTATTGGCCCACCAGATGTTTGTAGGCGGGCCCCGTCACCCTCTGCGGCCGTCACCCAGTGGCCGCAGGAACTCCAACTAAGAGGCGCGCGCGGAACACTACGCCGCCGCCTCGAGGCCTGTTTCTGATCGGGCGACAGACGCCCCTAGTCTGTCACCCGCAGGCCGCGCCCTACGGTGGCCGGAGATCGTCCGCCACCCTGCGACGCCCGGTGCGTCTGCTGCGGGCCGGGAGAGAGGTAACAGCTTCTCTCTCCCTTTCCGCCGCCTCCTTTGCCGACATTACGTCCTCGCAAAAGGAAGCGACGGCCGTCCAGCCGCTCTCGCTCTCGACCATGCATGAAATGACGGCCGGAAGCGAGAGGTCGCCCGCAGCATCGACTGCCGCGACTAAGTCACGGCGCTGTACTGCCCAAGCTGGGCACTCCTCCAACGTGTGCAGCGCCGTGTCCTCCCGGCAGCTGTCACAGTGGTGACATTTGGACGTCGGCTCCCGGCCTATCCGACACAAGTACTTCCCGAAACACCCGTGTCCGGTAAGCACCTGCGTCAGCCGGAAACTGAGGGCGCCGTGGCGTCTCTCCAGCCACTCCTTCATCACGGGTCTTACCACCGCTATCGCGGCGTGCCCTGCCGTGGGTCGCGCAAGTCGCTGCTCCCATTCCGCCACTAGGACCTGACGGAGCTCTGTCCTGCGCGCCTCAACTTGTCGAGGCGCCAGGCGCTCGCCCCGTCCCACCGCTTCCTCGCGCCATGTATAGAGTGACGCGAGGAGTTCCGCCTCTAGGTCCCACGGCGGGGATCCGGCTAGGAGGCTCGCCGCCTCGAAGGAGATCGTACGGTAGCCCCTTATTACCCTGACGGCCATCGCTCTTTGCGGCCTTCGTAGCAAGGCGATGTTACGGGCCGTCAGGGCATCCGCCCACACTGGCGCGGCGTAAAGCGCCATGGACCGTACGACCCCTGTGTAGAGCCTCCGGCAGGAGGTATTTGGACCCCCCAAGTTGGGCAGCAAGCGCGAGAGCGCTGAAGCGGCGCCTCGTCCAGAAGCACAATGGGCCGGTAGGCAGACGGTGAGTCTGCGGGGCGCCCCTCCTTCTTTAGCAGGACCAGCTTTCCGGTCTTCCACCGGCGTGGAAGCTGGCCCCGCTCCAAACGTGCGCTTAAGAGTCCTTGTAGTCGGGGCCCGAGAGCCCTCAAGGCCAGGACCCATGCACGGCCTGGAATGCCGTCGGGTCCTGGGGCGGTGTTTTTTATGCGAGACACCGCCACTCTCAACTCTACCCGGGTCACTTCGGGCACGTCGTCGTCGTCGTCTTCCGTGTTGGGCACATTCCAAGGCGGAACCATAGCAGGTGGTGTATGCTCTGGGCGTAAGGGAAACAGAGCGCTCACCACGTCCTCCAATAACTGTGGCTGAAGACTCCGGGACAGTGGGGGGGCCCACTGGCGCATCTTGCCCCTCACCATACGGTAGGGGCGTCCCCACGGATCTCGGTCCAGAGTCTCCAGCAGTTCTTCGCGGGCCGATGACTTTGCCCGCACGATGGCTAATTGGAGAGCGCTCTTCGCCTCCCTGTAGCTCTCGTATAGTTCCGCCTCGATGGCCACCGCTGACGGAGAGCGGCGGCGTCTTCTTCGGCACCTGGCATACTGGCGTCGCCTCTCAACGCAGACGATGCGCAAATGCGCAATTTGCTGCGACCACCAGTACACCTGGCGCCTGGGTGGTATCGGCCGGACTCGGGGCATCGCAGCGTCGCAGATTTGCGACATGCTCTCCCGGAACCACTCCGCCTCCTCGTCGATGTTGACAGGCCTGTCGGGAGCATCCAACCAGGCCTGTACGATAGAGGCCTCCAGGAGAGCCTCCCTGTCCAGCCGCTTCGTTGCCCAACGCGGACCGTCTCCAACGCCCACCGGGGCTGCTTGGACCGGCCCGACCGAGGTCTGGGTGGAGACACTGAATCGGATATATCTGTGATCAGACAGTGTCTCCACGTCCTCCGCTACGTGCCAGCCATGGACACGGCGCGCGAGAGCGGGGCTAGCGAACGTGAGGTCCACTATTGACCCGCCCCACTGTCGCACGCATGTCTGCACGCAACCTCGGTTCAGAAGAAGCAGGCCCTGCTCGACCGCCCACTCCTCCACCAACTCGCCCCGCACATCAGTTGTCGGGGAACACCATGCCGCAGACTTGGCGTTGAAGTCCCCCAAGACGAGAACGGGACGAGGACGACTACGACTGACGACCGTGCCCAAATCCAAAATGACCTCCTCGAGGTCGGCGAGAGATAGGCTAGGGGCGAAATACACCCCCGCGACCATAATATCGCCACAAACTGCCGCGACATAGCCCCGCCCCCGGGTGACGGCCTCAAAGAGCGGGGTGTCCACGGCAGACCTTCTTATAAGCGCCACCGAACCGTTAGTGTCGCACACCCAGTCATCCCTGGGCGGCACAAAATACGGCTCGGCGACGACTGCCACATCGATTGACCACTGCGCCATGCTTTGGAGCAAGAGATCCTGAGCTCTGGCGCAGTGGTTTATGTTAGCTTGGAGGAAACATAGATGACCTGGGGCCATTATTGGGTTTCCATTAGAGTTGTCTCCTCCCCAGTCCCCGGCGGATCTGCTGCCGCAACCGGTGGGTGAGCCGGTTGCGAGGAACCGGTTGCCTCTGTTGGTGTATACTGAGAAGCCGGCGGATGAATCGGCTGTGTCTTGGTCCCGGATTTCTTCTTTGTGGGCCTGGCGCAGGCCATCGTCCCGGTCCAGTGATCGGCTAGCTTGCCGGATGCCGCGCAGAGTACGCAGTGCGGCGCGGCTGTGCAAGAGCCAGCTTTATGATCGGGCTGACCGCAACGAAAGCACAGTTGGCTGCGGTCGACCCCCGCGGTGCACCGTACACCCACGTGTCCCAGCTCGAGACAACGATAGCACCGCAAGGGCTTGGGCGTCAAGAGCGTCACCTGCGCCGAGACCCATCCTATCAGCAGTCTTCTGCCCTCCTTCAGTTTGTTGGCCGCCGCTACGGGACAACTTACTAACACTGTCCCGAGGCCAGAGACACCCCTACGAATTGTGCCCGCCTTTACTTGTTCTGGCGGGCAGTTGCCGGCCTTAGAGATGGCGGCGGCGACCTCATCAGTGGTGACAGAGTCGTCCAGGCCCGAGATTCGCAAATCTGCACATTTAGTGGGCCTGGACACTCTGACGTCGTCACTTCCGAGAGACGCCCTTAGTTTTTCGGCAAGGGCGTCTGCCTTGGGGGCACTTGAAGCCCCCGAGATTTCCAGTAGCCGGGCTCCAGTAGCCGTAGGCTTGCACCGGAGGCCCGTTATGCCGAGATCATTCAATGAGATTTCGGCTTTCGCCTTTGAAAGGATCCCGGCATATGTTAGTCCTCGCTCCTCCGCGCCTGGCTGCAGTGTCAGAACCACAGCTGTTGATCGAGGGGCACGGAGCCTCGCAGCCTGTGCTTGGGCCGCCGTCTTTACTTTCTGGGCCTGTTGCCTGGCCTTGCGGCACGCCTTATTGTTACTTTGTTTGGCGCCCGCAATTGTCCATTCCGCCTCCTTTTGTGAAGAGGCGGATTTAGGGTCGCGCTGATCTGGAGATTGTGTTGGCGGCGCTGTAGAGGTAGCCGCTGCACCCGACTTGTTCGTCTTCTTTTTTTTCTTCTTCCCATTAGCCTTATCTTGTGACAAGGCTATGGGGGGTGTCTTCTCCGTTATAGTAGCAGCCGCTTGTGCCTGTTGTTTGGTACAAGGCACTGCAGCTTTGGCCGCATAAGACGACGTCGGTGCGCTGCGTTGGTCTGCAGCTAGGGGAGGGCGTAAGATCCTCCCCTCTAACACCGAGAATCGGGCGTTGAAACTCGCCAACTCCTGACGGACAAGGCGAGCCAACTCCGACTCTGGTGGTGGCTGCTGCTCTGTGGGCTGCTGCTGTGGCTGCTTCTGCGGCTGTGGCAAGCCCAACTCCTTCCGGAGGTGCTCGCGGCGGAAGGACGCCATCTCCGCCTTGAGCTCCTCATACTCCTTGCGGAGTTCCGCCATTTGGGCCGCCAGCTTGGCATTTTGAGCCCTTAATAAGGTCGCCTCTTCGTTAGTGGTACGGCTGAGTAGCACCTCGGCACTCTCCAGTATCGAGGCCGTAGCCTCTTTGAGTGCCTTCTGGCTTACGCCACTGAGGCCCTTCGACACTTTTTGAACCCTCTTGATGGCAGCCACAGCGTCAACCATTCTTTGGTTGTGGTCGAAGGCAGGTAAGTCTTCCGCCTCGACGACCATATCGGAGGCAGCAGAAGACGACTCCGACAGGCGGGTGCGGGCCCTACCTTCCGTCACCCTTTTTGTAAGAGCCGCAATCTGCCGCTCATCCTCTGCTTGTTTGCCGGCGTCGGCTGCAGCCTTCTTGGCAGCCGCAACCTCGCGCCTGGACAAGCCGATGCCAACGTACTTGCCCGTCGACACCGGCCTACCTCTTCCGCCTTTTTTGGCACCGACCTTGGCAGCCGGTACCGAAGTATCACTCAGGGCCGAATCAGACCCCGAGTCCGTACCACTTCGAGGGCGTTTGCCCGGGCGCTTTGAGCTTGCACTCGCAGCGCTTGCGACGGTCATCAGACTCGACGCAGAGTCCGAGTCCGAGAGCACACCTCCAATCCTCTCAATAAGTACACGAGGCACTTTCTCTCCTTCAGCGTCGTTTAAATTTGTTTTTTTAATTTTATCCATATGATTCCCACGAGAATGGAAGCAAGTATTGGGGTCCTTCGCGGGCAGTGGCTCCATGCCCTTCAAAACGTAGCCCTATATACTGTTGGGGGCGGGAGATACCAACAGGTGGGAGCGCTAACGACCGTACTCCCAACGGCCATTCATCCCCTCGCCGCGCTCCCGAAACTTGGGATTGGGTGGTTTTTTTATCTTAGAGGTGTCCTTCCTCTGGGCCAGGCGGTTAAGCCAAGCCCCCGGCGGCGGCATTAAACATGCCTCCGTCCGCTGTCCGGCCAACCCGACTCAGCGGACCCGCCGAAAGGTTTGTTCCTCGATGAACGAGGAGACAAACGAACGCCGCTTCGGTGCGCCTGCACCTCAGCGGCAGCGGCCGCGTCCTTGCCTGGTCGACGAGCGTCGACGGAGCAGGAGCGGCCCCTCCCTGTGTCCCTCTTGGTAATGCCCCTCACCTGAACCTCAAGGCGAGATCCAGGATCGGGACACGCAAGCCCCACCACGACGACAACGTGGGGATCACTTCGGTGGGGAAACCTAACCTAACCTTTTTTTTTTTTTTTTTTTTTTTTTTCTCGCTGAGAAATGCTTTATGCATCCCCTTCTCGTGGGGGACGAGCCGGGGTATGTGGGACTCCCTGTCAGAATGACAGTATACCCACTAAAACTCAGCGGTGTTCCCGCATCGCCGTGATGGGAGGGCCATGGGAAACCGGCTTAGCCTTTACTTCCACAGCCCTCCCGGCGCATGCCCGCCTAGCTGGCGGGCCCTGCATGCCCCCCGTGCTGGGGGGCTACGGGAATGGCCGGGAACACCTGGCCATTCCCGTCCGACACTGGTGGAGGCCTGTGCGATACAGGCAAGGGTGCCCCCGCACCCGTTGCCTGCTGGCCTCCACCTGGGAGGAGTCGGAGATGACTGTCAAATTGACGTCTTCTTCGACCCCTCCTCCGCCTTCTGAGCGCCGCCGCGTGAGGATCGTCCTCCCGCGCGCGCTCCGCCGCCTCCTTCTGGGACATGACGTGTTCGCAGAAGGAGGCGACTGCCGCCCAGGACCCCTCACCCCCCAGCATGGCGTTAACCAAACCGGGTAGTGAGAGGTCCCGTCCGATCGCCGCAATGAGACTGCGGCGAGGCTCGGACCACGACGGGCACACCTCGAGGGTGTGCTGCGCCGTGTCCTCCGCCGCGCCACAGTCGTGGCACGACGGCGTCTCCTCCCGTCCGATCCGGTGCAGGTACGATCCGAAACAACCGTGTCCGGACAGCACCTGCACCAGACGGAACGAGAGGAACCCATGCGACCGCTCGAGCCAGTCTCGCAGGACCGGCCCAAGCGCGTCGAGGGTTCGGCGGCCAAAGGCTGCGGTGGCGAGGTCCCGCGTCCAATGGACAACGATGGCGTCCCTCGCCTCCCGCCGGACGGCCTCCCGCTCTTCCGGGGCGGTGCGTTCTGCTCTCGCCCTCCGCCCCGCCATCCATTCGTACACTCTGGCGAGCACCCACGCCTCGAGTTCCCAAGGCGGGGTGCCGGCCAGAGCACACGCTGCCGCGAAGCCCACCGTGCGGTAGGCCCGCGCCACCCGCTGGGCTATGGCCCTCTGAGGTGCCCGCAAGGCGGCAGCGTTCTCCCTCCTATGGAGAGAGTCCTCCCAGATAGGGGCCCCGTAGAGGGCCATACTCTTAAGGATGCCGGCGTAGAGTTGCCGGCATCGTGCGCTGGGCCCCCCCAAGTTGGGAAGGAGCCACGATAGCGCCCCCGCGGCCTTCAGCAGGCGCGACGACAGCCCGCTGAAATGCGGACCGAAGCGCCACCTGCTGTCGATCACAAGGCCCAGATATTTCATCTGGGCCTTGACCTCGATTTTGACGCCCTCCACGAAGATGTGGGCGTCAGGTGGGGGGCGCTGCCGAGGTCCGTGGAAGAACACGGCCTCGGTCTTGTGCAGCGCCACCTTTAGACCTAGGCGGCGGATCCTCGCCGTGACCAAGGATCCGCCCGCCGAGGCCAAATTGGCCGCCTCCCTGAAACTCCCCCCCCGGGCGGTGAGGAGAGTGTCGTCCGCGTAGCAGACGACGCTCGTGCCTCGGAGGAGAGTTCCCCGCAAGAGCCAATCGTAGCCGACGTTCCAGAGGAGTGGTCCTATGACTGACCCCTGTGGAACGCCGGCTTCGACGGTATACCGCCGGACTTGGCCAGTCCTATCTACCAGGAGGATTGCCCGATCCTCCAGGTAGCTGGCCAGCAGACTGCGCAGGTATCGAGGCACTCCGTGGAATCGGAGCGCCTCTAGGATGGTGGAGTGGGGAACGGAGTTGAAGGCGTTGGCTATGTCGAATGACACCGCCAGCAATCCGTCCCCCGCCTCCATCGCCTCCTTCACCTGCCCCTTAAGGCAGGACAGCGCGTCCACCGTGGAACGCTCAGCCCGAAACCCGAACTGAGCGTCCGACAAGTCCGGCCCGGTATCCCGCAGATGGCCCTTTAGGCGACCAGCGATTATCCCCTCGAACATTTTGCCGACCTCATCTAGAAGAACGATGGGTCGGTATGCCGAGGGGGAGTCTGCTGGGCGGCCCTCCTTTCGAAGGAGGCACAACTGCCCCTCCTTCCACGGTTTCGGGAACCTCCTAGACGCAAGGCATGCGCTGAAGAGGTCCCGAAACCTCCCCTCCATTCGAGTGGCGGCGATCGCCACCACTCTTGCGGGGACACCGTCGGGGCCTGGAGCCGTCTTCTTGGCGCGTATACGAAGGATCGCCGCGCCAAGTTCCGACTCCGTGACAGGAGGGGGGGCCTCCTCTTCCTCCTCGTCTACTAGCGGGGCTCCACACATCACTGGCGGGGTGAAGTTGTCCCTGCCCGGGAACAGGGACTGAACCACCCCGTCCAGAAATGAGGGCTCCAGGGTCTCGGCAACCGGGGGACCAAAGGGGCGCAATTTGTTGCGCGCCGCCTTATACGGTCTCCCGTAGGGGTCGTTGTCGAGACCCTCCAGCAGCTCGGCTCTCGCCGAGTCTTTTGCGGCGGCGATGGCCCGATCGCGGACCTTTTTTGCCTCCACGTATACGTCGTAGAGGTGGTCCTCGTCGGCCCGGTCCCGTCGACGCCGCCGCCGACTCCGCGTGTAGGCCCTCCTTGCCTCCGCACAAGCTGCTCGAAGCCCCGCCAGCTCCGCCGACCACCAGTACACGGCGCGTTTGGGTGGTGGTCGGCGAGACCGAGGCATGCTAGAGTTGCATACCTCGGTCAGACACTCCCTCAGCTGCCCCGCTGCGGTGTCCACATCCAGGCCGGCGGTAGGCGGCGAAAGCCAGTCCTGGATGAACGCCGCCTCCGCCGCTGCCTCCCTGTCCAGGCGGGTGAAAGCCCACCGCGGGAACGGTGATCGCCCCGAGATGGGCCGCATCGCTCCGGGGCCCCTGGTGGAGATGTCGAACCGCACGTAGCGGTGGTCCGACATGGTCTCCACCAGGTCCACCCGCCAGTTCAGCACGCGTGCGGCTAACGCAGGGGTGGTGAAAGTGACGTCCACTATTGAGCCACCCTGCCGCCGCACGCATGTCTGGACGCTTCCTCTGTTCAAGAGGGAGAGTCCAGAGGAGGCTGCCCACATCTCCACCGCCCGCCCGCGTGCGTCGGTGGCCGGGTTGCCCCAGGTCACCGACTTGGCATTCAGGTCTCCCAGCAGGGAGACCTGCCGCGGCGCCGCCCTGCCGACCACGGCGGCCAGGACTCCGAGATAATTCTCAAAGTCCTGGAGAGGGCGGTTTGGGGAGAAATATACCCCCACAAGGGCTATGTCTCCCCACGCGGCGGCCACGTATCCCGGTCCTCTCTCTAATAGCGAGAGGGGAGGGGAGTCCGTGGAAGACCGCGCCGCTAGTGCCACCGAGTCGTCCTCGTCACCCAGCCAGCTGCTGGGGATCGAGTAGGGCTCGGCGACCACCGCTACGTTCACCAACCACTCGGCCATGACCTGCACTACCAGGTCCTGGGCCGCTTTGCAGTGGTTGGCGTTCGCCTGGAGGATGCGATAGTCAGAAAGCATTATTCCGACATCGCACCCCTCTCCTCAGCTACCGCCGCTGGCGCTGCAGCGACGGCGATGGCGGCGGCGGTGGTGGCAACAGGGCGAACCTGCGCCGGCACTATGCCCTTCCTCACGGGGGGCTTGCAGCTCCTGCCCGTCATCCTGTGGTCCGCGGGACGGCCACTGGCGGCACACGCCTTGCAGTGTGGCGTGGTGGCGCGGCAAGTGGCACTCTTGTGTCCCTCTTGCCCGCACTGGTAGCACGTGTCTCCCCAGTCGGACTTGGAGGGACACGTGGCTCGGGTGTGGCCGAACGCGAAGCACTTGAAGCAGCGCGTAGGCTGGTCTTCAAGTGCCCGGACCACAGCCGAGCTGAGCCCCACGAGCAGCCGTCCCTTGGTCGCAGCAAGGACGGCCGCAGCCGCGGCGACTGGGCACTCGACGCGGATGATGCCCATGCCGCGGCGGCCGATCCCGATGGATCCACCCCTCACTGCGCCAGCGTCGCAGCCTCCAGCTGCGGCGACGGCCGCCACCACATCCTCCTTGGTGACCGAATCGTCCAGATCGGCCACCTCCAAGGCTGCGGTCTTGACGGGCTTGACGACCGTCGCCACATCCGCGATGACCTCTTGCAACTTTGTTGCGAAGAGGTCCGCATTGGTGCCGCGCTCTACCCCCGAGAACTCGAAAATTCGAGCCCCGGTTAGGGTTCGGCGGCACGTAATATGGCTGATCCCCAGCTGGGAGGGATCAGCATTGGTACGAGCCCGTCTTAGGACGGACTCGTACGTCTCGCCCCGCTCCACGGCCGCCGGGGTGAGGGTCACGACGACGGCCGCAGTTTTGGGAGGAACCAGCTTCCTCCCGCCGGCTGGGGCCCGTTTGGCTGCAGGAGCATTCGCGGCGGGCTTGAGGGCCGGCTTTTGCACTCCCTTGCCCTTTCCTCTCTTGACCACTTCCGTCCACGACTGGTTGGACGGGGTGGTGGAGGGAAGCAGGGCGTCTTCCTCCTGCGAGTCCTGGGTGGCTGCTGGAGTCGCCAACGACCCAGTCGCTCCCTCCGCGCTTGTGGTGGAGGCTTGGGGAGCCACCTTCGTCCTCTTGCCCTTCCCTTTGCCCTTGGAGGGCTTCGGAGCCTGGGGCTGCGCATCCGATGCCGGGCCTGCTAGAGGCGCCGGTTCCGGCTCCCTCGGTGGTGGCTTATCCGCCGCTAGCGGCGGGCGGAGCCGCCTTTCCGGCAGGAGCCGGTCCTCGATGCCTGCGAGGCAGGCCCTGGTGAAGGCCCTCTCCTCCATGACAACCTTGCGGATTATATCCTCAAGGTTGAAAGGGGAGGAGGAGCCTCCTACCACCGGACCTGGGGCAGGTTGAGCAGGCCGAGCCGTGGCCTCAGCCAGCTTCAGGTGTAGCTGGCTGACCTCCGCCTGCAGGCGATCCACCTTCGCCTGCAGCTGCCGCGTCTCGTCCGTGGCCGTCCGCTTCACCAGCTCTGCGACGATGCCGTGCATGCTGGCAGCCCGGCATTTGAGGGCCTTTTGGAAGGTCCCCTTCAGGTTGGAGGACTTTGAGGCGACCTCCAGGACTTCCTCTCTGTCCTCCTGCGCCATGCGCTCCAGTTCCGCCAGGGAGTGGTCAGCATACAGGACATTGGATGCCCCATAGCCGGCCCTCGCCCTGGCGGTTTGCGCCTGGCGCTCCTTGGCGGCGACCCTCTCCTCCAGGTCTTCTTGGAGTTGCGCCCTCTTTGCCAGGTTAAGCTGGCGCTCGGCGTCCACCAAGCCCACATCGTGGGTATCGGTTTCTTTAGAAGTCGAAGCCTTTTTAGGCTTCGACTTCTTCCCGGCCTTACCGCCGGCCGACTCCGAGGAGCCCTCGGACCCGTGCCTTAGGTAGGCCCTCTTCCGCTTGAGGCGGTCGTTTTCGGCCCCCGACGTCTCCAGGTTGGAGTCGTTGGAGTCCGAAAACTCGTCCGGCCTGCTGAACAAGCTGGCCGCAGACGGTGCGCGGTCAGCGTCCGACGCCAAAGCGTCACCGGCGTGGCCCTGAAAAGGGCCGTTGGATTGGCCCTGAGAAGGGCCGTTGGGTTGGCCCTGAGAAGGGCCGTTTGAATCGCCCTGGGAGGAGCGATTGGGGTTAAAATCTGGGTTAAAAACATTAAAATTAGGATAAAAATCAGGGTTAAAATCATTTTGGTTAAAACAAGCAAAGCGCCCAGAGGCGTCCCGCATCGGTTTTCTCGACATGTTCGTAGACGACCGCGTTGATATCTACGAATTCACAGTGCACTTTAGCCGCCGGTCTGCCACTCCGTTACGGTGGTCAGACGCGACGTTGCCCAGGGGATACTACGTGGAAGTATGCACTGTGGGGGATCCCCCATCCCCCAAGGAAACCTAACCTAACCTAACCTAACCTTTTTTTTTTTTTTTTTTTTTTTTTTTTTTTTTTTTTTTTTTTTTTTTTTTTTTTTTTTTTTTTTTTTCTCGCTGAGAAGGTATGTGGGACTCCCTGTCGGAAAGACAGTATACCCACTAAAACTCAGCGGTGTTCCCGCATCGCCGTGATGGGAGGGCCATGGGAAACCGGCATAGCCTTTACTTCCACAGCCCTCCCGGCGCATGCCCGCCTAGATGGTATGGCGGGCCCCGCATGCCCCCCAGGTTGGGGGGCTACGGGAATGACCGAGAACACCTGGCCATTCCCGTCCCACACTGGTGGAGGCCTGTGCGATACAGGCAACGGTGCCCCCGCACCCGTTGCCTGCTGACCTCCACGCCCGCCTAGCTGGCGGGCTCCGCATGCCCCCCGCGTTGGGGGAGCTACGGCCGCAGAGGATAGGGAGAGCGGCAACGTAACACCGACACTCCTCTTCCCCTGCGGCCCCACCGCGTCCGCCATCTAACGGTGGCGGCCCCGTTAAGGCCGCGGAAGGTAGGGAGAGCGGCAACGTAACACCGACACTCCTCTCCCGCCGCGGCCTCCAATCCTCAGCCGCGATATCTCCCATACGAGGGACATCGCGGCCCGCCTCAGGTAGGTTGCGGTGTCACCCAAGTGGCACCGCCACCTACCCGCAGGCCGCTCGTCGTCGGCTAAGCCGCAAAGCCTTGACGAGCGGCCCCCGCTGGGGTTCCTCTTAGCTTCACCGTGGTCCTGCGAGGCCACGGCTACTGAGCCCCCCCGCCTCGTCAATGCGGGAACCCACCGGGGGGGAACCTTTTTTTTTTTTTTTTTTTGTTATCGGGGGGAAAATCCTCATGGACATCCTCCGCCCTGGGGAAGGCAGAGGGGCATGCCGGACTCTTACCGGCTAAAAACCACCCCGGTGTTCCCTTCCTGTACCTATTGCCGGGGGTACGGGTATCGCTTGCGCATTCATCCGCGCCCCCGGCAGGTAGTGGCCCACCAGATGTTTGTAGGCGGGCCCCGTCACCCACTGTGGCCGTGACCCAGTGGCCGCAGGAACTCCAACTAAGAGGCGCGCGCGGAACACTACGCCGCCGCCTCGAGGCCTGTTTCTGATCGGGCGTCAGACGCCCCTAGTCTGTCACCCGCAGGCCGCGCCCTATGGTGGCCGGAGATCGTCCGCCACCCTGCGACGCCCGGTGCGTCTGCTGCGGGCCGGGAGAGAGGTAACAGCTTCTCTCTCCCTTTCCGCCGCCTCCTTTGCCGACATTACGTCCTCGCAAAAAGAGGCGACGGCCGTCCAGCCGCTCTCGCTCTCGACCATGCATGAAATGACGGCCGGAAGCGAGAGGTCGCCCGCAGCATCGACTGCCGCGACTAAGTCACGGCGCTGTACTGCCCAAGCTGGGCACTCCTCCAACGTGTGCAGCGCCGTGTCCTCACGGCAGCTGTCACAGTGGTGACATTTGGGCGTCGGCTCCCGGCCTATCCGACACAAGTACTTCCCGAAACACCCGTGTCCGGTAAGCACCTGCGTCAGCCGGAAACTGAGGGCGCCGTGGCGTCTCTCCAGCCACTCCTTCATCACGGGTCTTACCACCGCTATCGCGGCGTGCCCTGCCGTGGGTCGCGCAAGTCGCTGCTCCCATTCCGCCACTAGGACCTGACGGAGCTCTGCCCTGCGCGCCTCAACTTGTCGAGGCGCCAGGCGCTCGCCCCGTCCCACCGCTTCCTCGCGCCATGTATAGAGTGACGCGAGGAGTTCCGCCTCTAGGTCCCACGGCGGGGATCCGGCTAGGAGGCTCGCCGCCTCGAAGGAGATCGTACGGTATCCCCTTATTACCCTGACGGCCATCGCTCTTTGCGGCCTTCGTAGCAAGGCGATGTTACGGGCCGTCAGGGCATCCGCCCACACTGGCGCGGCGTAAAGCGCCATGGACCGTACGACCCCTGTGTAGAGCCTCCGGCAGGAGGTATTTGGACCCCCCAAGTTGGGCAGCAAGCGCGAGAGCGCTGAAGCGGCGCCCAACAAACGGGGTGCGAGCCGCTGGAAGTGCGGCCCGAAGCTCCACCGACTGTCGAGGACGACTCCTAAGTACTTCATCGTCGACTCGACAGCCATGGAGACCCCTCCTACCACGATGTTTGAACCCGCAGGTGGCTTATTCCTCGGCCCGTGAAAACAGAGGGCCTCGGATTTGTGCAAGGCCACCTCCAGGCCCAACCGCCGGATCCTACCCACGACATGCGCGACCCCGGCTGTCGCCAGTATGGCCGCCTGCCGGTATGTCTTCCCACGTGCTGTTACTAGCGTGTCGTCGGCGTAGCAAGTCACGCCGACTCCGTGGAGAAGAGCACCGCGCAGAGCCCAGTCGTACCCTATGTTCCACAGGGGTGGCCCCAATACCGACCCCTGCGGAACACCGCACGACATCTCTCGCCTACCCCATCCTTCACGACCCGGGTAAACTACTGATCTTTCCGACAAATAGGCCCCGATAATGCGGCGGAGGTAGCCGGGCACCCCGTGATACCGGAGTGCCTCTCTGATAGTATTCCAGGGCAAGGTGTTGAATGCGTTGGCGATGTCGAGCGACACCGCCAAGACCACCTCACCCCGGGCGACTGCCTCCTCCGCCAGGACCCTCACGCGCATGATCGCGTCCACTGTGGAGCGCCCCTGACGGAAACCAAATTGGTTGTCCGCTAGGTCCGGCCCCTCGTTGGTCATGTGCCGGACGAGGCGGTCGGCGATGATTCGCTCGAAGATCTTACACACCTCGTCCAGAAGCACAATGGGCCGGTAGGCAGACGGTGAGTCTGCGGGGCGCCCCTCCTTCTTTAGCAGGACCAGCTTTCCGGTCTTCCACCGGCGTGGAAGCTGGCCCCGCTCCAAACATGCGCTTAAGAGTCCTTGTAGTCGGGGCCCGAGAGCCCTCAAGGCCAGGACCCATGCACGGCCTGGAATGCCGTCGGGTCCTGGGGCGGTGTTTTTTATGCGAGACACCGCCACTCTCAACTCTACCCGGGTCACTTCGGGCACGTCGTCGTCGTCGTCTTCCGTGTTGGGCACATTCCAAGGCGGAACCATAGCAGGTGGTGTATGCTCTGGGCGTAAGGGAAACAGAGCGCTCACCACGTCCTCCAATAACTGTGGCTGAAGACTCTGGGACAGTGGGGGGGCCCACTGGCGCATCTTGCCCCTCACTATACAGTAGGGGCGTCCCCACGGATCTCGGTCCAGAGTCTCCAGCAGTTCTTCGCGGGCCGATGACTTTGCCCGCACGATGGCTAATTGGAGAGCGCTCTTCGCCTCCCTGTAGCTCTCGTATAGTTCCGCCTCGATGGCCACCGCTGACGGAGAGCGGCGGCGTCTTCTTCGGCACCTGGCATACTGGCGTCGCCTCTCAACGCAGACGATGCGCAAATGCGCAATTTGCTGCGACCACCAGTACACCTGGCGCCTGGGTGGTATCGGCCGGACTCGGGGCATCGCAGCGTCGCAGATTTGCGACATGCTCTCCCGGAACCACTCCGCCTCCTCGTCGATGTTGACAGGCCTGTCGGGAGCATCCAACCAGGCCTGTACGATAGAGGCCTCCAGGAGAGCCTCCCTGTCCAGCCGCTTCGTTGCCCAACGCGGACCGTCTCCAACGCCCACCGGGGCTGCTTGGACCGGCCCGACCGAGGTCTGGGTGGAGACACTGAATCGGATATATCTGTGATCAGACAGTGTCTCCACGTCCTCCGCTACGTGCCAGCCATGGACACGGCGCGCGAGAGCGGGGCTAGCGAACGTGAGGTCCACTATTGACCCGCCCCACTGTCGCACGCATGTCTGCACGCAACCTCGGTTCAGAAGAAGCAGGCCCTGCTCGACCGCCCACTCCTCCACCAACTCGCCCCGCACATCAGTTGTCGGGGAACACCATGCCGCAGACTTGGCGTTGAAGTCCCCCAAGACGAGAACGGGACGAGGACGACTACGACTGACGACCGTGCCCAAATCCAAAATGACCTCCTCGAGGTCGGCGAGAGATAGGCTAGGGGCGAAATACACCCCCGCGACCATAATATCGCCACAAACTGCCGCGACATAGCCCCGCCCCCGGGTGACGGCCTCAAAGAGCGGGGTGTCCACGGCAGACCTTCTTATAAGCGCCACCGAACCGTTAGTGTCGCACACCCAGTCATCCCTGGGCGGCACGAAATACGGCTCGGCGACGACTGCCACATCGATTGACCACTGCGCCATGCTTTGGAGCAAGAGATCCTGAGCTCTGGCGCAGTGGTTTATGTTAGCTTGGAGGAAACATAGATGACCTGGGGCCATTATTGGGTTTCCATTAAAGTTGTCTCCTCCCCAGTCCCCGGCGGATCTGCTGCCGCAACCGGTGGGCGAGCCGGTTGCGAGGAACCGGTTGCCTCTGTTGGTGTATCCTGAGAAGCCGGCGGATGAATCGGCTGTGTCTTGGTCCCGGATTTCTTCTTTGTGGGCCTGGCGCAGGCCATCGTCCCGGTCGTGATCGGCTAGCTTGCCGGATGCCGCGCAGAGTACGCAGTGCGGCGCGGCTGTGCAAGAGCCAGCTTTATGATCGGGCTGACCGCAACGAAAGCACAGTTGGCTGCGGTCGACCCCCGCGGTGCACCGTACACCCACGTGTCCCAGCTCGAGACAACGATAGCACCGCAAGGGCTTGGGCGTCAAGAGCGTCACCTGCGCCGAGACCCATCCTATCAGCAGTCTTCTGCCCTCCTTCAGTTTGTTGGCCGCCGCTACGGGACAACTTACTAACACTGTCCCGAGGCCAGAGACGCCCCTACGAATTGTGCCCGCCTTTACTTGTTCTGGCGGGCAGTTGCCGGCCTTAGAGATGGCGGCGGCGACCTCATCAGTGGTGACAGAGTCGTCCAGGCCCGAGATTCGCAAATCTGCACATTTAGTGGGCCTGGACACTCTGACGTCGTCACTTCCGAGAGACGCCCTTAGTTTTTCGGCAAGGGCGTCTGCCTTGGGGGCACTTGAAGCCCCCGAGATTTCCAGTAGCCGGGCTCCAGTAGCCGTAGGCTTGCACCGGAGGCCCGTTATGCCGAGATCATTCAATGAGATTTCGGCTTTCGCCTTTGAAAGGATCCCGGCATATGTTAGTCCTCGCTCCTCCGCGCCTGGCTGCAGTGTCAGAACCACAGCTGTTGATCGAGGGGCACGGAGCCTCGCAGCCTGTGCTTGGGCCGCCGTCTTTACTTTCTGGGCCTGTTGCCTGGCCTTGCGGAACGCCTTATTGTTATTTTGTTTGGCGCCCGCAATTGTCCATTCCGCCTCCTTTTGTGACGAGGCGGATTTAGGGTCGCGCTGATCTGTCAACGCAGATTGTGTTGGCGGCGCTGTAGAGATAGCTGCTGCACCCGACTTGTTCGTCTTCCTTTTCTTCTTCCCATTCGCCTTATCTTGAGACAAGGCTATTGGGGGCGTCTTCTCCGCTATAGTAGCAGCCGCTTGTGCCTGTTGTTTGGCACAAGGCGCTGCAGCTTTGGCCGCATAAGATGACGTCGGTGCGCTGCGTTGGTCTGCAGCTAGGGGAGGGCGTAAGATCCTCCCCTCTAACACCGAGAATCGGGCGTTGAAACTCGCCAACTCCTGACGGACAAGGCGAGCCAACTCCGACTCTGGTGGCGGCTGCTGCTGTGTGGGCTGCTGCTGTGGCTGCTGCTGCGGCTGTGGCAAGCCCAGCTCCTTCCAGAGGTGCTCGCGGCGGAAGAACGCCATCTCCGCCTTGAGCTCCTCATACTCCTTGCGGAGTTCCGCCATTTGGGCCGCCAGCTTTGCATTTTGAGCCCTTAATAATGTCACCTCTTCGTTAGTGGTGCGGCTGAGTAGCACCTCGGCACTCTCCAGAATCGAGGCCGTAGCCTCTTTGAGTGCCTTCTGGCTTACGCCACTGAGGCCCTTCGACACTTTTTGAACCCTCTTGATGGCAGCCACAGCGTCAACCATTCTTTGGTTGTGGTCGAAGGCAGGTAAGTCTTCCGCCTCGATGACCATGTCGGAGGCAGCAGAAGACGACTCCGACAAGCGGGTCCGGGCCCTACCTTCCGTCACCCTTTTTGTCAGAGCCGCAGCCTTCTTGGCAGCCGCAACCTCGCGCCTGGACAAGCCGATGCCAACGTACTTGCCCGTCGACACCGGCCTACCTCTTCCGCCTTTTTTGGCACCGACCTTGGCAGCCGGTACCGAAGTATCACTCAGAGCCGAATCCGACCCCGAGTCCGTACCACTTCGAGGGCGTTTGCCCGGGCGCTTTGAGCTTGCACTCGCAGCGCTTGCGACGGTCATCAGACTCGACGCAGAGTCCGAGTCCGAGAGCACACCTCCAATCCTCTCAATAAGTACACGAGGCACTTTCTCTCCTTCAGCGTCGTTTAAATTTGTTTTTTTAATTTTATCCATATAATTCCCACGAGAATGGAAGCAAGTATTGGGGTCCTTCGCGGGCAGTGGCTCCATGCCCTTCAAAACGTAGCCCTATATACTGTTGGGGGCGGGAGATACCAACAGGTGGGAGCGCTAACGACCGTACTCCCAACGGCCATTCATCCCCTCGCCGCGCTCCCGAAACTTGGGATTGGGTGGTTTTTTATCTTAGAGGTGTCCTTCCTCTGGGCCAGGCGGTTAAGCCAAGCCCCCGGCGGCGGCATTATCATGCCTCCGTCCGCTGTCCGGCCAACCCGACTCAGCGGACCCGCCGAAAGGTTTGTTCCTCGATGAACGAGGAGACAAACGAACGCCGCTTCGGTGCGCCTGCACCTCAGCGGCAGCGGCCACGTCCTTGCCTGGTCGACGAGCGTCGACGGAGCAGGAGCGGCCCCTCCCTGTGTCCCTCTTGGTAATGCCCCTCACCTGAACCTCAAGGCGAGATCCAGGATCGGGACACGCAAGCCCCACCACGACGACAACGTGGGGATCACTTCGGTGGGGACCGGGGGGGAACCTAACCTTTTTTTTTTTTTTTTTTTTTTTTCTCGCTGAGAAATGCTTTATGCATCCCCGCCTCGTGGGGGACGAGACGGGGTATGTGGGACTCCCTGTCAGAATGACAGTATACCCACTAAAACTCAGCGGTGTTCCCACATCGCCGTGATGGGAGGGCCATGGGAAACCGGCGTAGCCTTTACTTCCACAGCCCTCCCGGCGCATGCCCGCCTAGATGGTATGGCGGGCCCCGCATGCCCCCCGGGCTGGGGGGCTACGGGAATGGCCGGGAACACCTGGCCATTCCCGTCCGACACTGGTGGAGGCCTGTGCGATACAGGCAAGGGTGCCCCCGCACCAGCTGCCTGCTGGCCTCCACCTGGGAGGAGTCGGAGATGACTGTCAAATTGACGTCTCCTTCGACCCCTCCTCCGCCTTCTGAGCGCCGCCGCGTGAGGATCGTCCTCCCGCGCGCGCTCCGCCGCCTCCTTCTGGGACATGACGTGTTCGCAGAAGGAGGCGACTGCCGCCCAGGACCCCTCATCCCCCAGCATGGTGTTAACCAAACCGGGCAGTGAGAGGTCCCGTCCGATCGCCGCAATGAGACTGCGACGAGGCTCGGACCACGACGGGCACACCTCGAGGGTGTGCTGCGCCGTGTCCTCCGCCGCGCCACAGTCGTGGCACGACGGCGTCTCCTCCCGTCCGATCCGGTGCAGGTACGATCCGAAACAACCGTGTCCGGACAGCACCTGCACCAGACGGAACGAGAGGAACCCATGCGACCGCTCGAGCCAGTCTCGCAGGACCGGCCCAAGCGCGTCGAGGGTTCGGCGGCCAAAGGCTGCGGTGGCGAGGTCCCGCGTCCAATGGACGACGATGGCGTCCCTCGCCTCCCGCCGGACGGCCTCCCGCTCTTCCGGGGCGGTGCGTTCTGCTCTCGCCCTCCGCCCCGCCATCCATTCGTACACTCTGGCGAGCACCCACGCCTCGAGTTCCCAAGGCGGGGTGCCGGCCAGAGCACACGCTGCCGCGAAGCCCACCGTGCGGTAGGCCCGCGCCACCCGCTGGGCTATGGCCCTCTGAGGTGCCCGCAAGGCGGCGGCGTTCTCCCTCCTATGGAGGGAGTCCTCCCAGATAGGGGCCCCGTAGAGGGCCATACTCTTAAGGATGCCGGCGTAGAGTTGCCGGCATCGTGCGCTGGGCCCCCCCAAGTTGGGAAGGAGCCACGATAGCGCCCCCGCGGCCTTCAGCAGGCGCGACGACAGCCCGCTGAAATGCGGGCCGAAGCGCCACCTGCTGTCGATCAGAATCGAGGTCAAGGCCCAGATGAAATATCTGGGCCTTGACCTCGATTCTGACGCCCTCCACGAAGATGTGGGCGTCAGGTGGGGGGCGCTGCCGAGGTCCGTGGAAGAACACGGCCTCGGTCTTGTGCAGCGCCACCTTTAGACCTAGGCGGCGGATCCTCGCCGTGACCAAAGATCCGCCCCCCGAGGCCAAATTGGCCGCCTCCCTGAAACTCCCCCCCCGGGCGGTGAGGAGAGTGTCGTCCGCGTAGCAGACGACGCTCGTGCCTCGGAGGAGAGTTCCCCGCAAGAGCCAATCGTAGCCGACGTTCCAGAGGAGTGGTCCTATGACTGACCCCTGTGGAACGCCGGCTTCGACGGTATACCGCCGGACTTGGCCAGTCCTATCTACCATGAGGATTGCCCGATCCTCCAGGTAGCTGGCCAGCAGACTGCGCAGGTATCGAGGCACTCCGTGGAATCGGAGCGCCTCTAGGATGGTGGAGTGGGGAACGGAGTTGAAGGCGTTGGCTATGTCGAATGACACCGCCAGCAATCCGTCCCCCGCCTCCATCGCCTCCTTCACCTGCCCCTTAAGGCAGGACAGCGCGTCCACCGTGGAACGCTCAGCCCGAAACCCGAACTGAGCGTCCGACAAGTCCGGCCCGGTATCCCGCAGATGGCCCTTTAGGCGACCAGCGATTATCCCCTCGAACATTTTGCCGACCTCATCTAGAAGAACGATGGGTCGGTATGCCGAGGGGGAGTCTGCTGGGCGACCCTCCTTTCGAAGGAGGCACAACTGCCCCTCCTTCCACGGTTTCGGGAACCTCCCAGACGCGAGGCATGCGCTGAAGAGGTCCCGAAACCTCCCCTCCATTTGAGTGGCGGCGATCGCCACCACTCTTGCCGGGACACCGTCGGGGCCTGGAGCCGTCTTCTTGGCGCGGATACGGAGGATCGCTGCGCCAAGTTCCGACTCCGTGACAGAAGGGGGAGCCTCCTCTTCCTCCGCGTCTGGCGGGGCTCCACACATTACTGGCGGGGTGAAGTTGTCCCTGCCCGGGAACAGAGACTGAACCACCCCGTCCAGAAATGAGGGTTCCAGGGTCTCGGCAACCGGGGGACCAAAGGGGCGCAATTTGTTGCGCGCCGCCTTATACGGTCTCCCGTAGGGGTCGTTGTCGAGACCCTCCAGCAGCTCGGCTCTCGCCGAGTCTTTGGCGGCGGCGATGGCCCGATCGAGGACCTTTTTTGCCTCCACGTATACGTCGTAGAGGTGGTCCTCGTCGGCCCAGTCCCGTCGACGCCGCCGCCGACTCCGCGTGTAGGCCCTCCTTGCCTCCGCACAAGCTGCTCGAAGCCCCGCCAGCTCCGCCGACCACCAATACACGGCGCGTTTGGGTGGTGGTCGGCGAGACCGAGGCATGCTAGAGTTGCATACCTCGGTCAGACACTCCCTCAGCTGCCCCGCTGCGGTGTCCACATCCAGGCCGGCGGTAGGCGGCGAAAGCCAGTCCTGGATGAACGCCGCCTCCGCCGCTGCCTCCCTGTCCAGGCGGGTGAAAGCCCACCGCGGGAACGGTGATCGCCCCGAGATGGGCCGCATCGCTCGGGGGCCCCTGGTGGAGATGTCGAACCGCACGTAGCGGTGGTCCGACATGGTCTCCACCAGGTCCACCCGCCAGTTCAGCACGCGTGCGGCTAACGCAGGGGTGGCGAAAGTGACGTCCACTATTGAGCCACCCTGCCGCCGCACGCATGTCTGGACGCTTCCTCTGTTCAAGAGGGAGAGTCCAGAGGAGGCTGCCCACATCTCCACCGCCCGCCCGCGTGCGTCGGTGGCCGGGTTGCCCCAGGTCACCGACTTGGCATTCAGGTCTCCCAGCAGGGAGACCTGCCGCGGCGCCGCCCTGCCGACCACGGCGGCCAGGACTCCGAGATAATTCTCAAAGTCCTGGAGAGGGCGGTTTGGGGAGAAATATACCCCCACAAGGGCTATGTCTCCCCACGCGGCGGCCACGTATCCCGGTCCTCTCTCTAATAGCGAGAGGGGAGGGGAGTCCGTGGAAGACCGCGCCGCTAGTGCCACCGAGTCGTCCTCGTCACCCAGCCAGCTGCTGGGGATCGAGTAGGGCTCGGCGACCACCGCTACGTTCACCAACCACTCGGCCATGACCTGCACTACCAGGTCCTGGGCCGCTTTGCAGTGGTTGGCGTTCGCCTGGAGGATGCGATAGTCGGAAAGCATTATTCCGACATCGCACCCCTCTCCTCAGCTACCGCCGCTGGCGCTGCAGCGACGACGATGGCGGCGGCGGTGGTGGCAACAGGGCGAACCTGCGCCGGCACTATGCCCTTCCTCACGGGGGGCTTGCAGCTCCTGCCCGTCATCCTGTGGTCCGCGGGACGGCCACTGGCGGCACACGCCTTGCAGTGTGGCGTGGTGGCGCGGCAAGTGGCACTCTTGTGTCCCTCTTGCCCGCACTGGTAGCACGTGTCTCCCCAGTCGGACTTGGAGGGACACGTGGCTCGGGTGTGGCCGAACGCGAAGCACTTGAAGCACCGCGTAGGCTGGTCCTCAAGTGGCCTGACCACAGCCGAGCTGAGCCCCACGAGCAGCCGTCCCTTGGTCGCAGCAAGGACGGCCGCAGCCGCGGCGACTGGGCACTCGACGCGGATGATGCCCATGCCGCGGCGGCCGATCCCGATGGATCCACCCCTCACTGCGCCAGCGTCGCAGCCTCCAGCTGCGGCGACGGCCGCCACCACATCCTCCTTGGTGACCGAATCATCCAGATCGGCCACCTCCAAGGCTGCGGTCTTGACGGGCTTGACGACCGTCGCCACATCCGCGATGACCTCTTGCAACTTTGTTGCGAAGAGGTCCGCATTGGTGCCGCGCTCTACCCCCGAGAACTCGAAAATTCGAGCCCCGGTTAGGGTTCGGCGGCACGTAATATGGCTGATCCCCAGCTGGGAGGGATCAGCATTGGTACGAGCCCGTCTTAGGACGGACTCGTACGTCTCGCCCCGCTCCACGGCCGCCGGGGTGAGGGTCACGACGACGGCCGCAGTTTTGGGAGGAACCAGCTTCCTCCCGCCGGCTGGGGCCCGTTTGCCTGCAGGAGCATTCGCGGCGGGCTTGGGGGCCGGCTTTTGCACTCCCTTGCCCTTCCCTCTCTTGACCACTTCCGTCCACGACTGGTTGGACGGGGTGGTGGAGGGAAGCAGGGCGTCTTCCTCCTGCGAGTCCTGGGTGGCTGCTGGAGTCGCCAACGACCCAGTCGCTCCCTCCGCGCTTGTGGTGGGGGCTTGGGGAGCCACCTTCGTCCTCTTGCCTTTCCCTTTGCCCTTGGAGGGCTTCGGAGCCTGGGGCTGCGCATCCGATGCCGGGCCTGCTAGAGGCGCCGGTTCCGGCTCCCTCGGTGGTGGCTTATCCGCCGCTAGCGGCGGGCGGAGTCGCCTTTCCGGCAGGAGCCGGTCCTCGATGCCTGCGAGGCAGGCCCTGGTGAAGGCCCTCTCCTCCATGACAACCTTGCGGATTATATCCTCAAGGTTGAAAGGGGAGGAGGAGCCTCCTACCACCGGACCTGGGGCAGGTTGAGCAGGCCGAGCCGTGGCTTCAGCCAGCTTCAGGTGTAGCTGGCTGACCTCCGCCTGCAGGCGATCCACCTTCGCCTGCAGCTGCCGCGTCTCGTCCGTGGCCGTCCGCTTCACCAGCTCTGCGACGATGCCGTGCATGCTGGCAGCCCGGCATTTGAGGGCCTTTTGGAAGGTCCCCTTCAGGTTGGAGGACTTTGAGGCGACCTCCAGGACTTCCTCTCTGTCCTCCTGCGCCATGCGCTCCAGTTCCGCCAGGGAGTGGTCAGCATACAGGACATTGGATGCCCCATAGCCGGCCCTCGCCCTGGCGGTTTGCGCCTGGCGCTCCTTGGCGGCGACCCTCTCCTCCAGGTCTTCCTGGAGTTGCGCCCTCTTTGCCAGGTTAAGCTGGCGCTCGGCGTCCACCAAGCCCACATCGTGGGTGTCGGCGGGTATCGGCTCTTTAGAAGTCGAAGCCTTTTTAGGCTTCGACTTCTTCCCGGCCTTACCTCCGGCCGACTCCGAGGAGCCCTCGGACCCGTGCCTTAGGTAGGCCCTCTTCCGCTTGAGGCGGTCGTTTTCGGCCCCCGACGTCTCCAGGTTGGAGTCGTTGGAGTAACCTAACCTAACCTTTTTTTTTTTTTTTTTTTTTTTTTTTTTTTTTTTTTTTTTTTTCTCGCTGAGAAATGCTTTATGCATCCCCTTCTCGTGGGGGACGAGCCGGGGTATGTGGGACTCCCTGTCAGAATGACAGTATACCCACTAAAACTCAGCGGTGATCCCGCATCGCCGTGATGGGAGGGCCATGGGAAACCGGCTTAGCCTTTACTTCCACAGCCCTCCCGGCGCATGCCCGCCTAGCTGGCGGGCCCTGCATGCCCCCCGTGCTGGGGGGCTACGGGAATGGCCGGGAACACCTGGCCATTCCCGTCCGACACTGGTGGAGGCCTGTGCGATACAGGCAAGGGTGCCCCCGCACCCGTTGCCTGCTGGCCTCCACCTGGGAGGAGTCGGAGATGACTGTCAAATTGACGTCTTCTTCGACCCCTCCTCCGCCTTCTGAGCGCCGCCGCGTGAGGATCGTCCTCCCGCGCGCGCTCCGCCGCCTCCTTCTGGGACATGACGTGTTCGCAGAAGGAGGCGACTGCCGCCCAGGACCCCTCACCCCCCAGCATGGCGTTAACCAAACCGGGTAGCGAGAGGTCCCGTCCGATCGCCGCAATGAGACTGCGGCGAGGCTCGGACCACGACGGGCACACCTCGAGGGTGTGCTGCGCCGTGTCCTCCGCCGCGCCACAGTCGTGGCACGACGGCGTCTCCTCCCGTCCGATCCGGTGCAGGTACGATCCGAAACAACCGTGTCCGGACAGCACCTGCACCAGACGGAACGAGAGGAACCCATGCGACCGCTCGAGCCAGTCTCGCAGGACCGGCCCAAGCGCGTCGAGGGTTCGGCGCCCAAAGGCTGCAGTGGCGAGGTCCCCCGTCCAATGGAGGACGATGGCGTCCCTCGCCTCCCGCCGGACGGCCTCCCGCTCTTCCGGGGCGGTGCGTTCTGCTCTCGCCCTCCGCCCCGCCGTCCATTCGTACACTCTGGCGAGCACCCACGCCTCGAGTTCCCAAGGCGGGGTGCCGGCCAGACCACACGCTGCCGCGAAGCCTACCGTGCGGTAGGCCCGCGCCACCCGCTGGGCTATGGCCCTCTGGGGTGCCCGTAAGGCAGCCGCGTTCTTCCTCCTTTGGAGGGAGTCCTCCCAGATAGGGGCCCCGTAAAGGGCCATACTCTTCAGGATGCCGGCGTAGAGTTGCCGGCATCGTGCGCTGGGCCCCCCCAAGTTGGGAAGGAGCCACGATAGCGCCCCCGCGGCCTTCAGCAGGCGCGACGACAGCCCGCTAAAATGCGGGCCGAAGCGCCACCTGCTGTCGATCACAAGGCCCAGATATTTCATCTGGGCCTTGACCTCGATTCTGACGCCCTCCACGAAGATGTGGGCGTCAGGTGGGGGGCGCTGCCGAGGTCCGTGGAAGAACACGGCCTCGGTCTTGTGCAGCGCCACCTTTAGACCTAGGCGGCGGATCCTCGCTGCGACCAAGGATCCGCCTGCCGAGGCCAAGTTGGCCGCCTCCCTGAAACTCCCCCCCCGGGCGGTGAGGAGAGTGTCGTCCGCATAGCAGACGACACTCGTGCCTCGGAGGAGAGTTCCCCGCAAGAGCCAATCGTAGCCGACGTTCCAGAGGAGTGGTCCTATGACTGACCCCTGTGGAACGCCGGCTTCGACGGCATACCGCCGTACTTGGCCAGTCCTATTTACCAGGAGGATCGCCCGATCCTCCAGGTAGCTGGCCAGCAGACTGCGCAGGTATCGAGGCACTCCGTGGAATCGGAGCGCCTCTAGGATGGTGGAGTGGGGAACGGAGTTGAAGGCGTTGGCTATGTCGAATGACACCGCCAGCAATCCGTCCCCCGCCTCCATCGCCTCCTTCACCTGCCCCTTAAGGCAGGCCAGCGCGTCTACCGTGAAACGCTCAGCCCGAAACCCGAACTGAGCGTCCGACAAGTCCGGCCCGGTATCCCGCAGGTGGCCCTTTAGGCGACCAGCGATTATCCCCTCGAACATTTTGCCGACCTCATCTAAAAGAACGATGGGTCGGTATGCCGAGGGGGAGTCTGCTGGGCGGCCTTCCTTTCGAAGAAGGCACAACTGCCCCTCCTTCCACGGTTTCGGGAACCTCCCAGACGCGAGGCATGCGCTGAAGAGGTCCCGAAACCTTCCCTCCATTTGAGTGGCGGCGATCGCCACCACTCTTGCCGGGACACCGTCGGGGCCTGGAGCCGTCTTCTTGGCGCGGATACGGAGGATCGCTGCGCCAAGTTCCGACTCCGTGACAGGAAGGGGAGCCTCCTCTTCCTCCTCGTCTGGCGAGGCTCCACACATTACTGGCGGGGTGAAGTTGTCCCTGCCCGGGAACAGAGACTGAACCACCCCGTCCAGAAATGAGGGTTCCAGGGTCTCGGCAACCGGGGGACCAAAGGGGCGCAATTTGTTGCGCGCCGCCTTATACGGTCTCCCGTAGGGGTCGTTGTCGAGACCCTCCAGCAGCTCGGCTCTCGCCGAGTCTTTGGCGGCGGCGATGGCCCGATCGAGGACCTTTTTTGCCTCCACGTATACGTCGTAGAGGTGGTCCTCGTCGGCCCGGTCCCGTCGACGCCGCCGCCGACTCCGCGTGTAGGCCCTCCTTGCCTCCGCACAAGCTGCTCGAAGCCCCGCCAGCTCCGCCGACCACCAATACACGGCGCGTTTGGGTGGTGGTCGGCGAGACCGAGGCATGCTAGAGTTGCATACCTCGGTCAGACACTCCCTCAGCTGCCCAGCTGCGGTGTCCACATCCAGGCCGGTGGTAGGCGGCGAAAGCCAGTCCTGGATGAACGCCGCCTCCGCCACTGCCTCCCTGTCCAGGCGGGTGAAAGCCCACCGCGGGAACGGTGATCGCCCCGAGATGGGCCGCATCGCTCGGGGGCCCCTGGTGGAGATGTCGAACCGCACGTAGCGGTGGTCCGACATGGTCTCCACCAGGTCCACCCGCCAGTTCAGCACGCGTGCGGCTAACGCAGGGGTGGCGAAAGTGACGTCCACTATTGAGCCACCCTGCCGCCGCACGCATGTCTGGACGCTTCCTCTGTTCAAGAGGGAGAGTCCAGAGGAGGCTGCCCACATCTCCACCGCCCGCCCGCGTGCGTCGGTGGCCGGGTTGCCCCAGGTCACCGACTTGGCATTCAGGTCTCCCAGCAGGGAGACCTGCCGCGGCGCCGCCCTGCCGACCACGGCGGCCAGGACTCCGAGATAATTCTCAAAGTCCTGGAGAGGGCGGTTTGGGGAGAAATATACCCCCACAAGGGCTATGTCTCCCCACGCGGCGGCCACGTATCCCGGTCCTCTCTCTAATAGCGAGAGGGGAGGGGAGTCCGTGGAAGACCGCGCCGCTAGTGCCACCGAGTCGTCCTCGTCACCCAGCCAGCTGCTGGGGATCGAGTAGGGCTCGGCGACCACCGCTACGTTCACCAACCACTCGGCCATGACCTGCACTACCAGGTCCTGGGCCGCTTTGCAGTGGTTGGCGTTCGCCTGGAGGATGCGATAGTCGGAAAGCATTATTCCGACATCGCACCCCTCTCCTCAGCTACCGCCGCTGGCGCTGCAGCGACGACGATGGCGGCGGCGGTGGTGGCAACAGGGCGAACCTGCGCCGGCACTATGCCCTTCCTCACGGGGGGCTTGCAGCTCCTGCCCGTCATCCTGTGGTCCGCGGGACGGCCACTGGCGGCACACGCCTTGCAGTGTGGCGTGGTGGCGCGGCAAGTGGCACTCTTGTGTCCCTCTTGCCCGCACTGGTAGCACGTGTCTCCCCAGTCGGACTTGGAGGGACACGTGGCTCGGGTGTGGCCGAACGCGAAGCACTTGAAGCAGCGCGTAGGCTGGTCTTCAAGTGCCCGGACCACAGCCGAGCTGAGCCCCACGAGCAGCCGTCCCTTGGTCGCAGCAAGGACGGCCGCAGCCGCGGCGACTGGGCACTCGACGCGGATGATGCCCATGCCGCGGCGGCCGATCCCGATGGATCCACCCCTCACTGCGCCAGCGTCGCAGCCTCCAGCTGCGGCGACGGCCGCCACCACATCCTCCTTGGTGACCGAATCGTCCAGATCGGCCACCTCCAAGGCTGCGGTCTTGACGGGCTTGACGACCGTCGCCACATCCGCGATGACCTCTTGCAACTTTGTTGCGAAGAGGTCCGCATTGGTGCCGCGCTCTACCCCCGAGAATTCAAAAATTCGAGCCCCGGTTAGGGTTCGGCGGCACGTAATATGGCTGATCCCCAGCTGGGAGGGATCAGCATTGGTACGAGCCCGTCTTAGGACGGACTCGTACGTCTCGCCCCGCTCCACGGCCGCCGGGGTGAGGGTCACGACGACGGCCGCAGTTTTGGGAGGAACCAGCTTCCTCCCGCCGGCTGGGGCCCGTTTGGCTGCAGGAGCAGTCGCGGCGGGCTTGGGGGCCGGCTTTTGCACTCCCTTGCCCTTCCCTCTCTTGACCACTTCCGTCCACGACTGGTTGGACGGGGTGGTGGAGGGAAGCAGGGCGTCTTCCTCCTGCGAGTCCTGGGTGACTGCTGGAGTCGCCAACGACCCAGTCGCTCCCTCCGCGCTTGTGGTGGGGGCTTGGGGAGCCACCTTCGTCCTCTTGCCCTTCCCTTTGCCCTTGGAGGGCTTTGGGGCCTGGGGCTGCGCACCCGATGCCGGGCCTGCTAGAGGCGCAGGTTCCAGCTCCCGCTGTGGTGGCTTATCCGCCGCTAGCGGCGGGCGGAGCCGCCTTTCCGGCAGGAGCCGGTCCTCAATGCCTGCGAGGCAGGCCCTGGTGAAGGCCCTCTCCTCCATGACAACCTTGCGGATTATATCCTCAAGGTTGGAAGGGGAGGAGGAGCCTCCTACCACCGGACCCGGGGCAGGCGGGGCAGGCCGAGCCGTGGCCTCAGCCAGCTTCAGGTGTAGCTGGCTGACCTCCGCCTGCAGGCGATCCACCTTCGCCTGCAGCTGCCGCGTCTCGTCCGTGGCCGTCCGCTTCACCAGCTCTGCGACGATGCCGTGCATGCTGGCAGCCCGGCATTTGAGGGCCTTTTGGAAGGTCCCCTTCAGAACCTAACCTAACCTAACCTAACCTAACCTAACCCCTTTGACACGATCAGAGGAGATCGTAGGCTAACAAGTTTTGTCGACGTGACGCTATGTACAGAGGACCTTCTCGACTTGGTAGAGGAATGGACAGTCGCTGAAGACCTAACGAGCTCGGACCACAACGGCATAATAATAAAAATTAAATTAAACAAAGGGAAAGGCTTCAACATAAAAAGAACCACTAGGATATTTAACACAAAAAAAAGCTAATTGGGAACTTTTTATTGAAAAAATGGACCAATTAAAAATAGAAAATAGAATCAATATAGAACAGATACGTCAGATAAACAGTAAAGAACTCTTAGAGCACATAATTGAAAAATACACAGTAGTAATAACTGAATCTTGTAAAGCAGCAATACCGAAACTAAAAGAAAACCAAACACTTACCATGCCGTGGTGGTCCGAAGAACTCGAAGCGATGAAGCATGACGTCGCTACCAGGAAGAGAAGAATCCGGTGCGCGGCGCCGTCGCGTAGAGAGGGTGTGGTTGCGTTGTACCTGAGGGAAAAGCAGAAGTATGAGTCCGAAGTCAAGAAACGTTCCACAGAAAGTTGGAAAGAATTTTGCCAGAAACAAGATAGGGAAGGGATGTGGGAAGGGATTTACAGGATAATTAAGAACACGGCAAAAAGGGTGGATGATCTGCCACTGGTTTGGAACGGGGTAGAGGTGGGACAGGAAGGATCCGCAAGGGTATTGGCGGAGACCTTCTACCCGGAGGATTCAGTGGAGAAGGATAGCCCAGACCATAGTCGAATCCGAGCTCTTGCAGACCGAGTTAACGACTGGAGCCATGGCGAGTCCCATGACCCGGCGTTCACGACGGAGGAGCTCGGATTCGCTATGGAGAGCTTTAATCCTAAAAAGGCACCCGGACTGGATGGCTTCACCGCCGACATCTGCCAGCGGGTAATATCGCGGGACATGGGTCTACACCTGGCTATCTTTAACAAGTGCTGGCAGCTGACCCACTTCCCCACGGCGTGGAAAGAGGCAACTGTGGTGGTGTTGAGGAAACCAGGCAAGGACAGTTACACCAGCCCCAAGTCCTACAGACCAATTGGACTGCTACCAGTGATGGGTAAGATGCTGGAGAAGATGATGGTAAGAAGGCTGGTTTGGCACCTGGCACCCCGGATAAATCCCCGACAGTATGGCTTCATGCCACAGCGAAGCACGGAAGACTCCCTCTATGACCTGATAGCCTACGTGAGAGGCAAACTTCGAGAGAGGAAGCTTATCACGATGGTCTCACTGGATATAGAGGGAGCCTTCGACAGTGCTTGGTGGCCATCCATAAAAGTCAGACTGGCGGAGGAAAAGTGCCCAGCGAACCTCAGGCGAATGATAGCCAGCTACCTAAGCGACCGTAAGGTCCGGGTAAGGTACGCTGGCCATGAGTACGCTAAATGCACCAACAAAGGGTGTGTCCAGGGGTCAATAGGCGGTCCCATCCTATGGAATCTCCTCCTTAACCCATTACTGGATAGCCTCACCAAGAGAGGCGATTACTGTCAGGCATTCGCGGATGATGTGGTGCTCGTGTTTTCGGGGGAGACAGCTCTGGAAGTCCAGGGACAGGCCAATGCCGCTCTCGAACATGTTCGGGGGTGGGGTGTCATAAATAAGCTTAGGTTTGCACCACACAAAACCTGTGCCATGGTAATAACCAACAGGCTTAGATATGACACGCCACATCTGACCATGGGAGGGATCGACATTGGAATGTCCTCGGAGATAAAGATCTTGGGACTGACCATCGACTCCAAGTTGACCTTCAACAGCCACACGGCTAACGTGTGCAAAAAGGCACTTGGGGTCTATCACCAGCTCTCGAGAGCTGCTAAGGTCAGTTGGGGCCTCCACCCGGAAATAATCCGTACTATATATATAGCCACGGTAGAGCCCATCATCACGTACGCAGCCGGCGCCTGGTCCTCAGCATCAAGAAAGTTGGGAGTCCAACGCCACCTAAACGCGGTTCAGAGGGGTTTCGCCCAAAAACTCTGTAAGGCGTACCGCACGACCTCTCTTCACTCCGCGCTGGTACTGGCTGGAATATTGCCACTCGACCTCCGCATACAAGAGGCAGCCGCCCTGTATGAAGCGAGGAGAGGGGTACCCCGGCCGGAACTAGTAGATAGAGAGGTCGAGCGGAGAGTTCAATTCTCCAGTATGCCTCACCCGGGCAAGCGCACCGCGATTGAGTTCGTGAGTCTGGTTGACCAGGAGGAACTGGATTACCACAACAACCAGGCTATCCGTATATTCACGGACGGCAGCCGGATTGAGGATAAGGTTGGAGCAGCGCTGACTATATGGGATAGCTCAGCTGAGGTGAAAACCTTAAAACTCAGGCTAGCCCCGTATTGTACGGTATACCAAGCAGAACTCCTCGCGGTGTGCAAAGCCACCGAGGCAATATTGCGAAGAAGTGAGACGAGCTATGGCATTTACAGCGACTTCAGATCGGCTCTGGAGGCCATAGCAAATCTCAACACAACACACCCCCTTGCTGTGGACACCCGCAAGAACCTGCAGGCCATTGAAAACCAGAACAAAACTGTGTCTTTGTTCTGGATCAAAGCGCATGTGGGCCTTGCGGGTAATGAAAGGGCGGATGAACTGGCGAAGGACGCAGCACTCAACTTGAAGAAGAGGCCGGACTACGACCTATGCCCGGTTTCATTCGTCAAGCGACAAATCCGAAAGGGGTCGATTGACGAATGGAACCAAAGATACAAACGAAGCGCCAGGGCCAAAGTAACTAAACTTTTCTTCCCCGATGTCACTACCTCATACAAGGTAGTGCGGCAAATGGTCCCAACAAATGTCACCACCCAAATACTTACGGGGCACGGTGGGTTCTCAGAGTACCTGAATCGATTCGGGTGCAAAGAGAACCCATCGTGCATCTGTCAACCTGGTACACCAGAAACGGTGGAACATATTCTAACCGACTGCCCGGTTCACGCTCTGAAGAGACTCGAGGCCGAGAACATGCTAGAATGTAAAGTCATAGTCGAAAATTTCCCAACGCTAATATCCCGTAAGAAATATAGGGAAACGTTCACTAAATATTTCACAGACATTGCAGAGACTGTTATAAAAAGAAACAAATAGAACAACAAATTTATGCTATATATATATATTAGTATAAAATATATAAGAATAGCATATAAGCAATAATGTATAGTATAAGAAGTTAGAAAACTAAGGCATAGAATAAGTGAAAATGTGTAACAATAGACTTAATTACAACATTAAATGTACTGACTAGCATAAGAAAATATATAACGTAAGAATAAGCTGTAACCCATAAGCCTGTATTATGACCTAGACTGTAGTGTACCAATAAAAAGTAGCACTCAAAGATGTAGCTGAAAAAGGGCTCTGATAATGTCAGAGGTGACACAAAAACAAAAAAAAAAAAAAAAAAAAAAAAAAAAAAAAAAAAAAAAAAAACCTAACCTAACCTAACCTAACCTAACCAATATAACTTTGCATCCCGGTGACGCAATTTCAAGCTGTTTTCAGCAAATTAAATATTTTCTTAGCTCCCTGAAACGTTAACTGAAACTGAAAACTGACAATTTCGCGAAAAACATTTTTTCGTTTTGGACTTGTAAAAATTTCACAAAAACTCCTGTTCTAAAAAACACTTTTTGATTTTTTCCTCAAAATTTCCAGATTATTCCAGATTTTTTACAATTCAAATTGATACTTACCTGCCTTACCTGTACTCCCGTGCGCGTTCCGCGAGCTCGAGTCCCGTTTTGGTAGTGTTATTCCATTTTTCCACATACATTTTGGCCCTAAAACACGTTTTTTCAGCAAAATTCCCGAGTTTTGTTTTTTTTTTTCATTTTCGGAGCGCGTATATAAGCTCGGGGTAAAATCACGAGATTCTCCCCACATTAATTCTCCCCACAATTTCTCCCACTGTTTTTCCCATTTTTGTTTATACCATTATTTTTAAATCAATGCACAATTTTAATCCATAGTTATAAGTAGGTACTTATAACTATGGATTAAAATTAAATAATAATAATAATATTAAATAATAATATTTTTGAAAACAGTTTAAAAACACAGTGTAGTAGGTACTACACTGTTTTTAAACTGTTTTCAAAAATATTTTATGTCAAAAATCAGTCTCTGCAATTAGATTCCGATAAAAATATCTTCAAAAAATTTTTAAGTACACCCCCTCTGGCCAAAATAAAAAATCAAATCCAATCACATTTTCGTAGCGTGAATATTTTAACATATTATATCTTAATTTGTACTCACCTATATTCTGGCGCGTGTTCCTCGAGCTCGAGTCCCGTTCTGCGGCTGATATTTCAGGTTTTCAGGCTAAAAACCTTCCACATTTTTGCTCAGAGCAAATTCCATAAATCGCTAGCACGTGCGGAGACGAGTCATTTGACACCTCGCACGTGTGCCTAGCACGTATAGAACTTAAGATAACGTCGAAAAACTGCTGCGCACCAACCGGGAATCAAACCCGGGACGTTGAAAACTCTAAAAACGCCCATAACTCGGAAACGGAGCCAGATAGGCCGTTTTTAACGCCACCCTGCATATCCTATACAAGTATAGTATATGCTGCAGCACTTTTCCCGGCCACCCCCTTCGACCCCCCCCGGTAATTTCAAATTTTTATTAAATTAAACTAAATCCCCCCCCCCCTCACAATCATCTTAGTGGGAAACATCGTCATCAATCAATCTATCTATGTGTATGTGTATGTATTATAGTACCTCAAAGTAACCCCCCCCCCCCCCCCCCGAACTATTTCCTACCCCCCGTCCACTCCGCTCGCTTGCTTATACCTATACATATAAGCAGCAGCAGTCCCCAGGACATCCACTCTGTACCCCACTTTCTCCCTTCTCCCCCAAACCGCATTCCCCCAAATATCTCGGAAACGGCTGGGAATATCAAAAAACTAAACGAATTCCCCCCCCCCCCCCCCCTAGTAACCGCTCTCCCGCCTAGAACCTATATTAAGATAAGCCCCCTAGACCCCCTTTTTGACCCCCAAAATTTTTTGACCCTCAATATAAATTAGTAGTATGTGTATGTAAATATTTAATCCGGAACCTGGGAATACTGTAGTTACCCCGGTGATTCCTCTTGACCGTTCCCCCCCCCCCCCCCCCGTCTCAGGATTACCTCACCCCCCCGAGTCTTAACTTCGGAGCCAGAGGTCATAGACCTACCAAGTTTGGGCTCTCTGGAATCGGGAGAAAAAGACTTTTCGTTTGGCCGCAACATAACCCCGTATTACCACCCCCCCCTCAACCTAAACCAAAATATATACTTACAATTACTCTTCTGGTGCTGTGGCGTATACTGAGCACGAGGCGTAAGCAGCCCCTCTACGGAGCCCCTAGAAAGCCACACTAAGTGACTTAATTAATACTTACCTGACAAATAATATATTTTATATTTTATTTTATTTTACATTAAGGCATCTAGACCAAGGGTCTGGGACCCGGTATTTAATATATCAATATTTTTAGACATCCTAGCTCTATTGAGCTATACGGACAAAAACCAATTTATTGACAGAATACGACAAGTTATTCGACCATTAGATAACGGACCTGCGGCTGCAGGTTGGGACTGTTTTGGGCTTTGTTGTTTCCAGAAATACTTCTGTACCAATCCCCCCTTTACAGGGATACAGAGGTATCACTGGTGCCCTAATTTGGCTTGTATATGAACCTTACGTGTACGCAAGCAACCGCCATGTATCGTACACCGGCAAAAAAGGATGCGAGCTCGTCGGGCTCAAAGGACTCGCCGCACTCGACGGAGAAGGCTGGACCTTCGCTTCCCTGCGTGAGGCGAAGCATCGGGGAATGGGAGGCTGCAAAAGCGGAGTCCCAGACTAAGCCCCCAGTAAACCTAAGACAAGATGCCATTCAAGGAACCTCTACCTCTTCGCAAACTACCAGCATTGCGGAGACGCGTCGAGCCCTGGCGGACACTGTAACACCGCCAAAAAGACTTGAGCCCGGCTACTCAAACATAACGGCGGAGGCAAGAGCCTGCCTCAATAAGGCGAAGCTCCACCTAAACAACTCCCGCAATCTCAAGGCGGAAATAAAAAAGGAGGTTACAGCGGCAATAGACCGACTGTACCAGCTGGTGAAAGAGGTCGACAAGGGAAAAAGTGGCCAACAGAATGTAAAGGTAGATCGGCCAACCGAGAAAAATAAAGAAGACCCAGCGAGTATCACTTGGTTGCGCTCCGCACTAGAGGAGCAAGCTCTAATAGTTAAGGAGGGCAACCAAGTGATAAAGCAGCTGCAAGTGGCACTGGAGCAGCAAAAAGAGGCACAAGAGGCGCGGGATAGAGAAAGACACAGTGACGGAGATGTTCTGAGGGCGATACGAACCCTCGAAGAGACCACGAAGGAAACCGGTAAAATGGTCTCCGAAATTAGGGAGAGGGCCCCTACATATGCGGAGGCCCTGACCGCACCCCAAAACATCTGGGGTCAAAAGCCAAAGCACTCCGTCATTGTGTCTTCCGATATCACGATGGACACGAGCGCAGAGGTAGTGGGAAGAGTGAAGGAGGCATTGGACGCGAAAAACAGCGGCCTGCAGATCGAGAGAGTCCGAAAAGTCAAGGACAAGAGGGTAATCCTAAGTTTTAACAACAAAGAGGAGATGGTAAAAACAACGGCCCAACTCAGGAAAGACCAGCATCTGAAAGTGGAAGAGGCCAAAAACCGTAACCCACTGGTTATACTTAGGGACCTCTTGTCCTACAATAGTGACGAGGACATACTCACTGCAATTAAGGTACAAAATGCCCGCCTGCTGGAGGACCTGACGGCTGAGGAGGCGACCGCCATCGTGAAATACCGGAGGAGGGCACGGAACTCGCTAGAGAGCCATGTCATCCTAGAGGTGACACCGAAGTTGTGGCGAAAGCTCACCGCGGCTGGCAGAGTCTTCATCGACCTGCAGTGCGTTAGAGTCCAAGACCAAACGCCTCTCATCCAGTGCACCAAATGTCTGGCGTACGGACACGGCCGAAAGTTATGTACAGAGCCTGAGAATCTATGCAACTACTGCGGGGGGCCACATCTCAAGGCCGAATGTACCGGGCTGCTAACGGGCGATAGACCAACGTGCAAGAACTGTGTGAGAGAGAGGCACGACGACACAGGACACACGGTCTACAGCCATGACTGCCCGGTGCGCAGGAAATGGGATGTATTGGCGCGATCCGCAGTAGCGTATTGCTAAGGTGGTCCCGGGCGTTACACGAACGGCAGCAGCCCACACATATATCGTGGCGCAAGCTAACCTCCAACGTAAACAACTGGCGACCAACGAGCTTATGCTCGAGGGTAAAAAGCGCAAAATAGCCATCGCACTGCTCCAGGAGCCGTATGTGGGTAGCATAAAGGCAATGAAGTCGTACGGGGGGGCGAGGGTCTACCAGAACTCGGACGGCAGCGGCGGCACTGTTAAGGCGGCGATAGTCGTGTTCAACCACGACATAGACGTCATACAGTTGCCCAGATTCACCACCAACAACATCGTGGTGGTGAAGCTGCGAACGAGCGTGTGGGAGATGCTCGCCGTCTCGTACTACTTTGAGCCTGACCAACCCATCAGGCCATACCTGGACCACTTAACAGCTGCGATGAAAGAGCTAAAGCCCAGGAAAGCCATCATTGGAGGGGATGCGAACGCCAAGAGTGTGTGGTGGGGAAGCAACACCATCGATGACAGAGGTGACGAGCTGGCAGGAATGATCGGGGAGCTGGACCTTCAGGTACTCAACTGCGGGAACAAACCCACCTTCGACACGATCAGAGGAGATCGTAGGCTAACAAGTTTTGTCGACGTGACGCTATGTACAGAGGACATTCTCGACTTGGTAGAGGAATGGACAGTCGTTGAAGACTTAACGAGCTCGGACCACAACGGTATAATAATAAAAATTAAATTAAACAAGGGGAAAGGCTTCAACATAAAAAGAACCACTAGGATATTTAACACAAAAAAAGCTAATTGGGAACTTTTTAATGAAAAAATGGACCAATTAAAAATAGAAAATAGAATCAATATAGAACAGATACGTCAGATAAACAGTAAAGAACACTTAGAGCACATAATTGAAAAATACACAGTAGCAATAACTGAATCTAGTAAAGCAGCAATACCGAAACTAAAAGAAAACCAAACACTTACCATGCCGTGGTGGTCCGAAGAACTCGAAGCGATGAAGCATGACGTCGCTACCAGGAAGAGAAGAATCCGATGCGCGGCGCCGTCGCGTAAAGAGGGTGTGGTTGCGTTGTACCTGAGGGGAAAGCAGAAATATGAGTCCGAAGTCAAGAAACGTTCCACAGAAAGTTGGAAAGAATTTTGCCAGAAACAAGATAGGGAAGGGATTTACAGGATAATTAAGAACACGGCAAAAAGGGTGGAAGATCTGCCACTAGTTTGGAACGGGGTAGAGGTGGGACAGGAAGGATCCGCAAGGGTATTGGCGGTGACTTTCTACCCGGAGGATTCAGTGGAGAAGGATAGCCCAGACCATAGTCGAATCCGAGCTCTTGCAGACCGAGTTAACGACTGGAGCCATGGCGAGTCCGGCGTTCACGACGGAGGAGCTCGGATTCGCTATGGAGAGCTTTAATCCTAAAAAGGCACCCGGACTGGATGGCTTCACCGCCGACATCTGCCAGCGGGTAATATCGCGGGACATGGGTCTACACCTGGCTATCTTTAACAAGTGCTGGCAGCTGACCCACTTCCCCACGGCGTGGAAAGAGGCAACTGTGGTGGTGTTGAGGAAACCAGGCAAGGACAGTTACACCAGCCCCAAGTCCTACAGACCAATTGGACTGCTACCAGTGATGGGTAAGATGCTGGAGAAGATGATGGTAAGAAGGCTGGTTTGGCACCTGGCACCCCGGATAAATCCCCGACAGTATGGCTTCATTACTGTCAGGCATTCGCGGATGATGTGGTGCTCGTGTTTTCGGGGAAGACAGCTCTGGAAGTCCAGGGACAGGCCAATGCCGCTCTCGAACATGTTCGGAGGTGGGGTGTCATAAATAAGCTTAGGTTTGCACCACACAAAACCTGTGCCATGGTAATAACCAACAGGCTTAGATATGACACGCCACATCTGACCATGGGAGGGATCGACATTGGAATGTCCTCGGAGATAAAGATCTTGGGACTGACCATCGACTCCAAGTTGACCTTCAACAGCCACACGGCTAACGTGTGCAAAAAGGCACTTGGGGTCTATCACCAGCTCTCGAGAGCTGCTAAGGTCAGTTGGGGCCTCCACCCGGAAATAATCCGTACTATATATATAGCTACGGTAGAGCCCATCATCACGTACGCAGCCGGCGCCTGGTCCTCAGCATCAAGAAAGTTGGGAGTCCAACGCCACCTAAACGCGGTTCAGAGGGGTTTCGCCCAAAAACTCTGTAAGGCGTACCGCACGACCTCTCTTCACTCCGCGCTGGTACTGGCTGGAATATTGCCACTCGACCTCCGCGTACAAGAGGCAGCCGCCCTGTATGAAGCGAAGAGAGGGGTACCCCGGCCGGAACTAGTAGATAGAGAGGTCGAGCGGAGAGTTCAATTCTCCAGTATGCCTCACCCGGGCAAGCGCACCGCGATTGAGTTCGTGAGTCTGGTTGACCAGGAGGAACTGGATTACCACAACAACCAGGCTATCCGTATATTCACGGACGGCAGCCGGATTGAGGATAAGGTTGGAGCAGCGCTGACTATATGGGATAGCTCAGCTGAGGTGAAAACCTTAAAACTCAGGCTAGCCCCGTATAGTACGGTATATCAAGCAGAACTCCTCGCGGTGTGCAAAGCCACCGAGGCAATACTGCGAAGAAGTGAGACGAGCTATGGCATCTACAGCGACTCCAGATCGGCTCTGGAGGCCATAGCAAATCTCAACACAACACACCCCCTTGCTGTGGACACCCGCAAGAACCTGCAGGCCATTGAAAACCAGAACAAAACTGTGTCTTTGTTCTGGATCAAGGCGCATGTGGGCCTTGCGGGTAATGAAAGGGCGGATGAACTGGCGAAGGACGCAGCACTCAACTTGAAGAAGAGGCCGGACTACGACCTATGCCCGGTTTCATTCGTCAAGCGACAAATCCGAAAGGGGTCGATTGACGAATGGAACCAAAGATACAAACGAAGCGCCAGGGCCAAAGTAACTAAACTTTTCTTCCCCGACGTCACTACCTCATACAAGGTAGTGCGGCAACGGTAGCCCGCCTCGTCGGCCACTTGTGCAGAGAGGGGCCGGACCTGGACGACAGTCAGTTCGGGTTTCGGCATGGGCGCTCCACCATACACGCAGTGTCGCGAGTGAGAGTCCTGGCGGAGGAAGCGGTGTCCCGGGGCGGGGTGATGTTGGCGGTGTCCTTGGACATCTCCAACGCCTTTAACACCCTGCCCTGGAGTTGTATTCGGGAGGCACTGCGGTATCATCGAGTGCCTCCCTACCTCCGCCACATCGTTGGGGCTTATCTGTCGGAGAGGTGTGTCACCTACATGGGACGTGATGGCAGAAACCAGCGCCACATGTCGTGCGGCGTTCCACAGGGCTCGGTCCTAGGCCCGCTCCTGTGGAACGTCGGGTACGACTGGGTGCTGAGGGGCGAGCTCAGACCGGGGGTAGACCTGACGTGTTATGCGGATGACACGCTGGTCACTACCCGGGGGAGCTCGTACAGGGAGGCAGCGTTGCTGGCGACGGCTGCGGTCTCACAGGTGGTGGGCCGCATACGTCGCCTAGGCCTGGAGGTGGCCCTCAGCAAGTCGGAGGCCATGGTGTTTCATGGCCCCCGGCGGGCGCCGCCACCCGGCTCACACATCGTGGTCGGGGGGGCTCGGATCGCTGTGTAGCACCAGTCGGGGGTTGCGGAAGGATCGTACGTTCCCGCGACCCCCGGCGTAGGTGTGAGATGGAACACCGGGGTGGTTTTTAGCCGGTAAGAGTCCGGCATGCCCCTCTGCCTTCCCCAAGGCGGAGGATGTCCATGAGGATTTTCAAAAAAAAAAGGTAGTGCGGCAAATGGTCCCAACAAATGTCACCACCCAAATACTTACGGGGCACGGTGGGTTCTCAGAGTACCTGAATCGATTCGGGTGCAAAGAGAACCCATCGTGCATCAGTCAACCTGGTACACCAGAAACGGTGGAATATATTCTAACCGACTGCCCGGTTCACGCTCTGAAGAGACTCGAGGCCGAGAACATGCTAGAATGTAAAGTCATAGTCGAAAATTTCCCAACGCTAATATCCCGTAAGAAATATAGGGAAACGTTCACTAAATATTTCACAGACATTGCAGAGACTGTTATAAAAAGAAACAAATAGAACAACAAATTTATGCTATATATATATATTAATATAAAATATATAAGAATAGCATATAAGTAATAATGTATAGTATAGGAAGTTAGAAAACTAAGGCATAGAATAAGTGAAAATGTGTAACAATAGACTTAATTACAACATTAAATGTACTGACTAGCTTATGAAAATAGATAACGTAAGAATAAGCTGTAACCCATAAGCCTGTATTATGACCTAGACTGTAGTGTACCAATAAAAAGTAGCGTATAATAAAAGTAAGTAGTATACATATAATAGCAATAATAAATGTAGTAGTAATAAGATTAAAAGCCTGTAATGCCACTTGTAATAAAAATAAACAAAATAAAGAATACCTGTAGAAACATCCCAACCAATTAGACTATTAAGGACTCTAATTATGTTAGAGGTAAAAAAAAAAAAACCTAACATAACCTTTTTTTTTTTTTTTTTGTTTCGGGGGGGAAAATCCTCATGGACATCCTCCGCCCTGGGGAAGGCAGAGGGGCATGCCGGACTCTTACCGGCTAATCCTGATGTGTGGGGGGCAACGGACGTCCCCGAGTCCGTCGCCCCTGGACCCATTTAGGGGGGCTGGAAGAGGGCGTTGTCCGCCCTCCGCCAACGCCCGGTGCGCCTGCTGCGGGCCGGGTGAGTGGACGAGATCTCCCTCTCCCTTTCCGCAGCCTCCTTCTGCGAGACGACTGTTTCGCAGAAAGAAACCACCGCGTCCCAGGACTCTTCGCTGCCGACCATCGACTCGACCACGGCCGGCAGCGACAGGTCACTGCCTACTTCTGAGATGAGGGCACGGCGTGGCTCCTCCCAGGCGGCACACTCTGCCAGCGTATGCCGCGCCGTGTCCTCCCGGCAGTCGACGCAGTGGTGACACCGGGCGTCCGGCTCCCTGTTAATGCGACACAGGTACTTCCCGAAGCAACCATGCCCCGAGAACACCTGCGTCACCCGAAACGACAGGGAGCCGTGCCTCCTCCCGAGCCAGCGCTCGAGCACCGGCCGGACCGCCTCGATGGTGACGAGGCCAGCGGTAGGGCGTGTAAGCCTGTCCCGCCATTCCGCCACCAGGACCTCGCGAAGCTGAGACCGACGCTGCTCCATGTGTCGCTGCATCGGTCGCTCACCTCGCGCCCTCGCTTCCTCGCGCCACCGATACAATGACGTGAGTACTTTCGCCTCGAGGTCCCAGGGCGGGGATCCAGCCAGTACACAGGCCGCCTCGTAAGAGATCGTGCGATATCCCCTGATGACTGACGGCCATCGCTCTCTGCGGTTTCCGTAATATTGCGATACTGCCAGCCGTATCTGGCTGCTGGCTGCCATTGCATACTGGCATTGCATACTGGCAGCCGTAGCTGGCCCCTCGCTATGTCGCAGGCCAAGGCCCAACATTCGCGGAGATCGCCGCCGGCCCGAAGCAGAACATCCAGGAACCTCTTCACTCGGTCATTGTATCATCTGCGAATGATCAGGACACCGGTGAAGAGGTTCTTGAGAAGCTCAGGACGGCGGTCGATGCCAAAAATGAGGGTACTAGGGTGGAGCGGCTGCGCAAAGCGAGGGACCAGAAGGTAGTGGTCGGTTTTAAGAGCAGAGACGAGATGACGAGGGTCGCTGAGAGGACAGGCAATCTGGTGGTAGAAGAGGTCAAGAACAAGGACTCTCTTGTCATCATCAGGGACGTCCTCTCCTGCCACACGGATGCCGAGATACTCCAGTCCTTGCAGCGGCAAAACACCCACCTGGTCGGGGACATCCCTGCGGATGATGTGAGGTTGGGGGTGAAGTACCGTCGAAGGTCGAGGAACCCCCACATGTGCCACGTCATCCTGCAGGTGTCTTCTACTGTGTGGCAGAGGCTAACGATGGCGGGTCGTGTGCATATCGACCTGCAGCGAGTGCGAGTGCTGGACCAGTCACCACTGGTGCAATGCACTCGCTGTCTGTGCTTCGGCCACAGCCGAAAACTGTACACGCAGCCCGTTGACCTCTGCATCCACTGCGGCGACCCTCATCTGCGGGCTGACTGTCCGTCACGCATGGCAGCGGAGGCGCCGCGGTGCCACAACTGCCTGACAGCCAAGATGGAGAAGATCGACCACAACGCCTTCGACGGTGAGTGCCCGGTGCGCAGCAAATGGGACGCATTGGCGCGCCTGTCGGTGGCATATTGCTGAGGTGGAGTCAAAGCTCCCTGGAAGTATGAACCGCAACGGTATTGATTTAAACATTCATATAGAGAGACCTAAAGCGACAAACAATAATTCAGCCATAAGTTATAGACACAACACAAAACTAGCTAATTGGAGTCAGTTTCGTAAGAAATTGGCCCAATTAAAAACCGAATACCAATTAAACCCTTTCAATATTCAAAAATTAACCACAAAATTGTTTTAGTAAGTAGATTTAACGGATATATAAATTTAGATAATAGGCATCATAAACAAACTAACCATACCGTTGCGGTCCGACGAGCAGGTCGAGGCTAAAATTACTGTGCAAAAATCAGATAAAATATTTTATATAAAATTAATAACAAATATTTATAAGATAGGAAATAACTGTGTAAATTAAGATTAAGAAATATTATGTCCATACCGCCGGGAACAGTTAGGGGCGGGTTATTTGACTAGGCTGATGTGTTGTTCTTGTAATTATATTATTGTATTTTTGTTGACATTTCCTTGTGTGTGTAATACTATATGCTATTATATATATATATATTATATATATAACCATAGCATAAATGTAGTTTAAATTAAGTTACAGACAAAAAAAAATATTATAATTAGCGTAGTTAGATTTTAGAAACATAAAAATAGAAAAATTCAAAAAACAACAAAAATAAATTAGTTTAAATACTTATAAGGTAGTAAAATGTTTAGAATTAAGAATATAAGTAGCACGAAGTGAGAAATGCTTCCAAAACCATATGTCCACTTCCTAAAACAGGGCAGACTTCAACTATAAAAATAAGTTCATCATTTAAGTCCCATTGTTATTTAGTGGGAATGTCTGGAAATCTGGTTAAACATACAATACGGGCGGCTGAATACAAGGGCCATACGTTGGCATCACGGCAGAAGTTGCGGCAGCTGTAAACAAAAAGCTCTGATAACATTGTATGAACTGCGCCAAGTATTGGTTCAGAATTATTACTGTAATTCTGCTATTTCAATCAAAACATAGAGCAATAAAAGAAAAAGACACCAAAATATGTTGTCAATTTCTAATAAAATTACGTAAGTTGCTTCTTTCTTGACATATACGTATTCCCAAGTATAATCACATAGAAATATAGTTATTTACTTTTCAATGGCACTGCACAAGTAAAAAGAATACCTTTATGCAGTGCCGGTCAACGCACCAAGTGCATTGGCTCCGATTTGTATGGCGGCATCGCATAGGATATGGTGAAAATTGGGGAGGCAGTCAAGTGAAAGTGTTCTTAGGTAACGAAAATTTATAGCCCCGATAGAGAGAGGAACATAATTAAAGTCGATGTAATAGATATGTAAATTGTAATAGTTTGACATTTCGTATTCCAAATTATTATATTTTTGTGGAAAGTTGATACTAATTTAATACAGCAATATCAATTATACATTATCCAAACCAAACAGAAGATATGAGTATTAAAATTACTTCTTGTCAATAACAAAATAAGAATTCATAAAGAGCTCACGCTGGCCGTGCCCATTAAGAAAATCGTCTCATAAACAATTTAGTGAGCATAGCACGCTCCTAGTGAGAGTGGCACACTTCTATACATCATTATACTAATACGCACACGACTAAAATACGGTTCGTGCATCCTAAGGGTCAAAACGCATGCATTGTGCTATCGAGTCGTGAACCGTGCTATGCGATTATCGCCTTTAAGGTGAGCATGCAGAACTTTGGCCCATAGTACAAACTTTGATAGACATTCCCCATAGATCTTCGATTAGTTTGATCTTGATTTGCTTGAAAGCTTTTATTACTATTGTGGGGTTTATATGCTAGAATTTAAATTCAATCTGGCAGGATGAGACGTTTGCTCTTAATAAATCAATAGAACGTAAGGGCGAGGAATTTAAGATTTCAGTGGTTGTATGTGGGATACTGGTAAAGATATTTACAAATTCATGAGCACCTTCTTTGTTAGTGCTTATGAGACCACGCGAAGTCTCTATTGTGAAATCATTATTGTGTCTTTTATTCCGGATAGTTTCGTTATTGATAATTTTCCAAACCGTCTTTATTTTACTATCGGCTGATTTGATCTTGTTGCTTATATACAAGGCTTTAGCTACCTTGCAGATATTTTTAAAAGTTTTAGAGTAGGTAGCAACGTATTTATTAAAAGTTTCAGTGTTAATATAAGGCTTAAGGCCATACAGCTCAAACAATTTTTCCCTACTTTTCCTAATACCCTAAGTTGCCCAGTCACTGAACAAAAAACTTGGGCAAATAGTTTTAGTTTTCTTTTTTAAAGTCTTATTAAACTCTGTGCGTACTACCGAAAAGAACCTCTCATATAATTCATTTACATTGTTTGTAATATGGCCTGGTACATTTAACTTACTAATTAAGTTATTATTAAATCTATTTAGATTGCTTGGTGTTATATTAACATACTATTAATGTAAGTAGCGTGTAAGGCACGTGAATCTAAGTGAGTGTGTTTGTGAACGTTCAGGTGAGTGTTGACTATTTTATCCCTCCCTGTTCCTTACTCTGACGTTATCGAGGTAAGCCACACATGCGTTTGGTCGTAGGGACTCGGGGAAAGCCCGCTATAAGGTGTGACACTTACCAACATACTGTAGACACATGCTCTACCAATAGACTTTAGACAACCACGACCAAGACATGACGCTTAGGGCAGTCGCACCGCTTATGGAAGGCTGAACCGAACTCGCAACTCATTAGGGCCAATCTTAACTATAGTCCTTCCTTGTAGTCTGTTGTTTACGAACACAATCCAACCAAACGTTAATGATGGCTACCTTTTCCCTATGGACAGACTAACTGCAGGATACTTTGCATTGCTCTTGATATACGCACACTTCCAGGGAGTGGGGTAGGCTTTACCAAGCACCCTTAACTGGAATGTTAGTCGTTCTAAGGAACGCTAGGGATTGTGTCTCGTTAAATCGCACCCGGACCCCATAGGCCTCTTACTGATAAAAAAAATATAATATTTAGTGAGACACATAATTTGGATACCCAGATAGAAAGGCAGCGTTGCTATATAAATAGGTAGACAAGAATGGACGCACGCCTGCTGATTACACTGGAAACATCCTCTAAATTGGGTAGATTAAGGAAGTGCGAGGTGACGATTTAAAATAACCACTTCGGCGTATAGCAAGCAAGGCAATCGTAAGGAATTCTGCAATCGACTGACGATGCAGTACGCTTGAGCTAGTTTGGTATTGTCTTAGTAAAGGGTGAATAGGCCGTTATAAGGGGTTATTACTACTGTACGCGTCCAGCACTTCTAGAAACTTGTCTCGCTCAATGGTAGAGGCACTTCGCAGTCCTTTACCTTTTCGGATTGAGTAAGACATGCTTGAGTGTAGCGAGCGTGTGCCGCTGGCACCGCAGCAGGACCTCTCTAGGCCTATGCACGTTAGGACTGGTGGTACGCGCACGACGTAACAGGTGTTGTAAAGCGGCCCTACGTCTTTGGGGTGGGTTACTCGATTATTGCAAGAACATTCAGTAACGTAACTCAAAACAAGGTATTCTCCAACGCAAGCGTTACGTGTCAATTACCCCTTTTGTATTCCTCTCATCTCTTGTAACTTTCATATTCAAAAGAAAAGTAGATCTCCGTTCCTTAATCATCTTATCTATGGATTCCCAACCCTATTTTATATTGCAATTGTTTTCTTGTATCCCTCCTTGCTTCCCAGCTTTCTAAGTCGGGGCAAGGCAAACGCTTCTTGGGAATTCTTTACAATAGGTGGAAGGGTGTCCAGTCTGGAGCCGAGCCCTGCAGAGCAGCACGGAGGAGAGGTGCTGTTCTCCGCAAGTGGGACCTGACCTATTTTCCTGACATTTCCACATAATTAGGAAAAACGAAAATTTTATCAGCCTAGGCTAATTTAGGAACAGTCACACATGGTCGACTTACGGCTACTTTTTCTTACCACGATCTTATTTACCCTTCCGTGTAAGTCCCAGCTTTTATGTTTCCGTAACTACAAGGGCATAGATCTGGAAGCTTTGCAGTGTGATGCCGGCAATCTCGACTGGACCCCTCTGGTCGAGTTCGATGAAATCGACGATAAGGTCACGCAACCTTATCGACTTATATGATCAGCATGCCCCTATCCGACGTGTCAAAGTTAGACATAACCCTGCACCATGGATAACGTTACAAATTAAAGAGCTTATGACTCGCAGGGATAAAGCTAAAAGCGCAGACCTTTAGAACTGAATCTTTCTTATTACAAATCGTTACGTAATCGCTGCCGTCATCTGTATCAAGATGCTAAGAGACGCTATTTCCACGACCAACTCAATAACCGCAGTTCTTCCGATGTATGTAAATTTCTCAAATCTGTAGGCATAGGCAAGTCACCTGCCAACCAGTGTAAGGCTGTGAGCCTCAATGATCTCAATAAGCATTTCTCTCTCCTTCCCTTTTCTTTTGATCCGTCTGTCAAGGCTGCGACACTAGAGAGTCTTGCTAGTTTGCCGTTACCACAATATTCTCACTTCAAGCTTAAAGATGTCACTGAGGATGACGTTAAGAAGTCTATACTTGCGACCACTTCTTCAGCAGTCGGTAATGATAAGTTTTGTTCAAGAATGATAACTCTTATCCTTTCTTCATTACTTCCTGTTCTCGCTCACATCTTCAATCACTCATTTTCCTCTTGTTCCTTTCCGTTAATTTGTAAACAGGCTCACATAAGTAATACCTTTACCTAAAATTAACAATCCTACTTTATTAACCCATTTTAGACCTATTTCTATTCTCCCATTTCTCTCTAAAGTTTTTGAGCACATAGTTCATCACGCCAATATACCAACAAATACAATAAAAACTATATGTACACGAGTAATCGCTTGTCACCGTCGCGCACGCGCTGCTCGTTGCTCACTGTCTCGTTTTTAGTTGCTAGTTCTATACGCTTGTCGTTAATCGCCGGCGGTCAGACAGATGCCCAAGGGAGTGACAGAGAGTGTATTTTCCCACTTCCTTTGCGACCTGCATTTTCTCACAAAAAGAGGCGACGGCGTCCCAGGTGCCGTCTGTCCCGACCGCTGCCACGACCAGCAATAACGAATTATTACGCATGTTGCAAATTTTGTTGTTGTGAAATCTTGAGCGCCGTCGTACTTATTTCGCATACAATTTTATGTTTGCTACTCATAAGTTTGGGGGTTAGAAGGGAAAAAAAATTAAAGAGTTCTCCATTTATTTATTGTACAACTCTAACTTATTTCACCTAAGTAAATAATCAATAAGCTTATTTTATTTCGTGTCACGCATACTTTAATAAATAACAACATCAACTTCGAACAAACATCCAAACACGGCACGCAAAGTCACAGAGTGCACATAGAGCACGGGGACGACGGCTTCGGAGCAATCGGAGCGGCGTCGATCAGCGAACGGTACCGGGGGTGACGTCACGCGAGCAGGCGCGCGGCGTCAGCGTAAGCGCTTGTCGGCGCGCGGCAGGTCGCGGCGCGCACACAGGCGCCGGCGCGCCGCGTACAGCGCCGCCGCCAGCGCCGCCAGCAGCAGCGCCGCCGCCGCGCAGCCCACCGCCACGCCGCGCAGGCGCGCGTACTCCGGCACGCGCAGCGCCACGCCGCCCCACGCACCGCTCGCGCATTGCACGCGCGCCCAGTAGCGCGCGCCCTCCGCCGCACCGCTTACTGTTGGAGCGCAACGCAAGGTCAGACCGAGTCTCAGGGGTGAGTGGGTCGCAGGACTGTAGGCTTCGTACCGAGCATGTAGTCGTGCAGCGTGTGTCCCGTGGCCAGCAGGCGCTCGCCGGGCGCGGCGCCCTCGTACCAGCGCACCGTGCAGCGGGACGCGTCGTGCGGCTCGCGGCGCCAGCGCACTAGCGCTCCTTCGTCGATGAGCCGCACCGTCACCTCCAGCTCGCCGCCGTCGGTGGACTCCGGCAGCTCGGGTTCGTCGGTGGTTACGGCGGCATACGCGACCTGTTCTCCCTCCACTGCCTCCGCTGCTTCCACCGCCTCACCGTCCAATGATCCTGAAATAGAAAATAAAATTCATATTACATTTAAATAGAACCGCGACTCGGGATGAAGTCAATTACGATCCGAATCCTACCGAGCGTTCTGGCGAATACTGGTTTGCTGAAAAGTCCGTCGCCGATCAGGTCTTGCGACAGTACACGTAACTCGTATTCCATACCGGGTCGCAGGCCCACCAGAGTGGCCTCCGTGACACCTCTAGTTAAAATCTTCATAGTGCGCCATTCGCTCACAGTTCGCTCGCGATACCATACGTTGTAATCCACTTCAAGTCCGTTGTGTCCTGAAAGAATGAAAATGTGTCAATTGACAAGAAGAAGACAACAATTGACATTCTTACAAAAGTAACTATAAATAGGTACTTAAAGGAGAAATTATAAAGAGCTCACCGGGCACCCAAGTCAGATGAAGAGAATCAGTAGAGGGCCTGACGGTGAGGTTGTAGGGAGCGCGAGGGGGCATGTTCTCGACCAGGAGCTCCGTCTCCACGTCGACGGTAGCGGCCTCGTTGCTGACGGTGCACACGTACACACCGCGGTCGTCCTCCGTCACATCCAGGATGGTCAGGTTCCCGTCGTCGAGGTTGTGCCGCCCCGCAGGCAGGTCACTCCCGTCCTTCTGTGAAGACAACACGACACTTATACACCAGACCTCGCTCGGTGCGGCGGCGACGGAGTGCGGCCAGCGCGCGACTCACCCGCGCCCAGTGCACGAGCGGCTGGTCGTGGTGGTTGCGCGCCGTGGCGGCGCAGGGCAGCGTGAGCGTGGCGCCTAGGCGCGCCACGTACAGCGGCTGCGGGCGCGCCGCCAGTGCGGGCGGCCGCTGCACGCGCACGCGCACCCCGGGCGACGGGCCCTCCGACCCCAACAAGTTGTACGGCGTGCACGAGTACTCCCCCTCGTGCGACTCGTCGACCTGCAAACAAATAACTTGTGATATTAAAACTCGTACACCTACTTCTTTTTTAAGTATGATGTTATGATGAGGTTATCGAGTTGAGCCAATTTTATCAAAGTGGCTAACAAAACTCCGCATACGTGATGGGTATCGATATTTATTTATTTATTTATTTTGCTACATGTAAAACACTGGTTAGTAGGCATGCATTCAAATTTCACGACAGTGTTAAAACATGTACCCTGTAAGGGCACTGCAAATTGTACATAATACTTATTATATTATTGATTCTAATTATTACAATTTACATTATACTAAACACTAACAATTAAATATATATAATTATAAAAAAAATATTTATTATAATAAAATTTTAACATTTATCATTATTATTATTATCAATTTGTTCATTAATTTTAGTCATATAGGTAATTTAGTATTGTCATTTATTATTTCACATTTACGTCAAGCATATTTACAACTTCGGTCGATTTACAATTTGTCAGTTTTAAATTCTTCAACGGTCCTTTCTTTATTAGCAAAGATTACAACTGTTTCGAGAAAATTGAGTCATTTGGTAGGGATTTTAAACTTTCCGGTAGCTTATTAAATACATTAGCCAGTCTAGAGTATGGGGTTTTTCCGATAACTTTTAAGTTTGTGATGGGTAGTATTAATCTATTCTTGTTCCGTCGGTTATAGTTTTCATTTAGCTCGATATTTGATTTGAAGAGGTGCCTATGTTTTCTAACGAATATATAACTTTGCAGTATATAGTATATTGCTGGTAGTGTTAGAATTTTCTGTTAAATAAAGTGTGGCCTACAGCTCTCTCGTTGATCTATGTTCATTAATATTCTGACACACTTCTTCTGCTGAATGAAGAGGTCCAAAAAGTCAGTACTTTCTCCCCACAGAATGATACCATAATTCAGCCAGGAGTAGGCGTACGCATAATAGGCAGATAAAGCGGTTTTATAGTCTGTGTTACATTTCAGTATGCTTAGCGCATAAATAAATTGTGACAGTTTTGCTCTTGTACTTTCGATAATAAATTATGTTTCTTCCAATTTAGGTTTGAGTCTAATGTTAGGCCTAAAAGTGTAAATTCGTTTACCTCTTCCAATTTTATTTTTTGCGTTAATGTATTTAGATTTATTGGGGTTCTTTGGTAAGTTCTGAATTGGCATATTTCTATATATTTTAACATCATAAAACAAAAAAATTATTAATTGGACGATTTCTTTATTTTATTTATTTTAGTACATGGAGGACTTACAGCTAATAAAAACAAACACAAAAGGAAATCATAGTCACCCGAAAGCCAATTACAAATCCTCACGTATAGCCTTAAATAGTAATTTATGGTAAGCACAAAACAAAAAACACATCGTCTAAATTGAAGTACGAAGCAATATAAACACTTATTTTGCAATTATATGCCTAAAATAACAGAGAAAATAATAAAATAACAAAAATAAATAATATAACCTACCGCTACTTGAAAAATTTGAGGCTTAAACACCTTCTGGCCGATTTCACACTAATTGTGAATGGATCAAAATCATATTCCTTGCATATGTCATTGAAACTACTGCTGGCGCGCACAATGTAACTGTTCTGCCTATAATTCGAAGATGTATGAGGTACACGTATGGGTGGATTAAAACGCAGTGCTTTACTTGGCACATTAAAATAAAATTTTGACAATAACTCTGGGTTATCAATATTGTTCTTGAGGATTTTCAACAAGAATAAAGCCTCTGCAATGTTACGTCGATCTACCAGTGGTAGCAGATGATACTTCTTACAAAGTCCAAGATAATCGGTTGACTGATATGGAATCTTTTGATAAAAACAAAGATATTTTATGAACCGTCTTTGAATGTTTTTCATGCGGTCAATGTATTTATGATAACGTGGATTCCAAATCTGAGACGCGTACTCAAGCTGACTTCTTACAAAAGTGCAATACAATATTTTTAGTGTTTTAGCGTCAGTAAAACACTTATGCCTAGGCCGCACTCATCGCGATAACGCGAATATTCGTGATAGCACGATGTATGTAGCCGAACATTCGCGAATACTTCGCGACTTCGCGCGAAGGCGAATACGCTTCGCTCCGCTGTCGGTAAAATGTCGCAGATCAAAGGGTTTTATCGCGATGCACTTCGCGTACCCGGCCACACTTCAGTCGGCCGGCAGCCATCGTACGAAGCGGATGTGTGCAAGTTTGTGTCGCCAACATGGATTGGAGTAACGATAAAATTTTAAATTTTATCGCACATTACGAGTCTGAGCCGATTTTATGGAACCCAAAACATACTAGCCATAAAAGAAAGGATCTCTGCCACGACGCTTGGGTGCGAATAAAGAATAATTTGAGCTGGGCATGCACAGTTGAAGATTTGAAAAAAAAACGCGACTCACTTATAGGCAACATTTAAATAAGAAAAAGAAATCTATTAAATCTGGTGCTGGGACAGACGACGTTTATAATGTCAATTGGTTTGCTTTTGGCGCCTTAAATAGCTTTCTACAGCCTATATACGATTGCAAGCAGACTATTCATACACAGGTAAGAAATAACAAGAATAATTACTTTTCTGAGCATTTATTTATTTTTGACTAATCACATTATTAGATAATTTATCTATATAAAATAGTTATATCTAACCTATGTTTATTAATTACTAATACCTAACCTCTTTGTAATTTATTAATCAGTTCACAAAAAAAAACATTAGGTACCTACCTATTATAAATTAACGATTAACGAGAAGTTGAGCAAATTTGTCCCGTATGTTTGTTGGTGTTGAAGCATTTCTTCTCGCTGTAGCTGTCATTGAGCGCAAGGCACCACCGTCAACGGATTGTTCATTCCTCCATGTACCAGGAATCACATTGTCGTTTTCAATCCTATCCATAAAGCCTGGTGGAGTGTAATAGTTATTAGATGTCTTACTATCCCTTAAAAAGTTATGTAGTAAAATGCATGCCATCACAATATTAGAGGCACGATCCGGTTGAAGTGGTATAGGTTTTCTTAGCACTCGAAAAATAGCAGACATTACTCCAAATACATTTTCCACAACAATTCTAGCTTGTGATAATTTTTTATTGAAAATTCTCTTTAAACTTCCTTCTGGGTGATCACCTGGGTATGGTTTCATTATATTTGTATGTAGTGGGAATGCATTATCTGCTACAAATACATAAGGCATTGCATCGTCGCAACCAGGAAACGGTGATGGAGTTGGTAAATTAAGATCACCTCGACTTAATCTTCGGAATAGTAAACTATTCCGAAACACACCCCCATCACTTATTCTTCCCTGACATCCAACGTCTGCAAATATGAATTTGTATTTTTTATCAACTAATGCTAATAGTACAATGCTATATGTATGTTTATAGTTGTAAAATTCAGTTCCACTGTGATGCGGTGCCAATATAACTATATGTTTCCCACCCATAGCTGCCACGCAATGTGGAAACACGTTATGGAAATCATCTTCTTTTTCTAACCACTCTTGCTCATTTGTAGGCATCTGAAAAAAAAATTATATTAGATATTTTTCAACAGGTTTACGAAGAAGATGAACAGGGTATGACAGCTATAGCCGCTGAAGAAAGTACAAATAAGTCCGTAGACGTATTGAATACTCATCAAGCCAAAAGACCCCGTCAGGATTTTGCTTCAGAATTAAGCAGAGCCAGACAACAGATGACTGAAGCTTTCAACCATATTAAAAATAATCATTTGAATGACGAATATGAAATTTTTGGCAAATTAATAGCCAGTAAATTAAGAAAACTGCAAAATATTAATATAAAGGAAATTTTAATGAATGATATACAAAACATTGTTTTTAAAGCATGCATGGTGGACAGATTAAATGATACGTCTACAGTATTACCTCACTCCTTCCTACAAATACCCAATTTACCTTATCAGCCGCACCATACACCCAATCAGTCACACCAATCTCCCCAGTCAGCATATAGCCCGCAATATCAGTCACCTCAATCATCATTCCGCCTACCAAACCAGTCACCTCACTCACCATACAGCCCGCAACATCAGTCGTCACAGTCACCATACTGTAAACCAAACCAGTCACCTCACTCACCGTATAGCCAGCCAAATCAGTCACCCCAGTCACCATACTCACCATACACCCAGCAACACCTATCACCCCAGTCACCATTACCACACAACGAGCCATATCAGTCGCCCCAATTATCAGAACCGATACCATCGACACCACTTCAGTCTGATGACCAAACCTCAATGTCCGTTCATAATATTAGAGTACTGCCACCGAAAAAAGCTTCGCAAATTATAATATCGGAATCAGGTGAAATAACCTTTGTTGATGATTGACATTTGTTAAAATTGTTTTTTATATCTGAAATATAACATAATAATATAATTTCTTTTGACATAGACTTTTATTTACATACCTTAACTTTGTCCTCTAAAACCATTAGGATGGCTTTGCTGGTTTCGTGAACTATTTCGGATATAATTTGATGGGACATTTTGAATAAATAATGCAGGCTTCGAAAGCTGTCCCCTGTAGCTAAGTAACGTAGTGTTAAAGCTAACCGTAATTTTGTTGGAATTGCTTCTCTGAAATGTGTGTCTTTTTTTGTGATTAGTGGTGCCACTTTTTGTAGTAATATTTCAAAATCCGTCGAAGTCATTCGAAGAAAGTTGAAAAATTGGGCAGGCTCAGCAATTAAATCAGAAAACATGTTGTTTATAAAGTCTCTGTGAACAAAGTTTAATACATTAAAAACACATTTCTATTTATTTATACCTATTAATTAAAATGTTAAAAGAAATTTAATTTAATAAAGGCTGTCCACTTACGTAGTTCTTGATTTGTGAATAGCTATCGTCCACTGTCGCCTTTTTCTTGCTTTCATTTTGTTTTTTAGATGACACAAATGTAAAATATAATTATTCGCTGCCATATAATATAGAGCAACCGTGGCGTCCATTTTGAGTTTTGTGTTAGTTTATCGTTGGTTTATCGCAATGAATCTGCGAGCGATGTAATGTGGCCACGCACCTTCGCTGTAGAGCGAAGTCACGAAGCTTCGCGGCGATTGTTATCGCGATGAGTGCGGCCTAGGCATTAGAAAGACGTATGATAAACCCAAGCAGTTTAGAAGCTTTTTTAACAATTGCGTCAATGTGTGTGTCAAAAAGTAACTTACTGTCTTGATGGATGCCCAAATCACGAATAGTATTGCACCTTGGCAAAATCTGGCCCACCAAAGTATAAGTAGTGGCTAGGAGTGCACGTTTTCTTGTGTAAGTGATCACTGAACACTTGGATGGATTGAGATCAAGTTTATTAGCCCGACAATACTCTTCAAGCCGATACAAATCAGCCTGTAGTGCTACTCTATCTTCGAGCGTTGAAATAGTAGCAAAGATTTCCATGTCATCGGCAAAGCATAATAGTTTGGATGAACGGAGGCACTGATCGATGTCGTTCACATAGACTACAAATAAAAAAGGACCGAGCAATGAACCCTGAGGCACTCCGCTGGGCACGTTTACCCAACTAGACATATAATTATTGAGTACTACTGCTTGTGACCTGTTATCAATGTAAGAAGTGAACCACCTCAAGAGGTCCCCACGGATGCCCATGTAGTTTAGCTTCATTATCAGGGTGTCGTGGTCGATCCGATCAAATGCCTTGCTATAATCAGTGTAAACCACATCAACCTGCTTACCATTACCATCCATGGCATCCGTAATGAAATCATTAAATAAAATCTGATTAGAAGTGGTAGACCGTCCTTTCAAAAATCCGTGCTGAAAGGAGCTGAACGAGTTAGCAAGGGCGGAATATAACTGGTTATAGACAATCCTCTCAAATATTTTAGCTATAATGCACAGCTTGGATATAGGCCTATAATTAGTGATCTCGGTTTTAGGCCCCTTCTTATGTACGGGTGTAATAAAAGCAGATTTCCATACTTTGGGGACTACACCTTGGGTCAAAGACTTGAAAAACAAAATCGAGATAGGTAGGGCAATGGAAGGCGCGCACTTGATTAGAAATTTAGATGATATGTTATCAGGGCCAGCACCTTTAGTTGGATCCAAGTTACGAAGTAAACCGGCCACAACATCAACATTCACTTCTATGTGACAAATGTCAGACGAGCACCTAACATTGAAGAAAAAGCTGTTGTTTCGCGAATGTCGCCTTGAGGCTAATAAACACAAGTTTAAGCTTTGTGGGGTAAGCACTCTACGATTCTTGTACGCAGGACTGACATCTCAACAATATTCGCTATACGAAACATTAAAGATTTTCAAAAATTTAAAATCGCCGATGACACTACTACACAACACAATGTTTAACATATTATACAGTCCTATTATTGCAGATAATTGTATTATGCATCTTAAAACAAAAATCAACTACATAAACTTTCCTTTGTTATACAATCTAAGTTCGTGCGAGCTTAAAACGTTTCACCTTCAATTATGTCTTTGTTTTCGTCATCTTTTACTTATAACTCCAGGTTTAGTGGCAGCATCTCTAAATATCCTTGCAAGCTCTATATCTTTTAGCAACCATGTCATAACTTATCTCCATCTTAATGGCTGATACACTTACTATTTACTATCAGAATTGTAGGGGCATACGTGGCAAACTTGAGACAATTTATATGAATATTTTAAGTAACTCATACGACATCATTGTGTTTACGGAAACATGGCTTATACCGGATATAGCAGATTGTGAGGTTATAGATGAACGCTATAGCGTCTTTCGTTGCGACCGAGATCGCGCGGCCACTGGCAAACACGAGGGTGGAGGTGTTCTTGTTGCCATCTTACGAACACTTCAACCCATATATTTCACCAATATTATAGTTAACACTTTGCACACCCACATAGAACATCTACTTATACAATTACCTAGTCGTGACCGCGCGAAACGACACTTTATCAGCGCGGTGTATATACCACCGAACACACCAGACAACATCTATTCTGCATACTTGGACATGCTTTCGCCAATTTTAAGTAATCCCATGACACATTGTTTTTACATAATCGGAGAATTCAATTCACCTGCCTTGGACTGGTCTTCCTGTGACGGTGATGCATGTGACCTGCCCCGTGTGGCCCAGTCTTTTAGTTGCAGATACCTAGAAAATTTCATCGCCGAATTTAGCGCTACGCAATATCATAACTTTAAGAACGCTAACAACCGAACATTGGATTTACTGATCTCCAATGAACACTGCCATGTTTACCAACCGAGCGATTATTTAGTACCCGTGGACCTACATCACCCTACTTACTGTGTTGTGACTTCCCCTAACTTGAAATATTCAAGGAAACACTGCCCAATCATCAAATTTAATTATATAGCTTGTTTGGTATCATTAGAAAACACGTCCCCCAAAAATCATACAGAACTTCTAAATTCCCCACTTGGTTCACTCGAGCCCTTACAAGATTATTCAAAAACAAGAACAACGCTTGGACCAAGTGGAAAGTGTACAGTAATATCTCTGACTATGAGCAATTTTCCCTATATCGTCGCAGATTCAACAAAGAATGTTACCTGTTACTCTAACTACATAGAAACTGTTGATCAAAATGTAAACAAAAATCTCATACACTTCTGGGGCTATGTGGCTAGTAAACGGAATAAGTCAGAAATTCCATCCAATGTGAAATATAAAAATACTTCCAGTAGCGATCCACGTGATATTTGCAAACTATTCTCGAACTATTTTCAATCAGTGTATGAGCCGTCAGCACTTGATGTTCATAAATGGGAACCACCTTCTGGATTTCATGATAATAGTGATATTATCAATAATATTTATATCGAGCCTTCTAAAGTTTATAAGGAGCTAAAGTCTTTAGACCCCTCAAAAGGACCTGGACCTGATGGCATCCCTCCTTCGTTTCTCATAAGTGTTGCCAATCACTTATGTGAACCCCTAAATTTGCTGTTCAATAAATGTATCAGCGAAGGCATTTTTCCTGATGTAGGGAAAATGGCTCATTTAACCCCCGTCTTTAAAAAAGGGTTAAGGGATGACGTAGAGAACTACCGTCCGATCTCGATTCTGTCCGCCTTGTCGAAGCTTTTTGAGAGACTGGTTTATAACGAAATTTATCCTACTTTACACAGGGCTATAATCAAAGAACAGCACGGATTCGTCCAACAAAGATCTACGTATACAAATCTGCTTGTTTTTGTAGATTACGTTTTTGAGAATATGGATAATCGTTTTCAAACTGATGCAGTATATACAGACTTTCAGAAAGCTTTCGACAAGGTGGACCACGAATTACTTTTACGCAAAATTGCCTTTAATGGTATTCGCGGAAATCTATTGAGATGGTTCACCTCTTATATAACAAACCGTACTCAAAAAGTTGTTATAAATGGATTTCAATCAGAGCAGATTACCGTCACATCCGGGGTTCCTCAGGGCTCAATTTTGGGCCCATTATTATTTACGTTGTTTATAAATGATTTTAGCGCTTGTTTTAATCATTCGAACTTTTTACTATACGCGGATGACTTGAAAGTCTACAAAACTATAAAAAGTATTGATGACTGTTTGATGCTTCAAAGTGACTTGGATCGGCTGTCTAACTACTGCACCTTTTTTTTTTTTTTTTTTGAGGATGGGAAATCATCAAATGACCCCTCCCGCTCTGGGTGGAGCAGAAGGGAGTGTCAGACTCTTACTGACTAAAACCCACCCGTGTTCCTTCCTCAGCCCTTTATGTACCAGGGCAGCGGTAACCCTTTCGGACGATCTCGCTACCCCGGCAGGCTTCGGCCCTGTCGGGCCCCGTCAACTATGCTGACATCTCTTTGAGGCGCACGTGGAACACATACGCGCCGTCCGGCACGGGCCTGGTCCTGATCGGACAGAGAGCTACCCATTGCTCTACGCCCGCAGGCCCGCGCCTACGGTGGCCGGGAGTCGTCACGCGGCTCCCGACGCCCGGAGCGTCTCCCTCGGCGGCTGAGGCGTGAGGATCTCTCCCTCGCCCATCCCGCCACCTCCTTCGCTAGCATGACTGCTTCGCAGAAGGAGATGACCGCCTCCCACTCCCTCTCGCCCCGGACCATGGCTTGCACCAGGGCCGGACGCGAGAGGTCGCCGCCGCTGCCGATCGCCTCTACAAGGACACGGCGGTGCTCTGCCCAAGCGGGGCAGATCTCTACCGTATGCTCCACCGTGTCCTCTGGGCGATCCTCGCAGTGATGACACCCGGGCGTCTCCTCCCGCCTGATTATGTGCAGAAACCTCCCGAAACATCCGTGTCCGGAGAGGACCTGCGTCAGGCGGTAGGTGAGAACGCCGTGACGCCTCTCTAGCCACTCCTCAAAGAGGGGTCTTACCGCCGCTATCGTGGCGTGCCCTGCGCTGGGTTGCGATAGTCGCGCCTTCCATTCCACCATGAGACCGCGCCGCAGGTCCGTCCGCTCCGCCGCGATTTGCTGCGGGTGCAGAGTTTCCCCCGACGTAGTGCCTCCGCGCGCCAGTCATACAGGCGCGCGAGGACTATCGCCTCCAGATCCCATGGTGGCAGTCCGGCAAGGAGGCTTGCTGCCTCGCCCGAGATCGTGCGGTACCCCCGGATTAGCCTTACGGCTACCACCTTTTGGGGCGCGTTCAGGTAGTGTGCGGCTCGCAGCCGCAGTGAACGCGCTCACACCGGGGCCCCATATAGGGCCATGGACCGCACGACCCCCGCGTAAAGCCTCCGGCAGGAGGCGTTTGGCCCCCTCAGGTTGGGCAGGAGCCGCTTTAAGGCGGCCCCGGCCCGTTCCAGTTTGGGGGCCAAACGTGGGAAATGCTCGACGAAGTTCCACCGGCTGTCGAGGACGAGACCCAGGTATCTCATCGCTGTCTCGACGCCGATGTGAACCCCTCCTACCATCAGTTGGGATCCCGAAGGTGACCCGTACCGGGGCCCATGAAAGGACATGGCCTCGGACTTGTGCAATGCCACCTCGAGACCCAACTGCCGGATCCTTTCTACGACTATCGCAACCCCGCGTGTCATCGCGTCGGCCGCCGCCTGATGCGACCTCCCCTGCGCCAGGACCAGCGTGTCGTCAGCGTAGCAAACTACGCTGACGCCATCAGGGAGGTCGGCCCGCAGCACCCAGTCGTAACCGATGTCCCACAGGAGCGGCCCCAGAACCGATCCCTGTGGGACACCGCACGACATCTCTCGCTGGTTCCAATTCCCGTCGCGACCGGGGTAGATGACGGCTCTGTCCGTCAAATACGCCCCGACTATTCGACGGAGGTAAGTCGGCACCCGGTGATACCGGAGTGCCTCCCCTATGCAGCTCCAGGGCAGGGTGTTGAACGCGTTAACTACTGCACCTTAAACAAACTCTCATTGAGTTTATCCAAATGCTATTCGATTACATTCACTAAAAACAAAAAGCAGCACACTTATAGCTATCATTTGCTAAATACACAATTAAAAAAAGTATACTCTTTGCGTGACCTCGGTGTAGTTCTAGACTCCAAACTTCACTTTGATGTCCATGTAGACAACATTATCAACAAAACCCTTAAAATGTACGGTTTTGTTATGCGCAACAGCAAAGATTTCAAGCGTCCATCAACCTATAGATACTTATATATATCGCTAATTAGGCCTTGTCTGGAGTTTGCTACTATCGTATGGAATCCCTATTACGCAAAATATATTGACTCGATTGAGACTGTTCAACGCAAATTCCTAAGAGCTCTGCATTACAGATGCTATCACAGCCACGGATCGTATGAAACGTTGCTTAAGAATTACAAACTGTTAACCCTAGAATCCAGAAGACTGCTTCTCGGAGCAATGTTTCTACATGGTATTGTGCATAACAAATATGATTGTTCAGACTTAGTAAATAAACTTTGTTACATCGTTCCGAGGACAGTTGTGCGTAGACAAGCGCGACCATACCGCTTACTATCTATTAATATTAGGCACGTCTGTAACTCAAATGCTGGTTTTCGCGCTCCTCTGCGTCAGCTTGTGGATTCCTACAACACTAGATTCGAAAGCATTGATATTTTTAATCTAACAGCACATCAATTTAGAAAAACTGTAGTTGATTCTATCTTAACTTTATAATTGTTAAGTGGTGTATTTATTTCATTTTTTTATATGTATATACATATTTTTATTTTTTCTCTTCTTTCTATCCCATTAACATCGTTGTTAATTAGTATTCATTCAGTAATTTATCCTGCACTCATGTACTCTGTTTATATTTTTTATTTTTTTCTCACGTAGCATCAACATATTAGTAATAGGTGGATAATGTTGTTGGTAGTATGATAAGTACTTTGTTTAATTAGTAGTTAATTGTATAATATTTAATTGTACTCCTGTTTTTTATCCCGAAATAAAAAAATAAAAAAATAAATGTTCTGTTAGTATCAAGAGGGACAACAGGAGGTGGACTAGGAGTATTAGATGAAGTGGGGTTGAGTAAAGTCGACATAAAATAAGATGAGAAAGCCTCACAAATAGGTTTCCCTACCCCTTCCCCTTTATGTGGTTGCATCGACCACTGTTAGTGCACTTGAAATATCAGATTTTTTTTTGTGTACATGGATACCAATCACGTCTGTGCAAGACGTGATTGGTATCCATAGATATACGAAAGAAGTTGCTGTTTTTAGCTGTTTTCTATATTTCTATGTTGGTAATGTTGGTATCCATGTCTAAAACTGGCCAAGTGCGAGTCGGACTCGCACGCGAATTGTTCCGTGCTAAATAAATGTATTTTCTTTCTATCTTTTTTTCGGCGACTTTTGCCTTGTCGTAACAAGGCAAAAGTCGCCGAAAAAAAGATAGAAAGAAAATACATTTATTTAGCACAGACTAAAAGATACATACGTACCTACATCAGATGAAAACAAAAAAACGGCAACAAAGAAATCCCGTCTGTTGTATGGGAGCCCCCCTTAAATATTTATTTTATTTTAATTTAATTATTTATTTTTAAAGTGAATATACAACTAAATATTCTGAGAATATTTCAAGCGTCTACCTGTTGCCGTTATTAATATCGAGCAAAAAACGTCAAAAAAATCACGTTTGTTGTATTGGGAGCCCCACTTAAATATTTATTTTATTCTGTTTTTAGTACCTATTTGTTGTTATAGCGGCAACAGAAATACATCATCTGTGAAAATTTCAACTGTCTAGCAATCACGGTTCATGAGATACAGCCCGGTCACAGACAGACAGACAGACGGACAGTGGAGTCTTAGTAATAGGGTCCTGTTTTTACCCTTTGGGTACGGAACCCTAAAAAGGATAAAACACACTTTCGCAACTCATACTTCAAGTAATAACACTATCGGCGGCCGTTGAACTATAAAGAAAAAAGAAAGAAAAACTTTTTAAAAACAAGCTTTTATTACTTATTAATAAAAAGGACTAAAAAGTTAAAAATAATTTAAACCTGACCAGATATAAATAAAAGCGTGTTACATTTTGATGGAACATTAAAGAACATTTAGAACACAATGTAACACGCTTTTATTTATTTCTTAACAGGTTTAAATTATTTTCAACTTTTTAGTCATTTTTATCAATAAGTAATAAAAGCTAGTTTTTAAAAGTTTTTTTTTTCTTTTAATTTTATTTGTAACTTTTTAGTATTCATTTTTTATGCGAGATTGACTACGGCGTAGTTCGTAACGCGTAGCAGTGTTTTTCCGTTCTATGCGTTTACTGCACTTAAGCTACCTGTTCATCTTTAGTCCCTGGTTACCATCTAGCACCAAAGTACTCGTCAAGACGAATCATACGAGCCCAAACTCGATGGGGTTGTGTCGTTTTATTACCGAGTTCCTATGGCCATCTTCCAGCTCCATCATCAGACCCTGGTTACCATCTAGCACCAAAGTTCTCGTCAAGACGGATCAAACGAGTCCAAATTCGATGGGGTTGTGTCGTTTAACTACTGAGTTCCTATGGCCAACTTCCGGTTCCATCATCAGATCAGCTCCGTGTCATTTCAGCTCAATCGGTTGAAGATATCTGCTTCAAAATTGAGTTGCAAGAGTCCACCCGAACAAACATACATACATATGTACATCGCAAGTTAAATAAAAGCTTGTAAAAATATACATATAACGCTCGCGTCTCGGCGTCATTGATCATTTACCTGATTGAATAGTAAACTTCCATTCCTGCTATAAAACACTCCGGGCACGTTGTAGGGGTCGAACAGGAAACCGTCCTTCTCCCAGCGCAGGTTTGTGAGCGGCGGGTTGGCACTGAAGTGGCAGTCCAGGCTTGCCGGCTTGCCGTACGGCAGGAAGCGTTCCTTCGGTGCGTAAACTACCTTGGCTTTATCTGAAACCACGAACCGTTTTGAAGAGTGCGTGTGTGGAGTGTGTGGTGTGTGGTTTGTGTGGCTTGGGTGCGAGGTAGACTCACACTGCACGTCCAAGAAGGCGCTGGCGCTTTGTGCGGCGTTGTCGGGGTCGCGCACGCGGCACTCGTACTCGCCGGGGTCAGTAGACGCGGCGCGCCGGAGCACCAGCGAGCCGTTGGCGGGCCGCTCGGAGCGCAGCGCCAGCTCGGGCAGCTCACTGAGCGGCGTGCCCTCCTTGTACCATTCCACCACGGATTCGGGGCTCTTCGGCAGACATTCCAACTCGGCGCGCTCGCCTTCCAGCACCGTCACGTTCATTGGCGGCGTCACTATCAAATTACCTCCTGAAAAGTTAACAAAACGTCGCTTAAGATATATTGTAGGATGGGTGGGGGCGAGGGTGAGTCGGTGGGGCGAGGAAAGTAAGCAAGTGAAGGTGTGCCTGACCGTCGACTTCGAGGTAGTAGAAGGTGCCGTTGTTGCGCGCAGGCGGTGTACGGTTGGGGAACGTCACGCGGCAGCGGTAGAGGCCGGCGTCGGTCTCGCGCACGGCGCTGACGTTGATGGAGCCGCGGCCGAGCCCCAGACGACCGTCCAGCACGCGCCGCACGCGCCCTCCCCAGCGGTCGGCAACACGCGCCGCGCCCTCGCCGCTGTACCACGAAAAGATCGTGTCGTCCTGCAAGCGCAAACACAACCACGGGTAGTCAGTTAGCTCCTTAACGCAGGATTGCCTAATGTGAACACATGTTATAGAAATTATGTCGCCTTATAACTGTTGCCAGCGGTTTCATACGCAACATCATAGCTGAATTTTTTTTTAAGCTTCGAATGATAAAAACCTTTTTAACACGCTTTTATTAGCTTGACGAGTCCAATATATTGCAGTTGGTGTCGAGATTTACTTGTTAGAAAATTAAATAACTTGATGTAATTGATTTTGACTATTAAAATTTTCAAACTAAGTAAATACGTGTACTTAAATCTCGCGACCAGCTTTTAGATCATATTAATTGTGTAATGAATGACGTTATAAGTTGATAGTAAAAGTTTTAAAGTAAAAGTTTATTTTTGTCTTTTTAGCGCATTTAAATAATAGTTTGTTTTTTAAAAATGTTTTTTACTTTTAATTTAAATTTTTACTTTTTAGTTATCGCTGAACACGTTTCTCAGTCTGTTCATCTCATTCAACACATCATTGTTGCAAGGTCGTTTGCCGGTTAATTTCCGCCATATTGGATTTAGAGTGACGTCACTTTATTTTTCGAGTTATTCTTAGAAAGCCCTTTCATTTGATACCCATATTGTAGGAGTGCATTAAAAATAATTAGTCCGCCATCTTGGGTGTGCCACCATGTTGGATTTAGAATGACGTCACACAGTTAACCATGCATTGTCTTCCAAACTGAACGTGTATACAAAATTTCAGCTCAATCGTTTGAAGATATCTGCTTCAAAATTGAGTTGCAAGATTCCACCCGAACAAACATACATACATCATCTGCCTAGCCTTTTCCCAACTACAAACACACAAACACGAACAAACATACATACTTTGCAAGTTAAATAAAATCTTGTAAAAAATGTTTAATAACAGACAACAATGTCATCATTGTAAAAACAATGATTTTTTAAGTAATAGTACGTTAGTACTATTTTTTATTCTGTGGTAATAGTAAAGAAGTTAATTTCATTTGTTTATGTCTAATAGAAAAAAAATCCAGGTCATAAACTCATTTCGAGGCATGTTTAACATAAACATGCCTCGAAATTATATACGGAAAACTGATAAAGCTGCTTACTCATATGAAAAACTGCAAGATGCAATACGAGCAATAAAAAATGGAACTATTTCTGCTTACACTGCTTCCAAACATTATAATATTCCAAGACCAACCATACAAATACTACTTACATAATTATTATAAAAGACTTGAATTTGTACACGTACCTACCCAAATGAAGGCATTCATTTGTTTTATGATATCTTCGCAATTTTATTTTCACTCCTCTTCATTGTAGCGTACCAGAGCGAGGAAAAAATTGCATATCTTCCTCTAGGGGAAAAAGTATTTTTTTTATTTCTTCTGTAGCCGCAACACAATGCACGCATTCTACCGAAGAGATCACCGCTTTTAGTTCCATTTTCAAAAATAAAATTTTGTTTTTTTTATGAAACAATAATAGGTAGAGTCTTTATTCATGATTATTCTACCTATGAATAAATACTTTTTCGCTTTTGTAGCCTCGTTGGTAAAAGAAAAAAAATACAACTATTTATTATTGTATTGGATTATTTTACTTTCTTGCAACCGTAGTGAAAAGTAGAGTGTAACACACGACGCTAAAAACACATTATAACTCGGTTTCTATTTACTCCCTCGCTAAAGCTCGGGAGTAAAACTACCTCGTTAATAATAGGTCAATTTAACCCCTCGTATAACAATCTACTATTTTATCAATCATTAAGAAATTATAGATCTTGTTCGATTTTTGCATAAGTTTAGCACACCTGACCACCATGACTATGAATGTTTTACTTACCGCATTTTTTTTAAGGGAGGTATTTATTTATACCTGTAAATTAAAAGGATAAGTAAGCAAATAATTGCTAATGTCTAATTAATTAAAATAATAATAAAGTCAAGGTCACACGCTCGTTTGGCATTTCAGACTGCTTTGGAGTCTGGTTCGCTACCCCAGTTCCTAATGACAGGAGTTACCCACCTGCTACATAAATCAGATAGCACCACGGAAGCCAAAAATTATAGACCTATCACGTGTTTACCGACGGTCTATAAGGTTCTTACATCCATTTTGAGAGCTAAAATGAACAAACATATAGACACCACCTCCATCATGTCTGCCTCTCAAAAAGGATGAAGGAACGGGTTCCACGGTACTAAGGAGCTACTCCTCATTGATATGGCCAATTGGCTATTAACCAACAGGTTCGTCGTTCCCGAAAGGATCTATCGACATGTTGGATAGATTATAAGAAGGCCTACGACTCGGTGCCACATACATGGGTCATGAGGGTGCTGGAGTTGTATAAAATAAGTAAGTTCCTAATGTCGTTTATGGGGCAATGGAGGACGGTTCTTCCCTATACGAAATATATGTCGAAATATTCAGAGGAATAGCGAAACGATAAGTATCGGGCGAGACATATTTCAGGTAGATAGTTTGAGTCCGCTTTGGTTCTGCTTAGCCTTGAATCCTCCAAGCACACTGCTGGAGGATTCAGGTCTAGTCAGTTTCCTTTTCAAATAGGTACTTTCTTCATAAGCCTTCCGTCTCCATCATCAGACCATCGATGCCAGTCATACCCCAGCTAGGTCTAAAGTTGGCACCAAGATAAATAAATAAGTACAAGCACGAAGTAGCTGTAGTAAACTGTCGAGGAGCTCTCACGACTATCGTCCGTCCCCATACTCCCCATCATCAGATCAACATTATTACGCATTCTACCTAATTGCGTAACACACTTCAAATCTCAATCCGAAGGAATTTGAAGGAACTTCCTAATCCATTACTTCACAGGTTTGAAGTATCGTCAGAACGAAGTTCTGTCAAATTTGAACAGACTCGGTTCACAAGTTAAAATTCAGTCGGTGAAAAATGAATAAATCCCTATTTTTCCACCCTTGTGAGAATGTAGAATGCAAAAGCAAGCGAAGCGAGGTCAAAACATTTTGCAACCTTTCGAATAGTTCAGGTTTTCTTTTGATTATTCAAAAAGAAATTGGAATTTAAATGGTCGACTACGCAGAATAGAAAAAAATTTAAAAAATGCTAAGTGAGCGAGGCGAGTTCAAAAATTTAAACCCTCATAGGTTCCGTGAAAATTCATCGACGGAAATTGGAGTTATTAAATTAACCTCAATTGGCAAAAGAATAAAATATTTTAAGTGATTTAAGTAAAATTGATACTTTGAAATCTCAAAGGACTCATTTGTAAGGGCACTACAAATTGACGTCCACAGTACGTTTTGTGATCCATTGTTTACATATTGTTCATCCGTTACTTTTGTGATCCATTGTTTACATATTGTTCATCCGTTACGTTTGGAACAGACCAGGCGACCAGCAGGTGATTGCGTAACGCACATCAGTAGCAATGGGTTTTACTTTGACAGGTTCACCAACATTCATTGCACTATTTACGTTGTTGAGCAGACACATTTTTCGAACATAATACGAAGTAATGGATCAGCAATATCCTTCAAAATGATTCAGATTGAGATCGATAGTGTGTTATGCTATTAGGATGCAGATACGTAAGAACACGCCTCTATAGCAGTAGGTAACGTATTTGCTTCAACGATGCAATGCGACATGCGCAGATGGCACTTAGCAGTTAGTAGACATAAATCAGTAGCACGACAAAATGTTTGCGAGCGCCACGTGCGTCCACGCGCTCCGGCTTGTTAGGTGCGTTATCGTACCAAACAGGGTCATCTGCGAGGAGCGAAGGGGGCGCGGGCGCAGTGCGCAGGCGGGGGAGGGGAGTGAGGGCGCGTCGAGTGCCTCTCCTGCGGGGAATGTACGTACGAGTGTCAGCAAATAGACAATTACAGCTCCCACGCGCATTTGGCACGTCTACTGGTACTAGCTCAAGTGTCTCCTGCGCTGCACTGGCTCACATCCCACGCCTGCGGCCGCCGTTCGGCAGCACCCGACCCGACCGACGTCCTACGGTCCGACGCGCCACCCTTCATTCGTCGCCACTTAAGTATCTCACCCAGCGACTGCTCATGATCGCCGCGGGCTGTCGTGAAATGGGTGCGGTCTACGGGCGGGCAGAAAATTTCGACCCGCTGCACAATTTCACACACCTTACCGTACACATAAACTACATATTTCGGCCCCCGGTTACCTACCTTAAGAGCAACGTTAATTTTCTGAAGCGAATTTAACTCATCCTTGTGTACGAGGATGACGTCACTACACCGTTGCCGTGTCAGTACGGTCGGGCCCGTCGTCGGGCCGTATACATTAGGGTTGCCAAGCATACTATTAAAAACAATATTATGCAAGGATAACTACTGTCTTCCACTATAAATACATTTTTACAAAAAAAAAAAACAACCGACTTAAAAAAAAACACTACAAAGTGGAAAATAACTTTAATTTCGGAAGTCGGTGTCGTTGGTTCCGCATTTTCGTTTTTTAACACCAACTTCCGAAAATAAAGTTATTTTTCAAAGTTATTTCGGAAGTCGGTGAAGTAGAAGTAATTTAGGAATGTATAGTCGCTCTAATGAGACTACTGGAGTGAATATAAATTAATGATATTTGAATATGAATTTGATTGATCTAATTTATAATGTTGATATTGTGTTTATTGATGTGTGATGTCTTGTATTTATTAATTTGTAATAATTTAATTTAAAGATGTTTTCTAATATAGGTTATGTGGTACATAATAATTACCTGAAATACTTAAATTAATTTTAATTTTTAATTTAATAGTAGGTAAGTTAGTTAATCATTTAATTTAGTATCTAGTGTAAATACTCGTAGTTAGTTATCTATAGCTGCATACAATAAAAATACTTATATGTAAACTAATCTATACTTCTATAATTATCTATATCTATACTAATATTATAAAGAGGAAAGAATATTTGTATTTTTGTGTGTTTGTAATGAATAAACTCAAAAACTACTATGCCGATTTCAAAAATTCTTTCACTGTTGGAAAGCTACATTTACCCTGAGTGACATAGGGTATATTTATTGCTAGAAAAGATTAGGGATCCTTACTAAAACTCCAATAATGTAACCCAAGGTGTAGAAAAATCACCTAAAATATTCTTTACATCGCGTGCGCTGCGAAAACTATTGATGATAGAATAAAATAATGTACTACGACTTTGCAGAACACATCATTATTTGCAAAAAGTGTCGCGATGGCATATGTCTAACTATTATAGTTATGCCACAAACTCAAACTCAAACTCAAACTATTTATTTCAAATAAACCAATTACAGGCACTTTTGAATTGTCAAGGTCGGTCAGTCAAAAAGATGAAGCTAGTTGCCCATTCCAAAGCGTAGTAGGTACCTATGGAGAAGAACGGGCAAGAAACTCCATGGACACTCTTTTAAATCATAATAATATGGTTACAAAGTATTGGTTACATCATTCATGTTCAAAATTATGCATGTGAGAACGATGCAGAACGTTAAAAGCGTCCGTAATGAAAAGATTTAAAAAAAAAAAAAATTCAAATATTAATTTAAATCAAAATAAGCCATGGCAGCAAAGAGTTGACCAGTCCCTACTGACGGCGCCCGTTCACGAACATGACGCATAGATTAGCACCATTCAGCTCAACCATTTTGAAGGGAGCTAAATGATCCAACACATGTGCCACCATCAGCGAGACATTAGAGTGAGCATGACATACTCTCATCCGCCAAGGCATATTCAATTCAATGAAAGACGTACCCAGTAAATGGTAGCTTTGTAGTATGTTACATAGTACTCACATACGTTCTATGCAATTATACAATACTAGGAGATTGAATTTATATAATGCAAACATAGTATTTTAGAATCTTCAGCAGCTCCAACAGTATGTAGGTTGGGTAGGCGTGTGTGAAGTATTTTCAAATGCCAATCAATTTATTTATGCGTCCTGTGGAGCAGGACCAGCGTTTAGCCAAGCATTTTTGTCAGCGATGTAATCCCCCAACTTATAATATGCTTGGCTGCATAGTGTGCGTTTTATGCAAGATTTGAATTTCGTTTCATTGAGTTGGAGTATGTGGGGAGGTATTTTATTATAACATTTTAAACAGTACCCCATGAAGGAAGAGTCTACTTTAGCCAGTCTGAAACCTGGTTGAACTAATTGGTCCCTATTTCTGGTTCTATAGGCGTGTCTGTCACCTCTTTTACTGAAAAGATTTAAATTTTTCCTTACGTACATGATGTTTTCATAGATATATTGACAAGTTACCGTCATGATATTAATATTTTTAAACAGTTCCCTTAGAGAATCGCGCCTGCGTAGGCCATATATTGCTCTGATGGCTCTTTTCTGCAGAATAAAAATGGACTCAATATCTGCAGCCCGTCCCCATAGTAAAATACCGTAAGACATGATACTATGAAAATAACTGAAATAGACCAGTCTCGCGGTATCTACATTAGTAAATTGACGGATTGTTCTTACAGCATATGCTGCTGAACTTAGCCGTCTTGCAAGAGATGTTATATGAGGACCCCATTGCATCCTTGAATCGAGCGTTATCCCCAGTAAAACAGTTTTATCGACGAATTCTAGTTTCACTTTATTCAATACTATATCACAATCACTACTTTTAACATTCGGTAAAGCAAATCTTATGCATTTAGTTTTTTTCCCATTTAATACTAAATTATTAGCAGTGAACCAATTTTGCACTTGCATTAGGGCGTTATTTACGTCGTCAAGATTTGATGCACGTCTATTTATCTTAAAAATTATTGAAGTATCGTCAGCAAATAACACCATTTGTGGTTGGTTTTTTAATAAATGCGGCAGGTCATTTATGTATACTAAAAAGAGGAAAGGACCTAATATCGAGCCTTGTGGAACACCCATTCTTACTTGTAAACCAAGTGAATTGACACCATTTATTTGAACTTTTTGCTGTCTATCATGTAAATAAGATTTTACTAAACTGAGCGCAAGTTTACCTAGTCCATAATGCTCAAGTTTCAAGAGTAAGGTTTTGTGATTAACGCAATCAAATGCCTTGGAGAGGTCACAAAAGATTCCTATGGCATCTTGGGCTTCCTCCCACGCTGTAAATATGTGTTTTAATAAAGTGATACAACGTCCTTTGGTGAAGCCATATTGCTGATCGTGCAAGATTTTGTTGTTGTTAAAATGATTAAGCATTTGATTGAGCATTACCTTTTCGAACACTTTGCTGAAAACCGGCAACACGGATACTGATCTAAAATTATTGGTGTCTTTGCAGTCCCCAGATTTAAAAAGTGGAATAACCTTACTATATTTCATTAAATCTGGGAAGACTCCTTGATCTACACACAAATTAAACACTAAAGCTAAGTATGGCGATATAGTCTCGATTATGGATGTACAAACTTTGATAGACATTCCCCATAGATCTTCGGTCAATTTGATTTTGATTTGTCGAAAAGTTTTAACAATAAGTGTTCTTTTATTTTAAAAATGTAATTGAAATGTCGCTGCTAGAAAAGGCTCTTTATTTGTATCTTGGTATTAATCCTTATCAAAATAAATTACTTAATATTCAATACCTTTATATAACTTTTTGAATTCTTCAATTCGGACATTCCATTCGAAAGATATCAAGGGTTTAAAAATGTAAGTATTAGAAAAAAGTTGCGTGGTATCCGCTCACCCTGCTCGGCTAGCTAGGCAGCACTTTATGCAATGTAGGCGTCACTGGGGTACGGGGCGTATGGGAGGGGAGTCAATGTCAAGAAATGAAGGGCTCCCTAAGCAACGGTGGTATGCGGAATCGAATAATTCTAGCTTGACAATATTTTGAATTCGCTTAATAGGTAATTAAACTCAACAAAAAAGTTCTTTCTAAAACTAAATAAAAGTAGTAAGTATTTTCAGAACTAAACCAATATTTTTCGATAAGTAGGTAAGTACTGATAATAAATATAATAAATTGTATTTAGTCATTGAAAATTTGCACGAAAAGGACTTTCGTTGGTTGTGTTCTAGGGCAATAGTGACCTAGGAATGATACGGTCAACGAAATAAATAATTTGATTGTTCAAAAAGTCCCCGGCCAATAAAATTACAAATTGATCGACACTGTAACAGCTAATATCGAAGACGCAGTCCATTACCCACAGGAGTTTTTAAATTGTCTAAACCCTTCTGGACTACCACCACATGAATTGACGTTAAAAATCGGAGTTCCAATCATGCTTTTCAGATATTTAAGCCCTCCATGCATGTGCAATGGGGCGAGGCTGCTTATTAAAGAATTGAAGGATAAAAACAAAAAATTCGTTAAAATAAAAACAAAACATGAAAATAATAATATTCAAACATTCTTTATAATTTTCTTTTTTTAACCCCCGACGCAAAAACGACGGGGTGTTATAAGTTTGACGTGTCTGCGTGTGTGTGTGTGTGTGTATGTCTGTCTGTGGCATCGTAGCTCCCGAACGGATGAACCAATTTTAATTTTGTTTTTTATGTTTGAAAGGTGAATTTGTCCGGAGTGTTTTTAGCTATATTTGATGAAAATCGGTCCAAGATGGCCACCGCGCCACAAAATGGCGGGTTACAAAAAACCTGATTAAATACCAAATTACCTGAATCTTAAAACGCAAGAAAATAAAAGATATCAAATAACAAGGAGCCCCTACGAAAAGCATGAAATAAAAAATTTAATTAAATATTTAAAAAACCCCCGACAACGTGAAACCCTATAAAAAGAAAAAAATAACCTTGAAATTATGACCCTACGTAAGTACCTATGAAATTTTTTGATTAAATGTTGTCCCGTCGGGGGACCGGTCTAATTATTAGCCAAACGTTCTGTTAAAGTTTAAAATAGTAGCGGTCCCCCGACAGGACAATATTTTTCATTTTTACTTTTTAGTAACCTGACGCAAATAGAAGGGTTTATGTGTGTGTAATATAATTTTTAATTTTGAAATTTGTTAATTACCCGTGCGAAACCGGGGCGGGCCGCTAGTATTAGATATAAAGAGGTACATTTATAAACATCCAAATTGAGAACCTCCTCCTTTTTCGAAGTCGATTAAAAATACTGTTTACTGTTCAACAAAAATAAAATATACAAATACCTATAAGTACTGTTTCCGGATAGCCAAACTTTTAATTAAAAGTTTATCTTGTGCATAGAACACGGTAATGTACCGCCGCGGCGCCGCCGCCGCGCCGCCGCCGGGCGCAGGGCATGGGCGCGGTGGAGTAGCCAGCCATAACTTCAGAACGAAGCTGCACCAAACCGCAACTCGCGCGCGAAACTCGTATTTTTCGGGGCATAGTAAACAGATAACTTAGTTCTGGCACCTCAGCGTGTAGCGTCAGCTCACACAGAAAGAGTGTTTTGAATGATGAATGTTAAGTGACGGGTCTTACTTGAATAATTACGGGAATACTTGACATACCTACTGTTTTTTTAACCGAATTCAAAAAGGATCCGAGGAGTTTATCAATGTGACTGAATGTTTTTTATTTTTTTGTACGTATGCTATAATAATATCTTCGCCAATTGTTATATTTCAATTACAATGGGCATTTAGATACATATTTTTTGGAGATCTCCTTTTAAGCAAGGAATTGCTTGTATTAGGAGGAATATGATTTTGATGATTCGTTTTTTTTGTTTGGAAGAGTACTCACCCGAAGTAGATCCGTACATTTAGTGAAGATCTGATAAAAACCTTCGGAGATAGACAATGGAACTCTTCAGTAACGAACAGTACACGTATTTGGATCTGATCATGGTGCTGATTGATAGGTAAAGAAGATTAAATTCAACCCCAAACTAGTTAGGTCAACCGGTGGATGGACATGGACTTCGAAGATGGACGGACTTTTACAATAACGACCAGTATATCTATTGTAAAGTGGGTTATCGTACGGAAAATGAAAGTTGCTGAGGGTGACTATTATATAAAAGTACTTATTTCTTGTACAAAAGTTGGCAACCCTAGTATGTAGGTAGGAGAGTAAAACGCATAGATCCCAATTTGTTAACGCGACCAAGTAGGTAGCCCTCATTAAGCTAGTTAACGAATGAAGTACTCGTCAGATGATCACTGTGATGGAGATGAATAAATAAGTGTAAGCCGTGACGAGGTCATGTGGCCAGTGGCGGTACTCGGTGCAGAAGCCAGTGTGTATGACACGAGTAGGTAGCAGCAGAGTACTCAGGCCAAGGGATTTGATAGATATATAACTGTCGAAACAAAGCAGTAGGGGCCATCCAAGTCAATATTTATTGAGCTGATTCGGTTAGCGGCCCTCAATTCGTTCTCTAAGAACTGTATGGTGTGTGCGTGCGGCCCCGGGCGGCGGGTGACGCGGCGCGGCGGCGCGGCCACTTGCATTGTGATAATGAAGTACCATGAGCATTGTCGTTGACAGTGATTAAGGGGCACAATGCGTGGCCGCTTGGTATTGTGCTGAATATCTGAACCAGGTACCTACCAGCAAGTCCCCGGCGAGTCGGCCAGCCGCGCCATCCGATCGTAATACTTGGTTACTATTTTCAGCGTACCAACGCAAATGCGCAACCCAATACTTAATATTTCCTTTTGTTCGTGAAGGTACATGTAAGAACCAAATTTGCCAACCATTCCTGTGAAATACAGAGGGAGGGAGACCCACGAGTTTAATAAGAACTTTAAGGATCCAAGCCTAGAAAGCAAACTGAATCAGAATTCCTCTTTATCAATCAACCATTCAGGCATCGGGCGAATGTGTGATGAATAAAGATGAATTTTAGTCACGGTTTGAGCTGTGGCGGTGCGGTTTATAAAACTATGTGTGTGTTTGACCATATGTAGGTATATAGGTATGAATGGTCCGAGTCGCACAGTTTGGAGCGGAGAACGACTACTTATTGAATAACTAGGTAAATACCGCGTGGTCACATCGCGGCTACAAATAGAAGCAGCCCATTACTTCCCGCGAGTGTCGTAAGAACTTAGCGACGATGACGAATAACATGTGTTGCGGCTAGGCGGCTGCATGGTCGGTCACGCGGCTAGGCGCTGCTGTCGACTTCTGGAATGCTGTCGCTGTACCAGGCGACACCCATGCTCGAGCGATTTGCTCTTTCTTGGATGTACAATCAAAATGAAAGTTGATGATTCGATTTTTATTAAGTATATCGAACATGGTGTGTCGATAATTCAGTTGTACGATGTTTTATTCCATCGATGCTTTATTGGTGCGATGTAACGTTTGTGCGAAAAATCCTGTTGCGAAAAACCCTACAGCGATTGCTCATTAGTTCGCTAATTTATTAGTTCGATAGTATGTCGGTTCGAAACGCCTACTGTTGTCCGTGACATTTAATGAATAATCTTATTTTACATTATAGACGTAGGAAATACATTAAATACCATACATATCTTCACGTCTATTTTATAAAAAATGAGGTAGACAGGTAACAAGTTCAAATTATATTTTCTATGTACTTATTACTCTATTATGTTTTCTATGTAGGTATTGAGATGACGACAAATAGAGAAGTATGGAAGAAAAAGATATGTTGCGCTGACCCCATGACAGTATGAGTACCTACTGACTCCTGACAGTCACGAACTTGCTCTGTGTGACGTCGAAGCATCTCAGTGTTGAACCGGCATGACGTACAGTCACGAGCAAAAGTATGTATACACTCGGCTTTATTCAAAAGCGATTTACTCCTTTATTTTGGAATGAAATTTTATGTTGTTACGAACATAGCATTTTCCAACCCATACGTTTATATAATGTGTCGTATTTCAACGTTGCATTCGTTATTTCACGAAAAAAATCGAAATTAAAAATTGTCAAGTGTTGACATATTGGTGCTCGTGACTGTACCTATGGGTGAACGAATCATAATAACAAGGAGTAGCTACCCCGTGTTTAATAACGATAACCCGAAAACCTGTTCCATACATTGTTGAGGAGCAGCTGATTGTGTTTTTGCAATTTCAGGATTAGGTAGTTCCATAGTGAAAAGTTGTTCATTATGATGATGAGTAGTTACTAGTTACCTACAATTACCCCTTTTCAAGTTTTCAGTTATTTTAAATAAAACGCGACGAATCTAAGCTGATGACATTCAGGGAATAGTTAAGTCCCTAGTGTGATGTGTGAAGTTCCACGCTGCCTGCTTCAGTACGACTCCGAAGTTCCACGCTGCCTGCTTCAGTACGACTCCGAAGTTCCACGCTGCCTGCTTCAGTACGACTCCGAAGTTCCACGCTGCCTGCTTCAGTACGACTCCGAAGTTCCACGCTGCCTGCTTCAGTACGACTCCGAAGCTACCAGGCAGCGGCGGTCATCGCCCGTGCTTGCCCTGCTAGTTACGCTCTTGTTGGAGTACTCTACAGTGACCCGTCAGACGTCACCCCACAGGGGAGGATGGATCCGGCTTGCTTTATTGACAGTCGTTAACGGTAACCATCCAGGTTATATTATAAGCTATATGTGTGCCTAATTTCATCCAAAAGCTATTAGTAGGATAAAACTAATTATTGAAATACTATCGCGAATTCATACCAGCCTAGTCCAGTCCACACGGAAAGAAGACTGAAGACAGCCGTGCAAGATCCAACATCAACCGTTTACAGCAGCTATACCGAGTTTAGGCTTATTTAATTCATCCCGATGAGATCTTTAGACTTACCTGGGGTATGACCGTCATCGAAGGTCTGAAAATGGAAACGGAAGGCTGCAGAGGGAAGTTTTTATTTGCAAAGGAAATCGAAAAGAGAAACTAAAAATACATTTTTATCAATAATTTTAACCGACGATAAAAGACCCTGAAAAGCTAAAAACAAAAAACCTTTTAGTGTAACTAAGCCCATAAATACAAAGAGTCGGCACCAAACAACTACCACTGATCCCATAATTAAATACAAAGAGTCGGCACCAAACAACTACCAATGATCACATCATTAAATACAAAGAGTCGGCACCAAACAACTACCAATGATCCCATCATTAAATACAAAGAGTCGGCACCAAACAACTACCAATGATCCCATCATTAAATACAAAGAGTCGGCACCAAACAACTACCAATGATCCCATCATTATAGATTTGATTTTTTATTTTATAGTTTATGATACGAGATATGGCGGGGGGGATGTTTTCGGGTGCAAACTTGCAACCGCACGAAAAACTTTGTTTATTTTCTTTTTTTTGTAATATGTTGCAGAGACATTTGTCTTAATTTTGACCAACTTTATTTAGAAATACCTGTGGCAACAATAAGTAATGTTCTAAAATTCTATTCTAACTATTAGGGACTTACGTGGATAATAAAACGATGTATCTAATATAACTAGCACAGATTTTAGAAATCATCAAATACTGCGTGAAACGAATGGTTTCGCAACCATCGGAGGGCGAATCCGACTCGTACCGCCCCAGCCCACCCTTGTATCGCCCCAGTAATCACGGAGAAATTCGCGCGGTAGTCCCATACAATTTATTAACTTTGCTTGGGTAAATTTATTGAGTTAGCTTAAATAATGCATATTCATTCCACTTGTATGTTGATAAAATATTAGGTATCAGTGTCACTGTTGTTTACATAGCAAGTCGCGGTATAGGTACGAATCTGTGGGGTATGTAGGCACTACTACAACTAGAGGGTGTAAAATTAAATATTTTTAGGGTTCCGTCCCCAAAGGTTAAAAACGGGACCCTATTACTAAGACTCCACTGTCTGTCTGTCTGTCTGTCTGTATGTACAGACATACCACACCAGACACCAGGCTGTATCTCATGAACCGTGATAGCCAGACAGTTTAAATTTTCACAGATGATGTATTTCTGTTGCCGCTATAACAACAAATACTAAAAACAGAATAAAATAAATATTTAAGTGGGGCTCCCATACAACAAACGTGATTTTTTTGCCATTTTTTGCTCCATATTAATAACGGCAACAGGTAGACGCTTGAAAAATTCACAGAATATTTAGTTGTATATTAAATAAATAATTAAAATAAAATAAATATTTAAGGGGGGCTCCCATACAACAGACGTGACGAGACGATTTTTATAGATAGTGGTACGGAACCTTTCGCGTGGAGTGCGACTCGTTTTACAAAAAATAACACTACAGTGACAAATAACTTTAATTTCGGAAGTCGGTGTCTTTGGTTTCGTATTTTAATTGTGTTGCCATCTTCTTACATTACACGAATTCATGCATGTAGGTAGGTACCTACTACCTAGGTACTTACCTAAATAACTATCAACCAATAACGAAAAATAAAAAAGGATTTAAGTAAATGAGTGTTGATTGACCTCTTTTATCTGTTCTGTGGTTGATTGGGTGTCCGTGTATGTATGTAAGTAGTACCTGCCTCAGGCATATCGATTGTGGTGCGAGATCAGTTGGCGGCGGCGCGGCTGCGCGGTGGCGCGGCGGCGTTCTGTTGCTTTTGCCTACCCCGCGCAGGTGTTGTTCTGATTATGTATGAATCAGAATGCGTACGTGCCTACCTACTGTATGTTGTCATATTTGCTGAATGAACATGCAGCTCTCTGGCACTTACATCTTTATCCCATTGTAAGTGGTATGGAATCTCGTTGCCGAAAGGAAAGTCGAGGTGACAGTTCATGACGGCGAACCCGCCGACGCTGGCGTGCAGGTGCTCGGCGTCTAGCGGCAGCAGCGAGGCGACGGCGGCCGCACTCAGCGCGCACAGCACCCACGAGCGCGCACACACACACATGGCGACTGAGTGCGAGTCTGCGACTGACTGACCGACCCGCAGCGGAGCGCGGGGCCAATTGACCGCTCCTACCGTACGTAATGGAGATAACCTCAGCGTGAGTAACGTCCGCGAGCCGACCTCGCGCCGCGCCGCACCTGCGTCGGCCGCAAGCGCCGCTGCGGCCGCGCGCCGAACAAAGGCGCGCAACGCGCAGCCGCAAGCAGGAAACGTCGCTAATTCCCTCTCCGCTACGTCTTACTTCTTCGCCTAGGTACTCGCTTGTTATTGTTCACAAATCATTCTTAATCTTAAAGCATGATTGGCTACATGATGTACCTATTATATAACATAGGGACAAAGGTAGTCGTATCGATAGACCATGTGGATGTGGTGTTTACCACGGAAAGATTTAGCACTGGGGATTGATTCCCTTGTCATGTGAACGAGTAATTGTCAAATAGGTGAACATGAACAAGTGAAATGAAAGACGGTGTGTTTCCACATAATTACAAGCTTTTTTTTTTTTAACTTGCGATGTATGTTTGTAACTATGTTTGTTCGGGTGGACTCTTGCAAGTCAATTTTGAAGCAGACATCTTCAACCGGTTGAGCTGAAGTTTTGCATGCATTTGTAAATCGGATGACAATATAAAATTATTATGACATGGAGCTGATCTGATGATGGAACCGAAGGTGGCCATAGGAACTCGGTAGTTAAACGACACAACTCCATCGAGTTTGGACTCGTTTGATCCGTCTTGACGAGAACTTTGGTGCTAGATGGTAACCAGGGTCTAATGATGGAACTGGAAGATGGCCATAGGAACTCGGGTAATTAAACGACACAACCCCATCGAGTTTGGGCTCGTATGATTCGTCTTGACGAGTACTTTGGTGCTAGATGGTAACCAGGGTCTGATGGTGGAGCTGGAAGATGGCCATAGGAACTCAGTAATTAAACGACATAGCCCCATCGAGTTTAGGCTCGTTTGATTCGTCTTGAAGAGTACTTGGGTGTTAAATGGTAACCAGGGTCTGATGATGTACAGGTAGCTTAAGTGCAGTAAACGCATATAACGGAAGAACACTGCTACGCGCTACGAACTAGGTACGCCATAGTCAATCTCGCATCATAAATACTAAAAAGTTAAAAATTAAATTTAAAGAAAAAAAAACTTTTTATAAACAAGCTTTATTGAGTAAGTACTTATTAATAAAAAGGGCCAAAAAGTTAAAAATAATTTAAACCTGATAAGAAATAACTAAAAGAGTGTTACATTTTGATGGAACATTAAAGAACATTTAGAACACAATATAACACGCTTTTATTTATTTCTTATCAGGTTGAAATTATTTTTAACTTTTTAGACCTTTTTATTAATACCTAAGTACTTTATGCTTGTTTTTAAAAAGTTTTTTGTCTTTTAATTTTTTACGTCCTATTTGACAATTTATCAAGAATAAGGGGGTAGGTACCAATATCACTATGTGACTTGTCCATGATTGGGCGTTTTTAGAACTGGCCGGTAAAAATGAAGACAAGCTGTATAAATCGCCGTCAAGCGGAGAGAACACCACAATTTAAAAAAAAACCGGGCTGCCAGGCCATTGCCGTACAGGAGCAGCACCCTAATAGCGTTACACACATCAATCATTTTGAAGGATATTGCTAATCCATTGCTCATATACCTACTTATACAAAAAATTTGTCTGCATAACAATGTAAATAATAATAATAATGTATGTAAAGGGCAGGGGGAGGGGAGATTATGGAATCCGAGGGAATTCCACTTTCGGATTCCATACACCTTAGATCCCTCTCCTCATCTGAAAGCTATAAATATTTGGGTTTGTCGGAAGCGTTAGGCATCAACGATGCTGACATGAAGCAATCGTTGAAGGAGCGCTTCTTTTGTCAAAGAAGGTATTAATTAGTCGTCTTTCGGGCGGAAATAAGGTGCGCGCCTTTAACGGTTGGATCATGCCGGTTTTGATGTACTCTTTCTCCATACTCAGATGGACTCAGACTGAACTCGACGCCCTGGATAGAAGGGTCCGTACACTGATGACCGCAAACCGGATGCATCACCCACGATCATCGGTGATGAGACTGTGTGACTGTGTGTGTGTGTGTGTGTGTATCCCGTGGAAGTGTGGGGGTCGAGGCTTTTTAAATGCGAAGACCCTCCACAACCGCGAGGTGTCCAGTCCCAGGGAATAATTTTTAAAAACAGAAGTGGGTATGCACCGTAATGTGGTCGCAGGGGACAAGGGGCTCCCCCGTTCTCCATGGCAAAGTCAAAGTCAAAGTCAAATCATTTATTTCAAATAGGCACATAAAAGGCACTTTTGAACGTCAAAAATTAAATTAAAATAAAATTGATTCTAGTCGCCCCTTCCAAAAGGTAGTTTTCGTATGGAGAAGAATGGGCAAGAAACTCCACCGTTACTCTTTTAAAATGTTTTACAATATATTGCATACATTATTTATATAATTATATGTGAAGACGATGCACCCAAAAATAAAATTACTATACCACAATAGGTAAAAGAATTAAAATGGATAAATTTAACCATGACATATAGATCAACTATGTGATAGATACATGGTGCTCACATATTCACAAACATTCCAAACGTAGACGATTTTCATAAATAAATAAGGAGTAATAAGTCGACCCCAAGTAATTACAGAATGTAAATCAATGTCAAAGAAAAAAAAAAAAAGAATAAATTATACAATTACATTAGCAACCAGTTTGATTTTGTCTAGACTCTAGAGATTGTCCTATGGAGCAAGACCAGCATGTTTCCAAGCATTCTTATCTTGGATATAATCCTCTAATTTGTAATATCCTTGCTTACAAAGAGTAATTTTAATATAAGTTTTAAATTTCCTTTCATTTAATTGCAATACTTCACAAGGTATTTTGTTGTAACATTTAACACAGTACCCCATAAAAGATGTATGTACTTTAGATAATCTGAAAAAAGGTTGATCTAATTTATCTTTATTTCTAGTATTAAAATTATGTCTATCACTTATTTTATTAAAAAGATGTTGATTTTTTCTTACATACATAATATTTTCATAAATGAATTGGCAAGGTACCATCATAATATTAACCCTTTTAAATAGTTCCCTAAGAGATTCGCGGCGACGTAGATTGTAAATGGCTATGACAGCTCTCTTTTGCAAAATAAAAATGGATTCAATGTCAGCAGCCCGACCCCACAGTAAAATGCCATATGACATAATACTGTGGAAGTAACTAAAAGTGACCAAGCGCGCGGTTTCTTCGTCTGTTAATTGTATTATCTTTCTAACAGCATATGCGGCCGAGCTTAGCCGCCCCGCAATAGATGTTATATGAGGTCCCCATTGTAATTTCTCGTCTAGCGTGATTCCTAGGAAAACTGTCTGATTAACAAATTCAAATTTTTGGCCATTCAATACGATGTCACATTCGCTACTTCTAACATTAGGTAATTTAAATCTAATGCATTTTGTTTTTTTTTTCATTAAGTACTAAATTATTTACCGTAAACCAATCTTGGACCTGAAGAATAGAGTTATTCACGTCGTCAAGATTTTGTGACCGTCGGTCTATTTTAAAGATCAATGATGTGTCATCTGCAAATAACACCATCTTCGGTTGATTTTGAAGTAACGGTGGCGAAAGAGAACTGGCGCAAACCCGTAGTACTTACTACCGATGACCGCAACAAGGTATGGCAAAGCAAGGAGCTTCACGGGCGCTTCTATTCTTCTAGGCGAAATATGTAGATTTCTTAGCGTCCGTATCCTGGCTACGTTTTGGTGACCTTTTCGGGAAAACTGAAGGTTTCGTCTGTGCAATTATGGGCGAAGTTATCTTGACGAATAACTACCGGAGACATTATGAAGGACGGGACGGCTGACGTGTGTCGGGCATGCCACCGTCCGGGTAAGTCCATCAGACATATTATCTCTGGTTTTTCTCGTCTGGCTAACGGCGAGTACTTGCTCAGGCATAACCAAGTAGCCAGGATTATTCACCAGCAACTTGCTACACAACAACAATAACACAACAATACACAACACACACAAACACACACAACAATATACACTAAACAACAATACACACAACAATACAACACACAATATACACTTACAATACAATACAATACACACAACACAATACAACAACACGTGTATACAATATACACTTGTGTATTCTGAGGTACCGTATTATAAGTATGTGACCGACCCAATTCTTGAAAATGACCATGTCACGTTGTACTGGGATCGGTCTATCATTACTGACAGGACTATTGTCGCCAATAAGCCCGATATAGTGGTGATAGATCGATTAACGCGCCGCACAATGATTGTCGATGTTAAAGCTGACAAAGTGAAACAAATTAAATATCTCGACTTAGCACACGAGGTTGTTGACATGTGAAATGTGAGCTCGGCTGTCACTGCCGATTGTCGTATCAGCCAAAAGACTGATGGCCGAAAGCCTCGCTCAACATCTATCGAGGCTCTCGTTAGACGGTTGGATTAAGGGCCTGATTCAAAAGGCAATACTCAATACTCAATACATTTATTTGCGTTCCACAGTGTGAACGTAGGTGGTAGGTACATTATAAAATATACATAATTTTAGATCATTGTGGACCCTGTCGGGCACAACAAGGGAGGATAGAGGAAGAGGGCTATTGTTATATTATTATTTGAAAATGTAGAATATAAATGTTTTTACTACTACTCACTTCGACTCTGATTTAATTTATTATTTTTGGTATTCATTTTTAATTATTCATTTTATTTATCATTAAAATATTCATTAATATTATAATAGCATTAATGGATTTGGTATTGTTTTAGTTTATTTATAAATATATTAAATTTTTGTTCATTTTTAATTGCTTCTGGTAATTGATTAGATATATACATATTTTAACTGATATTACTAAGGTGCTTGTTGAGTGTATTTTCAGCTTAGAGCCACCAGCAGCATCAGCTTAGAGCATTGTGAGGAGGTTCCCGTCTCTGGAGCCGTAACCACCGGTAGCTTTAACCCTGCTCCCGACATCGGTGGATTTTTTACTAATTCTAATTCATCTCATTCTAATTCACAATTTTTTTTTTAAATTTTTTAATGTTTTATATATTTAAAAAAGATTATATTTAAAAAATATTTAAAAATGTAATAAAATAAGATAAGTAAATAGATAAACGACATAATAATAATAATAATTTAGAATTAACAATGAAAATGTCATGCGCGCATACTTTGGGGCTACAGAGGGGGGAAGGAACTTGACTGCGTACCGTGGTCGGATGCTCTCTCTATTTCAGGTGATTAAGCCAACTGTCAACGTGTCGATGCAGCAACTGTCGGATCAGGTGCGGGTCATCCAGCGTAACCACATGCAGGCTGACGTTGTACTTGATCGACTACGCTTCGAATCACGGAATAGACATGTTGCGCCTGCTCATCGCGACCCAAACGCGTTGATGAAGAGGATGATGAGGATGATGTTGATCCGTGAGTTCCCAGTGCAATGCAAGATTGAGGAGCGCTTTGGAGGATGCTTTCCGTGAGTACCGCTCTATTCAGCCTGGACTCAGACCACGTTTACCTCGTTTGCCCATGCACAAGAAAAACAAGGCGTTGGTGTGTGCTCTAGAGCTGTCAAATTGCTTTAACTACAGCAAACACCTCACCGATACCCATTCAATCTCGTACTGTGCAGCTGTTGCGGCATGTCGTGTAGCTCATGTCAAATTGCCGGACAGTCACAGAGCCACACGACCAAAACCAGCTGTACCAGCTTGGCAGTGCAGAATTGAGCGTCGTATCGGGGAGACTAGAGCACTCATCGGCAAGCTAATCTGCTTCAGGAAGGGCAATACTCGCCCGAGAGTGATGCGGTTTGTGAGGCGGGCGTTCTCGGGGATTGTTATTATGTAGTTCTCGAGATTATTTGTCCCGCGTCACAGAGCGTATCGACTTCCTGAAACAGAAGATCTGTGCATGGGCAAACCGAATTCACCGGTACAGGCGGAAAGTGGAGCGGTACACTCAGAATCACACATTCCAGAGCGAAAGGTGGGTTTACAGGGATTCGGAACGACCGGTCCAAGGTGTGACTGACACGCACCTACCGGATGATGACGCCATGTGTTCATTCTGGCGAAATATCTGGTCGGTGCCTGTCAGTCACACCGAAGGTGATTGGACTGGGAAGATCGAGCGAGCGTGCGAACTAATACCAGAAATGGGGGCACTTATTATCAGCCCCCAAGATATTGCTCGTGCAGTCCGTCCATTGCCTAACTGGAAATAAGGGTCGGACGGGCTGCACAACTTTCGGATAAAGTGGTTCCAAAGGTCGCACGCCCCCCTGGCATCTCAGTTCCAGTCAGCCTTAGAGTCAGGGTAGCTGCCTCAGTTCCTAACGGCAGAATAAAACCCACCTGCTCCATAAATCAGGTAGTACCGCGGATCCCAAATATCATAGACCGATCACTAGTCTACCGACGATCTGTAAAGTTCTTACATCCATTTTGAGAGCTAAAATTAATAAACATATAGACACCAACTCCATCATGTCTGTCTCTCAAAATGGATGTAAGAACGGGTCCAGCTATACTAAGGAGCTACTCCTCATTGATATGGCCATTAGCCAATAGATTCGTCGTTTCCGAAAAGATCTGTCGACATGTTGGATAGATTATAAGAAGGCCTATGACTCGGTGCCACATACATGGCTCATGAGGGTGCTGGAGTTGGTTAAAGTAGATACAACTCTGCGCACCTTCCTGATGACGTGCATGGGGCAATGGAGGACGGTCCTTCGCTATCCAGGACGTCGAAATATCCAGAGGAATAGCGAGCTGATAAGGATCGAGCGAGGCATATTCCAGGGCGACAGAGTCCACTTTGGTTCTGCTTAGCCTTGAATCCTCTAAGCACGCTGCTGGAAGATTCAGGTCTAAGCTATCGGCTTCTCCTCAGCCGATAGCTAGTCAGGTTATATCTCACCTCTACATGGATGACCTAAAACTCTTTGCCCCCAACAATTTTCATTGATGGAGTTACTGAAAATTACTGAAACTTTCAGTAGCGCCATCAAGATGGAATTTAGTGTGTACAAATGTGCGGTCATGCATGTGAAGCGAGGAGAGATTGTGGAATCCGTGAGTTGAGTTCTCACGGATTAATTTGGGACACGGATTGAAACCTTAGAGCCCTCTCCGTATCCGTGGAATAATAGGATAACATCTGGTCAGATATATCAATTCCGGACATATATTTGTTAAACTCAGCTACCTCTTTGGGCTTCTTCAAAAGCTTGCCAAATCGCTTTCTCGTTACAATTAGCTGAGGCTGGTATTGCGTAGTTATCATAGGTACAATTCGTTTATCTTTCCAAGCCGAAACATACACCTTCCCTTTCCTCATCCATACGTGTTCATCTTTTTTAAGTGCTTTACTCACGACAGGTTTGGGATTGTCTTTCCTGTCTTTTCTTAAAGTACCTGTCGTGTGCGTACTTAAAAGTTAAAGTTTAAAATTACAACTACAAAACTAAACTTACAACTTAAAAGTTTCTCAGATAAGGGAACGCTGTTATAGTAATTATCCGTGGCCCTTAAATAAATATGGCTGCATCAGACTCATAACGACCTTTCTGTCTTCGATTTCGACGAAGTTTCGATGTCTATATCATCAATGGAATCAGTCTTGTGGTAAAAAAAGAGTTGAAAGTTTGTATGAAAATCCGTCGTTTTGAAGTTAGATCTATCAAAATTCGTATTTGTTTTTTTGGTTGATAATAAAGTAATACGTGTTTCAGTGTTTTTTGTTATAAAAATGGAATGAAATGGAATGGGTGGTTGGATGGCGATGTTGGTTGAAAGTTTGTATGAAAATCCGACAGGATATAGATTTCCGAATTACCTACACGTATGCAAGCTCGAAATATAATATAATAATATACTTAAATGATAATAATAAATACCTAACCGCCTGAAAAAAGTAGTTAATAGTCTTTTATCAGGCGGAAACAAGGTGCGCGCCTTCAACGGTTGGGTCATGCCGGTTTTGATGTACTCTTTCGGCATACTCAAATGGACTCAGACCGAACTCGACGCCCTGGATAGGAGGGTCCGTACGCTGCTAACTGCAAATCGAATGCATCACCCACGGTCATCGGTAATGAGGCTGTATATCCCGCGAAAATGTGGAGGCCGAGGCTTTTTAAACGCTAAGACCCTCTACAATCGCGAGATATGCAGTCTGAGGGAATATTTCCTAGAAACCGACGTGGGGATGCATCGAGATGTGGTCGCGGTGGACAAGGGCCTCACCCCGCTCTCTTTGGCTAAAGAGAACTGGCGCAAGCCAGTAGTGCTTGATACTAATGATCGCATGGAAGTATGGCAGAGTAAGGAGCTGCACGGACGCTTTTACCGGGCCCTACATGGACCCGATGTAGATCTACTAGCGTCCGTAGCCTGGCTGCGTTTCGGTGACCTCTTTGGAGAAACCGAAGGTTTTGTCTGTGCAATTATGGACGAAGTTATGATGACGAACAATTACCGGAGATTTATTGTGAAAGACGGCACGGTTGACATCTGTCGGGCATGCCACCGGCCGGGAGAATCAATCAGGCATATTATCTCCGGGTGTTCTCGTCTAGCTAACGGAGAGTACTTGCATAGACACAACCTGGTAGCCAGGATAATCCATCAGCAACTTGCTTTGAAATACAGCCTTGTGGAATCTGAGGTACCGTACTACAGGTATGTGCCCGACCCAGTTCTCGAAAATGGAAATATCACATTGTACTGGGACCGATCCATCATCACTGACAGGACTATTTTGCCAATAAGCCTGATATAGTGGTGGTGGATCGATCAGAGCGGCGCGCAATGATTGTTGACATAACCGTCCCGCATGAGGAGAACCTCGTGAAAGCCGAGAAAGATAAACAAATCAAGTATCTTGACTTGGCTCGCGAGGTTGTCGACATGTGGGATGTGGACTCAGCGATCATTGTGCCGATAGTCGTGACAGCCAATGGCTTAATAGCCAAGAGCCTCGACCAACACCTGAGGAGGCTTTCGTTGGGCAGCTGGATCAAGGGCTTGATTCAGAAAGCGGTACTTCTGGACACGGCTCGCATTGTCAGGAGGTTCCTCTCTGTGGAGCCCTGACCGCCGGTAGCTTGGACCCTGTTCCCGATACCGGTGGGCTACTATATTTTATATTTTTAAATGTTTTTTTTTATCCTTTTGTTTATAAAAATATTTAAAAATGTAATTTGTAAGTATTTAAATGGAATAAAGGAATACCTAATGGTAATGGATTTATTAGTGCAAACTCAACTAATATTATAAAGCTGAAGAGTTTGTTTGTTTGTTTGGTTGAACGCGCTAATTTATTTATTTATTTCATTTATTTAAACTTTTCGCACAAAAAGGTACAAAGGCGGACTTAATGCCTTAGGCATTCTCTACCAGTCAACCAAGGGTGGTGAAGAGATTATGAAGATTAAGAAGAATGGACTGAATATGAAAAGAAGAATGAACAAAATCAGACGTATGAGACGGACAGAGTAAGAGAAGATTGTTAGAAGAACGCAGATTCTTAGCGTGTGAAGAACAAAGATATTGGAAGTGAGATACGAGATAAGAAGGAGGATTGGGAGAGTTGAGAAGGGAGAAAAGCGTGGTCAAAGCGCGCAAACTACTTCTTTGGCGAATGGACATCCATTTGAGCTCAGACCTATAGCTCGACACATGGTCATATTTCCTGAGGTTGAATATGAACCGGATACCATTGTTGAGCAATCTGTCGAGCTTATCGAGCAAAACCGCATTCAAGTCAAAGTAGCACACGTCACCATAGTCGATTATAGGGAAAATCAAAGTCTGCACAAGCATGGTCTTCGTCTTAGCAGGCAAAAAGTTTCTCAAACGATACAGGGATCGCAGAGTACCATTGACCCTTTGACTAACACTAGAGACCTGGCGTTGCCAACTAAGCGTTGAGTCAAGATGCAAACCGAGATCTTTCACAGTAGGTGTAATGGGTATGACGGTACCATTGAAAATAAGAGGTGGAAGAGAGCTAAGCGTCACCCTACCCATCATGCGTGAACTTCCAATTACAATAGCCTGACACTTCGAGGGGTTTACTGACACCCCAAAACTATCAGACCACTTTTTGATAGCATCTAAGTCTCGGTTTACATCCGCTATAGCGTTCGACAAACCTTCTACCCGCTCAGCTGTATATAACTGACTACCATCGGCATATAGATGATACGAACACTGAAGACAGTGAGTTATAAAATTAATGAAGATGGAGAATAATAATGGAGAAAGAATACCGCCTTGTGGAACCCCAGCATCCAGGTCACGCCAACTTGATGACTTCTATCAACGCGAACCGACTGCTGACGTCGCCGAAGATAAGAATAGAACCATTCCAGGGCCTCCGACGAAACCATAAGGTGATAGAGGATAAAAAGGAGAATATCGTGGCTGACGGAATTAAAGGCATTGGAGAAATCAATTAATACCAAAACGGTAATTTTAGTATCCTCCATCGCCTCTCTAATGTCACCAGTCACTTTAAGGAGAGCGGAGGCTGTACTGTGCCCAGGCCTGAACCCAGACTGAAAGGAGCTAACGAGGTTGTTCCGATGAACAAACCCCGTAAACTGCTTATGCACGCAGGCCTCGAGCACTTTAGACAGGAATGGGAGAATGGAAATGGGTCGAAAATGGCTGGGTAGGGAGGGATTTGAAATTTTAGGGAGTGGGCGAACATAGGCCATACGCCATAGGGATGGGAATTGTCCGGAATCAAGAGAAAAGTTAATGATGTGGGTGATCAGAGGGAGAAGGCTGTCAAGGATCCAAACGACCATACTACGACTGATGCCATCATAGCCCACAGATTTGGATTTTATGGACAGGATGATCTTTTTGATTTCGTCCAAGGTCACCGGAGAGAAGTGAAATGGTTCTATGATGGGACTCACTAGGCCAGTGATAAAATCAACCGTCTGGGACAACATTTGGGAATCCAAATGACAAGTGGTTGTAAAGTGACGGTTGTCCGCCATCAGGCTTGCCTCCAGATCCAGAAGATTCCCCGGACTTCTTAGGATACTTAGCCACCAAGGGATTGAGTTCCTCTACAGAACAAATCTTATGCCGTGTTCCATCGGGGGCTCTGATGACAATAATCCCGTCCTGGGTCCAGCATTCAGAAGTGCAGGCGCGCTCTGCTGAAAACAGTTTGCCTAGACCGGGTCAAGAACTCCTTGACTGTGATCGTGGAGCCCTTCAGTGCAGACTTTGCCTTCCAAACAGTGGACTTCAGGTCAACATTGGAGAACCTTACCAGTATAGGTCTACTAGTTGTTGGACCTTTATTGGATGCCCCAAGTCTGTGACAAACTTTGATGGAGGATGCAGTGATGTCAGGCAATAACAGTTTGCTCTTCAGAACATCCAACACAAGAGCCTTGCAATCTTCATTGTCCGCTTCATTGAACCCAGTGAAGATGAGAGCTTTCCGACGAGATCTGGTCTCCAATCCGTCAACCACTCTAGAGCACTCCAAGATCTGCTTCCTGAGAAGTCCCAGCACGCCGAACATTAGCTCTCGAAAGGACCGGAACTCTTCAGCAATCTTTGCAACGGTGTCTTTTGCGGGTCCCGCACATTGGATCTGTGCCTCAAGCTCACCCATCTTCTTTAGGAAGCACTCCTCGAGGTTTTTCTGGGCCGATTGGATATCATCCAGGTGAGATGACATTATGTAGTGTAGAACTTGCAGTGGTTATGAAGTACTAGTGAGAAACTGGCAGGTGGTGTAGTGTAAGCGCTTGTGTTACATGGAATATTTCACCAATGTAAGTACTGCTTATTCAGCAGTTTATGCAACAAAATATTGTAATTAAAAGTAAATATAATACATCAAAATAATTTTAATTAAAAAAGATTTACTAAGCTGCGTGTTAACTTTTCTACACCTACCCCGAAAAAACAAAAAAAAGCTAATCTTAGGAAGTACTGGTTCGAATTGAAAAATTATTTTTGTGTTGGACAGTCCATTTATCGAGAAAGGCTTTAGACTATATAACATCAGGCTGCGACCAATAGAAACGGAGTATCAATGGACAATATTGCAAAAACGGGTAAAATGATTCCTTTTTGAGAGCTTCAGTTGCGTGCGCTGCGTAAACGGCTTAAGTTACGCAAAAATCATGTATGAAGGAATTATTCCTCTTTAAAAGTTCTAAAAAAAAGTTCGCGACAGCATATGTCTCTCTTTTAAGATTGACTCACTATAGCCTTTTTTATGGTAATCAAATTTGTTCGAAATTATTGCATTATCTGCGAAGGTGTTTTATGAACATGATATTAATCTTTATCCAAATAAATAGGTTATTCATCGCAAGAATTTAATTGGGAACAAAATTGCCCTTGACCTCACTTGATTTCAATCAACATCTTAGGAGATAACATAATTTTAAAATAACTCCGCAACAAAATAGGTATGATAACGTTCGGGTCGGTTCAACTTCACGCTAGGTCAAAATGAATACAGTCAGAATGAGAACTAAGCGAGAACGAGAAGCGAGCGATGCGATGCGACGGGGTGGGGCGGGGGAACAAGAATTTCACGCGGACGAAGTCGGGGCCAGAAGCTAGTATTATATTACGAGCTCAACTTGGTTACAAAATAATAAACATCATACGCTATGATATCTAGTGCAGTCCTGGGACGTGCGTGACCGAGACGAAATAACAAAACATAACGCACCCTCTCGCACGATTCGCAGCGTTCAACTTCTAGTAGTCCAAAGTCCAAACAGTCTAACTTGATGTGTAGCCGTGTGTACGTGTAACTGGTACTTGTTGTTGCTCCACTAAAGTATTGAAAATCACTGCATAAACTTATCAAAAGTGATAGTGAGATTGTAAACCTGTTGAAAAGTGATAACTGACACAAACCTGTGACAGTAATCTAGTGTTTTAGTGCATAATTTTAGAAATATAGACCAAATTATCTTTGAAAATAATCTGGCCCACCGTCAGTTGTTTAAATTTCTGTGCGTTGTGATTTAATGCGTAAGCGCCCCGTATTGAGGGAGAGATCCTCACGCCTCAGCCGCTGAGGGAGACGCTCCGGGCGTCGGGAGCCGCGTGACGACTCCCGGCCACCGTAGGCGCGGGCCTGCGGGCGCAGAGCAATGGGTAGCTCTCCGTCCGATCAGGACCAGGCCCGTGCCGGACGGCGTGTATGTATTCCACGCGCGCCTCAAAGAGATGTTAGCGTAGTTGACGGGGCCCGACAGGGCCGAAGCCTGCCGGGGTAGCGAGATCGTCCGAAAGGGTTACCGCTGCCCTGGTACATAAAGGGCTAAGGAAGGAACACGGGTGGGTTTTAGTCAGTAAGAGTCTGACACTCCCTTCTGCTCCACCCAGAGCGGGAGGGGTCATTTGATGATTTCCCATCCTCAAAAAAAAAAAAAAAAAAGCGCCCCGTATTACACGGCGCTTACGACGTTCTTCTCGCGAACTCGCCGACACGCTAACTGTGTATGCCGGGGCCATTATTAGTGTGCACTTTTTAGTGTAAGAAATAATATTTTTTGGCCCTAACTGCTGGGAGGGCCTTTTTTACTTAACTGGTTTTGTGAACTGGCTAAATTGAGCGAAGAAGTCAAAAAAGTCAAAAGTCAAATCATTTATTTCAAATAGGCACATAAAAGGCACTTTTGAACGTCAAAAATTAAATTAATTCTAGTCGCCCCTTCCAAAAGGTAGTTTTCGTATGGAGAAGAATGGGCATGAAACTCCACCGTTACTCTTTTAAAATGTTTTACAATATATTGCATACATTATTTATATAATTATATGTGAAGACGATGCACCCAAAAATAAAATTACTATACCACAATAGGTAAAAGAATTAAAATGGATAAATGTAACCATGACATATAGATCAACTATGTGATAGATACATGGTGCTCACATATTCACAAACATTCCAAACGTAGACAATTTTCATAATAAATAAGGAGTAATAAGTCCGGGTGTGACCCCAAGTAATTACAGAATGTAAATCAATGTCAAAAGAAAAAAAAATAAGAATAAATTATACAATTACAAGTTTGATTTTGTCTAGACTCTAGAGATTGTCCTATGGAGCAAGACCAGCATGTTTCCAAGCATTCTTATCTTGGATATAATCCTCTAATTTGTAATATCCTTGCTTACAAAATGTAATTTTAATATAAGTTTTAAATTTTCTTTCATTTAATTGCAATATTTCACAAGGTATTTTGTTGTAACATTTAACACAGTACCCCATAAAAGATGTATGTACTTTAGATAATCTGAAAAAAGGTTGATCTAATTTATGTTTATTTCTAGTATTAAAATTATGTCTATCACTTATTTTATTAAAAAGATGTTGATTTTTTCTTACATTTTCATAAATGAATTGGCAAGGTACCGTCATAATATTAACCCTTTTAAATAGTTCCCTAAGAGATTCGCGGCGACGTAGATTGTAAATGGCTCTGACAGCTCTCTTTTGCAAAATAAAAATGGATTCAATGTCAGCAGCCCGACCCCACAGTAAAGTGCCATATGACATAATACTGTGGAAGTAACTAAAATAGACCAAACGCGCGGTTTCTTCATCTGTTAACTGTCTTATATTTCTAACAGCCTATGCGGCCGAGCTTAGCCGCCCCGCAATAGATGTTATATGAGGTCCCCATTGTAATTTCTCGTCTAGCGTGATTCCTAGGAAAACTGTCTGATTAACAAATTCTTATTTGTGACCATTCAATATGATGTCACATTCGCTACTTCTAACATTAGGTAATTTAAATCTAATGCATTTTGTTTTTTTTTTCATTAAGTACTAAATTATTTACCGTAAACCAATCTTGGACCTGAAGAATAGAGTTATTCACGTCGTCAAGATTTTGTGACCGTCGGTCTATTTTAAAGATCAATGATGTGTCATCTGCAAATAACACCATCTTCAGTTGATTTTGAAGTAATTGGGGTAAATCATTAATATAAACTAAAAAGAGGAATGGGCCCAATATCGAACCTTGAGGAACGGCCATTGTCATTTCAGAACCCAATGAGTTTACGCCATTTACTTGGACTTTAACCTTTCTATCTTTCAGGTATGATCTTAACAAGTCAAGTGCTGTTTTCCTAATCCCATAGTGCTCGAGTTTCATCAGAAGTGTTTCATGGTTTACGCAATCGAACGCCTTAGAGAGATCGCAAAAGATTCCAATAGCATCTTGAGCTTCTTCCCAGGCGTTAAAAATGTTCTTCATTAGGGTAACACTGGCGTCAGTGGTACAACGCCCTTTGGTGAAGCTGTACTGGTGTTCATGAAAGATGTAATTTTTATTAAAGTGACGTAACATTTGATTGAGCATCAACTTTTCAAACACCTTACTGAGAACTGGCAGAATTGACACAGGTCTATAATTGTTGGGATCTTTACTATCACCGGATTTGAATAATGGTACTACTTTACTATGTTTCATAAGATCCGGAAAGACTCCTTGGTCAACACTGGTGTTAAATATGAAAGCTAAATAGGGCGCAATGGTTTCGATGAGAGATCTACATACTTTTACAGACATACCCCAGAGATCTTCTGTTGATTTAATTTTAAGATCTTTAAAAGGTCTTATAACAGCCTGGGGGTTTGTATGCTGAAACCTAAGCTCCGAAGGGCATGCCTTTACATTCCTTTTAAGTAAGGCAGCAGAAAGCGTGGGGGAAGAATTTAAAGCTTCAGTAGTCTTAATCGGAATATTAGCAAAGAAGTTTTCAAATTCCTGAGCTATTTCTACATCTGAATTGATGGGGCCATGTGCAGTCTCTAAATTAAGTTCACTATTTCGCTATTTTTTTCTACCTGTTTCATTATTTATTATTTGCCAGGTAGTTTTTATTTTATCATCAGCTGATTTTATTTTATTGCTTATATAAAGAGCTTTAGCTCTTTGGCACACCCTTTTAAAAGTTTTTGAATATTTTGCAACATACTGATGAAAGTTTGTATTTTTCATATGTTGCTTTAAGCCATACAGTTCAAAAAGTTTTTCCCTGCTTTTACGAATACCTGGAGTAGCCCAGTCACTGAATAAAAACTTTGTGTAAATACTATTAGTTTTCAGTGGAAAAGTGTCATAAAATTACGAGTTTAATAGTGAAAAGAACTCGGCGTAGAACTCATTGGGGTCATCTATATTATTAAAACTCTGATCACATAATTTACTGGCCAAAGAATTATTTAATTTCTCTAAATTTTTACATGTAATTGACATAAACCTTATTTCAATTTTTTGTAAAGGCATATAGGAGCTAAATGTTATTATTTGTCCACTGTGATCAGATGGCAACTTATCTACAATTCGTTTGTGTATGTAATCGCAATTACAAAAAATATTATCTATACAAGTGGCAGAAGAAGCTGTCAGTCGGGTTGGTTCCATAAACACATTTGACAAATCAAATGACCCAAAAAGACTCAATAATCTGACAGTATTCGAGTTATGTTCCAATAAATTAATATTAAAATCGCCACATACGATTATTGACTTACTACTAGTACTAAGCTTCTTTAACACATCTTCCATTACAGAATTAAACACCGATAGATTCTGGTAACTAGGAGGTCTGGATACGCATACATGCTTATCGAGCTCAACACAGGACAATTCAATGATGTGTTCAACAGACAGCCCGATGATGTCTTTACGTTCTTTAGATTTAATATAATTTTTAAGTAATATTAATGACCCGCCATGTATCATACGTTTCCGGCTGAAATGGCTAACTACACGATAATTTTCATAATTAATTGACATTACTTGATAATCTTTCAACCAATGCTCTGTTAAACAAATGACATCAAACTTGTTGTCTTCCAAAAACAATTCTATTTCCAGTAACTTGGAAGCGCAACCTTGGATATTTTGATTAAATAATTTTAAAATATGTTGCACACCCTTTAGTTTCTTAGTATTATTCATTATATTGCCAGAAGATACCTTTTTATTATTCTGTATTAATAATTGGTTATTTGAAGGGGTAACTTCTGTTGTCTCATTGACTAGTTTAAATTATTATCAGGAGATACCTCCACTACTACAACTGGAGAGTCTAGATTGCCCGTATAAGTTCCAGCAGGAGGTACATACCCTATCTGACTGGTAGTGGCCTCCAAGGATGTTGCCATTGTAAGTGGATCCTCCTTCGTACAATATGATGATTCACAATCAATCACAATGTTGTTAGTAAAACTATGCAACACAGATTTGTCACTAATACTAGAATTTGTTATATTAGCTATAACCTCGTTAATATTAAATGCTATCAACATAGCAATCAGATGTCTACATTCCCCAGACAGAGATAAAGTTCTCTGAGTTAACTTAAAACCACAAACAAACTTGTTAGTGTCAAAATACAATAATTTGTCACTATGACAACATGTCAGCTTGTGAATAGTATTATTCAACTTATAAATGTAATTATTTTCATTATCTGATAAGGTATCAGAGTAAGGAAAAGCACACAACATTAGCTTTCCTATTTTTAACTCTAATAAGGTGTTTACACCATCCACTATGTCCTTTCTGGTAATACCAGGGCTATTACCTAATAGCAAAACTATAGTAGAATATTGATCTAGGTTTGTGTTGGCAATTCTTTTAATCATTTGGTTAAAACGTATGTTATGATAACTATGATTGGTAAAACTATGGCTAAGGTAATTGAGTAAAATTGTTCCAAAACCAGAACCTAGAAGACCTAGAAGTATAAGACATAAGACTATACACCGTGATTTTTTTGTCATCTGACAAAGCTGGTCTACTCAATGTATCCGACATAAAATACCTCTAGTCGTGTTTTTTTTTACCATTAATTAAGATAATAGGTACAAAGAAAAATAAATAATACATTAGAATAATGAAACATCCTGTTAATAATGTTTACGTATCAACCAGTAGAACATACCTAACCATCGCACGAGTCGAGTAGATAGATCTTCGCTCGCAACAGAATGTTTCAACTACGTTATGCATCATAATACTGAATATTTATTTCTTTTTTTTTCTCTTAAATACCATTTTGTTTTGTTATGAAAGTATAGTAGTCATTGGATACATGAAGTGGGCTGCCGTTCTCAGACGACTAAAAAGTCACGGTGTATACACATATATTACTTTAATAAAAGACATAGCGACTACGACGGAATCGTGGGGTTGTTGTACCAACGATCGTTGTGATTCGGTGGACAGCAAAGAATATATAAATTGCATAAAATGCAAAAGATCTTTTCATTTCGTCTGTCTATCTATCCCGGAAATCTCTTCTGAAACGGTGGATTACTGCAAATGGAATTGTTCAGACTGCACAACTGTCATTGCAAACGCTTCTAAGACCGCTACCCCCAACCGGAATGTCCCAACTACAAGAGGAAATAAAAGACCTGCATTGAGCTCGCCACCACATGCTGTAGCTATTACTACTGAGGATGTGCGTACCATAGTCCAAGAGGTTGTTAAAACTGAGTTCGCTTCCATGCTTCAACAACTCAACAGCACTATACTCAGCGTTGTTAACAGGGAACTTGCACCTATTAAACATGAGATCAATGAGTTGACGGCATCATTATCCTTCCACACGAAAGAATTCGAAGAGTACCAAGAAGAACATAAATTACTAGAAAAAACGGTGAAGGACTTAACTGAACAAAATTCTAATCTAAAAATATTAACGACGGACCAAAGTCTACATATAAACTACCTGGAGCAACAGACTCGTTCAAACAACCTCGAAATTCAGTGCCTGCCCGAATACAAACAGGAGAACCTTTACACTATAGTTAAGCAGCTGGGATCTGTGGTGGGATGCAACCTCAGTGACAATGACATTCTTGATAGTACCCGTGTTGCCAAACAGTAATCCGCTAATACCCGTCCCCGATCCATCGTTGTCCAGCTCGCCTCCCCAAAAATTCGTCATACCCTGCTGTCGTCAGTTATAAATCATAACAAAAATAAGAAGGTAAATTCAGAGAAACTTAATACTGCAGATCTGGGTATTGCTGGCGATAAAATGCCGGTGTTCGTGCTTGAACACCTATCACCTGCTAATAAAGCGTTGCATGCAGCCACTAGACAAAAAGCAAAGGACAAGGGATATAAATTTGTCTGGGTGAGAAACTGCAGGATTTTTGTTAGGAAAACTACCGAAGACGAGCATATTTTTATAAAGAACTTAGATTCCTTAAATAAGTTGGTTTAGTTCTGTAAGATGCTCCTTTTCTTTCTTATTTACCAAATGCATGCTCCTGTGAAATTTGCAATGTCCATAATTCGATAACTTAAATATATTCTATCAGAACTGCAGAGGATTGCGAACAAAAACGCATATGATTTCCCGCAATATTTGTATTAATAACTATGATGTTATAATTTTTTCGGAAACCTGGCTTAACAATTCTATCATTCCGGAGCAGTGAGCTATTCAATGACAGATATACGGTCCATAGGAGAGATAGAGAAACCAGTCAACTAGCTGGTAAAGAGGGTGGGGGAGTTTTGATTGCTGCCAAAAAGAAATTCAATCCTGTGGGGGTACTCCTTAGCTGCGGTATTCTCGTAAAATAAAACAAACGATTGAGGTTCAAAATGAAAATGTTTATTCAATCGAGAGATCGCGCGTCGCCCCCGTAAGGGGGCGAGGCGAGCGGTATCGGGGCTATGCCCCCTGACCGCAGATGCTAAGCGGTGACCCGTAAATACGGGCCTCTCGTGACCCCCCGTTACCTGGGGGAGGCCCGGCGGGGGACGACCAGCGACAGAGTTGCCGACTCGGCGCTCCTACAGAATATAGGTGTATTGCTCCCGCCCGTCCCGTATCCAGAGCTAGCCGGTTACGTTCCGGGCTAAGGAGCAGTCGTGTGTGTGTGGGCGGTATTGTTTTGTGTGACACCGCCCAGTGTCTACGCGTATCGCGGCCCACGCTGCGCCTACGCGTGTGAGTTCGGTGTCTGTGTAGTTGTGATTGTCTGCGTTCGCTGCCTAACATGCCTATATTAACTTAGAACACGCCACGCAGCGAGTGTATGTTATGTGTGTAGAGTTCAGTTGAGTCTAATGAGCCGCGTATAGCCTGGATGCGGCTCACTAGAGATGTCAGTCCGGTATTGTGGGGTCGCCATCCGCTACCAAGTCGCGGGGCAAGGGTTTCGCGTCGGGCGGACGCGCGTGCCGAGGCGCAGTGTCCTGGGCGTGTGGCCAGGTCAATGCGTCTGCACGCGCGAACATTTCCTTCGCCAGGCGCCACGAACTCATCCCGGCTCTCGATCCCGAGGTCGCCCTGGATGGCGTCATTCCTCACGTAGCGAGGAGCGTCAGTTTGGTCCGCAGCGCAAAGTTTTGTTGCGCGCGGAGCGTCTTTCGGCTCGACTCGCTCGTGAGGGCGAACCATGCCGGGGCGGCGTACGTCAGGATTGGGCGTATGTACAGTTTGTACACGCCCAACCTGGCGCGCGCCGGGATGCGGGACGAGAGCACTGGTTTGAGTGGGTGGCGGGCGACCCTACCCAGTGCGGCGACCGAGCGGACGTGCGGCCCCATCGTGAGCCGACGATCGGTGGTCATCCCCAGGTACTTGACCGAGGGCGACCACGCGATGTTGGCTCCTTGGAGTCTCGCATTTTGTTCCCGAAGGAGGTGGCGGAGGGGGGCGACCTTATCCCTTAGGCCGCGGACGTTCCAAAGGGTCACCCTTAACGATCTAGCCATGATACAATGTTAGTAACGTGGCCAGACCATCAAGGATGACCGTTTCTACGTCCTGTCCCTGCCTTATGGCCTTGATTAGGTCCATAAGCAGCTGTATGGCACAGGTCGTAAACTTCTCTTTCTCGGGTTGGTTGCGCGTTGTTTTGCTTGCGCCGACGTACTCCGGCTGGTGTCCCATCGTCCGGAGCTCCTCCTCGATCTCCTTCGGGTCCGTGTCCGCCGGCAGCCCCGGAATGGCGATCTTAAGCTTCTTGTCCGCTGGCAGTGAGTAGGCGAACCAAGACACGCCGCTGTCCTTCTCCAGGCCCGTCAGGTAGCGCTGGACCAGCCTGTACTCCTCCTCCGACTCGGGAGTGAAGCGAACTCCACTCCCGTAAGGACGAGCGTTGGGAGGCCGGCCCAGCTTGGCGCTGATGGCCCCCAGTTCGGCAGCCTCTCTACCACCAGCGGAGGGAACCTCAGCTTTCTCCCCGGCTTTTGCTTAGAAGCGGTGCCGGGGACGGCAGCTTGCTGTGCGTCGGATGGCCCATCGGGGGCGGGGAAAGGTAAGGAAGGCACACTTACCCCCGGGGTTGTTCGTTGCGGTGTTGGCGATCGCGGCGGTGTGCGGCGCGCCGGCGGCGTGCGGGTCGTCGCGTCAGCGAAGGTGGGCGAAGCCGGCGCGGCCCGACCGCGCGGCGCGCGTTCGCGCTGCGGCCGCGGCCGTTCGAGGCAGTAGCGCTTCGCCTCCTCCTCCGCTGAGTCGTCGGTGCTCCGCCGGCGCCGCTAGGGTCTAGTCCCGAGTTGGAATTCGAAGTCGAACCCCAGCGGCGGCGTCGGCGCGGCCGGCACGGATGGTGCGGACTCCGCTCCTCCCTCGATGGGCCGTCGCCCGGATCGCGGCGTCGTCGTCCGACGTTGGACCGGGCGACTTCGTTGCCGAACATTGGTGAGGCGTCGTCCAGTTCGCCGCCGGCCGGGCCAGCAGCCCGACCGAAGGAGACTCCGAAGAAGGAAAAGGAAGTAAGAGGAGGAGAGAGGGGATCGGGAGCCGTAGCAGCTGCCGGCCCACCGACGACATTGGCGCCTGCGCGCGTTGCGCCAGCGCCGTCGCATGCGGTACCCATCCGCCCCGCAGCGTTCCGCTCGGTGCCTATCCAGGCGCCGGGGCCTGCCGCTAACAAAGGCCGCGCGCAACATGCGCGCGACACTGTGGCGCCGTCCGCCCGCGTCCCTGCCCGCGCCCTTTGGGACCGCGGCTGCGGGGGCGCCGAAGGCCCAAGCAGGGTCAGCTCCGCGCACGGATACACCCAGCCCCCGCCTCTCGCTGGCGGGGTCGACGGTGACCGAGCGGGAGCGGCCAGCCAGCGCCGGAGCCATTATTTGGCCGGCGCTGTTGACGCCACAGGCGCCCGCTTCGCCGGCGCCCCCCCGGGCCTCCGCCTTCGACTCGCCCGCAATGCTGTCGGCATGCTCCTCGCGCGTAGGGTCGAGCATGTCGCTGGCGTCGATGGACTCGGCCGCGTCCAGTCGCGATGACGTGTCTTTAGACACGACCCCGCGATCCGGGCGACGGCCCATCGAGGGAGGAGCGGAGTCCGCACCACCTGTGCCGGCCTCGCCGACGCCGCCGCTGGGGTTCGACTTTGAGTTTCAACTCGGGGCCAGACCCCAGCGACGTCGGCGGAGCACCGACGACTCAGCGGAGGAGGAGGCGAAGCGCTACTGCCTCGACCCGCCGCGACCGCAGCGCGAGCGCGCGCTGCGCGGTCGGGGCGCGCCGGCGTCGCCCACCTTCGCTGACGCGGCGCGCCGCACGCCGCCGGCGCGCCGCACACCGCCGCGATCGCCAACACCGTAACCATCGACCTCGGGGGTAAGTGTACCTACCTTACCCCCCGCCCCCGATGCGCGATCCAACACACAGCATGCTGCCGTCCCCGGCGCCGCTTCCAAGCAAAAGCCGGGGAAAACGTTAAGATTCCCTCCGCTGGTGGTAGAGAGGCTACCGAACCGGGCCGCACACTTCCGGACCGTCAGCGCCAAGCTGGGCCGGCCTCCCAACGCTCGTCCTTACGGGAGTGGAGTCCGCTTCACTCCCGACTCTGCGGAGGAGTACAGGCTGGTCCAGCGTTACTTGACGGGCCTGGAGAAGGATAGCGGCGTATCGTGGTTCGCCTACTCACTGCCGGCGGACAAGAATTTAAAGATCGCCATTCGGGGGCTACCGGCGGACACGGACCCGAAAGAGATTGAGGAGGAGCTCCGGACGCTGGGATACCAACCGGAGTACGTCCGTCACATAAAAGGGGCGGCTGGAAGACCCGGTTGTGTGTTCCACGCGATCCTCAAGAAGACGCCAGACGTCCGGGCCATCTATGACACCACTGTGTTCATGTACATGCGTGGTGTCAAGATAGAGGCCTGGCGTGGCAAACGTGGGCCCGCTCAGTGCCACAGGTGTCAGCGTTTTCGTCACAGCTCGCACATGTGTCACCGACCGCTCGCTTGCGTGAGATGCGGGGGCGAGCATGCGGCACGCGACTGTCCGCGACCGCAGGAGGAGCCGGCCACCTGCGCAAATTGCGGGGGCCCGCACCCCGCGTGTAACATGAAGTGCCCCGTGTTCCAGAGGGAGATCAGGAACAAGCGAGCGGGGACCGCCGTCATGACGGCCACCACAAGTGGCCGACCACAAGCGGCCCAACCAATGGAGACGCCACTGGAGGCCGAACAAGGCACGACGCTGATGGCGGCGGCCAACGAGCCCACAGGAAGGACCCAAGCCTCCTCCTCCCGGCGGAGGAAGAAGGGACGAGGGGGGAAAGGACGGGGTAAGAATCCCCCCCCCCCCCCCAGCGACCCAGGAAGAGATCTCAACGGCCGCCCCTGCCTTAGACAGGGCACAGGTCGTGGATAAACCACCTACTAGCGCCGGCACAGCGCCGCGGCAACAGGCTGAACTAAAACAGCTCACAGAAGCCAGCCGCGGCGCCCCCGGCGCGAACAAAACAAGAAGCCAACCCGAGAAGAAAAAATTCACGACCTGTGCCATCCAGCTTTTGATGGACCTGATAAAGGCCATAAGGCAGGGACAGGATGTGGAGACGGTGATCCTGGATGGTCTGGCCACGCTACTGACGTTGTACCATGGCTAGACCGTTAAGGGTGATCCATTGGAACGCCCGCGGCCTAAGAGATAAGGTCGCCCCCCTCCGCCACCTCCTTCGGGAACAGGATGTCGACGTGGCGCTAATAAGCGAGACGCTCCTGGGACCCGAGGACAAGGTCAGATTCCCGGGATATCTCGCTTATAGGAAGGAAGAAAGGTCGGCTCACACGAAGTACCGTGGTCTGGCTGGTGGTACTAGTGAGGCGAAGGGTCGTCCACCAAGAGCTCCCCTTGCCGTCGCCTAGCAGTTTTTACGCGCTGGGTGTGCAGCTACACGTAGCCGGCGAGGATATTAACGTGTATGCGTGCTACAAGCCGCCCGCGGCTCGCTTAGACCTAGCTGAGCTGCGGGCCCTTCTTGTTGGCACGCCGCGCGCTACCATAATCGCCGGCGACTTGAACTGCAAGCACCCGGCGTGGAACTCACTGCAGGCTAACGTCGAGGGGAAACGACTCTTCGCGGACGCGGAAGCCTTCGGTTATACGGTGTCCGGCCCGGAGACGCCGACGCATTATCCGGATTTCGTCCGGCACACTCCGGATGTACTGGACATCGTAGTCCACCGAGGGCTACGCCACCAGATCACGCAGCAAGTGATAGACGACGAGTTACAGTCGGACCACCAACCTGTACTCGTCGTCTTATCAGGGACGCCGACCCGACTGAAGCCCGTAGCGCCACGCCGACACATAGATTGGACCAAGTTCGCAGAGGAAGTAGAGACCACCACGCCGACTCGGCCTATCACTACCTCCGCGGCCGTCGACTCGATGGCGGATGATGTCACTGCTTGCATAAAGAACGCCTCACAGACGGCGACGAGCACGCAGCCGCAGGGGAGAGGGCTATTGCCGCCCCTGCCGACGCGCATAAAGGCGATGGTCGCCGAGAAGAGGCGCCTTCGCAAGCAGTGGCAGCAGCTAAGATGTCCGACGCTCAAAACGCAGCTGAACCGTCTCGCGGAGAAGGTCAAGGCCGAGCTCAAGGCTCACACCGCCGCGGGCTGGAAGGAAAGGATCGACGCCACTACCGACAGTTGGCCGTCGCTACATAAGCTGTGCGGCCAACTTACGAGTACCCCAGCCCCGGTACGTCCGCTACTCAACAGCGACGGGGCGCTTAAATACGTAGCGGAGGACCGGGCGGAGGTCTTCGCCGAGCACCTGGAGCGGGGCGCTATCCGGCGCCCGGCCGGTGCTCGCGGGGGTACCGCAGGGCAGCTGTCTGTCGCCGGCGTGTTATTCACGCTACACCGACGACATCCCCACTACCTCGGAGGCAATGCTCGCGCTGTACGCAGATGACGCCGCGTACATTACCACATCGTTTAATGCGAAGTACGCGGCCGTCAAGATGCAGCGCGCGCTAGAGCTGCTTCCCGAGTGGCTGTCGAAGTGGCGGCTGTCGGTGAACGTGAGTAAGACGCAGGCGATTATCACAGGATACTCGCACCTCCCACCACCCTTGAGACTCCAAGGAGCTGACATCGTGTGGTCACCCTCGGTCAAGTACCTGGGGGTGACTATCGATCGTCGGCTCACGATGGGGCCGCACGTCCGCTCGGTCGCCGCACGGGGTAGGGTCGCCCGCCACCTACTCAAACCAGTGCTCTCGTCTCGCATCCCGGCGCGCGTCGAGTTGGGCGTGTACAAGTTGTACATACGCCCAATCTTGACGTACGCCGCCCCTGCATGGTTCGCCCTCACGAGCGAGTCGAGCCGAAAGACGCTCCGCCCGCAACAAAGTCTTGCGCTGCGGACCATTATCGACGCTCCTCGCTGCGTGAGGAATGACGTCATCCAACGCGACCTCGGGATCGAGAGCCTGGATGAGTTCGTGCGGCGCCTCGCGAAGGGAATGTTCGCGCGTGCCGACGCATCGACCTGGCCACACGGCCAGGACATTGCGCCCTGGCACGCGCGCCCCCCCGACGCGAAACCCTTGCCCCGTGACCCGTGACCTGGTAGCGGACGACGACCCCACAACACCGGACTGACGCCTCTAGTGAGCCGCATCCAGGCTACACGCGGCTCACTAGACTCAACTGAACTCTACACACATAACATACACTCGCTGCGTAGCGTGTTCTAAGTTAATATAGGCATGTTACGCAGCGAACGCAGACAACCTTAACTACACAGACACCGAACTCACACGCGTAGGCGCAGCGCGGGCCGCGATACGCGTAGACACTGGGCGGTGTTACACAACACAATACCGGCCACAGACACGACTGCTCCTTAGCTCGGAACGTAACCGGCTGGCTCTGGATACGGGACGGGCGGGAGCAATACACCTATATTCTGTAGGAGCGTCGAGTCGGCACCTCTGTCGCTGGTCGTCCCTCGCTGGGCCTCTCCCGGGTAACTGGGGTCTCACCTGGCGGGGACTGACCGCCGAGGTGTCGTGAAGAAAGCGGCGCCGTGAGTCGGCGCCGCGGCCCGCCTACAGAAATACACATAGCAACTACTCATACGGGCGCGCGCAACTCACGCGCGCCCGACAGGCCAAAAGCCTTTGCGCAAACACCATGAGGGGCCCGTATTTACGGGCCACCGCATCGCTATGCGGTGGCCGCAGAGCGCTCTCTGCGGCCGGGGGGCATAGCCCCGGTACCGCTCGCCTCGCCCCCTTGCGGGGGCGACGCGATCTCCTGATCGGTGCGGTGGTTAGTTTCTCATCAGCTTCGATGCGAGCATGTCACCCGCCGCGCGCGCCCGCCTTGCGGCCGCGCTCCATTGCCAGAGGTGTCGCACCGGCGCGGCGGCAGCATCGTACCTTGCTCAGTGTCGGGGTCGTTTGATGCTTGCAGGTTTGCGATGAACGAGCGCGTTGTGTTTACGCATGTCCCACAATCCTAAACGCGCTGTAGATTTTGAGAGCGGATGTGAGGATCTCTGGGTTACTTTGGACCTTCCTCCCAATAAATGTTCGTCGAATAGCTTTCTGCGCTGTGTACTTGCCGCCGCCAGTACGCCTCTCTCACTTGGAATTGTTTTTAAATAATTGTAACGCTGTTTTTGAACGACTCAATGAATCATTTACATTTATGATTGGTGACTTCAATCTAGGGTGTATAGACTGTAATCTTGCCAGTGATGTTAATAAAAACCTCAAATTGCCTAATACCTGAGAAGCTTAGTTGGATTTCACATATGTTAATAAGCTCAACCAAAGTAATAACGTATATAATACCTCCTCTCGCATACTAGAGTTCGTGTTAACTGATCATCCACTGTGTAATGTAAGTCAAAGTATTGGCTCCTTATGTAGAATCGATCAGTATCATCCACCCCTAGATATAAATATTGGTTTAATAAAACAGAAGACAGACTTCCATATAATATTACAAATGAGTTACGTAACTTCCGTAAAACGAGCTATATACCGATTAAAAAATACCTAAAAGAACTGGACTGGGAGGAATTATTTGAGGGACAACATGAAGTTAATGATATGGTACAGGTTTTTTATGACATCATCAATAGTGCTATTCAAAGATTTATTTCTATTAAAATACCCAAAAATGGTAAATATCCGCCGTGGTTTAATAAAACTCTAATTAAAGTATTAAACACAAAAAATAAGATTAGGAAACGTTGCAAAACTTACCAAAACCCCTTGGACAAAATTGAGTTAAAAATAATCAGTAAGCGCTGTGACGCACTTGCTACGATATGCTATAATAATTATTTAAAAAACCTTGAACACACTCTTACCACTACCCCAAAATCATTTTGGACCTACGTTAAAGCTAAACGAGGCGGATCCAGCTCGAATCCTTTATCTATGACGGATGGCACAGCTGTATCATCAGATGGTACGGAGATATGTGAGTTTTTTGCTTCTTACTTTTCATCTGTATACAGCCATGCAGAAAACGATTGCAGTACCAATAAGACAACAAATATTAGTAATATCCAAGAAAGTAGCGTATCTTTGAACAGTCCAGTTAATGATAGAGAAGCCGTATATAATAAGCTAAATAGCTTAGACTGTAACAAGGGTGCTGGTCCAGATGGTATACCACCAATTTTCATATATGAGTGTGCGAATGAGCTGGTCACGCCTCTGTTGCTTATCTTTAATAAATCCTTATCTAGTGGAGTCTTCCCATCAAAACGGAAGGAAGCAAAGGTCGTCCCCATCCATAAATCCGACAATGAGGACTTAATTTCGAACTATAGACCCATTTCAATTTTATCAACCCTAAGTAAAGTCTTTGAGTCTATGATCTACCCTCATATTCAAAATCATCTTAAAATTTGTTTAAGTGAAGTACAACATGGCTTCGTGGAGTCTCAGTCCACAAATACCAATCTGACACTTTTTACCGAGTTATTGAAGGCAGCAATAGATTCAGGCCATTAAGCTAATGTCATATATACAGATTTCAGCTAAGCTTTCGATCGGGTTTCGCATAAATTTCTCATTGATAAATTAAGAACTTATGGTATCGCTGGACCTTTACTCTCATGGTTGAGTTCGTACCTTGAGAACAGAACTTTCTTTGTAGTAGTCAATGGCTTTCGATCAACCGTTAGACACATATTCTCGGGCGTGCCACAAGGGTCTCATTTGAGGGGGTGCCAGGGCAGAAAACCTCCACGTGTGCCTGGGGACTGGAGTTCCCTTCTGGATACGTCCGGGGGGAAGACCAGTTTTCGGGCCGGTGCATCCTGGGGTGCGGGCAGCTATTTCTCATTGGGATTATTTCCCAATGAGATCTCGCTGCCCGCATGCTAATGTTCTGCCAAGAGGAACGCTCCACACAAGCTGCTATGAGGAGCAGAGCGGCAACTGTGTTGGAGTAAGAGCGGGCCTGGTGTGCACTTACCCTGCCGCCGGGCAGGCAGGAGGGGTTACCCCCCCTCCTGCCACCGTTAATATCGTAGCCCCGAAGACTGTCAAGGTCATGTCTCTGACTTTTGACGGGGGTCGAGGGTCTTGGCTTAACCGCCCGGGCCGCGAGGTAGAAAACCTCTATAAAAAATCACCCCAAACCTCCAAGCGGCGGCGCACCGTGAGGGAGGTTGGTAGCTTGGCTAATGGGTAGCTACATGAATTAGTCGCCAGTGCGAACCACATTATTTTGAGCAAGTTATAAAGTTTGTACTCGTGGGAACAACAATGGAATTTTTAAAAATCAAAACACTTAAGAAACGCGTAGAGGAGGGGAGTGATGCGGTGTCGGAGTCCGACGCTGCATCTGGAGGAGCGAGCACGGGAGGCTCAGTGAGCCCTTACCGTGACCAGGAGACGGCCGCTGCAAAAAGGAAGGTCCAAAGCAAGCGGCCAAGGTCAGTGGACGGCCTCTGACGGTGAGCTGGCCTCGGCTCGAAAAATCCCCACCAGTAGGCGGGGAGGAGCCCGAGAGAGAGGCATGGGGAGGGGGCTTACTGCTCGGGAGGCGGCAGAAAAAGCGGAGGTGCCCGCAAAGGAGGGGGGCGCGGTCGCTTTGGAGCCCTCAAGCGACGAGGCGGTAGAGGTTGGCGGCCCTGAGGCGGACCGCAAGAAGAAGTTTGCGGCGGTCGTGGAGGCCGCGATCCGGGACGTGGCCCTGAAGAAGTTACAGACTTCGAAAAACAGGGCCATAGTCTCGGCAAAGGCCTCCATAATGGCGGCAGCGGAGGCCATCCACCTCGGGCCCCCGCCGGACGGCATGTCCGAAATGCGGGCGGAGGTGGCCCGCTTGACAGCGGCCATGGAGCTCCTCCGAAAGGAGAATAAGGAGCTCCGAGCGGACCTGGCCGGGCTGCGAGCAGACGGCCCCCGGGAGGTGCCGCAGAAGGGGGCGCAACAGGGGCGGCCAGTATCTGCTGAGGACCGGGTCCTGAACCTGGTGCGGCAGGAGCTGGCTGACTTTCAGAGCCGGTTCTCCGCCCTGGAGGCCATCGTCCTGCGCCCCCCGCTGGCGGCGGACCGGCCGGCCTCGGGCCAGCGGAAGGCCGTATCGTATGCTGCCGCCGCGGCTGTCACAGCCACGGCCACGGGGCAAGCAGCAAAACGGGCCGCCCCGGAACCCGCGAGGGCCACAGCCCCAGCCCCAACCCCAGCCCCAGCCCCAGCCCCGGCGGCGAAACGGCCGCCCCAACCGCCTCCTGCATCGCCTCCGGCCGACGCCGATTGGCAGGTGGCCGGGCAGAAGAGGAAGGCGAGCAAGGCTGCAAGGGCGGCCAAAAGAAAGGAGAGGCGGCAACGGCGCAAGGAGCGAGGCGTTGCGGCTAGGCTTCGTGCCCCGAAGACCGCAGCCGGAAGCGGAGAAGAAGGGCATCTCCTACCGTGACGTCCTTGCCAAGGCGAGAGCGGCGGTTAACCTACAGGAGCTCGGCGTGGCAGAAGGCATCCGGCTAAGGGTCACTGCGACTGGTGCCCGGATGCTGGAGGTCCCTGGTGCGGCTAGCGGCCCGACTGCTGACGCTCTGGCCGAAAGGCTTAGGGCGTCCTTAATTGCGGAAGAGGCCCGAGTGTCCAGACCCACCAAGTGTGCTGACATGCGCATCCTGGGTCTGGACGACTCTGCGACGGTGGAAGAGGTGGTGGCCGCCATCGTCAGGACTGGGGGGTGCTCTGCCGAGCAGGTGAGGGCGGGCACTCTCCGCCCTGACCTCACGGGGATGCAAGCCATTACGGTGAGCTGCCCCGTGTCGGCGGCCCAAAAAATAGCCGGGGAGGGCCGAAGGCTCCTGGTGGGCTGGGTTTCCGCGCAGGTGAAACTGCTGGAGCCCAGACCTCTGAGGTGCTTCCGCTGGCATGTGGGCAGTCACGTGGGAGCTAAATGCACCTCGGAGGTGGACCGCAGCAGTCTCTGCTTCCGCTGTGGTCAGCCCGGTCACAAGGCCGGCTCGTGCAACGCCATGCCGCACTGCTATATATGTGCGGCAGCTGGCAAGCCGGCCGATCACCGGGCTGGGAGCAAGGCCTGCGCTCCACCCGCCAAAGCCAGGGGCAGGGGCAAGCCCTCCACCACCGCCGTCGCCGCCGCAGCCGCCGCCACCACCGCCGTCGCCGCTGCCGCCTCCACCGTGACCGCCGCCGCATCCGCCGTGGCTGGGCCCTTACAGGGTGATCGGGAGGCTGATATGGAGTGCTAATATAGCCCCATTACGCCTCCTCCAGGCGAACATCAACCACTGCGCCTCCGCTCAGGATCTGTTGCTCCAGAGCATGGCGCAGTGGTCGATTAACATCGCCGTGGTCGCTGAGCCGTACTTTGTCCCGCCCAGAGACGACTGGGTGGAGGACCTGAGCGGCTCAGTGACCCTAATTTCGTCGGCCGCCGCCGGTACCCCGTCCCTCGAGGCTGTCAAGAGAGGACAGGGTTGCGTGGCAGCACGGTTCGGGGAGATAGTCGTGGTAGGGGTATACTTCTCCCCGAGCCGAACTCTCGCCGAGTTCCACAACTCCCTCGCGGAGTTGAGAGTCGTCGTCGTCGGATTCCGTTCCCTCCCCGTGCTCGTCCTCGGGGACTTCAATGCCAAGAATGTGGCTTGGGGTTCCCGGCATACGGACACACGGGGCAGAATGGTGGAGGACTGGGCTCTGGAGACAGGCCTGGTCGTCCTAAACCGGGGTTCGGTCCCAACATGCGTGCGGATGCGGGGTGAATCAGTGGTAGACTCTCGTTCGCCAGCCCCGCCCTGTCGCCGCATGTCGTCAACTGGCGTGTCTTGGAGGAGGTGGAGACCTATTCCGACCACCGGTATATCCGGTTCGACGTCTCCGCCCAGACCCCGAGCGCGCCGGTCCGACCGACCCTGGGTGGTCCGCGGTGGGCGCTGAAGCAGCTGGACCGGGAGCTCCTCCTGGAAGCCTCCATCGTGCAGGCCTGGGTGTCACCACCGGACAGGCCTGCTGACATCAACGACGAGGCAGAGTGGTTCCGGGAGGCCATGTCCGAAATATGTGACGTGGCAATGCCCCGGGTCCGGCCCGGACGCGCCCGGCGCCAGGTGTACTGGTGGTCGCCGGAGTTGACGTCTCTGCGCGAGGCGTGCGTGGCTGCGCGACGCCGGTACACCAGGCACCGCAGGCTCCGTATCCGCCCTCCGGATACGGAAGCCGTGCAGGCGGAGCTGTACGAGGGGTACAGAGCGGCGAAGACCGCCCTCCGAGCGGAGATCTTGCGGGCCAGGGGGCTGGCCCGCGAGGAGTCGCTGGAGACTCTGAACAGAGACCCGTGGGGACGCCCCTACAAGATGGTGCGGGATAAACTCCGCCCATGGGCTCCCCCGCTGACGCAGTCTCCGGCCCCAGCTCGTGGAGGACGTGGTGAGCGCTCTGTTCCCTTCGCGTGGGGAACATACTCCCCCGTCCATGGCTCCGCCTCCTGGGATGCCAGATGCGGACCACACCGACGACGACGACGATGCTCCGGAGGTGACCGAGGTAGAGTTGAGAGTGGCGGTACGTAGGCTGAATGCCAGAAACACCGCCCCAGGACCCGACGGCTTACCTGGAAAAGCCTGGGTCCTGGCCTTGGAGGCTCTCGGGCCTCGACTAAGGGGGCTACTAAGCGCATGCTTGGAGAGGGGCCAGTTCCCACTTCGTTGGAAGACAGGGAAACTGCTCCTCATCAAGAAGCCGGGGCGCCCTGCGGACTCTCCGTCCGCTTACCGGCCCATCGTGCTGCTCGACGAGGTGGGCAAGCTCTTTGAAAGAGTAATTGCAGACCGCCTTGCCGGGCAGCTGGTGCGGGTGGGGCCGGATTTGGCGGACAGCCAGTTTGGTTTCCGCAGGGGGCGCTCTACGGTGGATTCCATCATGCGCGTGCGAGCCCTCACGACGGGGGATGCTGTAGCCCGGGGTGGGGTTGTCTTGGCGGTGTCTCTAGACATCGCCAATGCCTTCAATACCCTGCCCTGGAGTTACATCAGGGAGGCACTCGGGTATCACCAGATGCCGACCTACCTCCGTCGCATTGTCGAGGCCTATTTGACGGACAGGGCCGTCATCTACCCCGGTCACCGGGGAGAGTGGAACCGGCGAGAGATCGGTGTCCCACAGGGATCGGTCCTAGGGCCGCATCTGTGGGATATCGGGTACGACTGGGTGCTGCGCGCCGACCTCCCTGATGGCGTCAGCGTGGCCCTTTACGGGGCACCGATATGGGCGCGATCTTTGAGGCGGCGACCAGCCCGCCGGTTGATCGCGTCCCAAAGGGTCATGGCTGTCCGGCTCATTCGAGGATACCGCAAGGTCTCCGCTGAGGCGGCGAGCCTCCTTGCCGGATTGCCGCCATGGGATCTGGAGGCCAAAGTCCTCGCCCACATATGGGAGTGGCGAGAGGAGGCAAAACGCCGGGGCGTTGCTCCGCTGCCGCGAGAAATCACGGCACAGCGGACAGAGCTCCGGCGGGATTTCATGGCAGCATGGAGAGTGCGATTGTCGCAACCCAGCGCTGGGCACGCCACAATTGCGGCGATAAGTCCCCTCTTTGAGGAGTGGCTAGAGAGGCGCCACGGCGCCCTCACCTTCCGCCTGACGCAGGTCCTCACCGGACACGGTTGTTTCGGGAGGTTCCTGTTCAGGATAAAGCGGGAGGAAACGCCAGGGTGTCACCACTGTGGGGATCGCCCGGAGGACACGGTGGAGCATACGGTGGAGGTCTGCCCGGCTTGGGCGGGACCCCGCCGTGTCCTCTTGGCGGCGATCGGCGGCGGCGACCTCTCGCGTCCGGCCCTCATACAGGCCATGGTCCGGAGCGAGAGTGAATGGGAGGCCGTCACCTCCTTCTGCGAAGCAGTTATGCTCGCGAAGGAGGAGGCGGAGCGTGCGAGGGAGAGGCAATCGCTGCACCCTCACGCTCCTAGCCGCCGCAGGAGACGCCCTGGACGGGAGTCAACAGCCGACTCCCGGCCACCGTAGGCGCGGGCTTGCGGGCGGCGAGCTATGGGCAGCTCGCCGCCCGGTAAGGACCAGGCCCGGGTCGACGGCGCGTTGTGTTCCACGCGCGCCTCAAAGAGCTGTCAGCACGAACTGACGGGGTCCGCTAGGGCCGAAGCCGCCGGGGCTGCGGGTTGTTCGAAAGAGATACCGTGGCCGCTGGCACAGGCAACTGAAGGAACACGGGTGGGTTTTAGTCAGTAAAAGTCTGACACTCCCTTCTGCTCCGCCCAGAGCGGGAGGAGTCATTTGGTGATTTCCCACCCAGAAAAAAAAAAAAAAAAAAGGGTCTCATTTGAGGCCGGTTTTATTAAACTTTTTTGTTAATGATATTCCGAACTGCTTTAGTCGCTGTAAAATTTTTATGTTTGCCGATGACTTAAAATTCGTCAAAATAGTTAAATCTAAGCGCGACGCCTCTGAATTACAAAGCGATTTGGATGAATTGGTAATATGGTGCCAAATAAACCAGATGCAAATGTTACCATATAAAATTTACTAGGAAACATCATCTTATAGACCAGGATTATTATGGTGATGGAGAAAAAATAAAGGAATTAGATACAATAAGAGACCTTGGCGTCATATTTGATCAGAAACTAACTTTTGTCCCTCACATAGATAATTTAGTGAAAAAGTCTTCCATAATGCTGGGTTTTGTTATCAGAAACACAAAACAATTTCAAAACTGTAGAACAAAAATTATTCTTTATAATTGTTTGTGTCGAAGCATGTTGGAGTATTGTAGCGTGGTCTGGCGGCCACACTTTGCTACTCACTCACTGCGTCTTGAGCGTCAACAAAAACGTTTTCTGGGGCACCTGGCCTATGCTAGCGGTTTGTCTAAGAAAATACGTTCGTATAGTGATAGGCTCAAATATTTTAATATGGTTTCTCTTGACAAACGTCGACGACTGAATAACGCGATGTTTGTATGTAAAGTCATGGCCCATAAAATTGACTGTCCGCAAATATTAAATAATTTTAACTTCCGTGCCCCCTCCAGAATTCCTCGCAATCCTATAACACCACTCTGCCCTACGCAGAGAAGAACGGTTCTGAGTGCTAACTCTCCCTACGCGAGGTTTAGCAGGGTTGTGAATGACTGCAGTGATATGATCGACCTCCATTTTGACAGTTTAGGCAAATTGAAAGCCAGTTTTTACAAGTATCTCTCCGAATATTGAGTTTCTTAACCCTGCATTATCTCACTGGGTAGGTAAATTTAGGCTATGTGTAACTTATTTTTTTTTTTTATTGTACTACCTAGTTTTGTTTAGCTTAGTCTGTTTTGATTTTGATTTTGTGTTAATTTGTTTGTTTTAATCTAGTTTAACAAATTTATTAAGCTCCAATCTGTGCAACTTACACAAACATACATACATACACACACACAAACACACACACACACACACACACAACACACACACACACACACACAACACAAACTCATATACATTTCCATAGAAAAATAAAAAAAATGTTGTTGTTAAATGTTGTGGGTAGTATATTTGTTAAGTTTAATTTTAAGACAACACTGTATACTACTGTTTGTTTTCCCAAATGTAATAAATAAATAAATAGTCTTTTCTTGCTATTTTTTGTTTTTTTGTTTTGTTTTTTTGTTACTTACGACAACGATTTGTGTGCATGCAGAGTTTACCTATAAGTGATTGTTGCACTCTATTCCGATTTGTTGCTTATGTTTAAAGTGCTTGTCGGAGTTATTCGTTTATTCGGAACGCCAGCGCCATCTGGTGGCGCTAGAGTCTAGCCTGAGTTCGTGGGGGTGGACGGAGAGCTACAGCTACAAGAACGGTGTGAGCAGAGCTCTCGGGATCATCGAAACATTGGACATCGTACGAACAACATGTCGCTGCTTAAATTCAAAAGGGCCACAAGTCGAAAAGTCACTTTTTTACAGGAGAGCCCGTCAAAGTTTTGATATCGGTTTTTGTTTATTATTTTTATTAATGTACGTTGTATATCTATGTGTTATATATCATCGGATGTATATTTTAAGCCTCTTTTTTTCTGTAATTTGATATTTCCTATAAGTTTTACCCCGTTAAAAAAAACATCATATAAGTCCCTTTTGATTATAAAAAACTTATATAATGTTTATGAATTTTATAAATAAAAAGCCACAACTCAAACAGAAAATAAGTTTTATTGTGTCTTTTCGTATAATGTTTTTTGTTTATTTATGCTAGATTTTGTTTATAACTAAATGGTAGTATATTAGCAATACCTTGCAATAAAATTACAAAAAATCAACCATAAAAACATACATAGCAAATAAAAAATGTACATCTTTAAATGTACTTTTAGAGCTAATCTCAAGATATCCAGCATTTTAAGTGGATTATGCAATATCGACACCTAACCATGTCACATAAAAAACAAAACTTAAAATTAGGTAACTCAGCTTCTAAAGAAAAAAAATTACTTATGTAAGTTAACAAAACGCAAATTGCTTATAAATCTCTAGCACACCATGTTAACAAATTATTAGAATGCTTATTTTCGTATCTAAATTAAATCTTCTCTTAAAATAAATCACAAATTAAAAGGCGACGTAAATCTTTGAATTACAATGAGATATAAATTATGATTAATATTAGGGGTTAAAGTATGAAATTGCCGATTTGTACTGAAAAATTGAAATTCTTTTTTTTTTTAATTTAACATATTTATTTAATCAAAATAATTACTATTATTATCTATACATTGCTGCCATCTAATTGGAAGGTCATTTATGCATTTGCGATAGAACTCTCGAGATCTATGTAGATTCGACAAACTGTGTGAAAGCATTTTGTACTGCCTCCTGAGAAGAAAACTTTTTATCACGTAGAAAATTGTCCAAATCACGAAAAAAATGGTAGTCCGTTGGAGCAAGGTCTGGCGAATACGAAGGGTGACGAATGGTTTCTAATTGCAGTTCCTGTAGAGTTAAAACGGTTTCTCGTGCTGTGTGAGGTCTCGCGTTATCATGGAGCAATAATGGTGAAGATCGAGTCGGGCTGTCGTCAAATCAAAGTTTCCATCACCAAAGCGTTTAAACCAAAATCGCACGGTGCGTTCATTAGCAGTCCCCTCTCCAAACGCAACATTGATATTGCGAGCTGTTTTTGCCGCGTTCGTTCCGCGCGGAACTCGTATTCAAAAATAACTCGAATTTACGAAGTAGGTATCCATCTTTCTTGTCTAAGCTGAATAAAAACAACAACTGAAAGTCGATAATCGAATGTTGCACATTTTTCAAAAGAAGAACTTCATAGGTACCATGTGAAAAAAGTTTCACTTAAAATCTCAAACCATGAAGGTTCTATGTCAATTCGAAGTACCTCGTGTTTTATTGTAAAATAAATCGGCAATTTCATACTTTAACCCCTATTATTAACTAAATCATCACAGTAACTTCTCTTAAAAAACTTATAACTAACATTTCAAATTATTACTCTACTGAAATCAGTCTATGGGTTTTCATCAGTCTAAGCAAATCCTAGTGTTAGTAATTATACTAACTTATTATTAATTGAGGAAACTTAAATTAAAGATTTGTATAAAAAGTTTTATAATTGACCTTGATATTTGACCTTGCATCAATATTTCATTTAAAACAATAAACAATAATTACAACCTTGTTTAAGTTTTAATTATTGTGTTAAGTTTTAAATTTAAACATTGTACATTTGTATAAATAAATACTACCACAATCACCATAATTTTATATGCAAAACAGAAGCATTCCAAATACTGCACTTATCTTCAATACAATAATAATAAAACACATTTTATTTTTACTCAAAATGGACATATCACAAAATACGGCACTTTTCCCTATGAGATAATGTTATACTTACATGTATTTTTAAATCAATACTGTCGCATTTTGAAATGTGGCACTTTTCACTATAACTTTCGATCCAAGTTATGGTCTTTTTCGGAATGTGGCCCTTTTTCACATAAAAAGCGTGCGCTCGCGCTGACTGCAGGGTAGCAACTGGGAAGATGGCGGCTTTGGTCTGAAGTTAGCCACCAAGTGTCAAAATGCTAAAAGGGCTGTTGTGCGATTACCTTCATTTTTATTGCGAAAATACTGGGTGTCTTTTTCGAATATAAAATATAGGCAGAATTCATACGATTTTTGCTTTAAAAAGCATTTGTAATTTTTTCGACTTGTGGCCCTTTTGAATTTAAGCAGCGATGTGCTGAGAAACTGTCGCGTTCCGTATCGCTGAGTTGTGTGAGTGTGTGATTCGCTAGTGTGACTAACTGTTCGTAAATTATAATCAGATTTGAACTGTAAACCGTTTTTCTATCGTGTTAGAACCAACACTACTCATAGTACGCCCACAGTAATTAAAATATGCCTGATGCTAACGAGAGATAGATATACCTTTTCCGTGATCAGAAGTGGGATTCGTGTTGGTTCATGCACAAAATGAGAACGCTTAAAGTGAAAGTGACCGTTGACATTTGAAAAACAAAGTGCAAGCATGTGAACGCTTATTTAATAATCATGTGGATCTGTCCAAGTTCGACCCAGACAAAGCAGATACGGATGCGCGAGCATGGTACATGTTGTTTTGGGAATAGGCTGTATGCAGAAATACCTTTGCCGAATGACGCGACTGTTGCACCTACTGCCATGTTTGAAAAAAAAAGACTGTCTCTAACCGGCGTTTGAGTTCGACGTATCCCGTTCCCGTGTTTACTAATTTTAATACGCGGTAGGAAGCGTGTACAAACGTAACATAACAGTGCACAACAGCTGGTTTGTGTTTTGCCGAAAATTCACTGCAAGGTGTGCAACTTGTTGTGGCCATCAGTAAGACGCACAAAGGAGCAGCATCAACGTGACTATCGCAAATAGCATACCAAGGAATGACATGGAGTGACTTTATGAAGAATCGAGCCAAGCAGCCCCGCAGCCGTCAGCGAAGCCCTTCGTGTGCAAGTGAGAGAAACCAGGACATATCGCAGCCGGGTGCACGAGTAGTGGCAGCCAAGCCAAGCGGATGGTGGACAACGTCCTGAAGTCGTGAACGGCGAGTGGACGTCGTACAACTACCCTCAGACACATTGGAAAATAAAGGTGAGCTGTATTGTTTTGTTTACGATTCTGGTGCTGAATGCTCATTAGTAAAAGCGAGTTGTGCAGCCAAATTAAGTGGCAAACGAGTTAATAACGTTGTTGCATTGAGTGGTATTGGTCAAACATGTGTATTCAGCACAGAACAAATCATATGTAGTGTTGCGATTAGCGAGCAACAGCTTGAGATTTCATTACATTTCTACCCGACATTTACTTGCAAACTAATATTGTACGGGAAATAATGAACCTAGGCTTTTCGATTAACATGTTGGCGACAGAATTTTTGTTGCGTAAAGCTCTAGTAATAAATTCAGTTTTAAACGATCAACAACAGAACGCTAGATTTGATAGAACAAAGGCAGCTATAACAAAATGTTCGGTTGACGATTTCCTGTTATTAGAAAACGAAGAGTGAAATCACATTATAAGACTAAGTTAGATCGGAAGTTCAGAGGTCCGTTTAAGGTAGCGGAAGTTTTGGTGGGTGATGGCTATACTTTAAAGGCTTTAAATTCTAACCTTACAAGTATGCTCACGACAGGTAAAGAAAGATGCCAGTAGGTCATGTACCAGTCGAAGTAGATAGTAATCACAGTGGTGATGAACAAGCCTACATTATGGGAAGCACGCGAGTAGGGGTTCTCTATCGGCCGTAGTAAAGTTGTGTGGTGTCACAGGGTGATGCACACGGATCCATGCGCTGGATGTGTGAGAGCAATGCGATTGCTGGTCGGCTAGAGAGCCGTGGCGTTAGAGTGGTTTGCTTGTGTATGGGTTTCCAGGTGTCTAAGGCTCTTAGTGATAAAATGATTGTTAATGTGGATAACGATGGTACATGGCTCTGGTTGATGATTTACGCTATGATTAGATAATCAAAGTTTGTTAACATGGCTCTGGTTGATGGTTTACGCTATGATTAGATAATCAAAATTTGTTTACATGGCTCTGGTTAATGATTTACGCTATGATTAGATAATCAAAGTTTGTTTACATTACTCTGGTTGAATCAATACTCTAAAAGCCTTCAACTCTAGGCGTACTTATATACGCTCACATACAAACAATGCCTCTAAGTATGTAGTGTTCCTAACGAGTTAAACGTAGAAGACGGTGAGGAGAATTCCTCCACCGAGTAGTAGAGCACATACCATGGCTATTAGGTCACACTGTACGCACTTGTCTGTAGTCGTAACTGCAACTCAGTTGTGAGTTGTTCAGGGGGCGATAGGCAACTGGTGGTGCAGCGGGGACCTGGGTCTCAAAGTAGACTATTGTTGTGTTGGTCTTGTAATGACCTGGGAGTCGTAGACTCTGTGTGAAGTGATGGGTGTTGGTCGTATCACTTGAGGTGATGACGATATGGGTGGCATGAGTGTCACTAGCTGCTGCGGCAGCCAGGCCATGAGCGTTGTATGTAATCTACGAGTTAGTTGATATAGTTTCTGACCAATTATTACTAAGGCATAGAGGAATCTTTTGTTATCGATGATAGTTTGGATCAGAGTATTACAAACGAATTTGAGGAAAGTCAAGTAATAGTTTTGTTGATGAAACAGAGTAGAGATTAAGTTGTGTGTGTTTTGTGTGTGTTGTGTGGGGTTTCGTGAGAAACCATAAAGTCCAGGAGTGACTTGGCGATCCGAGGGGGATACGCAAATGAATTTGACGAGTTGAGTAACTGGAGGTTACTAGATAGTATGAGACACATGCATCTTAGTTGATTATTTTGATTGTAATCTTGAGATTTGGGAATCTAATAGTGGGTAATGCTCTGAACTCTGCTATTATTAGTTTGTTCGAGTTTTCATTGTGATTTTGCCTGTACCAAATGTGGTCAGGAGTGACCGGGCTATGTGATACCTTGCGGGTATGTTTCTTTACAGATTAACACACGAGGACGTGTGTTCAGCAGGATGGCCGTGTCGGAGTTATTCGTTTATTCGGAACGCCAGCGCCATCTGGTGGCGCTAGACAGAGTCTAGCCTAAGTTCGTGGGGGTGGACGGAGAGCTACAGCTACAAGAACGGTGTGAGCAGAGCTCTCGGGATCATCGAAACATTGGACATCGTACGAACAACATGTGTTAGAAACTGTCGCGTTCCGTATCGCTGAGTTGTGTAACTGTGTGATTGGCTAGTGTGACTAACTGTTCGTAAATTATAATCAGATTTGAACTGTAAACCGTTTTTCTATCGTGTTAAATCTGGAGACGATTTAGCCTTTTGGTGTAGTTTATCCCTGTTGCGCATGCAGCGCAACAGGCCTTGTGTAATCCAAGGTTTTATGATTCTTTTGCGACTTGGAAGTATAGTGGTTTCTGAATTAGTACTTAGAGCATTCTTTAATTCGTGAATGACATAGCTCATTGCAATATTACAGTCATGAGTTTTATAAATCGGGTCAAAGTTAATTCCGTTTATGTCGCTAGTTAAACCCTCTTGGTCTATTTTGGTGCGCGTTAAAACAGCATATTTACGATATTGTTGCTTTTTTCAAACAAAATATGACGGATTTGTGATCAGTAATATGATATGTGGTTGGTCGTTTAAAATCTGACGCGGTTCTCATAACAAGATTATACATTTTAAATGCTTTACAAGTAATTTTATCTATATGTATATTTAAGTGAAGTTTACAATCAAGAATAACGCCCAAATCACAGATATAGGTTTCTTTAACTAGAGTCTTGTAACAAAGTGAGTAATCGTAGGTTATTACATTTTTATTTTTAGTAAAATTTATGTATTTGCATTTAGGGATGCTTAGTTTTAATTTATTTTCAATACAATAATCAGATAATCTATTCAAATCTTCCTGCAAAAGGCTGCTATCAACAGTGTCTTTTATTGTTCTAAATACCTTAAGATCATCAGCGTATAATAAGAAATTACTATTTTGAAAGCAGTTACAAATATCGTTTATATATATAATAAACATCAATGGGCCCAGAATAGATCCCTGGGGAACGCCTGAAATCGCCAGAAATGAGTCTGATTTGTATCCATTGCTCACTACAGTTTGATTGCGATTGCTGATATAAGAGCAGAACCAACGCAGTAAGTTACCTCTGATGCCATTAAAGGCTATTTTATTTAATAAAATTGAATGGTCCACACTATCGAAGATCTTTTTAAAATCTGTATAAACAGCGTCGGTCTGATATCCTGCATCCATGCTATTGAACAAGTGATCTGTAAAGATCATTAAGTTAGTCACTGTAGACCTATTTTTAACCGACCCAGTTCTTGAAAATGACCATGTCACATTGTACTGGGATCGATCAATCATCACTGACAGGACTATTTTTGCCAATAAGCCTGATATAGTGGTGGTGGATCGATCAGAGCGGCGCGCAATGATTGTTGACATAACCGTCCCGCATGAGGAAAACCTCGTGAAAGCCGAGAAAGATAAACAAATCAAGTATCTTAACTTGGCTAGTGAGGTTGTCGACATGTGGGATGTGGACTTAGCGATCATTGTGCCGATAGTTGTGACAGGCAATGGTTGAATAGCCAAGAGCCTCGACCAACACCGGAGGAGGCTCTCGTTGGGCAGCTGGATCAAGAGCCTGATTCAGAAAGCGGTACTTCTGGGCACGGCTCGCATTGTCAGGAGGTTCCTCTCTCTGGAGCCCTGACCACCGGATGCTTTTTTTTTTTTTCTTGAGGATGGGAATTCTTCAAATGACCCCTCCCGCTCTGGATGGAGCGGACCACCCGTGTTCCTTCTTTAGCCCTTTATGTTCCAGGGCAGCGGTAACCCTTTCGGACTATACCAAAATTGACTGAGAGGTCGTCACTGAGCGCGTCATTTATCCTTACTCGTTGTTTCCTACAAGTAAGATAGTCCTCCATCAGTTTCAGGGAGATTCCTCTGATACCGAGCCGCTCAAGCATTTTTAGGTGGTGCGAAATAGAGACTGTGTCAAATGCTTTTGCAAGGTCGAGGAACACCGCAAGGCATGTGCTTCTGTCATCCAAGCTGACCACAATAGAGTTTACCAACTCGTGAACTGCGTCATTGGCACTTTTGCCAGTTCTAAACCAAATTGTGAACACGAAAGGAGATTATTTGCTTCTAATAACTTAACGAGACGTTGATTTATAATGCGTTCCAATATGTTGGACAGATAAGAGCAGGTAGAATGGAGATGGGCCGGTAGTTATTTACAGTCTCTTTTTCCACCTTTATGGATGGGCTTGATAACAGGTATTTTAAAAGCTTAAAAAAACCCCCCGTTGAGATTGACAGATTGCAGATATGTGTTATGGGAGAAGAGAGGTAGTTTGCGTATCTCTTAATGATGTTGCTGCTAAACTAATCTATTCCCACTGCACGATTTTCCTTCAGGCCCCCAATGAGGTTGCAGATTTTTTGTTCATCGGTAGGAAGGAGGACAAGCGACTTTAAAGGAGTTACAGCTGTTAGATCACTGGTGTGGCAAGGTGTTGTAGTTTTCGAAGTGGAGATTTTATTTTCCAACTTTTCTCCAACGTTCACAAAGAAGCTGTTGACGTCGTTTATGTCCGCCTCGGGACTATTAGATGACAAGAGGGATGACGAGAAGTCTGCCCTCTTCTCAGACCCACTAATTTTTTTAATGACATCCCATAACTGTTTTTTGTTAACCTTTCCATTTTCAATTTCCCGTTTTTCATACCTCTTCTTTGCTTTTTCAAACAGAGAGGAGCAAAAATTTCTATAGCGCTTGTATGTCAATGTTAGTATCTCATTGTTAGGGTTACGTTTTAATTTTTTGTGCAAGTTATCCCGGTTTCTCATGCAGCGAAGAAGGCTATTGGTTACCCATGGTTTGTTTATTAGTTGTCTTTTTGAAGTTTTAGCTACATATACTGGTATTATTTTTTATTGCTGAAGATAGGTGAGCCACGAGGAGATCGGTTGATACGTTAGCTTCTTGACAATGAAGGATAGGCTGGTAATCTATGTTTTGTATTACTTTGTCCAGATTGTCGATGTTAACTGAGCAATATGTTTTATTAAGATACTTCAGACGCGATTTAGGTCTACAACTAATAGCTACACTCTCGTGGTCAGTGATAGATAATATATAATAATAAACAATGCAATCAGCGCCAGCAACTGTGGGTTCTTCAGATTCTACATTAAGAAGCTTGTTATAGTAGATGACAACTCCTTCATTTTGAGTTTTGTGTGAGGTGGTCGCTATATGATTGTAGTTGTCGAGAGAAGGGATGAACTTTGCAGACGAGAGCCAGCATTCTGTAAGTACCTACCTACTAAAATATCCCAGAGATTTCAGATCTTTGGAGAAGCGTGACGAAATTGGGCATATTACAGTTAATTCTACGAATATTTTGAGACAGGATATTGATAGTATTTTTATTAATTTTCATGTGATTTTCTGCATTTTCTATCTTACAGGTTTTAGCCACTTGAAGAGCGTCCAGATCAGAGTTTATTTCGTTAATGGTTTGCATAGTAGTCATTTTATTGTAGGTAAAATAAGAAAAGTACAGTCACGCCTAATACCTGACGTAATGCAGCAGTGCAATTCTGTAACCATATCACCGTGAAAACTTAGGTGAAGTGAGCGTGTAGTGAGCTGTCATTCCAACTAATGCTAGGGATTGACACTATTGACAGCTCACTCTAAGCTCACTTCACCTACCTTTTCACGGTGAGATTTTTACAGAATCGATTGTCTGAATGTGAAGTGGAATAAACTCAGTTCTGGAATTTTAGTAGCTTTATAAGCAAAGATTGGACATAGTGCAGGAGATATTGGGCTAGGGTAAACACCATATTAAAGGGTTTCAACTCGCTTGAATAACGTGTGTCTTGAGTTATGTACGTGAAGCATGAGTGTGATGGGGAATATGTGTACTTATGTGTAATTCTGCAATAACAATGAAAACTTTATAATATAAACGTGATCGATCATGAATCCAAAATAAATAATAAATGCAATTAAAAGTACGAGGGCGACACTGAAAGTTTTTATAACTGGCCACTTGTAAACGATATAATAAAAAAAAACCGGTCAGGTGCGTGTCGGGCCACGCGCAGTGTTGGGTTCCGTAGTTTTTATAACAGCCAAGTGCGGGTCGTATTCGCTGACTGATAGTTTCGTACCATGCTCTAACTAAAAGCCAAACATGACTACCTACCTAATTTGACTTCCTATACAAATCCTCACAAACCGACAATCCGACAATTTTGCACGGAAAGTTTTAATATTTTATTTTTTTGAGATTTGGATAAGACTTGTCATAGCCGGTGTAGCAACTGTTTTTCTTTTTTTATAAAACTTATCGAAGAATGAAACAATAGCGCGATACAACTGACGCTTAGCGCCATCTATCGACATTTCTATGGAGTTCTTCGAAATTTTCGAGTCTAATACAATTGGTCGACTATTACTCGTAAACTTGTAAAGCCCACTTGAGTGTGATAGTTTTCCTTTAAGCTTCGTTATTATAGGTACTACTGCCGTGACATTTGAATTTCTAACTACAACTGTTTAGTTGGTAGAGGGGGGGGACACTTGACTCTAACGAAAATTGGTACTTTAAAGCTTGATAAGTCACGGACGGTTTACTTAATCAAAAAACGGTCTTCCCAAACCCCTAATATTTGACAGGCCTATCCAACGACATCCCACACTATGGGAAGGACGAAAAAAAAAAGTATCATAGGGGAGGTAGGTACCGTAAATAATTGTTTTTTTCAAAATTTTATTTTACCACTTTTTCGGCGTCATTAACGTGTATAGGTACTCATGCCAAATTACAACTTTCTAGTACCAATAGTTTTTGAGCTAAACCGCGGACAGACAGACAGACAGACAACATGGCGAAACTATAAGGGTTCCTTGTTGACTACGGAACCCTAAAAATAAGTTCAAATTTTGAAAATGGAACCCTGCCAATATTATTGTGTATGTACTTTATTCAATTGTCATTTGTTTACGATTTGGCGGCAAATTGAAAATTATCTGCGTCACGTCAGCATGAATTTAACGCGAGAAAATTGTCGTACAATGATTTTTTATGACTTTCCATGTCATTTAAGTCAACAAGAAAGTTATGTTAGACTTCGATTGGCCTTTCACGATGAAGCCCCATCTCGTGCCACTGTTTACAACTGGTTTAATGAGTTTAAACGTGGTCGCACTAATCTCACCGATGATCTGCGCGAGGGACGGCCTTCTACGGCGACGACTGAAGATAACATCAGTGTTGAGCGGCGTATGCCATGATACGAGACTGACAAAAGAGTGACTTATCAGCAGATTCGGACAAGCTTATCGTCATCGGTATGAGTCAAGTGCACAAAATCCTCCATGATCATTTAGCGGTCAGGAAGCTTTGTGCCCGGTGGAGACCTACCTCATAATTTTACAGAGGCCCAAAAGCTCCGTCGTGGTGTTGATTGGTGTCGTGAAATGGTTCAAAGATTTAACGGAGGTGAATCAAATGCTATGTTCGACATACTTACGGGCAAAGAGATTTAAGATAGGTACAATAGAGAGGCTATGCAATGAAATGTCATAGAAAAACTGTGATCCCATGTCTCATTGACGCCATCTAGCGTAATATAGCAAAATTAGAGCGGCAATTGGGAACATCAAAGAGTAAAAATGAATTAAATTTATTAAAATATATTCAGCTATCGCTCGATAGGTGGCCAGTGTCGTCAGTGTTGCCAGATCCGATTTTCAATCCGTGGATTAAGCTTGAAAAATCTAATATACATTTAATCAATCAGGTAAATAAATTTTGAAAACTAAACAAATTAAGCAAAACTTGTCTCAGACAGTAAAAACTATTTTAGAATTTTATTCGCTACTATTATTACGCGCTATTAGTTTCAAGTGTGTGTTTTCTATGTACATTTTAAATTATAATAATTTTAAACGTGCTTTGCCTCCGAATTATTATAGCACTTAGCTTATTACGATTTTTGTGTAAAGTAGACCTATTATGTCACAAAGCGCATTTTTTTGCAATTGTCTGTTGCATTTCGTTTTTACAAAAGTAATTATTTTTACACTTTTGTTTGCAAATAATTGTAAATCTTATTATATCGATATACGCATATTCGAGGAGAGGTCCAAAAATCCGTAGAACTACTAAATTCATAAGTCTGGCAATGCGGGGTGACACTAAGTAGAAACTATAAAACCTGTGGTAGGGATTTTATCATTTAGATATAAAGGTATCGATAATATTGAAAAAACTTATAACACAATTTTTTCTCATTTGAATAGATTTGAACAAGTGCCAAAAAATTAGGAAAGCAATAATAGGATTAGTAGTTTCAATGTTTACGAGTTTTTTATCTATAAAATTCTTTTTACATACAAATTAATAAATTATCGTGTAGCGCTTAGGTTGTGTGTGGCAATAATACTCCAGATGTACGACGAAAGTATATTTAAAAGTAAACGAGGTAGTACAGCGTGTGTATAGTGTGTGTATAGTGTGTGTGCTCTACCAAATATGTACATGTCTTATATTAACTTAGGCGCATAAGCCGTGGCCTACTTACAACATTAAATTAACCAATAGGAACGCAGTTGGAATATGAGATATAGTTCCTACAGAAATCCGTGCGGTGGCGCACAGGTCGACAAAACTATTCCCGCGCACAGCGGCGGCGAACGGATGTATGTTTCTATCAAAGACTACAATAGTATGGTTTGTATTGCAGCTACAGTACTCCCGCCTTAGCGAAGCGTACAGGTGTCTTGACGATCCTGCCTGATCTTGTACGGTGTTCCTTCGTTTTCGAGGTTGGAAGCATGCTGGATTGATCTTCGGTGGTAGCTGCAGGTGATTGGCGTGTCTCACAAGTCGTATGTTCTTGCTGTTCTTCGATGTTGATAGTGTACGCCGGTTTGAGGCGGTCGATCGATATGTTGCTAATTCTTCCTGGTAGTTGAATCGTGAAGTATTTGTCGTTACGTTCGGTGATCTTATATGGGCTTTTGTATGGATGCTGCAGCGGTTTGCGGACGGTGTCATCACGTACAAACACGTGGCTGCATGTCTGTAGGTCGTTGTGTACGAACATACATCGCTTGTTTGAATGCAGTTTGTATGTAGGTGTGAGCTTCGTGATAACGTCGTGCAGGTGATCGACGTAGTTATGGTCCATTTTCGTTGCGGCTGGCGATGGTGAAATAAAATCGCCGGGTAGGCGTATCGCTTGACCATAGGTAAGCTGCGCGGCACTTGTGTTGGTGTCGGTGCGCATGGCGGCTCGTAGACCCATTAAAACGGTAGGTAATTCAGTGATCCATTTATTGCTGTTTTCTAGTCGAGCCATGAGTGCGGCTTTCAATGTACGGTGCCAGCGTTCGACGATGCCGTTACTCTGCGGGTGGTAGGCAGTAGTACGGGTTTTTTCTACTCCAAGTAATTGTGCGAGGTCTTGGAATAGTCGACTTTCGAACTGGCGTCCTTGATCAGTTGTTATCCTGGTAGGACAACCGAAACGACATATCCAGGTTTCGTACAGCCTTCTTGCCACGATTTCGGCGGTTATTTCTTGAATGGGTACGGCTTCGGGCCATCGTGTACAGCGATCGATCATAGTGAGTAGGTATCGATGTCCACATGAAGATGTAGGTAGCGGACCAACAATATCAACGTGAATGTGTTGAAATCGTTCGCTCGGTGGGAATGTTGTGACGTCACTATGATTATGTCGTTGTACTTTGGATAATTGACACGAAGTGCATGTTTTCGTCCACTCGCCAATGTTGGTATTCATTGCTGGCCAAAAGTACCGTTCTTGCATTAGTTTTCGGGTTGTTCGTATTCCAGGGTGACTTGAATTATGCACGGCGTTGAATGCGATGCGACGAAAGTCGGCTGGTAGGTATGGACGAACATATGACGTAGACGTTTCGCAGAATATTTGCTTGTTGGTACCGGGTATGACGATTTTCTTCAGTTGCATATTTGTTTGTTGTGATAAAATCGGAATATAGCTGTCCTTTGCTTGAGCTTGAAATAATTCGTCGTAGTTGATTGGTGATGGCAATTCGATGGTTTCGATACGTGAGAGAGCGTCGGCAACAACGTTGTTTACTCCACTTATGTGCCGGATGTCAGTCGTAAACTCGCTGATAAACAAAAGTTGACGAGTGCGCCGTTGAGTGTCGTTATCGGACGGAGTTTTACGAATAGCGTAGGTCAGCGGCTTGTGGTTGGTGTAAACAATGAGTTCTCTTCCTTCGAATATTTTTCTGAATTGTTTGATTGCCATATAGATCGATAACAGTTCTCTGTCGAATGTACTGTATCGTTGTTGAGTTTCAGAGAATTTCTTTGAGAAATAGCCAAGTGGTATGCATTTCTTGTTTATGACTTGTTGAAGTACTGCTCCGGCGCAGGTACTCGACGCGTCGCACATGAGGGAGATGGCGTCGGTTGGTGATGGAGATGGGTGAGCGAGTAAAGCTGCGTTCTGTATGCTAACTTTACATAACTCAAATGCTTGTGACGCTTCAGTGTTCCACTCGACTTTTGTTTTGTCACGTTTTTTTGAATTGTGCAGGAATGCGTTGAGAGGTGCTTGAATGTGGGCTGCGTTTGGTATGCTGTCCCGATAAAAGTTTACCATACCGATAAATCGACGTAGGTCTTGAATTGTTTCGGGTTTGGGGTAAGCAGTGATAGCAGTTATTTTGTCTTGTGGTGGCTTGATTCCGTTGCTAGACACTTCATAGCCTAGAAACTTGACATTTTCTCTGCCAAAGACACACTTTGATGGATTTATGGTGATGCCATACTTGTCTAATCGGCGTAACACCTCCTGCAGATCTTCGATGTGGCTTGTTTCATTGTCCGATGCGACGACAACATCGTCAATGAATGGGAATGCGTAGTCTAACCCGATGAGTACTTCATGTATGAATCGTTGGAATGTCTGTCCAGCATTTTTAAGACCTGGGCACATTCGTGGAAACTCAAATAACCCAAAAGGAGTTGTGATGGCAGTCTTCTCGATGTCCGGTTCGTATACAGGCAGTTGTTGGTAAGCACGATTTAGGTCGAGTGTAGTGAATATTTTCTTGCCGTGAAGTAGGTAGGTAAAATCTTTAAGACGTGGAACTGGATAGCGGTCGGGTTTGGTGACGTCATTGAGTCTTCGGTAGTCACCACAGATGCGAATGTCGCCGTTTTTCTTGGGAACGACATGTAGTGGACTGGACCAAGGGCTTTTGCTCGGTCGGCAGATTCCTTGCTGCATCATTGACTCAAATTCCTTCTTCACGGACAGGTACCGATGTGGCGGAAGTGGTCGGCTCTTGTTGTATACTGGTGGACCGGTAGTTTCAATGTGATGTTCTACCCGGTGCTTTGGAGTATCCTTCATGCATGACGGTCGCAAGATGTCAGGAAACTTGCTGATTAGCTGGTGATATGGCTGATCAACGTCGATACTTCGGACTGTAGGTTCGGCGGAATAGGTGACTGGTGCCCTGACGGTCAGGTTGGTAACTTTGTCGACGAGACATCGGCCGGCTATGTCGACAAGAAGTTGATGACGTTTCAGAAAGTCGGCACCGATGATGGGTTTGCTGACTGCAGCGATGATGAATCTCCAAGTGTATGGTCTTCGTAGGTTGAGATCTAGTTCTAATGTTTTCTCACCGTACGTTGGAATGACTGTGTTGTTCGCTGCATACAAGCAAAAATCGGTTGGTTTAGCTTTCCCGCCTTTTTTTCTCGGTATCACGGACACGTTGGCGCCAGTATCGATCAAAAACGATAAACGCGAGTTCTTGTCTGTTATAAATAGGCGGTAAGAAGTGTTGTTTGCGTCGGTTGCCGCCTCAGCCAACGCAGGCGTTAGTTTCCCGAATTTGCAGGTTCTTCGAAACTACAAGGACGCGTACATTTTCGCGCCTCCTTGCCGAACTTGCGATGATAAAAACAGATCGCTGATTGGTCGTTATGTGAGCGACTGCGATTGTTCCTGCTCGATGAACGCGATCTTGAACGCCGTCTGTCGAATGGTCTGCGTCGATGCTGCTGATGATTCGACTGACGTACCTTTAGTTCTGCGATTTCTCTCATAAGCGCGTCGATCTTCTCTTCAATCGATGTAGATGCATGCGGCGTTGCGGGAACGGAGGTGACTGCAGCGACTGCACCGAGTGGCTGTGTTTGCTCGAGGATTTTGTCTGCCATCATTGCCAGCTCGTGGATATCGGAGTGTTTCGCGATGTTGTCACTGACAGCGAGTACTGCTCGGACGGATTGTGGAAGGTGGTTTGTCCACATAATCCGTAGCGCTGAGTCGGAGATATTGTCGGCGGCGAGGTTTTTCATGCGACGTAGCAGCTGTGAAGGCTTCATGTCGCCGAGTTCCATTTCTGATAGCAACCTTTGTACTTGCCGTTGCTCGGATTCCTCGTAGACTTGGAACAATCGATTCTTCAACGCGTCGTAACGATTTTTCTCCGGTGGATGTAGAACGATGTCTGAGATTTCATCAAGATCTTGCCGCTCAAGTTGTCCGATAATGAGTTCGAACATAACTTGATCGCCTTTCTTCTGTACGGACATGATGGCTTCAAATTGCGCGAACCACAAACGAATCTTGTCGCGCCAAATGGGTGGAATGCGCAACGACGTCGACACACCGGAGAGTTCTTGTTCACTATTGTTGGCCATGATGAAAACTTGATTTGAGGATCTGGAGGTATTTTCTTAATATCGCGTCGTAATCACGTTCACACAATCGTAATCAATCACGTACGATTTTTCACGGTATCACGTCGGGGTCACCACTGTAGCGCTTAGGTTGTGTGTGGCAATAATACTCCAGATGTACGACGAAAGTATATTTAAAAGTAAACGAGGTAGTACAGCGTGTGTATAGTGTGTGTATAGTGTGTGTGCTCTACCAAATATGTACATGTCTTATATTAACTTAGGCGCATAAGCCGTGGCCTACTTACAACATTAAATTAACCAATAGGAACGCAGTTGGAATATGAGATATAGTTCCTACAGAAATCCGTGCGGTGGCGCACAGGTCGACAAAACTATTCCCGCGCACAGCGGCGGCGAACGGATGTATGTTTCTATCAAAGACTACAATAGTATGGTTTGTATTGCAGCTACAATCGTTATAATGGTCTAGTGATCCAAGTGTCAGACTGCTAATCACGAGGACATGGCTTCGATTCCCACAGGACACAAATATTTATGTGATGAATATAAGTGTTTGTGTTGGTCCGGGTGTGTCTTATGTATGTATTATAAGTATTTATTTACAAAATAAAGTATTATATCCATTGTTTAGCACCCACAGTACAAGCTCTGCTCTTTGAAGCAAACAGATCAGTCGACTTTGCGTACGTACAAAATATAAAATTCAAAACACTTATATTGAGGAAATTACGGGCGTTCTACTTAAAAATCTCATACATGACGGTCGACCAAATAATGATAGCGACTACTACCAACAGATCAGAGCATGGGCTGCCATGCTACATATTATGTCCCCAACGTCAGACCTACCATCCATTGACGAACTTTTAAAAGTTGTTAACAAACTCCCACTTAATAAAGGATCAATAAAATAAATTTTAACCGGCTTACATCGCGATCTTTCTTATTTTTTTCTTCTTTTTGCTCGGCTTCTAATAGTCCTAGCGTAATATTAAATAACCTATAGCCTTTTTCAAGAACTGGGCTTTAAAATGTAAAAAGAAATTTCCAAATTCAACTGGTAGTTCCAATATTAGCGCCTTCAAACAAACAAGCAAACAAACTCTTCAGCTTTAGTATTAGTATAGATTGTCAAAAAAGTTTAGCTTTGTAGCATACGCCGTTAGAAAAAATCGTGATTTAACTGATTTAGATACTTTAGTTCGATCATGCGGTATTATTTTCAAACAGTATTATATTTTAAGTGTTATTTATTATTTACCTTAATAAATATTATCGATAACAAAATCGATAAACAACATCACATCACAACAAGGCAGTAGTAAAACCACTCAGCAATAGAGGGCGCTTATTACAAAATTAGCAAATTTTCTAAATCTCTTTATGAAAATTATTAATTCTAATTACTGAGTAAATATAAATAATTCATGCCTAAATAAACCGAAGTTAGGTCCAGTTGTTTTACCATAACAAGATTTACAATATTTTTCTTTTGGTGGACACGAATGCGTCTTGACACGCAGGCGTACGACACTAGACTGAGCGACTTGACCACTTGGACAAAAGTATTGGATTACGATTTTGTTCGTAATGTCCTGTCTATTGTCAAGTAAATAATTTAATGTCTTTGCTTACGGGTGACGAAAGCTGGATTTATTAATAAGATCCTGAAACTAAGAAACAGTCTGCTGTCTGGGTGTTTGCTTTCGAGGAGTTGCCAACTAAAGTGAAGAGAGGTCGAAGCGTGGGAAAATAGATGGTAGCCTCGTTCTTCGGACGGACAAGTCATGAGGCACAATTGTTTTAGAGGATCGAAAAACAGTTACTGCAGTGTGGCGCACTAACAATTGTTTGCCACTTGTCTTGGAAAAAGTTCGGGAGAAACGATCCCGCAGTAGGATCCTCCTTCACCACGACAACGCCTCGGCTCACACCGCCAAGCAAACAATCAACTACTTGGCGACGTCAGACGTGGAATTACTGGGTCACCCGCCCTATAGCCCCGGCCTCGCACCTTGCGATTTTTATTTATTTCCGAAAATAAAAGAAAAACTTCGAGGAAAACGTTTTATGGACGCCGAGGAAGCAGTGGCTGCGTTTCAAAATCAAAATGCCGTCGAAGAGACCTCTAAGGAGCAGTGGGCAAAGTACTTTTCTCAGTGGTTCCATCGGGTGCAGCGATGTATTGATGTAAATGGACACTATTTTGAAAAGATATAATAAAACTAATAACTTGCTAGTTTGTTCAGTTTTTTATTTTCTAAGAACTTTCAGTGTCACCCTCGTACTAGAAAAAAGCATACTAAGACAACAAAATAACAACATTTAATCAAAAAATTTCATACGTACTTACGTAGGGTCATAATTTCAAGGTAATTTTTTTCTTTTGATAGGGTTTCACGTAGTCGGGGGTTTTTTAAAATTTTAATTTCATTTTTTTTTTTCATGCTTTTTGTAGGGACTCCTTATTATTTCATTTCTTTTATTTTGTTGCGTTTTAAGATTCAGGTAATTTGGTATTTAATCAGGTTTTTTGTAATTTGCCATTTTGTGGTAGTGGCCATCTTGGATTTGAAATTTGTAGTGTATATATAGTATTTGTAGTACATAGTGTATAGTATTCTACTAGTCAAGCCCTTTCATTTGATACCCATATTGAGGGAGTTGTGAAAAAAAATTGTAATTCGGCATTTTGTGGTGGCAGCCATCTTGGATTTGAAATTTATCATAGTGTATAGTATTCTACTAGTCAAGTCCTTTCATTTGATACCCATATTGAGGGAGTTGTGAAAAAATATGTAAGTAATCCGCCATTTTGTGGCGGCGGCCATCTTGGACCGATTTTCATCAAACATAGCTAAGAACACTCCCGACAAATTCACCTTTCAAACAAAAAAAAACAAAATTAAAATCGGTTTATCCGTTCGGGAGCTACGATGCCACAGACAGACATACATACATATACACACACACACACACACACACACACACACACACACACACACAGAGAGAGAGAGAGAGAGAGAGAGAGAGAGAGAGAGAGAGAGAGAGAGAGAGAGAGAGAGAGAGAGAGAGAGAGAGAGAGAGACGTCAAACTTATAACACCCCGTCGTTTTTGCGTCGGGGGTTAAAAACAAGAGTATGGAATCAAAGCTAATCACAGAATAAGTTTATGAAGTTTAGCTTCTTCATCAATGCTTCATAACGCAATGAATCTTGTTGAATTGTCAAAATGAAAGCCATTCCTACTGTACTATCCATTACGCAATTACCCCGCAGGTCGCTAATGGAAATACGCCAATTGAATCAAAGGAGTGCCCTGGACCGCCCTAGAAAGCTATCCATAAACAGCAACATCTTCAGTCACCGATCGTCATGGCAGCGGGTTTCTTAACTTTTTTTTGGCTATGTTCATTTAAATACCTACCATTATTTTGAGAGCTAGCTTTTGTCATCACGCCATGGAGCTCTTGCGTGGTCAGAAATAGTTTGCTTGTTGTGTTTGTTGATGCTAAGCCATTTCCGGTCTATAACCCTGGAGATACCCTCTGGTGCAGCGGTAAACAATTTCAAAGAAAAAACGTATGTCTGCCTCACGCCTCGCTGTAGAAGAGGTTTGAGGTCCTGTAGTCAGCTCTCCTCTCCTCCCTCCTCACCTCGCTAACGTCGGGACGATCGGACCAGTGCTCGACGAATGGCTCGGGAGGAAGCACGGCTGCCTGCTGTTTCGGGCGACCCAGGTGCTCTCGGGGCATGGTTGCGAGGTCTTAGATGGAACGAGCGTACCCAGATGAGGCCTGTTCACTCTTGCTTTGAAAGAGTACAATTTAGAAGGGGTACACAGACGCTGGCAGGAATTCCACAGTTTGGCTGTGCGCATAATGAATGTGGAAGAAAAGCGCTGAGTACGACTGGTATATAGGGTGTTACGCAACTACTCTGTAGCTCGTGGAGCTCCTGCGCACTGTCCGAAGTACAGTCTGTAGAAGATCGACAAACCAGCAGCATTACGCCGATGAGCCAGGCTGTTAAGCCTAGCCCCCAACGTCTCGCCGCCTATAAGCCCTTTTGATCTGCGTTCCACCGAGTCAAGTGCAGCAAGCTGGTATTTTGCTGAGCCATCTCATAAGTCGCTACAATATTTCATAGAGGAGGATCGCACCTGTGCTTTATAAAGACTGTCCAGATGTGAGGTATCGCCTCGCCTTTTTTATGATGCCCAGCTTCTTGACTGCAGTCTGTTCCAGACGGTTGGTAACAGTCTACGCGTAATAGAGTACAATATTCTATAATAGAGTACAATATTCTATTAATAGAGTACGATTGTCAACCCTATTGAGTGGGGGCGTCATTGTCGGTTTACAGATATCACGTCACCAAGTCCCATCCGAAATAACATCATTTGTAGTTTCGAAGCGCGAGAACAATATTATCTTTTTAAGGAAAAGTCAACATAATGATTATAATTATATATTTATTTTCTGTACAAACATTATACAAAATTATGATTAGTTTTGGAATACATTCGAATGGGAATACATATACGGAATCGTAAGTTTCGTTAAACAGTCTACGTGTGCAATGAGCGGGGCGGACTGCCACCGTAAATGCGTTAGGGCGAGCCCGGCGCTAACGAGCTCCTGCCACTCACAAACTTGATGATTACGACTAACACTTAGAATACATGTGCTGTGAGAGCAGGGCGCGCTCGGCCGCTCAGCCCTGCATGATGAGGTGCACGAAGTTCTCGTAGTTGATGTTGCCCTGCGAGTCCTCCTGCCCCTGCAGCAGCTGCTCCACCTGTCACATACGCACGCATTACTACCTCTACTACGTCGTTGTCGTTGCGCGTCGCGGCGCTGACTCGCTGAGCGCGCTCTTGATTACGATAAGTTACCATAAGTTCTCTGTTTCAAAAGCCCAAAAACTTTCTGTTAACCAATAGCGTATCGTCTTGGCGGTAGCGCTGAGCGACGAAGCACATTATTACCACGATGTGCGGTTGACTGTACGCAGTTGTATGCAGGGTGCTTTATGTGCGAGCCGAGCGTTGAAAATTTATTGTGACCGCATACTTTCAATTATGTTCCCCGACAGGTCAACTGAAAACTTCATCAAAAATTTCAAAAAAAGGAGGAGGTTATGCATTGGGCCGGTTTTTTTCTTCTTCATATTTTTACACCGACTTTTCCGTAATTACAAGGCCGCAAACTGACTGGGTTTGCAGCATTAGTATTTTATTCTGTTATTTTACTAACCATTTCAACGAATTTCAAAATCACTTTTATCTTCAGCTATCTTTGAAATAAAATAAAATTTTATTTTATCAATATCTTAAATAAGTAAATCAAAGGCAAAATTTACTATATTCTCAAGAGCGCAAGAGTGATGAAACTATTACAGGTGCTGTGACTGACACGAATGGTTTAGCGCCACGAAAACTGCATTCTCATAGTCACACAGACATAATGTTTCGATTATTTCAAGCTTTCTCACAATTAGATAAGAAATTGACAAGAGCTTTTTTTTCATGCACGGAGCCTACACAAAAACACTACTTACAAAGGCAACAACTAACTAAATAATAATAAATCGGTGCAAAAAACTAAATACAGAACACGACACCCAAGTTGCGGAGGGCGGTGTGCGTGTGATGGTGTGGCGGTTACCTCGTCGTCGCTGAGCTTCTCGCCGAGCGTGGACAGCAGGTGGCGCAGCTCGGCGGAGGAGATGAACCCGTTGCCGTCTTTGTCGAAGTGGCGCAGCCCCTCGATGAAGTCGTTGGCGGTGTCACCGCTGCGCGCCTTCGAGATGGCCTGCCCAAGAACACAGTGTTTTACTTTGTACAGACGCTAGCAGGTCAAGCTACCCGAAACTGTCAAATTTTCCCAATCAACCTTGAACCTTAGTACTTTAGCGATAAAGTTGAAAATCTATTAAAGAAATTTGACAGATTATAGTAGCTTGATGTGCTGGCGTCTGTACATAGGCACTGATATTGTGTAGTATAAGATAACGTACATCAGTACCTCAAGCTTTTAAAATTTATACATATATATTTTACATTTTGAAAAGATCTATATTTATACAGGGTATTATTGACAGCCCTCCACAAACACACAGGATTGATTCAGCTCCTTATTCTGAATCATATCCCACTGGAAATTTTCTCAGGAAAAAAAAAAATATGCCGTTTTTTCTGCTGATATTCCTTAATTTCAATGTAAAATTACATTCTCTGCATGCAACACTCCATTTATGTAAATAAAACAGCTGAATTAAAAAAAACAGCAATGGATGTTGAAATACTCTAAAACGAACGACGCTTGAAATCAGCTGTTCACTTTATGCCTAGCTACAGTACATCGAACTCGCCGCATGCTACTCTTCCCTCCTAACCAATAGAGAGAGTAAATTTGCACGATTGTACAATGCCACGATTGCAGTGTTGCCAAGTTATTAGACCTTAATTTGTAAGCAAAAATGTTAGAACAAATTTGGTTCACCTTAAACCTAAGAACCTCTTTTATAAGTTAAGATTACAGATTTGCATTTATCAATTATGCAAATCTTTTTATGCACCTAATTTTAAACGAAAACTGCACTTAATGTGCCCTTGAGTATTTGTGGCACGTATCTTATTAATTAATTAATTCTTTATTCAAGTGATCACTGGAACCAGTATCTAAGCCACCCAAGGGGCTTTTACATGGCTTTACAACAGCTACCTATTGATAGTAGAGTCGGGAATCGAACCTATGCCCTCTGCAATGGCAGCCTAACCTTACACGGGACTTGCACTACTCATACTTTACTTAACATAACATTTAAATTAGATTGACAAATTAATCGTTTCAGTCCGCCACGAAAAATGACAGCCTAATTTAATCCATTTATGATTAAATGATTAAAAGTAGCGCAAAAACAAAAAAATTTGCACAAGATTTCGTGCGAAATTTTCGTGTAGTTGGCAACATTTGTCGTCGCATCGCGAGCAGCATGCAATTTACTGGCACTGGCCACTGGCAGTATCGCTCGCTATTGTGCGTAAGCGCATGTCGATTCGGTTCGCCCGTGCAGTCGCGTTGTGACACGTTCGGTTCGTGTGTGTTACGTTCGTAAATTTTTTGTTGTTGTGTTGTGAAAAATGGCTACATTTAGTGCGCGTGAGTATGGAGAAATGATGATGTGCTACGGGGCAGCTCGGGGAAATGCTAGGGAAGCCCTCCGAATTTACATTGATAGGTATCCCGACCGTCGGCATCCATCAGACTCCCGTATAATTACCAATGCCTATCAACGAGTGCTAGATAACCAGCCCATAGTTCCCAATCAGGAAGGCGCCGGAAGACCACTTCGCGGTGTAATTACAGAAAGGGTTTTAGACTTGGTCCGTCGAAATCCACATCTAGGAACACGCACTGCAGCTCGATTATTGCGGCGGAATCATGGAGCCTGCGTCTCACACTTCTTCGTGCATAAAACGCTGCGAAGGGATCGGCAACGGCCTTATGTAATACATAGGGTCCAAGCCCTATTGCCTCGTGATCGTGATCATCGAGTAGCGTATTGCCGGTGGTTGCGAGCTGAACACGATCGAAATCATTATTTTATCGCCCATGTGATATGGACCGACGAGTCGACTTTTACGCGCAACGGTATGTGGAATCGTCGAAATGCGCATTACTGGTCGCAATCGAATCCATTCGAGATCCAAGAGACCGAACATCAAACGCGTTGGTCGGTAAACGTCTGGGCAGGAATTTATGGTAATAAAATCCTAGGGCCTGTGTTTCTTCCCGCGCGCATGAACGGAGCACGCTATCTCGATTTTCTTCGCGTTAACCTAGAAAGAGAGCTGGAGACCCTCCGTGACGAGCTGGACGAGGAATGGGAAGCCTTGGAGGATTTACCACTTGCGCACTTGCCAATGATTTGGTTCCAGCACGACGGCGCTCCTCCGCACGTAACGCTCCCAATGCGTTCGCATTTAGACGCCACCTTTCCGAATCGCTGGCTTGGCAGATTTGGACCGCAACCCTGGCCAGCCCGCTCGCCCGACCTTACACCTTTAGACTTCTTTTTGTGGGGCTACGTACAGGAAAGTGTTTGTGAGTGCATGTGCAAGTGAGGAGGAAATGCGAGAACGCATCACGAACGTGTTCCAGCAGCTACGCTACAGCTGCAATGAGGATCCCACCTTGCTGCCCCGCTTACACGCGGAGACCCTGCGCCGTGCCAAGGTGTGTGAACACCTCACACCTGTTGAACCTGTGCCACATTATACTGCTACTTTTGTTTATTGTACTAGCTGAATTGAATTTCCTAATTACCTGCATGTGTTAATTGTATTTTTATTGCTTGAATTTCCCAACTTATCCACATCACTAAAGGGTGGTATAACAAGTGTGCTAATCATACTGGTATGTTAAATAGTTTCAAATTTCTTATCAAGCCCGCACTTGGGATATCAACATAAGTATCTTACTGCAAAGCTCTACGTCAAAGTGTCATGTAATAATATTATCTCAAAATTATGTACTTTTTGTAAAATGGAATTGTTTACTTGTTTGTGTTGCTGGATAACTGGAATTAAACTCATACTTTACATAGTTTCACCGCATAACGCACTGTCACCCTTGCGCTGTTAATATATTTATCTAACACAATTAAATACCCTACTAGCGCCTGTGACTTGTAACAACTTGTCTATTTACTACCAAAACTGTAGGGGCACCCGTACGAAACTACATACTCTAAACATGAGCATCCTTTCGCGAACGTAAGATGTCATCGTACTGACAGAAACATGGCTAACACCAGAAATTAATAATAGCGAGTTCATCGACCAACGCTACGCTGTGTACAGGTGTGATCGCGATCGCACGGCTACGAAGAAGCTGCGGTGGCGTGCTAGTGGCAACACTAGACTCTCAGGTCTACTGAGATTGACCTAAATACATACCTAAATGTTACCCCGTAGCATAACCACATCGAGCAAGTTGCCTTTGAAATACCGAGTACCCAAAATCAGAAGCGTCATGTTGTCATTGCTGCATACATACCACCCACAACCCCTGAACACGTATACGCGAAACACTTTGATCTACTCAACGACGTTTTGGCCAATCCTAGTGTCGAATACTTTTATATAAGTACTCGGAGACTATAATATTCCTGACATAGCATGGAACATGTCATCTTCCCCGGATACCCCACCAAGTGATTCTCTATGCTCTAGTTCCAACAAGACTTGTAACCACGTAAACAATTGTAAAGCCAGTTTTTAAAAAAGGTAAACATGTATGATCTCATTTTTATGTAAGACCTTTTTATACCGTGTTTTAAGCAAATAAATATATTACTATTATGTCGTTTATTTATTTAGTCGTCTTATTTTGTTACATTTTTAAATATTAGTATGATTAAATAAAAAAATAAAAAAAAACATTTAAAAATATAAAAAAATAGTGATCCACCGGTGTCGGGAGCAGGGTCCAAGCTACCGGTGGTTAGGGCTCCAGAGATAGAAACCCTCACAATGCGAGCCGTATCGAGGAGTACTGCCTTCTGAATCAGGCCCTTGATCCAACCGCCTAACGAGAGCCTCGATAGATGTTGATCGAGGCTGTCGGCCATCAGGCCATTGGCCGATACGACAATCGGCACAATGACAGTTGAGCTCACATTCCACATGTCAACAACCTCGCGTGCTAAGTCAAGATATTTCATTTGTTTATCTTTCTCAGCTTTCACGAGGTTCCCGTCATGTGGAATGGTAACATCAACAATAATTGCGCGGCGCACTAATCGATCTATCACCACTATATCAGGTTTGTTGGCGACAACAGTCCTGTCAGTGATGATAGACCGATCCCAGTACAACGTGACATGGTCATTTTCGAGAACTGGGTCGGGCACATACTTGTAATACGGTACCTCTGAGTCGACAAGTTTATATTTCAAAGCAAGTTGCTGGTGAATAATCCTGGCTACTTGGTTATGCCTGTGCAAGTACTCGCTGTTAGCCAGACGAGAACAACCAGAGATAATATGTCTGATGGACTCACCCGGACGGTGGCATGCCCGACACACGTCAGCCGTCCCGTCCTTCATAATATGTCTCCGGTAGTTATTCGTCAAGATAACTTCGTCCATAATTGCACAGACAAAACCTTCAGTTTCCCCGAAGAGGTCACTGAAACGCAGCCAGGATACGGACGCTAAGAAATCTACACCGGGCTCATGAAGAGCCCGATAGAAGCGCCCGTGAAGCTCCTTGCTTTGCCATACCTTCTTGCGGTCATCGGTAGTAAGTACTACAGGTTTGCGCCAGTTCTCTTTCGCCATGGAGAGCGGGGTGAGCCCCTTGTCCATTGCGACCACATCACGGTGCATACCCACTTCGGCTTTTAAAAAATATTCCCTGAGACTGCACACCTCGCGGTTGTGGAGGGTTTTCGCATTTAAAAATCCTCGACCCCCACACTTCTGCGGGATATACAGTCTCATCACCGATGATCGTGGGTGATGCATCCGGTTTGCGGTCAGCAGTGTACGGACCCTTCTATCTAGGGCGTCGAGTTCAGTCTGAGTCCATTTGAGTATGCCAAAAGAGTACATCAAAACCGGCATTACCCAACCATTGAAGGCGCGCACCTTATTTCCGCCCGAAAGAAGACTAATTAATACCTTCTTCAGGCGACAAAAGAAGCGCTCCTTCAACGATTGCTTCATGTCAGCATCGTTGATGCCTAACGCTTCCGACATACCCAAATACTTATAGCTTTCGGATGAGGAGAGGGATCTAAGGTGTATGGAATCCGAAAGTGGAATTCCCTCGGATTCCATAATCTTCCCCCCCTTTACATGCATGACTGCACATTTTTTTTATTTTTTATTATTATTATTATTATTATTAGAACAAATATGAGCAACTATAGGCCCATAGCGCTATTACCTATCTTTGCCAAAATTTTAGAAAAGGTCATTTATAAATGTCTCTACACCTTCCTCGAAAGCCATAACATTTTCTCTCCAAGTCAATATGGTTTTAGGAAAAATAAATCGATTAAAAAAAAAAAAAAAAAAAAAATGACAAAAAAAATGACAAATGAAAAATAATGACAAATTTGGACAAAGGACTGCCGGCTGTAGCAATATATATGGACATGTCAAAAGCTTTTGACCGTGTTGACCATAATATTCTCCTAAGAAAACTATATGCATACGGTGTGAGAGGCAATGCATACAATCTCATAAAATCATATCTATCTAATAGGCAACAAATTACAGAGATAAGGAGGGTAAACATAGTCACAAAAACAGAAGAAACTTATGCGTCTGAATCCAGAACGGTAGAGATTGGCGTTCCACAGGGGGGTATCTTATCCGCCCCTCTCTACCTTGTCTATATAAACAACATGCCATCGGTATTAAATCACGACATGACATTATTCGCTGACGATAGCACTGTACTATTCACTAATGACAATACAACTAATTTAGAATCTGACATTGAACGAATCTTTAGTATTAGTAAATGGCTGGCTTAATTTAAATAAATTAATGATTAATATTGACAAGACCAAAATAATGAATTTTAAAATAAGAAATCGACGTACTGGTGCTTTAAATATCAAGTATCAAGATAAAGACATCGAAGAAACAGAAACAACAAAATTTCTAGGGTTACACGTGGATGACAAAATAAACTGGAGAAAACAAGATGACTGTGTCTGTAAAAAGTTAAACAAGTTCTCATATGCCCTTCACAGATTAAGAAAATTACAAATCTACCAACACTAATAACGGCATACCATGGTTACATCAGCTCTAACCTTAGATACGGCCTAATATTCTGGGGCAATAGTGTTGATAAAGAACGCGCGTTTATTGCACAGAAACGATGTGTCAGGGCAATTTTCAATCTACAAAAAACTGAATCCTGTGAACCATTTTTTAAAAAGATGAACGTATTAACATTACCGTGTCTATATATTTTTGAGGTCGCAGTTTTTGTTAAAAATAATATTTATCTATTTAAATATCGGACGCGTATACGGCATCAGGACAAGCTAGACATAGAGCCTAGTAAGACGGATTTCCTGTACAAAAGTGTTTTCTGCTCGGCTCCGCGTATTTTCAATAACATTCCAAAGCCGATAAGACCAATTACTGAAATAAAATCATTTAAAAAGAATCTCCATGAACTGTTAGTGAACAAATGTTATTACTCTGTGAAAGACTTCTTTGCCGACAAATCACTGTTAGAATACGAACTGCCTAGGTCATGATGCGTTTTGTATAAATAGATACATGATGCGTCTATCAATATTTAATTGTCTAAAATTTGTAATGTAATTTGAAATTGGTATTTGTAAAATGTGTAATTTGTTATAATATTATGGTTGACATGCATGTAAATTCACTTTATGTACCTACATTTTATTGTACGCCCTAAGGGCAGGACATAGCTGTTCGCAAAACACTAAATTAACACCAGCTGTATAATGTACACTTTCCTATGATTCACAATAAAGATGATTTGATTTGATTTGAAACAACTTTATATCCCTTCTAAATGCCTCGCAATACAATAACTTGCTTAACGCTAAAGACAAAACACTTGACCTTATAATATCTAATAGTTCCTGTAACGTAAAATTCGAGCCCTCTTCTTCGCTACATGTAGACTTATACCACCCTCCGTTCGTTTGTGATACAAATATAAATGTAAAAATCCCTCCCCTGAAAAATCAATACATACAATTTTTACAAGGCTAACTACGACCAAATTAACAATATGATACAGGAAACGGTTTGGCCTGACCTCCTTGCAAAAAGGAAATTCTGAAGACGCTTTATCTGTATTTTATGAGAAGCTAGATGAGATCATTAAGCCTCACACGCCCCTGACTAATTATAAATCCTCCACATTCCCAGTTTGGTTCTCACGTCCCTTAATTAGTCTATTAAAAAAAAGCAAAAAGCTTGGGTTAAGTGGAAAAAGTACAATAATATATCAGACTATGAAGCATTTGCCCTGCATAGAACAAAGTTTGAATTACAAATGATTCACTACGTATATTAAGTCGATTGAAGACAGTTTACGCACTAATGTTAAACACTTTTGGACATATGTGTCTAACCGTAAGGACAAACCAACTATTTCAGCAAAAGTTCACTATAATAATACAGAATCCAACAAACCTGAGATAATTTGTAATTTGTTCTCCGATTTCTTTTACTCGGTGTATGAACCTGCTTCTCCACTACTATCACAATGACAACCGACAACAGAAACGTCTTTAACTAGCGATATTACTACTGATTTACACTTTAGCGAGGAAAAGGTGTTGAAAGAACTGCAGTCATTGGACCCTTCCAAAGGACCTGGACCTGATGGAATTTCAGCACTTTTTCTTCGGAACACTGCAGCTTGCATTTACAAGTCCTTAAGTATTATTTACAATAAGTGTATTGCCGAGGGCGTGTTTCCCAACCGGTGGAAATACGCTAATATCACACCTGTACACAAGAGTGGTTCCAAAAATAACGTTGAAAATTACCGTCCTATCTCCATCCTCTCCACCTTGTCAAAGGTTTTTGAGAAACTTGTTCATGGCAAAATATATCCATTGCTGCACCATGTCATTATACAGGAACAACACGGCTTTGTCAAACATAGATCTACCACCACCAACCTTCTATCTTTCTCTAGTTTCTTGTTTGATAGCATTGACGCTAATGAACAAGTGGATACTGTGTACACAAACTTTTGCAAGGCCTTTGACAAGGTGGATCAAGAATTATTACTTAGCAAAATCGCCTTCAATGGAATCAGAGGAAACTTATTGCGCTGGTTCGCATCGTATATCACCAACGCTGCCAGAGTGTCGTAATCAACGGATACAGGTCGAACATTACAAGGTTAACATCTGGTGTTCCACAGGGTTCTATCCTTGGGCCTTTATTATTTGACATATTTGTCAACGACAAGGGAAATGCTTTCAGCATACTCAGTTCCTTTTGTACGCAGACGATCTGAAGATGCACAAATCAGTGAAAACTGTTGACGATTGTAATCTTTTTCAGCAGGACCTGGACCGACTGTCCAACTACTGTGCACGTAATAAACTCAAGTTAAGTTTACCTAAGTGTCATTATATTATATTCACCAAAAAAAAGAACGTTATTAATTTTACATACACCCTATGTCACACACCACTCGCTAAATTGAACTCTATTCGGGATCTGGGTGTTATATTTGACTCGAAACTCTGTTTAGACCTGCATATCGACAAAATTGTAAACAAAGCTTATCAGATGTACGGATTTATTATGCGGTCCACCCTTAACTTTAAAAGATCCTCATCTTACTTATGCCTGTATAAAGCCATAGTTCGATCTCAATAATTGGAGTATGCGGTTTCGACATGGAGCCCCTTTTATAATAAATACACGGAAATTATTGAAAACGTACAATATAAATTTCTATGTGCTATGCACTACAGGTGTCAAGATCTTACTTTTTTTTTTTTTTTTTTTGTCGCTGAGAAATGCTTTATGCATCCCCGTCTCTCGGGGGACGAGACGGGCTATGTGGGACTCCCTGTCGGAATGACAGTATACCCACTAAAACTCAGCGGTGTTCCCACATCGCCGTGATGGGAGGGCCATGGGAAACCGGCATAGCCTTTACTTCCACAGCCCTCCCGGCGCATGCCCGCCTAGCTGTTATTGCGGGCCCCGCATGCCCCCCAGGTTGGGGGGGCTACGGGAATGACCGGGAACACCTGGCCATTCCCGTCCCACACTGGTGGAGGCCTGTGCGATACAGGCAACGGTGCCCCCGCACCCGTTGCCTGCTGACCTTCACGCCCGCCTAGTTGGCGGGCCCTGCATGCAACGCGGGGGCGTTGGGGGGGCTACGGCCGCAGAGGATATGAGCGGCAACGTCACACCAACACTCCTCTTCCCCTGCGGCCCCACCGTGTCCGCCATCTAACGGTGCCGGCCCCGTCAAGGCCGCGGAAGGTAGGGAGAGCGGCAACGTAACACCGACACTCCTCTCCCGCCGCGGCCTCCAATCCTCAGCCGCGATGTCTCCCACACGGGGGACATCGCGGCCCGCCTCAGGTAGGTTGCGATGTCGCCCAAGCGGTACCGCAACCTACCCGCCGGCCGCTTGTCATCGGCTAAGCCGCAAAGTCTTGACGAGCGGCCCCCGCTCGGGTTCCTCTTAGCTTCACCGTGGTCCTGCAAGCCACGGCTACTGAGCCCCCCCGCCTCGTCGATGTGGGAACCCACCGGGGGGTTGCGGGAACCCACCGGGGGGGCCACAGATCTTACCTACCTTATGCCCATATAATAGGGGTTAAAGTATGAAATTGCCGTTTTATTGTAATAGGTACTTCGAATTGACATAAAACCTTCATGGTTTGAGATTTTTGAGTGAAACTTTTTTCACATGGTACCTATGAAGTTCTTCTTTTAAAAAATGTGCAACAATCGATTATCGACTTTCAGTTGTTTTCTTTTTATTCAGCTTAGACAAGAAAGATGGATACTTCGAATATTCGAGTTATTTTTTAATACGAGGTCCGACGCGGAATTAACGCGGCAGAAACAGCTCGCAATATCAATGTTGCGTTCGGAGAGGGGACTGCTAATGAACGCACCATGCGATGTTGGTTTAAACGCTTTCGTGATGGAAACTTTGATTTGAAGAACGAACCACGTGGAAGACCGCCCACACAGGTGAATAACAATGAATTGAAAGAGATTGTGGAAGCCGATTCGAGCCAAACTACCCAGGAATTAGCGGCATAGTTTACCGTTACCTTACCAACAATATTGACTCATTTGCGTCAAATCAACAAAATAAAAAATATGAGAAATGGGTGCCTCATGATTTGACTGATCTGCAGAAAGAAACGCTTGTTGAAACTTGTGTTGCCTTGTTGAATCGATACAGAAATTAAGGAATATTGGATCGAATTGTGACATGTGATGAAAAGTGGATTCTTTACGATAACAGTAAGCGAAAAATGCAATGGCTGACCCCAGGTCAAACGCCGCAACAGAGTCCTAAAGCAAAGCTTACCAATAAAAAGGTAATGGTAACTGTTTGGTGGTCTCAGCATGGTGTTATTCACTATAGCTTTCTTCGATCTGGTCAAGCAATACCGGCAGATGTCTACTGTGCCGAACTCCAATGATAGCAAAACTAGCAGTGAAACAGCCCCGACTCATGAATCGATCTTCACCATTATTGCTCCATGATAACGTGAGACCTCATACAGCACGAGAAACCGTTTTAACTCTACAGGAACTGCAATTAGAAACCATTCGTCACCCTCCGTATTCGCCAGACCTTGCTCCAACGGACTACCATTTTTTTCATGATTTGGACAATTTTCTACATGATAAAAAGTTTTCTTCTCAGGAGGCAGTACAAAATGCTTTCACACAGTTTGTCGAACCTAGATCACGAGAGTTCTATCGCAAAGGCATAAATGACCTTCCTATTAAATGGCAGCAATGTATAGATAATAATGGTAATTATTTTGATGAAATAAATATGTTAAATTAAAAAAAAAACGAATTTCAATTTTTCAGTACAAATCGGCAATTTCATACTTTAACCCCTAATACTAAGCAAGTACAAACTTTTATCATTAAACTGCCGTAGAAAAAACCTTGAAGCTGACACGCTATACAAAATTGTTAGAAATAAATTCAACTGCATAAACCATTATAATATGATCTGCTACGCAATACCTAGAACCTTCCAAAGGCGTCAGGTGCGCGCAGGTACGCTGTTTGCAATACCCTCCTGCCGAACTAACTCCGGTCTGCGCTCACCCATCCGCCGCATGGTTGACTCGTACAATAAAACTTTTGTAAATATTGACATCTTCAATAGCCCAATTGGAAAATTCAAAGGTCAAAACTCTTGAAAATTAATACATATATACATAGATGTAATCTTCACACTATTGTTTTAAATCTGTCTTGGTTGTATACCATTAAAAAGCTTACCATTAAAAAAGTAATGGTAACTGTTTGGTGGTCTCAGCATGGTGTTATTCACTATAGCTTTCTCCGATCTGGTCAAGCAATAACGGCAGATGTCTACTGTGCCGAACTCCGAACAATGATAGCAAAACTAGCAGTGAAACAGCCCCGACTCATGAATCGATCTTCACCATTATTGCTCCATGATAACGCGAGACCTCATACAGCACGAGAAACCGATTTAACTCTACAGGAACTGCAATTAGAAACCATTCTTCACCCTCCGTATTCGCCAGACCTTGCTCCAACGGACTACCATTTTTTTCGTGATTTGGACAATTTTCTACGTGATAAAAAGTTTTCTTCTCAGGAGGCAGTACAAAATGCTTATTTTCTACGTGATAAAAAGTTTTCTTCTCAGGAGGCAGTACGAAATGCTTTCACACAGTTTGTCGAATCTAGATCACGAGAGTTCTATCGCAAAGCCATAAATGACCTTCCTATTAGATGGCAGTAATGTATAGATAATATTGGTAATTATTTTGATTAAATAAATAAGTTAAATTGAAAAAAAAAACGAATTTCAATTTTTCAGTACAAATCGGCAATTTCATACTTTAACCCCTAATACTATGCTTTAGTGAAACTTTTGTTAAACAAGGTATGGAAGCTAACATTAATCTAAACAATTTCAAATTGGCTGCAGCATTCAGTCGAGATAAATGTAGAGGGGGTACTTGTATTTTGATTTTGTAAAGTATTAAACACGAAAACATTAAATATTCCGTCAACTCTAGCTACTGAATTTTATTTTGAATGCTGTGGAGTAAAGATAATTGGATCGAGCCTTTCAGTTGTGAACATATATAGAATTCCTGATCAAAGAAAGGCACAAATAGGTGTCTTTCTTCATAAACTTGACAATCTGTTGAATTACTTGACTGACCAGTACGAGAGAAAGAAAATTATAATTTGTGGTGATTGGAATATAGATATATTAAAAGATAATTCCACAACAAAGGATCTCTTAAGCATTCTTCATAATTATAATTTTGAAGTTCACATAACAGAACCGACTCGGGGGAACTCTTGCATTGACCAAATCGCCAGTAACTTAAATAAACTTAAAGCAGAAATTCACTACCTTGGTCTGTCAGATCATGAAACGGCACAATCGGTAACAATACAGGTAAATAAACATAAAGCAATATCCTGCCGGTCTGAGTTGAAACGTGATTACTGTTCAGAAAACGTTGAAAAATTCTGCGAATGCATTTCTTCTCTTTCTTTTTCGGAAACGTTTAACTCGGATACTTTTACAGAAGCCTTTAATTATTTTTATGAAACATTTACATTATATTATAACCTGTGTTTTCCGGAGATTAAGGTTAAAGTTAATGATAAGCCAGTCATACAGAATTGGATAACCAAAGGTATTAAAAAGTCTAGCAAAACAAAACGTCACCTTTATCTAAAATTCAAAACTAGTAAAATGAACAAAAAATTAAATGAGAAAAATTACAAACTTTATAATCAATTGTTTAAACAATGTGCGCGGAGAGCGCGGAAATTAATAAATACAAGGCGTATACAAAAGGGTAAAAATAAATGTAAAGCTACATGGAATGCAATCTCTTCAACTTTATCTAATAATAATATATCTAAAAATGACATTGACGAAATAAGGTTTAATAATTTGACATATAACAATCCATCAGACATTTGCAACATATTTAATGACTATTTTATTAATTTGACATCCAATCAGTCAGAAAATTCAAATAAAATAATAACCTCAATCTAAAAAACAAAAATGTAAATACTATTTTCCTGAATCCTGTTGACGCAAAGGAAGTGTACAAAATCATAACGTCTCTAAATAATGGCAAAACTAGTGGATACGATGACATTGTCACACAAGTTTTGAAGGATTGTGCTAGTTGGATATGTCATCCACTAGCACACGTTATAAACTTATCTTTTCTCGATGGTGTGTTTCCTGAGCAGTTAAAAATGTCTGTAGTGAAACCATTTTTAAAAAAAGGGAAATAAGTCACACCCAAATAACTATCGGCCTATCACGTTAGTTCCCATTATATCCAAAGTGTTTTAGAAGGCAATGCTTATTAGTTAAACAATTTTCTATTTACACACGCAATTTTATGCAAGGAGCAATTTGGTTTTCGCAAGGGAAGTTCAACTGCTCTTGCAATCTTTGACCTAATCAAAATTGTAACAAAAAGCATTAATAATGGCAATCCAGTGGTTACTTTATTTTTAGATATGAGTAAGGCCTTTGATTTTGTGAACCATTCTTAGCTTCTACGCAGATTAGAGTTCTACAGCATAAGGGGAAAAGCATATAATTGGATATCTAGCTATCTTAGAAACAGAAAACAGTGTACCGAGATAACAAAAGTAGTAAAAAAAAGGGGCAAAAAATGTATTCAAAAGTGAAATTCAGATCTATGGCAAGAATAAACAAGTGTGGTGTGCCTCAAGGAAGCATTCTCGGCCCTGTACTTTTCTTGCTTTATATAAATGATCTTCCTGAAGCTACTTCACAGAAATGTATCCTTTTCGCAGATGATACAACAGTTATCATAGACTGTCGGGATAAGGACGCTTACAAATCTATTATCGAAAAGACCCTATCAGATTTAGTAAGTTGGATGGATGACAATAACTTAAATATAAACATTAGTAAAACAAATCTTATTGAATTAAACTCTTACAAAACCAAACAGCTGCCTTTAGATATATATAGTTTATAAAGACGAAGCAGTAAAACAAGTAGACGAGCTGAAATTTTTGGGACTTAATGTAGATAAACATCTGAATTGTAAAACCCATATACAATATATTTGTCAGAAGCTAGATAGGTTTGTGTTCGCGTTAAAAAAGTTAAGGCGTTTAGAGCAAGCCGTACTCTCTAAAACTGACAATAAATCATAATCCAGCGGATTAAGATCGGGACTAGACGACGGCCAGTCTTCAGCTCTGATGAAGTCCGAAACGTTCACTTCCAACCAAGACTACGTGGACCGAGCTTTATGACCCGGCGCCGAGTCTTGTTGGAAGGACCATACTTGGTTATCGAACATGGTGTTGTTAAGGGGCTTAACTACCTTCTCAAGAATGGTATCTTGATACACTTGTACCGATGTTTTGATAACTTTTACACAAAAAAATATGGCTCAGTCACTCCTTCATAGCTAACACCCCACCAAACCATCACTGAAGTCGGATAATGCCCACGTTACACTCTGTCGACTAATTAGGAAGCTTCCTTAGAGCTTTGAGCATAAATACGGTCATTTTGTTTGTTAAAATGTTGCTCAATTGTAAAGATTTTCTCATCCGTAAACAAAATTTTTCTGTGACCTCCCTTTGCGTACCGCTTCAGTAGTTGTTCCGATTTTACCACCCTATTCTTTTTTAAATTATCAGTTAAAAAATGACCAGTGCGTCTCTTATAGGCTGCAAGTCCTAAGTCATCTTTTAAAATACGCGACATGGTTCTGGGTGCTATCTTCATCTCCCGAGATAAAATCTTTTGCTTTCGGACAGGATTTCTTCGAATTCTTTCCCTTACTGCTTTGACCACCTTTTTCGTACGAACACTACGTAGACTGCCAGATCTTTATCTGTCACAAATAGAGGAGGTCTCATTGTACCTATTAATAGCCCGGTACACAAACATTTGACTAATACCAAGCGTATGGAGAGTTTGAAAAATTGCATTTGGCTCCATACCAACTTTGTGTAATGCAATCACAGCGATTCGGTTCTCTTTATCACTCCATTTTAATATCGCAAAATATTGTACAATGTATTGGCGCCAAAATTAGAAAAGTCAATGAACAATCGTATAAAAATGACAGATTCCAAATTCAAATGTAATATCTTTCTTATTTTTAATTGTAACAGTATTTATGGCCAGACTGTGTATATGTCGGAGTTATTCGTTTATTCGGAACGCCAGCGCCATCTCGTGGCGCTAGACAGAGTCTAGCCTGAGTTCGTGGGGGTGGACGGAGAGCTACAGCTACAAGAACGGTGTGAGCAAAGCTCTCGGGATGATCGAAACATTGGACATCGTACGAACAACATGTGCTTAGAAACTGTCGCGTTCCGTATCGTTGAGTTATGTGAGTATGTGATTCGCTAGTGTGACTAACTTATTCGTAAATTATAATCTGATTTGAACTGTAAACCGTTTTTCTATCGTGTTATAACCAACACTACGCATAGCACGCCCACAGTAATTAAATTATGCCTGATGTTAACGAGAGACAGACATACCATCTCCGACATATAGATAAAATAAACCCCAACATTCGAACAATACCTCTCCTACTATTATCGTAGCTATACTCAAACAACAAAAGGATAGATAACAATATGAACAATCTATTTGAAGTTCGTTATACCTACATAATACAATAAATGGAACCTACCTAAATTAATGGAATTTTTCCCCATTATAGTTTTAAAACATTGACATATTCACTTTAACGGTAAATACCTATTGTACCCTTGTGATATACAACCATGACATCATGTACTTGTTATCTTGTAGACTGCGGTGCACTCGGCTCATTACAATACACACAGTTTGTAAAAGTACAGACGCCAGCACATCAAACTACTACAATCTGTCAAATTTCTTTAATAGATTTTCAACTTTATCGCTGAAGTATTAAAGTTCAAGGTTGTTTGGGAAATTTTGACAGTTTCAGGTAGCTTGACCTGCTGGCGTCTGTACATGATCAAAGAGCATTATGACAGGGCAGCACTATGACAGTGTTAAGGTACAATTCCGAAGGCGACAGCAGACCGCAGACATCACTGCCGCCGAGCCGCCGTCTACGAAAGCGTTTTCAAAGAAATATAATTATAGAAACCTGTAGTATCGCTGCGGTCTGTCATTAGGGCGGGGCGACACTGTTGCCGCTAGAGATGTTATATTGGGGTCATTTTTAGGTAATCCTAATATTGAATATATTTGCTATCGCATATTATGATATCATACCTATTACTGGATATTAGTCAAATATTAGTGAACCGATTCATTATAGCTACTCAATCTAATATGTATATCTGCGTAGGTACTATCGGTAATAGGCTCCATAATAATCAATATGAAATACGACATTCTGCACGTTTATTATTCACGTAAGTATGCCTTTTATAGAAGTGAAACGGTGATTAAATTTTGCTGGGACCAAAACCTCCAACAAAGATGAATAAAATATCAACCCAATCACTAAACACTAACAAAATATGCGTGCAGCAATAATATGGAGTCGCTGTGAGCTTTGGACACTGGTCACCATAGGGCGCTATCAGTCGCCTCGCTATTACGCGTCCCTATTATTTGACTATAATACCTGGTAACCTATTATTCTTTAATCGCATATCCTAATATGAATATGCATGGCTTGTATTATGATACCTGTACCCATTACGAATATATTAGTCACACCTCTAGATTCTTGACATGCTGTGTGATGGGAAAAGAGGCAACACTGCCCGAGTGACATGTCAAAATTTTGCTAGTCCGTATTTTAAAATTAGCTTTATTTAATTTTGAAGTGTAATTAAGTGGTAATAGTATATCTAAATGTAAAATAACAGCATAAATACTCTGGACTATTTGTTTTTTGTTTGTTTTAATAAAACGTTGCCCCACACTAGGAATTTCTCCTGTATCGTGGGTGCGTTTACAAACATTATATACTGTTTTTCTGCAAGTTTTACAAAGTTAAACACAGTATTTGGTACCCCACCGTTACCGGTAACCTCTCACGAACAGCTGATGTTCGACCTGCGGATATAAACGGGGAGTATTGTTTACTTTTAATCTTTAATTAGCACACAATCGTCATTCAGACTGTAACACATTCATTGATCCCAATTTTAGTTTGATTAGTCACCCTGCACTGGGTCTAAGTCACTTTGTTTACGTAGGTAAATCCTAACAAAACTTATTATTGTGAAATATTAAAATATTGAAATTCTATTAGTGTTATATTGTACATAACAATAACGTTAACTATCGTTATTTTCAATAATTGTAATCTTAATGCAAAACTATGAAACATCCTTAAAACAGAAGCTAGTAGACCTTCATCAAAAATACCTGGTTGTTGTTAATGCACGGGACAAACTACGGTTAGTCACGGATGGTTTCAATAACTGCAGTAATTTATATGAGGAGGCTTTGTGTAAGGTTAGGGACCTAGAAGAGGAATTAATTCATGCAAATGTACGAATTACTAAGTTACAGAAACTAAAAGAATGTACTCAGGCTAAGGAAACTGCTAACTTGTATACTGAATTAGCTAATACTAATTGCAAATCTCATTCCTTAATAACAATAGACCTTACTGAAGATTCTATATTGAAATATAATAATACCAGTTAGAAAGTATGTCAAAATAAAATAAAAAAATATGCAAAACTAAATTAAATCATAAATACATAGATGCAATAAATTTAGGAAACAACTAAAACACAATTCCAATAATATTAAACTAAGGAAGGAACATGTTTTTCTAATAAATAAATTAAAAAAACTATGAAATTAAATTAGAAGATAGTAAAAACATTTATCACATTGACACTCAGTGATTACAGTCTGAAGTTGAGTAGAGTAGTACTTGAAGAGTCACTACATTTACATTATATTAAGTATGTGAGCTCTCAAAAACAAATTAAGGAACACATCATTGCTGCAAACGAGTTGGTGGAAATGCGTAATGATGAGGCAGGTAGAGTGGACTCTGAGCACCACTCAATGTTCTTGTCAACGGGAATCCAACCTTGAGGCTATCCAACCCGAGGCAACGGAGGACCCGTTCCAGTCTGGAGGAGCCCGGGAATGTATCCCCAATCAAGATACACCACATGTTGTACAAGGTTCATGTCAAGTAGCACAGACCGAGACTTATGCTGTCACTTCTTCTAGAAAAGTTTGTTGTTGTTCTGTTATGTTTTCAGATAGTTTAGGGAGAGGATTAGGTAAATTATTGAGTAACAACCTGAGTCAATCTGCTGTTAATTATTGTATGCCTGGGAAATCCTACAAAGAGATAATGTCATCAATAACTAGCAATAAATATGATCCAAATGCCATTATTTCTGTACTTGTAGGTAATAGTGCTAAGGTAAAAATAGATGACATCAGTGACATGTCACTGAAATCCTGAAGATTAATTGTCAGAAAATAATATTGTGTGCTTTCCCATACTTTGAGCACTTATCAAGTAGGCAAAATTATTATATACATATGCTAAATAACCATATGCATTTATTAGTTAATCACTATAGTGACAAACTCTTTTGTTGAGACATTTTGACACCAACACTTTTGTTGAGACATTCAAATCGACTAGGGATACAGCGTATTTGCCTATTAGTTTTAGACGTCAAATAGCAGGGCTATTTGTAAATTACAACTGTGATATTCCTGAGCTAGAAAATAATTTTATTGCAACCTTTGCTGATGACACAGCTATCATGGCTGTTGGAAATAGTCACGAGGAAGCTGTAGAAAGTTTAAGAGTCCAAAAATCGTGTCTATGATTGGACTGCAACATGGCGTATCAAACTCAATGAAAGCAAGTCTATCCACATTGACTTCACCAATAAAAAGCCACAATACTTCCCGGTATTCATGAATAATCAACAAATACCATACGCGAATACTGCTAAGTAACTTGGCATGACCCTGGATGCAAAAAAGCGCTGGAAAGTGCATATGTCAAAAAGAAAAGAACCGAATTAGATATTCGATACAAAAAAATGTATTGGCTACTTTGTAGACAGTCGCCATTGTCAATACCTAATAAAATGTTGTTATATAAACGAGTCTTAAAACCTGTATGGACCTACGGTATTCAGCTGTGGGGTTGCACCAGCCAAAGCAATCGTCAAATTATACAACGCATCCAAAATAAAGTACTCAGAGATATATATCCCTGAGTACTTTATTTTGGATGCGGTACTATATATATAGTAAACGCGCCCTGGTTACATTAGAAACAGCAACCTTCACCGGGACCTCAAGATGGATGTCGTAAACATACAAAAATATGCAGAAGCTCATGAACACAGACTTCATCATCACGTGAATGTCGAGGCGATCCAACTCCTTGACAACACTGAATTAGTGCGAAGACTAAAAAGGGTAAAACCTTTTGAGATAGTTTAGTGTAGTGTCTGTGGAAGTGAACTCAAACTGTAGTGCAAGTGCTGAATCTTATAAAGAACACGTGAAACAAGTGTCTTCCCCATAACTTATAGTGAATAAGAAAGACGTTACTGGACGATTTCTTAATTATATAGTTACTTAGCAGTTTAACTTATATTTAAATTACTTATTAGCTCATAGGCTAGATTGTAATGTAAATAAAGTGTCACAAATTGTGATACTTTATGAAAGTGGAAAAAAAATATTTTTAGTAAGATAAGTGACAGGCATAATTTTAACACTAGGAATAGGAACAAACTAGATTAACCGCGCTTCAGATTGTCTAAAGTAAAAACTTCTTTTATGGGGTATTGTGTAAAATGTTATAATAAAATACCACTCGATATTCTTCAACTAAATGAGAAGAAATTTAAAACATGCATTAAACGCACACTATGTAGACAAGCATATTATAAGTCGGATGAGTATATCGTAGATAAAAATGCTTGGCTTAATGCTGGTCCTGCTCCACAGGCACTTGGGCTCACTAGTTGATTACAATTTCAATATTTGGAGGAGATGCTTCCCCTTTTTTTTGTGTTTCTGACATTACGAACTTCTTTTATTCAATCAAGATTTAATTCTTAACACTTCAATATTAAATACCTCTTCCTGATTATTCCTATAGTTTTGGCGTGTGTGTTGGACTTGGATTATTCGGATCCCTACAAAATGGTTGAGCTGGGTGGTGCTGATCCACGCGTCATGTTCGTGAACGGGCGCCGTCGGTTGAGACTGGTCATCTCTTAACTGCCAGGGCTTATTTTTAATTTTATATTTTAAATTGTTTCATTTTTTCATTGTTCTCACATATTGAAGCAATAAGAATAATGAACCCAGGATTTTGTAATAATATCTTGATTTAAAAGAGTGTCCTTGGAGTTTCTTGCTCGTTTTTCTCCATAGAGATCTACGTTTTGGAATGGGCAACTAGCTTCAACTTTCTGACTAACTGACCGACCATTTAATTTTGACAATTCAAAAGTGCCTGAAATGGTTTAATTGAAATAAATGATTTGAGTTCGAGTTTGATGAGAGTGTTCGTCTCAAGAACACTTGAGTACTGCAAGGTGTCTGTCGTTTTGCGGTTGTGCCTTGTTTTCTGTTCATCATATCAGCTATATTGGTTGTTAGTGACTTTGGATAAACTTTACACAGACTTGAAATTCCAAAGACCAATGCTTTTGTACAAGAACTGGGACAATAGCTTGTTAGAACACGTATGAATTAAATACCAATGAATTTTTCACTGTTGTTACTTCCAGGCTAGATACGAATCATATAAAGAAAACACCGATACTTGGCGCCAAGCCCGGACAAGACACTGCAAGATGGGTACCCGAATCTCGGCAATGAGGGACCGAGGAAGAACGAAGACGAAACGAAGAAAGAAAGAAGGCACGAACTAAGCACTTGAGCTAGAGGTTGACAGCCAGTGAAAATGAAAGTAAAGATAGAACCTTACTGGCATAGACACCCTATCGCCTTTTAGGTTTTTATGCAAAATAGGGTAGTTGCCTGGGTAAAAAAATAATTATTATATTTAGTCCGCCAGTAAAATTATCGAAAAGTAATGGGGTCGTGACGTCACTTGCTTGCAAAAATGGCGCAAGCAAGTGACGTCACGCGGAACTTTAACGGGCGACATCTTCATAATTTTTTATATAATTGACAAAAGAAAAAATACGGGTTCAATGTTTTTCGATAATCACACACATCATCACATGATAATAATAATAATAATTATTTATTATTTATTATAACACCAACGTCAACGTCAACGTCTCTTTTGTCATCTGTTCACAATTTCCTAATATATAATTTTTAGAAGCAGTTTTTATATTTATATATCCGTAAAACCATATCAGAAAATCCAATATTATCAAAACATAAACATAATTTTATATAAATACAATGAACAGAAACAAAAACTTGCATCGAAAACTGCCGATCCGGAGGTGACATCTGTCATGTCACCTCCGATAAAAACGTGAAAATGAAATGTTGAAAATGTTGACGAGATCAGCAGCTCGCCGTGCACGCCTACCACCTCCGGAGTCGTCGCTCAGCCCCGCCCTGCCGCCGCCGGAATCCAGCCCCATCGAGAGTGCTGTGACACCGGCCGTAGCAGTTGCGTCGAGCTCGAGCGACGAATATTTTTCCCCGCCGACGTCGCCAACACCTGTACGTCGGCAGGGGAGAGGCCGGCCACCGAGGAGCTTGGGACTTAGGGGCCATCCGGCCCCGAGCCGGGTCCCCGCTGCCGGTGGTTGTGTGCAGTGCATGAGATGGACTCAGTCTATGAACGAGAACGTCATGCGCGCATACTACGGGTCTACAGAGGGGGGAACTAACCTCACTGCGTACCGTGATAGGTTGCTGTCTCTGTTCCAGGAACTGGAACCAACCGTCAACGTCTCGGCCCAACGACTGTCGGATCAGGTGCGGGTCATCCAACGCAATCACAGGTTGGACGACATAGCACTTGATAGGCTGCGCTCAGAGGTACTGAACAACCAAATCGTCTCGACTCTGGCACAAACCGCGGCACAAGCGTCAACTATTGATGCCATCCCGCCGCGGTCCAATCGTGTTGAAGAAGATGATGATAGGGTTGACACAGTAAGTAGCCAGTACAACGTCCGACTTAGGAGCGCACTGGAAGATGCGTTTCGCGAGTATAGGTCCACTCCAACCGAACTTAGACCCCGAATACCACGGCTACCTATGCACAAAAAAAATAGGGCGCTAGTGTGTGCCTTGGACTCGCAGCTCAAGAATTTCTTCGAGAGCAGCGAGGATCTCGTTGATACACACTCGATCTTGTATTGCGCGGCTGTGGCGGCATGTCGTTTAGCTAACGTCAAGTTTCCAAATTGTGACGCAGCTACTCGACCAAAACCAGCCGTACCAGCCTGGCGATACAGGATCGAGCGTCGTATCGATGGGGCCAGGGTACTCATCGGTAAACTATACTGCTTCAGGGAGGGCAACACACGACCACGAGTGATGCGCTTTGTAAGACAGGCATTTTCGGGGACTGGAATCAGCCCTCGGGAATACATGTCCAATGTCACAGAGCGCATCGACTTCCTGAAGCAGAAAGTTTGTGCATGGGCGAGTCGTATTCGGCGGTATAAGCGGCGGGTTGATCGATACACGCAGAATCGCATGTTCCAGAGCGATGAGAGGTGGGTATATAGAACTTGGGAGCGACCTGAACAAAACGTGACGGACGTGTGCCGCCCGGATGATGCCACCACTAGTGCATTCTGGCGCAGCATCTGGTCGGTGCCCGTCTGTCACGCTGAGGGTGGCTGGATGCGTGATATCGAGCGAGTGTGTGGAACTATACCAGAAATGGAACCAGTCATAATTACGCCATTAGACGTAGCCAAAGCAGTCCGTCCGTTACCGAATTGGAAATCACCGGGACCGGACGGACTGCATAACTTTTGGTTAAAATGGCTAATTAGTTCACACACTTGCCTGGCATCTCAGTTCCAGTCATCCTTAGAGTCTGGGTCACTACCACAGTTTCTAACAACAGGCGTTACCCACCTGCTCCATAAGTCAGGTAGTCCCGCGGAACCCAAGAATTATAGACCGATCACGTGTTTGTCGACGGTTTATAAACTTCTTACATCCATTTTGAGAGCGAAAATTAACACACACATTGACAGTTACTCGATTATGTCTGCCTCTCAAAATGGATGTAGGAATGGGTCCCGCGGTACTAAGGAGCTACTCCTCATAGACATGGCCATTAGCCAACAGGTTCGCCGATCCCGCAAGGATATGTCGACATGCTGGATAGATTATAAGAAGGCCTACGACTCGGTGCCACATACATGGCTCATGAGGGTGCTGGAGTTGTACAAGATAGATGCAACTCTACGCACCTTCCTTGAGTCGTGTATGAGACAGTGGAAGACGGTCCTTCGCTATCCAGGGTGTCGACAGATCCAGGGGAATGATGAGCCTGTATGGATTAAGCGGGGAATATTTCAGGGCGACAGTTTGAGTCCACTTTGGTTCTGCTTAGCCCTGAATCCTCTAAGCACACTGCTGGAGGACTCAGGTCTAGGCTACCGGTTGAAGAGAGGTGGTCAGGTCATATCTCACCTCCTCTACATGGATGATTTGAAACTCGTTTGCCCCTAACAAATTGCATCTGATGGAGCTACTGAAGGTAACTGAAACTTTCAGTAGTGCCATCTGGATGGAATTTGGTGTGGACAAATGTGCAGTCATGCATGTAAAGGGGGGGGAGATTATGGAATCCGAGGGAATTCCACTTTCGGATTCCATACACCTTAGATCCCTCTCCTCACTCGAAAGCTATAAGTATTTGGGTATGTCGGAAGCATTAGGCATCAACGATGCTGACATGAAGCAATCGTTGAAGGAGCGCTTCTTTTGTCGCCTGAAGAAGGTATTAATTAGTCTTCTTTCAGGCGCAAATAAGGTGCGCGCCTTCAATGGCTGGATCATGCCAGTTTTGATGTACTCTTTCGGCATACTCAAATGGACTCAGACTGAACTCGATGCCCTAGATAGAAGAGTCCGTACACTGCTGACCGCAAACCGGATGCATCACCCACGATCATCGGTGATGAGACTGTATCTCCCGCGGAAGTGTGGGGGTCGAGGATTTTTAAATGCGAAGACCCTGCACAACCGCGAGGTGTGCAGTCTCAGGGAATATTTTTTAAAAGCCGAAGTGGGTATGCACCGTGATGTGGTCGCCATGGACAAGGGGCTCACCCCGCTCTCCATGGCGAAAGAGAACTGGCGCAAACCTGTAGTACTTACTACCGATGACCGCAAGAAGGTATGGCAAAGCAAGGAGCTTCACGGGCGCTTCTATCGGGCTCTTCAATACTCAATACTCAATACTCAATTCTTTATTGCATTCCATAATGTACCCGGTGTTCTGTTCTTCATGAGCCCGGTGTAGATTTCTTAGCGTCCGTATCCTGGCTGCGTTTCAGTGACCTCTTCGGGGAAACTGAAGGTTTTGTCTGTGCAATTATGGACGAAGTTATCTTGACGAATAACTACCGGAGACATATTATGAGGGACGGGACGGCTGACGTGTGTCGGGCATGCCACCGTCCGGGTGAGTCCATCAGACATATTATCTCTGGTTGTTCTCGTCTGGCTAACAGCGAGTACTTGCACAGGCATAACCAAGTAGCCAGGATTATTCACCAGCAACTTGCTTTGAAATATAAACTTGTCGACTCTGAGGTACCATATTACAAGTATGTGCCCGACCCAGTTCTCGAAAATGACCATGTCACGTTGTACTGGGATCGGTCTATCATCACTGACCGGACTGTTGTCGCCAACAAACCTGATATAGTGGTGATAGATCGATTAGTGCGCCGCGCAATGATTGTTGATGTTACCATTCCACATGATGGGAACCTCGTGAAAGCTGAGAAAGATAAACAAATCAAATATCTTGACTTAGCACGCGAGGTTGTTGACATGTGGAATGTGAGCTCGACTGTCATTGTGCCGATTGTCGTATCGGCCAATGGGCTGATGGCCGAAAGGCTCGATCAACATCTATCGAGGCTCTCGTTAGGCGGTTGGATCAAGGGCCTGATTCAGAAGGCAGTACTCCTCGATACGGCTCGCATTGTGAGGAGGTTTCTATCTCTGGAGCCCTAACCACCGGTAGCTTGGACCCTGCTCCCGACACCGGTGGATCACTATTTTTTTATATTTTTTAATGTTTTTTTTTTATTTATTCATACTAATATTTAAAAATGTAATAAAATAAGACTACTAAATAAATAAACGACATAATAATTACAGACCACACCATATATAACAACAGACCTGATATAACACTAGTTGATAAAGTAAGCAAACACACATTTATAATAGATATAGCAGTCCCAAACACTAATAACATTCAAAAAACTATCACAGAAAAAATCAGGAAGTATACAGAATTACAAGAGGAAATTACCAGAGTTTGGAAAATGAATAGAGTCACTATAGTCCCAATAGTAATATCAACAACAGGTGTTATCCCGAAACAAATATTCAATAGTTTTAATGCACTAAATCTTTCCAAATACACGTACTTAACACTACAAAAAGCTGCCATATTAAACACTTGCCGCATAGTAAGAAAATTTTTACAACTAGACTTGGATAATAATTTCACTGCAGTACAGAGCAATTTACCTTCTCAAAACAATAACTAGAATCTCACCTTGGTTCACACCCGTGAGATTCTGAAAATACCAGGTAATAATAACCTGAGAAAATTAAATTTAAAATCCATAATAATAATAATATTTATTTATTTCTAAGTACATTGAGATCTTAAATTAAACATTGATTCACCATGAATGCTTTTTGGTTTGCTATTTTAGGGTACCTTAATAGAAAAAAAAACGGGTTGCAGTCCGGGAGTGCCGGCAGAAGTGAAAACTTGAATATTAACATTGTGCATTTTTGATATTTTGGATGCGGTCTACTCTCCCTCCGTCTTCCGAATATTCGATCAGGTCACGTGTCCTGACGCGAGCTCCGTCTGACAAATTTTCGATCAGGTCACGAGTCCTTTTTTTTTTTTTGGTGGGAAATCATCAAATGACCTCTCCCGCTCTGGGCTGAGCGGAAGAGCGTGTCAGACTTTTACTGACTAAAACCCATCCGTGTTCTTTCAGTTGCCTGTGCCAGAGGCCACGGAATCTCTTTCGAACAACCCGCAGCCCTGGCAGGCATCGGCCCTAGCGGCCCCCGTCAGTTCGTGCTGACATCTCTTTGAGGCGCGCGTGGAACGCAACGCGCCGTCGACCCGGGCCTGGTCCTTACCGGGCGGCAAGCTGCCCATTGCTCGCCGCCCGCAAGCCCGCGCCTACGGTGGCCGGGAGTCGGCTGTTGACTCCCGTCTGCAAGTTAATGCCTGAGATGGTCTTTTGAGGAAAGAACCACACAGATTTGAGTGGACCAGTCCAGTCAGCGCACGCATTTGTCAGTAATCATGTAGCTCAACTCAGAACTTAAGGTGCTAAACCCATCATAAAATACCAAAGAAAGGACAATTGGGCGGGCAACATAGGGTGCTCTACCAGATTATCATTAAAACTAACTGGGCAAAAAACGGTCAAGTGAGTGCATGTACGCACAATGAAGAGTTCTGTAGTTGGGATGAATTTATCCCAAAACAAAATTAACAATTGCATGGTCCTCATGTGGCCTGACCGAGATTATGTCTGGACTTTAAAAGTGACTGTATCCACTGTGTCTGTTTTGGTCATACTTCTCAGACAGGTAAGTCAGTTAGGGAAACCCAAACTCATCTAGTTTTAAAATTATAATTTAATTTTGATGTGTAAGTGTTTTTGAACTAATTTACAGAAATTTCAAAGAAAGTATAGTTTATGTGTCCCAGCATTGGGAACATTTTAGGCTGATAGTATATTATGTAATCATTGAAATCTATACACATATCATAAAGCTGAAGAATTTGTTTGTTGGTTTGAAAGCACTAATCTCAGAAACTACCAGTTGGATTGGGAAAAAAACCTTTTTGCAGTTGATAGCAAGGTCTTTTTAACATCACACTACGACCCTCAGAGGCCAAATAAACGAAAAAGAAGTCAGAAATATTGTTCAGCGAAAACATAGTATATGTATCAGGTGGGAGATTTTATGTAAAAACCAGAAGTTTCAGGCAAATGAAGTCACAGGCAGGAGCTAGTAAATCAATAAAATCTATGAAAATATGGAGATGCGATATGCTTTGGAAGGGACATTATACTTCCCATCCTAGTCACGCTAGATGTTATGTCAGCTGAGATGTTTTGATAGCCAGCCCTGTCTATATAGAATATCATTTCTAAATCTTCCAGCTTGGCAATTTTTAAAGCACTATGTTTTCTACTATTTTATATCTTTAACCTAATAGTTTTCAAATTTAAAAGAATAAAAAAGTCAGCATGCCAGTTGTATTGTCAACATATAGCTGCTAAGTTAACACCGAACAAACAAATGTATTTAGAACAGCGGCATTTACTTGTGAGACCATAAATAATATTGTATATGTGGAGGTCGTGATGGGCCTGTTTATCAGCAATCATTTTCCTGCCAACCTACATACATAGTTTATTTTTATATAATATAAGTTCTTACCTGGTAAATGGGTAGAAACACTTCAAATGATATTCTTTCATCGGGCTTCAAATGTAGGGTGCATTTCTTCACATCAGATTCAGTAGGGTTCTGCCCAAGAGCTCGCAGGGCATCCCCAATCTGTGCTACATGTATCTTGCCATCTCCACGTGAATCAAATAGTTGGAATGCTTCCTGGAATTCTAAAAAGATACCAAACATTAAGTTAAATGATGAAATATAAGTTAATTTAGAAAAGTAGAACAGAGAGGGTGTGGCAGAGAAGGCGAGGAGTTGAGGATACCTTCCACGGAGGTTAGCTTCAGCTTGGTGGGCGGCTCGTACATGAACATGTTGCGAGGGCGTGTGGCGACGCACTAAGCGCGACCCACTCCGCGAGCGACCGAGGCCAAGCGACACACCTGGATCGCTTTAAAATACAAACCTTATATGGAAACTAGGGCGCTTGTAACAGCCACCGCTTTCGGTAAAGACGTTGATTGACATGACATGACTCACGGATTACGCGCGAGTGTCACAACGCAAGTCGACCCTCTGCGCTCATTTTAAGTGATTATACACGACCGAGAAGCTGGAGTGCAGCACGATCTTACGGTTCTGTTCATATTCACGGCACACCACAAGCGTGGCAAGCTTTATATTATCAGTTAATAACGACTCACCTGCCAGTTGATCTTCTGAATATCCAGCCTGTAACAAATTCACATTTAAATATATGTTTCTTAAAACCTACAGTTTTACATTAATTCTACACTAATTTATTGCCTCTAATTTACCATGTTATTTATTAATTTAGCCTCCTGGAGTGTAGATGTTTTAAAATGTATGAGTCATAAACAAGTAACTTAACCAAGTATGTATAATCAACATTCAACAAACACACTACCACAATAAAATTTATTCTCAAATCAACTATCAAGATTCTCATTCGTTCAACTGTTCAATGACAATGACATGACAATAGAGAAATCATGGAATTAGTTTGTACTATATTGAGAGAAATACAAGGTGGCAATTTAGTAATCTGCACCCGTCAAGGGAAAGATTCTACCCAACCAAACCATCATACAAGATACCATTACCATAGCCAACTTTCGCTATGAAACTTATAAATCCCAAAAAATCAAATTCTTGTAGTACATACAACAGTAGACTATTTCGATCCAGTTTTGAAGTTTTTTTATCGAATCGTTTTGAGATTCATTGCGAAAGTTGTTTGATATGACCCTATACCATTAGAATGACGAGTAGAATAACCCCATATGCTTTAATAAAATTGACTTTCAGTTGTAATAGAATTCGTCGTGGCGGTCTGCGTTGGTTGTAAAACACCATCCTGCAGAGATAAATCGAGGTGAATTCATGAATTGCTTCGAATACAAACCGCTATTCAACTTTTAAGAACAGAAAAAAATATCGTTTTCCAAAAAATACACTACAACGTTCTCATTTCGTATTACTTTAATTTCGAAAGTTACTGTCCTATGTTTTGCATTTTGCCACCGAAATTAAAGTTATGACTAAAATCGGAACGAACGCCGCCGCGCCGCGCCGCAATCTAGGGGATGGAAGGTTGCCTGGAAGAGATTGCAGAAAGCGATGAGGCTGCCCATTGCATGTTTTGTAGTGATGGTTGTATTTTCTGTTATGTATTTTCTGGTATACATACAATAAAGTATATATAAATAATAAATAAAATAATGATCGGTAAAAACTAAATTGTAGATGGCGTGACCATAGGTCTGTCCCTATGGCCTTCATTAATTTGACATTTCATTTCATATTCATTCATGAGATTGGTTTTATTTCACTATTTAGTTAGTTTCTGTGATTGGAAACTTAGAATTTATAGAACCTCGTTAATCACTTTCTTCAAAATGTTTCCGACAAAAACTCTATGAAAAGCTTTATGCCACAATCTTCTAAATTTTACGGTCTTTCGGCAAATGAAGTACTTCTCTCATTCAAGCCCTAAAATATCCATGTAGCACTGTATAAACGTTTTTATTTTTTAATAAGATTGTTAAATTATCACTTTTTGTTGCGATACCAACCCCGTACAAATTCGTATACCACTACTTCATAAGTAAATAACAGTGACAGGAAGTTATAACATAATACAAAAAGTGGATTTAAACGTATTTTTGAAGCCACAGATTGTAGCTCGTACTCGAAAATTACTCAAACGAAAGTTACTTAGACTGCGCGGTGGTGAGACCACATAGTCGCAGTCTCAGTCAGTCGTAGTTGCAGTCTAAGTTAAAATTCCACCAAATGAAGAGTCACATAAATCCTGTGCGTATATCGGTCTAGTAAACACGGAGAAATCTCAATTAAATACGCTCCCTCGAAAAACTTATCATTTGTTCTCAAATCAAATCAAATCAAAAATGTATAATATCAGCTTAAATAACATTACGCTAGTTACAATGAGGAGCCACCTTTTAAGTAATTAATTTACTTGTGTTAGGGTGCTCCGCCCTTCCCAAGTTACATTACTAGTTATTTAACTTGGGAAGGGCGGACCACCCTGTTCTAGGGCGTGTATTAAAATTAAGGGACGTACACACCAGTAGGCCGTAAAGTGACTTTGGTCGCCGATTTGTTAGGGGATGCGCCAGGGTAGCCCGCATAGGCACGCCACAATTGCGGCGATAACTCCCCTCTTTGAGGACCCTGGTCCAGGCCATGGTATCCGTAACATGGCGAGAGTACATGGGAAGCCGTCACCTCCTTCTGTGACGCGCCGCAGGAGACGCCCTGGACGTCGGGAGTCAACAGCTGACACCCGGCCACCGTAGGCGCGGGCTTGCGGGCGGCGAGCAATGGGCAGCTCGCCACCCGGGTCGACGGCGCGTTGTGTTCCAGGCGCGCCTCAAAGAGATGTCAGCACGAACTGACGGGGTCCGCTAGGGCCGATGCCCGCCAGGGCCGCGGGTTGTTCGAAAGAGATACCGTGGCCCCTGGCATAGGCAACTGAAGGAGCACGGGTGGGTTTTAGTCAGTAAAAGTATGACACGCCCTCCCGCTCCATCCAGAGCGGGAGACGTCATTTGATGATTTCCCACCAAAAAAGAATTGATTCAATCAATGCAAACAAATGTTTAGCGGTATCTACACACAACGCCACATGCGAACAACGCGTCATACTGATGTCACGCAAATCCTGGGGGTCTACTCCAAAGTAGTATCGGCCGAATGTTCGGCCGTTTCCTGCTACGATGTTACTATTTGGTTCGGTTGGTTCTGATCCTACACTCCTACACTCTTTCGAATATTGACTATGGTCCCGACCCAACTGAGCCGATCCAAACTTTTTTCGCATTTTTCATTAATATTCGGTTCGGCCATGTGTCGGTCCGATCCAAACATTCGCACTTTGCACTTCGGAGTAGACCCCCTGCATCTTGCAAGCAGGGTTTACCGAGCAACTAGCATACATACAATTTCCCGACATCAACCGTTGGGCAGTTGCCCGCCAGACACAACACCCGTCTGGTCGGAGGATCCTCCCTTTTCTATGGAATATGAGTGAACTTTACACCCTGTTCCTCATACCTCTATACTGGTGACCCCAAACATGAACGTCAGCGCAGCCTTCGTGCAAATTTACTTTAGCGTGACGTCATCATCATCACTCCCGCAAGCTTTAGCGGGGAGTCACCCAGCCAGCCAGCTTCCACGGCTTCAACGGGTATCCTGACCACTAGCATGCAGCGTCCGCGCATACCAGAGAGCCAATTCTCGTAATTTTAATAACGTTCATACGTTCAAAGTCTGAGGGGCAATTTTCGTAATTTTAAGAACGTTCACAGTCTGATCTCAGTCTCAATCTGTCAAAAAATACTCCTGATTTCCCTACATTTTGACAAGTTTTTGACATTTGTTTGTCGCCGAGATGAGACTGCGACTAGATTTTGAACGTTTTAAATTACGAGAATTGGCCTTCTGATCTGTCTCAATCTGTCAAAAAATACTTCTAATTCCCTTACATTTTGACAAGTTTTTGACATTTGTTTGTCGCCGAGATGAGACTGCGACTAGATTTTGAACGTTTTAAATTACGAGAATTGGCCTTCTGGTCATCACCCTCAGCCTCATCAGCAACTTTGGTACAGCACACTGCACGTTTGGCCGTTCAACAAGCAGAGCACCCTATCCTGGTCGACGCAGCAGCTAGCCTCAACCCGGCGCTGTACGACATCCGACGCACTGGATTATAACGCAGCGCCACCCCGACTCACTGGGGACATCTCCGCAGACAGTTCTGACTCACCGTGAACTATGCGGTAACAGGTTTCAACTCACTTGAACCTCGGCTGGCCTGGCAAGCCACGCAAGATACAAGACTCAGCCCACCATCGACCTCCGGTCTCCGGAGGGGAGTGATGTAGCGGTCTACAACGCCACATGCGAACAACGCGTCATACTGACGTCACGCAAATCCTGCATCTCGCAAGCAGAGTTTACCGCGCAACTAGCATAAAACAATTTCCCGACATCAACCGTTGGGCAGTTGCCCGTCAGACACACAGACATATATAGAGTAATTATATGTCTATGATCACTGTGATCAGACACAACACCCGTCTGGTCGGAGGATCCTCCCTTTTCTATGGAGTATGAGTGAACTTTACACCCTGTTCCTCATACCTCTTTATATGTAATATGCTGACACTTTTATAAATAAATGGCACACATTCATCTGACATTTATAAAGAGTTTAGATTTTAACCCAAGCTCTAAAGTTTTGTGCATAATGCTACGTACACACATTGCGACTTTAGTCGTCGACGACTCAACGATTTGATTAGAAAAACTCACCTCTACTCTACCATTAAGATTTTGACAGTCGATTTATCGCTACCTACCGATGTCAAAATCCAAAGAGTAATATAATAATACGGTCAAAATATATGTGCGGACGTGACATTTTGAAATCGCTAGTGACTCCAAATCAAGGAACTTCAAAGACATTAAATTATTTACTTGACATTAAATTATTTACTTGACAATAGACAGGACATTACGAACAAAATCGTAATCCAATACTTTTGTCCTAGTGGTCAAAAGTCGCTCAGTCTAGTGTCGTACGCCTGCGTGTCAAGACGTATTTGTGTCCACCAAAAGAAAAATATTTTCTAAGGAAACATGCCGAGTTGCGCATTACGATACTGCAAATCTTGTTATGGTAAAACAACTGGACCTAACTTCGGTTTATTTACGCATGAATTATTTATATTTACTCAGTAATTAGAATTAAATCACTTTCATAAAGAGATTTAGAAAATTTACTAATTTTGGAATAAACGCCCTCTATTGCTGAGTAGTTTTACTACTGCCTTGTTGAGATGTGATGTTGGTTATCGATTTTGTTATCGATAATATTTATTAAGGTAAATAATAAATAACACTTAAAATATAATACTGTTTGAAAATAATACCGTATGACCGAACTAAAGTATAGTAAACGGGCTATCTCTAAATCAGTTCAATCACGATTTTTTCTAACGGCGTATGCTGCAGAGCTAAACTTTTTTGACAATCTACATAAACTAATACTAAAGCTGCAGAGTTTGTTTGCTTGTTTGTTTGAGCGCGCTAATCTTTGGAACTACCAGTTGGATTTGGAAATTTCTTTTTGCATTTTAAAGCCCAGTTCTTGAAAAAGGCTATAGGTTATTTAACATTACGCTAGGATTAGAAGGCTATTAGAAGCCGAGCAAAAAAAAAAAATAAAAAAAAAAAGAACGCGATGTAAGCCGGTTAAAATGTATTTTATTGATCCTTTATTAAGTGGGAGTTTGTTAACAACTTTTAAAAGTTCGTCAATGGATGATAGGTCTGACGTTGGGGACATATGTAGCATGGCAGCCCATGCTCTGATCTGTTGGTAGTAGTCGCTATCATTATTTGGTCGACCGTCATGTATGAGATTTTTAAGTAGAACGCCCGTAATTTCCTCAATATAAGTGTTTTGAATTTTATATTTTGCACGTACGCAAGGTCGACTGATCTGTTTGCTTCAAAGAGCAGAGCTTATACTGTGGGTACTAAACAATGGATATAATACTTTCTTTTGGAAATAAATACTTATATTCATCATATAAATATTTGTATCCTGTGGGAATCGAACCCATGTCCTCGTGATTAGCAGTCTGACACTTGGATCACTAGATCATAATAACGATAATTTATTAATTTGTATGTAAAAACGAATTTTATAGATAAAAAACTTGTAAACATTGAAACTACTAATCATATTATTGATTTCCTAATTTTTTGGCACTTGTTCAATTCTATTCAAATGCGAAAAAATAGTCTTATAGTTTTTTTCAATATTATCGATACCTTTATATCTAAATGATAAAATCCCTACCACAGGTTTTAAAGTTTCTACTTAGTGTCACCCCCGCATTGCCAGACTTGTGAATTTAGTAGTTCTACGGATTTTTGGACCTCGCCTCGAATATGCGTATATCGATATAATAACATTTACAATTATTTGCAAACAAAAGTGTAAAAATAATTATTTTTGTAAAAACGAAATGCAACAGACAATTGTAAAAAAATGCGCTTTATTTATTTATTTATTTATTGACATAATAGGTCTACTTTACACAAAAATCGTAATAAACTAAGTGCTATAATAATTCGGAGGCAAAGCACGCTTAAAATTATTTTATTTTAAAATGTACATAGAAAACACACACTTGAAACTGATACCTAGCGCGTAATAATAGTAGCGAATAAAATTCTAAAATAGTTTTTACTGTCTGAAACAAGTTTTGCTTAATTTGTTTAGTTTTCAAAATTTATTTACCTGATTGTTTAAATGTATAATAAGTTTTTCAAGCTTAATCCACGGATTGAAAATCGGATCTGGCAACACTAACGACACTGGCCACCTACCGAGCGATAGCTGAATATATTTTAATAAATTTAATTCATTTTTACTCTTTGATGTCCCCAATTGCCGCTCTAATTTTTCTATATTACGCTAGATGGCATCACTGAGACATGGGATCACAGTTTTTCTATGACATTTCATTGCATAGCCTCTCTATTGTACCTATCTTAAATCTCTTTGAGGAACTTATATCCAACCCCAAATATACTGTACTCTTTGAGTGACTCCTACACCACACACAGAGACACAGGGCGTCTAAAGTCGCTCCGTCCGTTAGGCACCTAAAAAAAAAACTATCACTCTTTGTTTGTACTGGTTTTTTTTCAATAATTTTTTAGCTTACAAGATTTTAGTTTGTCTTGCCCTCATGAGTGACACTAGCTGTAAGAATTTTGAAAGACTATTCAGCTAAAGCATTATAGTGCTACAACGTTATTTTGACGACAGGTCAAAATCCACGAAAATCGGAATTAATGTCACCATCTTGTTTTTTCAAGACATTTCTCGACATTTTACAAAATAATATTGCAAAACTCTGAACCAAGAACATATTAATTTTCATATTCTTTATTGTGGATCATAGGTAGGTTAACAATACATACAGTGTTCTTAATACGTTAAAATAGGATCAGCTATGTCCCGCCGCTTAGGCATACAAGAACAATCACATAGTACCTAATTAAGATTAAATAATTTAAAGAAGTCAAAAATACACCAATTCCAATAAAATGTTAGAAGTAACTATAGAGCTATTAAACATTAGAAAAAAAAAATAAGATAAAAATATATATAATAAGTCCACCGATGTTAATTAATTGAATGTCAAAAAAGATAATAATAGATATTCAAGTTATCTTTAAAGGTACTGTACGCATCATGGTTGAGGTGAACTATATTGTGCAAGTGATTCGTCAGTTAAGAAATCTTTTACAGAGTAGTAACATTTGTACACTAACATGTCATGCAGTTTCTTTTTAAATATTTTTATTTCTTGAATATTTCTTTAATACACGGGATTTTATTAAATATACGTGGTGCCGCACAAAATATACTTTCGTAGAAGAAATGTGTCTTGCTAGCAACTGTATTTCACTTATCGCGATGCCATTCGGGTACAAAATTCAAAATATAATATTAATAATAATAATTAATTAATATTGTAATATTAATTGATTAATATTTAATTTGTGGATTTTACAAATACTGCGCTTTCAAATATATAAAGGCTTGGTAATGTCAATATTTTCATACTCTTAAAAAATGGTTTGATCAGCTGACTCCTGACACAGCGTTTTTGAGTAGCAAATGCACGTTGTTTGTTTACACTATTGCCCCAAAATATTACACCGTACCTACCTTAGAGATGAACTAACATGAGCGTGACATGCCGTAAAGAGGGCGGAGGTGTTCGCAACTTTTCTCAATCTGTAGAGTGCATATTATGAGAACTCATACCGTAAAGAGGGCGGAGGTGTTCGCAACTTTTCTCAATCTGTAGAGTGCATATTATGAGAACTTTAGTGTTTTACATAGATGGTCAATATGTGATTTCCACTTAAAGGTTACTGTCATTATGCAACCCTAGGAATTTGGTCACTTCAGTTTCTTCTATATTACTGTCTAAATATCGAATAGCCATAGGAGCAATACGATTAGTTCTTATTTTAATGTTCATAGTTTTCGTCTTTTTATTATTTATCATCAGATTGTTTTTAATCAGCCAGTCTATTATAATAAATGCTAAAGATTGATTAATGTCAGCTTCAAAATTAATGTTATTGTTATTCGTAAATAAAACCGTACTGTCATCCGCAAATAGTGTCATGTCATTATTCGTAACCAAAGGCATGTCATTTATATATATAAGTAAAAACAAACCGCCTACAATACTCCCTTGTGGAACACCAAGCTTAACAGTTCCAGCTTCCGATGCATACACTTCTTCAATTTTGTTAAAGGGCTTACCATTTTGACCTCGGTATACTGTTCTCTGTTGGTGAGATATGATTTTATTAGATTGTACACATTTTCCCTCACCCCATAAACATACAATTTATCTAACAGAATACTGTGATTAACGCAGTTAAAAGCCTTTGACATATCCATATATATAATGCTACAGCAGGGAGTCCTTTGTTTTATTTAGGAAGATAAATATCGCTACATTTATTGTTTTGTGTTTTCTAAAGCCATATTGACTAGGCGTTAATATATTATTATGACACTCGAAAAATGTTTTTTTGCAAAAAGCAGTGCAATGGGACTATAATTATTCATATTTGATTTGTCACCTTTTTTAAATATTGGTTTTATTACAGTTATTTTTAAATTAGCAACGTAGGTTATGGGCTCGGAGATAATTCCAGTTACATCTTTAATTATACTACTTAATATCCCATCAAAGCCTGAACTGTTTGAATTTTTCAAAAGTTTTTACAATTTTATATATGTCATCAGGACCCACCCCGCTCCCTGTCAACGTCATTTAAACACCAAAAGATTCTTGTAGCAGTTTACATACAAAGGATTCATTTTGGTAGACATTAGGATACTATTGTCCATTTGTTTTCTGGAATTTTTGCTGACCTGGGGGCTTACCACCAGCTCTTATAGCAGGACTTTGTTCTATTCTATGACTACGTCCAAAAAAGCAGTGCAGTTCAACTTCTGCCCTGCTATAACAGCTGGTGGTGAGGCCCCTAGGCTTTTTTGGCGTAGGGCACACTTTCCTGCTAATTTCATAAATCTGATTTTTCACTTTTTTTATTTTTATTTTTATACATACCTATATTCAACCGCGTGCCTTTTAGTCTGTGTTAAATAAATGTATTTGTTTTTTATTTCATTGTCTTTTGAATTTCGCGGACTATTCAACCGTAGACCGAGAATGTCAACCGTCCGCCACCGCCTCTATATCATAGAGTAAAATAAAATATAATATTATATCTGAGTCTGTCTATACAAGGCCTTCCCTTCGTAGAAAACATAATAAATAAAATTATTTTATATTATTTGAATTTCATGTTGTAACTTTAACTTGCTTATTCATGTTATTTTTTCATAATGTTTGAGTGCATTAACATTTTTATTGTTTTTTTTTATTAGTGTAATTTATCCGATCTAAAATAGTGGTAGGGTGTTCCATCGGTCGCCTCCTCTGTGTCTGTGGTCGCCTCCTCTATGTCTATGGTCGCCTCGGTCGGATACTCGGCCGGCGTAGTCGGTAGGTACCCGATATATTTTACTTTACTCTATCTATCTATGGTAGTCGGCAAATCAGCGAGCGAATGGCGATTGGTTGGTGAACGGACGGGCGTTGAAGAAAAGAAAATGGCAAAATGGTGTGATCCATTGATCGTTTTTAGAAGGTTAGTGTTCAGTAGATAATATTATTTATTTCATTAAAATAATTATTAATTGGTACTAGAGAGTTCTTAAAACCTGGTGCTAATTTTTGCAATTTCGGAAACGATTACCGTTATCGCGTTGTGTGGCAAGTCGTCGACAGACAGGCGACGGCGCCGTTCGGCTTTCGCTTTGTTCACTCATCTCCACGTGCCTTCCGCCATTTAGAGCGCATTTATCGGCAGATTGATGCAAATCAAACGAATTTTCATCGTCAAACAGATTAAAACTCAAGGATAAGATCATACGATTACGTATTTTCAAGTATTTGAATCAATCGATGACGAAAAATAATAAAGCCGCAACCCGGCGGCGTGGTCGTGCTCGGCGGCAACATTGAGTGCAGGTAGCAGCGGTGAGCAGCGACCTGTAGGCATCAGCAGTGCACTAGTATGTGAGTGAGGGCGCGTCCGCTGGTGCTGACAGTGCGTTATGTTGCAGGTGACAGCGCGAGGCGGGGCAATGGCTGCCGGCGCCGAGTTCGTCGACGGCTGGCTAGTCGCCCAAGTGTTGGGCGAAGGTGCTTATGGCGAGTAAGTTGATTTGTTCTAAATAGGTCTTAATCAACCGTAATCTGTTTAAAATGAAATTATCAAAAAAATATGTAGGCTACCAATGCTTGACTTAGCTGGCACTATGAAAGATATTGTCTTAATAAAAAAAAAAATGGTGATAATAACACGTCGTAAACTAGAAACAATTCCATCTACAAATTGTTTAAAGCATGAAAATTATTCTTTATTACTATAGGAGGAATTTCCTCTCTGAATGTTGTCTTTTTTAGATTTTTCTAGAAACAAACCCTAGTAGATATTTAACATCACCTTCACATCCTAATTCTTTGTTGTTCATTATATAATTAATCTTACAGCAAAGAATCTACTAAAAATATATTTAAAATACTGTTCTCTCTCATTATTTAAACAATGGGATTTATTGTTAGATTTAAACATCATGTGGTTGATCCACATAAACATGGTAAATATTTGATATGTGTGCTGTGTGTGTGCCCCAGTAATTATTGGAACAAACCGGGCATTAAAATACATTTTTCTAATATTATTAATTTATTTAAAAAAAAAAACGGATTTTTGGAAAAAAAAACTGTTGCTGTCTCACTTTGAAACCAAGATAAGTATAAAAAATTTCAATTAACAGTGTGTAACAGAATATTTGCAATCAGCATGACATGTGTGACCAAATTTAAGAATGTAAACAAAGCAAAAGGTGTACCTATGTAAGGATTATAGCAGGTGGCTTCAGACTTCAGTGGGCACCTCATATATCAAGTCTAGCAGTAAGGCTCAGTTCGGCTGCCTACGCCGTCAGGAAAGTAAGACAATACACTGACGTCGATACAGTTTGTTTAGTCTGTTTTAGTTATTTTCACAGCGTTATGTCCTACGGTATTCTGATGTGGGGCAAAGCCGCTGATATAAAAAATATATTTGGCCTTCAAAAACGAGCTGTTCAAGCAATTTACCAGCTAGGTGCCAGAGTTTCTCTAAGAGATTTTTTTAAAGATATTGGTATTCTCATGGTTGCATCGCAATTCATCTTCATCAACATCTTATATATTAGGCAAAATTTACACTTGTACACTAAAAACAGTGATATTCAGAGTGTTAACACTAGAAATAAGGACAAACTACATGCCCCCTTTCACCGGCTTCATAAGATTTATAACTCATTTGTTTTGCTTGGTATAACCTTTTATAACAAGATACCCTTTTCTTTGCTAGACTTGCCTCTTAATGCATTTAAAGCACAAGTAAAGTCCAACCTTTGTTCAAAGGCATACTATTCCATCAACAATTACTTACACGATAAGAATAGTTGGTCGCCCTAATTAACTCAAGACAATGTTCATGTTCTTTTTCCAAAATTAGCTTACTGACAGGTTATTGTTATTAGTATTAACTTCCTTTATTTATTTTATTTGGTCCTAGTTTATCATTTGTGACTTCAAGTGACATCTATGAGAACAGAACCCCAGCAATGCATAAATAGGTAAGCTGTCACGCTCACACCCTTTATGCCTGGAGGCTTTTATTTAGGTGGTAAATTTTCATTTACATTTTAATTTTAATTAATTATTTTTTAGCTTGAGTACGTATAGTTTTTATTATATATGTTGGTATATTGGCGTGGCTAGCTGACATTATGGCAAATAATTTAATTTTATGTTCTGTGCCTTGGAATGTTAATTACTTAACACCTAGTATTGTATACAATCAAGTATTTTCTAACTGAACAGACAGCTGCGCTGCTGGGCAGTTTGTTGCGCCACTTCTTTTTCCCAGCAATAGCACTAGGAAGTGGTGAAGGGCGGGCGTTTTTGAGGGACTGTCTTTTGTAATTTTAACTAGCCTAATTTGACTAAACGACTTTTGATTTTGGCATTCTGTAGCAATGTCTACAATGGTATAAAGGAGTGACTTTATGTATGTATATAATAAGAGAGAAATAACCACAAACCTAAGAAGGGGTTATTGTACTCATCATTATGAACAATTTTTTTATAGGGGGCAACTCGTTATAAAATAATCAGCTGTTTGTGGGTTTTCTTTTGTGTCAATTGATATAATTATGCCAATTTCATGTTGCATCTCTACTTTAAAGAAAATTCATATGGTGATGGGGGTGCCTATGCCTCATCGGTTGTATGCCCTTTGAAACAGTTTTCCAAACTACCTATATTGCAAGTTAAAGAATTGTGTTTATTTTTAATGCAACAGGCCCAAATGTGAGGTGATTTTTATTTTTTTTTATTTTAATTTTCTTTGTCTATGTAGTATATCACTGCTGGGCCTTTGCCCACAAAACAGAGAGGTTTGTGCGATGCCTGGCCATGTTGGCCCTGCAAATATGATCTGATCAACCTTCACTGCAGTCTACCTCTACAACAATATCCTCGGTGTCCAGTGATCTGTACCCGTCTCCCTGGCGATGTGGCCAGCCAACTCCCACATCAGTCTAGCTGTTTTGTGCTGCAGATTAGGATGGGTAGAATATACTTGTTGCTGAGTTTTCTTTTCAGTGTTTTTGAAAGACTTGTTTCAACAACACATGAAAGGAAAGTCTTCCAAGTATTTTGAACTCTTCTTTGGGCTTCCTAGTCTTGCCTATTTTTTAATGACACTGTGTTATACATACAGGCTGATTTTTTAAAGACCAGCCAAATTTAAGGATGTGGTACAGACCATCAAACTGAACAACTTTTTCCATGGGACAAATAGCGTAATCGCGAAAATTTTATCAACTGTCCCATAGAAAACTTCAATACCTACTCGACCTAAATGTATGGGACGGCTGAATTTTTATTCGCGATTACGATGTTGGTCCCATGGAGAAAGTTGTTCAGTTTGATGGTCTGTACCACATCCTTAAATTTGGCTGGTCTTTAAAAAATCAGCCTGTATATGTATACTAGCTTCTGCCCGATGCTTCGCCCGCGTGGTCGTTGGAAATTATCCCACGAGAACATGCTACCAGGATAAAAAGTATGTCCTTCCCCAGGATGCCATCTATCTCTTTGCTTAATCAGAACTTCAGTGGTTTAGGTGTGAAAATGTAACAGTGTACAGTTTCAAGTTCAAAACCTCCCCTTAAAAATTGAAATTACAACTTTTTGCCCCGTCAGGGGTCAATTTTCGACGACTTTACATACAATTGTTTTTTGTCGTATTAATACCTACTGAGTTTCGAGTTAATTGGACCGCGCATTCAATTACTTCCACACAAACCTAAACATCCCTATATCTCCCTCTGAGGGGTAGTTTTGAAAAACTTATAATAATAAACTTTATTATCTACTTACTTATTATATTTATTAATTTTATTTATTATGGGATAATTAACAACTACAACATATATATAATACATAAGCAAGTAATGTTGCAGTCCACTGCATTATCCGCGAGTATTCTTGCCAAGTTTCAAGTTTATTAACTAAATGAATAAGATTTTTCATATAAACTACCCCGCTTTTCACCCCCACAGGGGTGGAATTTAAAAAAATCGTTTGGGATGTATTCATAACTTGATTCAAAGATTATTTATACTAATTTTCGAGTTAACCAAGCCATGCAGTAAAATCCTCCCCTGTAAAATTGACTACCCCTTTTCAGCCCGTCAGGGGTAATTTTCAAAAAACCCTGAAACACATTATTCTTTACTTTCGATCCTAGGTATAAATAGTGAGTTTCGAGATAATCGAACCGCGCGCTAAAATTCTTCCACACAAACTTTAAAACCCCCCAATCCCCTTTTAGGGGGTAGTTTAGAAAAACATAAAATGGCAAACTTCATAATTTACTTAGATTAGTATTGGTGCCAAGTTTCAAGTTTATTAACTCAAGGAATAAGATCTTCCATACAAACAAAATCCCCCCATTTCACCCTCTTAGGGTTAGAATTTCGGAAAACCCTTTCTTAGTGGATACCTACTCTTCACTAGGAACACCCTCCAAATTTCATGTCTCTAGGACCAGCGGTTTAGGCTGTGCGTTGATGTATCAGTCAGTCAGGACTTTGAATTTTCTTAATAAATAGATTCATCGACTTAGGGCTGATTGTTCCATCGCCAGATAACTTTTATTCGAGGAATAAAATTGACGTTCGACAGTTTTTGTATGAAATAACTGTCAAAATTTCAAAATTATTCTTCGAACAAAGTTATCAGATGAATGAAAAATCAGCCCTTATTGTAACACATGCCCGACACTTCGACCCTACTGTTAGTGCTCTGTTCATTGAAAGTCCAAACCTCAACACTTGCTGTTAGTAATGGGTAACTCATCACTCAACTTTTATGTGAGGATGAGGGAGCCCCTCAATTTACCTCGCGAGGTCCTCACAAGATACCCCTCATTTGAGGCGAGGAATCGTATGACGGCGTATTCACCTCAACGACTCGTGAGCCCGAGCCGAACTCAAACAAAGCTCCGAGGGAATGAGGCGGGCGGGTGCAACGACGACTCACAAGTCACGACTCTCCCATAATCCGATTATTCACGTCTTCACTCTCACACACATAATTTTCTTTCGCTCATAAATTTTAGACCGCCAAAATAAATGAATGAATGAATTTTTTTGTATCTCTTCTTAATCTAAACAATATCCTACCAAACGTCAGTACTACACTCACCACACACACGACACAACAAACATCATTATTTCATTAGGTACATACCAACATCATAATGTTTACTGTGTTAGTGTGCTGTCAAAATTTCAAGACCAGACCTCACCTCACTCATTCTCAATTCTATAAACAATTTTTGAGTCTGTTCATTCGCCAACTGAGCTCACTCAATACTCACTCGCGAGTACTCGCGAGTCACGAACTCGCTTGCCTTGATTTCCTATTGTCAATGTCAATTTTTAGGTGAACGAGTGAGGTGATGAGGGATGAGGTGGTTCAATATTGAAATTTGAGTAACTCTTTCAATTTGCGAAAACGAGTACCTCAAACGAGGTGCCTCATGAGTGAGAGACACATCACTACTTGCTGTGCTCAAATCTAGCATTTGAAGTTGGTGATGTGGCGAATAGCACAACAACATCAGCAAAACGGAGTGTTAGCTGACCGACCGAGATTTCTGTGCCATAGGCTTCTCCCCGTTCATATTTATACCCCGTTTTAGTCAAGACAGTAAAAAAGTCAGCCGGTATATACAAGCTGTTGTTTTGCATCCTCGTCAAATTTCAGGAGGCTGTTATGAAAGACATAAATAATCAGATAAAATTACGATCCCTGGTAAATAATGAATACATACTTGTTTTTTTTAGTTATTTAGTTTGACAGTATTTCAGAATACACCACTTTCAAAAACAGAATCGCGTTATGGTATCGTATAAGCGGCCGCGTTTTTATGCGTGTGTAAATGGGCAGTTACAGTGCGGTCTCACACAGGCCGCGTTTTAAAATGCGTGTCCCACACATACCGATTACCGAAAATTAGAAAAAAATTAAATTAAATACCTACTTATTTTATTATTGATTCATGTCGAGAGTCAGTAGCATAGTTACCTCCTTGAATTTGACGAGGATGCAAAACGACACCTTGTTTATACTGGTAGGATATTCAACTACGCATTCAGTACATCAAACTAAGTGACATTGCCCAAAAATAATGGCTGGGAAACGACTAATATTATTGGTGTGAAAATTTGTTGTTTGCGGTAGCGCGCAATGTAACACGCAAAACATTGTGGTTATGGGTACATGCAACGATACAGGGGTCGTGGGAGCATTTAAAGTTTTGTTATAACATTAAAAACTGGTAGACATGGTCCCGTTTTCACCCTTTTTGTACAAGCCAAAAGAAAAAATGTTTACTTATAAATAGAAGAACTCACTTTGGTACTTAGCAGACATGCTGCTTTTAGTATTTGCGACTAGGGAAAATAATCTCATGTAATTAACTAACTTTTTCTTAATTTAAACTCGCGGCTTCGTCCCCGTGCGAAGTGCTAGTAAAAAAATGCGGCCATTTAGGTATGCTATAGCAGTGGTGGCCCAGTGCACACTTGCACTGGGTAGCATGACGGCCGCGACTTGAGAGTTGTGTAAATTATTTCATCACTACTGCTCTTAAGACAGTAAATGAAAAGATCGTGCGGAAACTAGAACTAAACATTCGAAAACAACACACATGGGCCTGCGTGCTGGATTATGGCCCACTACCTCTTACAAGAGAGGGGGCCGCTGATTATATTGAGGTATCAAGTATAAAGTTAAGTTTATCCTTCGAATCGGAATCGAAACTGTGTATGGGCCGTATCCTAAAGTAGCACGCAGTCCACTCTCCACTCCAATTTTTTTTTCAATTCCCAAGTTAAGTTGGACCTTCAATTCGGAATTTGAAATTCATAGGCCATCATATGAGTGAAACCGCGGGCAGCCGGTCACAACTTTAAGACGGAACCCTCAGGGAGCGAGGGCTACTCACACTTGTCCGGTATTTTTAGTTCATTTCAAGGGGTCCATGAGGAAAACGAAGTCCTGCCGTGCAATATATAATTAATATATTACGTGCAATTAATATACGTGCAATTATTAATTTACGTGCGTTTGGATGAAAATCTAATTATTAAATTTGAATCTTTAGATATCAAAATAAATTATTTGATGATCACAAGGACATTATACGAGATAACATTTGCTCTTTACAGTATGTCAATTGGTTATAAAGTTTCAGAAATAATAGAAAATTACTGAAACGTAAAATGCCGCTAAAACATTCACGAATACAACTTTCATTCGTGCACATGACATTATGCTTTGTGCAGACATTTTGTCCATTTACACATTGATGGCGCTGTATAAATACGTAATTTTTCTGACTCGCGATGTTCATACTTTACGCGGATTGATGATATTGTCGGTATTGTCATTGGGTGATGTAGATTGGTTGGATGTTGTTCTATTGATTTCTATTGGTTTTGGTTGTTTTAAATACTTCGTTCCTTCTCTTTGTAATTCTGATTTACGATTGTTTCTATCTCATGTTGAGGTAATAATAATAATAAAGCTGAAGAGTTTGGTTGTTTGAACGCGCCAATGCCCAGAACTATTAGTCTGATATGAAAAAATATTTTTGCATTTGATTGATAGTCCAATTCTTGAGCACGATTGATTCACGCTACGACTCTTCGGAGCCTAGCAGAAAGAAAAAAAGTCTGAAAGAACGCTAAAGGTCTCTGCACACCGCGGGCGGGGCGGGGCGGGACGGGACGGCGACGCGACGCTGTACGGACGACGCCACACAGAGCCGCCCCGCTCGACGCGACGGTAACCGTCGCGCTCCGCCGCCGCCGCGTCGAGCGGCGAATACAAGTCAGTCAAGCGGCGGGGCGGGGCGTGGCGCGACGCGAGCGCGTTTTTGATTTATTTCATGTACCCATTTCCGTTTACGTTGTTTTTTCTTAGCTAGCGCAACTATGAGCAATAGTGTTTCCATGTCTGAATCGCTCAACATCATTTTCGATAAAAAAAGGCGCGGCGGGACGGGACTTGATTGCGCCAGCAGTGTGAACACTACCGCCGCGCCAGGGCCGCGTCGCCATCCCGTCCCGCCCCGCCCCGCCCGCTGTGTGCATAGACCTTAAAGGTCTCGGGGGCGCCCCGCCGCTTCTGTCTTGTATTCCCTACTCGGCGCGGCGGCGGCGGGGCGCGACGATTACCGTCGCGTCCAGCGGGGCGGCTCCGTGTGGCGTCGTCCGTAATATCTAGTACATTACAACTGTTCAGCGTCGCGTCGACGTCCCGTCCCGCCCCGCCCCGCCCCGCCCCGCCCGCTGTGTGCATAGACCTTTAGGTCTCTGCACACAGCAACTGAAGGAACACGGGTGGATTTTAGTCAGTAAAAGTCTGACACGCCCTTCCGCTCAGCCCAGAGCGGGAGAGGTCATTTGATGATTTCTCAACCAAAGAAAAAAAAAAAAAGTGTGGGAAGATAGGGGTGATGATGAACTCTGCATTCAAATCTGTCAGTGAACAACAGTTCACTGACAGATTTGAATGCTGAGTTGTGTATTATTACTCTACTCAGTGCCACATATGCCTGCCCTTTGGCTAACAATTAGTATATTATAGCCACAAAAAATTATAAAATAAAAACTTTTTAACAAAAAAATTAAACCGCCGAAAAAACTGAAAAGAAAAAAATAAAAAATCATTTTTATTTAACCTTAATAACTAAGTTCTTAAACTAATGTAAGTATACCTAAATAGTTTTGAGTCTGCGCCGTTTAAATTTAAGGCAATTTAGTGATCTTTTTTTATTGAATGTTTAACGCAGAATCAAAATTACTTAGGTATAAGTACTTACATTAGTTTAAGAACTTGGTTATTAAGGTTAAATAAAAAAACTATTATTTTTTGCTTTTCAGTTTTTTCGGCGGTTTAATTTTTTTTGTTTAAAAGTTTTTTTACTCATATTATTCGTTTTAATTATTAATTTTGACGAACGACTTTGTTTCGGACGGCATTATTGTTGTTATGACACACAGAGCTACAAGCGACAAAATTTACTTAGAACTAAAATCCACATTCTGATGGTATCATTTCACGCTGTTTTACAAAAGCTCTGATAGTTGACCCGCTGCATTGATAAATGCAAAACGTTAAACAATCTTGCGTGTTAAAGTTCAGTCATTATGTATAACCACTAAACGTCGTTCAATTGTGCTACATAACGGAGATGTTTTGTAAAACGACTAGCGGTTTTGTAAAACAGCGAATTCGACAATCCATCTGCGAAATATCAGCGAATCTTGCTATTAAGCGCACTCGGACATAGTAAACACTAAAATAATGTTCGGAAATTATTTTTTCGTACGTTATTAAGAGATTCGTAAATCTTAATTACCGTAGAAATATAGCCCTTTGGGCGCAATTAGTCCTCTTAACATACATGGGGTGTTTCATCATGGGGAAGCCTTTGGAGAGAATTATAAATGGTTTTATAACGTGCTATTTCTTATAAAGTACTTCTCGAAGGTCAAATACCTCGTAACTGCAATTATTGGTTAATTTTACATTTTGATGCGAAATTGTCCATCACGCAATTTTCCCTCTTTCTGGTGATACCTTGTATGTACAGGAGGTTTATTTCACTTAAAAAACTGACTAGTGACATCTCGTAACAAGACTGAAGCACTTTGTAAGGTGGGACCTTGTAAGTTTAATAGACACCAAGCATCCCAAGGTGATTTTTTATGTACATACAAGAAAACATACGGTATTTTATTTAATATTCAATAAAATAACCAAAAGCATGCAGGCCACATCTAATAGTTAGGCTAAGTACAAAGATCAGACATTAGATCAGACAAGACATTGTCTGCTGTTGCGCTTAATCTTGATTTGATGTTTTCGTTCGAGTACTAAATGCGTACAATTCTTTAGTGTATACTATGTCTGGGTCCCGGTCCCGGGTGCGCCTTATAACTCGTGCCAATCACTACTTCATTATTCCTTGAGTTTTTTTTTTTCACACTTACTGTAAAGAATATAAATGGCACAATTTACCTGAAAGCATGTTTTTTAAATCCATCACTGTAGCGATGGCGCGGCCAGGGAGTTTCGGCAAATAGGGATACAGAAAAATATAATTTTTCAATACAATTTATAATTTTTTCTCGAAGGAAATCCCAATGTTTATACATATAACTCGAAGAACGATGCGATAGATTTGTGTTGCTGCCCCGTGTCGAACGGACTTCTTTGGCGAACGCGGAACTAGATCGACACTGCAATTTGGAGAGAAAAAACACGACGTGAGCGAGTCACGGCGGCTCGGCGCATCCTTGAAAGTTTATCTACCTCGCGCGGTCACTGCCGCCGCCGCCGACGCCGATCGTTGTTCTATGACAACCTTGTATTTTCGGCGCACAAGTTTGCACAATAGCACATTACGTTCGCACTCCCGCGTAATCTAAGTAACAAGCGAGTTCCGACTTCGTCTGACTGTATTCGTCTCGTGGCGCAGAGTGCGGCTGCTGGTGCACGCGCGCAGCGGCGCCGCCGTGGCGCTGAAGGTGGTGCGCGGCGCGGCGCAGGACAGGCCGGGCGCGGCGCAGGACGGGCCGGGCGCGGCGCAGGACGGGCCGGGCGCGGCGCAGGACGGGCCGGGCGCGGCGCAGGACGGGCCGGGCGTGGCGCAGGATGGGCCGGGCGCGGCGCGCGAGGCCGCGCTGCATCGCGCGCTGCGCCACCCGCACGTGCTGCGCTGCCTGGGCGAGCGCACGCACCAGGGCCTGCACTACATGTTCCTGGAGTACGCGCCCGGCGGCGAGCTGTTCGACCGCATTGGTGAGCGCGGGCGAGCGGGAGCGGGCGCGCGCGGCCCGTGAGCCCGCACTGACCGCGACTGTGTGCAGAGCCGGACGTGGGCATGCGCGAGGAGGAGGCGCGGCGCTTCTGGCGCCAGCTGCTGAGTGGCCTGGCGTACCTGCACGGCCGCGGCGTGGCGCACCGCGACATCAAGCCCGAGAACCTGCTGCTGGACAACCGCGACCAGCTCAAGATCTCTGACTTCGGCATGGCGACACTCTTCAGGTGAGGTACGTTTATGCTCTATTCCACTGCGATGCCTGTGGAGAACAAAACGCTCCAACTCCCTTTTACCGCTACACCTTTTGATCGTTTACATGTATCATTTTGAAACTTTTAATCAAAATGTCTTCTAAATACTTAACTTACTTGTAAATGGAACTCGCGAACTAAGGGCTTTTAAAAACAATGTCGAGCGGGTACTGTACGTTGCCTTTCATTTTGGTCACGACGTACCTATACTGTCCATTACAGTAGAGAGTACTTCAGAGTAGTGCACGAGTCTGTATCGCTGGCACGTTACAGGCACGGCGCGCGCGAGCGACTGCTGTCGCGCGTGTGCGGCACGGCGCCCTACGCCGCGCCCGAGGTGCTGCGCGCGCGCGAGCGGGCCTACCGCGCGCCGCCCGCCGACCTGTGGGCGGCCGCGCTCGTGCTGCTCGCCATGCTGGCCGGCGGTGAGTAGTCCGCTCCGCAGCCTCGCCGCGCCGCCGCCGCGCCGACCGCTCCGAGTCGCGGCTCGTCTCTTTGGTATCCTAGCTGTAGGCGTGTTCGCAGACCCTAAAGTTATGGTACCGAAGTTACGAGTCGCGGCGCACGCACCTCCGCTCGGGACCTTCGTCGTCGTCGGTGAGCAGCTTCCGTCGATCGTCGTCCGCCGGCGTCCACCGCCCTGTCTTAACTCATCGTGCTGTGTGTCCGAAGAGTTGCCGTGGGAGCGCGCGTGCGACGCGGACCCGCGCTTCGCGGCGTGGAGCGCGTGGCGCGGCGCGGGCGCGGCTCCGCGCGGCCCGTGGCGCAAGCTGAGCGCGTCGGCGCTGGCGCTGCTGCGGCGCGCGCTGGCCCCCGACGCGTCGCGCCGCGCGGCGCTGCCCGCGCTGCTGGAGCTGCCCTGGATGCGCGAGCCGCCCTGGCTGCGCGAGCCCGCCGGTGAGTGCCGCCCCGCAGCCCGCGCGCGTCCCGGCGCGCGGCCGTGTCAGGTACTAGGTGACTCTGAGTGGGTCCGGTCTCGGAGCCGCCTCGTGCCTCAGCACGGCGCGCGCCGCTCGGCAGCCGGAGGAGCGCCTCGCCTCGTCGTGGACTCGCGCGGCTCGGCTCTTTGGCGATTTAGCTCCGTGACGTGAGAAATGCTCATAAAGCTAGATTACCAAAGCACCGCGCCGTAGCACTATCTACGCGTCGGCCACGGGTCTTTGTCTGCGTCTTCATCTTTCTTGTCTTGTTTTATTTCGTTTGGTATGTGTATGGCAATGGACTCTCAAAAACATTATGTATGTCCTAGTACAATCGATTTTTTTTTATCTCTGATATCTCACATTTATTCTCGTGATTTTAATAATGGGTTGCCTCTATCTGGCAGAATCTCGATGCTCCGAAATTTATTTGGCATAACACACTTGGCATAATCTTCTATAAACGAATATTTTTAAGACATAAAAGTTATTTAATATAATTATTATTTGGCTGAATGTTTATATGTCCGAATTTACAATGGCATACTTTTGAGATAGCAGAATTTTATTTGCCATAATTAATTATCTTCGGCAAAGTTAAAATTTCCCATATTTTCGTTTAGCATAACGTTCACTTTGCATACTATGAACATGGCAGAATTTCGTTTGGAATAATTTTATTAGGCATATTGCCATTTCTATAAAATAGCATTATTAACCTTAAATTAAAATATTGTCGTGAAAAGTTAATAATATATTGTGCTACAAAAGTTAGTGACAGAAACGAATCGCTGCAAAACCGACACCTAGATAAATTACACTCTAAGAGCCGGCGCCCACTAGCGGCACGGCACGGCAAGGGATTTTTATGCGACTAATAGAAAATATAACTTAAAAGTATGACAATAAAATTGAAATTTCATCGGCAGCAATGATGCCGCGATATCCTTAGGCATGCCGCGACGTCCTTTGGCATCATCATTGAAATTTCAATTTTATTGTCATACATTTAAGTTATATTTCTATTCGTCGCATAAAAATCCCTTGCCATGCCGTGCCGCCAGTGGGCGCCGGCCCTAAGGGTAGGGCAGACAAGACTACGTTCTTGTCTGCCCTACCCCTAGAGTGTAATTTAAGCCCGCGGAGGGGCAAGGCGACCCGCGAACTGAGGAGCAGGTGGTATGAGCCCTCGCCGCCGCGGCTGAGGAGCAGGTGGTATGAGCCCTCGCCGCCGCGGCTGAGGAGCAGGTGGTATGAGCCCTCGCCGCCGCGGCTGAGGAGCAGGTGGTATGAGCCCTCGCCGCCGCGGCTGAGGAGCAGGTGGTATGAGCCCTCGCCGCCGCGGCTGAGGAGCAGGTGGTATGAGCCCTCGCCGCCGCGGCTGAGGAGCAGGTGGTATGAGCCCTCGCCGCCGCGGCTGAGGAGCAGGTGGTATGAGCCCTCGCCGCCGCGGCTGAGGAGCAGGTGGTATGAGCCCTCGCCGCCGCGGCTGAGGAGCAGGTGGTATGAGCCCTCGCCGCCGCGGCTGAGGAGCAGGTGGTATGAGCCCTCGCCGCCGCGGCTGAGGAGCAGGTGGTATGAGCCCTCGCCGCCGCGGCTGAGGAGCAGGTGGTATGAGCCCTCGCCAGCGCGGCTGAGGCCGGCAAGCCAAAGCTGGGGTGGTGAGCCTTCAAACCATCTGCGACGATATGCTCGCGTGGGACCGCCGAAGCCCTGCAGCACCGGAGCCGTGACAGAAACCATGCCTGCTGCATGCTTGCTGCATGCATGGTGTATGCTTGTTTGCATGTTCGCTTGCATGCTGCATGCTTGCTGCACGCATGGTGAATGAATGAATTTTCTGTAATGTGATAGATGAGTCTTTCAATTATTATGGATATGAAATGTATGCCAAAAGATTATTCTAACTGTAAACTTTCTGAGATATGATAGTTCTGCCTTTTAATGACTATTGATATGAAATGTATGCCAAAAGACGATTCTGATTGTGAACTTTCTGTGATATGATGGTTCTACTTAATTATTATGGATATGTAATTGATGCTTATAGATGATTCCGACTTACAAAATTATGAGTTTTGAATGTATGACAAATGAGTGTTTGCCAAACGATTTTCTGCGAAATGAAGTTTATGCTATGCGCTGTTATGCAAAATAATATTATGACTAAAAAAGTTCAGCTATAAAGGGTGGACCCTTTAATAATAGTTAATAGCTCAAATGATTACCATAAATCAGTCTTAGATTTTAAACACAATGCCTGATCAATGATCCTAGAGTATCGGAGAGCCGATTTTTTCGATTATCTTACTATATACACACTGGGTATATAAATAACTGAAAAGCCCGAATTGGGGTCATTGAAATCATCATTATGAATAACTTTTACTTTGAAATACAAAATGAATGCGACAAGCATACTTAGGCCAAGATAATTAGTCGTTGCTAAAGCAAAATAAGGATTAGTCAAAAGTATAAATAACTTCAGGAAGAACTTCTTTGACTTGCTACTTTAGCATTGGCGAAGTCTCCGACACCGATGTAATAATCGTGTGTATGGACATTGCTTTGCTTAGCACTAGCTTAGTATAGTCTATTGATATGCAAAAAGACTGCAAAATTAATGTAATGTCCGAAACGAGTATTTCTCCTATTCAAAAATCGTTCGAATCAGAAGTTCAGTTATTCCGTTTATCACATCCACCTCAGGGTGGATTTTCGCCTTAAGGTGGATAAACGTAATAACCCCAATGTTTACTTCACTTTCGTAAAGGACAACGTGCGTGCTAGGCCAACTGTTCTGTTATTTAGTCAAGTTTGTGAACATTAATTGAATTTTTATCGTGATTTCATTGTTGTTCTCATAGTGAGTTGTTTCATAATGATGGATACAATGACCCCCCTTTTCGGGTTTGAGTTATTTCAATCACACGTTGTATGTAAAAAGGAACTTGCATTCTTGAACTTTATTGCGGGATATAAATAAAAAATGTGTTCTTAAAAATCGATAACACGTCGCCGGAATCGAAACCGAGACGAATTTCCCGACCGTTCCCGTCGACAGAGGGAGAGGCGCGCGCGTGGCGCTCGCAGCCGGCCGCGGCCGACGCGACCGACGCGCCCGACGAGCTGTCGGCCGCCGACATGGACGCGCTCATCAGCTACTCGCAGCCCGCGCACGCCGACGACCTGCTGCTGGCCACGCCGGCCGACGGCGCCGCGCTGGCCCCGCTCGGGCGCCGCATGACGCGCGTGTGGCTGCACGCCGACGAGGCGCAGGCCATGGCCGCGCTGGGCGACGCGCTGCGCTCGCGCGGCTACGTGTGGCGCCGCCTGCACCCGCGCCTGGTGAGTCGCGCGCCTGCCGAGTCGCGCGCCGGCCGAGTCGCGCGCCTGCCAAGTCGCGCGCCTGCAGAGTCGCGCGCCTGCCGCCGGGAGGCTCCGACGCCCTTGCTGACCGATCCTTGTGCTGACAGATGGCGATAGAGTGCGGTGCGGAGCTGAAGATGCGCGCGTGGGCGATGCGCTGCGGCGGCGCGGAGGGCGGCGCGCGCACGTTGCTGGAGTTCCGGCGCGCGCGCGGCTGCGGGCTGCAGTTCAAGCGCCGCTACGTGGAGCTGCGCGACGCGCTGCAAGCGCTGCACGCGCCGGCGCCTGCGCACGCCGAGCTGCTCCACGTGCCGCACTACGCCACGTGACGCACGTACGGAGCTGATGTTTAATTCGTACCACTAATTAAATGTTCATTATTGGTTTTAAAGTTCTAATGAAGTAATGATTATTGATATGTGTGGACGAATTTTCTGTTTTGAACATTATCAGCATGTTTCTGTATAGCTATTTAAGGGACCATGATGAGCCTGTTCTAAGGCATAAATAAAAAAGCTATTATTATTATGTAATTTTTCCATGTCAAAAATAAGGATTAAGTATGTAGTTCATTAAATAAACCTTTTACACAAATTACGAATAGTTTTATTTCAAGTTCAATCAGGAATTACCTCACGAAATGTCGCAAGTCCTTACGTAAAATGTGAAGTATTAGGTATATTATACAGGCTGATTTTTTAAAGACCAGCCAAATTTAAGGATGTGGTACAGACCATCAAACTGAACAACTTTCTCCATGGGACAAATAGCGTAATCGCGAATCGAAAATTTTATCAACTGTCCCATAGAAAACTTCAATACCTACTCGACCTAAATGTATGGGACGGCTGAATTTTTATTCGCGATTACGATGTTGGTCCCATGGAGAAAGTTGTTCAGTTTGATGGTCTGTACCACATCCTTAAATTTGGCTGGTCTTTAAAAAATCAAAAAAATGTTATGCACGAAAATTAAAGGCAAGTTTGAACATGTGGATTTGGATTGAGTGATCTTTTTTATTTCGTGACAAAATGTGATTATAATAATAATAATAAATAAACTTTATTGAGCAAAACATTTTGAGTAACAAACGAACTTATCTACTACAACAGTATAAAAATTACAGAAACATAGGCATGTTAGAGTGGATAGCAGAGAAAGACCCAGTCCTGTGCTAGGAATGAACTTGTATTACAGGAACTAAGCAATTGATCCGCCCCGCCCTAAAACAAGATCACATGAATCATTACAGTAGTATAAAAGAACTTGACTCACTGAAATCCCTAACAAGGCATGCCTGTTGATAGGGAATCGGTACTTAACTAATTAACTAACCAAGAACTGTAAGACTATGAAGTATGGGTTCGCCACATTACAATGTTGTGTTAAGTGTATGAGTATATGGTGTGTGTGTAGTTGTGATGGGTTTATTGTGCTTGTAAGAACGTGAGTGCTTTGTGGGAGGTTATGGTTGGTGGTATTTGCGAAATGAGTAAATTATTATCAACGTAATCATAGATTTGGTGCATTCTTATATACTGGAAATACTTATGGTTTGTTTACGAGTTTAATTATACAAATAGGTAACTAATAATTATTGATTTAATAGATTTTCAGTTGCTATGTAATTTAATTGTAAAAGCCAGGATTTATTTTCTTTTTAAATTCAGTTAGTTTTAGTGGGTATAAATTCAGTAGTTTGTTAATTCTATTATAAAGGAGACCACTAATAACCATGTAATGCCGCTTGGCCATTATAGTTCTATGTCTAACAGAGGGGCACACCCGCTCGACGTTTCTTGTGATATAACAAGGGGTCAAAAGCTAGGGTGGCGTGCTTCTTGGTTAAAATATGTTGCATGAATAGCTGGCTCACTGTCAGAACACCTATTTCACTGTAAAGCTTAGAAGTGGGATACCGAGAGCTCTTTTTGGTCATCACCTTGAGCACTGCTCTTTGTGCTCTCTCTAGGGGTAAAAGTATGGTTTTGGCTGCTCCACCCCAAACCGAGATGTAGTATGAGATGATGGACTGACAAAGCGCTTGGAAGGTCATCTTGAGAGTTTCGAGGCTGGCGGAATTACGGAGCAAATTGAACACATAAATTAGCTTTCTGACACGTGAGGTTAACGAACCTATGTGGGACTGCCATTTGAGAGGGTCAATTTTGATTCCTAGGTATTTAACAGTCGTTGCTCGAGATATTGTTGGACAATCACAGTTGTTGGAAAGGTGTGACATACAAGTATGAGATTTGATGAAGAAAGTCCAAGGGTGGAACTCCAGAGATCTTCATACCGAAGGTTATAAAGTTTGTTTTGTTGACGTTTAGGGTTAGTAGGTTACAGGACAACCAGAACACAGCCTTCCTCAAGGCGATTTCTGCATAAACTTTCACATCATCCCAGGTAGGGCCGCGTATGAAGAGCACCGTGTCGTCCGCATAAGCGAAAACCTGGCAGTTGGGAGATTTTAATTGACAAAGATCATTAATATAGATATTAAATAAAAGAGGACCTAATATACTGCCCTGGGGAACTCCGAAAACCAGTTTCGCGTCTTCACTTATGCATTCCCCCACCCTGACTGCTTGTGTTCTGTTTTTCAAGTAGTCATGAAATATATCAAGAGCTAAACCCCCTAACGCCGACCCTTTCCAGTTCAGAAATAAGATTTGGGATGGAGAGTGTGTCAAACGCTTTGGTGAGATCCAAGAATAGTCCCAGACATTTTTCCCTTTTGTCTAGACTGTCTACCACTCTGTCAACAAGTGATGAGACTGCATCTTCTGTCGAAAGCCGAATTGGTGATCTGAAATAACACCCTTTGAATCTAAATATTTGTTTAGTCTTATGTACAGTAATTTTTCAAGGACTTTGGACATTGCTGGAAGAACCGATATAGGTCTATAATATTGACCACATCTCCATCACCATTCGTATGTATCGGATATACAATGGCTTTCTTAAAAACATTAGGAAAGACTCCTGAGGACAGAGATAGCTGGCAAATGTGCATTAAGACCGGGACAAATACATCAGTTGAAGATTGTAAAATAGCCGCAGAGATATTGTCATAACCAACAGCACAATCCCTTCGCAGGTTTAAGTAACTATCTCAATAGCATCGGTTTATAGTAAAGCTAAAGAATCACACTGCGAAGGGGATTGCGAGAGGTTAGCAGATGATCTAGAGGGGGGCGTGCTATTTTGAATTCGAATTGCAATTTCCCTGCCTATGTTAATAAAGAAATGGTTTACCGCGTTTACTGATAATTTAGGTTTTTTTTTTGGGCTAAGAAGTAAAGCAGCAGATGTCTTTTTTGTTTTTGTGTAATTTATTGTTTTAATAGCTTCCCACGTAGCCTTCGAGTTATTTTTTGCATCCTCAAGAAGATTTTTATAGTGTAGTTTTCAATTTTTTTAGTGTTTTCAAATTATTAATGAAATTTCTATATCTAATGTACGATATTTTAAGTGTTATATTTGTAGGCTCCCTTTTCACTGATTTATGCATCCTATCACGATTATGAATGCAGCGTATTAGACCCGGTGTGATTAACGGTTTTATTGTCCTTTTTTTTCGAGAAATTTTACGCTTACTGGTGTTGTTTTGAATAATGTCCGATGCAACACCGACCAAGTAACCCGCAGCAAAATTTGCGTCGTTTGAGTTTAGTGCAGGCGTGAGATCGACTTGAGCTAAGGCATCACGTATTAATTAATTTTAGTGCGGAATGGAGATGGAGATGTTGGCTTTATGTGACAGATCCAAGTTGAGACTTCACTAGAACATGATCCAGACAGTTTTCAGCTCTTGTTGGATATAGATGCGTTAGTAGGAAACCATGAGAGGCCAGCAGATTCAAATAGTTTCCGGATCTGCGATCAGTACCTACTGTTTGTTTTTATGTCTATGTTCATGTCTCCGAGTATACATAATATATTGGTGTATGTATTAAGTGTCATCAAAACCTTTTCGACACCGTTTATGAAATTGTCTATGTTGTTTGATGAGGGTGATCTATACACCGTGACAATAGTCAACTCCTTACCTATTTTGCAAATCAAGCAGTTAAATTCCTTGATGTGTTCAGGTTCAAATATTTTACACTCTAGTTCTGTTTTAGTATATATTACGATGCCATCATTTTGATTAGTCACATTAAGTGTCACGTGTGAATTATATCCATCCATATCAGGAACATTTAGTATTTTAGAAAGCCAACATTCAGAGAGTACAATCACGTCACAGTTTACTTTAGTCAAAGAGAGTAATGCTACAAGTTGGTCAATATTTTTGTTAAAAAATATTAATATTAATATCATGACGGTACCTTGTCAATATATCTACGAAAACATCATGTACGTAAGGAAAAATTTAAATCTTTTCAGTAAAAGAGGTGACAGACACGCCTATAGAACCAGAAATAGGGACCAATTAGTTCAACCAGGTTTCAGACTGGCTAAAGTAGACTCTTCCTTCATGGGGTACTGTTTAAAATGTTATAATAAAATACCTCCCCACATACTCCAACTCAATGAAACGAAATTCAAATCTTGCATAAAACGCACACTATGCAGCCAAGCATATTATAAGTTGGGGGATTACATCGCTGACAAAAATGCTTGGCTAAACGCTGGTCCTGCTCCACAGGACGCATAAATAAATTGATTGGCATTTGAAAATACTTCACACACGCCTACCCAACCTACATACTGTTGGAGCTGCTGAAGATTCTAAAATACTATGTTTGCATTATATAAATTCAATCTCCTAGTATTGTATAATTGCATAGAACGTATGTGAGTACTATGTAACATACTACAAAGCTACCATTTACTGGGTACGTCTTTCATTGACTTGAATATGCCTTGGCGGATGAGAGTATGTCATGCTCACTCTAATGTCTCGCTGATGGTGGCACATGTGTTGGATCATTTAGCTCCCTTCAAAATGGTTGAGCTGAATGGTGCTAATCTATGCGTCATGTTCGTGAACGGGCGCCGTCAGTAGGGACTGGTCAACTCTTTGCTGCCATGGCTTTGTAGCTGCAATACAAACCATACTATTGTAGTCTTTGATAGAAACATACATCCGTTCGCCGCCGCTGTGCGCGGGAATAGTTTTGTCGACCTGTGCGCCACCGCACGGATTTCTGTAGGAACTATATCTCATATTCCAACTGCGTTCCTATTGGTTAATTTAATGTTGTAAGTAGGCCACGGCTTATGCGCCTAAGTTAATATAAGACATGTACATATTTGGTAGAGCACACACACTATACACACACTATACACACGCTGGACTACCTCGTTTACCTTTAAATATACTTTCGTGGTACATCTGGAGTATTATTGCCACACACAACCTAAGCGCCACAGTGGTGACCCCGACGTGATACCGTGAAAAATCGTACGTGATTGATTACGATTGTGTGAACGTGATTACGACGCGATATTAAGAAAATACCTCCAGATCCTCAAATCAAGTTTTCATCATGGCCAACAATAGTGAACAAGAACTCTCCGTTGTGTCGACGTCGTTGCGCATTCCACCCGTTTGGCGCGACAAGATTCGTTTGTGGTTCGCGCAATTTGAAGCCATCATGTCCGTACAGAAGAAAGGCGATCAAGTTATGTTCGAACTCATTATCGGACAACTTGAGCGGCAAGATCTTGATGAAATCTCAGACATCATTCTACATCCACCGGAGAAAAATCGTTACGACGCGTTGAAGAATCGATTGTTCCAAGTCTACGAGGAATCCGAGCAACGGCAAGTACAAAGGTTGCTATCAGAAATGGAACTCGGCGACATGAAGCCTTCACAGCTGCTACGTCGCATGAAAAACCTCGCCGCCGACAATATCTCCGACTCAGCGCTACGGATTATGTGGACAAACCACCTTCCACAATCCGTCCGAGCAGTACTCGCTGTCAGTGACAACATCGCGAAACACTCCGATATCCACGAGCTGGCAATGATGGCAGACAAAATCCTCGAGCAAACACAGCCACTCCGTGCAGTCGCTGCAGTCACCTCCGTTCCCGCAACGCCGCATGCATCTACATCGATTGAAGAGAAGATCGACGCGCTTATGAGAGAAATCGCAGAACTAAAGGTACGTCAGTCGAATCATCAGCAGCATCGACGCAGACCATTCGACAGACGGCGTTCAAGATCGCGTTCATCGAGCAGGAACAATCGCAGTCGCTCACATAACGACCAATCAGCGATCTGTTTTTATCATCGCAAGTTCGGCAAGGAGGCGCGAAAATGTACGCGTCCTTGTAGTTTCGAAGAACCTGCAAATTCGGGAAACTAACGCCTGCGTTGGCTGAGGCGGCAACCGACGCAAACAACACTTCTTACCGCCTATTTATAACAGACAAGAACTCGCGTTTATCGTTTTTGATCGATACTGGCGCCAACGTGTCCGTGATACCGAGAAAAAAAGGCGGGAAAGCTAAACCAACCGATTTTTGCTTGTATGCAGCGAACAACACAGTCATTCCAACGTACGGTGAGAAAACATTAGAACTAGATCTCAACCTACGAAGACCATACACTTGGAGATTCATCATCGCTGCAGTCAGCAAACCCATCATCGGTGCCGACTTTCTGAAACGTCATCAACTTCTTGTCGACATAGCCGGCCGATGTCTCGTCGACAAAGTTACCAACCTGACCGTCAGGGCACCAGTCACCTATTCCGCCGAACCTACAGTCCGAAGTATCGACGTTGATCAGCCATATCACCAGCTAATCAGCAAGTTTCCTGACATCTTGCGACCGTCATGCATGAAGGATACTCCAAAGCACCGGGTAGAACATCACATTGAAACTACCGGTCCACCAGTATACAACAAGAGCCGACCACTTCCGCCACATCGGTACCTGTCCGTGAAGAAGGAATTTGAGTCAATGATGCAGCAAGGAATCTGCCGACCGAGCAAAAGCCCTTGGTCCAGTCCACTACATGTCGTTCCCAAGAAAAACGGCGACATTCGCATCTGTGGTGACTACCGAAGACTCAATGACGTCACCAAACCCGACCGCTATCCAGTTCCACGTCTTAAAGATTTTACCTATCTACTTCACGGCAAGAAAATATTCACTACACTCGACCTAAATCGTGCTTACCAACAACTGCCTGTATACGAACCGGACATCGAGAAGACTGCCATCACAACTCCTTTTGGGTTATTTGAGTTTCCACGAATGTGCCCAGGTCTTAAAAATGCTGGACAGACATTCCAACGATTCATACATGAAGTACTCATCGGGTTAGACTACGCATTCCCATTCATTGACGATGTTATCGTCGCATCGGACAATGAAACAAGCCACATCGAAGATCTGCAGGAGGTGTTACGCCGATTAGACAAGTATGGCATCACCATAAATCCATCAAAGTGTGTCTTTGGCAGAGAAAATGTCAAGTTTCTAGGCTATGAAGTGTCTAGCAACGGAATCAAGCCACCACAAGACAAAATAACTGCTATCACTGCTTACCCCAAACCCGAAACAATTCAAGACCTACGTCGATTTATCGGTATGGTAAACTTTTATCGGGACAGCATACCAAACGCAGCCCACATTCAAGCACCTCTCAACGCATTCCTGCACAATTCAAAAAAACGTGACAAAACAAAAGTCGAGTGGAACACTGAAGCGTCACAAGCATTTGAGTTATGTAAAGTTAGCATACAGAACGCAGCTTTACTCGCTCACCCATCTCCATCACCAACCGACGCCATCTCCCTCATGTGCGACGCGTCGAGTACCTGCGCCGGAGCAGTACTTCAACAAGTCATAAACAAGAAATGCATACCACTTGGCTATTTCTCAAAGAAATTCTCTGAAACTCAACAACGATACAGTACATTCGACAGAGAACTGTTATCGATCTATATGGCAATCAAACACTTCAGAAAAATATTCGAAGGAAGAGAACTCATTGTTTACACCGACCACAAGCCGCTGACCTACGCTATTCGTAAAACTCCGTCCGATAACGACACTCAACGGCGCACTCGTCAACTTTTGTTTATCAGCGAGTTTACGACTGACATCCGGCACATAAGTGGAGTAAACAACGTTGTTGCCGACGCTCTCTCACGTATCGAAACCATCGAATTGCCATCACCAATCAACTACGACGAATTATTTCAAGCTCAAGCAAAGGACAGCTATATTCCGATTTTATCACAACAAACAAATATCCAACTGAAGAAAATCGTCATACCCGGTACCAACAAGCAAATATTCTGCGAAACGTCTACGCCATATGTTCGTCCATACCTACCAGCCGACTTTCGTCGCATCGCATTCAACGCCGTGCATAATTCAAGTCACCCTGGAATACGAACAACCCGAAAACTAATGCAAGAACGGTACTTTTGGCCAGCAATGAATACCAACATTGGCGAGTGGACGAAAACATGCACTTCGTGTCAATTATCCAAAGTACAACGACATAATCATAGTGACGTCATAACATTCCCACCGAGCGAACGATTTCAACACATTCACGTTGATATTGTTGGACCGCTACCTACATCTTCATGTGGACATCGATACCTACTCACTATGATCGATCGCTGTACACGATGGCCCGAAGCCGTACCCATTCAAGAAATAACCGCCGAAATCGTGGCAAGAAGGCTGTACGAAACCTGGATATGTCGTTTCGGTTGTCCTACCAGGATAACAACTGATCAAGGACGCCAGTTCGAAAGTCGACTATTCCAAGACCTCGCACAATTACTTGGAGTAGAAAAAACCCGTACTACTGCCTACCATCCGCAGAGTAACGGCATCGTCGAACGCTGGCACCGTACATTGAAAGCCGCACTCATGGCTCGACTAGAAAACAGCAATAAATGGATCACTGAATTACCTACCGTTTTAATGGGTCTACGAGCCGCCATGCGCACCGACACCAACACAAGTGCCGCGCAGCTTACCTATGGTCAAGCGATACGCCTACCCGGCGATTTTATTTCACCATCGCCAGCCGCAACGAAAATGGACCATAACTACGTCGATCACCTGCACGACGTTATCACGAAGCTCACACCTACATACAAACTGCATTCAAACAAGCGATGTATGTTCGTGCACAACGACCTACAGACATGCAGCCACGTGTTTGTACGTGATGACACCGTCCGCAAACCGCTGCAGCATCCATACAAAGGCCCATATAAGATCACCGAACGTAACGACAAATACTTCACGATTCAACTACCAGGAAGAATTAGCAACATATCGATCGACCGCCTCAAACCGGCGTACACTATCAACATCGAAGAACAGCAAGAACATACGACTTGTGAGACACGCCAATCACCTGCAGCTACCACCGAAGATCAATCCAGCATGCTTCCAACCTCGAAAACGAAGGAACACCGTACAAGATCAGGCAGGATCGTCAAGACACCTGTACGCTTCGCTAAGGGGGGAGTACTGTAGCTGCAATACAAACCATACTATTGTAGTCTTTGATAGAAACATACATCCGTTCGCCGCCGCTGTGCGCGGGAATAGTTTTGTCGACCTGTGCGCCACCGCACGGATTTCTGTAGGAACTATATCTCATATTCCAACTGCGTTCCTATTGGTTAATTTAATGTTGTAAGTAGGCCACGGCTTATGCGCCTAAGTTAATATAAGACATGTACATATTTGGTAGAGCACACACACTATACACACACTATACACACGCTGGACTACCTCGTTTACCTTTAAATATACTTTCGTGGTACATCTGGAGTATTATTGCCACACACAACCTAAGCGCTACAGCTTATTTTGATTTAAATTAATATTTGAATTGTTTTTTTTTTTAGCTTTTCATTACGGACGCTTTTAACGTTCTGCATCGTTCTCACATGCATAATTTTGAACATGAATGATGTAACCAATACTTTGTAACAATATTATTATGATTTAAAAGAGTGTCCATGGAGTTTCTTGCCCGTTCTTCTCCATAGGTACCTACTACGCTTTGGAATGGGCAACTAGCTTTATCTTTTTGACTGACCGACCTTGACAATTCAAAAGTGCCTGTAATTGGTTTATTTGAAATAAATAGTTTGAGTTTGAGTTTGAATACTGCGAATAGATTGATGCAGAATTGAAAAAGGACTATTTACTTTACTCGTGAAATCAATACAGTCATCCGGCGAACAGGTGTGTGATTTAGTCGTATGAAGTGCCTCAAGTTCGGACGCAATTCTATTAATGTTATTATTTATAGTACATAATGATACAGTATACTTGACAGTCGAAACGAAAGCTTGCCGTTCTGAACTTGAGCCACTCTAATAACTTCACACAGCGCACCAATGAATAAGAAGCGGGGTTACACATAGTTTTATCGTACAAAGGATCAATCTTACTACGTATATGAGTGTATTGTGGGTGAGAGTGCAATTGACTTAGATTGTGTGTTAGTGTGATATTTTATGAGTGAGGTAAATAAATGTGGAAAATTAAAAAATAAAGTGATAAACAAAGGAAAAGTGATAATACTACATAGTGTTGAAATATTCCGAACTACTATGCACAACCTATACAATAATATGTGTAGTCATATCGACTGTAAAGCAATAAGATCATCTTCCGAATTAATCCTTATACGCTTGCCATTGTCTTCCTTACGAAGATAGATTCGCTGGTTTGACGTCCAGCAGAATTTATATTTATTTTGGATGGCAAATACCCTGGCCTGGTAAAATAACTTCCTCCCATTTCCCGGTAGGTATTCAGACACATAAATTGGGTGCGATTTTCCCTCTAAACCGATCAGGCTAGAAATCAACTTTAGCACTGCCTCTTTGTTCTGATTATACTTGCGCACACAAGTAAGAAACTTGTTCCTAGTTAGAACTGTACTGAAGTCAGCCACTATTGCCTTGTTCCTGCCAGGCTTAGCTGGAAGGCGGTATACATCTCGAATGTCGGAGTGGTTTATTTCCAGGTTTAGCGCCTTTCCGATATTGACGACATATTTTAGAATATCATCCTGGGACTCGTCCTCGCTCGATGGGATATTGCGCACTTCGATGCTAGAAGACCTGCCCCAGCAGTCTCGACATTCATAGCGATCGCTTTACGACCGAATTCAGTCGCAAAGTCCTGTCACTCCATAAATTACACCTGTCAACCCGGGACTTTGCGACCGAATTCGGTCGTAAAGTGATCGCTATGAATGTCGAGACTGCTGGGGCTGGGTCCAAACTCCAGATCCTCGATCCGTTTTTGAAGCTTATCCACATAGTTGTAACACTCAACCCGTTCACTTTCAAGCTTGCCCAATTTTGTTTTCATGTCTTCATAGTTGTTTTTAATAGTTTCAATCGACTTTTCAATCTCTGTATTACTCTTTTGAATGTTAATGTTTTGTAATTTAATTTGATTGACATCTTCAACTAATTTTTCCAATAACGCAGTTTGACCTGACTTCAATGACTCGAACATGCTTCTCACTTCAATTTGAAAAGTAGTGAAATCATTACCAGATGAGGAAGATTCCATTCTAGGTCTTTAAAAACGAGTTGTGATATTGATGACTTCTTCCATCGCTCTGGGTAGATCTGACTCAGAGTTTGACATAGCTCGACCGACAGGAGTCGACGGTGGCGTTCGTTTTATCATTTTTACCTTGGCACCGGCGTTGTTATTATTGCGTGTCCACGCGCAGTGTATTCGTAGCCGATATGTGGCTCTCGTAACACACTGGAGACAGTGACTCACAGACACGTTGAGACCACTACAGTCGGGTAGCCGTAGCGGATGACGTAGGCGTAGCAGACGACGTAGCCGCACACCTCGTAGGCGATCTTTTGTAACGTCGCGCGTCGGTTAAATTCGCTCGCACGCTTCACTGCCTTGCTGGTCGAGTGGTTTCGGCCACGATCGCCGCGCACTCGTCTTGATTTTTTTTAATTTGTGTAACGTGATGTTTTGAGTCACAGTAAATCTGACAAACTTCGACTTCTATTATTTATTTTAGTATATGTGCATGTACTATGGGCCAAAGTTCCGCATGCTCACCTTAAAGGCGATAATCGCATAGCACGGTTCACGACTCGATCGCACAATGCATGCGTTTTGACCAATAGGATGCACGAACCGTATTTTAGTCGTGTGCGTATTAGTATAATGATGTATAGAAGTGTGCCACTCTCACTAGGAGCATGCTCTGTTTGTGAGACGATTTTCTTAATGGGCACGGCCAGCGTGAGCTCTTTATGAATTCTTATTTTGTTATTGACAAGAAGTAATTTTAATACTCATATCTTCTGTTTGGTTTAGAAAATGTATTATTGATATTGCTGTATTAAATTGGCATCAACTTTCCACAATATATAAAAATAGAATAATTTGGAATTAGAAATGTCAAACTATTACAATTTACCTAGCTATTACATCCACTTTAATTATGTTCCTCTCTCTATCGGGGCTATAAATTTTCGTTACTTATGAACACTTTCACTTTACTGCCTCCCCAATTTTCACCATATCCTATGCGATGCCGCCATACAAATCGGAGCGAATGCACTATAGTACGTTCGCGTTAAGAATGCAGTGAGTCATCATTATCCGTCGGCCTAGCCCCGCCCCCTAACCAATCAAATCTTTTCAAATTACAAAGTCAAGTTCACAATGACAGTGAACAGTTCAACTGAACAATGTGAACAGTTCACATTGTTCACAATGACACAATCTTGCAGTTGCACTGATGACTCACTGCATTCTTAACGCGAACGAACTATAGGTGCGTTGACCGGCACTGCATAAAGGTATTCTTTTTACTTGTGCAGTGCTATTGAAAAGTAAATAACTATATTTCTATGTGATTATACTTGGGAATACGTATATGTCAAGAAAAAAGCAAGTTACGTAATTTTATTAGAAATTGACAACATATTTTGGTGTCTTTTTCTTTTATTGCTCTATGTTTTGATTGAAATAGCACAATTACAGTAATAATTCTGAACCAATACTTGGCGCAGTTCATACAATGTTATCAGAGCTTTTTGTTTACAGCTGCCGCAACTTTTGCCGTGATGCCAACGTATGGCCCTTGTATTCAGCCGCCCTATTGTTTAACCGGATTTCCAGACATTCCCACTAAATAACAATGGGACTTAAATGATGAACTTATTTTTATTGCAGTTGCAAAAGTTGCGGCAGCTAACATAGAGCAATAAAATAATAAAAATAAGTTCATTATCTTAATCCCATTATTATTTAGTGACAATGTCTGGACAATCGTTAAACAATAGGACGGCTTATTTTTTATTACCTTAGGATTATCTAAAATGTTTTGCAGTTGTTACTTGTATTTGGTTTAATACTTTTAACAGTTGTAATATTAATGGTATTCTTATCGCATTGTCCCAGAGGTGGGACTCACCAATGTTGATGAGGTGGATGCGACTGCACGCTAGCGGCCCCTCCTACTTATAATACGTACTTTAATATTTGATGTGTTTTGACTATTTGTTTCTGTTTAAATTATATTTGATTATATCCTTTATTTCATTTTAAAACTTACAAATTACATTTTTAAATATTTTTACAAAAAGATTAAAAAAACATTAAAAAATATAAAAAATAGTAGCCCACCGGTATCGGGAACAGGGTCCAAGCTACCGGTGGTCAGGGTTCCAGAGAGAGGAATTTGAATTTGATTATTATTATTACCTATTTGACTTATTTTTTTTATTTTTGTATTTTTTAATTTATATTCATCTTTATGTTTTATATTGTTTTTATGTAATATTATGGATTTTTATTATCTGCAATAAATAAATTGAATTGAATTTAATTGAATATTCGTTTTATCCATTATTTATCACACCTTTAATTTGATTGTAAATATATCGACATTTCACGAACAAGGTATCTTTCTAATCAACTCGACAGGCGCGTTGTCGGCATTGCAAGATTGCAACCTACCTATGACAAGTTTTTTTTGACAAATATAACATTCATTTAGTTCCTACGCCACTTTAAAATTCAGAAGCTTATCAAGTAATTAAACTAAACTATAATTTGCGCGTTGGCAGCAGTGCTCTATTTCAACTTGAAATAAAATGTTGGGTACCTACTTACTAGTGAAAAGTATATTTTTAGTTTGTGTACATTTAAGAATAAGCTGTTAAGGATTAAAGATTTATTTAGGTTGATATTTAAATCTTATCTGTATAATAAAATATTTATAGTAAGAGCTTTTTGTTCGAGTCGAAATTGTCGGCTGTAACTTGGTTGAAATAATAAACACTTAGTTAAAATCTACTTGAGAACAATTTTAAGGATTTGCTGTTGTAGAAAAAAAAAAAATTTATTCATTTATTTTTAATAGATTTTTTCAAGATTTCAAAAGGAAACATTAAAGATTCATCCCGAAATTAACAAATTATCATCAAAATGCAATTATATTATAAGTAAAAAAACTCTACTTATAATATCATTGTCTAACTGTATTTATCTACATTAATAGGTATTGTAAAGATCTTATTATGAAATCAAAACAACAATGACAAACAGACAACACAACCAATTCCCAACGTTCGTATACACTACAGAAATTACAGAACTAAGTGTAACAAACAATTATAGGTAAATACAGCATTTTCTTATTATTACCTACTAAGTGAACAATCTTAAACTAGTTTTTTTCTAGTTTTGTTACACAATATTTTTAGAGAACATAACAAAGAAAGATATAGCCGTCTCAAATCGTGTCGTATATCTTGTGCTTCTTTATCTTAATAATTAACAAAAATATAACAAAAAACTATAAAACAACAAATTCACCAAGAAAGGCAGCATGACACTAAATTGACATCAATTATACAATAAGACTTCGAAATCGTTGGCAATATTTTAAACTATGACTACAGTTTAAACAGTGACATTATTCAACGAATTAGTATAATACAAATTGGAATACTGAAAATGAACTTAAAAATAGCTATACAGTGTTATTTGTAAAACGCTATTAACCTCACAGGACAACAATACTAACATGATAATTAACAACTTTTATTTTATGACTTTTAATAATTAATCAATTTTTTTTTCATTTAAACTACTTAATTAAAAATACTTAAATTGATCGCTCTAAATGTGAAAAACTCTACGCAGAGAAAGCACTAGATAAGTAAACAAACAGTGTGTTGCGAATGCAGGGCGCGGCGGTACTTACTACAAAAAACAGATCTAAAAAGTGTTATTACAACAAAAACTTGAAAGTCTATTTTTGGTATTGTCAAAAAAATAGAGCAAAAGTGGTTGTTTATGATTCTACTAATATAGTCCTGCACTCCTGCCAAGTGTTTTTAAAATAACCCTGTATAATGTAATTATACAGTATGTTAGTTACCGAAAGGCGTTCCCGTTAACCCGCGATAGAATAGCGTCCAAACATGCTAAAAAAATATGACCATTCAAAAATGGTAATGGTGGTTTTTAAATGGTAATATTTGTTTAGCATGTATGGACGCTATTATGGAACGCCTTTGGTTAATTAACATACTGTACTGTATGTTAAAAATGATAATTAAATTAATATTTCGTTTATTATAGTAATATACGGGAAGCGTCGACAATTAGCGAGACGCAAATTGGCACTGCCGCACTCTGAAATTGAAATGACATGACTTTGAAATTTTGTTACACGACCTTTACTCACACATTATGCATATTGTCTCTAATAGGTCGACACCAGGAAGGGGTTGTTTTGCCACTAGCTGCGTTTCCGCAGAAATATTTTCTTAAGTGAGCATGCTTATCCTTTGCCGATAGTACCTACCCATTTTACTGATTAAACATTACTAGGGTATTAACAGTGGGTCCCCTCAGTGTTGTAATGCTGTTTGAGGTAGGGGACATTTTGCGAAAGGCACATTTTGCGAAAGGGACATTCTGCGAAAGGGACATTTTGCGAAAGGGACATTTTGCTACCAGTAGGTAGTCATTTTGCGACAGAGCCGTCAAAAATAGTCAAAACTCATAGCCCAAAGTAAAAAAATTATCACTCTTAAGGGTCTTCAGTTATTACCCAAAGTGTGGATCACCCAATTCAGACATTTTGCAAAAACGGCTATGAACCAAATCTCAACAAAAACTTACTCTACTGACTAAATTTATATCTTAAAAATTTGTTAACAAATTGTCACAATATTTTTAAAACCATCAAGGCATTTATAGCTCATCCCAGGTATCTATGACAGTACCTATTATTGGATCACTCAGTATAGACACCATTTTGTCTGAGAGATCAATGTAATACGGTTTAGGTTGACTTTTTCTACACATCTATTTTTTATCCTAATATCCCGAACCCCGAATGTTCTAGAGCTAAACCTTGTTTAGTGCAGTGTTTCCAAGAAAGTAATTGAAATTCGTCACATGTTTTTTCTTAGTAAACGTAATGCTGTAACATTTAGAGACGCTTAGGTAAAGCTTATTGACACTGCAGTATTCCGAGAAGCAGTCAAGATCGTTCTGAAAATCTAAACAGTCGGTTTGAACAGCAATATTTTTGTAAATTTTCAAATCTTCCGCGTATAACAGGAACTTTGAATTTTTAAAGCAATCTTTGATGTCGTTGATGAATAAGATAAAAAGAAAAATTGAGCCTTGGGGGACTCCTTTTTTTTTTTTTTTTTTTTTTTTTTTTTTTTTTTTTTTTTTCAGGATGGGAAATCATCAAATGACTCCTCCCGCTCTGGGTGGAGCAGAAGGGAGTGTCAGACTCTTACTGACTAAAACCCACCCGTGTTCCTTCCTTAGCCCTTTACATACCAGGGCAGCGGTAACCCTTTCGGACAATCCCGCTACCCCGGTTGGGGGACTCCTGAAGTGACCTTTATCGTATGAGACTCTAACCTATTTATGACAACCTTCTGGGTCCTATTAGTGACACACGACATGAACCAACGCAGTAAAAGCCCTCTAATGCCGTTGAATGCGATTTTATTGAGCAATAGCTTATGATCTACCTTATCGAACGCCTTTTGGAAGTGTGTGTATACAGCATCAATTCTTGTCTAAGCCTTCAAACAAATGTGTTGTGAAAATAAGGAGATTACTTATACAAGACCTTCCTCTGACGAACCCATGTTGTTCTTTTAATATTACACGTTGAATGAAAGGCTATATTTCACTATGCACTAATCATTCAAAAAGTTTTGAAAGCCCCGACAACAACGAGATTGGACGATATGTAGATACAATCACTCTTAGAGCCACATTTACAGATCGGAACAATGTTTGCTCGTTTCCAGACACCAGGGAATACACCACTGGCAAGGCATTTATTATATAATATAAACAAGGGAAAGCACAATGTGTCACAAGTATTTTTTAACGATATCGAAGGAATACAATCTGGCCCTGGACCCTTAGAGGCATCCAGTGATTTGAGTTCTTTTTGAATTTTGTATAAAGGAAAGTGCAAATCACAAAGATTAATATCGTTATCAGGATTAGCGGGAAGCGGTACCCATGACTTATGATCCAAAGTAGACGCTTCGTAAGCGGTTTGGAAAAAAGTTGAAAACAAGTCACAAGTAGTAGTAGGGTCATTGGAAGACTGTTGGAGTTATTGAACTGTAGCTAGAATACTATTAGTGGAGTTACGATTAGAAACGTAAGTCCAAAATGCTTTAACGTTATTTGCCACGCTGTCCTCTATAAAATTCATATATTTTTTATAATATGTGTCGGCCTGTTTTTTGAATTTTGCTCTGTAAATAGAAAATAGTTCGAGTCACTAATGTTTCCATATTTCTTCCACTTAATCCACGTACGAGATTTCATTTTAAATAAATACAAAAGAGATTTATTGAACCAGCGTGGGAATTTAAAGTTCTTAGGGTCGTGAGTAAGTATATTTTTTCGTAAAAAATAGATACGGCTTCATCAGGTGGTAAATTATCAAGTAAGATGTTCCAATCAGCCGGAAACGCTGATTGGAACATCTGTATTTATTGCATTGTAATTAGATTTGTGATAATTTAGTGGTTTTATATTTGACTGTTTAGGCATTCGCGAGGGTTTTTTAAATGGTATTCGTATATAAAATGAAAGATGGTGGGTATCTATAGGTAGAAGAGGAGTATTAGGATTATAAGCGACAGCATGTGTATTACAAAAGAACAGGTCGAGAATACGTCCGTTACAGTTATGGAGATTGTTAAATTGATTCAAGTCAAATCGTGAGCAAAAGTTTAGTAGGTGCCTACTAGTATCTGAATAGATGTTATTAGTGGCACACACCATGTATGAGTCTGCATTAATCCAGTTAAGTTCAGGTAGGTTAAAGTCGCCCGTTAAAATAATGTGTTCTTAGGGATCGTCAAATAATTTCGATAGCGAATTCATGAAGTTTACATAAATTTCTTCTGAGGTATTTGGAGTTATGTAAGTGGCACAAACAAGGAGATTCTACCCCCCCCCCCCTCCCTCTTATGGTTGTGAAGGCGTGAGACAAGATGGAATAAGATCTTTGAAGACAGCTATTAGGATGCCTAACCCGTCTTTTTTATTTAAAACTGCTCGATCGCGATCGTATTTTAAAACTGTATCGAGAATCAATAAATACGCTATAGAAAATATCCGGCGTCAACCAAGTTTCAGTCAAAATGATGATATCGTATGCATGCGATAATATATGAATGTATAATGTGTTCAGTTTGGTCCTAATCCCCCGATAGTTTTGATAATAACTTGACAGATTATCCAACATTTTTCAAAGTCAAAGTCAAAGTATTTTATTTGTTGAACATGGGTAATATGGTAGGTAGGTACATGGTATAAAAATTTGCGTTGTATCACTATGTTTTGCCTTGCAAGGCGTACAAATAAGGCGTAAAAACTACAAACTAAATAAAACTGTTTCAAACAAGTAACGTCGTAAACAAGATAAAATAACAAGTGGATCGGACATTTTTTATTTTATGCTTCTATCATCTAAAAACTCATTGATGAGAAGAGTAGTAAGCCTTTTCAATCAAGAATTTTTTAAGTTGCGATTTAAAATGGTTTATGTTGGTCATGCTTTTTGAAGTTTTTGGTAGTTTATTTTAAATCTTTGGACCCATACCGAGACAACTCTTTGAGAAAAGTGCAGTAATGTGTTTTTTGATTTTATAAGTGTGCTTTGGTGACGCCTAGTATTAAGTTTGTCAAATTTAGACAAATTCTCTTTAACAAATACTGAAATTTCATAAATATATAGGGATGGAAGCGTAAGTATTTTTAAACTAACGAAAACTGGTTTGCAACTTTCGGTGGTTTTTAACAAACATATGGCTCGAAGACATTGTTTTTGGGCCTTAAATGCCATTTCTCTATTGGTAGAGTTGCCCCAAAATATTATGCCGTAACGAAGAGTTGTGGAGACATATCGGCTGCTTAAAATCAAAACATAGTAACTCGTTCCAACAAATGTTCAGGAGAGCCAAAAAAGTGGTCGGCTACTATGATTCGTTCGCCCGAAGAAACCAGAAGAGTAGCGATTTGGATGTTTGGCGAAAAGTTGTGCTATATTGTTGACATTTTAGTTTGTTATACTCGTAATCATTTTTAGAGTATAGTTACACTTGAGTCGCTCATACTTTATTTTTATTTGTGAATTTACCCAAATATGAATGTGAAAACAATATCAAAACTTAGTAAGTCTGCTTACTAGGTTATCAATTTTATTTTCTATGGTAAACGTGAAGACTAAACAAATTCGTTATACATTTTCGTGTTTATAAGATTAAAAAATTATCCCAAATTACCTATGAATGCAGATTTTGAATGAAAGTCCTGTTGACTTATAAAAATATTATTTATTAACGTACTTCAAAGGACTCTTAAATTACAACATGACTCACACAAAACTAAAAAAAAACTCGACGTGTTCCTTCCAGGGCGTGATAGTGTGACCCATTTGCAACAATTAAGCACCCCATAAAGCCTAGGCGAAGATTCATGGAATCCGAGAAAAACCGATTTACATGTTTTTTTGAAAATTTCCCAGAATTCGTCACTAAATAACATTTATCTCTAAATTCTTTAATTGAGTGACTTTCATAGCTATTCCATTGGCTACCTAATAGTTTAACACACCTATTGATGTAACCAAATTTTCTAAAATATCAAACAGTTAAAAGTTAAAGTAAAAAGTTTATTAACTATTTTCAAAAATCATATACGTACACGAACTTTGACACCAGTTATCTCAAAATTTTACTATGACACTAAGCGTACAAATTACGGGGAAGACATTTTCATTTAATCGGCTATGTAATGAGGTACAAAAATTTCATAAATGTTTAAAAGACGATAATGTTGGCAAATCGAATTTGCAAATTGTTGAAATATTTTAAAATGATGTGATCATCGAATTAATTAACTGGTTTATTTTATCCCTTAACCTCCTAGTACGTTTGAACGCTCTGCTGTTTGCTTGTTAGTTGTGTTTTTCTACTCACTATCTTAGCACGATGGTTAACAATTGAGGTAAGTCCTCTACAGCTAGAACTAATAAATATAAGAAACATCGAACAAATCGCATGCTTAATGGAATACTGACTTAACTCAAAAAATACGATTTTTGGGAAATCGCAAAAGGAGATCTTGCTATGAGGACTTAACCTACTTGTTGATGCTTAAAAATAAAACTGATTTATATTAATCATGATTGCTTGTATTTTGAACGTCTATGATTAACTATTGATGAGATCTGAGTAAAAAAAAACGGAAATCACATCTGACCTATCTACTAATGGGTCAGTGTTCCATTAAGCATGCGAAATGTGACTTCAAGTTGTTTCAGAAAGACTCATCTCGTCTCATCGCGACCACAACACGTCACGACTACAACCAACTGGTTCCTTTAGAGGTCATAATAATCAAATGTGTAGGTATTATAATTAATTCATGTGGGTACTAAGGTGATTAAGTCTGTTCTAGGTTCCAAGGGATGCCAACATTTGTCATCTTTCTTATGAACTGCTGAATTCAGAAGCAACTAGTGATGTAGGCACGTTTATTTGGCCATACAATGGCACGGTAAATATTATCTATACAGTATTCCAACTGCATATAAACTTACGAAGCGCGAGCTATGCCTACGCGCTTCGATCTCGGCATGCGCTCGGCATCCAGACAGTCGCGACCATAGATATCCGGTCGCGACTGTGCCGCAGTGTCGAACGGACGGTGTGTTGTTTTTTTTTAACAATAACCGCGTTATTTTTTCACTAAAAATAAGTTCAAGTACATATTTAATATGACGAGTAGGATATATTGTGCTGTTTTTGGTTAAATCTACCAATCAAAAACCAACACGCATTTTTATTGAACACTTCCTATTCAATTCACAAAGTATTTTATTTGTTTACTTATATAAAAAAGTATATTTACAATCACAAAACTAAATGGAAACACAAAGTAGGCAAATGTAATTAAAATGCTGGAGGCGGGCAGCCCTATCGCATGCTTACGTACCACGCGGCTGTAGGCATTTATTAGGGGTTAAAGTATGAAATTGCCGATTTGTACTGAAAAATTGAAATTCGTTTTTTTTTTTTTTAATTTAACATATTTTTTTAATCAGAATAATTACCATTATTATCTATACATTGCTGCCATTTAATAGGAAGGTCATTTATGCCTTTGCGATAGAACTCTCGTGATCTAGATTCGACAAACTGTGTGAAAGCATTTTGTACTGCCTCCTGAGAAGAAAACTTTTTATCACGTAGAAAATTGTCCAAATCACGAAAAAAATGGTAAACTCAACTCAAACTCAACTCATACTCAACTCAAACTCAACTCAACTCAAACTCAACTCAAACTCAACTCAAACTCAACTCAAACTCAACTCAAACTCAACTCAAACTCAACTCAAACTCAACTCAAACTCAACTCAAACTCAACTCAAACTCAACTCAAACTCAACTCAAACTCAACTCAAACTCAACTCAAACTCAACTCAAACTCAACTCAAACTCAACTCAAACTCAACTCAAACTCAACTCAAACTCAACTCAAACTCAACTCAAACTCAACTCAAACTCAACTCAAACTCAACTCAAACTCAACTCAAACTCAACTCAAACTCAACTCAAACTCAACTCAAACTCAACTCAAACTCAACTCAAACTCAACTCAAACTCAACTCAAACTCAACTCAAACTCAACTCAAACTCAACTCAAACTCAACTCAAACTCAAACTATTTATTTCATACCAATTACGGGCACTTTTGAATTGTTAAGGTCGGTCAGTCAAAAAGATGAAGCTAGTTGCCCATTCCAAAGCGTAGTAGGTACCTATGGAGAAGAACGGGCAAGAAACTCCATGGACACTCTTTTAAATCATAATAATATTGTTACAAAGTATTGGTTACATCATTCATGTTCAAAATTATGCATGTAAGAACGATGCAGATCGTTAAAAGCGTCCGTAATGAAAAGTTAAAAAAAAACAATTCAAATATTAAATTAAATTAAAATAAGCCATGGCAGCAAAGAGTTGACCAGTCCCTACTGACGGCGCCCGTTCACGAACATGACGCGTAGATTAGCACCATTCAGCTCAACCATTTTGAAGGGAGCTAAATGATCCAACACATGTGTCACCATCAGCGAGACATTAGAGTGAGCATGACATACTCTCATCCGCCAAGGCACATTCAAATCAATGAAAGACGTACCCAGTAAATGGTAGCTTTATAGTATGTAACATAGTACTTACATACGTTCTATGCAATTATACAATACTAGGAGATTGAATTTATATAATGCAAACATAGTATTTTAGAATCTTCAGCAGCTCCAACAGTATATAGGTAGGGTAGGCGTGTGTGAAGTATTTTCAAATGCTAATCAATTTATTTATGCGTCCTGTGGAGCAGGACCAGCGTTTAGCCAAGCATTTTTGTCAGCGATGTAATCCCCCTACCCTACTTACTCGTATAATATGCTTGGCTGCATAGTGTGCGTTTTATACAAGATTTGAATTTCGTTTCATTGAGTTGGAGTATGTGGGGAGGTATTTTATTGTAACATTTTAAACAGTACCCCATGAAGGAAGAGTCTACTTTAGCCAGTCGGAAACCTGGTTGAACTAATTGGTCCCTATTTCTGGTTCTATAGGTGTGTCTGTCAACTCTTTTACTGAAAATATTTAAATTTTTCCTTACGTCCATGATGTTTTCATAGATATATTGACAAGGTACCGTCATGATATTAATATTTTTAAACAGTTCCCTTAGAGAATCGCGCCTGCGTAGGCCATATATTGCTCTGATGGTTCTTTTCTGCAGAATAAAAATAGACTCGATATCTGCAGCCCGTCCCCATAGTAAAATACCGTAAGACATGATACTATGAAAATAACGGAAGTAGACCAGCCTCGCGGTATCTACATTAGTAAATTGACGGATTGTTCTTACAGCATATGCTGCTGAACTTAGCCGTCTTGCAAGAGATGTTATATGAGGACCCCATTGCATTGGGGTGCCAGGGCAGAAAACCTCCACGTGTGCCTGGGGACTGGAGTTCCCTTCTGGATACGTCCGGGGGGAAGACTAGTTTTCGGGCCGGTGCATCCTGGGGTGCGGGCAGCTATTTCTCATTGGGATTATTTCCTAATGAGATCTCGCTGCCCGCATGCTAATGTTCTGCCAAGAGGAACGCTCCACACAAGCCGCTATGAGGAGCAGAGCGGCAAATGTGTTGGAGTAAGAGCGGGCCTGGTGTGCACTTACCCTGCCGCCGGGCAGGCAGGAGGGGTTACCCCCCCTCCTGCCACCGTTAATATCGTAGTCCCGAAGATTGTCAAGGTCATGTCTCTGACTTTTGACGGGGGTCGAGGGTCTTGGCTTAACCGCCCGGACCGCGAGGAAGATTAACCTCTATAAAAAATTCCCCAAACCTCCAAGCGGCGGCGCACCGTGAGGGAGGTAGTAAGCTTGACTAATGGGTAGCTTGGTTTAGTCACTAGTGCGAACCACGTAATTTGAGCCAGTATAAAAAGTTTTTTACTCGTGGGAACTACTATGGAAAAAATTTTAAAACACAAAAAACGCGTAGAGGAGGAGAGTGATGCGGGGTCGGAGTCCGACGCCGCATCTGGAGGAGTGAGCACGGGAGGCTCAGGGAGCCCTCGCCGTGAGAAGGAGATGGCCGCTGCGACGACAAGGAAGGTCCAGAGCAAGCGGCCAAGGTCAGTGGACGGCCAGGGTTCGTCCTCTGACCGGGAGCTGGCCTCGGCTCGGAAGATCCCCACCAGTAGGCGGGGAGGAGCCCGAGAGCGAGGCAAAGGGAGGAGCGGAGGAGCCCGTAAAGGAGGGGGGTTCTGGTCGCGCGGTCGCATCGGAGCCCTCAAGCGACGAGGCGGGTGAGGTTATCGGCCCTGATGCGGACCGCAAGAAGTTTGCGGCGGTCGTGGAGGCCGCGATCCGGGACGTGGCCCTGAAGAAGTTGCAGACTTCCAAAAACAGGGCCATAGTCTCGGCTAAGGCCTCCATAATGGCGGCAGCGGAGGCCATCCACTTTGGGCCCCCGCCGGACGGAATGTCAGAAATGCGGGCGGAGGTGGCCCGCTTGACAGCGGCCATGGAGCTCCTCCGAAAGGAGAATAAGGAGCTCCGAGCGGACCTGGCCGGGCTGCGAGCAGCCGGCCTCCGGGAGGTGCCGCAGGAGGGGGCGCAACAGGGGCGGCCAGTACCTGCTGAGGACTGGGTCCTGAACCTGGTGCGGCAGGAGCTGGCTGCCTTTCAGAGCCGGTTCTCCGCCCTGGAGGCCATCGTCCTGCGCCCCCCGCTGGCGGCGGACCGGATGGCCTCGGGCCAGCGGAAGGCGGTGTCGTATGCTGCCGCCGCGGCTGTCACAGCCACGGCCACGGGGCAAGCAGCAAAACGGACCGCCCCGAAACCCGCGAAGGCCACAGCCCCAGCCCCAGCCCCGGCGGCGAAACGGCCGCCCCAACCGCCTCCTGCATCGCCTCCGGCCGACGCCGATTGGCAGGTGGCCGGGCAGAAGAGGAAGGCGAGCAAGGCTGCAAGGGCGGCCAAAAGAAGAGAGAGGCGGCAACGGCGCAAGGAGCGAGGCGTCGCGGCTAGGCTTCGTGCCCCAAAGACCGCAGCTGTAGTGATCACACTACAGCCGGAAGCGGAGAAGAAGGGCATGTCCTACCGCGACGTGCTTGCCAAGGCTAGGGCGGCGGTGAACCTGCAGGAGCTCGGCGTTGCTGAGGGCATCCGGCTAAGGGTCACTGCGACTGGGGCCCGGATGCTGGAGGTCCCTGGTGCGGCTAGCGGCCCGACTGCTGACGCTCTGGCCGAAAGGCTTAGAGCGTCCTTAAATGCGGACGAGGCCCGAGTGTCCAGACCCACCAAGAGCGCTGACGTGCGCATTCTGGGTCTGGATGACTCTGCGACGGTGGAAGAGGTGGTGGCCGCCATCGTTAGGACTGGGGGGTGCTCTGCCGAGCAGGTGAGGGCGGGCACTCTCCGTCCTGACTCCACGGGGATGCAAGCCATCACGGTGAGCTGCCCCGTGTCGGTGGCCCAAAAGCTAGCCGGGGAGGGCCGCAGGCTCCTGGTAGGCTGGGTTTCCGCGCAGGTGAAACTGCTGGAGCCCAGACCTCTGAGGTGCTTCCGCTGCCATGTGGGCAGCCACGTGGGGGCTAAATGCACCTCGGAGGTGGACCGCAGCAATCTCTGTTTCCGCTGTGGTCAGCCCGGTCACAAGGCCGGGTCGTGCAACGCCATGCCGCACTGCTATGCATGTGCGGCAACCGACAAGCCGGCCGATCACCGGGCTGGCAGCAAGGCCTGCGCTCCACCCGCCAAAGACAGGGGCAGGGGCAAGCCCTACAACACCGCCGTCGCCGCCGCAGCCGCCATCACCACCGCCGTCGCCGCTGCCGCCTCCACCGTGACCGCCGCCGCATCCTCCGTGGCTGGGCCCTTACAGAGGGATTGGGAGGCTGATATGGAGTGCTAATAATAGCCCCATTACGCCTCCTCCAGGCGAACATCAACCACTGCGCCTCCGCTCAGGATCTGTTGCTCCAGAGCATGGCGCAGTGGTCGATTAACATCGCCGTGGTCGCTGAGCCGTACTTTGTCCCGCCCAGAGACGACTGGGTGGAGGACCTGAGCGGCTCAGTGACCCTAATTTCGTCGGCCGCCGCCGGTACCCCGTCCCTCGAGGCTGTCAAGAGAGGACAGGGTTGCGTGGCAGCACGGTTCGGGGAGATAGTCGTGGTAGGGGTATACTTCTCCCCGAGCCGAACTCTCGCCGAGTTCCACAACTCCCTCGCGGAGTTGAGAGTCGTCGTCGTCGGGTTCCGTTCCCTCCCCGTGCTCGTCCTCGGGGACTTCAATGCCAAGAATGTGGCTTGGGGTTCCCGGCATACGGACACACGGGGCAGAATGGTGGAGGACTGGGCTCTGGAGACAGGCCTGGTCGTCCTAAACCGGGGTTCGGTCCCAACATGCGTGCGGATGCGGGGTGAATCAGTGGTAGACTTCTCGTTCGCCAGCCCCGCCCTGTCGCCGCATGTCGTCAACTGGCGTGTCTTGGAGGAGGTGGAGACCTATTCCGACCACCGGTATATCCGGTTCGACGTCTCCGCCCAGACCTCGAGCGCGCCGGTCCGACCGACCCTGGGTGGTCCGCGGTGGGCGCTGAATCAGCTGGACCGGGAGCTCCTCCTGGAAGCCTCGATCGTGCAGGCCTGGGTGTCACCACCGGACAGGCCTGCTGTCATCAACGACGAGGCAGAGTGGTTCCGGGAGGCCATGTCCGAAATATGTGACGTGGCAATGCCCCGGGTCCGGCCCGGACGCGCCCGGCGCCAGGTGTACTGGTGGTCGCCGGAGCTGACGTCTCTGCGCGAGGCGTGCGTAGCTGCGCGACGCCGATACACCAGGCACCGCAGGCTCCGTATCCACCCTCCGGATACGGAAGCCGAGCAGGCGGAGCTATACGAGGGGTACAGAGCGGCGAAGACCGCCCTCCGAGCGGAGATCTTGCGGGCCAGGGGGCTGGCCCGCGAGGAGTCGCTGGGGACTCTGAACAGAGACCCGTGGGGACGCCCCTACAAGATGGTGCGGGATAAACTCCGCCTATGGGCTCCCCCGCTGACGCAGAGTTTCCGGCCCCAGCTCGTGGAGGACGTGGTGAGCGCTCTGTTCCCTTCGCGAGGGGAACATACTCCCCCGTCCATGGCTCCGCCTCCTGCGATGCCAGATGCGGACCACACCGACAACGACGACGATGCTCCGGAGGTGACCGAGGTAGAGTTGAGAGTGGCGGTACGTAGGCTGAATGCCAGAAACACCGCCCCAGGACCCGACGGCTTACCTGGAAAAGCCTGGGTCCTGGCCTTGGAGGCTCTCGGGCCTCGACTAAGGGGGCTACTAAGCGCATGTTTGGAGAGGGGCCGGTTCCCACTTCGTTGGAAGACGGGGAAACTGGTCCTCATCAAGAAGCCGGGGCGCCCTGCGGACTCTCCGTCCGCTTACCGGCCCATTGTGCTGCTCGACGAGGTGGGCAAGCTCTTTGAAAGAGTAATTGCAGACCGCCTTGCCGGGCAGCTGGTGCGGGTGGGGCCGGATTTGGCGGACAGCCAGTTTGGTTTCCGCAGGGGGCGCTCTACGGTGGATGCCATCATGCGCGTGCGAGCCCTCACGACGGGGGATGCTGTGGCCCGGGGTGGGGTTGTCTTGGCGGTGTCTCTAGACATCGCCAATGCCTTCAATACCCTGCCCTGGAGTTGCATCAGGGAGGCACTCGGTTATCACCGGATGCCGACCTACCTCCGTCGCATTGTCGAGGCTTATCTGACGGACAGGGCCGTCATCTACCCCGGTCACCGGGGAGAGTGGAACCGGCGAGAGATGTCGTGCGGTGTCCCACAGGGATCGGTTCTAGGGCCGCATCTGTGGGATATCGGGTACGACTGGGTGCTGCGCGCCGACCTCCCTGATGGCGTCAGCGTAGTTTGCTACGCTGACGACACGCTGGTCCTGGCGCAGGGGAGGTCGCACCAGGCGGCGGCCGAAGCAGCGACACGCGGGGTTGCGACAATCGTCGAGAGGATCCGGCAATTGGGACTCGAGGTGGCATTGCACAAATCTGAGGCCATGTGTTTTCATGGTCCTCGGGACGCGCCACCGTCGGGTTCACAAATAACGGCGGGAGGGGTTCACATCGGCGTCGAGCTGACGATGAAGTACCTGGGACTCGTCCTCGACAGCCGGTGGAATTTCGTGGAGCACTTCCGACGTTTGGCTCCCAGACTGGAGCGGGCCGGGGCTGCCTTGAGGCGGCTCCTTCCCAATCTAGGGGGACCAAACGCCTCCTGCCGGAGGCTCTATGCGGGGGTCGTGCGGTCCATGGCCCTTTACGGGGCACCGGTATGGGCGCGATCCTTGAGGCGGCGACCAGCCCGCCGGTTGATCGCGTCCCAAAGGGTCACGGCTATCCGGCTCATTAGAGGATACCGGACGGTCTCCGCTGAGGCGGCGAGCCTCCTTGCCGGATTGCCGCCATGGGATCTGGAGGCCAAAGTCCTCGCCCACATATGCGAGTGGCGAGAGGAGGCAAAACGCCGGGGCGTTGCTCCGCTGCCGCGAGAAATCACGGCACAGCGGACAGAGCTCCGGCGGGATCTCATAGCGGCATGGAGAGTGCGATTGTCGCAACCCAGCGCTGGGCACGCCACAATTGCGGCGATAAGTCCCCTCTTTGAGGAGTGGCTAGAGAGGCGCCACGGCGCCCTCACCTTCCGCCTGACGCAGGTCCTCACCGGACACGGTTGTTTCGGGAGGTTCCTGTTCAGAATAAAGCGGAAGGAAACGCCAGGGTGTCACCACTGTGGGGATCGCCCGGAGGACACGGTGGAGCATACGGTGGAGGTCTGCCCGGCTTGGGCGGGGCCCCGCCGTGTCCTCGTGGCGGCGATCGGCGGCGGCGACCTCTCGCGTCCGGCCCTCATACAGGCCATGGTACGGAGCGAGAGTGAATGGGAGGCCGTCACCTCCTTCTGCGAAGCAGTAATGCTCGCGAAGGAGGAGGCGGAGCGCGTGAGGGAGAGGCAATCGCTGCACCCTCGCGCGCCTAGCCGCCGCAGGAGACGCCCTGGACGGGAGTCAACAGCCGACTCCCGGCCACCGTAGGCGCGGGCCTGCGGGCGGCGAGCTATGGGCAGCTCGCCGCCCGGTAAGGACCAGGCCCGGGTCGACGGCGCGTTGTGTTCCACGCGCGCCTCAAAGAGCTGTCAGCACGAACTGACGGGGTCCGCCAGGACCGATGCCGCCGGGGCTGCGGGTTGTTCGAAAGAGATACCGTGGCCCCTGGCACAGGCAACTGAAGGAACACGGGTGGGTTTTAGTCAGTAAAAGTCTGACACTCCCTTCTGCTCCGCCCAGAGCGGGAGGAGTCATTTGATGATTTCCCACCCAGAAAAAAAAAAAAAAAAAAAAAAAGGACCCCAATGCATCCTCGAGTCGAGCGTTATCCCCAGGAAAACGGTTAGGTAGTCCGTTGGAGCAAGGTCTGGTGAATACGGAGGGTGACGAATGGTTTCTAATTGCAGTTCCTGTAGAGTTAAAACGGTTTCTCGTGCTGTATGAGCTCTCACGTTATCATGGAGCAATAATGGTGAAGATCGATTCATGAGTCGGGGCTGTTTCACTGCTAGTTTTGCTATTATTGTTCGGAGTTCGGCACAGTAGACATCTGCCAGTATTGCTTCACCAGATCGGAAAAAGCTATAGTGAATAACACCATGCTGAGACCACCAAACAGTTACCATTACCTTTTTATTGGTAAGCTTTGCTTTAGGACCCTGTTGCGGCGTTGGACCTGGGGTCAGCCATTGCATTTTTCGCTTACGGTTATCACACACGGTGTCACAATTCGATCCAATATTCCTTCATTTCTGTATCGATTCAACAAGGCAACACAAGTTTCAACAAGCGTTTCTTTCTGCAGATCAGTCAAATCATGAGGCACCCATTTCTAATATTTTTTTATTTTATTGATTGACGCAAATGAGTCAATTTTGTTGGTAAGGTAACGGTAAACTATGCCGCTAATTCCTGGGTAGTTTGGCTTGGATCGGCTTCCACCATCTCTTTCACTTCATTGTTATTCACCTGTGTGGGCGGTCTTCCACGTGGTTCATTCTTCAAATCAAAGTTTCCATCACGAAAGCGTTTAAACCAAAATCGCACGGTGCGTTCATTGGCAGTCCCCTCTCCAAACGCAACATTGATATTGCGAGCTGTTTCTGCCGCGTTAGTTCCGCGTCGGACCTCGTATTAAAAAATAACTCGAATATTCGAAGTATCCATCTTTCTTGTCTAAGCTGAATAAAAAAAACAACTGAAAGTCGATAATCGAATGTTGCACATTTTTTAAAAGAAGAACTTCATAGGTACCATGTGAAAAAAGTTTCACTCAAAAATCTCAAACCATGAAGGTTCTATGTCGATTCGAAGTACCTATTACAATAAAACGGCAATTTCATACTGTAACCCCTATTATTTCAAAGATACGGCCGAGTTACAATACTGTATAGATAATATTACCGTGACAATGGTGTGCAGAACTTGCGGCCGTTCTGTGAGAAGTATACCTACAACGCCATGCAATGGATAGAAACGATTCAATATTGCCGAATTTACCAACGTCACATCCAGCTCTCCATCAAGTAAATAAAATGATTTTTAAACACAGTGTGCTCTTTTATATTTACATGCCCATCCGGTAGCATGGGTCATCTTCCTTTTCAGATATTCAGTTTCTCGGCCTATAAATCGTCAGGACTACTGTCCCTGACCTCTCTCTCTCTGGTTGTGTTCTTGGGCTAACATCTAATCAGAATGATTTGATCAGACATACAGATAACCTAAACAAACTTTTTTAGATAAGATTCACAGAATAAATAAATAAATCGCATTTTTGTGTTTTATTTCAATATCTTTTATGTCCTTGGTTACTCAGTGTATTCGTTATTTAGTTTAGGCAGGATTTAACAATCACCACATAAACTAAGTACCCCTGGTGCGTTTGTCTGTCAGTCTGTCTGTACGGATGTATCAACAAACAGATTTTAATGGGGTTGTCACCAGTAGGTAGATTCGTTCTTCCGGAAGGTTTAGGTATATATTCGTGTAGGTTGTATTGACCAATGTAAATCAAGTCAAAAAAATCCTGCCGCCTGAGTGTTATTCTTGCGCGCGTTGCCCCATTCAGCGCCCGGAACCCGCCTCTGGAGTCCATTTATTTTCAGTTAATATTAATCCTTATTTTCAAATACTTTCATCATATCAACCACTTACATAAATTGTCTGTGTCTTTATTTCAACTCATTTTAATAAGTAGTATACAATTTACAAGAGTTTAATACTATACACGCAGGCGGGGAGTGATTTTTGCGCGGATTGTAGAATGCTCGTTGTATCACGGTTTTTGGTGCAATTACCCCTTTGTAGATTTTGACTCAAGTACCACCGTACGAAATCGTGGTGGGTCGTTAGTCAAAAATACAATTATTAGTATAATAATAATAATAATAAATCGTTTATTTATAAAAAAAGGAACACATTTTACATTGATTACCTTAACAATTAAAAATAGCGCACAGTTGCTAATTTGCCTGAACTAGGTTGAACCTGTGCTTCAGGCTGTAGCGGTATCTACAACGCCACATGCGAACAACGCGTCATACTGACGTCACGCAAATCCTGCATCTCGCAGGCAGATTTTACCACGCAATTAGCATAGATACAATTTCCCAACATAAATCGTTGGGCAATTGCCCGCCAGACACAACACCCGTCTGGTCGGAGGATCCTCCCTTTTCTATAGAGTATGAGTGAACTTTACACCCTGTTCCTCATACCTCTATAAGGCTAAAAAGTGCTTAAGTACATACTTAATATAATAAATTAACAATGCGTATAACGTAAAAACTAAATTAAAACTTAGGTAAATAAAAGTAAAATAGCGTGTTAGCAGTTTTATTTGCAGACAATAAGTAGGTCTTCTGTCTGTGCATAATTGTTGGTTAGTAAATAATTAAGTATAATTTTTTTACAGCGATAGTAATTTAGTTTATAGATACTTAGTTTTCTATTTAATCTAATGTACAGGAATGGACCTAAGAATTTTATAAATCTTTCTACAAAGACATGTTTTGGGGCAGCATTAGACATGAATACCAGATCATTCCGTCTCTTGTTAGTGTTGTCGGCATTGTAGGCAAACATGGTGTGCTGTTTTAATACTAAGTGCATAATGAAAAGCTGGCGAACCGTTAGTACATTGCAGGATTTATATAGCAAATCTGTGGGAAAAAAGAAGGGATGGAAGTTTGCTACCTTAAAAATTGCTCTCTGAGCTCTTTCATGTGGAAGCAAATTAGTTTTTGGTGCGCCACCCCAAGAAGTGATACAGTTTTGAATTATAGATTGACATAGGACCAAATAAATTTGTGTGATTAATTTTGAATCTGCTAAAGTTCGCAATTTTTTAAAAACATAATATTAGTTTGCGGACTCTTTTCAATAGGCTTTCAATATGTTTTTTAAAAGAGAGTGTGTCGTCCATATTATCCCCAGATATTTTATGTTGCTCGTTCTGTGGATAAAGGGACAATTACACACGGTGCTTGTACGGTTTCCACATTGATGGGCATACCTATAGATGAGGGTTAGTAATGTTAAGTAGAGGCTTGCGCATGGAGAAGTGAATATATTTTATTTGTCGGCATTTAATGTTAATAAATTGCATTGAAGCCAATTAGTCACAGTATTAAAAAAAATATCATCGCAGATACATCTAAACGCCTAGGTAAAAGTTCATAGCAATGACATTTTTTTGCAGTTTTTGTATGCCTATTGACGTAGGAGTTACACGATTTCATTTTCAGGATTCTAAAGATATTAAAAGTTCCTGAAACTTTTTTACATGAAATACTAATATTCAGCTATGCAGCATGGCATATTGCCAGGTACCATATTTATACATTGCTGAAAAGTCGTCCATACTTCTATTTAGCCATCAGCTCCTTTTATCTATTTTACAATCGGTGCCAAATTCAAGACAGCAAGTTGGTATTTCAAATTCATAACTTAGTAAGTCGCTTGAGCTGCTAGGGTTAAAAATTTGTACTTCAAGGAAATTTTCGTAATCATGCCAAATTGCTTAGAGTTGCTAAATTATTTTTTTTAAATTACGTATGAAACTGGGTGTTTTAAGGTCCACATCATTTTGATACTGTCTAGTAAGTCGAAAAATGCCAAAAACCGTTTTTTTTTCATATCACCTGTTACTAGTTTTTGAATTTGGGCAGCCGATATGCATGATATGCAGTAAGGACAGTGTTACGGTTTGCAACCTTGTTCAAATTGTGTAAAGCATAGCAAAATTGATGATTTTTTTTATCATAGTCTCAATGTGTGATTTCCATGTCATGTTTTCGTCTAGCCAAATACCTACCTAGAAATTTGGTTCGTTCCGTTTTAATAATCTTATTTTGGTCATAATAAGTCAAGAATTTTAGGATTAGTTCTTTGTTAAATGTCATTATTTGAGTTTTATTAAAATTAATCTGTAAGTTGTTATTATTTTGCCAATTAATTCTAATAATCTAATAATCAGTTTGGTTTTAGAGCAAATAGATCTACCGATGATGCTGTTTACTGCTTAACCAAATTTGTTAGTACTAACCTGGACAGAGGGCGCAAATGCTTGTCTATCTTCCTAGACCTGAAAAAAGCTTTCGACACCATTTCAATTCCCATTTTAATTACCAAGTTAGAAAAGCTTGGAGTGAGAGGAACTCAACTCCGACTTTTTGAAAGCTATCTAACTGGACGGACGCAGTGTGTTCGAATAGGGAGTCATGTTAGCGCTGATCTTCCAGTGTCCTTTGGCATTCCCCAGGGCAGCATTTTAGGCCCTACTCTCTTTCTCATTTATATTAATGATCTTACTAGTATCCACATTCCCAAAGGCGACATCATATCATACGCTGACGACACAGCTCTTCTTTTCTCTGCCAATGCCTGGGATGAGGCCTTTAATGCTGCACAAAATGGGTTTAATATAGTAAACCAATGGCTCAGACTTCATCTTTAAACCTTAAATACTGATAAACCGAAATATCTGACTTTTAGTATTCGTCACTCAACGCAATCAGGGAGCAACTACAATATAGTCCCTCACCAATGTTCCCTAGATATACACTGTACTTGTAAACCAATAGAACGTGTTAATACAATAAAATACTTAGGGATCCTCTTCGACGGCAATCTCAGCTTCAAGGACCATATAAAATTAGTCAGCGCTCGAGTCATAAAGCTTATATAAGTGTTTAAGAGGCTGCGTCACGTGGTTTATGCTTGGTTATTAAAACAAATCTACTTTGTCTTGTGCCAGTCAGTATTAACATATTGCATTTCATCCTGGGGAGGAGCTCCCAAAACAGTAATTAAACCTATTGAGATCGCTCAACGCACAATTCTGAAGATTTGCACTTATAAGCCTCGACTGTTTTCCACTACATTGCTATATAAATACTGTGAAGTACTTACTGTTAGACAGCTTTACCTACTAACTATAATTCTGAAGCAACATCAAGACTTAGCATATGACCCCAACCTTAAACATAGGCGTAGGAAACAGTTAGTGTGTACTCGTGAACATAAACCGGAAACTTCTTTTATTAGAAGATTTTTTGTATTTTTGGGTCCCTATGTCTATAATAAAATTAACTTTCTTCTAGATGTTTACTCTCTTAATAGGGTTCGTTGCAAAGACAGGGTGAAAAAGTACTTACTGACCCTAACTTATGATGACACAGAAAGACTATTAATCGTACCAGAGTAAACAGGGTCCTTTGTGCAACTTTTAATGTATTTATTACTCTTAATTTCCATATCACTCAAACACACACACCTGCCTACACTCATCATTCCACACATCACCACACGCGCACACACATTCTAACACTCACCGCCCCTTACATGATCCATATCTACACACCATACGTACCTACACACCAACTCCATACATACCTACACACCAACTCACTTAGTTTTTAGCTTAGTTTACTTTATTTTATTTTTACTTGTTTTTCTTTAATCTACATAAGGCTGTACTCGTTAGTTTAATTTCTTAGATTAATAACATACCTACTGAGAGGTTTGGCGCTGTTGCCTAGATACAGGTGTCACCTAGTTCGGCTGCAGATGCTACTATTTTGTATTGTATTTATAATAGCTTCCTATGCAGTTTTTAAGTTGTTTTTGTACAATCCTTTTTTGGTAAATAAACATTATTATTATTATTAATTATTAGACTTAAGCTACTGTTTATGTCATTTTCATATGAGTCACTATTTTTACTAGAATATATTATATTTTCGGAAGGTCATTTATATAGCATAAAAATAATAAAGGGCCAAGCACACTTCCCTGAGGCACACCATGGTAAAATTTTCTCTCTCTAGATTGGTAATTAATTTCAGTTTTAGTTTCAATCGTCGACTGCTGAAATACTAGTTACCTGTTTTCTGCTAGTAAGGTATGACTTTATTAAGTTTAAAACTTTGCCCCTAATGCCATTTTTATATAGCTTATTTAGAAGGATTCCATGGTCAACAAAATCGAAAGCCTTAGTCATATCCATAAATAAGGCTGTTACGGGTATTTTTTGGTCCATGTTTGTAACAAACTAATTACTTACCCATGTTTGCAAATGAATAAACGATTTAATTTGATGATTTGAACAATTTCATTGATCAATTCATAAATGGTCATGTTTATGTTTTTACACTTTCTAAAACCATACTGCTCTTTAGTTAAAATGCCATTTTTTTTCAAGAAACATGTATATACTGTTATAAATAACCTTATCAATTATTTTGGAAAATATTGAAAGATGAGCAATGGGTCTGTAGTTTTGTATATTTTGAGGATCATCCTTTTTATGTAGTGGTTTTATTACGGACAGTTTTAAGTCTTCGGGAAAAACACCATGTTCTATACATAGGTTAGTAATACAGCTAAAAACCGGTGAAATTTCAACAGCTACGCTTTTTATTATCTTAGTCTCAATGTCGTCAAAGCCAGAGCTATTCGTATTTTTCAGAGTCGTAATTATTTTATAAATGTCAATTGGTGCTGCGGGTGATAAGAATAATGAATTCATGTTTGAATTTGTTACTGTTATTTTATGGCCAGAATTGTTTGTTGGCTGTATTTGGTCAATAAAATGATTATTAAATAGTTCTACAATGTCAGTTAGATTTGTTACGTATTTATTGTCAATAAGGAGTTTATAGGGACCGTTCCTTGGAATGTTATTTTTTGATGAGTTTATAACACCCCAGGGTGCTTTAGTTTTATTTACAGCGTTATTGATAAAATGGCTATTTTGCGATTTTTGGGTCAATTTGATAATTGTTTTTAAACGTTTGGTATAGGAATTATATCTTTGTTTATTGACTACATTTGGATGCCGCCTGAAGGTTCATCGCATCTAACGTTTACGTTTAGAGCACAGTTTAATGCCTTTTGTGATCCATTTCTGTGGTTTAGTAGTTACATTTTTTATTTTCTTAAAGGGGAAACACAGATCGTAAAATAATTTGAATAAGTTATGAAATTCTTTAAATGCATTGTTTGGATCTTTGCAGCTATAAACACTATAATTAAAACTAAGACTTTGGAGAGCCTCTTTAAATTTTTTGACATTTTCCTGGCAAAAATCGCGTTTATAAGAGAACCAGTGTGTGATCGTGCAGGTCTTTTTACGGGACATTTTATAATTTGAGCTGTATGGTCAGAGACGGCTAGCTCCATTACCTTACATACACTTCCTCTTACATTGTGTATAATATTGTCGATGCATGTACCGCTATCAAGCCGGGTTGGTTCACGCACACCTAATTTCATATTAAAGCTATATGTGATTTTGAAATTGTATTGACATTTTCGTGTTTTTTAAAATATCGATGTTAAAGTCTCCGCAAATCAGCACCTATTTTTTGGAATTGGGACATATTTTCCTTAAGATTCCATCAAAGTTATAGAAAAATGAAATTAAAGAGTCGATATTATTCTTAGGAGATCTATAAATACAGACTATAATTTTTTGATGTCCGATTAATTCAATTGCACAAGATTCTAAGATACAAGAACTGCAATATTCTTTTAAGTCGAGAATTTTATATGGATATCTATTATTTACTAAGGTGCATGAGCCACCTCTCCGGGACTTTCTTGCATAGAAGAGTATAATTTGGAATACAAAGATTGCAATGGTCCTCCTCTGTCATATTGTGTTCTGTAACACAAACTACATCCACATGTTTAACATGTGGATGTAGTTTGAATTCAACATTAAAATTTTAAACGGATATCATAATTTTAACCGAATGTAGGCTACACACGAATAAACCTATACCTCAACTTGACAACTATCTCTCTTTTTCAACTACTCGTCAATTAAATCTAAATGACGGTGTAGTACTTTACGTAAAAAAAACTTAAAACCCAAAGTTAAAGAAATAAACCTGACTCATGCTTCATGACTACAGTTGGAAGTACTTAATAATATTATTCTAGGCGTGTACCGATCCCCATCCAACCCAAAGACGGATATGTTTGTAGATTCTCTAAGTACTCACCTCAATACTTTAACTTCTCATAAAAGTATCATTATAGCGGGGGATATTAACATAAATCTCAAATCAAAGACACTGAGCCGCCGCATGAATACAGAAGTAGGGTTAATTAACTATTTAAATATGTTATCACTATACGGAATTCTACCTGGACATACTTTACCTACACGTGAATCCAACTGTTTAGACCATTTTATGATCAAAATAAATAAAAAGAAAATATCTGCTTCTATTGCTATATTACACACTTCCATCACCGACCACTTCACTACCTTTCTATCTTTATCTAAGCTAAAAACTAAAATTATTACCAGTAAAACTAAAATATCTATTGATTTTGAACAAGCCTTAAACCACATTAGAGAAAATAAAATAGCAGACCTACTGTTTTGTAGTGACCCGGACTATTTAACTGACCTACTAATATATAAACTAACTGATTCTATTAATCAAAGCACTGTTACTAAAGCCATTCCTAACAGCAAGCGTATTGTTAAGCCATGGATAACTGCCGGTTTACTTAGATGCATTAGGAATCGCAACAAACTCCAAAAAAAAAGCACGTAACGACCCTTTTGATAATATCCTAAAAATAACTTACCGACGATATCGCAACTACTGTAATAACCTAATAAAAAAGTTAAAAAGAAAATTTGAAAGAGACCTACTAGCTAATTCTGTAACGAATAATAAATTATTGTGGCAAAACATTAAAACCTTAACTTACACAAATAATACCAAAGGTCATAACACTGAATCAACTACAAATGAGATCAAATTCAACTGAGTCTGTTAATTTCATTAATGACTACTTTGCAAATATTGGCAAAGAGCTAGCCCAAAAAGTTCAACCCTCAGCACACAACTTAAATTCTTTTAATTCTGAAACACTGTCTACACAGACAAACTCGTTTGTTCTTTTGGATACGGATACCGAAGAAGTCGATGGGGTTTTGATGAGCCTAAAGTCTGACAGTGCACCCGGCTGGGACAACGTGTCCACAAGGTTTTTGAAACATATTAGGCAAGATTTTGTTCTCATAATAACCCATTTGGCCAATCTTTGCTTTGCAAAGGGCAGCTTCCCTGCACCACTTAAGCAATCTATAATCACTCCTGTTCACAAGGGTAGGGACAGAGACGATGTCAACAATTACAGACCTATATCCATCTTGCCAGCCATATCGAAAATTATTGAAAAGCTTATAAACAGGAGGCTCTTAAAATTTCTACTCAAATTTAACATCTTAAGCAGCTCGCAATTTGGATTCAGGCCGGGATTATCAACCGAGGATGCAGTTACTGCTCTTACCTCCCTAGTGGCTGGTAATCTGGATAGCGGTAACAAATGTCTGACAGTTTTTCTGGACCTGAAAAAAGCGTTTGACACCGTCTCTGTTCCTATCCTCATAAACAAATTAGAAGCGTCAGGTATAAGAGGAATTCCACTTAAAATGTTTACCGACTACCTCTCGAACCGGAAACAAAGAGTTAAGGTAGGAGAATACGTTAGTAACGGTGCAAAAGTCACTTTCGGTGTGCCTCAGGGAAGTGTGCTGGGCCCTACATTATTCCTACTTTATATTATTGACCTCTGCAACCTTAAAATAAATAACGCTAGAGTTTTTTCCTACGCTGACGATACTGCAGTAGTCTTTTCTTGGAAGTCTTGGGACGATGTTGCTGGAAGTGCTGAAGCTGGTATGACTCAAATTGCTAAATGGCTCTCAAATAACTTACTTACACTTAACACAGCTAAAACAAATTACATATGTTTTAGCATATCACACAGGACACAACCAAACCCCGACTTTATTATAAAGGTACACGAGTGTGACGATTCAATTAACTGCCTATGTCCAACACTAGTCAAAGTTTCTCAATCTTGGTATTGTTGTTGACCAAAGATTATCTTGGTACTCCCATCTTGAACAAGTTACCAACAGAATTAGAAAACTGAGTTGGATTTTCAAAAATTTAAGGCATATCGTGCCAAATAAAATAACCGCCAACACAAATAAACCCAGAAATCTACTTAATGAAATATACATAGCTATAGTCCAGTCTGTCTTAGTATATTCCATCCCCATTTGGGGTGGGGTGGCTAAGACTAAATTCATAGACCTTGAGCGGGGACAACGGGCTCTAATAAAATTAATGTACTTCAAAAACCTAAGGTACCCTACACAAAGTCTTTATCAAATAAGTAATTTACACTCTGTTCGCAAACTATATATAATTAAAACTATTCTCAGGAAACATAAAACTCTTAATTTTGATCCCAGCTTAACCTTGAAAAGAAGAAAAGATATAATAGTTGAAATTCCTAAAACTAAAACCAAGCTCGCCCGTATTCAATAGACAAACGCTCAGATCAGCTTTACAATCGAGTAAACAAAGAGATCTACATATACAATAAACCATTAACTGACTGTAAAAAAATAGTAACTAATTGGATAAAACCACTCACTTATGACGACACGGAGAAGCTACTGGAATAAATAAAACCTTACACTTAATGCTCTCATTATTCGTATTTGTACGTATACAGTCTGTTTCATTCATTGCCACTTACACTCACTCTGTCTTTTACATTAAATTTAACAAACCCTCACACTATCACCGAACTTTCACACACACAGATGCTCACATTCAACATTCACATTCACATTTACACACCTTTATACTCACAGTAACACACCTCAGTATTCACACTCACACACCACCATTTTCACATTCATACACCTTCATAGTCATAGTCACATTCACACACCCCTACTCTCACTCACGCATTTGCATGCTTCTTGTCTAGTTTTAATTTTCTCTTTTTATTTTAAATCGCCTGTTTTTATAACACTTAAAACAAGTAATTTTATGTTAATATTTTAAGTTTTGGAAGAGCGGAGTCTCCTAACACAGGCATTTTTGCTTAAAAGGAGGCTCCAATCACTAGTTGTTATATTGATATTGTTCATACCAGTATTATTAATCACACCATTTAACTTAGAAAACATTGTATAATCACAGGGTAGATCGTAATTAGAGTCATATAGAAATGCATACTTGTGTATCTGAATGTCATTTTATAACAGGTTATTGAACAATTCTACTCTTAAGTTGTACATATTAGAGTAATAGCTGTAATTATACGTAGGTAAACATATTATAATATTTGTGTTATTCACAGCTACAAGTGTTTCACGCAAGTTTAGAATTAGATCATGATCGTTGTTTGTTGTGCTGAAGTCCTCTTCGCCGATGAGCAGCGCTTCCATCTACCAGCCTTGCACGGATTTTGAGAGGTAAGTAAAGGTTTTTTTTTTTTTTTCTGGCAACATTATTCGTTTTACCCCTACTTTGCCCCCACTACACTATTTCTCTATAACGGTCCGTAGCCATTTTAATATCATTTTGTTGAAAGCTAATAAATATTTCACATTTTTATTTATCTAGGGTAGGGTAGGTAATTTTTCTATTATAGGGAGGGTATAAATCGCTTCGAATGAAGCTGTTCACATAATTATCATCGAACTTCACTTGGTAAGTTCGTTTGATTTATAATTATGTTTCACAGCTTCATTCGAAGCGATTTATTGTTTACGTTTTGTAGATGTTCAGAGACAAAATGTGAAATTAAACAAGACAGGTGAGTAATCACAAGTGTTTTTTTATTATATCTGGTTATCATTGACTTAACTTTATTTTTCATTGTTTATATTATTAATCTAATATTAGGTATTTGTTACAGATTATGACCACCAGCAAGTACTGTAGTGGCAAAGAGATGAGGATCAGTTACAACCTGCCTATTATAATGTTTTGCGAAGACGGAAGATGATTCACTCCATCCGGCAGTTTTTCTTATCAGGTCAATATTGACTCCAAGTCTATTGGCTGAGGATGTGGCTGCATGACGAGTGCTGTGTGCACCAAATATGGACGTATCTATACCGCTACTGTTAAGTGTATCTTTTATCCAGTGACTAAGTGTTTGTGTTGTTTGTGTTGTGTGTTCACAGCTTCATTCGAAGCGATTTATTGTTTACGTATTGTAGCAGCGCTTCCATCTACCAGCCTTGCACGGATTTTGAGAGGTAAGTAAAAGAGTTTTTTTTCTTTTTTTTCTGGCAACATTATTCGTTTTACCCCTACTTTTCCCCCACTACACTATTTCTCAATAACGGTCCGTAGCCATTTTAATATCATTCCGCGTTTCCGTGCTCAAGCCTTCGCACGTCTCCGCTCCTACAAATAGATCCAGCTGCTCAAAATGGGCAAGAAAAGGAAGACAGATAAAACTGAAGAAGAAATACTGCGAAAAATACAAAAATTGCAAAATAAATTGCAGGCAACGACTAATCGCCGTATTAATTCTTCATCCGAAGAAGACTTGCACAGTAAGTTAATCACCGATGCGAGGTTACCAAGTTTGGGTCTCCTCTGTCATTATATAAAGTGATGCGTACTGCCATACTGGGGTTGATACTGTCACATAATAATTCTTTACCTAAGTGATGCGAGGCTACCAATTTTGGGTTTCCTCTATCACGTTAAAAAGTGATAAATATACCGAACGTATTCTAAAAAGAATCGTTTTTCGCAGATTTTTCACACCATCAACTTGATGTGGACTGTGGAATGTCACAAAATGAGGAAGCCTGCTTGTTTCAAGCTTCACCGCTTCGTGCCTCGCCACGTGGCTCGGCGCGCTCCTCACCACGTGGCTCGCCACATGCTTCGCCACGTGCTTGTTCGCCATGCCCTGCTGCGCCACCGCCACCACCAGCTCCACCACCGCTATGCACCGCGCCTCTGTCGCCTACGCCTGGCACCTCAGCAGAAGTACAGCCAGAAATGATGGAAGACCAAGACTTGGATGAAGACACCCTGCAGTTACTCGGCGATGCTCCAAAGACGGACATAAGCATGGGTCCGTCTGTTCATAAGGACATTGCCAACCGTTGGCAAGACATCCTTCCTAAGGGCTTGGCTAAGGATGTAAAAGAAAAACTTCTTAAAAGTTATTCCGTCCCTAACAACTGTGACCTACTGCTAGCGCCAGCTCTCAACCCGGAAGTAAAGGCTGCTCTGCAGGATACTCTAGTGAAAAGGGATTCGGCCCTCATGTACAAGCAAAATCAGCTTGGTATAGCATTGTCAGCCTTAGCGTCCGCTACTGACATGATTTTTTCAAATGAAACGTCCAAACAAAATCTTTTAAAACCAATCAGTGACGCTTGTCGTATATTATGCGACAGTCATTTTTGGGAGACAAAAACAAGACGTAACTTTGTCATTTCATCTATTAATATAAATTTAAAGGACGCCTTGCTTGAAACAAAACGGGGCAGTTTCTTATTTGGGGAAAATGTTACTGACAAGGTTAAAGCCGCTAAGACAATACAGCAATCGGGAGATGCCTTGAAACACACCTTAAGACCTAAATATAACAAGCCCAAAGGTATCCCAAAAGGTCCAAATAGGGGTCATTTAAACTACAACCCTCAACACCGCAAGATGGACAACAAGCCGAACAATACGAGGCGAGCTGCTCGCCCTGCGTTTCGGCCGCCGCCACCGCCGCAAACCAGCGGCAGTTCGCGCCGCTACACATCCCCGACGAGGCCATCGCATCGAAAGTAACTGATCAGGTATTAACCGCTGGCAGGCTCCAGTATTTTTTCAAAAAGTGGCCAATTATCACTACTGACAAAACGATTCTATCCTGGATCAAAGGGTACCAAATACCTTTTAAATGTTCACCACATCGTACTGATTCTCCTAATGTTTTTCCTAAGAATATTCAAGAAGCCCACGATTTCGATAAAACAATCAAAAACCTACTAGATAATAATGCAATATCTCGTTGTCATTCTGTTAAAGGAGAATTTATATCGAGTGTGTTTTTAGTGCCAAAACCAAACGGCGACAAGAGATTCATATTGAACCTTAAATGTTTAAACAAATTCGTAGAGACCAAACATTTCAAGATGGAGGATTATCGTACAGCCTCAAAGCTTATAACAAATAACTGTTATATGGCTTCAATAGATCTAAAAGATGCTTACTTCCTAATTTCTGTACATAAATCTCACCGAAAGTACCTCCGTTTTAAATACAAAAATACCCTTTATGAATTTAAATGTCTTCCGTTTGGTTTGTGCACTGCTCCATATGTGTTTACAAAATTATTAAAGCCAGTTATGGAATATCTAAGAACCCATGGTATGATATCAGTTGTATATATCGATGATATTTTTTGCATTGGAACCACTTTTCTTGAATGTCAAAATAACGTTGACATAACAATAACATTACTTAAAAACTTAGGTTTCATAATAAATACAGAAAAAAGCTGCTTAGAACCGCAAACACTATGCAAGTTTTTAGGTTTTGAATTCGACTCGAGAAATATGTTATTAAAATTACCTGATACAAAAAAGTCAAAAATAAAAAAAGAATACATTTCTAGCTTCTTAAAAACCGTAAATGTAAACTTCGTGAATTTGCTCGGTTCATAGGTTTATTAATTTCAGCTTGTCCTGCAATTCAATATGCATGGCTTTACACTAAACTTTTTGAACGATTTAAATATTCCTGTTTACTTACTAATCCTAGCTACGAACAGTTAGTTTGGCTCCCCAACAGCTTACATAGTGATATGTTGTGGTGGTTAGATCATATTGATCATGGTTCATTTTCTTCAACTTGTGATCAATATGATTTAGAAATTTTTCCGACGCGTCATGTACGGGTTGGGGAGCTTATTGTAGCACAGATGAATGTTTTGGCTATTGGAAGGATAGTGAAAGAACCGTACATATTAACGAGTTAGAGTTAAAAGCAGCTTTTCTCGCACTTAAATGTTTTGCCAACGAATTGTATAATTCAAAAATACTATTACGAATTGATAATGTAACTGCCATATCTTGTATAAATCGCATGGGCAGCATACAGTTTGAACACTTGCATAATATCACCAGAGAAATATGGCAGTGGTGCGGAAGGCGTAGAATAACTATTTTTGCATCTTACATAAACACAAAAGATAATCATGAAGCAGATCAATTATCGCGCATGAAATTTCAGGACACTGAATGGGAACTCAATGACAATGCATTTAGCCAAATAACACATTATGTTGGATACCCTGAAATAGACCTTTTCGCGAGTAGGTGTAATGCTAAGTGTCCCAGGTACATAACTTGGAAAACCGACCCTGACGCTTATGCAATAGATGCTTTCACCATTCCATGGAAAAATAAACTATTCTATGCATTTCCACCATTTTCACTTATCACAAAAACAATGCAAAAAATAATTAAGGACAAAGCAAATGGCATAATAGTTGTACCCTATTGGCCAACACAGCCATGGTTCCCTGTTTTCCAAAAATTAATTTGTTCCAAACCAATCTATGTTGAACCAAACGTAAATTTGTTAATTTCTCCTTTCAGAACGCCTCACAATCTACACCGAACCCTAAAATTGGTTGCCGTGAAGCTTTCAGGCAAATATTATTGAAAAGACATTTATCTAATAAGTCCATTGAAATTATGTTATCATCATTATCTGATTCCACTTACAAACAATATGATGTTTGTATAAAATCTTGGTTAAATTACTGTAATAAACATGGTTATGATTATTCCTCGGTTTCAGTTCCTATAGTAATTCATTTTCTTACAACAATTTTTGAAAAAGGGGCAAAATATGGTACTGTTAATTCATATAAATCCGCATTAACCTTGTTGTTAAGTAATGTGGCAAACGATGATAGAATTAAGCGATTTATGAAAGGAGTTTACAGATTAAGGCCTAGTAATCCAAAATATGATTTGACATGGGATCCGACCACTGTTCTAAATTATTTAGCACAAAAATGGCCTAACACAGACTTTGATTTGGAAACTCTTTCCAAAAAGACTGCAACTCTATTGGCTTTGGTGACTGCGCATCGCGTTCAAACATTTTCGTTAATAAAATTAGTCAACGTTCAAGTAAATTCTGCTATTGGCATAACTATAACAATATCTGATTTGATAAAAACATCTAAACCTAATTCTTCACAACCAGTTTTAAGATTACCTGTTTTCAACACTCGTCCTCAGATCTGTCCCGCTAAATGCTTAGAGGTGTATATCAATAAGACTCGACCACTTCGCAAAAATGATTATTTATTTGTAAGCTACAAAAAACCACACTCAAAAGTTTCATCACAAACACTTTGTCACTGGATAAAAGATACACTTAACAGTAGCGGTATAGATACGTCCATATTTGGTGCACACAGCACTCGTCATGCAGCCACATCCTCAGCCAATAGACTTGGAGTCAATATTGACCTGATAAGAAAAACTGCCGGATGGAGTGAATCATCTTCCGTCTTCGCAAAACATTATAATAGGCAGGTTGTAACTGATCCTCATCTCTTTGCCACTACAGTACTTGCTGGTGGTCATAATCTGTAACAAATACCTATTAAGTCAATGATAACCAGATATAATAAAAAAGCACTTGTGATTACTCACCTGTCTTGTTTAATTTCACATTTTGTCTCTGAACATCTACAATACGTAAGCAATAAATCGCTTCGAATGAAGCTGTGAAACATAATTATAAATCAAACGAACTTACCAAGTGAAGTTCGATGATAATTATGTGAACAGCTTCATTCGAAGCGATTTATACCCTCCCTATAATAGAAAAATTACCTACCCTACCCTAGATAAATAAAAATGTGAAATATTTATTAGCTTTCAACAAAATGATATTAAAATGGCTACGGACCGTTATAGAGAAATAGTGTAGTGGGGGCAAAGTAGGGGTAAAACGAATAATGTTGCCAGAAAAAAAAAATCGTTTACTTACCTCTCAAAATCCGTGCAAGGCTGGTAGATGGAAGCGCTGCTCATCGGCGAAGAGGACTTCAGCACAACAAACAACGATCATGATCTAATTCTAAACTTGCGTGAAACACTTGTAGCTGTGAATAACACAAATATTATAATAGGTTTACCTACGTATAATTACAGCTATTACTCTAATATGTACAACTTAAGAGTAGAATTGTTCAATAACCTGTTATAAAATGACATTCAGATACACAAGTATGCATTTCTATATGACTCTAATTACGATCTACCCTGTGATTAGGGGTAAAACGAATAATATTGCCAGAAAAAAAAAAAAAAATCTTTTACTTACCTCTCAAAATCCGTGCAAGGCTGGTAGATGGAAGCGCTGCTACAATACGTAAACAATAAATCGCTTCGAATGAAGCTGTTCACATAATTATCATCGAACTTCACTTGGTAAGTTCGTTTGATTTATAATTATGTAGTAATCATTAGTCGTAAAAGTAGTTAATTTTTTATCGATGTCGCTGACGAGATGCCTTATCCCACAATATGGTTTGAGGTAGTGACATATATTATAGTTCAGGAATGTTGTTTCTGCTATTGATAAGATCCTGTTTGTCTTATTAGAACTCAGAATACACAATTTATGTTTTTGTTGTTGTTTATTGTTAACTACCTTCATATTTGGTTTAACGGTGTGCGATGGACTATTTTGTATTGTATTAATCTGTTTCGTAACTAAAGTATTTACTTACATGTTTTGGAGTTAAAGCTCTTGTAGAACTTTCCAGTTTCTTATGTGGATTTAAATTTCGAATCGTAGAGGCTTGCGCCTTATTAGGTGTCCCGATGACACTAATAATTAGCTTCTTAGTTAGTTTTTTTACAAGTTTATGTTTGTTATTTAGGGAGCCAATCGTTCACTTCAGCTCAGTGTTTTCACATGATTTATTATTTATTTCTTCATGGGCCGTCAGTAATTCTGAGTTGATTTGGTCAATCTGTTGTTTTAATTGTGTGACTTCGTCTTTTTTATCATCCGATATTGTAGGTAAACTGTGTGTGGTGCCATCTATGGACGAGTCATTGGAATTATTACCTTGTTTTTTTTCCCTAGTTTAGGAGGCAATATTTTTTTTTTTGTTAATACACTATTATTTTGTCTCCCCTTGTGTCCATTCTTAGTTGATTAAGTCTTAGCATGTAACTATATACAACCTTAGTCTATATATATTTTGGATTAATAAACTATTATTATTATTTATTATTATTATCTCGGGACCCTGGGGTCCCGGATCTTTGAAAGGCGTGGCAGGGGCCGAAGCCAACTCCAGAGGCCCTTTAGATAATTTTTAAATGATGAGGAGGCACCAACCAACGATTATCCCTGTATGCACCATGCACCTGCACCCAAGGACAACCCCCGGTTGGTGCAGGACTATTGCAGAACATGGAAACAAAATATACTGGGCTATGGGTGTGGGTGGCTATTGTAGATCAGTTACCTTGAACTATGGCAGGTCTATGTCCCTTGCCTGACCAATGATAATATAATTTACAGATAAAATGGCAGCGGGTGACTTGCACACTCAATAATGGCCCCCCCAAAACGGTCGCTAGCACATAGTGTCGTAGCAACAAAGGGGCCTGTCTTGAGGTCTTGTCCTGTCTGTCTGTCTTGAGGTGCTTGTGAGGAGTGGAGAGGTATTCCACGGCTATCAGGACAATCCCGGAAGTACGGTCAAGATCCCTACCAGAATCTTACTGAAATACTTCCTTCCTCCAAGCACGTTTGCTCTTGCGAATCTCCACTCAAGCCAGCCAATAAAGGCAAGAATGAGATGGGAGCTCTGTTCCTCGTCAGTGTTCACTCCAGCCGGCCAATAGAGGCAAGCCAGAGGTGAGGAACCAGACTTCCCCCGGGAGATAGGGTCCGTGGGGTCGCTACTGCCCAACAGCTCGCCACATGCTGCCCTGCTGGTTCCTGTATCTCTCTTGGTCGGACTCCTCACCCTGATCCGGCGAAGTAAACTCTTCCGTCACAGACCTAGAGTTTAGAAAGCCCCACCACGACGTTAACATTATTATTATTATCGGGCGTATTTTTTTTCTCAGCTCTAAGGCTGGTTTTAGCTACATTTACGGGCCAAAGCCAAACAAATGCAGCGTGTGGTGTGTATTTAAGATGAGGGTGTGTTTTCTTCCTCTAACTGCATGAACTTCCTGACTATTCTACAGGTGTTTAAGATGGCAGCTTTTTGTAGGTTCATATAGTCCGATATAGTCCGTTGTCCGATATAGTCCGTTGTCTAAAAGCCTGGCAAATATTGTTTTCCTGAATTTATTAGTGGGCAACACTCTGATACGTGGTGGTAAATTATTAAAGATTTTGATTGCCATGCAATTGGAATTCCTGCTATACAAATGTAGTCTCTGGCAAGGCGTAAGCAATTTATTTGGGCTTCTGCTTTTTACACTTTTAGAAATGTGTTCATACAATGGGAACATGTGTGAGTAACTTTTTATAAACATACAAATTTCAAATATATAGGTATAGGCAAGGAAGTGGAAGAATTTTCAGTGCTTTAAATAATGGCTTACAATGCTCCAAATATGCTGCTGCATACACAGCCCTGACACATTTTTTTTTGTGCAGTGAATGCTCTGTTCACATCTACTGAATTTCCCCATATCGCGAGGCCGTAACGCAGCACTGATGCAACATAACCATGATAATCCTTGAGGGCTGTTTCTTTACTGGCTATTCGTCTCAGTTTTCGAAGAGCAAACACGAATTTGGCGAGACGAGTGCAAACTTTTTTTACATGCTCTTTCCAGTTTAATTTTTCGTCATTATCTATTCCCAAGAATGAGGTTGAAGGTACGGGTTCCAAAATTGAATCATTGTAGTGTATTTGAGGTGGTTTTACCAAAGAATGAAATGTTTGAAATTGTACTAACTTTCTTTTTTCAATGTTTCCACGTAAATTATTAGATTTCAGCCATTTCATTGCTTTTCGTATTTCATTGTTAGTGTCAGTTTCTAGGTCATTTCTGTTTGAACATTTTATTGTGAGAGTAGTGGCATCAGCAAATAGTGTACAATTATGTTTTAGGCTCTTGCAAAGGTCATTTATTTATATTATAAATAATGAGGGCCCTAATACGCATCCTGAGGAACACCACAACCATTTATTCTTAACTCTAATTTTGTTATTAACTGTATGTTTTTATTGTGTTATTGTCAATTCTTGATACTGCTGTCCTTTGCTGGCGACTTGTTATTTCTCCATTTTGCAAAGTAGGCGATTATGTGGTACAAAATCGAATGCTTTGCTCATATCTAAAAATACTGATAATACGGGCATTTTGTTAATGAGGGCTTCAGATATCAGTTTGACCAAAGTAAAACAAGCAAGTGAAGTTGAACTATTCTTCCTAAAACCAAATTGGTTCTCAGTGAGTATGCTGTTTTTGTTTAATAATTTGATATTTCCCCGTACATTGCCTTTTAAAAAAAATCTTTGATAGAATAGGGACCAATGTAATGGGTCTATAATTAGACATATCCATGCGGTTACCTTTTTTGTATAGCGCTTTGACTATAGACAGTTTTAGTCTAGTAGGAAATGTTCCTGTCTCAAATGACAGATTAATTATATAACTTAAAGGTGCTGCTACTATGTTTTTACTGCTTAGTTTTTATTATTTTTGTGGTTATTTCATCATATGCAGTAGCGTTAGTATCATTTAAAGAGTTGATAATTTTTACAATGTCTTGTTCATTTACTGGAGCCAAAAAATACGGTCAGTGTTAGTGGTAATGTCAATGTTGCTTACGTTATTAATATTGCTAAGGTTAGATTTATTGGTCATTTCTATAAAATAGTTATTAAATTGATAACATACATAAGTCATTAGGATTATTAACTATATTATCATTTATTATTAACTCTTAGATGTCATTTTTATAATTATCATCATTATTTATATAATTTTTTATAATAGACCATGTCGCTTTGCATTTATTTTTAGAATTATATAGATATTTTTTGTTATTAATTAATTGTGAATATGATATACATGTTTTTAAAATTCTCGAATAGGTCAGGTATCTTCTTTTATGATATTTTTTGCTTAAGGCATCGTTTTGGTAATTATAATATAACGCTCTCTTTTTTATGCACGATATTTTTATTGCTTTACTAATCCATTTATTTTTTATTGGTTTATTATATTTTTAAATTGTTATTTCAGGAAAATATAGTTAGTAAAAGAGAATATATAGGTCATGAAATATGTTAAATGCATTGTTGCAATCTGTTTCTTCATATATTTCATTAAAACTTAAAGCCGATATACAATCAAGAAATTTTTTAATATTGTTTTTATTGTAATCTCTTTTGACTTCATAAAAGAAGTTTGGAATCTTCGGCTTATTATTAAGAACGTTAATGACTGCCCAGTGTCATGATCTGAGAGGGCTAGGTTATGTATACTGCTTTTTATATCTAGGGTTGAGATGTTACTGGCTATTTGATCTACGCAGCTTTTTTCCTAGTGGGCATTTTAATATGTGTCAATAAGTTGAAATTATTTAAAACAGATATTGATAAATTATTTTATTTTTGTAAGTAGGTTTGTACATACAAACACTTTTACACGTCAATCATATTTTAAAACTAGATGAGGTCGGCGTTTCGTAGTATTAATTCTCTTGTTTGTGTAGTGTCTTTTAGCATATCAATATTCCAGTCTCCGCATATTATGATCCGATTCCTACTTTTATGAGTTAACTTATGTAATAAAACTTCCATATTTTTTTTCAAATATACCTGCATCGGAATCCGGGATTCTGTAAACACATACTAGTATTAAGCTATGACTCGGAACTTCTATGCCACAGCATTCAAAAGAATAATCGCTAGACATTTCATTTGTTATTTGTAAAGGGCTAAAAACTATGTCTTCTTTCACCAATATGCACGTGCCGCCCCGTTTTTTATTGGTTCTTGAGTAATTCGCAGCTAACTTATAGTTTGCAAGTCTAAGATTACATTCATGACCGGATTGTATAAAGGTCTCCCTAAGACATATAACGTCTATATCACCCATCTCTATCGTCAACTCCGATAATGTTATTTGCAAAGAGATCTAATTTATTGAGTATTCCAGCTATATTTTGATGTAACAGTGTAAGTTTTTGTTTATCATTACTGGCATTGTTGTTAAAGGGTGGGACGAAAAAACTAATTTTTTACATGACCTTTACTCGTCAGTGATACAGGAGAATTGTCACGGTTATAAACCAATGGGTAATTTTTTATGTTAACAAGTATGCGACTGAAAATACTTCCAAATATACACTTTATAGCTAGTTTATTAAGTTTGCCTGTTTTATATGAGAACATTTCTAAGGAGAGGTCATGATTCGTAGGTATCAAAGAAATATGCATATTTATAGTTTTTTATGACCATGTAAAGTAAATTATTAAACAATTCTATTCGATAATTGTGAATAAGGGCTCCCCTTACATATGCCGAGAGAGCATACAATCACATTTATATGTGTTGTTTGTTCCAAGGATTCCCTAATTATTCTAACAAGTTCGACGGAGTCTTCATTATCTTTAAAGTCCTTTCCGCCAATTATTATTATACAATACGCACCTTCGGTGCAACAAAGTCACAACAGCTCATTCTTTAATTTTACAAGAGAGGACTTTTAAATTTTTTTTCGCATCTAAATCCTCATTTCTGGATTACTATTTATGGTAGGTTTGAAATCTTTATAAAATTAATCATGTTTATTGTTTGCTATAGTATTACGTTAAAAATCTTATATTGAATTATCAAAAAAATCCTAATAAAAGACATAACAAAAAAAAGTGTCCTGAATTGTGACTTTATTGCTCCAGGAATTATTTAGTTTTATGACTTAAGCTATATTATTTACGATAGGGTTTTAAATGAAATAAAGTGTCTTAATCAAACATAATCGTATATTTTTTTCTCGAAAAATCAACTACTAACAAAAAAGTAACTCAAAATAATTAAATTCTTCTATCTACAACATGATTTGGCATCATTTTCATACTTTGAGTTGTAATAAAATTCTAGTAAAAGCAGACTTACTTAATACTCAGTCTTTTAAACTTAGGAACTTACGAACAGTCTTATTATGAGTCTTATAAATGGTTTCATAATAATCTTCAAACTTATAAACAATACAATTCTTAGAAAAATCAAATCACACTAATAATATAAAGGCGAAAATTTGTGCGTGAGTGTGTGTGTTTGTGTGTTTGTTACTTCTTCACGTTCCAACGGCTGAACGGATTTAGATGACATTTGGCACACAGATAGTTTATAACCTGGATTGACACATAGAATACTTTTTATCCCGATATTCCCACGGGATCGAGACTTATGCGGGTGTAACCGCGGGGCGTAGCTAGTAAAAAAATAAATTAGAAATATTTCATCAAAAAAGGTACATAATAATCGACTTTACTTTTTGCTGTCATCATAGCATACATCAAACGATATTAAGAAACAATAAGTAGTAAAAAATATAACAATGTACTTATTATTAATTTATAATTAAAAAAATATCAAAAAATGGTAACGATCCAGTAAAAAACTAACTTTTATAAAGTTTTATACTTTATCTTAGTAGTTTTTATTTTAATTAAATTTAAAGCTTTTGTAAATAATTAATCGAATAAACTGTTAAACGTGTTTTCATAATATTTTGGAACTATATTAGCAGTTATTAGTTGTCGAATATCTAGTTTTTTATTGCTCGCAATTGGCAACTTGGAGCTATAAGCTGCACTCAAATTAATATCTGCGATATTTTTTTTGCCTGCACGATTAATTTTAATTTTAGCTGTGTTCCAATGTTCAGTTTTATACGTGGTTTTGAATTATCAGAATCTTTAATAAATTTCACGACTTTGACATCAGAAATTCTAATTGTTTCGCCATCAATATTCTTGCCAGTGTTCAAGCTAATATCGTTAGCAAGTAACTTTAAATCGTAGAAACTATTGAAATTCGTTTCATTAACAGTGAAACTGTTACCGGTCTTTTTGGCATTACGGATTAGAGCCACATATTGATCTGGGGTGTAAATTGGTACAGATTTTTTTGCTCGACGAATATTTTTCTCTATTACCGGTGGACGCTATCCGCTTCGTTTTGCGTGTGTCCATGAATTAGGAACTTGTGTGTTATAGATCTAATTGGCAAGATTGAAACGGCATAATAATACAAACTAAGAATGAATTTGCTTTTTGGTTGGTCGCAACAGTTATCCGAGAAAAAAGTTATGTCTGAATTTGGTTTAGTTGAAGAACATTCTTTTAAAAAATTGTACAAACAAGAACCTATTTCATTGGCTCCTCGTTTACCCAGACCCTCATGCCAAAAGAAACAGAATGTTTTCTCATCCTTAATATCTGATACTGTGAAGTTATAACAATTGTTTACTTTTATAAAAAAATGCCGACGATTGACCTATAGGACACGGCAATACGGCTTGAGATCGAATATAGCCACAATGCTGTTGCTATCAGGCTTTTTACACTCGTCTACATCTTGTTTTTTTTCTATTCTACTTAGACTCTTTTCCTCTTGATGTAGATTATAGCTGGACCTCAACGGTTCTTTATCTACAGCATTCTTAAAGGCCTCACATACGTCACATGAAATATTATTATTTTAATATTATTATTATTAAAATTATCTGGGTTCATTTCATGGTGTCTTGCTTTAGCATATTTTTTGCGAAAGAATTTTCTGGCACTATATCTGTGATGACAACATTGGCAGAAACTATTTCTCCATCACCTGAAAGCTTAAATATTTCACTATCTGTTGTAATGACTGCATTTTCAATATCTTTGGTTGCGATATTCTCTATTACGGTATTTGGTAAAATTGAATCAGCGTTTACTTCTTGTATTAAAACTGTGTCCACGTCATTATCACATTTTGTGCTCCTGTCAGTAACTGACAGTTCGTTTTTTGTATCATATGAAGTAGGTACTGGAGATATTATTTATTGAAAAACAAGAGGATTCTAAATTGGAATCGTGATCATTGTCCTGATCTTCCGGATGAAAGTTCGCTAACCAGGTTTCAACTAATGTATTGTTTTTCTTTAAATTATTGTCTTGAATCGGAACCATAGAAAGAATTTTTTTACTTCGGGAATCCATTGCTCTCTGAAATATAAATAGTTTTTAAAGATATTTGTAAATTAGATTTACAATGTTTTTTTTTATGCAAAGGCACGCGCCTTAAGTGAGAAACAACAGTAGGGAAATTATGAAAGGTTAATTAATTAGATTAGCCGAACAGCCTCCCTATTAATGAATTTACGAATTATAACCTGTCCTTTTTTTGTCCTTTTTTCATGCGTCATGTTTGCCGCAAATAAATGCATTTTCTTTCTTTCTTTCTTTCATAACAACTTACTCAAATTCAATTTCTCGTTCCATGGTGTGTCAAAGTGGCTTTAGTCATGTATGTACGATACCGGTACCGGTACAGTATGCTATTCTCTAAGGACACTTTGCCGCGGCAACGTCGAAACTAAAATTTATTAAAGACAAACTGTTTCGGTCCTCGGCGTTGAGACAGTTTGTCTTTAATGGATTTTCAACTTTATGTTCTAGAGTATAAAATTGAAAATCCATTGGGGACATACTAGTTTCGGCGACGAGCTCGTCGTACAGTCTTTCAGAGAATAGCATTGCTGATCATCGTTAAATTAGCATTTAAATAAAAACAATGTGGTTTATCTTACATTTAGGTGCACTTTTGACAAAAAAAAGTGAATAAGTAAATTATTACGGAGAAACAAAGTCTCAATTTTGTTTTTAAACTAAACAGCTAGTACTTATGATACAAAAAATGGAATTAAAAAGTCACAAGTCTTTTTATTATCACGTTCTAAATACTAATATTGGACCTTTACAACATTTTTATAGTTTAAGATGTTCGAGCCAAACGCCTGCTCGTTTAGAATGAGCAAATCAACGTTGGGCTAATTAGTTTTTAATTAGATGTAAGGATTAAGAATGTGTACCTACTCACTTGTTGTTTTTTGTTCTTCCATTTTGTTCGCCATCAAGTCAATACATGGTTCAATAACTATCAGCATATTTGGAGTTTCTTTAACCCAGTCACCTAAAATTCCCCAACATTTTGGTCCATTACCGAGCCGGATTGGTAATCATATGAAGATTTGCAAAAATCAGTGGATTTGGATGTTATTATCGTGGAGTTTTGCCGAAGAGGTTATACACCGGCAATGTGACTGTGAACAAAGGACGTCAAGCTAATTTTCGGTGTTAAGAATTTTAGAGTTGAAATATCGCCACCCAACACTCGTTCAGGTAGTATTTAACCACCAAGAGGTTAGTGTTTCATTTATCTGAATACCTATATTGTTAAAATTACGATTATACGTTCTTTCAGTGAAAAGACCAGTAGATATTTTGCTACATTTATAATTGTATAGCAGTATTTTTGTTAACTATTCATATTATTTAATGGTTCATGTGGTGTGTCGTAGGTTGGTGTTAGATAGATATTAGTCTTTATTCAGTTAATTAACCCGGATTAGTAAATTTAACCTATGTTAGTATTGCGTTAAAGTTCGACGTTAGTTAATTACGTGTTCAAGTTTTGAGGAATTTGTGTAGCTTAAATAAAAGTCTAAATTAAAAATCTCATTTTGTATTCACATATATTTACAAGTAGTAGTCACTATTTCATCTTGGGTTAAATTTTATACCATAGTAGTTATACGTAGGTACCTTAAATTAAGTTAAGTATTGTGTAAAATACCTAAGTTGTTATTATACAAATTTCAGGTTGACTACATTCGATTCCCAGAATGTCCGAAGAAAGAGAACTTGTTAGAAAACGAGGAAGCTTCAAGGGACGCTTAACTGCATTCATCAATTACCTTGATGCGTCCTGTGACAAGGAGTTAACTAGTTGTGAGGTCAAGGAATTGCAGTTACGGATTGGTAGAATCGAGTCGTTGTATGAACATTACGATGAGGTACAGTTGCGATTGGAATGTCTGGCAGAAGATGTTAAAGCTCAATTCTCTGAGCGTACTGAATTTGACCAATACTACAAAGCACTGTCTAGGTCACAGATGTTATTATGTAAGTATAACAATGATAACGAGTCGATGAGTAGCGAAAAATGTACCCGTATTCAGTCAACGTAAGCCTGTTAAGTTGCCCACGATACAGTTACCTAAATTCAATGGGAGTTGTAGCAATTGGTTGGAGTTCCGTGACACTTTTACTAGCCTCATTCACTGTAACGATGAAATCGATCAGGTTAACAAATTCCACTATTTACGAGCGTCTCTGGAAGGATCTGCTGCTGTTGTAATCCATGCGATTGAGTTTTCCGCAAGCAATTATGATACAGCTTGGAAGCTCATTTGTGATCGTTTTGATAACAAGAGGTTGTTAGTTCAAAATCATGTGTCATCCTTATTTAACTTGAACGCTATTGCAAAGGAGTCCTCTGTTGCGTTGAAAGGATTGATTGACCAACTTAATAAAAATCTCCGTGCGTTGGAATCGTTAGATGAGCCCATCAAGTATTGGGACACTTTATTAATATTCATAGTAACTCGGAAACTAGATCAGTTAACTTATCGTGAGTGGGAGGAGCACAAAGGTCGTATAGACGACAGCATTATAACATTTGCTGCATTTATTCAATTCATTCGCTTTCGCGCTGACTTATTAGAAACGTTAGAAACAGCACGAAATAGCAGTAATCCCACTCCCGCTAAGCCTAGTTCACATTCTAATAAGATGAAATCTATGGTTGTATCACATGATTTTAATAATTCCAGCACTGATTTGAGTAAGTTGTGCCCGCACTGTAAAGCTGATCATGTTTTAAGTAGTTGTTCACAATTCCTTGCACTTAGCATAGACGCCCGACTCAAATTAATACCTAACTATAAAGTATGCTATAACTGTTTTCGGGCAGGTCACTTCGCTAACCGATGCAAAAAGCCAGGATGCAAGATATGTAAACGCCGACATAACACTTTGATTCATTCGTCGGAGAATAAAGGTACGGCGAATTCTTGCAATAATGACAACAAATCACACGGTAACTCGTCCCATTCCGTATCAACGTCATCACCCACTGACGCCGTGGCTAGCACTACTGATGCGAGTGCAAATAATTTAACTTTGTCTGCGGATCTCAGTTCTGTAAGTAGTGAGCGTAAACAACGCGCTGTGTTATTGTCAACCGCTCTTATCAAGTTATTGATCACAATGATCGTGAGCACATAGTGCGAGCCATGCTTGATAGTGGTAGTACATCGTGTTTTATGACGGAACGATTATGTACACGGCTTAACTTAAGTACTAGTCAGATAAAGGGTTCGGTCTATGGCATTAATAACGTAAGTTCTCGTGTAAGCAAAACATGTCATGTGAAAATGACGTCATTAAACAATAGTTACGCTGCTAAGTTTTATTGTTTTGTTTTGCCATCATTGACGACTGTTGTGCCCAGTCGTGAAAACGACATTTCAGATCTGAATATTCCAGATAATATCTGTTTAGCTGACCCCACCTTTTACAAGCCTTCAGAAGTAGATGTCTTAATAGGAGCGGATCTCTTCTGGGACTTGGTTGGCTCACAGAGAATTCGACTAGGAGTAGGTAAGCCAGTGTTGTGTGAAACGTTGTTAGGCTGGATTGTTTCTAGCCCTGTTACCTATAATAATGGTAAATTAATTTTGAGTAGCATTTCATGCAATTTAACTCAAACAGATTCCTCTAGTGACGGTGAATTAATTAAAATTCGCACCGATTTAGAAAAATTCTGGAATCTAGAAGAGATTAATTCACTATCCTCACATTATTTACCCGAGGAGAAGTTGTGTGAGGAGCATTTTGCCAAAAAATACGACACGTTTAGAGGACGGTCATTTTTGTGTTCGTATACCCGTTAAGCAAAATCCTTCTATTTTAGGAGAATCTTTCCAAAGGGCTTCTAAGTGTCTATATTCTCTAGAACGCAGACTGAAGTCCAAGCCTGAGTTCGGTAAGTTATATCGTGACTTCATGTCTGAATATGAGATTTTAGGACATATGACCGAGAAAAAGAGCAATGACAGTTCCAGTGGATATTTCATACCACACCACGGGGTACTGCGTGAATGTAGTACAACTACTAAGCTCCGTGTAGTTTTTAACGCAAGGTGCGCTACTTCTTCAGGAGTATCCTTCAATGACTTGCAGATGGTGGGTCCTACAGTGCAGGACGATCTTATATCTATACTTCTTCGGTTTCGACAACACAAGTTCGTCTTGTCAGCTGATGTTGCGAAGATGTATAGATGTATATACGTCCACCCATCTGATAGGTACCTGCAACAGGTTCTGTGGCGTGATAATGCATGCGATCCTGTCAAGGTTTATAAATTGAATACCGTCACATATGGTACGGCTAGTGCACCATTTCTTGCTACACGTTGCCTTAAGCAAATAGGGATGGACTATCAAGCCAATGACACTAGGACCACTTCGTGTTCTGTGGGTGAGTCATCCTCAGGTAGCAGAGATAGGATCGCTGACGTCATCAAGCATGACTTTTACGTTGATGACCTTCTGACAGGAGCTGATGATTTAAATGAAGTTATGTTTATCCGCACAGAGGTCACCAACGCACTAGCATCTGCTTGCATGCCGCTTAGAAAGTGGAGGTCTAACGTCCCTAACATAGTCTCTGAAGTTTCTCAGTTGTCATTAAATTTAGATATGGGATCTAATGAACCCAATAAGTTATTAGGGCTTGACTGGTTTTCTAGTTCCGACGAATTTGGGTTTTCAAGTTTAACGTTACCTCCTAAGGATCCTGTTACAAAGCGTGATGTACTCTCTGCAATAGCACGTATTTTTGACCCCCTAGGACTTTTATCTCCTTGCGTAGTCACAATGAAAATATTTTTACAACGGATGTGGTTAGACAAACTCTCGTGGGATGAGCCATTGACCCCGGCACTTAATGCTATTTGGAATGCTATTGTCAAAGCATTGCCGCTTATCAATAATTATCGTGTTCCACGACTCGTTATATGTGATGCACATACTAAACTGGAACTACATGTATTCACAGACGCATCTGAGCGTGCGTATGGTGCGTGCGTCTATGTACGTAGTGCCAATGATCAGGGTGAGTACATGGTTCGTCTGTTAGCCGCTAAAAGTCGAGTGGCACCGATTAAACCGACCACCATTCCAAGACTGGAATTGTGTGGCGCCGTAGTCGGAGCTCGTTTGTGCGAGAAGGTTGTGAGTTCACTGCGACTAAAGTTTAGTCATGTTTATTGCTGGACTGACTCCACCGTCGTGTTGGGATGGTTGCAGATGTTACCTTCTAAGTTTCAGCCATTTGTGCGTAATCGCGTTGCTGAAGTTTTAGATAAGGCTGGGCACTGTACTTGGCGACACATCCCAACCGCCAAGAACCCTGCAGACCTAATATCTCGTGGCGTGGATATTAGTGTTCTGCAATCTTTGGACTTGTGGTGGAGTGGTCCCAGCTTTTTGAAGCAAGTCCAAGCTCATTGGCCGACTCAACACAAATCGTTAGAGTCAGACAAGCTGCCTGAAACTCGACCTCACGTTTTATTGAGCGCTAGTGTTAGTGATAACAGTCAATGTCACACATTCATAGATTTTAGTCATTTACTAGTTATTTAAGGCTGATCCGTAGTGTAGCAACCGTTTTAAGATTTATAAAATTATGTAGGAAAATTCCTTCCATTCGTTTTCTATCACAAGTCGAGTTGCAGGATGCATTGAATATTATTATAATTAGAAGCCAAATGGAGTCTTTTCCCGAGTATGAATTACTCATTAATAATCAGAAGTTGCCTTATAAAATTTAACGTATTTTTAGATGATAATAAAATAATGCGTGTAGGAGGACGCTTAGCAAATTCAACATTTTCCTTTGATAAAAAGCACCCTATTCTTTTACAGTCCACTCACAAATTTACGAAGTTACTATTCGAATTTGAACATGTAAAGCTGATGCATGCAGGCCCTCAGTTATTGCTGGCTTCGATTAGGGATTCATACTGGCCAATAGGCGGACGAAGCCTAGCAAAGAGTTGTTATCGTAATTGCGTGCGTTGTTGTCGCATGTCGGGTAGAACAGTTACACCTGTGATGGGTAATTTGCCACAGCAGCGTCTCCTTCCAGGTGGGTATCCCTTTGAAAGCACTGGTGTGGACTATGCTGGTCCCATCATGGCTGCCAATAGGCAAGGTCGGGGATGTAGGCTGGTAAAAGTGTACATAGCCATCTTTGTGTGCTTCACCACCAAGGCTATTCACTTAGAGCTGGTGAGTGACTTAACCAGCAATAAGTATTTACTAGCTTTATCTAGATTTATCTCGCGACGGGGAAAACCTAGTGACATCTACTCAGACAACGGTACCTCTTTCGTCGGTGCCTGCAACGAACTTTCGAAGTTCCTTAAATCTAATTGCAATTCCTTGGGTGAGCAATTGGCTAATGACGGAATAAAATTTCATTTTATACCCGCGTACACTCCTCATTTTGGCGGACTCTGGGAAGCGGGTGTTAAGTCAACAAAATATCATCTCAGGCGAGTGTTGGGAAATTGTAAATTAACTTTTGAAGAGCTTAACACCACATTAGTCCAGATTGAGGCGATATTGAATTCACGTCCACTAACGCCGCTGTCATCCGATCCAGCGGACTGCACTCCACTGACTCCGGGTCATTTTCTTGTTGGCCGGCCGCTGACGTCACTTCCGCAGCAAGATCTACAGAACCACTCCACTGCTTCATTGTCTCGTTTCCAACGGATCGAGCAGCTACGCCAGCATTTTTGGGCTCGTTGGAGTAAAGAGTTTGTGTCCGAGCTGCAGCAAAGGACCAAGTGGCATACCTGCAAGGACACGTTAAAGTTGGGTTCTTTGGTCATCATAAAGGAGGACCACCTTCCTCCTCTTAAATGGAGATTGGGAAGAGTCGTCGCCGTCCATCCAGGGTCAGATGGAATTGTTCGTGTGGCAGACGTCAAAACATCCGCTGGAGTCGTCAGAAGAGCCTTTAATAGGATTGCCCACTGCCCGTTGATTCTGCGTCTGGTTGAAAGCGGTTCTGCTGCTTCCAACGTCCGGGGGTATGTTCGAGCCAAACGCCTGCTCGTTTAGAATGAGCAAATCAACGTTGGGCTAATTAGTTTTTAATTAGATGTAAGGATTAAGAATGTGTACCTACTCACTTGTTGTTTTTTGTTCTTCCATTTTGTTCGTCATCAAGTCAATACATGGTTCAATAACTATCAGCATATTTGGAGTTTCTTTAACCCAGTCACCTAAAATTCCCCAACAAAGACTTTGTAGATCCAATAGAATAGTTGAAAAAATAATATTGATGGACCTAAAAAAACACTTTTTAGTTAGTGACTTTGTAGTTCCAATTTGTGTAGTTAAATATAATAATGTTGGATCAACAAAAACGCTTTTATAACAAATGCCTTTGTAGCTCCAAAATTTATGTAATTTAAAAAACGAATTGAGGTCTTAAAAATAGATACGTTTTTGTCGCTCCAATAAGTGAGACCAAAAAAGGGCATAAATACCTTTGTGTGGCTGTAGCTCCAAAGTACGTCAAACACTCGCGGGTGCGGGGGCACTACTGTCCAATGAAACGTTGTCGGCCCAAAACGCATGGAAAATCCGCCAATAACCACAAAGGCAACTGCGCCATCAAGTAGAATTTTGAGATAGGTACTATCGCGGATGTTTTTGTTGCCCCAAGTATAGACATGGTTCAGAGACAATTTGGCATACTTAGCTCGATTTCGCATTTTTGGCTATTTGTGACTTTGTTGCACCGAAGGTGATAGTCGTCCATGTTAAAATCTCTTACCTTGTTCGTAATATTTGTGAGTATTTCTTTCATTTTACTGTTAGGTGACAGATACTGACAATACTCAAACTGTCCGAAGAAAGTATATTCTATAATTTCTACCGGCCGATAGTTGTTGCAGTTACTAACGACACAAAGTTTCCTTTTTCTTTGCTTTTCCTTTATTATGTAATTTCCTCGCTGGTTCTCCCTTTGTATGATTTCTGCTTCATTTGTAATTGAAGTTGGTCCCTCAGATAACTTTATTTTTTTAGATTCAGCTACAGCGCTATCTGTTGTGCATAGATCATACTGCTTCAAGTTGCTGTGGAGATCTAGAGGTGAACCATTCTTACTCGTACTGCGTGCAGCGCCATCTGTTATAATTTCCTTACCCTTTTTTGTTTCTAGATCTTTAAGACTCTCTTATCAAGGTTCTTTGTGAAAGGTAATATTAGGGGTTAAAGTATGAAATTGCCGATTTGTACTGAAAAATTGAAATTCGTTTTTTTTTTTAATTTAACATATTTATTTAATCAAAATAGTTACCATTATTATCTATACATTATTATTATTTGCTGCCATGTAATAGGAAGGTCATTTATGCCTTTGCGATAGAACTCTCGTGATCTAGATTCGACAAACTGTGTGAAAGCATTTTGTACTGCCTCCTGAGAAGACAACTTTTTATCACGTAGAAAATTGTCCAAATCACGAAAAAAATGGTAGTCCGTTAGTGCAAGGTCTGGCGAATACGGAGGGTGAGGAATGGTTTCTAATTGCAGTTCCTGTAGAGTTAAAACGGTTTCTGGTGCTGTATGAGGTCTCGCGTTATCATGGAACAATAATGGTGAAGATCGATTCATGAGTCGGGACTGTTTCACTGCTAGTTTTGCTATCATTGTTCGGAGTTCGGCACAGTAGACATCTGCCGTTATTGCTTGACCAGATCGGAGAAAGCTATAGTGAATAACACCATGCTGAGACCACCAAACAGTTACCATTACCTTTTTATTGGTAGGTAAGCTTTGCTTTTCCATCACGAAAGCGTTTAAACCAAAATCGCACGGTGCGTTCATTAGCAGTCGATAGATAGATATTGCGAGCTGTTTCTGCCGCGTTAGTTCCGCATCGGAACTCGAATTCAAAATTAACTCGAAGTATCCATCTTTCTAAAAAAACAACTGAAAGTCGATAATCGAATGTTGCACATTTTTTAAAAGAAGAACTTCATAGGTACCATGTGAAAAAAGTTTCACTCAAAAATATCAAACCATGAAGGTTCTATGTCCATTCGAAGTACCTATTACAATGAAACGGCAATTTCATACTTTAATCCCTATTATTAACATTTTGTCAAACTTGTAAATACGAGAGAAATCCAAATAAACAAAACTTTCAGATAGTTCCTATACCTGAAAAATCTTTTGAGGTATTGCACATTGATACTCTTACCCTAAATCGACAAGAATTCTTAACAATTAACGATGTATTTTCTAAATATGCTCAAGCTTATCCTCTAGAGTCAGTAACAGGAATAAATGTGATAAATGCATTATCTATTTTTATTTCACACCACGGAGTACCAATTAGCATTACCGCAGATCAAGGAACCGAATTTAAAAATTTACCCGTACAAGAGTTTGTAAGCCTGCATAAAATTAAGTTATATTTTATCAGTGTAAATAATCCTCAGTCAAATGGAGCTATTGAAAGATTCCATTCTACCATATTAGAACACATCCGTGTGTTATCTGTTACTCAATCAACCTTATCCACTAACCAGCTAAGGCTATATGCTGTTATAGGATATAATAATAGTATTGTTGCGCGCCACAATTAATGCCTGATACATGGTGACATTAGTTACCACTAGCGCTATCTAGTTTCGAGTAGCAGAACTAATAGAGTCACTAGCGCCATCTATTATCGAGTAGAAATTTCGATACTAGAACTTACTAGAACTATCGACATCTGTTCAGTCGGGGCCGGTATGTACTCGAACATTCTAGATGTTTCTACAATAGAAGGTTCTGGAACTATCTGCGGCACTATATAAGGCCGGGACTAGCCGCGACCAATCAGTCAGCCCGATCCTTCATTGATGAAGACCCAGCTCGCGTCGTAGGTGAGCTTATAAATGTAAATTCATGACTGTGACCTCTGAGTCCTAGGAAATGCCGTGCTCATCAAAGCACTAATAATAAAAATTCTATCCAGCCTGCCCCATCTTCCTGCCCTCTCTCAGTGACGCCCTAAGCCGAGGTTCGTACCCCACAAGGGGTGCCCTTAGCGTGCAGTCGCTTAATTTTTAATTTAGTTTTAAGCCCTGGCTGCAGGCTTTAAGTTTTCTTAAGGCAACCACAGGATAGTCCGGTTAAGTAGTCACGACCTCTCAAGGTCAACTACGATGCCATTTATATAAAAAAAAAGCGACCAATCAGACTTGGTTCTGCGATAGAAGCGAATACATCGAAAGCGATCTTCAAGTGCGACTTAAGAGCGATTGTGTTTTATAATTAGTGTGTTTGCGTTGTTATTAGTGTTGTTTAATTAAAGTGTGTTAGTGTGGTTGCACAATCCAGTCCGCAGCAAGGAGAAATTATGCCGCCGCAGGAGACGCCCTGGACGGGAGTCAACAGCCGACTCCCGGCCACCGTAGGCGCGGGCTTGCGGGCGGCGAGCTATGGGCAGCTCGCCGCCCGGTAAGGAGCAGGCCCGGGTCGACGGCGCGTTGTGTTCCACGCGCGCCTCAAAGAGCTGTCAGCACGAACTGACGGGGTCCGCTAGGGCCGATGCCGCCGGGGCTGCGGGCTGTTCGAAAGAGATACCGTGGCCCCTGGCACAGGCAACTGAAGGAACACGGGTGGGTTTTAGTCAGTAAAAGTCTGACACTCCCTTCTGCTCCGCCCAGAGCGGGAGGGGTCATTTGATGATTTCCCACCAAAAAAAAAAAGTGCGACTTAAGAGCGATTGTGTTTTATAATGAGTATGTTTGAGTTGTTATTAGTGTTGTTTAATTAAAGTGTAACTTTTGGTAATTTTTATCGGCAGTTTTTATTGTCACGAACCCGAAGCTCGTAACAATATTCACTCAGTAATTACACAAAAACCTATTGATGTCAATAATGGACATTCAAATAGTCGTGACCCATTTCATATAAATATAGAAGCTACTTATCTTCAAAACTATGTAGTTAGGCACAAGGAAATTACCAAACCATTATACAATTAAATTACTCTGTAACCGGACTCAAACTATACAGAATGCTAATAAAGACCGGTAAGAACCCATTTCTTACGAAGAAGGAAAAGCGTTATATATAAAAAACCCGCTAACCGTTAGGCATAAGACAAAACCTCGTTACTTAGGTCGTAGAGTTAAGAAAAATTTAGGTTTAAAGGACATAGACGATAAGAACATTGTCCACCACAAACGTATTGTGAAGAAACCTCTGAGATATCAATATGTCTTGTTGCAGGATTCCGATATTAATCCGGGCTGAACAAATCGTGACTACGAAGTTAGTGGACAATCCTGGGATACTCCCCTTTAAGTTAGGTAGTGCTAAGTTTATCAAAACTGAACATGCGTTCATATGTACATTATTACGAGTTAGATAGGATAAAAGATAGTATTAGTAATATAGGAGGCTATTTAGATAGGTACTTATATAGAATACATAACGTCAGCCGATCCAAATTATTTTAGCGATACTTCATTAGTTATTAATCAGATCCTTAGTAGCACGTTAGAAACAATTTATGATAAGTTCAAAACTATGTATAAACACCCGAGAAATAAACGTGGGCTTATCAATGGTTTGGGTTCCATCATAAAAAGTATCACCAGTAATCTCGATCACGAAGACGCATTATTTTATAGTAAAGCCATAAACATTTTACAAAATAATCAGAATAGTTTGAAAGATAAATATAATGCTGGCATTACATTGAATAAACAAATTTTGCAGACTTTCAATATGACCTTGTCTACTATTGTATCAAATAAGTTCAAAATACATATTAAACTAAATGAGACCATGTCTAATGTTAATATGACTAATTTTAAGTGATTTTATTAAAATTACTTAACAGTTTGTTTAATTTGTTAAAAATCAATTTACAAAATATTTTGAATTGTATTACTTCACTAGAAAATGCTTTGAGTTTTTCCAAATTATCAGTAACCCTTCACAGTGTAATCAGTTCACAAAATATTAACTTCATGTTTAATATTCTAAGATTATATTATAAGAAACCAATATGAACCTTCTGAGTTGCTTGTACATGAGAACACTGAGATAAGAGACTATTATGATATTATTGAGTGTGGTTCCTACTATGTAGATAATGTAATTGTATTTGTTCTGAAGTTCCCTATTATGCATTTAGATACTTTCACTTATTATCATCTATTTTCTACTCCAACATTTAACAATACAATATTAATTCCACCTAAACCATATCTGGCAATGAATAGTGTTACGAGCTTCGGGTTCGTGACAATCAAAAACTGCCGATAAAAATTACCAAAAGTTACACTTTAATTTACCAACACTTATAACAACTCTAACACACTAATTATAAAACACAATCGCTCTTAAATCGCACTTGAAGATCGCATTCGATGTATTCGCTTCTATCGCAGAACCAAGTCTGATTGGTCGCGGTTAGTCCCGGCCTTATATAGTGCCGCAGATAATTCCAGAACCTTCTATTGTAGAAACATCTAGAATGTTCGAACACATACCAGCCCCAACTGACCAGATGTCGACAGTTCTAGTAAGTTCCAGCACCGACATCTCTACTCGATAATAGATGGCGCCAGTGACTCTATTAGTTCAGCTATTCGACAATAGATGGCACAGGTGACTATTAGTTCAGCTACTCGAAACTAGATGGCGCTAGTGGTAACTAATGTCACCATGTATCAGGCATTAATTGCGGCGCGCAACAATAGTAATAATTATCACTATATGGATGGAGAATGTAAAAGGTTCCAGGAAATATATTATTGGCCAGAAGTCGACCTTATAGCCGCTTCGAAGACAAACGATTGCATTTACCAACTGATATTAAAACAAGAAATAGACAGCAACTGCAACTTGGTACAATTTAAAGCCGGAACAGAAATAATTCAAAAGCTGGATGATTTCCATTATATTCTGTCATTCCTAAAAGAAACAAGGATCGAGTATATATAGGTGCGATCGGGAAGAGTACCAATCTTTACTCGGCACCTACTTATTTGAGGTGCTTGAGGGATGCACTGTCTACAAAGTTAAACCACGTAAAGAATTATAAAAATCTGATAAATCACTAAATCAATTTGTATTTTACTGTGTGTACATAAATAATAAAATAAAATAAATAAATAAATAAATAAAAGGTACACCTATAAAGCTTTTGTCATTTCCGATTGAAAATAAAGATAAGCCGTTGTTATTGGAAAATATCCCACTGGAACAAATTATTGATTTGTTCCAGTGGGATATTAGGAATACAGGATATTAGGAATTACAGAATTTAATTGAAAAGGAGAATATTCTAAACCTTGATGCCCTGCAAGATAAAAGTTATCACTATTGGACCGACTTTTTCTTGGGAGAAGAAAGGTCTTCGATCTAGTGCGGGGGGTGTTAGTGTGTGTCGGTAGTGCATGTGTAAGTGTGTGCGGGTACGTAGGCGTCGCTCGGCCGCGTAGCATGTAAGTTAGTTTTTAGGCAGACGATCCTACCCTGTTCATTCGACAACACGTACTAAAAGTTTATTATATTTTTATTATCTGAAAAGTTGTTTCTTTAAGAAAGCTCGCCGATTGCCCAAATAATCATAGGTAATTCGCCTTTCCTCAAGAGCGCAACATTAAAAAAATGAAAGCTAGACGTAAACTTTACTTGGCGAGCTTACTATTTGGTGTTATTAAGTCTCACTCCCCTTCTTACTTGTATGACAAACTGTCGTGAACAAGTAGACACTGAATTGGTGAGGGAAGAAAATGTTCTCACCAGCTTTCCATCCCACAGCACAAGTCGGCGGCTGTTAGAGGCAGTTGTCGCTACGCAGCTAGTAAATGCTGGAACAATATCCCTCCTCCCATAAAGTATAGTAAAAGTTGCTCGACTTTCAAATTGAAATTAAAAGAATTTCCATGCCATCATAAAGATTTTGAAAATATCTGAGCAGATGTATCTGCCATATAAAATAATTTATATCATCAATTTTATCACTTTTATAAATTTTACCTATTTTATCGTTTTTATTATTAAAAAAGTATTGAACCCGTACTTTTTCTTTTGTTAATTAGGTAGCTATATAAAAAATGATGAAGATATCGCCCGTTAAAGTTCCGCGTGACGTCACTTGCTTGCGACACTTGTACGTCACTCCCAAATTTTGACGCGCTTTATCTTTGTCATTGTTTGTTTGATTGACAAAAGAAAAAATACGTGTCCATTATTTTTCGATAATCTAACTGACGGACTAAATATAATAATTATTTTTTTACCCAGCGGTTACTACTACTATTACTATTACAGAAGCTAATGTTCTAATTATCTATTACACTCCAATGACGATATTCGACATTTTCTGGCTGACGTAACGGTTGGGAACAAAGAGATTTAAGATATATCAAGTAAATAATTTAATGTCTTTGGTTGGGAACCCATGGCGTAGGACTAAATAAGACAGTGACGGAGATCAAATAAAATAAACACATTTATTAAAATTATTTATTACAAAGTGCTTCGATCTGGAGACCGCGAACACAATCGAGACAAGCTCCAATACAACCATTGCACCGTACTAATGTGTAACAATGACTGTAACGTCGCCGCGACACGTGTCGCACCTCCTCCGGGCACCAGCACACTGCGGCCGTCGTGTTCGTGTCCGTGACAGGCCACGCCCAGCACCTGCAGCTGGTTGAATGCAAAGGCGACGAGCGTATACCACAGTGGCATAGCCTACTGAGGTTCATACAACAGCGCCGGGATTATTCTACTCTGCCTGCCAAGGTGTCCCACAAGCGACACAAAGTGGAATGTTTACCATTTTGATGTCCACTTTGTCCCACTAATCTATGTTGGTAAAGAAAATTATACTAGGTCTGTGTTGGATTTAAGAGAATCTAAAAATCTGAAATTAATTCATTCACTGACAGATAACGCACTGCCTAAACCCCTGCGTCTAGAAGCATGAAATTTTGCACTGCAACTTTTGTCAAACGTATTTTTTTTGTATTTCTCTTAAACCTAGCACTAGCAGCCCTTATGTAATAAATCATTTAGTGGTACAAAGTAGACATTAGCATTTTGAAGGTTCCACTGGACTATGCTCAATGGAGCAGGGAGGTATTAAACAGTACAAAGTTGTACCGAATCGCTAGTGCCTACGCTTCCCGTGCGTACGCGGTACATACAACCATCCAAATACAATCATATTAGCATAATATTATTATAAAATAACATCACACCTGTTTTCTCCGAAGGGTTAGGCAGAGGTGCACCTACATAATGATAAGGGCACTATGAAGAATTGAATTGACAGCGTTCAAAATCTATGAAGCCATGAGAAACACCAAAACCAAAAATTCTCGGGGTTTTGGCAAGAATCTTTCAACATGCACTATGCAGTGGTTCATGAAAAAAGAATCAGGCCGGCCTGCTGCCATCTACATGTCGCGGGCGGGGCAGCACTCTGCAGGGCCCTCGACCCGTCGGGCGGTGAACGAGTATTACTTGCTCATAGTGCACTGGGCTAGTACGACGTACAGTAAGCTGGGAACAAGGTGACTTTCGCCTCCTGTGAGCAGCGCGCCAACCTGCAAAGCAGATGTCCACCCATACACCCACATTTCGCCTGATAAACCGGGCACAAATCCAGGCTCCGGGCTGCTACCGAGGAATTCCTGGTAGACAAACCCAATAACACTTGACCTGACCTGGGTATCGAACTCAGAGCTCTATGCTCAGCAGTAGCGCTTGCAACCACTGCACCCCCGAGGGTCCGAAAATATATCAAATAACAGACATTAACCTAACCTTTCGGGGAAAACAGATATGAAACTAGAATGCTGTCGGTTCGGCCAGATGCACATGTGACATGTCGTGTGATCTGTTACAAGTAATGTAGCTCATTAATAGTGAATGCTCAAGTTTGCCGGCGCTTTTTAGTAGGTTCGAGTAGGCAATGCAGGTATGGGTATCGTATTAATAATATAGCTAAGGATCCCAGTATGAGCTGAACTTGCATTGTAGTGTAGGCTTTGCTTTCCGAACCATGCAATAACAGGTCGACATAAACTATACATCCTTAGTTTCCTTCGCGAAGGAAGCGTAACCCCATAAACATTAAAATACTGGGTCTAGTAAAGTTGCAATGGGATGCAGGCGAATCAATTCAAGCCTTTCAAGCAATGTCGGCCGCGCTGACTGCTCAGTGCCGTGTTGGCGCGCGGAGCCGCGCGTGCGCACTCGCGCGGTCGCGGCCTCTCGACTCCCGGCATTCACGATGCGTAGGTGCACAAATGACATTGTCAGAGCACATCTGACGACTGTTTCACAAGTTTTGTTTCGCACTATGTACATTTTGCAGCAGAAGATTGCTTTTCGTAATATCCGATACATTAGACAAGCGTTATATTGCACTCTTAATACCTACTTCTTACAAATAAGAACAATCGTTTCGCATGAACTGTGTCGCGGACTCGCGGTTGCGATACTGCCTGCCAGGCTCGCGCGTCACGTCTGGCATGCTGACGCACCTTGTTCAGACACGTAGCTCATGTACAAATGTTATTATACTAATATTATAGTAAGCTAACTTTACAATAACATCTAAAAGTCATCCTTCCTTACATATTATTATTCTGTTTTGGAAGGCCTGTTCAGAGTCACTCAGTTGACAGTGGGATAAGTTCGTAGTGAACTTTGCGGTGACGGTTGCGAATATTTTTTGAGTGAACAGGCTGGCAGGTGGATGTGTCGTAGAATAATCTAAAAAATCGTCTCTTTGCGATACTCCTAGAACAATTGCAAAAAACCGGATATTTGGAAAATAAGACAGATTTTCGTAATCATCCGAACTATTTCCAGGATCATTCCAAAAGTCCGGCTTATCTCAGGTAAGGAAGTCGCGAATAACCGTTCCGTTCCGTAACCGTGCTTCGCCGATTCCTTCGTCTGTTATTGTTGTCACTCTTATCCAGAGCTATGCTATATTCTGATCAACCATGATAAAGCGTTCAACTTTCCAACAATTTGGGAGTTTTGCAATGAACCTGATGATAGCTAGTATGATTACGAATAACATTCTTAGATTTCACAAATCCGGTCCTTTTCCATCGTCGCAGGAAATTCGCAAAGATTCGATTTATCCGATTATCCTGTGACATCACAAAATAGTGATACTATTCTACGAGCATTAATTTTCTAATAATGACACCTGTTAAGGGGCACTACATCGCCCGGCGAACAATTACGCCTGGAGGGGAGCCTTTTCCCATTAGTCTGCATTTATACCTAATACCCAATCGGTAGATTACAAGATGCTCAATCATCATTTAGAATACTGGTAGGTATGAACTCACTGGAACGGTGGTAGGCTCGCGACGAGGTGGTACCAGCCGCTGGCGACAGCACCGCGCCAGGCCTCCCTCCCTGATATGTTAGTACGTCGCCGCGCGCCCGGCGCACGCGCGCTCACAACACATATCTACGCTAGGACATGATTATAATAATTACACCTAAGGGGAGCGGCGACGAGGCCGCGGCCGCTCCTCGCGTTCGATCCGTGAGATTTGGTTCCATAATCTACAGAGTTTTCGCCTTTTCTAGCAAGTCGTTTATGAATTTCTGAAAAGTAAAGCATACAGTTATTAAAACTCGTATAGGTACACACTACACAGACACACTTCTGCCTACAGGTTCCCAAGCATATACTGAACTAAGGACGTAAATCTTAGATGGACGTCCAGAGTTGAAAAGATCAGCTTTTGGTGGTATGGCAACAAAAAACTCAAAAAGCCAGAACCCAGTATCGACTACAAGTTACGAGTACAGGTGCAGTTCTCTCATTCAAGAAGACCATTTGCCTTATATTTAGGTAAGTCGTAACGTCGTCGTGTGGTAGGATAATAAGAAAAATCCTAGGCCGATGGCAAAGGAGCGGAGACGGATCCTTAGAGGACAGCAATCTATATTGAGCATTGACGATGGGGTAGCCGTTACAGTATTGCTGGTTAATTTGAATGTCGTCATCATCATTTCAGCGGAAAAACCAGTATAAGCCGGACTCGCTTTCTATTGAAACTCCGCAACTCCGGACTACGCTAGACCAGCTCAAGAGCAGTGTTAGCACCGACGCCGCGGCGACCGACGTGATGACGTGCGGAGCAGTGTGAGTGATATGCGCTTGACTGCACATAACGCCTGTTTCCATCTGGCGTTGAATACTTTGAGAAAATTCATGACATTGCAACACAATGCCATGCAATTACAAACTACTTCAATTTACTACTAACTAATTACTTTAATTTGACAGGACTAAACTAATATTTATCTTCTGTCCTTTTTGTTAATGAAATAGAAAGAAAAAGATGTACTGAACTTTAATTTAGTTTAGTTTGTGAACAAGGGAATCGAAATCTCATCGAGATCTCCAACAAGATTTCAAGAACGAGATTGTCTTCACAAGAATTTGAATCTCGCTCGAAAAAGCGAGCACGCAGAGCTGAACGGTCTTCATAAGGTGAGAGAACTGTACCTTTGTGGAACTGGACACAACGTTACGAAATATCATACGAGTATGATAGGCTCCACAGATCGTATGGATGGCCTTCGCCGTGGGGCGGACGGACGGGTCGCCCGGCCTCTTACTGGCTCCAACGGGGTGCCGGAGCACCGGCGCAGTTGGCCCACTGCCCCGCCAGGCACTGACGCGTCACCCTCTGTCCAGCCAGGCACTGACCCGTCACCCTCTGCCCCGCCAGGCACTGACCCGGCACCCTCTGTCCCGCCAGGCACCGACCTGTCACCCTCTGCCCTGCCAGGCAGTGACCCGTCACCCTCTGCCCTGCCAGGCAATGACCCGTCACCCTCTGTCCCACCAGGCACCGACCTGTCACCCTCTGCCCTGCCAGGCACTGACCCGTCACCCTCTGCCCTGCCAGGCACTGACCCGCCACCCTCTGCCGCCGTTACTCTACAGAATCCAAACTACTTTACTCTAACAATTTATTTTTTTAATAACTACTTACATGTACATCTTTTTGTGGTTTTTTGGCATCTGCTAGTAAAGTCTGCAAAAATAAATGTAAAACATCAATATTATAGAGTTAAGTGATGTTAGTAGTAGTTGGGGGCCTCTGTTTGTATGTTTTTTAAAATCTTATTTACATGATAGACAGCAAAAAGTTAAATAAATGGTGTCAATTCATTTGGTTTACAAGAAAAAATGGGTGTTCCACAAGGCTCGATATTAGGGCCTTTCCTCTTTTTAGTATATTTAAATGACCTACCCCATTTATTAGAAAAACAACCACAAATGGTGTTATTTGCTGACGATACTTCCTTAATTTTTAAGATAAATAGACGTGCATCAAATCTTGACGACGTACATAACGCCCTACTGCAAGTGCAAAATTGATTCACTGCTAATAATTTATTATTAAATGCGAAAAAAAGTAAATGCAAAAGATTTGCTTTACCGAATGTTAAAAGTAGTGATTGTGACATAGTATTGAATAAAGAGAAACTAGAATTCATTGAGAAAACTGTTTTTCGGGGGATAACGCTCGACTCAAGGCTGTAATGGGGTCCTCATTTAACATCTCTTGTAGGACGGCTAAGTTCAGCAGTATGTGCTGTAAGAACAACCCGTCAGTTTACTAATGTAGATCCCGAGGCTAGTCTATTTTACTTACTTTCATAGTATCATGTGTTACGATATTTTACTACGAGGCCGGGCTGCAGATATCGAGTATATTTTCTTTCTGCAGAAAAGAGCCATCAGAGCAATATATGGCCTCCGCAGGCGCCATTCTAATGTGATTATAACCATATTATTGTGATTTATAAGTGTCCATGGAGTTTCTTGCCCGTTCTTCTCCATAGGTACCGACTACGCTTTGGAATGGGCAACTAGCTTCATCTTTTTGACTGACCGATCCTTGACAGTTCAAAAGTGCCTGTAATTGGTTTAGTTGAAATAAATAGTTTCGAGTTTGTGCAGGACTGGGTAGAGGCCCTGAGGGTATAATCTCGGAATTAGACGACTGTGGATAAATTCGTATAAAACCTTCAGGAAATATTAAAATTTTACCAATTGTTTTACAGTTTGTTTTTTATATGTTCAGTAATATGAATGTTTCTATTGTAAGCAATGTTTAAAAAAAACGATATTTAATTTAACAGAATGAATCTCGAAACATTCTCTTTTAATGAACTACCCATCACAGCGCAGCAGTGGCGACATGGTAGCGACTGGCGTCACTTCACGTCAGTGGTCCAGTGCGAGCAGCCGATCGATTCAGTAAAAATTTCACCGTGAAAAGTTAGGTGAAGTGAGCTTAGAGTGCGCTGTCAAAGGTATCAATCACTAGCATTAGTTGGAATGACAGCTCACTCCACACTCACTTCAACTAAATTTTCACCGTGAGATTGTTACAGAATCGCACTGCAGGATACGGGCCCGCCACCCGTCTGCCCGGCGTGGTTGTTTATGTTGTGGATGTGGAACTTTCGTATTAAAACCGTTAATTGATCTTCGCATAACATAATATACAGGATAAATGAAATTAGCTAGCGAAAATCGACGAGGAGTACCTCTGAATAGTTTTGGGCATTGATAGCTTGTTAGAATGCTGGTTAAATGAGGATGTTATAATAATCTCTGCTTAGTGTGACAGTGACATCTTGAGATACATTAACGTCGTTCTTTCATACGTAGCCAACCGGCCAACCTACCCGGTCATCAATATCTTCAGAACCGTTATAGCCAGACCGTTGAGACATTCACAGAATATGTGTATCTATGGCCGCTATGATGGTAAATATTAATAAATTTAACTGTCCAAATTCAAGGGTGTCTCCACACAAGAACCCCGAAAAAATGCTTAATTGAGTACTTTTACTGGACACGATAGTACGAAGTATAGTAAAACTTCGTCTAATTTAAATCCAATGCAATTTACAGGCTGTCCAAGAAAGCAACGTCAAACCGGCAATGGGTGGTAGGCCAATTCAAATTAAAATCTTTAGATCCCTCTAAAGGGGCCGGACCGGACGGCTTACCACCTAGCTTTTTCATAAGAACACGTGATAGCTTGTGTACTGCATTACATATAATTTTTAATAAATGTTTACGTGAGGGTGTTTTTCCTGCAATTTGGAAACGTGCGTTTATAACCCCTGTTTATAAGACTAGTGACAAGAAAAATGTAGTGAATTATCGCCCCATCTCTATTTACTAACTACTTATTTGAAAAAATGGATCAAAACATTCAAGTGGACGCTGTGTATACGGACTTTCAGAAGGCTTTTGACAAGGTGGATCATACACTGCTTTTGGAAAAAATAGCTTTCAACGGAATACGTGGTAATTTGCTTAGATGGTTCGTTTCATATATTCATAACAGGACCCAAAAAATTGTTGTCAAGGGTTACGATTCAGACCCTATAGTTGTTATAGGGATCCATTTTAGGCCCTCTTCTCTTCATTATATTTATTAATGACATAAAACAATGTTTTATCAACTCAAAGTTTATAATGTATGCGGATGATATAAAAATTTACAGATCTTGCAAGAATATACAAGACTGTCTACTTCTTCAAATGGACCTGGATAGATTATATACCTACTGTAACAGCAATGGGCTCTTTCTCAGTCTACCGAAATGCCATGCCATCTCATTTACCAAAAAGATAATTAAAATAAATTTTAATTATTCAATTAATAACGCCTTCTTAAATGTAGTTAGTTTTGTTCGTGACTTAGGTGTCACACTGGATGCCTGTTTGCACTTCGACAAACACGTTGACAATATAGTAAATAAGGCGTATCAGATGTATGGTCTCGTCATGAGATCGTCACGTGACTTTGTGCGGCCCTCTACGTTCTTACTGCTTTATAAGACTTTGGTACGATCCCAGTTGGAATACGCCGTCCCGATCTGGAACCCTTTCTACGATAAATACAGCACTAGAATTGAAAGGGTGCAGAAGAAGTTCTTACGGTCTATGAACTATAAGTGCTTCCAATCAAAGGTTCCTTACGTGCAGCTATTGAAACGGTATGGAGTAATAGATTTGGGATCTAGGCGGTTGTTACTTGATGTCATGATACTGCACGGCATATGCAACAGCAAGTTTGATTGTATTGATCTAACAAACAAATTGTGTTACAAGGTACCCAGAAGTGTTTTTCGAAGAGGGGTGCGCGTTCCTCAACTATTCCATACAGACATATGCAGGACTAACGCTGGGGAACGTGCACCTCTTCGTCGCCTTGTTGATTCTTATAACACGCATTTTATTGAACTAGATATATTTCGTCTATCTAAGCAATCATTTAAGAGAATTGCTCTGGATATTTTGGTTAGCGAGTATTTTAAGTTAAATTCAGCTAAGCTAAGTAACACAGCATAGTTGTGGCAGCGACTAGTGTTTTATATTTCTTTTTCTTTTTTATCACTTGTCTTTAGCACTTCTTTTAACCTTTAGTTAAAACGTGGACAATGGTGTGGGTTACGTGTTTGTTAAATCTTAGTTTAAGTATTTCTCTGTATTTTGTAGCATGTAACTGTTTTTTGTCCCTAATAAATAAAAAAATAAAAAAATTCAGACAGTTACCAGACAAATATTTAAAAAAAATCTTGATCTGTACTTTTCTAGTTGTTTTACATAACGGAGTTGTTTTGTAAAACAACTAGCGGTTTTGTAAAACAGCGGATTTTACAATCCATCTGCGACATCAATACTGCAGAAAGACATTCAGCCATCTACATATATGTCACGTCAGACCGAATAAAAAAATGTACACTGACAATTAAAGGTTGATGTCAACTCACCATTGGTCAAGGCCTCAAAGGTGTATGCCAATTAGATGATTGTTAACATCTTATTAAATATATTGTTGCGCGCCACAATTAATGCCTGATGATGGTGACATTAGTTACCACTAGCGCCATCTAGTTTCTAGTAGAAGAACTTATTAGTTCTTCACTAGCGCCATCTATTATCGATTGGCTGAACTTACTAGAACTATCGACATCTGGTCAGTCGGGGCCGGTATGTACTCGAACATTCTAGATGTTTCTACAATAGAAGATTCTGGAATTATCTGCGGCACTATATAAGGCCGGGACTAGCCGCGACTAATCAGACTCCCCCGCTGGGCCTCCCCCGGGTAACTGGGGGTCTCACCTGGCGGGGACTGACCGCCGAGGTGTCGTGAAGAAAGCGGCGCCGTGAGTCGGCGCCGCGGCGCGCCTACAGAAATACACATAGCAACTACTCATACGGGCGCGCGCAACTCACGCGCGCCCGACAGGCCAAAAAGCCTTTGAGCGAACAGCACGAGGGGCCCGTATTTACGGGCCACCGCATAGCGCTCTGCGGCCGGGGGGCATAGCCCCGGTACCGCTCGCCTCGCCCCCTTGCGGGGGCGACGCGATCTCTCGACAGATCTCTCGACTAATCAGACTTGGTTCTGCGATAGAAGCGAATACATCGAAAGCGATCTTCAAGTGCGACCTAAGAGCGATTGTGTTTTATAATTAGTGTGTTTGAGTTGTTATTAGTGTTGTTTAATAAAAGTGTAACTTTTGGTAATTTTTATCGGCAGTTTTTATTGTCACGAACCCGAAGCTCGTAACAATTGGTGTCAGAAGCAAGGATTAAAATCATGCCGATTTTACCTAAAGACGACACGGAGGGTATCCGTACCCGGAGTCAACGTCAACAGGAGACGGACCAGAGACGTTTTAGTGGAGCTATGCCGCAGAGGTCGGAGGGCCAGCTACCAACCACGGAGGCCGAAACGTCCGCAACAGCTCCAGCATCAGCAGCACCAGACTTTGCTGCCCTGATGATGATGCTGCAGGAGCAGTCCCGCCGACAGGAGGAACAGGCCCGCCGACAGGAGGAACAGGCCCGCCGACAGGAGGAACAGGCTCGTCGGTTGGAAGAACAGCTCCAGCGGGACAAGGAGGAACAGGCTCGCCGACAGGAGGAACAGGCTCGCCGACAGGAGGAACAGGCTCGTCGGTTGGAAGAACAGCTCCAACGTGATAAGGAGGAGCAAACGCGCCGCCAGGAAGAGCAGATGCTCCTTATGAAGGACCTTCACGCTACCTTCGGGAAAGACATGAAGGAGGTGAAGGATAAGGTTGATCAACATGACAACCGCCTGTCGGAAGCTGAAATCCGGATCGACCAAGTGTATAATCGGATTGACAACGTGGTGGCTGACGTAAAGAAAACCGTGATGGCTGATGTAAAGAAAACGCTGGATTACCTTAAACTTGGGGATGGAATCGCAGCTCCCGTAGCTACAACACCTTCGCTACGTGGATTCAAAGTGCCACCGTTCGACGGAACTTCTTCCTGGTCAGCCTACAAAATCCAGTTTGAGGCTGTCATGAAGGCGAACGGTTGGAATAACAGTCAGGCCATGACTGCCCTCACCCTAGGCCTGCGCGACCAGGCTTTAACTGTTCTGGAAGCTCTCGGTAAGGAAGTGACTTACGAGCAGCTCCTTGAGGCATTGGAGGCTCGGTATGGCGACGCTCACCTGGAACACGTGTTTCGTGCGCAGCTCAAGGATCGCGTGCAACGCAGTAATGAAAACCTGCAGCAGTGGGCCCTTGAAGTGGAGAAGCTGGTGCGTACCTGCGCTTATTGATGGGAACCTGGTGCAGGCATTCATCGACGGCATCCGCGACCTTGAAGTTAGAGCTGCTGTGAGGCTCGGGCACCACGGGACGCTTAAGGACGCCTTGGCCCATGCACTGGAGGTGGAAGCCGTGCGACAGGATCATCGCTCCCATCGCATCAGGGAGGTTGCAGCGGCTAGAGTTCGCGACTGCAATAAAAGATACAGCCCTAGGTGCTACGGCTGTGGGGAAAGGGGCCACCTTCGATCCAGTTGCCCCAAGCGAACTACAGGAAGGCTAGATAATGACCGTCCATGGAAAGTGGGACGAACTTTAGTCAGAACCACCGACATGTCAGGGGTACGTGTGCCGAACCTTTGTGATCAGGAACAGGTTATGGAAAAAGGCACACTAGTTGGTACTAGGCAAGAAAGTAAAGAAGTCGTACCTGTGAGGATGCTCAAGACAGACCTCAGCAACGAGTGGAAGGAAAGCCTACAACGTGCACAGCAGGAAGATTCGGACATCAAGCCGATTCTGGAGTGGATGAGCGCCAGAGCTCCTAAGCCCAGGTGGAGCGACGTCTCAGCAATGAGTTCGATCACAAAAAGCTATTGGGCCCAATGGGACAGCTTGGTGATTCAGGATGGAGTCCTGTGCCGTAAATGGGAAAATGCTCGGGGAGACAGCTGTCATTTGCAAATGGTTGTCCCTAAAGCTCAAGTACCGGATGTTCTACAGCTGTACCATAATAGTTGTTCAGGAGGTCATCTGGGAGTAAAACGGACTCTACTGAAGATACGAGAACGGTTTTACTGGGTCCACTGCCGAGACGATGTCGAGGACTGGTGTCGCAAGTGTACAAGTTGTGCAGCTGTAAAGGGACCTCAGACTCGTAGTAGAGGTGCACTGAAATTGTACAATGTTGGCGCACCATGGGAGAGGATAGCCCTTGACGTAGCGGGGCCGTTTCCGGAAAGTGAAAGTGGTAACAAGTATTTCATGGTTGTGATGGATTACTTTACTAAGTGGCCGGAAGTCTTCGCCATCCCAAATCAAGAAACTTCGACAGTTGCAGATAAATTAGTTTATGAAGTCTTCTGTCGGTTTGGAGTACCTTTAGAGATTCACAGTGATCAAGGAAGGAATTTTGAGTCCCAAATATTCCAGGAAACTTGTCGAGTTATGGGTACTCATAAAACAAGAACAACTTCTTACCACCCACAATCGGATGGAATGGTGGAACGATTCAATCAGACATTGGAGAGGTACCTAGCAAAAGTTGTGGAAAATCGGCAACGAGATTGGGACAAGCACATACAACCGTTTTTGTTGTCATATCGAAGCGCTGTTCACGAAAGTACATCGGTGACACCAGCTTTCGCAAACTTTGGAAGAGAATTACGGCTGCCTGCAGACCTGATCACCGGAATACCACCTGATGCCCCACGCAGTATAACCGATTATGCGAATCACTTGCGGAACAAAATGAATGACATTTATGAGCACGTCAGACAATCGGGCCAGCAAATGTCTGAAAAGATGAAAACCCGTTATGACCGCAAAATGAACAGTAAAGGGTTCGACGAAGGTTCACTAGTGTGGTTGCACAATCCAGTCCGCAGCAAAGGGAAATCTCCTAAGCTTCAAACTAAATGGGATGGACCGTACCGGATTGTGACAAAGATCAATGACGTAACCTACCGGATACAGAAAGGTGCAAGAGGTACTCCTAAGATCGTCCATGTGGATCGATTGGCGCGTTATTATGGAGCCGATAATGCTCGGGACGAGCATGTCTTAGGAGGGGGCAGTGTTGCGCGCCACAATTAATGCCTGATGATGGTGACATTAGTTACCACTAGCGCCATCTAGTTTCTAGTAGAAGAACTTATTAGTTCTTCACTAGCGCCATCTATTATCGATTGGCTGAACTTACTAGAACTATCGACATCTGGTCAGTCGGGGCCGGTATGTACTCGAACATTCTAGATGTTTCTACAATAGAAGATTCTGGAATTATCTGCGGCACTATATAAGGCCGGGACTAGCCGCGACTAATCAGACTTGGTTCTGCGATAGAAGCGAATACATCGAAAGCGATCTTCAAGTGCGACCTAAGAGCGATTGTGTTTTATAATTAGTGTGTTTGAGTTGTTATTAGTGTTGTTTAATAAAAGTGTAACTTTTGGTAATTTTTATCGGCAGTTTTTATTGTCACGAACCCGAAGCTCGTAACAATATTTCCTATAAGTACAATAGTCTATTCAGTGCCGTAGCTGCAAAAGGTGTCCTGACTTGATAAAGGAAGGAATTTGAAAAGTGACGAAGATATAAAAGATTTGACTGTAGACAATGTGTTCGTCGGTGAAAGAAAAGCCTGATCTGTATAGACGTTAGAGAGATGTACCGTTAGTCGAATAGGAAGGAAATATTAGTGGGGCACTCCGCACTGGCGCAGCAGTGCGTGGGAACTGTGAGGAACAGTATGTCATGTGGGTGTGGGAGCTGTGTTTGCGCACCGTGAGGTGTCGGCGGCGGTGCTCATCGCTGTCCATGTCCAGCAACTCGTCGATGTCCACCTCCACCTCCTGCGAGCTGGCCGCCGCGCCCGCGCCCGCCGCGCAGCCAGCCTCCTTCTGCAACACACAAGGGTACGATACAGCAGCCAATAGATTCAAGACCGAAAGCGCAGGCCACTTCTTTGTCTTTTTTTACTAATTCGGAAGTGCCCACCAGATCGGTAACGCTGGCACCACGGCGCCGCGAGGCACTCACCGTGTCGTACAACTTCTGCAGCTCGTCGTACAGCCACATCTCTACGGCGAGGCGCTTGCGGATCAGCGCCATCTGGTGGCTGCCGTACTTGGCCGTCAGGAACTTCTCGCGCCGCTCTTTCACCTGCGCAATTTTAAGTTCTGAGTAGAGCTACACGATTACTGACAAATGCGTGCACTGACTGGACTGGTCCACTCAAATCTGTGTAGTTCTTTCCTCAAAAGACCATCTCAGACATTAATTTGCATGGTCCTCATATAGCCTGACCGAGATTATGTCTGGACTTTAAAAGAGACTGTAACCACTGAGTTTGTGACTTTGTGCCACACGGTACGGTTTGCAAACTGTTTTTTTTAATTTCTTTTTTTTTATTTGTCCCACAAAATTCAAAATTTTGAAAATTGGGTCACTCCAATTTTCAAAATTTTGCATTTTGAATATGGGATTCACGTTTACATCACAGAAAATAATATCTATTGTGTACCTTTCAACATAATCAGTCCAGTTGTAGATTCGGAGCAAATGGGCTGTGATAGACAGACAGGCACACGAGAGATCCTATATGGGTTCCGTTTTTTCATTGGGACGTTTATTTATAGTTCGAATTATTTATAGTGCACTTTCAAAGGCTTTGTAAGAATCAGCATGTACTCTGTTAGTAGCGCAGGCTAGGTGCTGTGCTGGCGGTGCTGGAGGTGCATGGTGCACAAAACTTACTTCTCCTTTGTCACTGAAGTTGACGTGCAAGCCGGACTTGGCGGGCGAGCGCTCGGTGGGTGAGAGCGCGGGGTGCGCGTGCGCGGGGGGCGCGGGGTAGCCCCCCGCCGGCGCCGCCACGCCGCACTCCATGCCGCACGCTGCCGCGCTCGCACTGCCGCGGTTCTGCAAGTCATACGTCGCTCGTTCACTGAACAGTTCACTCAATACTCAAATCTTTATTGCATTCCTTAAGTGTTACATGAGGTGCATTCAATAAGTACCTAGCCTCATCGCCAGAGGGCGCTGTGGTTTCAAAAGAGTTTTACCACAGTGTAGCACATTCTTTTTAAATTCTTTTTTCAAATTTTCATTTCAATCCCTTCATTTGTTTTAATTTGACAACTTATGGAAGCGAACGTATCGATCGGTTTTACAAAAATGGAAAAAGAGCAATATCGTTCGGTGATTCGATTCCTATTTTTGGAAGGGAAAACGCGCATCGAAATCAAAGAGCGCTTGGATGCTGTGTACGGTGGCTCTTCTCCATCGATGGCCACCGTCAAGAATTGGTTCAACGAGTTTGCACGTGGCCGTACGTCGGTTTTTGATGAACCACGTCCAGGTGGACTGAAAACAGCTGTTACGGAGGAAAACATTAAAAAAATCCATGATCTCGTATTGGCAGATCGCCGATTGAAGGTTCGGGAGCTAGCTGAGACTGTAGGCATTTCAGAAGGAACAGTGCATCATATTCTTCACGAGGAACTCGGCATGAGAAAGCTGTCGGCGCGATGGGTGCCGCGTTTACTCACACCGGAAAACAAGTGCAACCGTGAGACCACATCGGATACGTGTTTGGCGCTGTTTAAGCGGAATCCAGCGGAGTTTCTGCGTCGTTTTGTGACCGTCGATGAAACCTGGATCCACTGCTACACACCAGAGACTAAGGAGCAATCAAAACAATGGATCCAGACCGGGGAACGTGCTCCAAAGAAGGCGAAAACTGTAAAATCGGCCGGAAAAGTTATGGCCACCGTTTTCAGGGATTCACAAGGTGTGATCTACATCGATTACCTCGAGAAGGGTAAAACAATTACAGGGCTTTACTATGCCGATTTATTGGGCCGATTCGACGCCGAATTAAAGAAAAAACGACCCCATCTGGCGAAGAAAAAAGTGCTGTTTCACCACGACAACGCACCGGGCCACACGTCTGCCGTTGCCATGGCCAAATTGGTCGAATTAAGCTACGAATTGCTGCCCCATCCACCGTATTCTCCAGATTTGGCCCCTTGTGACTTCTTTCTGTTTCCTAATCTGAAAAAATCTCTTGCCGGGAATAGATATGGATCAAATGAGGAGGTCATCGCCGCCACGGAGGCCTATTTTGCAGAGTTTGACAAAAACTATTTTACGGACGGGTTAAAAAAGTTGGAGCATCGCTGGGCTAAGTGTATCGAACTAAAAGGAGACTATGTTGAAAAATAAATTGCCACTTTTCCAAAATTTTCGTTTACTTTTTGTAGGCTAAGTATTTATTGAATGACCCTCGTATTTACAAGGTAAAAGATCAATATGGACCCTGACATTACCATTGCCTTAAACATTGAGGTTCAAAACAACTAGAGCAGCTACCTATTACAAACTAAAGATGTGTTAAGTACCTGGTAGACCGAGACGTCTGTTGCCCCGCACACGGCACAACACAGGTACCTGGTAGACTGAGAAGTCTGTTGCCCCGCACACGGCACAACACAGGTACCTGGTCGACTGAAAGTTGGTTGCCCCGCACACGGCTTAACACAGGTACCTGGTAGACCGAGACGTCTGTTGCCCCGCACACGGCACAACACAGGTACCTGGTCGACTGAAAGTTGGTTGCCCCGCACACGGCTTAACACAGGTACCTGGTAGACTGAGACGTCTGTTGCCCCGCACACGGCACAACACAGGTACCTGGTCGACTCACACGTCTGTTGCCCCGCACACGGCACAACACAGGTACCTCGAGGATCTTTAGGAATGATTCTGAATGATAATAGACGTATGATTACGAAAGTCTTTCGGAGTTTTCAATATCCGGTCCTTTGCAAGAATACTAGGATTTTCGAGAAAAAAAAAAACGATTTTACTAATTATCCTACGACATTTTAACTACACATTATGATTACTAGCGACGGGAGCACAAGCACAGGCACAGGCATAGAGCCCGGAGAAGCCTCGGCGACGATCTCGTGCGCTGTGGTATAATAGTGTGTCGTGTAGACACCGGCCAGGCGGCGCCCGGACGTGCGCGCGACTCAGAGCCGGTCTGCCGCTCTTAGTTCTTACATTGCTCAAGTCCTTCTCACTGCAGATATTAAACGACCGCGACATAACTATTGTGTACTTAGATGATTGTTGAAAACGAAAGCTTCGAGGCAGGAGCTCTGTCAGCGTGCGAGGGTCCCGTGCCCTTGCCGCCGCCACTAGTCACTTGCGCTAAGTAGTATAGTAGAACAGGACGGCGCAGCACTCATGCAGCCTAATGCAGCGTGTCTCCTCGGGCCGGAGCGCGGCGGCGGGGGCGCGGGCTCCGGTGTCCCTCGACCTCGTCGCGCGGCACTACGGTCGACGCACAGACAGACCCGAAGCCGTCTTGCCTTTGTCTCCTCGTAGAGCTCCGACATGACACTATCACTGGTTTATGGCGGCCTCGCGGGCATTACGGGAGCTGGCGCGCCGCAACAAACGATACACGAAACGAGATGGTCACGCACGGCGCCATGTTACCAAACACGAGTAGCATGACACGCGCCCCGCAGCTGTAGCGCAGCAGCGGTAGCACCCACGCACCTACATAACGCAGTGCAGAAATGCAGGTTAATTACTTGGCATATCGTTTCATACAAACTCGGGATTCTGGTGAATAATGTCTATTGAATTGTGTAGAGACTTCAAGGTGGGCCAACGGGGCTTTTAGGAACTCTTTAGGACCAGTCGAGGCCCAGTGGCAATGGACCCGACTTACGAGTTGTAGGTCGTGAGTTCGAGCCCAGGCAGGCACTTTACTTTGTGTAAATTATTTCATCACCACTGCTCTCAAAACGGTCAAGGAAAACATCGTGAGGAAACCGGCATGTCCTAGAACCACTAATTCGAAGACATGTGACATCCACCAACCCGCACTGGGCCCGCGTGGTGGATTATGGCCCACTCGCTGTTACAGAGAGGAGGCCTGTGTCCCAGCAGTGAGAACATTATAGGTTGATTATGTAAACAGTTATTTTGAAAGCGTCTCATTTAACTTAGATAACTCCTCAAACACCAAGCAGTACGGGCAGTACCACAAGACCATAACACTAATAGCCGACCAAACTAATAATAAAAAAAATATCCGAGGCCAGCACCCTAATTGCGTAACACACGACCAATCGGAATCTGAATCATTTCGAAAAATTTGTCTGCTCAACACGTAAATAACGCAATGAATGTTGTTGAACTGTCAAAATGAAACCGATTCCGATTGATCGTGTGTTACGCTATTAGGGTGCAGGCTAGTAGGCATTTTAGTAACAGTCACAATAATAAAATATACCTAAGACAAATAATACTGTCAGCCGCATCGGCAGCGGCTCAAAGAAATCCAGCCAAGTGCGAATCGAACTCGCCGCTCGTCAACAAGGGTTCCGTCTAGGTACTTGATTTCATACCACCTAACGGAAGGGAAAATCGAATAAATACGACTTGCATTTTTTCCACTGCAGTGGTCTTTCAAAAACCAACATAACGTTGCAGGGGAAGGAACTAATTATCCCTTATGTATATCGTTCTACGATCGATGCTTCAACTACTAATGAAGTTAGTAAACACAAAGAAGTTATTTATTTTACACATTATGTGATGCGACAGTTCGACTACAAATTACCAATTCATTTCATTTTTTATGTTTTCAAATGATGTGCGGTATGTGCCACATGTATATCGATAGGTAATTAAATTACCGATTGTGAGAAGCTTGAATTTTTACCTCTCCAATGGATCGCAGACCTTGGTAATTAATTTTGATTTCAACTCTACCCATTCCTGAGGAAAAAGGTCTTGACAGACGGACCAACGGACATCAAACTGTTCCGTTTAAGGGTTAAAGGTTCGGTTTTTCCTTTTAAGGTAGAAAGAAAGAAAGAAAATACATTTATTTGGCACAAACTAAAAGACACACAATACACCAGATATATACATCAGACAAAACAAACAATAAAATAAAAAAATAAAAGATTAAATAAAAAGTGTGAAGTCCGACGTAAGAAAATTATCAGGAAAGCGTGCCTCACCGCTGCGCCAAAAAGGCCCAGTTCAGCAAAAATGCCAGACAACTAGTGCCTGACGCTGGTTTTCAACTGGACCTGATGTGTGAGGTGACCAATAAATAATTTAATGTCTTTGGAGGTGACGGATGTAAATCAGTTTTATACTGCAACGGTACGTGTATGCATACTTAAATACTTATATAAATTTGTGTTAAACAGTGTGAAAACAGTAACGAATATGTGAATATGTCTAAATAGTGTGATATTGAGTAACATTGCAAAAATAAACAAAAAAAATACTGATAAATAAATAAGTGAGACCTTCCCATGCAAATAAAGAGATTCCTAGAAACGAGTCAGAACAAAAACCTGTTTTAAACGTTTTTTTTGGGTACAGAACCCTAAAACAAAATAAATTGGGTCGCTCTGCATAGGGAAACGGAAAATATATGTATGATGCATGTTGCAAACTGCAGCTGACGCGGCGTGTGTTATAAGCGTTTACTAAACTGACATAAGTGCCTCCTCGAGGAGGCGAAGACACCGGCGGTCTCATGAATCTCGAATGTATCGTGAGTGGTGGTGCACAAAGACGGCGGCGCCGGCAGCCGGTGCACACTGCGCACAGAGCGCGGCCGGTGCGCGCCCTGAAACGGCTTTCAACAACAAAACTCATTTTGAGAGCCCTCCGCGGGCGACGACCTCCACGCCTCCCCTTGCAGACGTCTGGGGAGCATATACTAGTCAATACATAGCTACACGAATACACGGTACAGAGGACCATCACACACTGCAATCATAATGACTTTGAGACAATCTAGGATTCAAGCACTTATTTGTGTACGATAACATGCTATTTTAAGGATTTTAAATAGTAAGTAAGAAATAATACTTTGTTTGTTCATGTTTAAAATTAAAGATACGATCATCATACGAATTGAGTGAGAATATCTCACTCAATTCGTATGATGCATAAAATATATATTCGTATGATGCATAAAAAGAATAAAACAAAATTGCCCAACAGAGCCAATGTGTAGCGCCGCACGAAGTCACCGCCACAGAGTCGCAGGCACATCCACGACTGGGAGCGTGGCGTGCCACGTGCAAGCAAGCAAGCGTATCACTATCTTACACATAAGCTAACGCGACGCGAGGCCGCCCAGCCGGCCCCGGCGTCTGCGCGAGTGACAGAACAACCGCACACGACTTCACGCGATGTGCAGTCATTCCGCTAAAGTTAATATTCTTGACTTAATAACGCAGCTCTGCTGGAAATTAACTCTGCTGTTGCTGGTCCCAGAAGCTCGAATGCAAAATCGTCCCGCAACCGTTTCTGCGAGGCGGTGATAGTTACCACCTGGCAGAAACGGTCCTGACAACTTCGATGCCGCCCACTGCACGATAGCAGTGGCCGTAAAGATTCTAATGGTCACTCATTCTAGGATAAGAAGGACAGTACCCGACCCTCTTGAGCTTCTTGGGGTTACGTTGACGGATCTCAACGTAACCCTAAGAAGCTCGGAAGATGTATGAACGATGAACCATGGGTGGATACCCATGGTTCAACGTTCATCCTTCTTCGTGATTTATTTGGAATGTTGGATAGATTACAAATAAATGTTTATGTTTCGAACAGACTTCAACCACGTCGACAGCGTGGCTTCGCAAAGGTTTTGTTTTTGGTCTATAAGCTAAGGCTCAACTGGCTGCCGAGAAGTTAGGTATCCTGGAAAAGGTAAGGAGATACTTGATACTGGACCAGTTGCTCAACCTCTATCAACCGCAATTCGATCGTATTTTCCACGTGGAATTCTACTCTCATCTCTGGGACGGAGCTGTCAAATACCAGTTTGCTGTGGTTGAGCGCGCGTGCGAGAGAAAAGGACAACGAGTTCATCAGCTACGATATCGATGGTCAAGCTCTAGAGACTTGTACAACGTCGACGAGTTGGCCTATCGGTTATTTATCGGATACATTGGAGTGTTCGTTGTTGTTGTATAATTTCATGCCGCATAGCCCTTTCCATCTACGCCACCGCTACACCAATTCCATCCAATTGGTGTGCATTTCACCCAAACGCACCAAACGTTTGGAAATACATTAATTGTGAATACAGCTAAGTAGTGAAATTCCCTGCCGGACTCTGTGAAAGCTACAACCTGAGTGTAAAGTGTTCAAAACGAGAGTGATTAAGTTACATTTAGGCAAGCGTGCTTCGTCGCTTACTATCTGGTGAGACAGTGTTCAAACGCGAGTCTTGATTGACAAAAAAAACTCGCCAATGAGAGCACAACTGATAATTAATGACTCGTCCTCACTGACCCTCGGCGTTACACAGAATCAGCATCTCGCTTCGGTAGATTAAACAATCGATAGCCGAGGGCTATCCCGATATAGCCGATGAGGCGACTGTAGAGAAATACCGATACCACTAACTAAATACCACTCATATCTGTTCAGCCGTTTTAGCGTGAAAAAAATTACACGTAATCAAATCTATTCTTTTTACAGTATTGGTTTAGATCTAATGGCTAAAGATGATTTATATAAATTACAGAAACGTGAAAGACCCAACAGGTCGAGTTTGCGATGGCTGAGCCACGGGCGCCGTTTACTAAAGTTAGGAAAAAGTTGAGAATGACAATGACGTGAACGAGGCTAGGAGCTACTTATCAAAAGAATTACATTAAATACTGGCCCAACATAAGGCGACATCAACTACCTACGGCGATACATAATATAAGCCACACACAATCACTTCTTAGCTTGATAACACAAATCTGATATTTAAAATGATTGTAACAATGTGTGACGGTATGATGATATTTCCGCGCGAAGTAGACCCGCTTTCATCACAATTGCTACAATCCATCCAATCCATCATCTGCCTGCACAACAGTATTGTTGTGCATGCAGATGATGGATGTTCAGCACACGTGACTATGGATACCCAAAGCCTACTATTGAACCACTAACATCTTGAAGGGTGCACGTGCATATGCGCAGTCTCTCAACCGGCAGAAGATATTCGAGCGCCAGTCTCGTACAATTCATGAATGAAGTCAGTTGCCTCGCAGGCTGGCAGGTACACTGTACAGCCAGCCAGCACGTGCAGCCGGCTCGTTACAGACATCGCACACCGTATTGACTCAGAAGGATTTCCCAAACTCGGGATTATTAAAGCTAATATAGAGTATTCAGAATTCTATCATATATCATTGTTTTTTTGTTCCCTTCAGTTAGTTTTAGTGATGGTCTGGCCGTTTGAGTAATGTATGCGGCCTACCCAAATGTCCTGTGTTTGGTATTGTTCGTCTAATCGTTTAGCTCCTTAAGTTCTGAGTTGAGCTGCACGATTATTGACATATGTGGTATATGCGTGCACTGACTGGACAGGTCCACTCAAATCTGTGTGGTTCTTTCCTCAAAAGACCATTTCAAACACCAATCTGCATGGATTTCAAAATGATCTGACCAAGACTATTTCCGGTTTTTTTTAATATACACATTGACATTGATAAATTTTACATATACATATAGTGACATGAATATTTACTTTGTAAAGTATTATACTATTGTATTAATTGTGAATGTGACTACGTCGGTTAATTTTCTTGTCTTTATTTTTTAACCGACTTCAAAAAAGGAGGAGGTTCTCATTTCTGCTTATAGATGCTAATATATTTTTTTTATTGATTCGGGCATATCTTCGTCATATAGTGGTTAAATTAGCCGTTTAGTCAACCGTCTGGCCTTTCGAAGTAGTGCTCGCCTCGCTTTGCTCTCTCGGCTCGCACGCGGTTGATCACAGTTCTAACCTAACCCATTTGGTCGGGGTGCCCTGGCTTAGTTACTGCAACAAATTCGGCTCGCACTTGGTTACAGTTCCAACCTAAACTATAATTTATTGAATATCATTCAGGCCGTTAGTTGAACGGCCGCCGTTAGTTATATACTTAGTATAAGGCTAGGCGGTCAGCTAAACGGCTAATTGAACCAGTTGGCTGCAACCAATTGATATATAGCGACTTAAAGACGGATTTGTAAAATTATTTGTTTGTTCAAAAGAGGTTTATTTCGAAACATCATGCCTGCACCCTCTAAAGGGGTACGCAGATGTGTTCAGTATACCACGGTACACCCTCATTTCTGTCAAAGTTGTTATTGGGGTATCTCTAATCTTGTAAGTAAATTTTGGCATAACTTTTTAGGGTTTCGTACCCAAAGGGTAAAAACGGGACCCCATTACTAAGACTTCGCTGTATGTCCGTCCGTCTGTCTGTCACCAGGCTGTATCTCAAGAACCGCGATAGCTAGACAGTTGAAATTTTCACAAATTATGTATTTCTGTTGCCGCTATAACAACAAATACTAAAAACAAAATAAAATAAATATTTAAGGGGAGCCCTCATACAACAGACGTGATTTTTATAGATAATGGTATGGAACCCTTCGTGCGCGAGTCCGACTCACACTTGGCCGGTTTTTTTGTTTATGAATTGATTTAATTTTTATTTATCATTTTGTTTTTCGAAATGGTCCCATTAAAATTTCTTAAAAATCTGTTGATGAATTTCGGAGACAGACAATGGAACTCTTCAATTATGAAAAGTCTATTTATTGACAGCAAATACTAGCGGTACTGTGAAGGGGTAGACAGGTAGGTAGTTTTATTTATTTACCGACTTCAAAAAAAGGAGGAGTTCTCAAGTCGGGTGTTTTTTATGTTTGTTACCTCAGAACTCCTTTATTTAAAAAGCTGCATTGCAAAATTATTTTTTTAATGGATAAGGCTTCGATCAATAATAGTACTAGATTCCCGATAAGCGCTTCAAAACGGCCCGAAAAATAAGACCACAGATACATTTGTGGTCCTATTTCAAATTAGTATGGCCCAATCATAGTTGGCTATGATTGGACCATCATATGATTTGACATCTTAATGTTGGCATTAAGACGTCAAAATGCCGTTGTGCGCGTTCAAAAACTGTGTAAATAACCACCGTAACACCAAGGTTTTGGAAGGAATATCTTTTTTTCGGTATTTTTATATCATTAGTGTTTTTCATAAAATAAAAACAGAATTAAATAGTAAATATAATAAAATTAGCTAATATTATAATTGTTTGGCCAAAATTTGCTACAACGCACCAACTATTGTATCAAACATCGACTGTTCTTGAACAGGGAATACATGGAGTAGTGTTGTTATTTTATAATGTTATTTTTGTTTGTAGATTTCCTAGTGACCCATTTCGCTGTGCAGAATGGGTATCTATTGTTGCGAAATATACAACCCTTATAAAAATTCGAGAATATATGAAACTAATTATAGAAAAATTCATTGATGTAAGATTACATTATATTTGTAAAAAAGAAACCGCTCAAATGAAAAATTACTTCTAAAAGACAGCTTTATAACAAGCTGAATCTGTTTAAAGGTAATTAAACATACTTACATTACTATTTTAAATACTTGCGTTTAAAGAATACGCCGAAAACACGCTTCTTGAATCCCTTTATTTTTTTTACTTTATTTTATTTTTTATTACCTATTTGTTGTATTAGCGGCAATGTAAAATAGTATCTACTACTTTTTTGAATCGGCTGTATGGTGGCAAATATTTTTGACCGATTAAAAACGAACCTAAAAAAAATATTCTGCATGTCTACATCTTTCAATACTTACTGTGTTCTGAGCATTGAAATGTAATACCAAGAACTACGTCTAGTTCCACAATAGGCACGAAATTGTAAACAAAATGTTTTTAACCTAATTACTTAGACTTTAAGTTTCATTTTAGAATAAATATTTTTGTACTGATGACTTTTTATTTTCAAGCGACAATATTTTGCAATGGTAATTAAACTTTATGTTTAAGCATTAAGGTTTATAATAAACTGAAGTTGTTAATATTATTAAACGTTTTTCTAAGAAATGAAGATGTTTACGTGTGTGCAAACGTGGACACTTGAGCGATTTATTTTTGTTCCTGATCCTTAATCTAGTACTATTCTTGATCGAAGGGATAAGGTATGCCTCAGGGATCCCATATAAATTTTATTAACTTTGCTTGGGTAGTTTTTGAGTGACTTAGTTTATTGATGATGTTTTGATAACTTCCCGTCACTGATATTTACATAGCACACACACACAAGTAGTGTTATATGAATTTGTGTGGGGTAGGTACAACTAAAAAGTGAAAAACAACTTTAATTTCGGAAGTCGGTGTCGTTGGTTATGCATTTTCATTTTTTGACAAGTCGGAAGTTGGAAGTCGGTTGTTTTCTTTTTGTACAAAAATAATATGATTGACGTATAAAAGTGTTTGTACAAACCTACTTACAAATACAATATGTCGAGGTTTCAAGACGAATGGGCCAGGAGGCCAGGATAGGAACGCGAGCTCATGCAGATCGTCAAACAAAGAAAGGTTAGCGGGGAAACGCGGTGTTGGCTGAAGAAAGAAGTCTGGATTGAGCTGAGAAATATTCGCGAATGGACCGAAGTCACACACGAGTGCTGCTGAGCTGCTCCATCTGGTCAAGGACAAGGAGACCTGTTCGGAGTCGATCGCCAACCTTCATTCACTGAAGAGGTACCAAAAGAAGAAGTATAACAAGGTTTCGAACTAACAGCTGGAAGAGTGCGGCAACGGACAAACACTTCAAACTCAATATTGCTGTAGGTGTTATTGTACACCTGCACAGACAGACTGGTGCTAACTGCTCGACGTCATACTCAATTACTCATAAAGTATGGACGGCTTTTTTATGCGTAGGAATGATGTTCATTGTAGAGCCGGTATAAAGAGTAATTTAAGTACCTACTTATTTAACAAACTATTACTATGTAGGAACCTAACAGGTGCTTACTGACACATAGTGATTCTTCAGTTTGCGACTATGGTATACACCCATATCAACGGTGGAATGTTTTTTCCTCTCACGACATTGTAAAAGTGTAAAGTGATGATGCATAATGTGCGACTCGGGAGTTTCCAGCCGTGAGATATGGCGACAACCCAGGGGCACAGTGTGCCGCTTGCTCGCTATCTTGGACTTACATATTTACGTAAGTACATTACATACACATGTAAAGATATTAAATGATAAGATATGCAACGTTATCATAATCAATTAAAATTATCAGAAGAGCAGAGTGCATACGTAGATAGTGCGCGGCGGCGGCGCGGCGGGAACACCGGGCAGCCGCCTGCTCGCCGCGCGGCCTGACGGACCACCACGAGTCCGCAGTGCTGGACGACCAACTACATGTTACGTCACGGACTCACGGCTAGCGTTCTAATTAGATTATTAGTACACTATTAGGTATCTTATAATTGGTTTACACGTGCAAGTGACTAATCTAACGAAGCATTTCGCCGACAGAGACAGTTCTAGGCTGTAGAGGCAGGGTGCTGCAGTCTTACAAACAGTGCTGGCGCGAGGGGTCGTTTGACAGCCATGTCGTTGGACTCGACTGGCAAGCAGAAGGGTTGGTGTACCACAAGAAGCATCAACCAGCCGTTTCGTTGCTAAATGGCAAAAACGGGACCCTTATAATTTCGTCACGTCCGGATCCGGATGATACACAGCCATTTTACTCGGACACTATTTGCAAAGATTATTCTGTTCACCGCTATACAATGGTGTAGTGAAATTACGAAAAAAACCGGTCAAGTGCTGGTCGGACTCGCGCACCGAGGGTTTCGTACAAATTTGTAGGTATATAACTACTTTACGGTTTTCGGATTGTTTTCCTTTACCTTTGCTACATGACATTGCTTCTTGCAAAATTTCGTGATTCTAGGTTTTTTTTTTTTTAATACGTTGCCTTACACTAGGAATTCCTCCAGTATCGTGGGTGCGTTTACAAACATTTAAACTCACATACACAAACAGCCAGACCCGGAACAACTACTTGTAGCCCATACAAATATCGAACCCGCGACACGCAGCGCAGCAGTTAATTGCTTAACCACTGCGCCAACCGTGCCGTCGAACGTCGAAGGTCAACGGGAAGTACCCTATACGTTTTAATTCCCTTGCGAGTGTCAAAATATGCGGCATAACCGGAGCATAAACGCCCGTATCATTTGATTGCGTTTACTTAGATATTTGATTTTTTCACTGCTTCAAAGGATTCTAGCCCTAAGTATTAGATATTAATTTCAAATTGATAACTCCACCACGCGTTCCTGAGAAAAAGGGTCTTGGCAGACGGACGGACAGACAAACAGACAACGAAGGTGATCTTATAAGAATTCCGTTTTCCGTTCTGAGGTACGGAACCCTAAAAATAATAAATAGGGGTGGCGCTAAAATGGAGGATTATATTATAAAAACAATGCACATAAGCGAGTGGGACTGTGGGGTGCAGGGTGTCGTGATCCCTTAGGTACTTCATTAAAAAGACTATGATGTTTTTAAGTGACTTTGCTCACCACCTGTATCTCGATATTTTCGGTTGGTTTTTTTGCGGTCGATAAAATCAATACCTAGTGTGCATGGGTACCTAAATATAATAAATGATTTTATTTCTGTATGATTGGTACACACAAACACTTTACATCAAATCAAATCAAATCATTTATTGGTTTGCAATCATGGGTATTTAGTACATAGATGTTTTATTATAAGAGTCCTCCATGCTCTACCGTCACATGGGCATGCAAAACATATTATTATTTAATTTACACAAAAAATAATTATTATAATTTTAAATAACAATTAGTAGAATAAAATAATACAAATTTTACCGTCCATCATATTCTAAAAACTATGAAGTCGGCGTTTCTTATCTGACTACTCTGAGAAGAAAAGCCGAAGCATACTCGCAGATCACAGATTTTTTTTAAAGTCATCATCTTGGTCAGATCTTGTGAGACCATGTAGATTGGTGTCTGAAATGGTCTTTTGAGGAAAGAACCACTCAGATTGAGTTGACCTGTCCAGTCAGTGCACGCATAACACTGATCGAAGGACGCCGGTATACGCCTGTTTTCTGGATCTCTCCAGAGCCTTCGATCTGGTGAATTATGATGTACTCTGGAGAGAGCTTGAGGATAGGGGTGTACCGACAGGAGTCCTTAGGATCCTACAATATTGGTATGGGAACCAGGAAAATGTTGTTAGGTGGCCCAATGCACTCTCTGAGACGTATAGGTTAGAATGCGGTGTGAGGCAGGGTGGTCTGACATCTCCTAGGCTATTAAGCATGTGCTTAATATATGTATATATGTAGATGGCCTAATCGTGGACCTCAGCAATATCGGGTCGGATGTAGCGTTCATAGTGTGAAGATAAATAGTGTCAGCTACGCTGATGACATGGCGTTGCTGGCGCCGACGGTAGGTGCCGTAAATGAAATGCTGCGGGTCTGTCATCGATCGATTGACGAAGAGGCGATCTTCCACTATCCCTTAAGAGATGACTTATCGACATGTGCATAAGAATGCCTATCCTCACGTATGGTTCTCAAACATGGTCTTTGACAATTCAGCAGAGCTATGGAACGGAGTATTCTGGGTCTTAAACGGGATCGGGTTAAGAAGACAACAATCCGTTCCATCACTAAAATAACTGATGTCACTCGGAAAGCTGGGCTGGACACATCTGTCGCTTGTCAGACGATCAATGGGCCAAATTTACGACCCAGTGGATCCCGCTTAATGGCAAACGACATCGCGGCAGGCCCAGACGGAGATGGCGGGATGAGCTGGACTCCTTTAATAAAGATTGGTCATTGGCAGCTCTGGATAGAGAGAGGTGGAAGGAGAGTTGGGAAGCCTTTGCCCAGCAGTGGGACAGTAATGGCTAATAAAAAAAATGTCGCAGGCCAATTGTATGATTTGTCATTACACATAACGCGCAGTCAGTTTGGGTACTGTCGCCCTTATGTATAATGCCCAAGGCAAATTGATGACGCTTCTGATATCCACATCGTCAAGAGTCATTGTATGTTAGAGTAGCCATGATTATTAACAAGTTCGGCAGTAAAAACTGAGGAGTAAACTAACTAAAAATGAATAATAACAAATATTTAAAGGTAATATTAATAAATATTTAGCAGTAAAATGTGTAGCTGCAACATGACAGATTAACACAACAGACAGATTAACGGGCAATTATGTATGGGCCGTCAGCAATCAGAATTAGTGGAAGAAGAAATATAACTTGGAAGTAGCTCTTTAACATCACTTGTTTCTTGAGCACACGCTGAACTTGTCTTCATGTTTATTTTCGGAAACACTTGCACTACTCGACATCAATTTTGTTGTTTTGTTTAGCAGCGCCTCAGGTGGAAAATAGAACTACATAGTTGAATTAATTCGCTTAGGCACTAAATCTTCGGCGATCAATTCACCAATTGACTAGATTGATTGAATTTGTCAATAGGGTTTCAGGACTTTTACACAATGCCTAGGCGGTTTACATTTTGCCTTAGGATATATTATGTAGGTAAGGTATGTATATATTATATATTATATAACGGCGAGTTTATGTATTATGTAGGTAAGGTATATATATAGTATATATTATATAACGGCGAGTTTATGCAAACGGACGGCGCCGTATGTATTATGACCTTATGACGAATTATTCAAGAGGGCGACCAAATTTTTCATCATGGGTTTCGTGGTTTTTTGAGGTAGCTGAAGTTGATAGCGAGGTCAAATTCCTGACGGGGGCGGGGGTCCCCCGACCGCACATTTTATAAAAAAATGATTACGTAATGAAAGAGACTAATTTACCATTATGCTAATTGCACAACTTTGCTCTTAGAATCATATTTTTTTAACTGACAGCTATTAAAGTAACATGGGAAAAGGGCCGGAAGATGATGATGAGAAGGCTGACCACTGGGTGTGTTGGTGTGTTACCATTTCTTTACTCTGCGCTATTCTATTGCCCGAGACTGCTACTCTACTCACTAGACCCTCTGCATTGAAGCACTAAGTGCCTAGGTTCCCAGTATAAGCTGACCTCGCATTGTGAAGGTTTTCTGTAAATTGAGAACTTAGCTTATGATTGGAAATGTATAGTTTGATTGATATAGAATCTGTCGTCGTGCGTTCCAATGACAATGAGCAGCTGGACGTTGGACAGTCTCTGACTGCCGTTCAATACAAGGATCTACTTGTAGGTCCAGAGCGCGTCAGGCTCTCGGCTACAGTTACTTTGGCGGCAGCTGGCACTTGCCAACACCGAAAATGTAAACATTAAAATCTCGGTGCACTCATACTGCGCATAGGCAGTCCGTAGTCCGTCCGTACCGACTCATTTAACCCAAACAAGACGTCACGCATGCGATCACGACTATCTTAAGTCACGAGGCCATTTAGTACTACCTACCTAATTCTACACAACATGTAGTGTAGTATAGCGACGCTGTTGCTGAAAATAGTGCTATGCGGTCACAGTCACAGTGGATTCATTTCGCTGACACTTAGCCACTTACCTACGACTGGCTCTGGAAACACTCGAAAACAAATGCAATCATATACCACAACGTGATTCCCATGAAAGCTATTTAGTGAGTAGTAAATGTACTTAGTACTACATGACAAGTCGATTCGATTCGACGTGTTTCGGTATTAATAAGAGTGTAACAACAGCCTGCGGGAAGCACGTTACGCGCGAGTGTGTCGCTCGCAACCATCTCCGGGCCGTACCGAGATCGCGTCCGCGGTCACTGCCCCCTGGGCTCCCGGGCGCCGCTCTCAGCTCTTCACACGGCGACCAGCGAGAATGCCGACCGACGACCACCATCAACACTTGCACACTCCACCACCACTACACACTCCACCGAGTGCGTGCACACTGCGCACGTCACAACAATCACAGACTACAATATAAAACTACGCTGAAACACGATCACACGAAGAGCCGCGCTAGCTTCAACTGCGCGCGAAATGAAAGACAGCGCGACGCGCGCGGGCGCGGGGCGGTAGGGCGGTGCGGCGCGGCGACGACGACGCGGCTGGGCCCGCGCCCGGCCGCCGACCGCGCACGGCTGACAGCGGCCTGCCGCGCACTATCGCCACGCGTGCCCGGGTGCCCCCTGGCCTGTTTATATCTATGGCTTTAGCAGAGGGCTACTTGTATTGTGTACCTATTATCGCCTCGCAGACTCGCAGATGCTCAACCACCGACCCGACAACTAGCTAGCTAAAGCCCTCCGAATTCACCTACTTGCTTTAAATTGAAACTACACCTCGGCTTAGAGACCTGTACTTTGCATTGCTCTTGATATACGCACACTTCCAGGGAGCTGGGTTAGGCATCACGAAGTACGTAACACTTTACCTAGTACCTACATGACATACAATATAGTAAGTTATAATAAAACTTGTGAATAAATCCCCATTCTTGCGCTGAAGGCCATAAAGTTCACGCTACATATTCAGCTCCTTCTCCAAGAAACTCTGCATTAAAAAATGTATAAACAGAAATTCGATTCCGGTTTCAGACTTTATATTGAGTCCAGCAATATAAATAAAATGAATACAGTATGATGTCATCACAGTGTGGTTTCCGAGAAGTCAAATGTTTGTGTTTCTCTAAACAAAACGAGTAGGCGACAGGGAAAGGTCTCCAGGCGGAATTACGCACCAGTCGTATAGTTGACAAAGGAGAAGCCTTCGCGTTCATTCTAACGTTCATTCGTACATTCATAATCACACACCTATTTGCCATGGGGGTAGGCAGAAACTACAGAACATTAAAATATAATAAAACCAGAAATACCGAAATAGCAGGGAGGGTAAGTAGCAGGCCGCAGAACTGATCCCACACCAGAGCTCGGACACAGCACTGGTGAACATGCAGAGCATCCTAGTGGCGGGTGGCGCAGGAACCAAAGCTGTAGCCAAGTTGCACGCGTATATCGTATAGTGAATGACGTTCCCGGTTTGCAGACAACAGCTCATCAAATCAAACAATCAAATAATTGTAGTTATATTAATATAGATAGTTTAGTTAGTCACTGTAGCAAGTGTAACAAGTCGCCTGATCGGCGAAATCCATGCGAGTAGTCGGCCCATCACCACTGTAATTTATATGAAAAGATCACTTTTTTTTTACCCAAAGGATAAAAACAGGACCCTATTACTAAGACTCCACTGTCCGTCGTTCTGTCTGTCTGTCACCAGGCAGTATCTCATGAACCGTGATAGCTAAACAGTTGTTTTCACAGATGATGTATGATGATGACTAAAAACAGAATAAAATAAATATTTAAGTGGGGCATACAACAAACGTGATTTTTTTGCCGTTTTTTGCTCAATATTAATAACGGCAACAGGTAGACGCTTGAAATATTCACAGAATATTTAGATGTATATTCACTTTAAAAATAAATATTTAAGGGGGGCTCCCATACAACAGACGTGATTTTTATAGATAATGGTACAGAACCCTTCGTGCGCGAGTCCGACTCGCACTCGCGCAATGATATTAGGCTTTATTTGATTGTTTCAAAATACTCCTACGCCGTCGTCTGCATGTTGTATATTTATATATATATATATTATATATATATAAAGGAGGAAAAATCTATCTATCTCCTTTTTCCCTATATTATATATATATATTATATATATATATTTTTTTTTTTTATTTATTTATATTTATTGATCATCAATTCATCATGAAATCAGGCAACTTGTTCAATACCTTTTACAGTGCGCTTGTGAACAGCTTAGGTGAGAGTGGATCACCTGGTTTGACACCTTTTAACCGACTTCAACAATAGGAAGGAGTACACTGATTTCTTCGTGATTAATTGTGATTATTTTTTCATTTGGTAGAGTAAGCCGGCGCGCGGTGATGTGCTCCCATATGTTTAATCCACTTTGTGTATGTTGATGCTATTATATGTTATAACTTTCTGCCACTGTTACTTATCTAGAAAGGAGCGGTTTACGAATTTGTATAGGGTACGTACCACAGCCCAAAAGTGAACAATATAAATTTGTGGACCAGAAATATGCTACTTGATGTAGGCAGAGCTATTCCGATGAACGGTGAAAAGTTTATTATATACACATAGTTAGTTCTAGAAAATAAATAAATAATATTAAAAAGTCATATTAAAGAAAAAAAATAGAAAGGGACCAAGAATTGACCCGTGGGGGTATCCCAGTGAATTTTAAAAAGCTGTGCGCCCTTTGGGATTTCTCATTGGCAAAAATGACGGGCTTCCAAACAAACTGTCAACCCCTTTAGGGGATGAATTTTCAGAAATCATTCCCAAGTGCTCACCTTTGTTATAAAAGGAAATCTATGCACAATCATGCTTCGAGACGTAGCGGGTTAGGTTGTATGTTGTCTGTCATGTCAGTGAATGTAAGGTTTGTGTTAAGTAGATTTGTCTCAGATTAATATAGAAAGTGAAGACTATTCACTACTAGACCTTTTTATTTTGAGTATGGAATCAGAAAAACTATACCTAGAGGGTGTTTCAGATCCCAAGGACAGTTCATCGTGATTACACCAGACTGTCGAAGAGGCTGGATTCTGGTCTAATCTATTTAAAAAATATATAAATGGAATTATCGATATGACGAAGAAGACCAGCGTGTCGTGGCCGTGGATAACGACCATCGATCGAACGAACGTCTGAGGATAGTCCCAAAAATTCTAAGCAATCTCATACTAGGCTTGACGTGACGTGACCAATGTCAGTTTGCAATCTCATACTAGGCTTGACGTGACGTGACCAATGTCAGTTTGCAATCTCATACTAGGCTTGACGTGACGTGACCAATGTCAGTTTGCAATCTCATACTAGGCTTGACGTGACGTGACCAATGTCAGTTTGCAATCTCATACTAGGCTTGACGTGACGTGACCAATGTCAGTTTGCAATCTCATACTAGGCTTGACGTGACGTGACCAATGTCAGTTTGCATTTTCGCAAGCATTAGGTGGTCGATCTTGTCTATTGATCAAAATTAACAAAAGGTCGGAGATAGATTCGAATTTTGTGGGGTTTGAATGACTCAGAATGATACACCATTGATACCAGTAAGTACCTAATCCTCTAAAGTTGCTTCACTACTCAGCACAAAATGAGATTGAAAGCATGCAATAGTGAGCGATGGTAAAGGTAAACCTACATAATTATGGTTGTTTGGCAAAACAAGACGCGCGGCGTGTGCCAGCCGCGAGGCTCGTGTGCTGTGTGAGTGTGAGGTGAGTCGGTGACCGCGGCCCGGACGCGCGCGGCGCCGCGCGCCTACCTGCGCAACCCCTGGCGGCCTGGCGCCCGACAACCCCGCCCTGCGCACCCTATGCACAGCCCTCTGCTTAGTTACAAACTATCATGGTGTACACAACATAACACACACATCACTATTCAATATTACATACAGACCAATGAAATTACTTCTGCACTTTGCACAAGGCTGAACGAATGAATCATCTCTAATCTCTTCGTTAGCCCTAACGAATTAATAATATGAAACATTAGGAATTGATGAGATGCTCATGCGACGCGGTCCAGCACAACCATTTTCAGAACACAGAAAATCACAGGCAGGTATTGTGCTGGCCCACAGTTGTGTGAGGCAGGTGTCTTGGAGCGGGCGCCGGGCGTCGGCGGCGTCGCGGCAGGCCTCCGGCGCACGGCGCCCGCTCGCACTCGCGGTACTCACGCCGCTCCTGAACTTGAAGAACAGCGACATGAGGGCGGCGCGTCGGGCTGCGGCCGGGTCGCGCCGACACTGCCGCACCCGGCGCCACACGCAGGCGCCCACTGCCCGGCCACACGCAAGCTTCAGAAGGTGCGCTTCTTACGAGCCTCCGGCCCTCCGGCTCTCCGGGCCTCACGTCAAATAAATGAAAAATGGTTGAAATCTAACGTTGAAAAAGAAAGAAACCGGGAGTGTGGGATTCTTACTTAAGTACTAAAACTTTACATGGCGCCAGTTTTTTTTTTTTGAGAAAATAAATCTGAATAGTAGGTATTTGATATCAAACCTAGGAAAATATGTAAGTAATAATATATGTATCCTTTGACCGATCACCATGAAAGTTGCAGGCAAGCATGTGTACCTGTTGTTTGTCAAATGCATGCATGTGTTTTTGTTTTGTGTTTGTGTATGACAAAATACCCATACAAGACTCTTTCCAACCGCCACGCGGGAACAAAATTAAGTAATGTATGTAGGCATAAACATACAGGCCTTTTTTTTTAACCACGAATTCAGCATAATTATGATTCTAGAATCCAAAGCGTAGAAATTTTCATCGGTTTTCAAAACAAAAATCATAATTATATAGAAATCGTATAGAGAAGTGCAATACAAATCAATACCTACGACCTACGCGGTCAGAATGTAGGGCAGAGCTAATTTTTTTAAAATAAACGACGAAAAATTTTCGAACATGTTTTAGAATCATGTAGCTACTGATTTCACGGTTACAGTTTGCGCACTGGTTAAAAATTTATCCTGTATTACCGTAATGAGAGGTTCAGAGTGGAGCTCCACTCTCAACGAACTGGTAACAAGGCTTGATAGATCGAGCTGGGCGGCTGTTCCTTAACTGTCGGTTTGAAGCTACGGGCAGAAGCTGATCGTAAAAAATCGACAGCTTGTGATCCTTCTGCAGCTTGGAGGCTGAGGAGCGTGGCCGCGCACGCGCGCTACTTCCCAGACGGACGCCGCCGGTCACGGCTCGCGGTTCGTGCGGTGCGAGGCACTTTACTGCTGTCCTTGCTTATGTTAACGCGCATCTTGAAATACAGCCTTGTGATTGTGATGTGTACCAAAGCTGAACTAATCACATGGCAGCTTGTGCGGCGTGAACGCTACATCCCGGGGCATGATTATTGGAATTGATTTGTGAACTCCTTCAGGGCCCATAATTCAGCTACACTTCGTTTTTGATGATTACAGATAATCTTATCTGACTGCGTCAGTGAGCGGAGTTCGCGCGGCTGAATTTTGGGGCCAAAATGCTTAAACTTTTTGCCATCGACACGATAAGAAGAAAAAGTTAGTTTGTCACCCCTTTCGAAAGGAACAGAATCGAGAGCCTGCACCCACTTGTTTGTCGTTCGAAAGGAACAGGCGAATCGAGAGCCTGTACCCACTTGTTTGTCTTTCGAAAGGAACAGACGAATCGAGAGCCTGTACCCACTTGTTTGTCTTTCGAAAGGAACAGGCGAATCGAGAGCCTGTACCCACTTGTTTGTCTTTCGAAAGGAACAGGCGAATCGAGAGCCTGTACCCACTTGTTTATCTTTCGAAAGGAACAGGCGAATCGAGAGCCTCTACCCACTTGTTTGTCTTTCGAAAGGAACAGGCGAATCAAGAGCCTGTACCCACTTGTTTGTCTTTCGAAAGGAACAGGCGAAGCGAGAGCCTGCACCCACTTGTTTGTCTTTCGAAAGGAACAGGCGAAGCGAGAGCCTGTATCCACTTGTTTGTCTTTCGAAAGGAACAGGCGAATCGAGAGCCTGTACCCACTTGTTTGTCTTTGATGTGGAATATAATGCCTTCGTCAGATTACTTGCACGATAGGATGGTAATGATTATACAGCGGACCTGTCTGTACATACAATAATGTATCACCCTAAAGTTGAATGTCACTGGCACGTCTGGCACGTGGTACTTATATTATTTTGTCTATGTGACAGTTCTATTATAGATTTTAATTGACTGGGAATTGTTGCCAAAAGTGCCAAGGCTATTACGAGGTCGACTATGCTCAACAGAATACTTATCAGCAGAGAAGCATTGCTGTCAAGGCGCCGCGCATCGCCGCGCCGGCGCCGGCGGGTTGCAGACTTGCAGCCCGTAGTTCGCACAACTCACGCGACGCTAACTATGTTTTGAGATTGCGCCTTTTTTGTGTGTCCATAGACTAGGTTCAAAGTGGACAAGTCACATCCTAGACGAGGTCGAGGCGATCCCGCAATCGTACATCATGGTCCCCACATGATCTGATCAAGATTATATATGTCCGGATTTTTATGTAAGTACACATATGCATTGATAAATTTTAATATTCATGTCGTTTATACGACATGAATATTTACTTTGTAACGAATTCTATTATTTTAATTATTATGAATGTGAGGATTATGTGATGACTGTGATGAAGGTCATTGTTGTTTTGCTAATTGTTTATTTATTTATATGTCGTGGATTGATGGCGCCGTAGTACAGCGGACAGCGCCATCTAACAATTTAATAGGTAAACGAATAATCATGTGATCGGAAACGCAAGCGAGCCCTACCGCTTGGACACAATCGTCTGTGGAGGGGATGCAGCGAGGACTGGCGGAGAGACCGAGTGTTGGGACAGTCTACAGTCAACAGTCGAACGAGGACAGTCTTGGCAAACCCTCAGTACCATACGTACGTGTTTGTTTCCGACGCAAGTGTGCGTTTCGGGTGATAATCGCTAGTTTATTAAAGTTACTTTAAATTCAAATTATCTTTTCGTCGGAGTACCCACTAGAGTGCCCACACGTACTTAAACTATGTCGGATCGTGAAGAAGACCCGATGTTTCGCATCTCGGCCACCCGGTGACGCGACATATATGTATATACTTTATTGTACACCACAAAAATACATAACATAAAAAACATCTCAAACACTACAAAATACACAGTCTGGCCTTAGATACTGTTACAATTAAAAATAAGAAAGATATTACATTTGAATTTGGAATCTGTCATTTTTATACGATTGTTCATTGAATTTTCTAATTTTGGCGCCAATAGATTGTACAATATTTTCCGACATTAAAATGGAGTGGGGTGATAAAGAGAAGCGAATCGCTGTGATTGCATTACACAAAGTTGGTATGGAGCCAAATGCAATTTTTTAAAACTCTCCATACGCTTGGTATTAGTCAAATGTTTGTGTACCGGGCTATTAATAGGTACAATGAGACCTCTGTTTGTGACAGAAAAAGATCTGGCCGTCCACGTAGTGTTCGTACGAAAAAGGTGGTCAATGCAGTAAGGGAAAGAATTCAAAGAAATCCTGTCCAAAAGCAAAAGATTTTATCTCGGGAGATGAAGATAGCACCCAGAACCATGTCGCGTATTTTAAAAGATGACCTAAGACTTGCAGTCTATAAGAGGCGCACAGGTCATTTTTTAACTGATAATTTAAAAAAGAATAGGGTGGTAAAATCGAAACAACTACTGAAGCGGTACGCAAAGGGAGGTCACAGAAAAATTTTGTTTACAGATGAGAAAATCTTTACAATTGAGCAACATTTTAACAAACAAAATAACCGTATTTATGCTCAAAGCTTTAAGGAAGCTTCCCAATTAGTCTACAGAGTGCAACGTGGGCACTATCCGACTTCAGTGATGGTTTGGTGGGGTGTTAGCTATGAAGGAGTGACTGAGCCATATTTTTGTGAAAAAGGTATCAAAACATCGGCACAAGTGTATCGAGATACCATTCTTGAGAAGGTAGTTAAGCCCCTTAACAACACCATGTTCAATACCAAGTGTGGTCCTTCCAACAAGACTCGGCGCCGGGTCATAAAGCTCGGTCCACGCAGTCTTGGTTGGAAGTGAACGTTTCGGACTTCATCAGAGCTGAAGACTGGCCGTCGTCTAGTCCCGATCTTAATCCGCTGGATTATGATTTATGGTCAGTTTTAGAGAGTACGGCTTGCTCTAAACGCCATGATAATTTGGAGTCCCTAAAACAATCCATACGATTGGCAGTGAAGAATTTTTCCATGGAAAGAGTGCGTGATTCTATTGATAACTGGCCTCAACGTTTAAAGGACTGTATTGCAGTCAATGGAGACCACTTCGAATAAGCTTTTTATGTTTTAAATTGTTTTATATTTATTTATTAAACTAACACGCTGTAAAAGTAATATGTGTATATGTATAGTATGTGTTGATGGATGGAGAGGGAGAGGAAGGCCGAAGAAAAGGTGGATGGATTGTGTGAGGAATGATATGAAAGAGAAGGGAGTGAATGATAGCGTGACGGTTGACAGGGGAGAATGGAAGAAGAAAACGTGTTGCGCCGACCCCAAGTAACATGGGATAAGGGCAGGAAGATGATGACTGTAAAAGTAATAAATATTAATTGCAATAAAAAAAAAATTTTTTTTCTTCGTGACAATATTTATGGCAAGACTAGGTATACAATGGGCGGCCTTATCGCCTTCTGTGATCTCTTCCAGGCAACCTTGGAATGGACAGTGATTTTCGTGGTCATAAAATGGGACGGTCGTTGGTGCAAATATAATGATACAATACTCATAAATAATATAGATACACAGATTACATGTCATATCCAACGGATGTCACCTAAATCTGCCCAAACGAAGTAACGAGGTACACTTAGTGGCATAAAAAACACTAGATTACACTGAATAATATTGATATATTTTTCTTATGGTTACCCGGGGACGAGAATAAAATAACTTTTAACTTAATAAAAAGCTCGCCATTTTGGGCCCAATTATACTACCATGGTCCATTACCTTACCTATTAAAAAAAATACTGTCAAGTTGACAGTTGTCTGCTGTCGGCTTCAGCTACTGTTGTTTTTGTTTCATTTCAAATATTTTTATAGTATAATTCAATCTGAATTCAATAATAACTCTCATTGTATAATCAATTTTCGTTAAGCAAAGTTATGTACCTACCTAGAAAGACGTGCACGTTAAAAGCGTCCGTTATAGAAAACATAAAAACAATTCAGAAATTAAAAATGAAAATAAGCCGTGGCAGCTAAGAGATGACCAGTCCCTACTGACGGCGCCCGTTCACGATCATGACGTATGGATCAGCACCATTCAGCTCGACCATTTTGGAGGGAACTTAATGATCCAACACACCGTCCTCCTTAAGAAAGGATGCTTAATACCCAAAAATAGCTGAACACAAGGTGTGAATGTTGATGAACAGTACCTACTTACTAATAGAAGTAGTGTAAGAAGTCTATCAGAGCGATTAACAAACTCGATAAATAAATGAGTTCCTTAGCGTCGACATCCAAGGGTTCAAACTTGATGGGACTCTGATCTCCGTCATACTCTTATCCAGGAATGACATCAAGTCAGGAACGAACGGAAAGACATTTACCCACGAAATAATGTCCACAGAATACATACTCCTAATGTCAACCCGTACATGCAAAGTTGCCACATGATTTAATTGTGTTAAGTACAGGTTCTTAAAACTTTAAATAATTTATTATGTAGTTTTAAATTATTTATGGATAAAAACACAATTATTTTCGAATTCCTCTATTTTTTCTCTACGATTTGGTGCACATGTACTACGAGGTACATGTTTGCGCAAAGTTGTATGGGCTTTTGCTGACCTCCTTTCCGTTGTTGATGTTAGTTGCCAGTTAGTTTTAATCATTGTGACAATTTGAGTAATTTATGCGGCCTACCCAAATGTCCTTTCTGCGGTATTGTTCGTCGAATCGTTGAATTCCTTAAGTTCTGAGATGAGCTGCAGGATTACTGACAAATGCCTGCATTGACTGGAGTTTGGACAGGTCTGTGTGGTTTTATCCTTAAAAGACAATTTCAGACACCAATCAAAGTTTAAGTCAAATCATTTATTTCAAATAGGCACATAAAAGGTATTTTTGAACGTTAAAAATAAAATAAAATTGATTCTAGTCGCCCCTTCCAAAATTCCCTTTCCTCTCTTACAGAAATAATATCATTTATCATAATCACCTTCCTGCCCAGGTCACATGTTACGTGGGGCAAGCGGCGCAACGTTTTCTTCTTCCACTCTCCCCTGTCTGGGTCAACGGCCACCGGTCACGCTATCATTTACTCCCTTTCATATCATTCCTCACACGACCCATCCATCATATCTTTTCAACGATGCGATCGTAAAAAATAGTTAATAATAGACACCGCATGCGCGGCATCAGACGACACAGTACCCTGCTCGCCGTATTCAGTTAACGCGCGGTAACTTCACACCGTGTTCCTGCACCTCACACTAAAAGTTAAGCTCGCGACCTATCTTATAACTCAATCGTGTTTCTGAAGTGGCAGGATGAAAAAGAGAGCATGCAAACGTGCTGAGTTGGAGTTTCGAGAACAAAACATCGATATAGGATTACGATCCCACAGAAAGGAGACCTGACGAGACCCTGAGGACGAGAAGAGACACATAGAGTCGTACCTCCTACCGTAACATGTACACTATACACAGACAGCGCTATTCGCAGAGTTCGGCGTAATGCATCATCCCAGCGGGGTAATTGCGTAACACACTTACAGCAGCAATGGTTTTCATTTTAACAATTCAACAAAATCCATTGCGTTATTTACTTTGTTGAGCAGACAATTTTTCCGAGCATATGCAGTAATGGATCCTTCAAAATCATTCAGATTAAGATTAAAAGTTACGCAATTAGGGTGTTGGCTTTAGGAATTAGGACTAGCCTTAGGGGGTGTTAAATACCGAACACCTGGTATGGTACTCAGTACTTAAATGTTAACCTTATGTGTATACTAGTAGGGTTGAAGGTCTGAATAAAACAACCAAACTATACTGTTCTATAGCTGATTATAATATTTGTTAAAATTCACACGAACCCAACCAAATCGTTGTCACACAACGCTTGCGAGTTCTAATACTTCTAATTCGACGACAACGCCATCTAGTTACATCTTGTACAAACCTTTTGACAAATACACTTTATATTGCACTGATGAGCGGCTTTTGATCATGCATGATCATTAACATACCGCCCACCAAGGACATTACTGATGGAATGTCCTCCTTGAACTACATTATGGGTCCGAATTGTTAACAAACAATTTGATCTTATAGTTTAGATCTAAAATCTTTAACATATAGACAACATAAAAACTTACATATAATAACTTAAACTAGGTACTAACATTATGTCATTGTTAGATTGGTGAAAAATAATAAATTCATTGATCTGTAACCGGCAAAATACAAAGTTTGGATTTTGGCCTCTTAATAGGAGGTCTTAGTGCGCAAAGTGGCTACACTGGTGATATTATCATCACCGGGATGCTTCTTATTACGCGACCCAACAACCAACAACTTGGCAGCAAATCGTCTTTTTTATTTAAAATAATGTCCAGTTTTTGGCTCAGGACCTTTGCAGACCATTTGCACCGGTTTATAAGGTTGGACAAATATTCTTGGGACCAGCGCTTCCAAAATGACGGTAAAATCCCTTGAATGAAATTCCACCGTGACAAATAACTGACATTTGAACGTCCATCATATCTGTAATCTGGTACATTCACTATCGGCACTCCGATCAGAAAATGTCCAGGAGTTAAGGGTAGCAGTTCACCAGGATCAGTAACGTTGAAGACACTTATTGGACGCGAGTTCAGACAAGCTGCCACCTGTTTGAGAAGTGTGCTCATTTCCTCGTACGTCAAGGTAGCATCGCCAATGGGCAATGACCCGTTTAACGTGAAACTTTCTAGACTTCACCCCTGCTTCCCAAGGTCCGCCGAAATTAGGACTATGTGGTAGAATGAAGTGCCACTCAGTACCGTTGGCCTCGCCTTGTTCTGCTATTGATGCCTGAATAGATGACAATTGTTGCAAATCTCTGGAGGCACCAAAAACGTTTGTTTCTGTCAGAAGATTTGACAGTAGAGGAATGCTAATTTTTTGATGGGAGCTACTCTGGTTTTTGCAACCAACAACGAAATATGGATTTTGCCGACCTCATCTACTATCTGCAAGTAAATAACGCCTGAATATGCGTTTTCGGAGGTGACACTGAAGCCATGCAGCTCAAGATCATCGTTTGACTTAGTGCCAAGCCCACAAGGTATCCGTACATTACTAAGTTGTGACAACTCATCACGATAAATATTTAATTCCTTTACTAACTGAGTGCTTAATTCTTCATCCCAACTAAGACCTGCAAGCCATAATTTTTGGATAAATATTTTTGCTCAACAACCACACTAGGAGCTAACCAGCCTAGTGGGTCAAATAATCGAGCTATGTCCGAAATAATTGATCTTTTAGTTACAGGTGCAGTCGTCAGCGGACGAAAATTTGCCAAGTATTGGAAGGTATCTTCGTTGCGGTTCCAGGTAAGTCTCAAAATTTTGTTATCTAAGTAATTTGATTTCTAACCATTTCTCTTCTTTGTACTCTTTTTTCCATAATTCATTATTTTGTATAATATCTCTTTGTTCTATTGTGTTGTCCTTATTTTCAGTTATTCTAGTTTGATCTGTTTGTACTTTAACTTTATTTCTTTCAAGTTTATCTATTCTCTTCAGTAGTTCCTGACTGTTGCTGTTCCACTTTTGTAATATAAATCCACCTTTTCCTAATAATGCTATCATTTGCCTATATATTTCTATGCCTTCTTCTACACTATTACATCCTGTCATTAGATCATTCATGTAGAAGAATTTAAAATCTTCTCTGCAGCAAGTGGATAACTTGTGCCTTCATCGATTGCGATCTGACGCAAGGTTTTGACGGCTTGATGCGGAGCAGAAGCTATTCCGAAGGTCACGGTCAAAAGTTCGTAATCTTGGATCTCCTTGTCTGGACTGTCACGCCAGAGTATCCTTTGGAACATGGCATCTTCTTCTGCTACCCTAACTTGGCGGTACATATTAACAATATCCGCTACAAGTCCTATGGGATGAAACCTCTATCTTAAAACCATGTGACGTAAATCAGCCTGCAGTGACGGCCAACCATGAGCGTCATTAAGTGACACTCCTTTGCTGTTCTTTTCAGAGGCGTCGAAAACAACACGAACTTTAGTTGTGATCCTGTCGTTCTTAATGACTGCGTGATGTGGCAAATACACTGCTTCTCCCTTCTTACGATCATCTTCTTTCACGTGCCTCACATGTCCTAACTGTAAATTATATTCTTTTATAACTTCTGTGTACTTTTCCTTTAAATCTTTGTTCGTTACTAATCTTCGTACTAATGCTTTGAACCTTAATTTAGCTATGGCACGTGAATTTCCCGACTTGCAAGGAGGATCTTCGTCTCGGAAAGATAACATAACTATGTATCTGCCATCTCTATCTCTCCTAGTGGTCTCACTATAAAACTCTTCGCATTTCTTCTCCTCTTGTGTAAATATTTTTTTATTAGTGCATCTTTAATTTCCCAGAATATACGAGTATCATCAACCTTGCAATGCATTACATTTATGTTTTTTAAATGACTATTTGCATTAGTCTTTTCTCCAGAACCAACGGCACTCGACAGGACCCACCCAAATGTAGTGCTCTGTGCGATCAGTGTACCAGAAGGACTCTTCACTAAACCTTCCTTTATGATGCAGCTATTAAACATCGCAGCGCCAACAGAATATCGATTTTGTTAGGTGTGTTGAATTCCGGATCTGCTAAACATAGGTCATTAATTTTAATTTTATTTAACCAGTCGAAGGTGTCTGAGTGAAGTCTTCGCTCCGGTAGGTAAGAGGTGATCTTCTTTAACACATAAGCATTTAATGGAAACTTGAAGCTAGGGTCGACACGAGATTTAATCATTAATTGTACTTTGTCATGGTTGGCCTATTATAGATCTCCTAATCCCGACACAAGCCCTTGAATTGGGATCGTTTTCAGGCTAAGATACTGCACTGTGGCCTCTGTTATGAAACAAGCCTGCGAACCTTGATCGAGCAAGGCTCGGACCGTGTGGTATTCACCCGTCTTGGACGAGGTCTTTATTAGCGCAGTGGCTAATAAAACCTGTCTGGGCTTTGCTACTCTCCCTGTAGATAAGCAAGAGACTATCTGAGTAGTACTAGTTGAAGGACTAGCACTGTCAGTAGTAGGCTTTGCTTCAGGGTCTTGGCCTTTATTGTCCAAATGTAGCAAGGAATGGTGACGCTTCTGGCATATTCTGCAACTTGTATTTTTTTTGCAGTTGTAAACGGTGTGGTTACTGCCTAAGCAGTTGAAGCATATTTTGTTCTTACCAACGAAATCCCGTCTAAGTTCGAGGGATTGTTTGGCAAACCTTATGCAGAAACAAAGCTTATGACCCTCTGAGCAGTACCTATTCGCATTTCATTGGCGATGACGAGTCTGTGACTAACAATGTTTTAAGTGTATTATTGTTATTGACATGGTGTCCTGAACCCTTTTTTTGGTTATATGCACTCAAACGCGCGGAGACGTTGCTCTAAAAATACTTTAAATTGTTTAAAAGTAGGAAAATCAATGCTGGAATCGCTAATACTTACACTTAACTTCGTCACACGAGTACCTAGTAGCAATGTAGTAATACTGTAATGTCCGTCAGCACAGTTGACATAAACCACTCACGTATATGCAGAAATAAGCTGAAATCTTTGGATCTAAGTAAATCAGGTGGGCCTGACCTAATACCTCCTATATTCAAAGTCAAAGTCAAATCATTTATTTCAAATAGGCACATAAAAGGCACTTTTGAACGTCAAAAATAAAATTAGAATAAAATTGATTCTAGTCGCCCCTTCCAAAAGGTAGTTTTCGTATGGAGAAGAATGGGCAAGAAACTCCACCGTTACTCTTTTAAAATGTTTTACAATATATTGCATACATTATTTATATAATTATATGTGAAGACGATGCACCCAAAAATAAACTTACTATACCACAATAGGTAAAAGCATTAAAATGGATAAATGTAACCATGACATATAGATCAACTATGTGATAGATACATGATGCTCACATATTCACAAACATTCCAAACGTAGACGATTTTCATAAATAAATAAGGAGTAATAAGTCCGGGTGTGACCCCAAGTAATTACAGAATGTAAATCAATGTCAAAGAAAAAAAGAATAAATTATACAATTACATTAGCAACCAGTTTGATTTTGTCTAGACTCTAGAGATTGTCCTATGGAGCAAGACCAGCATGTTTCCAAGCATTCTTATCTTGGATATAATCCTCTAATTTGTAATATCCTTGCTTACAAAGTGTAATTTTAATATAAGTTTTAAATTTTCTTTCATTTAATTGCAATATTTCACAAGGTATTTTGTTGTAACATTTAACACAGTACCCCATAAAAGATGTATGAACTTTAGATAATCTGAAAAAAGGTTGATCTAATTTATCTTTATTTCTAGTATTAAAATTATGTCTATCACTTATTTTATTAAAAAGATGTTGATTTTTTCTTACATACATAATATTTTCATAAATGAATTGGCAAGGTACCGTCATAATATTAATCTTTTTAAATAGTTCCCTAAGAGATTCGCGGCGACGTAGATTGTAAATGGCTCTGACAGCTCTCTTTTGCAAAATAAAAATGGATTCAATGTCAGCAGCCAGACCCCACAGTAAAATGCCATATGACATAATACTGTGGAAGTAACTAAAATAGACCAAGCGCGCGGTTTCTTCGTCTGTTAATTGTCTTATCTTTCTAACAGCATATGCGGCCGAGCTTAGCCGCCCCGCAATAGATGTTATATGAGGTCCCCATTGTAATTTCTCGTCTAGCGTGATTCCTAGGAAAACTGTCTGATTAACAAATTCTAATTTTTGGCCATTCAATACGATGTCACATTCGCTACTTCTAACATTAGGTAATTTAAATCTAATGCATTTTGTTTTTTTTTTTTCATTAAGTACTAAATTATTAACCGTAAACCAATCTTGGACCTGAAGAATAGAGTTATTCACGTCGTCAAGATTTTGTGACCGTCGGTCTATTTTAAAGATCAATGATGTGTCATCTGCAAATAACACCATCTTCGGTTGATTTTGAAGTAATTGGGGTAAATCATTAATATAAACTAAAAAGAGGAATGGACCCAATATCGAACCTTGAGGAACGCCCATTGTCATTTCAGAACCCAATGAGTTTACGCCATTTACTTGGACTTTAACCTTTCTATCTTTCAGGTATGATCTTAACAAGTCAAGTGCTGTTTTCCTAATCCCATAGTGCTCGAGTTTCATCAGAAGTGTTTCATGGTTTACGCAATCGAACGCCTTAGAGAGATCGCAAAAGATTCCAATAGCATCTTGTGCTTCTTCCCAGGCGTTAAAAATGTTCTTCATTAGGGTAACACCGGCGTCAGTGGTACAACGCCCTTTGGTGATGATTCATAGTCGCTTGTGCTGATAGTCTTGTGGAACCCATTTCTGTCTTGTTCAAGCACTCTCTTTCCGAGGGTAAAGTTCCGAAGATTTGGAAATCTGCTTTCGTCACTCCCGTCTTTAAAAAGGGCGACAAGGCTAACATTGAAAACTATCGCCACATATCTAAAATTTGCCTTTTTTCTAAAATTCTTGAACGTATAGTTTATACAGATGTCTATGTGGCTTTCAAGTCAATTCTCGGCGAGGAACAGCACGGTTTTGTTAGGAACCGCTCGACTACATCTAACTTGCTTCTGTCACATGAGTTTATTACAAACGGTATGGCACAGCGACAAGTTGACGTCGTTTATACCGACTATAGTAAGTGTTTCGACCGTATTGATCATTGTATGCTGCTGAAGAAGCTTTTTCTCGCCGGAATACACGGTGACGTGTACCGGTGGTTCTCCTCCTATATAGAGAACAGAACGCAGGGTGTCGTGCTTCAGGGCTACTGTACTTCTGTCCCTTCAGGCGTACCTCAAGAGTTAATTTTGGGTCCTCTGTTATATTGTTCATTGCAAATATCAAACACATCACGAAAAAAATGGTAGTCCGTTGGAGCAAGGTCTGGCGAATACGGAGGGTGACGAATGGTTTCTAATTGCAGTTCCTGTAGAGTTAAAACGGTTTCTCGTGCTGTATGAGGTCTCTCGTTATCATGGAACAATAATGGTGAAGATCGATTCATGAGTCGGGGCTGTTTTACTGCTAGTTTTGCTATCATTGTTCGGAGTTCGGCACAGTAGACATCTGCCGTTATTGCTTGACCAGATCGGAGAAAGCTATAGTGAATAACACCATGCTGAGACCACCAAACAGTTACCATTACCTTTTTATTGGTAAGCTTTGCTTTAGGACACTGTTGCGGCGTTTGACCTGGGGTCAGCCATTGCATTTTTCGCTTACGGCTTTCGTAAAGAATCCACTTTTCATCACATGTCACAATTTGATCCAATATTCCTTCATTTCTGTATCGATTCAACAAGGCAACACAAGTTTCAACACGCGTTTCTTTCTGCAGATCAGTCAAATCATGAGGCACCAATTTCTCATATTTTTTTATTTTATTGATTTGACGCAAATGAGTCCATATTGTTGGTAAGGTAACGTTAAACCATGCCGCTAATTCCTGGGTAGTTTAGCTCGGATCGGCTTCCACCATCTCTTTCAATTCATTGTTATTCACCTGTGTGGGCGGTCTTCGACGTGGTTCGTTATTCAAATCAAAGTTTCCATCACGAAAGCGTTTAAACTAAAATCGCACGGTGCGTTCATTAGCAGTCCCCTCTCCAAACGCAACATTGATATTGCAAGCTGTTTCTGCCGCGTTAGTTCCGCGTCGGAACTCGTATTAAAAAATAACTCGAATTTTCGAAGTATCCATCTTTCTTGTCTAAGCTGAATAAAAAAAACAACTGAAAGTCGATAATCAAATGTCGCACATTTTTTAAAAGAAGAACTTCTTATGTACCATGTGAAAAAAGTTTCACTCAAAAATCTCAAACCATGAAGGTTCTATGTCAATTCGAAGTACCTATTACAATAAAACAGCAATTTCATACTTTAACCCCTATTACTTCGTCCTAACGTTCTCACGTTGTATTTCGTTGATAAATTTTAGTTACACCATGAACGATCAGATGATTAGCAGGCTAAATAGCATAAGAGATTTAGGAGTAATGGTAGACAGCAAGCTTCTGTTTGATCATCATGTAAATAGCATAGTTGCAAAGGCATCCAAAGCTCTGGGATTTATACCTACTACGCACCACGGCCTGTTTCTGATCCCTTAAACCGGTTAAAATCCTGTATTGTTCTTTCGTGCGCAGCCATTTAGAATACGCGTCTCAGGTTTGGAACCCGCAGTATCAAACTTATAAATCCCGTATTGAAGGCGTCCAAAGAAAGTTTCTACGTTGTCTAGATTATAGGGCTCAGCAATACTCAGTTGACTACGAGCACCGCTGCAAACGGTCCTTCCTCTGGAGATGAGGCGTTATATTGGAGACATGAGTTTACTGTTGGGTATTGCAAATGGCCACATTGACTGTCCTGAACTCGTTGCTAATCTGTCATTATGCACGAATTTGATAGGATTACGTCAACGGCCAATATTAAATGTAGGTACCTTTCGCAATGACTAATTATAGGCGGAATGTTTTCTCAATAAGAAGTGCACTTATGTAGTTTCAATAGGCTTCCTTGGGACCTTAATGTCGACTTGTTTTGCACCAGTGTGTCGACCTTAAGTCGCTTTTGGCACAGTCTTTTTTCTTAGATAGTTAACTTATCTACTCTTAACTAATTATATTACTTGTGTGAACTTTCTTTTTATCGACTGTTTTCCTTAACTATGAGTGGAGGCTTGTTATTAGCAATTTTTTAATATTACATTCTTTATGTCATTGGTTTGTTAGTCTGTAAGCCTTCTTTAAAATATAATAAATAAATTAATTAATTTCCATTGCTTACGCGTTTCAGGATCTAATTTAAATGTCACTATGTGTATGATAATATAATAACATCCCATGTACTCACATTTATACCTAAGTTTGTTAACGCATTTAAACAGTCACTGGTGATATCTGAAAACTCCTTTAATGATGTCCCCGATTCAACCGTCATACGTTTAATACCAAATAACCGTTTCAAAATGCAGTTGGCGAAATATCTTTTATTACTGTATCTCATGTCTAATAGATAACAGCACTGACTGTAATCGGTATCAGTTATTGGAGTATTACGTTTCAATTGCTCAGCTTCACCAGTTAGATGACTTTTTAAATATTGCGGCTTTTGCACATTCTCTAACGAATTATTTTTATGAACTAATGATACCAAAAGATCATGAAAGGTTGTCCATTCTTCATATTTGCCAGAAAACAATGGAATAGTAATCTTGGGCAACATACACCTTTTTATTGGTCCGAGGTAAAATGTACTCACAATTTTCACTTTACTCACACAACGATTTTGAGTATGTGGCGCACCCTGGTGGCGACACGTTGAACTATAGTTGTGATGTCAGTCTTCTGATGTCACGGTGAACTCGGCGTGACGTTCTTCTAATGACGACACGTTGAACTATGAGGGTGACACAGTCACCTCACGCTTGAACTGTTTTCCGCCGCTACTACTGCTGACCCCGTCCACTGTACTGGACGAAGCTGTCGCTGCCCATGCGGGGAACCATGTACTTTAGTCGCAGCAAACCACTGCGAGTACCACGGGCAGGCGAACTCAAAAAATCCGAAAAGTTATCCGGGTCGATGGACCAATGTTAAATACCGAACGCGGTATGGTATTCAGTACTTAAGGTGTATAGAGGGCTCGCTGACCTTGTGCATGTGGGCGGAGCTAAACGCTCTACCCCCGAATACGTAAAACGCGCGCGGTGGCGCGCTGCACTAAAACGACGATCAAAGAATAGGTGGAGACGCAGACATGCCGCACGCAGGTCGCCATTTTTGCCTACGATTCCAGAAGGGAATGGCGGAGGCAAGGCTGATATATTTTGTATAGATTGATACTTATTTTAAGTTTTTACTGGACATTATTTTTTAGAATTTTTTATTTTTTTTTTATTTTGTTTAAAATCATACGTGAGAACGAACTTAGTTCCCGACGGGGGTAAAACTTTAAAAATGATATCGAGTATTTTCTTAGGAATAGAATAACATTTTATTTGCATAGACTGTAGGTCTTCTTAGGAGGACTTACATAATAATTACATTTTATAAAAATGTGATCCTGTTTCATCAATTTGAATTATTATAAATCAGTACTATACCTACCCAACTAGCACTGTACCTAAATGGCATTTTTAGGGTTCCGTAGCCAATCGGATGATGTTATAATCAACTTTCTTCCTGTCATTGTTATTTACACAGCAGGTAGTGGTTTTCTAATTTGTGACCGGTAGGTGCCACAACTAAAATGTGAAAAATAAAACATTTTTACAAAAAAAAAAATAACCGACTTCCATAAAAAAAAGCACTACAAAATGAAAAATAACTTTATATCGGAAGTCTGTAGCAAAAAACGAAAATTCAAAACCAAAGACATCGACTTCCGAAATAAAGTCATTTTTCACTTTGAAGTGTTTTTTTTTAAGTGTTTTTCATGTAAAAAGGTTTTTTTTACTATTAATCCTACGTCAAAAGTAACAGTTGAACTACGAAAACTGTTACCACTGTTATAGCATAGTAAAAGCAAACAAGTAGGCCAACTCAAGCCCCGAGCGAGCGATAATAGCCTAAACTCGTAGGGCTGTCACATAAACTTTATTCAATCGTCAAAAATGCATAGTCAATCTCTATACAAAACAATGTTCCCCTGTAGGGTAAGCATCGGGGACCTTTAATACAAAGTTTTTTTAAATTATTTTTTCTACTTAGACCAGGAGCTGACTACACTGCTATTAAGACATCCATAAACACTGCAATATTTTCTATAGCTACTCGAATTTCTAGCCATCTTTGTAGTTAAAGGAGGTAGGTAGGTACACGTACAAATTATTTATTACGAGCAGCAGGGCAGCGGCGAAGCGTGCGCGGGCGCGGGCGATATTACCGTACGGCGTCACAGCCACACTGACTGACACACCTTTAAGCGCAGGCCACACCGCCAGCTGGCGGGCGGGCGGGCGAGCCGAGCGAGGCATCGTTTCACATCTTTTCATACTTGGGTTCACACCGCGAACTACCGAGATAAGCTACCGAAGTATGAAAAGATGTGAAACGATGCCTCGCTCGGCTCGCCCGCCCGCCCGCCAGCTGGCGGTGTGGCCTGCGCTTTAGCAGCGATAAATTTTGTCAGTGTGTGCGTGCGACGACGCATACGTACGAGCGCGCTCACATAAAAACTGTGCGCGCTGCGAATGTAGGAAGATGTCCTACTTGTTTGCTTTTACTATGGTTATAGTATAGTAAAGTAACAGTATCATGTCTCGTTAGTGACCTTGAAATAATTACCTACGGCCGTTCAGTAGATAAACCTTCCGCGTTCGTGCGTAACAGCTGCGCGCGAAATCTCAGAGTATATCAGTCAGTGGCGTGCATTGTATAAACGCATATAAGCAGTGCCTACCTCGATAAATCACCATAGGCCTGTTAATTACATTTTAGTGTGTGTGCTCAACTATGAAACTCACTAAATTATCATACCTAACAAAAAACAAAATCTTCATACAAATACGCGCGGCAGTAGGCAGTCGCAAGACGGCCTACTCGGGTCCCGGACTATTCGCACATTGTCGTTGGTCTCTGCTCGTTCAATTTAATACGACGAAATTAAAAATACGTACGTCTCACGCGTCGTTCGATCTTCGCAATTTATCACCCTTAGATAGGCATGCCTACTCAAGTAACCAACCGAGTATGAATGTTAAAATTAAAAATCGTAATTTGGCAGTGCTAAGGAAGAAAGGAATGGATAATGAGGTCGCCGATAGTGAGCTAAAAATGAAAATCCAAGATGGCGTCTGCGAAAATTTACAAATTTTTCATTATGGGTGTCGTTTTCGTGGTTTTTGAGGGTGCTGAAGCCAATAGTGAGGTCAAAATGAAAATCCAACATGGCGGCTGCAAAAATTTTCAAATTTTTCGTCCTGGTTCGTTTTCATGGTTTTCAGGGGTGCTGGAGCTAATAATAAAGTCAAAATAAAAATCCAAGATGGCGGCTGCGAAAATTTTCAAATGTTTCATCTTAGGTGGTGTTTTCATAGCTTTTGAGGGTGCTGAAGCCAATAGTGAGGACAAAATTAAAATCCAAGAGAGCGGGTGCGATTTTTTTTAAATTTTTCGTCATGTATGTAGTTTTCTTGGTTTTCGACGGTGCTGGAGCCGATAATAAAGTCAAAATGAAAATCCAAGACGGCGGCTGCATTTTTTTTAAAAATTATGTGTTTTTATGGGTTTCAAGGTTTTACAGTCACCATCTTGGATTTTCATTCAACCACAAACGTTTTTTTTTATACCCAGTAAATCAATTACTTTTTACTTAAAGTGCCTACCTGTTCTGAAAACCAATGCACGCCACTGATATCAGTAGGTACGCTTGTTTATATACTGTGCCACTGACGTCCGATTGGCTGAACTCCGTCGTAATAAGGTTTTAAATAAAACACAGAAAAAATAAAAATCTGTAAATATTAATTATTGTTTCATAATTTTGCTCTACTAAAACTTGTGCATTTTGATTTCCAAAGACCACAAATGTTATAAAAAGAAAGAAAGAAAATACATTTATTTGCGGCAAACATGACCCATCAAAAAGAACATAAACACACAAAAAAAAAAAAATAAGTTTGGGTTTAAACATGCGACACATCCACGCAAAACGGCCATCGCTCAGCATTATGCTAAGACTCTATACGAGACAGAGACACTCACTCATGCGGTCTGGTGATAAGAAAACATTGTTTATTTGGCAACTCATCACACTATATTATTGTCTAATATGTATCGTGTACCTAAAATCAAGTAATCATTAGTTACTTACTTATTAATTTTAGTTTGATATGAAGTTCCTTATCACGTATGATTTAAAACAAAAACAAATGTTTGCAGCCGCCATCTTGGATTTACATTGTGAGCTCACTATCGGCTGTAGCACCCTCGAAAACTATGAAAATGACACTCAACACGAAAAATTTGAAAATTTTTGTAGCCACCATTTTGGATTTTTATTTTGACCTCACTATCGGCTTTATCGCCCTCGAAAAGTATGAAAACGACACCCATGATGAAATATTTGAAAATTTTTGCAGCTCCCATTTTGGCTTTTTTTTTGACCTCACTATCGGCTTTATCATCATCGAAAAGTATGAAAACGACACACATGATGAAAAACTTGAAAATTTTCGCAGCCGCCATCTTGGACTTTTATTTTGATCAAATTCAATATTTTCTCATTTTAATATTAGTAAGATAAGCCTACTACTTGTATACTATCGTAAGCGTCCTAACGCGCACAATAGAAATGGGCCATCTGCAGCGAGCTAGTCGATAAACGCACACTGATACGATTCGTTCGTAAATATTTGCACTAACACATACAAACGCGCGTAGTCGGTCGATAGCCGGAGCGGAGCAGCGAGCGACACAGCCATCCCGTCTCAATGCTAACGCACGACTGCCGCCCGCGCCCGCGCAGAGCACCTCTGAAGCTCGATCTCAAAGTGGGGAAATTTTCTTTGCAAATGTTGATTGATTTACATTAGCTGTTTCATTTCTGTAGTACCTCTAACCATCAATTTTTCAGTGTAAAAATATTTGCAAACATCAAAGCCGTTTAGAAGTAATATGGAATATTAGGGAAAAATAGCGATTTGCTAAAAATTTTTTTAAAGCAAAAGTATTAGCCATACGAAAAAATCCTGTTTCAGAAATGTTGTACATGAATCTATAGCAAAAACATATTGTTTTCAGATCTTCTAATCAAGCTGTTAATGAGAAATATTTTTCATAAAGTGACCGTGTTACGGTACTAAACGAGAGTAAGGCCCTTAAATGTTGACCTTATGTGTATACTAGTAGGGTTGAAGGTCTGAATAAAACAACCAAACTGTATACTGTTCTATAACTGATTATAATATTTGTTAAAATTCACACGAACCCAACCAAATCGTTGTCACACAACGCTTGCGAGTTATAATTCGACGACAACGCCGTCTAGTTACATCTTGTACAAACGTTTTGACAAATACATGCATGAACATTACATACAGCGCGAGTGGTTTATTATACAACTCATCGCGTGACGGGTATCCCCGCATTTTCAGACAAGTTGTGATGCTTCCTTGTTTTCGACTAGTCTTTTACTAAATAAAAAAACGAAAGGAACAGCAGATTGTTTACGTACGAGTATATACGATGAGTACCTACGTAAAACATGATCATCATAATGATGAGTTCAAATCAACCCTTGACGGGTTTTCAGTTATTTCAATTGAATTAATATAATAGGTAGGTACTACATCTTGTATATGAACGTATACAATAATAGGTACTACATCTTGTATATGAACGTATACAACCTTCGATTTTGTTTACCTAGTTGTTGTAGGTACTCAAAACTTACCATCATACATACGAGTATGTTAGGCGCCGCTTATTTGTAGACGAACTTTCATTACAAGCAAAAATGTAAATCCACCATTGTTGATCTATAGCAATGATGACTCAGTGGTACCGGCCCCGACTTACCGAGTTGCAGGTCGTGGGTTCGAACCCAGGCAGGAGCTTTACTTTGTGTAAATAATTTCATCACAACTGCTCTCAAAATGGTGAAGGAAAACATCGTGAGGAAACCAGCATATCCTAGAACCAAAAATTCGAAGACATGTGACATTTACCAACCCGCACGGGGTCCGCATGGTCGATTACAGCCCACTCCTCGAAAAGAGGAGGCCTGTGTCCCAGCAATGGGAACATTATAGGTTGATTACGCATTTATTCGAATTTGTTTGTCAACTTGTCAACACAGCCGATGTGCGCTGTGCACTTGTGCCACATCTAGTGCCGTTACTTTATGATGTCCTTGTGCGCGAGTGAGTGCGCAGACGCGACAATATCGACCGCGCAAAGGCTGCCGCGCCGCACTCGGCGCCCGCTAATATATGCGATAGCAATTAGTTAGCAGGAACACGCAGCTAGCCGCCACTGCCGCCACTGCCGCTAGCACTCGCGGCTACAACTGTATCCTACATGGACGGCGGGGATGCGAACATCCACACAGTGGTCCTACGTATCCGAAAAGACAAAATTCGGGAGTGTGTTCAAGGAAACGAAGTGTTCTGTGTCTGGTAAACGGTGAGAGCGGTGTTGCCAGGTGTTGAGCTGTGCGAGCGGTGAGAGCGATGCGCTTGCGGGCGTGGTCGTGGTGGGCGGCGTTGCTTCTGGGCGCGGTGGGCGCGCGCGAGCTGGATCCAGGGGCGTGCGCGCCGCGCTTCGACGTGCAGCGCGATAAGATCATCCGCACGGAGGAGTCGCGCGACATGGGCGCGCGCTACTTGTCCGAGCTGGACGTGGGCGCGCGCGCTGAGTGCCTGCGCCTATGCTGCGAGACTGACGCCTGCGACGTCTTCGTCTACGAGGAAAAGGTATCCGGGCTTGCCAACTACTGATATCGAATTGCCGTAATCAAACCTGTACTTTGAAATTTTTCAAATAAGGACTTTTAACAGGCCCTACAACTTCTGTGCAACGTGACTTTTGAATACTGTGATAAGAACTCGTAATAGGTCAGGGCTAGGGCTAGCTCGGCTAAGGCATTATTACAAGTTTTTATGACAGTTTTTCTACTAACACGAAATTTTTTGTACTGACACTGAACGCCGTCTGGTGACAATAATGGGAACTACAATTCCCGCAGGTCGACGCTGTTGACATTCTTTTTTTTATATAATTGAGAGTTTGTCAATGTTAATCGACATAGTTGTTATGCAACACTGATGTTATTGTTCTGTTCTGTCCTGTCCTGCTCCGGCTGGGAGTAGAGTGTTCGTCAGTACGTCCAGTGCGGGTACAGCTGTAGCAGCACATTCGCCGAGCGTCCTTTCAGACTTTTTTCTTTCCGCTCGGCTCCGTAGAGCCGTAGCGTGATGTTAAATAGCCTTCCTCAAGAATTGGACTATCAAATGCAAAAATATTTTTTCATATCCGACTTTCCGGTAGTTCTAGAGATTAGCGCGTTCAAACAAACAAACTCTTCAGCTTTATTATTAGTATAGATTACCTCAACTTGAGATAGTTAGGAACAATCGTAAACCAGAATTATGAATAGGAGAAGCAACGAAGTATCTAAGACATCAAACAACCAATAGAAATCAATAGAACGACATCCAACTACATATTTTAGAAATATCACCCAATTACAGCCAACGTCATCAATCCGCGTAAATTCAGAAAAATAACGTATAATTGCAAAGCGGTATGGATGAAACTTGTAACCGAGAATGTTTTAGCGGCATTTTGCGTTTTAGTAATTTTCTATTATCTCCAAAATTATATGACCAATTGACATACTGTAAAGGGCAAATCTTATCTCTATAATGTCATTGTAATCATAAAATAATTTAATTTGATAAGGATTCATATTTCAAAATTATATTTTCATCCAAACGTAAGGTATGTCGCAAAAATCCTTTTTTAAAACGTCAAAGAGATATTAAAAGATAAAATATAAAAGATAGAATAATGGTATCCGGACTTTTTTGTAGAATTATTTAAGGCGGACCAGATTGCCATACATTGTTTTTAATTAAATACAACTGTTTATGGAGCGCATGCAAATAATTCTTTCTTTCCGACTTGCTAGACAAAAGTTGTGATAGCTCAGCTAAAATACATGATATAAACATAATTTATAGCCTATATAGCACTTAGTAATAATGTAGCATCCTATCAGTGAAAATTTCCCAGAAATCGTCGCTATGTATAACTTATCTATAGATTCTCTAATTGAGTGGCTTTCGTAGCTATTCTATAAGCCACCTAATACTTTAACACACCTATTGATGTAACCAAATTTTCTAAAATATCAAACGGTTAAAAGTTAAAGTAAGAAGTTTATTAACTATTTTCAAAAATCATCTACGTACACGAACTTTGGACACCATCTCAAAATTTTACTATGACACTAAGCGTACAAATTACGGGGAAGACATTTTCATTTAATCAGCTATGCACCGAAGTACAAAAGTTTCATAAAAGTTTAAAGGTGCCGATGAAACAGTCGATAATGTTAGCAAAGGTCGAATTTGCCAGTAGTTGAAATATTTTAAAATGATGTGATAATCGAATTAACTAACTGGTTTATGTTATGACCACACTTTCAAGTGGTAAGTATTACTCGCAGTCGATGAGCTAATCACCGATCACTTGTCGCTTAGTTCGCGTATTTTTACCCTGATTTTTAAACTACTGCGCACGTATAAACTCTTAAATTTTAAACATACTTCGGTTTTTTAAGCTTTTCACCAATAATCTTTTATTTATCATGTCATTAACCTGCAATGTGGTAGACTCTTCACATCATATTTGGTCGTTTATAGAAAGATCAAGAAAAAATGCTTTAATCTTTGACGACGGATTGATAATTGTTGTTATTAGTAGAAAAGAGTTCGCTGCTGCCAACTTTATGCCTAAGACAACTTTCACAAAGTAATGGTCCAACCCAATCAATTAAGTTAATCTATCGCAATTCACAGCTGGACCTTGACCTCTCCCGACCTACTTGCAGGACATAAAATGATGTGCTTCACAAGACCCTTAAGAAATTATGAATGTGGTTACTTAGAGCATTTTAACTCGTCTGGCCAGTGCAAGTTTTAGTAAACAGTTATTTCTTTTACAGAAGTCTCAAAGTTTATGTTTATTATAGAATTAAGAGTTTGTACGTGCACAGCAGCAGCGAACCAAGCGATAAGTGATCAGTGATTAGCTCATCAACTACGAGTAATACTAACCACTCGAAAGTAGCGTCTCAGCTTGCCACCTGGTTGCGACGATCTAGCTTCATGACGTAGAAATGATTGCTGGGTGGTGAGGAGGTAGGGATAACATAAACCAGTTAATTAATTCGATTACCACATCATTTTAAAATATTTCAATAATTTGCAAATTCGACCTTTGCCAACATTATCGACTGTTTCATCGGCACCTTTAAACATTTATGAAACTTTTGTACCTCGTTGCATAGCTGATTAAATGAAGAGGTCTTCCCCGTAATTTGTACGCTTAGTGTCATAGTAAAATTTTGAGATAACTGGTGTCAAAGTTCGTGTACGTAGATGATTTTTGAAAATAGTTAATAAACTTCTTATTTTAACTTTTAACTGTTTGATATTTTAGAAAATTTGGTTACATCAATAGGTGTGTTTAAGTATTAGGTAGCCAAAGGAATAGCTATGAAAGCCACTCAACACGACGACACGGCGACACGGTTGGCGCAGTGGCTGAGCGATCATCTGCTGCGCTGCGTGTCGCGGGTTCGATTCCCGCACGGAACAAATATTTGAATTGCCTACAGGTAGTGGTTCCGGGTCGAGCTGTTTGTGTATGTGAGTTTAAATGTTTGTAAACGCACCCGCGATATAGGAGCTATTCCTAGTGTGGGGCAACGTTTTATAATTTTTTTATTTTTTATTAAAAAATTAGAGAATTTAGAGATAAGTGATATTTAGTGACGAATTCTGGGAAATTTTCAAAAAAAACATGAAAATCGGTTTTTCTCGGATTCCATGAATTTTCGCCTAGGCTTTATGGGGTGCTTAATTGTTGCAAATGGGTCACATTATCACGCCCTGGAAGGAACACGTCGAGTTTCCCTGTCACCCTGTATAAACAGAAAAGAAAAAACAGAACAGAAAAAATAGATACAGAGGTGATGCTTATTTCATAAGAAATCTCTTCCCGATAGGAAAATAGGTACAAAAATGTAGACAGCGTGTGAAAGAGTAAAGGAGACAAAAAAAGAATAAATTTTTTTTTTTTTTCATATTTATTTCCAAACATGCGATCGGTTCTTGAACCATAAGCAGTTGTTTATGAATGTGTTTGACATGTTAGGCTTGCCCTCCCATTGTTAGGCTGCCTTTGGATATTGCTTTACTCAGAGTAGGTTATCCCAAGTGTGCAGTCTTTTAAGACGTCTTGTTGGCAGCGATTCACTTAGAGCCTGAGCAAGGCTGTTTTCGTGATTTATTATCCTCTCTCTGTAAGCTTTTGTCATAATTTTGATTTCCTCTTTGATAGTAGGAACTTTTAGATATTCGTGGATTTCATCCATTCATCCATGGGGCACTCACTATGGCTTTAAGCACGCCATTTTGAAATCGCTGGAGTATTTCAGTGTTAGAGGTTTTTGCTGATCCCCACAGCTCTATGCCATATGTCCAGACTGGTTTTATGACTGCTTTGTAAATCAAAACTTTGTTGTTGACAGAGAGTCGAGATTTTCTTCCCAATAACCACTCTAGTGTTCTCCATCTGTGATTGAGTACATCACGCTTTGTTTGGATGTGGGTCTTCCACGTTTGTTTGCGATCGAGGTAGAATCCCAGGTACTTTACTACGGTGTTGTGTGGTAGCTGCTCATTACCCAGTTTCACAGCAGGGCAATCTCCTTGTTTGAGGGTAAATGTGATGTGGTTAGATTTAGCTGCACTAGCCTTGATGCGCCAGCTCTTCATCCAGGTATGAACCTTATCCAGGTGCGACTGTAGCTTACTGGAAGCTACTTCTGGGTTGGCGTCAGATGTCAGCACTGCAGTATCATCGGCAAAGGTGGCTGTCATTACAGTTTCCGATTCAGGAACATCTGCTGTGTATATCAGGTACAGGACGGGCCCCAGGACAGAGCCTTGTGGGACTCCAGCTCTTATGTCGTAAAAATCTGAAGCGGCATCATTAATTTTTACAAAGAAGATACGATTTTCCAGGTAAGATTTCAATATCAGGAACAGGTTGTGTGGTAATATTCTTTTCAGTTTATACAGCAGCCCAGGGTGCCAAACCTTATCAAAAGCTTGCTGTACGTCAAGAAACACCCCTGAGCAGTATTTTTTACTTTCGAGAGTATCTCTAATATGTTCACACACTCTATGGACTTGTTCTATGGTCGCATGTCGTCTTCGAAATCCGAACTGGTGCTCTGGGATAGTAGCGTTTTCGTATAGGTGCTTACTAAGCCGTGCAGAGATTATTTTTTCAAAGACTTTCGACAGTACAGGAAGCAGGCTTATTGGTCTGTATGAAGATGTAAGGTGCGGCGGCTTACCTGGTTTAGGGATCATAGTTATTTGAGAGACTTTCCAGATGTTGGGGTAGTACGAGGTTCTTAGAATAGCATTGAATAGCGAGGTGATGATCATTATTCCCTTTTTCGGCAGGTTTCGCAATATTTCCGCTGTCACAAGATCAAATCCTGGAGCTTTTTTTAGTTCCAAATCAAGGATTGTGCGACGCACTTCTGCAGGCGTGCAGCATTGGAGAGGGGGACTCAGTTGGAGGTCACTTTCAAGATATGAGCTCACTTCATGGTCTGTAATTTTTGTTCCTAGGTCCTCATTTGGGGTGAAGACGCTGCTAAGAAACTCCCCGTATGCTTCTGCTCTCTCTTCATCCGTTTTAGCCCATTCACCATTTTCTTTTTTGAGCGGGTGCTGTGCTAGTTGTGGTTTTCTTTCTGATTTTACCGCTTTCCACAGTGAGTACTCGTTTTTAGCAGGAACTGATGGCGTTAAGTTTTCGAGATGTAGTTGCATTGTTTCATTCTCCATTTCAACTAGGTTCTTTTTTAGTTCAGCTGCTGCTTTATTGAACGCTCTTTTGTCAGCAGGGTGTCGGCTACAGTGCCAAACCCTTCTAAGTCGTCTTTTTTCTAGAACTTGGCATTTTACTTTCTGCGGCAAGTTGCGATGAGTTTTAGTTTCAGTAGATTTTTTGTCAGGTGGAGTACAAGTCCATGCCGCTTTCTGTATTAATTTAGTTATGTAGGAAGTAGCACTTTTAATGTCATCGTCGGTTTTAAGAGGAATCTTCAGGTCTATATTGTTATTGAGGTATTGCTGAAAGGCTTCCCAGTCAGTACGGTTGTTATATAAGTATTGATTTCTTTAACGATTTATTACAGATGTGCTCATTGTAGCAATTACTGGCGAGTGATCTGAAGAGCTGTCGTGACAGCTAGAAACTTCTAAGAAATAGGATGGTACCCCTTTGTAGACGAAGAAGTCTATAAGGTCGGGCAGTCTATTTGGGTCTGCGGGCCAATATGTTGGTTGACACGTTGTGAGGATATTTATACGGTGTTTGTCGATGCTATTCTTAAGGTTACGGCCTCTAGTCAATGTAAGCCTTGACCCCCATTGAGAGTTTTTAGCGTTCCAGTCTCCACCAACAATAAATCTGTTGCCTAGAGTTTTGAACAAATCGTTGAAATCCTCCTCACTGGTTTCGTGTCTTCTTCTCTTTTTTGGCGGGCAATAGATCGATGATATTAAGATAGAGCCTTGGCTATCATGCACCATGATAGTTGTAGCTTGTATTTTTGAAGTTCTTACAGTATCCGTCTAGGTTGAATGTTTTTTCATCTGTAAGGTGTGTTTCGGATATAAGCACTACATCAAGGTTCTGCACTGTAAAGAGTATTTTAAGTTCTTGTTTTCTGTCCAGCAGACCATTTATGTTCCAGCTTGCTATTCTTAGAGCTATTTTAACGAACAAGTTTATGGACGATTGTTGTCAATAGGGACATAAGGGTACCCATTTGGTCAATTAGACGGAGTAGCTTTTCAGCTTGCTTTGACATAATTTTTTCTAGGTTAGTCGCGTCTCCTGTTATGGCTTGTGCGTATGTTTTAGCTGATTCGGTGTTGGTAGATGGTTTTTCTGACAGGGTTGGTATGTTTCCGATAGTTGGAAGGTCTTTTTCTTCAACATGTTTCCATGATCTTGTTTGCGCTCTTGAATTAGACTTCCTTTTCTGAATTTCTTGAAATACTTTGCATCCTTTGTAACTGGCCGCATGGTCCCCAAGGCACAATGCACATTTTGCTGGTTCGTCTTTGGTCTTAGGACATTCTAGCGTGTTATGGTTTTCTGCGCACTTAACGCATCTATATGGACGCATGCAATATTTTTTTGTATGCCCATACTGCTGACACCTCTTGCATTGGGGGATGGTTTTCTTACGTTTGGGGTCTTCAATATTGACAGATGTGTGGTAGATGTATTTCAGGTTTTTTATTTCACTGTTGTTGGGGCCTGGCTCAATATTAACGAACCAGGTTGACAGTGGTTCTTTTGTTTGTCCATGTTTGGCATTTATAATTTCACCTTTCACTATATTACCGGTACTTTCTATTGCCTCTTTTATAGCTTCCATGGGTGTCGAAGGATGAAGGTTCTTGATGACGATGCGGTATGGTCGTTCGTCTTTTGGGATGAATGTGTGCCCTATCAATTTCTTCTCACGGACTAGTACCATGAGTTTTTTGTAAGCTTCAATGTTGTCAGCTGTCACACGAAGTTGATTCTTGGTTACAATTTTGAAGGAAAAATGAGTTACATTTAGAACCTCTTCAATCAAATCTTTGAGCTTAGTAAAGTCTTTCATGCCATAAAGCATTAGTGGTGGAGGCTTGTTGGCTCTTGCTTTTGGTATTGTTTCTTGTTTTCCATCTACTTCAAGTTCCGAGTATCTATTTTGAGTTGGTGTTTCTTCCGGAGATGGAGTTTGGCCTAATCTCATTCTTTTGCGGCTATTTTGCATAGCCTCACCAGTCTGAGCAGTGTGTGCACTTAGGGATTTCTTTCTATACTGTCGCAGTATAGGTACAGATTGCCACTCATTCTCATCATCCGAAGTTTGGTTAAGAGGATCTAGGTTGACTTTCACTGTCTTATGGTGTCTATCTTGATGATGATAAGGTGAATCTTTGATTTGGTTAATGTTGGTATTTTTTTCACCAGTAGCATTATTTTTACCGAGAGCCTGGTTAGCCACTCTCGTTATTTTATTTCCCTCGGGGGAGTTTGTGATTTTGGTTTGGCAACACTGATCGAATTGTCAGCTGTCATACTGACTTATTGTTATTGAAGTTAGAAAAAACAAAAAAGTTGGAGGTAGAAGAATAAAATCCTTGGAAATGTGGAATGTCGTCCGCGGTTTTTATGCACTATTTTCGGTCGAAATCCAGTGATTTACGCCCGAATAACACTATCACATGTTCCACAGGTGTTTATCTTCACTTTGGTAGTGTTTTTAGTTCACAATATCACTGATTAGTCACTAAAACTGTTAATTCTTTGGGAGCACTTCCTATCATAGACATGACAGCCTGACAGCCATACGACATATACAAAGAATACATAAAAACAGAAACAATTCACTTAAAAAACTAAATTAAAATTACGTATATATATTTTTTTAAATTAAAATTTTAATTAAATTACGTACATATATATTTTTTTACCAACTTTTTGTTAAACACCTACATTCTATGCGAATAAATGATTTGAATTGAATTGAATTACGAGATATACTAACATACATACAAATAAACATACATACTACTTCTAAAATAAATATCACTAGAATGATAATAATTATAACATACTCAAAATAATAAATACATACACAAGTATGGTGAAGTCGACAGATAGTGTTCTTTTACTCTTCTTCTAAAACTGCAACAGTTTGGCCCCAATGTCAGGCGGTAGTGAATTGCACAACCGCACCGCGTGCACTGTGAAGGAGTAGGAGTAGAAGTCGGTGGAGTGGGGAGGGGACTTGAGAAGGTTTTTAACACGGATATCGATATCGAATATTTATGGGTGCATCTGAAAGACGGGCGTAGGAAAAACGCTCCCGCAGTTAGGATGGTGTTTTAGGATTGTGAAGGAGATTGAATAACAGATACAATATCCGAGATTAATATAAGTATAAGTACGAGTATAGAAGTATAGATTATTTTATTAAGTAGAATCTAATATCATAATTATTTTGGTGAACAGCCTTAAAAGCCGATGAAGAAAGACGGTTGATGGTACTCTTCTTGACTTGCACCTATAATGTTATGGGCATAGGGACCTATCCTCATATCGATGCCTTTCTGCTAACTCGCTTCAGCACAGTCCGCAATAGAACTTAAGCTGCTGAATTATATGCGCAGGGCCCCGGCAGCTGCTACCTGTTCAACTGTGGGCCCCCGGAGGACTTCCGCTGCAAGTTTACGGCGCACAGCAACTTCAGCAGTGGCGTGCTGGCCATCAGCCGGCGCCTCGCCGAGCTGCAGGACCAGGAGCGCCTCGCGCACCACGAGCAGGAGCTCGCCAACCTGAGGTCACTACCCACTATACTATGTATACCACTCTCCATTGGCGTGCTGGCCATCAGCCGGCGCCTCGCCGAGCTGCAGGACCAGGAGCGCCTCGCGCACCCAGGCAGGAGCTCGCCAACCTGAAATCACTACCCACTATACTATGTATACCACTCAGCATCGGCGTGCTACCATCTGCCGGCGTCTCACCGAGCTGCAAAACCAGGGCCTCAAGTCTGCTATTACAATAATGTCAGAATGGTCTATCATTGATTTCATAATTGTTGATTTTGACAAGTTTGGTAATCTACTATTATAATGGCGTCCTTAAGACTTTCCAGTGGTCAACCACTGACACACCATTGAAAGAAATGGCATAGAATGGTAATCTCGTACATAATGACAAATGAATGACTGACTTAGTCGGTAATCTGCTAAAATTTTGACAGTTCCTTTGATCAGTGACCTACCATTAGAACGTCATTGTGCAGTCATTGCTTTTAATTCGTTACGACGAGTATCGTGTTTGTGTTTTTATTCATTGATCATCATTAATCTAACTGACGGACTAAATATAATAATTATTTTTTTACCCAGGAAACTACCCTATTAAAGCCGAAATTTGCTCAATAAGCACCATTTTATATAAAATAAATAATAATAATTTAAAGGCTTCTCTAGTAAAGATAATTTAATTATAGACCAGGTACAAACAAAAATCTTATTTAAACACTCAAATGAAAATAAATACAAAACACCGGTCACTAGAAATAAAAACAAATAAACGTCAGTAAGCAGTATTGTCACATTTGACTTTGACAGCTAAACAGATAAAATATTATTGAGTTGTATAGTTTCACATTTATCCGCGTTACACATAAATTTAATGTTTTTTGCTATTTACGAACTTCTTACTACTTCAGATTGCATAAAACACTAATAAATAATATGTAAAAATACCTAAATTAAATCTGGCATGAATAAATGTTCAAATTTAGTTGTAGTTTTTCGAAAATCATTTCTACTAACGGGTTTTATAATAATGGCAATACGACAATCAAACTCAAAAACTCAAACTCAAACTATTTATTTCAAATAAACCAATTACAGGCACTTTTGAATTGTCAAGGTCGGTCAGTCAAAAAGATTAAGCTAGTTGCCCATTCCAAAGCGTAGTAGGTACCTACTTAAGGAGAAGAACGAGCAAGAAACTCCATGGACACTCTTTTAAATCATAATAATATTGTTACAAAGTATTGGTTACCTACATCATTCATGTTCAAAATTATGCATGTCGCCTCTTTACAAGAGCAACGTGACATCTCATAAAAACGTTTTTTATTATTATTTGATATTCAAAACCGCGATGTCGAATTTTGTTTTCTACAAAAACGCGGCATTTTAAAAGTGAATGTTCGAGGAGTTATGAGTGAAAGAGACGAGAAGACCGTGGCAAATGACGTTATAATAATAATAATGATAAATTGTTTTATTGGGAACAACATAGGAACCACTTTTTGTTAGTACACACCTTAGAAACTACAGCTTAAAACACTAGGGTTAGTAACAAATTTAAACATTATATTACCTAAAACTAATGAGTCATGTACTTACGAGGCACTTCATGCGGACAATGAAGCCGCATGAGATGCCTCAGCACAGGAGCTCCCGGGTCCTCAGCCACGACTTTCAGGATGCTATTGCTACTCCCCCGAATCCTCCTCACAAGCGATGCCACCTTTTTCCTGACGATGGCCTGGAAACCATCTGTACTTGATCTGGCAAACATCCCCGAAGCACTACAGAAACGGAGAAGTTTCAACATCATCCTGAAAACATTATTATATTGGACGCGCAGGGCATCTAGTGTCCCCCGTGAACAGCTGAACCACAGACTTACCGTGTACAGGCCCTGACAGTACGCTTTAAACAAGGTTATTTTGAAAATCTGCGCGCCAGCATGTTTCCGCGGACCGCCAACGCCCTGCGCTCCCTCTCCACGTCATCATCGTCTTTAAGGTCGCTGACAAGTATATGGCCCAGATACTTAAACTTGTTCACCTGCTTTATACCACTGCCGTTCAAACTAATTGAAGGAATGGTGTCTGGGCTCTTGCCAGCGGCCCTGAAGACCATGAACTCATTCTTCCCAATATTATAAATAAGACCATGTGATGCGGCGTACTTCTCACAGACCTTCAGCATCTCCCTGTTATCACGTTGTCTCTTTCGGAGTGGCGCACGACTTCGACAACGACATCACGGGGGTAGACCACGGTTTTAGTGCAAATGTTTGTTTCTTGTTGTTATTTACTTTAACTTGAACTATGTGATAATAGTTATTTAACTCGTTTTTGTTGAAAAACTCGTGAGTATTGAGAATGAGATAATGAATATTGTCACATTATTGATGAAAAAGTTACAAGTTTTCTTTGTAATATCTTTGAATGTAACCATGTTGTTGATGAATCATTTTTAAATACTATGGGTTATTTTATTTTACATCATTACATTTGAAAACCTTTAAGTTTGGGTTTATATTATGCTAAAATGTTACATTATACATGCTAAAATAAAGTAACTTTTACGAATTTATTTTTCAGATGGCATCACGATCTAGGATGTTAGTTCAATTAGCTACAGGTGTTAAAAATAATTTAAGTGCACAACTAAGTGATTCAAACTCTCAGATAGATATTTTAACACAAGACGAAAATGAAAATGCCAAAAGCTCGACCAATACATTGCAGACATCAACAGAAGGTATTTTTTTACTTGTACTGATATTTTTTTTTCTAGTTATGTTCCTGTAATTTCATTATTTCAATCCTCTTTGTAGACAAAGACATCGCAGTAGATTCCATCCGACCTCGTAGTAATTCGACCAGTAGCAACGGTTCCTCTAGTTCTTCGAGTTCTAGCATTTCTTCAAGCAGTGGCCCATCTATGTATCAAGGTAAGTTAATTTAAGTGCAGAGGCATATAAATTATTTACTCCTAACATCACTGTTCACTATTCTCTCAAAATTCGAGGGTAATTGATCAAACCAATACCACACCACTACACTTCAAGAAATTGATTGCATTTAGAACGTTTCAGACAGCGACGACTCAGTAAAGGATCCTGATTATGAAGCCCAACCAACAAAACGTGCTGAGTATTCTTCTGATACTGATGTGGAACAAAATATCACTTACCAATTATAATAACATTTCGGATGATCAAAATTTGGTAACATCTATTAGGGTTTCAATAAACATTGAAAACTACGAGGAACCACTTTCGTCTATAAACGAACATGCTATGGTATTCAACGATCTTGGTGTCATAGAGAACAGTGAATCTTCGGCGATCGAAAACGTAAGTAACGGAAATGCTGTAAGTCCAATAGTGTATAATTCTAGTCCAACTAAATGTATTTAATTTAACAATTATAACTTACAAAATAATTCAGTTGAGAGTTATGTATGGGATGAGTCTAACACCAATAGAGGTGTCAACGAAATAGCTACCTGTGTTTACAAATACCTGGAGAAAATTTCCGCAACGGCTGAAGACCTCGATGTTGTCTTTTATTCAGACAATTGTGCCGGACAGCAAAAAAATAAGTTTATGATCTCAATGTACACTTACGCAGTCAAAACTCTGCCAAATCTCAGATCAATTACACACAAATACCTCGTTAAAGGGCATACGCAGAACGAGAGCGATTCAGCTCACTCTCAAATAGAGAGAGAAGTTAAAAGACAACTGAGATCAGGACCAATGTATACACCTGATGACCTGACGCATTTATCGGGGCTATAAGGGCGGCACGGAAAAAAAGCGAGCCATTTCATGTTAATGAAATGTGCTTCGATGATTTTTTTGATTGGAAAAGTATATGCACTCAAATGAACTTTGCAATAATGAAAGATGAAGACAATAATACTGTGAAACTGGCTGGACTGAAGATGATAAAAGTTCAAAGCTCTGATCCCGATGCCATATTTTTCAAAGAATCATACGCTGACGAATTATTCAAGAAAGCTATAGTGGTAAAAAAAAAGAGAAATCATAATAGCCAAAGCATTAATTTAGATTTGCAAAAGGCCTATCTTCAAAAACCTGGACTAGCAGAGAGAAAAAAAGCTGATCTCAAGGATTTGGTCAATAAAAACCTCATTCCTAGATACCACAAGCCGTTTTACGAATCGTTGTAATAAGACTGATTAAGTACAAAGATTTTTTTAATTGTATTTTTTAGAAATATTTAATTGCTACATTAAAAATGATAGTGTTTTTATTAGTATTAAGAGAATTTGTGATTCTATGTTTATGAAGGGTGATAGGAATGTTCCTATTTTGAATTTCTAAGTAAGTACTATACAACTGGGTGCCATAATTGTGTTAGAAGACGTTAATTACCTACTATTAGATAACTTTAAATACAGTTAACGTTTTGATTTTTTTATTTGTATGAAAGTAATTTTTTAGTTCCTTATAATTTTAATTAAATCGAGTACTAAGTACTATGTTATTGATTGATCTCTTGTTGATTATTGTGCCTTAAACTAATTTCATGGTGTAAGTAAGCCATTCTTTTCGTAAATTTGTATTTTTTAAATACAAGATCTTTATTTTGATAGTGTGTTTTATTTAACTTATCACACAGCCTTACACCTAAATTTAACATCTTCAATGTGATATATCAATATGTTACAAGCATTTTGTGACATATTTTCATTAAAAACGTGACATGTGTGTCTGTGTTTTTTTAAATCAGTTTTTTAACTTATTTCATATTGAACTGAGTTTTTTTTTTGCTTATTTTCAGAAAGCACATTAATTACCGCAACAATTTAACTGTTTTCCGACGGTAAAATTATCAATATTTGAGAATTTATCAACCCTTAAATGTTTAAAATTGCTCTCCTGTAAAGTTGTGGTTTAAAAAATATCACGTTGTTCTTGTAAAGAGGCGATGTGAGAACGACGCAGAACGTTAAAAGCGTCCGTAATGAAAAGATAGAAAAAAAACAATTCAAATATTAAATTAAATTAAAATAAGCCATGGCAGCAAAGAGTTGACCAGTCCCTACTGACGGCGCCCGTTCACGAACATGACGCATAAATTAGCACCATTCAGCTCAACCATTTTGAAGGGAGGAGCTAAATGATCCAATACATGTGCCACCATCAGCGAGACATTAGAGTGAGCATGACATACTCTCATCCGCCAAGGCACATTCAAGTCAATGAAAGACGTAGGTACGTACGTACGTGTAATGTCATTATAACACAATTCTATTACGAGACCATTGACCGACCAATGATCGACCATTAGAATTTAGCAAATTACGAACTTTTAGCAAAATGACAATGGGATGGTGTTGGAATGACGAATTTATAAAAAAATATCAGACTTGGGGCCCAGGAGCGCCTCGCGCACCACGAGCAGGAGCTCGCCAACTACCTACTACGTTATGCATAGTCAAACTATGGGAATTAACATAATTCTTTTAAAATTGTCAATGTAAGTAGGTACCTAACGAAGGTTTTTGTTTCATTTAGGACATTTTGAATATATTACGGAAATTACCACACAAAATGGGCTAAAATATTAGGTAAAAGTAAGAAATCAATCACATTTATAAAGGTATGAGGAACAGTGTGTAAAGTTCACTGATCCTCCATAGAAAAGGGAGGATCCCCCGTCTGGTCGGAGGATCCTCAGCAAAGCGCCATTTCTCGCAAAATTTTGTTACTGAAAATTACAGAACTTTTATTTACAATAAAACGATGGATGGAGTGTATGAATGATAATATGGTTAGAAAAGGGGGTGACTGTCGAGATGGCGGCTAATAGAGGAGTATGGAAGAAAAAGACATGGTGCGCCGACCGCGAGTACATTGGCATAGGGACAGGAGAGTGATGACCTCTGGGAAGTGTTTTTGCAATTTCTGACTTTTCTAGGGTACTCAACCTCAGTTGGTCCTTTAGACTTTATTGATCCTTAAAAGGACCAATTGCCCATTTTTTCACAGGAGCGGGGGCGCGAGCAGCAGTACGGCCAGCACCACGACGGCCAGCACGGCGCCTCCGCCAGCACCCGCGCCGCCGCGCCCCACGCCGCCCCGCGATGACCGCCCGCCCAGCACGATACGTATGCATCTCATCTCCTAAGCTCACATCACTTCACTCACAGCTGACACAGCCAGTGTTGGCAGGGACGTAGCTACCGCCGTATCCATGATACGGGCTCCCCAAGCTACAGGGGCCCCCGACGCGACGTTTGTAAGCAAAAATTCGAACAATATCATCATAAACCTCACATTGAATTTTCTTGCATTCTCTTAGTAAAATCAAAGGCCTGCGAGCATGTGTTACCAATAAGATAAGATATAATGTTTATTTGACAAAAACATGTGTAGGTTTACAATCAGTTGGAGCGATTACAAAAAAAGAATGTGTCATTAATTGCATTATAACATGTTTGTTTACTAAAATTGTTATGGTTTGCTTCTCTCATAATATTGAATGAACTTCCAAAATCAAATCGTTCTATTGATTTTCACTATACCCTGTCCATTAGGTTAACAGTCTTTTGACAGCTGTCTTAGAACGTAAGTATTCCAGATTACGTAAAAGTTAACTTTAAAATGCGGAATAAAATAAATAATATAAACTGCCTTATCTTATTGAATTATCTTATTTTTCTTATATACAGACATTATAATACCGTATGTGTATCAATCAATGTATTTTGTGTTGCTGCAATCACTAGTCCCATCTGTCAAAAAACGGTTTACATAAGGGACAGGGTATAAATTAGAATATTTATATAATCAGCACAGATAATTAATCTGCTGTCAATTTAATTGGTCTTTTGAACTGTTTATTATAAGACTCCTTCCTGCGTCCTCTTAACCTTTGATATTACAGAAAGTACACTCCTTATTTAGAGATTTGTTCTTGTAACATTCTGCTTCCTTGTGTCCTATGCCAGCAACTTCCACACTTACATCATAATGAAAGTTGTGGTTCTGATGCGATCGCTTTGGTTGACACCTATTGTAATTATTATTGCTGCATACAGCACACCGACCACTCTCGACAGCCACATGTAGCTAGCATCGGCTCACAGTGACCAGCATCGGCCAACAGTGACCAAGATCACCAATGATGGCCACCCGCTACGCTACCACTGCTGTTAAATGATTGTACTTATTCATACACCCTAACAATGGTAGCGGGCTGCTAGAAAGATGGTTTGTTTGAAACACAATTAAACCCTCCTTCTACTGCTAGTATGGCAACGGGGTAAAAAGAAGCCGATGAATGAGCGGTTCGTGGACGGAGACCTACCTAGGCCTCCTTACCTACATACAACAATTCTTAAGAAGAAGGTGTGTACCTCTGATTTTAAAGCCCTACTTCTACTTCTTCTACTCACTAACAGGGAACCGAACGGCCTGTTTGGGTGTTGTTTGAGCATTTGATGTCAATTAGTGGAGCGTGATTGTGGACGCGCCAACTTGTAGCTTTTTTTCCAAGCTTTTATTTAACTTGCGATGTATGTATGTTTGTTCGGGTGGACTCTTGCAACTCAATTTTGAAACAGATATCTTCAACTAATTTTCATGGAACATTAAAGAACATTTAGAACACAATGTAGTTAACACGCTTTTATTTATTTCTTAACAGGTTTAAATTATTTTTAACTTTTTAGGCCTTTTTATTAATAAGTAATAAAAGCTTGTTTTTATAAAGTTTTTTTTCTTTTAATTTTTTATGCTTATGCATAAAAAGCTACAAGTTGGCGCGTCCACCTAATGAGCGGTGTAGCGCGAGGTCATCGACCCGCGTTGCCCACCGGCTTACAAGACAACATTACTCTTGACCTGGACTGCTTGACCAACAGGTTACTTTGACACTGAACTGAATGGAGCACTCCATTCAGTTCAGTGTCAAAGTAAACTGTTTATCCTTTGTTACAAAACGCTGATGTCAGGTCCTCCGCGCCGCCTTCGAGCACCAAAATATGAGTAGCTTCCTTCCTATTACAGAGTATTAACTGCCTCCCTTGGTATGTACTTAGGTACCTAATCATTGACATCCTTGCATAATCCCAGTTAATTATTGAAGATGCAAATAACTAGGTACTAACAATGATTAAGTGATCGTGATGCATATATATAGGTTTGACCTGCGCGGACTATCTGACTAAGCAGATGGCGGCACGGGCAGTGCGTTGCCTCCGCGCCCGTTGCCCCACGAGGCCACGACCTCACACACGAACCGCCCGCGCCGCCGGCCGCCTCCCGGGGCAACCGTATCCTATACCTATCTACATCATAAGAATCGCAGCACTCGCAACTAATCACTGTGGATCTAACGGTCAGGGTGACGTCATGAGCACAGACATGATTCATGTTCCGTTAGATAAAGTTACCTTGTTATCTATTAACTCTGAAATCCAGGACAGAAAAATACCGACATCCGAAGCTTCCAACTAATGGCTATATTGTCAGACTTACTACCAAATGGTGACTAATAAGCACTGAGCAGACGACGGACAATTAGTCCGCGACGACAAAATAGAACGTATGGAAATCCCGCCAGTCTTTGTCCTACTTGTGAGTATTGCATAAATATCCATACGTTCCATCATCGCGAACAGAGTGTGCGCGGACAAATTGTTCATCGCCTGCTCAGCGTCTTAAAGTCAGTCAAATGGTCATTAAACGACGCACTGTCTGAGGCAGGCTCCGGTGGCACGGGATCATTACACTTGTCAATCCCCTCTGCTGCCTGTGTCGGTGTCGACAGAGGCAGACGTACGCAGGCGGCGCGAGGTTTGTGCGAGAGAAGGAAGTAGTGGGCAGCTGCCGGTTGTTGCAGCGTCGCGGTGCAGCCGCTACCAGTTCGCGTGCCGGCGCGGCGGTGAGTGCATCGCCGTGTACAACGCATGCGACGGCGTGGCGCAGTGTGCGGACGGCTCGGACGAGGCGCCCGAGCTGGGCTGCCCCCCTCCGCCCGCGCCTCGCGCGCCCTCTCCGCCCTCCACCACGCCCGCGCTTCTCAAGCCACTGCAGGTGCTGTCTTATCCCATACTTGCTTCTGACACCTCTGCATATTGTTGATAATTTGTTAGATAGTGCTTACAGTGAGAGCTGGTTGTGCAGGAGAGCGTGGAGGCAGCGGGCGACGTGCCGGGCGATGGCGCCGCGCTGCCGGAGCACTGGCCGCACCGCCTCACGCAGGCGCAGCCGCAGCACCGGTACAACGGTACGTACGTGTGCGACAGGCACCCTCGCTGATCTACAACTGCTGCACATTCAGCAAACACCTTCTGACGATAGACAAATCTGACAGGATCGATAACTGATCACCGAAATAGTGCAAAAAATAGAAAGTTGCTTAGGTCACTCACAAACATAAATGAGCATGGTCCGTGCGCTGAAACTAACTGCTGCAATGAGTTACGACATTTAAGGAAGGTGAAGTTACACGAATAACAATGTTGGCAGAGGGTCCGGCGAGTTCGCACATCTTCAGCCACAAGGGTGGGCTGTTGCAGGAGCCAGAGGCCGGCGCGCAGTTCCCGCCCTTCGAGCCGCCCTGGCCACGACGCGCCTGGCCGCCGCCGCAGCCCAACGGGAACGGTAACCACGACCGTGCATAAGTCTTAACCCCGGCTAATGTTACGATGACGATAGGACACTTTCACTATGTGCGGTATGTGTGCGCAGGTATGGAGGGCATGTCGGCGGACCGCGGCTGGGGCGGCGCCTACTGGCCCGAGCCCGACCCGCGCCGCGCCTGGCCCGTGCCGCGCACCGAGCAGGTAACACTCTTACATTCTTGATTTTGTAATACCTTGATATAAAAGAGTGGCCTTGGAGTTTCATGTCCGTTCTTCTCCATAGAGATCTACGGAATGGGCAACTATATTCAACTGTCTAACTGACCGACTCTGACAGTTCAAGAGTGCCGTTACTTATTGGTTTAATTTAAATAAATGCTTCGAGTTTGAGTTACATTAACACTATGTTCTTACTTTGAAAATAAGAAAACCATTCACATCCACAAACAACATATTCGTTGCAATATTTGAGACACATCAGCATGCTTGCCTGCCCGGTGCCCCCGAAGTCTTGAGTTGCTCAGAAGTTTATTATTGTAGGTATAGGTAGATACCCATTTCACCAGTTAAACCTATTTTAAGTCCCATGTAATGACAGGAGGCGACTCATGGACGAGCCTATTTTTATACCGGAAACAAATCCAGACGCCTGCAACTGGGATGGTTATTACAATAACCAAGTAACTAACTGTGATATCCTGTTAGGAAATTCCGGTGTACATCCCTCCGAAGACGATGCCGGAGATTCCGGTGGTGTACTCGAGCCAGCAGCAGACGCTGCGGGACAGCCCTAAGAAGGGCTTCGAGTTGATGAAGAAGGAGCCGTCCGAGGCGCCGGCGCCTGCCGCCGAGCGCGCCCCGCCGCCCGCGCGTGCGCCCGCCGCCGCGACCAGCAAGGAGAAGGTCACACTTGTAAACACTACTTGTCCATGGGGAGCTCTGCGATAGCTAGTCACCTCAATATTATTAACATTGATTGATAGTACCTACTATTACACATGGCATTCGTTATATCTAGGTAGGTACTTCTCGATTTAGGCATTTAGGTACTTACCTATAATTATACACTTCATTCTGATGTATGCAGACTGTTCAGACGAGCAAGTCTGCGGAGAGCGCGGACAAAAAGGCGGTGTCTGCGGCGGCGCACGTGCACTACCCCGCCGGCGAGCACGGCGAACACGGCGAGCACGACGAGCACGACGGGCTCAGCGAGCATCCGCCCGCCGCCATGATGCTACTCGTGCTAGGTACTCACCTTTGTTCCCATGCTGTTGTGGGAGCTTGTATTGCTTTGTTGTCGAGGTGTAATGGCGCAGTTTCATTGCTATCCATGATGACTACTTAGCTACGCGTGTGTACATACTTCTAGCTACACATTGTATGAAAATGTTAGGCGGACAGGAGCATCCACTGCGACCCCCGGCCACACTATACGTAGGTCCTCACATAGCGCGCCTGAGGGTCGCCAGGGCTGGCAAAAAAATGAACCCGCGCAGCGATCGTTAGTATATTCTCCGTCCTACGCAGCAGTGCTTCCGTGTGAAGTGTCTGATACGTTTGTGGCGCAGGTCTGTTCATGATGACGGCCATCATGGGCATGCTGACGTGCCGGGCGCGCGCGGCCATGCGGAGGCGGCGAGGGCGCGGCAAGTCGCCCTTCGCGCACGACGCCGACTACCTCGTCAACGGCATGTACTTGTAGCGCCAGCAGACGGGACAGCCGCCGGGGAGGCGTCCAGGAGTCCAGCACACTGCTCCAATAACATTATCACTAGTCTAGTAGGTACCTACTCTAGTCGTCATTATCGATCTGTGACTTACATTTCTAAAAGAAATAAGTATATTATTTTTATGTAAATATAATCGTATTAAAGCCAGTTTTTGCTGTGACAGTCGCACTAGATTGATATAATTATTATTTCAATAGGTCTTAACTTATTGATTACTTATAGGTATATTTTATCAATTTGATCAGATTCATGAGATTAAAATGATGTCCATTCATATACCTACAAAGTGTTAAGTTAAGGTAACTTGTAACGTTCAGTTAAAGAAGCCACGTTCAATTGTACCTATCTCAATAAACGTTTCACTGTTGTTGTTGTTGTTTCTGTTCACATCCTACCTACTGTTTGGTTTAATAATAAAACGCAGTTTTTGATCAACACTTTAATAATCACAATAATATTTAAACACAGAAGTACACCAGCCTGGCCGCGTACTGTATAATAATCAATGCTCAACCAAATGGACGTCACTCCACACAAACATGAACAGATCCATGTCACCGGCCTCCCCGGGGCCCCGGGCGTGTCCCACCCCCAGTGCTCCTAGACCCTCGGCTCCCGTACACTACGAGTAAGGTCAATTCTTCGCAGGAACCGCGTCGCGGGTCATTAGACCTCGTCCTGATAGAACCGATCGTCGTGTTCATTTTTTTCAGCGAACCCGAACGCGTTGTTACGCCGACAAGAAGGTTCCGACCAAATGATCGCGATGATCACTTTCTATTACGTATGGGGGTCAGGCTACAATCATTGACACAATTATCTATTATTATTGACTTAAAATTAGCTAATTAGTTAACTTTAACGCATTGATCACATATCATAGCTTAGGCACTGTTTTAGCGAATTAATATATTTAATTTAACAAGCAATATATCAGCAAGGATATGTAAAGTATATACCTTATGGAATGGAATACAACACAACCCAGCTTATTTAAATATATAGTATGTTTGTAATTTCGTTTACAACAAAGTCAGCTGCATAAGAATGTCGTACGTACTACACACACAGGACACACAAGCAGTGCTCGGCGACGCCGCGCCGTGTTCCCGGATGCCGCGCAGCCGTCGGCAGCGGGTGCCGCGGCCAGCAGGCTGCGGCCCGACATACACTCAACACGACTACCTGTCGGCCATCCTCCTGACGAATACAACTGAACTAGTGAGCAGCACTCCGCTCGAACCCTAAGAGCGGTTTCGCACTACGTCCGATCCGAATCCAAGAAATGACGGTCCGAAGTAGCCGTAGTAGGTACTATTTGTATAAGGGGTTGCGCACTACATCCGAACTCAGTCCGTCCGAATTTAGAACATTCCTAATTCGGATTGAACTCGGGTCTTGAATTCGGATTCGGACCGGACGTAGTGCGAAACCGCTCTAACTGTTACTAAAACCGTGATTTTACTTTTCGTGATGAACCATCAAGTGAAGTGGTTACATTCCCGTCTTATTAAATGCTCAGATAAAATATATGTGTAACCGCAAGTGAGCCAGAGAGCGTTTGCCACAGTGCCACGCGCGAGGGCAACAACTCCTGCGCAGTGCGTTGGTATACCTTGGTCCTAGGATATGGTAATCTGTGGCGTTGTTACCGTCTAGAAAACTGCGAGGCATCCGGTTCAATAATATTAATCTTCCAACTAACCAACTTATATTAAACGCAGAAAATCTAACATGAAAAACAAATAGAAAAATGTTTACTGGAGAACTTCATTAGTAAAGTTGAAGTTACATAATAAGAATTACTAGAGTTGTTTAGAGAAATACAAAGTAAGAGATAAATTAAATGATAATGCAGTAAATATAGCCAGTAGAGCGTGCCCGACGGCGACACACTAGTGGCACGCTGGAGAGGCCGACCTGTGACGATTGCTGCTCAGGATGCAATGCTTACTGCTCGGTCTGAGTAGCGTGCTTACCACGACGCACCACGGACATAGGACACCGGCAGACCGTATTTTGTTACAATAGTGTTACAGAGAAAGCGGGAAAATCCGTTAAGCAGAAGTTATGTTATAGCCAAACAGTCGAGTCAGTGATCGCTCTCCAACAAGTACACGACTGATGACAAGTGGAAGTGGGTTTAAGAACAAACATGAGACATGAACAAACCACACACTAATGATCATTTTCCCCGAAATTTTGTAGCAACTTTAAAATACACATTATTTTTCATTTCATTTCGACACCAAAAACCTTTGTAGGTACATTTAAAATGTAAACCAATATAAATATTGAAAGCATCTGGTTCGACAGATATCACTAGTTTGAGCTAGCTAGCGACTCGCGGATCTATCATTTCAGTGCGGTTCATCTGATAACATCATAATAACATAATATGATTAAGATGAACGCGTAAAGTGTATAGCATTACGTAAAGAAACATGTACCCGGACCACTTGGGTCAAGATTAAACGTTAGCACGGTTAGCACGCAATATGGCTAAGTATTATTTCCGTTCCTGTCGCACAACTGTCAGAATAGTATTAGTACAGGATCCGAAGTAAGATCAACGTGTTGGCCTTCACTCTTCTGTTTACCATGAACATTATTTATTATTATACATATATACATATACATAAAAATAATGTGTTTACAAATACATTGCAAACTAGCTTCTGCCCGCGGCGTCGCCCGCGTGTTTGTCGGAAAGGATAAGAAGTATGTCCTTCCCCAGGATGCCATCTATCTCTTTGGCATCTGCTGGCAGGCAATTTATCGAAATCCGTTCAGTGGTTTAGGCGTGTAACATACGTACAGAATTTATAACTTTATATGGTATAGCACATTGGCCGCGACTTCGTCCGCTAGTACTTTACTCAAAAAATTTCGAAGATGTATGTTTACGATCTTTATCATTTATTTATTTGGTTTTAGAGCCAAACTGTCGACAGCCGATGTGGTGTATAGTCTGACTGGTTATATTTCAGAAGAACTCGGCAAAGGAAACCAGACCCTGGGAGTCTTTCTCGATTTAGCCAAGGCATTCGACACGGTGTCTGTTTCTGTCCTCATGAACAAATAAGGGATCATAGGAATAAGAGGAACGCCGCTGAAACTGTTTACTGACTATTTAGACCACCGGTACCAATGTGTTAGAATAGATAATATTACGAGCGATGACCAGAAAAATACTGGTTTTGGTGTTCCACAGGTGAGTATTCTGGGCCCCATCCTCTTCCTTATTTATATTAACGACTTGTGTAATCTAAATATTAAGGACGGTAAAATAATATCATATGCCGACGACACGGCGTTAATATTTAGCGCTAAAACCAGTAGGGAACTGTTCGAAATTTCTCAACTAGGTTTTAATACTGTGACTAACATTAAATGCCGACAAAACAAAATATATTCACTTCTCCATGCGCAAGCCTCTACTTAACATTACTAACCCTCATCTATATGCCCATCAATGTGGAAACCGTACAATCACCGTGTGTAATTGTCCCTTTATCCACAGAACGAGCAACATAAAATATCTGGGGATAATATGGACGACACACTCTTTTAAAAAACATTGAAAGCCTAGTGAAAAGAGTCCGCAAACTAATATATGTTTTTTAAAATTTTCGAACTTTAGCAGATTCAAAATGAATCACACAAATTTATTTGGCCCTATGTCAATCTATAATTCAATACTGTATCACTCCTTGGGGTGGCGCACCAAAAACTAATTTGCTTCCTCTTGAAAGAGCTCAGAGAGCAATTTTGAAGGTAGCAAACATCCATCCCTTCTTTTTCCCCACAGATTTGCTATATAAATCCTGCAATGTACGTAAATCCTGCAATGTACGTTGGTACATTGCAGGATTTATATAGCAAATCGTTTAAATCCTGCAATGTACGTAAATCCTGCAATGTACGTTGGTACATTGCAGGATTTATATAGCAAATCTTCGCCAGCTTTTCATTATGCACTTAGTATTAAAACAGCACACCATGCTTGCCTACAATGCCGACAACACTAACAAGAATTGGAATGATCTGGTATGCATGTCTAATGCAGCCTCAAAGCATGTCTTTGTAGAAAGATTTATAACATTCTTAGGTCCATTCCTGTACAATAGAATAAGTAGAAAAAAAGAAAAAAAAAGAAATCTAAAATACTATCGCTGAAAAAAATTCTACTTAATTATTTACTAACCAACAATTATGCACAGACAGAAGACCTACTTATTGTCTGCAAATAAAACTGCTAACACGCTATTTTACTTTTATTTACCTAAGTTTTAATTTAGTTTTTACGTTATACGCATTGTTAATTTATTATATTAAGTATGTATGCACTTCTTCGCCTGAAGCACAGGTTCAACCTAGGTCAGGCAAATTAGCAACTGTGCGCTATTTTTAATTGTAAAGGTAATCAATGTAAAGTGTGTTCCCTTTTTATAAATAAACGATTTATTATTATTATTTAATTCGGGTTAATTTTAAAGTTTACAGATCAAATGAAAAAGATTTTTGAAATAAATCTTGTCCCCTTTTACCACGACAGGCGTTGTTATTAAAAAAGCGTTTGGTATGTTTCCATTGTATGACTTATTTATACTTATTTTAAGATTATTTATACCCATTTTCGAGTTAATGGAAGCAACCAGTAAAATCCACCCCTTAAACTTTATTACCCTTTTCCACCCCAGTAAGAGACGATTTTTGAAAAACCCTTAAAACATATACTTTTTGTTTTGAGTATTAGTACCGAGTTTCGAGTTAATCCGCCCGAGCGGTTTAATTTTTTTTTTACCTATTAACTTTTTCACCCCCCGAAGCCTCTGTGAGGATTTTTTTTAAACTAAATGTGACCCTCTGTATTAATTAATGAGGCAAATATTGCCAAGTATCAAGTTTATTAACCAAAAGAAAAAGGTTTTTCATATTAACTGTACCCTGTCTGTTCACCCCACTGGCGTAGAAAACAAAAAAAAAAATTGGGATGTTTCCATAATTTGACTCAAAGATGATGTATACCAATTTTTGAGTTAATTAAGTCACATAGAAAAATAATCCCCTTAAAAAAATTATTACCCCTTTTTGCCCTGTCAGTGGTCGATTTTCGAAAGACCCAAAAACTTATCATCGTTTCTTTCCTGTCAAAAGTATTAATACTGACTTTCGAGTTAATCGGATCGCGCATTCTAATCCTTCTAACTAAACATATACTGTATGCTTTATACTTTCAATTGGAATCTATTTCATTTGGCAAACAAGTCAGTGAAATTTTGGGAAAAAAACATTATGTTTAATTAATTATAGCCATGAACATATTCATTTTAAGGCAACCAATTTGCAGGTTGCCTAATTAAATACTTGTACACATTATTTAAAAAAAAAAAAAAACCAGTAAACAGATGGGTGAAGACCGATCTTATTTCGGATCTTAGACTATATTACTTAATGCAAGATAGAGACGGCCGAGACGAACGAATAGAGCCATAGCATGTGCTAAGCAACGTGTACCAATCTCAGCCTTAGTGATTATATGCGCATGTTTCATGAGGTTCTACACACAATAGCAGGGAAAGGCACTCGAACCGAGTCGTTCACGGGCATCGAACGCGCGGCAAGTAGGGACGACATGCGACCCGACACCTGCGGAACACGTGCGTCACAGCGGCCGGCGGTGCGCCAGCTGGCAGTTCTCCACGTACAGGTCCTTCACCAGCAGGTCCGCGGCCGCCAGCCGCGCGTGCAGCCGCCGCGCCGCCGCCTCCGCGCGCGCCGTGCGGGCGCGCAGCTCGCGCACCTCGCCCGCCAGGCGCGGCGCAGGCTCGGGCGCGGGCGCGGGCGCGGGAGTGGGCGCGGGCGCGGGCGCGGGCGCGGGCGCGGGCGGGGGCGCGGGCGCGGCCGCCAGGCGCCGCTCCAGCGCCGCCACGCGCTCGGCCATGCGCGCCAGCTCGACGCCGCGCGCGCTCAGCTCCTTCTCCTTGTCGCGGCGGTAGCGCTGGAACTCGTCGTCCAGGTCTGTGAACTGCGCCTCGAGGCTGAGGCGCTCGTCGATGGTGGGTAGCGCGGGCGCGGGCGCGAACTGCCTCTCATACTCGCCGATCTTGGCCACCAGCTCGGCCAGCCGCTCGTCACCCAGCCGCTGCTCCTCGCTGTACATGTCGCGTTCCTCCTCCAGCTTGCCGCTCCAGTACTCCTCGCACTTGTCGTATTCCGCCTTCATCTGCTCGAGGCTGCTCTCGAGATCCCTGAAAATATAGTCCTTCGTGTTGAACATGGCACCACGACCAGGTCACTGTCCAATGTGGAACGCATACTCACTTAATGAGGCCGGCCATTTTCCGTTTCTCGTCTTCGTGGCGCCGCTCGGCGTCGAGCAGATCCCGGCGCAGCGCGTCTCCGTCGGGCGCCGCGTCGGCCTGTGCGTCGGTCTGCGCGCCAACGTGGGCGGCGCGCGGGCCGTGTTGGGCACAGACGAGCGCGTCGCCCAGCTCGCGCACGCGCTCCTGTATGCGGCGCGCGGCGTCGCCCACGGAGCCGCACGACGCGCACGACTGACCATCCGTCTCGCTGATACTTGGGATCGCGTGTACGCTATCAAAGATCTCTCTGAGCTTCGTTACAGTTTCCACGTGGCTTAGAATCTTTTGGTCTATACTCACTGGAGACGAATCACATTCCTGCAAGGGGAAATATAATCCAGATCATAAAAATTACCAACTAAGTACCACCACCACCACACCTCACCCACTAGAAAACACACTGCTTAAAACTATAAACCCTAATGAGACTCACCTCGGACCGTTCCTGAGTTAATAGCGAGTCGAGCTCGGTGGACAGGTCCCCCCCGCGCACCTCGGGCCGCCCCGCCGCCGAGCTCCGCGCGTGCGCCTCCAGCGCGGCGCACAGCTCGTCGTTGCGGTCGCGCAGCAGCTGGTTGTCGCGCCGGAGCTCGTGCAGGCGCTCCGCCAGCTCGGCCGGCACCGCGCTCTGCTGCGCCGCCGCGCCGGCCGCCAGCGCCGCGCGCAGCTCGGCCGCCAGGCGCGCGCGCTCGCGCTCCGCCTCGCCGCAGCGCTCGTCCGCGCCCGCCGCACGCGTCTCCAGCTCCTCGGCGCGCGCGCGAAGGCTACTTATTTCCCCGCGCAAGCGCGCCTCTACATCAGCGCGCCGCGCAACCTCGGCCTCCAAGCGCGCTCGCGCCGCAGCCGCCCGCTCGCGCTCTGCCGCAGTCTCCGTGGCAGTCTGGCGCGTAGATTCAGCATGACGCGTCTCGGCACGCCGAAGGCTCGCTTTCAACTCGGCCTCGATGCGAGTGTGACTCTCATCTACTTCTTGTGCCAGAAGCCTAGCGTGTCTGTTAGCTTCGGCGACGTCACCGCGGAGCTTGTCTCGCTCGGCGGCAGCCAGGTCCGCGCGGCGTCGCGCCAGCTCCAGTCGCAGACGGGTGAGCGCGAGCGCGGCCAGCAGCAGCAGAGAGCGCGTGTCCCGCGGCTCGCCCGCCGGCTCAGCGAGCGCGCGCAGCTCCTCGTCGAGAGCGCGCTCGAGCTCGGGCGGGCGCAGCGCGACGGCGCCGAAGCCGAGCTCGGCCAGCAGGCGGCGCGGCTGCTGCACGCCGGCGCGCTCCCACGCCTCCAGCACCAGCTCGCTGGGCAGCCCGGCCGCCGTCTCGTCGTCTGCCGCGTCGGCTGCGGCGTCACCGATGGTCGCGGTCGCCCGCACTTCACGCGATGCCTCTTCCATAGAAGTAGTGAGAGATGCGTTTAAGCGATCGAAGAACTCGCCAACTGTCGTATCTGCGGTTCCAGTGTCATCGAATATCCGCTCTATGAGCCGCCGGTCGATGCCCTCCATGTTTAGGCCGCGGCACAGGGCGAGGGCTTCGTCCCTGTCGATGCGGCGGTCGTGTTCGAACGTTTCCGTGGCGGAGGAGTCATCCTGGCCGCCGTCAAGAACGACGTTGTCGTCGCGGCTCTCCATTGCGGATGCACTACGTCTGCACCTCATCCGCTGTCTCGCTCTCTTATCGTCGGTGTCGAGGCGGGAAGCGGAAGAGGAGCGCGGACTCGGGGGCTCGTCCGTCGCGGCTCCTGAACGAGGGGGCCTTGATCGACGACCATATTTTTTGGAGCCGAACACAAATTTTGGAGCCACTTCGCGACCAGAGGAGTCGTCGTCACTGTGATGCGGTGGCGGGTCGGGCTGCGGCAGGGGCTCCAGCGGAGCGGGCACCGAACGCGCGGGTTCGCCGCCTGCGCCCCCCAGCACGGCTAGCAGCCCGTTCCGGAACTGTGCGAAGGTGACGCGGTCAGAGCGACGCTCAAACAGCGTGTTCACGAGGGCTGCTCCGCGATCCTCAAGCTGTAATGCGTCACAAAGTTTATGAACTGCTGATCTGTCTAAGGCTTCCTCGTTATCTACGTCGAACGTTTTAAACACACTATACAGCTGTTTTTCGTAGCGGTTCATGGACGCGTCGTCCATATCTAGATGCTAGGTTTGAGGCTTGTGCAACCTCTGATATGATAAAACCACACGCCTACATCAAATTAATATAAATAATGCAATTAAAATATAAAGAAGACTATCAACACTATCATTTAATGAATCGTGACTTGTCACTGTCAAAGTGTCAGTGTCAAATCAAAGCTGTCATTTGCAAAAACAATAAACAAAATTGTTCGTTTAGGAATTAATTAACATTAACACTTTTATAGACTATATTATTTTATTGGTTTACTTGATTGAGGAACAGTATAAATAAATAAATATATAGCGTTCACTGCTACAACGAGTGCGTATTAACACGCAAAAACACTAATCTGAAATGAGGTTACGACAAGCCATAAAAGATGTAATACATATGTGTAACGATTCCACTTCATTTTATGGTAGCCATACATGATCTAGTTCATCGTCCAATTTTCGTGAGATTTGATGTTTGGTTCGATATTTTTATCCAATCTGTCAAAAATACCTTTTAATTTCTCCCTCTTTTCCCTACATTTTTGACAAGTTTTTGCCATTTGTTTGTCGCCGAGATGACTAGACTTTGAAAGTTTTAAATTACGAGAAATTGGCCTAGTTAAATTCAAGTTTATAGTATACATATACTAATTCCATGGGTAAACTTGACCGTGAGTGGATTGTAGTTGTACAAGAATCTTTTGGTGCATGGCCAAAATTGGAACTAACACCCCGTCATCTAGTTTTTTCTCAAAGCAAATAAAATTCTCAAATGTTATAAACGATGCCCCCTGTCAACGGCAATTAAGCCGCAAAAGATACTTGAAGCACTTTACATGAAGGCACAGAGCATGTAACCTCATGAAGGCACGTCCTTGCAAGCACCACTGACAAGTATCTTATACTTGAAATGAGCCCTTTACAGAAATGCTGTGCGGGAATAACTATGCTATGTCATTAACCTTTGATTCTTTACTTCCGAAACCACGTCAATTCTTTACCTAATCACGGCATCTGCTATCAACGAATCCTCTAGGGCACAATGAACAAAACCGCGCTAAAAAACATGAAGTTGACGTAGTTTGAACTGTCAAAATACCACGCTTGACAACCGTACGTGGTTTCCACGTGGGAAGATTACGAGGGGAATAATAATTACCATACGGGCATTGAACATAATTATAACATCACTGCGCTTTGCCAGACTATATAGTACATACTAATTCCATGATCCGTAGACAGAGGGCGCATGGGGCGTCAGGTTGACAGCAAAAAAAAAATTGACGTTTACACGGTTGACAGGTTAGTGACCGAGTTATTGTTTTTTGTTGTTTATTTTTTCACTGTACCACTGGACACTAATTGCGGTTTCATAATCAATAGAAATATAAAAAAACGGATTCTGATTTTGTAAGTCTGCACAGGGGTTGTATTTTTGTCTGTAACCTGCATCTACCACCTACTATTGTAAATACTACCAGTACAGTAATAAGGTAAATGTCAAGTCTTCGATATTAGTTTTTGGAAAAGATATTTATTCTGTGAAATATTTATGGGTGTTACAGTACAGTAGGTATAAGAATGGTCAACCGCACGTCAGTACAGAAGACCGAAACACTTGTGATACTAAAACTGCCCCTATGTAGGTACTGGTACGAAATAAAGGCACTGTTCAAATGATCATGTGATGAATGATCATCTAATCTTATAACTTTTTGTCCTTATTTTATTATTACATATTCAGCCTATAACTTTCCCACTGCTGGGACACAAGCCTTCTCTCTGTGAGAGGGAGTGGGCCATAATCCACCGCGCGGGCCCAGTGCGGGTTGGTTATATTATTATTAAATTAATATAAAAATACCTAGATTTTTTATGTATGTATTAGTAATATTGTGTTTTATATTTTAATTTTATCCTTTTGCTGTGCCCTTACAGGGTCCACATGTTTGTACCTAGCTTTTACCTTTTTGTATCATCTTTACAATATGGAATGTAATAAATAAGTGAAGAAGAAATAGATAATAGAGAATATGAAATCAAACAGTTTCCATGGACGTGCGATTGACTAAACTTAAAACATACAAATTCATACTCTAGCTACAAAATGTATTACTTTATACATTTCAGAAAACAATACTATGCCGAGTAATACCATTAAAGAGGAGAGCAATAATAAATATTACCAATTAGGAGAAGATGAATACAACCATCTTAAAAGTGAAGTAACAAGAACCACTCAGAGGTTTGGAGAGACAGTGTTGAGAGTAACAAGCTGTTTGCTGATTGTATTAATCACAGCGGCTGCTTGTGCTTCATTGTACCACACATGGCACAGAGGTGCCAATCTCCCCGGGAACTTAATTCGGATGAAGTATGATGTGATTAAAGATGTGGTAAGGCAAAGGGAGGGTGTATCCCGAGCTGCTTGTCCCAAAGTTATTTCCTGCTACTACAATTTCCCAAGTGAGCATGCTACTAACCAGTTGATGCCCTCTGATATTCACCCAAATCTGTGTACACACATTAATATGGCTTTTGCTCGAGTGGTGAAAAATGAGATTGCATTAGAAGACTACCAGTACAGAACATTACTTGAAATAGTCAAACTGAAGCATAACAACCCTGACCTTAAAGTACTGCTGTCAGTTGGAGGTGCCAAAAATGATAATGGCTTTCCAGATATGGTATTAGATCACAAATCAAGAAAGATATTCATAAAATCCATTAAGAATTTATTGAGAAATTATACCTTGGATGGGATAGACCTCGACTGGGAGTTTCCAGCCTTACACAATGTAGCGGTAGCCAGTCGTGAAAGACAACATTTCTCACAGTTGCTACGGGAGATCCGTATGGAATACATGAGGGAAAAGCGAAATTATCTATTAACCATCGCTGCAGCAGCTCCACAGACAATAGTCGATATTTCCTATGATGTTGACCAATTGAATGAATATGTTGACTTTGTGAATATCATGACATATGATTTCCATTACTATACTAAGTACACCCCTTTCACTGGATTTAACTCGCCATTGTACCCGCGTAGCAGAGAACAGCTGTACCTGGCTACTCTGAACATCAACTACACGGTTCACATGTATTTGGACAAGGGGCTGGATCATAATAAAATTGTAGTTGGCATACCCACTTATGGTCACACATTCACTTTGGTCAATGTCAACAACCACCAAGTGAGTAGTCCAGCGTCTGGGTTTGGATCACTGGGCTCCTTAGGTTTTGTCAACTATCCCGATGTGTGTGCATTTGTAACCAACAAGAGCGATGTTAACATATCAGAGGACAACGAGACTAAGGTACCTTACTTATACAGTAACAAGGAATGGGTCTCTTACGAAGGCACACAAAGTGTTATGGAGAAAGCGAAATTCATCATAGAAAATCAGTTAGGAGGAGCTATGATATATTCCCTGAACGCTGACGACTACGAGGGCGTATGTCGCGGCGAGCTGGCGAGCGCGAGCGTCGGGGGGTTCCCGCTATCCGTGACAGTGAGCAATACATTGAAGAATTGTGTAAGTTCCCCTGTAGCTGAAGGGAATGTGTTAGAGTAGTCTTTAGGTGGTGGTTAGGTAGGTAATTCGTAACCAGCTTTACTGATTCCAAAATACATTCTATTTCATTAGTTTTAGAAAGTTAGGTACCTGTTTTTTCCTTGTCACGTAAGTTATTTTGTACATGGTGCAGGTTTTCATAATTCGTGTGAAGGAGAACAAGCGACACTAGTGCACTATTCGCGTAGGTCCGGTGAACACGGGCGGACGGCCGCCGGTCGCCCACGCCGCGTGGTGGCGGGCGGTCGGGCGGTCGGGCGTCGCGCGCGAGCCGGGCCGTCGGGCCGGTGCAGAGCGCGGCCTCAGCGGCACTGCGCGAGCGCCGCGCGCTCCGCCTATGAGCTGCTCATCCATACAGAACCGCACGCGCCGCATACATTATACTTCTAATTAACTTTTACAGTTGAAAAAATGTAAGAGTGTTGCCTTACTATTTGATTTACAACGAGGTTTCCGCTCCACTGACTGCGCATAGGACGCGCACTTTTCGGTACGCTTGCAATATAGTCACCCAGGCTCCTAGGTCGAACCTATATGTATAATATGAGCTTAACTAAATTGCTACATGAATGAAAATGGTATATTTAACGGTTTTAAGGATTCAAAAGCACACAGAACCCTACCCTCACTATGGAGACTGCGTGTTTGACTAATCAGCAGTCCGCGCAGCATGCCTTAAGTCAATCAAGAACGACGCAGTACCTACCTACAAGTAACAACCATGATTGTAGATTTTAATATTTTGTTTTAGTTTCAGATATTTTATTTTATGTAAGTTAATGAGCATTATATGTATATTATAATATGAGTCTATGTCAGGGGGGTAGGTACCTACCACAGGTAGTGGTTGGTACCTACTATAATCTGATAGTATGGCTGTGAATGCTGTGATACAGGATCTTGGTACTAGAGATGCATAAACCAATATAATTTTGTTAATTTATTTTTAAGCAAGATTGTAAGATTACTTACCTATTTATAAAATTTTATTTAACGGAAACCTATAATCACTATCACTATCAACCTAATTCACTCTTATTACTTCGGTAAACCTAAATATGTAAAGAAAATACCTACATATAATCATCATTATAAAATTAATTTTATTCTACTACGCTCTACGGAGCGTAGTCGAGACGAAAGGGTAAGTGCTGCGAGTGCTCGCGCGCAACTTGCTACCAGCCTCGGACAAGCCCTGCGAGCGACAGGACCGGTCATACTCATACAGCACTGTCTGGACTGTCTGGAGTCTGTACGTTCTGATTGAATAGACCATTTCAATTTCGTTCGACCAGCGTCGTTGGCCCCGAAGCCCCGATCGAAGTGACAAGCTTTTTGGGGATAGAGCAATTCTTTTTAGACACAGGACGTGTTGATATTATAATTAGTTATCTGAAGTACCTATCTCTCTGCCTCTGGTGACGCAAACTAGCAATGCGGTTGACATTGAATAAGTACCATATTCGTGCACATACCGTATTGCGTAGGTATGTACGTAGGTGTAAAGCTATCGTCTGTGACTACCTACCTTCAAATATTATTTACAGATATGTCGAAGCCTTTGAAAAATGTATTCTATTTTCTAAAATAAAGTTATTCAAACTGATCAAGGATTGTTTGCATGTGTTTACTAATTATTGCTCTTTATTTAACCACCTACCTTGATTAAAATATTGCTTTTGCTAGGTATGTGTAACTACATAGGTAGTCATAATTATATTAATTAAAGTTAACCTAGGTAGGCCGTAGGTACCTACTCAAAGTAGAAAATATATATTTTTTATTAGGTTTTAAGAAAGGTTGCTTGCCCAGCTAGGTTCTAAATGCATGCAAAAATAATTAGGTCATTAATATTTACCTATACCTACTAGTTTTTTCCAGTGACTTCGCTTGAAGAACGAGCCCTTACCTACTGCTAAGGTGTAATTTGGTATAAAACTAAAATCCCGAAAGGGGGTCATTCAAGTCATTATCATGGGGACCAACCAAAACGTAGGTATGGAATCGCGAAAGTATGTAGTATATCAGCTGCTCCATATGTATATTTTGTCGCGTTAGGTGAACATAATACATATGTATATGGGGAGCAGCAGATTTCTTTTTTGATGATGTATGTCTGTTACTTGTAATAAAACCACACGGTGGCCATTCTCAGCACCTGCAAAGGGGCTCTGGGTTCTTTATTGGCCCGCGCCCTGGTGTTGGGTGCGCCGATGGCAGCTAGGTATGAGATTAATAAAAGACTAGTAGGTAATTAAAAATAGACAGGAAGCTCTTTTAATATGGCACTACCTTAAAGTACCTAGCATAGTTCACATAACATTTCGTCGAAGGCATCGCCGCGCAGGCGCAAGGGGCGTCTGCTGAACACCACGTCACTAATGGCACTCTATATTTAGCACTGTTCATATTTTAGCAATAAAGTTTGTAGCACTAACAAAATATATACCTAATCTTTTCAATTTATTCAGAATACGCCCCATTTCCAGTTCTCTATTTACCATAACAATGAAGCTGCCAGTACCATAACTATAACTAAGACTTACAAAACTGAGAACGAAAGCACCTATTGAAACATAATACCTATCATAATTGCATCCGAAACTGAAACCACCACCGAGGTATGGCCAGCAACTAAAGTTCTGAAAAAACAGTATCGAATCACTTTTTATGATTCCAGAGATGTATGTAAAGATTACTTAGTTTCGTCGCTGACCGCACCTGCGCCAGAGGACAGTGGTGTGACCAGCTCATGTGGGTACATAGGCTATAACTGTGTATAATATTCTGTTACAAATTAGTGCCTTCTATAGATTACTTAAAACTTAGTCTAAACTAATAATATGTACGCGTCGAATGTGTTGACGGTGTCCCTGCACTGAGAGCCGCAACAAGATACAAGCAATGCACAGCTCGTGGCCCACTGTTATAACTATGTCACAATTGATTACTTTTGTTAAAACCTAACCGTACTGGTTCTCTGCTTTTTTTCATCTAATTCGCATCGTACTTGAATGTGTTCAGGAACCATGACAAACTTCTACTTTGCACCTACAACTCTACAAGGCATTACCGTCTTTCAATAATAAGTGTGCCATGCACTGTTCCACTGAATTAGGAAAATAGGATTTACAATAAGGTATAATGAGTCTTAGGGCTCTTTCAATTTAAGCGTTTTTACACTTTTTTTTTCATACAATTGACACGTTGCGACTGCAGTCCGCAGTCAAACGATTAAATAGCAAGAGCCCTGAAATCTGTGAAACCATCAGCGACACTTAAGCAAACAAAATAACTTAGTCTAGCGTAGAAACAACATTTAATGCATTCCTAAGGTCCCTATTCTAGGGTGAATTCTGAAAGTTGGCAACGTCGCATTTACATAACTCAATTATTGCGCAGTTTTCAATAATATTCAAGAATATTACTAAAACAGCTGTTTGCGGTGTTGCCAACTTTCAAACTGCACCTTTATAATAATTTAACATTTTGTTAAAAGTGACCAGCGTTCACACCATGACTGATCACGTGCCTACAATTTAAAAATAATTTTACTATTTAAGTAGCGTACTTCCTTTGTTAATTAAACATAAGAGAGCAAACTATTCAAAACCAGAGTATTTATCATAAATGCAAATTAAACCAGTCGCATCGAAACTAGATATTTGTATACCTACCTACAGAACGATTTTTTGAGATGGGGATGGGACAGAATTAACACTCAGTACCCACGGAATGTGTCTACCGAAATTTTTATTTTTAACACGCGTAGGTGATTTTGAGTCTACCAATAAAAACATGTAAAATTAAAATTTTTTAATTTCTTTTGACTTTTAAACATGAGCACATGATCTATATCTAAATACTTACTTTGCATGTGATTATATATTTTTTTATAAAAGTTCAGATTCGCTGCCAGGCCAAAAAAGAAAAGCCCCTTAGACTTAAAAAGAATATAGGTAGTCATTCATTTCACTCTTGTTAGTTTCGGCTTAAAATCTAAGAGATTCGGTTTTCGTCCTGAAGCCCCATTTCAGAAATTAATACCTTAAAATAAAAAACTTCGCCCTGTAAACCTCCAGGATGAATATTTAATCAGAGTTGGTATTAAGAGATATGTTATCTGTTGGAGACAGACCAATTTGATTTAGATATCAATCTTAGGTTTATCTTGAGGGGTATTCGAGTTCATCAAAAATATACAGCAGCATAGATAAAAAAAAATCCTCCTTTTAATTACAATCAAAAGTATTTTATCTAAACTTATCACTAAAAGTTAGCTGGCAAGGCTGTCATAGTGATCCCTTTTCAAAAACTCATCCTGTAGGTCTAGCAAAAAGGTGTATATAAAAAAAAAAATGATTAGATTTAGATACCAATCACTTACTGCAAATCAAGTACCTACATATTTAAAAAATATTTGGAAACATTGACTTGGTTGGTACTTTATACATCACCTTACATTTTCACACATCACATCATCTTGTTTGCACCACACATTGCTGGCATTAGCTCACATTCACACCACTGCCAGCAAATACGGGCTGTTTATGTAATTTTGTTATAGGAATGTTGTATTTAGCAATATGTCTCACACATACATGGAGCACTGCCGTGTGCACCCAGTGCCCCACACGGGAGTCAAGACCCACCGCTAGTCCATGACACAACTTACTCTATGAACCTGTTTTACCTAACATTGTAGATTTCACACAAAATGTAAATTCATTCGTATCACAAACTATAGGTATATAATACTCTATACTTTTCTATGCATATAATTATAATTAAATTATGTATAACTGTTGAGTATCTAAATATTAGGATATGGCAACTTAACAACAACTTATTGTCTAGTGGAATACTCTATGAGCTATTGGCTGGCGCTGCGCTCACAACACAGCACCCACAACACGCTAGCCCGCGTGTTCCCAGCACATCTCTGTATATACAATCACCACAAATGCAGACTACTGACTACCACTTGTTCAGTGCAATAGCATCGATGGCATGGCTTCAAATGCAAATAAGTCATATATGTTCTTATTGTTAAACAACGTCAAGCCAACTACAATCATCCTTGCTAATCCTCATTCTCTCTGCAGTCAATGTTTGATACTCCTGCTGTGGACATAACAGTGTCTTATTCAAACTAATGCATGAGTATTCATTTCAAATTCACATAACATGATTACAACCTATCTGACTTCATATTGTACTTGTGTTGTGTTGTATGTTGTGAATATAAACAACATGGAGGCATCAATGCACCCTTTGCCCCTTGGAAAGCTTACATTTACCCTTTTACAAACTTGTACCTATATCGCTTAGCTTGCTAAAACCACCCTGAACCATTAATTATTATCATCTACAGTCAAAGTACATATTAAACTACTATCTAATTAGTCAATAAATCATAGCAGGACGGTTCTGTCAACACATGTGATCAATTATATCATAAAAGCAGCAACATTTTGATATGTGTAAGACTACCACACCCACAGTTGTTTCTAAGAAATACCTGGCATTTGATATGAATCTTGTCAATGCTGGCAACTCAGTACCGGTACTAGTTATTATGGAAGACAGGGCTGTGTGCAGCACATGAATGGACACAATTTAGGATTTTGAAAAAAAAGTTAGTGGGAGCCAAAGTTGTCGCATGCATTCTAGTGTGGAGTGTGAACAGCACAGTGTTACGTTTGCAGCCAGTGGAACATGAGGCTATGCACAGTGGGGTAGTCCAACTCGGCGTTGGGCGAGCTCAGCAGCTCGCGCAGGCTCACCGGGGCGTCCGTGCTTAGTGCCGCGTCAGTGAGCTCGGCCGCCGACTGCGCCGAGTTATCGTCAGACGCGCAGTCGGAAGTAGGCGCGCGCTCCCGCCACTTGTCGTCGTAGCTGAGGTCGCACAACGTGGGCGGCTCATCACCGTCGCTGTACTCCTCCTCGAGGGCGAGGGCGCGCGACTTGGAGCGCGCTGCGTCGCCATCCGCGCTGTCCCGGCCGCCACCACTCCCGCCGCCCTCGTGTTGTCGACGTGCGTTCTTTAACGCTCGATATCGACGTGATCGTTCCCGCTGCAGTCTTCTTTTCCTCTCGTCTGCCCGTTCTAACTCCTCGGGTGTTTTCTTTAACGAATTCTTACCAAAAAAATATCGCATGAACGACTCGTCACAGTTTCGTTTTGATAGATAGTTCGCCATCAGTTTGTAGTAGTATTGGTTATCCATGTCAGTGATATGTGCCAGAGCTAAATATTTCACTTTAACGACACAAAACAATAAATTTATGCAGATATTTTCGAAATTGCGAAATAAAAATAATGAGAACGCGACAATCGCTGACGTGACGTCACTGTGTCACTGACATTTCAATGCGTTTCGTTCGTTTCTTTCATTCTTTGTTCTATCAGAGATTCTTTTCTACGTTTGTAGAACTTTCATATTTTAATCTAACATAAAGACAACTGTGTCGAAAAAAAAAATCTCATGAAACTAACACTGTGAAATAGAATAACAGGGCAAGCGCGCGCGTGGGTTAGTATTGCCAATGGGTTAGGGGTCATTCGGCCCACTATGGAACTGGGACCGCGGACCAGTTACCCCTTTTAAAAATTGATAATGGTTAACTGGGCCCACATCTGTTTTATTATGCTCATTGTTGCGACCTTTTTGTATATTTTATAGTATTTTACTCTTTAAAAATGTTTATGCTATAGTCCAAATTTGTTGCAAAAATTAAGAGTTCATTTACAGAACGTATTGTGTAGTTGAGTGTGCCAAAGGCTTTGCTAAGTTCCACAATCGTTTCACAATTTTTTCCTTAGCAAAGTTTGTTTTAAAGAATGTCATGTTCAAGTTTTATAGCTTCCTGTTTCAGGCTCGGTATAAACGGCAGGACTTGTGTACTAAAAACATTATGCCTGGTCGGTCAAACGCAGGACCATCCTCAAGGCGAGTTCTTCCAAGAACTTATCTCAACAATCAAATCAACCATGAATTTAGCACATTTAGCATTGTCGGTATGTTATTTGTTATAGGTAGGTATTACGTGTTTATAGTTAAAAATCTTCGCATCATATTTTTATAATCATCGTTGTTGATCATCATCATGTTTATTTCATCTTTTATTATTATCATCTTTTCGGGTTGGTCCTGCTTCGCCATTATAAAATAAACAAGAGATAAAAGAAAACAAGAAATCTTTTTTAAGTGTATTAAAAAGAACTTATAAACTAGTTACATTCGCTTCAGAGGTCAATAATTACTGAATCCAAAAACTCTGCGGGTCTATGTATGGATTCTTGGTGACAAGCAAAACCCAAGAACCACACTATAACCATTATGTGGGCGTAGCAACCTAAGTAACAAAACCCGTACAAACCCCGTAAGAATAAAACATAAAAGGCACTTTTGAACGTCAAAAATAAAATTAACATAAAATTGATTCTAGTCACCTCTTCCAAAAGGTAGTTTTCGTATGGTGAAGAATGGGCAAGAAACTCCACCGTTACTCTTTTAAAATGTTTTACAATATTTTGCATAGGTACATTAATTATATAATTATATGTGAAGACGATGCACCTAAAAATAAAATTACTATACCACAATAGGTAAAAGAATTAAAATGGATAAATGAAACCATGACATATAAATTGACTATGTGATAGATACATGGTGCTCATATATTCACAAACATTCCAAAAGTAGACGATTTTCATAAATAAATAAGGAGTAATAAGGCCGGGTGTGACTTTAAGTAATAACAGAATGTAAATCAATGTCAAAGAAAAAAAAAAAAAATATGCTATTACATTAGCGACCAGTTTGATTTTGTCTAGACTCTAGAGATTGTCCTATGGAGCAGGACCAGCATGTTTCCAAGCACTCTTATCTTGGATATAATCCTCTAATTTGTAATATCCTTGCCTACAAAGTGTAATTTTAATATAAGTTTTAAATTTTCTTTCATTTAATTGCAATATTTCACAAGGTATTTTGTTGCAACATTTAACACAGTACCCCATAAAAGATGTATGTACTTTAGATAATCTGAAAAAAGGTTGATCTAATTTATCTTTATTTCTAGTAAATGATGTCTATCACTTATTTTATTAAAAAGATGTTGATTTTTTCTTACCTACATATTATTTTCATAAATGAATTGGCAAGGTACCGTCATAATATTAACCCTTTTAAATAGTTCCCTAAGAGATTCGCGGCGACGTAGATTGTAAATGGCTCTGACAGCTCTCTTTTGCAAAATAAAAATGGATTCAATGTCAGCAGCCCGACCCCACAGTAAAATGCCATATGACATAATACTGTGGAAGTAACTAAAATAGACCAAACGCGCGGTTTCTTCATCTGTTAACTGTCTTATCTTTTAAACAGCATATGCGGCCGAGCTTAGCCTCCCTGCAATAGATGTTATATGAGGTCCCCATTGTAATTTCTCGTCTAGCGTGATTCCTAGGAAAACTGTCTGATTAACAAATTCTAATTTTTGGCCATTCAATATGATGTCACATTCGCTACTTCTAACATTAGGTAATTTAAATCTAATGCATTTGGTTTTTTTTTCATTAAGTTTAGTACTAAATTATTTACCGTAAACCAATCTTGAACCTGAAGAATAGAGTTATTCACGTCGTCAAAATTTTTTGACCGTCGGTCTATTTTTAAGATAAATGATGTGTCATCTGCAAATAACACCATCTTCGGTTGATTTTTAAGTACTTGGGGTAAATCATTAATATAAACTATAAAGAGGAATGGACCCAATATCGAACCTTGTGGAACGCCCATTGTCATTTCAGACCCCAATGAGTTTACGCCATTTACTTGGACTTTAACCTTTCTATCTTTCATGATCTTAACAAGTCAAGTGCTATTTTCCTAATCCCATAGTGCTCGAGTTTTATCAGAAGTGTTTCATCGTTTACGCAATCGAACGCCTTAGAGAGGTCGCAAAAGATTCCAATAGCATCTTGTGCTTCTTCCCAGGCATTAAAAATGTTCTTCATTAGGGTAACACCGGCGTCAGTAGTACAACGCCCTTTGGTGAAGCCGTACTGGTGTTCATGAAAGATGTAATTTTTATTAAAGTGACGTAACATTTAATTGAGCAGCAACTTTTCAAACACCTTACTGAGAACTGGCAGAATTGACACAGGTCTATAATTGTTGGGTTCTTTACTATCACCGGATTTGAACAATGGTACTACTTTACTATGTTTCATAAGATCCGGAAAGACTCCTTGGTCAACATTGGTGTTAAATATGAAAGCTAAATAGGGCGCAATGGTTTCGATGAGAGATCTACATACTTTTACAGACTTACCCCAGAGATCTTTTGTTGATTTAATTTTAAGATCTTTAAAAGCTCTTATAACAGCCGGGGGGTTTGTGTGCTGAAACCTAAGCTCCGAAGGGCATGCCTTTACATTCCTTTTAAGTAAGGCAGCAGAAAGCGTGGGGGAAGAATTTAAAGCTTCAGTAGCTTTAATGGGAATATTAGCAAAGAAGTTTTCAAATTCCTGAGCTATTTCTACATCTGAATTGATGGGGCCATTTGCAGTCTCTAAATTAAATTCACTATTTCGCTGTTTTTTCCTACCTGTTTCATTATTTATTATTTGCCAGGTAGTTTTTATTTTATCATCAGCTGATTTTATTTTATTGCTTATTTATAGAGCTTTAGCTCTTTGGCACACCCTTTTAAAAGTTTTTGAATATTTTGCAACATACTGATGAAAGTTTGTATCTTTCATATGTTGCTTTAAGCCATAAAGTTCAAAAAGTTTTTCCCTGCTTTTACGAATACCTGGAGTAGCCCAGCCACTGAATAAAAACTTTGTGTAAATACTTTTAGTTTTCAGTGGAAAAGTGTCATAAAATTGTGCGTTTAATAGGGAGAAGAACTCGGCGTAGAACTCATTGGGGTCATCTATATTATTAAAACTCTGATCACATAATTTACTGGCCAAAGAATTATTTAATTTCTCTAAATTTTTACATGTAATTGGCCTAAGCCTTATTTCAATTTTTTGTAAAGGCATGTAGGAGCTAAATGTTATTATTTGTCCACTGTGGTCAGATCGCAACTTATTTAGTTTTATTTACTTCACCACCCTTGGTTGACTGGTAGAGAATGCCTAAGGCATTAAGTCCGCCTTTGTACCTTTTTGTGCGAAAAGTTTAAATAAATAAATAAATAAATAAATAAATATTTACAATTTGTTTGTGTAAGTAGTCGCAATTATAAAAAATATTATCTATACAAGAGGCAGAAGAAGCTGTCACTCGGGTTGGTTCCATAAACACATTTGTCAAATCAAATGACCCAAAAAGACTCAATAATCTGACAGTATTCGAGTTATTTTCCGATAAATTAACATCAAAATCTCCACATACGATTATTGACTTACTACTAGTACCAGTGGCGGACTTACAGGGGGGCGGAATGGACGGCCCGCCCCATGCCTCCGGTCTTGGGGGGCCCCCAAATGCTTTCGCGTTCCCCTGATCAAATCCTAAACAAGACTTTAAAAATGTGCTTAGTGCCTACATAATTTCATCAAGATCAAAACACTACAGCCATCTAGACTTTTTACGCGGTATTAATATTTTTTAACTTTGCTGAACGCGTCCAATACGCTGCGGAAATTCCCATCTTTGTAGCGGGTACTTCCCCAGGAATCCCTGAATGAATGAAGTGCAAATAATTCACTCTTGTACGCCTACGTCATTGCGTTGATATTTAAAAGTTTATTAGTGTGTACTGATATTTTTGCGAACGGATAAGCCTTTTTTCAAATTTTAAAGTAATAAACGCAATCTTATCCGTTCAAAGTAATTTAATTAAAAAGTGTAATAGTGTTTTTGATTTTTGTTGCGGTATAAAAGTAAATGAGTTCAGAGTTGAGTTAGTGCATTTTCGAGTATTTGGAAAAAGTAAGTAATTCTTCGTATAATTTAGCCTAGAAATTATAATCCGTAGTTTCTAGTCAATGGCGCCGATTCCCTTGTTCACCAACTAAACTAAATTTAAGTTCAGTGCATCGTTTTCTTTCTATTTCATTAGAAAAGGACAGAAGATAAATATTAGTTTAGTCCTGTCAAATTAAGATACTCCATAGACAATTTAGACGTGATTAAAAACATGGCTACTAAAAATACGTCAATTTACGTCAGGCGCTGACTAATTTGACATGACTAAACTAATATTTATCTTCTGTCCTTTTCTTAATGAAATAGAAAGAAAAAGATGCACTGAACTTAAATTTAGTTTAATTTGGGAACAAGGGAATCGGCGCCAATATACACCTACGAGTACATTGCTTCAGTTCTTGCATTTCGCGAGTGGTCTTTATTTTATTTGTAGTGCACGTTTATTAGGGACGTAGGTATGTACTTGTTCTCATCGTGAGACTCAACATGGCAAAGTCTCTGTACATTTGTATGTCTATATCGTCAAATCAATAATGAGGCTTCATTTAGCTATCTTTTATAAAAGTTTCTTATTTATCTCATTATTTTTAGTGAAAAGGATTCCACCATCTGGCTCTCAGAAAAGGAAGCTAAACAAAACGAGACGACTCACCTTCCGCCTGACACAGGTCCTCACGGGAAACGGTTGTTTCGGGAGGTTCCTGTTCAGGATAAAGCGGGAGGAAACGCCAGGGCGTCACCACTGTGTGGACCGCTACTAGCTAGCTATAGCTAGGTGTTGAAAGAGCATTGCTTAAAACTAGAAGAGGCTGCTGGTGGGTCAAAGAGAGTACCATCTTATTTGTCAAAAGGAATACAAAATAAATTTATTCAATAATTGGGTGATCATGTATTGTAAGGCAAAAAATTATTGCAGATATTAAAAAGGCTAAGTATTACGGAATCATTTTTGACAGCACTCCTGACGAAAGTAAAATAGACCAAATGAGTCAAATCATTAGATTCGTTCATAAAGAGAATGACATTGTGGAAGTACGAGAATCTTTCTTGGGTTTTTTTTTTAATGTCTGGAAAAACTGCTGAGGATATGTCAAAAGACATTCAGCAACAGCTGGAAAAATATGGACTGGATATTGCGTTGTGCAGGGCTCAAGGTTATGACAATGCCGCGTCATTGTCAGGCGTCCATGGAGGGGTGCAACGAAAAATCCGAGAAGTGAATCCAAAGGCATTGTTCAGTCCTTGTTCTAATCATTCCTTGAATCTTTGTGGAGTTCATGTATTAGCATGCGTTCCTTCCAGCGTAACGTGTTTTGGAACAGTAGAGAAATTATATTCGTTCTTTTCGTCATCTACACAGAGATGGCAATTGCTGAAAGAGATAACTGGAAAAAAATTAAAACGCTTATCGGATACTCGCTGGAGAGCTCATTACGAGTCAGTAAAAGTTGTAAAAGAAAACATAGAGACAATTGTGAGTAGTTTGGAACATTTTCAAGATCCAACAAAAGCAAATCTAGATAGGTACAAGATTAGGAGCAAGCTTGCTCCTGCCGGCTGTTTGTGATTTTACCTTTCTAACCTATATACAATTCTGGCTTTCTATACTGGAGGAAGTAAATTTAGTTCAGCAATATTTGCAATCTCCAAAAATTACTCTGGATACAGGAATCACCAAACTAAACGCCTTGAATGAGTATTTAATGACCGAACGAACCACGATTGTAGACAATGCTGTAACTTTTGGCATAAAAAATGCAATGACATGGACATCAACATCGAGAAACGAGGAAGAAGGAAGGTAAAAAGAACAATGCCGGGTGAGTCAGCTCATGATGCTGGATTATCAATTCAAGAAGAAATACGTCGGTCAATGTATGAATGCATAGACCGATTTATACAAGAATTGTCGACACGATACGGGGCCATGAAACAAATCAATAATATTTTCCAAATTATTGAAACAAAGTTTTTGCTAGAAGCTTCAGATGGCGCTCTGGCTGTAGCAGTTGACAATCTGATACAAATTTATGGTGAATTTGACAAGGAGCAAGTTTCGCAAGAAATAAAAAGGTATCGCAGGCATGTAAAAGCCACCGATACGAGTATGGACGTTGCTGCCAAATGGAGAGCCCAAGAAATCCTTCAATTTATAGTAAAATGGGACTTCAGTGAATCGTTACCCTGTATATCACTTATACTTCAATATTTCTTAACTATTTGCATCTCGGTTGAATCATGCGAGAGGAGTTTTTCGAAACTTAAACTAATTAAAAATTATCTTCGATCTACAATGAATCAAGAGCGATTGGTTAATTTAGCCGTGCTTTCAATAGAAAGAAAAATTTCCAAAGACATCGATTTCACAGAAGTTATTGAGGAGTTCAGTAAATTGAAGGCACGAAAACACATATAACACGCTACAAAAAGTAAAAAAAACTATCTTTAATTTATTTATTCTAATTTTTTTTTTTCGAACGATTCGTTTTTTATTTTCTTCACCCATATCCATTCCTTAATGTAGGTATGTATATTTATTTAGCTTAAATAATTTCATTCGAATTTAAATTTCACTTCCCAGATTTTAACGATTTTGCAATCTCCAAAAATTACTCTGGATACAGGAATCACCAAACTAAACGCCTTGAATGAGTATTTAATGACCGAACGAACCACGATTGTAGACAATGCTGTAACTTTTGGCATAAAAAATGCAATGACATGGACATCAACATCGAGAAACGAGGAAGAAGGAAGGTAAAAAGAACAATGCCGGGTGAGTCAGCTCATGATGCTGGATTATCAATTCAAGAAGAAATACGTCGGTCAATGTATGAATGCATAGACCGATTTATACAAGAATTGTCGACACGATACGGGGCCATGAAACAAATCAATAATATTTTCCAAATTATTGAAACAAAGTTTATGCTAGAAGCTTCAGATGGCGCTCTGGCTGTAGCAGTTGACAATCTGATACAAATTTATGGTGAATTTGACAAGGAGCAAGTTTCGCAAGAAATAAAAAGGTATCGCAGGCATGTAAAAGCCACCGATACGAGTATGGACGTTGCTGCCAAATGGAGAGCCCAAGAAATCCTTCAATTTATAGTAAAATGGGACTTCAGTGAATCGTTACCCTGTATATCGCTTATACTTCAATATTTCTTGACTATTTGCATCTCGATTGCATCATACGAGAGGAGTTTTTCGAAACTTAAACTAATTAAAAATTATCTTCGATCTACAATGAATCAAGAGCGATTGGTTAATTTAGCCGTGCTTTCAATAGAAAGAAAAATTTCCAAGGAAATCGATTTCACAGAAGTTATTGAGGAGTTCAGTAAATTGAAGGCACGAAAACACATATAACACGCTACAAAAAGTTAAAAAAACTATCTTTAATTTATTTATTCTAATTTTTTTTTTTGAACGATTCGTTTTTTATTTTCCGCACCCATATCCATTCCTTAATGTAGGTATGTATATTTATTTAGCTTAAATAATTTCATTCGAATTTAAATTTCACTTCCCAGATTTTAACGAAATAAACATAAACACTTATTTATACATACAAATGTGAACTAAAAAAAAGCTTGTAAAACTACATTTTTTTTAAAGCGTCATTCAGCTTAGCCGCCCCGGTCCTCTGACGGGCTTAGTCCGCCACTGACTAGTACTAAGTTTCTTTAACACCTCTTCCATTACAGAATCAAACACAGATAGATTCTGGTAACTAGGAGGTCTGTATACGCATACTATAACATGCTTATCGAGCTCAACACAGGACCATTCAATGATGTGTTCAACAGACAGCCCGACCAGGGTAGGATGATGGACTGAAGGACTTACTTGGGAATCTTCTGGATGGATCACGTTGATGCATGGACTGCTTGAGAAGATTTTGCACGTGTTCGCTGTTCTTCTGGTTTCACGGCATTGTTCACATCACTCGGTCTGTGTGTGTCACACGCGTGTCGGCCAAACGCGGATATTATAGAGAATTTTAAGGTATATTAGCGACTTGTATTATTTTGCGGCGTGGCGCGGTATTAAAGCCGTTTGGTAGTTTTATAGCGGCGTGGTGCAGTTGTAACAGTAGATGAACTAATAATATAATAATGGCAATATGGCGGCATTCCTCTCGAAATCACAGCGCCGCCGTGCAGTGATTGGCGCGTGCGGTTGGTAATTTTTTCTCTCCGTGTTGCATGGAAACGGGATAGGAGGGAAGGAGATATCTAGTTAGCTCGAAACTGCGGTCGAATAGGAATTCTGCATTTAAAAAATGTGAGATGCTTTCGGAAATATGATAATAGAAATTTATATTACGAAACTTGCGTCAGCAAGTTTATTAACTCAATGAATAAGATTTTTCATATAAACTGTATCCCCGCTTTTCGCCCCACAGGGGTGGAATTTTGAAAAATCATTTGGGATGTGTTTATAAGTTGACTCAAAGATTATTTATACCAATTTTATCAAACAGTTAAACTTTAGTACCTCGTTGCATAGCTGATTAAATGAAGATGTCTTTTCCGTAATTTGTACGCTTAGTGTTACAGTAAAATTTTGAGATAACTGGTGTCAAACTTCGTGTACATAAGTAGATGATTTCTGAAAATAGTTAATAAACTTCTTACTTTAACTTTTAACTGTTTGATATTTTAGAAAATTTGGTTACATCAATAGGCGTGTTAAAGTATTAGGTAGCCAATGGAATAGCTTTGAAAGCCACTCAATTAGAGAATTTAGAGATAAGTGATATTTAGTGACAATTTCTGGGAAATTTTCAAAAAAACATGAAAATCGTTTTTTCTCGGATTCCATGAATGTTCGCCAATGCTTTATGGGGTGCTTAATTGTTGCAAATGGGTCACACTATCACGCCCTGGAAGTTACACGTCGAGTTTCCCTGTCACCCTGTATATACATACCTATAGATTAACTCCGAACTGATTATGAGTTCGCAAAAGTCGTGTTTGTAGCAAAGGTTCTCTATGTAAACCTCTTTCCATTGGTATACATCTTATAGCTATTGGGTTTCAGGGCACAAACCCATAGTTCGGTGTCCATTCTCCTTTCTGAGCGATCCTTGTAGCTACTTTTCTAACATTTTAGCTTTTGATGATTATAAGCGTTGCGCTGACTGACCATGAGCCGTACATTTGATACTGTTGCGCGCCACAATTAATGAATGATACATGGTGACATTAGTTACCACTTGCGCCATCTATTATAGAATAGCAGAACTAATAGAGTCACTAGCGCCATCTATTATCGAGTAGAAATTTCGATGCTAGAACTTACTAGAACTATCGACATCTGGTCAGTCGGAGCCGGTATGTACTCGAACATTCTAGATGTTTCTACAATAGAAGGTTCTCGAACTATATAAGGCCGGGACTAGCCGCGATCAATCACTATAGTCCGGTTAAGTAGTCACGACCTCTCAAGGTCAACTACGAGATGCCATTTATAAAAAAAAAGGAAAAAAAAGCGACCTATCACTATACGAAGACGTTCGTCACTCGTCGCTAACGGTCGTGCCTAAAGCGCTCCGTTCTCGACTCAGTGCCCCCCGTCCCCCTTCCTCGTTGCGATTACGTAACGGCTCGCGTAGTCGCCCCAACTACACCGATCTTTCGGCCGATTTTATTATCGACCGATTGATAAACTAATCAACTGTCTTTTTCAAGACAAATATTGTTTCTTTGATCGCGCGTTGTGAATTAAATTCACTAGGCCCCTTCTGGGTTAAAACCACAGTTTCGTGGTCCTCGGCGGATACCTTCCGGTGCCAACTAAGCCGAGTGGGGTGTTGACCCAACACACCCGCCGAACCCCTTCAGGGCTAGGCAGTTAATTGGACGGGTCCCAGTTTCCGGCCTTGGGGGATCTCCTAGTCGGTACTGGTGACAGTTTTTCTTCCACAGTCACTCACCTAGCGTCTTTAGGGTGTGTCTACACCCTTCGCGCTAGACTGGTTTGGGTCCCGTTTGCACATTGAGATTGGCAACGGTAAACCAGCTTAGGGCTCACCCATAGGTACTCACCTCCCTATCTACACCCGACAGGGTACTCACCCCCGGGTCAATACACCCGGGGAGTTAGGATTAGGGTAAATCCCAAAATGATGTACACTCTAATAGTGACCTTCTTCAAGGAGGTCCTCTTCAAGGACCCGGAATTCATCGAAAAATATGCTGCTCGATTCGCTGCTCTGCAGCAAATGTGCCCCCCCCCTCACCAACTTCAAACGAAGTCGAGCTCAATGAGCAAATCAGCTCACCAGTGGCAAAGGTCACTGAGGAATTCTCTACAAAAACGGCTCACCACCACTCCGATGAACAATCCCTTCACTTTTTGTCCTTCTCCGCCTCCTCCTCTGATCACGACGGCTTCACGCTGGCGTCAGACAAGGGGAACAAAAGAAAGAAGAAGAAGTTCTCTTCCCCCCAAAATGCCAAGGTAGTGGCCACAGGCTCAGCCGCCACAGGCTCAGCCGCCACCGCCTCCCCCGTCCACCCCTGTCTCACAAGCCCCCCGCGCTGCTACCCCCACCCCGATCGCTTCGCCTTCCCAGAAGGAACCTTCCACTAGCCCCAGCGCCAGCCTGACCACTTCAGCTCCAGGGAAGATATCCCCTCCACCCCCTGTGTTCATCCAGGACAAGGGGAAATGGACGGACGTGTCAAAATGGTGCACGGACCTCAAAATTGGGTTCACGTGCGCAAGTCCACCCAACAGGGAATCAAGGTGACCATCCCTACGTCGAAAGACTATAGGGAACTCACACGCGTACTCCGGCTGAGAGGTGTGTCATTTCACACCTACTCTCTCCCGGAGGAACGTCAAACACGGGTCGTGTTCCGCAGGGTCCCCAAGGAGATCCCGGTCACAGACATCAAAGCTGACCTCGAGGCACAGAACATCCCTGTGTCCGAGGTTCACAGAATGTACAGAGCCAGAGGTCAGGTCGCTTTCGACATGATCCTTGTGGTCTGTCCCCCTGTAGAGGGGTTAACTCATCATCCGATCTTCAAGTTAAAGGCAATCTGTGGTCTCACAGGCCTTGAAATCGAAAAGCCCCGTAAAAGTGGCACCGTGGTTCATGCCATCGCTGCCAATTATACGGTCACTCCCAGAACTTTTGTCACGCCAAACCCAGGTGCGTCAAGTGCCTGGGAGAACACGGCACCGCCGATTGCCCCCGCCCCAAAGACCGTTCCTTCTGTAAGGAACCACCTAGCTGCGTGCTGTACGGTGAAATCGGGCACCCAGCCAATTACCGTGGCTTCCCAAAGGCCCCAAAATCGTCCTCCCCAAAATTGGCCAAGCGTGCAAACGCCCGCCAACAAAGGGAAACCTCGTCCCTTAGTCCGCCGGCCCCTCCGGCCCAGAACTCCGAGCGACTAAGCCCCCAAAGGCCTAGTCCATGGAAACAGCTGAACCATCTGAGAGCTTTCCCCGCTCTCACGGCAGCTTCCCAGCCGCCCACTCCCCCCACCCCCGCTAAGTTGGACCCCCGACTCCACACCCCCGCACCCCAACCCATGGCCTCTATGGCACCCACACCCGCTCCTAAAGCCGCTCCCACCGCCCTAAATCCCCCTCCTCCCACCTCATACTTTCCGTCAGCAGGTAATGATGCTTTCAATGTGATCTCAAGTACCTTCCTAACATTCCTAACCCCCCGCGCCAATCAAATGGCAGAAGAGATCGTCGCCGCCAAGAACTCCGGTGATCTCTTCCGCATACAGGCGATCTATAACGCGTACCCTGAAATTACGCAAGCCCTAACTGCCTTTGTTACTATTCCGTAATGGATAAAGGAATCATTGCACGAACGAAACCCCGATCCCTCAAGTTGGCATATTTCAATGCCAACGGCCTTCAACCCCAAAGAGCCGAGATCGCCACCTTCCTTCGCGATCATCAGATCGACATCTTCTTCGTCCAAGAGACTTTCCTCAAGCCCTACCACCGCAACCCCTTCATGGCGAACTATCGTCTTGTCCGTAATGACAGGTCACGCTGTCATAAAGGCGGCACTCTAATTTACTATAAAAAGGCTCTGTACTGCATCCCAATGGACCCTCCTCCATTCTCACGACTTGAAGTGTCTATCTGTCGACTAGGCATGTCAGGCCATCAGCCGATCACCCTAGTCTCGGCATACTTCCCTCCTCAATCCTCCTTCTTGGCCTGAGTGACTCCGTAATCATAGCGGGGGATCTGAACGCCAAACACACTGCCTCGAACAGTACCACAATAAATACCAGAGGCAGACACCTTTTTGACCTCTGCCCTCTACTCAATTTCGATGTCATTGGTCCCATGTCTCCCACTCACTTCCCTCACGACCCCATTCACACCCCTGATGTCCTCGACGTGGCGCTCCTTAAGAATGTCAACCTACTGTTAGACACCATAGAAGTGGTTCATGAGCTTTGCTCTGACCACCGTCCAATCATTATGCGACTGGCCCCTCGCACTGGTCTAACCGACCCCAAGCAACCTCCCCAGACAAAAGTGATAACGGACTGGAGGAAAGTAAAGGACTGCCTGAAATCCACCACATACCCCCACTTAGATTCCATTTCCCGTCAATTCAACTCTATCGCGGACACGACGGCCGCGATCGACTCATACACGGAACACGTACGATGAGTCCTGAGCGATTGCTCTAGGGAAATTTCAGTGACGAAAGACCGTCGCTGAAAGTTGCCAGACGACGTGCGTGAACTGCTGAATGAGAAGAACGCGGCTGTCCATGCATACAGCAGCTTTCCCTGTGACGCTAACAAAGCCTATATGCGATACTTACAGCGCTCTATAAGGACTCGCTTATCGGAGTGGCGTGAAGCCAGCTGGGATAAGCTGCTAAGCGAACTAGAGCCCACCCATCAGGCCTTCTGAGACCTTCAAAGGAAACTCAAATCCCGCGAAGTAACCACCATACCACCCCTGGTCCGCCCAGACAAAACCATCGCTTTCGATGACGATGATAAGGCCGATTGCCTGGCCATCAGCCTTGAAGCAGAATGCTCACCCAGCTCTCAACCAGTAGACCAAGCTCACTTCCTGAAGGTGGATGCGGAAGTCGAACGTAGAGCCTCCATCCGGCCCGTCGAAGACCCTGATAATCCTCTGCCTCCCGTCACTCCAGACAGGAGGCAGAGGATTATCAGGGTGCAGGATATCATCAAACGTCTCAAACCCAAAAAGGCCCCCGGATCAGACGGGATCACCAACAGAGTGATCCAGCTCTTCCCCGCCCACCTAATAATGCTACTGGTCACCATCTTCAACGGTGCCATGGGCACCAACATTTTCCCACAATCGTGGGAAGAAGCCACTGTTATTGGCATCCCTAAGCCCGGAAAGCCCAGGTCAGAACCAACGAGCTACCGTCCCATTAGTTTGCTCAATGTCCTCGGTAAGATCTACGAGAGGCTCATTCACAAGCGTCTCAGAGACTATGCTGAAACAAAGGGCCTTATCCCAGTAGAGCAATTCGGGTTTCGAACCCAACACTCTTGTGTTCAGCAAGTCCACCGTATCACTGAACACATCCACGCAGGGTTCCTACGTGGTATGATGACAGGTGTTATCTACTTCGACATAGCGAAAGCTTTCGACAAAGTCTGGCACAATGGCTTATTATATAAGCTGTACCAGCTCGGTGTGCCCGACCGGCTCGTTCTCATCCTACGAGACTTTCTGTCGAACCGCACCTTTCGTTTCAAAACCGAAGGAGCGCTCTCCCCCCTCACCCCATCCGAGCAGGAGTCCTCCAGGGCTCTGTACTTGCCCCACTCATATTTGCGTTGCCATATCCATAGGATACAGACACTCCAAAACCACTTCCTCCGCAAGGGCACTATCTCCCTTTGGTTCGTTCGAAATGAGATCCTCCACGTAGACCTCAAAATTCCCACTATCCAGCAGTTCATGAAACGCCTTTCTAAGCGTTTCTTTAATACAGCCGCCAAAGACCACAACCCTCTGGTTGTTGCGGCCGCTAATTACACCCCATCCAAAATTAGCAAACTTCGCCGTCCAAGGCACGTCCTCACCGACCGCGATGACCCCATAACCCTCCTCCAAGAGAGCAATAGGGCAACCAGTACAGTTTACAAAAACAAAAACCCGACATTCCGACCCCGCCGCCGAGGTCCCTCGCGACGTCCCGAAGTAAATTCACCAGCCCGATCCTTCTTTGATGAAGAGCCAGCTCGCGTCGTAGCTGACCTTATAAATTTAAATTCCTGACTGTGACCTCTGAGTTTGTTTCGGTCTTTCTTCTCATAGATAGTCCTAGGAAACGACATGCTCATCAAAGCACTAATAATAAAAATTCGATCCAGCCTGTCCCATCTTGCTGCCCTCTCTCAGTGACGCCCTAAGCCGAGGTTCGTACCCCACAAGGGGTGCCCTTAGCGTGCAGAGGTCAACTACGAGATGCCATATATAAAAAAACAAAAAAACGACCAATCAGACTTGGATCTGCGACACAGGCGAATACATCGAAAGCGATCTTCAAGTGCGACTTAAGAGCGATTGTGTTTTATAAGTAATGTTTATTCAGTGACTGGGCTACTCCAGGTATTCGTAAAAGCAGGGTAAATTTTTTGAACTTTATGGCTTAAAGCAACATATGAAAAATACAAACTTTCATCAGTATGTTGCAAAATACTCAAAAGCTTTTAAAAGGGTGTGCCAAAGAGCTAAAGCTCTTTATTTATGCAATAAAATAAAATCTGAAAAAAGATGATAAAATAAAAACTACCTGGCAAATAATAAATAATTAAACAGGTAGGAAAAAACCGCGAAATAGTGAATTTAATTTAGAGACTACACATGGCCCCATCAATTCAGATGTAGAAATAGCTCAGGAAATTGAAAACTTCTTTGCTAATATTCCCCTTAAAACTACTGAAGCTTTAAATTCTTCCCCCACGCTTTCTGCTGCCTTACTTAAAAGGAATGTAGAGGCATGCCCTTTGGAGCTTAGGTTTCAGCATACAAACCCCCAGGCTGTTATAAGAGCTTTTAAAGATCTTAAAATTAAATCAACAGAAGATCACTGGGGTATGTCTGTAAAAGTATGTAGATCTCTCATTGCGCCCTATTTAGCTTTCATATTTAACACCAATGTCGACCAAGGAGTCTTTCCGGATCTTATGAAACATAGTAAAGTAGTACCATTGTTCAAATCCGGTGATAGTAAAGAACCCAACAATTATAGACCTGTGTCAATTCTGCCAGTTCTCAGTAAGGTGTTTGAAAAGTTGCTGCTCAATTAAATGTTACGTCACTTTAATAAAAATTACATCTTTCATGAACACCAATACGGCTTCACCAAAGGGCGTTGTACTACTGACGCCGGTGTTACCCTAATGAAGAACATTTTTAATGCCTGGGAAGAAGCACAAGATGCTATTGGAATCTTTTGCGACCTCTCTAAGGCGTTCGATTGCGTAAACGATGAAACACTTCTGATAAAACTCGAGCACTATGGGATTAGGAAAATAGCACTTGACTTGTTAAGATCATGAAAGATAGAAAGGTTAAAGTCCAAGTAAATGGCGTAAACTCATTGGGGTCTGAAATGACAATGGGCGTTCCACAAGGTTAGATATTGGGTCCATTCCTCTTTATAGTTTATATTAATGATTTACCCCAAGTACTTAAAAATCAACCGAAGATGGTGTTATTTGCAGATGACACATCATTTATCTTAAAAATAGACCGACGGTCAAAAAATTTTGACGACGTGAATAACTCTATTCTTCAGGTTCAAGATTGGTTTACGGTAAATAATTTAGTACTAAACTTAATGAAAAAAAAAAACCAAATGCATTAGATTTAAATTACCTAATGTTAGAAGTAGCGAATGTGACATCATATTGAATGGCCAAAAATTAGAATTTGTTAATCAGACAGTTTTCCTAGGAATCACGCTAGACGAGAAATTACAATGGGGACCTCATATAACATCTATTGCAGGGAGGCTAAGCTCGGCCGCATATGCTGTTTAAAAGATAAGACAGTTAACAGATGAAGAAACCGCGCGTTTGGTCTATTTTAGTTACTTCCACAGTATTATGTCATATGGCATTTTACTGTGGGGTCGGGCTGCTGACATTGAATCCATTTTTATTTTGCAAAAGAGAGCTGTCAGAGCCATTTACAATCTACGTCGCCGCGAATCTCTTAGGGAACTATTTAAAAGGGTTAATATTGTAACGGTACCTTGCCAATTCATTTAAGAAAATATTATGTATGTAAGAAAAAATCAACATATTTTTAATAAAATAAGTGATAGACATAATTTTAATACTAGAAATAAAGATAAATTAGATCAACCTTTTTTCAGATTATCTAAAGTACATGCATCTTTTATGGGGTACTGTGAAAATACATTGTGAAATATTGCAATTAAATGAAAGAAAATTTAAAACTTATATTAAAATTACACTTTGTAAGCAAGGATATTACAAATTAGGGGATTATATCCAAGATAAGAATGCTTGGAAACATGCGGGTCCTGCTCCATAGGACAATCTCTAGAGTCTAGACAAAATCAAACTGGTTGCTAATGTAATTGTATAATTTATTCTTTTTTTATTTTTTTTCTTTGATATAGATTTACATTCTGTAATTACTTAAAGTCGCACCCGGCCTTATTACTCCTTATTTATTTATGAAAATCGTCTACTTTTGGAATGTTTGTGAATATGTGAGCACCATGTATCTATCACATAGTCAATTTATATGTCATGGTTTCATTTATCCATTTTAATTCTTTTACCTATTGTGGTATAGTAATTTTATTTTTAGGTGCATCGTCTTCACATATAATTATATAATTAATGTACCTATGCAAAATATTGTAAAACATTTTAAAAGAGTAACGGTGGAGTTTCTTGCCCATTCTTCTCCATACGAAAACTACTTTTTGGAAAGGGCGACTAGAAACAATTTTATTTTAATTTTATTTTTGACGTTCAAAAATGCCTTTTATGTGCCTATTTGAAATAAATGATTTGACTTTTTGTTTAAAAGTGTAACTTTTGGTAATTTTTATCGGCAGTTTTTATTGTCACGAACCCGAAGCTCGTAACAATACGATTTAACTCGGTAATAATGTGTACACATTGAACTCTCTTCCACACACAACATGCACTAATGGGACTTCAAGGTATGTACATACTTGCATCGTGTAATCGAGTTGTTGACGTTGTAAAAATAAAACCACTTTTAAGAAATTAGGTACCTAGCCAGGTTCATTATAATAATATAATGGTTTGAATATCAAAACACAGCGATTTCGGTGCGTTTGACGGCGGCGAGTCCGTCGTCCCACGTGAGCATGGCGTTGAAGGAGAAGTAGAGAGCTACGGCCGACAGCATGTGCCACAGGTCGTGCGAGTCGTAGAACTGCAGCACGCGGCACTCATGGTTCAGGTGCCGCGACAGCGCCGGCGTCGTCGACCTGCAATATTTATAGCGCTCGTTACAACCACTCAAGTAGGTATGCAGTACACATGAACAGCAAGTACAATATGTTCAGAGAAACGAAATGCTCGCGTACTTATACATGAGTACCTACATACTTGCATCTGCTGCGCATTGTAGATAGTCGGTCCCACGAAAGAAGTCCCGCGACATTATGTGGAAGTCATTATTATAATATATGTAGGTAGCAACATTCCTACAACAGCCCTCGTACCTCACGCACCTTTCTCTATTTAAGATTCTGCATTTTATTAACCAGTGCATGCAATACCTAAGTATGACGTGAGATAAATATATGTATAAATAAAGATTTATGTCTCCGTCGCATGCCTGTAGCGCCGCGCGTCTGCAGGACTTCTTTCGTGGAACGAACTCTAAGTGGCTACCTACAACATGTCTACCGAAGTGTTCTGTAGATCTTGACTCATTGGCTATATTGGGATTGAAACTTGAAAACGTGCCAGGCGTGGTTGACGCAGTACCTGTCTCCCTTCCCTTGTGTAAACTTCATCTAGCGACCTATCCTATCTAGCGCGGCTTGATCTAGCGACTTAACCTTGCCAGCCTCAGACGCCGTCAGAAACGAAACTATATAATCTCTCCACGGGTATAGTTAGGCTTCTGGGGCGCCGCACGGGACCTCGCATAAGAGCCTCCGAAGCGACGGGTGGGGGTATCTATGGGTGGGGGCCTAAGAGTCATTGAAAAGTCGCGCGGCGGTCGCTGCGAAGAGCCTCGAAGGCGAAGGGGGGGGGACTCCATTACCTAGTCAATAGTTAGCTTTCATAATCAGCCTATAATGTTCCCACTGCTGGGACACAGGCCTACTCTCGGTGAGAGGGTGTGGGCCGTAATCCACCACGCGGGCCCAGTGCGGGTTGGTAGGTGTCACATGTCTTCGAATTTTTGGTTCTAAAACTTGCCGGTTTCCTTACGATGTTTTCCTTCACCACCGCAGTGGTGATGAAGTAATTTTCACAAAGTAAAACGCCTGCCTCGGTTCGAACCTACGACTGGGCCACCACTGCTCATAAGGCTCGTTTTCAAAATTTATGTACATTCTACTGCAAATTCGTGTCCATCAAACTTATTGGTAAATTAAATAAAATACCTGCAGCTCGAAATTTAACCAGATGAACCACCATTCAGATAAATTGATAGTAAACCAGTAAATAAAAAAATAGTTTTGTGGGTAATTCAATCTATTGTGTTTAAAAACTAAATTTGTCATAATTTTTTCCCCATACAAAAATGCAATATCCACAGTCGCACGTATTTTTAACTGTAGCAGTTATAATGAATAATTCACGCAGTTTGGAGTCCGATTCAACAATATTTTGTCCGGTCAACGAGTAAGATATAAACAATATGTAATTATAATACATTTTTTATTTATTTACTCATTAACTTGTGTCTCATTTTTCATTCCTTTGTGTTACTCTTTCTTTTTACATTGATATCCTATTCTAATAGAAGTAAATTCTAAATTTAGTATGGCATCTCCATTCGTCGAGAGAGTTATACCGAGAGGGCGCTAGTTTACTTAGGCCGCCATTTTGTGTCTTGTGACTGACGGTGTCTTTCCGCGCGCGTTTTTTTAAAATTTAGTTTAAAAGTATCAAATCAATAATTTATTTATTTATCAAGTAACAAGGACTCATTAATTCACAGCAATTAAATATAGCACAAATCTTACACCAGAAAACCCTGAATACATTATACATTACATTACAATAGGTACAACACAAAACAATAACCACACAAAACATTTTCATATTGACAGCCGACGACTGTAGGTGACGTGCAAGTCACTGCAGCGTCTGATATACGGACAGTTGAGCCTGCCGGCTATCATCACCAGCACGCTGTTGAAGCTGCCGCGAACTCTGCGTACCAGGGACGCGCTTCGCTTACGCATCGTTGCATAGAAGCAGTCGACGCTAGCGACGGCAAACATGCCCGAGGCACTACACTGTCGCGGCAGCCCCATCAGTGCTCTGAATGCGTTGTTATATTGGATGCGGAGGGCTTCGTATGCTTTTTGAGTGTGATTTACCCACAGGCTGCACGTGTACTGAGAGGTACAATAATCCCTGAAAAGGGTCCGCTTGACCGACCCTGAACAACGCGCAAACCTGCGAGTTATCATGTTACTCTTACAGCCAAGGCCCTCCGCACTTTACTTTGCATGCTATCATTGTAGATAATAGTAAATCATTGTCAAATGCATGTTTCATCAGTCATTTGAGGGTGACATTACAACAATACCGTTATTCCTAAGTTAGAGACACATGTCTTTTGTTAATTTGTGTGACCATTGTGTTACTATTTTTGTGTAACGTAACACAATGGAATTGGTTAGGGCATGTTAACATATGCTCAGTAGAATCTTCCTGGTTATAGTTTAGTTTATATTGTTAAAATAATACGTTAATAATATTTTAATTAGGTATACTCGTATAAAAATACTGTTGCAAGACTTAAATTATTTCTAAATGTGATTAATTATATTAAACTAATGACATTGTATTAAATGATTTTGATTATAACATTTTAGTTGTGTTGAATTGTTTTTCTCAAGGAGAAAGTACCAGGATAACCCGCGATTTAAATTTTCTTAAGTATTTTGCAATTTTCAGGTCATTATTAGGTTCTACATTGATCAAAATATGTTTCGCGACCGTAGTAAGTACGTACATATTATTAAAATTTTAATCATGAAAATCATCAATAGGTACTATAGTTGATGAATATCCTATGGATTATCTATTTCATGAAATCATGACATTTGAGGTTAATTCTAACTAAGACAGTTGTATTGATGATTCTTATTATTATTATTCTGTAAATATGTAGTTGTTACGGTTGCGAATCATATTTTGATAAATATACAATCTGACACTGACCTGCAAATTGCAAAAAAAACAAAGAAAATTTGAATTTCGCGAGATTTTATATGATTTTTGCACAAATATTTAACATTTAAAAAAATCTGATCGTCAAATTATTAAGAAAAATAAAGGATAATTTTATATTGTTTTAAAAATAATACTTGTTGTCTATGAATAAAACGTTAAGAGTGTGTTAAATGCAACACTATAAATTATTTATAAGATAATTAAACTGATTTACTACTGAAAATTGGTTTTTATTATCCTCTGTGACTCAGCCCTTACTTTTAGTTTGTGTTACTCTAACACAAAATAAACACAATAGAAATGTACCTACATTAATTTTGAAAATGACCCTTATAATAGCTATTTATTTATTTGATATAGGCACACCAACAACTTATTTACAAATAAGACATGTACAGACATTTACGATGGGATTCTGTGTAAATAAGTTACTTATAGGCGTGCACATCATTCACAAAAAAAAGGACGAGTCTGAATTACAATTGAAATAATTATCGAGAATAAAAAACATAAGGAAAAGTTAAATTAAAAATATAAACAACTTAATTACATTGATATTGTACATTAAATTTAAATTAGATTAAGTAAGTACTAATAACTAAGAAATAAATTTTCAAAAAAAAAAAAACATTGCTATTAAAAGTCAACAATTGAACATTAATTACATTATAATGGGATATGATTATTCTGAATTATATTGATAAAAAATAATTATATTCAAAATAAAGATATGTATTGAATTATAATAGTAGACGTGGGGCGAATCACAGGTCGATTTTAATGATTTTGGTTTTTAATTTTGGCAGACTGTCAGCGAATATGTCAATGCTACTGTCAAAGGAATAAGCTTTGTTGTAGGACGTCAACATTCTGTTAGCTTACCTATCGCAAATGTTTTACATGTTGTTATTTTTTAAATGTCTGGTAACTTGGTAGGTATAGGTAAGGGTAGCAGGCACGGGATACGTACCAGTCGGTACTGCCGGAGGCGAAGAAATAGAGGCCGGGCACCCAGGCGGCCGTGGCGCTGGCGAGGTACAGCCACGCGTACCAGCGCGGGCGCTCGCCGTGCAGCAGTTTCATGCTCAGGTAGAACATCATGTACAGCAGCGTGTTGCACAGCAGCACGGACAGCAGGTGCCCCGCGAAGTCCGCGCTCTGCGTGAACAACCTGTTCCACAGGGACAACTCTTATTTTATTTTACCATTTATGTACACATATATAAACAGACAATAGATACAGAGATGTAGACAGCGTGTGGTAGAGCAATGGAGACAAAAAATAATGCATAGAATCAAAAAACAATTCACTTAAAAACTAAACAAAAATTACGAAAATATACCAACATACATATACAAATAAACATAAGTACATAAATACTTCTAAAATAAATATTACTAGAATGATAATAATTATATCATACTCAAAATAATAAATACATACACAACTATGATGAAGTGGACAGACTGATAGTGTTCTTTCACGGTTCTTTTAAAAACTGCAACAGTTCGGAAGTCCCTAATATGAGGCGGTAGTGAAATCCACAACCGCACCGCCTGCACTGTGAAGGAGTAGGAGTAGAAGTCGGTGGAGTGGGGAGGGGACTTGAGAAGGTTTTTAAGATGCAACCTGCAAGGTGCATCTGAAGGACGGGCGTAGGAAAAACGCTCACGCAGATAGGATGGTGTTTTAGGATTGTGAAGGAGATTGAATAGCAGACACAATATCCGAGAGTTCCTGCGAAGTCGAATGGGGAGCCACTTGAGTAACTTGCGAAAGTTGGTGACATGATCAAACTGTTTAAGGTTAAAAACAAAACAAATACAGATATTTTGCAAACGCTCAAGTTTATTTAAAAGCTCCTCCGTGGTAACCAAGTAACAGGCATCGGCGTAATCAATAATGGGCTGAATGAGGGTTTGAGCAAGAGAGATTTTGGTGTTCAAGGGCAAGAAGCCCTGGAGACATTTCAAGGAATGGAAAGTATAGTGCACTTTGCCACTGACTTGAGCAACATGAGCAGCCCACGACAGGTAGGACTCCATGGTCACCCCCAGGTTTTCAACCGTTTTTGCGTATTCAATCTGAACTTCATTCAGACAGTGGAGACAGCAACGCTACATCGAGCCTATCCCGCATATACCTGCCACCGATAATTATGGCCTGGGATTTCCTAGGGTTGATTTGCAGTCCAAAACACCGCGACCACTCGCTAATTAAATGCAGGTCACTGTTCATGGCTGAAACAGCGGCTTCCGCATCTTCCCTTAGGAAATTATTGTAAAGCTGCAGTTCGTCAGCATAGAGATGATAGTAAGAAGAGATGACTCTGGTGACAGAGTTAATAAAAATAGAAAAGAGAAGAGGAGAGAGAACGCCACCTTGAGGCACACCTGCAGTAAGAGACCACCAATCAGAAGACGACTCGTCAAGACGAACGCGCTGTGAGCGGCCATTAAGATAGGAGTTAAACCAACCAATAGAGGAAGAGGAGAAATTTAAAGATTTAAGGATCCTTATAAGGATGTCAAAATCGATAGAGTTAAAGGCACTGCTAAACTCGAGAAGTAAAAGTAAAGTAAGAGATTTGTGGTCCATAGCCCAGCGGATGTCATCAGTAACCTTCAAAAGAGCCGTTACTGTGCTATGACCAGGTCGAAAACTAGACTGAAAAGGACTAAGGAGGTCATTCGCAGATAGAAAGGCAGAAAGTTGTTGATGAATATGCTCAAGAACTTTAGAGAGAAATGGGAGGATAGAAATAGGACGGAAATCGGTGGGTGAGACCGGCTTAGGAGTTTTGGGTAAGGGGATGATATGAGCTTGCTTCCAGACCTCAGGAACAGTACAAGAAAACAAGGAGACATTAAAAATGTGGGTCAAGACAGCGTAGGGAGGATAGGAGAAATCATTCTTGAACAAATATCATGACCAACTGCAGTAGAGGAGATAGCACAAATAGATTTTTTGACCTCACTTTCACTCACTTTATTTAATTCAAAAGAGGAACACTGCGGCAATGGCAGATCAGAAAGTTTATTTAACGTAGCTGATCTGACGTGCGGATCAAAAGTGATAGGGAGATGTGAGAAATGTGTGCTATGAGCATACACATCAACGTCATTACTGGAAACGACTGGAGACTTGCCAATGCCGACAGTTTTAAGAAACTTCCAGACATCAGATGAGTTACGATTGTCAAGAGAATTATGGAAGTAGCGTCTCTTTGCATCTCTACACATACGCCTGGAGCGATTACGCAGCACCTTATACGCATTCAAGTTACGCTCAGAAGGACTGCGTTTCAACCTTCTTTTGGCTCTTTCCCTACTTGCCATCACATCCTTAATGGCAGGAGTAAGCCAAGGAGCCGGAACATATTTTACCTTGACTCGCCGGTCAAATAAGCTGAGTAAAGTGCTGTTAAAAATGTGAACCATATCGTGGATACATGAGCTCTCCAAGACGTCCGTCCAGTCGATACTACCAGCATCACGCAGCAATGCCTCCTAATATCGTGGCTTACGCTTGGGAAGGCGAATCCTGTGGGACATAAAGAGGTCGTGATAGGAAAAACAAGCAGTGAGCTGTCCGTGGACAGATTATTAGAGTTAGAGACATTCATCAGGTCCAACAGAGAAGAAGAAGAATACTAAGGTTATAAGAAGATAAGAGGCATTGAAGTTTGTGAGTACGACTATCGTTTTTACGAAGACAAGTATTAAAATCGCCCATCAAGACTACGTGGTCATAAGAGGGACAGAAATCATCTCAAAGCGAATCAAGAGTCAAAGTAATCGATACTGAGGTTAGGGCTGTAAACGACTCCGAGGAGCATTTTAACGTGATGCAAGGAAGTTTCAAGAAATAGATGCTCCGCTGACCCCGAGTACGAAGATGGTGATGTGCTGATAAACTTGTAGGGAATATCAATACATAAGTAAATGGCAACACCACCACCACCCTTCCCAGTTCTATCATTACGGTTAAGGACAAAGCCTGGACGGGCATAATTAACAAATAAGAGAGAGGGTTTGAGGAAGGACTCAGAGATGAGCAAAGCATCTTTATGTGCACTGTTAAAGGAAGCCAGAAGATCTGAGTAATGGGCAGGAACACTCTGGGAATTAATGTGGGCTATGTTGAGATTGTTGGGGAGGTGGGATATCAAAGAGGAAATCTGATCGCTGAGAGTAAGAGGAGAGGAAGAACCACTCGCCACACTAAGGAAACTGCTTGAAGAGGACGAACAAGAGAAAAAATCATCATTAAGGTCGACACAGATCATAGTTAGCAATTATATAAAATAATAATATATGTATATAAAAATAAATAAAAGCAAAATAATCAAAATACTAACAATCGTAAAACTACTAATGTGCATGCTAACAAAATAATAATAATAATTTTAAACACTCAACCAATATTTACTTTTTACAGATTCGCTGGGTTGGTAGAGATTTTAACACAACATTTATAAACTGGGTATGTAAAAAACTGAAAAAAATTATACCTAAGGCATGAATTATGTTAACATTAAAAAACAAGAATGAATAAAATCAATAAAAATTAACTAACGATAATGTCGGCACAACATTCGCAAAAAAACCATAACAAACGCAAAGTGTAACGTAACGCAAACGTAACGTGAACATACTGAACATACGATTGATTTAGAAAAGTATGGACTGGAAATACCTACAAAAAAAAGGTGCATACCTACAACTCATATTGTCTCATAAAATGGCTGCCATTGCTAGGGTTGTGTCAATCAAGGAACATAGGTGTTACTATAACGAGTATCGATAATAAATACGAGTTTTACTAGCTATCACGTTTGGATCACGATGGATTTTGGTGCTGTGAAGTGTGAACCACAGGCCGGACCTAGCTAGGCCACTCGGACCGAATAAGACGCAGGATTATTTATACAACCTCTAATACTTACCTAAACTTAGTCATACCTATGCCTTAGGCCCTGCGCAGACGGCACACTTTTTGTGCGATCGAGTCTGCGGCGCACAAAAAGTCTGCATGGCGCGCAAAAAGTCGGTCGCGGATTTTTCACAGACTCAACGCACACGACGCACATCTTCGATCATTTTGTCGGCAGAGCTGTAGGGACGTAGACGCTATGGAAATCGTGCAGAGATCGCGAAGTATTATTTTGTACATGAAGTACAGAAAAAGAAGAAGAAATAGAGAATTTTGGGTACATCCTATACTTTCGGAAAGATTACTGAAGGGACAGTTCCATACTAAACATTCAATTCTGAAACAACATCCGGCAAATTTTTTCAAATTTTATAAAATGTCTGTTACTACATTTGATGAGTTGCTATTTATTTTGAGACCTGCTTTGACTCATTCAGTAACAACAATGAGGAGGTGCATTGGTCCAGAAGAAAGGCTGTCTGTGACACTCAGGTAAGTAAATAAAATATATATATTTATATAATCATAATTATATTATTTATTATTTCTCTCAGCAACAAACTAAGTTTCTTATTATTCAAATGACAAATAGGTTTCTGAGGTACTTATTATTTAAACCAAAACATTATGAACAAAGATTTTCTTTTATTAATTAGGGAAAATAACAAAACATAAAAATTTATAAGAATTACGTGGATTTTCATGGCAGCAAATTTTTAAGTATGTTGTACTTTTAAACAATAATGTAGGTACACAATAATATCGATCTATTACAAGTGAATTGTCACTTATATTGTAAATAAAATTAGGGACTTAACTACTAAATCACAATTATTATGGCAGATTATTATTATTAATCATACATTTTGGAAAAACAAGTGAATTGTCACTTTTAAATAAAATTTGGGGTTTAATTACTAAATCACAATTGGGAGCTTAATTACTAAATCACAATTGGGAGCTTAATTACTAAATCACAATTAATATTGCTGATGTTATTACTATACCTTAGGAAATTAAGTCTTTTGATTGGTGGTGTATCTAGTCCAGAAAATAATTAGCTTAACAATTAGGTACTTAATTAATTTTCTAAAATCACAATCAGCCTTTTATTGTTTTTTTTTGTTTATATTTTCATAATATACCTACTTTACACCTCGCCAACGTCGTCGTCGTCGCCAAGAGAAAAAAGTGATTCATTTTCGGGAGAAATTATTGATGCGTAATCTCTATGAACGGGTGAGGGTGTATATGACGAGCCGCTTGGCCTGCTTGACTTTTGTAAAGAGATTGGCCTGGGAACGTATTCCGAATCTTCTGCAATGTCACTGTAGTTAGGGGGCTCAGTACTCAGTCTCTCAGCAGTGTCATATTGGTTAGACATATTTGAGTTCATCGATGGATCGGCTACAATTACTATTCGTTCATTAGGTATATCCAATACTTGCTGTGTTTGGTTGTGAATAGACGCTGAACTGCTTAAGGACTGTTTAAAATTTAAAACTGTTTGTAGTAATTGTATTCTTAATTGCAACTTTTGGTCTGATGAAAATTGTTTGACATAAGGCAGAAGCGACCGCAGAAATGATTCATCTTCATCCATATCCCCTAAGATTGTTCTGCTTTCTGAATGACGTAAGTTGTTGTTTTTCATCAGTTGATTGCCTTCTCTTAGTATTTCTAAATACTCCTCATCGTAACAATTAGTCTTGCTCTCCGGTTGCGTCTTTGGTCGTTTAGAATCAGTTGGTCCAGTATCTGAACTCTGCACTGTGACGTTTAATGTTTCGGCACTTTGTTCGATGTCGATAGAAGATTCATTATTCTCTACCACTGTAAATGGCAACAAAAATAGCAGTGAATCAAAGTAAATATATTTTCTCTTCTTTTTTCTTCCGCTTCCAGAAGGTATATTCTTTTGAGCACTGAGTTCCCTTCGGAAGCAATTTCTCAAAGAGTTCCACTTCGTCTGTATATTTTTTCATATAAAAAAAGAAATAATTATATGTAGGTTACTAAAAGTTAGGTATTCATTATAGTTTTTGAACGATTTTTTTTTTTGCAGGTATTTAGGACGAGGGTCATCGTTCGTCGAACTCGAAGAAGATTATCTGATTGGCGCATCTACTATTCGTTCTATAATTAACGAAACCTGTACATCAATATGGGAACTATGTAAAAGTCAATGCTTTCCTGCTTTTACGGTGCAGAGATGGCTAGAGATTGCGAAACAATTCCACGATCGAACTCAATTTCCTAATTGTTTAGGAGCGGTAGATGGGAAGCACATACGTCTTAAGATGCCGCCAAATTCGGGTTCTAATTACTATAACTACAAGTCATATTTTTCTACTATATTGATGGCAGTAGTTGATGCCGATTACTGTTTTACATTTATTGATGTTGGCGCCTACGGAAAATTCAGTGATTCAAACATTTTTAAAAACTCCACACTTGAGAAAGGAATTCTGGATGGTAAAATAATTCTTCCGGATAAACAAAAACTTCCCGGTGATCTGAATGGACAACCAATGCCGTTTGTTTTTGTGGGAGATGAAGCCTTTGCAGTTTCATCACACATAATGAGACCTTTTCCTGACCGCCATTTAAGTGTCCAACAGCGCATTTTTAATTACCGGTTGTCTAGAGCACGAAGAATGGTAGAATGTGCCTTTGGAATTTTGTGTAGCAAATGGAGAATATTTCAAAGAGGTTTAGACGTGAATATGCCACTAGCCATAAAAATTATAAAAGCAGGGTGCATTCTGCACAATTTTGTAAGAAAAAGAGACGGTATTTGTTTTGAAGACACGTTGTTTAACTGCCCTTTCGAAGATATATCTAATATTGGTGTGAGAGGGACAGATAATGGAATAGAAACGAGAAAGTATTTTACTAACTACTTCACCACTTCTCTGGGAAGTGTACCCTGGCAGTATAGTAAAGTCACACGAGTAAAGAAATTAATTATGTATCAATTAATTAATTATTTTGTTAAAAATACCAAGGTATAGGTGTTATACATAATAATCAAAGCGATTTTGATATATTGAATCTTGTTGTGTCGATTCATCAATCGATAACTGTCATTCGTTCATTATGATTCAATGTCGATACCCATCCCTAATTATTGCATAAGAAAAAATAAACAAATAACCTCTATGTTTTTCATCTAATCGTTTTTTTATAGTTTTGCAAGTTTTATCTCCAATTACTACTAAAAAGTCTAATAAAAACTTAAACTTACCGTATTTTGTTTTTTCTTAAGACGTCATACATGTCCAAACAGGAGCGGAATAAACATTACAGCACACTTCTTCCCACATTTTTCTTTTTAAATGTCTATCATGTTATTCTGCCTTAGAAGTATCATAAATTGCTGGTCTGTTTTGTATTTCTTGAATTAACATAGTTACATCGACCTCTGGCGCCATGATAATAGATCGCGTGCGTTACGTCCACCCCTAGCAAATGCAGATTGCCGACTAAAGTGTGCGCCGTCTGCGTTAGCGCGCGTTGAAGCAAACGTTCAATTTTTTTCACACACTTTTTGTGCGGAGCGGCGCGCCGCGGCGCGGTGCGGTCTGCCCGAATTACACGGATTTTTTGTTCGCCGGACTTTTTGCGCGTCGTGTGCGTTACTGCATATAATTGCATAGGTTCTATTTTCACAGACTAAAAAGTGCGTCACGGATAGTCTGTCGTCTGCGCAGGGCCTTAGCCATACCTAACTCAGTCATAGTTATGGATAAAGCTGCCTATCATTGTGTGCAAGTTGAGAAGAAACCGACTATGTCCAGTTTGAAAATTAATATGCAGAACTGGTTGCAAAATCATAACGTATCATTTTCTCCCACGATGATCAAAGCCGAAGTCTTGAGGTTGATTAATACGACCCAATCAGAAAAAATATACACGATTGATGAACTTCTGAAAGCTGCAGGTCATACTGTTCTAAGACTACCTCCATATCATCCAGACCTCAACCCGATCGAGCTTGTGTGGGCAAATATTAAAAATTGCCTGCCCAGAGATCACATTAATGCTACATTGGACGAGAAAATTACAATACTAACAAGGCTATTTTCCGAATTCTCTGCCGAACAATGGCAAAAATGCGATGACCACGTACAAAAAAGCGAACAAGAATATTGGAATCATGATATGAGATTTGATACTATGATGGACGAAATCATTATAAACTTACAAGATGATTCTGAATCAAGTTCAGAATCAAGTGATTCAAAGTATATGTCAGAGTAATTTCATATAAGTATATATTAATTAAATAATTTCATATATCATTAAAATATGTCAGAATAATTTCATATACTTAATTTGTTTTTGGTTTATTTTACTATTAATTACAATATAATTAGATAGGTACAATATAAACTTCTAAAAGTTCAATTGTTTTTTATTTATTCTTTTGAGAGATTGGTCATCACTGTCTAATCTCATGTGCGTTGCGAGCAGTAGGCAACCCGCCCCCTCACCCCTGTCGCCACTTAAGGCGCGGCCAACTACTTCCGCGCGCACATCTCAGATGAAAGAGGGAAAATAAATAAATATATCAAGCACCATAACCGAGCTCCAAGTCGGAGGAAGCCATCATAGACACAAAGCTATCATCGCCCTGACGCGACGTGCTCACGTGTCAGACGCACCCGTAGAGCGCGAAGCCCCAGTTGACGGCATTGGCGATGAGCAGCATGACGAGGCGCGCCGTGTACATCGGCCGCAGCCCGCGCGCCGGCATGGCCGCCAGCTCGCGCGCCGCCTGCTGCAGGCTCTGCTTCGCTGTACACACACACGCACCCACGCTGTTAGCATTGTGACAATTGTGATAAGGATACCAAACTTCTATACCTACATATTATTATAAATTAAAGTTGCTTTTCGTGTCTGTCTGTGTAACTACGTTGTTCTTCTAAACTAGGTACGCAACGATTTTTTATGTGATTTTCAACTTAATTCAAGAGGTTTGTGTGTATATACATATAATACACACAAACCTCTTGATTTAAGTTAATAATTAAGTGAATTAGGTTAATATTTAACCTTGTTTTAATAAAGAAATCTTCATGTTTTGCCATAAGTCATAAGAAACACTAGCAGTCCGCGAAGCAGGGGCGGCTGCCGGATCGCTAGTTGTCTATAAATTAAATACTTAGTATGATTGTTATAAAAATATCGCTAGTCGTCGTTATTTTTACGTATAATACGTACCCTGCGCTCGTCGTTCGTCTGCTAAGCTTGATAGTGTATTAGGTTAGGTTAGGTTAGCATTTATAATTAGCAATGTGAGGGCTATACAATGTGAATGTATGTGTCGTGTGAACCGCGTCTACTGACCGAGGCGGAACTGTCCCACGTAGTAAATGCGCAGCGACAGCAACAGGAAGGTGAAGATGTGCAGCACTGTGAACACGCTCCAGAACAGGGGCCCGCCGCCCAGCACGCCCCACACCACTGCACACAACACACACCTTACAGCACCTCGTAACTACGCCTCTCTCAGCAGTCCACGGCGACTGTGTCGCGTGTGGAAAGCACCGCCCGGCCTTGCGAGAGCCATCCGCAACAAATCAAAGGCAGACAATCGTTATGTTATTTTCTAGTCTAGTCTAGCCTGGGATCTATATTACATGTAGGGCTACCATCCGTCCTCCTTTCCCCCCCGCAGCCCCGTCCGGACTTTGTTGGGGCTTATTTATCCGAACTTGTCGAGATAAAAGGATTTCTTTTAGAAAATAAAAAAGTTATTTATTTATTCAAACTTTTCACACAAAAAGGTAGGAGATTAGGTGGCAGGTGCTTTGGTTGAGAGGGACAATGATAAAAAAAAACGGGTTGCACTCCGGGAGTGCCGGCAGAAGTGAAAACTTGAATATTAAAGTTGTGCATTTTTGATATTTTGGGATGCGGTCTACTCTCCCTCCGTCTTACGAATTTTCGATCAGGTCACGTGTCCTGACGCGAGCTCCGTCTTTAGAATTTTCGATCAGCCGATCGATTCTGTAAAAATCGTACCGTGAAAAGCTAGGTGAAGTGAGCTTGAGATTGAGAGTGAGCGGTCAATAGTGACAATCCCTAGCATTAGTTGGAATGACAGCTCACTCCACGCTCACTTCACCTAAGTTTTCACGGTGAGATGGTTACAGAATCGCACTGCTGATCACGTGTCCTGACGTGAGTTTAACATTTTTTACCCATTACAAAAAATTGCACAAGGCAGCTAAAGAAGTTTTCACTTCAAAAACTCTTAAAACTAGGTACACAAATAGGTTATATACACACTCATACTATTATTATACTATACACTTATAATATATACAACATGTAACATAATTAACGCACATCCTGAAAGTAGTTCTGTTCGGAATCGTTTCCTGAATCGATTTCTATCATTTTTAATATAGGTAATTTTTTATCCCAAAAATAATTAAAACTACGTAAATTACAGTCACACTAGGGTTTGTACAGTCAAAACAAACTGAAATGAACCGTAACTCAAGGCAAAAAGACTTAAAAGTGCAGTTTTATTTGTATTAATACAAATTCCGTCATTCAATCCAAAATAAAGAAAACTGAACCTTATTTCAAGCACGTTAAAGTCTTTACAAATACAGTTAAGTAAACTTAGCGATTTAACCGCACGCACACACTAACAGGCACTGGACAAAGGCCACAATAGATAAGCCAACAAAATACAAAATATTTCATGCTTGTTTTCGTCCCTTTCTCCTACAAACTAAAAACCTGGGATAGAGCGAGATAGCCACCGGCGCGGGCGCTAGCGCGGCTAAGATGAAAGCTAACTTCAATGTAAGCAATATTAGTCACGCGCGGACATTATTATTGGAAAGTGTTTTCGTAGTGTTTGCAAATAATTTTTCGCGCGCGATGTCTTTCCAATACAGAAATGTTCAGTACACCGAAATGGTGAGGCCTTTAGCACGATGTGGTGATAAAGTGGCTCTAGCTTGCAGAACATTCAACATTCAACCAAAGGTTTCGTACAAGAGTAGACCGCAGAACTATGTTAACTGCTACTCAGCGGCTTCGCGACCACGGAACGTTCCGTCCGAACACGACCATCGACAGGGGAGCAAATGTGCGTACACGTACTCGTCTTCAAAACGAAATACTGGATATTTCGATGAGAATCCCCATGCCAGTACCCGAGAAGCTGCGCCACGCTTTGAATGTAGTCATATGCATGTGTGGAGAATACTTCGTGGTGATGAAGAACATCCATTCCACCTCAGAAGATGCCAGGAGTTGACTCCAAACGATTACGCACCACGCTTGCAGTTCAGCCGCTGGTTATTAGAAAATTGGCAGCGGAACATAATTGGGACAGATGAAAGTACATTCACACGTGTGGGGATGTACAATCAAAACAACACACATTTATGGATGCACGAAAATCCTCACGCATGCAGAGTGGATTCCTTCCAATACCGTTTCTCAGTTAACGTCTGGGCCGGTGTCATTGGTACTTACATACTGGGGCCTGTGTTCTTACAAAGGTTAACAGGATACTCATATTTACTGTTTTTACGAGAAACTCTACCTACGCTGCTAGAAGACATACCGCTTCATAATTTACAAGAGGTATTCTACCAACACGATGGTGCCCCTGCTCATTTCACTAGGAGTGTTCGACAGCACCTTGATGATGAGTTTGGAGAGCGCTGGATCGGTCGCGGCGGCCCTGTCCAGTGGCCTCCCAGATCAGCTGATTTGACGCCTCTTGACTTTTTTTTTGTGGGGACGTATTAAATCGTTAGTTTATTTTAGTGAGACAACAAGTGCCGAGGACCTAAAAAATAGTATAGTGAATGCTTTTGAAATAGTGAAAAATGATACTGAAGTGCTTTCTTAAATTAAAATATCAATTACCTAAGGAAAAGGGCATTCAAATGTATTGAACAAGGTGGTGGACATTTTGAAAGTGTATTAAAAACACAACGTCGTATGAGTGTTTAGGCAATTAGTAAGGTAAGTATTTGATTTTTTAAATTATTGTAAATATCTTGATTCACATTGTAGCGGTACCTACAACACATGTGAGCAACGCTGACGTTCATTATTATTTACATTAGCATAACATTTTGTAACAAATATTGCCTAAATATTGGCATTGTATCATAATCAATAAACAAAATTATTCAGAGTCGACAGTCCAAAGCCTGAAAAGTGTAATGGAAAGATGCAATCAAATGTTTACTAGACATAAATAAACAACTTGATGCTCAGAGTTCGGACATCGGTTAATGTTCATATTTCTTTTTAACTAGTAAACCCCCAGTCACTTATGACGTAACATCTGTCACCGGTCCGTGTGTGTTGTTGACGCTGCTCACAAAAAAAACGTAAAGAATCGTGTATTGTCGGCTTTTTTCGGCACTAATACCTACAGTTGTGTCGAGCGGCGTTAACTCTCGTCTCGAACGCGAGCGAATACCTTCTAGGCTAACAAGACTCTCTTATCTACGTGTGCGACTGTGTGCGTTCGTGGATTTGTACTATGACCACAACATTCTTCCGGAATTAGTATAACTAATTTAATTAATAATCAATGCTTATACATGTTTCACAAAAAATTCAGTGTATGTATTATGATTATAACATAATATACTAATTGGGGTGTTTGAGGGTGTGCGTTAATTACGTTACATGTTGTATATACATATATGTATACAAAATCAAGGGAGAGAGGTGTTGAGATGACTACGTTATTTGATTTTCTAAAGTTCAATGAATAATTACTGAAAAAAGAAAGATAAGTAGGTAAAATGTCCGGACTTTAAATGTCTGGACAATGTTTGGACATGCTGGACATTTCCAATAAGTCTTTTTGTCAGAACTTTTCTTTAGAAATGGTAACCCTAATTAAAAATAACTGGCAGAACAAGGTTTCTTATGCTCCCTCGTTTGTTTTCATTGCTATCGATGAGCATTATGAAAGCATAAGGTATACTGCGGTCCGCCGGGGCTGCGGGTTGTTCGAAAGAGATACCGTGGCCCCTGGCACAGGCAACTGAAGGAACACGGGTGGGTTTTAGTCAGTAAAAGTCTGACACTGCCTTCTGCTCCGCCCAGAGCGGGAGAGGTCAGTTGATGATTTCCCACCCAAAAAAAAAAAAAAGGTATACTGCGGTACCGAGCGCGATTAGCACGGCGAGCACGCCGAAGGTGGCGTGCGCGCGCGCGTTGATGTCGGGATGGCGCGACTGGTAGATCTTCACCATGCTCAGCACGGCCAGCACGTACATGAACGCCGTATCTGTGCAACAATATCACTTTATTTATGAAAACTTCAATCAAGTATTAAACAAGTAATCGTCTTTTTTGTCTTATACAGGGTGACAGGGAAACTATACAGGGTGACAGGGAAACTATACAGGGTGACAGGGAAACTCGACGTATTCCTTGAAAGGGGTTATACTAGAGATCATTAGCAACAAATTTAGTTCAGTCAACTAGGGGTCAAAACAGGATGGATAAAAAATAAAAATTTTGCTGTTAAAGACCTTTTATTTCTGACATTATGTAAGTTGTGTTAGCATTTTTTTTAAATGATCACTCTTTTTTTACCGTTCAGAAAAGTATCAATTGAATGTTTGGAGCGGAGTAGTGTCAGAAAATTTATAAAAAACCGAAGAACCGACACAGGTCGGTAACCATCCAGTTTTAAACGCTAATTAACTGGACTAAATTTGTTGCTAATGACCTCTAGTATAACACCTTTCAAGAAAAAAATCGAGTTTCCCTGTCAGCCTGTATAAAGTAACAAGAAAACTGTACAAATATTTGTAGACAAACTTAATATCTAAAAATTTTCTATGTGAACTTACGCTAATACCTACAAAGTAAACAAAAACCGGCCAAGTGCGTGTTAGGCCACGCATAGAATAGGGTTCCGTAGTCACCCATTTCTACTTTACTTATATAGCCTGTATAGTAACAAAACCATATCGCGATTCAGTTTGGAATAAATGCACAACGCCAGATGGCGTTGTGCATTTATTCGATTTATTCGATTCGGTGGCCTGGAGAGTTTTTATTCCATTTTCCTGAAGCTTTGTATGTAGTAAGGAAATGAGCTGACTTTTGTTGGTAGGATTAGACAAAAAATCTTTTTGTTTCACTGATATTGATGTGTTCCAAGACAAATTGATATCAGCCGACCTCCTCAATTTGTGTCGTCGCCGTCGCCTCTGTTCTTGTGACTTCTTACAGTTAGCTGAGTTTGTGCACCCATCAAATACCACAGTACGACTCAATCCAGGATAGTGGCGGTTGATGTAGGTGATATATCCATCACAAATCGTGGCAAAACAGGCATCTTTTTATTTCTAAATTACTCTGTGCAGTAGGAATTCACCGTCCACTACTATGTCCATTTGAGACAGTTCAACAGCCTTGATAGTAGGCTCGAACAGGTTATACAGGACAGATTCGGTGGTCTTCCTCATCCCAATTTCATTAAACAGTGCCAAGGGAAATGGGGCCAACTCGTAGATACTCCAAGAATTCCATCAAATAGTCCCCTGATCGTTTGCTTATCTCATACACATTCGCTAAAATAGCAGTGTTGGGTCAAGTACAACCATTCATCTCAACGGCTGAACAGATTTGGATGAAATTTGGTAGGTTAGGACTACCTAGCCTACGGTACGGTACTACCGGTAGGTAGGATAGATTAGGACCTGGATTAACATATAGGCTAATCCCGAAATAACGCAAACGAAGTAGCAGGCAACGGCTAGTGTTTGATAAAAATCGTATTTTTCAAAAAATTTCACTTTTCCAGAACGTGTAGTTCGAAAATGGCCTACCCATTTTCGAACTACACGTTCCGGAAAAGTGAAATTTGAAAAAAGTGTATAAGATAAAAGTTGTAGAAAATTTTATGAGCTTTCATTACATAGAAAATATTTTTTTCTCTACGACGCACTATAAGATATTAGCGAAAAACTCTAAAGTGGGAATTTTTATCCCCCCCCCACTCCGGCTCACCCCCTAGACTCGGGGACTTTTAGTATGTTTACTCCCTCAGCACCCTGAACAACTTTCTGAAGAAATCGCTTAGGTCCCAGCTCACGCACTCTACAACACCTTTGTTGAGTGGACTATTATTATTATATTGTAAACAGAGGACGAGGAAAGCTGTCCTACAGTAATACAGCCTATAGCTATGCCATGCTATGCTATGCTCTGTTATATATGCCAGAAAACGTATTTGTTGTACTCACAATTGCTGGATAAGTATGGGCAGGTCAACCTAGAATCTAGACGTAAATATCTAGAAGCTTCTGTACTATATAGTATTGTTCATGGTGATTTTGATTGCATCGATCTCACGAGCAAACCATGTATGTTATGTAGTCCCACGCACCGTTAACATGCGTAGTACCCGAGCAGGTACCCTATTTTCTGTCAATACCTGCCGAACTAATTCTGGTTTACACTGCCCTATCCGTCGAATGGTTGAATCTTATAATTGTAATTTTGTTAATATTGATATTTTTGTATGCTCAAAATCCAAATTTAAATCTAATGTTATGAAAATGATTATTAGCCAATAATGTTAATTAGGAATGTAAGCTAATCTAGATTTTATTATTTATTTACTCATTATTAGTGTTAATTCTCAGTTGCCAAGCAATCAAATTAATTGGAATCTCTATTTTGCATGTTGTAATTAATACTTCGTTTATTTAATGATTGCTAATTGATATTTCTATAATTATTTATTATTAATGTGATGTAATTATTTATTATCTATCTAGTGGCACTCATTATCATATTTTCTCTTGTTAATATGCGGATAATGTAGTGGGCTGCAATATTGTTAATATTATGTATTATCATTCCTCTGTACCAACACATATTGTAGCTGTTTATTGTCCCTGAATAAATAAAATAAAATAGTTAGTACGGGGGTCTAGTAAACTAAAAAGATTCAATAGTACCCTAAATAATAAGTTAAATGATCTGGGCCATAATATCGATGATGCAAATAAATTGTACGAGGATTTCTTTTCGGTTGTGCACACTCAATTCAATAAAACTTTTGAAAAGAAAACAAAAATTATTTGCACTAATTTTATATTTAGTGACTGGGCAACTAGAGGTATTAGAATAATTAGGGAAAGACTGTTTGAGCTGTATGGCCTTAAGCCTTACATAAATACAGAAACTTTCAACAAGTATGTTGCTACATATTCAAAAGTTTTTAGAAATACCTGCAAGATAGCCAAAGCCCTGTACATTAGCAACAAAATCAAATCAGCAGAAAACATAATAAAAACAGTTTGGAAAATTATAAATAACGAAACGAGTAGAAATAAAAAACGAAACACTGATTACACATTGGAGTCTTCACGTGGTGCCATATGCTCTAATTTAGAAGTAGCTCAAGAATTTGTTAATTTCTTTACTAATATACCATCAAAAACGACGGAAGCCTTAAATTCCTCACCAGACGTATCACTTGAGTTTCTAAGAGCGAACGTTCCAGGCTGCCCGGTTGAGTTTCAATTTAGACATATAAACCCTATGATAGTTATAAAAACTTTTCGACAAATCAAAATCAAATTGACCGAAGATCTATGGGGAATGTCTATCAAAGTTTGTACATCCATAATCGAGACTATATCGCCATACTTAGCTTTAGTGTTTAATTTGTGTGTAGATCAAGGAGTCTTCCCAGATTTAATGAAATATAGTAAGGTTATTCCACTTTTTACATCTGGGGACAGCAAAGACACCAATAATTATAGACCAGTATCCGTGTTGCCGGTATTCAGCAAAGTATTCGAAAGGTAATGCTCAATCAAATGCTTAATCATTTTAACAACAACAAAATTTTACACGATCAGCAATATGGCTTCACCAAAGGACGTTGTACGACTGACGCCGGTGTCACTTTATTAAAACACATATTTACAGCGTGGGAGGAAGCCCAAGATGCCATAGGAATCTTTTGTGACCTCTCCAAGGCATTTGATTGCGTTAATCACAAAACCTTACTCTTGAAACTTGAGCATTACGGACTAGGTAAACTTGCGCTCAGCTTAGTAAAATCTTATTTACATGATAGACCGCAAAAAGTTCAAATAAATGGTATCAATTCACTTGGTTCACAAGGCTCGATATTAGGTCCTTTCCTCTTTTTAGTATACATAAATGACCTGCCTCATTTATTAAAAAACCAAATGGTGTTATTTGCTGACGATACTTCCTTAATTTTTAAGATAAATAGACGTGCATCAAATCTTGACGACGTAAATAACGCCCTACTGCAAGTGCAAAATGGGTTCACTGCTAATAATTTAGTATTAAATGGGAAAAAAACTAAATGCATAAGATTTGCTTTACCGAATGTTAAAAGTAGTGATTGTGACATAGTATTGAATAAAGAGAAACTAGAATTCGTCGATAATACTGTTTTCCTGGGGATAACGCTCGACTCAAGGATGCAATGGGGTCCTCATATAACATCTCTTGCAAGACGGCTAAGATCAGCAGCATATGCTGTAAGAACAATCCGTCAATTTACTAATGTAGATACCGCGAGGCTGGTCTATTTCAGTTATTTTCATAGTATCATGTCTTACGGTATTTTACTATGGGGACGGGCTGCAGATATCGAGTCTATTTTTATTCTGCAGAAAAGAGCCATCAGAGCAATATATGGCCTACGCAGGCGCGATTCTCTAAGGGAACTGTTTAAAAATATTAATATCATGACGGTACCTTGTCAATATATCTATGAAAACATTAAAATCTTTTCAGTAAAAGAGGTGACAGACACACCTATAGAACCTGAAATAGGGACCAATTAGTTCAACCAGGTTTCAGACTGGCTAAAGTAGACTCTTCCTTCATGGGGTACTGTTTAAAATGTTACAATAAAATACCTCCCCACATACTGCAACTCAATGAAACGAAATTCAAATCTTGCATAAAACGCGCACTATGCAGCCAAGCATATTATAAGTTGGGGGATTACATCGCTGACAAAAATGCTTGGCTAAACGCTGGTCCTGCTCCACAGGACGCATAAATAAATTGATTAGCATTTGAAAATACTTCACACATGCCTACCCTACCTACATACTGTTGGAGCTGCTGAAGATTCTAAAATACTATGTTTGCATTATATAAATTCAATCTCCTAGTATTATATAATTGCATAGAACGTATGTGAGTACTATGTTACATACTATAAAGCTACCATTTACTGGCTACATCTTTCATTGACTTGAATGTGCCTTGGCGGATGAGAGTATGTCATGCTCACTCTAATGTCTCGCTGATGGTGGCACATGTGTTGGATCATTTAGCTCCCTTCAAAATGGTTGACCTGAATGGTGCTAATCTATGCGTCATGTTCGTGAACGGGCGCCGTCAGTAGGGACTGGTCAATTCTTTGCTGCCATGGCTTATTTTAATTTAATTTAATATTTGAATCGTTTTTTTTTTAATCTTTTCATTACGGACGCTTTTAACGTTCTGCATCGTTCTCACATGCATAATTTTGAACATGAATGATGTAACCAATACTTTGTAACAATATTATTATGATTTAAAAGAGTGTCCATGGAGTTTCTTGCCCGTTCTTCTCCATAGGTACCTACTACGCTTTGGAATGGGCAACTAGCTTCATCTTTTTGACTGACTGACCCTTAACAATTCAAAAGTGCCTGTAATTGGTTTATTTGAAAAAAATATTATGAGTTTGAGTTTGAGTTGGGTCAAGGTGAATCGGTTTCGTAACCACCTAAAAAATGAGTTACTGGGTATCTAATTTTATGTTGTTGTTAATGGTTTTCGATCTGCCATGCAATTATTGCCTGACTTCCGGTGCCCCGATTATTTATCTTATGTCGTGGCCAGATCTTAGAATTGATCATTTCATGAAGTGTTCGGTCATTTCATGAAATGGCTACGGCCACGGCATAATTATATAGTATAAATGACTTTCCCCGCTGCTTTTACTTTTGCGAGTATTTTCTGTACGCTGATGATCTAAAGTTTGCTCGAAGAATCGAATCATCAAGCGATATCGCGCTTCTACAAGATGATATATGATACAGAATTGTTGAATTGTGTGAGACAAACAAAATAGAGCTTAAATTAAGAAATGTTACCATTTGTCATTTTCAAGAAAGTCTCACCTGTGTAGTCGGAGTACTTCATAGGCATTGAAAAATACAAGAAGTGGATGCAATTAGCGATCTGGGAGTACTTTTAGCTAAAAAAAAACTTTTACTTTTGTCCCTCACGTCGAGAATATCCAAAATGTTAGGGTTTGTGCTAAGAAACACCAGGGGCTTTAAACAGGTTGGTACCAAAATAATGCTGTATTATAGCCTTGTATGTACGAAGCGTCCTTGAGCATTGCAGTATGAAGACCACACTAGGTCACACATACATAAGTTACTTCGTTAGCTTCTCTCCTATAGATTCTATAAAAATCGGCTCAAGTATTTCTAAATGAACTCGTTATAAACCCATTAATTCATTTCATTTTCATTTATTCATTTATTTGCCTGAAATATGGTATTTTACAGATTTTATAACACATACACTATAGTTCTTCATATTCCGCCTACTAAATTCGGCATACAAAATAATATTGTGACAATAATAATAATTCTAATCAATCAGGCATATTATCTCCGGGTGTTCTCGTCTAGCTAACGGAGAGTACTTGCATAGACACAACCTGGTAGCCAGGATAATCCATCAGCAACTTGTTCTGAAATACAGCCTTGTGGAATCTGAGGTCCCGTACTACAGGTATGAGCCCGACCCAGTTCTCGAAAATGGAAATATCACATTGTAGCGGGATCGATCCATCATCACTGACAGGACTATTGTTGCCAATAAGCCTGATATAGTGGTGGTGGATCGATCAGAGCGACGCGCAATGATTGTTGACATAACCGTCCCGCATGATGAGAACCTCGTGAAAGCCGAGAAAGATAAACAAGCCTCGACCAACACCTGAGGAGGCTCTCGTTGGGCAGCTGGATCAAGGGCTTGATTCAGAAAGCGGTACTTCTGGACACGGCTCGCATTGTCAGGAGGTTCCTCTCTCTGGAGCCCTGACCACCGGTAGCTTGGACCCTGTTCCCGATACCGGTGGGCTACTATTTTTTATATTTTTAAATGTTTTTTTAATCTTTTTGTAAAAATATTTAAAAATGTAATTTGTAAGTTTTAAAATGAAATAAAGGAGATTCTAATAAGAGCTGGCAACACCAACGTCAACAAGTCAACGTCCCGATATTTTTATATTTTTGTCAAATACAATTTTAGAAGCAGTTTTTATAATAGTTATTGTGAATTACCATAAACCGAATACTCCAACCAGTTTTCCTTTTAATAAATAGAATGAACAATAATACAATAAACTTTCACCAAAAACTGCGGAACCGGATGTGACATCTGTCATGTTACCTCCGGTAAAACACAAGAACTAACAAAATATCGGAATGAAAAATGTTGACAAGATCAGCCGCAAGACGTGCACGCTCACCACCACCGGACTCTTCGCTCAGCTCCGCCTCGCCGCCGCCGGTACCCAGCCACACTGTGAGAGCTGTGACGACACCGGCCGCGGTAGTTGCGTCGAGCTCGAGCGACGAGTATTTCTCTCCGCCCACGACGCCACCACCTGCTCGTCGACGGGGAGGACGCCGGCCGCCGGACGGCTTAGGACCTCGAGGCCCACTGGCCTCTGATAGGGTCCCAGCTCCCGGCGGAAGTGTGCAGCGCATGAGATGGACACGATCCATCAATGAAAATGTCATGCGCTCATACTATGGGGCTACAGAGGGAGGAAACAATCTGACCGCGTACCGTGTTCGGATGCTCTCTCTTTTTCAGGTGCTTGAGCCAGCTGTCAACGTTTCGGCACAACGACTATCGGATCAGGTGCGGGTTATTCAACGTAATCATATGTTAGATAACACTGTACTTGATCGCCTGCGAAGTGAAATGCAGAGTAGCCATGTCATCGCCCACCAGTCGCAGACTACTGCAGTACTTCCTCAGTGTAACACTAGCCATGCTGACGATGGGAGTAATGACAGGGCTACAAATGTAAGTATCCAGTGCAATGAGAAATTGAGGAATGCTTTGGAGGGTGCGATTCGGGAATATCGGTTCATGTCGCCCGAACTTAGACCACGTTTACCTCGTTTGCCCATGCATAACAAAAATAGGGCGCTGGTGGCGGTTCTGTATGCGCAGTTGTCAAGTCATTTTGATGCCTGCGAAGACTTCACCGATACTCATTCAATTCTGTACTGCGCGGCTGTAGCGGCATGTCGTGTAGCTCACGTCAAATTTGTCAGTGACTCTAGAGCTATACGACCGAAACCAGCCATACCAGCTTGGCAGTGCAGAATTGAACGCCGTATTGGTGGGGCCAGAGCGCTCATCGGCAAACTAATCTGCTTCAGGGAGGGCAATACTCGCCCTAGAGTGATGCGCTTTGTGAAGCGGGCGTTCTCGGGGACTGATATCAGTTTTCGAGATTATTTGTCCCGCGTCACAGAGCGTATCGACTTCCTGAAGCAGAAGATCTGTGCATGGGCAAACCGTATTCGTCGGTACAGGCGGAGAGTGGAGCGGTACACTCAGAATCGCACATTCCAGAACAATGAAAGGTGGGTTTATAGGGCTTGGGAGCGACCGGATCAATGTGTGACTGACACGCACCTACCGGATGATGACGCCATGTGTTCGTTCTGGTGAAACATCTGGTCGGTGCCTGTCAGTCACACCGAAGGTGATTGGACTGGGAAGATCGAGCAAACGTGCGATCTAATATCAGAAATGGGGGCACTTATCATCAGCCCCCAAGATGTTGCTCGTGCAGTCCGTCCGTTGCCTAACTAGAAATCTCCAGGGCCGGACGGGCTAGAGGTAAGAACGGGAAGAGCTACTCCTCATTGATATGGCCATAAGCCAACAGGTTCGTCGTTCTCGAAAGGATCTGTAGACATGTTGGATAGATTATAAGAAGGCCTATGACTCGGTGCCACATACATGGCTCATGAGGGTGCTGGAGTTGTATAAAGTAGATACAACTCTGCGTACCTTCCTGATGACGTGTATGGGGCAATGGAGGACGGTCCTTCGCTATGCAGGATGTCGAAATATCCAGAGGAATAGCGAGCCGATAAGGATCGAGCGAGGTATATTCCAGGGCGACAGTTTGAGTCCGCTTTGGTTCTGTTTAGCCTTGAATCCTCTAACCACGCTGCTAGAAGATTCAGGTCAAGGCTATCAGCTGAGGAGAGGTGGTCAGGTTATATCTCACCTCCTCTACATGGATGACCTAAAACTCTTTGCCCCCAACAATTTGCAACTGATGAAGCTACTGAAAATTACTGAAACTTTCAGTAGCGCCATCAGGATGGAATTTGGTGTGGACAAATGTGCGGTCATGCATGTAAAGCGAGGGGAGATTGTGGAATCCGTGGGAACCTAACTCTCGGATTCCACAAACCTTAGAACCCTCTCCGCAGCTGAAACCTATAAGTATTTGGGTATGTCGGAAGCGTTGGGCATCAATGTTACTGACATGAAGCAATCGTTGAAGGAGCGCTTCTTTGGCCGCCTGAAAAAAGTATTTAATAGTCTTTTATCAGGCGGAAACAAGGTGCGCGCCTTCAACGGTTGGGTCATGCCGGTTTTGATGTACTCTTTCGGCATACTCAAATGGACTCAAACCGTACTCGACGCCCTGGATAGGAGGGTCCGTACGCTGCTAACTGCAAATCGAATGCATCACCCACGGTCATCGGTAATGAGGCTGTATATCCCGCGAAAATGTGGAGGCCGAGGCTTTTTAAACGCTAAGACCCTCCACAATCGCCAGATATGCAGTCTCAGGGAATATTTCCTAGAGACCGACGTGGGGATGCATCGAGATGTGGTCGCGGTGGACAAGGGCCTCACCCCGCTCTCTTTGGCCCTCCGCCCTACATGGACCCGATGTAGATCTACTAGCGTCCGTAGCCTGGTTGCGTTTCGGTGACCTCTTTGGAGAAACCGAAGGTTTTGTCTGTGTAATTATGGACGAAGTTATGATGACGAACAATTACCGGAGATTTATTGTGAAAGACGGCACGGTTGACATCTGTCGGGCATGCCACCGGCCGGGAGAATCAATCAGGCATATTATCTCCGGGTGTTCTCGTCTAGCTAACGGAGAGTACTTGCATAGACACAACCTGGTAGCCAGGATAATCCATCAGCAACTTGCTCTGAAATACAGCCTTGTGGAATCTGAGGTCCCGTACTACAGGTATGAGCCCGACCCAGTTCTCGAAAATGGAAATATCACATTGTACTGGGATCGATCCATCATCACTGACTATTGTTGCCAATAAGCCTGATATAGTGGTGGTGGATCGATCAGAGCGACGCGCAATGATTGTTGACATAACCGTCCCGCATGATGAAAACCTCGTGAAAGCCAAGAAAGATAAACAAATCAAGTATCTTGACTTGGCTCGCGAGGTTGTCGACATGTGCGATGTGGACTCAGCGATCATTGTACCGATAGTCGTGACAGCCAATGGCTTAATAGCCAAGAGCCCCGACCAACACCTGAGGAGGCTCTCGTTGGGCAGCTGGATCAAGGGCTTGATTCAGAAAGCGGTACTTCTGGACACGGCTCGCATTGTCAGGAGGTTCCTCTCTCTGGAGCTGACCGCCGGTAGCTTGGACCTTGTTCCCGATACCGGTGGGCTACTATATTTTATATTTTTAAATGTTTTTATACTTTTTATATTCTAATATTTAAAAATACAATTTATATGATTACATTAAAATAAAGAAGATTCTAATAATGTTTTTTTTATCCTTTTGTTTATAAAAATATTTAAAAATGTAATTTGTAAGTATTTAAATGAAATAAAGGAAATTCTAATAAATTAATAACTCAAAGAGAAGTTATTGATGCCTTGTTTCTCTATAAATTGATTAGAAATGAAATTGACTGCCCAAACCTTCGAGTCTCCTAAAGTTTCGTGCCGCAGCCCGATATCCGCGAATTTCTATCACACTACTATACACATATGTAGAAATGTGAACAGGAGAAGAGGCAAGGAGGCGTGTCTGTGTCGTCGCGGCATACCCGAAACGACCATGCACTAGGCAAATGCCCGTCTCCGCGAACTAGTGCGCTTTCGACCGTGATCGTAGAAAAATATAAGAAGCCGTGTTGTTCAGCGGTTTCTGGTACAAACCGACGCCAAAACCAAAACTTTGTAAATCATGGAATCACTTACCTAAAGTCCGGCGTTTCAAAATTCGCCAAAGATGTAAACAACAATGGCCGCTCGAAATTGTCTATGATTTAGTGATGTGGTGGTATGAATCTTAAGTTTTGGTGCTATCGATGTTACGATTTTTTTTAGTAGTGTTTCATCAGTATTTTTTATATTGAGATATAAGTTATATTCTAGTTAACTTCATAAGTTAAGTTAAGTTTGATTTGATTTGAAAATCGTGAAAACGAACAAGATATTAATACAATTATATTTTGCACTGGTTGCAAAACGCGTAGTTACAAACTGTAATCGAAATAAATTGATAAATATTACCTCAGATGTCAAACATACCGTCCTGCACAATATATTGCCGGTTATTCGTCATAGCTTCGTCCTTAGGCACATAGTATAACAATACACTAGAACTCTAGTTAGCTCGGGCGTTTTAAGATCGCTTGAAGCGGCTATGATTGAGAGTTTCAATTCCCAGAAACAGTTTTTCCACATTCGAACCCGAAAGGCGACATTGGGCAATACGTTGGTTCGAATCCACGTTAAGCTGTTCTCTTTTTTAAAGTATTCGTTATAAGTCATAACAAATTCAATATTATAGCAGTATAATATTTTAAAACTTGAGGAGTCCCTGTATTACAAATAGACCTACGACGTTATTTAATGAGGAAAAAAGACTGCATCTTTATTAAGTAGAACGCGGGTTAGCTCCAACAGCATCTTGAAAATCCTAGCCGAAAAACAAGATTATTGTCAGTCTAACAAATAAAAATTAAATTGTTTTTTTTAACAAAGGAGTATTAACTCCTTGTAGAAATAGTCCATATTTTTTATGTCAATCACTAGCATTTCAATGACAAGATAAATTTAGACGAGACAAAAAAGGATGTCAGCCGTATGACTTTTGTAAAAATTCAAAATCCGTCCCAGTTTTCGCTTTTATTGATAAATATAATAGTATATTTAAAAGTTTAGAAACACGCACATGGTGTGAAAGTGAGTGTGATTATACACGTCGCGGAACGGTCCTGGGTGCGAACTCACCGCCTTCACACCTATGTAAAATCCTAAACAGTTGCAGTAATCTTACCGATATACACCATGACAGGTCCAGTAATTTTTATAAAATAATGTACGAGCACTCTTCTCACAACCAATGATCTGGCTATTGAATGGTAATTTTCAGATTTATGTATTAGTATTAAACTATTGTTCTAATTTATAAATTTTACTCTTACCAATCTGTTATTTTATTGTAGAACTAGCTTCTGCCCGCGACTTCGTACGCGGATCCTGTTGCTTATGCCAGCGACAACGGGGTCGTCAAAATCGAAGATCTAAAACGTCTGCTGTCGAATTCTATTCTATATTCTAAGAGCCCGGGGACGGGAAAACAGCGTGATGCGCGAGACGATTCAAGACGTTCCAGATCTTTCATTTTTGTAAGTCAACAGGAATTGCCCATCAGACTAAACAACTTTTGCCAAGACGTCATTCTTATATATGTTATAGTGTCGCTGGGCTTTGGAGTTCCATAACAAGTCTTCCAGATCTTCAAATGTATTCTCACAGCAGAAAATGCTCTTCAGGTGGAATATTTTTTGCTATGGCACCATTTTTATATCTCTTATACTTTAGCTGGTCTGTTGCGGTTCTGCATCAGGTGTTCCATTTTCCAAAATAAATTATAGCCTATATGTTGCCCAGACTTAATACCTATACAACAAAAAATTTTTCTTCCCGTAATTCCGCAGTGGATCCCAAGGGTACACTGAACAGAAACACTCAAAAGATGCGTCCCATACTATACTATAGCTTAGATCCCTCAAAAACTATTTGGCTTCGTAAACTCAAAATTTGAAAGTTCTGTAGTTAATTTACTGGTAAGAGACGCCAGGTTAATAAGGAAATTTAGGAGACGTCGAATAACAGAACTGTTATAATTTACTGTAACACTTCTGTGTAAACAACGTTCGTTGTTTTTGCCTCGGTCTCATTCAATATGTACAGCGAGTCAGGACTGGTGACGCGGGAGCAAGCGACGCACAGTTGTCCGTGTGAGAAGCAGCTCGTCCTGAGGTCGACACCCGCAGCCTTCAGTGTCTGCCGCTGTGACTTATTTATTGTCATGGCGAAGCACACGCTCACAGGAAACTGCACGCGCTTGAATTGAAAGGGGTAATTGTGGGGAATCAGTGGTATACGTGGTATAAACACTGTCTCGCCGACACCACAACCCGTTAGAATTTCCGCCTCAATGATATTTCCCCATTGCACAGTTTCGGTGGAGTGAGATTCCGAAGAAGCATAATTGGGACACCGACCTTTAGCTTAATGGTGTGCGCTGGTAGTCCACTTGCACTGAGGGAATTGAGAAATTCTACGGGGTAATGTGTGGCGTCATCTTGGTCGACAACAGTGTTTATTGAAGTGTAGATCACTTCATTTCCCTCAATTTCCGCGAGAATGCATTCATTGATCGCTGAAGCTTGGTCGTTTCTGGGTGTTAAAATTGCTCGTTCTCACACCCAAGAATTATCTTGGTGCGATATCTTATTGATGTCCCCGTACACCAGGCGAATCAAATCTTCTAATGTGGACACCACTCTCCCAAGTATCTCAGGTTGAACCACCTGGCCACCGTCTACTGGTAGCGTTCCCTCACCCAATTTTAAGAGAACATCGGAAAATTCTTGGGCGTGTACATTCCCGCCAAGCTGTGTTCTCATATTCATCGTTAAGCGCAACCTATGAATATGTGGCCATAAGAAAGAGCATTTCAACGAAGCATTCACCTCATCAGCCCTAGTTCCTTGCGTCACCACAGGCAGCGTTTGTCGGAAATCGACGCTAAACAGAACTGTAACGCCACCCATCATTTGCTGGTTCCTGCGGATGTCCTGCAAAGTCTTGTTTACCGCCTCTACTGCTTTTCTGTACACCATAGTGCATTCATCCCACACGATTAAAGAGCAATCTTTAAGCACACGCCTTTTGTCACTGTTGCGTGACACTCCACAAACAGGTGTTTCATTGCTCTCTAAATCTATGGGAATCTTAAACATTGCGTGCGCTGTTTTGCCACCAGGAAGCAGTGTTGCGGCGATTCCTGACGATGCTACTGCAATGGCAATCTTGCCTTGCCTCCTGACCTCTGCGAGAATGCCAGCGGTGACAAATGTTTTCCCTGTTCCACCAGGAGCATCCAAGAAAAACATTTTGCCTTGGCCGAGCCCAACGCTTTCAAGGATGGTGTCGAAAATTGGCTTTTGCTCTGAGGTAAACTTAGAGACATGATCATTGACGACGGTACTCATAGCTCTTGAATCAATTACCTACAACAAATGTGCTTGGTAAGATATAACTTAGAACCAAAAGTTTGACTTGTCTTTATGATAGTGTAGCTTGTTGTACCACCAATCAATTTGTTTAGTAATATTGGTGTGAAACTCTCCATACAATTAGGACATGTAAAGTTCTCAGATTTCATAACAGTATCGTTCCTAATGCACATAAAAAATGCAAAATCTAAAAAAAATATTTTACGATTTTTTAAAACAATATTATAAGGATTTGAACTCGCACCATTTAGTACGGCAAACGGTCGCCTGACCTTACCGCTAAATTCCCCGTTGACATATTGTTGAAATAACTGTTCCCTTGCAATTTATAATATTACTGCCCCGCTCCTTTATAAAAATAGCGTGATTATTATGTTCCCAGAGTTAAATTATTATTAACTAAATAAATAACATGTCATTTTGTGCATTCAATTATTTTGTGCATTCAATTCCGAACAAAAACCTTTTAAAATCAATATTGCTTACCTCCCATAACATACGGCGTGATAATATGTAGTCTAAAGCCTTCCTTGGTTTACAAAGAACATTTTTGCTGATTTTCAATTGAATCTATCCAGTAGTTTTGGCGTGAAGCCATACCATACACACAGACAAACAGAAAAAAATTCTAAAAATTCACTTTTTGTCATCAGTTACGTTTTTCTAACAAAAGCCACTTATTTTTTCTCGAAAATTCTCAATGTACAGTTTTTCTTTCGTTACTGTTTTATTATATGTATAGATTAAATTTTTGTTATTTTTGTCACACACGAATGACCAAATATTATGAAATAATGTTAATGAATCTATGTAGTGTGTATTTTAGCTTTATAATGTAATATGTTAAACCAAAAATTGTGCATGTTGTGTTTGTGTAAACAATTGTTTGCTAAACTGAATAAATAAATAAAGTTTTTTAACGTTAAGCAAAAAAGACAGAAAAGTTTAAGATATCCTAAAACAATTTGCGTTTTCAACCAATTAGCAACAGAGTTATTTATATCAGTAACAGAAGTTAAATGCTAGAGATAAACCACGCGGACATTCATTCAAATCCATGAGGTCGGCATCATTACCCTGAGTTACTTATTTTGCGACGCGAACGTACCGAACTGGAAGTTGAGAGCATTAGGGCACACGTGGTACGTGGCCGACAGCAGCCCCACCATCATCATGGCGGCGCCCAGCGACGACAGCAGCCCGTAGTGCGCCGGGATGCCGTACTCCTGCGGGAGGACACATGTACTGCCTGACTGCTGCTTCCACTCAGTCGATGTAACGCTGATACGTACCTCGTCCCTGGGCTTCCTCTTCCGACGCATCTTGCGGCGCCGCACCTGCAGCATAAACAGCGCGCCCAGCAGCAGATAGCCGGCGTTGGAGAACACGTGGTTGAAGTCCGAGACGCCGCCCCACGGGTGCACGCACAGGAAGTTGTAGTAGCAAGCGTCCAGAGAGCCCGTCGCGTTCAGCACCTGAGACAATCTATTGAGCGGCCGGCTTCAACTAATAACGTACCTTCGTAGCGGTACTCACGATCTGGTAGCCGGCGACGAACTGCAGCACGGGCAGCGAGTAGAACAGCGCCACGGTGTAGAGCGTATACAGGTAGCGGTCGGAGCGCGCGCCCAGCACGCGCGCGCGCCGCCGCGCCAGCGCCGCCACGTGCAGCCGCGCTGGCAGCCCGAACGGCCGCGACTGTGGACGACTTCACATCACTCGGCTGCTGAGCGAGCGCCTACGGTTGATGCCCACCGAGCAAGGGCTATTGGGTTTTTCCATTGGAATGTCTCAGTAGAAACCCAGAGTTCGGAAGCGAGTGTTGTGCGAGTGCACCCGTGTTTTGCGTACACTGTGCGTACTTGGCTATTCTCCGATAAACTTGGCCGCCGTGACCGAACTTCGGTCAGGAGGATATTATTATAATGAGCCTGGGTGCTACTGTTGATCATTCCTAATGACCAGTTCTCTCTTTATCTCTCACAGAAAAAACCAGTTGAACTGAGGCATTATAAAATGTCTTCATCTAAGTAAACGCTTAACTTGACTTGATATTAAATATGCTACCTGATCTCTATTAGCTTGTAGCACGTAGATCCCGTTGCCGTTCTGTTCGGTCTGCACTCCGCGCGTGTTCGTGTCGCCGTCGGGGATGTCGGGGATGTCGGTGGTGGCGGTGGTGACGTCCGTGCGGCCGGCGAGGTGCTCGTCAGTCGCAGGCGCGGCGTCGGGGCCGGCGGCAGTCTCTCTAGTATTGTTTGTTGATCCTCTTCTGTCACTGTCAGGAGGACTGGTGTCGGTGGCTGTGGTAACGCTGTCTATGAACCCGGTGGTGACGACGGTGGTGGCAGTGCCGGACTCCTCTTCCTCTTCGTCTGTGTCACTGTTATCACTGCTGTCAAATGTTGCCGCTACAAAAAAGGTGGTAGATAAAAAATAAATTATAACATTTATTAAGATGTAGGTTTATCATCCCCGATCAATAAGCCACGGGAAAGTTCATATAAGGATAACAGCAAACAAACAACAAAGGCTCGTATTTAATTTCGGGCACCATCTTCGCTCTCCTTGACCGATTTCCACAAGTAAAGTTGAACCTCTAGAAACTTGGGCACAAGTTAGTCTTGTGTTTGCGCTAGAACTCACTGGAGTGTCGCCGCCGTCGCCGCCCAGGTGACATGGACATTGTGCTTTCCACCTCCGATCTTGTAACTTCATCAGGCTCTGAAAAATGGAAAAATACTCGATTAGAGAATGCATTTTTAATTATTAACTCATTGAGGGGTGGTAGGCGAATTCATAGCGTTTAAATATATGTTTTTTTCCTACTTTCGATTTCACCCATATTTTGTAGGGACATGAATCTACCCACAATCATGCCCCTTTTAAGGCACCTTACTCTTAAAATCTAGGGACCTAAATATTCAGCCAGTGGCTTAACAATAGGGTGACAGGACGGGCAAAATGCCAAGGGCCCCCAGCCGGAGAGGGCCCACGTCACGAAAGGGTCTAGAGCACAGGAGGAACCTAATAATCCCCCTGACCGATTTCAGTCACGGTGGCCCATCTCAACGGAGATTAGTCAGGTTCGCAGGAGATATTAATGTGCACAAGTGGGTGCGCAAAAACAGGTGTACTGTCTGTTCCTTTACTCTCATAGTCCGATGGGACGGAAATCCGACACGACCGGGGAGAGATCAGTCGCAGGACAAACTGCTTTTACGTGCTTCCCGAGGCGCGCGGGTGTCACACCGCCAACTTCCAAACTCCGGGCTGCTACTGAGAAACTCCTAATGGAAAAACCCAATAACACTTTGCTCAACCTGGGAATCGAACCCGGGAGCTCACGAGCCCAATAACACTTTGCTCAACCTGGGAATCGAACCCAGGAGCTCACGAGCCCAATAACACTTTGCTCAACCTGGGATTCGAACCCAGGAGCTCACGAGCCCAATAACACTTTGCTCAACCTGGGAATCGAACCCGGGAGCTCACGAGCCCAATAACACTTTGCTCAACCTGGGAATCGAACCCAGGAGCTCACGAGCCCAACGGGGCACTTGAACAACCCAATATTACAGCAGGAACTCCAAAGGCGCTCGTAATTGATGTAATTTTTTAGGATTACATGAGGTTAAGCTTAAGGATGCTGGGGAGTTTGTAGCGCCACTTCTTCCCAGCGATAGCACTAGGAAGGGGTGAAGGGCGGACGTTTTTGGGGCACTGTCTTTTGTAATTTTGACGTTCGACAAGTGCTGATTCTCAAATCAGATTATAAAATCCATAGACGACAAAAATATTGCTCTGAGTGCCATAAATAATAAAGTGCCAAATTATCCTAAACTGATAATTTAATTATTTGAATTACGAGTGCCTTTGGAGTTCCATTTCTATATTTCTCGATCACATAGTAACGGTCAAAACACAATTGTTCTGTTTTTGAAATATATTTATAAACTTAGTAACTATTGTGTCTGATGCTGTAAGTTTTCCAAAAATAATAAAATAAAAATATCTTGAGTCGTATAAAAAATAAAAATATAATGGATTAAGGGCTGGTTTTTTAATCGACAGATAATTTTTATTCGTGGAATAAAATTGACGTCTGACAGTTTTTATAAAGAATAACTGTTAAAAATTCAAAATTATTCTTCCTATAAAATTATCTGGTGTTGGTAAAATCCGCCCTAAATGGTGCAGTCATTACCTATTTCATTTCAGAATCATCAGCCTGCAGCAACATTACCGTGCTGCAGCAGTGCACTGCCAGATACAGGTCTTTCCTATTGCACGCCATTCAATAAAATTTTTGGCAATTCTCATCCAGCTGATACTTACTAGTCAGCCTGCGAAAATCGTCAGTCCACGTAGCCCGAACGCGTCCTAGATTCTATATTTTGTAGCAAGCTTTTGGAAGTAAAAACTTCTTTAGGTGCGTTGAGCGATTTTTCGTATGAGGGGGATATCTTATGGGTTGGCGTCACCGAAATGCTAATGCCGAGTGCCGATAGATGTAAAAACCAGACTAATGTTAATATTTCAATTTACAAATTATAAGATACCTACTACAATTTTTTTTAAACCACCTTTATTTCGTAGTTTTAAAAGTTATCACTTCTGTCGGCAGCCCATCGGGGTCTCCGTGGCTCCAGTACAGTTTTAAGTTAGTAAGACTAGGAATGAAAAAAGGGGGTCATGGTCCTAACTTCACTTTGGAATGGGCAACTAGCTTCATCTTTCTGACTGACCAAAACCTTGACAATTCAAAAGTGCCTTTAATTGGTTGTTTGTAATACTGCTTTGAGTGTGAGTTTATTTATCCGCCCCCTACATAATATAGCATAGAAATGTAAAACTAATATTGAATTAATTAATGTAATAAACTGGTTAGCAGACAATAATCTTCATGTTAATATTAATAAAACCAAAGTAGTACAATTTCAAACAAGCAACTTGTCAGCTACACCAACAATAATTCGACATGACACTACAATTTTACAACCGGAACCATCGGCTTTATTTTTGGGTATAATAATTGACAACAAACTGAATTGGAAGGAACATGTGGAAAGAGTATGCAGTAAGCTTGATAAGTTTGTATATGCTCTTCGCAAGTTAAGACTAGTGTCCAGTAAAAAAACAGTCCTAAATGCATATCATGGTTATGTTTCATCAGTATTACGTTACGGTCTAGTTATATGGGGTAATTCAGTGGACGTCGACAGAGCGTTTAAAGTACAAAAAAAATGTATCCGAGCCATGAGTGGAGCAGAATATTTAGACCATTGCCGACCATTATTTAGAGAATTAAAAATTCTCCCACTCCCGTGTCTGTATATTTTTGAGGTTTGTTTATTTGTTAAAAAGTACCCTCATTTATTTTCATTGAATGAACAAGTCTCGAAAAGATTGAATAAAAAAAATGCTGGCAAACTGTTGGTTCCTCCTCAGAGACTGCATCTCTATAGTAGAAATGCCAGTTGTATGACGATCAAAATTTATAATAAATTACCATCTGCGTTCAGAATGTTACCAATAGATAAATTTAAATGTAAAATGTTTGCTTGGCTATTAGAAATGTGCTTTTATTCAGTTAGTGAATTTCTAAATCATAATTTTTGACATTGTAATGAATATTCTATGTTATTAGTATTTTGGCATAATATCTATAATTATTACTTTACTATAGAGCTTATATTTTGGACATAACATTGTTTATTTTGACATTTTAATTATATTTCCTGACATTGCAATTAATCTTAATATCACTGTATTACTTTGACTTAAGAACTTGTATTTTGGACATAACAAATTAATTTTCATTTTACTTTTTGACATTTTAATTAATTTAGTGATGATTTGAATGTGCTTAACTTTTTTTTTATATTTCTACGCCAGCAATGGTAGTATATGTGGAACATTATTAGTGTAAGATCTCAAAATACCATATACTTGGAAATAAATAAATTATTATTATTATTATTATAAAATATAGCAAATATGAAAATACGATTTTAGGAATCACTATAGATAGGAGATCCCAGACTACATAAATTGTACGTAAGTAAATTTGGTCGCCGGCATACTTACTGCGAGCCAACACCGCACGCGGGCCCACCAGTCTCTTCCAGCGTGGCCAGCGCTGCACCAGCACAAGCGCGCCGAACAGCACGTAGAACAGCACGAACAGCGCCAGTGTCAGGCCCGCGCCCACCATGTACTGCGCGCGAGTGAGCGCCGCCTGCAACACGTTGCAACTCGCACGTCACACGCGGTACAGCGCGAGCTCGAGACCGCGGCGCCCTGTACACTGTACGGACTGTACCTGCGTGTGCAGGGTGAGCGCCTTGCGGCGCGGCGGAGGCGCTTCGCTGATGCTCTGCTGCTGGTCCAGCATGGCGGCCTCCCACAGCCAGTCCACCTCAGCCGGTTCCTCTTCGCGGCATGCTTCGTCCGAGTGCTGCACTACTGATAGTATGTAGAAACCCTGCGGGTATCGGTTGCGCTGAAAACCAACAGAGACACTTCACTTGCTAACTTTTAATTTATTTGTCCTCTAGGCAAAAAATGGTGATAGATAGGTACAATAATATAGTGTAATGGTTTTAATTACCGACAGCTGCACCCCGCCAGATCGCATTACGGTCATCCTTAACGTTGAAACTTCTATTTCCTCCAGAGTCTCTGCTATCGGGCACTGAAACATTGTCACGAATCACCACAATAATTATATACTTACAGTACAGATACGTCTCCCTCAGGCGTTTGTAAGTAGGTACCGCTGTGCACTGTGACGAGAAAAGGTGATACGCCTTCGTAAACGCAGGTATGTACACAGGGCACAGTTAATTAGTTTACATCGCGCATACTTCGATAACTGTCATTATTATTGTGTGGGTATACGTAATATATACACGTGGTTAAAGATAAAATAAACGCGTTCACAATGAAGGAATACGAGCCCATATTTTAGTCCAATTTAACAAGGTTCCCACAGCTAAGTGGTATAAGCGCCTGCGATGAAATTCCTCAGTTGGGATCGACACGAGTTCGATCCCAACTCAGGAATTTGATTTTGCTGCTTTTTACTTTTTGTTTTTTATTAAATTCATTTTGTGGTCAAAACAATTAAAAGGCAAAAAAGTAGAAAGTTAATTAAATAAAACCAATAAAATAATTTATTTTATTTTATTATGAATGAGCGAGCTTATCGCTTGGGTCCATAGAAATGTAAAAAACAGGAGAAGTGGCAAGGAGGTGTGTCTGTGTCGTCGCGGTATGCCCGAAATTACCATGCACTTGGCAAATAGCCATCCCCGCGAACTAGTGCGCTTTTGACCGTGATCGTGAAAAAATATAAGAATGCCGTGTTGTTCAGTGGTTTCTTGTAAAAACCGAAGCCAATACCAAAACTTTGTAAATCATGGAATCACTTACCATAATTATATAAATATAAGTATTTTACTATATTTTTCTTTAAAATCATGAAAAACACAAAATTGTAAAATATTTCCTGCTTTTACTACGTTAATTTTGTTTTTAAATATCGCAAACACTGTACTATTTTCGCAATAAATACATTGCTCCTTAACCACTGCCTAAGTATGTCACTAAGTGACTAGACAAGCAATGTAAAAATCACAAAACGATACTTTATTTATGCGGTTCAACGCATGGTACGGCCGCTGCTGGTTGCGGCCAGTTAGTGATGTGGCTGTGCAGATCCACTAACGTAGGCTATCGACAACAATGTCGATAACCCAACGAATATATAGTTAGTTTTACAATTTGTCAACCGTTTTAACCCAGTTGGAAAACCTAAAAAGAAGACGTTTCAATCCGGTTGGAAGACCCTTGATAGTCCGGTCAAATTAGACAAAAAAATAGGGGTGAGGTTATAATAATTCACACTCGGCTGAAAATTGGTAGGATTGTTCAAAACACTAATAAGTGAAATGTGAAAAGTCCTCATCGATCCAACACCTGGAAGAAAAATTACTCGAGGTCAAAGGTCACAAAAACGCGTTTTACGTGATTTTTAGCAAAACGGTAAGTTTTATCATAAAATTAGCCCAAACAGAAATTGTAGATCAAATAATTATCTATAAAAAATGTCTCAATGCATCTTTCCTAAGAGCCACCGTTTTTGAGATATAACGATTCAAAAAGTTGAAAGAGTTTTAATCGTCATAATATGCACACGTTCGTTTAATCGAACCTTTAGCGTCCTTTTATCTACGTTTTTAGTTTTGCAAACATTTCTCAATTCGTTCAAAGTGAACTGACAGTCATCGTTATTTTCGATGTAAGTGAATATTTCCTCCATTGCCAGAGTCGTAGATTCATCTTGAGGTCGATCGACTTTAACCCCAGTGTTCGGTTTCAAGAAGGAAATGAAGCAGTCATGATGATACTTAGCCTCAGCAGTAACTAAATCGTATTCCTTTTCTACTCGAGCAAGAACAGCTTTAGCCATAGCATCTAACTGTATGTGCTGTATATATGTACTGTATAATACTTTAACTTTTAACTGTTTGATATTTTAGAAAATTTGGTTACATTAATAGGTGTGCTAAAGTATTAGGTAGCCAATGGAATAGCTATGAAAGCCACTCAATTAGAGAATTTAGAGATAAGTGATATTTATTGACGAATTCTGGGAAATTTAAAAAAAAACATGAAAATCGGTTTTTCTCGGATTCCATGAATTTTCGCCTAGGCTTTATGGGGTGCTTAATCGTTGCAAATGGGTCACACTATCACGCCCTGGAAGGAATACGTCGAGTTACCAGTCACCCTGTATACACAACTTTATTTTATATCGTCCCACGGCTATGCCACTAGGAAGGAAAGTACCTTGAATATTGTAGATGGAACATTTTACTGAAAGAAGACATATTTTTTTTTTATATTGTTTATTTATTAAACAACAATTTACATTATATAAGCTAACATTTTAAATAATAATACATATTGCAGCATTGGCAAATGCTACATTATAATTTTATCACGAACAACCTTCTTTTATAACAAATCCTACCTTATTTGTAACCAGAAGGTATTTTCTTCATATTGGTTCTTTGAATTTTGAATCAAAAAGTGTCATGTCTTTTCTCTTACCGAGAATTTTCATTTGAAATTGTATTTGGACACAGGACGGAAGTCTATATTATTTTGTCAGCTTGACCATGTAATAATTTGCCACGATATTAAAGGTATCGATATAACGGTTTGAACGACGGAGTTCGTTCGTTGTTCGACTGGATCAAAGGGCAGTATTCCCGAAATTAAACGAACTATACAGCATCTAAAACTTGTCTCGAGGCGAGTCAGGTTCCATCATTCCGACTTGATTTGTCCGAAGACTGTAGGCGGATCTTGAATTCGCCCCACCGCTAGTCTGGGACCAGACGACTGCATGCTTCCTGTTGGGATTCTGATACCAGCCAGCCAGGAGCCTTCCGACTGCCAGTCTGGAGTCTTAAGTCCGTATTTGCGTATATTTTGTAGAATTTTTAATTTTTAGTAGTAAATACTACAACGTTACGTTACGTTACATTTAAAACAGTCATATAAATTGTTGCCTCGCTACCTGATAACAGATTGACTTGGTGCGTTGTTACCCATTTAGGATTATTTATTAATTGCGGTTAGTCATAGGAACGTTTGCAAACGTATCGTGACCGACGCGGAATAGTGAAATTTATAGGGCTCTAACACCAGGGACGTCGCCTCAGAGTTGTAACTTAATCTTCTGAAATATTAAGAATTTAAGAATCGTGCTGTGTTCTTCATTAAGTTTTTGTTTACAATATTTTATATTTTACTAAATTAAACGAGTACAAGTGAAGATTTTTTTTATTATTTCGCTACAATATGTACTTGTGAAAAATAAGCAAAAGAATCATAGGGCATCAAAAAATTCGTCCGCACCGCTGTCAACAGGAACAGTGCCCAAAAGGCTGGCAGCATTGCCACGTTGTATGGCGATGCTAATTCTTTGGCCAAGAAACAGGCCAGCGCTCTAGCTCTGGTCACGTGAAGAGTCGACTAACCGCTTGGCGATATCTCGAAAAACCAAGTGGGCACTCGGACCCCATGGCCCTAGTGTTTCAACCCCAAACGGCTCGAACATATAAATCCCAATCAGGTTGGAATATTTTCGCCGTTTGAGGTTTTCTGCACCAGCAGCAGCCGCTCCAGCACAGCCCACCGCGCTAGGAAGATGGGATGGCGCAAGGGTTTCGACACATGTTGCATCCCACACCAAAGGTCTGTCTAACTTCCAGGGCATTATGGTCATTCTGTCTGGTCTCTTCCCATCGTCGCGTGCCAGGCCGTTGGGTTCTAAAACAGCTGGCACCCCGGCGGTGACAAGAGCACGACGGATGATGTCATTAATGCTGGCGTGCCGTGCTATCCAACCTGCGCTCCTACTGCAGGATAGGCCATGGTGTCCGAGGCAGTCGACAGCTTCACCGCACTGACAGCGTTGCGGGGCCCCACAAGGAGCGCCCAAACGCAGACAGGTAGCGAGCCGGAAGGTGGTGTCACCCAGCATAGTGCCTAAACCAACCTGCAGAGCGGCTCATCCCACTGTCTCTGGGAAGATGGGTTTACGGGCCGATCTGTATCCGGGCAAACCGGTTTCCAGGCGTTCACCGCGTCGGACAAGCAAGTCACTTCAGAGTCAACCAGCCAGGGGGCTAAAATTTTCCCGGTCAACTTTTCGGTGCAGAGGATAGGAACGCCGGTAAGCTAATACTGGTAATTTTGCGGACGCCGAGGCCACCGAAACGGATGGGTAGTGTGGCTTGAAGCTACGCTCGGTCGTCCAAGGCCACATTTAAAATGGTTGTTAATGTGCTGCGAATAATATGGTCAATTTTGTCCAACGATTTGGTTGCTTCCATAAAGGGGAAGAACGTACAAAATATATAAAATTTGGACCAAAACAACAGTATCTAATTAGGGTGAATGCCGAATGTAAATTAATTTTAGAGAGTCGGTCCGAAATGTCGTTGAAATTTTTTATTTTTTCATCGTTTGAAAGGTGAAAAACTATCTTCTAAAATTGGGGAACCTAGGAGGTGTAGTGAACTTTTGTCTAACATTTTGATTTGTGGGGCTATTGCATTAAATTTATCTAGAGTCAATTGCCTGTCGGTAATGTCAGAAAGGTAAAGTTCACATTTTGAGGGGTTAAGGTCCAAGCCAATAGATTGAAATTCCTGTTTGAAATGTTGTAAATCTTCCAAAACTGTGTCTACATCACCTTCTAGCGTTCCATCGTCCATATACCACACATTCAATTTTGAATTTAGTTTCTGTAAAATTGGATGAATAGCTAAACTGAAAATGACTGGCCCGAGAGGGTCACCTTGTTGGCATCCAACTGCAGATTCTTAAACATTGTCCTTGTATAATAATTTGGAGGGGTGTCTGTAGCACTGCCACATAAAAAACCATCAATTTCGGGTAGTTCCTTTTTGACTTCAGCCAACAAAGAGTCCCTGTTCACAGAGTTAAAGGCGTTCTTAACGTCAACCTTGAGGATGACCTCACCTTTGTTGGACTTTAAAAAGGTAGAAAGGGCATGCACGGCAGCCTCACAGCCCCCTTTCGAGCCAAAATCAAGCTGCAGGGGCTGAAACTTAGCTGTAAGCGATTCACTATACAGCTTACAGCATATTTTGGCTGCCGTACGCCTGTAGGTGCACCCAACGGCGATGGGACGAATACCGCCGTCCTTCTTGCGCAAGGCACACAGGCTGGCCCCGTACAAGACATCGACGACGGCCTCGTTCACACCGCCGGTAAGCATTAGGTTAATCATGGCCGCAAGTTCCTTCAAAAGCGACTCACCAGCTTCCCCGGCGCCTGAACTCAATAGATCCTTTAGGTGTTGTGGAGTCAGGCCGTCGAGGCCGCCGGCGGAACTACTTCGCAAGGAGCTCACGGCTGCAAACAACTGGGGGGCCGAAACGTTGAGGAAGGTTGAATTTAGGTTGGGAGGGTCGGGGGGGTCGGGCAAGGTGAGACCATCCGCAGGCGCTGGATGTATACTCTCTAGAGCTAGTGTTTCGGGAGAGTAAGGCGCCACCACATCGCTGCTGAAAAGTATCCTAGCCGCACCCTTGATGCCTGCCACCTTCACTTAATTAGGATTCCACATGTGAACATAATCCTTTTTGAGATAGGTTATGGAATGCAGGTAATTTTGGATTTAAAATTAGGGCTGAATTGTTACAATTTTCTTTCATTTGGTTCGTTAATGTTTTTTTAGATGCCAATTTTTTTTGGACATGCAGAATCCATAAGGAACGGTAAATAATTGTTCCCAGGCACTTTCTGAGTTCTTCTGGGTCGCAAGACGGATATATTGCGCCAAACTCGCTGCAACAGATCGTCTGGCGCCCCCGGGAACTCTCTTTAATACGGGGGTAGATTTTTTTAATTTTGTTAGTTTTTTCCATAAACTTAGTACTAGTGGTGTTGATGTTGGGGATGCGGCTGGGGGGCACAATGGTACGCTATGCGATTTGTGGATCTTGCCATAGTGATTCTTCAGCCCCCGTTCGCCTTTAAAAAAGCGTGCCTGTGAGCAATGTGGACATCTCACCAGCTGAACATCAAGCGATGTAGCAGGTTGACTAGCACAGTTTCTGGCGTCGCTACAGCCGGCATTGAACATATATAAAAACACAGACATACCTAAAAAATAATAATTAATAAACTATATATACACGCACTCAAAAAAATAAACTAAATACACTATTTCCATTATTTACAAAATGTCACTGTGAAATTTTTATCTGTTAACGACTGGGGCGCAGTCACGCTCGGGGCGTGGGGTGCTGCGCATGCAGGGCGCAGCCTTCACACCCGTTGCCTTGGCTGCAGGCGTCGCGTCTTCGTCGTTGTTTGAGATTGTTATGATGTAAATTGCACGTAAATTGGTTGGAAAAACACAGATAAATCCTAGATTTTATGACTTTTAAGACTGTTTAGGCTGATGCCGCTGTGAATTAGTTTTCTGACACTATGTCATTTAGCAAAAAATAATCCTTATGATGAAGCCTTTCGATCGGTATGATAAAGCTACAAGGTATTTTTTGTTCTCGTGTAGCGGTGGTTCGATTCCCGGTTCAACCATGTAATTATTTAAAAATCTATGAATGCAGTTTAAATTGTTTTTTAAATTAAAATAATGTCTTCTTTCAGTAAAATATATCTACAATATTCAAGGTACTTTCCCTCCATGTGGCATAGCCGCCGTGGGACGCCCTGTATAAAAGAATGTCGTGTTAGTTACACTATTTATAACTTAAGAACGGCTGAACCGATTTGGCTGAAAATTGGGTGGGAGGTAGCTTAGAACCAGGAGGCGGACAAAGGTTACTTTTTATCCCGTTCCCGTGGAACATTTTTTTTTTCTTATTTTTTCGGTGCATCTGGAGAATGGTCAACGAGTATTAATTTCACGGCTTCGAATGTTGTTTGACGTGCTGAAATACCTCCAGCGACAACATTGACCAGTTTCTATACGATCTGCCAAAGCGATTCGTTTGCACGAACTTTGTTTTACTCGGAGATGCCACGTTATTACACTTGGAATGCTTTATCGAAGAGTTTTCAACGACGGAAGCAAGGCGATGCGGTTCCTGGTTATCCGGATGTGCGTTCTACTGATGCTCTTGGTCGTATGTATACAGTTCATCCAAAGAATGATGAATGCTTCTATTTACGGTTTTTGCGGGTAAATATGCGTGGGCCAACGTCATTTGAGTCACTACGAACTGTTAATGGTACAATATTCCTAACATATCATGCTGCATGTGAAAAACTCAACTTACTAGCCATCTAACCTGCGGCACAGATACAAGGATAATATGTCAGAAGATATTTTACATCAAATTCGTGTCAGTTCAAGAAATCCCGATCTTGAGATGATTGAGGAGATACATAATCGGGCTTTGCTCTTGATCGAAGACTTGTGTTACCTCATGTGCGGTAGTTTATTAGTTAGGTTAGAAATGCCAGCGCCAAATCGTGAAATGAATGACGCATTTAATCGAGAATTGGAACGGTAACGTGAATATGATCACCAGGAATTAGATTCAGTAGTTCAAACGTGTGTACCCCTGTTGAATCCCCAACAAAAGGAAGTTTATGATACATTAATGAAGGCAATTGATGATGGAAATGGCGGTTTATATTTCCTGGATGCCCCTGGTGGACCTGGTAAGACATTCCTCATGTCAGTAGTTTTAGCCACTGTTCGTGCGAGATCCAACATTGCGGTTGCAGTTGCTTCTTCTGGAATAGCAGCCACATTGTTAGAAAGATGCTGTACCGCTCGTTCAGCATTAAAATTGCCGTTAAATCTTCAAACTATTGAAGAACCAACATGTAATATTGCAAAAAACTCCGCAATGGCCAAAGTTTTATCATCATCGAAAATCATCATCAGGGACGAATGCACAATGACGCATAAACGTGCATTGGAAGCACTTAATCGGACATTGAAAGATCTACGCAATGACTCGAGATGTTTTGGAGGCGCAATGATTTTACTGTGTGGCGATTTCCGCCAAACACTGCCAGTAATTCCAAGATCAACTGCTGCCGACGAAATAAACGCTTGCTTCAAATCGTCGAATCTATGGCGCTATATGAAGAAACTTCAGCTGACAACAAACATGAGAGTTGCATTGCTGAACGATACATCTGCTAAAGATTTCTCTGAGCAATTCTGACTATCGGTAATGGTCGAGTACCTGTTGACGAATCGAGCGGATTGATTTCATTTCCTCAGATTTTCTGTAACTTTGTCCCATCGAAAGACGAACTTATCAACAAAGTATTCCCAAACATCATTACTAACTACAAAAATAATGAATGGTTGAGTGAGCGAACAATTTTGGCGGCTAAGAATAAAGATGTAGATGATTAAACTACATAATTCAGAGTGAGATCATTGGTACAATGCATTCATTCAAATCTATTGACTGTGTAACAAATGAAGATGAAGCCACCAACTATACAATTGAATTTTTAAACTCCTTGGATGTGCCTGGCTTACCACCGCACAATTTACGACAGGTTGGCTCCATAGTAATCATACTTCGAAACATAAACCAACCAAAACTGTGCAACGGAAGTAAGTAAATTGATGAACAATGTGATTTACGCGACGATACTCAAAGGAAAATTCGAAGGTGAAGAAGTTCTCATTCCAAGGATCCCGATGATCCCAACCGATACGCCGTTTGAGTTTAAACGACTTCAATTTCCGATCCGTCTTGCATTCGCCATGACCGTTAACAAATAACAAGGCCAATCCTTGAAAGTTTGTGGTCTAAATCTAGAAAATCTATGTTTTTCCCATGGTCAATAATTTGATGTGGCATGTTCACGGGTCGGAAGACCATCTACGTTATTTGTTCTTGCGCCTGATAATATAACGACAAATGTCGTCTATCACAAGGTGCTTCACTGAAGAGTGCAACCCATGCACTAAAATACATGGCCAATAAAGAATCATTAAAATACTTGATTTTTTTTATTTATATTTATTATCCTAATAAAAAATTGAACTTAATCAAATCAAATCAAATTATTTATTTCAGATAAAATATCCATAACACTTATAGTTGAAGTACAAATAGAATAAAAATAAAATAAGATAAATCAAATCAAATCAAAACAAAGTTCGCCTAGGTCAGCTAGCTTTTTATAAAATAGGGAGCTTGAAAACAATTTTTTTTAATTGTCGGTAGTTATTTTCTAAACAGTCAAAATAAAATGGCCTGAGAGTTCCATGGCTGTCTCAAACGTTGCAAACTTTATTACTCATCTATGAACGGGATCGAATCGTTATAAATTCAACTTTTAAGTAATGTTTTAACAACTTATTGATTACAAAAAGGAAAAGACATTTGCTGCACACATGGTTTGAACTTACGACTTTTCGTTCACTGACCAAAAACGATAGCCATTGTGCCAAGGTTGCCATAGTAATATAAAGCGAAATATTATATCTCATTCGATAACAGCAATGAATGAATACTATTGTGCCACACGCACACTACTAAACACAGAGCTTGCTCGTTTTATTTAGTGTTTGTGTGCATGATAATGACTTCACCCACAGATATAATATGTAAACCAATTTCTTTGGTCGACTGTACCTAGCTAAGTTTTAGTACTTAGTAGAAGTTTTAGTCGGAAATAACGAGCCAAACTCTCTCCAATCTTTTACAGGACAAAACAAAATGATGTAGTACATAAGTGCTACCTCAAGCCTTCTACTGGATGTCCTGCCAGTGGCCATGGCAGAGCCGCTGGTTGCTGGTGGTTGTTGCTACTGACCGTGTAGTTCTGCACGGCGATGGTGGCGCACACGTCGTCGTCGGACTCCACCACCAGCCGCACGCTGTTCTGTCCCGGCAGCCACCTGTAGAAGTTAACGCGCGGCGCTCCCTGCAACATTAGTGAGTAGGTATAAACAAACGAATTCAATGAGTTTTCAATGTTAATCTCGGAAGTAGGGCCAGATTGGAGTTGCTGAACATTGTAAAAACTATCTTTGCATTGTATAAATTCAATCTCTCAGTATTGCATAGCACATGTGTGAGCACAATGTACCTACTATAAAGCTACTCGTACCATTTACTGGGCACGTCTTTCATTGATTTGAACCTGCCCTAGCTGAGAGTATGTCATGCTCGCTCGCTATGCTCGCTATCTCGCTGGTGGTTGCGTGTTTTATAAATTTCTTTATTTATTTATTTATATATCAATTGCTTGCTGCTTGCCATTAAAACAGGTTACAGAAAAATGAGAGACCCTGGCTCCAGACCTAGTTTAAAGTACCTGTATTTCAAGAGCCAGGTGTGTGTCGGATCAGTAAGTTCCCTTCAAAATGGTTGAGCTGATCCATACTTACGCCATGGTTGGTAACAGGGGCCGTAAGGTCATTTATTTTATTTTATTTATTCAGGGACAATAAACAGCTACAATATGTGTTGGTACAGAGGAAAGATAATACATAATATTAAGAATATTGCAGCCCACTACATTATCCGCATATTAACAAGAGAAAATATGATAATGGGTGCCACTAGATAGGTAATAAATAATTACATCACATTAATAATAAATAATTATAGAATTATCAATTAGCAATCATTAAATAAACGAAGTATTAACTACAACATGCAAAATAGAGATTCCAATTAATTTGATTGCTTGGCAACTGAGAATTAATTAACACTAATAATAAATAAATAAATAAATAATAAAATCTAGATTAGCTTACATTCCTAATAACATTATTATTATTTATTTCTAAGCTGCTACGGCCTATTTTAATTTTGAATTGTTCCACTTTTGTTTTTATCTTTTTATCACGGACGCTTTTAATGTGCACGTGTTTCTTCATCGTTTTCATAATTATGTATAATTTCAACATGACTGCTGTAACCAATATTTTATAGCAGTATTTTGATTTAAAAGAAGAAGAACGGTAAAGAGTGCCCGTGAAGTTTCACTGTGGTTAGGTCCATAGGAACCAACTACGCTTTGAAATGGGCAATTAATTTCATCTTTCTGACTGGTTTATTTTAGGTAAATAAATGCTTTTTCACACCACCTGCTCGCTAACGTCAAATTATGTCATGCAAGCCTAAGCATTTTTTTGTTCCGGGGTGTAAAATCCTCATGGATGTCCGCCGCCCTGGGGCGGGCGACGGGATCTGTCAGACTCTTACTGACTAAAAACCACCCCGGTGTTCCATCTCACACCTACGCCGGGGGTCACGGGAACGTACGATCCTTCCGCAACCCCCGACCGACCCCCACCACCGCGGGCCTCCTGGGGTCAGGGGGGGGAGTGAAGTGTTAGACCCCGCGACGTCTAAGAGGGGCGCGCGTGGAACACTACGCGCCGCCACGTCAGGTCCTGATGTGTGGGGGGCAACGGACGTCCCCTGGACCCATTTAGGGGGGCTGGAAGAGGGTGTTGTCCGCCCTCCGCCGACGCCCGGTGCGCCTGCTGTGGGCCGGGTGAGTGGACGAGATCTCCCTCTTCTCTTTCCGCAGCCTCCTTCTGCGAGACGACCGTTTCGCAGAAGGAAACCACCGCGTCCCAGGAATCTTCGCTGCCGACCATCGACTCGACCACTGCCGGCAGCGACAGGTCACTGCCTACTTCTGAGATGAGGGCACGGCGCGGCTCCTCCCAGGCGGCACACTCTGCCAGTGTATGCCGCGCCGTATCCTCCCGGCAGTCGACGCAGTGGTGACACCGGGCGTCCGGCTCCCTGTTTATGCGACACAGGTACTTCCCGAAGCAACCATGCCCCAAGAGCACCTGCGTCACCCGAAACGACAGGGAGCCGTGCCTCCTCCCGAGCCAGCGCTCGAGCACCGGCCGGACTGCCTCGATGGTGATGAGGCCAGCGGTAGGGCGTGTAACCTGTCCCGCCATTCCGCCACCAGGACCTCGCGAAGCTGAGACCGACGCAGCTCCATGTGTCGCTGCATCGGTCGCTCACCCCGCGCCCTCGCTTCGTCGCGCCACCGATACAATGACGCGAGTACTTTCGCCTCGAGGTCCCAGGGCGGGGGGGATCCAGCCAGTACGCACGCCGTCTCGTAGGAGATAGTGCGATATCCCCTGATGACTCTGACGGCCATCGCTGTCTGCGGTTTCCGCAATATTGCGATACTGCCGGCATACGGCCGGCAGTAGCAAACCTAACCTAAAGCAAGTAATTTAAGCCCTGGACTCTAGCCGGGCATTCATTAAATTAAATGAAATCTTTTTTATTTCGGACCCATAAGTGTAGTCTATTTGGTTAGTATACTCGTACACACGACTTAGAAACTAGTGTTAGTACTTACATCTACCAGAAAAACAACACAAACTATTCATTAATACGCCACAGTGGCATGTAGGCGTATCCAATGTCCCGTTATGGGGCTGTCCCACCTATCAGCTATAGTTTTCAGGATGCTGTTGGTACTAGCGCGTGCCCTGCGCATAATGGAAGCGCAACGCTTGCGCATGATAGCTTGAAAGCCATCTATTCTCGCCTCTGCGAACATGCCCGAAGCACTACGTGATGTACCGATCAAAAAAAAAAAAAAAACTGGGTCAATCTCAAGTTTAATGCCACCAACTGCATCAGACTACTTGAAAAGTGTGCTAGTTTTTAATCTTAGTGGCAGTCGGGTTTTGATTTTGTCATTTTATTTTTATTTGAATCCTTTCAGTGCGTTAGGTATATTTTTTGGAATATTCTTCTCCGTTAGCCCTTTATTTTGATCTCTATCTCGTTCCCATGCAACAGAGAGAGAAGAAATGAACCACCGCACGAGCCAATCAAGCGCATCCGCCGCAATGACAACCAATCGCTGCCCATCGCTGTGATTTGGGAAAAGTGTCGCCATATTTGAGTAAATTCACCTGTGGCAGCGATACCGCTTCCCGCTAATAAAATGGTTGCCACCGCACCGCTATAAACTACAAACCCGCTTAAATACCGCTAAGCTAAATACCGCGCCGCGACGCAAAATACTACAAACCGCTAATTACATACGCGTATTACATAAAAATATCCAATGGAAGTGCACCAAACCACCGTGGAGAAGAACAGCGAACACGTGTTGCCTATTCTCAACCCCTTGTATCAACGAGTTCCATCCAGAGGATTACCAAGTAAGTCCTACACTGTGTATTCCCAAACATCCTTATTGTTAGAAAAACTGTGTTGCGTCATTAACTCAAGCCCGCATAAATTACATTCCTGCTAAGATATTATTTGTCCACAATAATAATTGGTCCTTCGAGAAAACAATAATCTACATAACATTCTGACCAATAACCCTGTCCTGTCACGTAGTCAAGTAAATAGTATGACATGAACTTGCACATATATTGGTTATTTAACAGTTAAATAAACTACCAAATCCTCTTCCCCCCGGACCTCTGAGGAGTTCAGACGCTATTAACGAGACAGTATTTATTATTTTTATTTGAAATTTCATAATTTTATTCCAAGTAAATAAGTTCATAAAAATAGGAGTGCATAAAATCGAGGAGTCTACTCAAAATTGATCGCTCAGTTACTCATCTGCAGTGAGTCACTGCTTGACCAGTGACAGCTCCGCCCAGCGACAGCGCCATCACCGCGCCACCTACTGCTGCTCGTCTCCCAACAAAAGGGGCGTGACGAGGACCAATAAATAAACTGCGCGCGCGCAAGCTTAACACAGCGCTAGGGGGAGGTACGTAAACTTGCTCCTGGTACATACTACGCTACTACTACTTACGCGTTGCACTACTAATTGGTTACAAACTCCGCGTTCCGCTGCTATCCTAGTACTCTTCAATAACATTGAAATAACCAAAATGCCTATGAAACGCACGCCACCGAAGCAAAAAATGGTAACGGAAACGGATTCTGAAAGCGTCGATGGTACTGTTTCTGACCTGCAAGCTACCGAAAACCGGACCAACGTTAATACGGGGCGATTGAAGAGAAAGCCTGAAAATGAATTAAGTTCTTTCATGGAAGAAGTCCGCGATATGTTCTCAAAATTTGCTTCGGAACAAAGTACCAGACTAGACATTTTATAGTCGTCTTTGACAGAAATTAAAACGCAAAATGACACGATAAACTTATCTATGTCGACTTTATCTGCTAAATATGATGAGTTGCAATTAGAATTAGAAAGTTTTAGACAGGAACGAAAGGAACACAAATCCTACATAAAGTTATTAGAAAATAAGTTGGAAAATCTCGAAAAACAGTCGTGCACAAACAAACTAGAGATCAGAAATATTCCTAAATTTCAAAATGAGACCAAAGAGTTACTGTCCTACACCGTTAAAAAAATTGGTACCACATTAAACTTGTAATTGGAAACAGCAGATATTAGAGATGTTTATCGTCCGTTTGCTAAACCTGGCGTCACTAAGCCCATAGTCGTCGAATTCACCTCAGTTCTCACTAAGGAAGAGTTAATTAGTAATCTCAAAAAACTCACACAACAGGAGAAAACCGATAAATTAAATACCAGTTTATTTGGCCAAGAAAACAGTGAAACCACACATAAACCAATTTACATTTCGGAATGCCTTACCCCTAAGGGAAGGCGACTGTTCTTCCTCGCGAGAGATTTTGCTAGTTCGAATGACTACAAGTATTGCTGGACATCTTTTGGGAAAATTTATTTACGGGAAAAGGAAGGAATGGCACACGTCCGCATTGAAGAGGAGGCTGATCTCACTAAGCTAAAGGTCAACACGGTATGACTTGTTAGAAAAATGTAATATTACTGTTACTACGTTTAATGTTAATTTTCTTTTCTCACCCTTATTATTTATTTTTGTGTTGCATTCGATTTTAATTGAAACTGTTATTTTAAAATTGTTTTGTTGTATAATCCACTTACTAATTCTACACTACTCAAAAATCTTTCTGAGGTTTTCGTTTTTGAATCTTGTATTCGGACATAAACTTAATACACCGGCTATACCATCTGCTAATCATATTCTGCATCAGAAAAAAAAAAACCGGGAATTTGTATTACTACTACATACGGGTAGGTATACGTTCCCAATTATATTACGTTGAGTGATAACTGCCACACAAATATTGCATATCTCTTAAGTAACTTTAATATCTGTTCCCTCATAATTGGTCATCTGCTACATACCTTTTCAAATGGTTGATTTGGCTAAGGAAATAGATAATATATCTGTTTCAGAATCTCGGTCTTGTCGTGTCGAGGATTGCAAGCATCTTATAATGCACCCCGCTGAATGTCTCACTCTCATAAATCAAAATATACGGAGTATTTCGCGCAATTTTGATGGTTTCGTTGTGATGTTGGATAGGCTTAGTATTGAGTGTGATATAGTTTTTTATAATTGTAATTGTCTCATCATAAAGATTGGTACTGAAATGGCAATTTTGGCTGTTTATAGATCTCCATCACATAAAAACATAGAGAATTTCCTTCACTCACTCGATATTATCTTAACTGAGTTGACGACTTTCAAAAATGTTACCGTTATAGGAGATATTAACATAAACATCTACCCCGGTCAAGTTTCTGGATTCCAAATGGAGTACCTTAATTTGTGTTCTTATCATTGCCTTTTACCAGCACATACGCTGCCTACAAGACAGGGCAAGGCATGTCTTGATCACGTGATATTAAAAACGAAGTTTCCAGCCCTTACTTTAGTCTTGCAATCTGCGATAACGGATCACGAAGCCGTTCTACTATGTCTTAATTCCGAACCAAAAAGAACGTTTGCTCATATCAGCGTTAATAATTAACTGGGAACCGATTTATGTCTCAAACGATGCAAATTTTGCCATGGAATACTTCACAAATTCCATCCAACGTGCTATAACTTGTAACTCTGTCTTCATAAAGTTATCGGGACGAAATAAAATCATCAAACCGTGGATAACGCCAGGACTAGTACGATGCATGCGACATAGGGACGCTCTCCACAAAAAAGTGAAACTGTCACCAGAAAATGATGCTCTGAAATTGACGTATTATATAGCTAAATTTCTATAGATAAACTGCTATATATATAGCTAAATTGCTATAGATAAATTTCTGTAATAATTTATTGAAATAAGTCAAAATAGCTTATAACAAAAAAATGTTAGAACAGGCGTGTAAAAATAATAAAAAAATATGGGATGCAATAAAAAATATCACAACCTCAGCGAAAGTAAAAAATTGCGCTTTAAAACTAATAGACACTCCTTGTCCAACACGATCGATTGAAAGTGTGAACGATTTCTTTGTCACGGTAGGCAAAAATTTAGCCACCAAGACCAATAGCTGCCAAAATCCTAGACACCCCGTTTCTTTTATTCCTCAATCTTCTGGCTCATTAAACTCTCTTGTATTACTCGATACAGACGAATCAGAAGTAGAGCGCCTAATTTTGGATCTGAAAAATGTCTGTAGTACTGGATGGAACTCTATATCCAACAACCTCCTTAAAGAGAACAGAATGTGCTTATCCCTGCTCTGACCCATATTTTTAATATGTGTTTAGCCGAGGGAACATTTCCCTCTGTTTTGAAGAAGTCGGTAGTTCATCGATCCATAAATCTGGCGATAGAGATCGTGTCACCAACTACAGGCCCATTTCTATTCTCCCAGCGGTCTCTAAGCTCTTGGAACGCATCATCAACAGTAGACTTTTTTTTTTTTGAGGATGGGAAATCATCAAATGACCCCTCCCGCTCTGGGTGGAGCAGAAGGGAGTGTCAGACTCTTACTGACTAAAACCCACCCGTGTTCCTTCCTTAGCCCTTTATGTACCAGGGCAGCGGTAACCCTTTCGGACGATCCCGCTACCCCGACAGGCTTCGGCCCTGTCGGGCCCCGTCTAAAACTAAGAACCTTCTCTCAAACAATCAGTTTGGTTTCAGAACAGGCAAGTCAACTTGTGATGCTGTCCACGAGCTTGTAGATTACGTGGTTAGGAATATTGATTCCGGTAAAAAAACTGTTGGAGTGTTTTTGAACCTGGCAAAGGCCTTTGACACGGTCTCTGCCCCACTGCTTCTCAGTAAATTGGAAAGGTTGAGTGTAAGGGGTAAACAACTAAAATTGTTTGAAGATTACCTCTCGGGTCGCCGTCAATGTGTTAAAATTGATAAACTTGTTAGCAGTGACTTACCTGTCACTTTTGGTGTTCCACAGGGCAGTATTTTGGGACCCAGTCGAATGAACTCTGTGGACTTACTTCTGTAGGTGGAAAGGTAATCTCTTATGCGGATGAGACGGTTCTTCTTTTCTCGGCTGATACGTGGGAACGGATCTATGAGGATGCTCAACGTGGTTTTGATACTGTGTGCCACTGGTTGGGGAGTAACATGCTGACACTAAACGCTGATAAAACCCAGTACATAACGTTTTCAATGCGCAACTCTAACTTACCTCCTACATTACTCTCTTTAATTGCACACAACTGCTGCAACAGTGGAATCTGCCAATGTCCAGCTTTGGTCAAAACCAAGTTCATAAAATATTTAGGAATAACAATAGATAACAATCGCTCTTTTAAACACCATATAGAATTAGTCACTGCTAGACTAAGAAAACTTATATACGTCTTCAAAAATCTGAGGCATGCTGCAGACCCTAAATTAATGAAGCAGGTATATCTGGCACTTGGTCAATCAGTTTTGTCATACTGTATTTCTGTTTGGGGTGGTGCCCCAAAAACCATACTAATGCCACTTGAAGTAGCCCAAAGAGCTATTCTCAAAGTAAGCACTTTCCGTCCGTATTTGTTCCCAACTTATCAGCTGTACCAAAACTGTGAGGTTCTCTCTGTCCGCCAATTATTCATACCGCACACTGTCTTGATGCAGCATACGAGAGTGAGCTTTGAAAAACCACCTGTACCATCCAGGCGATGAAAACCTATACTCGGTACCAACAGATCTATGTTTAAACACCCTTTCGTTAATAGGTATTTCTGCTTCTTAGGTCCGTACCTTTATAGCAGGATTGATAGAATTGTCGACATACTTGCCTTAAATAGCAGAAGTTGTAAGAATGAAGTATTTGAGTACATTCATAAGCTGACCTATGACGAAACTGAAAACCTCTTAATTGTACCACACTGAGTTCACATACCCACCCTCCTACACACACTCACTCATCTACATTCGACACAAAAGGAGGCCCCCTCCCCACTCCAATTTATTTAATTTTATTTTATTTGTATTTTTGTGTTTTTGCTACTAGTTGATGTAAAAATAACGAAATACCTATGCACATAAATAAAGCACATTTGAACTTATAAGCTTATAAATGTATATATATACATATACGGAAGAGCGCTGTTATCTTAAATACAGATATTTGTTTATCTAGCTCAGACACAGATGTCTTGTCGAATTTCTGTTAGTATAAGCTCATTTATGATATGTTTTTATTTATGATGTACTATCTTACTTGAATTTGAAATAAATTATTATTTTTTTTAAATTATTATAATTCGATAATCGAATAGGTTTTTATTACCTCGCAGTAGGTGCGAAAAGTCCAAGACACTACTTTATCCCCTTAGTGAATAATCTACTACTATTAATCACTTTGCACGAAATAGCACAACGTCGTCCACAACATGTCTCGCTACATCGAATACCTATAACCATCGGAGTAGGTTGTGGGCGTGCGCGCGATTCTGTGTAATATAAACGTATATTTTCAACCCCCGACGCTCAAACGACGGGGTGTTATATGTGTGTGTGTGTGTGTGTGTGTTTGTGTATGTGGGGGAGTGTGTGTGTGTAGGGGTGTGTGTATGTGTGTGTGTGTTTGCATTGTAGCTCCCGAACGAATGAACCGACTTTGATTTTGTTTTTTTGGTTTGAAAGGTGAAGTAGTCGGGAGTGTTCTTAGCTATGTTTGATGAAAATCGGTCCAAGATGGCCGCTTTTTCACAACTCCCTTAATATGGGTACCTATCAAATGAAAGGGCTTGACTAGTAGAATAATGTACACTATATTGAAAGGGAATGAGGAATATTAACTAACGAAATGAAAACTAAAAACTTGAAAATTATTTTTTTGTCTGATCAATGCCCCAGATTGAAGAGGTAATTGGAGTGAAACCCCGCGCGTTTACGACCGATCAAAAAATTAAGGGAAACACCCCACCCAGGATCCACCACCCACCCAGGGGATCACCTTGAAATTATGACCCTACGTAAGTACGTATGAATTTTTTAAAATTATATTTTGTCGCGCCGGGGGACCGCGTATACAGTACTCTAACAGAACGTTAGGCTAATAATTAGAGCGGTTATTTTTTCATAGTTTTTTTTTTATCTTGTTTTAGGCTTTTTACGTTCATACTATTTTTATTATTTTGTGTCGGGGGTTTTTAAATTTTTATTTAATTTTTTTTGTCCTTAGTATATAAATAACAATCCTGTCCTGCCTGTGTGTGTCTTGTCCTTATAATTTGAGTTACGCCGATGATATGGTGCTGCTGAGCCCCTCAATTGGAGATCTCAGACAGCTGTTAAAGGTGTGTGAGGTGTATGCTGTGGAACATGGCCTGAAGTACAACGAAACTAAAAGTGAGTATATGTTATTTAAATGTAAAAATAAAAACAATATCTTTATACCACCTATGTATATTACTTAATGGTGCACCTCTAGGTCGTGTTGCAGAGTTTAAATATCTGGGACACGTTGTAACTGAGAATTTGTGTGACGAATTATTGAGAGGGAGCACAGGGCATTGTCGGTGCGTGGTAATATGTTGGCACACAGGTTCGCTCGGTGTACTGCTCCTGTTAAAATAACAATGTTCAAGGCATTCTGCCAGACGTTCTACACGAGCGGCCTGTGGGCAAACTTTACACAGAAAGCCTACAATGCCTTGCGCGTCAAGTATAACAATGTGTTCAGGGCTCTGTTTCGGCTCCCTCGATATTGCAGTGCATCCGGCCGGCATGTTTGCTGACTCCAGCGTAGATGACTTCTACGCAATTATGCGTAAAAAAGTTGCGTCGGTGTTGGGACGAGTACCTATGGGGGAGCCCGAATAGTGTCCTAAGAATGATTGGCGAGAGAACCGATACTGTTCTGCTCAGTAGGTTCACTGAACTCCGCGTGTTGCGAGACCGATGGGCATACTGTGCAGGGTGGATGGTGCGTCGAGTTTCTTCCTTTTTATTTACTTTTTAATTACTAACATTAGTTATAAGCAACATTCTTGTTACTAACAACCTTGCCTTGCCTATGGACTTTTTAGTCTGAAATAAATGCTTTTTTTTATTTTATTTTTTTTAATAGTTCAGGCTATAATAGATATGCATCGTGAAATCTCGACTGATCTTGGAGTCGTTCCGGTCGCCGAGGATAGTGCACTGTGAGTCTGTGACACGTAATGGACAGTATGTCCACGTACCTGTTGCGTCTCCACGGCTGTTGAGGACTGGAAGGGCAGGCGCCAGTCGCGCGCGAAGGTGGCGCGCAGTTGCACGCGCGTGGGCGCGGCGCACGACGAGCCCACGTGCAGGGAGAACTCACCCGACGTAGGTAATGTCGGATCGTCAGAACCTGACGACATTGCATAATGATAATATGTCTGGTTCGAGCACCGATCCATGAACCGTACTAATATGTCTGGTTCGAGCACCGATCCATGAACCGTACTAATATGTCTGGTTCGAGCACCGATCCATGAACCTTACTAATATGTCTGGTTCGAGCACCGATCCATGAACCGTACTAATATGTCTGGTTCGAGCACCGATCCATGAACCGTACTAATATGTCTGGTTCGAGCACCGATCCATGAACCGTACTAATATGTCTGGTTCGAGCACCGATCCATGAACCGTACTAATATGTCTGGTTCGAGCACCGATCCATGAACCGTACTAATATGTCTGGTTCGAGCACCGATCCATGAACCGTACTAATATGTCTGGTTCGAGCACCGAACCATGAACCGTACTAATATGTCTGGTTCGAGCACCGATCCATGAACCGTACTAATATGTCTGGTTCGAGCACCGATCCATGAACCGTACTAATATGTCTGGTTCGAGCACCGATCCATGAACCGTACTAATATGTCTGGTTCGAGCACCGATCCATGAACCGTACTAATATGTCTGGTTCGAGCACCGATCCATGAACCGTACTAATATGTCTGGTTCGAGCACCGATCCATGAACCGTACTAATATGTCTGGTTCGAGCACCGATCCATGAACCGTACTAATATGTCTGGTTCGAGCACCGATCCATGAACCGTACTAATATGTCTGGTTCGAGCACCGATCCATGAACCGTACTAATATGTCTGGTTCGAGCACCGATCCATGAACCGTACTAATATGTCTGGTTCGAGCACCGATCCATGAACCGTACTAATATGTCTGGTTCGAGCACCGATCCATGAACCGTACTAATATGTCTGGTTCGAGCACCGATCCATGAACCGTACTAATATGTCTGGTTCGAGCACCGATCCATGAACCGTACTAATATGTCTGGTTCGAGCACCGATCCATGAACCGTACTAATATGTCTGGTTCGAGCACCGATCCATGAACCGTACTAATATGTCTGGTTCGAGCACCGATCCATGAACCGTACTAATATGTCTGGTTCGAGCACCGATCCATGAACCGTACTAATATGTCTGGTTCGAGCACCGATCCATGAACCGTACTAATATGTCTGGTTCGAGCACCGATCCATGAACCGTACTAATATGTCTGGTTCGAGCACCGATCCATGAACCGTACTAATATGTCTGGTTCGAGCACCGATCCATGAACCGTACTAATATGTCTGGTTCGAGCACCGATCCATGAACCGTACTAATATGTCTGGTTCGAGCACCGATCCATGAACCGTACTAATATGTCTGGTTCGAGCACCGATCCATGAACCGTACTAATATGTCTGGTTCGAGCACCGATCCATGAACCGTACTAATATGTCTGGTTCGAGCACCGATCCATGAACCGTACTAATATGTCTGGTTCGAGCACCGATCCATGAACCGTACTAATATGTCTGGTTCGAGCACGGATCCATGAACCGTACTAATATGTCTGGTTCGAGCACCGATCCATGAACCGTACTAATATGTCTGGTTCGAGCACCGATCCATGAACCGTACTAATATGTCTGGTTCGAGCACCGATCCATGAACCGTACTAATATGTCTGGTTCGAGCACCGATCCATGAACCGTACTAATATGTCTGGTTCGAGCACCGATCCATGAACCGTACTAATATGTCTGGTTCGAGCACCGATCCATGAACCGTACTAATATGTCTGGTTCGAGCACCGATCCATGAACCGTACTAATATGTCTGGTTCGAGCACCGATCCATGAACCGTACTAATATGTCTGGTTCGAGCACCGATCCATGAACCGTACTAATATGTCTGGTTCGAGCACCGATCCATGAACCGTACTAATATGTCTGGTTCGAGCACCGATCCATGAACCGTACTAATATGTCTGGTTCGAGCACCGATCCATGAACCGTACTAATATGTCTGGTTCGAGCACCGATCCATGAACCGTACTAATATGTCTGGTTCGAGCACCGATCCATGAACCGTACTAATATGTCTGGTTCGAGCACCGATCCATGAACCGTACTAATATGTCTGGTTCGAGCACCGATCCATGAACCGTACTAATATGTCTGGTTCGAGCACCGATCCATGAACCGTACTAATATGTCTGGTTCGAGCACCGATCCATGAACCGTACTAATATGTCTGGTTCGAGCACCGATCCATGAACCGTACTAATATGTCTGGTTCGAGCACCGATCCATGAACCGTACTAATATGTCTGGTTCGAGCACCGATCCATGAACCGTACTAATATGTCTGGTTCGAGCACCGATCCATGAACCGTACTAATATGTCTGGTTCGAGCACCGATCCATGAACCGTACTAATATGTCTGGTTCGAGCACCGATCCATGAACCGTACTAATATGTCTGGTTCGAGCACCGATCCATGAACCGTACTAATATGTCTGGTTCGAGCACCGATCCATGAACCGTACTAATATGTCTGGTTCGAGCACCGATCCATGAACCGTACTAATATGTCTGGTTCGAGCACCGATCCATGAACCGTACTAATATGTCTGGTTCGAGCACCGATCCATGAACCGTACTAATATGTCTGGTTCGAGCACCGATCCATGAACCGTACTAATATGTCTGGTTCGAGCACCGATCCATGAACCGTACTAATATGTCTGGTTCGAGCACCGATCCATGAACCGTACTAATATGTCTGGTTCGAGCACCGATCCATGAACCGTACTAATATGTCTGGTTCGAGCACCGATCCATGAACCTTACTAATATGTCTGGTTCGAGCACCGATCCATGAACCGTACTAATATGTCTGGTTCGAGCACCGATCCATGAACCGTACTAATATGTCTGGTTCGAGCACCGATCCATGAACCGTACTAATATGTCTGGTTCGAGCACCGATCCATGAACCGTACTAATATGTCTGGTTCGAGCACCGATCCATGAACCGTACTAATATGTCTGGTTCGAGCACCGATCCATGAACCGTACTAATATGTCTGGTTCGAGCACCGATCCATGAACCGTACTAATATGTCTGGTTCGAGCACCGATCCATGAACCGTACTAATATGTCTGGTTCGAGCACCGATCCATGAACCGTACTAATATGTCTGGTTCGAGCACCGATCCAGGAACCGTACTAATATGTCTGGTTCGAGCACCGATCCATGAACCGTACTAATATGTCTGGTTCGAGCACCGATCCATGAACCGTACTAATATGTCTGGTTCGAGCACCGATCCATGAACCGTACTAATATGTCTGGTTCGAGCACCGATCCATGAACCGTACTAATATGTCTGGTTCGAGCACCGATCCATGAACCGTACTAATATGTCTGGTTCGAGCACCGATCCATGAACCGTACTAATATGTCTGGTTCGAGCACCGATCCATGAACCGTACTAATATGTCTGGTTCGAGCACTGATCCATGAACCGTACTAATATGTCTGGTTCGAGCACCGATCCATGAACCGTACTAATATGTCTGGTTCGAGCACCGATCCATGAACCGTACTAATATGTCTGGTTCGAGCACCGATCCATGAACCGTACTAATATGTCTGGTTCGAGCACCGATCCATGAACCGTACTAATATGTCTGGTGCGAGCACCGATCCATGAACCGTACTAATATGTCTGGTTCGAGCACCGATCCATGAACCGTACTAATATGTCTGGTTCGAGCACCGATCCATGAACCGTACTAATATGTCTGGTTCGAGCACCGATCCATGAACCGTACTAATATGTCTGGTTCGAGCACCGATCCATGAACCGTACTAATATGTCTGGTTCGAGCACCGATCCATGAACCGTACTAATATGTCTGGTTCGAGCACCGATCCATGAACCGTACTAATATGTCTGGTTCGAGCACCGATCCATGAACCGTACTAATATGTCTGGTTCGAGCACCGATCCATGAACCGTACTAATATGTCTGGTTCGAGCACCGATCCATGAACCGTACTAATATGTCTGGTTCGAGCACCGATCCATGAACCGTACTAATATGTCTGGTTCGAGCACCGATCCATGAACCGTACTAATATGTCTGGTTCGAGCACCGATCCATGAACCGTACTAATATGTCTGGTTCGAGCACCGATCCATGAACCGTACTAATATGTCTGGTTCGAGCACCGATCCATGAACCGTACTAATATGTCTGGTTCGAGCACCGATCCATGAACCGTACTAATATGTCTGGTTCGAGCACCGATCCATGAACCGTACTAATATGTCTGGTTCGAGCACCGATCCATGAACCGTACTAATATGTCTGGTTCGAGCACCGATCCATGAACCGTACTAATATGTCTGGTTCGAGCACCGATCCATGAACCGTACTAATATGTCTGGTTCGAGCACCGATCCATGAACCGTACTAATATGTCTGGTTCGAGCACCGATCCATGAACCGTACTAATATGTCTGGTTCGAGCACCGATCCATGAACCGTACTAATATGTCTGGTTCGAGCACCGATCCATGAACCGTACTAATATGTCTGGTTCGAGCACCGATCCATGAACCGTACTAATATGTCTGGTTCGAGCACCGATCCATGAACCGTACTAATATGTCTGGTTCGAGCACCGATCCATGAACCGTACTAATATGTCTGGTTCGAGCACCGATCCATGAACCGTACTAATATGTCTGGTTCGAGCACCGATCCATGAACCGTACTAATATGTCTGGTTCGAGCACCGATCCATGAACCGTACTAATATGTCTGGTTCGAGCACCGATCCATGAACCGTACTAATATGTCTGGTTCGAGCACCGATCCATGAACCGTACTAATATGTCTGGTTCGAGCACCGATCCATGAACCGTACTAATATGTCTGGTTCGAGCACCGATCCATGAACCGTACTAATATGTCTGGTTCGAGCACCGATCCATGAACCGTACTAATATGTCTGGTTCGAGCACCGATCCATGAACCGTACTAATATGTCTGGTTCGAGCACCGATCCATGAACCGTACTAATATGTCTGGTTCGAGCACCGATCCATGAACCGTACTAATATGTCTGGTTCGAGCACCGATCCATGAACCGTACTAATATGTCTGGTTCGAGCACCGATCCATGAACCGTACTAATATGTCTGGTTCGAGCACCGATCCATGAACCGTACTAATATGTCTGGTTCGAGCACCGATCCATGAACCGTACTAATATGTCTGGTTCGAGCACCGATCCATGAACCGTACTAATATGTCTGGTTCGAGCACCGATCCATGAACCGTACTAATATGTCTGGTTCGAGCACCGATCCATGAACCGTACTAATATGTCTGGTTCGAGCACCGATCCATGAACCGTACTAATATGTCTGGTTCGAGCACCGATCCATGAACCGTACTAATATGTCTGGTTCGAGCACCGATCCATGAACCGTACTAATATGTCTGGTTCGAGCACCGATCCATGAACCGTACTAATATGTCTGGTTCGAGCACCGATCCATGAACCGTACTAATATGTCTGGTTCGAGCACCGATCCATGAACCGTACTAATATGTCTGGTTCGAGCACCGATCCATGAACCGTACTAATATGTCTGGTTCGAGCACCGATCCATGAACCGTACTAATATGTCTGGTTCGAGCACCGATCCATGAACCGTACTAATATGTCTGGTTCGAGCACCGATCCATGAACCGTACTAATATGTCTGGTTCGAGCACCGATCCATGAACCGTACTAATATGTCTGGTTCGAGCACCGATCCATGAACCGTACTAATATGTCTGGTTCGAGCACCGATCCATGAACCGTACTAATATGTCTGGTTCGAGCACCGATCCATGAACCGTACTAATATGTCTGGTTCGAGCACCGATCCATGAACCGTACTAATATGTCTGGTTCGAGCACCGATCCATGAACCGTACTAATATGTCTGGTTCGAGCACCGATCCATGAACCGTACTAATATGTCTGGTTCGAGCACCGATCCATGAACCGTACTAATATGTCTGGTTCGAGCACCGATCCATGAACCGTACTAATATGTCTGGTTCGAGCACCGATCCATGAACCGTACTAATATGTCTGGTTCGAGCACCGATCCATGAACCGTACTAATATGTCTGGTTCGAGCACCGATCCATGAACCGTACTAATATGTCTGGTTCGAGCACCGATCCATGAACCGTACTAATATGTCTGGTTCGAGCACCGATCCATGAACCGTACTAATATGTCTGGTTCGAGCACCGATCCATGAACCGTACTAATATGTCTGGTTCGAGCACCGATCCATGAACCGTACTAATATGTCTGGTTCGAGCACCGATCCATGAACCGTACTAATATGTCTGGTTCGAGCACCGATCCATGAACCGTACTAATATGTCTGGTTCGAGCACCGATCCATGAACCGTACTAATATGTCTGGTTCGAGCACCGATCCATGAACCGTACTAATATGTCTGGTTCGAGCACCGATCCATGAACCGTACTAATATGTCTGGTTCGAGCACCGATCCATGAACCGTACTAATATGTCTGGTTCGAGCACCGATCCATGAACCGTACTAATATGTCTGGTTCGAGCACCGATCCATGAACCGTACTAATATGTCTGGTTCGAGCACCGATCCATGAACCGTACTAATATGTCTGGTTCGAGCACCGATCCATGAACCGTACTAATATGTCTGGTTCGAGCACCGATCCATGAACCGTACTAATATGTCTGGTTCGAGCACCGATCCATGAACCGTACTAATATGTCTGGTTCGAGCACCGATCCATGAACCGTACTAATATGTCTGGTTCGAGCACCGATCCATGAACCGTACTAATATGTCTGGTTCGAGCACCGATCCATGAACCGTACTAATATGTCTGGTTCGAGCACCGATCCATGAACCGTACTAATATGTCTGGTTCGAGCACCGATCCATGAACCGTACTAATATGTCTGGTTCGAGCACCGATCCATGAACCGTACTAATATGTCTGGTTCGAGCACCGATCCATGAACCGTACTAATATGTCTGGTTCGAGCACCGATCCATGAACCGTACTAATATGTCTGGTTCGAGCACCGATCCATGAACCGTACTAATATGTCTGGTTCGAGCACCGATCCATGAACCGTACTAATATGTCTGGTTCGAGCACCGATCCATGAACCGTACAGACTTTTTGCGTTATTTACGTTGTTGAGCAGACAAATTTTTCTAACATGATGCAATGATTAGCAATATCCTTCAAAGTGATTCAGATTGTGATTGTAAGTGTGACGCTATTCGGGTGCAGAATCCTTTAAAAAATGATCTTATTATTATTATTGCCTTTATTTCATCTAAGTACTTATAAATTACTTACATATTTAAATATTTTTATAAACAAAAAGATTTAAAAATTATTGATAATATTATTTATTAGGTATTATTATTTTCAAAGTCGTCAGATTTAGGGAAAGCCCACAATTTCTTCATCAGATTTGCCTATTTAACTTATTATGGGTTAGGTCGCACACGGTCATACAAAAATCAACGGCTCTGAAGATCACTATATTTTTGGTCCATTTTCGAAATCTGAAAGCGGACTCCTGACCACGGACGGGGCTCCCATCTGAAACTATTCAAATATATTTGCGGTGTTCTCTCATCATGCTGCACCTACTCAACTATCATGCAACTTTTCGCCCTGCATATGCTTGCTCAAAAACCCCTCTGCGCTCTCCTAGGTATCTAGATTTTCATAAGTACCGATGGTAGTTAGTATCGATGGTATTGTGCGTGTAGTGTGGAGCATCTGACTACGAGTGTATTGTGTTGTGTATAACGCCTAATGTATAGTACTGACCGCAGTCGTCGTTGAGCTTCTGCGCGTCGACGCTGTCGTCGGGGCACAGCGTGCGCTCCAACTCGTACAGCATGGCGGCGCCCGAGCGGTACGGCAGCTGCCACGTCCACGCACCTGCCACCAACATGCACACCTCACTCTCAATATACCGTTATTACGAATCAATCACCGAAGGCAATGGCAACTTTTCGGCCCGACACTGTGTATCACTACAAGAATTCTCCGGCGATGGACAAATAAGAGTGTTGACCACGGATATCGGTGTTGACAGATACATGTCGCGACCTTAAGGTCCCATTTTACTAACAGACGATGAGATTGTATTGAAGTCAAAGTAGGTAGTCTGATACAAGGAGTGTTTTGTGTTTTACAGACTAATTCTTAAAAAATCCGAATCAAACGTGTTTATTTAAATTAGGCTGAGAATCAGCAGTTTTCGGACGTCGAAATTACATAAGACAGTCCCCTAAAACGCCCGCCCTTCACCACTTCCTAGTACTTTGCTGGGAAGAAGAAGTGGCGCAACAAACTACCCAGCAGAACAGCTGTCTGTTCAGTTAGAAAATACTTGATTCTATACAATAGTAGGTATTGCAGCATTGGCAAATGCTGCAATACAGTCAGCTGCTGCAGGTCTGCAATACTGCAATACTGACTCTATAATCACGTCGGACCTTACATAAATAGGCAACCCATGCCATCTACCGTGACCGGAAAAGAAACATCTATGGGTGAGTGCGATGATAAAATGGAGCCGGTACAGTGCCTCCTCCGACGTACAGTGTTTGTCTAGGATAAACTTAGAGGCTGCGGTAGGGGCATCTATTCAGTATTTAAACAATAAGTTGTTTGCTAGGTCATTAAATTCTATCATCTTTACCTATCCTGCGCCTCGCTGTGACGAGCAGCGGCCGCGAAGTGTCGCCACCGTCGACTTTGACCCACACTCGGATCGGAAACACGCCCTGTGCCGGGTGCTACAAATATTAAGGAACTCGTGTTACACATTTAATAAGTACAATCAACAAAAATTGTGAAAAGGTACAGCATTCATTCAAGTTCGTGTGTAGTGGAAGTGGACTCACCGGCGCAAACGACAAGATGAACTCGACGGCCGAGGTCACCACCAGCTCGTGCGTCTCCTCGAACGTGAGCCTGTCAGACAACCCCATAAACTATAATCTAGTTAAACTTACACAATGCACAAATTATTCATAAGCACACAGGAAGTTAGTATATTGTAGGTATATTTCATGTGGACACTTGAAAAAAAAATCTAAAAATGTTTACTTGTTATGCAGCTAAAGAAACTAGAACGGACGCGTTGCTATGAGTATCCGAGTAACTCTAGTAGGTATACAAAAAAAAATTTAAAAACCCCCGACAACGTGAAACCCTATAAAAAGAAAAAAATAACCTTGAAATTATGACCCTACGTAAGTACGTATGAAACTTTTTGATTAAATGTTGTCCCGTCGGGGGACCGCTCTAATTATTAGCCAAACGTTCTCTTATAGTTTAAAATAGTAGCGGTCCCCCGACACGACAATATTTAATCAAAAAGTTTCATACGTACTTACGTAGGGTCATAATTTCAAGGTTATTTTTTTCTTTTTATAGGGTTTCACGTTGTCGGGGGGTTTTTAAAATTTTTAATTTAATTTTTTATTTCATGTTTTTTGTAGAGACTCCTTGTTATTTCATTTCTTTTATTTTCTTGTTTTAAGATTCAGGTAATTTGGTATTTAATCAGGATTTTTGTAATTCGCCATTTTGTGGTAGTGGCCATCTTGGATTTGAAATTTGTTATAGTGTATAGTATTCTACTAGTCAAGCCCTTTCATTTGATACCCATATAGAGGGAGTTGTGAAAAAAAAAAATGTAATACGCCATTTTGTGGTGGCGGCCATCTTGGATTTGAAATTTATTATAGTGTACAGTATTCTACTAGTCAAGCCCTTTCATTTGATACCCATATTGAGGGAGTTGTGAAAAATTATGTCATCCGCCATTTTGTGGCGGCGGCCATCTTGAACCGATTTTCATCAAACATAGCTAAAAATACTCCCGACAAATTCACCTTTCAAACAAAAAAAACAAAATTAAAATCGGTTCATCCGTTCGGGAGCTACGATGCCACAGACAGACACACCCACACACACACACACACACACACACAGACAAGTCAAACTTATAACACCCCGTCGTTTTTACGTCGGGGGTTAATGAGCTTTTGAGATACTAGTTGGGCGAAGTTCTGAACTTCCAGAAGAGTAAAGTGATCAAACTTTTTATTACTAATTTTCTCTTCACAGACTTGAGCTCCATTTTGAATATACAACAAAACCCCATTTTTATTTTTCTTTTAACGCCAGAAATCGAACCCGCACCTTAATTGCGTAACACACCATCAATCTCAATCGGAATCATTTTGAAAGATCTTGCTAATCAATTGTTTCATATGTTCGAAAAGGGATCCTTTCTTTTCGCATAATATTATTTTTCGTAATATACTTTGGCACAAAGATTTTGGTATAAATTATTTTCCCATAATAATACTTTGCCATATCTTTTTTTGGCATAAGTACAGTTTAAGTTGGCATAATTAACTTGGAGGCTAATTTGTTTTGGCATAAATTTAATTCGCATAATGTTACTAGGCCTCAGGACTATTAGCATAATAGTATTTAGGCATACAATTATTCGGTATGATGTTTCCTGATATTTGTTACTGTTATTGAATCATATGAGTTAGGTTAGGTTAGAACAGTGACCATTAACGCGCGAAGGCGAGCGAGCGAAGCGAGCGTGCCGCGACAGCGGCCGCCGAGCGCCAGATCCCCTCGATTGTTGGTGTTGTGGGTGGTGGTTTGGGTTAGATGAGGTTATAACAGTATGATGCTTCCTGATATTTACTTATTCATTACAGAATTTTGAATTTTTTTTAAAGGATAAAATTACAACTTTGCAATATACAATTAGTGACACAATAGTTTTTGTGACACCACCGTTCACTTAGGAAAAATATAAAAATGATTTATTCTACCTACAATGTAAAGTGCCTACAAATTTCATTAGAGCAATATTGTATAAAAATGTGTATTAGTGTCTAACATTTTATTTATTTATTAACTATTGATAACTTACAGCTAAAACAAACAGAATAAAAAATTGTATGTGAGACTGACAGCCAATTAAAAGTCATCACTTCTAAAAACAGAATGGAAAGAAAGAGTGTGAAAAACACAACACAGCTATCAAAAAAGAAAGGGAAAAAAACAATATAACAATCAAGCTTAAACAAATATAAGAATAAAAACCTGAACATACAAAATCTTAATTAAAAAAGCTAAGGCTCAGGCACTTCCTGGCCGAGGAGACACCCGTTAAGAAAGGATCAAAATCATGCTGTTTACACATGTCATTAAAGCTTCTACTTGCACGCACTGTAAATGAATTTTGCCTGTAATTCGTAGAGGTAAATGGAACCCGCAACGGTGCGTTCCATCGCTTCGACCTTCCGGGAACGTTAAAATAAAATTTGGATAGAATATCGGAGTTATTAATAGAATTATTGAAAAATTTTAATAATGAAATACAGTCAGAGATTGCTCGCCGATTAATTAGGGGTAATATATGATACTTCTTACAGAGATCGAGGTAATCTTCAGACCGTTAGGGCACTTTCTGATGATAACACAAATACTTGATGAACCTTTTCTGGATGCTCTCTATACGATCAATATACTTGTGATAACATGGATTCCAGATTTCAGACGCGTATTCGAAGTTGCTTCTATCAAAAGTACAGTAAAGATTTTTTTAAGTTTTGGCTTGAGTGAAGCACTTGGATAGCCGCATTATGAAACCTAGTGCTTTAGATGCTTTAGCGACTATGGCATCGCATTGAAATTCAAACGTAAGCTTTGAGTCGTGATATACCCCCAGATCTCGGATGCAATTCATTCTAGGTAGTACTTGATCACCCAAGATATACGATGAAGGTATAATTGAGCGCTTTCGAGAATACGTTAGGACCGAACATTTAGCAGGGTTAAGATCAAGCTTACTCCCACGACAATAAGCCTCCAGATGACGTAAATCATCCTGAAGTGCAATCACGTCCACATGTGATGATATTGTGGCATATACTTTCATATCATCAGCAAAACACAGCAGTCTGGATGAAGTCAAGCAAGAGTTGATGTCGTTTATATAGATAATGAAAAGTAGTGGGCCGAGCAATGAACCCTGGGGGACTCCGTTGGGGACAGGCACCCAACCAGACATATAATTGCTTAATACAGTAGTATTAAGCAATTACCTGGAAAACCATCTGAGTAAATCACCTCGTATTCCCATACCATATAACTTTGATAGTAAGATCTCATGGTCAATCCGATCAAAAGCTTTACTGTAATCAGTATTTAAAGGACATCAACCTGCTTACCGTTATCCATGGCGTCAGTAATAAAATCATTGAACAGAATTAAGTTGGTGACGGTAGACCTTCCTTTCAAAAAACCATGCTGAAAGGAACTAAACGAATTTTTAAGAGCACTATACACCTGGTTATAGATGATCCTTTCGAATATTTTTGCCACAATACAGACCTTGGATATCGACTTGTAGTTTACAATTTCGTTTTTGACTCCTTTCTTGTGAATAGGCGTTATGAAAGCCGATTTCTGAAGTTCAGGTACACACGGCTACACATCAAGTTAGACTGTTTGGACTTTGGACTACTAGAAGTTGAACGCTGCGAATCGTGCGAGAAGGTGCGATATGTTTTTGTTATTTCGTCTCACTCACGCACGTCGCAGGACTGCGCGGGAGCGTGAGCACAGTATTAGGAAATATTGTAATACTGTGGCGCGAGGCACAACATCAACGCGTATAGATAGATGCGTATCATGTATATTATTTTGTAAACAAGTTGAGCTCGTATTATAATACTAGCTTCTGGCTGCGACTTCGTCCGCGTGAAATTATTGTTCATCTCGCCCCACCCCGTCGCATCGCATAGCTCGCTTCTCGTTCTCACTTAGTTCTCTTTCTGACTGTATTCATTTTAACCTAGCGTGATGTTGAACAGACCAGAACGTTATCATACCTATTTTGTTGCGGAGTTATTTTAAAATTATGTTACCTCCTAAGATGTTGAACAAAATCAAGTGATATCAAAGGCAATTTTGTTGGGGTGCCAGGGCAGAAAACCTCCACGTGTGCCTGGGGACTGGAGTTCCCTTCTGGATACGTCCGGGGGGAAGACCAGTTTTCGGGCCAGTGCATCCTGGGGTGCGGGCAGCTATTTCTCATTGGGATTATTTCCCAATGAGATCTCGCTGCCCGCATGCTAATGTTCTGCCAAGAGGAACGCTCCACACAAGTCGCTATGAGGAGCAGAGCGGCAACTGTGTGGAGTAAGAGCGGGCCTGGTGTGCACTTACCCTGCCGCCGGGCAGGCAGGAGCGGTTACCCCCCCCTTCTGCCACCGTTAATATCGTAGCCCCGAAGATTGTCAAGGTCATGTCTCTGACTTTTGACGGGGGTCGAGGGTCTTGGCTTAACCGCCCGGACCGCGAGGAAGATTAACCTCTATAAAAAATTCCCCAAACCTCCAAGCGGCGGCGCACCGTGAGGGAGGTAGTAAGCTTGACTAATGGGTAGCTTGGTTTAGTCGCTAGTGCGAACCACGGATTTTTGAGAGGTACACAAAGTATAATACTCGTGGGAACAAATATGGAATTTTTTTTGAAAACATACCCAAAAACAGACGAAGTGAGGAGTGCTGCGGGGTCGGAGTCCGACGCCGCATCTGGAGGAGGGAGCACGGGAGGCTCAGGGAGTCCTTGCCGTGACCAGGAGACGGCCGCTGCAAAGAGAAAGGTACAGAGCAAGCGGCCAAGGTCAGTGGACGGCCAGGGGTCGTCCTCTGACGGGGAGCTGGCTTCGGACAGAAAAATCCCCACCAGCAGGCGCGGAGGAGCCCGAGAGCGAGGCATGGGAAGGGGGCTCACTGCTCGGGAGGCCGCAGAGAAAGCCGAGGAGCCCGCAAAAAAGGAGGGGGGGACCGGTCGCGCGGTCGCATCGGAGCCCTCAAGCGACGAGGCGGCTGAGGTGGGCGGCTCTGATGCGGACCGCAAGAAGAGGTTTGCGGCGGTCGTGGAAGTCGCGATCCGGGACGTGGCCCTGAAGAAGTTGCAAACTTCGAAAAACAGGGCCATAGTCTCAGCAAAGGCCTCCATCATGGCGGCAGCGCAGGCCATCCATTTCGGGCCCCCGCCGGACGGAATGTCCGAGATGCGGGCGGAGGTGACCCGCTTGACGGCTGCCATGGAGCTCCTCCGAAAGGAGAACGAGGAGCTCCGAGCGGACCTGGCCGGGCTGCGAGCGGCTGGCACAGCGCAGACAACAACACCACCAAGCCAGCCCGAGCCGGTGGAAAACCAGGTACTAAACCTGGTTGGGCAGGAGCTGGCGACCTTCCAGGCGCGGTTCGCCGTCCTGGAGGGTATTGTCTTGCGCCCCCCCTTGGCGGGTAGGACGGCCCCAGGGCCGAAGGCGGCCTCGTACGCGGCCGCTGCCGCCCCTAAACCCGGGTCGTCTGGCCGGGCCCAGGCGCCGGCCAAACCGGCGTCGGCTAGAGGAGCCCCGGCGCCGGCGAAACCGACGTCGGCTGGCGGAGCCTCGACGCCGGCAAAATCGGCGCCTCTCAACAAATCCGCGGTGCTGGCCCAGAAGAAGGGTAGAACGGCTGGGGAGGGGAATGCCCCAGAGCCTACGCCTCCCCCAAACAAATCTCCCACGACCAACGCCGAGTGGCAGGTGGTCGGGGAGAAAAAGAAGGCGGCCAAGGCGGCCAGGAAAAAGGCGCAGAGGAAGCGGCACAAGGAGCGAGCCGTTGCGGCTAGGCTTCGCTCCCCTAAGACCGCGGCTGTAGTCATTACGCTACAGCCGGACGCGGTCAAGAGGGGGGTGACCTACTGCGACGTGCTCACCAAGGCGAGAGCGACGGTGGATCTCCAGGAGTTGGGGATCACCGGAGGCCTCCGGCATAGGGTGACCGCCACTGGTGCCCGCATGCTGGAGATCCCCGGTGCGACGAGTGGCCCCACCGCTGACGCCCTGGCTGAAAAGCTAAGGGCGTCCCTCAATGCGGATGAGGCTCGAGTCTCCAGGCCCGTCAAGTGCGCGGATATGCGCATTGTGGGCCTGGATGATTCGGTGGCGGGAGATGAGGTGGTAGCCGCCGTCGTCAGGACGGGCGGGTGTCTGGCCGACCAGGTGAAGGCGGGCACCATACGTCCTGACTTCACGGGTATGCGAACCGTAACGGTAAGCTGTCCCGTGACGGCGGCGAGGAAGATAGTGGAGGGCGGAAGGCTCCTGGTAGGCTGGGTGTCAGCGCAGCTGCTGGAGCCCAGACCTCTGAGGTGCTATCGATGCCTCGTGGGGCACCATGTGGGCGTCCAGTGCACCTTAGAGGACTGCAGCACTCTGTGCTTCCGCTTCGGTAAGCCCGGACATACGGCCGGCTCGTGCAACGCCGCGCCGCACTTCGTCGCATGTGCGGCTGCTGGCAAGCCGGCCGATCACCGGGCGGGGAGCAAGTCCTGCGCTCCACCCGCCGAAGCCAGGAGGAAAGGCAGGCCCTCCGCCACCGTCGCCACCACCACCGTCGCCGCCACTGTTGCCACCACCGCCACCGCCGCCGCCGCCGCCGCCACCACCGCCGCCGCCGCCGCCGCCGCCGCCGCCGCCGCCACCACTGCCGAGGGGGCCCGGGAGGGGGCTGAAATGGAGGAGTAATAACTCCTCCTCTACGCCTTCTCCAGGCGAACATCAACCACTGCGCCTGCGCTCAGGACCTGTTGCTCCAGAGCATGGCGCAGTGGTCGATTAACATCGCCGTGGTCGCTGAGCCGTACTTTGTCCCGCCCAGAGATGACTGGGTGGAGGACCTGAACGGCTCAGTGGCCATAATTTCGTCGGCTGCCGCCGGTACCCCGTCCCTCGAAAGTCACGAGGGGACAGGGGTGCGTAGCAGCACGGTTCGGAGAGATTGTAGTAGTGGGAGTATACTTCTCTCCGAGCCGAACTCTCGCCGAGTTCCAGAACTCTTTAACAGAGTTGAGTGTCGTCGTCGCCAGAAACCATGCCTTCTCCGTGCTAGTGCTCGGGGACTTCAACGCCAAGAATTTGGCCTGGGGTTCCCGTTGCACGGATGTGCGGGGCAGGATGGTGGAGGACTGGGCTCTGGAAACAGACCTGGTCGTCCTAAATCGGGGTTCTGTTCCTACGTGTGTCTCGTTCGCCAGCCCCGCTCTGTCACAGCGTGTCATTGACTGGCGCGTCATGGAGGAGGTGGAGACCTACTCCGATCATCGGTATATCCGGTTTGATGTCTCCACCCAGACCTCTAGCGCGCTGGTCCAACAGGCCCCGAGTGGTCCGCGGTGGGCGCTGAGGCAACTGGACCGGGAGCTTCTCCTGGAAGCCTCGATCGTGCAGGCCTAGGTGTTTTCACCGGACAGGCCTGCTGACATTGACGATGAGGCGGAGTGGTTCCGGGAGGCCATGTCCGAGATCTGTGACGTGGCAATGCCCCGAGTCCGGCCAGGATGCACCCGACGTCAGGTGTACTGGTGGTCGCAGGAGGTTGGGGCGCTACGCAAGGCGTGCGTCGACGCGCGACACCGGTACACCAGGCACCGCAGGCTCCGCATCCGCCCTCCGGATGCGGAAGCCACGGAGGTGGAGCTGTACGAAGGGTACAGAGCGGCGAAGACCGCCCTCCAAGAGGCTGTCCAGCGGGCCAAGGGCCAAGCGGCCTATGGCTCCGCCATTTGCGGTGCCCGAAGCGGACCACACGGACGACGACGACGACACCCCTGAAGTGACCGGGGTAGATCTGAGAGCGGCGGTAGGCAGGCTGAAGGCCAAAAATACCGCCCCGGGACCCGACGGCTTGCCGGGTAAAGCCTGGGTCCTGGCCTCAAGGGCTCTCGGGCCTCGACTGGAGGCGCTCTTAAGCGCATGTATGGAGAGAGGCCAGTTTCCACTCCGTTGGAAGACGGGGAAGCTGGTCCTCATTCAGAAGCCAGGGCGCCCTGCGGACTCTCCGTCCGCATACCGGCCCATAATGCTGCTCGACGAGGTAGGCAAGCTCTTTGAGAGAGTGATTGCGGGCCGCCTCGTCGGGCACCTGGTGAGGACGGGGCCGGATCTTGCAGAGTGCCAGTTTGGCTTCCGCAAGGGGCGCTCGGTAAGACCCCTCTTTGAGGAGTGGCTAGAGAGGCGTCCCGGCGTTCTCACCTACCGCCTGACGCAGGTCCTCTCCGGACACGGATGTTTCGGGAGGTTCCTGCACATCATCAGGCGGGAGGAGACGCCCGGGTGTCACCACTGCGAGGATCGCCCAGAGGACACGGTGGAGCATACGGTGGAGGTCTGCCCCGCTTGGGCAGAGCACCGCCGTGTCCTCGTAGAGGCGATCGGCAGCGGCGGCGACCTCTCGCGTCCGGCCCTAGTTCAAGCCATGGTCCGGGGCGAGAGGGAGTGGGAGGCGGTCACCTCCTTCTGCGAAGCAGTCATGCTAGCGAAGGAGGTGGCGGGATGGGCGAGGGAGAGATCCTCGTGCCTCAGCCGCCGAGGGAGACGCTCCGGGCGTCGGGAGCCGCGTGACGACTCCCGGCCACCGTAGGCGCGGGCCTGTGGGCAGAGAGCAATGGGTAGCTCTCTGTCCGATCAGGACCAGGCCCGTGCCGGACGGCGCGTATGTGTTCCACGTACGCCTCAAAGAGATGTCAGCATAGTTGACGGGGCCCGACAGGGCCGAAGCCTGCCGGGGTAGCGGGATCGTCCGAAAGGGTTACCGCTGCCCTGGTACATAAAGGGCTAAGGAAGGAACACGGGTGGGTTTTAGTCAGTAAGAGTCTGACACTCCCTTCTGCTCCACCCAGAGCGGGAGGGGTCATTTGATGATTTCCCATCCTCAAAAAAAAAAAAAAGAAAAAAAAAAGACAATTTTGTTCACAATTAAATACTTGTGATGAATAACGTAATTATTTGGACAAAGATTAATATGATGTTGATAAAACACCTTCGCAGATAATGCATTAATTTCGAACAAATTTGATTACCAGAAAAAATGCTATAGTGAGTCAATCTTAAAAGATAGACATATGCTGTCGTGAACTTTTTTTTAGAACTTTTAAAGAGGAATAATTCCCTCATACATGATTTTAGCGTAACTTAAACGCACGCAACGGAGGCTCTCAAAAAGGAATAATTTTTCCCGTTTTTGCAATATTGTCCATTGATATTCCGTTCCTATTGGTCGCAGCGTGATGTTATATAGTCTAAAGCCTTTCTCGATAAATGGACTGTCCAACACAAAAATATTTTTTTTATTATCGCGTTCAACCAAACAAACAAACAAACTCTTCAGCTTTATATTATTAGTTTAGATAACTTTGAGTTTGCACTAATAAATCCATTACCATTAGGTATTTATTATTATCATTTAAGTATATTATTATATTATATTTCGAGCTTGCATACGTGTAGGTAATTCGGAAATCTACATCCTGTCGGATTTTCATACAAACTTTCAACCAACATCGCCATCCAACCACCCATTCCATTTCATTCCATTTTTATAACAAAAACACTGAAACACGTATTATTATTACTTTATTGTCAACCAAAAAAAACAAATACGAATTTTGATAGATCTAACTTCAAAACGACGGATTTTCATTCAAACTTTCAACCCACTTTACTTTTACCACCACTGCTGCACTGCTTTTATAAAATCACTGAAACACTTATTTCTAGATAATCATAATATTTATCATACATTTTAAACTGTTTGCCGCTTCTTTACGACACAACAAAGCAATCAGACTAGTTGGAAGCCTGGAAAATATTAAAATGTATGTTTGTTTGCCTGTAAGCTCACGTACGCACGGACGACGTAAAAATATCGCGGGGGGATTTTATCGCGCAATGGTTTATAGAATACCTACATATAACATAGTGCATCCCAGCCCATCGAAAAAACAGACTGTTTGATTTTCGACTCTCGGCGCTAATGTTGAAAATTACAGTGTTGAAAATCCAGCGCGCGAAAAAAAATCACCGGGATATTTTTACGTCCGTGCGAACGTGGGCTGAGTATAAAGTGTGTGATGCTCTTTCCCAGCAAAACTACAGAATCGATTAGGGGTAGCTCGAACCCATAGGATTTTTATCAAATGGGTTCTTATATTACATATATCTACTTAAGGCAAATAAAACTTAATTACTAAAATCATTAGTTAAAGGCCAATTCTATTCGGATACCTATAAGCGATATTCGATAGATACGGTTGTGGGTAACAACGAAATACGAGCGGTATATTCCGCCGGGTAGGTATATTTTGTATTCTGGTTTCGCGCTAGCCACGGGAGGTTATACAAATACCGCTTAGATTTGAATAGGCCTTTATACATGTTGCCTAAGCTAGCATCACATGCATTGCATAGGTATATCATCAATGTGTCGAAGAAAGCCTTAAATGAATTAACAATTTAAATATACTTCAATTCACAAAGCCCCGTGCGGGGCGTCCGCGTCTGCTGACTGCGTAACAATAGTTAATACTTAATGTAATGATTCATTATAAATTTTGTCTTATTATTTAACGCTTGAACGGCGCGAAATAACTATCATAATCTAAACATAGCTACAAGTTACCTCAGGAGCCAACAATAGTTAAAAATCTAAATCAACAAGGAACATTTAAACAACACAGTTGAAAAAAAAATATTCAACCAATGACAACCCTCTATAATGAATATGGAAAATAAAACTTGATATGGTTTATTGGTCTATGCTACTAATAGATATGAGAAATATCCTCACACTAGAGTAATTATTATGTAAATCCTACTAATATTATAAACGCGAAAGTTTGTATGGATGGATGGATGGATGGATGGATGGATGTTTGTTTCACGCAAAAACTATTGAACGGATTTGGATGAATTGGCACACTGATGGTTTATAACCAGGATTAACACATACGATACTTTTCATTCTGAAATTCCGACGGGATCGAAACTTATGCGGGTGAAACCGCGGGGCGCAGCTAGTAGTTAGATAAATTATGTTTATGACTTGAAAAGAAGCTGAACCCACATAATTTTTTTTTAAACTATTAACATTTAAATCAATAAAATATTATTCTTAGATAACAGACTACTATAAAATTTAACAGCTTCGAGTTACTTCGGGAGCCAAAAATAAAAACAAATAAAAAAATTATCAATTAAAATGGTTTAAAATTTAAACTCCTAAATCAGTAATAGAATTATAGAAATCAACTTAGATAAATAAACAAAAATTTGGAAACAATATTACCAATTAATCTAATTAGTTTGCCTAACTTTACGTAACATAACTGACCGGCATAGAACACTGAATTGAATACGAGTGAAACTAGCGAATGTTTTTGCCAAAAAAAAAGTGCATCTGTGTGCGTAGGCGCAACGCGGCAAATGCTGTGACTGGCCGATGCCACGATACGCAGTCCTTTCCTACAATTCTCTGTATTGCTGGTAGCGTAGTTATGCGTATATAGGGTGTTCGACTTGATGTGTAGCCGTGTGTACATACAACGCAAGTATCCAAGGATTTCCTGAAGAGAATCGAGATAGGATGGGCAATCAAAGTCAAACATCGTACAAGAAATTTGGATGAAATATTATCCGGGCCAGCCGCTTTAGAACTATCTAACTTACGAAGCAGGTTAGAAACTTCTTCAACGCTCACTACAATGCTACATATATCAGATAGGCTGAAAGATTCAGTAAAAAGAGGTGGTGAAGACATTCCATGACTAGGGTTAGTATCTAGAAATGTAGAATGAAAGTACGTGGAAACCGATTTTTCGGTTAAATTCAAGTAGTTTTCATAACATTGCGATTCTAATACCTTCACGAAAAAGCTTAAACGTTGACTCATCAGATATATTGCCGTACGTCTTAATTTTTTTTAAATATTTGTATTTGTCTTTAATTGTTTTAATTAATGCCGAATTGTACAAAGTTGGATATGTTTTGCTTTTGCTACGATGTACTTTTTATGGAATGTATTTTGTGTGTAAATTAAGAATAACTTCATTGAAAAAGTTTAATGATTCATCAATTGATCGTGTTGCAAACTCGGATTCCCAGTCAGTCATGGAAATTTCATTGTTGATAGAATCATAGTCACCCTTCCCTTGTCGAATAGATATTGTGTCCGTGGCGCGCACTCTAATAGAGGAGCTTCTACGAAATCCATATTAATCAATAGTGCTGGATGGTAGGCGTCGATGGGAACCAGCGGACTTGAACATTCAACCACATTAACTAATTGGTTTGAACCAAATCTAAAATTTTACCATACCTATTAAGAAGACCATTGTATTGACCAAAATCTAGGGTACATAATTCGTCACCAAGTAAAACTTCGTCAAGACCATTCTGGTTCATTGGGACGAGCGATAGATTGTCAGATAGGACCCAGTTAATACCGTTATGTAAAAATCACCAATGATGTGAAAGGTATCAGAAGAGTTACTCATAACTATTTGGTTCAATTTTGTGAGGTAGTTGCAAAGTTGTAAAGAAAAAGAAAGGCCTAAGTTTTGCTGACATAAATAAACAACACAAATATGTATGGTAATATATTTACGTGTATTAGAATTTTTCAGTCGTATGCTGAGCCATAAATCCTCTGCTGTAGAATGGAAGGTAGGTTGGCATATTACTAAAACTTCCCTACATGTAGCAATAAGCACACCCCCACCACGCGATTGCCCGGTCAAAACATGATCTCGATCACGACGCCACACAATGTACCTATCGTTCATCAAAGAATTCAGAATTTAAAACTCCATCTAATAACCACGTTTCTGGTAAGAACAATAATATCATACGAGTTTAATAACATTAAAATTGACGATAGAAAAAATCGCTTTTAGTTCTAAGCCCGCGAACGTTTTGATAAAATATATTTAACTTAAGAGTCATTAAAAGCCAAGACTAATAATTGTGTATAAATCTGTATAATCCATTAAAATAAAGCATTTAATTAAATAATATTGTAGAATAAGGTATAATATAATTAAATAAGTATAATGAAGGTAAAAGTCAAAAAGATTTGCGCGAGCGCAAGAATCATACGATATTAAGACGTAATAATAAACAGCTGTGCGAAAAAGCAAGCAAAAGTGCGTGGTGCGTGCAAGTGCGAGAGAGTAAAACATATTGAAGTGCGGTAAAGCTTTAAAGTAAACAGCGAGATAACGAACACAAAGGTATACCGCCGTTTGCCGAATTTTATTTGCCCTAATATCATTTGCCATAATAGTCAACAGCCATAATATTATATGACGTAATATTCATTTGCCCTACTCTTATTTGCTATATTAGTCACGTGCTAGAAGTTTTGTTTCCCATGAAGTCACTTACCATAACATCATTTGTCATAATCATTGTAAGCCCTAATTATCACGTGCCCTAATTATCACATGTCCTAATTATCACGTGCCCTAATTATCACATGCCCTAATTATCACATGCCCTAATTATCACACGCCATAATTATCATATGCCATAACATCATTTGCCATCGACATTGGGTGTGTAACGGTTGTTATATTAGGAGAAACTGGATGCAATCGGGACTTTAAGGCACCCCGACTCGGTTATGTTAGATTAGAAGGGGATGGCGGGGTCTATTCGCTCGCTTCGCTCGCTCAAACGACCCCGGCATCCCCTTCGTGGTTATTTTTTTATAAGCCACCCAGAAGTAGGGGCTCCGTCGACCAAGCCCACTGATGGCAATGATTATTATGGCGTTTAAATATTATGTCTAATAATTATTATGGTGTTTAAATATTATGTCTAATCATTATTATGGCAATTAAAAATATGAAAAACAATACGTATGGCACTCGTATCTTACTGTATCTAAGTTTCGGCCAATTAAAAGTATGTTATATGTCTTTTAGGGCAAACAAAACATTCGGGCAAATGAAATTCGGGAATATGATGATTATGGTATATAATCTTTTGGTCAACAATAGACAACCTAACGAACACAAAGCATACAAGTAGCTAAACAAAAGAGAGGTGTCGAACTCATTAGTACGGCAGAGGTGTTTATTTATTTAAGAAAAGCACAGCCACATCACGTACATTAAACTTATGCTAGAATAATCTTAATAACTAAAGGACTAATGTACATGACCATTTCGGCGTACATAGGATTGATTATACATATATCTTGCTGCCTTGAAAAGTATATTAAGCTAAACTTAAACTAATATAAACTAAAACAGACTAAAGTAAGTAAGATGGGTAATAAACATGAAGAAAAAGTTAAGAATAAAAACAATAATTGAAATTAAAAAATAATGATAATATAAAAAATGAAATTAAAAGCAACTTGGCAAGGATAGCGTGATTTTCTTTCTGAATACCGGTAGCTTGTCGCTGAATATATCAAGATCAGATGTGTTTAATACAGTATCATTGTATTCGTTGCTCATTCGTATAACTGGGGACTGTACACCGAGATTAGTTTTTACAAAAGGTGTATCAAAAACTTTTTATTTTTTTTAGACCTTGGGTAAATTCATGGAACTGCTAGAGAAACCCTTTGCAAAAGGCAAAGACTGCATTGCATTTTTCCATTAATTAATTTATGGAGGAAGTATAAATCCAGCAGCCGTCTGCTATCGCGAAGGGATAACATTCTAAATTTTTTTTAACGCTCCATGTATGGCTTTCTACGGGAGAAGCCTTTTGTTGCGAAAGCAAGATGTCTCGTGAAAGCTCGCTGTCTGCTTTCCACCCGTTGCGAGTGCACTGCATAATAAGGCCTCAGGGGCCCATACGCTGCTTTGTAGAGTTGGTTAGGTGTTAAACATTTTGCAAAAAGTTATTGTGACACAAACGGAATCAAACATTTGGAGCCATTGAAGTAAAATATAATAGCAAGATAGGAAAGTATGTGTAAAAATTAAGAAGCACATTAGACAATCTTGTTTAAATCTGATTTCTTCTTTATAATAAAAACTTTCGAATTATTATTTTTAAGTATATGAATTTTACCATGTTTAACCCATACATACTCATAATGTTCATCCTTGGCAATGATTTTAACTTTGGTTAAAAGCTTTTTGTACTCCACGCTTAGGTGATCGTTAACATACACACGCTGAGATGAGCCTTGAAACCCGTAGACATGTCACCAGTAGATAGGTTCTTCTTGGCACGTGCCGCCGCAATAAAATCTTCCTTTACATACCGGTTTAAAAAACTCACTATTATTAGTTTTTCGTTGGAACCAAAAATAGGGACCCTTGAAATATAGTTCACCTGGGCTTTGGGACAGCTGTAGCTAACTTTACGGCCGATAGCGTCGATAATTGAGCACAGATTCTCATCCTTCTTTATAGGAACCCCCTTAATTTCAACGTTGTTTAGCCTAGATCTCTGTTCATAAGTCGAGAGTAGATACTTCGTGCTAGCCAAGTCAGTCTGTAAACAATTCACCGTTTCGTGAAGCTTTTCTAATTCAGACACTCTTGCTTCAACATCCACGAGTCTTGTGTCAAAATCGTCTCTTGTGTCTAAGTCTCCCATCAGTGCCCTCACATGTCAACTTAAGCTCAGCCAACTCGCTCTTCATCACGCGAATTTCATCTACCAAGGTCGGCAAGTTAAGCAGTTGCTGCTTCATGTCACGTATCTCGGTTAATATGGTATCCAGAGACGCAGGTTCAGGGGCAGGCACAACTGGTGATGAAGTTCTGCAAGTAGGACATTTCCATTGTGCCATCCTATTGGCACCCAGCTTTCTCCCTCCGGTTTCTGAGATGTTTGCACATCCAAAATCCAGGTATTTCTTGCAACTGCCACACTGAACGCCATCATTAAACTGCTCGTTACAAACTGCGCACGATTTAATTTCCAAAATTCTATAGTTTGAACTTAACTAGAACGTAAAAAGGTTGGCGATCTATTTCTTTTGGGTGGCGCGTACTGTGCGTATGAGTGTCCACGCACGAATGTGAGGACGATTTTTAGGAGTTAATTATTATGCTTATTTGTTATGCCGATAAAAAATATGTTTTAATATCATTATATGTAAATAAATTTATGCTTTAGAATATTATGTTTAATCATCATTATGATTAGAGAAATTATGCTTAAAAAAATAGGCGTTAGCTGTTATGCGTAAATTATTTACGCATAACAGCTAACGCCTATTTTTTTATGTTATGCGAAAATATAATTAAGAGAAACAAAGGTATGCCAAGTTATATTAGGTCTTAAAATTTTATGCAAATGGATAGGGAACCGTTCGAAAAATGTGGCTGCTAAACAACGTATCTACCGCAATTAATGTTGTTAAACTGCCAAAATGAAACCACTACTGATAGTGTGTTACTCAATTACGTCGCTGGTATTTTTTGCAAATCAAATCAAATCATTTATTTGCATAAAACAGGTTCAGGAGATGTTTCAAAAGGTCGAACGGTACACTGTTAATAACCATATGAGGTGTGCAAATATATACAAGAATGTTACAGATAATTTCACAATTAAAGTACAATGCCATTGAAAATAAAAACTATCGTTAATACAGATCAGTCAACAGAATAAGGAATTAAAAATAATAATGTCGTGCAAATGAAATACAATCCAAAAATATTTATGTCCAATATTATATTAAATTTACATTGAATTATATCCAATATCACACAGCATATATGTATATATATTACATTATTTACTATCCAGACCTTTGCTGTCATTATAATAACATTATTTTGTGCCCCAAGTAATCTTTGACATCATAATAACATTTATTTATTAAGAATGTTTGTAATTTCTTTTTAAATTGGAGAATAGGTAATTGTTTTATGTCATCAGGCAATTTATTATAAATCAACGATGTCATGCATATAATACTATTTAATAGTGCCGTCTTACCATTCCTACCTATAATCTTTTTTTATCTCTTAACTTTCGATAATAGCTTTTTAATGCAGTCTTATCTTGTTTGAGAAAATGAACGAGACGCGAAAGGTTAAAACAAAGACTGAAATATTGTCAGGACAATGAGGATCGAATAAAAATGGACATGCTAGCGACTGAGCACAGGCGCAAGCAATTTCGAAATTTCTGGAAATTGACTCGAAGGTTGAACCCGGTTGTTACTGAACCTGGGGAGATTGCGGTCAAGCTTAGGGGGCATTTTGCAGTAACTTCGCGTCAAGTGGAGGAGCAGTTTCCTGTTGCTGGGTGCACCATGTCTGGAGAGCCAATACACATTTCTACTAAGGAAATAAGAAACATCATTAGAAGTATGACCAGAGGCAAAACTCCTGGACATGATGGCCTAAGCATTCAACACTTGCAGTGTGCTGGTCCGCCCCTACCTAAGGTCTTATCCATGCTGTTTAACTTTTATGTTCGACACTCGTATCTGCCTAAGGAGCTGATGAGGACGATAGTGGTGCCTATTGCCAAGAATAAAACAGGGGATGCGTCGGATAACTCAACTATAGGCCTATCTCTTTGGCCACCATAGCGGCTAAAGTTCTTGACGGTGTGCTTGAGCGTGGGGTGGCCGGGCAGCTTAATCCACATGATTCACAGTTTGCTTTCAGAGCTGGGTTGTCCACGGAAACTGCTGTTCTAGCGCTCAAGCACACGGTTAGGTACTATACCGACAGAAATACTCCGGTGTACGCTGCTTTTCTGAACCTCTCCAAGACGTTTGACCTGGTTAATTATAAGATCCTATGGTCAAAATTGCGGGAGAAAGCTATACCTTATGAGCTAGTTAACCTTGCCGAGTACTGGTACGACCACCAGATTAACCAGGTCAGATGGGCGAGGGCATTGTCTGGGGAGTATGGACTGGAGTGTGGGATGAGGCAGGGGGGCTTGACTTCCCCGGGACTCTTCAGTGTATACAGCAATCAGCTGTTGGAGGAGCTTGGCAGCACTGGTGTCAGATGCTCTATTGACGGTAAGATTGTCAATAGTATAAGCTATGCTGATGACATGGTGCTGCTGAGTCCCTCGATTGATGCTCTCAGACGGTTGCTTGGAGTGTGTGAGTTATACGCCGTGGCCCATGGTCTCCTGTATAATGTCAGGAAAAGTGAGGTTATGGGGTTTCGGGTAGGTTCCAGAAAACCAGCGACAGTTCCTCCTGTCTACTTGTATGGGGTGGCACTTAAAAGAGTGTCTCTTTTCAGATACCTTGGGCACATTTTGACCGAGAGCCTGTCTGATGACGAAGATATAGAAAGAGAACGAAGGGCGTTGTCAGTTCGATGTAATATGCTGGCCCGCAGGTTTGCGAGGTGTACTAAAGACGCGAAAATTACGATGTTTAAGGCATACTGCCAGACGTTTTACACCTGCTGCCTGTGGGTCAGATATACGCAGAGGGCCTACAGCGCCCTCCGCGTTCAGTACAACAATGCTTTTCGGGTGCTCGTGGGGCTTCCGCGGTTCTGTAGTGCGTCGGGCATGTTTGCCGAGGCGCGCATAGATAGTTTTGAGGCTGTCATGCGAAAAAGAACGGCATCCCTAATGCGTAGGATACGTGGAGGCTCCAACAGCATCCTGAAGGTTATTGTGGAAAGGCCAGACTGCCCTTTTCTGATGCACTGGTCCCGTAGGCATACCTGCGGGCCCGGTGCTGAGGAAAGACATTTAAATTAGTGAAAGTATTTAGTAGTTAAGTTTAGGGTAAATGAAATGAGACTAAATATAATGAAATAAATTAGATTAAATTGTATTGTTATTTTTTATTTGATTGTCTTAATTGATTGGTAGTTTTTATTTTTATTTTTTGTTTTTATCTATTTCATAGTTGAAATGTATTCGAGAATGCTGCAATTACTAACATAGTTTTTCGGACCTCTGTTACTAATATTATATGGAACTGACATTTCTGAAATAAATGTATATTATTATTATCTCCTTTATTTGAATATAAACATATAAATTATATTTATAAATATTAGAATATAAAAAGTATAAAAACATTTAAAAATATAAATAATAGTAGCCCACCGGTATCGGGAACAGGGTCCAAGCTACCGGTGGTCAGGGCTCCAGAGAGAGGAACCTCCTGACGATCAGAAATCAGAAATCAGAAATCAGAAATATTTTATTTGTGATACATAGGTAGGTACAGTGGTTGGACATGTTTTAGGTTAATGTGCGCTATGATCAGCCTATTAAAGGCATACAAAATTCAAAAAGAATTAATTACAATTTTCACATGCAAATAAAGAGCTTACTCGTACTAAACTACAAATCAACCATATTATAATTGATTGTATTATTTGATTAAATGATTACTAATAGACGAACAAAAGTCAAAATAATTTGTTAGGTAAATGTCAAAATAATTTGTTTGGTAAACGTCAAAATAATTTGTTAGGTACATGTCAAAATAATTTGTTAGGTAAATGTCAAAAATAATTCACATTTAAATAATTATATAAGATTTGTGATTACAACATAGTCAAAGAAGCAAATTACATTACATTACAAAAATTACATTAACATGTCAAAATTTATCTGATAAAAAATCCGATACACTATAATAACATTTTTGACACAGCAAACTTCTCAGTTTTGGTTTAAATAAGTTAATATGTAGATTTTTTAGCTCTTTTGGCAATTTATTAAATAGAACTGTTGCCATGTGAAAGACACTTTTATACATCAAGGCAGTATTCGTTTTTGGAACGCACAGACGACTTACGTCCCTTTGGGTCCGATTGAAAGCTGTAGATGCTAAAGTAAATAAATGAGGATTTTGTTTAACGAAGACCGCTACTTCAAATATGTATAGTGACGGTAATGGAAGGATACTATGCTCTTTAAAAAAAGGCACACAGCTCTCCGTTGATTTTAAACCAAACATAGCCCGAATGCATCGTTTCTGTGCCTTAAAAACGAGATCTTTGTCGGTGGAATTCCCCCAAAAAATTATTCCATATCTGAGAACAGATGCCACTAGGCCATGATACGCAATTAAAAGGGCACTGGAGTTTATTTTGCTTGCAAGTGTATGTAAGGCATAGGCAGATTTACTAACTCGTTTGCATAGTTGTTGAATATGCAGTTTCCAGGTCATTTTGTCATCAATATAAGCCTAAAAATTTACAATTGTCTACTTCCTCTATTGTTTGCATGTCAAAATTTACATTTATGTTATTTGGTGCTGGTAAACGCTGTCTAAAGTACATTAATTTAGTTTTGCTTAAGTTGGCTTTCAGATTATTAATATTAAGCCAATTCATAACAGAACTCAATGTGTTATTTATGTCATTTTCAAAAGTATTTATGTCTTTACATTTTATCGTTACTGTACTGTCATCCGCAAAAAGAGCTATAGGATTATCAGTGGCATTGGGTAAGTCATTGATGTACAATATAAAAAGTGGTGGCCCCAAAACGGTTCCTTGAGGAACACCGTAGTTTAGTTGACGTTCACATGATCTAAAGGTTTCTTCTTTTTTTGTGAGGATATTCACTCTAGTCAATTCAGTGTATTGGCGACGGCCTTTGAGGTATGATTCAAATAAGTTCAGAACATTACCTCTTATTCCATATTCATTAAGTTTGCCAACCAATATATCATGTTCAACATAATCAAAAGCCTGTGTCATATCCATAAAGATAGAGCAGACAGGTATTCTCTTGTCAACATTAGCCATAACGAAGTCCAGAAAGTCATATATGGCCATATTTATAGATGTATTGTGTCTAAAACCTTTTTGTTCTTTTGCTAGAATATTGTTATTTTCTAAATAATTTTTAAGTTCTTTGTAAATATAGTTTTCAAATATTTTCGAAATAACTGGAACTAAGGCAATAGGTCTATAGTTTTCTAGACATTCTCTTTTATCTTTTTTGAAAATTGGTTTTATGATAGAAGTTTTTAATTTGTCAGGGTAGATTCCAGCTTCAATACAAAGATTTATCAGATAGGAAAGATGAGCAGAAATATTCATAACTATATATTTCAAGACTTTAGTTGATATGCCATCATAACCAACACTATTCGTATTTTTTAAACTCCTGATAATCTGCAATACATCATTTGGCAAGCATGGTTTTAAAAACATAGACTTCTGCTTAGACGACATATAAAATTTATACTGCATGTTGAGTGAATCATCCTTAGGTACAATTTTATCAATGAAATAATTATTAAAAGCATTAGATATTTCACAAGGGTCAGTTATTGTTTTGTCATTTATTTTAATGCTAGTTGTTGGATACGGAAGTGACAGGGGTAGTGGTACGTCAATCAAACTCGCTAGTCTGTTGCACACTAATATATTCAATAAGTAACCCGCAAGGCGCGGCCGGCGGGGAGGTGCGGGGCGCAGCCCGCACTCCTGCGCTCGGCATACACAACATCCCTTCCCCATAAGCTAGGACATACTTTTAATCTATTTCCTACTACTAAACTTATTCTATAGTTAAATCTGTTGGTTCGTTATCATCATCGTCGCTGCCGTACTGACCCGCTGTAGGTGTCGTGAAGATCGGACTAATTGCCTGTCGCCTTAGAGATCTAGCGGCTGCTCGCGGAGGAGTCACCAGAGCACTTGGCATCGTCGTCCTTTCTCCCCCTTCTAGCTGCGTTATTGGCTCGGGGTGAGAAGTATTAAGTGGCTCCACATCAGGCACCACATCTGGGTTCCAGTCTTGGTTGTCGCTCGAAAGTGTGTGTAGTGATTTCCTTATTTGATCCATGTGCCTCGTGACTTCACATCCTAAATGTGGCACGTAGATTCTGTACATAATATTGCCGATTTTCTTTCTAATAATTCCTTGTATCCAACAGATTTTTTTATTATTAATATTTTTGGTTATCCATACTTTATCATTTTCTTTAAAGTCTAACCTGTGTTTCCCTCGGTAGTTCTTAGCCTGTAAGGACTGGTTGTGTGCGACGGTTCGCGTTAGTTCTGTGGACGAAGGTGATGGGGCGATAGGGTTCAATAAATCTAGGCGTGAGCGCAACGCACGCCCGAATACTATCTCCGTGGGTGATTTGTCAGTGGTACTATTTTTAGAGTTCCTGTAGTCAAATAAAAATTTTGCAATTTTCTCGTGTATATTCTTCTTATTGCAGCCCTCCAAAATGATAGTTTTAAACCCTTTTTTTACTATTTTCACGAAACTCTCGGCTTGTCCATTACTAGAGGGATGGTAAGCCGGAGATAAGTCGTGCTCTATACCGTTAAGTCTACAAAAGTCTTGAAATTCTGTTGATGTGAAAGAAGTGCCGTTATCACTCACCAACGTGTGCGGAACCCCGAACCGCGACATAAAATCGCAAAGTTTACTTATAGCCGCCTTTGAATTATGAGTTGTGGACATATCGTAGCATTCTACCCATTTACTATAAGCGTCGCGATAACCAACAACATATAATTATTAAACGGGCCCAAGAAATCAATGTGAATTCGGTAGAAAGGGTACGGCGGCAGTGACCAAGGCGCGAGAGGGGCGTGTGGCGGTGCGGGGCGCAGCGCACAGCACACGCTGCAAGCGGCCGCTACTCGCTCCAGTGTCGCGTCCACGCCAGGAAACCACAGTCGCTTGCGAGCCTCTGCTTTCATCTTGACTACCCCGAAATGTGAACTATACAGTTCCCTACACTCGTTCTCTTGTAGGGACGATGGAATAACGACTTTATGCCCGCGCATTAAGATTCCATTTTCATACGACAGCTGTGTTCTACAATTAAAGAATGGTTTTAAACCATCGTCTTGAACTTTCCTAGGCCAACCATTTAAAATGTAACCCTTAACAGTAGCTAGGTGAGTGTCGCGAGCCGTCTCGTGACGCAAGTCTTTTATTGTTACCGGTAAGTCACCGTCCACTACGAAATTCACGTAGGCCGCACGATCCTCGCACTCCGCGAGCTCGTCGGGCGCCTTCGTGCCGTCCTCCCCTTCCCCGCACGCCCGTGATAAATAGTCCGCGCTGTTAAGCTTGCTACTGATATACTCAATGGTATAATTATACGCTGCTAAAAATATGGCATATCTCTGCAAGCGATTAGCAGACACTTCGGGAATGCCTTTATTCGGCCCAAATATAGCCAAGAGGGGTTTGTGATCTGTTCGTAGTACGAAGGGTTCGGACCGACCATATAGGTATTGGTGGAACCGTCTTACCCCAAAGATGATCGCAGTTGCTTCCTTTTGGATCTGTGCGTAATTTCTCTCCGCCGACGACAGCGTTCGCGACGCATAAGATAATGGCCTTTCTAACCCTACTTCATCTATTTGGGATAGTACAGCACCTAACCCTGACGGCGACGCATCTACGGTTAATATTAACTTAGCCGTCGGGTCGAAATGTGCTAATGTGTTATCGGACGCGACCCCAAGCGCGATCCTGCGCTCGGCATACACAACACTAGTTATAGTATCACTTGGTAAATTTTGTTTAGGTTCGTTTATAATTTTCCATGCCGATCTACTTTTATTATCCGATGCGTTAATTAAATGATTATTTTGAGCGCGCTGGGTTAATTTTATAACTTTTTTATATCTTTTTGAAAATTGTTTCAGTTTACTTTTATTTACCTGGCTGGGTTTTTTTCTGTATTGCCATAAAAGATCACGTTTCTTGATACTACAGGCCTTGATCCCTCGCGTTATCCAGTTAGCTTTACGATGTGTATTAATGGTGATATATTTAAATGGAAAGCAAAGATCATAAAATAATTTGAACAAATCAATGAAAGCATTGTAGGCTATATTCGGATCAGAGGCTGAGTACATTTCAGAAAAAGACAATTTCTCTATACAAGTTCTAAACTTCTTAAGATTTTCCTCACAACAATCTCTGCGTTTAATTTTCCAATTTTTTATCAGGCACACCTTTTTGACCTGACACCTCAATATCTGAGCTGTGTGATCAGATAATGCAAAATCAATCACTTCTGCTTTACACTTATTGTGATAGTTGTGAGCAAAATTATCTATACATGTTTTGCTGACTTTTCTGGTAGGTTCGGTTATCTTAAGCCTTAAGTTATAATTAAGAAGTAAACATTCAAATTCAGATGTAATATTATTTTGTTTTAAAATATTAATATTAAAGTCACCAGCTATCACAATAATATGCTTATTATAGGTTCTATTTACATACTTGAGCATCTTGTCTAATCTTTCGAAGAAATTACTTAGGTTACTAGCAACCGGAACCCTATACAAACAGATAATAATTACTGTGTAGTCTATTAGTTCAATGGCAGAGCATTAAAAAGTTGAGCACTCAGTGAATAACACCGACTTTGGAATTGCTTTCCAATGATGACCTTTCTTCACGTAGATACACGACCCACCTCTGTTAGAATTACTTCTGCACGATGCGAGCCGTGTCCAGAAGTACCGCTTTCTGATTCAAGCCCTTGATCCAGCTGCCCAACGAGAGCCTCCTCAGGTGTTGGTCGAGGCTCTTGGCTATTAAGCCATTGGCTGTCACGACTATCGACACAATGATCGCTGAGTCCACATCCCACATGTCGACAACCTCGCGAGCCAAGTCAAGATACTTGATTTGTTTATCTTTCTCGACTTTCACGAGGTTCTCATCATGCGGGACGGTTATGTCAACAATCATTGCGCGCCGCTATGATCGATCCACCACCACTATATCAGGCTTATTGGCAACAATAGTCCTGTCAGTGATGATGGATCGATCCCAGTACAATGTGATATTACCATTTTCTAGAACTGGGTCGGGCACATACCTGTAGTACGGCACCTCCGATTCCACAAGGTTGTATTTCAGAGCAAGTTGCTGATGGATTATCCTAGCTACAAGGTTGTGTCTATGCAAGTACTCTCCGTTAGCTAGACGAGAACACCCGGAGATAATATGCCTGATTGATTCCCCCGGCCGGTGGCATGCCCGACAGATGTCAACCGTGCCGTCTTTCACAATAAATCTCCGGTAATTGTTCGTCATCATAACTTCGTCCATAATTGCACAGACAAAACCTTCGGTTTCTCCAAAGAGGTCACCGAAACGCAGCCAGGCTACGGACGCTAGTAGATCTACATCGGGCCCATGTAGGGCCCGAAAGAAGCGTCCGTGAAGCTCCTTACTCTGCCATACCTCCATGCGTTCATTAGTGTCAAGCACTACTGGTTTACGCCAGTTCTCTTTACCCAAGGAGAGCGGTGTGCGGCCCTTGTCCACCGCGACTACATCTCGATGCATCCCCACGTCGGTTTCTAGGAAATATTCCCCGAGACTGCATATCTCGCGATTGTGGAGGCTCTTAGCGTTTAAAAAGCCTCGACCTCCACACTTTCGCGGGATATACAGCCTCATTGCCGATGACCGTGGGTGATGCATTCGATTTGCAGTTAGCAGCGTACGGACCCTCCTATCCAGGGCGTCGAGTTTGGTCTGAGTCTATTTGAGTATGCCGAAAGAGTACATCAAAACCGGCAAGACCCAACCGTTGAAGGCGCGCACCTTGTTTCCGCCTGATAAAAGACTATTAAATACTTTTTTCAGGCGGCTAAAGAAGCGCTCCTTCAACGATTGCTTCATGTCAGTAACATTGATGCCCAGCGCTTCCGACATACCCAAATACTTATAGGTTTCGGATGCGGAGAGGGCTCTAAGATTTGTGGAATCCGAGAGTTAGGTTCCCACGGATTCCACGATCTCCCCTCGCTTTACATGCATGACCGCACATTTGTCCACACCAAATTCCATCCTGATGGCGCTACTGAAAGTTTCAGTAATTTTCATTAGCTCCATCAGTTACAAATTGTTGGGTGCAAAGAGTTTTAGGTCATCCATGTAGAGGAGATGAGATATAATCTGACCACCTCTCCTCAGCCGATAGCCTAGACCTGAATCTTCCAACAGCGTGCTTAGAGGATTCAAGGCTAAGCAGAACCAAAGCGGACTCAAACTGTCGCCCTGGAATATGCCTCGCTCGATCCTTATCGGCTCGCTATTCCTCTGGATATTTCGACATCCTGGATAGCGAAGGACCGTCCTCCATTGCCCCATACACGTCATCAGGAAGGTGCGCAGAGTTGTATCTACTTTATACAACTCCAGCACCCTCATGAGCCATGTATGTGGCACCGAGTCATAGGCCTTCTTATAATCTATCCAACATGTCGACAGATCCTTTCGGGAACAACGAACCTGTTGGCTAATGGCCATATCAATGAGAAGTAGCTCCTTAGTACCGCGGGACCCGTTCTTACATCCATTTTGAGAGACAGACATGATGGAGTTGGTGTCTATATGTTTATTAATTTTAGCTCTCAAAATAATAATAAATAATAAATTGTTTATTGTTCCAAAAGCATTACATAAATATATTATGAGGCGGCCCCATTAAGTTATTAATAATACTTGTGTTGGGGCCGACTCGCTTCATCCCCTATTTTACATTTACATAATGGAGACTAATAAAGTAAAAAATATAAAAGAAAAGAAAACAGGATGCAAATTAAAAACTGTGATATCTAAGTTCAAGATAGCTCAATTGTGTTTGTATGTGTGTGTGTGTGTGTGTGTGCGTGTGCGCGCCCGCGCGTGTTTTTGTGCGTGCATGTTTGTGCCTGTGGTCTGTTTTTTTTATGTATTCCTTTTTAGCATGGTCTGATCAATATTTGTTCAGTTTCCTCATATGTTAATGCTTTTAACCAGTCAGTTATGATCTTCTTGCATTTATGTTGAGCCTCCGGATGGAATTTTAATTTTTGAATTTATTTTATTGTAGACAAATGCAGATTGAGCAACATACTGACGCTCAGCAAAAGCCGTACGAACTCCCGATGAGTGCGCCACCATATTATTACGTCGTTTAACCTGGTCTGCTTGGTTAAGTGGTGTAGATTTATGCAAGTATAGTCATTTTTAACAGATATACCTGCCTTACTGTTAGCAAACCACACATACTGTATAGGCTGTTAGTCGGATATCTGTATGGTTTAAAGTACATTTTAAAAGTGACCGCTGGGCTCTTTCGAGCTCAAGTAACTTAGTTTTGGCGGCTCCTCCCCAAACCGGAATGCAGTATGTTGTAACAGATTGTGCCAGCGCAACATACATTTTACCAAGTACGTCCGGAGGCATCACATAGCGAAGAGTTTTGAAGATCCATATCAATTTTCTAATACGAGATATATTAGCATCAATCTGTGCTTGCCACGATAAACACTCATCCATAACAACACCTAAGTATCTAGTAGAGGTGACTCGTTGTAGGTTTTGACAATTTCTGTTTACGGTCTGACCTGGTTTAGATTTTGCACTTGGAGAAAAGCAGATGTAGTTTGTTTTTGTGACGTTTAACGTTAGAAGGTTAGCTTTTAACCAGTCTACAATAATACTTAGGCCACATTCTGCTTTTTGGTGCACTAGCTCCCAGGATTGACCAGAAAAGATAACGGCTGTATCGTCTGCGTAAGAGAAGATCTTCCCGCCGCTATTCCCGAGGTTATATAGGTCATTTATGTACACCAGGAACCGCGTCGGGCCAAGCACACTCCCTTGTGGGACGCCAAAAACAACGTTTTCTTCTTTACTGTAAGAGTTTTCTATCTTAACCTGTTGTTTCCTTCCTCGAAGATAGCTGTCAAAAAGCGAAAGAGCCGTACCTCTTAATCCTCTGGCTTCAAGCCTCTGCACAATGATGGGAACAGAAACGGTGTCAAACGCTTTTTTAAGGTCCAGGAATACTGTTAGGCATTTATACTATTGCGCGCCACAATTAATGCCTGATACATGGTGACATTAGTTACCACTAGCGCCATCTAGTTTCGAGTAGCTGAACTAATAGTCACTTGTGCCATCTATTGTCGAATAGCTGAACTAATAGAGTCACTGGCGCCATCTATTATCGAGTAGAGATGTCGGTGCTGGAACTTACTAGAACTATCGACATCTGGTCAGTCGGGGCCGGTATGTACTCGAACATTCTAGACGTTTCTACAATAGAAGGTTCTGGAATTATCTGCGGCACTATATAAGGCCGGGACTAGCCGCGACCAATCAGACTTGGTTCTGCGATAGAAGCGAATACATCGAAAGCGATCTTCAAGTGCGACTTAAGAGTGATTGTGTTTTATAATTAGTGTGTTTGAGTTGTTATTAGTGTTGTTTAAATAAAGTGTAACTTTTGGTAATTTTTATCGGCAGTTTTTATTGTCACAAACCCGAAGCTCGTAACAATTGGTGTCAGAAGCAAGGATTAAAATCATGCCGATTTTACCCAAAGACGACACGGAGGGTATCCGTACCCGGAGTCAACGCCAACAGGAGACGGACCAGAGACGTTTTGGTGGAGGTATGCCGCAGAGGTCGGAGGGCCAGCTACCAACCACGGAGGCCGACCCGTCCGCAGCAGCCCCAGCATCAGCAGCACCAGACTTTGCTGCCCTGATGATGATGCTGCAGGAGCAGTCCCGCCGACAGGAGGAACAGGCTCGTCGGTTGGAAGAACAGCTCCAGCGGGATAAGGAGGAACAGGCTCGCCGACAGGAGGAACAGGCTCGCCGACAGGAGGAACAGGCTCGCCGACAGGAGGAACAGGCTCACCGACAGGAGGAACAGGCTCGTCGGTTGGAAGAACAGCTCCAGCGGGACAAGGAGGAACAGGCCCGTCGGTTGGAAGAACAGCTGCTGCGTGACAGAGAGGAACAGGCCCGCCGACAGGAGGAACAGGCTCGTCGACAGGAGGAACAGGCTCGTCGGTTGGAAGAACAGCTCCAACATGATAAGGAGGAGCAAGCGCGCCGCCAGGAGGAACAAGCGCGCCGCCAGGAAGAGCAGATCCTCCTTATTAAGGACCTTCACGCTACTTTTGGGAAAGACATGAAGGAGGTGAAGGATAAGGTTGCTCAATATGACAACCGCCTGTCGGAAGCTGAAATCCGGACCGACCAAGTGTATAGTCGGTTTGACAACGCGGTGGCTGACGTGAAGAAAACCGTGATGGCTGACGTAAAGAAAACGCTGGATTACCTTAAACTTGGGGATGGAATCGCAGCTCCCGTAGCTACAACACCTTCGCTACGTGGATTCAAAGTGCCACCGTTCGACGGAACTTCTTCCTGGTCGGCCTACAAAATCCAGTTTGAGGCTGTCATGAAGGCGAACGCTTGGAGTAAAAGTCAGGCCATGACTGCCCTCACCCTAGGCCTGCGCGACCAGGCCTTAACTGTTCTGGAAGCTCTCGGTAAGGAAGTGACTTACGAGCAGCTCCTTGAGGCATTGGAGGCTCGGTATGGCGACGCTCACCTGGAACACGTGTTTCGTGCGCAGCTCAAGGATCGCGTGCAACGCAGTAATGAAAACCTGCAGCAGTGGGCCCTTGAAGTGGAGAAGCTGGTGCGTAAAGCTTACCAGTCCGTACCTGCGCTTATTGATGGGAACCTGGTGCAGGCATTCATCGACGGCATCCGCGACCTTGAAGTTAGAGCTGCTGTGAGGCTCGGGCACCACGGGACGCTTAAGGACGCCTTGGCCCATGCACTGGAGGTGGAAGCCGTGCGACAGGATCATCGCTCCCATCGCGTCAGGGAGGTTGCAGCGGCTACAGTTCGCGACCGCAATAAAGGGTACAGCCCTAGGTGCTACGGCTGTGGGGAAAGGGGCCACCTTCGATCCAGTTGCCCCAAGCGAACTGCAGAAAGAGAAGACGGCCGATCTCCAGAGGGCAGTGCAGCTAACAGCACCGCCCAGCACCAGCAGCAGGGAAACGAGTAATAGCCAGGACTGCGGGGCGGGTGCTGGCTGATGTTCAAAGAGCCCCAAGGGTTTCGATCACACAAAGCCAAGACGGGAACAGCCTAATCATCAAGGGCGAGGTCAACGGAACGCCGTGTAAGCTGACCATAGACACTGGAGCCACTCGCACGGTTGTCAGTTCCCAACTCATAAGACGGTCCCTTGGGGACTCCGCATACAACCGGGAACACATTAATTTGGTAACAGCCACCGGTCAGCGCATACCCGTCCATGGAGAGAAGAAGATGGGGTTGAAGCTAGGCAACAGAATCTACCTGCATAATGTCATCGTGGCTGATATAATAGACGATTGCATCCTGGGCCTTGACTTTATGAGGAAGAATTGTTGCGAAATTGACGTCAAGCAGGGTGTTTTGAAATGTAGACAAGAGGAACTTTTCGTGGAAGGAGCGTTACCAGGGAACGTGTACAGCCTTAAGAAGATTGTTCTTCAGCCGAGATCGGAAACGATCGTGCCGGTTAGTCTTCCTCGGAATCCTAGGCAAACTCATCGTTGTGTACTCGTGGAAAGGGTAGACAATGACCTACCATGGAAAGTGGCACGGACTTTGGTCAGAACCACCGACATCTCAGGGGTACGTGTGCTGAACCTTTGTGATCAGGAACAGGTTATAGAAAAAGGCACACTAGTTGGTACTTGCGAGGAAGTGGATTGGTTGCGTCGATGCCAATATCTATCGACTGGGACCCTCAGCAAGGATGCACAAATGAGAGTGACCACACTTCTAGAAGACTGCCGCAGCGCTCTGTCCCAAAATGAAATGGTCAAGGCGAAGAAAATGTTACTTAAGTATGCCGATGTTTTCTCGTCAAACGATGCTGACATCGGGAGGACTGGCTTAGTTCAACACAAAATAAACACAGGAGAAGAATTGCCTATCCGTCAGCGGCCAAGGAGATTGCCGGTAGCACGTGACAAGGAAGTGGAAACCATGATTGAGGGAATGGTGAAGGATGGTGTTATTGAACCTTCATCTAGTCCATGGTGTTCACCTGTAGTGCTGGTAAGAAAGAAGGACGGCAGCATGAGGTTTTGTGTTGACTATCGTCGCCTGAACGACGTTACGAAGAAGGACAGCTATCCTTTGCCAAGAATTGATGACACGCTGGACATGCTTACTGGAGTAAAGTGGTTTAGCACGCTGGACCTGAAAAGTGGCTACTGGCAAGTTGAAATTGATCCTAAGGACAAGGAGAAAACTGCATTCTCGACAGGAAAGGGTCTGTGGCAATTTAAAGTTATGCCGTTTGGATTATGCAATGCTCCGGCAACGTTTGAAAGGTTGATGGAACTTGTACTTACCGGGCTTATTGGCGATGCTTGCCTGGTCTACTTGGATGACATCATCATCGTAGGCCGTACGTTTGAAGAACATCTTCAAAACCTGGAACGCGTGCTCATGAAGATCCAGAGTGCCAACCTCAAGTTAAGTCCGAAGAAGTGTTCACTATTCAAACGACAGGTTAGCTCTTTGGGATATGTAGTGTCTGAAGAAGGTATCCGCACGGATCCAGAGAAAATCGCCGCTGTCAAGGATTGGCCAATTCCAAAAGACAAGACGCAGGTCAGAGCATTTCTGGGTTTGTGCTCCTATTATCGGCGATTTGTCAAGAACTTTGCAGATATAGCCAAACCCCTGCATAGGCTAACCGAGGAGAAGCGACATTTCTGCTGGGATGGAAGTTGTGACATCGCATTCCAGGAGCTAAAGGACCGTCTGTGCAAAACACCTATTTTGGGGTACCCTGATGCGGGCAAGGAATTTATAGTTGATACAGACGCAAGCGACATAGGACTTGGCGGTGTGTTGTCCCAGCGGAATGGCGATCAAGAATTTGTGATAGCGTACTTCAGCAAGTCATTGTCGAAACCTGAAAGGAACTATTGTGTTACGAGACGGGAACTGCTTGCTGTGGTAAAGTCATTGCAGCACTTTAGCAAATATCTTCTGGGGCGGAAATTCCACTTACGAACTGACCATGCTGCACTGAAATGGCTATTGCAGTTCAAAAATCCAGAAGGTCAAGTTGCGAGATGGATTGAACTATTGCAGGAATACGACTTCGTGGTCGAACATCGCAGCGGAAAATCTCATGGCAACGCAGATGCATTGTCAAGAAGACCTTGTCCTGAAGACTGCAAGCATTGTACTAGGCAAGAAAGTAAAGGAGTCGTACCTGTGAGGATGCTCAAGACAGACATCAGCAACGAGTGGAAGGAAAGCCTACAACGTGCACAGCAGGAAGATTCGGACATCAAGCCGATTCTGGAGTGGATGAAGGCCAGAGCTCCTAAGCCCAGGTGGAGCGACGTCTCAGCAATGAGTTCGATCGCAAAAAGCTATTGGGCCCAATGGGACAGCTTGGTGATTCAGGATGGAGTCCTGTGCCGTAAATGGGAAAATGCTCGGGGAGACAGCTGTCATTTGCAAATGGTTGTCCCTAAAGCTCAAGTACCGGATGCTCTACAGATGTACCATAATGGTTGTTCAGGAGGTCATCTGGGAGTAAAACGGACTCTACTGAAGATACGAGAACGGTTTTACTGGGTCCACTGTCGGGACGATGTCGAGGACTGGTGTCGCAAATTGTCGCCCTTTAGGTGAGGTGCATTGAAATTGTACAATGTTGGCGCACCATGGGAGAGGATAGCCCTTGACGTTGCGGGGCCGTTTCCGGAAAGTGAAAGTGGTAACAAGTATTTCATGGTTGTGATGGATTACTTTACTAAGTGGCCGGAAGTCTTCGCCATCCCAAATCAAGAAGCTTCGACAGTTGCAGATAAATTAGTTTATGAAGTCTTCTGTCGGTTTGGAGTACCTTTAGAGATTCACAGTGATCAAGGAAGGAATTTTGAGTCCCAAATATTCCAGGAAACTTGTCGAGTTATGGGTACTCATAAAACAAGAACAACTTCTTACCACCCACAATCGGATGGAATGGTGGAACGATTCAATCAGACATTGGAGAGGTACCTAGCAAAAGTTGTGGGAAATCGGCAACGAGATTGGGATAAGCACATACAACCATTTTTGTTGTCATATCGAAGCGCTGTTCACGAAAGTACTTCGGTGACACCAGCTTTCGCAAACTTTGGAAGAGAATTACGGCTGCCTGCAGACCTGATCACCGGAATACCACCTGATGCCCCACGCAGTATAACCGATTATGCGAATAAGTTGCGGAACAAAATGAATGACATTTATGAGCACGTCAGACAATCGGGCCCGCTATGACCGCAAAATGAACAGTAAAGGGTTCGACGAAGGTTAACTAGTGTGGTTGCACAATCCAGTCCGCAGCAAGGGGAAATCTCCTAAGCTTCAAGCTAAATGGGATGGACCGTACCGGATTGTGACAAAGATCAATGACGTAACCTACCGGATACAGAAAGGTGCAAGAGGTACTCCTAAGATCGTTCATGTGGATCGATTGGCGCGTTATTATGGCGCCGATAATGCTCGGGACGAGCATGTGTTAGGAGGGGGCAGTGTTGCGCGCCACAATTAATGCCTGATACATGGTGACATTAGTTACCACTAGCGCCATCTAGTTTCGAGTAGCTGAACTAATAGTCACTTGTGCCATCTATTGTCGAATAGCTGAACTAATAGAGTCACTGGCGCCATCTATTATCGAGTAGAGATGTCGGTGCTGGAACTTACTAGAACTATCGACATCTGGTCAGTCGGGGCCGGTATGTACTCGAACATTCTAGACGTTTCTACAATAGAAGGTTCTGGAATTATCTGCGGCACTATATAAGGCCGGGACTAGCCGCGACCAATCAGACTTGGTTCTGCGATAGAAGCGAATACATCGAAAGCGATCTTCAAGTGCGACTTAAGAGTGATTGTGTTTTATAATTAGTGTGTTTGAGTTGTTATTAGTGTTGTTTAAATAAAGTGTAACTTTTGGTAATTTTTATCGGCAGTTTTTACTGTCACGAACCCGAAGCTCGTAACAATACCCTTTGTCTACTTCTCTAACGATTTCAGTTGTCAATGCTGTAACAGCATCCTGTGTCGAGCGCCCTTGTCTAAAACCATATTGTGAACTAGCGAGAATATTATATTTATATAAGTAGTTCACAAGTCTTTTATTAAGTATTTTTTCTAAAATTTTGGAGATTGATGGCAAGACAGAAATTGGGCGATAGTTATTGACATCGTTTGTGTCCCCCCCCCCCCCCCCTCCCCCATGGGCACAGGTGTGATTAAAGAACGTTTTAAAGCAGTTGGGAATATTCCAGTTGTGAAACACAAGTTTGTTAGTCTACATATTAAGGGAACAACAAAATCTCTGGACAATTTAAGGAAGTTATTGGGTGTCCCATCCGGATGCACTTCCTTTATCAAGGACCATCAGTATCCCATTCACTTCTTCCGGGTCTAGTCCAGTAGCCAGAAGACTATGCGCTTCGATAATCCTAAAGTTTTTGATTTTCGCTGACTGGATAAGTTTAGTGAATTCATTGCTATGTACAAAAATGCTAACAGTTTAGAGTTATGCAATAGGTATTAAATAGTTATTTCCTATTATTTCGTGCTATAACAATATTAGAAAATTTAAATTAAAATACTATACTGGTTCTTTATAAGTACCTACTACCTAAAGGATATATTAGTGAAAATGCTAACAGATAGGTAGGTACTATGGAACAATAGAAATCTGAAAATGACCCGTAACTCTTTCAATAAAAAATTTAAGTTTTTCAAATCATTTCTTATATACTTAAAGGGATTAGTTATACCTTACAACAAAAGTTCTAACAACTAAGTAATATGGCTGCACAAGTAATTGTATTTTTACTTTGCGATTAGCGAAATATTGAATTTAAGTTTATAAGTTTGCGTCTACTTATTCGTATTAATAAACTCTGCTACCATACAAAAGTTTCAACATATACATGCTATGCCTTTTGTTTAATAAATAAAATACAATTTGGATATTGGGGCGCGCGGTGTAGGTAAATACGCGGCAATTCGTGCAGCACGGGCCACGTCGCGGTAACACTCCGAACCACACTCACTGCAAACGTACCTATTGAACGAGTCGCGAAATCATTTCATTACTGTCATAACTCACAAATCACTAGGTAGGTACTTACTCTGTTCCAGTCCGTGACTTCGTCCACGTGTAATTATCAAAATCCCGTCACTCCAGTTTAAAAAATCTGTTTTGATAATACGTTGTTGATACTTTATTTCAAAGAACTTAATACCTACCTACCAAGATCGTAATATGTAGACTATATTATTTTTATATTATGGGTGAGTTGCATCAAAAGCTCCGTTATAGTTACTTCAAAGTTAATTTTGATTTTAACAATAAGTATGACCATAGAATCTAGCCATCTATTGTTGCACCATCATGTAAAATGTAAAAAGTTAAAGTTAAAAGGGTGACAAGTGATAAGAAGTCCTATTTCCCCAAAATGTTCGCGGGTAACTTTTTTGACAGGAACAACTCTTCAAGCGTGTGGTCATCACACTTTCAAAAATAACCAAGATCAAATTTATTTTCATTAAACGCAACGTGTTTTTAAATATGAAAACATATTATTAATATAAGTCACAGTCTGAGGTGGTAACCAAAACTGTTTTTATTAAGTAATCAAATAAATAATAGTAATACTGCTATCCATATTCATAATAAATGTTTTTTTTGTTAACCTATGCTGTTCCACTGCTGGGTAAAGGCCTCCCCCAAATCCTTCCAAGAACTCTTTTCTTAAACTTGGGTAATTTTTTGACAAGGGCAACACTTCGAGCTTGTTGTCCTGACGCTTTCTTTTGTGGGCTCTAGTGATGTTACTCAGTCATAAATGGACTCGATTGTCTCGATTATGTAATTCGAAAACTCAATTCAAGTTGGTTGTTGCTTCGTACGTTTGAAACGCACACAAAAAAAACTTCAAGAAAAGATACATTGCAATATCCAAAATACAGTAACCGTTCTATATTTGTACTATAGGTGTGACATTCGGCTAAGATTGCCTTTGTTCGACTTTGAAAAGAGCGTTGTGTCCTACTCAGATTCCACTGATTATCAGGTTGATCTGATAATCAATGACGATAATCAATATTATGATAATCTGATAATCAATATTACACTTTATCAACTGACAGCACTAACCCGCAGAACATGTATTTTCTCTTATTGAAACCCTGTGACTCTGTACATCACAGTATTTTGACGGTTTATTACACGTAATATATGTATTCCTAGGTTGATTATCGAAGAATGACACTTAACTAGTGTGGCAGTGTTGGTGATATTTATCTAATCGCAACTACATTGAGTGGCACCTCGAGAGAAAATGGACTTTTATTTACTCGAGTAACGAGTTAAATAAAATCGAGCCGCATCACTATCTGACACTGTCAGAAAAACAAGACGTGTCAAGTGACAATAACATTCATTTTATTTTTCCGTTTCTTTCGAATTACATGAAATTGATATTTCTGTTTTCCTGTATGTAATTGAAGGATTGCGTTATTGGAAGATGCATTAGAGCATTTACTCCAGAAGGATGTTGTGTTAATTGTTCAGTAAGATTTCAACGCAATGTGCGAAGACATTGCCCGAGACTGGTGCAGATGTGCGGTAACTTGTGAACGCAAGGATTCACGAACAAAAGTCAAACCATCTCTAATGCAGTTTAACGAAAGTGCGTTTAAACGATGCAAGAAAGTATTGAAACTGTTTATACATTATGGAGATGTGGATACAGGAATATTATACAGGGTGGCAGGGACATCGACGCGCAAACTGTAACCATGGATTCAGCACATGAGTTTAGATCCTATAGCATCGATATTTTTCGTCGGTTATCGTTATCAATAAAAAAAATCTTCTGTTTCATAGAAAAGTGCAATACCTACGCGGTCAAAATGTATGAAACAGCAATATTTTGCAGTGAATTCCAGCACACCAAAAAGAACAATAATAATATTAGTTAGAATCTGTACCGAATGTGAATCGGTACCTAGAACATCAATTTGTAGCAGCAAGCTGCTCTTGCTTGATAACTGTTTGGTGGGCAGACGTTGGTACTGTTGGCTGTTGTGCACATGTAATGTGGAGCGTGCGGTATTTAAGGTTTTATCGGTGGAGCAACCTGCATTTTTTTAGATGCAATATTACCTACTTCTAACTCGTCTGACGTTGAAATTAATATAAGTACTTACAGTTATAAAAATGCTTTGTTATGTACACTATGTGCTGTTTGATTTTAGACCGTTCAAAACACCCTTTAATCCTACTATTTATCGCTGAGCACTGGCGGCTCCGTTGTAATAGCTGCGACTTACATACAGCTTGTAGATCGTAGGTTCAAACCCAGAGAGGCACTTTACTTTGTGTAAATTGTTTCATCACCACTGCTCTCAAAACGGTGAAGGAAAACATTGTGAGGAAACCGGCATGTCCTAGAGTTAAAAATCGAAGACATGTGATATCTAACAACCCGCACTGGGCCCGCGTGGTGGATTACGTTACGGCCCACTCCCTCCCATTGAGAAGAAGCCTGTGTCACAGCAGTGGAAACAATAAAGGCTGATTGTGCTTATGGAACAAATATGATGATTGCACTGAGATGTTAATTTTAGCAACGTAGAAGTTACTTTATTACAAATCTTTGCAGAAAAACACATTTTTCCTGTGCAAAGAACAGACGAGACTAGCACAAAACTCCAAAAAAAAACAAGCATGGGACAACACTGAAAAGGAATTCAATGCCAAACTCCAAAAAAATTATGACACAAACCGTAACTATAGCCCTTAACCGCCCGAAGTTGGGCAATTAATGTTATAGTTATTTGTGACGTTATTTTGACACTCGTGACAATTGTTAAAATGATGCAACCCGAATTTCGCTTAATCGGAGATTTGACGGCTGTCACAGCAATGATTATCGTTATAATTGCTTGTTATGGTTATTTATGACGTCATTATAACAATTGTCAAAATGATGCAACCCGAATTTCGCTTAACCGGAGATTTGAAGGCTGTCAAAACATTGGTTATCGCTATAGTTAGTTGATGCAACTCACCCTATGTAGCTACTTGTTATAGTGATAGAGGAACAGAGACAGAAAGTGGAGATTCCATTACAATTTTTTTTCCGGGATAGTTGTACCGGAAAAATTGTCCCCGGTTTTGGGACATCACTTAAGTAGGTACAAAAATAATTATATCAAAGCAATAAAATAATTGGATTCAATAAGTACCTGTTTTTGTTTCATTATTTTTAATGTACACTTAGTGATACCTATCCCGAAATCTGAAACAATTTCCCGAAAAAAAAGTTGTTTTTTTTTTTCACGATATAAACTAGTGCTTGACTGCGCTCCCGCCTGATGGAAAGCAGTGATGCAATCTTTGATGGTAAAGCGCACAAATTTATAATGAGCCTATTCACTCTAGCCTTGAAGACACTTAAATTATAATCGGAGGGGAAGATCACTGCAGGCAAATTATTCCAGTCCTTTGATGTACGCGGTATAAACGACGAGGCGAAACGCTTCGTCCGGATCGCGGCAGTGTCAACAACGTAAGGGTGGACACTCACCGTACGACGGGTTGTCCGAAGATGGAACGGTGATGGCGGAATTAAGTCATGTAATTTCCACGCACACTCTCCAGAATGCATCCTGTAGAATACCGAAACGCTGGCTACCTTACGCCTGTGCTCCAGGCTTTGTAGATTGGTCTTAACCAAATCTGGATCACCAATTAGCCTCTTCGCACGCCTCTCCACTGAGGCCAAAGCTGCTAGATGGCATTTTGCAGCACCAGCCTATATGTGGGTGCAGTACTCCACACACGATCGGACCTGCGCTTTGTATAACATTATAAGCTGTCCCGGTGTGAAGTACTGCCGGACCTTTGCAAGAACGCCAAGTTTCCTAGCAGCCATCTTGCAGCAGTGCAGTCATCTGCATACCCAGATTCCGGGCATAAGCAGATCGTTGATATGCAGCAGGAAGAGAATTGCAGAGAGATCCCCTGAGGAACACCGGCATTAGTCGTCATGGGCTCCGATGAGCATCCGTCGAAAACAACTGGGAGAGACCGTTCACTCAGGAAGTCTTTTACCCAGCCAGTCAGACCAGGGGAAATGCCATACACTGGAAGCTTACTCATAAGGCTAGCGTGCCATACCTTGCCGAAGGCCTTCGAGACGTCTAAGGAGACGGCAATCGCTTCACCATTCCTCTAGAGGGCCTCACCCCACAAGTGAGTGGCATACACTAGTAGGTCTCCAGTAGACCAATTGCGGCGAAACCCGTACCTAGATCGTTACCTTCCAGGTATGCCATGAGGCGCGAGTTCAACACACGCTCCATAATCTTGCAGAGTATGGAGGTTATTGAAATCGGCCGATAGTTGCTAGGATCGGCACGACTGCCTTTTTTGGGCACGGGCTGCACGTTGGTAAACTTGCAGGACTTGGGCACTATACCAGTACCAAATGAGAGGCGATACAAGCGTGTCAACACAGGAGACAACTCGGGCGCACAAGCCTTGAGAACAATCGCTGGTATACCATCTGGTCCACTAGCTTTATTCACGTTCAGACGACACAGTGCTCTCAGAACCCCCTTGTTCCTAATGCTAGCCTCGTGCATCGATGTGTCGCAGTGAGGCAAATTCGTTGGAGTAGCACTGCCAGTATCAAGACGTGAATTGTGGGCAAACAGAGATGCAAAGATGCAGCCTGCTTTCTCTCCCGCCGTATGAGCCAGTGTTCCATCAGGTTTAACCGGAGGCAGTATGGGCCGACAGAAATTCGCTTCGACCGATTTAGCAAGGTACCAGAAAGATCTGCTACCGGACAGCTGCGCAGAGAGCGTTTTGCCAATATGGCAAGGCAAAGCGAGCCTTCTTTAGCGCCTTTTTGTAGGACTTGGCAGCATGGATGAAGGCTCTCTTCTTTGAGCTCAGATCCGGAGCTTTGCGGTGACGGGCGTCAACCCAGTTGAGAAACGCCGGGTGCTTACGCTGTTCAGCTTGAGCACAATCGGCGTCACCATAGGGGATTAAATACTCCATAGCTTGACGCACCACATCGGATATAGCATCCGCACAGTTCGACGGATTTTCAGAAGAGAAGCAGACCTGCTTCCAAGGATAAGACGCAAAAAAGTGACGCATCTCATCCCAATCTGCTGACTTGTATCGCCACATTCGCCGTTCACCGCGTGAGTCGCAGTCAGGTGGGGAGAAGGACGACACAGACTTCACCAGACAGTGATCTAAAGTTCCTAATGGTGAGGAAACTATTACAACACATCTGTCCGGATCGGTGGTCAGCAGAAGGTCCAGACAATTGGCGGTAAGACCAATTACATCTGGCACCCTAGTCGCTTACCAACTGGGAGAGGCCTATTAAAAGCACAAAGTTTCGCATTTCTCTCCCAGCGTGGTCGGTCCTCTGGTATAGGAAAAGCCAGTCTTGGTGGCAGGCGTTAAAGTCCGCCAGAGCGACGAGCTGCGCATCAGGGTGCCGATGCAGAGCATTATCAGCGGCCTCACTAAGGTGGTCAAACAGTTGAGTCGTCTCCTGGTCACCGCTGTGCGATCGGTAGACACAGGTATAGACAATTTTGTCCATACTAGTGTCCACCAACAGCCATAAGGACGAGAAGTTAGGGTCTTCAAGGTGACGGAGACGCTGGCAGCAGATGTCATTGCGGACGTACACTCAGACCCCGGCACGCTGCATGAAATGGTGCTCCAATGAGTACCCCGGATAGTCGAGGTACGCTGCATCTGACAGACATCTAATCTGGGTCTCCGTCTAAAAGCAAGTGCGGCTTGTCAGCCTCAAGATAGTGGTGAACCGCATCGAGATTTGAGTGCAGACCTCGAATATTTGAGAGGTGCACTCGGAAGGAGAGGACGTGTTTCCGCTGTGAACACTTACTTTTCTTTATTGGACCTTTCAAACAAAAATATTGAGTGAATAGGAAGGAAGATGGCAGTTGAGCGAGGTGATGCGATGTTAAGCCCAACAACACGACCAGTGTTGCTGCACCAGTGGGGGTTGATCTGGAGACTGCAGGGACGCCCGAACCCCCCCAGGGATCGCCATCGGGTCCTCTCGTCCGGTCGCCAACCGGCACGATGGGGCCACCTTGGGATTTTTCGCAGTTGGCGGGGCAGCCTTTCGTGTGTGGCTGGCACACTACTTGGGCCCCTAAATACCTGCGGTCAGCCGGCGGAGCACCGTGCTTCGAACCCCGCTAGCCTCCACGACCAAACACCCGACACAACAACAACTGGCGCATCATACCCGGCATACATCGCAGCACAACTGCTCAGACCCATCCTCCGTACGGCTTCACCAGACAACATGCCGGAACACGACGGATCGCTTGGCGGCATGACTTTGTCTGGTGGGTGGTAACTTTTAAGCCGTCAGCCGATGCTATGGCCTACCACCATTATTACTGCTCGTTTAGCACTACCCAGGGGACACGTGTAGGGTGGTCGTAACTCAAGTAAATCCTACGGACACAAGCAGTTCATCCCCCAAAGTTGTCGTATAGAAGTCACTTTTTGTCTCTGATACTATAACAAATGCAGTTTCATAGCAAAAAATGCAGTTTCCAGGAACGTATGTTCTACTTGTGGGCTGTGATACATTTATCATTGATATACATCATTCGGCACTTTCTATGCAATTGAAGTTCTTCTTTTTCTTGGAATAGAACATGCTTCCCGTCTTCTCGCTCATGGCTAGCGGTAATAAGTATCAGTAGCGCCCATAGTTTCACAGTCACTTCTTCGGCTTTTAGAAAAAAGGTCACATTGTAGGAGCCAATGGTTGTAGGCACCGTACACTATCACTCTGTTGATGTTGGTTTAGTTATGGAGCACACAGAAAGAACCACGAGTTGAGTTTAAAGTTAAGTATATTATAATGTAGAAGGTTAACAAGTTAAGGTGGTAGCGATTCTTTTCCTTGACAAGTGGTTAATTCCACAGTTATAAAAAAAACTCAAAACTCAAACTATTTATTTCAAATAAACCAATTACAGGCACTTTTGAATTGTCAAGGTCGGTCAGTCAAAAAGATGAAGCTAGTTGCCCATTCCAAAGCGTAGTAGGTACCTATGGAGAAGAACGGGCAAGAAACTCCATGGACACTCTTTTAAATCATAATAATATTGTTACAAAGTATTGGTTACATCATTCATGTTCAAAATTATGCATGTGAGAACGATGCAGAACGTTAAAAGCGTCCGTAATGAAAAGAAAAAAAAACAATTCAAATATTAATTTAAATCAAAATATGCCATGGCAGCAAAGAGTTGACCAGTCCCTACTGACGGCGCCCGTTCACGAACATGACGCATAGATTAGCACCATTCAGCTCAACCATTTTGAAGGGAGCTAAATGATCCAACACATGTGCCACCATCAGCGAGACATTAGAGTGAGCATGACATACTCTCATCCGCCAAGGCATATTCAAGTCAATGAAAGACGTACCCAGTAAATGGTAGCTTTGTAGTATGTAACATAGTACTCACATACGTTCTATGCAATTATACAATACTAGGAGATTGAATTTATATAATGCAAACATAGTATTTTAGAATCTTCAGCAGCTCCAACAGTATGTAGGTTGGGTAGGCGTGTGTGAAGTATTTTCAAATGCCAATCAATTTATTTATGCGTCCTGTGGAGCAGGACCAGCGTTTAGCCAAGCATTTTTGTCAGCGATGTAATCCCCAACTTATAATATGCTTGGCTGCATAGTGTGCGTTTTATGCAAGATTTGAATTTCGTTTCATTGAGTTGGAGTATGTGGGGAGGTATTTTATTATAACATTTTAAACAGTACCCCATGAAGGAAGAGTCTACTTTAGCCAGTCTGAAACCTGGTTGAACTAATTGGTCCCTATTTCTGGTTCTATAGGCGTGTCTGTCACCTCTTTTACTGAAAAGATTTAAATTTTTCCTTACGTACATGATGTTTTCATAGATATATTGACAAGGTACCGTCATGATATTAATATTTTTAAACAGTTCCCTTAGAGAATCGCGCCTGCGTAGGCCATATATTGCTCTGATGGCTCTTTTCTGCAGAATAAAATTATTATTATTGTCTGACTTTCCGTGCATTGCTTAAAACGTTATAATTATAGCAAAATATTTCTGACGCACGACATCCAAGTAGGTTGCTGCGTTCGCAAAGTAAATGTACGGTTGATGAGACCGTACACACATATAGCACATTTTTCACTCATTTTAAAAGTTAACCGTGCTTAATGCAGTATAAACATTACGATGCGTCGAAGTAAACACTCTCAACACACAGAACGATTAAAAACAATAATCAAACGCGCCGTGACGTGCATTAGTAAGCGCCAGGGAGAAAATTAAACAATAGCGGTCAGTATGGCGTTAGGTATGTACAACCCCGATCGGAGCCGGAGTGTTGCTACTCAGTAGCGATCGCACGCGCCGTACCTACGCGACTCGTTAGCGAAAATAGTTATTCGCAATTTAAACAAAAGCCATAATATGCAAATACATATTATGGCTTTTGTTTAAATTGCGAATAGAACAAGTTTCAACAAATGTTGAAACTTTTGTATGGTAGCAGAGTTTATTAATACGAATATGTAGGCGCAAAATTATAAACTTAAATTCAATATTTCGCTAACCGCAAAGTAAAAATACAATTACTTGTGCAGCCATATTACTTAGTTGTTAGAACTTTTGTTGTAAGGTATAACTAATCCCTTTAAGTATATAAGAAATGATTTGAAAAACTTAAATTTTTTATTGAATGAGTTACGGGTCATTTTCAGATTTCTATTGTTCCACAGTACCGTTAGCATTTTCACTAATATGTCCTTTAGATAATACTTACAAAGAACCAGTATAGTATTTTAATTTTAATTTTCTAATATTGTTATAACACGAAATAATAGGAAATACCTATTTAATACCTATTGCATAACTCTAAACTGTTAGCGTTTTTGTACATAGCAATGAATTCACTAAACTTATCCAGTCAGCGAAAATCAAAAACTTTTGAATTATCGAAGGATTTGTGGAAAGAATATTATATCCCTACTGGACTAGTCGGTCTCTAGTAAGACAAAAGAGGTCATTTGAGAGTGCGAATGGGAATAACTTGGTCGGTGAGTCATGTGTCCAGTCTGAGTCATAATTTCTTCAGCTAGTATTTTACCTATTGTAGCGAAAAATTTATTAATTCTGTTCAACGAGTCAAGTGGATGTATTGACGGCTGTATTAAATGTACATTAGAAGATTTAGGTTTTTTATAGTGGGTGATATTGTTAATGATACGCGAGAGTTTTTTTGGGTTTTTAATAGAGCACGCAATTTGTTCTTTATGATATTGCCTTTTAAGTTTTTTAATTAAATTAGAGCAGAAGGTGCGGAAACGTTTATAAGTATTTTTTATCACAATGTTGTGCGGGTCTTTTTTCAACTGCAACTGCATATTATTTCTAAGCCTGATGCATCTTAGTGCCCCTGTCGATATCCAGGGCTTAAGAATACGCTTGGAGCTAGAAATCGTACGAGTCTCAGTGTTATGAAGAAGGGACTTTCTGATTATCTCTATTAAAGAGTCAGCAAAATAATTAGGATCATTATAAGTGTTAAAAATAGATATATCCGTGTCTACCAGGTGTGAATAAGCCTTTTTAACATTAGTGACTTTTTTATATTTAACAATATCTTTAGTGTGGTATGAATGCGAAACGTTTAACAAAACAATAGAGTGATCGGTAATCGTAGTGTTCAAAACTACAACACTGGCAGAGTTCTTAATTTTTTCAAGTTTTAATATCATGTGATCAAGGCAGCTCTCACCTCTGGTAGGCAAGGAGTTTCCCGGTAGAAAGCCATGAACTGATGTCATATTTAAATACGAAACTCTGTTGGTCCTTACTTGCGATGGTTCCGTAGATCTTTCAATTAAGTTTATATTGATATCTCCGGTGATGACAACATTTTTGTGGGTGTGGATTGATTCGAGATGAATATCTAATGAATTTATAAAGTTTTCCGCCGATACGTTAGATAGTGAACGGTAAATTCCGATTATTGTGAAATTTGAGACAATAATTTGAAGAGCAGAGGCATGTGATATAATAATTTCTGTTACCTGGGCTAAGTGACAATTTCTGACGTACGCAACGACACCATCATTTTTATTAAGATGATTAGACGTATAAAACGATGTGTAATTATTTAAAACTGGTATAGGTTTGTTCGAGTTAAGTCTACATTCAGTTAGGATTACGACGTCCACATCCAGTCCGATTTGAGCCAGTGCTATTTGGAAATCGTCAAAATTGCTATAGATACTCCTTATATTCTCATTTAAGACAGTGAAATTGTTGTTATTATGCGGCCAATGAGTTGATAATTGCTCAATGTCAATGATAGCAGAATTTGCAATTTCGACATTATCCAATTCCTGGAATGTACATATATTACTATCCATTTTTAAATATTATTAAAGAAAGATGCTTCTCATGATTTACTCGAGTGTACGACATGACCGGCAAGAGTATCCATAATATCCTATTTATATTTTTTTGTTTAAAAAGAGGCAAGTGTGTTTTTATTATGTTAAGTCCTGTGTTGTGTGAGTGTGATTGGGTATGTGTTGGGTGAGAGAGTAGTTTATATGGTGTGAGTGTAATTATGTTTATTGTGTGAACTAATTCGTAATTGTTATTGCGTGTACAGAAGAGATGAGCTTGCTTGTAGTAATAACATTTTAAAAATAATTATTTTAGTACAATTAAGTGAGAACTCATACTTAATCTAGCAAAATACAAATTAAAAAACATGGTAATGAACAGTACGGTAAACAAAATAATTGAAGTTACAGTACACGTTAGTCATGCACTTTGTAAGAGGTGGTGTACCTGGGCTTCCCTATTATCCACGCGAGTTCTCGTCCTTTTTCACTAAGACACGTCCGTAGGATGTCCAACAGAACTTGTATTGTTTAGTGTTTGATAGGTCTCGAACTACGAAGAACAAAGTATTCAAAGTATTCAAAGTATTTATTTCTTTGCAAACATGGGTATAGTACATAGGTGATATTTTACAGATAGTTCTCCATATTTTACCGTGACATGGGCATGCAAATGTTAACAATTCAAAATTTTAATTAAAAAAAAAAGAAAAAGTATAAGCTACAGAACTTTGGAATTACAAAAAAAAAATATATTAAAAAGGTGTCAAACATGGTCACATAATTCATAAAATAAATAGTTAATAATTCCAAACAGAAACATAATAAAAAATAAATCGAAACAATCACACTAACTATGTTACAATAACTATGTCAAGCAGTCTAAACAGTACGTCAATCAAACAAGTGAATTATCATTAAGAAAATCGTCAATTGTATAATAAGTTTTCACAATTAAAATGTCACTTAGCGCTTTTTTAAATTTTACTGCTGTCAAATTTCTTATAACATTTGGAACCTTATTATATATGCGTGGGGCAACACCAAAAAAACTTTTTCGCATTAGTGCGGTTTTACATTTCACTTGACATAGTTGGTTAACGTATTGAGCCCGTATTGGATTTCTTTTGACCTCTGATATTTTTATAAATAAATGTGGGTTACATTTCACAAATAAAGCCGTTTCCAATATATATAAACAAGGCAAAGTTAAGATTTTTAATGACTGAAAATGGGGAACACAGCTATCTGTCGTCTTAAGGCCACACATTGACCTGATGCATCGCTTTTGCAACTTAAACACCAGTCCCACATCAGTAGACTGTCCCCAGAAAATAATGCCATAACGCAAAACAGAAGCAACCAATCCATGGTATGCAGTTAAAAGTGCCTGACTGTTAACGTATTTTGAAAGTTGAAAAAGAGCATATGCGGATTTGCTGAGTTTCTTACACAGTTCTTCAACATACGGCTTCCAGGTGAGTTGGCTATCTATAGTGATACTTAAGAACGTAGCCGTATTAGCCTCTTCAATATCAGAGCCTTTATAAGAAATGCTAACGTTAGGGTTTCCTTGCCTTTGATAAAAATGCATCACTTTTGTTTTACTCAGGTTTATAACCAAATTATTATTGTGTAACCAATTTATAATGTCACTTAAGCAAGTATTAATGTCATTCCTATAGTTACTTGGATTTGTACATTTTATTATTGCTGTACTGTCATCTGCAAAAACAACCATTTTGTTAGTCGTTGCTTTCGGGAGATCGTTTATGTATATCAAAAAAAGTAGAGGACCCAGTACACTACCTTGTGGGACGCCATACTTTACATTTCTTTGTTTTGATACATAAAAGGTTTCTAATTTAGTTTTCGGACATATCCTAGAAATTTCCGTATATTGCAGCCTATTGCTCAGATAGGATTTTATCAACTTTAAGATGTTTCCTCTTATACCATAACTATTTAATTTGGCACATTTTATATAACACATTTTTTTTATTTAACAGGCGAGCGCCTTTAGGTGTCAGCTGTTCCGAAATAAACACAGGCCGATAGCCGATACGACAATCGGCACAATGACAGTCGAGCTCACATTCCACATGTCAACAACCTCGTGTGCTAAATCAAGATATTTGTTTTGTTTATCTTTCTCAGCTTTCACGAGGTTCCCATCATGTGGAATGGTAACATCAACAATCATTGCGCGGCGCACTAATTGATCTATCACCACTATATCAGGTTTGTTGGCGACAACAGTCCTGTCAATAAAGATAGACCGATCCCAGTACAACGTGACATGGTCATTTTCGAGAAGTGGGTCGGGCACATACTTGTAATTTGGTACCTCAGCCAGAGTTATGTTGGTTAGCCAGACGAGAACCACAGAGATAATATGTCTAATGGACTCACCCGGACGGTGGCATGCCTGACACACGTCAGCCGTCCCGTCCTTCATAATATGTCTCCGGTAGTTATTCGTCAAGATAACTTCGTCCATAATTGCACAGACAAAACCTTTAATTTCCCCGAAGAGGTCACTGAAGCGCAGCCAGGCTACGGACGCTAGTAGATCTACATCGGGCCCATGTAGGGCCCGAAAGAAGCGTCCGTGAAGCTCCTTACTTTGCCATACCTCCATGCGTTCATTAGTGTCAAGCACTACTGGTTTACGCCAGTTCTCTTTACCCAAGGAGAGCGGTGTGCGGCCCTTGTCCACCGCGACTACATCTCGATGCATCCCCACGTCGGTTTCTAGGAAATAATCCTTGCTTTGCCATACCTTCTTGCGGTCATCGGTAGTAAGTACTACAGGTTTGCGCCAGTTCTCTTTCGCCATGGAGAGCGGGGTGAGCCCCTTGTCCATTGCGACCAGATCACGGTGCATACCCACTTCGGCTTTTAAAAAATATTGCCTGAGACTGCACACCTCGCGTTTGTGCAGGGTCTTCGCATTTAAAAATTACTGCACACCTCGCGGTTGTGCAGGGTCTTCGCATTTAAAAATCCTCGACCCCCACACTTCCGCGGGATATACAGTCTCATCACCGATGATCGTGGGTGATGCATCCGGTTTGCGGTCAGCAGTGTACGGACCCTTCTATCTAGGGCGTCGAGTTCAGTCTGAGTCCATTTGAGTATGCCGAAAGAGTACATCAAAACCGGCATGACCCAACCATTGAAGGCGCGCACCTTATTTCCGCCTGAAAGAAGACTAATTAATACCTTCTTCAGGCGACAAAAGAAGCGCTCCTTCAACGATTGCTTCATGTCAGCATCGTTGATGCCTAACGCTTCCGACATACCCAAATACTTATAACTTTCGGATGAGGAGAGGGATCTAAGGTGTATGGAATCCGAAAGTGGAATTCCCTCGGATTCCATAATTTCCCTCCCCCTTTACATGCATGACTGCACATTTGTCCACACCAAATTCCATCCAGATGGCACTACTGAAAGTTTCAGTTACCTTCAGTAGCTCCATCAGATGCAATTTGTTAGGGGCAAAGAGTTTCAAATCATCCATTTCAAGGAGGTGAGATATGACCTGACCACCTCTCTTCAACCGGTAGCCTAGACCTGAGTCCTCCAGCAGTGTGCTTAGAGGATTCAGGGCTAAGCAGAACCAAAGTGGACTCAAACTGTCGCCCTGAAATATTCCCCGCTTAATCCATACAGGCTCATCATTCTCCTGGATCTGTCGACACCCTGGATAGCGAAGGACCGTCTTCCACTGCCTCATACACGACTCAAGGAAGGTGCGTAGAGTTGCATCTATCTTGTACAACTCCAGCACCCTCATGAGCCATGTATGTGGCACCGGGTCGTAGGCCTTCTTATAATCTATCCAGCATGTCGACATATCCTTGCGGGATCGGCGAACCTGTTGGCTAATGGCCCTGTCTATGAGGAGTAGCTCCTTAGTACCGCGGGACCCATTCCTACATCCATTTTGAGAGGCAGACATAATCGAGTTACTGTCAATGTGTGTGTTAATTTTCGCTCTCAAAATGGATGTAAGAAGTTTATAAACCGTCGACAAACACGTGATCGTTCTATAATTCTTGGGTTCCGCGGGACTACCTTATGGAGCAGGTGGGTAACGCCTGTTGTTAGAAACTGTGGTAGTGACCCAGAATCTAAGGATGACTGGAACTGAGATGCCAGGCAAGTGTGTGAACTAATTAGCCATTTTAACCAAAAATTATGCAGTCGGTTTTTGTATGAATTCGGTAACGGACGGACTGCTTTGGCTACGTCTAATGGCGTAATTATGACTGGTTCCATTTCTGGTATAGGTCCACACACTCGCTCGATATCGCGCATCCAGCCACCCTTAGCGTGACAGACGGGCACCGACCAGATGCTGCGCCAGAATGCACTCGTGGTGGCATCATCCGGGCGGCACACGTCCGTCACGTTTTGTTCAGGTCGCTACCAAGTTCTATATACCCACCTCTCATCGCTCTGGAACATGCGATTCTGCGTGTACCGATCAACCCGCCGCTTATACCTCCGAATACGACTCGCTCATGCACAAACTTTCTGCTTCAGGAAGTCGATGCGCTCTGTGACATTGGACATGTATTCCCGAGGGCTGATTCCAGTCCCCGAAAATGCCTGTCTTACAAAGCGCATCACTCGTGGTCGTGTATTGCCCTCCCTGAAGCACTATAGTTTACCGATGAGTACCCTGGCCCCATCGATACGACGCTCGATCCTGTATCGCCAGGCTGGTACGGCTGGTTTTGGTCGAGTAGCTGCGTCACAATTTGGAAACTTGTCGTTAGCTAAACGACATGCCGCCACAGCCGCGCAATATAAGATCGAGTGTGTATCAACGAGATCCTCGCTGCTCTCGAAGAAATTCTTGAGCTGCGAGTCCAAGGCACACACTAGCGCCCTATTTTTTTTGTGCATAGGTATCCGTGGTATTCGGGGTCTAAGTTCGGTTAGAGTGGATCTATACTCGCGAAACGCATCTTCCAGTGCGCTCCTCAGTCGGACGTTGCACTGGCTACTTACTGTGTCAACCCTATCATCATCTTCTTCAACACGATTGGACCGCGGCGGGATGGCATCAATAGTTGACGCTTGTGCCGCGGTTTGTGCCAGAGTTGAGACGATTCGGTTGTTCAGTACCTCTGAGCGCAGCCTATCAAGTGCGATGTCGTCCAACCTGTGATTGCGTTGGATGACCCGCACCTGATCCGACAGTCGTTGGGCCGAGACGATGACGGTTGGTTCCAGTTCCTGGAACAGAGACAGCAACATATCACGGTACGCAGTGAGGTTAGTTCCCCCCTCTGTAGACCCGTAGTATGCGCGCATGACGTTCTCGTTCATAGACTGAGTCCATCTCATGCGCTGCACACAACCACCGGCAGCGGGGACCCGGCTCGGGGCCGGATGGCCCCTAAGTCCCAAGCTCCTCGGTGGCCGGCCTCTCCCCTGCCGACGTACAGGTGTTGGCGACGTCGGCGGGGAAAAATATTCGTCGCTCGAGTTCAACGCAACTGCTACGGCCGGTGTCACAGCACTCTCGATGGGGCTGGATTCCGGCGGCGGCAGGGCGGGGCTGAGCGACGACTCCGGAGGTGGTAGGCGTGCACGGCGAGCTGCTGATTTCGTCAACATCTTTATCATTTCATTTTTCACGTTTTTATCGGAGGTGACTTGACAGATGTCAACTCCGGTTCGGCAGTTTTCGATGCAAGTTTTTGTTTGTGTTCATTGTATTTATATAAAATTATGTTTATGTTTCGATAATATTGGTTTTGCCTGATATGGTTTTACGGATATATAAATATAAAAACTACTTCTAAAAATTATATATTAGAAAATTGTGAACAGATCACTAAAGAGACGTTGACGTTGACGTTGGTGTTGCTAGCTTATTATTATTATAGTACTCTGGATTCGATTTTACAAAAATATTAGCTTCGTACAGGGAGGGTACTCTTAGAATTTTGGAATTTTTGAAGTGAGCTTGACAGCTTGTTGTACTATCTATTGGGCACATTGCTCTGATGCATTTCTTTTGTGCTTTAAATATAGTTTCCTTGTCTACCGAATTTCCCTAGAATATTAAGCCATATCTGAGTAATGGTGCAACAAGTCCGTGATAGGCCGTTAAGACGGCTTCTTTACTAACTAGTTTGGAGAGTTTGTATAGAGCGAATGAGGATTTGTTAATTCTTTTACAGAGGTTATCTAAATGGGTTGTGCATGACAGTCTGTGGTCAATATCAAGGAATCTTGTGCTTGTTACCGGTTATACTCTCTGCCCATTGTAATGTACATTAATACTTTTTTGTTGAGTTCTTTGGTGAAAGTGCATTATATTTGTTTTGCCCATATTTATTTTCAGATTATTGTTTATTAACCACTTAATTATTATACTTAATGTTTCATTGATTTTATTTTCATAGTCGTTTTGTTCGTCACATTGTATTATTATCGTGCTGTCATCTGCGAACAGTACCATTGGTTCCTTGATATGTCTGGGGAGGTCATTGATATACACTAGAAAGAGTAGGGGGCCTAAAACACTACCTTGTGGAACTCCTAGTTTTATGGTTCTAGTGTGGGATCTAAATGTCATCCCATACCGCGTTTTGTGGCATATTCTATTAATTTTTGTAATTTGTTTTCGCTCATGCAGATATGATTGAATGAGGTCGAGTGCTGTACCTCTTATGCCGCACATATTTAATTTTTGGAGCAGTATGCTATGGTCAACATAATCAAAAGCTTTACTCATGTCCATGTATATAGCACATATTGGATTTCTACTGTCCATACTAGTCAATACCCTGTTTACAAGTTCATATATTGCAGCGTTTATAGATTTACCCTTGCGAAATCCTTTTCGTTCGCTAACCAAGATATTATATTTTTCTAAAAAGCTGTATAGACGACTATGTATGACTTTTTCAAATAGTTTAGACAAGATAGGGATCAAAGCTATAGGTCCATAGTTTCCCATGTCTTGTTTGTTATCTTTTTTGTGGAGAGGAATAGCAACAGATGTTTTGAGTTTTTAGGGGTAAATTTAAGCTGTCTAATTTCTCTATCTATTTCCATTGGGGTTGTGGGGGTAAGAAAAATTGAATTTAAGTTAGTGTTAATATTTGGATTTGGGGGTGCTTTACTACCACATTTATTTGTTTGCATTGATTTTGTAATTTGGTCGATAAAATAGTCACTAAAGGTATTCGCAATCGATCTTGGATCTGTAATGTTCGTATTATCTCTCAATATTTCTCTGATTTTATAAGATTTTATTTTTATTTTTAATATAATATTACTACACATGTGTGACGTAAATAAAATTACTACGTAATAAGAAGATGTAACTTCGCCGCCACAGTTGCGGCACAGAATATTCCCTGAAATAACAACAAAACGTTCTGCAGTCTGTACGATCACGTACAATCTGTCAACCAGTTATCTATTTGTTTATCTACCCATATTCTGCGGCATCTGATTTACAATACAGACAATAAAGTCTCAACGCCGCCTCGTGTCTGTGTACAGTGTTAAGCCCAGTGCGGCTTGTGTTCGTGTGTCTTGTTGACTGTGGTGCGTGTTTATTGTGTTAGTGTCATCGTATTGTGCATACATGTATACATACACATAAGTCTGTGTCATGTATGTACGTACGTACGAGACGCGCATGATGCACGTGCTACGAGCAAACCACGACATACGTCTGGACGCGCACGCACACCACCGCGGGATGGCAGGAGTAAAAATAAGGCCTAGGCCGCCTACGTGACTGCGTCGCTCCCGTCACATCTCCCGTCGTTGTCATCGGTGTCACATAGACATTTTAGTGTTTTTTTTTAGTGTTTAAGTATTTTCTTGTTAATATTTTTATTAATTTTTAATATAGGTAGTATATTATAGATGCTTAGTGGTAGCAGCAATGTGGTGCATAATAGTGCTTGTCAACCTTCAACATCGCTGAGCATCCTGGAGAGATGTCCGCAGTGTACCCAGGCACGGTTTTTTAAAGGTAAGCGGGGTCTGAATGTGCATATTGGTAAGGTACACAGACCACAGAATGCACTCACCTCAGACCCTGCCTTAACATCTACACCTACAACACCAGCTATATCCATTCTTGAGCCGTTTTGGAAAACCCTTTCAAAATTCAAAAACTCTGTTCCTGTTTTGAAGCGAATTCCCCGCGGCGCTAGACCTCTAGTGGCTCAACACCTAGCAGGTTGCATTCGTCTTGCCGCCCGGGAGAACTCGCAAAGTGCTTGGGAACAGCTGCTCACCTTTCCTTACAGAATCCTACATGTACAAAAGAATTTGGCTGCCAAAAAGACATTAACTGCACAAATTAAAGAGAACTGTAATATTTCGGCTCATAATTTTGATTCAAAATTACCGACACAGAGATATACATCTTCAAGAGGTATATCCCATCTGGTAGAATCTAAGTTAGGGAAAGGTGACATTAGCGGAGCAGCCAGGATTCTTTTTAGTAGTGATGTGGTGGCACCGTGTTCTCCAGAAACGCTCGCAGCTCTGGAGAGCAAACACCCTGCCGCAGCGGATGACCTTTCTTTTCCCGACCCCCCTGATCCGGTTAACCACATCCTCACCATTACAGGTCGAGAGTTGGTCACAGCCATTTGTTCTTTCCGGAGCGGCTCCGCCGGTGATCTCGACGGTCTGAGTCCTCAGCACCTTAAGGACCTTATCTGTTCAGGCGCCGGGGCAGCTGGTGAGTTGCTCTTGAAGGAGCTTACGGCTTTGATCAACCTTATGCTCTCCGGCAAGGTGAACGAGGCCGTCATCGACGTTCTGTACGGGGCCAATTTATGCGCCCTGCGTAAGAAAGATCGCGGTATTCGTCCCATTGCCGTGGGCACTACTTACCGTCGTATGGCAGCCAAAATTTGTTGTAAAATTTACGGTGAGGTGGTTTCGGGAAAATTTCAGCCCCTGCAGCTAGGTTTCGGCTCCAAAGGGGGCTGTGAGGCTGCCGTACACGCCTTGTCGACCTACCTAAATTCTGGAAAAGGAGAAGTTATCCTGAAGGTTGACATAAAGAATGCCTTCAATTCTGTTAATAGGGACACCTTGCTGGCAGAAACTAAAAAAGAAATACCCCAAATTTACAGTTTCCTTTGGCAATGTTACAGACACCCATCTAAATTACTGTATCGGGACAAACTTCTGGATTCTGCTGTTGGCTGTCAACAAGGTGACCCTCTCGGGCCAGTGATTTTTAGTTTAGCCATTCACCCAATTATTCAACAGCTAAATTCCAAATTTAATGTTTGGTATCTAGACGATGGCACCTTGGGTGGCGAAGTAGAAACTGTTTTAAATGACCTAAGTTTCCTAAAAAATGAACTTCATTCCATTGGCCTTGATCTCAACCTTTCGAAGGGTGAAGTGTATTTAGCGGACAGTACTGACAGTCATCTGACACTTTCCAAATTTAACGCAATAGCTCCAAATATTAAAATTGTTGGAAAAAGCTCTCTTCGTCTCCTTGGGTCTCCAATCTTTGAAAATTCCTTTTCCGAATTTATTGAGGAAAAAATACAAAATTTCAACGACGTTTCGGAAAGATTGTTCCAAATTAATATGCATTCGGCCATCACCTTAATTCGTTACTGCTGTTTCGGCCCTAAATTAATTTATTTTCTTCGCGCTTCCCATTTATGGAATCATACTTACCTTTTAGACAAAATGGACCAAATTATCAGGCATACGTCTACTTCGATTTTAAATATGGCCTTGGACGACCGAGCTTGGGCACAAGCTACCCTTCCCATTCGTTTGGGAGGCCTCGGCATCCGCAAAATTTCTAGTATTAGTTTACCGGCTTTCATAACCTCGGTCCACGGCACTGAGAAATTAATCATAAAAATCCTAGCCTCCACACTGATTAATTTTGATGTGCCCTGCTTCACCGAGGCTATGGATGCCTGGAGACTCGCTTGCCCGAACTCAGATCTACCCGATAAACAATTTTCCCAGAGACGGTGGGATGAGCCGCTCTGCAGAGTAGTTCAGGATAATTTACTTAACACGTCTGTTACTACTGCAGAGCGTGCGCGCCTGCTGGCTGTGGGTAAATGGGAGTCGGGTCTGTGGCTTCATGCACTTCCGTCGTCGAACATAGGCACTTTGCTCGACGACAATACTTTCCGCCTCGCTGCTTCCTTACGACTAGGAGCACCATGTTGTTCTCCCCATCGTTGTCACTGTGGCGAAGTTGTCAACAGCCTCGGACACCACGGCCTGTCTTGCAGCCGAAGCGCAGGTCGCTTAGCGCGGCACGCAAACATTAACGACATCATTCGACGAGCTCTTGTCACCGTCCGCGTTCCAGCTGTATTAGAACCCAATGGATTGGCACGCGACGATGGCAAGAGACCGGACGGCATGTCTTTATTTCCTTGGAAGGTGGGTAGGCCTTTAGTATGGGATGCAACTTGTGTCGATACTCTTGCGCCATCCCATCTTCCAGGGTCGGCGTGCTGCGCTGGTGCTGCTGCTGCGGCTGCAGAAAACCTCAAGCGGCGTAAATATAATAACCTTATTAATAATTATATTTTCGAGCCGTTTGGGGTTGAAACCCTCGGGCCGTGGGGTCCGAGTGCGCATAGTCTTTTTAAGGAAATTTTGAAAAGACTGGTTGACACTTCCCATGACCCAAGGGCTGGCTTTTACTTTGGCCAGAGGATAAGCATTGCCATACAACGTGGCAATGCCGCCAGTGTCTTAGGTACATTACCAGTCGACAGCGATGTGGATGAATTTTTCGACGCTATTTTTTAGTTTGTAAATAGTTTTAGTTAATTTTTTTCTCTGATTGGTTCTCTGGGATATTTAAATTTAGAGTTATTTATAATTGACCATGTTGCTTTTGATTTATTTTGTGTTGTGTTTATGTGATGGGTATTTCGTGCCTTCTGTGTCAGGCGTATAATTTTTTTTAAATTTAGCAGCGTATTGCGTAAGTATATGTTTGTTTGTTTTTGTCCTGTGTATTAGATATTGCCATAGTAATTTTCTTTTTATTTTGCTGCATGTTTTGATACCTTTTGAATCAAAACCCATTTAGTTTTTTTATGTAATGTTTTTGTTACGATTTCGTAGGGAAAGCACAAGTTGTAAAAACATAGGAACAGTTCCAATAAACAATCATAAGCTTAGTTGGGGTAATTTGTGAGATAAATGTCAGAGAATGTCAAGTTATTCATGTAGTCGCGTCTTTTAATACGCCAAGACTTTATTGCACAGGTTTTTTTAACTGGAAAATGCAATAATTTGGCAGTATGATCCGATAGTCCAAATTCCATTATCTCACTTTTGCATTTACGAGTATTGTGAGCAAAGTTGTCGATACAAGTGCCACTAATGAGTATAGTAGGAACTTGAATTTCTAGTTTTAAATTATGGCTTTCCAGAATATATTCAAAATCTAGGGCTTGTCGGTTTCTTTTTAATGTTAAAATCCCCGCATAAAACAATCTTCTTAGTAGTTTTGTCGCAGATTTGGCGTAACAACTTGTCTAGATTATTACAAAACGTAGTCATACATGAGTTGGGTACTCTATACATACAAAAAATTATCAACTTATGTTCCGTTAGTTCTATTTAGTGCAATAGAACTAACGGAACATAAGTTGATAATTTTTATTCTATGATTCCTTTAATAGAAAATGTTTTGTTTAGTACTTTGTATGGATGACCTATTTTAGTATTGTGTATGGATGACCTATTCTGGTAAATATACAGGCACCTCCCCTATTCACGTCTCTCGAAAAACTTGTTGCTAGGCGAAAATTGGGAAAATTAATTGTAGCCTCCTGTTCATTATGTTGGCATAATTATCTTGAAGGCTTATTTGTTTTGGCATGAATTTAATTTGCATAATGTTACTAGACCTAATGATTATTAGCATAGTAGTACTTAGGCATACAATTATTAAGTAGGTATGATGTTTCCTGATATTTACTAGTGTCATTGAATCATAAGGGTTAGGTTAGGTTAGAACAGTGATCATTAACGCGCAAAGGCGAGCGAGCGAAGCGAGCGTGTCGCGGCAGTGGCCGCCGAGCGCCAGATTCCCTCTATTGTTGGTGAATCATTTGGGTTAGATGAGGTTATAACAGTATGATGTTTCCTGATATTTACTACTGTTATTGAATCATATGGGTTAGGTTAGGTTAGAACAGTGACCATTAACGCGCGAAGGCGAGCGAGCGAAGCGAGCACCAGATCCCTCTATTGTTGGTGTCGTGGGTTGTGGCTTGGGTTATAATAGTATGATGTTTCCTGATATTTACTTATTCAAATTACAACTTTGCAATAATACACTTAGTGACACAATAGTTTTATGATACCGTCCACTTAAAAAAAATAAAAAATGATTTGTTCTACCTACAATATAAATTGCCTACAAATTTCATTAGAGCAATATTGTATAAAAATGTGTATTAGTGTCTAACATTTTAGGAGTTGATTATTATGCTTATTTGTTATGCCTTAAAATATGTTTTAATATCATTATGCGTAAATAAATGTATGCTTTAGAATGTTATGCTTAATCATTATTATGATAAGAGAAATTATGCTTAAAACATTATGCGTAAGCTGTTATGCGTAAATAATGTTATGCGAAAATATAATTAGGAGAAACAAAAGTATGCCAAGTTATGGTTATATTGGTCTTAAAATTTTATGCAAATGGATAGGGAACCTAAAAATAACGTAGAATCAACAAACAAACAGTCATCTAGCTGAAATACATAATATGTGATTGCTATTGCTGATAGATAAAATCTAAAAAAATAAAAATGAAATGCTATTCGTTGATAAGCACATCACTTGAGAACGCTCGGATCGATTTGGCTACTTTTTGTTTCAAAATGGCCTTATTAGTCCGAATTAGGTTTATAATATGGAAAGACAAATAGGAAAAGATTCCCGGAAAATGTTCAAAGTCAGGAAAACTGAACGTCCATATTTCTATGGAATTTTTATATGGACGATTTTTATTAAATTTGGACATGAAAACTTCTGTCGGGTCAGCTAGTGAATAGATCGCGGATGACTCACTGTTTCCACAGCACGGACACGTTACCGTCGCCCAGCGCCGCCCGCAGCAGCGTCACCAGAAGCAGCGCGGCGCACGTACTGCTCGCCATACCTCACTGGCGTAGACGAATACACGTGCCAGTCACAGGTAGTCGGCACTCTGCACGTCACACAATACGATAGCTCGAGAAGGCAGGAGTTGCGAGCGCGGTGCGTAGGGAACTAGCGGGACCTGCGAATCCTCCGTTGTTGTTATCGGTCGTATCTACACCGCGGCTTGATAAGCAGATATGGATATGTGATTCATTAACTGATTTGCTGAGCATGAAGGTATCGGACTGTATTTGGGTCACTTTTCCTGTTCACCAAACTTCTTGAACAAAAGGAATCGCGTGTTTTATACCGTTTAAAGCCCGTGGCAAATTCATGGGGTGGTACTCTCCCTCGATGTAAAAAAGCTCAACCAACGTTATAGATTTTTCTTTTTACTAGCATTTCGCCCATGACTTCGTCCGCGTAGATTTCGTATTTTCTCCTACAAGATTGAACACCTGACTGCTTCGTTGGTGTAGTGGTCGCAAGCGCTACTGCTAAGCATGGGGTCCTTTCCCACAAATTAGACAAACAATGGGAAAACATTAACGTTGTGACGATACTGCCAGCTTCTTACGAATAATGTGCTCGCGAACTTTTACTTTAAAGGTTGACTGGTTAAGGCCATCCTGATTTCCAAGGGGAGCGCATTCCACAGAGAGATTATACTGAACGAATAGTCAATGAAGTCTGTGCAGTGAGTGGGGCATTGAAGACAACGATTATTTGATGAATGGAGATTTTTATTGTGGTTGGCCCAAATGTACTGAACGTAGGGCTATATAATTAAGAGAAGTGGGAGAGTCAAGAAATAAAAACAAGGTGGTCAACACTCTTTGCTCTCTGCATGCTTTGCTTCTGCTGGTGCATCGACAACCACTTTAGAAACCGCGCAAAGACATGGTCATACTTACTCAGATTGAAAACAAATCGTATGCAATAATTGAGAAGACGGTCAAGTTTGTCGAGGAGATCTGCATTCAGGTCGTAGTAGCACACAGCACCATAATCGATGATAGGGAAAATGAACTGCCGATCTATTCTGTAAAAATCTCACCGTGAATACTTAGGTGAAGTGAACTTTCAATAATGTTAATTCCTAGCATCAAGTGGAATGACAGCTCACTCGAAGATCACTTCACCTAAGTTTTCAAGGTGAGATTTTTACAGAATAGACTGGCTGAACTGGTGGCAAGGTTGTACCAAACACCTTACTACATACTCCGAGAATCACCGATGATAATCGCCTGACACTTATTGGGGTTTACTGCTACCCCAAATCTTTAACACCAGTTTTTTATGACTATCAAGTCCCTATTCAATTTGTCAATAGCTTGAGGTATTCCTTCCTTGACAGTATAATTGCAAGTCATATGTAGACAGATGATGGCGCACACTAAGTTCAGAAGTTGAAAGATTAATAAAAATTGAAAACAGAACAGGAGCAAGAATACCGCCTTGAGGAACGTCAATTTCCAAATCACACCAGCGTGAAGACTGCCAGACTGCTGAAGTTTCTGATGGTAAATGGAGAACCATTCCGGTGCCTCGGGAGAGATCAAACATAGGGCAGATTGACTAACGGGATGTCGTAACTGACAGCATTAAAGGCATTCGAGAAATCGACCAACGCTAGTGTAGTAACTTTGGTGTCTTCCAGTCCTGCCCTTATATTACCAGTCACTTTAAGGAGGGCGGAAACAGTACTGTGCCCGGGCCTGAACCCAGATTGAAGAGGGAGTTAGTTGTTATGAAGAAAATTGGAGAATTGTTTGTGGACGCAGGCCTCGAGCACTTTGGATGAAGGAAAGGAAGGATAGCAAGGGGGCGGACGGTAATGGGAGGTAAGAGAGGGATTAGAAAGCTTAGGTAGTGTACGAACATAGACTGCGCCACAGGGAAGGTAATAATCCGGTTAAAGGGTTTTTTACAATACCACGGGTGATAGTGTCACATCCCACCACTTTTGATCTAATAGATAGAATGATCTTTTTGATCTCTCCCGGTTCAACTGGGACGAAACTGAAAAGATTAATTGGAGGACGCGTTAACCAGAAATTGGGGCCAAGAGTGGAGAAATTACGGTTGAAATCGTCCAAGTCAATTAAATTAGAAAGGTCTAAATGTCTCGGTTTGCCGATAGCAAAAGTTTCAAGAAATTTTTAAATATCGGCAGAAAAGAAAGAATTGTTTCTAGAATGGGTGCGTTTAATAGCATTGCCTATCGTCTGATTACATCTATTCCTTGCAGCTTTAAATAGTGTCCAGTTCTCAACAATATACGTTAAAATTTACGGAACGCGCGACCCCTATAACTATCGCATTGCCATCTGTGCTCCTCATGTCATCCATGGTGCAAATGGGAGTTATAACATCACTTTCTTGACGGCAGCATGGGCATGCATGGGTGTCATAAAGGGTGACCACAACATCATAGAAATTCGCAACCTTGTCATCAACGGAAATGTCTTTACATTTACTAACTTTACATAATTATGGGTACAAAATGTTCGAAACCTGAATGATGTCCTTTGTTGCACAGTTTAAAAAAAAAATCTATAGTTACCGCTGGTCCTAGAGACATGAAATTTGGAGGGTGTGTTCTTGGTGAAGAGTACGCTCCACTAAGAATAGATTTTGCGAAATTCCACCCCTAAGAGGGTGAAATGGGGGGATTTCGTTTGTATGTAAAATATTATTCCTTGAGTTAATAAACTTAAAACTTGGCATGCATACTTATCTAAATAAATTATGAAGACCGCCAGTTTTTTTTTTCTAAACTACCCCCTAACAAGGGATTGGGGGAATTCAAAGTTTGTATGGAAGAATTTTATCGCGCGGTCCGATTTACTCGAAACTCAGTATTTATACCTAAGATTGAAAGTAAAGAAAAAAATCGAATCGATTGATCGATTTTCGAAAATCAACCCCTGACGGGCAGAAAAGGAGCAGTCAATTTTACAGGGGAGTTTTACAGAGAAGAATTAGTATTTTTACAGCGTGGCTTGATTAAGTCAAAAATTGGTATAAATAATCTTTGAGTCAAGTTATGAACACATCCCAAACGATTTTTCAAAATTCCACCCCTGTGGGGGTGAAAAGCGGGGATACAGTTTACATGAAAAATCTTATTCAATAGGTTAAAAAACTTGAAAATTGGCTACGTATGTAATAAAGTTTATCATTATAAGTTTTTCAAAACTACCCCACAAAGGGGATATAAGGGTGTTAAAGTTTGTGTGGAAGAATTTGAACGCACGGTCCGATTAACTCGAAACTCAGTGTTTATACATAAGACCAAAAATAAAGCATATCATACATCAGGGTTTTTCAAAAATCTCTGTATAAAAGTATGAATTTTAAGGGTTTTTCAAAAATTGTCTCTTACCGGGTTGGAAAAGAGTAATAAAGTTGGAGTGGATTTTACTGCTTGCTTCCATTTACTCGAAAATGGGTATAAATAATCTTTAAAACATACAATGGAAACATACCAAACGCTTTTTTAAAAACCAAAGCCTGTCGTTGGAAAAGGGGACGACAAGGTTTATTTAAAAAAACTTATTAATTTTTATGTTTTTCTAAACTACCCCCTAAAAACTTCTTCCATAAAAACTTTGAAACCCCCCAATCCCCTTTGGATTGGGGGGTTTCAAAGTTTTTATGGAAGAATTTTAGCGCGCAGTCCGATTTATTCGAAACTCAGTATTTATACCTAGGATCAAAAGTAAACAATAATGTGTATTAGGGTTTTTTGAAAATCTACCCCTAAAGGGCAGAAAAGGGGTAGTCAATATTACAGGGGAGGATTTTACTGCGTGGCTTGATTTACATAAAAAATTGGTATAAATAACGTATTAAGACAAATAATGCAAAGGTCACAAGACTTTACAAAAATTATCGCCTTTGGAGGTGAAAAGGGGGATACAGTTAATATGAAAAATCTCATTTCATTGATTTAAAAACTTGAAACTTGGCCCAAATGCCAATCTAAATTAATTATAAGTTTTAAAAACCTCCTCTTTGTAGGGGTAGTAAATAATAAGGTTTATACTTATAAGTTTTTTTAAGCTACCCCTCAAGAATGATTTAAGGGGTGTCAAAGTTTGTAGGAAATATTAAACTTAAAACAAAAGTTAAGATTCATGTGTTTTAGGGTTTTTCAAAAAACAACCCCTGGCGGGGTGGAAAGGGTTCGGGCCAGATTTCACTGTGAAAATGGGTATAAATAACGTTTTAGTCAAACAATTAAAACGTACCAAACGATTTTTAAAAAACAGTGAAAAGGGAGGATGTAGTTTATTATCCAACGTGTCCCAGAAATCAACGTCAAGCCGAAAACGGACAATAGACCAAGTCGTGACAGTTATTAGAAAAATATTTTAAAAAAATCTTGGTCATGTACTTTCAAATTTTATGGATTCAAAAATAAATCTCAAAAAGTGACACCCTGTGATGATCTTTCAAATCCTGTGACTACAAATATTAGCTTTGCGTCAGTTTTTTTTATCTGTGACCATGAATAACCCTTCTCTAAATTCTCAGTCTGGACGTCGTATATCGACATCGGTAAATATGAGTCTTTCTTCAAATTGATTGCAACATGTTCAGCAATCGGAGTTAAAGTAGCCATGCTTGAGTTACCTACCAGTTGAGGTATTGGAATAATTTTCATGATTGAAAATGTATCTCGCGACACCAGAGGCAATTTCAATTCGAAGATTAAATATTTTTCAGTCATTCTTGCTTTGACTGTCAATAATTGATAAATGTTTAAAAAGTTAATTTGTAAGTTGTTGACCGGTAACGTAAGATCCTTTGAAAGATGACTCGATATTGTATTCAATGTGTTCTTCAGTAAGTTGTTCTGGTGACAATAAGTGAAAATTGAGTCTTCCGTGATAAACATCTGTTATGGTATCTAATAAACTTGTTTGGATTGTTTTTAGCTGTCTTAAAACATTGCTTGTAGCAATTGCTCCGGTACTGAAATCGTTCACGACTTGATTTCTCTCTGATTCTTTCAATAAAACGTTCTCCATCTTATCGAACTTCATAGATAGTGAATTAAGCATCTTGTGCTGCTTATTAATTGCTTGCGTATTCCTTTTCAAAACATTATATTCTGCTTCAATGACCGTTGTTTGTTGTTTCAAGAGCGAAAGCAAATGATTTTCATTTTCATGTATTGATTGAATATCTTGTTTATATTGCTCGGCGAATCTCTCATCAAGTACACCGAATAAGTCGTTTGCTAGATACCCTACAACGTTGATAAGGCCTCGCTTGCGGCGGCGCGTGCTGGAATGCTGACTCAGCAACAGGTGGTTATAGTACTCGAGTTCTGAGAATTCTTGCTGCAATTGAACTTGTATGATGTCACAATGTGATGTTTCTTTAAACTTGTTGCATAACTGATCCAAGTAGTTAAGGTATTTACTGCATGCTTTTGTACCTTGCCAAAATGAATTCATGTCATAGTATGTGACTATCTTCCATTCATCTCTGATTAATTGCATATTTGCAATTTTGTCAAAATAAAGACCTTGGTTGTCTTTTAGTTGTGTAACATTGTATGAAGAGTGAGCTGTCGTCAAAATGCTCATGGAAGACAAAAGTAACATTACCAGCGATGAGAAGCTGTAGTTTACTTTTTTGTTTTGATATGGCTTGCCATCTTCTTTTACTTCCTTGGAACGTGACTTTTGTTTGTCGATTCTATCATTTACAGGAAGAATAGATAGCTTGAGAATAGGCCTCTTGATAAGCCCATTCTTTGTTTTCAATGTCACCACCCTGATGTGGCCATCGGCACCGGGATGCAGCTGGACGACGCGGCCAACTGCCCACTTCCCAGGAGGTAAGTTTGCATCGTTAATTGTAACAATGTCATTAAGTTGAATATCTGGTTGAGAATGTCTCCACTTGCTTCTTGCTGACAGCTGAGTGAGATATTCTGTATGCCAGCGTTTCCAAATATCTTGTACTATTTTTTTAGTTAAATGCCATCTCGTCCGCATACCTGTTTCTGTTTATAGTCATGTCTTGATTTAGATTGATAAAGCTTGACGGAGAGAGGAACTCCAAGTCATTGGGTTCTTCAGTCAGAGGACACAGTGGCCTCGAGTTGCTTCTAACTGGGCCAGAACTGTGCTCAACTCTTCAAAAGTGAGCTTTTGTTCTCCAACTACCCTTCTTAAATGATATTTTAAACTTTTAACCGCAGCCTCCCATAACCCTCCTGCTGTAGGCCATGAGGGCGCATTAAAATGCCATTCGATTTCCATGCTAGTAATTTCCTTGATGAAATCTTGATCGAATGTTTTTTGTATCTGCTCAAATTCTTCTTGTAAAATTCTGTTGGCGCCGACAAAGTTTGTGCCGTTGTCGCTGTACAAGTGTTTCGGCGAGCCCTTTCTTGCAGCCATTCTTCGCAACGCAGCTATGAATGCTGATGATGTGAGGTCTGAGACCAGCTCTATATGAACAAGTTTGGTCACCATACAGACAAATACCGCCACGTAGCCCTTTGTGGTCTGGATACCACGGCCCTTGTTGGCCTTTATGAGCACGTGCCCGGTAAAATCGACACCTGTATGTTCAAAAGCCTTTGCAACGTTACATCTCTGTGTGGGTAAATCACCCATTAATTGTGTCATCTTGCTTGGATTGTGTTTACGACAGGTAACGCACGGTACGTATACGCTTTTTGACCGCTCGAGTCCCGCCTATGATCAAGTAATTCTTGCGAATGAATGCTGATGTCACCCGTACTCCTCCATGGAATGTAAATTCATGTGCTTGATCTATAATTAAGTTCGTTAGGTGTCCTTCGTGAGGAATGATAATCGGATGCATCATATCTTGATTAATGTTGGCCTTGCTTAGTCTTCCTCTGACTCTGAGAAGTCCCTCGTTGTCAAGGAATGGATGTAATTGCAATAACTTGTTTTTTGCTGATAGCGGCTTATTTTCTTGTAAGTTATGTACTTCCTGAGCAAATTCTCTCTGCTGTGCATATAAAATTATTTTATGCTTAGCATTTACTAATTCTTGTAATGTAAAGTAAGTTTGCTTGCGGTTTTTCTTGTATCTCGCTTGCTTGATAAATCTTAATATCCATGCTAAATCTCTTGTTAGTTTAGCGAGTGAAGTATATCTTGTTAACAATTCACCCAAAATGTTATCGCTTTCTTGCTGCGATATGTGATTAATATGCTTGGCTTTTCTTGATTCTTCGTCTGTGGTAAACACTGCTTGCCCGGTTTCTTGGTCAGGGTCGTAGTTCCGCAGCCACGGCGGTCCTTCCCACCACAGCGAATGGTTCTTCAATTGATCGACACCCAATCCGCGGCTTGCACAGTCCGCTGGATTTTCAGCTGACTTGACGTAATGCCAGCTGTTTGTAGGTATGATGTTTGATATTTGTCGCACCCTGTTGGCGACAAAAGGCTTCCATCGTCCTGATTCTCCTTGTAACCAGGCTAGGACCACCATTGAATCTGTCCAACTACATATTTTTTGATATTATGACTGCTAAGGCATTGTTGAATTTTAGACAACAATTTTGCCAGTAGCAGAGCACCGCTAAGTTCTAATCTTGGTAATGAAATTGATTTGTTTACTGGAGCTAATCTCGCTTTTCCTGCTACCAGGGAGAATTTTGTTTCGCCATCGTTTTCAGTCTTGCAATAAACAACGCATGCGTAGGCTTTTTTAGAAGAATCGCAGAATCCATGTAATTCCAGCGTGTTGTTTTTTCCTGTACCCAACCAACGATCCAACTTGAATTGATTGATTTTGTGCATGTCACCTTTAATGTTTAGCCATTCCTTGTTAGTTTTATCGGGTAACTTGTCATACCATTTAATAATAATAATAATAAGCTAGCAACACCAACATCAACGTCAACGTCTTTTTTGTCATCTCCTCACAATTTTCTAATACATAATTTTTAGAATCAGTTTTATATTTATATATTACGTGAAACCATAACAGGCAAAATCAAAATTATAAAAACATAATTTTATATAAATAAAATGAACGATAACAACTTTTATCAAAAACTGCCGAACCGGAGGTGACATCTGTCATGTCACCTCCGATAAAAACATGGAAATAACTACAAAAATTAAATGATGAAGATGTTGACAAGATCAGCAGCTCGCCGTGCACGTCTACCACCTCCGGATTCGTCGCTCAGCCCCACCTCGCCGCCGCCGGAATCCAGCCCCATCGAGTGTTGTGACACCGGCCGTAGCAGTTGCGTCGAGCTCGAGCGACGAATATTTTTCTCCGCCGACGTCGCCAACACCTGTACGTCGGCAGGGGAGAGGCCGGCCACCGAGGAGCTTGGGACTTAGGGGCCATCCGGCCTCGAGCCGGGTCCCCGCTGCCGGTGGTTGTGTGCAACGCATGAGATGGACTCAGACTATGAACGAGAACGTCATGCGCGTATACTACGGGTCTACAGAGGGGGGAACTAACCTCACTGCGTACCGTGATAGGTTGCTGTCTCTGTTCCAGGAACTGGAACCAACCGTCAACGTCTCGGCCCAACGACTGTCGGATCAGGTGCGGGTCATCCAACGCAATCACAGGTTGGACGACATCGCACTTGATAGGCTGCGCTCAGAGGTACTGAACAACCAAATCGTCTCGACTCTGACACAAACCGCGGCACAAGCGTCAACTATTGATGCCATCTCGCCGCGGTCCAATCGTGTTGAAGAAGATGATGATAGGGTTGTCACAGTAATTAGCCAGTGCAACATCCGACTGAGGAGCGCACTGGAAGATGCGTTTCGCGAGTATAGGTCCACTCCAACCGAACTTAGACCCCAAATACCACGGCTACTTATGCACAAAAAAAATAGGGCGCTAGTGTGTGCCTTGGACTCGCAGCTCAAGAATTTCTTCGAGAGCAGCGAGGATCTCGTTGATACACACTCGATCTTGTATTGCGCGGCTGTGGCGGCATGTCGTTTAGCTAACGTCAAGTTTCCAAATTGTGACGCAGCTACTCGACCAAAACCAGCCGTACCAGCCTGGCGATACAGGATCGAGCGTCGTATTGATGGGGCCAGGGTACTCATCGGTAAACTATACTGCTTCAGGGAGGGCAATACACGACCACGAGTGATGCGCTTTGTAAGACAGGCATTTTCGGGGACTGGAATCAGCCCTCGGGAATACATGTCCAATATCACAGAGCGCATCGACTTCCTGAAGCAGAAAGTTTGTGCATGGGCGAGTCGTATTCGGCGGTATAAGCGGCGGGTTGATCGGTACACGCAGAATCGCATGTTCCAGAGCGATGAGAGGTGGGTATATAGAACTTGGAAGCGACCTGAACAAAACGTGACGGACGTGTGCCGCCCGGATGATGCCACCACGAGTGCATTCTGGCGCAGCATCTGGTCGGTGCCCGTCTGTCACGCTGAGGGTGGCTGGATGCGCGATATCGAGCGAGTGTGTGGAACTATACCAGAGATGGAACCAGTCATAATTACGCCATTAGACGTAGCCAAAGCAGTCCGTCCGTTACCGAATTGGAAATCACCGGGATCGGACGGACTACATAATTTTTGGTTAAAATGGCTAATTAGTTCACACACTTGCCTGGCATCTCAGTTCCAGTCATCCTTAGAGTCTGGGTCACTACCACAGTTTCTAACAACAGGCGTTACCCACCTGCTCCATAAATCAGGTAGTCCCGCGGAACCCAAGAATTATAGACCGATCACGTGTTTGTCGACGGTTTATAAACTTCTTACATCCATTTTGAGAGCGAAAATTAACACACACATTGACAGTAACTCGATTATGTCTGCCTCTCAAAATGGATGTAGGAATGGGTCCCGCGGTACTAAGGAGCTACTCCTCATAGACATGGCCATTAGCCAACAGGTTCGCCGATCCCGCAAGGATATGTCGACATGCTGGATAGATTATAAGAAGGCCTACGACTCGGTGCCTCATACATGGCTCATGAGGGTGCTGGAGTTGTACAAGATAGATGCAACTCTACGCACCTTCCTTGAGTTGTGTATGAGGCAATGGAAGACGGTCCTTCGCTATCCAGGGTGTCGACAGATCCAGGGGAATGATGAGCCTGTATGGATTAAGCGGAGAATATTTCAGGGCGACAGTTTAAGTCCACTTTGATTCTGCTTAGCCCTGAATCCTCTAAGCACACTGCTGGAGGACTCAGGTCTAGGCTACCGGTTGAAGAGAGGTGGTCAGGTCATATCTCACCTCCTCTACATGGATGATTTGAAACTCTTTGCCCCTAACAAATTGCATCTGATGGAGCTACTGAAGGTAACTGAAACTTTCAGTAGTGCCATCAGGATGGAATTTGGTGTGGACAAATGTGCAGTCATGCATGTAAAGGGGGGGAAGATTATGGAATCCGAGGGAATTCCACTTTCGGATTCCATACACCTTAGATCCCTCTCCTCATCCGAAAGTTATAAGTATTTGGGTATGTCGGAAGCGTTAGGCATCAACGATGCTGACATGAAGCAATCGTTGAAGGAGCGCTTCTTTTGTCGCCTGAAGAAGGTATTAATTAGTCTTCTTTCAGGCGGAAATAAGGTGCGCGCCTTCAATGGTTGGGTCATGCTGGTTTTGATGTACTCTTTCGGCATACTCAAATGGACTCAGACTGAACTCGACGCCCTAGATAGAAGGGTCCGTACACTGCTGACCGCAAACCGGATGCATCACCCACGATCATCGGTGATGAGACTGTATATCCCGCGGAAGTGTGGGGGTCGAGGATTTTTAAATGCGAAAACCCTCCACAACCGCGAGGTGTGCAGTCTCAGGTAATATTTTTTTAAAGCCGAAGTGGGTATGCACCGTGATGTAGTCGCAATGGACAAGGGGCTCACCCCGCTCTCCATGGCGAAAGAGAACTGGCGCAAACCTGTAGTACTTACTACCGATGACCGCAAGAAGGTATGGCAAAGCAAGGAGCTTCCCGGGCGCTTCTATCGGGCTCTTCATGAGCCCGGTGTAGATTTCTTAGCGTCCGTATCCTGGCTGCGTTTCAGTGACCTCTTCGGGGAAACTGAAGGTTTTGTCTGTGCAATTATGGACGAAGTTATCTTGACGAATAACTACCGGAGACATATTATGAAGGACGGGACGGCTGACGTGTGTCGGGCATGCCACCGTCCGGGTGAATCCATCAGACATATTATCTCTGGTTGTTCTCGTCTGGCTAACAGCGAGTACTTGCACAGGCATAACCAAGTAGCCAGGATTATTCACCAGCAACTTGCTTTGAAATATAAACTTGTCGACTCTGAGGTACCGTATTACAAGTATGTGCCCGACCCAGTTCTCGAAAATGACCATGTCACGTTGTACTGGGATCGGTCTATCATCACTGACAGGACTGTTGTCGCCAACAAACCTGATATAGTGGTGATAGATTAGTGATTAGTGTGATTAGTGCGCCGCGCATTGATTATTGATGTTACCATTCCACATGACGGGAACCTCGTGAAAGCTGAGAAAGATAAACAAATCAAATATCTTGACTTAGCACGCGAGGTTGTTGACATGTGGAATGTGAGCTCAACTGTCATTGTGCCGATTGTCGTATCGGCCAATGGCCTGATGGCCGAAAGCCTCGATCAACATCTATCGAGGCTCTCGTTAGGCGGTTGGATCAAGGGCCTGATTCAGAAGGCAGTACTCCTCGATACGGCTCGCATTGTGAGGAGGTTTCTATCTCTGGAGCCCTAACCACCGGTAGCTTGGACCCTGCTCCCGACACCGGTGGATCACTATTTTTTTATATTTTTAAATGTTTTTTTTATTTTTTTTTTATTTAATCATACTAATATTTAAAAATGTATTAAAATAAGACGACTAAATAAATAAACGACATAATAATAATAATAATCTCCTTATTTCAGAATAAAATTCCATAATTATATGTTAGTGCATGATCACTTAAAAACTATGTTAGCTTACACATACAAATACAAAGACAAAGCTAATAATACTTAACATCCAAACTTACTGAAATAGCAGTTTTAGCTTGGTTGATATCGGTGCAAGCCAACCAAGAGGGTCAAACAACTTTGATATGTCTGACAGCATGGATCTCTTAGTTGGTGTTTTGGTAGATGGTTCAATTTTTTATTGAAATGTAAATAAGTCTGCTTTTGAATTCCAACGCAATCCCAAGGTTTTTGATGTCTCCATTTCTTTGTAATTGAAATTTTCTTGCTTGTTACTCGCCCCGATTGTATCGTCTTGTAAGGCTGATGCGTTGGAAGACCACTTTCTTAAATTGAAACCCCCTGATTTTAACAACGTGATTAAATCTTGCTTTAGTCTTACTGCTAACTCGACAGAATGAGACCCGTGTAGAACATCATCCATGTAGAATGAGTGCTCCAATGCCTTGATTGCAACACTGTCGAAATTGTGTTTCTCATCTTCAGCCAATTGTTGTAACGTCATCATAGCTAAAAATGGTGCGGCCTAGGTGCCGTATGTAACAGTGCGTAGCTGGTATACCTGATGACGCATATCAATGTTATCCCTCCAAATGATTTTTAGAAATCTTTGATCCTGTTTATTTAACCAAATAAAACGATACATGTTTTCAATATCTGCCGTAAAGGCTACGCGATATTGTCTCCACCTCAATAGTAAAGATTGGAGATCTTGCTGTAGATTTGGGCCTTTTAACATGTGTCATTCAAGCTGATTCCTGTTGTAGTTTTTGTAGAAGCATTGAAAACTACGCGAAGTGCTGTCGTAGTGGAATCGTTTAGCAAAACACAATGGTGCGGTAAATAATAATCCAGTTGCATGTTACCGGACGCTGGTGTCATATGTCCTAAGTTTTATATTCTTGAATAAATAATTTATATTGTTTTGCTACTTCTTCATTATTGTGAAATTTCCTTTCCAACTGTTGAAATTGCGCCATAGCTTTATTTTTAGACAATCCCAACTGTTTCTCAAAGTTTTCTTGAAAAGGCAATCTTACTTCATACATGCCATTTTCATGTCTTGTTGTGGTTTCCTTGTAATACTCCATGCATTATAGATCTTCTGCGGATAAATTGGATGATTCTGTAATGTCTTCGATCTCCCAAAATCTTTGTACTTCGTCCACTTGATTCAGGACTATGTTACAGTGATAAGTCTTGAAATTGCCACATAAGATCCACCCCAGTCGTGTCTGTTGCACGACTGGTAATGATAGATCAGCCCTGATAATGCCTTCTAAAATGATATGGGAATACACATCGGCTCCCAGTAAGATGTCGATAGGACGGCTGACATTGTATTCTGGATCGGCTAGTTGCATGCCGACCAGGTGTGCCCATGTTGGCTTAGTAAATGTACATCTTGGTAATTGACTAATCAGTGTGTCCATGATTACCACATCTGTTTTAAATGTAAAATCATTAAAATGCGAACAACATGTTATGTTCGTAACGCCCTTGCTACTGCTTTCCTTCTCTCCTATCCCACAGATGACGGCCCTGCAATACTTTCTTGATAAAGCTAGCTGTTGTGCCGCTCTGGCTGAGATAAGGGAAACTTGAGAGCCCTGATCTATCAGCGCACGCATTTTGTGGTATGATCCGTCACTTGCTAGAACTTTGATCATTGCAGTGGCTAATAATGTTTCGATCACGTTGTTGCCTTGTTGCGAAACGTGATTTTCTTGTGATTCTTGATTTTACGTTCCAGTTGCAAGAACTGCTGGTGTTTCATTCTCCGTAATTGGGTTACATGAAGGCTTATTGTTAAACGCTTCATGTAAAAGTGTATTATGTTTACCGCGACATTCGCGGCAGCGTCTTTCTGACGTACATTCTTTATCTTCATGGGAATAAAGACAATTTTTACACAAATGCAATCGTGTTATAGCTTGTCGCTTTGCACTTGGTGTCATATTTAAAAACTTACTGCAATAGTATATTCCGTGTGACTCTTTACACAGCGGACATGTTAATTCGATATTGTTTACCGAAGTCTTACTTGCTGAATATTTATTCTTGAAATTTGACGATGATGATTTATTTTGCTTGCTTGTTGATTGTTAGGAATTTTCGTTTTTCTTGCGCGAAGACTCCAATGCGGTGAATCTGCTCTCTAAGAAGCTTAGAAACTCCGACAATTTTGGCAGTTCTCTGGGTTTCTTCAGAGATTCCAAATAATGATCATGCGTGTCCGCATCTAATTTTAGCAATAAAATACGCACGATGAATGGGTCCCAGCTGTCTATGTTAACGCCTAGGTTCCTTATTGAGTTTAAACACTCTAGTGTAGTATCGTGAATTTTCTTGATCTGAGGGACGTTTGCTTGTTGAACTACTGGGAGATTTAGTACGAGATCAATGTGAGATGTAAAAATCAACCATGCGTTGTTGTACCTGTTGTTCAATATCTCCCAGCAAACAGTGTAGTTGTCTGTACTGATTTGTAAATGCTGTATCAAACGTTCAGCTTCTCCCCGCACCTTGCTTTTTAAAAACTGCATCTTGTGGGCATTTGACAAAGAGACGTTACTGTGGATAGCTTCAACAAACAAGTCCTTAAAAGACACCCAATTTTGATAATTACCATTGAAGAATGAGGTGTCAATTTTTGGTGTCCAATTCTCCTTGTGAACCACGGAACCAGTTTTCTGTTAATTGCATTCTTTAATTTATTGTAAATCGTTTCTTGCTTCGTATAAGACCCCTCATATTCTTGATTCGTACCCTCCAATTCGCTGTCTAATTCCCAATGCAAGAAATCTATGATAGACCATCGAGACTGTATAGTACGTAAGGCATCTTTCAACTCCCATTTTTCGGACATAAAATCTAAATTTATCCCAGCTACAGTGCGCTGCAGCGCCCTGAAGTTGCTTGCTTGTTTCTTCAACAGTTCATCAAGCTTGCTAGATGAACCTCTGGAGCATACCTCGACGGGCGGCGGTGGACGTCCCACCGGATCTTCTTACTCAGACCGTGCAGGACCTTGTACCTCTTGAGTAGAACCTCCCTGTTGAGCTTCCTTCATCTTTATCAACAAAACTTGATATTGTTGATTGATGAGTGCCTTGGTCGAGATGTATAGCTGTTCTATTCGTTCGTATGCATGGCCACTGAAATACGGATGAGACTTGCTTTCTTCCGTAAGAAGACGGTCGTGATTGTACTGGTAATCGGACCAATACTGATTTAAGTTTTCTAAACGTCGCTTGAAATAGTCAGCAGTCTTATGATCCGCTGAATCCTTTTTTATATTTGTAGCCAACTTTTGGATGGCTGTGTTAAGTTCTTTCTGATTTGCATATATGGCCTCCATGATGAGGACTTATTGAAGTAAGAAATAAATGGAAAGATCTTACTTGAATGTTGTTGATAACTGCTTACAGATCCTTGGTGATCCCCTGAGACACCTGCTAGCCTCAGCTCCTGATGATAGAACGCTCTCTGAGACACCTGCTAGTCTCAAAGTTTAAAATTACTGCACTGAACTCCTGTTAGTTCACGGATCATTGACGATCCCTGAGACACTTGTTAGTCTCTAAGTCTGAAATCCCCACACTCAGCACCTGATAGTGTACGGATCTTTGTTGACCCTGAGACACTTGTTAGTCCCAAAGTCCGTAATCCCCTGAGACACTTGTTAGCCTCAGAGTTTTATAGTCACTCAACACAGCACACCCTTTGATTCACCTGATAGTTTCCCACTATACTGTCCACGCGCGCGAAATGGACTATATAGCGAACGATATTCACAGTCGAAGGACCAAAAAGAATGTACGATCCCTTGCTAGACCATACATTACTTTTAGATGAGAGATGAATGGAATAAAAGAAGGTAAGTATTAAAACACTACAGTATTGTCTCAAAGGTACTTAAAGGTAAAATGAGCTTAATGGACTGAAGGTGTGGAAATGAAGTGAGTGACGCGACCCTTGTTGGCTGTAACGAGAACGCCTGGCTGACTTGATAGCCCAACGCGAACTGAACTAATTATTATGAGTTGAAATGAATGTGTGGCGTGAACTGCTGAATTTCAGAATATGCGATTGCAGCGTACACGTTGTATATATTTATGAACAATCTTATTCCTTTAATTTATAAACTTGCAAGCTTTTCTGAATAAATTATACTTCCTTTTGAAGGGCGGAGGGGGGTCTTAAAAAATTTAGAAGAAAGTACGAATACGGTGATGTGCGTGTGGTGTGAGGGCCACTTTGTTAAAACTCTTTGAAAATGTGCTTAGGATTTAGTGAACATTCCCCAACAATTGTGAAAGTTGGAATCAGATTTTGTGAAAGTCATATAAGCGAGTTATTGACTGTAAAGTTGGGCCCTCAGTTCTCACATAGAGGATTGAGGGCCCACATGTACCTGAAAAACTATGTACACTACAGAAAAAGTCTTTATGCCAAAATCTTAGCTAATGCCAAACAACATTTGTGAAAACAAGATATTATCGCAAAACACTGTCCTAATTTGTAAATCTTCGTTCAAAATGGGCCCTCAATTCTCATACACGTAAAAGTTTATCACGCAAATAAAATGAATCCTACAAGACAAGAAGTGGTTTCTTGTAGTTTGAAAGTTATGACCCTGATACAATTCGGGCCTCAGTCCTACATTTCTTTTTGTTTTCTTTTTATTACTCCTAACGTATGAAAGATAAGCCAAATACAAAATTGTCTCTTTTTGTGTAAAAAAATGTGCAACAAATTCGATACCAGAAATAAATTAAAAGACCCTTTATTGTATATGAAAATCGAGTTTTATTTTTCTTTTCTGAATTAGGAAATAGGGTGACCACAATTTCTTTTAGATTGCAGCAAAGATTAGTAAATGTAGTGTCATAGGTATTAATCAACTTTTTTCGATTTACGCTTATTATCGTCATAGCATTTGAAATGACTATTAATTAATACATGACATTTGTAATGACCAATACTATCAGCTAATGGATTCATTTTATTTGCGTGATAAACTTTTACTTGTATGAGAACTGAGGGCCCATTTTGAACGAAGATTTACAAATTAGGACAGTGTTTTGCGATAATATCTTGTTTTCACAAATTTTGTTTGGCATTAGCTAAGATTTTGGAATAAAGACTTTTTCTGTAGTGTACATAGTTTTTCAGGTACATGTGGGCCCTCAATCCTCTATGTGAGAACTGAGGGCCCAACTTTACAGTCAATAACTCGCTTATATGACTTTCACAAAATCTGATTCCAACTTTCACAATTGTTGGGGAATGTTCACTAAATCCTAAGCACATTTTCAAAGAGTTTTAACAAAGTGGCCCTCACACCACACGCACATTTTATTTTATTTTATTATGGGACAATAACAACACATATACGGTGAAGTGATATAAAAAAAATAGAATAGGACAGAATACTTCTGCCTAGCCTTTTCCCAACTATGTTGGGGTCGGTTTCCAGTTCAACCGGATGCAAATTTTTAAATAGGTACCCATAACTATACAAATAAATAAAATTTAAGTGTCCGTTTGTAATATCAAAATAACAGATTTAACAAAATGTGTTTGATATATACGCTACCTACTTATAAAATAAAACATTTTTTTTTAATTTTTGCCTGTGTCTGTTTGTTCCGGCTAATCTTCGAAACGGCTGGACCGGTTTTGACGGGACTTTCACTAGCTGATGTTATGGTGTAAAATAATTATATTTAATTATTTCTTATAACTTTTCGCACACAAAAAGGTACAAAGGCTGCCTTTTTGTCTCGGTAGCATGTTCTCGTGGGAACATTTCCGACATCCACCCGGGCGAAGCCGCGTTCAGAAGCTAGTGTTCGTGTAAACGAGCGCAACGATCGTGTGCGAGACGGTGGCGCGTGGTCAGGACGAGATTATCACTAGCCGAGTGCTGATGAACAAACATAAACAATAAATCTTTTATCATTAATCGGCATGTCCCAATCAGGTATAAAATATGCGCGTGCAGACTGGTACAAACCATGAAATTGCTGCAATAACATGCAAGGTAACACCTAACAAATACTCCGGCCCCACAGGCTGCAAGTCTGGTCGACGCGCTCGTGTACAATGTTGCCGCATTGCGTTGCATCGAACCGTAGTCCCGTACGCGACATCACGACGCACAACGAAAGCAACACAAGGCACAAGGACCTCGGCTCGCGAGTAGTTGCGCCAGTGGAACTCGAATTGTCGCAGTTATGTGCGTACGCCTCCACCTTGCAATCTATGATCTTGTTATCTTTTTACAGACTTGCGTGTTTTGTTGACTTTATTGTCCTGTGCAACAAAAATTCCGAATTGCACGAGGCTCTCCGCACTACCGGCATGGTAATGTATGTAGGATGGAAGAATTCGTTGGATTGGCAGAAATAAAAATCAAAATAAAAGACGATTGTAAAGGTATAACATTACATTGAAAAGGTGTTTATTTCTGCCAATCCAACGAATCCTTCCATCCTACGTGTATGTAAATAAAAGATTTGGAAGCGTGAGAAAATAATTTATTAAGTATAACTAGTATACGATGTATTAGGCGGTAGGTGCAGTGTCGCGCTAGTGGTCGGGCGAGTGCTGGCGCGAAGAGGTGAGGTCCAGCTCGTCCACCACACCGCGCTAGTGGTCGGGTGAGTGCTGGCGCGAGTAGGCCAGGCCCAACTCGTCCACCACGCTGCGCACGGCTGCCAGGCACTCGTCCAGCTGCGCGCGCGTGTGCGATGCCGACAGGCAGAACCTGCATGTAAAACAATATCAAGGTTATCCGTCTGTTAATTAAGTTTATTTTGGATTGAACAATGTTATTTAAATGGTTGTTAAATATTAAAGTTAATTTTAAGAATTCACATAAATTTAAAACTAAATTGTGAATTGTGCAGTTTACATGCGTGTTTGTAGGGAGGGGGGAGGGGAATAGTAATTGTAATGTTAAGTTGTAATGGTGGAAGTCCAGAGAGTTTTTAAGCAAGCATATTATGCAGGGCGAACAGTGGGTAGCTAAGTTGGTGCGGTATGATGAGAGAACACCAAAATATACACAGTCTGGCCATAAATACTGTTACAATTAAAAATAAGAAAGATATTACATTTTAATTTGGAATCTGTCATTTTTATACGATTGTTCATTGAATTTTCTAATTTTGGCGCCAATACATTGTACAATATTTTGCGATATTAAAATGGAGTGGGGTGATAAAGAGAACCGAATCGCTGTGATTGCATTACACAAAGTTGGTATGGAGCCAAATGCAATTTTTAAAACTCTCCATAGGCTTGGTATTAGTCAAATGTTTGTGTACCGGGCTATTAATAGGTACAATGAGACCTTCTCTGTTTGTGACAGAAAAAGATCTGGCCGTCCACGTAGTGTTCGTACGAAAAAGGTGGTCAAAGCAGTAAGGGAAAGAACTCGAAGAAATCCAGTCCGAAAGCAAAAGATTTTATCTCGGGAGATGAAGATAGCACCCCGAACCATGTCGCGTATTTTAAAAGATGACTTAGGACTTGCAGCCTATAAGAGAAGCACTGGTCATTTTTAACTGATAATTTAAAAAAGAATAGGGTGGTAAAATCGAAATAACTACTGAAGCGGTACGCAAACGGAGGTCACAGAAAAATTTTGTTTACAGATGAGAAAATCTTTACAATTGAGCAACATTTTAACAAACAAAATGACCGTATTGACGCTCAAATCTCTAAGGAAGCTTCCCAATTAGTCGACAGAGTGCAACGTGGGCATTATCCAGGCACGAGTCCGTGCTATGGCATGGCTCCCTCTCCCGCACTGCGGCTCCGTGCTATGGCATGGCTCCCTCTCCCGCACCGCGGCTCCGTGCTATGGCATGGCTCCCTCTCCCGCACCGCGGCTCCGTGCTATGGCATGGCTCCCTCTCCCGCACCGCGGGTCCGCGCTCGCTGCTCCTCTGCGGCGCGACATTCATACGTGTCCCGTCTCTCAACCAGAGTTGTCGCTGTTGTAACTACTAAGGGTGAGTTGCATCAAAAGCTCCGTTATAGTTACGTCAAAGGTAATTTTAATTTTAACAATAAGTATGACCATAGAATCTAACTATTTGTTGTTGCACCATCATGTAAAATGTTAAAGTTAAAACGGTGACAAGTGATAAGACGTCTTATTTCCCCAAAATGTTCGTGGGTAATTTTTTTGACAGGAACAACACTTCACGCTTGTTGTCATCACACTTTCAAAAATAACCAAGATCAACCTTATTTTTTCGGTGAGATTATTCCTTAAACGCAACGTGTTTTCAAATATCAAAACATATTATATATGTCACAGTCTGAGGTGGTAACCAAGACTGTTTTTATTAAGTAATAAAATAAATAATAGTAATACCATCCATATTCATAATAAATGTTTTTTTTTTTTTGCTAGCCTATTATCCCACTCCCACTGCTGGGCAAAGGCCTCCCAAATGTTCGCGGGTAACTTTTTTGACAGGAACAACTCTTCAAGCGTGTGGTCATCACACTTTCAAAAATAACCAAGATCAAATTTATTTTCATTAAACGCAACGTGTTTTTAAATATGAAAACATATTATTAATATAAGTCACAGTCTGAGGTGGTAACCAAAACTGTTTTTATTAAGTAATCAAATAAATAATAGTAATACTGCTATCCATATTCATAATAAATGTTTTTTTTGTTAGCCTATGCTGTTCCACTGCTGGGTAAAGGCCTCCCCCAATTCCTTCCAAGAACTCTTCGTTAAAGCTGGGTAATTTTTTTGACAAGGGCAACACTTCAAGCTTGTTGTCATCGTCGCTTGTCGCTTTCTTTTGTTGGCTTTAGTGATGTTACTCGGTCATAAATGGACTTGATTGTCTCGATTATGTAATTCGAATACTCAATTTAAGTTGGTTGTTGCTTCGTACTTTTGAAACGCACACAAAAAAAAACTTCAAGAAAAGAATCATAGCAAGATCCAAAATACAGTAACCGTTCTATATTGGTACATCGGTGTGACATTCGGCTAGGATTGCCTTTGTTCGACTTTGTAAAGAGCGTTGTGTCCTACTCAGATTCCACTGATTATCAGGTTGATCTGATAATCAATGACGATTTTAATGACAAAATATTACACTTTATCAACTGACAGCACTAACCGACAGAACATGTATTTTCTCTTATTTAAACTCTGTGTCTCTGTACATCACAGTATTTTGGCGGTTTATTACACGAAATATATCTATTCCCTGGTTTATTATCCAAGAATGAGGGTTAACTAGTGTGGCAGTGTTGGTGATGTTTATCTAATCGCGACTACATCGAGTGGCACCTTTAGAGAAAATTGACTTATATTTACTCGAGTAACGAGTTAAATAAAATCGAGCCGCATCACTATCTGACACTGTCAGAAAGACAACACGTGTCAAGTGACAATAACATTCATTATATTTTTCAGTTTCTTTCGAATTGCTAGAAATTGATATTTCTGTTTTCCTGTATGTAATTGAAGGATTGCGTTAAGATAAGATAAGATAAGATAACATTTATTTGTCAAAAAACACGTGTAGGTTTTACAATGAGATGGAAAAAGAGAACAAAGAAGTCTCAACATGTTTTGCCTAGAAAGGCGTACAAATACAATCGAAATAAATTATTCGTATTAAAAAGAAGTAGACAATATTGACAAATTCATAACAAGCGATACAATTGATAGTTAAATAGAGTTGTTAAAATACAGATAATTCGTTAATGTCCAATAGCAAATATGTTAAAAAGTAAAATGTCAATAAGCTTTAAAATAATGTCAAGAGTGTTAATAATGTCAGAACGTTCACAATCATAATCCAAAATAATAATTAATTACATTAGCATGTATGTCTAAAGTAATTTATCATTTAAATAGTCTGCAACGTTATAATAGCATTTATTTATTAAAAGTTTTTTTTATGCTTTTATTAAAACTATTTATATTTAAATTTTTGTATGCCTTTGGTAGCTTGTTGTATAAATTTGGGGCCATGCAGAATACACTCCTACTCATGAGAGCTGTTTTAGACCTGTGTAAACGAAGTATGCGATTGTCACGTTGACTTCGTTCGGAACCATCTGAATACTTTGGAAACAGTTGGGGATTCTTTTTAACAAATAATACCGTTTCGAGAATATACAATGGAGGAAGTGAGAGAATTTGATGTTTTACAAAATATGGTTTGCAACTGTCTATATTTTTTAAGGCCAAACATAGCTCTTATGCATCGTTTTTGGATTCTAAATAATAAATCTTTATGTGTGGAGTTACCCCAGAAAATAACGCCGTACCTAAGGATCGATGCCACCAGTCCGTGATAGGCAGTAAGCAATGTATCTATATTTACGATTGGAGCGAGTTTATACAATGCGTAGGAAGAACTGCTAACTTTTTTACTAATTGTTTCTATGTGGTCTTTCCAATCTAGTTTTTGGTCAATAGTTAGTCCAAGTTTGGCATTACTAACTCTGCATATAATGTGATTTTATATTTTTATTTAATGTCATTTTTTACTGGTATTCTTTGATTAAAATGTAAAATTTGTGTTTTATTTAAATTAATTTTTAGATTATTATTGTCTAACCAGCAAATTACAGAAGCTAAAGCATTATTAATGTCAAGTTCATAGGTGTCAGTATGCTTACATGCTATTGTGATTGTGCTGTCGTCTGCAAAAAGAGTCATAGGATGCTCGATAGATTTGGGAAAGTCATTTATATAGATGATAAATAATAATGGTCCAAGAACGCTCCCCTGTGGTACACCGAATTTCACTACACGATCTTGAGACAAATACGTAGTCGCTTGTTTTATGCTATTTATTCTTGAGATTGCTGTGATTTGTCTTCTAGTCAAATAGGATTCAATTAATTTAAGAACATTGCCATTGAACATTGCCTCTAACTCCTTATGCGTCAAGTTTATTAATTAAAATATTATGGTCAACATAGTCGAATGCTTGTGTCATATCACATAGAACAGCGCAAATAGGGATCCTTTCATCCACTTTTAACATAACAGTATGAAGAAAATCATAGACCGCCATATTGATTGTCTTATTTTGTCTGAAACCATTTTTTTCACTGCAAAGAATGTTATTTTTTTCCATATATGTGTATAATTGTTTATAAATGAATTTTTCAAAAATTTAGATATAATAGGTATCAGCGCTATTGGTCTATAATTTTCGATTAGATCTCTGTTTTCTTTTTTATATAGGGGTTTTACTATTGATGTTTTCATACCATTAGGAAAGGTACCCATGCTGATACATAGATTTATGATGTGACTGCATATTAAATCACCAACAGATTCAATTATTATTTTAGTGGAGACACCATCATAACCCACACTACTAGTATTTTTTTGTTTTATAATATTTAAAATATCACACGGTAAACTTGGGGCCATAAACATTGATTTTTGACTGCTTAAAATGCTTGTGGTGACGTTTTTTCCCGACTCTTGTATGGGAACAGCTCTATCAACGAAGTGATTATTAAACTGATTCGCAATTGCTTCTGGATTTGTAACTATTCTATTGTCAGCATTAATAATTTTCAGTAAACAATCCCGCGGTATATTTAATTTTTTATTATTTGCCATGTCGATCTAGTTTTATTTTCAGACGTTTTGATTTTATAATTATTTTGCGCCCTTTGGTCAGTCGTATAATTTTTTTAAATAAGTTGCTATATTCAATAAAGTGAGACTTATTAGTTCCAGATGGTTTACGTCTATATTTCCATAACAGTTGTCGCTTTTTCTACACATTTTCACACTACAAATTTTAACACCTCGTGAGATCCATTTAGACTTTCTGTTTATGAAAACAAAGTTCATATAAAAACGTAAACTCCTCCAAAAATTAATTATATGCGATATTAGGGTCATCAGTATTATAAATATCAACAAATTTCAGACTTTCTAGACAAGATCTGAATTTAAGTATATTTTCTTTTGCATAGTCTCTCTGTGTTTTTTTCCAGTATTTACTATTGTATACATTTTTTATCGGACATCTTAACAGTTGCTCCGTATGGTCCGATATAGCAAACTCTATCACTTCAGTCCCACATCTACTTTGAAAATTATGTGCAAAATTATCGATGCAAGTCTGGCTTTTTAATCGAGTAGGTTCATAAATAGCTAATTTCAAATTGTAATTTAATAACAAACAAATAAAATCAAGGCATACAGAGCTCATCTTCATGATGTCAATATTGAAGTCACCGGCTAACATAATGTTGCTATACTTTTTTTTATTACTGCGTTATTGGAAGATGCATTACAGCGAGCATTTACTCCAGAAGGATGTTGTGTTAATTGTTCAGTAAGATTTCAACGCAATGTGCGAAGACATTGCCCGAGACTGCTGCAGATGTGCGGTAACTTGTGAACGCAAGGATTCACGAACACAAGTCAAACCATCTCTAATGTAGTTTAACGAAAGTGCGTTTCAACGATGCAAGAAAGTATTGAAACTGTTGGTACGTTATGGAGATTTGGATACAGGAATATTATATAGAGTGGCAGGGACATCGACGCACAAACTGTAACCATGGATTCAGCACATGAGTTTAGACCCCATAGCATCGAAATTTTTCGTCGGTTATGAAAAAAAAAATCTTCTGTTTCATAGAAAAGTGCAATACCTACGCGGTCAAAATGTATGGAACAGCAATAATTTTTTTTAATAACCGACGAAAAATTTCGACGCCATGGGGTCTAAACTCATGTGCTGAATGCATGGTTACAGTTTGCGCGTCGATGTCCCTGCCACCCTGTATTCTATGTCGATTTTCACAACAAACGTATACTGTGCCAGATGACTGCGGGAAAGAACATTATTTTGCAGTGGATTCCAGCACACCAAAAATAACAATAACAATATTAGTTAGAATACGTTTATTGTCTAACATAAATCTTCCATGTCTTTTTAGGTACATTATTTAGGTACCTAGAACATCAATTTCTAACAGCAAGCTGCTCTTGCTGGATAACTGTTTGGTGGGCAGACGTTGGTACTGTTGGCTGTTGTCCACATGTAATGTGGTGTGCGGTATTTAAGTTTTCATCGGCGAAGCGACCTGCATATTTTTTAGATTAAAATATTACCTACTTCTAACTCGTCTGACGTTGAAATTAATATAAGTACTTACAGTAATAAAAATGCTTTGTTATGTACACTATGTGATGTTTGATTACTATTTATTGCTGAGCACTGGCGGCTCCGTTGTAACAGCTGCGACTTGCAGCTTGTAGATCGTAGGTTCAAACCCAGAGAGGCACTTTACTTAGTGTAAATTGTTTCATCACCACTGCTCTCAAAACGGTGAAGGAAAACATTGTGAGGAAACCGGCATGTCCTAGAGCTAAAAATCGAAGACGTGTGATATCTACCAACCCGCACTGGGCCCACGTGGATGGATTACGTTACGGCCCACTCCCTCCCATCGAGAAGAAGCCTGTGTCACAACAGTGGAAACAATAAAGGCTGATTGTGCTTATGGAACAAATATGATGATTGCACTGAGGTGTTAATTTTAGCAATGTAGAAGTTACTAGATTACAAATCTTTGCAGAAAAACACATTTTTGATGTGCAAAGAACAGACGAGACTAGCACAAAACAACAAAAAAAACAAGCATGGGACGACACTGAAAAGGAATTCACTGCCAAACTCCAAATAAATTATGACAGAAACCGTAACTATAGTCCTTAACCGCCCGAAGTTGGGCGATTAATGCTATAGTTATTTGTGACGTTATTTTGACACTTGTGAAAATTGTTAAAATGATGCAACCCGAATTTCACTTAACAGGAGATTTGACGGCTGTCAAAGCAATGACTATCGTTATAATTGCTTGTTATGGTTATTTATGACGTCATTATAACAATTGTCAAAATGATGCAACCCGAATTTCGTTTAACCGGAGATATGACAAAAAAACATTGGTTATCGCTATAGTTAGTTGATGCAACTCACTCTTAGTGTATAGTCATGAGTTCATTAAACGCAAAGTAAAACTCCATATTGGGGACCGAAGTTCCGGCTCATCTTCTTCAGAGTTCAATCTTCAATTGTCGGTTGCATCCGAACTTTGGGTTTCGGGCCACCATCTTCCGGCAAATTGCCAGGTACTCGTACATATTTTACTCGCGGACCACGTCGAGCCGACTATGGGTCCGGCGAGACCGTCTGCCGACCGTCACCTTTCGTGGCGTCTGCAGCGTGGCACTCCCTCTGCCGCCATCGTGAGGTCGTGTGTCGTGAGGTCATGTGTCGTGTGTCGTGAGTCGTGAGGTCGTGTGTCATCGTGTGTCGTGTGTCTTGAGGTCGTGTGTCGTGTGTCGTGTGTCGTGAGGTCGTGTGTCGTATGTCGTGAGGTCGTGTGTCGTGTGTCGTGTGTTGTGAAGTCGTGTGTCGTGTGTTGTGAAGTCGTGTGTCGTGTGTCGTGAGGTCGTGTGTCGTGTCGTACCGTATGCGCGCCTTGTTGAGCGGCGTGGCGGGGAAGCCCACGCCGACGGTGGCGATGCGGCGCGCGGTGAGGCGCTCCACGGTGGCCGCCATCTTGCTGAAGGTGTACACCAGCAGCGGCACGACGGGCGAGTCGCGGTGGCCCAGCGTCACCACGCCCAGCGCGCGCAGCCTGCGGGCACGCGGGGGTGCTGAACGTATCCAGTGATCGGATTTTGGGACGCAATTACTCGATATTTTTGTCTGACCATTTTTATTCAAGTTGCAAAATGCTTTATTTTTTCAGAATCTGGTAAGAATGTTGGAGAAGTAACTGTGAGAGTTACTGTCAGACTATTGTTCTTTTGTAGAGTAGCAGACAAACATACAAATATATTAAATAAAAGCTCTTAAAAACCATAGTAGATTAAGAAATGATATAATTTGAGGTAACTACAATATTGGACCGCTGGTAGATCAGCGACTAGCCGGGTTGGTACTCACTGATCCCTGAAGTAGTGCGTGTTCTCCTTGAGCTGGCGCAGGCGCTGCTGGCCGGCCGGCGTGTCCAGCAGGCGCATGGCCGACAGGATCTGCTGCGCCACGGGCGGCGCCATGCTGTGCGCGTACGTGTGCGCGTGCCCGTGCAGGCGGATCCAGTTGATTAGCTTCGACGAGCCTGCAGTTGTAAGAGAATCGAATCTTTAACTTGCGATATACAATTCCAAGGTATAAAAGGAGATCTGCCAAATCCCATACAAAAACCCCAGGCCCGGCACAAAAGATATGTATCTCAGATTAATAATAGTAGCAATCTTGTAAAGCTATTGCTAAATTGGGTGGCTAACATATTATTTTTGCCCGGAGAGAGATAGGCGCTCGATGGAAAAATAACACTCATAAGGAAAACTACATGTTTTTGTGTTCTGTGCTTAACTAATGTTGATAACTTAAGTATGATTTTTTATAAAACTATGTTAGCCACTGAATTTGTAAATAACGATACTTTACAATATTTGAAAGAAAAGAAAGAAAGAAAATTAGATTAGATTATAATTACACTAAAATCCGGGGCAGTTTTGGCGGATCTCCTTTGACTGTTTTATGGATTACCAAAAATTTCTAAATTAATGAAAAATATAGCATTATAGAGATAGTCAACAGATGCGACTACTGACCGGCGATGTACCCGCCGGCGGCGCCGAAGCTCTTGGTGAAGGTGCCCATGAGCACGTCCACGTCGGCGGGCGCCACGCGCGCGAGCTCGGCCGCGCCGCGCCCGCGCGCGCCCAGCGCGCCCACGCTGTGCGCCTCGTCCAGGTACAGCTGCAGGCCGAGGCGCTTCTTCAGCGCCACCAGCGCGCCCAGCGGCACGATGCTGCCCTCCATGCTGTACACGCCCTCTACCACCTGCCAGTGTTGGCGCACGTTTAGTTTCATTGACGATTGAAAATTAAAACTAATGTAATTAATTTCGACTAACGATTGACAATTGAATTAGTTTAATTCAAATTCTTTCAAAAATTAAAATAATCGATTGAATCGGCTTGTTTTCAATTTTAATAGAAATAGTTATGTCAAGGAACATGCAAGAAATAGTTATGTCAAGGAACATGCAAGAAATAGTTATGTCAAGGAACATGCAGGAAATAGTTATGTCAAGGAACATGCAAAAACAAAACGATCATTAAGGTAAGCTATGGTGGCCCAGTGGAGCCGGCCGCACCCTGCGAGGTGGAGCTCGTAAAACAAAACGATCATTAAGGGAAGCTATGGTGGCCCAGTGGAGCCGGCCGCACCCTGCGAGGTGGAGCTCGTAAAACAAAACGATCATTAAGGGAAGCTATGGTGGCCCAGTGGAGCCGGCCGCACCCTGCGAGGTGGAGCTCGTAAAACAAAACGATCATTAAGGGAAGCTATGGTGGCCCAGTGGAGCCGGCCGCACCCTGCGAGGTGGAGCTCGTAAAACAAAACGATCATTAAGGGAAGCTATGGTGGCCCAGTGGAGCCGGCCGCACCCTGCGAGGTGGAGCTCGTAAAACAAAACGATCATTAAGGGAAGCTATGGTGGCCCAGTGGAGCCGGCCGCACCCTGCGAGGTGGAGCTCGTAAAACAAAACGATCATTAAGGGAAGCTATGGTGGCCCAGTGGAGCCGGCCGCACCCTGCGAGGTGGAGCTCGTAAAACAAAACGATCATTAAGGGAAGCTATGGTGGCCCAGTGGAGCCGGCCGCACCCTGCGAGGTGGAGCTCGTAAAACAAAACGATCATTAAGGGAAGCTATGGTGGCCCAGTGGAGCCGGCCGCACCCTGCGAGGTGGAGCTCGTAAAACAAAACCCAGACAGGCTTTACTTTGTATAAATTATTTCATCACCACACTGCTTTCATCACCACACTGCTTTCAAAACGGTAAAGGAAAACATCGTGAGGAAACATATTTCGTATGTAGTAAAACCAAAAATTCGAAAACATGTGACTAATTTGACAGGACTAAACTAATATTTATCTTCTGTCCTCTTCTTAATGAAATAGAAAGAAAAAGATGCACTGAACTTAAATTTAGTTTAGCTTGTGAACAAGGGATTCGCCGCCATTATCTACCAACGATGATTACGCCACTCCCTCTCACAGAGAGGAGGCCCACTGCTGAGACACATCCCAGCAGTGGGACCGATAAAGGCTAATTATGTATGCTATTAAATGAAACAAATTGTTTATTCTTCATTTATTTCAAATAGACACATAAAAGTCTCTTTTGAACGTCAACCTTTACAAAACAATTGAATTGATTCTAGTCGCCCTTTCCAAAAGGTAGTTTCGTATGAAGAAGAATGGGCAACAAACTCCACTATAAACAAAATTCAACCAGTGACCCTACCACAACATGTAATTTATTCTCTAGCAATTTTCTTGCCATCTAGTAGTGATAGTGAAGATTTGACGACGCCGACAGAATTAAAAGAAACTGCCCAAGCTGTTATCGATAACCTATTGTCCGAGAAAGAAATATTAAATTTGTTTACAGTGGAAAAGCGAGAAAAATGCGCCTTCTTTTTCTGAAAATGTTTTACTGTCTTATTTTAGTGAAAAAGCGCAAAAATAATATAAGCCAAGTACCTTGTGGTCTTTGTATTAATAAAAAATCTTAATTAATATCATTTTAATTAATAAATAAAAAACTTTGCGTTAATAAATAAAAAGTACTATTTATTTTCCTCGTAGGTTAATAGGCTATTTTCCGAAAAAAAAACTAATTAGTCCGTCAGTTAGATTATCAAAAAATATTGGACCCGTATTTTTTCTTTTGTCAGTTATACAAAAAATGATGAAGATATCGCCCGTTAAAGTTCCGCGTGACGTCACGCCTTGCTACACTTTTTAGCATGGCGTGACGTCACGACCCCCTACTCCCAAATTTTGACGCGCTTTATTTTTGTAATTTTTTGTTTGATTGACCAAAGAAAAAATACGTGTCCATTATTTTTCGATAATCTAACTGACGGACTAAATATAATTATAACCCAGGCAACTACCCTATATAAAGCACTATGTATCACTTGGAAGAAAGTGCGATTCCCCACTCGTGTGTAATAAGGCTCAAACTAAACCCTCGTTAGTGATCGGACACTTTCTCCCCTCGGTGATTGCTAAAAAAAGTAAAGCATATAAAATAGTAAATTTTATATGCTTTTACTTTTTTTTGGTATTCCTTTACTCAATACTTATTTAAAGTCACGCGTGCGTAAAATTATTTAGTCACTACAATGTCTTGTTTCAATACCTCTCAATGAAAATCCAAGATGGCGAACGCGAAATTTTATATATGTATATCATGTGTGTCGTATTCATGGTTTTCAAGGGTGTTAATAGTAAGTGATCAAAATGAAGATCCAAGATGGTGGCTACGATTTTTTTTTTTCTTTGTTTAACGCGGTTTGCTGTAAAAAAAAATCTGTTGATCCATACAGTATGTCGAGTTACGCGAACATAAATCTATGGATCAACTGCTTTTTTTTCACGATTTCAGGGTTGGTCCCGTAGTAAAAGTTGTTCGTAATGATGAGTACAATGACCCCTTTTAAGGATTAAAACGATCAAAATTGAACGGTGTATAAGAGTGTGTGATTGCGAGAATCGCGTCGTCACAGCCGAGGTCCGCGCCCCACAGGGGGTGCTCTTAGCGTGGCTTTCAAAAAACTTATAGTTTTTAAGTTTTTTTAAGCCCTGGCTGGAGGTCTTAATTTATTGAGGCATCCACAGGCAAGCCCGGTTAAGCAGACGACAACTTCATAGGTTGAACTGCGAGATGCCCAATCGAATTCACGCGATTCTTTTATCATTAATTGCTAGAGGAAGCTCGCGCGGTGGTCCCAATTTTATTAAATTGTATTTACTTTGTTTGGGTCAGCTTAATGCGTATTTAATACAGTTTGTGTGAGTTGTAGATGTTATAAAACTTTCCGTCACTGTTGTTTGTGAGTGGGGGGTAGGTATGACAGTTCAAACGTGAAAAAAAGTAGTCATAATTAAATACATATTTTTGTATTTTAACACGTTGCGGGACAGTAAACACCCCCGATGTGATCACACTACAACTTCTATTGTGTCTCATTCAGTGTCCTTCTACCGATTAATAATAAAATGTTGGCACAGAAAAACTAAAATACGGAATCACACCTACTTCCCAAACCATAGTTATTACTCAGATTGGAGTATTGTTTTTAAAGTTGTCTTTTTTATATGTATAATAGTTTTTATTTTCAAAAGTGGCTTCTATTTGAATTTTGAGGAGGCTCGCTCGCTCGACACTCCCGCGTCGAGCTCGCGTGCGACCGACACTCACGATGACGATCTTCCTCCAGCGACCCTCGGCCACGGCGGCGCGCGCCAGCTGCTCCAGGTGGCGCACGTCGTTGTGGCGGAACACGCGCACCGTGGCGCGCGCCAGGCGCAGGCCCAGTATCAGCGACGCGTGGTTGTTCTCGTCGCTCAGCGCCAGGCAGCCCGCGCCCAGCAGCCCGGGCAGGCCCAGCGTGTTGGTGCCGAACCCCATGCCCACCACCAGCGCCGCCTGCGGAGAGGGGCAGCGTCAATCTATCCGCTGGTGTCGGACGCTATGCCTCGGAATACAGAGCGAACCAGATCGTCGGCGCCTTCTGGTCGGTCCTGTTTCCTATGCGAGCGCGTACCTCGACCCCGAGGAACCGGGCGGTGGTCTCCTCGAGCTCCTGGTGCAGCGGCGTGGTGCCGAGCTCGGCGCGCGCGGAGCACACGGCCAGGCCGTAGCGCCGGCACGCGGCCGTCACGGCGGCGTGCGTGCAGCCGCCCGCGCCCTCCGCGAACCCCAGGTAGTTGTACGAGCCCAGGTTGACGCAGCGCTGCTCCGCGCCCGTGAACCTGCAGCACGAGGTACATGTTATGTTCCCGATTCCTTTGTGTTATTCAAGCTCGTAACTGTAATTATATACCGTGAGTGTAATGAGAATATGACAGGCAATAAACATTAACACGCTAAACTAATACATCTGCTTAGAGATTTCTTAGATTGTAGAATGTAAACTTACCGACGAACCCTGTAAAATTAGATTTTGAATCAGTTATAAGTACAATTGTTTGCATGCCAAATGGTAGAATGTACCTGGAATGAAACACTATTTTGTAACAAGTCTCTTGTATTCCTACATGGCTACATTCTAAGCAAATAAACACTTTCTATTCTATGCTATGTTCATACATAGATGTTGTGTAGTAGAGTGATTCAGTAATGACATTTCCAAGACAAACTACAAGCACAATTTAATAAATACCTCATAATACCAGTTGTACGGCATATTCTTGGATACCTTCCTACTCTAAAAACAATTTTCAAAATAAAACAGCTCTCTCTTGGAAACTTACTATTTTTGATTAGAGATAGCATTGCCATTGTGACATCATCCGAACAAAATAAGGTGACAGTTATTGTAGGCGCTGTAGGCACATGCATTGCTCAGGTTGGCACCGGACAACCGAGTTAGACATGACTAAACTGTCGCAGCAGCTAACTTGCAAACCAGAACCAGTAGGACTTGAATTATAAAAGGTACATTTGAGCATTACTTGTTTCGCATTGTGTAGGAGATGGCGTTAGAGTGTGCGATGGAACGTGGTTGTTAGATAGGACATTCATGCTAGACGTAAAACCATTAGTAAGTCACTGCAATGTAACTCTTCTCTCGGTTAGGTAAGGTATAAATTAGAATCATTGGCGCGAGTTTTATCAAACTCACCGCAATAATTCTAATGTATACTTTATGACAATGAGATAAGAGTTACATTGCAATAACTTTTCAAATTCTAACATTCAAATTTGATCGTGAATGCGCTGCTATACCTGAAGCTCCAGTTGCGGTCGTCTGTGGCGCGCTCCTTAAGCGTGACCTCGGCGCCAGGCGCGGAGCAGATGGGCCGGTTAAAGCAATGCCGCACGCGCCGGTACACGTAGCGTGAGAAGAACGTCTCGAACGGGTCGTACAGCGTCGCGTAACCCTGCGCACGATATTCAACTATTGTCAATAAAAACTTTATTCGGTTCAGAAAACACGGTACAATTAAAATAAACCGGTCAAATTGCGAAACGGATTCGCGCACCGAGGGTTCCGTACAAATTTGTAGGTATGTTACTACAAAACGGTTTTCGGATTTTTTCCATTACTACTTTCCTTTCTACGTGGCATTGCTTCTTGCCAAATTTCATGATTCTAGGTCAACCGGAAGTACCCTATAGGTTTTGATTCCCTTGCAAGTGTCAAAATATGCGGCATAAACGGAACATAAACACCCGTATCTCTTGATTGCGTTGACTTAGAAGTTTGATTTTTTCACTGCTTCAGGGGATTGCAGCCCTGAATATTTGATATAATAAAAAAGTAGTAATAGAGTGTAACGCACTAGATTTGTACAATTCCCTGGAACCCACACTAGGACTCCCTGTGCCGTGAGGTCCAGTCGATTCCCAAATAAAACAAACATATTAATATTCAGGTGAACTGATTAAGTAAAAAATAAAAACTCCCAAAAACTCTTAAATAAATAAATATTAATAAAAACCTTAAGAACAATTTAATAAAAAGCCTTCTGTAGACTCGTAACTGGCGAAGTGGGTGCTGCATAAATCTATAAATCTGTCACTGTAAACGTAGATGTGCTTATTTAGTTCAAACTTGTCGATCAATCAGTGTGAAAGATGTCACATTAATAAAGTCTCGCGCGATGTCCTCCGTCGATGATATCTACATTTGCAAGTATCGATTAGATACCGCGTATGAATTACTCATGAGGCACACAAGTCGTTGCGTCAAATAGCACAGTATCTACTTTTCCATTAAACAGAGTTACTGATTCACTCGCAGAAATAACAATTACATTTATCCGGTATGAAATAAAAAATAGCTAGCCCTCATAAGCAAAGTATATAACATACACATAGTTTGGAATAACAACGATTGCGCGGTTCGACGTAAGCACCTAATTATGATTATGACTCTTGGCCAATTTACAATTAACACCGAAATACCGAATATGTCATTAAAATAAATGAAAGACGATTGGACTGATGTAATACTGATGATGAAGCATTCTCACAAGCAAAATAAAAATAATTATGAATGTGATGGAACAGGCGTCAGCCGGGCGAACGAGTGGCTCGGTGCGTGCGCACTTTATCAGTTCGATAATTGACCTACAAGCAGCATTCAAAACAACCACCCCGCACTCCGAATAGCAGCTAGTGCAGAGCAGCGTGGAGCAGCGGCCGTGGCATCAATTAACTAATTGTTTCAGCGTTTTGGTTCCATTCTAAACATCCAACATTGAGTGCCAATCGATGTAGTAAAACAAATATTTACGAGGAATTGTGACTTTGGAATTAAAAGCTAGGAGCCGACATTCCGATTAGCCTGGTAACTAAGCTTGATATTATTTAGCGAGAGCTAATACTGGTTTTTACTAAATGTACTTCAGTATTTACTACGAGATAAGGACAACGCCATGTTTCCTTCCTCAACGTGCCCACATCCAGTAAGCAGCGCATGCTCAGTACCTATGCATGTGCCTTGCCTAGTACTTTCCAGTATTAATAGCAGAATGACGCGATGGCCTATCCTATTAAACCACAATGATATGTAGAAATAATAACTATTAAATGACACAATCCGGTTTTTATATTTATTAAAGCGCATGTATTTATTTCCTTAAGTTGATTCCTTGAAGTCTACTACGGCTAAACGGGTAAAACATACGGTTGTTTCAGAGCTGACCGTATTTTTATTAATATTGCCATTTATTCGTGGGGGACATGGCAGACGGAAAATTGGAAAATTGCAGATCATTTGTACCCAGGTCGCTACGTTAGTGGACTTCGTTTCGACTTCATGTAATAAGTCATTCTTCGACAACCTTAAATTAAAAACTTAGGACACTTAAAATCGAACACGCATCACTTATTATAAATAAAAATGTCGTTTCTACATAAACAATGCTAGTAATATTTTCTAAGACATCTAATAAACGGCGACTAATTACTAATTCCGAGGTCGTTTCACAGTACCACAGTTCTGACCAATATGACTGACGACTTGCGGAACAGTGCAGTCTTATAAGAACTGTGCGCTGTCGCCTGATCACCTCGGAAGTCGCTTATTGACATTAAAACAATTTGTATCATTACTGTAATGTCTCACTACACTGGCTGTATTGTTCTGAACTGGGCACTTTGATTATAGAGGAGCTGAACTACTGAAATATATTATTATTAGCTGCGCCCCGCGGTTTCACCCGCATAAGTTTCGATCCCGTGGGAATATCGGGATAAAAAGCCAAAAATCGAATGAACTCACGAGGACGCGACGCTTGGACAGTGGTGTTTAGTCTAGCGTGTTTTGTTTTTACTCTACTTTCCTTGAAATGCAGTCATTCGGCGCATTGGAAACGGAGCCATGTTTCGCTGGATTGGTTAAACTATTTTTTTTTGTTTCCGGAGTAGAAAATCCTCATAGATGTCCGCCGCCCTGGGGCGGGCGGCTGTGTCTGTCACACTCTTACTGACTAAAAACCACCCCAGTGTTCCATCTCACACCTGCCGGGGGTCGCCGGAACGTACGATCCTTCCGCCACCCGCCGGCACCAGTGGGGGGTGCCGGCCCCGGCACCGCGGGCCTACTCGGGTCAGGGGGGGAGTGAGGTGTTAGACTCCCCCCCGCGACGTCTAAGAGGTGAGCGCGTGGAACACCACGCGCCGCCACCTCGGGTCCTGATGTGGGGGGGGGGGCGACGGACGTCCCCGAGTCCGTCGCCCCTGGACCCATTTAGGGGGGCTAGAAGAGGGCGTTGTCCGCCCTCCGCAGACACTCGGTGCATCTGCTACGGGCCGGGTGAGTGGACGACATCTCCCTCTCCCTTTCCGCAGCCTCCTTCTGCGAGACGACCGTTTCGCAGAAGGAAACCATCGCGTCCTAGGACTCTTCGCTGCCGACTATCGACTCGACCACGGCCGGCAGCGACAAGTCACTGCCTACTTCTGAGATGAGGGCACGGCGCGGCTCCTCCCAGGCGGCACACTCTGCCAGTGTATTTCGCCAGTGCGTGTCCTCCCGGCAGTCGACGCAGTGGTGACACCGGGCGTCCGGTGCCCTGTTTATGCGATACAGGTACTTCCCGAAGCAACCATGTCCCGAGAGCACCTTTGTCACCCGAAACGACAGGGAGCCGTGCCTCCTCCCAAGACAGCGCTCGAGCACCGGCCGGACCGCCTTGATGGTGACGAGGCCAGCGGTAAGGCGTGTAAGCTTGTCCCGCCATTCCGCCACCAGGACCTCGCGAAGCTGAGACCGACGCAGCTCCATGTGTCGCTGCATCGGTCGCTCACCCTGCGCCCTCGCTTCCTTGCGCCACCAATACAATGACGCGAGTATTTTCGCCTCGAAGTTCCAGGGCGGGGATCCAGCCAGTACGCAGGCCGCTTCGTAGGAGATCGCGCGATATCCCCTGATAATTCTGACGGCCATCGCTCTCTGCGGTTTCCGCAGTATTGCGATACTGCCGGCCGTCAGGTCAGAGGCCCACACCGGGGCCCCATACAGGGCCGTCGACTGCACGATCCCACGTAGAGCTGAACTGAAGAAACTGGCCCTGCTCAAGGCACGCTGTGTAGAGTCCTCTCAGTTGGGGCTCAAGCTCCTTCAGAGCGAGGGCTAAAGCGCAGTCGTGGATCCCGTCGGGCCCCGGAGCCACGTTCTTGGCCCGGAGCCGCATCACGGCTGCCCCCATCTCTGCCTGTGTCACCTCTGGGACGCTATGGCGTTCTCCTCTGTGGACTCTGTGGCTGTGGACAAAAGCCATCGGCGGCGGCGTATGCTCCACTCTTGCCGGGAAGAGGGCTGCGATCACTTCCTCCAGCAGCTCGGGTTGGAGACTTAGTAAGTGGGGGTGCCGCGGCTCGAAGTTTCCCTCGGACCGCGCGATAGGGGCGCCCCCACGGATCCCAGTTTAGAGCCTCCAACATCTCCTCCCTGGCTCGCGTCTTCGCCTCGCTGATGGCCAGCCAGAGAGTCCCCTTCGCCGCGCAGTACACCTCATACAGCGCGGCTTCTTCGTCAGGGACCCGACTACGTCTCCTCCGGTATCGGGTGTGGATTGGTTAACCTAACCGAACCTGCTGCTGCTGCATTTGATGTTGTATTGGTTGGGTACAAAGTGTAGTGTAGTTGCAGTTGGACAAACTGCAACTGCATGCCGTGTGTACCCAACAAATATCCATAGCTACAAATGTAAGATGGCAGCCATACAAATGATAAATATCCTTCATTTGTATTTCCATTGAATTCGGGTGTGGTGTTAATAATGAATAATTCGTACAATAATCAAGCACATGTTTTTCATCTTTATCTCTGTGCTCATTTTTTTTATTACTATGTAAGTATGTCATACATTTTGTAATGTCTTAAGCCCTGTCAAAAACCTCCAGCGTGTAGACTCCAGTAAGCAGTAGTAGGCAACTATTATACCGTGGTATTAATGCGTGCTTATTGTGCGTAACGTAACTGTTGAAAGAACTTCATCGACCTTGACAGAACGAGCGGCCTAGTCGACGATGACGCCTATTTGACGAAGTAGCATTAATTAAGCAATGGTTTAGGGATTGCAGTGGCGGCTGTAGAGCGTAGGGTGCAGATGATTCTAAGGGGCGCCGCGCGCCGCATGTTAAACAAGTAATGGGCCAGTCAAGACACGGAGGAGCGTTCTTTCGAGAGGCATGTTTCTCCGGCACGACATAATATGCAGTTTGTACACCGAGACATGCGCTCGCATGACTGTGTGCCAACTAGCTGCGTGGAAGCAGAGCACACGTATACTGTGATAAAATTACAATTAACAGTTAGGTCTTGTGCATCATTCATTACAATAGATACATACTGACATGTTTTTTCATCACGGAGGCATCACGGCTGAGGATGGAGGCCGCGGCGGGAGAGGAGTGCCGGTATTGCGGTGCGCCGCTCTCCGTACCTTCCGCGGCCTTGACGGGGTCGCCACCGTCTGATGACGGACGCGGTGGGGCCGCAGGGGAGGAGGAGTGTTGGTATGACGCTGGCCGCTCTTCCTATCCTCTGCGGCCGAAAATTGGCAGGCGGCGGTGCCAATGACCTGACCCGTCGCATGGGGACCAAGGGTGCCCAGACACGGGGTCGTCTGGCGCCCATGTCCCTGGGGTGGTTACGGCGTGCTATGTGTTCTGGTGCGCCGGTGAAGGGGAGTACTCCCCAGAGAAGGGTCCGGTGACGGACAGCCGCGGTGGGTTCACGGATGAGTGCTAACGCGTGCCCGTGTTCCTGCCGTAAGCGGCAGAGGAGAACACCGTGGAGTTTTAGTGCGTTAGAGTCCCACATATCTGCACTATCTCCCCGTGGCAGTGCAGAAAGCATGAGCATTTCTCCACGATAAAAAAAAAGGTACAGCACTGGCCACCAGCAGCGCAAGAGCACGAGCACGCTGCAAGTGTTCGTTACGGATCCACTGACAGATTAGCGTGCACTACCGACCCACCGAAGCGAAGTAATGATAATCTATTTCCTAGTCCGGCACTAAAAAGATTTGATCGAAAACTTTCGATAATAAATAAAATTCATATGGAAGCATGAAGTCTAGGTACGTTATGTAACATACTATATGAATAGTTCACTAATTATCCATTTCTTTCTTATTTTCCCCGTAAAGGTTTTTTCCTCATAGATTCATCATAGGTATGTACCTCCAGATAGGAAACATAACGCAGTTACGTCCTGGCTGTGGTCTTCCTTATATGACGATGGGAAAGACATCTGGAAATGTTTAAAGCTCTTAAACCTGTTATTTTTTATAGTCAGATGCGTTGTAACTTTATTGGACCATTCATTCTTGGTAAGCAAAAGCTCCTTACAATTTATTGTTAAAAAATATAATAGGGCGGGAATGGGAACGGGCGCCTGATACCTACGCCTGACCTTTCTAAATCCAACAAGTCGGTCAATATCCTGCAGTCGGCACAGCAGGAGGACTACTGTTTAGTTTCACTGTTTCATCCAGTAAAAGCATTCTCAATGCAGATGCGCCGACTAGCCGACTGGCCTAGTTGGTTGCAAAAATACCGACTATTGGCTAAGCCGATCATTGCTATCGGTTGCGTTCGGGAGTACAAAGCCGAAACTGTGATTCTCAAATAAAAAATAAACAATAGGTTTCGTATACTATGTTCTTTATTTAGACTTATAGATCCGATAAGGGCGTGGAATACCCATCATTTCTGACTTATTCCACTATGAAACACCCTACCCTAAACTTAACCCTTTTCGAGATATTCGATTTTTAATTTTTTATTGAAAATTGCCGATTTTTAGGTTACTAAATTAAGTTTTGTTTATTTTGTGTGTCTTATTATTATTATTATTGCATTTTTACATGTGTAATAAGATGCTTTAGGACGTCAATCATTAAAATAGTGCATAAGTTAATTGAATAGGCCGTAGTAGACAAGTGAAAGTTAAGAAATTAAAAAAAATATTAGTAAGTTTATTTTACTCTAAGGGAATCTAAAAAAAATATTATGACAGTTGTTCGGCAATGTGTTTTAAAATATCTACGTTTCATCAGCTATCTAACGAGGTATAACAATCTAGGGTTTTATTTAAATGCATTGAAAAAAACTTAGTTTCATAGGCGACAGTGGAGAAAAAAATTAATACTTAGCCCAAAAAAGTAAAATAAAACCCTGTATTCCCGTTGTCCCCGTAATCCGTGTCCCCGCCGCGGGGACAACAGAACGTCATATAATTCCTTACCGTTGTCCCCCTTATGTACATATAGGCAACGGAGACAACGGACAGTTAGGATTTCACGTATCGTTGTCCACTTTACATTTTTATTTCTTTTTTAAATGTCAATAGGTAAGCATTAAATGTCATTTATTAAATCAGGTTTTCACACAACTTTTTCTTACTCTACAGTTCATGTTCAACATGACCGCCTCTGTTTCTAATACATTGTCGCATTCTTCTACGGAGACCAGTCTTCACTACTCCAGTGGTCAACGTTGTCCTCATTTGATTTGCAGCATCCACAATCCTTTCTCTTAATTCTTCCACAGACGAAACTGGATTTGGCTCGCTGTAGACAAGACTTTTCATGCACCCCCACACATGAAAATCTATGGGGGTTATGTCCGGACTTCTTGCTGGCCATGGCAACGGCCCACCTCGTCCTATCCATTTGTTTGGATAATTTGTGTCCAGCCAGTCTCTGACACTTCTCCTGAAATGGGCAGGGCAGCCATCATGTTGGAACCACATGTCCCTGATCAAGTTGAGTGGCAGATCATCCAGAAAATCACTCAAGTCTCCTCTCAAGAAGTTTTCATACCTTTCCCCATTTAGATTGTCCGGGAGAAAGTAAGGTCCAATCAAATGATTGGAGATAATGCCCATCCACACATTCACGCTGAATCTTCGTTGGGACCCCTTCACTCTTTTCTTATTGGGATTCCTTAGTTCTTTTGGGGCCCAGTAATGGGCGTTGTGATAGTTAGTTATGCCATCTTTATCAAATTTGGATTCATCTGTCCACAAGATATTTCATAGAAAATCTGGGTCTTCTACGTCAGCATTTAGCATAAATCTGCAGAAGTCCAACCTTCTCGCGGGGTCTCCTTCTTCAACAGTGTGTACCGGCGTGTAATGGTACGGGTATAGGCCAGCAGTATGCACTGTAAACCACACTCTCCATTGCGAAAGTCCCAGATCACGGGCAACAATATTAGTGGAAGTACTCGGATCCGCTCGAAAGCGTTGCACTATCTCATTGTCCTGTTCTTCGTCGTCATCAATTCGTGGTCTTCCCATGTCTGTATTTCGTCTCAAAACAGAGCCAGTTTCTCGAAGTCTTCGATAAACTCTGTCAAAAACGGCCACATCCGGCACTCGACGACCGGGGAATCGAGTTATGTATTCGTTGCGAGCTTGCGCAGACACACAATCACAGTATCCGTAACAAATAAGCATATCAGCATATTCCTCAGGTGTGTAGGACGTCATCTTAAACACTTCCGTATCACGAGTACAAATCAGAGTCCGGTTAACAAGCACAGTAGTCACAAATCAGAAGAAATAGTCCAGAATCACAGCCAAGTCGAGAAAAGAGCAAAACGATATCACATCTACTATGTACGAAGCACAAAAGCAGTGACACAATACACCAGATATATATCTGGTGTATTGTGTGTCTTTTAGTTTGTGCCAAATAAATGTATTTTCTTTCTTTCTTCTTACTTTCAAGTGATAGCGCGTGGGTCGAGAGAACAAGCAAGTTCACGCGGGCGAAGTCGCGGGCAGACGCCAGTTGTTAATAAATAATTAAACTTAAATCAAGAAAAAATTAATATTAACAAAAAAATAAATAAACGAGAGCTTCTATATACAGGGTTACAGGAAAAGTCGTGCTAGATCCGTTAAGGGCGTGGAGTACCCATCATTTCTGACTTATTTCACTATGAAACACCCTACCCTAAACTTAACCCTTTTCGAGATATTCGACTTTTAATTTTTTTTATTGAAAATTGACGATTTTTAGGCTACTAATTTTAATTTTGTTTATTTTGTGTGTCTTATTATTATTATTATTGCATTTTTACATGTGTAATAAGATGCTTTAGGACGTCAATCATTAAAATAGTGCATAAGTTAATTGAATAGGCCGTAGTAGACAAGTGAAAGTTAAGAAAATAAAAAAAAAATTAGTAAGTTTATTTTACTCTAAGGGATATCTAAAAAAAATATTATGGCAGTTGTTCGGCAAATGTGTTTTAAAATATCTACGTTTCATCATTGATGTGACGTTTGATGATTACGCTATTTGTCCCATGGAGAAAGTTGTTCAGTTTGATGGTCTGTACCACATCCTTAAATTTGGCTGGTCTTTAAAAAATCAGCCTGTATATACAAAAAATAGGAACGACCCGAATATTGAGCCCTGCGGTATACCCATTTTGACTTTTAAACCCAATGAATTCACACCGTTTATTTGAACTTGCTGAAATCTATCATTTAACTATGATTTTATTAAGCTAATAGCTAGTTTACCCAGTCCGTAATGCTCAAGTTTCAAGGGCATTGTTTCGTAATTCACGCAGTCAAATGCCTTGTATAGGTCGCAAAAGATGCCTATTGCATCTTGTGCCTCTTCCCATGCGTTAAAGATGTGTTTTAATAAGGTGACACCGGCGTCAGTTGTACAACGTCCTTTGGTGACACCATACTGTTGATCGTGTAGCTTTGCTGTCCCCAGATTTGAAAAGTGGAATAACTTTACTGAACTTCATTAAATCCGGGAATACCCCTTGATCTACACACAAATTTAATATTAAAGCTAAGTAGAGTGCAATTGTCTCAGTTCCAGAGATTACCCCCTACATAGAAAAAAAAAATACCTATTTATAATGTTAGTAAGTATAGATAAAGGGTACGATTTCATTTCAAACGCCCTATTTTTAAGCAAAGAAATAGTAATAAATTACGACTAGTCGATACATCTCAATTCTCAGTCCAGAGCACCAGATGCTCGAGCAAGCTATTTTCGTTCAAGCATTTCCGACGTTTGGCCCCCAAACTGGAACGGACCGGGGCCGCCTTAAAGCGGCTCCTGCCCAACCTGAGGGGGCCAAACGCCTCCTGCCGGAGGCTTATGCGGGGGTCGTGCAGTCCATGGCCCTTTATGGGGCCCCGGTGTGGGCGCGTTCACTGCGGCTGCGAGCCGCACACTACCTGAACGCGCCCCAAAAGGTGGTAGCCGTAAGGCTAATCCGGGGGTACCGCACGATCTCGGGCGAGCCAGCAAGCCTCCTTGCCGGACTGCCACCATGGGATCTGGAGGCGATAGTCCTCGCGCGCCTGTATGACTGGCGCGCGGAGGCACTACGTCGGGGGGAAACTGCACCCGCGGCAAATCGCGGCGGAGCGGACGGACCTCCGGCGCGATCTCATGGCGGAATGGAAGGCGCGACTATCGCAACCCAGCGCAGGGCACGCCACGATAGCGGCGGTAAGACCCCTCTTTGAGGAGTGGCTAGAGAGGCGTCACGGCGCTCTCACCTACCGCCTGACGCAAGTCCTCTCCGGACACAGATGTTTCGGGAGGTTCCTGCATATCATCAGGCGGGAGGAGACGCCCGGGTGTCACCACTGCGAGGATCGCCCAGAGGATACGGTGGAGCATACGGTGGAGGTCTGCCCCGCTTGGGCAGAGCACCACCGTGTCCTCGTAGAGGCGATCGGCAGCGGCGGCGACCTCTCGCGTCCGGCCCTGGTGCAAGCCATGGTCCGGGGCGAGAGGGAGTGGGAGGCGGTCACCTCCTTCTGCGAAGCAGTCATGCTAGCGAAGGAGGTGGCGGGATGGGCGAGGGAGAGATCCTCGCGCCGCAGCCGCCGAGGGAGACGCTCCGGGCGTCGGGAGCCGCGTGACGACTCCCGGCCACCGTAGGCGCGGGCCTGCGGGCGGAGAGCAATGGGTAGCTCTCCGTCCGATCAGGACCAGGCCCGTGCCGGACGGCGCGTATGTGTTCCACGTGCGCCTCAAAGAGATGTCAGCATAGTTGACAAGTGCTCCTTATAGTCCTGAATAAGATCACTTCGATGGAAGTAAATGACATTAACACGATAACATGGCAGTATTCGCGGTTGGCAGGTACCTATCGGTAGGTGACTAACAACAATGCCATCGCTCGCATAGACTCAACGATGCGAGTACGCAGCTCACCGCGCCGCGCCGGCTGGCCATGTGTGACACGTTCCGTTGAGTTCTACAGCTAATCAATGGTAACGTAGGCCTACGAGCCGAGACTCCTAGCGGCGAGACGAAGCCCCTGATGTTGCATAACCAAAAGTTGTCATGTCACCTCATGAATAACGACAAGATGCTGCAACCCGTGCCACATCACCGATGTTTTTTTTTTCTATAATCGTAGGTGTTTTCACGCACTGCTTCCATTCCTGGTTGAATGACACTGTTTACACGGTTCCGGACAGTTAGCCGACAAGACGCATTTACAGAACAATTCGCCATCTGCACTAACGGGGTGAGTTTTTGAGATGCGACTACAGGTCAAAAACTAAGAGAAGTATAGAAATAAGGGAATATAAATAAAATAAGAGAATATAAAAGTAGGTTTATATTATAGTAATAGTATGTATGTGTATATAACCTATTTATGTATTTGTGTACCTAGTTTTAAGAGTTTTTTTTTTTCTTTATCATTGTCCCTTTCAATTAAAGCACCTGCCATCTAATCTCTTCACCACCCTTGGTTGACTGGTAGAGAATGCCTAAGGCGTCCGCCTTTGTACCTTTTTTGTGCGAAAAGTTTAAATAAATAAATAAATAAATAAATGAAGAGGAAAGTGGTCAAAGGAGCACAATGCTCAATTATGGAGACAAAAAACGGATTTTTGACCAAATCTCACCTGTATTAGACATAAACAGTTACATACCTCTCTATTCTTTTCCGTGGCGACCTTGGGCTTGAAGAGCAGCTGGTTGACGAAGCCCAGGAACATGAGGATGTATAAGCCGACGTGCGTGAGAGCCGCCGTAAGCAGCGTGCACTTCTCGTACGAGCCGGGGAACGTGTCGTACTGGGACCAGTCCATCTTCGGCACGCCCCCGCGCTCTGACACGAAATTCTGAAAAGCAAAACAATGTTTAGGAGAATAGAATAGGAGAGACTCGGATGAATAATCTGTTGTAAATAAATAAATAGTGTTTTATTGCAGGCAAAATACCCATATACAAAAAAAAACGGTAAATAAATACAAATTCTTTTATATTTTTGTTTTAGCTTAGATGAACAGAAATCCAGTGCACAAATATGGGGCTTGCTAGGATGTAGGAGACAACCAACATGACAGTTTTAAAGCCCGCAAGGATATTGTAAAAGCTGCGATTCCTAAATTAAGAGAGAAGAAAAGAAGAGTTCGACAAAGAGAAACAAATACCGCTACAGGGCGAAGTCACATTGCTGTAAAATGCGCAGGTACACACACAGCGTTATGATTCTAGTAATAGATAACAAAAAGCAAAAAAATTATAAGACGTTGCTTCGAAATGCTCGAAACCAAGCACACCTACACACCAACCATTCACATGAAGGTTTCACAGCAGGCACCATGTCAGCGGGCTCGGTGTTAACGATAAGCTAATAGTTATGTTATGACCGTCGGTCAGCATCACTAGCAGTGCAGCCTACCATCAGATGCTTACTGGAACGTGTTCAACATCGGACAGGGACTACCAATTGTTACAAACAAGATTATTTATTGCCCAATCATTCCGACCCTAACTATAATTCGTCGTACGTTTGAGGTTGAATATTTTCCGCTGATACGCTTTGATGTGTCGCGGATGACCAAAGGAATTAATCAGTAATTAAATGAGCATAAAACAACGCGGTATCAATCGAAACCGTTAGGTATATTATTCTTATTCCGTTATTATTAGGAATGTTAGATACACAGTAATCGGACACTTGGGGACCGCAAGCGTTTTCCACTGTTAAACAATCAATTTGCACTTACATATCATTGCTAACAGAAAAATAATCAGCTGGCGCAAATCATGTGTGTGTTTGTGTCAAGGTGTCTATGTCTAGCCCGCCATGTGCGCAGGCTTGCCGCCACCTACGCGTGCTGATAACGAGTGGTGATTGCAGCGTACGACCACTCAACTATGCGATATGTCGTGTTTACGACCGAAGCAAACGCATGCGGTAGAATAAAGATGAAATAAATGTATTTAATGATATGCATTTACTTTCGCAGTCAGCTCCTGTCATAGCATAGACGTCCACATCGTCAGACTACTCACGTGCGCCGCGAAATATGACGGCTACCAGGGGCTGCAGTCTCGACATTCATAGCGATCGCTTTACGACCGAATTCGGTCGCAAAGTCCCGGATTGACAGGTGTAATGTATGAAGTGACAGGACTTTGCGACCGAATTCGGTCGTAAAGCGCTCGCTATGAATGTCGAGACTGCTGGGGCTGAGGGCCTAAAAAGGCTACTTTGGCAGTATCATAATAGGATAACAATATGAATCATATTAAAAATCGTCAAATGGTCACAAACTCACAATTCATAATATGATCTGTGTCCAATTCATATCACAATGAAATAACATTTAAACTGTAGAAATAAAAAACAGAAAACCAATTTGATTAATAAAAACTGTAATGAAAAATTTACCGATTAAATTACGGTATTTTTTTTTTATGCGGCAATGTTTACCTACACCAAATATGAAATGAAATTTAACGGTAATTAGAGGAATTGCTAATGATCTGCTGGGAATTCAAGAAATGAATAGCTTTTGGAGGTATTGCTTAAAGTGGCCTTTTTGGGCCCCCAGTTCATTTATCTGCAATTATGAGCAAAATAGACTTCATGTCCATACACTTTTACAGAAATGCACATCTGGCTCAATTAATATTTCATTGACCAAAGCAATATTGTTTACATAGCTATACCTACTGTACTGTCTGTGTGTAGCTGATGGGGTATATCTACCTACCTGCAGTGCATTTTGGCATATAAAAGGACAATGCATAATAATTTGATCAGGATAGATAGGATAGTGGAATGACCCAATTATTAGCCCAGATTAAAAAGAGGTGAAAATATTCTGGGGGTTAATTCCAAGGGTAAATATGGTTTATGGACAGAAAATCTGTATTAAAATACTAATAAAAATTAGTAACCAAGCTGCAGGATGAAAATAATTAATATCTTAATCTGTACCATTAAGATGAACAACGTAGAATTATCTTTTTAGATGGACAATCTTATTGGATGTTTATAAGACACCCCCTACACCTGCAATAAGTTTATGCAATATTTTAATCCTTAATAATTATGATTGAACGAGTCCTTGCACTCAAAATAATTTATTTCCATGCAATAAGATTGACAACCCATAATGTGTTCCCATGAGCACAATCTACCAACAGTGTGGTAAAACATTGCGTAACATTAATTTTAATTTTTTACATTGCAATGAAAATATAAAGGTAATAAAATTGTAACTCACTCTAACTCTTTGATCAATGATCAGTTATTCTTCAATACTAACCCTAAACTCTCAAGAACATGATAGATTGCACAATACCACAATTTTATTGTATGTGTATGAGTGAACTTAACTGCTATTGTGACTGTTATACATAAATTAACAATCATATGGGTAGCAAACCCATGCAAACTATTGTTTAGAGCACCATTCTGACAGAGCAAGAGTACATTACTCCAGTTACTTACTTTACGTTTTCATATTGTGCTTTATTTTATCTTTTTTCCAAACTCAAAACATTTATTTCTATTAAATCAGACACTTTTGAATTGTCAAGAGGTTGATCAGTCAGAAAGATAAGTTACACACACAGGCACAATTAACCGCCCATCTTGTATTTCTTTCAATTTGCAGGAATCCTCTTTAAACCACATTTAATGAAAGGTATGTTAAAAGCGGCCTTTAAGGTAAAAAAAAAAAACATAGGTTTAAAAAAAAGTCCTTTAGTAAAGGATTCATACCAAAAATCGATTTTGTGAAAATTTAACAATTTAAATATAGAAAAAAGTTGTCCAATAAAAAAAAAAACAATTAATAATGTGTGTTTCCGCCTCGGGCTCCAATGACTTCTTGGAGCCAGTTTCAGTTTCAAACAATCCATCCATTTCATCTTGGATATCCGACTGGGGGATATTGTGCCACTCCTCTACCACAGCCATCTTGAGCTCTCCTAGGGTTGTAGGTCGAGGTTGTCCCAAATATGCTCAATTGGGTTAAGATCGGGACTGCGTGCTGGCCATGGTAAAACTTGAAGCCCAACCTCATTAAGGTACTCGGTGACGGATCTTGCGGTATGGCAACGTGCATTGTCATGCATTAATCTAAATTTGTCACCAATGAATGGTGCGAAAGGCATGACATGGTCTTGAACAACTTCCTCCACGTATCTTTGAGCGTTCACACTGCCTCTATCGAACACAACAAGATCGGTACGAGCCTCGTAAGAGATACCTCCCCAAACCATTACGGACCCTCCCTGGTAACCCACTGTTTCGGTTATAGCACACGGATCAAACCTTTCATTTGGGCGCCAGTAGAACGCTGACGTCCATCTGGACCTCTTAAGGCTATTCTGCTCTCATCTGAGAATAGTACGTCCTTCCATTCCTCCACATTCCATTCCTCTTCCGTCCTCCAGTCAGCATATTCTCGCGTAAAAGAAAGTCTAGCTCTACGGTGTTGTGGGGCGCGAACTGAACGATAAGTCCTCAGATGTCTTTCTGCCAGTCTTCTTCTAATAGTACGTTCACTCACACTGACATTTCTCACCTCAAAAAGACGCGTACGAGCTTCAGTAGCAGTGCAATTAAGCATTTTTTAGAGTCCCAAACAATAATGCCAACACTACAAACTCAAATTAAATAATATTCACACATTATGGCAGAAAAGAACAGGAAATGATAACACAGTCAGTACCGCAGCGGCAAGAATGTCAAACAACAACTAAATTCCAAAAACCCTTCAGCGACACAAATTTACTAAACGAAATAAGGGTATAAGTGTTTAGTTAATTGCTAGAGCACCCACTTGATAAAAAATCAAACAGTGGATAAGCCATAGTTAACATAAACAAACAGGGTGACAAATGATAGAGGTGAGCTGTTAATTGTGCCTGTGAGTGTAGTTGCCCTTCCCAAGCGTAGTAGATACCTATGGAGAAGAATGGACAAGAAACTCCACAGACACTTTAAATAAATCTAAATATTGGTTACATCAATACAATAAAGAAAATTTTTGCCATGACCTAATCTTTCAATTTAATAAATGTATTCTGTTAGACAAACCAGTCGTTCAAATAATAATGAAGTTTAAAATTATTTACTCACTTTATCTAACATTATTTAAAAAATCATTAAGTAAACGAAGAAAATGTGAAGACGATTAATATATTGTATGTAGGTTATTACTACACAGGGGCATTGCCATCCCAATTAAAATTTAATACTATCTATGTTATAGAGTTATTACAGCTAGATGTCATACTCTTTTCATATACATACAATAATTTCAGTTTACACAAGCAAATATTTCATTATTTAAGAACATGTCATGTCAATGTTCCGATATCTGAACATTCACACAACATGTCATGTTCTTACTTCTTTTATTGGCAGGCTTTTCTAATGATAAGCACATAATAATAAGGTAAGCGCTTAATAGTGATATTTGAGGAATTCTATACTTAGGTACTCAACGATGGACTGTAATAAGTGATGTTGATTGTATTCAATTACTTATCTTGTAGTCAGGCATGATCTCATTCGTATCTCTACTGTGAGACTTATTAAAATTCATCATCCTTCAGTACGAAAGGTAATGCACAGAGTAAAAGTTTACAAAATTAATTTAATTATTCCAGAGGCTATATTTGGGCCCAGTTTGTGACAAAAGCCATGCCCTGAGTTATCAAAGACGTAAACGAAATGTGGGTGTATTACTATTATGTGTGGTATTATTGTTAAAAATGTACTCGACTTATGTAGGTTGACGTGCCGTGTGGTACATAATACGACACAAAGATTCAGGCCGGGTCAGCTCGGCTGCCAGGAATGAGCCGGCCGCCCGCGCCTGAAGCCACCAAGCGCTCTTGCCCGCGGGGCGTGTCAAATATTCCATGCACCGGCGACATAAACATTTTTGGAAGGTTAGAAAATAAATGAATCTACTCACAGTGTCACCATTACTTAAATGTTTTGACTTCACGTAACCATTTTTATGATTATTCACTTTTCCATTAAGCAACTTTCCTTCTATTCCGTTGCAATTTTGTTGTTTTTTGAGCGATACTATTTCACTCGCATTAACACAACCGTCCGCTACTGTCGCCGCCATCCTTATGGAATCACTTTAGTCTGTGTGGAATGATGGAATGGAATTCCAAATCAGTGGACTGGAATGTGGCGGCCGGTGGTCGTGGTATACTTGTCAGATATTTTACTTTACTTGCTTGTCAGTAATGTCAGTGGTAATTTTTTATTGAAAGAAGAAACTATTGCGCAGCGGTGGTATCACTGTATAACAGCGCTGTATTTCCTGCTGGTAGTTAGAACTCGATACTTGGAATGAATGCAAGAAAAGCGCTGTATTGCTGAAAAACCATCTTGATCTGCCCCACAGATTAAGTAGGCAACTAACACTACTATACTAACTAAACTGCTTTATCGACTACCTATTTATTAGACAGATTACGGTTTGACTTGACTTGTCTATTGACTTGTCTGACAGGCAGAAACTTCAATATGACAGACCGCCCCGCCCACTGTAGATGGCTGCAAAGTTTCGTTCTGAAACATTTATCAGCAATAATGTGGGTCACTTACCACCGGGATAACGACTAATACAGCAGTGCGATTCTATAACCATCTCACCGTTTCAAGTTTTCAAACATAGGTGAAGTGAGCGTGGAGTGAGGTGTCATTCCAAATAATGCTAGGGATTGACACTACTGACAACTCACATCAAGCTCACTTCACTTGAGTTTTCATGGTGAGATTTTTACAGAATCGACCGGCTGGAATTTGGAAGAAAAATACATGCTGCACCGACTCCAAATAAATTGAGATATAAGCAGGAGAATGATGAATGAATGACAATTATAGAGTTTAGGCGTTTTGTAGTAACGTAGCTTTATACCTCTTTCTTTAGACAAGGTATAACCGTCCTACAAAAATAGATTATTTTGAACTTTTAAATTATTATAAGAAACAAAGTGTGACACAATATTTTCTTGGTTAATAGTAGAACAAATCAAATTACGACAAGAATATTTCAAACAATGGAACAATTTTCATCATAAGCCATCGGATTGCGATTAAAACTGTGTTACGCAATTTAGGTGCAGGTGTCGCTACTGTTAATATTGTACATACAGACAAATTTCTTTAATAAATTTTCAACTCTATATCTGAAACAATAAGGTTCAAGGTTGATTGGGAAAATTTGACAGTTTCGAGTAGGTTGATCTGCTGGCGTCTCTACATGAAGTTGAGTAAATTAGGGACTAGTTGAGTAAATTAGAGCTAAGTAAATTAGAGGTATATTTCAGACTGAGTTTAGAATACAAACATTCCAGTTAAAACGGGAATTGGCGCTGCTCTTTTACCAATGGAGACACTTTCCTTTTCCTCACACATTTTTTATGTGTCACTTTCCAAGTCGAATACATTTTTATCATTTATTTAACTTTGTAATTTAAATTATACAACAAAAGTAACACAGTAATGACAGCGATCCCATTTATTTAAAACATTATAAACATTTTATTTCATTTTTGCATACTTTTTTACAAATTGTACTGGTCACACTGGTAACAGCTGTTGTAATGTCGCTACTATCGCTTCTTTCATTTGTGAAACCCGTGAAACCACAGTGATGTGAAACTTTCTTCTATTTCTCTTGTTGTATCCGATTGACACTGTGCTGTGAAGTGTCGGTAAAACAGTGCTTACTTAGCCAGCGAAAAAAGGTCAGGATCGGAAAGTCAATACTTTTGGCAATTTCTTGCTTGCGTTGGATATTCTCATATTTTTGTGCAATTTTATTTATATTAACTGTTTACTTGACCATCTTTACAGATAAATATTAAACTTATTGTATTTGCATTCATTTACTTATTATAATTTCATTTATTCATTTTATTATCTATATTACCGGCGAGCGGCGCCGCCCCCGCTGCAACGGAGGTGTCGGCTATGAGTAATACCGTTCGTTTCTCGTGCTGAGTGACGTCGTGCAGCCGCGGCCGGCGAACGGCTAGCAGACCGCAGTACGATACGGCGAGGACGCACGATAGGACCCGCCCTCCGCGTTCGCAGCTTCTCGCACTCGCGCTACTCCCGCACCCTATCGATCACTCTCGACACCGGTCTTTTTTATCTGTCACGTAAGGAAACATGGATAGCGCCGACGCACTACTCGGGGGTCTCGCGAGTGGAGACCCCGCTCCGGTCGCCGACGCGCCGTCTGCCGAGCCCGTAATGAAGCGCGATCAGGACTCGACGGATGACTTCGAGCACCTCGACCGCGACGGCAAGCGAGAGGCGGCCGAGTCGCCGCACCGCCAGCCCGCCGCTGCCGCCACGCGCAGCTTCCTTGATATGGAGCGCGAGCTGCTGGCGGAGGCGCCTCGTGCACCCTCCGCCTCGGCCGACCACATCGCCGACAAATTCACAGACAGCGAGTCGGACGCCGACACGGCTGGCGAGTCGCCCATGCACCGGGCCGAGCCCCGCGCCGAGGCGGGGCGCGCCGCCTATACCCCCGAGCCGCCGCACGACCCCACGCCCGTGCTGGCGCCCGCGGCGGCGCCGGCCCCGGCTCCAGCGCCTGCTCCCAGCGCTCCAATGGCGCCCGAAAAGCCCCTGCCAGAGGAACCCAAACCGTCGGCGTCACCAGAGCCGGCAGCACCCGAGCCTCCGAAACCAGAACCTTCGAAGCCGGAACCTGTGAAGTCAGAGCCGGTCCTGCCGCCGAAGCCAGCAGCCCCTGAGCCGAAGCGTCAAGTAGCGCATGTGATTGAGGCCGAGGTCATCTTCTGCCAGATGGGACTCGGTAAGATGTTCTTTCTTTGTTACGCTCTATCTTTGTTACGCTCTATCTGTACCTACTGTGAATGGAAAAATTGTTTGTCATTACGTTTCAAAATGCCTTTCTTTTCCTAAATGAAATGAAATGACTGCAAACATATTCTTCAGTGTTGGAGAATCATAGCTTTAACTGGTTGGTGATTTCATTGTTCGTGTCTGCATGAAGTGTCGCTAGCGCGCAGCGTTTTTTTGCGCGACACGGTAAGTTTTAGAAAATTAGAATGGTTCCATTTGAGTCGAGTACCGAGCGCTGCATGCCACGGACCGTGAAGAATCATGTCTGCAGGAGAACAATGCCCGCGCACACCAATATTATCTATACAAGTGTATTACAGCACCTGAGCAACATTGTGGCAAGTTTTAATATTAGGAAATTATTGTTACGAAATTTTCGTCTATGCCGCATTGATATGACGCAAATAATAAGTTAGGTCCATAATCTTCTCAAAGCAACAAGATTTAACCTCGGGGACTTTCTGGGAGATTACGTCTTTTGTCAAAATTAAATGAACATAAATAAGTAAAATACTGACAGTAGTCAAATGGGGGGCGGGGTGGCGAAGCTAGGAGGGGTAGAGGAGGTCGGCTGCAGAGGTGGCGGAGCGGCAAGTGCGTTGACCGCGCTGCAGCACCGGGTAACGGCACCCGCGGGCCCACGCTCGGCCTGCACGCGGACGTCCGATAGCCCGCACCATACATTATTCAGACAACGTCCGAGTCGCTCCCGTCCTACTCCTACCCTAGACATCAAGTGGTCTTTGCTACTAGCCAACCCGACCACGGGCTTGGTGACTTGGTGGATGGCTACAGCCAGCACGATAAACTACTTACATTATGTCGTATCGGGCAGTCATCGTCATACTTATACAGACTGTTTGTCTCTTTGTCTTTAACTTGGTAAAGAACTTTTAACTAAGTATTATAATTATCTGAATTTATTTTGTAATATTGAGTTTAACTAAATTATAGCCCGTCAGTCAGTCAGAGGACTGAACGCTGTTAATCAACGAGTCATCGTTTATTTCCCACTGGCATCAGTTCCCGGTATCGCTCTTTACTATCGTTTATTTGAACTTATTTGTTATCCATTAATGCATTTTAGGGGTTTATTTATAACTTGTATAACTGTTGAAGTTTAAACTAGTTTTATCTTCAAGTCTTTATCTTATCTTTGTCATACTGAGAGCGGGACTCGACGTAAAGTTATGGAGATTAAAATTTCCTTCAAATACCTTAGGTGCCCCAAACAATGTTTCGTAGTTAGTTCATCATTATGAACAGCTTGCCCCATAGAGCAGAGACTTTTTGTAATAGTCTCTTTCAAAGTGTTTCATCCACCGATTCCTACATACCTAATCCTGTATTCTTTTGAATTTGATTAAGAGTAAATGAAACTGTGGCACTGGGCATGGTGTTGGTGCGCGAGTGCGCGGTCGCAGGGAGCGGCGTCGGCGCGGCGGTGGCGGCGAGTGACGCGTGGTATGCACGACGCCACCATCGCTAATTTTAGCATCGCTGAAGCAGCACCGCGCTGCGTTCACAAACGGAGCACCCGCCGCGCGCTCACGTCGCACGCTCTCTGCTCGCCGCTCACAACTGTTCCGAGTGCTCGTTTGACATTGATGTGGCGTCGTGTGCTCGTGCTGTGACTCATTCTCGCGAGGACTTGCCTTTTGTGTGGATATTATTGTGTGTGAAACATGGGTTCCGGAAGCGGTGACGATATCACGCGTAAGTATCGACATACTGGTATTTGAAAGGGTGTCGGCTGCTTCAGTTACTCTAAACTATGCTTCCTAAACTCTGCTAGGATTAGTTCGGTTTTGGTGGCTAAAAGATTTCCTTGCGGTGGTGGACATAGTAGGTCACATTCCGGTATAAATCCGTCCGATACGTCCGCGCGATATTTTGCATAAAAAATTACGTCAGCTGTGCTTCCGCAGTTAATTTTGGCGCAGTTAGTTTTAGAAATGACAACTTAGATTAAATAATAAATTGAAAATACGTTTTGAAAATAGTCTCTGCTTCCTTCTAGATCTGCTCAAGAAAATTTTCTAATCGGCATGTATGTCTAATCGGCGGCTATGTGGCATAGTTGTCTTATTTTTATTCTAAAACGATCTCGTCCGAATCGACCTCGGCGCGCTCTGCAAAAGTGCAATATCGATAGATTGTATTGATGGACAATGCACCATGTCTATCTTAATAATGTCATTAGTCAGTAAGTCAATAATATAAGTAAGATAATAATGTCAGTAGGTGAATTGTTAAGACTTTGCAATATCAGTCATCATCAGTATTCACTCAATCAACTCAATTTACAATTAAATCAAATTCTAATCAACTGGTTTCATTGTCGTTCAGTTCAGTTCCACCCTAATTTGGTGACAAAACGAAGAAATGGTAGTATGTTGGAAATGGATTTATCTAAGCCTTCGTTAATCACTTGTTTTAAATCTTTAAACTATTTGATCATGCATGATCGATTGATTTACAATCGCTGTGATAAAAGACATCATCTTCAACTATACTTACATGAATAAATAGTCTGTTAGAAATAGCAAAATGTTGCAAAATCGCTACAAAAAGTTTAATTTCTTGTAGTAAATCCGAGTCTCTTAGCTCAGCAGTTTTTATGTAGGTCTAGATTCGAGTGTCACCAACTACTTTCAGCACTTCTCGATATGCCAAACTGTATTTATAGGTGTGATTGTTCGGATGATTTCTTTGATTAACACCCGTATCATTCTCTTGGTAGGTATACTGACTGATCAAAATAAAACATCATTCATTCAAATTAAGCTGAGAATCAGTACTTTATGAACGTCAAAAATTATGTAAGGCAGTCTCCCAAAACGCTCTTCACCGCTTCCTAGTGTTTTGGCTAGGAATCAGTGGTACAACAAAGTCCCCAGCTCCCCAGATGTCGATCTGTTAACTACCCGAGTCATAGTTCAGGTTCAGAGCGCAGAAGCCTTTACCTATGTCGTCAAGATCACAAGAATGCAACTTGTTTGGCATGTCACTGTAATAAATATCAGCCTGCATTATCCCACTGTTGGACTACGACCCAAGACTTCCAGCTTCTTCAATCCAAGGCAATAAATGTTATGGCGTATTTTTTTTAAAATAAATCGTGATACCCAATGTAAAAACAAAAGAGCACTTAGACAATTTATGCTTCCTAAGCCATATATTTTCTCCTACTTGGCTTGCGACTCTTACTACGAAACAAATATTTACAAAATGAGCAAGCAGAACTACAGACACAGTTCCAAGATCAACACACGCCCTGTGTGCACTCGTTGACCTAATTCCAAGCTCTTCAAAAAAATGTAGCGCTGAGCCCTTTGTGACCCTTGTCTCCCACTGACGTCACTTCCCTGTCACCCCTTTTGTTTACTCTTCCATTCATAACGACGCACCCAAGAAGGCAGTTAAATTACAGAATCGAATAACCTAATTGCTTTATTTTGTTGTTAAACGACTTACAAAAACTGGCATTGTCGTCAACTCAGTGGTAGTGCTGCTACTCGCCAGAAGAGACAAAGACTAAATAAAATAAAATTGTGATCTCAATTATGCTGAAAGCTTCTGTAATATAATAAATGTAGAAGTACAGTATACTGTTTTAATTTAGCTGTCGTCGTCAAAGTGTATCAAGCAGAAATATTCCATTTAGTCTCGATCTTGATCCCATTAGTTTGTTGGAATCTATCAGATCGTTGTAATTTATTCTAATGCTTTGGTCCTAAGAAGAGATTCGCAGGCTGAATAAATTATTGTCTCATAGAATGTCATAGTTATAAATCCAGAGCAGCTAATAATAAATTGCCAACAGCATTTGCTGTCGTTAGTAATTTGATTACTAATAGTCCTGAATTTCTGTAAAAACCCAGACGGATGCAATAAACTATAAAGGCTAGGCCTCGATGTATGTGGGTGGGGTGATGGGGTGGCGAGCGAGGGCGGGTGGCGCGGCGATCGATACGCTCCTCACCAACCACCGCACAGACACACCGTCACCGTCTGCTCTCTTTATTTAAACGGATCAAGTTGTTGCTAGCCGACGAGCGAGCTTTTACTTCCAGAAATGCGTACTGGACTATATCTGTGTTCTGAACTGTCAGTTTAATTAACTACTCTCATTATGTTCATAAGATGGTCTACAGTTCCCGAACAGTTGATGTCGTGAATGAAAAATAGTTGCTTGTAATTTATAGGATTAGGGCGAACAAGCCAGTACACGGTGGGGAAAACCGCTTATTAAATCAATCACCCCTTCATGACTGTCTCCGCTCATGACTAAGTAGGTATGAAACTATATTCCGTTGGATATTGTATCACGAACTTATTTGATTGAAGGATTACGGTAAACGGCCTTCTGAGAATCCCACCCGACATCCCCAACACATACACCAAAAGGGATTGTCACTTGATGCCACATAATGAGTATCATGTGGCTCAGAACTTTTTCTTTTAAACATGGAAGAAAGTTGGGAGACTTTTTCCAAGATAGCGATACCATGTATGTGGCGCTCGGTTTTTAATCTCATCTATGAAGGTACTGACCTTGAGATAGTAAGTTATTCTTTTGATTAATTGGCTTCTTTGTTAAGTTTCATTGAACTTAACAGAGGGGAACATTACAGCACGTTGAAGTGGCACACAGGTAGTCGATGACGTCATCGTGGCCGTCTCGCACTCGCACGGGGTATATTTAACCGGCGCGACATGGCGTCGCACACGTCACTCGTACTTAATTTACTATGCAACCTGCTCAATAAAAGAGAATACTTTGCTACCAGGTGCTACTACCATAACCGGGAACCTCTTACGCTGGCCAAAATCAATCAGACTGAACTAAATGTTAATCTGCACCTACATTTATGCTTCTTGTAAGCTGGTGTCTCAGAACTTACAGACCCAGCAATACAAGTTGGCTTTCATTCTCCTAGGTACCTACTTTGGTTTGGACTAAAGCAAAGGCCAACTGTAGCATTTGAATATTGAGCACGTCATTTGGTACTCCGGCCGTGGCTCCGGAATCCGAAGTCACGGCCAGTATTCTGCGTGGGAGTGCAAAATAGCTTCAGTATTCAACTTTGATTGATCTTCAATCCTATCTTTTAACAGGAGAAGTACTAAAATTCTAGTGTGGATAACTTCAATATTGGTATGGTAGCACCAAAAAAGTAAATTTTCATAAATAACTCAAGCCGATACACATGTTACATCATGTTCCTTGTGTAATTTCTATGAATCATGTATTAGCCGAGTACTTAAGGCTTGTAATTGTTTCAGAAACTAGCTTTTTTTATTGACACTTATCATTATAATGTTCTATTTTTGGTGATATGTTGCGGTGTTGACTCTAATACGTAGTTAGGCATTTGATGTCTGAAGTTCCGGTTTCCAAGACCTATGAGTATGATGTCTCCTCAGTACCCGCAACCCGCAACGTAATAGTTGGTACATCCACGAATATGAGCGTGTAGCTTTAGGGTTGGTTAGTTGGAAGGTTTTTCTGTAATTACTATAATGGAGGTGAACTGCGGTGACTCATTTTCGCAGTACTCCGTTGTTCTCGCCCAGTACCCGCCACGACTGACTGACGACCGCGACACTACCGCATGATGGGACAAAAATCAATCCATTTCACAACTTCCAAAGTATTTGTGCTGCAAGTATAATCTGTCTATCAAGATTCAAGAGTTACATTTAGTTTTATTTATGTTTTCTAGATAAATTCAGTCAAAACCTACATAAGTAAGCAAATATTGAAACATCATCATGTACTCATAATCTCGTAATGATCTGTTGGTTCTGTACTTGTTTTTGATGACTTAGGATGTCTGACGTGGTCTTTGAAGCACGCAATAACTTCGGACAAGACTGCAATCCCATGGTTATTTGGCAATACGAAAGTCTTGAATAATCTGTGATTCTCTCGGAATGGTGGCGATTTAGAACTACGGAGCCCAAATGACTTGCCATGGTCTCAGACAAATTTGCCATTATTCTTTGATCGACTGGACTACAGCAACTACAGCACTTGAAGTTCGTGATCTACTTTGCTTGTTCTCTTACTTTGCATCTATTTTAAATGTGGCAGTGTCTTTTCGGAACAAGATCAGCCTTTATTCAGTTGTCATAATCACTTTTTATGTGATGCTCACGATGCGTGAAGGCGACACGTTTCGAAAGTTGTCTGCGTCTCACTGGTTTTAATTGTTTTTTAACAAGAAATTATTTCCACCCAGAATAATTGATGACATAATACATTACAATGCAGACTGTCAGCTTAGTAAAAGTATTCAGCGCTAAGATGACCTTTCGCTATTCGTTTCGATTCAAGTTTGTAGACGTTAGCCATTAGGGTACCTAGTAGATACTTAGCAACATTGAACGTATTGTAGCTATTATGCGCTAAATGAGGATAACGTCAGCATCACGGCTACATGATTCATCGTGGCATAAGGTACCTGATAAGACGTAAACAACGTCGCGTCGCGTTCTTCTAATCGCTAGTTTGGTCATTTATTTCATGACTTTCAGATTTTTCGTTATTTTCCGCGGATCCGGCAGGAACTTACTAATACTGATCAATGAATACAAAAGGCGAATGCACTTTGCAGGTCAGTGCAGCTCGACTCTGACATTATTTCATGTAGACCGCGGTGCGACCTGCGACCCGTCACCCACGCGCCCTATACACGACATGCATAGGTACCAGACACCGTTATCTCGCTCTTACTCGTTACTTCTGTTCGTGTTACTATTTGTATGTAAATAACTTGCCTAATCATCTGTCTGCACCGGAGTAAGTTCTCATAATACTAACCGCACGATGAGCTAACCCTGTGAGACTAAAAGACGATGCGATGTCCTGGCGAGGGTGCGGGCATGCGTGTCGCGGTGGCGGGCGGTGGTGGTGCTGCAGCACGCTGGGGGTGCTGGGCAGACGTGGTGGTAGGTGCGCATGCGTGCGGGCAGGCGCGGGCGGGGGGCTGCGGCGCGGGGCGGGGCGGGAGGGCTCGGCGCGGGGCTGCGCCGCCAGTATCGACGCGAGAGTCCGGCGCGGCGCGCGCTCCGTCCGCCGCCTTTATCCGCCTCACGCTCGCGTTACGTAAATCACCACCATGCCGGACTCCGGGCCCTCCCTCTGCAGCGTCCTCGACCCGCGTAAGTGCCCCCTCCCCCTCGCGCCGGCTTCGCTTCGCCCGCTTTCCTCTCTGTCTGTCGCGACTAACCCGCTAACGCGCAGCCTTCTATTCCAGATGCCTGGTTCGACCCGCAGAGGCTGCATCCCGAAGGTGAGTGGTCGTGGAGAGCGGAGGGCAGAAATACGTATAGGTGGCGCGCCGCCAACCGGGCCGCCGCGCCGCCCGGGCAGCGCGCCTCGCCCTGCGGCCCTGCACTGTGACCCACTGCCGCCGCTAGCACTCGTACTAGTAGTGTTGTGTGAGCTAAGTGTTAACACCGCTCCAGTGACATTAACGATAACTGATCGACCGGCTCGCGGCCTCGGGGACGATGTCGCCAGTGATGGTGGTACTTAGTAATGGTGGAGGTGACGGTGGTGGTGCTGGACGTGGTCGGGTGGTCGGTCGGCTCCGTGCGCATCACGGCTAATCTGTTTCGTGTTGTGAACTCCCGCCAAGCCACGATAAAATTGTAGTCGCCGCCGGTGACAGAACAATAATAACTCCGCGTGTCGAGTCAAGGTTCGACAAGACCGTCCTAAATGTATCACTATTATTTAATAGTACTTTATTTGCACCGAATTACGTCACGTGATGGATCGCAAACGAATATCCGACCTACACTATAGTAGTCTACTGTAACCGGGTGTACGATTCTTTTATAACTTTCTAGACCATGTTGATCCTTAACTCCGCGGATTACTTAAACCGTCATTGACCACAGAGATAGTTGAAAAATTCCACTGCACCGTCTCGAGTATTTATATCTGTAGTATGGGACAAAAAGGTGCAAATAGCTTTGCAGTGCGTAACTAGCTAATTGTGTGTCGTCACGGCTACGACAGCGACGTCTTTATATTTATCTGTATGTGATAAAGTATTGTAGTTGATAGCTACGCTGGCTCGTGGCTCATCTGACTCTTGGATGTCATTAATATTGTGTTGGTAATGAATGTGTGGCGACGCGCATGCGCTGTGCCGTGCTGCTCACCCTGCACACTAAATCGCCAGCCAAGATGAAATTAGACTGATTTTAACTGACGCTGAGGCCGGTAACAGTCTGATTGATAGCGTTTGACGATCCATCGGCTTGACTGGTCCGAATTTATATATGTAATTCATGTCGGAGATCGCCTTTTAATTATCGAATTACGTTGGCGGCAAGTGACGGCGGCGCCTTGCCAAAAAGAAATAAAATATTCCACTATTGGCATATGTTCGAATATGGGTTTATTTTCTAAGGTCCTTTTTATCTTCTCCCATCATGCTACATTTCGGCATGGTGCCACAATCCGCTTTCCGAATACGCTCTGTCCTCCTTGCTCAATCACGTGGATATTGGGCAGTTTAAGACATCTGATTCTTTTACGGCTAACCTAACCTCAACTTCGTCTCTCGAACTAATTGAGTTCTATAACCCGTAACAATAAGATTAGACAGTAGAGATAAGTGTTTGCCAAATGGATCGTAAGTTAGACTTATTTCTGTAACAACGCTTGCCAGGACTCGTGGGTTCCTCTCATTCCCAGACACGTTCAGGGGTCGGGACTCTCGTTTTGTTCATGTTGTCAGTAACTCGTCCTGTGCCGATGAACGGTTCGTTCGAACATACTACATATGTAGATAACGTCATGCTGTCCTAATTGAATTATAAGCTCATGCCCTAGAACTGACCCGCCACGTGTCTCCCCCTCTGTTCTACTAACTAATCGTAGCCCTACACCACAGGTTTTAACGCAAGGCTGGTTTTTCTTTGTTTCCTGGTTTTCTACGCGACGAGAGAAACTTGATCGGATACTGGAGGTCGCAGGAATCCTATGTCCAGGTATACACATGTGTGTAAAGGTGCTACTGGGTATCTGTTACGTACCGAGACGAGCTTCGTCCGTGAGCAACACGCTAGTCCTATCTACTTCTGTTTGTTGTAGCGCCTATGTTGTGTAGCACGTGCACGATGACGTGACCAATGTAAGCCCTACGTTAAGTTATTCATTCGAGTAAGTCAAAATGAAGACTAATAATCGATATGCTTAGCAGGTACTCTGTGTATGTCCTTGGTCAGTACAATATGTAATGACGGTGAACAAAAATATTGCTTGCTACACCAAGCAATACTTTACGGCATACACGCCGCCGCGCCGTGCTCGTGGTTATGTTCCAACTAAGTATTTAGGTTCCTACTTGCATTGTTTGTTGTACCTGTAGCCGCGACGTGACCTCACTAATAAGTCATATTTCATCTGCGCACTCTTATTGGTCTCGCCTTGATCTAATGGGTACTCACTAATTGTACTTGCTGCTATAACAGATACTTGCGTCATGCATATAACAAGAACCTTAAAAGATGATTCTTTGCATACATAATATGGTATGGTATGTGCAAACGACCAGCACACATTCAGAATATGATTTAAAACTTTCAAATCCTCTTTCTTCATTGATATCATAAGAAAGATAAGATTAGATATAGTACGACACAAGGAAGTACAAAACTAAGATAGAATGAGGTCTAGATAACATGTGTGTCGGAATCTCTTTCTTTTGCCTGCACGGCGACACGTGGTGATCCGTGACCACCGAAATGTATGCTATACTACAGAACGTGGGAATATCATTTTATCAGCTCTAATAATAATGAGAACAACATTTTGAAAGGTTGGCAAATGTTACAAACAGAAATGTTACCTACCCATACGATACGAGCTACATAAAACAATGAAACTATTAAGGAATCCAATTTGTGGTATTCATGAACACATTAAATGATGGTGGTGAGTCCGTTGGCGTAATTAGATCCATTATGTTAATTTAATATTTGTAATTCAACGCTAATTGATCGCTAATCGGTTACTGCTTATTCTCTTAGATTATACTTTCATCAGTTTCATCCAATTCGTTGAAACGCATCCACATTAATACCATACAATGTGTAAAGACACTGCAGATGACAGAGTAGGGTCTGCGAGTGTGTGATGAGCTGCTTCCTTTGGCCCAGTCCCGGTGCCAGCGCGAAGCGCGTCCCACTGATAAGCGACGATATCGCACGGAGCATGATCCGCTCTCTCACCTGTCACATAATCATACGAGGCTACAGAACTACGTACCTACTGGATTCATGTACCTAATCTTATTACTTTCGTAACAGAACCCTCTCTTGTGCAAGGCGTTCATTTAGTCTTGCTGGAAGCGTTTGTCTGAGTAAATAATGACTTAACAGATCCCATGATTTTGAAATGATGTGTGTGGAAGACTGACGAATAAATAAGTAACGAAGTCAAAACTGCAAGTTGAATATTTTTGAAAAAAAGCAATTGGTACGAGATGTGGGAACGAGTCTGATGCCGAAATATAGGTTTTTGAATTTTTGTTCGTGTTTGTTTGTCTGGATGTACCTATGTTCTGGATAGGCGCAAAATGGCATAACGGATTAGGAAGAAATTTAGCATACACATAGTTTATAACCTGGACTAACGTAGGGTACTTTTAATCCCGGTAATACGTTCCCGTGGGATATTTTCCGACATTCACGCGCTCGAAGTTTCGGGCAAAAGCTTGCTTAATTAATAGCTTGGTAGAAAGCTTCTTTCGGAAAGCGAATTTTGTAGAACTTTCTTTAACACAGAACATTGCAGTCATCACCAAATATCATTAGTGATATAGCCCAGATAATTACAATTTTATTATCAACGTCACGCGAGCCTCCACTTCGTTTGTGTCAGTTTTTGTCTCGTTTAAAAAAACTTGTGCAATTTATAAGTTCGTGTAGTGTGTTGAAAAATGGTCTATCACATCGATATCTAAACCTTATTGGAGTCAACCTTACAATTAGATATTATCGAGGACTCTGGCCCGACTATCGCTGAAGACAAAGGGTCGTTAGTTCACCTTATCACGGTTATTTTCTTTTGTTAACTGGTTCCATTTGTTTAGACCTATTGTGGTCACATAATTTAATGATGCCTTACGTTTTTATGACGTGTCGATGCGTTTATCACTCAACCTACTTATAGTGCAACAGTCGTACGATTTGAGAATGTTGTTCATTGTGAAGAGGAATTCGAGTTTCGGTTGAATTAGAACGTTTCAATGTGTTGAAGCGAGCGTGTGCGGTGTGTGGCAGTGTTCGGTAGCCGCACTCGCACTGGGAATGGGCGTTATTTTTACCACTGTGTCGTGACGACGCGCGGCGTCCTCCGCGCATTGTCTCTCCACCATATTGTGATTAAATTTCATCTTTCCGCACATCGCGCCCTATAAACACATTCATTCATGCAAACTACTCGTAACTGCCGACGCAGACTTTATGTTCCGTTCCATTGAATTAGAAATGCGGACCAGCTGTGTACGGAATCGATTAACTATCATGTAATATGCAGATGTGCATGAATATTTACTACCATACTAGCAAGACTGCACACCGCGGCTGGCGGGCGCAGCTCCGCCTAGGTGAAGCATCATCAGTCGCATCGTTGATATCACTGCATGACAGGATGATACGCCGGGGTCGTGGACAACTGTAACCAGTTGCTGAAATTAAAGACAGGGTTTTGAAAAGTCCAAGTTCTAAGATCTTGGAAAATAAAAACCTCTATATTAGATTGTGGATTGTAGTTAGTGTCAGAAGCAGAACTGTCAGTGTCAGTAGTTGTTTGGTATTATTGCAGAATATATGTATAATATATAGTTTTACAAAATTTCTCTCACCAAATAAACAGCTGTGCGTTTGATGGGCTTTCTACCGTAAGTTAGAGCAATAAAGAAATTACGGTAGACATTTACAAAAACCTTAAATAAAAAACTTGAATCTTTAAGACTTGAGTTTTTGGTTGGGGTTAGGGTAGAGGTAGTAGGTACATTCATAATGCTCTTAGCGTTGAAGCTCGTCTATTCTTTATGTAGACGAAGATCAGAAAAGTTCAATATTCTGCTCAAAAGTATGAAAATCAAGTCATGGTCGGGGTACTTTCCCGAATATTTTGTTAGTCAGAGACTGATGGCGGCTATCATTGTTGTATGTCATCAGTGTAAGCCGAAGAATAAATCTTCCAAATTAGAGTGGTGTAAGTCAATTAATCTATAATACTTACTTAATGACAATACAATTATAAAGTGCCGACCACATTGCAATATATCAATTAGGAAACATCAAACCGGAAGACCAACATACAATAATCAATAATGTAACTTTAACGACAATAATAACATAACATTAAGTAGACTCAATTTGCCTATCAACGAGCTTCACCACATGAGACACTTGCTGCATTTCGATTAATATTTTTTACAACCTATTGTGTTATCAGCTGACTATGTTATTCTTCTGATAATTGTTATCATTTTCGCAACTTATCACTAAAACAAACAAGCGGCGCTACATTATTACAATGAAGTCTACCGAAGTCACGTTCTTCACAGAGATCGTCTGAAAAGATGTAAGAATCGTCGTCATAGTAACATCAGCAGGAGATTCAGCTTGATAAGGCAATTAAGGCTGGATGGCATTGACCGTGTGTCGGCGCCGCTCGGTGCCAAGTGCGTGCAGTGAGCGGCTGCGCTAGCGCCTGCGTGTTTGTTGTGGCGCGTAGTCGCGCGCAGTCGTCGCCGCGTGCCGTTCGCCCGCGCACACTGATAATGAAAGCCTTTCCACATACGCACCGACTTTCAGTTTCAACGCTCACGTTGTGCAAACTCGTTTGGTGCTGGTATGTAGACTGTTAAGTCGACTGTGCCGCATGCACCAGCATTTTGTATTTATTACAAACATGCTTCAAGTCACAATTACTGTTGTATTATGAGTATTTACTGCAGTAACTATTGTAACTAACTGAGAAGAGGTTGTTTTTGTTTCCGGCGCATTGGGCGTTGATTTACATTGTTTTATATTTTAAATATTTACCTATATTTATAACTTCGTTGTGAGTTTCGTTCATGAGAGGATCGTGTTTAGTACCTATTTGGGTCCATTCGTTCATGCCACTGAATCGAATTTATCTCTCAATCGTTATTAGGAAGTAACATTTTGAACTTTCTAATCGATCACGAATTCAAGACAATGAGTTCATTGAGAATCTGTATCACGCTATGAATTAACCGTTCGACATGAAAAGGTGACGTTTTGAAATGCGAGACTGCGAGAGTATCCTGCCAGACTAACATGCTTAGCACGACATTTTATTTTCGTTGCTATATCTGGCGAGGAAACACTTGAGATGCGATTTTAGGCTGATGACACTAATTTTATAAAATTCTTTAACAAAATTTTTATGTTTTTTAAATACTCGGACTAGGGAATTGTAATACGTAACAAATCTTTCCTACCGTTCGCAAAGTTGATCCCAGTTAAAAAAATCAACCCTTGTCCGTGTCTCACTCATGTCAAGTATAGGCAGTGGGCAAAGACCGACGCACTGTGAAGGTGTTGTTGTTGCTCATCGTCCAAGCTCTCCCTAGGCCAAGCTGTTTCTATGCTTACATTCGTCATGACAGGCGTTTCTAGAATGTACCTGCCCACAGCTTTTGTGAAGGCACCAGATATTATTAGACGCCGCCTCATAATTACTTCATAAATAAATTCAAATGAAACCTACGGCCGGCAAGTTCCCTATATAGTAGCATGACTCACACAGATTCGATTAAAGCGATCCATCGATCAATATTGTTTGGCCGTCCGTCTGGTTCTTCAACGTAAAACCCTTAATGCTATTGAAATTACTGAAGTTAATTTAGGATAATAATCTTCGTCTGAGAGTGATCTGTTCTGCGTTGCAATTTGGTTCACAGGCAATGAACCGTTTCCAGTCTACCTCGCAATTTTTTTACCACCCTAAAGTCACGCATTCACCTGCGAAACGTGTAGCTAAAGGTGTCATACGAAGTCGCCCGATGTCGGTCGTCTTCTACCGACATCTCTAGCGAAACGTGTTGCGGGACATTTGTGTCCTACTGAATACGAAGCTTAACGTTGAATGTCACTTGCACGTCATACAACGTCAAAGTCTATTTGAGCTGTGACAGTTAGATAGTTTCAACCTTAGTGATGTTTACGATGTTTTGCTCTAGAGTTCTTATCAAAAGTTCTTGGAAAAGCTATTACGTGGTTGAGTATAAAGGAAATGCTAACTAAAAATTTAATTTTCGATATGAAAGAATGTGCTACGTAATTAGGGTGTTGGCTAGCCATGAAAGGCGTTTAGTAAAGCCTTGGAGTATTGCATGTAATGTGACAATTCTGACAATGTATGGAGCGGTCGGGATGTGTCGCGTGGCAGCGGCGCCGCGGCGCTGCGCGGGCGCTTTGGTGTCAGCCGCGGGTCAGCGTCACGATGACGTGTGTGAAAGGCAGGGCCGCGTGGCGCCCGCCATGTGCGCGGGCAGGCTGCGCGCACGCCGGCCGCTCACTCCGCTGCCATGGCGCGCCCCAAGCACTCGCCGCGACACAACGCGCAGTACGAGCCCCTGCCGCCCCGAGGACCAGGTACTAACCCTCGCCGGCCCGCGCGCCTGCCGCCTGGACGTGTGTGTGACGTGTCAGTGCGCCCCCTGCGCCCCTGCTCCTGGTGCCCCGGGGCGCCGCGGGTGCATCGCCCGGCCCCGTGTGGACGTGGAGCGGAAGCCTCAGCCGTGTAACGTAGGCAGGGGGCAAGTCGCGAGCCATACGGTGTTTGTTTCCGAACAAACTATAAGTTTTCTTTCATCTTTTAAAAGGTTTCACGCGTCGATAATCTTATCATTTGGTGCGAGAGTTCAACTTAAATTCAGTAGAGTTAACAAAACGAAGCAATCGGAAAATGTTATGTTATAAATACGGGAATGATTTACTGTGTTATTTATTATGGATTGAAAAATCATGTTTAATTTCGAGTTCAAAGTCTGACAGACAGGACGACAGCCAAAACTGAATAACGGTACATTCTTAGCGCCATTGGATTCACTCGCTCCATAACACATACGGTTGTTTGAACGAAGCCTCATTGAGAAAGATTGGAAGGTTTGAAATAACCGGTTCGCATCTCGCAAGTCTGGGTTGTCTGGGCGTTCACCGTTAATCTTAACATTATTTTAATCAAACTATAAACTTATTGAGATCATCGACGGATTCAGTTTCATAGTCAGAACTTTCTCCGCGACAAATTAATAAAAAAAACTGGCGATGCTCGTAGTGCGTAACGTTAAGTTATCGTTGGAAGAACTGGAGTGGGTTATCCGGAGAGTTTCAACAACGTATTTTTGTTTTCAATAAAATATGTATTTTATTATCAAGTTAATTGTGTGAACCCATTGCCCACAGTCAACACCACTTGCTCCGTGGCGCAGTAAGTGTTGGTATTGACCGTTTTGGTGTGTGCAGTGGAGTCGCTGATCTACTGGCGGGCGGCGGCGCCGAGCGGCCTGGCGCTGGGCGCGGGGCTGGCGCTGCTGGTGGCGCTGGCGTGCTGCTCCGTGGTGTCGGTGCTGGCCTACGCCTCGCTGCTGGCGCTGTCGGCCGCCGTGGCCTTCCGCATCTACAAGAACGTGCTGCAGGCCGTGCAGAAGACAAATGATGGCCACCCATTCAAGTTAGTACCTATTCTCTATCACTGCTCATCTATGATCGCTCATTGTCATGTCAATGTGTACCTAACCCATGCCGTTTGCTTCAGACGCTCAGTACAAGATTAAATACGTTACGTACAGTCTCACGTTTGGTCGTATGGCTGCTAAAACGTTTTCCTGTAGCTGCAGTGCTAATTTAGTGTGTTGTGTTGTGATGTTTTCTTGAGTCAAGAAGATCCATCATGCTACTAAGCATTCAATGAGTTGAATGAAGAAAAATAAGATAGTCAGTATATCACGACGATTATTCTGACCGGAATGTTCAAACATGTGGACGTCGTGAGTTACTCAATCATCAACAATGTAATCATTCTTATCAATACACGCGTATTAAAGTGTCTCTTTGATCAGCATCAGTAATATTCCTACTCACTTAGAAGTCGACTTTTCTCCAATCACATAGCGCCAACGTTGAATTATCTCGAAGACATCTTGTCAAACGACCAACATTTCGACTCCCACGAAACTGCCAAAATGTTGACGTAAGTTACGCTTCCATTGATGTATTCCTGACGATTTTGTAAGCCTTCTCACGTACACGAGGGGCAATGGTTAATGTACGGACACACATTCCTATTATGTATAGGAGTGTAATCAGCGCACTTGTCGTGTTTATTCAGATGTTAGCAGAATTTGCGTAATCTTTCCCACTGCTCTAAGTTCGTCCAACACGTAGGCACATACTTCTGATTGTAACTGAGGTGACAACGTGCCATGTTTTAAATTGTCTTAATACGAGAAAACTGTGATCAATGAAGGACTTTAGGTTCATATTAAATTAAAAAGTGCTCTAGTTGTTTCTTACATTACTTTAGACAAAGTCTAATTGTATCTACGCATCGAAATTGTAAGGTTTCTAAATAAGGTTAAAAGACGACAAGTTTATCTTCACTTCACCTATTTGAATAGCCGACGATATCTAATTATAGCGCTGAGTAGGTTATTATTTTAGCACGAATTAGAAACTTGATTAACATACTTTTTAGAGTTCCGTAGCCAAATGGCAAAAAACGGAACCCTTATGGATTCGTCATGTCTGTCTGTCCGTACGTATGTCACAGCCACTTTTTTCCGAAACTATAAGAACTATACTGTTGAAACTTGGTAAATAGATGCATTCACAAAAAAATAGAAAAAAAAACAATAAATTTTGGGGGTTCCCCATACTTAGAACTGAAACTCAAAAATTTTTTTTCATCAAACCCATACGTGTGGGGTATCTATGGATAGGTCTTCAAAAATTATATTGAGGTTTCTAATATCATTTTTTCTCAACTGAATAATAATAATACATTTATTTTTAGATAACAAAGATCCATTGGGTTGGTAACAGTAGTCTTAACCTATGTTAGTACTTAACTAATAACACCGACAATACTCCATTTGTTTAGTATACACACAACTTAGAAACTAGTAACTTAGAATAGTTTGCGCGAGAGACACTTCCAAAGTGGTAAAATGTGTGTCTCCCCCCTGTAACTTCTAAAATAAGAGAATGATAAAACTAAAAAAAATATATAGGATGTACATTAATTACCATGTAAACTTCCACCGAAAATTGGGTTGAACAAGATCTAGTAAGTTTTTTTTTTTTAATACGTCATAAATCGTAAACCGCAATTTACCTTTCATTCTATCAATTCAACGGAACCCTTCATGGGCGAGTCCGACTCGCACTTGGCCGCTTTTTACATAAATTGTGTAGGACATACTACTTATTTTTTGCAGATGAAGAGTGACACTTTCATTTTGTTACCGTTGTACGTATTCTAGTTCAACGAGCCCGTAGGCTTAGAAAGTACAAATAAAATATTACAGATAGAGCTAGCACAGATAACGTACATAATATGTAAAAGAAAAACTATAGCCTCGTAATATTTTTGTAGAAATGTCGGAACTTTGTGTTAGAAATTGGAATGGTGCCCGATGAAATGGAAGGACCCTTCCTGTCAGATAAGAATGTAATATCATTAGCGGCGAACGGCGCTATATACTAGCTCTTGAGGGAATTATTTCAGGGAAAGTCACACGGCTGCCAGATTTGTTGGTTAAGGCTGACACGCGTAGGAAATAATTTCGAAAGTATTCATTTTATTGTAAGTATATGCGACCTCGTAACTGCTTTACTACTTTTAATAAAAACTTCCAGCAAATTGAAACTTCACTAAGGTTGAGATTCTTTTTTTAATGGTTGACGTTTTTTTACTGTAAGTAGAGTCCGAACGAAATTGTTTTTTTTTTCGGTCGAAAATCGTCGAAATGATTTTTGGTTTAGTTTTTTGTTAAGTTTTTGACTGGGAAAAGTAAAATGAATTAAACCTAAATCACACGAAAATTTACTTTATAATTTTCTCAAAGAATAAACGATTTTTAGTTATTTATAGATTTTGTGCTATTATTATTATAACGATGAACCTTAACAAAACATTTAATAATGATTTGCCGGAACTTAATATTTTTCGGCCACTGCCGAAAATAATTTTAAAAAATCGGCTGAAAACCGACAATTGGCGAAAACCAAGAACGAAATTCGGTCGGACTCTACTAGCATGTGTGATGTGACATTCAACCTTAGGGTGGTAACGCAATTACGATTACGATATTGACTACACAAACTGGTGACCTCCATAACAGGTACTGTCACTGTCACTGTACAGGGTGATCCACCAATGCATATGTATATTTTAAAATAATTTTTACGTTGGGTAAAAATAAACTTTTTTTAAGCAGTGCAGATTTTTTAATATTAAAAAAAAAAGAAATAAAAAATTATTACAATGTTTATTAAATTACTTGCTACGCCTCATAAAAATGTATTCACCTTGTATGTGAGTAATGTGCAGCATCAAGCTAGTGACATTTGGTATCAGTTGCAAGAGTGATTGTGTTTGTCAGTGCGCGTGCTTGTGTTCCAGATGGTTGTTGGAGAAAGACATCAGCGTGCCGGCGGAGCGCGCGCAGTCGCTAGCGGCCGCCGCCACCGCGCACCTCAACGCGGGGCTGGCTGAGCTGCGCAGGTACGTCACACTCACACGTACACACATACATACAGTACAGAGACATCCGTGTGCCGGCGTTTAAGTATATGTAATAATTCTAACATTTATAACTAATAATATTCAAAATATTTTCTCAATTATCTAAACTTACTACTACTTATGTCAATTCTCAACATATCAAAAAACTTCCTATTACACATTCAAATAAAAGTACAGAGCAAGGCAGGTTACGTGTTGCGCTGCGCACAATGCGGTCGTTGTGCATTAGTTTTATTTCTAAAGACGTGTTTCATAAAAATAAATACCTAATAAATTGTACGTGTCAGGCAAAAGTACTTATGAGATATCCCAAAAAATCTGTCATATCATACAAATATCTCATTAGTACTTTTGCCTCCTGAATGATCTCGAAACGAATTTCTCCGCTGTACCGTGTAGTGGTGTGTGGCCCGGGCATGCGGCACTCGGCTCTAACCCACGCGCGCTGTGTTGCAGGTTGTTCCTGGTGGAGGACCTGGTGGACTCGCTGAAGTTCGGCGTGCTCCTGTGGTGCCTCACGTACGTCGGCGCTTGCTTCAACGGCATCACGCTCATCATACTCGGTCAGTACACACCAACATCTTTTTAAATGACTACAGAGTGTAAAAAGCCCCGCCACATACTTAGCTGTTACCTACGCATTCTGTACATCAAACTCTAAAGATTGATGAAAAATTATTGCTGGAAAATTACTTTTATTTTTGGTGTGAAAAATCGCTGTTTTCGGCAGCGGGCAATGTTGAGTTGAAATGTGGGGGTAAGTTAAGTTATAACATTTAACTTTGACTTTCAATGTCTCCGTAACCACTAGCTTCCCGGGGTACCTATGGTCCAGTACAAAAAAATAATCACAATGACGGGGAGTACAAGTTATTCTCGGCTTCGTTAAGCGTCTTTTTACACCTGGTATATGTGTCCTCTATACCCTCGAAAGCGCCGGGTGGACAGCGAGGGATAGGAATTAGGATATAGACCTAGCGGAACCAGAAATGAAATGAAATAAGACTATTTTTTCACTCTTGATCTAAAGGTTGACGTGTTGTGGATAGTAGGAAAAATCGTCGTATCGGTCACTCACTGCCACTCTTTTCCTAAGGCTCAAATCACACCGAGATGGCAGCGGCCGGCAGCGAAGCGGCGAGCAGTTTCAGTGTCATATAGTCTTAAACTTTATCTACATAATTAAAAGACCAGTATCGGTCGAAAAGGTCGCGCGGCCACTTGCGTCCGCCCACGGCCGCTCTCGCGGCGACACGAACAAAATTCTGGCGTCCCTGCCGGCCGCTGTCGTTCCGGTGTGAATCGGCCCTAACTCCTGTGAGACGAACCGACGCAAAGCACGGGCACGCGATGTGTCCAAAACGATTCAGTCGATGGACATGAAGGAGAAGGCCTGTCGTAGTTAAATATTAATCTAGTATCGTGATATACTCATAATAATTAAGTACACTACATACTTAATTCGATGAAAAAAAAAATCTAATCAACTGCAAATTAGAATTGCTTATCAGTTATCATCAACTAATTATATTGGTTTTCTTTGGAAATCTAGTAAAAAGTAAGGTGGTCACTCTCGGATTCATAGCGTGTTTACGTTTAACGGTCCATTGGGCAACCGTCTCGGCTCCAGTCGACTGTTAAACATCTTGACATTTATCTGAAGTAACAGCAGCGCACGACGGACTGATCTTCACAGAACTTGTTACGAGTTGCGCGATATAGAAACAACATCACGCCTGTATTACCTGAAACAGTAGTCAGTAGCCTGAAGTTATAGTACACCCATATTTCGTAAGTCCCATGTTATACGGGGGCTAGCGTTGTTTCTATTAACCGGGTAACAGATCCTGGATCGCTATTTCCTGGTGGAAAGCCTTAACACTGTACCCGACCGAGTCATGAACAAAGTAATGCAAATATTTTTGTTTAATTGGTGTCAAAGCCATACATATAAGAATGGAACTATTAGGTCACGGATCATAAACAATCGTACGCACGTGACGAATGGCTTATTATCACTGATTGGAGTTACAATCGTAAACAGTGCAGACCGAACGGACTCGTGTGAGTCTATCTAGCAGGCCCCAACGAGATTTATCAACAGGCGCTTTTCATAATGACATTATTTTGTACCCAAAGAAAATAAATAGGATATATTTTGTACCTCGACAGTTTTTGATTGAATGACGTTTTTATGAAGTGTCTAGCTAGCGGGCCCCTTATGATTATTTTTATTGTTATTATAATTTCAGATCGCCCAATAGTGCTCGGAGTTAGAAACTATTATGTACCATACAAATCCAAAATTTCAACTTTCTGTGAGCAAGAAAGCAGCGCAAGCGCGCGAGTGCTTCAAAAGATATTCGTAATTTACACAAACGTCCAGCCAGCGGGCCCTTTCTTAAATCCTACTCTTTTATATCATCTAATCGTTTTAGGAGCTTGATACTATTGTACCTTAAAATCCAAAAAATTTCAGCATTATGCTGAGCGATGGCCGTTTTGCGTGAATGTGACGCAGGTTTACCCCCAACTTGTTTTTTTTGTGTGTTTATGTCCTTTTTTCATGCGTCATGTTTGCCGCAAATAAATGCATTTTCTTTCTTTCTTTCTTTTGACTTTCTGTGAGCTATACTTCAGAAGATATTCGTTATCTAAACAAACGTCCAGCCAGCGGGCCCTATTTTTAATACTACTCTTTTATATCATACAATAGTGTTAGGAGCTTGAAATTATTATGTACCTTACAAATCCAAAATTTCGACTTCCTATGGGCTTCATAAGATATTCGTTAATTAAATAATAAATAAGCGTCTAGCTACCAAACCCCTTTTCAAACATTATAGCTACTTTCATAATCACACAACAGGGCTATAACACCAAAACTGGGATTATGAAAAAGAGTAGCTATTTTAAGTAAGACGCTATAATAAAATAACATTAAAATCCGGATTAAAACAAATTACATTTAAAACGTTAAAACAAAATTAGAATAACAACGACCAAGACGTTATTGTATTGTGCAAACGCAAATTTAACTAGGTCCGTTGGTTGAATACTTATTTAATTAACGAATATCTTTTGAAGTATAGCTCACAAAAAGTCGAAATTTTGGATTTGTAAGGTACATAGTAGTATCAAGCTCCTAACACTATTGTATGATATAAAAGAGTAGTATTTAAAAAAGGGCCCGCTGACTGGACGTTTGTTTAGATAACGAATATCTTCTGAAGTATAGCTCACAGAAAGTCGAAATTTTGGATTTGTAAGGTACATAATAGTATCAGTCGGATACTGACCGCCGAAGCGGACGGACGTGCATTGTCTCTAGTCTCAGTTGATGCCATGTGCTCAGCAGATGTAACGGTTAACGTTGAGTTTGAGTGTCGCATTTAAAATTGGAACTGTGTTTCGTGTGGTGTTCTGTGGGTGCAAATTAAAACACTCTAAAACGGTGGTCAAGTGGCATACGTGCGTTCCTGATCTTCAGCCCGAAGCTTAGGCTTTTCGGCTTTCCGGCCGAGCACCCTGGTGACGTCGAGCGAGCCTGAGGGCCCTTTGCCAGTCTGGTGAGATCTTTCCGTATATGTCAGGGATCTCCATTGGAAGCCGATTCGACGGTGTTTTAATTTGGACTTTTAAAGCCACGCGCGAATTCAACGACATTTTAACCCATAGCTGAGTTTTAGGAAAATTTTTTCATATTATATATAGGAGAAAAGGACAAAATAATACGCTTTATTATTGTAGCCTAGTATACGGTACGGTACCACTCTAGATTTCCTACTTCACGCCAATCTCATTTTAACACTGCTAAATTACCAAAACTGTCTTAAATAAGTTAACAATTTCCTAACTTGTAAATCAAGTTTGTATGACCACGCGAGTTATATGACACCCGCAGCGGAACAAAAAAGAAAACAAAAAACTACCCCGAACCCTTATGCTTGCATAACAGGGTATAGTTCCAAAAATCAATAAAGAGCGAAGCTCATAATCAGACAGTACGCTCTCTCTATTGTTTTCTAAGCACAAAGCCGCATATGTGACGAAAAGTTCTACTAAAACATCAAAATAATGGCCAAAATTGTGCGCATGACAAAAGATGGGAACTGTTTGTTTAGGGCTTTAGCCCATCAAATAAATAATATAATGGGTATAAATTTCGACCACAAGTCTGTCCGTCACGATTTGGCTTCATATGTATTGGAGCACCGATATGACGACAGAATTCTCCTAGCACTTCTAAATAATATACAAGAATTCCTTCCTAACAGCGGTCTCTCCCAGGAGCAAATGATAACAAATTGCACAACCATGCAGTTTAACAAGGCATTCTGGGGCGGAGAGGATATCCTAATCGCCGCGTCTGAGTTCTATCTAGTTAATGTGCATGTGCACACGGATACAAGAAACACACTGGTGTATTCACCTACAGTGAACCAGTACCCGGCAACATACACGTCCTCTACAAGGACCAGCACTATGATAGTTGGGTCATGACCGACGACGAACATTACAAAGATCTAATGCAAGAACCAACCAATGCCAAAACATCACAACATACTAAGCCTTTAGTTAACGGACAACCCTCGAAACCCCAGTCTCAAACTAACGACACCCAACTGACTGGCTCATTAACACAGTATGAACAACATACTTGTTGTTCATACTGTGTTACATTATACCTATATACTTACACCGTTATCAGACGTAGTCGCAGATGCCAATGGGTTCACAATACTAAAAACCATCCGTCTACCGCAATAAAATACGCTTGCCCAGAATTGCGTATTGCAACCTCGAACGTCCGTGGGGCCTCAAAACCGGCAAAAAACGATGAAATAGATGCCGAACTTTCACTTAGAGGCATCCATGTAGCCTGCATACAAGAAACAGGGATGAACTCAGGAGCATACAACTCCACACACTACGAATGGCACCTCTATGGAGCCACAGGTAAGACACACCGGGGACTGGCAATTTTAATCAAAAAAGATGCCCAAATTGAATTAGTTAACATAAAAAAGGATACAGACGCAATGTCAGCTACTCTTAAAGTCGACAGGGGAAATGACACGCCTGCTTCTCTGTATATAATCAATTCTCACATCAACAGTCTTACATCATTAGCAAACAGATCCTTCACAGACTTATTAAACTTGATCAGACAAAAACCAAGGAAATGTACGTTAATCATTCTTGGCGACTTTAACGTACATATTGGTCGCCATGATACACAAAATTACCAACGCAAAGGGCTGATTCAACAAAATCTTCTCCATAACTTCTCCAACTGCAACGGCGAACTGTTAATGGATATAGTCAACAGGGAAAAACTGCAAATAGAAACGACAAAAGCGAGATCATCATGCAGGCTAACATGGTCAAAGGGCACTCAAAAGTCCCAATTGGATCACATTATAACGCCACAGGCTACAGAAAAACTCTTCGAATTTATTAAAGGTGAATGGGCCGGTAGGTGCATATCCCACCAAAAAATAATCTGGGGTTTGCTAAGGACAAACCGAATTTCAAACAAAAAAGAAAACACAAAGCACAATAATACATAATGGCAACAGCTACCCGCGAAGGAGGCAACAATAGTGGCTAAGGATATCCAGCTATAAACAATGCTATTATGCCGCCCTCAATAGCAAGTTCACCAAAACAAAATACCAAGATTGCATAACAAAAAAGCTAAAAATATAGGAATCATCTCAACGGACGAAAACATCGAAATACCCTGGAATACCATAACGGAAGTATTAAAAGCGGCTGCCCAGGAAACTTTAATTCTTCAGCCAGTTCTCTCCAGGGATCGACTAGCTCTTGCTAACCTGGAAAAGGCTAAATTCTTACAAAGCAGGCAACCAGATACTCCAAATAAGCATAACCGCGTAAAAGAATGCCAGGCAACACTGCAAAAGGTTAAATATCAGGAGGAACAAAAAGCATGCAGGGCCTGCCTCAGCGGACTGGGGAAAGACCACCCAGCGAAACGCTGGCACAACAGCATGCAGATGCTGTACTTTTTTTTTACAGGAGAAACAAACTGCAAAAAAACTTCGAAAAAGATCTACACAATGTACCGATGACCAAATGGGAGCAAATTTAAAAAAAATCCGAGGGCCGTCTTATACCAACAGTTAATATAAAAAAACCGATAACCGAAGTACAAGGTGCTGGACCCACTACAGATGACGTAATGGAAATCATCAAGAAAATGCGGAACGGGACAGCTCCCGGGTCTGACCAAGTAGTAATCGAGCTCTACAAAGCGGTGCCCCTAATACTACAGGAAGCTGTCACCAAACACATGAATAAAGCCTGGACACAGAACGAAGCACCTGACACATGGCTGGAGACCGTGCAGGTGCCAATCCCAAAAAACAATAACCCTAAAGATGCGAATGACTATCGCCGCATATCGGTTTGCAATACGTTACAGAAGCTACGCTTCATACGTCCTAAAAAAACTAGATAATATAATAACGGAATTGGTCAACTACCAAGCGGCCTTTTTTTTTTAGACCTCCAATTAAACGAAACAAAAATACGAATAAGGGACCCCATAGCTACACAGAAAACGACATACGTGACCCTTAATGGCATAAGCTTACCGACATGTGATGAGATTAAATACCTAGGTAAACTTATAACATCTACATTAAGCAGAGCGTAGCAAACAGGCCATAAGAAACGCCAAATCGTTACTACCATTCACAAAACACTCAAATATGGACTGGAAATTAGCCAGACTCATGTATCGAATGGTGATCGTTCCGTGCATGATACATGGTTTGAAAGTATCGGCACTTACCAAAGCCAAGCCAAGACTCAGAAAATATGAGCGAGTTATCATGAGAGATTTGATAAACCACTCCAGGAATAAACCGAGACAAAAGAAAATGCATGAAATCTTAGACGGAAAAACAGTAACCAAACGCATCAAGAATCACAGGATGTGCTACCTCGCACACATACAGGCGCCGCGTACCACATCTGCTGCATGCAGCAATGGAGTACAAGGCCAAAACCAAGAAGGTCGGTCGACCTACGGTCGACCTATCTACACGTGAAACGACAACCTAAAACAGGATATGAAGTACTTCGACAAGGGAATCGATTTCTGGATGGATACGGCTGAAGACAAAAACAAGATCAAGATTGATGCTAGTGAAATATACAAAAAACCCGGAAACGGATAGTAGCGAGAACTCCCGACGGCGACACCGAAAACAGAAACATGTAACACAACATAACACAGCAGAACAAGGACATACAAAAGAACCGAGAAAGCAGTAGAACTTCGCCAAAAGATTCACGGGTGAAGCTCGACCTGAAGCACCTGGCCGCGTAGTCTTTAAAAGATGCCCATCCATAGACAAATATCACCCATCTCTCCACTAATCCAAGGCTTACTCTAGGATGTATATCCGGCAGGCTCTTAAATCCTACCCTTTCCTACGAGAACGTCTTCCTTACAAAAACCGCGCCCCCCGGTCTACTTCTTGATATGCAATGGTCACTGTATAGAGGTATGAGGAACAGGGTGTAAAGTTCACTCATACTCTATAGAAAAGGGAGGATCCTCCGACCAGACGGGTGTTGTGTCTGGCGGGCAGCTGCCCAACGATTGATGTTGGCAAATTGTATCTATGCTAATTGCGCGGTAAACTCTGCTTGCGAGATGCAGGATTTGCGTGACGTCAGTATGACGCGTTCGCATGTGGCGTTGTAGATACCGCTACAACTGTAGCACCATGAACATGAGGCTACAGGAGCTAGTGCAAATCTTGGGGTTCATTCGATTAATCGAGTCTGGTCAAACCACGCTGGGATCGGTGCAATTCATTCATTCATTCATTGTAAGGTACATAAAAGTATCAAGCTCCTAAAACTATTATATGATATAAAAGACTAGTATTTAAAAAAGGGCCCGCTGGCTGGACGTTTGTGTAAATTACGAATATCTTCTGAAGTATAGCTCACAGAAAGTCGAAATTTTGGATTTATAAGGTACATAATAGCATCAAGCTCCTAAAATGATTATATGATATAAAAGAGTAGGATTTAAAAAAGAGCCCGCTGGCTGGACGTTTGTGTAAATTACGAATATCTTCTGTAGTATAGCTCACAGAAAGTTGAAATTTTGGATTTGTAAGGTACATGATAGTTTCTAACTCCAAGCACTATTGGGCGATCTGAAATTATAATAACAATAAAAATAATCATAAGGGGCCCGCTAACTAGACACTTCATAAAAACGTCATTCAATCAAAAACTGTCGAGGTACAAAATATATCCTATTTATTTTCTTTGGGTACAAAATAATGTCATTATGAAAAGCGCCTGTTGATAAATCTCGTTGGGGCCTGCCAGATAGACTCACACGACACAGGTTGTAGTCACACGTCCTTTAACAGTAAAACTAATACTGCTATGGTATAATTATAGGCTCTTGAAATATTATGATCATGAGTACATAGTCAGCGATTAAATTTGAAGTAAATGAAGTCTTAATTGCTTGCTATTCAGTCATTGGGAGGGTCTTGGTCTGGAGACAATAATAATAGCCTGACTCCAAGTAAGAAGAGATTAAAGTGGTATCGGAGAACTGCCTTTGTTATATACGATAACATGGTTTCAATATTTGTCAGAAAGCAGTCGACGATAGTTAAGTGTTACGCGATTTTGAACCATGTGTTGTGTAAATGTAACTACAGTACTTGTTTATATTTTTTTCAGTATATTTGTAAGTAATAGCGAGTGTTTTGTAATGTTTGCAGGATGGATAGCGCTGTTCACTCTGCCAAAGGCGTACGAGATGAACAAGGCGCAAGTGGACGCCAACCTCGAGCTCGCGCGCGGCAAGATCAACGAGATCTCCGCCAAGTGAGTCATATTACCTACTACTACTTAGGGGCCATCCATTTTATCATTTTGTACCTGGGTTGGCGAACCTTAATACAGAGTACTATGTAACCCAGCTGGGACGCCAAATTCAGTTCTGTAATTTGTTACTCCTTTAATTTAACGATCCCTGATTTTTTATTTATAAATTGGCCGTCACTTACGTTACACGTTAAGGGGGAGGGAGGAATCAACATAGTACGACATCGTGTGACAAGGAGGGGGGACGAGTCATAAGCTTCGTCATATCACATGTTTAAATGCAAAGTATTAAAACTTCAAAAATCATAAAATTCGAGTGACGTAATTCATAGATGGCCTCTTAGTACCCAATTATGCATTACAGCAAGTACAGTAAACAATTTACGTTCCATTACTGACAATATTCAGTTTTATTTAGTTTGCAATACATAATTTTTTAACTTTTAGGTACTAGCTCTACGAGTACATTGCCATATTAGAAAGCTTTCGACAAAAACTCTCAGTAAATTAAAACTTCACTAAGGTTGAACTGTCACATTGGTGTTGAAAACTTAAATAGACCTTGACGTTTTATGACTTGCAAGTGGCATTCAATGTTAAGGTGGTAATGCAATTACGAGGTGGACTATACTACAATATATTTTTTTAATTGAAACCTTATGTCGCTTCCAGTGCAATAACATCATCATTATCAAAGAAATCAACAAAGCCTGTTCATCTGTAAAGTTATCTATTATTTGAATATCAGCCCGTACTATGATCGCCTAGTGCAGCCAGCGCAGGGCAAAGGCCTCTTAGTTTCAAAGAGTGAGATAGACTAACATAATACATATTTACATTCAGTAATAATTTTGTCATGTTGTACGTTTCTGAATAATAATCGTGGCAAACCATACAATGGTCCCGCATTGTATGGTTTGCAAGTCTCCTCGCAAGCTTGCGTTACGTAAAATGATATTGACATTTTGAGTCAGCATTCTTTCCAGTTTGCGTGTAATCAACATGCAGTTGTTTTACTCTTAATAACAAAATATTGGAATATGTATTTATGTAGCTATTGTTCAGCAATTTCAACAATGTCCCGTGGTTGGCTGTGAATAAGTTATCTCTAATTTCATACTTATGAATCAGGTCTTGTTTTTGAAATGTTAAAGAACAGCGTAGTTTGGACCCTTCGTATGCTGAACGTGGATCCACGCTGGCTTTTAAATTGTTTCTGCAATTACGGGTTAAATAAATCTATTTACTTTCGAACTACTGGTTGAAAGATTGAAACATGTTTATAGGCATGTTAGTTCAAACTTTCTATGTTGTTTGTAGTTACAGTACCTACATAAGTTTTGTAGAGCGTTGTCTCTCCCTCTCAGATCACAGACTCTTCCTAAAGCTTGATATGTAGGCAGCCTGTAATTCCTCCTTACATTGCTACAACACATCCGCACCCCTCACGTGTGTATGTTCCTACGTGTAATGTTTGTACTGCCGATCACACCTCAATTCCATAAGCGCCGTCTAAATTCACTTAACAACAAAACATAAATGTGTTCTAATAACAGCCATCGATATCAACCTTGGAGTAATACATTACATTCAATTATATTTGCCTGAGATATACAGGCTTTTTGTAAAGCATGCGCGGTTGCTATCAGATCAGGCAGCGCAGCACACTCTTTCATACTAATGTTGCAGGCATGCGCTATTCATGACGTAATGTATGTGTATGACAGGTGTCTGTAATGTGCAGTAAGGGAAATTAATTGTTTAGCAGATTGGTATTGCCATTGACTGTCAAATAATTCCAGTAGTGTTTTGAATATGCGGGTAATTAAGTTGTTACCTAGTCAATTTGCGTAGCAATTATTTCCCCTGACTATCCATGATGCAGTAGCAGGTGTACGTACCTAGGTGTGATGTGTCGGTGCAGTAACGCGTGTGTGTTGCAGGGTGCGGGCGGCCGTGCCGCTGGGCAGGAAGTCGGAGAGCGAGAAGGACAAGTAGGCGAGCGCCTCACGCATGCGCGCTCAGTACTTCACTGTTTGTTATATTTATTATTATGTACTATTAAAGATAACTACTTTACGTGTAAAGCTTTATGAGACGAGTCATGCGGAGATTATTGTATTTGCTTTTTGAAATTTTAAATTAAAATACTGTCGAACCGACCGTTGTTTTTATTTGTTTTGTTTTGTGAACCCCTCTCAGTTGGATACTATTCCACATGTAATCGATCACACTCAATAGATCAGTGCAACTTCACTGTGAAGTGATCTACAACGATGTACAGCCAGGGAACTTGATTGTTGAGTAGATTGACACACTCCATCAATTCGCCGAGTTAGCCATTTCATAGGACGGAAGTTACAACGAATGAAAGTTGTGGTTGTGACAGACACTAGTTGCTTTTCCGTGCTTATCATTTTCAAGTTCCCTGACTTGACAATACTTCAATGAACAAGACTAAATACGATGAATAGCAGAGCGACTACGGGTGCAACCCGCACTGTTCTTGCGAAACACTCTGTCGATCACAATCTGAATCATTTTGTAAGATATTGCTATGATCCATTGCTACATTGTTCGACAAATATTTCCGCTCAACAATGTAAATAACAGTATGTGGTTGAACTGTCAATATGAAGGACCGACCGAAGGTTCGGCTAGTTTCGGCCAATAATTGGCCGAACCTTCGGCCCCGCCGAAACTTCGTGAATGGTCGCGATCATTCGGCTAACTACGAGTAAGTGAACGTGATTGCTAGTTCTTACCAGTGCGTCTAGCCAGTGATGACCTATGGCACTGAAACGTGGTCGCTCACAATAGGCCTTATTAGAAGGCTTAAAGTCACCCAAGGGCAATGGAGAGGGCTATGCTTGGAGTTTCCCTGCGTGATCGAATCAGAAATGAAGATATCCGCAGAAGAACCAAGGTAACTGACATAGTCCAAAGAATTGCCAAACATAAGTGGCAGTGGGCAGGGCACATGCTCGCAGAACAGATGGCCGATGTTTATTACACGTAATAAATGCGTATTTTGATTACTTTAAAAAATGTGTTTTCATTTTGTCATAAAAGCATAAAAATATACGCGCGGCTCTCTGCGCATTTTACTGAATCTTTGGAAAACAATGACGGAATTGTAGGTAGGTACCCGACATATTTTTATTTATTTATAAGAATACCAATATAAATTTTCTACTTAATTGAATAACACATAAAGCTACATAAGTGTAGCCACACTTTAAGTACAAAAACTTAAGCAAGGGTCTTCATAACGAGACAGTAACCTCATTACAAAAAAATAGTTCACTTTAAATCTCTCTCCTGTAAAATTTGAAAAGAAGCAGTTACGTCGATGTTTCTCCAAATGAGCGACGTGTTAACTATGTATACAATATGTAACAAAAACCCTGTCCGATCCAATAAAGGCGTATTCCTGGTTCAACATACGTACTAGAAAAAAATGTTATAAAAATGTAACTCATAAAAACCAAAAGTTATTGATTTTTTATTTTTATAATCCATGCGAAATTTAATACTGATTACGGCAAATTTTCATAAGTTGACAACATTCCACCCGCCGGCAAAATGTTTTTATTTTTACCTATTTTTATTTCAAAGAACACCGCCCTACACTGCCACGTTGTTAACACTCTTTCAACTAGTCGCCGACTCTTTGATGTCGCCGACTGGTTGCCTACCGGCGCGCTACTTGTTGCCAGTCTTTCGTGGAGTAGAGATGGCTTTCGATCGGGCGTCCTTACGTATCACGTACGACATTGTTTCGCGAACAATGTCGTATTCCAATCAGGATTATGTTAAACAAATAGTTTATAAAAGAGAGTGCGATTCAGAAATCGAAGTCAGAACTCGGATTGTGGCAGCTTTCGACTCACTTAAATCGGACACAAGTGCGCTGCAAAGAGTATGTGCAAAATTGAAAAGGTTTCGAATGTGTATTAGTGTTGGAGGTGGTTTTTTTTTTTTAATCGATTCCTGACCACCTGCCCTTTGGGCTTAAATGAGTAGGAAATGTGGAGTACGATCGCCGAAGTATGCAACAACAACATGTGAAAGTTTTAATAAACTGATACCTGCAGTCGATTAGAACATTGCCAAAGCACATCACATTTAAAAAAAGTCCTTATCAGGGCAACATTTAATTCAATAATTATTTCTTGATAAACAGAATTAGGTCACAAAATATAGAGAGTGCGTCTGAAATCCGGATCACTATGCCAAACACTACAAAACAGTATCAGCTGATACCTACGCGTAGGCAGGTATGACGTAGCGTAGGTTTCTTTCGTTATAAGTTTGTTTGGCGGCACGCGACAAAGCAGGTTCATGACACGGGATCATACAAAACAAACCGTCACGCTCAAGCGGCTTCTTTGACACAAAACTTTTTAACACGTGAACTTAGCGATCAGTGTTGCCTCTGATCGGTTTTAATTTTTATTTAAATTAAATTATATTCACTGGGGTAAAATAATAATCTCAAATCCATCAAATGATTACGTATATGTGTACGCAGTACGAAGCCGAACAGGGTTTTTGATACATATTGTATATTATTATGCGTAAAAATACAATAGATTTAACATGCTATAAAAATTCAAATAAGTTTCGGTTTCGGCCGAGACTGGGATCAAGACCGAAGATTCGCTTTCGGTTTCGGCTGAAAATCCTGTTTCGGTCGGACACTAGTCAATATGAAAACCATTGCAAGAGCTACTAATTTTATGGTAAAGTCAGCTTATAAAAGATGTAAGTAGGTATTCATTGACAAGAATTCATTTAATTGTCCAATATTTGTTTCATAATTTTGTATAAATGTATGTACCTATAGTAAAAAAAATACATCTTTTCGAAGCTGATTGTATAAAATTTGTCTCAAAATCTCGATTGGCCGCGCCTGGTTGCAGCTACCGCCAGCGATTAACGAGAAACAAGTAAAACTACCAACTAAACTACGAGTTGGCGAGCAGCGAGTACGTGATGGCCACGAGCGATTAGTATCGCTTGTATGTGTATGTACCAAGTGTGAGTCTCTCTAGAGTGTTCTGTCCGCCAAGCGAGAGTTGCTGAACGAGTACTCTATTTGATAGCTCTTGTCGCGGCGACGAGTACTCGTCGGCGGCGGCGGTGTGAACAGTTAGCGATGAACTAAATAAATGTATTTTATTGACACGGAACCTGCAATCTTTTGTACATTTCTTGAGCTATAAAATAGCCATAGCTAGTAGTTTCCTTGTCGTCGGCGCGGTGGAATAGGTGCCTTAGTCAGCAGACTCAATTTCGTATTTTTTTGAGATTGTAGGTACATTTGCGGCGAAGAGAGACATTATGAGCACGTTGTGTGCGTTATAAAACTCAGCAGGTACTGCAGGAAGGTATATAGGTAGGTAGTTACGGAAGGTTCAGACTGGTAACAATTGTACTACAGAAAGCCGTCCTCACTCGTTGACAGAGAATAGTGCCTACTCTATCTAAAAATACAAAAAAAACACGGTTCTGTTTTACTGCTTTACTATTGGCGGACTAAACCAAGGCCGCAGCAGGTAGCCGCCAGACACTGCACGCAAAATGCAGTCTTAAGAGGGGTCACCGTGAGCGTTGCTGATAGTACCTACCTACTATGTAGTATGTGACTAGTCGACTGTATATTTTTCTATCTAAACATTCTTGGATACCATATTAAGTATGCCAATCTAAAGTTAGCATAATTAGCACTTTTGATACCTACTAATTATTTATTTCTTTAATTAAAACGGTTTAAAACAAATTACAGAAATTAAAGACAGTTTGTTTATACACATAAAAGATAAAATCATCAACTAAAAAGTTAACAACACCTTCAAAAATCCCTCTCACAGTAGGTACTGACATGTCGACAAAATCTTCGCCCATTCGTCCGCAAAGATCGAAAAAACAATCGATCGAACAGCTTCAAGAGGTATATGTACTGTATGTACATACTAGTTTATACCATATTTCGGTAAGCAAACTCTACCCGATTAAGAGAGGGTTAGTCGATTGAGCTGAAAATTGAATCTATTAATGTCAAACTATTTTAGGATCACTACAATCACCGTATTATCTTTTTAACGTTTATTTTCTTATTCGATTTTTTATGAAAAATGACTAAGACTGGAATAAAAAATGATTTAAAAAGTGTGTGGTCGGGGGACCCCCGTCAGGAACGAAGTTCTGTAAGGATCATTCTACAAAAATTACTTCTTAGTTCAGTACCTATTGAGGTTATACAACCGGTCGCGCACAATGCTCGTCTGCTCGGATCTCTATATGTATTATTATGTACTCGCACGCACACACTCGTATATAATAGAAAGAGACAGAGAAAGGGAGTGAAAGTCTCATGGAGGGGCATCACGCTTTTTCCTTACGTGACGATTTCTACCAGTTACCTCCTTCCGCAAGCCGCCTTAAGGTTCTTCGTTGCAAAAAAAAAATTAAACCCGGAAACTAGATATATAGGCTCGATTTCTTCCACATGGTATCTAATATTAGTACATCTTATTTTTTTACTTTTTTTATAATATTTTATTTATCTGTGTGTTTATACCATTTAGGGTAGACTTCGATCAATAATAGTACTAGATTCCCGATAAGCGCTTCAAAAACGCCCCGAAAAATAAGACCACGAATACTTTTGTGGTCCTATTTCAAATTAGTATGGTCCAATCATAGCCAATATTAAGACGTCAAAATGCCGCTGTGCGCGTTCATAAACTGTGCAAATAACCACCGTAACACCAAGTTTTTGGAAGGAATATCTTTTTTTCGGTAAGTTTATATCATTAGGAGTTTTTCATAAAATAAAAACAGAATTAAATAGTAAATATAATTCAATTAGCTAATATTATAATTTATAATTGTTTGGCCAATGTTTGCTAAAACGCAACAACTAATAAATCAAACATCGACTGTTCTTGAACAGGGAATGCATGGACTAGTGTTGTTAATTTATAATGTTATTTTTGTTTGTAAATTTCCTAGTGACCCATTTCGCAGTGCAGAATGGGTATCTATTGTCGCGAAAGAAAGAGGAGAAGAAATATACAACCCTTAAAAAAAATCGAGAACTTATTAAACTAATTATAGAAAAATTCATTAATAGAAGATTACATTATATTTGTAAAAAAGAAACCGCTCAAATAAAAATGACTTCTAAAAGACAGCTTTATAACAAGCTGAATCTGTATAAAGATAATTAAACATACTTACATTACTATTTTAAATACTTGTGTATAAAGAATACGCCAAAAAACACGTATTCTTGAATCCCTCTAATTTTTTTTACTTTATTTTATTTTTTGTTAACTATTTGTTGTAATAGCGGCAATGTAAAATAGTATCTACTACTTTTTTGAATCGGCTGTATGGTGGCAAATATTTTTGACCGATTGAAAACGAACCTAAAAAAAATATTATGCCGCTCTACGTCTTTCAATACTTACTGTGTTCTGAGCATTGAAATGTAATACCAAGAACTACGTTTAGTTCCACAATAGAATAGGCACGAAATTGTAAACAAAATGTTTTTAACCTTAACTTAGACTTTAAGTTTTATTTTAGAATAAATATTTTTGTACTGATGACGTTTTATTTTCAAGCGACATTTTAAATATATTTTGCAATGGTAAATAAACTTTATGTTTAAGCATGGTTTATAATAAACTGAAGTTGTTAATAATATTAAACTTTTTTCTAAGAAATGTAGATGTTTACGTGTGTGCAATCGTGGCCACTTGAGCGTCTTATTTTTGTTCCTGATCCTTAATCTTAAATTTAATACTTATTATTGATAGAAGGTGGTAGAAGAATTTACATATTTTTAACTGATGATCGCTTTCTGTTCCTGTCCGACTGATTTATAGAAGAACCCATAACCCAGCTCACAAGTCAGAGGTGATGGTCTCTATCGCTATAATTGTTATTAAGTCGGGTAAAGTCGGAATGTGTACACGTACAGGTTAACTTATATTGCCTTAGTAAATTCTAAAAAAAGTGTATATCACAGAAATCTCTCTGGCTCACTGGGGTGTAAAACGCCCTTAATTACGTGGAATTTACTGTTTAAATTTCTGTCCAAATCTCATTTGACTAAATGTAAAATCGCTTCTAGTCGACTAACTCTGTTCTATTCCCTTTTAGTTTGGTAATTGGACAACCTTAACCTTGTAGACTTTGAACAGCTGTTGTCGTCATGTGTAGTGCTAAGTGCAGTGTGCTGTCATTCATTACTGTCAGAATCATTTCAGATTCAGGAAGAAATTCACTGAACATAGGTAGTTTAACAACGAATTTAGTTTTGTACTTACATATTTATTTTATTAAGTTCCAAGTGTCAGCCGACGTCATTCAGGTCGATTTTCGACAGTGTAAAAAAAAATAATAAGGCAGAGAGCCGATAAAGGAGAATGATGTAAGGAAGTAAATTTGTACGCAACATTGAAACTCTTGAATGAAATATTTTGAACCGTATTGTGGTACCGAACGGACAACAAGTGCTGAACAAGTGCCTTACAACTACAGCATGGCGAGCAGCGTGAGGTTTGTAAATATGTTTATAAACCAATGAATAGCACCAGTGTGCAGTTTTGTGTGCCTTGTCACAGAGTCTAGAAATTTATGTTCACGTTCCCTTGATGTTTCTTTACAAATTATTCTGCTTTTATTATTATTTAATAATAATTACTAAGAAAGGCCTTATTTAATTTGTGGAAGCTTGTGATGTATGTGATGGTAAGTGCTAATTGTACATTAGTTACCTAGATATTAGAGTGTAAGCTTTTTGAAGAATAATTAAATAAATTACACAATTTGCAGTTCCCAGTTCCTTAAAGTATATACTAAATAGATATGATATTACTAACATATTTAAGAACGAATTATTCATTGAAATAATTTTGAAATGACTTAGTACTTACCTGGTAATAAAATGACTACTAATGAATTAGTAAGTACCTTTTGTATTAGATCTCACTACAGTCATTGTTATGTCCAGTAAGGATCTGCGGGTTGTGACGCCTCCTCTGTACTGTAGACACTCCTCGGTAGTGCTGAGTCAGGTGGAATTGAAGTGTTGTGGTTTCCAGGTGACAAGTCTTCTGAACTATCTTCTGTATACATGAGGGGATAATGCCAGCTTCCTTTGCACAGTATGTAGTTATTTTCACTATTCTATCTATTCAATAACTTTTGCTAAATGTGGTGGGTTGGTTTGCGTGAATTGTACTAATTATCCAGTTGACACACAGTAGGCTTCAGAACATGAACTGACTGCTATTGTATTGGCTGATTGCTCACCAATTAGTTTCAATTTAGGCTCGAGTTTTGGTTCTTACATAACAATTTATGCTATTGATTTTATTCTTATAAAGTCAATGGTCAGTGTGTTTGTTCTTAATTCAGTGTCGCAATATTATCATCTTTATGGTGCAACTAAGTCTTCTCATGTGGTACATCGAAGTATACAAATGGTCAAAGTTACACATCCATTTGTAATTTAAATAATTTGTTTCTCAAGGCATCATTTAATTTCTTTTGTGTATTGTTACCTGTGATAGGCTATGTTGCATCATATCGCGTTAGACAATATTCTATATAATATTCAATATTCTCAGAGACTGGTGCATGCAGACCCCGCATGTTACCACTATCCTCAATGTGACAACTGTAGGTGTGTTGAGAACATTGGGCAATTCCTAAATACCTGCTTAACTAACAGGCAAATAACTGTTAACTAACAGGCAAATTACTATAACTGGATCTTCTTATGGGTTTTTCTATAGTATAGGTATAGACTATAATGACTTAACTTTTAATAATACTAATACATGCTGGGTCGGGGCTATCAAGTCATCATAAATCAATAACTACTAATGGGAATCATTTGACTGTTTCTTAGCAGATTTTTATGTTTATGACAATCATAAATTTTATTGCTAATAATTCAGAATAGGCAACATCGGCTCAATTGCCAAAAAAAAAACTTCTCATCCTTCAAGGCTTATATTGTTACAAAACATATCTCAAGACTTATCTCTTCCATTGCCGTCAAGAGCTTGCGACATTGTTTATTACATTAAATATGAATATTAACTTAAAGCCGGCTGTCTTGCCGGTTGTTTGTGTTCACTGCATGTACAGTCACCAAAGGAGCTAAGTAATCAGGGTCGTGGATATAGTTGAAGTTTAGTAAGGAACCGATGGATGTTTTCAAATGAAATTTAATTTGATAAATGAACTGTTTGTTTTCTATTAATTAAATTAAATTATATTCGAAAACATCCATTGGTTTCATACAAAACTTCAACGATATCCGACGATCATTGGTGACTGTACTTGATAAGGCAAGAATGTACCCAGATGCTCCCAAATACGAGCTTTGTCAATATTGTGAGATATATTCTGTAGCAATGGCGTCGCTTCCCGACGGCGTGCATGTCAGCGTGCAGTCATCTGTGAACACCACAGAGCTGTCTGAAGGCGACCGCCCGTGTGCGCCAGCCAATCTATCGACAGACACGTCGTCCTATGGCTACCGCCGTACAGGTCAATCTGATGATAATGTTGTATCGTCTGCAGTTCACCGATGTGTCTGTCGATAGATGGCGTGGTGTGTGTTCCGCTTGACCCATTCCATGGCACGTGTCACAGCTAAGGGCGCGCGGCCGGCTTGCGGCGGGCGGCATGGTCGCGCGCCGCGCTGCTCCGCCGCGCCCGCGACTCCCTGGCTCTGCCCTGTCGGTAGGTATCTACTAATATTTGTGTACACACCTTATCAAACAAGTAGCACACCCTGAGCAAATATTTCAGCGGCCGAGTGTTGAACAACAGCCTCCCGGCTCCTGACACCAATCATATCGTATTTACTTATGTAGATATACGACCGTGCTGAATGCTGGCTCGTCGGACCGTGTGCTCTTTATTCAGACAAGACTTGTTAATAAAGGTGGTTGTGTCGGAATTCATTAAAAAAGCTAACACTACGTATTCATCTCTCGTTCGACTGTTGCGTCACAATACACTGCAGCGTATAATTGTTCAGTTAATTATCAATCAAAGGGAGTGATAAGAACTGGTCTGCGGAGACGTTCGTTTTTTAAGATGTAAGTGGTCGTTACATGTAGCTCAGTTGTCGGAGAGCCCTGCTCTGCTGGCGGTGCGTCGAGGAGCTGAATGTGGCGTCCTGCGTGCGTTCGCGCACGTCCTCTTTACTAACTACGTTACTAACAAGTTTTTCTTTGAAATGGATGACGGGTATGTTTAATTGTGCACTGTTTCATTATCTCTACTATAACTCGTTGCATTCACATAATCTAGCAAATTTATTCACTTTATTGTTTTTGTGCTAGTTAGTTAGTTTCCCTAATGTTATACATAGGTACCTACTACCCAGTGGCGTAGCTCATCCTAAAGGGGCCCTGCATCAAATGTTTTGGGGGCCCTTTTCACCTGACTGTGGTGTTGAAGAGAGCGAAGGTGGCCCCGTCGTAATGGCCGCGACTTACTACATAGTTGTTGGTCGTAGGTTCGAACCCAGGCAGGCGCTTGACTTTGTATAAATCATTTTATCGCCACTGTTCTCAAAACGGTGAAGGTAACCATCGTGAGGAAACCGGCATGTCCTAGAATAAATAATTTGTGGTGTATTACGGCTCACTCCCTCTCACAGAGAGGCCTATGTCCCAACAGTGGTAAAATGCAAATTATGTATCACCTTTATTTTTCTGTTATTTTCTTCTTCTCCGTTTATATATGTTTGTTCATAGATATTTAAATAAATACATAAGGATTTTAGGTTTTAATTTAAATATTATTTTAAAAATGTCGTGGACCCCTGCGGCTCAGGGGCCCCGTATCGTTGATACAGCTGATACAGCGGCGGCCCCTGCTACTACCTAGTTAGCGAACGAGCGGTTCCTTCACTTGTGGTATGACGCTGGTCTATGTATGTGTTGTATAGTTGATATGAGCGACTGCTGAAACTTCAATTGAACCAACTATGATGCTATAGGGGCTGTCGTCCATCTCTTTACAACTTACATTGTATTAGAGAACGGAGTTATTTATTACAAAATTACAATGTTTCAACTAACCACTCATTTACATCGTAATTAGTAGGTATAATATGATAAATTAATAATTATTTTAGCTATTGTTTTAATTGTGGCCGTGACCTCGACGATTTGTATTGCGTCTTGCGTCAAATTACGTGTCGTACGAGTTATCACAACTTCTCACAGTAACAGCTGACTGACACACAATAATAACTTACATGATATTGTTCTGATAAATGTTCGCGATCCACGAATAATATAAATGACTTACTTAACTTATGGCCGCCGCCGCATCGTGCCTCGTGCAGCAGAACATGGTATCGTAATTAATGATGGAAGGTATTGTGTCTGGGCAACGCCGACGCGGCGACGTTCGCTAGCCTCGGACTGCGCAGGACAGTCGCGGACTCGTATTCGCCAATAACACGTCTTCATCGGAACCCGCTCTAAATATTACTATATCTATAATCTGTCGTCATGTACAATCGGTGCTATCGATAATTACTGCTTCATATTTTAGTTATTTTATCGGTTTCCGTACAGTTCATTATCAGTGGGCGGCTCCGTTGCACGAACACTCGAACACGACGTCCCGTACCTATCACTTTTGCAGTTTATACTAACATGTGGAATACAATGCTGGTAGCATGAAGATGATTGATAGACGGCTGTGTAAGGTCAGTGTGCACTATCTGTTCAGCAGCTGCAGTTGTCTCCGCGATTGCTTCATCAGCCCATGCTCGTGGACACCCGTCGCTAATCTTATCAGAGCGCTATCTTAAGCTCACTAAGTGTATATAAAGCAACATTTCGTACGTCTATTTACAGTGAGAAGTTAGCTCACGATAATTCGTACAATAACGTAAACAAATAGACTTTCTTATCTATAAGTTGGTATAAATACAAATCGTCAGCATCGTTGCAAACCGCTCTGATATCACTCGCCAAACGCAGTGCAGTGAAGCTAGTGCTGAGAGTGTAAGCACTCGTCGTGCCGCAGGTTGAACGAGGACAAGGAGAGCTCGCCGTGTCTTGAACGAGGAGACGGAGCCTCCGCCAAGATGTGGGGTGCGCAGCGACTCGTGGCGCTGGACGTGCTGATGGTGTTCTGGGGCATCGGCACGTGGCTCGGCGTCAACGGGCTGTATGTGCAGCTGCCGCTGCTGGTGGACCGCCTGCCCGAGGGTTGGGCGCTGCCCTCGTCCATGGTGATGGCCGTGCAACTCGCCAACAGCGGCCTGCTCCTGTACGCGCTTATGCGCCGTTTTCTGCCCAGCATCAAGGACGCCTTCTACATTTACGCACTGCTGGTGATCGGCACGCTGGCGCTCGTGCTCAACGCGTTCCTGTACGAGAAGACGTCGGTAATCGGCGGTGAGGAGCGCTCCGTGGCCTACCTGGCGCTGACTTTCTTCGCGGCGCTGGTGGGCTGCACCAGCTCCGTGCTGTTCTACCCGTACCTGCGCCACTTCCGCGATGTGTACCTCGCCACGTACCTGGTAGGCGAGGGGCTCAGCGGGTTCGTGTCGAGCCTGCTGGCGCTGGTGCAGGGAGTGGGCGGCGAGCCTGAGTGCCTGCCGTCGGCCGACAACAGCACGCTGGTGGCGCACTACCCGCCCGCGCGCTTCGACACTATGGTGTTCCTGCTGCTGCTGGGCGGGCTCTCGGCGACCAGCTTGGCTGCCTTCGTCGTCATCAACAACTACAAGGGGTTCCAGACGGAGCGCGTGGCGCCGGCGGCCGCGGCCAAAGACGACGAGGCCACGTCGGAACGGCCGTCGCTGCTGGCGCCGCGCTGGGTAGGCGTGATGCTGCTGATGGTGCTGCTGAACGCGCTCAGCAACGGCGTGCTGCCGTCGGTGCAGTCGTACTCGTGCATGCCCTACGGCACGCAGGCGTACCACCTGGCGGTGACGCTGGGCGCCATGGCCAACCCGGCGGCGTGCCTGGCGGGCGTGTGGCTGCGGCCGATGCCCGCGCGCGCCCTGGGCGCGCTGTTGGTGGTGTGCGTGGCGCCCTTCGCCTACATCTTGGCCACCGCACTGCTCAGCCCCGCGCCGCCGCTGCAGCACACCGCGGCTGGGGAAGCTTTAGTTGTGAGTATTCATTTAAAATGTATTTTTATCCTATTCCGCAGAAAGTATCCAGATAAGCTAAGTAGCTAACCGAAGCCTTACATCTACTGGCTAGTGGCTACTTGTTTCTGGAAGTATATGTCTATTATGCAGAGCCGACAGGTGATTCCATAAGCTGCTCTTCGGAAACTCTTGTGAGATAGAAGTCTGTTAGTTCGAGATCTTGTCGTGAACAATTTGTGTGTTTATCTCTTAGGCCCTTTGTTCACACACGTTTTTCTTGCCGTGAAATACTACGTTTTATTCCCCGTGTGTAGGCACGGTCGTGGTCGTCAGTGTTGTAGAGATCACTACGGAAGCTTGTTGACAGACACATTCTTTATTCCCCGTGTGTAGGCACGGTCGTGGTCGTCAGTGTTGTAGAGATCACTACGGAAGCTTGTGTAGGCACGGTCGTGGTCGTCAGTGTTGTAGAGATCACTACGGAAGCTTGTGTAGGCACGGTCGTGGTCGTCAGTGTTGTAGAGATCACTACGGAAGCTTGTGTAGGCACGGTCGTGGTCGTCAGTGTTGTAGAGATCACTACGGAAGCTTGTGTAGGCACGGTCGTGGTCGTCAGTGTTGTAGAGATCACTACGGAAGCTTGTTGACAGACACATTCTTTCTACTTACGGCACGGCTTATATGCCGTACCATAAAGAAACCGTCCCGTGTACAAAGTGCCTTACGGTGCACGCGGGTCACTCCGTGATGTTATCAAGCTTCATTAACATTATCTAAATTATCCCAAATTACTATCAGACATTCACACACACACACACACACACACACACACACACACACACACACACGATCATGAGACAACTTTGTGATGCAGTATATAATTGAGTTTTGTATGTATTTGTGGAGGCCTAGTAGAGTTATCTGATTTAATACTAAGATAAATATTTCCGTCAGGTTGCACGTCGACGTTCACATATCTGTGAATACAAGACAGTCCTGGTTGTGCTGTTCGAGATAGTGATGTTAGAAGATTTACGTGTTCTGCTATTCTCTTCGATAACAATTTCGCATGATAATCTACTTTCGTCGTCGTCTGCATCTTCAGAGAATTTATACTAGATTTTAACTTTGGAGCTAGTTGAGTTTGCTATCAAATCAAGATCCACAAGACCACGAGTTTTTAAAATGTCTGGAATCGTACGCGACACTGCCAGCACTCTCGGTGGTCCTGCTCATAGGTGCACACAAAAGGCACTTTTGAACGTCAAAAATTAAATTTAAATAAAGCGGTCTCTGCGGTAACCTATTTCTTCTGCCTCGCGCACTGTACCCACTATCATTTCACTCAATACTGCGTGAAGTCATTATTTTTCTTTTAACAAGCCAAAATCATTGTTTCTCTTTAGCATCAGGCCGGAAAATGCTCGATTGTTCTGAAATTCATGCAAATATCGGTGACTGATTGATTGACTGAAGCCTGAGTTATCATTATAGTAGGTAATAATTGCGTTGATTAGGAATTATCGGTCGTATTCGCTGGCCGCTTACCATTATCGTGGAGATACCATTGAGTGTTAATTATCGTAACATGCTAGGCGAGCTGTCGATACTTCCAGAGTGAATCCGTGCGAATAGGGATAATCAGACTGCATAATACTATATTATAGATGCAGTGCCTTGGCTTGGTGATATGATATTCTATCCTGAAAATAGGAGGAGCTATTAGAACTTTTAAGTTGTAGAATAAATTACCCACTTCATTATTTGGACGGATATTCTCAATGAAATTGGTATAGCTTTAGTGGCGTCTACTTGGTATGACATAACAACCGCTGTATTCCTCGAAGGGATGAGCAGAGGTATAGATATAAGAAAGTATTTTTTTTTATATTTCTATGGGCAGGGTGCATTTAGCATTAAATAGGTCTTTGATAGTAATAAATAACTATCCTGTTATGAGCCGATGGCTTTACCGGCATTTGATTATTCTCCTTCGATTATGAATCAAAGCAGACAATGGTAGTCAATCATTTCTATTAGCGATCTGTCGAGTGTCGTGAGTACATAATTATTATATATTACATTATAGGGTCAATAACACTTTTAAAAACACTCGACGAAAACACAACGTAATAACTGATGAAGGTTCTATACCTATTTTGCAACTATAAAAATTTCTAGATTGCATAACTATTTCCCTAACGCGGACTCACCCGACCTTGACTCGAAATTCATTTCCTACTCATATTTCTGTTAGCGACAAATCGTTCAAGGAAAACTGAGGTTTTGTGTTCCAGACTATTGCGACTTATTGCCCGGCGCCAATCTCTTCGGGTCGTGGTCTGATGAGTTCGTTCGGGAGTCATCTTTGTCATATTTATGTAGAGGAAGGGTTAGGGGTTTTTTGAATGTCAGTACCTAACCTGGTGCAAATTTGTTTGGTAGATGAGGGTTGTGTGAAATTATTGGAAGAAAATGGCGTGTTCGTCGTGACGTAAACTGGCATTTATTTATGTAAGGCAGCAAGGAAAAGGGCAGGAGGATGATTGACTTTTAGACACTAAACCTGACTGTGATGTGTTCGCGACGAATGAAACGCGGATCATATCAGCATGTCTGGAGTTCTGTGAGAGAATTAGCCGGTGGCAGTTTTATATTAAAATAAAATAAATACATGAAGGAGCATTGCCCCACTGCTAGGCAAAGGGCTCTTTAATCCAAACGTCTACTGACGTTGGTGCAAGCAGTCCAGCCGTTACATCAGCGTTTCCTATTATACTTGTGTTTGCTCAAACTTGCAGTGATTTTCTGGTTCGCGTGGCACTGTTTCACTTGGTGGTCACTGGTAAATAAATGCTCGAAGGACCATGTAGAAAGTAGTGCTCGGCGCTCTGGTGACGTAACACTTCTTTCTCGTATTGATAGGGTATGGTGTGTATGGTAAAAGTTAAAGTCTCGAATTATAAGGGAAATAGCTATATTGAATCATTATATATTATATATATACATTATAATTATATAATACGAAAAAATATAGAAAACGGCAGGAGCTCATTGGGCATCAAAAAATATACGTAATAAATAAACGAATAGACGACGAGTGACTTGAAGAACATAGATTTTGAAAAGATTACGGATTCTTGCAGATTGACAGATGTAATCGAGGCAACCAATTTTTTTATGTCGTGATTACGACATCTAGACGTAAAATAATTTTGAAGCCTTGGGTAACACCGGGCCTGTTAGAATGCATGCGAAATGACGATTTCGCATGCATTCTAACAGGCCTGGTGTACAGTACACACAGCCGGTGCAGTACAGGTATTGATGATGATCAATAACATATTAAAATCATTAAGATTCCAAATAACGAGGTAGTGCCGGTAGTACTTTGCACTTGCAGAAGATACAGGATTTTTTGCAACGATATACAGGGTGTTAGGCGGAGGGTCAGCCAAACAGGGGCGTTCGTAGGTAGACCCATTTATGAAATACATATTTAGTTTGAAGACCCTAAAGGTTCTTTTTTTTAGTCATAATTTTTGTAGTTTTTTCAATAAGTTCCAAAATTTTAGCTTTTAACACCTGTAACATTTATTTTACAAGTGTCTGAGGTTTTCTCTGTATGTTTTTGGTGTAAAAGGCATCCTTGGTCTAGCAAATGCAATGGTAGTTGCAAATAAGAACTGAATAATTAGTTCTGAGCTCTCAAAGTAAAAGGATTATCACTGGAAAAAGTGGCTTATAGGAAAGAGCAGTTATATGTACATTGAAAGAAGATTATATAATAAAGGGAACAAGTCTTGTATTAGGCAAAAGTTGTTACAAGAAAACCGGTATGCAAGTACATTTATTGACAAACTCGGTGAACTATATATATTCTAACACATTTAATGAAAATAAAATAAATACAAAAAATAGCAACAAATCTAAATGGTTAACTACGGGAATAAGAGTCGCTATTAAAATGAAACGGTTTCTAAATTTTTTAGACAAAGATAATTGTGACGTTTCAATAGTAAAATATTGTAGTAATTATTTTAGGGTACATAGAAAAGTAGTACGACATGCGAAACGACTAGTAGTAAGTACGGAAATAAGTCTAGCTCAGAATTCTGGAAAAGCTATTTGGAAAATTATAAATAGTAAGAGGAACCCTAAAAAATATGTAAATGTCAATTTGATACTCATGGATAAAATAAAATAGTTCATAATCCCTCAGTAGTTGCTAATATTCTATTGGAAAAGTTCTGTAAGAATTCGAATTTTATCATGAGTGACATTAGGCAAAATTATTACAGCAAAAGAGTATTTACAAAATCATGGGATTAGAGTAGAGGAGGATATGATCTTTGAACCTGTTATATTACACATATTGAAAATTTTAAACTAATTAAGATTATGGATACAGAAAAGTCTTTTGGCCATGATGAAATTCCTATGGCTGTCATAAAAGAAAACATTGATGTATTAGCTGGCCCTTTGGCCGATTCAATAAACGAATAAGTAAATAAAGGTGTTTTACCTGAGCAACATAAATTAGCTAAAGTACTACCTATAGGTACATAAGAAAGGCCTTAAAACAGAACCAGGGAATTATAGGCCTATCTCTTTATTGCCGGTATGTTCTAAAATATTTGAAAAAATTATGAATGTGAGGCTTGTGTGTCATTTGAATAAACACAAAATTATAACCGACCAATAATTTGGTTATCAAAATAATGTAGGAACAATAGATGCTATTGACATGTTATTATTGATGATGTAGTGGGTAAGTTGAATGCTAAACTAAAAGTAGCAGGACTGTTCCTCGACCTAAGTTCTGCGTTCGATACAGTGGAACATTGTATTCTTCTGAATAAGTTAGATTTCTATGGCATTTGGAGAAATGTGCTGAATTTATTCAGATCCTATTTACATAATCGAATGTAGTATGTGGAAATTAAAACAGTTCCAGAAGATGGGCATGAAAAACTACACAAATCAGACACAGTTATAATAAATAAAGGCGTACCACAAGGATCAGTTCTAGGCCCCGTCTTCTTTATAATATTTATAAATGATCTGATAGCTTACATGAAAAGTATTTCAGATGATACTAAACTTGTAGTTTTTGCCGATGACACAAGTGCTATGATAGCTAGCGACAATATGGAAAAAATTTAGAAAAGAAGATTAGTTTTATCCTATGTGCTCTTGAGAAATGGTTCACTATGAATTATATAAAACTAAATCTAAAAAAGACGCAATGTTTATTATTTAAATCGACCGTGAAGAACAACGATATGTCAAAGTACATTTATTAGGGAAAAAAGTGGATATTGAAGACAACGTAAAATTTTTGGGGGTACAAATAGATGAAGTTTTAAATTGGAAAAAGGAATTGGAAGTGGTCACTAACACTATGAGTAGTGCTTGCTATGCTCTCAGGAGTCTTAGAGATGAATTAACCATTGCTCACCTTAGAATGGTATATTTTGCACTCATAGAGTCTAGACTTAGATATAGCATAAAGTTTTGGGGCAACAGCTACCAATACAATATAAATGCCGCTTTCGTTATACAGAAAAGAGCCTTGAGAACTATGCTTCGCATTAAACAAACGGAGTCTTGTAGAGATCATTTTAAGAAACTGGACATTCTCACAGTTCATGCCTCTATATTCTGGTCCTGCTTAGTCATTTTATTAAAAATATCCATAAGTTTGAGACAGAAGAACAGAGAAATATCAGAATAAAAACGCGAAGAAAGGATCCACCTAATTTCATACAGCCTAAGCTTAATGTCGTTAAACATGCCTCAAGAGTGTAATCACTAAATTTGTACAATAAATTGCCTGTACAATGTAAAAACTCTATGAATCCAAATGCATTCAAGAGAAAATTAAAGTCATTTTTATTGAAGAAATGTTATTACAGCATAGAAGAGTTTCTCAAAGATAAAAGTAGTTCGAACTAATAATATGTGATTATATTTTAATGACTTTAAATGATATACCTAAGTATGTAACATTTTATCATGACATTGCATCTTAATTAATTTTATTAACATACATTTCTTTGAATTCAATTTATATTAAATTTTGAACTAATATTAAGTTACATTATTATAATTACTAATTAAGACTAATAATGTTGTGACCAATATGGAATGTAATTTATTTTTCTCTCTTTTCTGGCTTTACGATGATTACTTAATTTTGTGTTACATTTATTGTTATTGTTAAAACCACTGTTCGACACAAATGTAAATTTGTTGATGAATAAATAAATAAAAACGAGAAAAAAACTCAATAATCCCAACTTTGGCTTACTAAAACAATAAGAGGCATCGAGGAGATCCATACCTAAGGGGAAGTGAAACTAACCATTATTATTAGTTTAACATTCATCATTATTTGTTATGCTTATTCTTATTTTATGTTGTTATGTAGATACCTATTTTGTTGTATATAAGAGAGCCGGGTGATCTGTAACTCAGGACCCTCATGGCTCGGACACTCTTCTCTATTTAAGGTTGTGCATTATCTCTGTGCATAATCAGTGCCTCTAATATGATGTTGAGAAAAATAAAGATTATGATTATACCTCCTTGATATATATCCTATCCAGTGGCTATGTGGTTGTAGAACGTAGTGTATAATGAAGTGTTGTTGTCCTGCAGGTGATAGCGTGGGTGGTGGTGTCGGGCGTGATCTCATACGCGCGCATGTGGGTGTACGGCTGGGCGCGGGCGGGCGGCGCGCGCGGCATGCGGCTGTGCGGTGCGGTGGGGCAGCTGGGCTCCGTGCTGGGCTCGGCCAGCACCTACTTCGTGGTCAACTACACGCCGCTGTTCGTGCAGCCCGACGCCTGCCCCGCCATCTCCGCGCTCTCGTTCTCCAACCTATAGTGATACAGAACTTAGATTAATAATATAGACTATTTATATTGATGTTATTTCACTTGTTTTATTTGTTTCCTCAATAAGTGCAATTTAATGGCCGAACTTGGATTTAAACTTTGTTCAAAACTTCAAATATTTCAGGTCGAAAATAATATCTATTAACAAGTTTAGCAATGACATATATTTTAAAGCAAACAAAAATGTTCGATCATTCGACTCCTCGATGTTTTTTTTTTTTTTTTTTTTTTTTTTTTTTTCTCGATGGGAAATCATCAAATGACCCCTCCCGCTCTGGGTGGAGCAGAAGGGAGTGTCAGACTCTTACTGACTAAAACCCACCCGTGTTCCTTAGCCCTTTATGTACCAGGGCAGCGGTAACCCTTTCGGACGATCCCGCTACCCCGGCAGGGATGGTTTTGACTTCAATATTCGATTCGATTCCATGTATTTAGGTGATAGGTGAGTCCCCGCAGTAAGTTTTTATAAGTTTCTGTAACATGTTGCGCAACAGTTATGAAATGTAACGCAGGTTACGGGAAGCTATGCCCTCGCTGTGCGCTGATAACCGATACAATGTACGGTTCTGTTCTCTATAATCCGTTAGTCGCGTGGTAAGCATTTATATAGGTACTTAATCGCTGCAGAAGATTGTCTGTCTACACTTAACCTTATTGAACTACGGGTATCAACGAGATGGGGACAAACAATGTACCCATAGATTGAGAATGTAAACAAGGCCTATGCCATAGTCCAGTCTTTGGTTTATTTTACAGTGATACAGTATCCACTTGTACTTCTTCGACTTCTTTGTTCTTCTTCAATACTGCTTATGGCTGCTGCTTCAATAAGCAGGTGCAGTCCAGTGCAGCATAGGTGGTACCAAAAGTTTCTTCGGGACAAATTCTTTCACAAAGAGCTGTGAGTGCGACTGACACCCAGAAATGATATGGTGACTATGTATCTAGACGAAAAGATCATTACAAACATACGGCAAGACGAGCTCTGACCGGCGGCGATCAAAGAAACAAGGGAGGGAAGTTTAGCACACTTGCGGTTCATCTGTTTGCTGATTCTTTCCCACAGTTGAAATCTAGTAACTTGTGAGTAGGTAAGCAGTAAGCACAAGCAGGAAGTTAAAAGAAACGCACATCGATTATTATTGTTGCGGCGAGCATGCTCCGCTCACAATTGCTCTGAAGACAGCGGTAGGTATGTGATCTGCCTAGTTAACATACTTCATCATTATTGACTGACATCTTTTTGGGGGGGAATAAGAGACTATTGTATAGACTCATGCGATTGTTTACCTTGACCCTGACCAGCAAATGGTAATATCTTCTTGTTATATTCAATTAGGATTATTAAGCGAGCTATTTTCACTCATTATGCGACATTATCTAATGCTACGTAATAGTAGACAAAGATTGCTCCACAAACACTCCGCGTTTTATAATGATCGCCAATCTAATGGGCTTTTTAAGGAGAAGTAGGTAAGTTATTATATTAACAAGTCCATTTTGATTAGAACGTTGATTGGCTGGAATACCAAAATAATGTCAACATTAATACTCTTTAATTCTCATAACTATCGATTTGTATCTGTGATGTGATGACAAACTACATGCGCAAAGACAAATATCAAATGAAGCGGAAAAAAAAAAGCAGCCAAGTGCGAGTCGGACTCGCACACGAAGGGTTCCGTTCCACAAGGCAAAAGACGCTGAAAAAACACGTTTCTTGTATGGAGACCCCCCTTTAGTTTTAACTTTATTTTATTTTTATTTGTTGTTATCACGGCAATAGAAATAAACATTTGAAATTTTCACAGAATGTGTATCTATTACGGTTCAAAAGTTACAGCCCGCTGACAGACAGACAGACGGACGGACGGACAGCGGAGGCCTAGTGATACCCGTTGGCAAACTTTGGGTACCTACGGAATCCTAAAAAACTAATGATGAATGAAGTAATGAAAAAACTTAATGGAAAATGTCAGTTAATATGGTCATTATTGCAACAGCGTAAGTACAACACGTGGTGAGATATTTAATGGAACTGGTTTTTAATAAAACAAAAGAGAAACAAAGTTTAATTTCAAATGTCATTGAAATTAAACTTTGTTTCTCTTTTGTTTTGTTTGTGGTTTCGAATGTCGAGATATTTGTATAATGAATGACAATTCAAAGTTAATTGTTTTATTATTGGATTGACCGCATAGTTGTGAGTGAACACTAGTTAATAAGGGGAAGGTTTGTTTCTATAGTAGGCACAGGTAACATAATATATAATAAGCGTAAAATAAGATTACGTTGAGCAAATAGGCCTTCCCCTTAACTACCCGCCTGGGTCCACGAGCGGCGAGGGGTTGCGCCAGTGCGTTACTGCGCACCCGTCTGCCACCGAGACAACATGGAGCTGATAACCTTCATACTGACGTACTTCCTCACCAAGGATCTGTCCATGATGACTGCCTTCATTTGCTGGACGCCTGGTAATGCAGATAGGTTTGAATATTTTATTTCAAACAAAAGTAGGTACCAATCGAACTATTGAATAGCTGTTAGACTCTTTAAAAAATTAAATCCTCCATGGCGTGTCTTTTCTGAAAATTAAAAAGTTAAAAATAATTTAAACCTGACAAGAAGAACCCATTTTTTTATAAATAAAAGCGTGTGACATTGTGAAAGAAAAATAATGCAGGTGTAATATTCTAAATGTTCTTTAATGTTCCATCACAATGTAACACGATTTTATTTATAAAAAAATGGGTTCTTCTTATCAGGTTTAAATTATTTTTAACTTTTTAATTCTTTTTAATAACAAGTAATAAAAGCTTGTTTTTAAAAAGTTTTTTTTCTTTTAATTTAATTTTATGTTTTTAGTATTCTTGATGCGACATTTGACTACTGCGTAGTTCGTAGCGCGTAGCAGTGTTTTTCCGTTAATGAACGAACGAACTTATTTTCCAAAGATGGGGTCGCATATTCACGTCCACCAAACCACCACCACTCACCACCCATCAAAAACGTCCACCCATCAAGACGAATCAAACTCGACGCGGTTGTGTCGCTTAATTACTGAGTTCTTATGGCCACCTTCCAGCTCCATCATCAGACCATGGTTACCATCTAGCACCAAAGAACTCGTTAAGACGAATCAAACGAGTCCAAACTCGATGGGGTTATGTCGTTTAATTACTGAGTTCCTATGAGCATCTTCCAGCTCCATCATAAGACCCTGGTTACCATCTAGCACCAAAGTGCTCGTCAAGACGAATCATACGAGCCCAAACTCGATGGGGTTGTGCCGTTTAATTACCAAATTCATATGGCCATCTTCCTGCTCCATCATCAGATCAGCTCCATGTTATAACAATTTTGCATTGTCGTCCGATTTACACATGCATGCAAAATTTCAGCTTAATCGGTAACCGGGAAGTGGATCAAAAAAATTCAAGATTTGATTACAGACAAACATCGGGACAGGTGAAACTAAATAAAAGCTTGTAAAAATACTAAGCGATGATTTGGTACACAGGTACCATTCCTGACGCAGAAAATGCTCTTCTTCCTTTTTATGTAGTAACATCTAGCTCGTCACATATAAAGATATTTCATCAAGTAATCTGTTCGCTTATTCTTATAATTTAAGCAACTTTCCCCTAGAACATTACAAACAGTACATTTTTAGAGCAACTATCGGAGCTTTACCGCACCAGCAACCGTGCCAGCGTGCGTCTGGCGCTGGTCTCCGACTTCCTGCGCGCGCCACCGATGACCCCGCGCGGATGGTTCCCGGAGGCCATGTTGCTGGACCTCGCTTGTCCCGGCGCCGACCTCATCCTGGGCCAGGTACCGTCCAGATGACTAGCATCTTCCTTCAGCTTTATGTTTGAAGCAATCGGAGTGGTAAAGTGGAAATTCCTCTTTTGTTTTTGTGTATATTGTACAGTTAGTTGTATAAATTAGGGCCGGTTTTTCAATCTTCAGATAACTTTTATACGAGGAATAAAAATTATCAGAAGATTAAAAAATTGGTCTTAGTATGTAAGGATTGTAGCAGGTGGCTTTCTGTGGTGTCTACCTACCCCTGCCCATGGGAAGTAAGCGTGAGTTTATGTATGTGTAGTATAAGCATAATCATGTTCCCACTGCTGGGACACAGGCCCCCTCTGGCTCCTCTATGTGAGAGGGAGTGGGCCATAATCCGCGGCCTACCCAAATGTCCTTTCTTTGGTATTGTTCGTCGAATCGTTAGGCTCCTCAAGTTCTGAGTTGACAAATGCGTGCACTGACTGGACTGGTCCACTCAATCTGTGTGGTTCTTTTCTCAAAAGGCCATTTCAGACACCAATCTAATATAATTTCAGATACAATCGTCACATGATCTGGCCAAGATTATGTCTGGACTTTAAAAGAGACTGTGACCTCTGAGTTTGTTTCGGCCTTTCTTCTCAGAGTAGTCATATAAGAAACGCCGAACTCATCTAGTTTAAAAAAAATATGACTGACGAGTAAAAGTGTTGAAAATAAATAATTTATTATTTATCCACCACGCGGACCCAGAGCGGGTTGGTAGAGGTCGCGTGTCTTCGAATTTTTGGTTCTAGGACATGACGGTTTCCTCACGATGTTTTCCTTCACCGTGTTGAGAGCAGTGGTAATGAAATTATTTACACAAAGTAAAGTGCCTCCCTGGGTTGGAACCCACGACCTACAACTCGTAAGTCGGGCCCGTTACCTCTGGGCCAACGCTGCTCTCTATGTGTGTCAAGTGTGTTGTGTGTGATGTTATAAATGTGTAAAGAGTTCGTATCATAATTTAGCTAAGTACTGTTATTTTGTTATTACGAGGCCGGAGTGATAAGTCTGGTAAAAATCTATTTTGGAATAAAATGATCGCAAATTGCATGGAACCTCAAGGAGGTTCCATGCAATTTGCACACATGCACACATGCAATTTTCACAACTCTTTTGAAGGACTAAATTAAAATTTTCAGCCAGTACTGCCGGTTAGTTTTTTTTTGACAGCCATTATAGAAAAACAACTGACCACGATTTTGCAAAGATGGAGAAAAGTGAATTTCGTGTTGTGATTAAACATTATTTTTTGCGCAAAAAAACTATAACGGAAACGAAACAAAAACTTGATAAATATTATGGGGACTCTGCTCATTCGATCAATAATAGTACCTCTGCTCCGTCGATTAAAATGATTCCAAAGACATTAAATTATGTACCTATCTTAAATCTCTTTGAATGATTCATAAGTAGTTCAACGATTTTCGGTGTGGTCGTACAAGTCAAGTGATGCTGTGCGTCCAGGACGCCCAGTTGAGGTCACTACTCCAGAGATGATCGCTAAAATCCACGATATAGTTGAACGACCGAAGAGCAAAAGTGAGGGAGATAGTCGAGATAGTAGGCATCTCCCACGAACGTGTTCGCAATATCTTACACCAACATTTAGATATGAAGAAGCGATCCGTGCGATGGGTGCCGCGTTTACTGACTGTTGATCAAAAACGCATGCGTGTGACCGCTTCGGAGGCAGGTTTGGCGTTGTTTCAACGGGATAAAACCGAATTTTTGCGTCGTTTTATAACAGTAGACGAAACATGGATCTACCACCATACCCCAGAAACGAAGCAACAGTCGAAACAGTGGATTGCTACCGGCGAACCAGCTCCAAAGAAGGATATTGACTATCTAGAGAAGGGTAAAACGATTAATGGCGCATATTATGCCAGTTTATTGGACCAATTTGACAAAATTTTACGTGAAAAACGACCGCATTTGGCTAAGAAGAAAATCTTCTTCCACCAAGACAACGCACGAGTGCACACCTGCGCGATTGCCATGGCCAAACTTCATGAGTTGTGCTATGAGTTGCTTTCTCACCCACCATATTCGCCAGATTTAGCCCTTGCAACTATTTTCTGTTTCCGAATTTAGAAAAATGGCTTGGTGGGGAAAGATTTGGCTACAACGAAGAGATCATGCACGAAACCAATGCCTATTTCGAAGGGTTAAATTGACCCTTTTTTTTATTTTTACCAAACTTATCACTCCGCCCTCGTATTACAATGGTATTGTGATAAGACCGGAAACAGGCCATTCGTTGACGAAAAGAATGCCGCTTTCATTTTATACATTTACATTTTATATCTTCGTAGTTACCTATCAGCGGCGGCGACCTCTCGCGCCCGGCCCTGGTGCAAGCCATGGTCCGGGGCGAGAGGGAGTGGGAGGCGGTCACCTCCTTCTGCGAAGCAGTCATGCTAGCGAAGGAGGTGGCGGGATGGGCAAGGGAGAGATCCTCACGCCTCAGCCGCCGAGGGAGACGCTCCGGGCGTCGGGAGCCGCGTGACGACTCCCGGCCACCGTAGGCGCGGGCCTGCGGGCGGAGAGCAATGGGTAGCTCTCCGTCCGATCAGGACCAGGCCCGTGCCGGACGGCGCGTATGTGTTCCACGTGCGCCTCAAAGAGATGTCAGCGTAGATGACGGGGCCCGAGAGGGCCGAAGCCTGCCGGGGTAGCGGGATCGTCCGAAAGGGTTACCGCTGCCCTGGAACATAAAGGGCTAAGGAAGGAACACGGGTGGGTTTTAGTCAGTAAGAGTCTGACACTCCCTTCTGCTCCACCCAGAGCGGGAGGGGTCATTTGATGATTTCCCATCCTGAAAAAAAAAAAAAAGTAGTTACCTATGGTCTGTGTAGGTGCTTTTTCTTTAATATAGCTATGTACTCGTATAATACAAACATAGTTATCATAAACTCTCAAAAATTGAGCAGCCAAAAGTGCGGAATAAGTAAGTAGTCTAAGGTACTCCATCGCTCTAGTTGCTAGAAGATGGTTAGAGACATTCATTTATTCCAGGCATCCGCCTCCCGCGGGTTCAACTACCGCCACTCGTGGCTGCTGCTCCACAACTCCTCGTCTGAGCGGTCCATCATCGAGGCCACGCTATCGGCCTGCAACATCCTGCCGGATGCAGACGTGGTGTGGTCCTCGCCGAAGAGCTTGGTGGACGTGTACAGAGTCAAGGCGGGGATGCCATACTTGCAGACGGAGCTGGGCCTGGCATGGAACTGCTCGCGGCAGGAGTTGCAGGCGCTGTGGGCCGCGCTGCCCACCGCCGTGTCCAGAAGGAGAGACTTGAGGAACGTGTCGATGAAGGGTATTTCCATAGTAAGTGTAGGTGGATAACAGGGGATCCCTAATCTGGGGACAAGGGAGAAGTTCGATGGACAGTCACGAGAAAAGTATGTATACGGTCGGCTTTATTAAAAAGCGATTTACTCCTTCATTTATGAATGAAATTTTATGTTGTTACGAACATAGCATTTTGAATCCATAAGTTTATGTAATGTGTCGTATTTTAACGTTGCATTCGTTATTTCACGAATAAATCGCAATTGAAAGTTGCCAAGTATTGACATATTGGTGCTCGTGACTGGACATGGTAATTATCATTAATGTTTTTTTTTTTTTGGTTGGGAAATCATCAAATGACCCCTCCCGCTCTGGGCAGAGCAGAAGGGAGTGTCAGACTTTTACTGACTAAAACCCACCCGTGTTCCTTCAGTTGCCTGTGCCAGGGGCCACGGTATCTCTTTCGAACAACCCGCAGCCCCGGCGACATCGGCCCTAGCGGACCCCGTCAACCATTAACGATTGATTGACAAAGATGAAAATCGACGAAATACAATAGCAGAACATGGCGAATTGTCGATCAGACACGCTGCGTTATCAATTTCACGCGATTATGACTATAACTTACATCGGTACATTATTGTTAATTATGGACATTTTCCGAACACCCTTTTAAGGTTTTCGAAATTAAATGTGGTTTTTTAAGTTTTCTGCTTCTTTTCTATTTTTAGATTTTCTTTTGAACAGCTTACTGTAAGCTATTCTGTAAACGTGTGTACTCAGGTGACGGAGCCGGCCTACTTTAAGGGCTGGTCGGACCTGCGCAACCGGCAGATCGACACCTTCCCCAAGTTCACGTACCCGCTCATGATGTTGGCTGCGGAGGACATGCACTTCCGGTTCGTATTCATGGCGTCGGCAGATCGTATGATTTGACATATCATACAAACGGCGCCGTCCGTTTGTAAAGTCGCTGTTATGTGAAATGTCCTAAGCAAATTGATGATGCTTCTAATCGTATTCATTTCCCCGAGTGTCATACCTATGTTAGGAACCATGATTTTAAGACAAGTTATAAAAAGGGAGATATCACAAGCCTGAGCCAAGAGCATTACCTTTCCTCTATACTGTGAGTATTTGTATATATTATATGTTTATATATTTTTGTATTATGTATTTATTTAAGTATACTTATTTATTATTATTTTATTGCGTTATATATGTAGGTATATTTAATATTTTTGTTTTAGACTTCACACATTCATATTTTTCTCTTCTTGTTCTCACACACTATTGTCTACATTTCTTTTTTACTTCTCCTTACGCAGGTCTGCTGGAAGAAATTTCTTAAGAAATAAGCAGTACCTTTGTACTCATATTATAATTATGTCATATCAATATCTATTTTACTGTGTGTACATAAATAATAAAATAAATAAATAAAATAAATAATAAATAAATAAGCCTCCCAAACAATATTCAGTTGCCGTGAAACTATTATAGTACCACAACCATTACTCATACCCTAATACATAGTAAGCACCAGTTCCAAGTTTTTTTTCTACTACAACTACTTCGTAACGATTTGTTTTTTGCATGCGTTGCCTTATTTTCTAGATTTTGTTAATAATAGCTTAAAAACACATTTTGTTTACCACCGACTTTAGAAGAGTATTTATTTCCTTAGCAACTAATAGATGTTAATACAAAAACTCATCAAAGTTTTTGTCGTGAGTTGGCTGATGACTGTAAGAACATTTCTGAAATTCTCACAAATGTCTTTAGAAAACATGATTGTCTTGTAGAGTCATATTATTTATAAACTTTCCATACGTTGGGAAAGTATGTCACATTGTCCACGAATTACCTTGAACGACGTTTGTCTGGTCACGTTCTGTTTGTGCAGCTTCGATCTGCGCCAGATGGACTTCTACGGCGTGTCGCACAACGGCTCCTTCGACGGGCTGGTAGGGCGGCTGCAGCGCCAGGAGGCTGAGGTGGGGCTGGCCTCCCTCTTCATGAGATCCGACCGCATGCCGGTGGTCGACTTCTTCTCCGAGACCTGCGTGCTCGCGTGAGTACCTGGTCATCTTGAGTAATCCTCATAGGTCACAGTTACTAGCCATGGCGGGTGGAGGAGGCATCAGACAGGAGTCGTGCATTTATGACATTTATGGTTCAGATCACGAAAGTATTTATATTATGTAAAAGAGGTGTAGCAGTGGATCCGTGACCCTCAACAATAGCTGAAAATAATGAAATCATTTTCGTAAAAAATAAGGTAACTCCCGGCAGGGAATTACCATATTTTTTTCTGAAATTCGCAATAGCTTATTTATCTATGTGTTTGTTGGTTGTTTGTTTTCGCTTGCCGTGGGAATGTATGTGGGAGTGCAGGCACAGAGCAGGTGTGCGATCAGTGCGGTCACTCACACTCACACACACACCCTCACACACGTCATTATACGTCACTTCGCGGTATTGGTATCTGTAAAGATAACGTAATAGCATGGTACTAATATGTTGCAAAATTGTAACTCGCTTTGTCCTTGTACCTACTTATGGGTCCCTATAATTGTCCTCAACCTAGATTTGTTTACTTTGAAAGCTTCGATGGTTATTAAAAATCAACGATTATCAAGTTTATGCATTTTCAAGTCCCCGAAAGCAATAAATATTCCTCGTCTAAGTGGTATTAGAAAATAATACCTATCGAGCATCACGTGGATGGGTTCGACGACCTAGTTTACAATCATCGCGCTGTAGTGTAGGTCACCACCGCACTATTACGTGACCTATGTCGATGGTCGTGTGTCTGTGTGTGTGTGTGTGTGTGTGGCACCATGGCATGATCAGCAACGACACTTTACATTAGGTATACTTATCTGTTTAATTATACAGGATCAAATTAAATTAGCTAGAGAAACTCTGCAGTTGTGATGGGTATCAATATATAAACACGATAAAATAATAAATAAAAAGATTTAATGTTTTTCTCTTAGGGGTCAACGACCACTGGTAGTGTTGTTACTTGTTGTAATTTGACGCACCTATTAAATGTCACCCTGTATTGCATATCAGTTCGACAATTTCACAAAATGAGTTAAGTAGTATAATATTCTATAAATGTGGCTAAAAGTTATCTCATATTATATATAAATTAGCAGTCGTGTGTACAGTTTTCAACCGACTGTACTTTGGCTGACGAATTGAATAAAACTGACGAATCGACAAAAACTGGCAAACACTGGAAACTGCCGAGTTAACGCAACTGTCTAATCGGCAAAACGGATCAATCAGTGAAACTGACTACCTAATCAACGAAACTGGCGAATTAAATAAACTGACTAGAATTAAATAGCCTGAGAGAAACTGACCAGTGATATGCGGACTCCTTTAGATATCGATACCCATGACGTCTGCGGAGTTTCGCTAGCTAATTTAATTTGACCCTGTACTGATATTTTGCTAAATGCATTTAGATTCCACCAAGTGAACTTCCACTCAAAAAAAATATCTTATAAAAACATCATGTACTTAATAAAATATCATTAGGTAAATCGACACATAATATGATTCATGATTGTATGTATACCTAGTCTTGAATTTATGTTAATTTAATTGAGTTCGGAGGTATGTACATCTAGAGTAAAATAATTGAGTTCGGAGGTATGTACATCTAGAGTAAAATAATTGAGTTCGGAGGTATGTACATCTAGAGTAAAATAGTCCGTCGTTTTATACTTTTTATATTATATACCTACTTCACTTAACCGACTGTCGATTCTTTGATCGATTCATTGTATGCTCTACTTACACAAATATTTAACAACTATCGAATATCGAGTAAATTTGTGCAAATAAACTGGCGTGCAAAATTAAGTAGGTACACACTTTTAAAATTGCATTTTTTTCTAAACTATAGAAGCTAGAGATTTAGAATAAAAATTATTTTTACCTCAGTGTCAAAAAACTCAATTAACATTTATAAACACGAAGTATGTTTTATTATTAATCACTTCAGATAAAATCAATCCACACATTTTTCAGATTTGCTTCAGCAAGTCTTCTTCTTACTGTACTGTCACTAATGTAGTCCCTTCGGGTCTGAAGAAGCTGTTTCTGGACTTCAACTGCATTAAGGTGGCGATTTCTCAACACAGTGGAAACAATATAACGGTTCTCTCGGGCACTAGTACACCTGGATCTGCCATTACAAGGTCTCCTCAGATGGTTTCCAGTCTCTTCGTACCTTCGTTTCACCTTCTGGACCGTTCGTAACGTTACACCCACCATTCTTGCAGTACGACGCATACTGATTGATGCCTATAAGTTCCAGAAAAGTCATGATCCTAACACATTCTTCAGGTGAAAAAGGCATGATAAATAAAATGTATGTAAGTTATACTGTTGTCTAACTTAGCTTTTGTAACAAGACTCATCGATCAAGAAAAAAATTGAAAACAAAAACAGAAACAAAAAAATGAATAGTAAAATTGTAATTCGAAAAGGATTATTTTTGTTTTTAAAGCTTTTCTCAGTCTTAATATTCAGTTCTCGACTATGAAGTTTTTATATACAAAATTAAACTCTTTTTTGAGTCCTTTTTATTTCGAAAGTAGGTATATCCTGTATACTTAATAAAAAGTTATTCCAATTTTAAAAGTGTGGTACTTAGGTAGTTTTGCAGGCCAGTGTATTTCTCCAGCCATCCTTCCTTTCCCCTATCGCTAGATATCGGAATGATAATATTGCGATATTCTGTGAAAGTTTAGGTTATGATAATTTCTTTTAATAAATAAGTGAATAAAGCTAAATGTTATTATCATTCGCATTGTATTATGATTACTTATGTAAATTACCTCCAGTATCTGTACGTGGTAGATACAGTACAGCCGATTATATTTAATTGATACACTTTATGACTCAGCGTAAAATAGTGAACGAGGACCGCCGAGGTTTTGTGTTGCAAGTTTGTGCATGATTGATAGATAGCCTTAATATATAGATGCGTCTACATAGTTTAACGACTTATTATTATTATCATACTTTCATTCTGTTGTCACGTATGTTTGTTATTTATAATTAGCAAAATTTGCATGCAATTAACCTTTGTTTATAGAACAAAAAAATATGCGGGTGGAATCACGTCAGTTTGTTTGGTTCGGTCTGTTAGCGGTGGCGAACTCGCGTCGAGCAAGTTAACCGTAGCGACCGTAGCGCGCGGGGGCGGTGCGCCGGTAGTTGGACGAAGCACGTGTCTATTTCTGTCTAAGCATATTTTAATAACGACAAAGAATGTTCGGAACACAAAACCTCAGCGCAGCAGTAGTTGTGGCTCTGATGACTCGCGTAACTATTACATGCTTGAGCAGAAAGCTTAGCTCGCCGGTAGTAGATATGAAAGTGCGTAAAGTAAGTAGGTACTTGCGCTATAATATAAACCGTTTAATTATTTGATTGATCTTTCAGCCAATTATTAAATTATTTATATTATACATCTTTCAAGCTAGGCTAATAAAACTTGCATCTATTTCCAGCTTCAGGTAGTCTTCCTGGAAGGGTGTTCTGTTACAGACAAGGCTGATAAGGCTTCCAATTAATGATTACAGACAACATACCATTTTAACTATACAGGGTCAAATTAAATTAGCTAGCTCTAAACGTGAAAGATCAATAAATATTTTAATTTGATGATTTTTTTGTAGGGACATCGACCGCAGTTAGTATTGTCACTTAAACCATCAGTTTTTTTGTGTATACTTCACAGAAGTATTGATATTTAACCACTATAAAACAAAAGAAAACAGATTTGATCAAATAACAACACTCCCATCGGTCGTGGCCCCTCCCCAAACAAAATATTAAATATATTTTTATTTTATTTTATCGTGTTTAGATATCGATATCCATTACTTCTGCAGAGTTTCTCTAGCTAATTTAGTTTCACCCTGTAAACATATACAGGATGAAATTGAAAACGCGCAGTAACTGTTACATAATCATTATAAATTGTCTTTTCCCAAATCTATTTATTGAAAAAAAACGTGTAATCGTATGTCGTTCATGTGTGTGTCGCCTTTGATAATGCAAACTAAGTTATTGCTTTCAAGTAGACACCCATTACCGTCGTTCCAGATATTTTTTTTTTCATAATTATTATTAAAATTAATACCGAGGTCACAACATAAAGCAAGTCGGCAACGCGTTGAACTAGCAGTATTTATCTAATGTTGACCGATCCAACGAAAATAAGGGCGCACGACGACGTTGCCAAATCGCTCGCCTACGGGCACGTTGTGCATCCCTTTCCTTAATGACATGCTCTAAATTTATTTTATAACACCCTAAATTAGATATTTTAATTTATCGCACCTATTCAATTTCACCCTGTACATTGCAGACGGATTGTCGAATCCGCTGTTTTACAAAACAGCTCCGTTATGTAAAACAGCTGAAAAACGTTTAGCGATTTTCCATAATTACTGAACTTCAACACGCAGAATTGCATAATCGTTTTGCGTTTATGAATGCAGCGGGTCAACGATTTGAGGTTTTGTAAAACAGTGTAGATTTTAGTTCTAAATTTTGACACTCGAGGCTTTGGTGTCATAACAACAATAATGGCGTCTAAAACAGAAATAAATAAAACCAGTAATATGAGTGAAAATTACTATTAACTCAAGTGAAAACATTGATTTTAAGGACGGTTTGAATACTAAGTTATTAGAGTTTTATGGAAGTCAGTCCTAAAAATACTAAACAGCCAAGTAATTGCGATCAACATGGAAGTTGAGGTTGGTCACAGTTCTGTGAAGAAATCATACACCTCAAGTACAGTTCTAATAATGTTTATTCACATTATTCCAACACAAACAGTTTATCACAATCACACATAGCAGAATATAATAAAAGTAGCACGCATCTGGAAATAGACTGACTCTGTCCAAGCAAATTAGTTGCCAACTGAATGTCCCCCACTTGAAATGAAAGTGAACACTCCGCCGGCTATACGACCAATCAGAGCAAAGTAAATAGTACATATAATCACTTGACTAACTAAAATACATTAGTGCTTACGTTTAACTACGAGTATAAATAAACCTTTTTAATTTAAAGAATATTGATTTATTAATTATACAATACAAATATACTTTAGATACCGTTATTCTACAAATAATTATTTAAAACTGATGTATAAAGTTCGTGCAACCACTAGCACCATCTGTTGCTTCCGGTAAAAGTCTTATTTTTAATAATTATTATATATAATCATTACAGTTCTAACCTAAAGAGTTGGTCTGACTCCTGGCTTAGTTACTGCGACGAATTCAGCATTAATAGCCACACCAAACGCTTATGGTGCAGATAAACCATTTTGCATTAAATCGACCCGATGGTAGTATTTTGTTAAACGTAACGCAATGACAATCCAGCTGAAAATTGTTCAGTTGTGTTACACAAAGGAGCTGTTTGGTAAAACAGTGGATTCAAAAATCCATCTGCGACATACAAAATGTTATAACGCACATCAACAAACACCCCAGTTAGTATATTATAAACATGATGTATATTTGTAATAAATAACCGAGCAATTTTTTTTTTATTACTGTTTACGTTTTAATTTAGCAACCGCCGAAAAATAAAATAACTACTCGTTATTTTTTTTAACTGATTTCAATAACTATCGAGGTTCTGGAAATCAGTTGAAAAAAATAACGATTATTTATTTCATTTAAATAACACTTGTTAAAATGATTTCCATATTTTTTTTCTCACATTTTCACCCTATTAATATATATGTAATTGTATTAGACGATTGGCTGAATATCTCAGAATCTCTCTCTGAATATTCAGGCCGCTAGTTGAACGGCGCCGTTTAATTAAAAGGCAATGAACTGAATGGCTTTGGCTGCAACATATGTATATACTCGTATACACTGAATGTTTAATATTATGTATAAAACAATTTATTATTATTATTTATTTTTTTAAAAAAACGTTGCCCCACGCTAGGAATTACTCCTATGGGCCACCATGTTATATCTTTGGAGGATATAATGGTGCCAATCAAAGTCCCAAGAATCGCAAATATATTTTTATTATAAAAAAAGCATGTGACACGGACGGTGGTTATTAGGTGAGTGGCGATGACACTACACTTTGTTTGATAGGAGAAAGTTACGCCTACTTATGTGTTAAAAGTTTCATCACAGAACTGATCGTTTGGTTGCCATAACTTTTATTGAAGGCGTTAAGGCCAGGAACATATTCCCGGCCATTGAAAGATATCTTTCAATCCTTAAGCTCTTCTGCTGTGGGAAGTCTGCAGAGTCGTACTAGTGAACGTCGCACGCAGCCCTTGTTGGTGTAAATATCTGCTACTCTGGATATCCCATCAGATCCGGATATAAGGCGAAGAACGCGACCAAGTTTCCATGCAAGAGGGGGTGCGTTTTCATCTGCTAGAAGTACCATATCTCCAGCATCCAGCTTTGACGTATCTGTTCGCCATTTTGTCCTCTGTTGCACTCGAATGAGTGAATGAAACAAAAAAAAAATGAATGAAAATGAATGTTGTTGAATGAATGTAACTCGATGTATTTCCCCTCCAATGTTTATTTAATAAATTACTTAATTATACTGATTGTGGGAGAAAATTGTAGTCACATTACAAATTACGCACGCACACAGTCGCACACATATAGGGGTCTAGCGCAGTAGGCACTTGATCCATGATTTGTGGACAAGGTAGACCGATGACCTGGTGAAAGCCGCAGGAATTCGCTGGATGCGAGAAGCACAGAACCGGTCGAAGTGGCAGTGCTTGGGGGAGGCCTTTGTCCAGCAGTGGACGTCTTTCGGCTTAAATGATTAATTGATTGGCTGAATTATTTTGAGATAAAAAATTACCTATCTTAAAAATAACAGAAATCGATTCAGTAAATGGTTCTGAACAAACTACTTTCATACTGTGCATTAATAAAGTTATACATTGTACCTAATTAGTAGTTACCTAACGCATTTTCACCTTCCCCCTTACGCCCGTTTAGCATAATGAAATAATAAAAAAACAACAGAAAATAGTTTTAGCATTTATTATGAAAATAAATTAAATCCAAACTAATTAAAATATTAATTTTCCTGTCATCACAGGAAAAGTGAACGAAATTCATTACGAGACCGTCGCGGGGAAACCTAACGATACGTAATGGGATTGAAATTCGCAGCTGCCAACGGACAAACAATTCGAGAAGGTACCTAACTCCTTTAGAGGAGCAGCTGCCAACGGACAAACAGATCGAGAAGGTACCTAACTCCTTTAGAGGAGCAGCTGCCAACGGACAAACAAATCGAGAAGGTACCTAACTCCTTTAGAGGAGCAGCTGCCAACGGACAAACAGATTGAGAAGGTACCTAACTCCTTTAGAGGAGCAGCTGCCAACGGACAAACAAATCGAGAAGGTACCTAACTCCTTTAGAGGAGCAGCTGCCAACGGACAATCAGATCGAGTAGGTACCTAACTCCTTTAGAGGAGCAGCTGCCAACGGACAAACAGATCGAGTAGGTAACTAACTCCTTTGGAGGAGCAGCTGCCAACGGACAAACAAATCGAGAAGGTACCTAACTCCTTTAGAGGAGCAGCTGCCAACGGACAAACAGATCGAGTAGGTACCTAACTCCTTTAGAGGAGCAGCTGCCAACTACTCTGCGGTGAAGGTAAGGAGATGGGAACTTCGGGAAGATATGTAGTGGACTCTTGTCAAAAGGACTGGCTTCAAGTAAAGACAAGACAGGGACTAGTGGTAGGGGAAAAGGAGGCCTTTGCTCAGCAGTGGGATGTTATTATCGTAAAATAGGTATATTGTTTACAGGAGTGCGTTCATCTTCCGGCAGCCGTCCCGCTCAGCCGTGTCCAACGTGTTCCTGGCGCCGTTCAGCAGCGGCGTATGGGCGGCCAGCGGCGGCGTGGCCGCGGCCGCCGCGCTGCTGCTGGTGGCCCTGAGGAGGGTCCGGGAGAGGACGCGGCCGGGCCTCGAGCTGGAGCAGTTCACGCTGCCCGAGACCATCACCTTCGCGCTTGGCACGCTGTGTCAGCAAGGTACATCTCTTACATTACTCTGGTATGATTGAGGAAGACCTGCTTATAAAAACGGTTGTGAAGACGATATGCAGTAGCAGTAAGTTCCTGACGAATGGTCTGAAAGATACAGTTCCAAGCGATATGCGATAGGACAGCTGTCTGTACCGCTCCAATGCATACGATATTTGCGATAGGACAGCTGTCTGTGCCGCTCCAATGCATACGATATGTGCGATAGGACAGCTGTCTGTACCGCTCCAATGCATACGATATATGCGATAGGACAGCTGTCTGTACCGCTCCAATGCATACGATATATGCGATAGGACAGCTGTCTGTACCGCTCCAATGCATACGATATATGCGATAGGACAGCTGTCTGTACCGCTCCAATGCATACGATATATGCGATAGGACAGCTGTCTGTACCGCTCCAATGCATACGTGAGCTTAGTGTTGCTTTCAGTGTAAACTATACTTATGCTATCTGTCTATATCTAATCTTGCGCCACTTGGCAAATTCTCACCTTGCTTTAAATTTGTGAGTCGATCAATCAATGACGACAGCCTCGTTGGTGTAGTGGTCGCTAGCGCTACTGCTGAGCATGAGGTCCTGGGTCCTCGTTGGTGCAGTGGTCGCTAGCGCTACTGCTGAGCATGAGGTCCTGGGTCCTCGTTGATGTAGTGGTCGCCAGCGCTACTGCTGAGCATGAGGTCCTGGGTCCTCGTTGGTGTAGTGGTCACCAGCGCTACTGCTGAGCATGAGGTCCTGGATCCGATTCTCGGGTCGGGCAAGTGTTTTTGGGTTGTCAATGAGGACTATCTCAGCAGCAGCCCGGAGTCTGGATTTCATTAATAACTGGGAAAAACTGTCGTACACACCAATTATCAAGTGTCTCATCAAATAAAAAATAAAAAGACATAAGTGTTAAATCAAAAAGTGCTGTGACCAAAGTCCAAGAATATTCAAATTCCATAACGAACTTTTTGAAAATCAATTAGTACTGACTAATATTTTCGGAAGACATATTGACTACAGATTGGCCGAGTGGAACAAGCGCCGACTGCCATGCACCGGTCACTGAGTTCGAGCCCACTGCCAGCAAGTTCTTCTTGTGCTTATTAAAATGTAATATAAACATTGCGTATCGACACCGCGTCGGGAGCCCCCCGAACCTCAATCCGCTAGAAAGAGAGCTGCTCAAAAATTGCCACCCCGTTCTCGCGCCGCTGATACGCACGGCACATGCGTCAGGGACACAGCTGAGCCTTGGTGTCCTGCGCCTACTACGACGAGCGAAGTACTTACAAGTAACTTCGTGCACGTAATTATCGCTTCGCGCCACCTCCGTTAGATGTTCCGTTATATACAATACCTACTATCATCAGTATGGAAACAATTGGAAACATCGATAACGTTAATACACAAAAAAGACCAAGGCAACATTTGAGTTTTAATGATAGCGAGTTCGAGATGGATGTATCATACCAAAGTCAACCAAATGTCGCACTAATTAAGGATGACATTATAGAAGAACTAAAAGATACAATAAACAAGCTAAATATTGAGTTAGAGATTGCCAATACAGAGGTTGAAAACATAAATTTGGAAAATACATCCCTAAAAAAAGAGGTACAGATGTTCCAAAACAAAATAAAACTTTATAAATCCGTTGGAATTGGAGAATTAAAATATAAGAGGAATGCAGAATACTACTCTCCATTGAAGTTCTATTCACCTCAATATAAAAGGCGTTTCAAGCATTGTAGTAATGCTGAAAACGGTTAGTCAAGATCTTCATCAATGTACCAAGATCTCAAATCTACCAGACCTACGTCACCACTTACAAAGGACCTCTCTAATAATTTAAATATCGAGCACTCAGTCCTAACGCAGTTAACAACACTGATATGGCTACAGTCGTAGTGGACGTCTACATTGGCCAGAATGTGCTTTCAAATATCAAAACTACCCGCCAAATGCCCTCATGTACAAGTAAATATGCAGCAAGTAAATTACGCACGACAACCAAGCACCGGGTGATTATATTTGCCGATCAGACCGGATATGACATGAGAGATATACTTCAGAAACTACTCGGAAATACTTTCAAATTGACGTCTATTATAAAACCCAATGCACCTATGTCTGAAATATTAAGTTCGAGCATTGAAATGTGTCAAAGTTTCACCAAGTCAGACTACGTGATAATATTGGGAGGCTTAAACGATCACAACCCATTGCAATTTCAATCTTTTCTGTACTATATTGTTAATCAGATTAAAAGTACAAACATTCTAATTGGTGAAATTTTAAGGAATAGATATTTGAATGTATGTATGCTAAGTAATGTGCTCAAGATTATAAGTCGTAACTGTACAAATATATCTCTTTTACCACTGGATATATCTCAGGGTAGAACGTACTATTCCAGGTATCTTAACAAACTAAATGTCAGTAGGTTACTACATAGAGAAATTCTGCGCTTAAATTATAAGCATGAATACCTCACTTATACAGCTAAGTTAGACGAGGGACAGTCCACACATAAATGTCTTAAAAATGTATTCACCCAGACTAGTGACATATTGTCGTCAAATACGACGTTTATGGATGCTACAACCCAAACTGACAGTATTGACTTAAATGAGAATTTTTTTCGAGCCTGATAATGTGCAAAACACTAAAAATAGTAAAAGAATAACGAATGATATATTAATTTTATCTATTTTTCATCAGAATGTATGTGGCATTAGCAATAAGAAAGACGGACTAGAACTTTATGTAGAAAAAATATTACCTAAATTGGACTTCATCTGTGTTACTGAACATTTCCTAAACAAATTAAATGCACCTATTTTTGCACTGACTTCCCACAAAATGGTTTCTTATAACACTAGAGTTAACAAAAATAGTCTTATTTTAGGAGAGAAAAATAGACAAGTCTTAAATAAATAAATTATATAAATCTGAAGCATTCGAAATATGTTGTACGAAAGATATTGACACCGGGCTATACATATGCTGCTGTTATCGTAGTCCCGATGAAAAGAACTTTAAAATATTTATGGAAAAGTTAGAAAAATTGTTGGAATATTTTTTCAATAACAAATGTGTCATATGTGGTGATTTTAACATCGATCTCCTCTGTCAAAATAAAAAGGGTATAGAGTTTGTGAGTCTTTTAAGATGTTATAATTTTAAAACTCTTATTCATTCGGCAACTTTTACTCGAAATCAGTCATCTTCCTGCATAGATAATTTTGTTACTAACTTAGATGACACTTACATTCAGAAAGTTTCCGTAGACCACAATGGCTTAGCAGATGGTCATGCAGGACTTTTTTGTGAGTTAAAGCTTCAGGTGGTTATGGAAAAGAAAACAAACAATAACCATAATATTATAATTGAAAAACGAATGTTCTCAAAAAACAACCACGATATCTTTCATGGAAAAATATTAAGTATCGACTGGATCTCCATGGGGATTAACACGTTTTTAAATAAATTTCATGATGCATTTCAGTGTAGCTTCAAAAAGCGAAAAAAACACATAGTTTTAAATAACATCGGTGCTGGTATAAAATGGGCCACAAAAGGCATTAGGGTGTCGAGTAAAATGAAACGATTTTTTGTGTGTAAATAACGGAAGCAGTCATAACACCATACTCACTTATAAAAAAAAATATATTCGCATCTTTAGGACAGCTGTGAAAAGCGCTAAAAGTATTACTGTGAGGGGTCAAATACAAAATGCTAAAAATAAAAGCAAAGAAATCTGGCAAGTAGTAAATCGCCATAGAAACAAAGACAAACAAAAACTGTTGACGAAGCTTATGGTGAAATTAGATGATAAAATTATTAATGACCCCAAGGAAGTAGCTAATGTATTCGCTGAATAAATTAATAATTTTAACCACTCCTTGGGTAAGGCGGAAGAATACAATTCACTTTTCTATTTAAATGAGTCTACTGATAGGGTAATTAATGAAATGAGTTTGACCTCCGTGACTCCTGAAGAAATAATAAAATTGGTAGGATCAATGCCAAATAAGCCTTCAAGTGGCTATGCCCTCAGGAGCCTACGGGATGAACTTAGTTTAACTATTTTAAAATCTGTATACTATGCACTAGTGGAGTCACGATTGAGATATAGTATTTAACTATGGGGAAACAGCTACAAATATAACTCTAATAGAGCATTTATATTACGGAAGAGGGCAATCAGAACAGTAGTTCGCATTCCCCAAACCGAGTCTTGTCGGAAATTTTTTCCAAGATCTATCGATACTTACAGTACCAAGCCTATACATTTTAACAATTTTGACCAGCTTGGCAAAACACGTAAATGATTATGAAACAAATAACGAAAGACACCAAAGGGAAAGCACACGGAATAAATACTTAAAGCATAAAATGAATACTAAATTAAATATCGTGAACCATTGTGTGCAATATCAAGCGGTCAAATTATTTAATTGCCTACCTAAAGACCTCAAAGAGGTAAACTATACAAAACCACCCTATTTAAACATAAACTTAAAGACTTCTTATTGGAAAAATGCTACTATTCAGTTGATGAATATATGACTCAGAAATAATATAAGTGTGGTAAAATCATTATTGAACATTATATGAATTTGGTTGACATTTTTGGATTATGTAATGTTTCTTTTTTTCTTTTTTTTTTGACGATAGATGTTTATTTTAATTTTAGTTGTTTTTTTATTTTTTTATTACAAATTATTATTGGACATTGTTATTATTATTATTATTTTTAACATGTTATTGGCCGTAAAAAATATTATTAAAATTATTATTCCATTTTATTCATATTATTGAACTACAGATATTATTATTGGTGAATTTGTTATTATTATGTTATGATATATCTATTGTGTTGACATTTTTTATGATAGATGATTTCTTATTTATGTTGTTTTTATGAATTCGTTATTATGGACATTTTTTAATTACCTATTGTGTTAAGATCATTTTGGCTTTATTTTTTATTTTAAACTTTTTTTTTTATTTGTAAACATTCAGATACAATATGTGTTGTTATTGAATAAATGAAAATGAAAAATGAAATGAAATGAATTGCAGCGTTCAGACGTGCTCGTTCAGACGTGCTCGTCAGACATATTTGATAAATATTTCATTTGATGATGACCTCTGCGCTTACTGTCCTACTTACCACCGATTTGCAGCTGTCTAACCACATTAGCCGACTGCTTCAAAAATCGAATGTAGCCTTGAAGGTGATATATTTGTTTCAACTTAGTTAATAATATAATACTGCTGACGCAATCATATTCGTGTAACTCAGTGCTAACAACTATATATAATTTATCTTTATGGTTAAGACCGTAATTTATTGAGTTTAAGTAAATTATAACTTATTAAATTAACGAAATAGATAAACGATTACGACGACGACGACGACGATTACGATTACGATAGATTTCTTATGAAATAAGCATCACCTCTGTACCTATTTTTTCTGTTCTGTTTTTCATTGTCTGTTTATATATGTGTGTACATAAATGGTAAAATAAATAAATAAATAAATAAATTATGTCGCTATTATATTCTTAAAACGTATCTTTACGTCATGTTAAATATTGTTAAGAAATCATTTGTTCTAATAGTAATTGTTATGAACTCATGCCGCCTGTGATACAGGTGTATCCTAGTACAGCAAGCATCGGCATCGTACCTACTATCGTATCGGTATCGTACTTAGGTACCTATGTTATTTCTAAGATTTATATATACTGTATTTTACCAATTTTTATTTTTGAACAAATATATTTTATTATTTAAATTTTCTGGGACATGTCTCGGGGCTCCCTAGTCCCAGACCTTTGGAAGGCGTACGAGGGGCCGAAGTTAACTGGCAGAGGCCCGGTAGAAGCTTTAAATGAAATGCGGCACCATCCGACGACTATCCCTGCACATACTACACACTATGCAAGTGCACCCAAGGACAACCTCTGGTTGGTGTTTATTTTGTATTTGTTTCCATATCTTGTAAGACTCCTAAGTATTACAAGATATGGAAACTAATATAATTGATTATGGGTTTGGATGGCTAAAGTGGACCAGGACTATGGGAACACTATGGCCTCTGCCTGACCCATGTTTTATATAAAATACACAGATTATGTGGCAGGGGGTTACTTGCACACTCAATAAAAGGCCCCCGGAAACTGTCGCTAGCACATAGTGACGTAGCAACAAGGGGGCAACATGTCCTGAAGTGCTTGAGGAGTAGAGAGGTATTCCAGGGCCTTCAGAACAATCCTAGAGCCCAGAAGATGGTCAAGATCCCTACCAGCACCTTTCTGGAATATTTCCCATCGAATCTCCACTCAAGCCAGCCAATTAAGGTAAGAAAGAGGTGCGAGCTCTGTTCCTCGTCAGTGTTTAACCGGCCAATAAAGGCAAGCCAGAGGTGAGGGACAAGCAAGACTTCTCCCGGGAGATAGGGTCCGTGGGGCCGCAGGACAGCATGTGGCAAGCTGCCGGGCAGTTCAAGCAGCTCGCCACATGGTGCCCTGCGGGTGTCTGTGTCTCTCGGGCCGGGCTGCGCGGTCCTCATCCTAGACCTTCGCCTAACCCTTTTTTTTTTTTTTGTCAGGATGGGAAATCATCAAATGACCCCTCCCGCTCTGGGTGGAGCAGAAGGGAGTGTCAGACTCTTACTGACTAAAACCCACCCGTGTTCCTTCCTTAGCCCTTTATGTACCAGGGCAGCGGTAACCCTTTCGGACGATCCCGCTACCCCGGCAGGCTTCGGCCCTGTCGGGCTCCGTCATCTATGCTGCCATCTCTTTGAGGCGCACGTGGAACACTTACGCGCCGTCCGGTACGGGCCTGGTCCTGATCGGACGGAGAGCTACCCATTGCTCTCCGCCCGCAGGCCCGCGCCTACGGTGGCCGGGAGTCGTCACGCGGCTCCCGACGCCCGGAGCGTCTCCCTCGGCGGCTGAGGCGTGAGGATCTCTCCCTCGCCCATCCCGCCACCTCCTTCGCTAGCATGACTGCTTCGCAGAAGGAGGTGACCGCCTCCCACTCCCTCTCGCCCCGGACCATGGCTTGCACCAGGGCCGGGCGCGAGAGGTCGCCGCCGCTGCCGATCGCCTCTACGAGGACACGGCGGTGCTCTGCCCAAGCGGGGCAGACCTCCACCGTATGCTCCACCGTGTCCTCTGGGCGATCCTCGCAGTGGTGACACCCGGGTGTCTCCTCCCGCCTGATTATGTGCAGGAACCTCCCGAAACATCCGTGTCCGGAGAGGACCTGCGTCAGGCGGTAGGTGAGAGCGCCGTGACGCCTCTCTAGCCACTCCTCAAAGAGGGGTCTTACCGCCGCTATCGTGGCGTGCCCTGCGCTGGGTTGCGATAGGCGCGCCTTCCATTCCGCCATGAGATCGCGCCGGAGGTCCGTCCGCTCCGCCGCGATTTGCCGCGGGTGCAGAGTTTCCCCCCGACGTAGTGCCTCCGCGCGCCAGTCATACAGGCGCGCGAGGACTATCGCCTCCAGATCCCATGGCGGCAGTCCGGCAAGGAGGCCTGCTGCCTCGCCCGAGATCGTGCGGTACCCCCTTATCAGCCTTACGGCTACCACCTTTTGGGGCGCGTTCAGATAGTGTGCGGCTCGGAGCCGCAGTGAACGTGCCCACACCGGGGCCCCATAAAGGGCCATGGACCGCACGAACCCCGCGTAAAGCCTCCGGCAGGAGGCGTTTGGCCCCCTCAGGTTGGGCAGGAGCCGCTTTAAGGCGGCCCCGGTCCGTTCCAGTTTGGGGGCCAAACGTCGAAAGTGTTCGACGAAGTTCCACCGGCTGTCGAGGACGAGACCCAGGTATCTCATCGTTGTCTCGACGCCGATGTGAACCCCTCCTACCATCAATTGGGATCCCGAAGGTGGCCCGTACCGGGGCCCATGAAAGGACATGGCCTCGGACTTGTGCAATGCCACCTCGAGACCCAACTGCCGGATCCTTTCCACGACTATCGCAACCCCGCGTGTCATCGCGTTGGCCGCCGCCTGATGCGACCTCCCCTGCGCCAGGACCAGCGTGTCGTCAGCGTAGCAAACTACGCTGACGCCATCAGGGAGGTCGGCCCGCAGCACCCAGTCGTAACCGATGTCCCACAGGAGCGGCCCCAGAACCGATCCCTGTGGGACACCGCACGACATCTCTCGCCGGTTCCAATTCCCGTCGCGACCGGAGTAGATGACGGCTCTGTCCGTCAAATACGCCCCGACTATTCGACGGAGGTAAGTCGGCACCCGGTGATACCGGAGTGCCTCCCCTATGCAGCTCCAGGGCAGGGTGTTGAACGCGTTGGCGATGTCGAGTGACACCGCCACGACCACCCCACCCCGGGACACCGCGTCCCTCGTCGTGAGGGCTCTCACGCGCATGATGGCGTCCACCGTCGAGCGCCCCTTGCGGAAGCCAAACTGGCACTCCGCAAGATCCGGCCCCGTCCTCACCAGGTGCCCGACGAGGCGGCCCGCAATCACTCTCTCAAAGAGCTTGCCGACCTCGTCGAGCAGCACTATGGGCCGGTATGCGGACGGAGAGTCCGCAGGGCGCCCTGGCTTCTGAATGAGGACCAGCTTCCCCGTCTTCCAACGGAGTGGAAACTGGCCTCTCTCCATGCATGCGCTTAAGAGCGCCTCCAGTCGAGGCCCGAGAGCCCTCGAGGCCAGGACCCAGGCTTTACCCAGCAAGCCGTCGGGTCCCGGGGCGGTATTTTTGGCCTTCAGCCTGCCTACCGCCGCTCTCAGATCTACCCCGGTCACTTCAGGGGTGTCGTCGTCGTCGTCCGCGTGGTCCGCTTCGGGCACCGCAAGTGGCGGAGCCATAGGTGGGGGAGTATGCTCCCCCCGTGAAGGGAACAGAGCGCTCACCACCTCCTCCACCAGCTGTGGGCGGAGACTCTGCGTCAGAGCGGGGGGGGCCATGTGCGGAGTTTATTCCGCACCATTCTGTAGGGGCGCCCCCATGGATCTCTGTTCAGAATCTCCAGCATCTCCTCGCGGGCCATATCCTTGGACCGCTGAACAGCCTGTTGGAGGGCGGTCTTCGCCGCTCTGTACCCCTCGTATAGCTCCACCTCCGTGGCTTCCGCATCCAGAGGGCGGATGCGGAGCCTGCGGTGCCTGGTGTACCGGTGTCGCGCGTCGACGCACGCCTTGCGTAGCGCCCCAACCTCCTGCGACCACCAGTACACCTGACGTCGGGCGCATCCTGGCCGGACTCGGGGCATTGCCACGTCACAAATCTCGGACATGGCCTCCCGGAACCACTCCACCTCATCGTCAATGTCAGCAGGCCTGTCCGGTGAAAACACCCAGGCCTGCACGATCGAGGCTTCCAGGAGAAGCTCCCGGTCCAGCTGCTTCAGCGCCCACCGCGGACCACTCGGGGCCTGTTGGACCAGCGCGCTAGAGGTCTGGGTGGACTCAAACCGGATATACCGATGATCGGAGTAGGTCTCCACCTCCTCCATGACGCGCCAGTCAATGACACGCTGTGACAGAGCGGGGCTGGCGAACGAGATGTCCACCACCGACTCGCCCCGCATCCGCACACACGTAGGAACAGAACCCCGATTTAGGACGACCAGGCCTGTTTCCAGAGCCCAGTCCTCCACCATCCTGCCCCGCACATCCGTGCAACGGGAACCCCAGGCCAAATTCTTGGCGTTGAAGTCCCCGAGCACTAGCACGGAGAAGGCATGGTTTCTGGCGACGACGACACTCAACTCTGTTAAAGAGTTCTGGAACTCGGCGAGAGTTCGGCTCGGAGAGAAGTATACTCCCACTACTACAATCTCTCCGAACCGTGCTGCTACGCACCCCTGTCCCCTCGTGACACCTTCGAGGGACGGGGTACCGGCGGCGGCCGACGAAATTATGGCCACTGAGCCGTTCAGGTCCTCCACCCAGTCATCCCTGGGCGGGACAAAGTACGGCTCAGCGACCACGGCGATGTTAATCGACCACTGCGCCATGCTCTGGAGCAACAGGTCCTGAGCGCAGGCGCAGTGGTTGATGTTCGCCTGGAGGAGGCGTAGAGGAGGAGTCATTACTCCTCCATTTCAGCCCTCTCCCGGGCCCTATCGGCAGTGGTGGCGGCGGCGGCGGCGGCGGCGGCGGCGGCGGCGGTGGTGGCGGCGGCGGCGGCGGCGGTGGCGGTGGCGGCGACAGTGGCGGCGACGGTGGTGGTGGCGACGGCGACGGAGGGCCTGCCTTTCCTCCTGGCTTCGGCGGGTGGAGCGCAGGACTTGCTCCCCGCCCGGTGATCGGCCGGCTTGCCAGCAGCCGCACATACGACGCAGTGCGGCGCGGCGTTGCACGAGCCGGCCGTATGTCCGGGCTTACCGCAGCGAAAGCACAGAGTGCTGCGGTCCTCCAAGGTGCACTGAACGCCCACGTGGTGCCCCACGAGGCATCGATAGCACCTTAGAGGTCTGGGCTCCAGCAGCTTGACCTGCGCTGACACCCAGCCCACCAAGAGCCTTCCGCCCTACATTACCTTCCTCGCCGCCGTCACGGGACAGCTTACCGTTACGGTTCGCATACCCGTGAAGTCAGGACGTATGGTGCCCGCCTTCACCTGGTCGGCCAGACACCCGCCCGTCCTGACGACGGCGGCTACCACCTCTGCCCCCGTCACCGAGTCATCCAGGCCCATAATGCGCATATCCGCGCACTTGACGGGCCTGGAGACTCGAGCCTCGTCCGCATTGAGGGACGCCCTTAGCTTTTCAGCCAGGGCGTCAGCGGTGGGGCCACTCGTCGCACCGGGGACCTCCAGCATGCGGGCACCAGTGGCGGTCACCCTATGCCGGAGCCCTCCGGTGATCCCCAGCTCCTGAAGATCCACCGTCGCTCTCGCTTTGGCGAGCACGTCGCCGTAGGTCACCCCCCTCTTGACCGCGTCCGGCTGTAGTGTAATGACTACAGCCGCGGTCTTGGGGGAGCGAAGCCTAGCCGCAACGGCTCGCTCCTTGCGGCGCCTCCTCTGCGCCTTTTTTCTGGCTGCCTTGGCCGCCTTCTTTTTCTCCCCGACCACCTGCCACTCGGTGTTGGTCGTGGGAGATTTGTTCTGGGGAGGCGTAGGCTCTGGGGCCTTCCCCTCCCCAGCCGTTCTGCCCTTTTTCTGGGCCGGCGCCGCCGCGGGTTTGGCGGCCGGCGCCGATTTTGCCGGCGCCGAGGCTCCACCAGCCGACGTCGGTTTCGCCGGCGCCGGGGCTCCTCTAGCCGACGCCGGTTTGGCCGGCGCCTGGGCCCGGCCAGACGGCCCGGGTTTAGGGGCGGCAGCGGCCGCGTACGAGGCCGCCTTAGGCCCTGGGGCCGTCCTACCCGCCAAGGGAGGGCGCAGAACAATACCCTCCAGGACGGCGAACCGCGCCTGGAAGGTCGCCAGCTCCTGCCGAACCAGGTTCAGGACCTGGTTCTCCACCGGCACGGGCTGGCTTGGTGGTGGGATTGTCTACGCTCTGCCGGCCGCTCGCATCCCGGCCAGGTCCGCTCGGAGCTCCTCGTTCTCCTTTCGGAGGAGCTCCATGGCAGCCGTCAAGCGGGCCACCTCCGCCCGCATATCGGACGTTACGTCCGGCGGGGGCCCGATATGAATGGCTTCCGCTGCCGCCATGATGGAGGCCTTGGCCGAGACTATGGCCCTGTTTTTAGAAGTCTGTAACTTCTTCAGGGCCACGTCCCGGATCGCGGCCTCCACGACCGCCGCAAACCTCTCTTTGCGGTCCGCATCAGGGCCGCCTACCTCAGCCGCCTCGTCGCTTGAGGTCTCTGATGCGGACGCGCGACCAGAACCCCCCTCCTTTGCGGGCTCATCCGCTTTTTCTGCGGCCTCCCGAGCAGTGAGCCCCCTCCCTACTTCGCCTAACCCTTCGGGGATTACAGGCGCAGTGATGTTATGTAGAGAGATAAATCGTTTATGTGGTGCAAAAGACATATCACAATATACAAAATCTCGATTAAATAAGAACAAAATTATATTACTACTAAGAAATGACCGACAAGGTGTCAGTATACAAAAAAAAAAAAACAAAATGATATATTTCGGCGCCTCTATCTGTCTGTTTTCTATGACACACAAGAATTATGCCTAGTGATTACTTTGTCGGCGCATTGTTCGCGTAACCTCTTCTGGAATCCGCACCCTATGGCATTTTTGAAGGCCAGTCATGTTTTCAACAATAGCTATTCTTTCTCATATCCCTTCCAGGTTTCCACAGCACGCCAGCGGTGACGTCGGTCCGCGTTGTGATGTTCAGCACGCTGCTGGCGGCGCTGTTCGTTTTCACGGCCTACTCCGCCAAGATCGTGGCCATCCTGCAGACGCCCAGCAACGCGCTGCGCTCCATCGACGACCTCACGCGCTCGCCCATGGTCATCGGAGTGCAGGATACCACCTACAAGAACGTCTACTACCTCGTTAGTATGGCCTTAGGGATCAGGCTCTGGTTGTAGCCTTCAGATCATAAAGACATTTCAGCGACGAGTCTCATACAGAAGGCGGTAGTCTTGGCTGCGGCAAGCATTGTCAGAAGGCTTCCTACCTCGCACATATAAATCAAGCTGATATTTATAATTACATCGGAAACAGAATATTACAATTCACAATATTCAATTTAATTCTATCAAATATATTTAGGCTTACTTGCAACACAAATCACTAAATACATTTTAGGACCAAACTTATTCAAAACATTATTCTGTTCCTGTCAACTTCGAACAATTGGCAGAAATAGAACGACGTATTAAATCCATTTAGGGTTAAACAAGTGAGCCTTAAATTACTTGGTCATACAAAAATAAAATAAATCGGCGACTCGTTGACTCTCTTTGGAAGCTTGGTAACACTGTCCCTGCTCGCAGGAGAGTCCGGACGAGTCCACGGTGCAGCTGTTCCGGCGCAAGATCCTGCCTCAGGGCGAGCGTGCCTACCATAGCGTGGTGGACGGCATTACGCGAATGCGTACCGGCTTCTTCGCTTTCCAGGTGCGTTTTTGTTGATTTTTGTTACCCCAGTTAAAAGCCAATCCAATTTGAAATTCGTTACATAGGTTTGTAAATCTTTTCCTTTTCTATGTGCCACTAAAGTGTACACGGGTAAGTGGCGTTAGCTTTCTTTGTAAACTCAAAAAGTGTGCTGAACCAACACAGAAAGTCCCCGTCTGATTTCTTTATAGCAAAGTGCCGTAAATCCGCGTTTTACTAAAATTAGTCATCATTTTGATATGAGATGGGAAATTCAAATTGATTCAGAACTCCTTGTGATGGAGATTCTGAATATTTAATGTGCAGGTGGAGAGGAGCTCGGGGTACGACATAATAAAACAGACGTTCACGGAGCGCGAGAAGTGCAGCCTCAAAGAGATCGAGGCGTTCAAGCTGCCCGTGGTGGCCGTGCCCATGAGGAAGCACTCTGGCTACAAGGAGCTGTTCGCCAGCAGGTAACAGTGACTTCTGTAGATTTTGGTCTGGGTTTAAAATGAAAGGTCATTTATTCAAATTAGGCTGAGAATCAGCACTTTTTAAACGTCATAATTACATAACACAGTCTTGCGAATCGGCCGCCCTTCACCACTTTCTATAGTGCTTTCGCTGGGAAGAAGAAGAAGCACATCTGTCTGTTACATTAGAAGAGCTTGATTTTATACATACAATCATTAATTCATATTGGTAATGTTTACTTGCACGCAGGATGCGCTGGCAGCGCGAGGTGGGCCTGATGGACCGCGCGCGGCGCGTGTGGCTGGTGGCGCGGCCGCAGTGCGAGGCCTCCAGCGGCGGCTTCGTCAGCATCGGCATCATCGATGTGTTGCCAGCACTGCAGGTACACTATTATTAATAGTACACGAGTGTCTAAGGTTCTGTGCGCACAACTATCCAGTCTGTTACCAAAGCTTTTAAATTACTAGTACCTTACCTTTTCTTTTGGACTGACGTGTTAGATAGTATATAACTCTCGATCGATAATACAGTAAAACAGAAATATAACATAATTATGCTCAAACAAGCCACATTAAGCATGAGTGGATTTGAAACAAATAATATAATTTTGCAGGTGTTGGCACTGGGAACATTGATAGCAGTCTTGTTGCTGGCGTCCGAGGTGGGCCTCCACGTCATCAACCGGAAGTCCCAGGAGTACCACGACATTCACCAGCTACGTCTCGAGAGGACCGCAAGAGTCGCTCCTATGCGCCGGAAGTAACACTATAGCTTCATAGAAAGTATACCAAAACCAGTGGCACTGTATGATGGCCTGTGACAGCTTACAAATGTAAAACTATAGTTAAGTAATCGCTTCGAAAAACTATAGTTGCAACGGAAAGTAATTATTGCAGCCCGTTCAACAATGTGGTGTCTCTTTCCTCACATTTATCAGTCAATATTAACGGAAATTCATTAAAACGTGCAAACGTCACAAGCCATCATACAGTGCCGCCTTTGTACAACTGCACTGGAGATTATGAAGTGAAACGCAGTGTGCTATCGTAAGTTTTATTATTAACTTGTAATGATATTTACAGGAAGGAGGCACTAAGTAGACCTAGCAGAGAAATAGAAGACCAGTTGCACGACTGCTGCATGATGAGAGCAACTTGGCAAGGAACGCTAGTGGAGGCACCAGCGGCTTTGAGCGCATATCGAGCAATTGCTGCTTCAGAGATACTGATGAGCAGTCGGGAACACAAGACTTGAGTGCGAGCGGGGACAGCATTACCGAAATGAGTACCTATTATGCCGTTTATTCCTCGGGGACAAATATCCTTCACCTCCTCCGACACGTGTCTCCAGAGACATTGCTTGAAGTTAATTGACATCACCGACTTCGCTAGGACACGATGAAAATGTCGTGAGGCAAGATATCTGTCTGATGTTCTCAGGTGACGTCACGCAACTTCGTACGATGTCTCCAGAGACACGTGTCAATGGACATTTGACCGTAGTGATACAAGTCATGCGCGACGAGCCGAGCAGGGGTGTTAGAACAGCTGCACGGCGATGAGCACCACCAGCGTGAGCGCGATGCACGTGGAGAGCACGCGGTCCAGCAGCAGCGCCGCCGCCGCCCACGCGCCGCTCTCCGACGAGATGCACGATCCCTGCGGCACAACCACCAGCAATGTTACTTACTTGTGTAGCAGTAAACATTTGCACGAACTTTGTTTTTTTTATTTATTAGAGTCATAGTCATAGCGGTTCGCACAACAGCTCATTGAACTTCTACATTATCTTTCACGAGGTACAATCATTTGACTGCCTATATATCTCAAGACTGTCCGTGAAGCCCTCTTATAGAGAGAACTGCCTCAATGGTTGCCATCCTGATTGCCATATGTCTACATCATGTCGGCATTCTGTAGTAGTACAGTCACAACTACAAGCATTATAACATTAGGTACGCAAAATTCAAATGCGTTTTTCTCATGAAATAACCACAACAACTTTGGGAAAAGACCTATTTCATAATTTCGGTTTCGAAAATAATTAGAAAATATTAATACATTGTTCGTAACACCGCAAAATACCTCTCAATATTTTAGTAGAAAATCGCTTTAGAATCTTGTGTAAGTCAGCCTAGCCTTTCCCCAACTATTTTTAGGGTCAGCATCCAGTCTAATCGGATGCAGCTGAATTTTACGCGGTGCAGCTGTTTATCTGGGCTCCACAACTCAGGTACTTGGTAACACGATACCCCTTGGTAAGACTAGTTGTCAGACTTTCGGGCTTCTGACGACCCGTAACGACTTTTAAAGATCCACGAATGACAGCCAGAACCAACAGCTTAACGTGTTTTTCGAGGCACGGGTGGGCTCGGTATGTAAAGATGGTCACTCATCCACGGACCGACCGCGGCAAGCGTTCCTTAACGTGATCGATCGACCCGTGCGGCTGTTATTACTTAGCCACGAGCCCCTCAGAATCTTGCGCAAGTTTAAGGCATGACTGTAGATAGGCATAAATTACTTATTAAAATATATGGACTCACAAAACTAGTAAAAGTTTACGCTCTTGGTTCTCCAAATGCGTGCATTTTCCTTATTCCGAGCGAAGTATGGCAACTCACTGTTGCAATGTTTCACGCGGTGAGTGCTGGATGAATGAGCCTTTTACCGTTCTTTTAGAGAAACTTAGGGCGAGGCGGACGCCATCGGACGGTATTTGAGTTGGTTCTTACCGCCGAGGGCGTCAGATTGCACACGTTGGAGAGGCTGGACAGCAGCGTACGCAGCACTCTCGGCGGCGCTGCGGTGCAGCGCGCCAGCCGCACCACCAGCGCCGCGCACGCGCCGCTCAGCGCGCCGCACACGCACAGCGCGCACATCACCGACATGGCGCGCGGGCACGAGCTGGCGCCCGGCAGCCGAGTCAGCGTCGAGATCAACCTGTAAACACAGCAACGATGCACTGAGCCGTTTTCTGAAGATGCTAGAGTGCAATTATGGTGACGGAGCATAGACTGTTTGTTGTGCTGGTGTATGTTGATTGTTGTTGTACTCCATGGGTAAGGATTATCAATCTGAAGCAGCATTTGTCCGACGAAGAACCGGTTGTCGTCGGACTGAACCAGTGAGAGTAAAGAGGTCGTATCGGCAAGTGACCTCAAAAAAGCTGCTGTGATAGACTGGATGCGGACGGCGGAGGACCGAAGAGTTGTAGTTTTAAGTGCAACATGGAACAGGCTTAATAGGTAGAGTTGATTGATTGAAGGTAATATTGAGTGCTCACCAAAGCGCGGCCGTGAAGGATGCGCAGGCCGCGAGCGCGGGTCGCTGCGCCGGCGGCAGCGCTGCAGCAGTCACCAGCAGCAGCGAGCCGGTCACCAGCACGGCACCGACGGCCAGAGCGTGCGCCGGCGCGCGACGCTGCACCGACACCGTCCACGTCGCCGTGCTCACCTCCTCCTCGCCGCGTTGCCAGGATGCCGATGCACCCATCACCTTCTGGATCTGCCAGGATCCCGTCTCGAATGCTACTGCGTGCTGCAAGGATGGAGTATGATTAGGAAACTGTTAAAATCAGTCGTGACATGTCTTTATATTGAACAGTTTAAGTTATTTTAAAATATACTAATATGAACTTTTGTAAATCTACTTCGCAATCCGTCTCCGGACTACATTCTGCAGTGTTGTCTGATGACATGTTTATATACTTACTATAATATGTTATGGTATGTTTTGTCTCCTCATGTGTACCTTCCTAATTTCATCTGTTCGTCGAAGCAATGTACCAGGCCAACGTTCCTCAATCTGTTCGCTTACGGAAAGTACGGAAAACTTCCTTTACATTTAAAACAGCCGCACTTGCTGCACGAAAACGTGCGCGTCATGATAGTATATGTAGGTACTGATACTGAAGATGGCACGCAATGAATTTTCACTTTTTCAGCGCCAACACAGCGATGACGGTTGATCTCACAAATATAGAGACAGGAGTTACAACTTACTTTAAATTCACTGATCTCTATGACCAGCTCGTCATCGTTGTAGACTCTGGAACCAAACTTGAAGGTGCAGGCTTGAGTGTCGGTGGGCCAGCCCTGCAGCGCCAGGTCGAGGGGCACGGTGACGTCGAGGCGCGTAATCCAGGACACGGCGCCGGCGGCGTCCAGACGCGCGCGCTGGCCGGCGTCGCCCGCGCTGGTGGCGGCCGCGTTCAGCAGCACCACGTCAGGCAGCCACAGCCGCTCCGCCGCCGTCAGCGCGCTGTCACAGCCCCACTCCGACACGTTCCAGCGCACGCGCGGCTCCTGCCACGCCTGGAACACAAGCGATAAATCATTCCACTTAGGATAGGTATCTCAGTCATCGTAATGCTTTATTTGTTGAACAAAATCGGCTCATCCGTTCAACGCGGACTGATAAACAACGCGTAGGCGAATATCTACATTATCTCATCTACAACTTACATATATGGTTATTATTTATGGTGCGTTTAGCGGTTCTCATGTTCTTAAACGAAAGATCCTATCGGTGGAAGTCAGCCACCGGGACTGTTACTAGCTAAAATTGTACAAAGAGAGGATCTTGATGTAATAGGACATAGATAGGTACTCTACGAATGCCTACATAGCGATAAGGTTAACTGCGTATGTGTGAAATTGGATTATGTTAGCACATTTAAATATTTAGGCCTTAATTATTGATTCATATTTTAATTGGAAAACGCATCTAACTGACATATGTAACAAGTTGAGATCAGTATTGGGGAAGTTCTATCAGTTGAACAATGTGGTGAATAAACAGACGCTATTGATTGTATATAATGCACGTGCTGACTTACTAATCAGCTATGGACTGATTGTGTATGGGCGAACGTTTAAAACGTACCTACAAGACATAAAAAAATTACAAATAAGATTAATCAAGTTCCTGGTCAGCAAGCTAAGAAAAAATTTAATGTAACTAAGAATATGAAAAATTATTTCCCATTTGTAAAATCCTACCAATAGATAAGAAAGTCGATTATTTTGATAAGCCTAGAACACTATTACAGTGATGAGTTTAAAGTACCTACCTGTTAAAAATAAATATAATACAAGAAGTGTAAGAGAGAAAATACTAGTTCAACCGAAAATAACAAATTATTATGGGGAAAGAACTTCTAAATATTTAGTGCCAAAAGTGTTTAACAGAATAGATATGTTAAGACAAACCCCTAAATTGAGTAAAGGTATGATACATTCTAAATTAAGGAGTGTGTTTCTCGGTAACGATGAATCTGGCTTTATCGAGAAGTAAGTTCACACTATATACCTATATTCAAATTTTATTCATGTTTCAAATTGACGTTATTTCAAGTTAAACAAATATCGACTTTATTGTAATTGTATTTAATTATGTTGATTTCAGAGTGACTAGCACTATTGAAAAAGTTATAAAAATGTTTGAAGTTGTAGCGTGAACTGAACTTTATTGTGTAGGAATTAAATTTATTTTTCCATAAACTCATGTTTGTTTACATTTTTGGCGAATATCTCGCTATTCAAATTTATAGTATTTATTTCTTTAATACTTTAAGCACACAAATGTACAGAGGCGGACTTAATGCCATAGGCATTTTCTAACAGTCAACCCAAAGGGTCATGGAGAGACAAGCAGTGGTAGGAGCTATAGAGGAAAAAAATTGTATTAAAATTAGTAAGTGTTATGGTATTATTATTATTTAATATGTGAATCACGCTAGGGATTTGGTCGGGCCGGCGCGGGCAGGTTGCGGACACTTGTGGACGTGGCTCCGGACGCGGACATCTCCAGATGGACACGTACTTAGAATCTGTCAGTGTCCGGTGTTCACGGTTCGTCCGCAATCTGTCCGTGCCGGTGTGACTGATCCCTGAGTGAAATGTGCATAGTTGGTAGTTTTTAAGGTTTTTTTTTAACTATATTATGTGCATGTAACAGGCGCTTCTCGCCATCAAACTCGAAAGCCAAGCGAGTAAAATTATAAAAACAACAAAATAATGTATATTTGAGAATAATAAAAAAAATAAAAAAACTAGCTTTCCAGAGACTTTACCTGAGCTAGACCAGATGTGTCCTGAACAAATTGCAGAGCACATTTGATACCGGTTTTGTTTTATCTGCAGTCCTGTACAACTAATCAGGACTCACATCTGTTAAATTTTTGGAAATAGCTGCAAAAGTCTGTTTATGATGCCTAGTCACTTATCTTAGCTCCTTGCCAATGCTGCGGCAAAAATATTGTGGTGTTGTAGACTCCAGAGAACAAATGATGAAATGGTTATTTATTTGCGTGTAGTTAGCGCACGACACACTGTAAAGGTCGGTTAATGTTTTCCAGTGATGCAATGCAATGACGACAAATTACGAGATTTACGCGTATTAACGTGGTTTACCAAACACGGAAATGAAAATCTTTCCGAGTTTTGATAGATTAACTTTACTTTTAGTCGGAATCAATTTTCATGAAAATGTATTAAAATGCAAACCTTTTTGACGGTATTCAGAATTATCAATTTATTTATATATGTACAAAACATTTTTTGTTTATTGAAGCAATAATAATACTGATGTACCTATTGATATCGCTTACAGTTTTTTTTTTATCCACTTATTTGTAGATATACGAGTAAAACAAACGTGAACCGCACTCTCGGTCCATTTAGTCTTTTCGTGTGCCATCTGACACTACCTGACGCCTTGTAGTGTTAAAGCTAGCATAGATTGGGCCACGCCACGCCACACTCAAAGCATTGCAAAAAAATGCTTTTATTACTTTCGTAGATATTCTATGAACCAACGCACACTACAGGTACGGGTGACTCGCACCGCACTTTTATGTATAAAATTGCGTTGCGCTGCGGCCCATTGCGGCTGTAATGTGAGTTTGGCTTTCTGGCTCACCATCTTGAGGTCAGCGAGCAGGCGCATGACGGCGTGCGCCTCGTCCACAGTGGCGTGGTGCACGTCGAGCGCCAGCGTGACGCGCACGCGCGCGCCGGGCGGCGCCTCGCGCTCGTACTCTGCCAGCAGCGTGTCCAGCTGCACGGACAGCTGCGTCGCGTTGCTGCACGCGCTCCGAGCCACGGGGACTCCTACACACAAACAGTGGTTCAATACGAAGCGAGTGACCTGGGAATATGTTGCCCACGACAATGTTGCCAAAATTGCTCGCTTCAGTTAGTAAAAAAAAAAACAGACTGGCTCAAACTTGTGGCAGAAGAGGTGCAATTAAACTTCTAGATATTAGGTCTAAAACATGCTTATAAATTGATAGACGAGATGCTAAAATAATAACTGTTGTAAGATTTGTACAACAGCTGCAAAATTCTCTGAGTTTGTTTGAGAAGCAGCGGTGACGTTCGCAGTATTACTACAGCCAGCTTTATGAGGTGGCACTTAAGTTCGATGTCAGTGGTGATGGAAGAAGAGTAATAATAGTAAAAGATTACCGTATATACAGAGCAGGAGCGTGGTGAGCAGGGCAGCCGGCCGCGACGCCATCTTGTTACGACTCGCGTCGGCGTCGCCTGCGATGTGCAGCCACTGCGGCACAGGGAGCGACAACCTTCGGCGACAAGCTATGAGATATTTTAAATCTCACTGATTTGTGGCAATAATATTTCCAAATTTAGATTTTCAGGAATTTTAGTGGTCCCCAGATCTCTCCTTCCTACTTTGGCGCACGTTATAAAAGTCAAAAGTGTGTTCAGTCTAATTGACATGAAGCTAATCGTTTTTCTGTTAAGAGCATGCAGTGTTTGGTAATATGTTCTGAGCATAGGCTGTGATAGATACTGGTAAGTGGTACAATATAGCTTTCATCTTACATAATTGACATATTAATAAAAAAATAAATATATGCATGAGCGCACGGATACAGCTATTTACACCACATACCTACACACTCAAACAAACCTCTGGTCGTCGAACATTGTAGAAACAATGCAAGAATTTTAGTAGTTAATGTTTGTTACATTGTAGTTAAGTTTCTCATTGTTTGTTACTTGTCCGCAGTCCATTCGTTGCAGACTGGACGGAATGCCTGCCTCGCTGGTCTGCTGGTTTGGTGGTCACGTGCCGCGTGAGGTTTTCATCTGATATTTCTCTTGTAACGGAACGTTGCATGAATAATCATTGTTTATGGTTCTAACTCAAAAAGACAAATAGTCTATTTAAACGAATGCTTGGTTCTTTGTTTGTGTACGACTTGGAACGCGCCGGGTAGCTATGTGCGGTGCGGGGCGAGTGATGCAAACGAGATCGCGCCCGCGCTTTAGGGTATATAATATGCTGTGCGCCCGCGCAGCTGACGGGAGTTCACGTCAGTCGCTGATGTGAGAGTGCATAAGTATATCGCTTTGCGTCCTGTCGAGGGCCCGTTACGTAAACCTTTACATTTCTTTTCCAAAATTTACAACAAAAGTATTAAGTGCCAACTGAGTATAAGTGTAAATCCCGATTTAGGGCAAGTTTTAAATAGCACACAAATAACGCACACTATGATGTGCGTTATTTGTGTGCTATTTAAAACTGTAAACATGTAGCTTTATTGCCGACCACTATTTTATGTACTACTATTATATTATATTTCTTGTTATAACTCATTTTCTATTACTTCTCTCACCTTATTAAGTATGCACCATTTAGGAATAGCCTCAGGAATCGCTGGTAATGCTGTATCATGCTACATAATTTCCTTCTACCTACATGTACATTTTTAATTTTAAAATTTAAATTCTTAACATTTTAACCGTGACATTGCCATTGATTTTGACTGTTTTCTTTTTGCTCAAGCTTGCTTAATGTAAACTCCGTTCTGGTCAGTACCACCGCATAAATACTACTACAATTGGCTCTTCCTCGTTGTCGTCGGTGGCCCAAGCACGGAAGTTATCAGGCCGAGTTCTAATCAGCTGGAACGGTGGTTTCCAGGTTTTTCACTTCCACTCTAAGCTTTCGTCGGCATCAGCTCCGTGTCCGGCTACCTACGGACCGAGGGCACCCACGTCGCTTCGCCACCGGTGTGCCGGGCAAGTCGGTCGGCTGTGCCGTTAAATGCCCTTGTGACGTCACCGTACAGCTTAGCACCGAACTTCGGCCAACTTCCATCTGCGGTCAGCGGCGGGATTTCGCCTGCAACTACAGGGGAGTACCTATCTCTGCAGAAGTGACAACAGACAATTGTAACCCACGACTCACAAATCTTTGTTCGCCTTCGCCTGGCTTTATTTCCAATATAGTTTTAAAGGTACACACCCGTTTTTTAATTCTGTCATCATTTATTAGGTGGAAATCCCGTGGAGGCTACACTCTGTAGCATCCCGGAGGCTGGATTCGTGCCCGATTACATGGGACATAAACATAACTGGCGAAAGGGTGTTCTACAGCTACAGTACAGCTCTGCAGACCCTCTGGGAATACAGGCGTGATGTTATGTTATGTTACTTCTTCTAAATATGAACATAACTTGCTACTTGGGAACAGACTGGTCCCCACGACTCAGGGAATCCTAGTGTGGGGTCCAGGGAATTCGCAAAAATCTAGCGCCCTAGGCTCTTACGTTACGTATTTATTATTTTTATTATTGTATCGTGTTTTCTGAACAGAATAAAGTTTTTATTTATTTATTATATTAAATATGATGTGTTTGCTACAAACATGTCCAACGGTTGCGCTCTCCTGCGGGTGGCGCTGCGCGTGGGCCGGCTATCATCAACGGTATCCGCCCTCGCAAGGACAACTACATACAATGTATTTTTCGGAATTATTATAAAGTACACGTTCCTTTATGTCATCGATTAGTATTTGACCAGCAGTTTTGGTCAGGCAATAGTCGGTTGTTTGATCTTTCTAATCGGATAAGTATTAGTTTTGGCCACAGAAAGCGGCTTTCATTATCCTGTATGCATGCACATAGTTATTATTCGCACTGTGCAAATCTTCGTCTTGTTTCCATCTGTGCTCTCTTCAACACATAATTATGGTCTGAATAAGTAGGAAGGTAGGTACATACAGCGTTCATCAACAGATTAACTTTATGTAATCGTGTTATTATAGGAATGTTCAACAAACAGACAGATATGTGGACCTCGTGTAGATGACACAATATATATCGCGTATGACAGATAACACACTTCCTGTCTCACGATGATCTGACTAGGAACAGCCGCTACAGGGATCTAAATAAAAACTAACACAATTAATTATTTAGAGGATTTATTATTTGTGTAAAGTATTCACAATTGACAAGGAACTGAGTTGTGATGATGTAGTTTTACAATATTGAATTATTTATCTAGCGCGCATTAGCTTACAATTTTGCTGTAGGTACTATGATAAAAGCCAAATAAAATAAACTAAAACTGTAAATAAGACAAAATAACTCCAAATAAGACAGCATTTGTTTACTGTGTGCATTGTCACATATTTTAAATGGTGTGCTAGACGTACAGGTGCGCATGCATTTGGCATTTACATAACAGTGTGATGTTTATCTACACGTTAACCGTTAACGCTAATATCGGAACTAAAGCGGCCATCTTGTTTTGTCAATACAATTTCTGTGACAATTTCACAAATGTTCACCACCTATGTAATTCAGGCGCCAAAAGATCCTTGTCCTTGACCTCTACTGAAATGCTTTGAACTGCCGACGATTAGTTTAGGAACGTTTAGAAACATTTGGCGTTGAAAAGCACATTCAAAAATCAAACAAACAAACAATTCATTATATAGGTAATAATTTGTAAAAAAAACATTTATAAAAAAGGTTGTAGACAATTAACATACGTTTCATATAACAACAGAATAATATGCTAGTTTACATTGTTATGATTGATGTATTAACGATAAACAACAAAACTTTGAACTACACAACAACATAGAAACATAACGTGGTCAAAGCCAGTGCGATGGCGACCATGATATGTAGGGTTCACTCCTGCTTCGACTCGACCGATAGCATACGATCGCTACAGGGTTAGGTCTTACCCAAAACGTTATTCACTTTCTGCTGACTTCTATTTACTAATTACCAGGTATCGGCCAGCCATGTGAGAAAATACAGGGTGGGCAACTTGGAGGTAGGTATACAACTTTTTTTTGCCGCCATTTTGTTTTGGCGGCAAAATGACAGTTGTTTCATGAAAATCATTTTGTATAGATACGGCAAATTGGTTAAGGAGCTTTTTACGACTGAACAAAGTGTTTTAATTATTAAAACATTCTGCTCAACTCAATCATGTATTGCGGAAATTCTAAGAAAATTGCGGCCAATTTTTGTTAGAAATCACTTACCTACGCGGATAACAATAACTCGTTTAGTGATTAAATCTGAACAGCATGGCATTGTAACAGATAAAGCCATTTTCTTACATCAAGTGAATCAGTTGGGCTTAGGAAACTTGTGGTTCCACAAGACGGGGCCACATGTCATACGGCACGATGACCACAATCGAGACATTGAAAAGAACGTTTCCGGGTCGATTAATCGAGAAACGGTGACATTGATTGGCCCCCAAGATCCCCGGATTAACGGCTTGACTTTTTTTTGTGGGGCTATCTAAAGGGACGCGTCTATGCTAACAGGCAATTAATCTTCCGGAATAAAAAGAAAATATCTGAGACACAGTCACTGAAATAACACAGGAAATGTGTGAAAATGTCATGAAAAACCCAGTGAAAAGGGTTCACATGCCATGCTGCTAGAGGTGGACATTTGTCTGAGATTGTTTTCCATACTGAATTGCCGGCCCTAAATACTATATTTAAATAAAAATACTTAATCATTTTTATATTTCTCTTATTTGCACATCCTTTAGCTATAATTTCAGCCGAAAGACATCTACTGCTGGACATAGGCCTCCCCCAAGCACTGCCACTTCGACCGGTTCTGTGCCTTTCGCATCCCCATTTTGTGGGAGGACTTCCAACGCTACGTTTTCCGGTACGTGGTCGCCACTCCAGAACCTTCCCCTTCGCCACTCCAGAACCACCCAACCCCATCGGCCATCGGTTCTGTGAGCAATGTGCCCTGCCCACTGCCACTTAAGTTTGGCAATTCATCGGGCTATCTCGGTTACCTTGGTTTTCCTATGGATCTCTTCATTTCTGATTCGATCACGGAGGGAAACCAAGCTCTGCATTGCCCTTTGGGTGACTTTCAGCCTTCTAATGAGGTCTATTGTGAGCGACCACGTTTCATCACTGGCAACACGCACTGGTCATAGACTTTCGTCTTGAGACACTGTGGTATGTGAGACGAGAAGATATTACGCGGTTTCCCGTACACTATCCAGCCGAGTCGGATTCGACGATTGACCTCTTTCTCGAACTTGGACAGTTTGTCCTAGGTAAACATAATTGTCCACAACTTAGAGTGTAGAGCCTCCGATCTTCATGAGCGTGGGTTACATGGGCATTTGACATAACCGGCGTCTTGCCTATGTTCATTTAGAGACTCACTCTTTCGGAAGCTCTACTGAGGTCATCCAACATTGTACTGAGGTCCTCCATTGTCTCAGCCATGACTACTTTATCGTCGGAAAACCGAAGGTGAGTGATGTACTCATCATTGATGACCGATACCAACCCTCTTTCCAGTCCAGAACCTTAAAGACATCCTCCAGTGCAGTGGTGAACAGTTTCAGAGAGATAACTTCTCCCTGTCTCACACCTCGCTGCAGAAGGATATAGGTTTCGAGGTCCGATCCTGGAGTCAGACTGACACAAGCGTTTTCGTGCAGACACTTCAGCACCTCGATGTACCGATAGTCAATCTGGCACCGTTGGATATACTGCAGCACAGCACAAGTCTCGATCGAATCGAAGGAGGGGTTTCATGTTGCAGAGGGGGTTCAACTTACAGATATTGTAACAACCAAATGTACACATGAATGCAATTAAGAGATTTCATTTGATTTGTTGTAGTCCACAAACGCTAAGTAGTGAGGCAGGTTATACTCTTCGGTCTTCGGTACAACTTGCCGCAGCGTATATGTGTGCTCCACGGTGCTAAAGCCTTTACGGAATTCGGTTTGTTCGGGAGGCTGAAGTCGTCTTACCTAATCCAACAGTAAATGTGTTTTATAAGTACGCATTGATAAAAAAAAATGCATAACTGGTGAGTATGGTGTAGTTTCATGTAAGTCATTATAACTATACTGAGTGACTTCGAATTGAAATACATTAAACTCGGTCTGAGTTTAATGTATTTCAATTCGAAGTCACTTCGAGGTCATTTCAGGCAAACACAAAATTTTAACCGTTTCGAAAAATATATTAATATCCCTTCCGAATGAATGTCAGTCAGACGATGCACTGACTTCCGACCATAACTACAAATACTTAATAATATATAAATTAACATAAGAAGCATATTAGATAGACATTCACTCATTTAAAGCACTAAAATATTAAGCCTAATAATTAGTATCTAATTGACACATACAATATTACCGTTATAATACACACGTTATCGTTATAATAATAAAAAATAGGTAGGTACTAAAAGAAACTATATTAGAATAACAGTTCCAGGTTCACCATAGCTTTTTATTTTTGAAAAACTAATGGTATCTATTAGTTTGTCGGTTCTTCTTCAATATTCACTTTTCGTTACTTTCAACGAAGCATACGACCGTTCATAATTTATGCCGTGTTTTCCCAGCCAACAGAGGTTACAGCTACGTAAAAAAGTGATGTAAAGAGATTCAGAATAAAAAACAAATAAAAGAATCTATCACTAAAATCAACAAAGTATGACGTCATTGTAGCCACAGGCAACAACAGCACTAATGGCGAAAAATTCTTGCTCCCTGAAGGGCAGCCGCCAGCCACTGCAGACGTATCAAATGCTTACATACAAATTACTTTATATAATAGTACATAAGTACATATAATTACATGCTAATAAAGACACAAATGCACGTCAATAAGAATCTCACTATTAAGACAGTTGCTTCTGATTTTGTACAAACATTTTACACATCAATCATATTTGTTAAAAAAAAAACTGATATTTCAAGTAACTACACCTGTCGTTGATTCTAAAAATTGTTGGGATATACCCACAACGTCTGTGGAGTCTCGCTAGCTAATTGTTGAGATATACCCACAACGTCTGTGGAGTCTCGCTAGCTAATTGTTGAGATTTACCCACAACATCTGTGGATTATGGCTAGCTAATTCAACTTGACTCTGTATAATAAACAAAGTTTGTATTTGTATGATATAACAGTAAGGTGTATAACATATAAAGCAATTGAAAATGTGACAATGAAATAAAAACTTAACTTGTAAGAGTTATGTAACTAGAAAGGTAACATCGACACCACGATGACTTCGCAGAGGCTCACAACCTAAAGTACTAGCGCCTACATACAAGAGAATATAGAGAAGATATGTACAACTTGATACGGAACCAGGTCTAATAGGAAATCCTACGATAGCAGTTCTCAAAGAACCATAAAATAGAAAGAACTATAAACGAATGCTACATACATAACAATAATGCAGCATCGGATTCAATACATAGTGGTAGTCGCCAATGAACGATCGTTCACACAAAATATATATTATGTTGTTTCTTTTTTCATAAACTTCATTTTAATTCTGAATAAAATAGGACCATAAAGCCTGATGTGCGATTTAATAACCTGTGACACATACGAGTATGTCACAGGTTATTAAATCGCATAACATATATCATAACTTGATGAAACCTGTGCCATATATCATAACTTTAAACAGTGTCTAGACGGTGCAAGTAATGTATTGCTTCAATGTAATTGTATGCCACAGGTTGGAAAGTAGCATCGTGCAAATGGTGCTTTAATCTCTTATTTAACATGTGAGGCAGTGGATTGTGTAGGTATCAATAAGTAAAGCGTGCAGTCGGGCGGCGCGCGCTGCATTACGTACAATTATAATCATTCAAACCACTAGCTCTACCGCTTATCTACACCATATACCTACTTATTCTATCATTTGTAAGTCAACCACATTTCGCATGCTTAATGGAACACTGACCCATTAGTAGATAGGTCAGATGTGATTTCCGTTTTTTGTTTTACTCAGATCTCATCAATAGTTAATCATAGACGTTCAAATTACAAGCATTCATGATTAATATAAATCAGTTTTATTTTTATGCATCAACAAGTAGGTTAAGTCCTCATAGCAAGATCTTCTTTTGCGTTTTCCCAAAAATCGTTTTTTTTTTAGTTAAGTCAGTATTCCATTAAGCATGCGATATCTATACAATGTTGTGTATTACTGCTAATGACATTATTTAACTTACTAATTGAATATGATACAATGAATCGCCAAGGTCTGGGTGTTCCGAGTAATATTTGTGTAAGTTATCACCGACACAGATTGACTGGACATGTCTGCTTTGAGTTCGACACGAATGTCTGGCAAGTGTCGTCTATATATTATATGTATCTATTAATTTTTGTTACTGGGAGGAGATGTCATGCATTATTTACATATATCACGTACAGGTTGGATTCCGGCTCGGAACAAATTCTTGTATGCCCTACAGAATGTGTTATTCCTTGTAGGAGTAGTGCAATGTATTACAAAACATAATAAACATGTTGTTTGCACTGAGAAATGAAAAAGGAATTCACATTTACTTTTACAATATATACGCTTCAAGTAATTTCCAGTGTCAGTGTACATAATATTTATAAGATAGCATTTTGAACTCAACTACTGATGATGATCAAATGCAAATCTAAGTTCTTATTTTCATATCATTTCAAAACAATACCTGTTGCAAATTAGTAAGTCTGCAAGATTTTCTTACTATTAAGTAATAAAAGTCCTTACGAAAATCCAATTTACCAGACATTTGAAGACCGGTACACACTGCGGTATGACTTGATGACGTCACACCGACACTGCACTGATTGACAATATCTGTATGACTTGATGACGTCACACCGACACTGCACTGATTGACAATATCTGTATGTAATTGTTTAAACGTACTTGCACTATCAGATTCAACTATACACACAAGCGCGCCACTGAAGGAAGTGACGTAGCACAAGGGTGCTACGTGCTACGCCGTAGCACTTTCTTCTACGTCGTAGCACGTTTGTCGAGCTACGCGGCTACGTGGCACTACTGCGTGGTGGTGGAGGGTGCGGGCTCGCTGTGTGTGTGCGTGGGTGTAGGGTGTGCGTGCGTGTGCGGGGGAGGGTGCGCATGCGCGGCGGGCAGGTAGTGCCAGTAGGGCGGCGCGTCGCCCGCCTGCGCCTGGCAGGCCGCCGCCAGCCCCGCCCAGCTAAACCGGTACGCGTAGCGCTTGCCGTGCACCTGGTGGACGACAAACAAACGACATAGCAATCAGCAAACCAATCACTATGAAAACATGCCATGGACAAGGGAGAATGCTTACTTTAGTAAGCATTAAATACTTATATCTCATGTACATACAAGTATCAGTTTGTATGCAGCAAGTTAACCACTGCACTGGCATGGCACTCGGCCCGCGTGGTGGATTACGGCCCACTCACTCTCACAGAGAGAAGGACTGTGTCTCAGCAGTGGGAACAGTAAGGGCTGATTATGCTTTGCTAAATTAACAAAATATTTTAAAACACGGAAACCTTGGCTCTGCAGTTTATACCGGCCATATTAAGCAGTAAGAATGTAATCACAGTAATAATAATACGATGCTATGAACTACTTGGCTATATCCACGGATTACATCGTAACCACAACAGGAAAACTTAGAGCAATATTAGACGAGCACTGTATCTAGGTAGATCATTTAAATTAAGTAAAGTTAAGCGAATAGAATAGCTGAGAACGAGAGTTCATGACCAACATCATATGTCGCATCGTTTTACGACCAAAACTATTTTGTACGGCGTTACCAAAACAATGTTTTCAGACATTTGAAATTTCACCTTTAATTCTAAAAACGAAAAGAACGTTTCGGAGTCGCTCGGCAAACGCGCGGTGCTTGTTATGCTCCTATTCCTCACAACCTGATGATGATGATGAGTCCGACGACCAACAGTGATTAAAAACGATGTTTTTTTTTCAATGAACAGTATTTTTCCAACGTTATCCACGTCGTCCACGTCGTCGTCGTTCGTTAACGTTATCCTTTTGTCCAATCTATTAAAAAAGTCCTTTAACTTCAGTACGATGGTTTCAAGTAAGCTTTTTATTAAATGTACGTACGTACTCGTACGTACATTGAATAAAAAGCTTATTTACATGCGCCGCAATACGATTTTTTAATAATTTCTGACTATCGAAAAGTAGACTACTAAAGGAGAATGCACAACGTACTATGGGTTTCTGCCCTAAAGCCCAATAGCCAGAAGATATAAAGAGCAATATAAAGAGCTCTTCAAGTAGAACCTTTGCTTCAAACACAACTTTTGCCAATTGCTAGACAGTTCGGAATTAATGACTTAAATAGGTGACAACTTGGGCACCGAACTTAAGGAATAATTGGTACCTAATATCCATAATGGAAAGCGCTTTTTAAGGAGAACCTTTGTAACTAACACGACTACCCAATATTCACTTTGTAACTAACACGACTACCCAATGTTCACTTTGTAACTAACATGACTACCCAATGTTCACTTGATTTTCAGACGGTTTGCTAGGGGTTTTTACTAGCGCATTTTTAATTTTCTTAAATGGTATCCTGGGTACGTGCGACGCTACTTGTGTCTTCGACATCTAAAATCTATCGTTCAACTACATTCTGAAAATCAGAAAAATTGCTATATTTTTATTTTTTGACATATTTGAAAATCCGGTCAGGTTAGACGTGACGCGGAAAATTTCTGAAATTATTATTTTTGGACTCAGAATAACCAAATCTATCGATTTTAATACGGTTTTGGTCATAAAACGACGAGGCAACAATTTTAATTATGGGCTCTCGAATGACATGGGAGTACGGCCCCGTTATGGGAATCTATTTCGATAATGACATAAACTGCGGTGGACACAACACAAGCACACGATTCACGATCAGTTTTTTCTCCTAGTCCCATTCAGTTGACTATATTCGTTGTACGTGCACCTGGCAGTAGTTGAAGCTAACAATAATTATAAAATATCGCAACTTCTGTTAAGTTTTTATGCATTATAATTGCATTATTCCATGGAAATTATATTATATATCCCGCATTAATTCTACAAGGTGGTAAGGGATGCGCTGGACAGAAACCGGTGGAGGCGGATCACCCGCTCCAGATGCAACTCCGAAGCTGAGCACGATCCTCAGACATGATGATCGACTACAGATAGACAGATCCCGCTTTAAGCAAATAAACTAGGGTGTAGATTGTAGGTTATCCAGTCTCGCTTCAAAATAATGCAGATAGCAATCAGTAGAATAATGCAGATAGCAATCAATAGAATAATGCAGATAGCAATCAGTAGAATAATGCAGATAGCAATCAATAGAATAATGCAGATAGCAATCAGTAGAATAATGCAGATAGCAATCAATAGAATAATGCAGATAGCAATCAGTAGAATAATGCAGATAGCAATCAATAGAATAATGCAGATAGCAATCAGTAGAATAATGCTGATAGCAATCAGTAGAATTCATAAACGTTTTACTTATTATTTTTCTCTGCATCCAAAAACTTGTCGCTCTCGCCAAACTGTTTGCGACGCTCGGTGATCTTGGCACTGCTCTCTGCAGCCTCTACTGCACAGCTAAAGGTTCTGCCGCTGACCCTAACCTCTGTTAGGGACAGCGGTAGAACCTTTAGCTGTGTCGTATAACTTGCAAATAACGTACATACCTTGCTCATGATGTTCTTGTCGTAGTAGTAGCGCAGCGCGCGCGACAGCTTGTCGTAGTTCATGTTGGGCTTCTGCTTGCGCCGGCCCCAGCGCCGCGCCACCTCGTCCGGGTCCGACAGACGGAACTCGCCATCGTTCGGAGGACCCTGGGGTACAACACAAGGTCAGTCAGTAGCTGATGCAACATGAATACACCGTCATATCAAAAACTTCACAACTTCTTATCCTTCACAATCCTAAAACACCATCCTATCTGCGGGAGCGGTTTTCCTACGCCCGTCCTTCAGATGCACCTTGCAGGTCGCATCTTAAAAACCTTCTCAAGTCCCCTCCCCACTCCACCGACTTCTACTCCTACTCCTTCACAGTGCACGCGGTGCGATTGTGGAATTCACTACCGCCTGACATTAGGGACTGCCAAACTATTGCGGTTTTTAAAAGAAGAGTGAAAGAACACTATCTGTCCACTTCATCGTTGTGTATGTATTTATTATTTTGAGTATGATATAATTATTATCATTCTTGTAATATTTATTTTAGAAGTATTTATGTATGTTTATTTGTATGTATGTTAATATATTCTCGTAATTCTTGTTTAGCTTTTAAGTGAATTGTTTTTTTTGATTCTATGTATTATTTTTTGTCTCCTTTGCTCTATCACACGCTGTCTACATCTCTGTATCTATTGTCCTATCTCAGGTATGCTGGAAGAGATTTCTTATGAAATAAGCATCACCTCTGTACCTATTTTTTCTGTTCTGTTTTTCATTGTGTGTTTATATATGTGTACATAAATGGTAAAATAAATAAATAAATAAATAAAACTTCACAAGATGCCTAAAAGCCGCAAAAATGGCGTCGGATTTCTCTTAAATGAGCCTATGACATAAGTGCAATTATCAGTCACAACTTATTTTGTTAATGAATTTAATAATATTTGAACAGAATTTGCTTAAGTATCCCAAACAGGTAACAGGTAACAGGCTCAACATTCTAAGAAACAAAAACGATGTGAGTAATATACGCCGCGAGACAAAGTCTTCAGACTTTGTCGAGACAGTGGAATATTGCCACCACAGACATTCCTTTGATTTCTTGCTCTCAACGTACCTCCCAGCAGATGCCGGGCGCCCCTGCTGCCAGCTCCTCCAGCAGGAACTGCCACAGCTGCACCTGTCCGCCAGACGCGCGCGCGCACCCCGTCAGCGCGCCATACGGATCTATATCAAAAACAACACAACATCGTCAGTGATAGGGTGCGAACATAAGATTCTGGTAATAGTACAAACATATTACGTTGTATAGCCGTACATCGTGTAAACCTGATCAAAATAACGAATGTAGTACAATACTTTGTTTACCTACAAAACGATAAGTACCTAGTCCAAAAGTCTTCAAACTAAAGAGTTGACGTCAGTCACTCAAGCCATTACAATTCAGATGAGATAACTGGTAATTCCGAATGTCATATCCTGTTATTGTTCCTTATTATACAAACCCAGAACCAAGACAGACGACGTCCTTGATAAGAGATAAAGCAATGCGTCGTTTCTATAATACGTTTATATAATACGTTAATAATAACAATACAAATAAATGTAATAAGTTTTTTTTTTCTTTGAACCTACATATGTACAAAGATTCTTGATGCGACCATGCTTGTTGATGCGGCGATGACATACCCTAGAGGAGTACAATGTCAGTGCTTATCTGAGAGGAACGATCGCAGGAGCATCCATGTATAGGTAGTTCAGGTACTATGAGACATTGTTGACGTGACGTCATGCATTACTTCATCCTTGCGAGTAAACGCAGACATTTGCCAGACATGGGTCATTTACATAAGCGTGACTGCATTCAAGCTGCAATATGATATTTTTATTTATTTTATTAATTCAACAACAAATTTACATTTGTGTCGAACAGTGGTTTTAAAAATAACAATAAATGTAACACAAAATTAAGTACCTAATCATAGTAAAGCCAGAAATGAGAGACAAAAACAAGAAGAAAAAAAAAACAAAATACATTCCACATTGGTCACAACATTATTAGTCATCATTAATTAGGCTAATTTAACTTAATATTAGTTCAAAATTTAATATAAATTCAATTCAACAAATGTATGTCAATAAAATTATTTAAAATGCAATGTCATAATAGAATGTTACATAATAATCATTTAAAGTCATTAAAATATAATCAGATATTAGTTCGAACTACTTTTATCTTTGAGAAAGTCTTCTATGCTGTAATAACATTTCTTCAATAACAATGACTTTAATTTTCTCTTGAATGCGTTTGGATTCATCTAGTTTTTTAAATTGTACAGGCAATTTATTGTACATATTTACTGATTGCACTCTTGAGGCATGCTTAACGACATTAAGCTTAGGCTGTATGAAATTAGGTAGATCCTTTCTTCGCGTTTTTATTCTTATATGTCTCTGTTCTTCTGTCTCAAACTTATGGATATTTTTAATAAAATGACTAAGCAGGACCAGAATATAGAGGCATGGTACAGTGAGAATGTGCGGTTTCTTAAAATGATCTCTACAAGAGTCCGTTTGTTTAATGCGAAGCATAGTTCTCAAGGCTCTTTTCTGTATAACGAAAGCGGCATTTATATTGTATTGGTAGCTGTTGCCCCAGAACTTTATGCTATATCTAAGTCTAGACTCTATGAGTGCAAAATATACCATTCTGAGGTGAGCAATGGTTAATTCATCTCTAAGACTCCTGAGAGCATAGCAAACACTACTCATAGTGTTAGTGACCACTTCCAATTCCTTTTTCCAATTTAAAACTTCATCTATTTGTACTCCCAAAAATTTTACTTTGTCTACAATATCCACTTTAGTCCCTAATAAATGTACTTTGACAGTATCGTTGTTCTTCACGGTCGATTTAAATAATAAACATTGCGTCTTTTTTAGATTTAGTTTTAGATAATTCATAGTGAACCATTTCTCAAGAGCACATAGGATAAAATTAATCTTCTTTTCTAAATTTTCCATATTGTCGCTAGCTATAATAGCGCTTGTGTCATCGGCAAAAACTACAAGTTTAGTATCATCTGAAATACTTTTCATATAAGCTATCAGATCGTTTATAAATATTATAAAGAAGACAGGGCCTAGAACTGATCCTTGTGGTACGCCTTTATTTATTGCAACTGTGTCTGATTTGTGTAGGTTTTCATGCCCATCTTCTTGAACTGTTTTAATTTCCACATACTGCGTTCAATTAAGTAAATAGGATTTGAATAAATTCAGCACATTTCCCCTAATGCCATAGAAATCTAATTTATTCAGAAGAATACAATGTTCTACTGTATCGAACGCAGAACTTAGGTCGAGGAACAGTCCTGCTACTTTTAGTTTAGAATTCAACTTACCCACTACATCATCAATAATAACATGTCAGTGACATGTAGATGCTATTGACATGTTAATTGATGATGTAGTGCATCATCAATTAACATGTCAATAGCATCTATTGTTCCTACATTATTTTGGTAACCAAATTGTTGGTCGGTTATAATTTTGTGTTTGTTCAAATGACAAACAAGCCTCACTTTCATAACTTTTTCAAATATTTTAGAACATACCGGCAACAGAGAGATAGGCCTATAATTACCTGGATCTGTTTTAGAGCCTTTCTTATGTACCTATAGGTAGTACTTTAGCTAATTTATATTGCTCAGGAAAAACACCTTTATTTACATATTCGTTTATTGAATCGGCCAAAGGGCCAGCTAATACATCAATGTTTTCTTTTATGATAGTCATAGGAATTTCATCGTGGCCAAAAGACTTTTTACTATCCATAATCTTAACTAGTTTAAAAATTTCAGTAGGTGTAACAGGTTCAAAGACCATATCCTTCTCTACTCTTATCCCATGATTTTGTAAATACTCTTTTGCTGTATTAATGTCACTCATGATAAAATTCGAATAATTACAGAACTTTTCCAATAGAATATTAGCAACTTCTGTGGGATTATGAACTATTTTATTTTATCCATAAGTATCAAATTGTCATTTACATATTTTTTAGGAGTCCTCTTACTATTTATAATTTTCCAAATAACTTTACCAGAATTCTGAGCTAGACTTATTTCCGTACTTACTAAGTACTAGTCGTTGCGCATGTCATACTACTTTTCTATACACCCTAAAATAATGACTACGATATTTTACTATTGGAACGTCACAATTATCTTTGTCAACAAAATTTAGAAACCGTTTCATTTTACTAGCAACTCTTATTCCCGTAGTTAACCATTTAGATTTGTTGCTGTTTCTTGTATTTATTTTTATTTTCTTTTCATTAAATGTCATAGTTCACTGAGTTTGTCAATAAATGTACTTGCACACCAGTTTTCTTGTAACAAGTTTTGCCTGAAACAAGACTTGTTCCCTTCATTATATAATCTTCTTTCAATGTGCATGTAACTTTGCTCTTTCCTATAAGCCACTTTTTCCAGTGATAATGTACAAAAAAGGCCCGCATGTCCATCAGATAGACCATTGTGGTCTGTGTCTACACTTTTAATAATTGTCTCATCAATATTAGTCAATATATTATCTATACACGATCTTGAATTATTGCGTCGAAATGTATCTGAGTAAATTAAATGTCGAAAGTTTTTAGTAAATAATTTTGCATTTGTTTGAAGAACAAGTAATGCAATTGCATAACGGCTCATTGACACTTTAAATCAATTCTAGATTTATGAATTGTTATATTACTTTTAGTACGGTTAGCATAACATTACAAGAAAATCTGACAACCAACATAATAATATGCACTTTTGATCTTAACAATATGTCTGCCATTCTCATAAGGCCAGATACGTAGTAGATAGATACTTACGAAGAACTTAGCATTTATTTTTGTTGATTGCTATTCTACTTTATATTTAAAAGCGAAAAGCCATGGTTCGTGTCTTTATCACTATGTGTTTGGACGTTTCCCATTGAAACATCCAAACACTTAGATTGTATCAATTAAAAACTCTTCTGAACAGATAGTGTACATTTCATCATTTGATAACTGTCTTGACAGTGGAGTCAGACATTTCACGAAATTATTCTTTAGTCAGTTAATACCAGCGGGGACTGATAACAACGCTCACTGCTTTATTTACTTTGATTGAAAAATATCAACATACACAACTGTGTAATGACGCAACAATATATTTTATTAGTTAAGGCCAAATAAATATTCTATCTATTGAAGAATGTTAGCTTCCTCTGAATTAAGCCAGAGTACTTGCATAAAGCAGCGGGTTTTCTGTAAACACTGCAGATCGCTGTAGGTTGTCTACGGAAAGAAACGAGAACAATGTTTTCCCTGTCTGTATGTGTGAAAGGTTAAGTTATGTCGGGGCTATTGTACCCTTGTCTGTATCTTACTAGATACTTGGCTAACAATATTGTATTGGCATGGTAGAGTAACCTTGCCGCTTAGTTATTCCGCTACACAATCAAAGATCGAAATCACCAATTCAAATCAACAATAAGTTTAAGAATCATAGATTAAGTGTTCGTTAGCATGTTGAGATAAATAAAGATGTACCGTGATACAGATGCTGGAAGCGCCGGTGCTCACTCGTACTTAGCCACAACATCACTGAACTAATAAGTCACATCATTACTTGCTATTTAGATACCAGTTATATTGCACACACAATATTTTGTCACCAACAGAGTTTTCTCACTATTCTGTTTCATTTTACACACAACAATGTTTAAAACAAACAAAGTTTGAGTTTCACAGCACGCAACAAGTAAACCTTCAATAATGTTTTAATGTTCATTATTTAAGTCAACTTTAAATCACTTCTTAAATATCTAAGACGGGGTCGCACAAGCCGGATATGCGGCCGGATGCGGCACCGGAAGCGCGCGAGTGTGGCGGAAGAGCCCGGAGGCGCCGCCCGCCCTGCCGCGACGAGGGCGGGCGGGGTGCAAGGTGTCGCGCGTCAGGCAGACAATATCAGAGGGGCAATTCCCGTATTTTTAAGAACGTTCGCATTCAAACTTCAGTCTCAATCTGTTGAAAAGACCTCTGATTTCCCTTCATATTCGACAAGTTTTTATATTGATTGCCGGTGAGATGAGATTGCGGCTAGATTTTGAACGTTTTTAATTACGGTTTTTATTTTTTTTTTTTTTTTTGCCCTTTAGATAGTGTGCGACGTATCATTAACTTAGAGAAGGATGTTCAGTAGTAACGCGTGACACACAGTAGCTACGAAAGCGGCAAGTACTTACACTTGCAACTTTCTCTTCTTGTGGGAAGTGAAAGCCACTGCCAAGTGATAAATTTTCTCAAATTACACAGAGTTTGCTTAAAATAGTCCATGAAAAATGAAGGTTATGCTTAAAACAATATTACTATATTCCACTCTGCACTGATGACCAACGATCATAATAATATAATGACTACATTAAAATTTAAATCACAGTGTTTTACTTGCAAATAGTTTCAATGAGCTCTAAAGAGACTAACTTATCATAACGTTATCTATTTCATTACGAATGATAACCGTATACCCTCGTTGTTAATCCTGTGCACCTCGTGTCTGTGGAGGGTGGCTTAGTGTGGCACAGGGTGACAGAGTAATGAAGACATCACGCTGAGACGGTGAGCTGTTGAGCCGCCGCCTCTAACGGAACATTCAATATTACAAGCGCGACTCAACACGGAGGTCGGATTGTGTTGGTTATATGTCGGTGATGTTACCAGAAGCTTGATTTTTAAGCTTTCAGGTTCACTTAATATCCGATTACTTGTATGTGTGCTGTAAACTGTGAATATAAGGTGGTTCAATCAACAATCAACTCAGCCTATCGCAGTCCCCTGCTGTATATAGGCCTCTCCCTGGCTGCGCCACAACACCCTGTCTTCCGCCTTCCGCATCCAGTCCGTCCCAGCAACCTCCTTTAGGTCGTAGGTATAAGTTGGTTTATTACTTACTAATAAATTATTTAATGTCGGTGGATTAATGTTCTGTTAGAATGCGCGTGGACGTACATCATTGTAGGGGCTTGTGATTAGAACTTTATGAATTATAGAAAGTGGTTTTTTTTTTAATAAAAAGGTATGTGTATCTGTGTAGACTGTTGGAAATAGAACTTTCCAAGTTGTGAAAAACTTCCAATGTTCAATGAAATCTCCAAAGGGCTGGTTGACACTTCCCATGACCCAAGGGCTGGCTTTTACCTTGGCCAGAGGCTAAGCATTGCCATACAACGTGGCAATGCCACCAGTTTCCTGGGTACATTACAGTGATACGGAGGAATTTTTCGACGACATATTTTAGTTTGTTAATAGTTTTAGTTAGGTTAGGATATTATATTATAATTTTATTAATTTGTTAGTTTATTTAGTATTCGAATGTTATCCAGTGTATTTATCCTCCTAAATATTTGCATAGTTAAAACGTCCACCACGTTTTTAGCTGTCGGCTAAACCGACTTCATTTACTCTTCACCACCACATAGGTATGTGGTGTATCTTGTAGATCTATCTTTGGATTGCTGACGCACATGGGCTGCTCATTAATTTCTTAATCTGTATTTGTAAGCCTACACAATTTCTATTAAACTCTTGTAACGTAAACGCTCCCACGTTTGTGTCAAAACATTTCAGTATATAGCACGTAGGTTAGGCCACAAACAGTTTTGATGAATACAAAACAAACCATCCAAACATGCAGCGAGCTAGGTAAACATTCGCGTAGTAAACAAGAAAGGTATTCTGATTCAGGATCTCGTTATTTATAGATTCTCTGAGTCAAATTCTATTCATGAATGAACAAAAAATATCATAAACTAGCGACTTGCCTCTTGTTCGTCGTTCGCTCGTTCCTTGTTGTACGGTTTTATGGCTTGACAGAACATCGAGATTTCGATATTATATGTAAGATTAACATTAATGTATTATACACATAAACCTTTTGGAATTCATTCCCTAAATGATTGTGAAAACCGTATCAAAATCCGTAACGCAGTTTAGAAAAATGTGGTCAGACGCATATATAACAAGCGAATATACACAGTCTGCCCATAAATACTGTTACAATTAAAAATAAGAAAGATGTTACATTTGAATTTGGAATCTGTCATTTTTATACGATTGTTCATTGAGTTTTCTAATTTTGGCGCCAATACATTGTACAATATTTTGCGATATTAAAATGGAGTGGGGTGATAAAGAGAACCGAATCGCTGTGATTGCATTACACAAAGTTGGTATGGAGCCAAATGCAATTTTTAAAACTCTCCATACGCTTGGTATTAGTCAAATGTTTGTGTACCGGGCTATTAATAGGTACAACGAGACCTCCTCTGTTTGTGACAGAAAAAGATCTGGCCGTCCACTTAGTGTTCGTACGAAAATGGTGGTCAAAGCAGTAAGAGAAAGAATTCGAAGAAATCCTGTCCGAAAGCAAAAGATTTTATCTCGGGAGATGAAGATAGCACCCAGAACCATGTCGCGTATTTTAAAAGATGACTTAGGACTTGCAGCCTATAAGAGACGCACTGGTAATTTTTTAACTAAGAATAGGGTGGTAAAATCGAAACAACTACTGAAGCGGTACGCAAAGGGAGGTCACAGAAAAATTTTGTTTACGGATGAGAAAATCTTTACAATTTAGCAACATTTTAACAAACAAAATGACCGTATTTATGCTCAAAGCTCTAGGGAAGCTTCCCAATTAGTCGACAGAGTGCAACGTGGGCATTATCCGACTTCAGTGATGCTTTGGTGGGGTGTTAGCTATGAAGGAGTGACTGAGCCATATTTTTGTGAAAAAGGTATCAAAACATCGGCACAAGTGTATCAAGATACCATTCTTGAGAAGGTAGTTAAGCCCCTTAACAACACCATGTTCAATAACCAAGTATGGTCCTTCCATAAAGCTCGGTCCACGCAGTCTTGGTTGGAAGTGAACGTTTCGGACTTCATCAGAGCTGAAGACTGGCCGTCGTCTAGTCCCGATCTTAATCCGCTGGATTATGATTTATGGTCAGTTTTAGAGAGTACGGCTTGCTCTAAACGCCATGATAATTTGGAGTCCCTAAAACAATCCATACGATTGGCAGTGAAGAATTTTCCCATGGAAAGAGTGCGTGCTTCTATTGATAACTGGCCTCAACGTTTAAAGGACTGTATTGCAGCCAATGGAGACCACTTCGAATAAGCTTTTTATATTTTAAATTGTTTTATATTTATGTATCAAACTAACACACTGTAAAAGTAATAAATATTATTTGCAACTTAAAAAAAAATGTTTTTCTTCGTTACAATATTTATGGCAAGACTAGGTAATTTATAATACGTAAGTACAAGAAAAGTGACTTTGTTGAAAGGGGCTCGTGGCTAACTAACAACAGCCGCACGGCTCGATCGGAGGGTAGGCTTTGTTTTGTACTAAGTATGTAAAGATAGATAAGGGTGATAGTTTCAAAAAAGGTCCTGTGTGGTCACAAAGTGGACGCGAAGGATATTACAAGCGTGGTCCATGATGAATTGGCACCAGGCAGCTCTTCAGAAAGAATTCTTGACAGCCTATACTTAGCTGCAATTATCGTGCGGCATTTTATGTTGTTCGGCAACTTCCTGCGAAAACGGTGATTATTATAATTTCCGAAGACCACTCAACTGAGATTGTCTCAAAACATGCGTCATGCTCAAATATGAATGAAATGGCCCCGCCGCACGTAAGTCGACGTTGTGGTCGTTTGTAATTGTCGTATGGCATTATTGTTATTGATCAGTTTTGATCCGAAGTCCCATTTCCCGTACGGTTCCACCTAATTACATTACAGCCGACCATAGAATCGAACCCAGTACCTCAAGCTCGGTAGTTCAAGCTCGGCAGTCGCTACTGTGACCAGTAAGCCCATGAAACAGTTCAACTCCAAACACATTACTTAAAAAAACAATTCGGTGACAATTTAATGAAATCCAGATAAGTAGAGGGGTTGTTCCATAATGCATGCGCCACCGCTCCGGCCATGCATAATGTATGGCGTCCCGTGGCGCGCGGCCAATATAGCGCGCCCCCGCGCCCTGTGCCCTGCGCCCCCGGCCTGGCGCGACCCTCAGGAGACAGGTCAAGTAATGACGGTGTCATGGAGATAGCGGCTTCTGATGGGAACGTCGCAGGTTCAGATTTATTGCCTATTGAACTATTGTGACGGATAAGGATGCTTTTGGAACGAACATGTGAATTTGGACTCTGAAATTAGGGGATAGGAAAAGTGACATATATGTTGAACGGAAGAGAAAAGAAACGAGTAACTTGCTTGAACACTAGTTTATTACTGGCGCATCACACACACATGGGCCGCGCGGCGCGCGCGCTAGCGTTGTACATATCACTCCTTCACACTTAGATTTTCAAACCTGGCAACAATATACTCGTATAATGATTTTAAAACTAATTATGTTACCATAAATGATCCGAACACAAAACTAAGCCGTTAAAAGTATTTCTTATAATCGACCTCCTTCCTATTGCGCTTTGGGCGCGAGAGTTTGGGTGATGGTGCGCGCGGTACATCAACATTACTCTCTGCTGTACTTCGAGACTGATTGCCCTCGGACACAAGTACCTCGGGCTGCGCTGCCGGTGACGGCGGCGATGCTAAATTATCAGCGTCCTCTCCCTCGCTCTCAATCACGTCACAATCACGCCCTTCATCCCCATCACCATCATCTGCGACACATTCCGCATTTGGTGCACAGGTGCGACATTAGTTTCAGTTGCCACGGGTGAGCTCATAGCCAATTGCTCGCTGGATACTGTTGGTAATGCTGTATTTTGACATGAACTAGTGGTACTGGAAATGTCGGGCGACTGTTGCTGATGTGGCACCTGTATATCTCTTGTATCTGTGGGCTGATTACTACCCGTATACTTCAGTAACTGATCTACATGCCTTATACAGTGATAATCTAAGTCATTTATATAAATTTTGTACATTTTATTGCCAATTCTGTTTTTTATTATGCCTAACTGCCATGTTTCTTTCCGTGCGCTGTACCATCGGGTCTTTTCCCGGGCTCCGCCGAAGTATCAACGTGTTTAGCTTCGCTTGATGGTAAAACTAAATCACAGACTACAATATAAAACTAAATCGAGACGAGATCGTAGATTTCTACCAAACATCATCTTACTGGCGTTTCCCCAGTGGTACAGTGCACGGTATTTCTATAATTAAACAAATATCCTAACAACAATTCATTGATTTGATACAACGGTATTGTATCTTTTAAAATACATTTTAGCATTTTTTTACAAGTTCTCACTGAATTTTCGGCTTGACCATTACTGGGCGGACGGTAAATGGGTACGCCCATTTACCGTCCGCCCAGTAATGGTCAAGCCAAGTCTTGTATTTAATTCCATTTGCAGAGCAAAACGTCTTGAACTCGTCCGAATTACTGATTCTAATGATTATAATTCTGTAAATACATATTTGTTACGGCCGCGAATCATATTTTAATCAACGTACAACTTAATACTGACCAGCAAATTGCAAAAAACGTAAGAAAATTTGAATTTCCCGGGCTACCTTGAAGCATCCACCTTAAAATGAATGGCTCACTGCGAACGTACAAATACTGATGGAACCTTTTCACACCAAATATTATAGCAGTCGCCTCTTTCTGTATCTGACTATAGTTTCGCTCGCTAGCGGTCGCTCATGAGCGTCGTCGTACCCGCGCTGCGAGAGCACGGCGTCGAGCCCGCTTGGGCCCGCGTCTACCGTAAGCACGAGCTTTGCTGTCGGCTCGAAGTGCGCCAGTACGTGCTCCGAGGCTAGTTCCCGACGAACCGCCACCATAGCATGACCATAGCTTGCCGCTGCCTATCTCCCCACTCCCAAAGCACATCGCTCCGTAATAGTTCGTGGAGAGGACTGAGTACTGACGAAGCATTAGGAATAAAATTCCTATAATAATTAACAACGCCTAAAAATCTTTTTACCTCGGTAACGTTGTCGGCTCGGGGGCGCTTAATATTGCCTTGACCTTTTCTGGACTCGTCATTAGTCCCGCTTTACTAATCACGTAGCCTAAGTAAGTACGCTTTGTTTGAAAAACTGGAACTTGTCTTTTTGAAGACGTAGACCGGCCTCGCTTAACCGACCTAAAACTTCCGTTAGCCTTTTAATGTGGGAATTTCTATCGGGACCCGTAATACATATGACTGTCATCGACCCAGACACAGACTCCATCTATTCCCGCTAATAGTGTCTCCATGGACTTTTGAAAAATAGCGAGTGCGTTAGCTAGGCCGTAAACTAAACGTGTGTATTTGTATAGACCTTTATGAGTGTTAATTGCCGTCAGTTCTTGTGATGACTCTTCGAATATAAATTAAATGCATGCATTTTTTAAATCTATTTTTAACCGACGAAAAAAAACGGAGGAGGTTCTCAAGTCGACGGGTATATTTTTTAATTTATTTTATTTTATGTATGACCACGCATAACTTTTTACAGAGTAGTCCGATTTTGATCATTCTTTTTTATTAGAAAGGATATACTCCATAGTTAGTCCCGTATAAATTTGGAAAAAAAATTCCAACCCTAAGGGTGGGAAAATAGGGGTGATTTATTGTTCACTCACAGATTTGAATGTTGAGTTGTGTATTATTGTTCTACTCAGTGCCACATATGCCTGTCCTTTGGCAAACAATTAGTAAATTATAGCCACAAAAAAATATAAAATAAAAACTTTTTAACAAAAAAATTAAACCGCCGAAAAAACTGAAAAGCAAAAATAATAAACCTTTTTTATTTAACCTTAATAACTAAATTCTTAATCTAATGAAAGTATACCTAAATAATTTTGAGTCGGCGCCATTTAAATTTAAGGCAATTTAGTGATCTTTATTTATTGATTGTTTGGGGCCGACTCAAAATTACTTAGGTAGGTATACTTACATTAGTTTAAGAACTTAATTATTTTAAATGGCCTTTCACACCGCACTTGTGGCACGTACGAGTATAACCCTTATAACGACACTTTTCACCACTAGGTATGATTTTTCATGCCGCAAACCTCGAAACCACCTGCACCACGTCCACGGCTAGCTTGACCCTGGAACTTCGCGTGGAATACTGGTTCCTCCTTGATAGGAATGGCCTCCAAACTGCTGCTTAACAAGGCATTTACCTCCTTGGCACACGCTGCCTGCTCCGCCATTTCAATAGCCCGCGACCACGTGAGCGTCGACGGGTTCTGCTCGAATAGCTTGTCGCGATTTAGACCTGAACTCAGGCCGAGGACAAAACGATCTCTCAAGTTCGTTTCTAGAGCGTTGCCGAAGTCGCAATAAGTTGCCAAACCTCTTAATCGTGCCGCCCATTCTCCAACGGTTTCGCCTGTTTTTCTGCTGTACTAAAAATTTTCGCCTTATCCACAAATGTGCACTTTTTTGGCTTGAAATGGCTGTCGAGTAATCCCACTAGGTTCTCATAGCTCAGCGTTTCCAACTCCTTTGGAAACGCTAGGTTAAGTAGTAGACGATACGTCTCCTCCATAAGATGGCACAGTGAAATTCCACTCTTCTCATCGTCTTTAACAACGTTGATTTTCAAAAACTGCGTTAATTTTCCCTTTTAAATTTGCCATTCGCTTGTCTTGTAGTCAAATGAAGACAAATTTCCAAGATACGCGTTCATATTTTTTTAATATATATTCGTAGGTACTCGTTCGTACACCTCGTCGCCAATGACATACATGTTGAGCGGAAGAGAAAAGAAACGAACAACTTGCTTGAATATTAGTTTATTACTGGCGCATCACACACACATTGTGATGTGCCAGTAATAAACTTGGCGGAAAAATAAACCGGCGCGCGCGCTGGCGTTGTGCAAGTGCATATCAAAAAGTAAGGTGCTACAGCAACCACTCAACGTTCGACCGTTTGGTTGCTGTGAAAATAAATAAATTCTGTGATATTAAAGTTTTGTGCTTTGACTAGACACGATACTGTAGGTAATTAGACACGATACTGTAGGTAATTAGACACGATACTGTAGGTAATTAGACACGATACTGTAGGTAATTAGACACGATACTGTAGGTAATTAGACACGATACTGTAGGTAATTAGACACGATACTGTAGGTAATTAGACACGATACTGTAGGTAATTAGACACGATACTGTAGGTAATTAGACACGATACTGTAGGTAATTAGACACGATACTGTAGGTAATTAGACACGATACTGTAGGTAATTTACATATAAGAATTCTAGATCGCTTTAAAGCTTTACATCCTATTTCTGAATTGCGAATTTGAAGTTGAAAACTTGTCAAACTCTAATTTAGCACTACCTAGAAAGTGGAATGGTGAAAGCCCGCAAAATTAAAAACATATTTGCAAACAGTAAGAAATTTCTAATTTCGCGGTCTACATTGCAGTAGTCACCTTCAGTGACGCTAAAGAAGAGTTTGACAAGGTCTCAAGTTCTTCAAATTCACAAATTTTCAGAAACCGAGCGTTACATGAGCAAAAGGGTAAAAGCTTACAAAAAAAAAAAGCGTGATCTTCAGAACCAATAATTTTAATAGGTACCTTATAAACCTTATCGAAATCAAATATGAAACCAATAAAATCCCTTATAACGCGCCGCATCCGGACCCAACCATGATCGGCTCCACCCGGGCGCGGCGGTCGGTTACAGGAATCACGGACCCTAATTTTATGAGTCGTTAATAAAACAAGTGTCACTTATTAATTGAAGGCCTATAGATAATAACAATAATACGAGGAAGCCATTATTTAGTGAAGCTGTGGTGAGGTGCTCACTAATAGATGACTCAATGTGGCCGGACCCCAACTTTAAAGTGGTGTGTGGTAGTGATCATTTCATTAAGTTTATATCGGCTCGCGCTAAGTGTCGGGTGTATTATAACAAATAAAGGGTGCAATAAACCTGATACTATCTTGTTAGATATATAGTAATTATTACTGCTCGCCCATTAAGTATTTCCACCAACATGATTAAGCGCCTCAATCGCTTTAAATCGCCTTCGGTATTAGAGAAGAGAGTTATAAAGCGTTGAGGAAACTTCAATGTATTGATGTACAAATACATAGGCATGCATAGGCATTGGTACATTTTGTGGTCCATTTATAAAAATGTATGTATAATGTCTTATACAGTGGTGGCCTAAAAACTGTGACCGAGGAGCTATTTATACAATGACATAATACTTAGATTGTATACAGTCAGTTTTATAACTAGAGATCGTGGGCGCTGGTGGGTCGCCACTGTCGTCTGCGGTTGCCGCGCTCGGGATCAATGATGGCGGACAATACGATTCCTTCTTAGAAATACGGTCTGCGATGCAAGGCACAAGCGGAAGCGATTGGTTTTTCACAGAAACTATTGTAACATAAACACTATTTTACAATTTGGTTACCTTCTAGGCTACTGCGACGAAAGCGTAGCGCTACGCCGGCGCCGTAGCAACTGAGCTGTTAACATTTTTGTGCGCTATAGATACTAAACTAAAAGACGTCATGATTTCTTTGATTGAGAGAAATGTATGAATTTAAAATTTTCTTGACATATTTTAGTAATTGATTACTTTGGAAATTGCTTTCATGTCCAGCAGTGGACACGATAAGCTATGCACAAACTTATTTTTTTGTGCAAGTTTCAAGTAAGTTGCGATAGTCACAATCATTTGGTTTATTAAATTATTTGCATTTCATCTCGCTTACAAAAGAACTGTAACTACTTCAAATATTAGATCTACATGACATCTAGATGTAATATTCAAAATAGTTATTTTTCCTTTTAATGTGGTTGCAGTTTCCAAAGTTACCAAGATGTGAGTGTATAAGACTAAACTCCGATAATGTATTATTCATTTCCAAGCGGAGGTGCTGAGCAAAACATACGACTCCCACACTCTGCCTCTCGTAACTCAGGCAGTCTAGCTTGTCTCAAGTCTTGAGAATGAGTGCGGAGGGCGGAGCCTCGGGCAGCCCGGCAGGTGTGGCCTGTGGCGCTCCGCCCCGCGACTGTGGCGCCCCCGCGCGGCCGCCGACAGACACTTGTAACACGGATACAGGATGATGGTCAGTCACCTTCGTAATGATAGATAACGCTTAGGAGAAGACCGATCGGCCGCATCGCACTGTTACCGCCGCACCGGTCATATTTGGCTACAAAAGTCTAGCAATATTTTCGCCGAAACTTGCAAGTGCTGTTAATTTTATGGAACGTGGACATAATTATGTTGTGGCACACCTTTTATTTGTAAAATTTGACCGAAAGTTAGATCATTTGAAGGAAAATACACGATTTTAAATTATGAATATTACTAAATTCAACTGCATTCAAGTGAAGGCAGATATGACTGCATTATAGTCAAATGTTCCTTGTACCTATAGGGAAATATGACGTATAATGGATTTAAAAAGTTCTGCGCTACAGAAACGTAATACATATTCATAATTTAAAATCAAATTACCTAACTTTCGGTACAATTTCACAAACAAAATGTGCCGCAGCATAACTATGCACGCGCTCCGCCGGTAATTCACTTAACTTAAGCACTGCCTTCGATTTTGCTTGTCACTAGTGCACAGTATACTTACTTAAAGATAACTTACTATCAATAGACACTCTTCGTTAAATTAATAAGTACAAGGCCGAGTGACCAAATTCATTTGTTTACATATTATTCGCCCTAAAATTCGTTATTTTCACGGAAAGCTTATCAGGATCAGCGGAGCCAAATGGTAATACCCTGTCCAATACTGGGAACTACATCGGTTCTGCCAGATATCTAGTGTTTTGTAGCAGACGACCTACATCAGTGGGTATTACCAAAGCGGCGGTGGCAGCCAAATTACGTGTCCAGGGTGCCTTCAAGGTGCCTTCAACCATTGTATTTTCCGTGAATACTCGTTGACGCTTTACTTATTGCGTTGTCAATGGAAACGATAATATTTGTTTATAATTTTGGTCAGTACCTATAAGTAGATTCATGTAGGTTAAACATTGTAAGATTGGTATTAGGAAGTACCTTGTTGTGTCCTGTTTCTATTCTCTCTCCTATATTACTGTTTTTAGGGAAGGTACACGTACAGATGAGGCGAAATGAAACCGTGTTAGATTTATGAAATTCTTATTGGACATGAATTATATAAGAGGTAAGAATGCTTGAATCATGTATCCAGTAGGTCTCCTGTATGTCAAAAAGTTAAAGTATAAGCCAGCCAACAAGGTGTTATGTAACACAGTGTGCAAATTGAGGCAGGTTCCTTCATCTTGTGCTCAAAACTGAGTAATCAATCATCAACTACCTAATCATGTAGAATTTCTCGACGAATGGTTTATGTAAGAGAAGGTTAAGGAATGCTAACTAGGTATGTCGTGCCAGTAATATGAATCATCATCATTAATGATCGCCTCGCCAAAAATGCAGTATTGCCGGTATCATCAACATGGATTATTTAATCTGGAATGTTACATATTTTAGTAGCCAAGTATGGTCCATTATTTAGAAATCCGCAAAAAGTGATAGGCTCATATATTATGTGTCGTCAGTTGCGCTGGGCACACACCTACTTACATTTTTTCTTTTTCTACTACTAGTCTGAACATCGAATATAAATCTATGGTGCCTGTACCCTATCTTCCCTATTGGATGATGCCGACCACTTGCGAGTACTGTACTGAACCACATGGCTGAGTAATTTAATAGTACGTAGGTACCTCTGTGCACTCGTATTATAGTATGTCTAAGTAGAGTTAGCAACTAAGTCAATGTCCCCGGTGTCTATCGGGTCCGCGATGCCTTAGGTAAGTTCACACGGTCCGCATTCCGCGCGATGATTCACAGCGGCCTACACCCGTGCCGCTGGTCGCTGCGGGAATGTGAAAGCAGAGGAATCCGGTCTGGAGCACACAACAGGTGATCTCCACTATTATTATGGAAAGGTAGCTGTGTGTGCTTATGTGATCTCGTTATACATATCGTTACTTTACCGACAGAGGGGCCCAAGCGCCGCCGTGTATTAGAGCTGACGGGTTCATTATGTGGTCTGTGCATATTGCGTATAATTAGCAAGCATGAGTAGTTAATTAGTATATTAAATTGATTTCAAAGACTAAAAGATGAAAGTGTTACACCTATCTATAACATCATTCAACTGAAAACTTTTGACCAAGCCAGCCTCGCAACCTGCTCGCTGACCAATTCTATCTCTATTCTACCAAGAATAGACAAAGTCCTTTCTATCCAAGTCCACATCTCTTCTGCCCGACCACGAGGCGACCCTTAAACTCGCGTTTCTATGAAGACAAGACATATTTATTATTTCCATAGCAACGGGGAGCAAATTTTAAATTAATATTTATTTTTGTCCAACAAGACACTTGTTGAGAAGAAATATTCTACTCCGCAAGTGTCAAAAGTAGAAAAAATGGGTCGTCATGCTTGACATTTAGACTTTTGTTGACTGAAGGGTAGAAACATTTCTTCTCTTCATCGGCATGCGGTATAAATTATATTACGATACGGTAGAAATGTATTTACAATCTGTACTTTTGTGTATTCTCCCGTCGACAAAACCCGTTTCTATGGTGGTCATGCTACGCGTGCTGTTATAAACACATTCCTGAGGTATGGACAAGGTAAACTTCATCGCGCCTGTATTTGCCCTAAGATGTACCACTATAGATTCAAATCTAAACCGAATGCTAAATATTTGCAGCACAGTCATGGCTACATTTAAATATTCGTTACCAAGTTATAAAACGAGTAGATACTCACGAGGTTTGCTGTTGGTTTCATAACTCGTACTCAATGAATGAATAATCCCCCTAACATTTTACCTTAAATACCATGAAGGACTATGGTAAGTAAAGTGATCCCCGTCAAGGGCTGTTCATCATACTAATCCCATGTTATGACAGGTTACAGTCTAGAGGGCGCGCCTCGTAACCCCTAACATTTATGCTAATGTGCGTGCACCCCGTAGCGCGTCGGGCCGCCGTAACCCCTACAGGCTGCGGGGAAATCCAGGGAAACTGTGGAGCCTTGTAATTGTTTCTAGTTTTTGTTAAATATTAAAAAAAATGCAGCTTCGTTTGTTTTTAAAGCAGTGTTAGGTAAAGGTATAGACGAACCGTTCGCTCTGCGGCGGACACTGCAATGTGTTTAAAGCAGTGTTAGGTAAAGGTATAGACGAACGGTTCGGTCTGCGGCGGACACTGCAATGTGTTTTTTCTCCTATTTGTGTCCTTGCATTGATTACTCACCAATGTTGACCGCTAGACCAACTATGTCAGGTATAATTTATTAATATTCTAATAAAAGCAATCGAATCTACTTCTCACGATAATTTAAATGGCGTCAGGATTAAGTATCAGACAGAAATAAAAGATTAGACATTTCCATTTGTGTATTTTCGTTGTTAACATGATTATTTTAAGTTCTCCATCATATGATTAAAACAGTTTCAACCTTCACAATGCCAAGCTTCGTTCTTATCTCGGTACAAGTAGCTGTGCTCTACCTACCTGTCTAATCGGTATCTCTACGCTAGCTACTTCACTCTTCGCATATAATAATAATTAAAGCAAAGAGGTTTGATGTTGAATGTTTTAAATTCAAAAGTATAAGTGGATGTATATTAATACTATTTAAATAACCTTCACCTGACGTGATCTTTATATATGCACGCTCGCTGTGCGCATCGCGACATCGCGTGCGCATCGTGGACATCCCAGTCGCAGAGTTTCGACAACACTATACCACTTAGCTAGTAGATTGTGGTTCACCACACCCCACGCACTTCCTACGCGCCATGCGTTGTGAATAAATATTACTTTTGACACAATGAATATTGATCTTATAGGTTTACTAAATCAACTACCGCATTCATTACGTAAGTTAGAGAACATCTAAGTAGGTAGAAGGTTGTTGATGCGCTAACATTCCGACAGATCCATAAACTAAAAAAAGTCTGCCTAGCCTCATCCCAACTAAGTTGGGGTCGGCTTCCAGTGTAACTGGAGGCAGCTGAATACCAGTATTTTACACGGAGCGACTGACCATCTGACCTCCAAAACCTAGTTACCTACTGGATAATTTAATACGATACCCCTTGGTAAGACTGGTTGTCAGACTTTCGGGGTTCTAACTAACAGTAACTACTGCCAAATATCTATAAATGGCAACCGGGACCGACGGCTTAACATGCGTTTCGAGGTACGGAGAAACGTCTCAGTACGTAATGGATGGTCACCCATCCACAGACCGACTCGGCAAGCGTTGCTTACCCTTGAAGATCGACCCATGCGGCTGTTATTATTTAGCCACAAGCCCCCTCTAGATTTAAACACACATAGGTATAGTTAAACTCCAAAACTACTAAACAAATCGAAATAAAAAATACTGCAAAAACGAAACGGCAGAAATAAAATTATAACACTGCGTAATGTTTCCACGTAATCATTTTATAAATGAAACTCCCGCAAAACGGATGCGGCGGTTGGTCTACGTGTAATCCTCGTCCTCCCATTGGCTGGGCTCGCTTCTAATAACTTCGTCTAGTCCCTCGTTAACCTATGGCCTACAGTTGCTAAACCTGGCGTCCCAAACGCTTGTTATTTTCAATGATGTTCCTAATTTCGTAGCAAGGCGCCGCACGGACGCGCCGCCGCCGCCGCGCCGCTGCCGAGTCACTCGCGGTTCCTAGAACACTACAGACAATGTGCGGTCTGCCGCCATTATCTGAACGGTTTAAATTTAGAATAACCACCATGCGTTCAACTTATCCGTTATTTCGTGAGAGAGATCTACATCATAGCGTAGGTGCTGCGATATCTGTACCTGTAGGCTACAGACTACAGTGTATAGCAGGTCCATGGAGTCCTGTACCACCTGATGCGTGTGTGTGGGACTCTACCTTGTGCTGAATGCTCGTATGCTACCCAGGTACCTGTTTGTTTGCCTTTGCCAACTGTCATTCGTTGCTGAAACTATTTTATCATGACTGTGACTTTATCTAACACCATTAAAATATTAGGACATAATCATTCCATGAAAACACTTTGATGTAAGTAGGTAGGTATTCCCAAGAATCGATTGGTTCTTACTACCTCACGAGTCTCGACAATTTTGACGACAAAGACTTTATGTAAATTTATTGTGTTACATTTGCATAATCCATTACATACTGCGGTTTTACAGAAATTCATACATTAAATCATTCTGACACTCTTAATTGAAGCGTCTTTATACTGAGGTCACCCCTGCAACCTTCCACTAAAGAACACCAAAAGAATTAATAACATTAAATTGTTAATATTACAAGCCACAAAAAATCTAATTTACTGTGGTTTACAAACGATGCCTCGTGTGTGGTGTGGGTGTGTTCTTCGTTTGAAGCTGACCAATGAGGAGCCGGCGCAAAGTAAACTAACCTCGTTGATATTTATGTCGTTTCTGCCAATTTACGCGATAAATAACATAAAAAGGTCGATTTAAACATCAAGACATTTGGGACGTGCAGCTGACACTCTGTTTTATTTTGTTTTAATTTGCTAATAACATTAAATGTGTGCGATGCGACAGGCGTTGTGTAAAACAAGCTTGTGAATTATGAGCCTGGCTCCTGAGAATCAAAAGCTTTAAGCGAGATACAGATGTCATTTAAAAAACATTTACGAAGCACACACGTCAGTGTCGTCACTTAAATTGAAAGCAAAAGAATCTGGAATGATATGGCTTTTAGAGGGCAAGTTAGTTCATTTGTTCTTGGGTAGTCATCGGTAGTTGAGGGTATCCTAGAGTCTAGGATACCCTCAACTACTGGTAAAATCAAAGAAATTGTAGAGTTAATCTTATGGAAACTAATAATTTGGGCATTTGGTACCATGGCAGCTCGTGACATCTACTGAGCGGCTCTGGGTACCTAACAACACTTTTATCAGTCTATGAAGCAAACGACTTGGTTGGCGCAACTCTTTACTCTATGACTGGGCAGTACTTTTCCTATAATCTCATGTATCTTCCACGATGGTTAGGCATATTTAGGTTAAATCTTTTTAAATTCCTAACATCTTGTTGACTGAATGAATCAACATTCAATGCCTGGTTTCGAGTGATGAAGCTATCGAAAAAATCCCAATCAATCTCTTCTGTTCGGGGAATTCAAGACCAGACCATTACCAATCGAAGTATCTTCATAAAAGTTGTCTGTGCTGTCCTATCTGCTGTTTTATCGATAACTGACTACAGAATCTGTCGATGCAATACCAAACGACAATATCTGTAGAGATGAGATGAAAGGCAGAAATTGTGTAAAGTGACACATAACACTTGTAACAGTCAACTCTCCCACGACGACGACGCATGCGCGAAAACACCGGCGCCTGCGCATTACTCGTACAAACATAATGATCAAACCACGTGCGGCACGCGCAAGTCAAAATAAACACTAGCACTCACGACATAAGAATTTAATTCATTAAACGTTTTGAGATCATAGTGATTCAATCCGGAACAGTGAATCACGATCATTTCCGAGTAAATATTGATTCACTTCCGCTATAGTACTCTAGTATTTGAACCATCTTGTGTAAGACCGCGTTACTCACTGGTACGTGAACCTCATCTGTTGAGACATAGTAACTAGTAGGTACTAGTAATAAAACATTGAGCAAATCTTACAGCGCAGGTAGATCCGGCTTGCAAACATTTGTGTCTCAACCTGCAGAGAAAGTTAGTTTTAAGAATTATTGCCTTAAAATTTAGTCATCGCATTTAACACCATTCATCTGATGTATGTCGAAATTAATTTATTTAATCTGTAACTCTGTTAGTTACTCAGCCATGTCATTTGTTTTGTCATTTTATTTTAACTATCTGCATCTCCCTTTAGGTATTTGCAGTACAAACATCTTTCCTCTTATTTCATGCTGATTGTCAAGATGAATCATGCCATTATCGCTTTTTATTTTTAATTCATTTGACACTGAAGCTGACTGACATGAAATAAGACTATGCTTTTTTTACTGAGTTGTTGTTAAAAGGCTATCACAAGTTGTAATTTAGGTAAGCTCTTTGCCAGTAGGGGTAATTCACTGTACCAAGCCAATCAAAATCTGTCAATATAATTATTCTTCACTGCGAATGAGAACCACTAAATTCTGTTTTGTGTTCCCACTTTCCACCTAAGTTCACATTGTGAAATGCAATAAATATATCTATTATTGAGTATTGAGTTGCTTGATTAAAATATCAGTAATCTTTGCGTGACTGACACACCAATGTATCGGGTTGATGAAGGTGTATCATCATTATAGTAAGTACCTATACTATATCGAGCCCCGCAGCCGCGGGCGCGTGGCGGTAATGAGTTTAGTGTCAAAAGGAAGTGAATCACAGAATCAGTAGCGTGTGTGAGTAACGGAACGTAGGGAGCGCGCCAAAATATGCACGCCATCTTGGAGAGCGCGGGAATCTCCAGCATGATTCCAAATTCAAAACAAAATGACGACCAAATTTTCGTAGAAGCGTATGTTTGTTTGACCTTGGAGAAAAAGTTCCATGGGTTGATTTGCTAGAATGCTTCGTCACAACCGCACAGAACAGTTCACAAATCAACCGGTCTTGCATTTATTTAGGTAGGTACCTTCCTTTACTCACATTCACCACTTAAGGTGGATGCTCCAAGGTAGCCCGCGAAATTCAAATTTTCTTACGTTTTTTGCAATTTGCTGGTCAGTACTAAGTTGTACGTGTACATGTGACATGTATTTACAGAATTATAATCATTAAAGTCATCAACACAACTCTCTAAGATCAAGTAATCCTACTGAATGACTATTTCATGAAATCTTGACATTTTAGAATTATGCTAACTTAACAAGTTGTATTACTGATTCTAGTGATTTGTATATATATATATTTTTTTTAAACGTTGCCCCACACTAGGAATTTCTCCTGTATCGTGGGTGCGTTTACAAACATTTAAACTCACATACACAAACAGCCAGACCCGGAACAACTACTTGTAGGTCATACAAATATTTGTTCCGTGCGGGAATCGAACCCGCGACACGCAGCGCAGCAGTCAATCGCTTAACCACTGCGCCAATCGTGCCGTCTTCCGCAAATTCTGTAAATACATATTTGTTACGGCCGCGAATCATATTTTAATCAACGTACAACTTAGTACTGACCAGCAAATTGCAAAAAACGTAAGAAAATTTGAATTTCGCGGGCTAACTTGGAGCATCCACCTTAATGGACTTCCTCTTCAATAACCATTACACAATAAGCTGGCCTGTTACTTGCTATATTTCCTTGGCAATTCCTTGTGTAACAAACTGTGCCAGAAATATAGTAGCAGGAAAGCCACTCTGTCATTTAGAGAACTTTTGTTTTTACGGAAGTAAATGACGATGACGATAAGAATGTCAAATATTCAGATGCCACATCTCCAAAGAATGGCTGACGATGTCATATTGGCAACATCTCAAACATGACAACAATTTAGCTCGTGTATTTTAAAGTGATCAACACATTAGTACATTTCAAATTCTTTACACGTGATTTTCCTTCGAAAGAATACAAAAGGACTTAGAATATAAACGCAACTCAACCCTATTTCCCTGCCTTGTCCGGTAAGTTCCTCGTCGTTAAGATAGCCGTGGTAATGATCGGTGGTCATTACGCAAGCGATCTATTAAGATACGCTTCGTTTTGGGGCAGATTGCGTGTTCCCGCGCTCCCAGGGGATGAGAGCCAAATAGAGTTAGAACGAGAAACATTCTCGAGGGATTGACGAGCCATCATCAGAGTTGCCCAATTTTGTCACTCATTATTTAAAAGGAAGCATCAACGCCATTCTCAATGACAATTTTGGGGAGATTATGAAAGATTTTGTAAGAATGCATACATTATGGTATTAGTTGCTACTGCTAATCATTCACATGTTCGACCATAAGTGAGTTACTAAGAAGTCATTAACATAAAACATTATAAAATACCTTCGGCCAAATTCAATTAAAATAAAACGATCTCAGGCGGGATTCGACATAAAAAGTAGAAATGTAAGTCTTTGTATAGGCAGAATGCATTCCTTGCAGTCGCATAGTTTAGCGTACGGTGACCCTGAACCAGATGACCCACCTATCGAAATGCATCGAAATATTTTTACACTTAGGCCTAATGAAAATGACTAAAGTATGCGAAACATAAATTGTAATTCACTATAAAGTGATTAATTTTATATGGAAATAAATAAATTGGCCAGTAATTACAGTTCAAAGTTTAATTTCGGAGAAACAATGTGAGTCAGTTACCGTGCGAGATGAATGGAACGCGCGCGGCTGTGACTCATTCGCCGCGCATCCATTCATAAGTTTTTTGGCGCGCTTTCTAGTTTCGACTTTACTACGCGCCGATAGATGGCGCTGATTTGAATTAGAGCATTACGATGATGAATAATTGCTTTTTTAGTTTCAAAATAATCACTGAGAATAATCTAACGCAGCCGCTAATATTTCTTTCTTTCTTTTCTTTCTTTTTTTTAAAAAAACGTTGCCCCACTGTAGGAATTTTTCCTGTGTCGTGGGTGCATTTACAAACATTTAAACTCACATACACAGACAGCCAGACCCGGGACAACTACTTAGGCCATACAAATATTTGTTCCGTGCGGGAATCGAACCCGCGACACGCAGCGTACCAGTCAATCCCTTAACCACTGCGCCAACCGTGCCGTCATCTATATCCAATAATGAGCTAAAGAAATACACCATAAACATGCAAATAAAAAGGATACAGAACTCAACATGAAAATATGGAGGTTGATAGACCTTACGAAAGATATTGATTTTGATCGACTTAAATGGTTTGCTTGAATGCAGCATACATCACAATTTATGATAGTTTATTTAACAAAGTTCTTGGGCCAAGAACTCTTTTCGTTCATCATAATTCCTAAAACCGTATGGTCCTTGGAGACGCGCGTTGATGTCTAACATTCTCTAAGGTAGGTATACGTATAGGAGGTACTATAAAAGTGGTCAAACGTATGCACTAGTACTCACTGTAGTCCGCAGCGGCTGCGCTGGTGGTGGCCTGGTGTTCGGGCAGCGGCTCCGGCGGCGCCTGCCCCGTGGCGCCGGCGTGAGCATGCCGCAGGTACGCGTGGTAGATACGTGCCGACTGCTCGCTGCCGTCGCATACCTGGACATGGAGATTATACAGTTGCAATGGTCAAACTTTTATGCTTAAAGGCACCGCACGTTTGATTTTCTCCAAAGCAGAGAGGAAGACGTTAAAGCTAAATGGAGATATAAGAATGTTGAAAACGTGTGTTTGAGGCATATCCTCTCATGTCCGTTTATGCGGATCAACGGAGTAGCCTGTGACGTTTCTTCCAAGCCTCCTTGATTGGAAGAAAAGCGGGGCTGACTTTGATTTTGTCAATCACTTGACTATTGTAAAACAGCGTCAATGTTATCAGCTATGAAAATATCCTGATGTTTGTTCAAGTCGAGAGTGAGTTCGGTCGTTGAGTCAGTCAACTGCTACGCTGCACTTACCTACAGTTAGTACAATATCATCTGAATTTCATTACCGTCTCTATAAACCAGCTCTGGGAGAAATGCAATGGTTTTAGTTTAGGTTTATAGTTCACGCTCTCTGCATGGCTAAAGAAACCGCCGGAAGAAGCTGGCACACAAACAAACTGGCACACAAACAAAATGTAATTACATTACGTCCCATGTTCGGCAGTGGACGTCATTCGGTTGAATGATGGTGATCGTAACGTGTTTCATATAGCTTGTTTTAGTTCATCCGTACCTGCAGCCAGTTGTCTTCTGTGAGCTGCAGCAGCGCGCGGCCGCTGTCGGGTAGCAGGTGGCGACGCGGTGCGCACACGCCGAACGTCCGCGCCACCCAGCGCACACAGCGCAGCACGTCTCCACGCTCCCATTTTTCTGGATCTGGAACGTACATAGTATGGAAATCAGTATTATAAGGAACAATGCAGAAGAGGTTGCTCTATGGTAACAGCCTCGACTTACGAGTAGTCGTAGGCAAAAAACCCAGGCAGGGCCGGCCGGGCCATGTTACGGCTAAACTACGTAGTTGTAATTATTTTTACATTGTCCACTGCGACCCACGGCCATGCCACGCATGAAACAGATGCTGGCAACAAATGAACCGTGGCCAGCCGCTCCGTGCACATCGTAGCATTGGAGGGTTTACTCTACTCTGCGTAATTTATTTCATCACCACTGCTCAAAATGGTTATTCATCGTATTTGTGAGGAAACCGGCATATAACCAAATTTCGAAGACGCGTGACATCCAACAACCCGCACTTAAGGACTCGCGTTGCGTCGCGTGGAGGATCAGTGGATGTTACCACAAGTCTGCTACCTCCTGAGATGAGATCACTCAAACCTTCTACGTGACAGTGTGTTGGGCCTGCATGGAGGCTGACGAAACCGTTGCGCATGTGCTCTTTGAGTGCACAGGCGTCACCCAGATTAGGTCAGAAACCCTCGGGATACCCAGATCTTACACAGATGTTCTCGACAGGCCAGGAGACTTAATCAACTTCTGGAGGGAGGTGGGCTGGTTGGAATAACTACCGACGGCCGCCATGGCCCACGTGCAATGTTCTACTTGAAGGACTAAGTGCGGAAACCATACCCATTACATAGAACATAGAACTTTCTACGTGTAGCCGACTTTGACGGTCGTCGGTACAAAGTATATACCTAGCTATCATGTTTCATTCTCAACTGAAACTGAAAACTCAGAAAATCTTTTCAGCAATGATCTCGGATGTTGCCTAGTATTAAGTTTAGTAAAATTGTCTCCATTTTCAGTGTGAAAATGAGATAATTTACAGAAGGCAACACTTGTAGGTTTTTTTCAGTGATAGTGTAGCTGCTGAAAAATATGAAACTGTTACGTTGTGCTAATTAGAAACAAACAATATGAAAATATTGATTTCCCCTTGAAATGAAAGTCATTAATATTTTAGAAGCTTATCGTGAACCGACAATGTTTTATACAATTTAGGGAATTCTGGCCTATTAATTAAGCATTAATACGTCCGTGCGTCTATAAATACCACGGACAGTACAAAAGTCTGACCCAGTTTAACTGAAAACTAACAAATCAACCAACATTCCAATATGTTCAGGAAATCCACAAGTAAAATGGGATAATGTCTTGTCGCCGTGTTTCTAAAACGTTACAACTTACAATAAGTATAATTATGCTTTCGCAAAATGGATTCTCAACATTATGTCACGCAGTCACGTGAAAGCAGTGTTCAGTGTATTCAGATAGAACTTTATCTATTTGTTGTGAATATCGTCGAACATTAATTAATATCAACCGCGTAGCACTGCCGTAGCATCGCAACCGTAGCACCGATTCATCTGTCGACTTTAAAATATTTAAAATATTTGCCTTTAATTTACACTACGATAAAAAAGAGCACCATCACACACATATTAGTCGAGGCCTCGAGAGTTGTAGTGACGAAAAAAAGAATTAATCTGTGTAAAAATGGCAGTAGAGCAGAATTGTTTTAAGGGAACTAAGTTTGCCAAAAAATTGCGTACTTTCAATTATAATTATTCAATTTACAATTTTTTTCATTAAGGGCTGATTTTTCAATCATCTGATAACTTTATTCGAGGAACAACTTCGAAATTTTGACAGTTATTTCATACAAAAACGGTCAAACGTCAATTTTATTCCTCGAATAAAAGTTACCTGGCGATGGAAAAATCAGCCCTTTTTTTGGTTGGGAAATCATCAAATGACCTCCCGCTCTGGGCTGAGCGGAAGGGCGTGTCAGACTTTTACTGACTAAAACCCACCTGTGTTCCTTCAGTTGCCTGTGCCAGGGGCCACGGTACTTATCTCTTTCGAACAACCCGCGGCCCTGGCGGCATCGGCCCTAGCGGACCTAGAATGACAACCGCTGGACTTGGACTAAAGTAGTCTCATTTAAGGCTCATTGGAACAGTCCGTAGGCCCATATACATTATGATCTGTAGACATATTTATGATATTATCACGATCATCATGAGAAGGAAGATCGGATGTGCCTCATTATTTCGAACATTTTGAACGTCAGAATTACATAAGACAGTCCCCAAAACTCCCTTCACCACTTCCTAGTGCTAGGCATTAGCGATGCTCCTTCAATCAATAGCGTAACCACTAACCACGTATCGTTATGTAGTTAATATGCGACTTATAGCTAGCTAAGGTATAATCTTATTTATTTATTTGATTTTTATAAAACGGCTATCTACTAATTACTTACATTAGTTAAAGAAATTAATAAGTCAAGTCAGATTAGATCGAGTTGGATTACTTAGTTAGTCTTATGTCCAGCAGTGGACATCTTTCGGCAGAGATGGTGACGCTGATGATAAGCTAGGATGCATCAAGTTGGAACACTGCAGTGCAGCAGTCTTAAGTATTACTTTCATCGAAAGATACCTTTCCCAAGGAGCAGGATGTACATTAAAATGATGAAATAGCCGAAATAGGTAATGTACAATCCATTTCAGTTAGCATATAAATTGTCTCACGGCGTGATACTGAACCGTAACAGATGTGTGTTGTAAATGTCACTGGTGTTGTTTTTGTAGTGATTCCTAGAAATTGATGTGTCAGCTATCTTATCGATAATGTGTCGAAGGTTAATCTTAATATCTGGTTTTTGTGTGCAGTCAGTATTCACTAGCACCATATCATGTATGGACATCAGAAATCTATGAGGTCTACCTATATATAGGTGAGGTATGTAATAGTTGCAGATTGTGAATTATATAAATAATAGATTGAAATTTTGACAGTTATTTCATACAAAAACTGTCAAACGTCAATTTTATTCCTCGAATAAAAGTTATCTGGTGATGGAAAAATGGAAAAATCAGCCCTAAATCTTATAGTAATTAGTGAGCACAGTGAAATACTAAACAGATGGTAAAATTAATGAGTGGCTCAGTTTGGAGTTAGAGTTTGATGAGATTGCAAGCTTACAGGCTAAGTTAAAAAAGTTAATGATCGTAGGCCTAAGCGATGCACCGCCGCCGACTGTGTACTACCTAATCAGGATATTGTTGTAATTATCTATGTATTTGTTGATTGTGTACATAAGGCCTGACGAAACATGGATCCCTTAGTAAACTTTTAATTTAATTATGGGCTGATTTTTTAATAGTCAGATAACTTTTTAAGAATAAAAATGACAGTTTGCCATATTTTCCATACAAAAGCTGTCAAATCACAACATTTATTCCTGAGATAAAATTTATCTGACTACCTATTTAAAAACCTGGCCTAAGTATTCAAAGAGTCAGTAAATCCACTAGATAAATAGATACTAAACAGACTTATTAAAAGTAGGTACTCAGGTATAAGTTTTATTGTTTTATAGTTATGAGACCGAAACAGTTTTTCAGGATTCTCTTATTAAAATTACTTAATTTCGTTATTTAGATTTCCATTTGTTTTTCAACTTTAGCTAATTTTAATAAACAAGTTTGAGCCTGCTTTGCAAATTCTCTTTTTTCTAAGAACTTAACCGCAACAGATGACAATACTTTAAAACTTATAATTATAGAGGTAAAAACTTCGACTGTCAAAAGTATATCAGAGTGATGCTCAAATCTTAGCTAACTCTTGGAGCAGAGCACAGTTTCGTAAAAAAATGCAAAGTAAATGTCACAAAGAAATATTGTTTTTGTTTTCCTTAATAGATATACATACGCTGTTACCACACGTAAGGGTAACATAATGTAACACTAGGTAGCGACTGGAGTCCTGTCAGATCCGTGCATCCTTCGAGCGAGGTTAGAACACCGCAACCGAACCGTAACACTTCGGTTTTGGAAGATTCACATATGGGTCACTTGCACTACACAACACTAGGCACTAGAGGTGGGACATTACCGGCGGGCACGGTGTCATCCCCCGACTCGTCCACGTCGGAGTCCATGCATTCATTGCGGGGCGCCAGGGTGTCCTCACTCGCAGCGCGGCACACTAGGAGACGCGGCGCGCTAACACGCACGTTTTTATACTGTTCAGTTCTGCGACAGCGCGTCACCGACGTGACGTAGCGATTCGTCAGCGCTGTGCCTACCCGTAGAGGAAAACGCTTTCTGGGAAGCTGCGCTTGCGACTAGCGCGCTGCACATTCACTTCAAGAGCACACCCCGCACTGTTACGATTTCAATTGATGAACACCGCGATAATAATATCTTAATAATCTATAATTAGATAACTAAATATGATTTTCCAAGTACAGTATCTTCATGCTGGTTATACTTTATAGAGTAGGCAGGGACAGTGAATATTACAAAAATATATAGTTCGTAATTTAGGCGACAGATGGTGCTAGTGCTCTCTCGATGTAGGTATTTTCAGGGAAAAAAAGTTTTCACGGTTATTGCAATAGGCACCTGAACTTATAAAAAATAGACGAGAGGTACCAATCTAAATGCTACATAGGTAATTTTTTTAACTGATAATAAATCTATTTATATGACGAGCAATTTGATGAATCAGAATGATTCACCATGCGCGCCAAAAGCAATATATTCGTAGGCATCGCGAACTAATTATTATCAAGATAGATCAGCACTTAACTGTATATTTACACGATAAGACCAGCGGAGCAGACAACTGGACCGCAAACGACCTGCTAAACGATTATCTTGCAGTATACACTGGCCATCTCTAGGAGCATTATTAGAGTTACGATAATCATAGTAAGTAGATACATTGCACATCTAACATACCTAGCAAACGTTAAGTAGTGATTTAGGTACGTAGCCACAGATTATGCAGAAGCTGCATAACCTGTGTAAATATGGATGCCGGGAAAACCATAGCCAGCCTGCCAGCCGCCGGCCGTCGCGACCTCGGACACGTTGCTTTGTTTTTTTTTTTAATATGGTCTGCAACATGAATTTCAAATATTCATAAAGATAGATAGTAGAAGAAGTTATAAATGCAGCGAAAAAAGTGTTAAAAGAATTAAAATAATAATAATAATCTTTATTCATGAGAATGGACTGACCAGTGTGTAGGGAACATTTGATGCCACGGTACTTAGTTGATAATATAACTTTAAAGCTCATCAAATCTCAAAGCAAGCTCAAGCTCTCAATCTCTTTATTATTTAGCAAAATATTCAATTTAAATCGGAACAGAAGTTAAGTATATATCGATGATTAAGCTATAATTTTGGTTATCATTTTGTATCAATTTTGATTGACATGACCAAAGTAAATAATTTAATATCTTTGGACATGACTGATTTGACATGTAAAAGTGAGAGTGTTAATGAACTTTTGTTACCGATTTCCTCATTTAAAGTTTTATTGAGAAAATCTGCAAGCTCCGCAGCTCCGAGTGGCGACATCAACTACTACTTTATGTAGGTAGGTACGCTCGGCGCTATCTGAGCAATCCTCTTCGATATATGTAGGTATCTTTCTGACAGTTGACTTTCTTTCATCGTTCATGTAGTTACGAGGGATGAAGATCTGTCTAAAAAAATATCGACCCTGTCGTCACAGTGGCTTAGAATTTTGTAAATTCGATGGCACGGGCGCATCAGCTAGTGCCGCTTATCAAGACAACTCGCGAGGGAAGCCATATCGAGAACAAATATAAGATAGGGAAGTTCTGATTCGAAGAAGTAGCCAAAATAGACGCCATTGCTGTAGATAGTAGTATGTCAATTAAACTGAGGCAGTATTAGTGACGTCATGTTTACATACCTCACAGACCTTACAGAGTCTGGAGTGTTACATCAAGCAGAATAGTACGATAGGATGTTGATTATTACATCATGTTGGTCCAGGTGGTCCAGCTATTTTTTCGTTAGGGAGTGAACTTGATTTTCACTAAGTGCATTTGAAATGTAGGTATGTTTGTATCTGTACCCACCCAGTATACTACTACTAACACTAACCCCCGCTCGACTTTACCTAAAACTGAAGTGGCTTAAGTACGTATTATGTAGGTACTGTATTTTTTTAAATATTTATTTACCCTATCAACATAAATGTTAGGTATTCGGTGCCTAAGCACTGAAAATAATCCTGCCAGTTCTCGAATATTGTTTTCGTCAAAATGTTAATAAATTGATTATTATAGAGAAAGGTACAGACGATAATGGTGACGGTCTGGCGGTGATTCATGTGAGTCACAGTGATAACAGGTGATAGAAACATGATAACACCAGCTGGTGACAAACCAACGGAGCTGAATGAAACGCTATCAGTAGCTGTGTCTACTATCTCAGAAATATATGACATAATAGTGCAATCCCTATATCTACATTAGGTATGTATAAAAAACATCCCGTAACTGACTGAATGACACCGTGGGTGACGCTGATCTTTAGGGTTCCGTACCTCAAAAGGAAAAAAACGGAACTCTTATAGGATCACTTCGTTGTCCGTCCGTCTATCTGACTGTTAATACCCTTATTCTCAGGAAACGTAGAACGCGTAGGTATCAAATTGAAATCAATATCAAACATACAGGTCTACGATCCCTTGGACCTCTAAAATCACGGTTCTAAGTCAACGCAATAAACAATACGGCCATTTATGTGACATATAATTTTGATACCTACTCGCAAATAAATCAAAATCTATAGGGTACTTCCTATGGTACCTCTGGTTCCCGTTGACCTAGAATCATGAAATTTGGCGAGAAGCAAAGTCAAAATATAAATATATAACAAGCACAGGAAAAAAATCAGAAAATCGTTAATTTGTAGTTGTAACACATAGAAAAATATTTTTTGCGATTACAAACTTACATATTAATGCACTTGGAGAATTGACCGTGACTAACATCAATGTATGGGAGAACATTTTAACTAAGTACAAAGTTAAGTTTATTCTTGGGATAGTTTCATCCCAATTAAGTACGGAACCCTTCATTGTGCGTGGTCGGGTACGCACTTGGTCGGTCTTTTATATTGTGCATTTCAGTTACCTGAGTTAAATAGTTCAAAGTCAAACCTTCCGATCGTTACTATGATACAATACAAGATATCTGAAATACTATTAAATAGTGCGGATACAAACACTCTGAAAATCCTGAAGTTGAAAACGAGGTAGGGCTAGTGTTTAAATTACAGGGTGTCTTACTATACTTAGCTATTTGTTATTGTTTATAAGTAGGTAATTTGCAATTTACAAGAGAGTTAACAACTCAAAACCTCAACAGTTACAAGTCTATCAGATTACTAAGATTAATAACAAACTTTGCATACGTCATCCAGCTGTGTATCTATCACGTACGAGATACGAAATCTATTAAATTGGTATTATCCAGATAATATTTTAGCAATTCGTGGGAAACTGCTTTCATATTAAAGATATATAGGATCAAAGGAGAGATCCGTTGACAACCTTTGGGTATACGGATCCCTAAAAACACATAATACGCTGGGGAGCTGCTTGTTGACTCAAGATATTTTGAAAGAGATGTGTGGCGGCGTTACAAGCACATGAGAAATAGCCTTGCCTTTGGAGTCTGGATGGCAATTCTATCTGTATTGCAAGATCTCTATGTGCTGGATGTGTATGAGCGGCGGTGACCACCACGAGGTGGGTCGTTGGCTTGCTTCTCACCTACTGATAAGTACCTATTTGAAACACAAACAATTTATAGCACCAGAGTCTTTTTCATCTGATCGATACTTAGGCAATATTAGCAATGTATACAGATAAGTTGATTGACGTCATACGATCACGGATCCGTGTCCAAGAGTTATACTTAGGCAAGTCTACCCACAAAGCCACCACCTGTTCCATTATAAAATGGTACGAGGATAGGGAAACTGCCCAAAGTGCCTACAACCTGTCTTGATAATTACATGGAATTGAGATAGTAGGTACCTGCAGTCGAAAGTATCATAATTTTGTATACATGTTACCCAATCTACGAGCCCTGCGCAGCCGCCATCTCGCCACGCCGCCGCCGGCCGTAGAAAATGCAAAGCTTCGGGCAACAAAATAAAAAAAAATATGATCCGAAGTAAATCGCCAGCCTAGTTATATCGGTATTACAATAAAACTTATGCTACGATTAACGACAAAATGAACGGCGTTGATAGGTCAGTTCCTAACCTAACCTAACGATTTTAATCAGCTATCGAAAAATACCGATGAGAAAAAAAACAATAAAACCACTGTTAGGTATCACAGATAAATCGTGTATGTACCTAAAAATGCGAATCATTTTATAGATTGACTATTGTGCATATTTAAGTAGGTACCTTTAAGTAATATAAACAACATACATACTATACTACTACTTCAAAGTCAAAGTCAAATCATTTATTTCAAATAGGCACATAAAAGGCACTTTTGAACGTCAAAAATAAAATTAAAATAGAAAGAAAATCGAACCTATCCGAGAGTGTGCAAAATTTTCGAGCTCGCTTCGCTCGCTCGTACATTCTACATTCTGATAGTAGCTTGTTGGGCTTACTTGCTAAAAGTCGACAATGTAACTCCTATTTCTGCTTGAAAATATAAAACAAAAGTTAACCAAACCGAGGCGGCTTGTTAAAATTTTCGAGCTAGCTTCGCTCGCTCTCCCCACCCTACATAATCTACCGTTCTAATACATACGACCGAATTTGGCAGCATTATTAAATACACCCAATGTAAAAGCTGCGGCCCTGAATAGCATAAGTAATGTGGTGGGGATGTACATGAACCATAACATAACATGTCACGCCTTTAATCCCCAATGGTTTAGGCAGGGTTGTAATATTATACTTATACCCACATTTCACCAGTTATAAAGTGCTACTGCCGCCAATCGGGCTCAAATCCAGGCTACTTCTTAGAAATTTCTAATGGAGAAATAACACTTTACCTAATAGTTTATCTAATTTCGGTTTAAATAATAGAATTCGCAAGTTGATATTTGTTTTTTAAAAGTTGATAGTTGTTAACTATTTTTGGGTTAGCAATACAGCGTGTATTGCTAACCCAAAAATAGTTAAACAAGTTTACTGTGCTCTATGTCAATCGATTTTAATTTACTGTATTACGACATGGGGTGGAGCGGGTAAAACATTGTTACTAACCATCGAGTGAGCTCAGAGGGCGATTCTCAAAGTGTCTACTTTCCGCCTACCTACAAATCCTCCTGTACCTACAAATCTTGTGAAGTATTAACAGTTCGACAGCTATTTATTATGGGCATTATTAGTATTAAAACAACACAAACCTCTACCCTACAGCACTAGACATATTAATAAAAGATATACTTAGTTAAGTAAAGGTATAGTGTGTCTACAAACTTCAAATATTGTAAGAGAATCCTCAAGGATGCTCTCCAAAGTACCTATGTCTTACGAAAAAAAAGAGAATTTACTAACTGTGTTAAATTAAATATCGGTATACAAATATTTATCAATTTTAGAAACTAGGAGTTATATTACTCAACATATAATTATTTTTCTATTGTCAACTTTTGATTATTTATTAATTTTAAAAACCTTTTTAGCTCTTCTCGCCCGAAACACAGGATTACCTAGTTCAGGCACGTAAGTCTTAGGAATAAAATTTACATTTAAGCCAAACTGTACTAATTTACATAACTTATAATTTTTTGAATAAATATATTAATATTATATTATCCGACCAAGAAATCGAACCCTGCTAGGCACCCATGGTGACCTCAAGATGTTGGGCTGCTACCGCACCTGCGCGTATTTTGCGTACGGAACATAATATAGGTAATGCTAAAAAGATAGTGCGGACTGAGGGGCCCCCGCGCGTCCAAAGTTTATACAGCTTTCCTCAACTCATAAAAAAAAAATGAGCTAATATACTATGAATGATCAAAAGAAAAAGAACCAAACTAATTATAGGTGGGGTGCTAAATTTATTGTGCTCGTTTCGCTTGCTCTTGCAACCCAGTCCCCCATCCCCATCTCAATTCTTTAAGTACCACATAAACTCTACCACTAACTACTGCCTATGTCGACTAAGTAACTCTTATTTCTGTACTTAGCTATAGTCAAAAGAAAATTTATCCTATCCGAAGAGGGGTGCTAAAACTGCATTTTGGAACAATTTCTTTAACGTGGCTTGCGGTAGGAGTAAACTGGTAGAAATCGTCACGTAACGAAAAAGTTACGCCCCATCTATGCGACTACGAAACATAAACTAGTTTTCATGGTTTTCGAGGGTGCTAAAGCCGATAGTGAGGACAAAATAAAAATTTCTATTTTTTTATAATTTTTGATGGAAATTAAAGAACATTTAGCATAATGCACCTTCATTATTTTTCTTTTGCAATCTCAATGTAACACGCTTTTATTTAGTAGGTACCTATATAATGGTATTTTTCTTATAAGATATAAATTATTTTTAACATTTTAGTTCATTTTACTACTAAGTAATAAAAGCTTGTTTTTAAAAAGTTTTTTTTTCTTTTAATTTTATTTTTAACTGTTTAGTATTTTTAATGCGAGATTGACTACGGCGTAGTTCGTAGCGCGTAGCAGTGTTTTTCCGTTATTGAACGAACGAACTTATTTTCCCAAAGATGCGGTGGCATATTCACGTCCACCAAACCATCACCACTCACCACCCATCAAAAACCGTTCAATCATCAAGACGAATCAAACTCGACGCGGTTGTGTCGCTTAATTACTGAGTTCCTATGGGCACCTTCCAGCTCATTCATCAGACCCTGGTTACCATCTAGCACCAAAGTACTCGTCAAGACGAATCAAACGAGCCCAAACTCGACGGGGTTATGTCGTTTAGTTACCGAGTTCCTATGGCCATCTTCCAGCTCTATCATCAGACCCTAGTTACCATCTAGCACCAAAGTGCTCGTCAAGACGAATCATACGAGCCCAAACTCGATGAGGTTGTGTCGTTTAACCACCGAGTTCCTATGGCCACCTTCCGGTTCCATCATCAGATCAGCTCCATGTCATAATAATTTTGCATTGTCTTCCGATTTACACATGCATGCAAAATTTCAGCTCAATCGATAACCAGTAAGTCGATCAAATTTAACTTGAAAGATTTGATTACAGACAAACATCGGGACAGGTGAAACTTAATAAAAGCTTGTAATAATAAATTGGTATAAAATTTTTCAACATACAACACCAAATAAATAACACGTCAAAATAAATCCACAGATAAATAATTATTGCTAAATGTCACACTGAGTTACGTTCGAAAACTCTTTTGTAACCATTTCAAAGTGTTACTTATATTCGGTTTTACAAAATAATATATAAAACTCCCCCAAAACAAAACTTTTTGCAATTATAACATCAAACATACTCAAGAAAGCCATGGTTTTGCTATAACTTTCATGCAACACTAAATTTTTTCAGATAAAATAGACACTACGGATAGATTTGGTGTAGGTTTGACTTGACCAGACTTGACTTTCGAACAGTCGCAGTGGGTGTTGAATGTTGATTTGTTATTGATCATATAAAATAAAATTCTATTGGAAATTAAATAGCATAATAATGGTTATATACGGTGTTTACATCGTCAGCAAGTCTGGCGGCCTCATATTTAACTATGACCATAATATTCCCCGTGTGGAGGCAGAGAAAACCTTCGGTTTTCCACTCGACATCAAGTTGCAGTATGAAAATAAGAAAGTTATCGTTGCTTTCGGACAACGAGACGGAATAAATGGTGCGTAGGTATATATTTTAGACTTATGTCGAGTCACTTCATCTTTTGGATAGTGTAATTTATAAGAAAGTTCTAAATTCTCTATCAAAATATAACTTCATACTGGACTTCATATAGTATCTCCATTACTTCTAGCCTTCTACAAATCTACTTCATAATATTCCAGTTGGGCATGTCCTACTGTCTGTGAACGGCACGCCAGTGACAGGGCGTACCACCGAAGATGGCAGAGATGTGTTTGAAGTTATAGAAACTAAGGTAATTTGTAGACTAATTTTGTAAGCATGTCTGGGTCAGAGGGTTGTCATAGGGGCTCGCCACTATTTGTTCTCCTTTGTCCGATATATTTTATATAGCCATAGTATCCATAGAATGAAATGCTAAAACCAACAAGATGCTAAGACAGCAAGCTAGTAAATGACACACAAAGCTATTTCATCATGATTAAGAAATATATTTATATTTTCAGGAAAACTACCCTCTAAGTCTGAAGTTTGGGCGTGCTCGAGCCACCACCAATGAGAAGATAGTGTTAGCTAGTATGTTCTACCCACTGTTTGCCCTCGCCAGCCAGCTGAGTCCCATCCCCAAGTGTTCTGGCATCGAGTCACTGACTGCAGACACCTTCAAACTATCATGCTTTCAGACGTTAACAGGTAATTGTAAAGACCTCTATACTGTTTGCATGGAGTAGATTAATAGTTTTATTTTAACCAACATTGATAGAATATTTCATAAATTAGATTCAACATTCTATAAATTACATCACACCATTTTCCCATGCAATGTAATCAATGCTCATGCCTTCTCTGTATGAGCCTACCCTGCAGTGAGACTGCAATAGGCTGGTATTTGTTTTTATTTTCCCATAGGATAAGTAGAAACTAATATATATTTTGTAGTCTTAGTTTAGTTTTCTTTTGTTTGGTGTACGATAGAATACTATGTATCCATGCAAGTTTCAACAACGCCATTTGCATCGTTTATCATGACATGATTCTTAATAATGTTAAGTTTCACAATACCTATTTCAAGCACTGGAGTAATAAATTTTCCTAAAAATGTATAAAAATGTGTGTGACAGCATATCATATTTTGTAGCCTTAGTTGATAATGTGCGTGTGGATTGAGAGATCTTTTCGAAAAACTCTTCCAATCCCAACCAAATTATAAGAGGATTTAGGTAATAATTGTGAAAACTTCATGGTAAGGTATAAAATTTGTGAAACCTAAACAAAGAAAGTTAGAACTCATTAACTGGATCTCTCAATCTGGACAACTGAAGAAAAAGCCATAACGCGTATCCAAGAATATACTGCCTATGTGTTTATAATTTGCATTTTAATTAATTGTAAAGGATTTGTGAAAGCTGCTAAACAAAATTTCGATTTGTTTCAAAGCCACGCTTAAGATTTATAACGGTTTATATGGATCACTCAGAGTGGACGATTTTCAATTGAGTGATCTTGTCAAACACGACCTAATACTTAAAAAGTATGAATAATTATCATGTTTATTGCAAATTATGCTTCTGGGAAAATTTGTGAAACAAAAATCGTGATTGACATCTTACTGGTTCAAGAGAAAATGAAAATCTTGTTTTTTGTCGATCGTCCCAACTGAGAGATCATTATTTTGAACTATATTTAATAAACCAAAACTTATAGGTAGAAAGGTACTCGTAGATACATCAGAAATTGTGAAAAATGTTGTACTAAAATTTGACGAATCAGCCGTCCCTGTAAGTGTTATACTTAAAAAGATAAATCATTTTTTACAATCCTTAAGGAAAACGTCGAGTAGGGTAGACATACTTTTTTATTTTGTCCGATTTTTTTTTCGACTTGAGTCTAGTCATGCTAACATTGTGTATATTCATTGCGATTTGCGAAGCTGGCGTTGTGCAGTGCATTTAATGCAAGTTTTTTTAATAGTGTTGTGCTATAATTAATAATAACATAATCAGTGTTTCCGTTTAGTGATAGTGCATAACAATGTAAGTATCTTATTCAATATTCAAACCGTCATTATCATTAGTACATTTTTGTCACACTAATGTTTTTTTAAATGTGGTACATATTAAAAAGGATGTGACTACGTTTCTTTAACATAAGAAATTGTGGAAATAAGGAAGCAGTGGCAGTAAACCTTACTTGGGTTTTTTTGGTATTATCCTTTGTCTGATACATTTTTTATATACAGGATGTAAAATTTTAATGAGTCTTTTGTACTGAAGGACAAAAGACTGTAACAGGGGACATTTATATACATTAATAGGTGTCGTTCCCCCCAGAATCCTCACCATTTTTTTCGATGAAATTCGCTATTCCAAGTATGCCAAAAAATACTGTTTAAATAGTGCTACTATGCACATAAATAGTGGTACCACGGTACCTTAATAACTCGGAAACCCTTTAAGCACTGTTTCCGAGATTTCGCATGGTGTTGGCACTATTTCAGCACTATTTTTTGGAATAGAAACTATGTCTATAGCTATAACAGTTTCTGCGTACGAGAGATGAGGATGGAAATCTCTGAAAGTACGATAGCACTATTTATGTGCATAGTCGCACTATTTAGCACTATTTTTTGGCATACTTGGAATAGCGAATTCCATCGAAAAAAAATGGTGAGGATTCTGGGGGGAACGACACATTAATAGAGGTATAATATGTAATCCAGTTAATGTATAGGTAATATTTTTTATTTTATTTTTTTAGTTCTCAAAGTCATGAAGAGAGGACGAAAACCACAATTAGATGTAAAGAAACAAATTGAATTATTTAAGAAATATGACGAACAATTGCAAAAACCCAATATTAAGTACAATGATCCAGTTTTCTCAACAATATCTGGAGAAATTGATGCAAAAATTGCACCAAAGCCGTTATTTATATCTTTTAAAAGGAATTACAGTAAAATGGTCATAGAACCAAAAGAGAAACTATCAGAAAATACATCCGTTATATCCAGTCCGCTTTGTGTCCAGTCCGTCATATCAAGTACAAATTCTTCAACCCCGATTGTTAAAGACGTAGATTTGGGTACAAGTGCGCAATGCAAGATATTTTCGTTCGATCTAGATGTGTACGAATTAAAACAAGTTGTACCTTTGTATTCACGCAAAAAAAAGGTGATGGTACCTTTCAAAGGTACAAAACTTTACCTAAATTTCAATGGTCCAACATGATCAAAGAGAAAATTTGGCTGAATTCAAAATTAAGCTGCACTTGGGTCTTAAAAAAACAAAAAGTTACTGATAAGGCTTTGAAAATTAAGGGTTTTTGTACTCAGTGTAAAGCGAGCATTGAAATATCAACGTTAAAAAAGACTGAAAAAGTACATACATATATCTGCAGCGTTCGAGACAGTAAAGTCATACAAGCATAATCCAGTTAAAAAATCGAAACTAACGCCTTACAAAAGACGACAATTGGCCAAAAGTTTGAAGTACAAGCCCGCTATTTTGGTCCGTCATGAAATGGTCTCTAAATTAATATCTGACGTGAATATCGAGCCGCCAGTGTTGCCATCAGTTTCTGCTTTGCGCAAGATTAGATCAGATAAAAAGCTTGGAGTGTTATTCGATGGCAATTCTTTGACATCATTAATCATTCTAGCTAAAACAGTGGAATATGCAAATTGTGTACGAAAAATGTGTGTTTATCCTATTTTCACGTGTACTATTGGACTGATAAACAAAAAGAATATTATAAAGTGTATTCCGATAAATGTGGTACAGTTACTATCACAATTGATGCAAGAGGCTCTTTTTTTTAAACGAAACGTCTACCCGATGGCACAGTACTAAGACATTATTCTTGTACACTGGACTCATTACGGCAAATCATAAACTAAAAGCTGTACCTATTTTTCATATGGTCACAGACTCTCATAGTCAAATTTCACTTACAAATTGGTTAAAATCGTGGCTAAGCTACGTTGTTAAAGTACCCAACGAAGCAATTACGGACGATTCATCAGCTTTGCTGTCTGCAAATACCCAGGCTTCCACACAACATAAAATCACCAAGGAATATATTCAGCATTTATTTTCAGTTTTAGAAGGAAAAACCACCATTTTGCCTGACACTTTTATAAGGCTTGATACTAGCCATTTTACAAAAACACTATACAATTTATCGTGCTTTAAAGATGGCGTGGACATAAATGTTAAATACTTTTACATACGTTGTATTTTGATTTTGAAGAAATGCAAGGAGTTTAAAATAGCAAAAAAAATAATTGAAGATATTGTACACATTTGTCTAGGACAATATAATGATAATGACGCATTGGCAAAGTCTAAAACTAATGAGGCTAAAGAACGGCTTGACAAATTACTAAATAATGATAATGTTACAGATATTACTACTACAGAAATTAATGAAACGAAAAATAGTATAAATATTGATGAAAGAGACATTTTTGAAACGGAAAATGGTACCAAAATTGATGATGATGAGTTGGATGAATTGAAAAACACCGATTTTCTAATGTGGTTTGATAGATTAGTAGAATCCAATAAAAACAGTATTATTTTGAAAAACGCGAATAAGTACTATTATCCGCCATTTGTATCCACCTTGAAGAGGTTGTTGAACAAATTACCATTGTGGTCAAACTTATTATGTCCGTTTTTTAAATCGGAAAATAAGTCTCCGTCCTCCTCAGCAGTTGAGAGTTATTTTAAAACGTTAAAAACATTAATATTTAAAACAGAAATTTCGAAACATAGGATCGATCAGTTCATGAAAGTGCACTTGGAAAATTTAGACGGAGAATTAAAAATAGCTCTAAGCGATTTAAGTCAAGATGTAACCAATAAAATATCCCAATTTGTGAAACACTCAAGAAAACGTAAAAGGTCTAATGATTTAAAGAAAATAAAAATACATAGGTCAAAAAAACCTAAATGCAACATTGAACAAAGATTTCCTACGGAGTCTATATTTTTCGATGAGCCATCTTTTTATGAAAATTGGAGAGGACAAGTTGAACTAGCCAAACCTACCTCACCAAAACTGCGTGTTAAATTCATGAAAAACCTGTGTAGTCCTGTTCCTAACAAAGATGGTAGTATAATTAAACTGACAAACACGTGTGGTCTAGTCTCAGTGATGAATCTTTTAGCATTAGGATATAATATAAATAACAACATTAAAGATACTTTATACAATTCCAAAGATTTAACGATTACAGAATATATAAAATATTTGTCTGATATATATTCTGAACAAAAAGTTTTAGAGTTGAGGTGTCGCATAGCACTACAACATTTTAAAATAAAAGAGCAACATGGTATTATAAATATTGATTGTGCCTGCAATGTTACATATATATTGTGCCTGCAATGTTACATATATATTGTGCCTGCAATGTTACATATATATTGTGCCTGCAATGTTACATATATATTGTGCCTGCAATGTTACATATATATTGTGCCTGCAATGTTACATATATATTGTGCCTGCAATGTTACATATATATTGTGCCTGCAATGTTACATATATATTGTGCCTGCAATGTTACATATATATTGTGCCTGCAATGTTACATATATATTGTGCCTGCAATGTTACATATATATTGTGCCTGCAATGTTACATATATATTGTGCCTGCAATGTTACATATATATTGTGCCTGCAATGTTACATATATATTGTGCCTGCAATGTTACATATATATTGTGCCTGCAATGTTACATATATATTGTGCCTGCAATGTTACATATATATTGTGCCTGCAATGTTACATATATATTGTGCCTGCAATGTTACATATATATTGTGCCTGCAATGTTACATATATATTGATTGTGCCTGCAATGTTACATATATATTTGAACATTTGCTACTAGATTACATTTGTAGTGCTGTTTTTAAGAAACAGTGCTCCAACGAATCATGTTGTTCAACTAGCATATTAAGGAAGATTGCATTTCTGCCAATCAATATTAATATGATTTCTTTATTGGTAATGAAACAAAAACATGTGATTTTTGTAAAGGTCAAATTATTATTAGTTATGAACTTTCAAATTTGATATCCATTGATTTGAACGGATGTGAAAAGGTTTATTTGAAAGATGTACCAAATACAATTTCTGTAAGAAACAGATGCTACAAATTGTTAGGCGGTGTTGAATTTATTTCTGCATTGATTCCCGATAATATTGGCCACTACAGAGGACATGGTGTTCATAACGACCAAATAGTCTGTTATGACGATTTGATGGGAAAAATGTATAACAGCAAAGAAGAACCAGTTATTTTACATACTTTGTCCTACGGACTTATTGATTAGGTTACATCCTATTATGTAATTATAAGTGAAATTAAAAAAAAGTTTAAATTAAAAAATTGTTATTTTTTTTTTGGTTAAGTACCTTAAAATTTCTGAACTTTTTGTGTGTAAGAATTAATTAGAATTACGAACTTAGAATTCCTTAGTAAGAGCACTATACATACAGTACCTAACTTTGCAGAAACTTGTCATTTAAAAACGTAATTTTATATTATTTAAATTATGTAGTGAAACCAGACACAAATTACTTGTATAAAAACGTTTAAAGTGCATCATAATTTGAATTGTACCTGTAATGATTCCGACCGGCGATATGGTCACCCTACTCAACGTTTTCCTCAAGGATTGTAAAAAATTATTTATATTTTTAAGTATAACACTTACAGGGACGACTAATTCGTCAAATTTTCAACCTTCTACCTATAAGTTTTGGTTTATTAAATATAGTTCAAAATAATGATCTCTCAGTTGGGACGATCGACAAAAAACAAGATTTTCATTTTCTCTTGAACCAGTAAGATTTCAATCACTATTTTTGTTTCACAAATTTTCCCAGAAGCATAATTTGCAATAAACATGATAATTATTCATACTTTTTCAGTATTAGGTCGTGTTTTACAAGATCACTCAATTGAAAATTGTCCACTCTGAGTGACCTATATAAACCGTTATAAATCTTAAACGTGGCTTTGAAACGAATCGAAATTTTGTTTAGCAGCTTTCACAAATCCTTCACAATTAATTAAAATGCAAATTATAAACACATAGGCAGTATATTCTTGGATACGCGTTATGGCTTTTTCTTCAGTTGTCCAGATTGAGAGATCCAGTTAATGAGTTCTAACTTTCTTTGTTTAGGTTTCACAAATTTTATACCTTACCATGAAGTTTTCACAATTATTTCCTAAATCCTCTTATAATTTGGTTGGGATTGGAAGAGTTTTTCGAAAAGATCTCTCAATCCACACGCACGTTTGATACTTAGATATAATAAGTAGTGATTACCAATTTAGAGCTTTCATTTAATTAAACCTCCCTTTCTTTCAGGTGTAAAGTTCATAATAGTGACAGACCCTAACATGCAAGGCGCAGAGGTTGTCCTCAAGAGGATCTACGAGTTATATTCAGACTATGCGCTCAAGAACCCTTTCTACTCACTGGAGATGCCCATCCGGTGCGAGCTGTTCGACACGTCGCTGCACACGCTACTGGAGCTGGTCGAGAAGTCTGGCACCGCCAACTTATAGTCACTGCCTTAGTGTAGCAAAGTTTAATGTAAATTATTGATATTAAAAACTATATTTAATTTAATATTATTTCTTGTCTTAAACGTTTGGTGCTTGACACTTGTGGCAGGTAACTTATTTGTGAGCTTTTGTGTATATCGTAAGTATAGTCTGTATAGTGCTAATTACTGATTAATCAGCAACATTATCATACCAATATGAAATGCAATTATATCTTTCAAATAAAAGGACTAAAGAATACTGGTTATATTTTTACAAGGATAGAGAAATGAAAAGACATTATTAGTTTACAATAAAAAATTTATTGATATAATAATTATTTATTTTTAACAATTCAAATGAGGGCCTGGGCCCCGGGCCGCGTCCGCGCGGCCCACACACGTCTAGATATCATTCGTTAATAACCGAACACTCCAACCTTTGTACTTGCTACGTTCACACACACACACGCACATTATTGCCTGATATTTGGTTCAGATGGAACTCCGCGCAGAGCTGCCGCCTCACCCGCGCAGCACGCCACGCGCGCTCGGCACGCTCGAGCACACTCGGCCAGGTCCTGCTCACTCTCTAGTACATCTACGTAAAATACCTTGACTTCCGAATAGATGCGAAAAGCTCATAGTCGTCGATAGTGTACGTCGGCGTCGCGTGCTACAACGTGGCGGGTAAGGCATTGTGCGAACTACAAAAGCTATAATATTAGTATCTCTAAAAATACAGTAAAATCAATAAAAAAGAAATAGTGTTATAAAGGGCTGATCATAATTTCCCCGCAAGCTAGGCGTCTGCGCGGCCGTTCGTTACACCAAGCGCGTTATACTCGGCAGCTCGCGTGGACTATATACAGGTGGACGACTGGACGGCTCGCGGCGAGAGGCGAGCTCGTGATGCACCACCCAGACAGGCTGCGGACGACATACACAGAGAGTGCCGCCTGACTAGTGGTGTACTTCGCAGCTATGAGCATAATTCAGCAGTTGCTAACTCACTGTGAAGTTGGCAAACTAAACTATGTATCTCAACGCAATGTTGCCTCGCCTAAACAAGTATTACATTAGTGCACTGCATACACATTTTTCGAATAAGCAATATTATATCCAATACCCAGGGAAAGGAAACCCACATTATTTTATAAATGTATAAATAAACAGATGTACATTACTTCGCACAATTCATCTTACTCATTGTGAACCAATCAGGTCGTTTGATTATAAGGACTCCTGATTGGTCGATTATGTCTTATTGTTGAGCTGCGGTGCTGGACAGAACATGTCAAGTATAACGGCTTTTTCAAAGAATACAACCTCGTGAGAGATTCAGTGATCGGTATAAAAATAGAGCCGTGAGCGGTCACCGCTACAAAATATACCCTCTGCTTGCTATCACTATGTGTCTGCTCAACACACGGGCTGCACGTTGTCAGCACTTGACGAACGATCTGCGGCGAACGCTGAGGTCGCTTCATGCAACTGACAAGATACTACTAGGTACGTCGCAAGATAGTTAAAATCACCACGTATTACATAGAGGTCCATTAACTAGCCCATTTACTCAGGACCAAAACCCCTTAATGTAGTCACAATTTCGGACACTGACGAGTTCAGTAGGTACTGAAAACGTGCATAGTGCGATGAGAGCAGATCAAAGTCTTAATTAATTAATCCGAAGAGACCTAAATAAATTATCCTAGTAGTGAGGGCGAGCGGCGCGGGCGCAGGGAGTGTGGGCTATATCTTACATTAGTCCAACCTTAATTTAGTGATAAATATTTTTCGTTATTTCTACGCTAACCAAAATATAATCTTATCGCTCTAAACCAATCAATGACGGAAGTGTGCGACCGTAAGTTTGAATAGAAATATTTTAAATTTTTATAATTTTTTTATTAAAGTAATATCCATTAATAAAACTCTGTATGGCTGCCACGGTGTGGCTAATCATTTTGTATGAAATCTGTCCCAAGTCCTAAACCTAGCTTACAAACTCGTCGCCTCCATCCTACGCTACGCTACGCCACTAGACGCGTACGCTACATGACGTCACGCGTGTTACGTCACATCCCTCCCGCGCCGCTGTGATGCCACCCGCGCCCTGAGTATGCGGAGAGTCTCACACATGCCGTCTCTACACACGATACATTCCAATCTCGCATTTCTCGCTCTTCATCAACTGCTTATTGCACGCTGTAGTGGGACTCCCGATGTAATGGATTCGAGTGTACCGTGGACAACGGTCCCACGTCAGTACCACACACCATCGCTACATATAATTTACAGTCACATATAGTAAAATCTATAAAAGTTACACAATGTCAGTAGTCGATACCTTACAATAGAAATGCGATTCATAAGTCGCTAAGGTAGGACTCGTCACGCGGCGTAGCTTCAAAGATTATCATACATGTCATGACGCCGGGACGTAGTCGGGGGCTGTGTACACTGCAGACTGGACTATCGGCCGATAAATGAGCTCGTACGACTTCAATCACGTTCACTCACGGAACTATGCGACGCCGGTTCGGCTGCGGTTTCGTACATTTCCGAGCCGAAATCATCACTACATACTACTCGAAAATCTGACATGGGAACCGGTCGTCGCATAGCGGGCCTAAATCATATGGGAACAAAGGGTATAAATTATTTTCTTCGGTATATTTCCATAGGCACTAAGCTACTGGCCGGTAAAATCTGCAGTGTATGGTTTTGTGAGAGGTAGGCAGCTCGGCGCGCTGCCTACTGCGGCCGCTCCTGCGGCGCGTGCGGCGCCGGCCAGGCCGCGGCGGCCGCGCTGGGGATGGCCAGAGACAGCTTGCAGTGCAGCGAGTTGCACGTCTTCTGGCAGATCACACCCGGCGGACACCGCGTCCCTGTCAATGAAACAACTCACAATTAATAATAGTCTCCATAAACCTTGCAAACAATTCAAGCCACAAAAAAGTGACCAAAATACAATATGATCTAATAGATATTTCTGATTTGAATTGTCAAATGGTCCACGGTCATGTGTGGATTATTTAGTAAATACAACCTTTCAATGAAATCCAATATGGCGGCCGAGAAAATTGCCAAATTTTTCTTTATGGGTGTCGTTTTTATTGTTTTTCGAGGGTGGTAAGGCAGACTGAGGTCAAAATTCAAAGATGACAGATGTCAAAATTTGAATCATGGTTATCGAGGGTGCTAAAGCCGATAGTGAGGTCAAAATTAAAATCCAAGGTGGCGGATGACAATATTTTCGTTATGGGTGTCGTTTTCATGGTTTGCGAGGGTGCTAAATCCATAATTAGCCGTCAGTACTGACCCTTATACTAGGAGGTGTGAGTGCGCGGACCCCACAGGCGCAGCGAGTAGTCGTCGGAGGCCGACACCAGCACGTCGTGGTGCACCGGGTTCCACGACACGCAGTTCACGCAACGCGTGTGGCCTGACACCACGGCGATGGGCTCCTCGCCCGCGATGTGCCAGATGTACACCTGCGGGGCGGGGGGAGGTTAGGACTGTACATTCCGAAAGTTGGCAACGTCGCAAATAGCTGACAACCGTTTTGCAGATTTATTTTTGATTCATCAGTATTACTAAATTTAATTATGAAATATCGCCCTGTTTCAAACAAAAAAACAATTAAATCTGGTGGTCTGTATGGGAGTTTCGATGTTACTAACAAAGAGACGGATATAATTTATGTCTGTCTGTTTGTCGGTGACATGGTGCGTGCGCGTTTTGCGGCGCGCGATTAAAAATACATGATATATTGGCCATTCTGCATGTCTTCTCAATTACATGTAATTTTCTCTTTTAAATGACAGCTACAACAACCGAGTAAAACTAGTCAATCTAATAAAAGTCCCATAATAACATAATTATTTATCCACATTATTTCATATCGTATAGTCCTGCAATGGCTGAAAAAAAATTCACGCGCTCAGCACTTGTCATCAATTGAATATTTCCATACCTTATTGTCCTCGCTGCCTGAGGCAATAAAGTCCTGGTGAGCTCCTCCGAAGCAGGCGTGGATGGTGAAGTGGCCCTGACTGAGGCCGCGGAACCGACGCACCAGCGCACGCGCACCTGCAACGCGACCATACAACGTACTAGATGTACCCACTTTGCTCCTGCACTAACTTCCACCCCCATAAGTCCCCCTTAGGAGTATTACTAAATCCTTAGCTAGTTAGGAGAAAAATACTACTACTATTATAAAAAAAAAAATGTAGTTGTACCAACATACTGCAGAAATAAAACTCCTTGATTTTTTTCGAACTAAACCTGACACAAAACAATTATAGATAACAACCTTCGCAAAAGATATACAATGTGTCACGGAAATCTCTACATGTTCGGAAGTTATGAGATTTTTTAATACATTGATACCAGAAACCGAACTTTACAAATTGAAATAAGCACATCACTAGCACTAAGTCAGCTGATCGGTGTCAGTGAACTATTTGTAAGTAAAAATAAACCTCTTACTCCTGGTAATTCTGAATAAAAGGTTCCGTATGTTTATTTTTGTTTAAAAAATATTATTACTGACTTTTCCTAATCTTTGATTATGTTTGTGAACTAGATACAATACAATTAATAATGGTCTTGGTATCAAAATTTAACGAAATAATATTTAGATACCTGCTTGCATTGTCACCTATCATTAACACACTTGTTGATTTTTTACTTAGTTGCCCTTTTGTAGAAGATTACTTTGTAGATAATTATTATCTACATAGTAATCTTCCACCCACCTTGCCATCGTACCTACAACACAGTAAATACCTAATTCAAAATCAATATTCCAGTAAATTTCCTAACGTTATTCTTACCTATTATTTTGGTGGCCATAAGGATGGATGATGTTTTGCTTTAAATCGATGTTTTATTCGATTCACAGATCGAATCCCGTGCTCTTGAATCGATCTTCTAAAAATCCATTCAAAAATCGTAATCTAACAAAATTTTATTTTGTGTACAGTTGCCAGTCAGGTAGGTATAACGTCTAAACTTTTAATAAATAATAATTGATAACCTTTCCGGCGTAATTCAACGACTTTCATTCAGATGGTACAGATGTAGCCGGTTAAAATCACAATGACTAATACAGAATACGACGCCGAGCGATTAGGTAATTTATAGCATACAGCTATGTCATTCGAAATTAAAACTTCTAGCAAACCGTCAAATGTTGCAATCTTCGCTTAGTGCTAACATAAACAATGCGGACCAGTTAAAAAATGTCGGCATAAATGTATGTAATTGATCTTGTTTGAAATAGATAAACCTACCGATTTGCTGGTTATGATTGTCACTTGTCAGCACAATACTTTGGGCAAATATGAACTTCAACTATTGTGAGCCCTTATCATAATAATTTTTACACATACGATCTAGGAGTTGTTTCGAAAAATCGTTATTTCGTACCATTGAATTGATCTTAAAAATCGAATCCTTACGTGCATTCAGGAATTAATTGCTTAAATAAACTTAGAATAGAAAAAGGATTTAGTAACAATTTATGTCCAACTGAACCCAAAACATCATTTCAATTCACCTCTTCGCAACTTATTCTTCTCCTAGTAAAAATAAAATCACAATGGGTTCCGTTCATAATTTTTAATATAAGGTTATTTTTTTTATTAATAAATAGCGACGAAAACTATTAACAAGTTAATAGTTTTTTTTAATTACAAAATAATAGCACGCACGCATAATTTTTGTCTGTAGGACTAACCGAAAGAATTATCGGAAGTTCACGGTTTGTCGGTGCTGTTTGAGTGGTACATGGGTTTTATTGGTTTGAGCACGTCTTTTCTTTATTATAATTCAAATTAAATCAATAAAAAATGTCGCAAAACTGCATCTAACTGTGGAAAGAAATTAATAAAGTACTAGGACCGCATGAGTAACAGGAATTGTTATTGCCGAATTGAAAATCGTTTGCTCACAGAACCCTGATTAAGTCGTTACACACACAATGAAGCATCATAATGTGTGTGTTAGGGTCTTAGGGTACGTGAAATTGCAGTCCGTGTAGTTTCAATTAACAAGTCCTGGACCCTGGTAATACAACTTCTAATTCAGACTTCTAACGAGATAACGCGGCCCCGTAATAAATGATCTTTAATGGATTGAAATGAATGATTTTCCGGAGTTGCGGGAATTTCCGGGGTTGCGGGAATGTTCTAACGAAATAACGCGGCCCCGGAATACAAGGGCAACTGAAGGAACAGGATGGTTTTTAGTCAGTAAGAGTCTAACACTTCCTTCCGCCCCGCACCCAGGGCGGGAGCTTAGTGAATCATTGATGATTTTCACATCCCAAAAAAAAAATTAATGATTTTTCAATTTTGAATTTGAATTACGTAATTAGTTTGCTCTAGTGTGTTAGATTTACTGAGTTTAGTTCAAATTATTAAGAGGACGTAAAGTAATCTTGAATTATTGAACAATATTTTTTTTAAATGAAATTTAAAAAACCTATATCTATGTAGTGGACACTAATAGTTACAGCTACCCTGTACCAGGATAGCAGGGAATAGGAGTTTTATTTAGCATTATTGTTATTGTTTTGCTCGTCAGTCGACTTCTGTTCCGTGTCTAGAGCACTCGTTTTTCTCCCTGTGATACGCGCATCAGTTCAGTACGACTACACCTAATTGACTTTTTGTTGTTGTGTTTGCAAAATGTCTCAGTGGATTGGACGTGGTAGTAGAAGCGTGGCTTGGCCTCCGGGATCCCCAGACCTAACCCCGTTAGACTTTTTTTTGTGGGGGTACATTAAAAATGTAGTGTACGCAGTGCAGTGTGATACAATGGACCAAATGAAAGTGCGGATTGAGGCCGCTTTCCGGACAATAACACCAGACATGCTACGCAATGTTCAGGTGTCCATCGACAAGCGAGCGGCCTTGTGCATACAATACCAAGGTCACCACATCGAACCCCATCTTTAAAAATGTAAGTCAATTTACTAAATTAAGCAAAGCTTTAAGATTTTACTGTTTACTCGGTAATAAGTAATAATAAGGGATGAAACTAGTTAACCAACCTAAACTTTGTTTCGATTTTTTACGTTAATTTTGAATCTCAGTTTTTACGTGCAATTTCTGGCTTGATATTAATGAGTAAACTGTAAATCAATAATTACGCATTAATTTTTACATCACGGTAAAGTAGGTATGGTATAATATTGCGCGCGCGCCGCCGCCGCAGAAAAAGGCGCCAAAGGGATTGCGTCCCTTTGTCGGCACGGGCGACGGCATGTAGTTCGCGCCGACAAAGAACACCGCTTGCAGTAGGTTACTTCGATACTAGGCGCGCAGAATTACGGAAGAGATTTATCGTAATATTGGCAACTAAAGTTGAAGTCATTGACCTATGTAGTGCGGTGACACGTTTGTTATGATTTGAATTTACGAAACCTAAGAAACCGAAAATTCGGTATCAATTTTTAGAGTATTTTATTTTCAGTTGAAACCCTTCCAATATCCCGTAATAAGCCGTCCCTTTCGGATGAATATACCCTTTCCGTGACACGTTGTATACAAGATGACGAGTTCTGAAAGTTAGGTTTTATAGGTACTAGCTGTTTGGTGGATTGGCATTTATATAAAAAGAGTGGCTGTGTAAGGGGCACCTTAATGGGTAGCGGGATCGTCCGAAAGGGTTACCGCTGCCCTGGTACGTAAAGGGCTAAGGAAGGAACACGGGTGGGTTTTAGTCAGTAAGAGTCTGACACTCCCTTCTGCTCCACCCAGAGCGGGAGGAGTCATTTGATGATTTCCCATCCACAAAAAAAAAAAAAAAAAAAAAAAAAAAAAAAAAAAAAAAAAAAAAAAAAAAAAAAAAAAAAAAAAAAAAAAAAATGGGGCACCTTAATACTTATTGTTAGAGAAGACAGCAGGGCTATTGTGATATGTTGATGGCGTGTTTGGCGTAGTGGCAAAGCGATTCGCATCCGTGCTACTGTACGCGAGTAATAGGTTCCTAGTTCGGATAATCGTCACCCCTGTAGACTTAAGTTTCGTGTGATCTGTGTTGCGATTGTCGAATAATCACATGAGATTTAATCACATACCAAAATAAAAATAGGCTTTTAGTTCGCGGTCTTTACATCCACGATAGAACAGAAGAAAAATCAACATTAAAAAAATAAGAACAGCAAGCGATCACAAGCAAGCTGCTCGAGGCTCAAGCTGTGTCGCCCGCTAGCGGCGGCGGTGGGCGGTCGCAGGAAGGTCTACGCACGTATGTCCCACAGGTGCACGCCCTGGTTGGCCACGTTGAGCAGCAGCAGCGTGTCGGACTTGTTCACCGTCATCGCCATCACCGCGTGCTCCTCCTGGATGCTGCAACACAAGCGCTCCGTTCACAATCTAGCTCACACGGCCACGCCCGCTTCCCTTAGCTGTCCCATAATAATAATACCAGCTTGTTACTGTCCCACTGCAGGGTAAAGGCCTCTTCTCATACAAAGAAGGCACGGCCATTGATCACTACGCTTGCTCAAGGCGTGTTGGTGATTTCACACTTTTCTCACGATGTTTCCTTCACCGATGTCAGATTCAGTACTTTTTATGTAGATATTTTGAACTTTATAAAATATTTAGTTGCTATTGATAATATTTTTGTTTTTTACAAGCTTTTATTTAACTTGCAATGTATGTATGTTTGTTCGGGTGGAATCTTGCAACTCAATTTTGAAGCAGATATCTTCAACCGATTGAGCTGTAATTTTATATGCACGTTCAGTTTGGATGACAATGCATGGTGAACTGTGACGTCATTCTAAATCCAACATGACGGCACACCCGAGATGGTGGACTAATTATTTTTAATGCATTTCTACAATATGGGTATCAAATGAAAGGGCTTGCTGAGAATAAGTCGAAAAATAAAGTGGCGTCACTCTAAATCCAATATGGCGGACTAAGTTTTTAATGCTTGTCTACAATATGGGTATCAAATGAAAGGACTTACTGAGAATACGAATGCGAGTTTAAAAAAAAATAAGAAGCTGAACATCAACTCTGTTGGTCCAATCAGTCTGGAATTTTGGTGTACTGGGGTTTTTGGCATCCTCGGTTATGATATTGAGGTCGAATTGTTCGACTCTGTAGTATCGGTTGGTTAAATTTGACTTGTGTCATTTGGGAATTTATCCCACTAACCACCAAGTACACAATCACAACAAAACTGTTCTCGAACGTTTCCGAACTTGTGGTGTAACTATTTAGTCATTTCACAATTTATATGATATAAAAGCTTGTCGACTTGTGTAAATAAACAAGTAAATTAAATAACTTGATTTGATTGATTTTAACTATTAAAATTTTCAAACTAAGTAAATAAAAGTACTTAAGAGCCATTTCACGTTTTCGCGCAAATATACGAAAGACTTTAGTCGCCTAATTTACCATCTTAGGTAAAACTCTGGCATTGGTGAATACATGTAAAAAAAAAGACTAGTCCTTCGTATTAACACTTCATGTAACTCATTTACAAAAACTTATTTGTTTACTATGTAGTTATTATTCTCCCACAACTAGTTTACTAAAAAATCATCGCAGATTCAATTTCAGACTCCTATATCTATCATCAATGTTTATAAATTTCACTGAAAAAAATACATTAAGCATTAGGCGTATAATCTTGTCGACACATAATGTACTAGAATATCGATAATTTATAACAATAATTAGTGAAAAAGCAAAGTCTTAGGTCAATTTTTACGTTTTATATCGCTATTTTTTGGCTTGAATAAAGCGTAATTACATTTGAAAAATCATGTAAAAATAAACCATGTTCTTTTACTAAATTAATTCCAAAGTTTTATTAAAATCAATTAACTTAATCAGACATAATATAATTTTTAACATCACTCTGGTATCATTATGGTAGTTTACCATAAATTACGATGCATAAGCGGGCACCGATGAGTACGGCACGAGCGCCCATCGCCGCCGGACCTGTACCATTTTTTCCCGCGTCCCGATTTTCGACCGCATCTATCGTGAACGCATTGTTATACTACGACTACAACATTTTGATCCTCAGTATTTTTTTAAATGATAGTCATTAATACTTGAGAATAATATGTAATTGTTTCCCTGTTTGTTTTATTTATATTATAACTTTACATAACATACACACATCATCAGAATCTAGGGATATATTATATTTCATCAAATATCTAAAAATCTATTAAACATAGAAGGTACCATTTTTATTATTCTTATCTAGTTATTAAGTACTCAAGATCGCGAGGAATCAATTCCAAGTAAGTGATTCCATACTTTTGCTCGCGAGTGTATAAATTCGTAAATAAAATTTAGGATTAAGGTATCCCTAGATTCTGTTGATGTGTGTATATTTGTATTTTTTTTATTAGTATAAAAACCTTTAATAGATTAAGAGACTGAATAAATAAATTATCTTTTTGCATAAATCTCAAACCAAGGTGCATTACGATTATAACGGCTCAAGATTGTTTAGTCCGTCTCGACACTCGCGCTGCACTGTTTGCGTTACGTATGTGTGGATATCTACGCACACATACACAATGCTGCGATCTTTTACCTAACTTCGAGCGTTGAAATTTTGTGAAATGGCTCTTAAATCTCGCGACATGCTTTTATATCATATGAATTGTGTAATGAGTAACGACGTTATAAGTTGATAGTCAAAGTTTTAAAGTAAAGTTTATTTTATTTTCTTTTTAGCGCTTTACATCCGGGTTAACAAGTAAAGTTAATCCACCAAAAACATTTCATGTAAAGTAGGTTGCCAAGACTCACATAATGCTTTCACTGTTATAAAGTTATCTGATCGAATGTAGAGCCAAGCCCCTAACTCTACAAACCTTACATCTTGGTCATAATGTAAGGCTTGGCCATTTCGCGGTCATCGCAGTTCGCACAGACACTCCTACGTGCTTATGGTAAGAAATAAAGCCACTGGTCTTTAATTTTGTGTCATGCAATACTAATGCTCATACTCAATGCAATTTTGTTCAATAGAACGGCCAAGCCGTACATTTTGAGCAAGATGTAAGAGGTTTGTAGTTAGGCCTCGTTCAATGGAACGGCCAAGCCGTACATTTTGAGCAAGATGTAAGAGGTTTGTAGTTAGGCCTTGTAGACTTAGGGGCTTGACTCTAAGTTAGATCTAAAAGCTTTTTAACAGTGAAAGCGATATGTAAGTCTTGGCAACCTACTTTACATGAAATGTTTTTGGTGGTGTTTAATTTCTTTTTGTAGGGTGATCTATTTATTTTTATTTTGTCGGGTACCTATTAAATTATCCGTACGAAATACAGACTTGCACCATTCTATAAGGGGGTTGGAGAACCTATTGGGGGTTGGGAGACCTATTATAAGCTTACTAGGACTTCGGGAAGTGCTCTAGAGGTTTTGATGAATGAGTGACGACATCCGACGTATTTTAAATTTTAATAAAATCCAAAGTATAAAAGCTAGACAAATGGAACTTAGTGTGTTTTATAAGTCTGCCTATTTCAGCTCTCTAGCATTATCTAGGCTGAAGCTATGAGTTTGAAAATACGACGAAACGCTTCGAGAAAGGGTAGGTAGTGCCCCTGCTTTTTGTTTTTGGCTTGACTTGGCGGGGTACCACTGTGTTGTTTTATTAGCCATTTATGTCCTACTGCTGGGAAGATTAATACGTTGCTAAAAAAACTAGTGGTGCTATATAAAAATGAAAGCAGCAGTAAATATAGTTTTCTATATCTTGTGACATCAAAAACGATATTATCCTAATTTTCAATAATACATGAAATTACACAGCTAAAAAGGTCAAAACAAGCTCACTTTTCAAGCACTCTTTATTAGTTCAATCTCAGACTTGATGCCACCGACTAGCACGACTGCATCACATTAAGGGCTGGTTTTTTAATCGACAGAAAATTTTGTTCGTGGAATAAAATTGATGTCTGACAGTTTTTGTATGGAAGAATTGTCAAAAATTCAAAATTATTCCTCGGGTAAAACTATCTGGCGTTACAAAAATCAGCCCTTAATTTTAAAAATGCTTTATTTCTGTAAGTAGGTTTGCACAAACACTTTTACACGTCAATCATTATTTTTTACTACTCTGAGAAGAAAAGCCGAAACAAACTCAGAGGTCTCTTTTTAAGTCTAAATTCGAACTACACTCTATAGATACTTCTATGTGCAGGGCAGTGGCGTGCATTGCATATAGGCACATAAGCAGTGCCTACCTCGACTTATCGATAAACCATAAGCCTGTCAATTACATTTTAGTGTGTTTGCCCCACAATTAAGAAACTCACTAAATGATCATACCTAACAAAAAATAAAATCTTCATTCAAACACGCGCGGCAGTAGGCAGTCGCCAGACGGCCTACTCGGCTCCCGTACCATTCGCACAATGTCATTGGTCTTTACTCGTTCAAGTTAATACGACGAAATTAGAAATACGTACATCTCACGCTTACTACTATGACGTTCGATCTTCGCAATTTATCACCCTAAAGTAGGCATGCCTACTCAAGTAACCAAATACCAATCGAGTGCGAATGTTAAAATAATACTTCGTAATTTAGCCGTGCGAAGAAAGAAAGGGATGGATAATGAGGTCGCCGATAGTGAGGTAAAAATGAAAATCCAAGATGGCGGCTGCAAAATTTTAAAATTTTTCGTCATGGGTGTGCTGTCGTTTTCATGGTTTTCGAGAGTGCTGGAGCCGATAATAAAGTCAAAATTAAAATCCAAGACTGCGGCCGTATTTTTTGAAATTTTTCATCATGGGTGTCGTTTTATGGTTTTCAAGAATGCTATAGCCGATAGTAAGGTCAAAATGAAAAGTCCAAGACGGAGGCTACGAAAATTTAAAATTTTTGTCATTTTCATAGTTTTACAGCCGCCATCTTGGATTTTCATTTTGAACATCGTTCCTGCCGGGGTCCTCCAACCACACACGTTTTTATACCCAGAAAAACTTTTTACTTAAAGTGCGCACGTACCAAACGAAAAAGTGTGCCTACCTATTCTGAAAATCAATGCACGCCACTGGTGCAGGGTATACTGTAATTATGTGCGTATAGTGCCCTTTGATACTAAGTCGAGAACACTTTAAATTCGTAATCAACTTTGTTTAAAAATATTTGGAAGTGGTTATAATAATTATATTAGGATATATAGGTAAAACGGGCTGGTGTCCGAAACTCCACGTCTATTCGCGTATTGCGTACGCATAGGATATTTATTAATTATATTAAATAGGTAATAATAAGTACAAAACTATTTGCTTTTCTCATTTCTATTTAGGTATATATTCATATTTATTATTTCCTTTTGAGGATATTAAAGCCTTTAACAGGCATATAGACAGGCCATACCATAGTATCGTTATACCATAGACTCACACACACACATACTTCGAGACACTTCGAGTGCAGCCAGTCTATTCTGTAAAAATCTCATTGTGAAAACGCAGGTGAAGTGAGTAGTCATGCCACCAGATTCTAGGGATTGACACTATTGACTGCTTACTTCAAGTTCACTTCACAAAAGTTTTAATAGTGAGATTTTTACAGAATAGACCGGCAGTACTCCAGAAGTCTACATTATAAGACAGCTAAGGGACAACGGACTACAGATGAATTGTGTGGTACCTAGTCCTGCCGCACGCAGCGGTCGTTACCATTAGGGGCATTACCTTTTCTTAATGTTAACGTAAGGCCTTTGTGGAGCACTGCGGAAAACGAAATGATGGTTACAGGGTGATTTATGCATCATTTACACGATGAGAGTCTCCCGACTCGAAAAGGCGATTATCGGAGGAGATAAAGAAGTCGACCCGTGTAAACAGTACGTGTGATACTTGCATTTCATAAGACGCGGAACCTTTTAAAATTGTTAAATCACAGTTCGAAAATATCGCGTGGGGAGTGTCTTTTGACGTGATCTTACTGTGGAACCAGAAAAGGTATGCGCTTCGGTAATCTTCGCGTTACCAAGTTAGTACGAACGACGCGCCACAGAAAATGTATGTGAACTCTTAATTTTGTACCCATGGTAATACAAAACAGGTAAGTTCTTCCATGGACGTCTCAGTTCTATAACAGATCTCATCATCGTGCGTTCGTTTTTTCGATAGACGACGATCGCCGAAGCGCTTTCTTTTGCCGTATTAGAGTTTTTGTTATTCAGGCGAGCGTAGCGTCAGCCGGGCGACCCTCGCCCCTCGCGAGTCGAGAAGCTCTCCCCGGGGCCGCCGCGTGTACTCACAGGTTGCGGTCGGTGAGGTCGGTGAAGTCGTAGTTGCGCACGCGGTGGTGCGTGTCGGCGGCCAGCACGGCGCGCGCGTCGCCGCGGCACACCAGCGCGTTCACGCGCACGCCGTCCCAGCTGTTGAGCAGCGTGCCCTGCGGAGCGCGCGGTGAGGGCAGGCCGGTACAGCGGCGTGTGGCGACAGCCGGCCGGGCCCCGGGCCCCGGGCCCCGGGCCCCGGGCCGCCCCGCCCGCCCGGCCGCCCGGCCGGCTGTCGCCGCGCCCGCGCGCCTGCGCACGAGGTACACTCACGTCGATGCTGCAGTGGTAGAACTGGCCGCGCGCGCCGCCGCACACGAACTTGTCGCTGGTGGAGTGCCACGCCACCGCCGTCAGCGAGTCCTCCTGCGAGTGGGTCATCTTCAAGTGCAGCTGCTCCGTCTGCGGAAGGCGAAACGTTTATTTCGGTTGGACTATTACAGCTAAAAACACTCGAAGCGTTTTTCAACCACGACTGCAGGGCTGCGACACGTGGAAAATGTTAAAAATGCAGAGAAAGAATAGAACTCGACGCAATTTATGCGTCGTGTGCACCGGCATCCACTTTACTGCACCACCGTGCGGTTTCAAGTTATCGTCACACTAAAGTTCAACTATAGGTACTTCAGAGATGTCAAAAAAAAAAAAATACAACACTATATCAAAGCGAAACAATTTTTATTACAATAAATGTTCTTAATAATTTTGTTAGTGTTTTATTTTACTTTGCTTGAAAATCTTCGAACAATCGTTTAGGTAAATTCTGAACCCAAAAGATTTGCGCTCCAGTGCGAGTGGCGGTAAGGTACGATTTAGAATAAACGGCGACATTCCACAAGATCTAAGGAGTGCAACTTCTGTATGCCAGTATTATTACCTATTCTGTGCTCGAAATAGTCAGAAGTGAAGAATACACATAACAGAATAAATCATTAGTGTGTGCGTAATGCATGGCGCGTACCTCCATATTCCATATCCACAGGTCGGGGCAGTCCTCGGGCCCCGCGGCGATGAGGTAGCGCCCGTCGGGGCTCCAAGCCAGGAACGACACGCCATACGTGTGGCCCTCCAGCGACTTTCTGCGGTACACAAACATTCGTTTATCAGTCAGACAGTCTTATACTCTTTATATCAAGTCGCTCCAGTTAAACAGTGGTGCCCTTGCAAAACTTCCAGATTGTTTGAGTGACATGACATGTAATTATGGAATACAATGAAAAGCCTGTTTTCGAGATTTAATCTCGTAAGAAGACAGTCTTCCGTCTTGTTCTTGAAATCTCGTTGAACGAGATTTTGCAATTTTCAATATATAATAATTAATAGATATTATATATAATAATTAATAGATTTATAGCGTGCGAGATGTGCGTGTGCTGATTTGTAACCTCATGTGTGCGTAGTGCAGGTGATTGTTACTTTAATAAACTTTTTTTTTTTTTTGTTTCGATTAACGTATTGTTACGAGCTTTGGGTTCGTGACAATAAAAACTGCCGATATAAATTACCAAAAATCACACTTTAATTGAACAACACTAATAACAACTCAAACACACTAATTATAAAACACAATTGGTCTTAAGTCGCACTTGAAGATCGCTTTCGAACTATTCGCATGTATCGTTGATCCAAGTCTGTGTCGGTCGTGGCTAATCCCGGCCTTATATAGTGCCGCAGATAGTTCTAGAACCTTCTATTGTAGAAACATCTAGAATGTTCGAGTACATACCGGCCCCGACTGACCAGATGTCGATAGTTCTAGAAAGGTCCAGCAGAAATTTCTAGAAGGATCTATTAGTTCTGCTACTCCATACTAGATGGCGCTAGTGGTAACTAATGTCACCATATACCAGGCATTAATTGTGGCGCGCAACAGTATTTTATTTACAAAATATAAAACGGTTACCATTAAAATACAAACTAGGTAGGTGTAGTTTGCATTTTAATTAAGTTTAACAATTTTTGTTTAAAAATGCATGAATTCATTAAGTAGGCGAAATCTTGTTGAACGCGGTCTCGCCTGGTTGCCGTACGAGATCTCGAATGGCGAATCTCGACACTAAACTTCGCACGCGAGATCTAGAGTTGCCTATCTCGACTCGGGATTGCATTCCCTACATGTATCATACCTGAAGGTAAGGCGCTTGGCCACGGGGTCGAAGTCCCAGATCATGACGGTGTTGTCCTTGGAGCCCGAGGCCAGGCGCGCGCCGTCAGGCGACCACTTGCAGTACCACACCTCGTCGCAGTGCTCGTTCAGCACCTGCACACACGACAAGCACATTAACATTCTGTGAGATGATGGACGGAACAAAGATAAGTAATTGTACTTTTTTCTTGATTGCATTTTTGTCTTAACTTTGTTTTTTTTTTGTCAATTTGTTAATTTCTCGAGTTCTTTTTTTTATTGTTCATGTTTTACTGTATAAAGCCTTAGATGTATTTAAATCTGTAATGTTGAGCATGTATGTTTTGAATAAATAAATACCATATTTAGTCAAGCTTGTGATTACGGCTCTGATCAAACAAAAACTCAGTACCTATGACAAAATATATTATGGCTTTAACGTATTTTTTTTTTTACATTGTACTGTCCGACCGAATGTTCGGTTTCGGTTTCGGTCGAGTTTCGGCAAAAAAATGAGTTTCGGTTTCGGCAGCAAACCTGCCGAAACTACGACCGAAACCGAAACTGCATTCGGGAGTTCTCGCGCTGCGATCGGTCATGTTCGGCGCGTTGAATTCCAAGCAACGAAGACATTTTGTCGCGTTCACGTGCCTAATCATGTCGTGTCTGGCTTGTGTTTGCAGTTCGTTTTGGTTGTTGTGAGTTTTCGTGTTTTTTTTTTTAATTTGGTAAGTTTTATCACGTAATATACCATAAAAGTAGGAAAAATAAAAAAAATATTCAATATAACAAACTAATACCTATATTAGAGTCAAATCAAGTTTAATCTAACTATCTAAATATTTTTTTGGTTAATTTAACTCTCTCGCTAATGCTATACCTAAACAAACATTGGAATTTGGAATTTGCAGAAGTTTAACTGTTGACAAGTGATCATCTGAGTCCCCCTGGTCCTAAGTTTAAAACTTCTTATTTTCTACACTTGGCCATTGTAATTGAGGCTAAGATTTAAATGGGTTAATTAAGCAAAATAGTAGATTTTTTTGGTACACATCTGATTCGTGTAACGGCTAGGCCCAAAACTGGGTTTCCCCTTTAAAATGCATTAAGTACTGATTACACCTAATAGGCAATCTTTCTTTTGTTGTAGTATTCAATCATCGATGACGAAAGGACAATGTCGTTAAAAAACAGCATTTGGCAATTTTTCGAAAAAAGTTCATCTGATTCATCTAAAGCTAAGTGCGAACAGTGCAATAAATTATATTCACTAGGAAGTTCCGAGCCTAGAAGGCAAACTATTTCCGGTTTCAAGCTACACCTGTCTTAATTCCATGAAACAGAACATAAGCAATATCTAAAACGTCAGTTGGAAATCGACGAGCACAAATCTGAAGCTAAATTAAAGCGATATGATTCACAAAACTCAGTAACCACCTTTGATATCACTGTTAAATAGAAAGCTGCAAACTAGAGACGAACATGAAAGCGAAATAATGAGAAACATGAAAACAGGGTTGCATGAATCAATGAATCGACGATTTGCATACGTCAAAGCACATCCTGTTCTAATAACTGCAACATTACTGGATCCAAGATTTAAAAGTACGGTCGCGGTTATTAATGTAGTATCACCTTAAGGACTGTATTGCTGTGAACGCGCGGTAAAAGCCGTACCTACGTCTGTGTGCATAAAGTGATGTATCAACACAGAACGCTCACTTCATAATTCGCACACTGGCTGGCGTCGAACGAAACAAAAAACATACCGTCGCTTTTGCACACAGGCTACGTAATTACGTATAATCTTGGTTGGTTCATACCATTGCTAAAATTGAACTCATTACATCAAGTACTGATAGCTGGTAGTCTTACGTATTGGATTATTGAACGCATAGGTCGGGGTTCCAATCTCGAGTTGGGACTTTTATTTTTCTTTTCCAACAATAATCTTTATCGGTTATTTTGTTATTCGTTTTTTATAGATTAATAAACAAGAATCATAATGTAATAATTATTTTATTTTCATTATTGTTGCGCGTCACAATTAATGCCTGATACATGGTGACATTAGTTACCACTAGCGCCATCTAGTTTCGAGTAGCAGAACTAATAGTCACTTGTGCGTCACTGGCGCCATCTATTATCGAGTAGAGATGTCGGTGCTGGAACTTACTAGAACTGTCGACATCTGGTCAGTTGGGGCCGGTATGTGTTCGAACATTCTAGATGTTTCTACAACAGAAGGTTCTGGAATTATCTGCGGCACTATATAAGGCCGGGACTAGCCGCGACCAATCAGACTTGGTTCTGCGATAGAAGCGAATACATCGAAAGCGATCTTCAAGTGCGACTTAAGAGCGATTGTGTTTTATAATTACTGTGTTTGAGTTGTTATTAGTGTTGTTTAATAAAGTGTAACTTTTGGTAATTTTTATCGGCAGTTTTTATTGTCACGAACCCGAATTTCGTAACAATTGGTGTCAGAAGCAAGGATTAAAATCATGCCGATTTTACCTAAAGACGACACGGAGGGTATCCGTACCCGGAGTCAACGTCAACAGGAGACGGACCAGAGACGTTTTGGTGGAGCTATGCCGCAGAGGTCGGAGGGCCAGCTACCAACCACGGAGGCCGAAACGTCCGCAGCAGCTCCAGCATCAGCAGCACCAGACTTTGCTGCCCTGATGATGATGCTGCAGGAGCAGTCCCGGCGACAGGAGGATCAGGCCCGCCGACAGGAGGAACAGGCTCGTCGGTTGGAAGAACAGCTCCAGCGGGACAAGGAGGAACAGGCCCGTCGGTTGGAAGAACAGCTGCTGCGTGACAGAGAGGAACAGGCCCGCCGACAGGAGGAACAGGCCCGCCGACAGGAGGAACAGGCTCGCCGACAGGAGGAACAGGCTCGCCAACAGGAGGAACAGGCTCGTCGGTTGGAAGAACAGCTCCAACGTGATAAGGAGGAGCAAACGCGCCGCCAGGAAGAGCAGATGCTCCTTATGAAGGACCTTCACGCTACCTTCGGGAAAGACATGAAGGAGGTGAAGGATAAGGTTGATCAACATGACAACCGCCTGTCGGAAGCTGAAATCCGGATCGACCAAGTGTATAATCGGGTTGACAACGTGGTGGCTGACGTAAAGAAAACCGTGATGGCTGATGTAAAGAAAACGCTGGATTACATTAAACTTGGGGATGGAATCGCAGCTTCCGTAGCTACAACACCTTCGCTACGTGGATTCAAAGTGCCACCGTTCGACGGAACTTCTTCCTGGTCGGCCTACAAAATCCAGTTTGAGGCTGTCATGAAGGCGAACGCTTGGAGTAAAAGTCAGGCCATGACTGCCCTCACCCTAGGCCTGCGCGACCAGGCCTTAACTGTTCTGGAAGCTCTCGGTAAGGAAGTGACTTACGAGCAGCTCCTTGAGGCATTGGAGGCTCGGTATGGCGACGCTCACCTGGAACACGTGTATCGTGCGCAGCTCAAGGATCGCGTGCAACGCGGCTAGTCCCGGCCTTATATAGTGCCGCAGATAATTCCAGAACCTTCTGTTGTAGAAACATCTAGAATGTTCGAACACATACCGGCCCCAACTGACCAGATGTCGACAGTTCTAGTAAGTTCCAGCACCGACATCTCTACTCGATAATAGATGGCGCCAGTGACGCACAAGTGACTATTAGTTCTGCTACTCGAAACTAGATGGCGCTAGTGGTAACTAATGTCACCATGTATCAGGCATTAATTGTGACGCGCAACAATAATGAAAATAAAATAATTATTACATTATGATTCTTGTTTATTAATCTATAAAAAACGAATAACAAAATAACCGATAAAGATTATTGTTGGAAAAGAAAAATAAAAGTCCCAACTCGAGATTGGAACCCCGACCTATGCGTTCAATAATCCAATACGTAAGACTACCAGCTATCAGTACTTGATGTAATGAGTTCAATTTTAGCAATGGTATGAACCAACCAAGATTATACGTAATTACGTAGCCTGTGTGCAAAAGCGACGGTATGTTTTTTGTTTCGTTCGACGCCAGCCAGTGTGCGAATTATGAAGTGAGCGTTCTGTGTTGATACATCACTTTATGCACACAGACGTAGGTACGGCTTTTACCGCGCGTTCACAGCAATACAGTCCTTAAGGTGATACTACATTAATAACCGCGACCGTACTTTTAAATCTTGGATCCAGTAATGTTGCAGTTATTAGAACAGGATGTGCTTTGACGTATGCAAATCGTCGATTCATTGATTCATGCAACCCTGTTTTCATGTTTCTCATTATTTCGCTTTCATGTTCGTCTCTAGTTTGCAGCTTTCTATTTAACAGTGATATCAAAGGTGGTTACTGAGTTTTGTGAATCATATCGCTTTAATTTAGCTTCAGATTTGTGCTCGTCGATTTCCAACTGACGTTTTAGATATTGCTTATGTTCTGTTTCATGGAATTAAGGCAAGTGTAGCTTCAAACCGGAAATAGTTTGCCTTCTAGGCTCGGAACTTCCTAGTGAATATAATTTATTGCACTGTTCGCACTTAGCTTTAGATGAATCAGATGAACTTTTTTCGAAAAATTGCCAAATGCTGTTTTTTAACGACATTGTCCTTTCGTCATCGATGATTGAATACTACAACAAAAGAAAGATTGTCTATTAGGTGTAATCAGTACTTAATGCATTTTAAAGGGGAAACGGGCGGCGAGCTGCCCATTGCTCGCCGCCCGCAAGCCCGCGCCTACGGTGGCCGGGAGTCGGCTGTTGACTCTCGTCCAGGGCGTCTCCTGCAGCGACTAGGGGCGTGAGGGCGCAGTGATTGCCTCTCCCTCACGCGCTCCGCCTCCTACTTCGCGAGCATTACTGCTTCGCAGAAGAAGGTGACGGCCTCCCATGCACTCTCGCTCCGTACCATGGCCTGCCTGGACCAGGGCCGGACGCGAGAGATCGCCGCCGCCGATCGCCGCCACGAGGACGCGGCGGTGCTCCGCCTAAGCCGGGCAGACTTCCACTCTATGCTCCACCGTGTCCTCCGGGCGATCCACACAGTGGTGACACCCTGGCGTTTCCTCCCGCTTTATCCTGAACTGGAACCTCCCGAAACAACCGTGTCCGGTGAGAACCGTGTCCAGTGAGGACCTGTGTCAGGCGGAAGGTGAGGGCGCCGTGGCGCCTCTCTAGCCACACCTCAAAGAGGGGACTTATCGCCGCAATTGTGGCGTGCCCATTTTAACTTTACACATGAACTTTTTCACCCCCTGAACACAGATTACTGAATAGTTACTACGTAACAGATACTTCACTCAGTAGAAAATTTCCAATACCTATTACGATAATTGCCTACTCCCTCGCGTCAACAACCACGGTATGCTAAAATGCGCCTAAATGCTCAAGCGTACAGCAGTGATTGCTTCGCACCGCGCGATTCCACAGTAATCGCAGGGCTGCCTCTTCGATAAAATTAAATTAACATAACTTTTTATCTATGTTATTGAGAACTGTGAATATGTTCTGACTTTTATGTGGCAGTTAAAAATTTTATCATTTATAAAATATTTAACCAACTTAAAAAAAAGGAGGTGATCAGACATACAGGCCAAACTGAGATCTTTGACTTGTATGGTTTGTAGGTATGTATGTTTGTGCGCGATAATCTCGCGTTTGCACAACAGCACATAAGGCACCACACGGCATCGTAATACGCGTACGAACGAACAGCACTATTAAAATTGAACGGCGTGCGCGCGCTTCGCTTGCGAAAACCGCACTGAATTTGATCCGCCGGCGGACCGAGACCGCTCGGCTGGGCGGTAGGCACTTATAGCGCGCAAGTACATGGAGTGACGGAGGCCTGCCCTGAAGCCCCTGTGAGGATTTTTTTAAAACTAAAAGTGAGCATCTGTATTAATTAATGAGGCAAACATTTCCAAGTATCAAGTTTATTAACCAAAGGAAAAAGATTTTTCATATATAACTTATCGTCGTTTCTTTCCTGTCAAAAGTATTAATACTGACTTTCGAGTTAATCGGTTCGCGCATTCAGATTCTTCCACACAAACTTTAACAACCCTATATCCCCTTTGTGGGGTAGTATTGAAAAACTTATAATGATAAACTTTATTACTTACTTAGGCAAGTTTGAAGTTTATTAACTGAATGTATAATATTTTTCATATAAACTGTATCCCCGCTTTTCATCCCTACAGGGGATGAAAAGGGTTTAGGTGTGAAAACGTAACATACAGTTTCAAGTTCAAATCTTCCCCTAAAAATCGAATTACCCCTTTTTACCCCGTCAGGGGTCAATTTTCGACAACTTTACATACTTATTATTAATTATTTTCTGTCAAAAGTATTAATACTGAGTTTCGAGTTAATTGGACCGCGCATTAAATTACTTCCACAAAACTTCAACACCCCTATATCCCCTTTGAGGGGTAGTTTTGAAAAAGTTATAGTGATAAACTTTATTATTTACTTAGGCGAGTATTCTTGGCAATTTTCAAGTTTATTAACCTAATAAATAAGATTTTTTATATAAACTGTATCCCCGATTTTCACCCCCACAGCGGTGGAATTTTGAAAAATCGTTTGAGATGTGTTCATAACATGACTCAAAGATTATTTATACCAATTTTCGAGTTAATCAAGCCACGCTGTAAAATCCTCCCCTGTAAAATTGACTACCCCTTTTCAGCCCATCAGGGGTAGATTTTCGAAAAATCCTGATACACATTATTCTTTACTTTCAATCCTAGGTATAAATATTGAGTTTCGAGTAAATCGGACCGCGCGCTAAAATTCTTCCACACAAACTTTAAAACCCTCCAATCCCCTTTTAGAGGGTAGTTTCTAAAAATAAAAAATGGTAAACTTCATAATTTACTTAGATAAGTATTCGTGCAAACTTTCAAGTTTATTATTTTTATTAACTCAAGGAATAAATAAGACTTTTCATACAAATAAAATCACCCCATTTCACCCTTTTAGGGGTGAAATTTCGAAAAACCGTTTCTTAGAGGATACCTACTCTTCACGAAGAACACACTCTCCAAATTTCATGTCTCTAGGACCAGCGGTTTAGGCTGTGCGTTGATGTATCAGTCAGTCAGTCAGGACTTTGAATTTTATATACAACGTGGCGCTACAATGGTGGCATTAATTTAACACACATAAGTTTTCACATTTTCATTTCATTAAGAAATTATATTTCCATTAAACGTTATTATTTACGGATTTATTTAAAATTTTAGAAAATAGCATCTTAGAGCAACCTGTACATAAAGAACTGTCGCGCAGCGGTCATTTGCCGGGGTCACGGATCATAACATCGCATCAATAAAATTAAAACGAATAAGCAATACTATTACAAAGAGTAGGCGAATAGAAGGAAAGAGACATCCGTTTGTCGGCGAGCGGCGCAGGCGACGCGCGCCCTGCCTTCCACCCGCACACCCGCCCGCACAGAGAATTTTTTTTTGCTTTTCTAATGCTAGCCGAACTCGAGTCCTTGACACACTTCTTCATACTAGTGCGCATAATTACGTCGTCAAATATTATTGTGAATATTTCCGAGAAAAAGACGCTTACCTATTGTTTTATTTATTTATTTTTGTGTAATTAGGATAGTAATTAGATTATGGTACTGTCATAAAGACGCTTTGATTCTTTTTCTAATCTAGTTTACATCTCTTACGATACGGACGCTTTTATTTGTGTTATTAGTGCTTGTGTAAACTTGTGATCGTGATGGCTAATATCAAAGACGATGTGTACGCGGAGAACGTGGATTCGGTGGAACAATTACGCCATTGAATAATAAATGCGTTTGAGAAATTGAGACTAATGGCTATAAGTGACAATTTATTTTCAAATGTGCGGGAAAACATGAAACGCCGTTTAGCTCTTTGTATCCGCCAACACGGTGGTCTTATTGAAAATAAGAAAATTAAAAATAAAGACAAATAAAAGCAGTGATTCGTGATGACAGTTATAAGTAATAGTAACAAGAGAGGGTGATATGATAAGTGTTTGACTAAACACCTCCGCTGTAGGTACCACTTGCGCCGCTCGGTTTCTTTGATAACATGCCGTCAAAGAATCGGACCGATCATGAGTTGGTACAAGACGCGTTGCGCGGTTGCCAGCGCGCGAATCGACGCGTTGCCGCTCCGAGGTAACGTAAGTTAGCTAGCGCTAGGTAAGTAATTTCATGAATGAATTTTAGCAAGGGTGATCCCAATTTTAGTTACTTTTTAGGGTTCCGTACCTCGAAACGTATAAACCGAACCCTTATAGGGACACTTTGTTGTCCGTCCGTCCGTCCATCTGTCTGTCTGTCAAGACCCTTTTTCTCAGGAACGCGTGGAGGTATCAAGCAGGAATTTATATCAAATACTCAGGTCTACTGACCCTTGAAGCTGTGAAAAAATAAAACTTCTAAGCCAACGCAATCAAAAGATACAGCCGTTTATGCCGCAAATTTTCGACACTCGCAAGGGAATCAAAACCTACAGGGTACTCCCCGTGAACTCAGAATTTTGAAATTTGGTACGAAGCAACGTCTTATAGCACAGATAAAGAAAAAATTGCGAAAACCGTAATTTCTAGTTACATACCTACAAATTTGTACGGAACCCTCGGTGCGCGAGTCCGACTCGCACTTGACCGGTTTTTTATTATTATTTAGTTTGATTTTTTTTTTTCAATTTAAGAATTATTTAACCTATCAAAGTTTATATGATTAATAAATGATTAAAATAAAAATAAAATCTAAAAAATAAAATCTTTTTATTTCAGACATTGGTCCATAATATGTTAGTAAAATAATTTTTAATGGGCACTAGCCCTACGTGTGTGTTAAATTAATGTCACCATTGTAGCGCCACTTTGTATATAGATAAGAAATAACGATTACAGATACCTTCTTGAAATTATTAGTATTTAGTCGTCGCCTTTTGCATTCTTATGATTACGATTAGTTTATAATTTAGTCGTTTAGCTTTCGTTTTTTTTTTACTTACATATTTGTTTTTACTGAAGTGTCATACAAAATTTCGAATTAAGTTTAGAAGAAGTTAATATTTTGTTTTTGATAAAGCCACCTCATTTACCAAAAAGAGAATTAAAATAAATTTTAATTATTCAATTAATAACGCCTTCTTAAATGTAGTTAGTTTTGTTCGTGACTTAGGTGTCACACTGGATGCCAGTTTGCACTTCGACAAACACGTTGACAATATAGTAAAGAAGGCGTATCAGATGTATGGTTTCGTCATGAGATCGTCACGTGACTTTGTGCGGCCCTCGACGTTCTTACTGCTTTATAAGACTTCGGTACGATCCCAGTTGGAATACGCCGTCCCGATCTGGGACCCTTTCTACGATAAATACAGCACTAGAATTGAAAGGGTGCAGAAGAAGTTCTTACTGCCTATGAACTATAAGTCCTTCCAATCAAAGGTCCCTTACGTGCAGCTATTGAAACGGTATGGAGTACTAGATTTGGGATCTAGGCGGTTGTTACTTGATGTCATGATACTGCACGGCATATGCAACAGCAAGTTTGATTGTATTGATCTAACAAACAAATTGTGTTACAAGGTACCCAGAAGTGTTTTTCGAAGGGGGGTGCGCGTCCCTCACTATTCCATACAGACATATGCAAGACTGACGCTGGGGAACGTGCACCTCTTCGTCGCCTTGTTGATTCTCATAACACGCATTTTATTGAACTAGATATATTTTGTCTATCTAAGCAATCATTTAAGAGAATTGCTCTGGATATTTTGGTTAGCGAGTATTTTAAGTTAAATTCAGCTAAGCTAAGTAACACAGCATAGTTGTGGCAGCGACTAGTGTTTTATATTTCTTTTTCTTTTTTATCACTTGTCTTTAGCACTTCTTTTAACCTTTAGTTAAAACGTGGACAATGGTGTGGGTTACGTGTTTGTTAAATCTTAGTTTAAGTATTTCTCTGTATTTTGTAGCATGTAACTGTTTTTTGTCCCTAATAAATAAATAAATAAAGGTATTATATTATTATTTCGTAAGTATTATTTCATATTTGCATTGGGATAAGTGTTACCTATTTAGGCGTTTAGCTTTTGTGGTTACTTTTTGTTGTTGCTGAAGTGTCATACAAAATGACGAAATAAGTTTAGACGAAGAAGTTATTTGTTCTTAAGATAAAAGTGATTTATTTTGTTTTATTTTTTGTTTATTACTTAAATATTAAGTACTTAAGTCGAAGACTGCATAGCCATGTGATAAAAAAAATTATGTTTGTGAGATAAAAAAAAAATAAAGACTGACTGATTATAATAACGTTTTCTTCATTTTTCCCTCAAAACATGATCCTTGTAAGGAAGTTTCGGTTTCGGCCGAAACTGAGACCGTTGCCGTAATTCGGTTTCGGTTTTGGTCGTAAAAACCAGTTTCGGTCGGACACTAAAACATTGTAAAAAAAAAAATAACGATTCTCATTTTATAATTAAAAATCTCCCTTGAAAGTCAATTTTAGCGCAGATTCCGGTTTTGAAAGTTAGATTATGATATTTTGAGAATATGATATTCAGCGGATGTGATGTGTCAGCCAACGAGTTGGTCGGTGCTACGGTCGAAAACTATAACCATACTAAGCATCTTGCTATATTTGATTAAGTACGCAAATGGCGACGTCAAATAAAATGTGACCTTACATCAAATTGACTAGTTTACACGAGTTTAACGTGACAAAGTTCAAAACTTTGATCAACGTTTTCCTAAGATCAAAATCAAAGTTATTTATTCAAATTAGACTGAAAATCAGCACTTTTCGAACTTCAAAATTACATAAGACCGTCCTCCAAAACGCCAGCTCATCACCACTTCCTAGTGCCTTAGCTGGGAAGATGTTGCACAACAAACTCCCCAGCAGTACAGTTGTCGGCTAAAGTTAGAAGAATTTGATTCTATACAGCAGTACGCAAAGTAATGAACATTACAACACAAGTAACACAAATTATTACTTTAAAGTATTTGCCAAAATTATGTCAGCTAGAGCAGGCCAATACATCAACAAAACATTGAAAATTATACTCTAGCAGAAATATAAACGTAAACTACCAGTAGAACTCGATAGCTAAACGGCATAAAGGGCGCGCTCGCTCACACGACGTACCTGCAGCGAGTGTATGGGGAAGTGGTCGGCCGAGCAGTGGTGGTCGGCCAGCAGCGTGAAGGGGATGCTGTCGGAGCCCAGGTTGGGCCGCGGCGTGGCGTGGAAGCGGCACAGCGTGGTCTGCGCGCGCGCCGCCTGCGCCAGCAGCGTGCGCAGGCGGCCCGGGGCCATCATCAGCGTGGGCGGCAGCACGGACTGCGGGGCGGCCGTGGTGAGTGGGGTGGCACATACATGCAGAATATCAAAGTTTAAAAAAGACATAAAAATCATAGTATCCGAAGCATAATTTTGTTTCCTTAGTACGATTTTCGTGTTTCTTGTGTATTTTGATTTATTTTAATATTTTCGTCCTTGTCAAACTAGTTTATAATTGAACGACGTGGTTTCCTATAATTGGAAGCTCACGCTTGTATTTGTCCCTGTTCTTGTAAACTTCCATGTAATTGTACACAATTACATAAGATCTCCCTTGAATATTGACACTGATAACCCTTGAACGCGGTTCAGATGTTCTGATCGCGGTTAGTTCGCCCTGCGCAGGGCAGGTCGGCGCGTACCTGTACGCGCGCCAGCACGTTGCCGCGCGAGTGCGCGCCGGAGCCGGACCAGTGCGCGCGCGCCTGCAGCTCGCGCGCGTCGGCGCACATCATGAGCGCGGACAGGCGGTGCACGCGCGGCGTGTCGTACTGCAGCGGCGTGAGCTCGTTGCGCAGCACGTGCAGCGCGTCCAGCACGCGCCCCGCCTCCAAGTGCTCCAGGTACTTCTGCTCTAGCACCACGAACTTCATCTCCTAAACGAACACGAGGATGTTAGTTTTGTCATGTATTGTCCGCTTGTCGACGTGCTCGTCAATTTACATAGCTGTAGACGATAGAATGGAAGCGCCAATTTAATACACACAAGAGGTATCTTCTACATAATAAAATTATTTAATTTCATTCACTGACAGAAAACGGACAGCCTAAACGGCTCGCTGGGTCTAGAAGCATGAAATTTTACATAAGAGTTCCTTATGTTATAACAAAAGGAAGCATCAGGTTCTTTTTTTTAAATGGTTAAATAAGGGATGAAATTAAATCCCATAGGCTTGTAAGGAATAAAATGTAAAATTAACAAAATTGCTTCGCTTCTCGTCTCTTCCGCCGCAATGAACTGGCTCCTAGCAGAGTGCAGGTAGGTCGGTAGTGGTAGACACTAAGTTTACTAACAGCGAGACTGTGTGCATCGACGTGCGGCGATTCGCGGAGCAGGTTGTGCAGCGCGCGCAGGTCGTGGTCGGCCTTCACCCAGTCGCCGGCCAGCACGTGCGTGCGGAACGTGGCGGCGGCCGGGTGCTCCAGGTGCAGCCCCGACTCCTCCATGAGCAGGGCGGCGCTGCGGCTGAGGGAACACGACACGGTTAGCACAATACAATGTGTATGGTCTGTTTCAAATTATCTCATAAAAGTGTAAACAAACCAAGTTAAATTTTTAAGCAATAACTCACTAAAGGCGATTAGTTAGACATTCACATTCACAGACACACATTTATTCATCAGAGGTTTCTACTTTATATCTCACCAGTTTTTCCAACAATATTTTTTTGTAAGTCCCTAACTAAACCCTCAACTCTACAAACCTTACATCTTGCTCAAAATGTAGGTACGGCTTGGCCGTTTCGCGGCCGTCGCTCAGACACTCCTATACTCACTGGTCTTTAATGTTGTGTTCCATGCAATAGTTCAATGGCTCGGCCAAGCCAACCTCGCTTAAAGGGGGTTGGAGGGTGAACATTACAAGATTTTTTATGTTTGTTTGCAAATTCTAGCCTGCATACCATATATTAGGTATTAATAAAATCCAGATTATAAAAGCTAGAGAAATGGAACCGAGTGTGTTTTATATGTCTCATAACTACATCTTACCCTGAAAATTGTTGTTTTCGAAGTATGCATTCCAGTGCCGTTTTGTGGGAATAAACTACTATAAAAAAATTATAAAATAAATTGAGCTCGCTAGCATTATCCAGGCCAAAACTATGAGGGTTTGAAAATACGATAAACCGCTTCAAGAAAAGGTAGGCCCCCCTGCTGCATATCTGGGAAAATTGCCGTATCCCCAGATATTTTCGTAAGAATAAGAGTCTATACAGAAATCCAGACTTTGCGTGATGGAGTCTGTGGTGCACGATTCACGAAGTCTGTGAGGCCTGCATATTCGGCATTCTTTTTCATTTATTATGTTACGAGCTTCGGGTTCGTGACAATAAAAACTGCCGATAAAAATTACCAAAAGTTACACTTTAATTAAACAACTCTAATAACAACTCAAACACACTAATTATAAAACACAATCGCTCTTAAGTCGCACTTGAAGATCGCTTTCGATGTATTCGCCTGTATCGCAGAACAAAGTCTCACTGGTCGCGGCTAGTCCCGGCCTTATACATATAGTGCCGCAGATAGTTCCAGAACCTTCTATTGTAGAAACATCTAGAATGTTCTAGTACATACCGGCCCCGACTGACCAGATGTCGATAGTTCTAGTAAGTTCTAGCATCGAAATTTCTACTCGATAATAGATGGCGCTAGTGACTCTATTAGTTCTGCTATTTCACAATAGATGGCGCTAGTGACTATTAGTTCTGCTACTCGAAACTAGTTGGCGCTAGTGGTAACTAATGTCACCATGTATCAGGCATTAATTGTGGCGTGCAACAATTATATTATTGCTGTTTTTATCTGACCGAGTTACCAGATGATAGGTTATCGAGTCCTTTGAACTATCCGCGACACCAGAGTGTCGTTAATGCGTTGCCGACTGTTCTGGGGGGGATACATACAGACCGACCTACATCATCAAATAGGTAAATCAGAAATAATCTATATCCAAGCCGACAACATGCCTTATCGCGAGCAATAGTGGAGCTATCGACACTTCGTAGGTAATTGTTACATTTCACAAACAAAACATCTATAATTACACGATTCTACAAAACTTCGGATTCCTGACGCCTGCGCAGTGTAGGTATAGTGAGTTACTTAAATAATTTAAATAACACATTGACTTCAGATTACACTACTTAGTAACCGCGTGTTATATGCAATTGGAAGGGCGTCGATTATCGTCTCGGCCATTCATCACATGATAGGAAGCTGATAGATTCTACACTTATTCAATTTCCTTTGTGGTGTTGATTTCCAGGCGTGAACTGTGGCTGTGCAGCGGTATACCTACACTCACTCACAGAACCAAAAGGACAAGGAAGTTTCAACTAGGTCTAAGTACTAGGTATTTTAAAAGGGGTGCGTCTCATATCATCTAAAGTTATTTGGTATATTTTCATTTCAATAACGTTCACAAGATATAATAAACGTGAGTTATACCAACTGTTATTACCAACTGATATAATTTCTTTAGATATAACATTTATACACTCTAAAACTTATTTCGTATAATGTTATTGTATATAACGTTTTATTTAATCGAAAATCATTAGGCCTATCGTTTATACATATTGATACCATTTTTATGGTTAACACTCCGATTCAAAGCAATCCGACCCGGATGGGTATTAGGTTAGAAGGTTAAGGCAGGAGCGGAGCGGCCCCCCCGGTGGGTTCCCGCATTGACGAGGCGGGGGGGCTCAGTAGCCGTGGCTCGGAGGACCACGGTGAAGCTAAGAGGAACCCCAGCGGGGGCCGCTCGTCAAGGCTTTGCGGCTTAGCCGACGACGAGCGGCCTGCGGGTAGGTGGCGGTGCCGCTTGGGCGACATCGCAACCTACCTGAGGCGGGCCGCGATGTCTCTCGTATGGGAGACATCGCGGCTGAGGATTTGAGGCCGCGGCGGGAGAGGAGTGTCGGTGTTACGTTGCCGCTCTCCCTACCTTCCGCGGCCTTGACGGGGCCGCCACCGTTAGATGGCGGACGCGGTGGGGCCGCAGGGGAAGAGGAGTGTCGGTGTTACGTTGCCGCTCTCCCTATCCTCTGCGGCCGTAGCCCCCCCAACGCGGGGAGCATGCGGGGCCCGCCAGCTAGGCGGGCGTGGAGGTCAGCAGGCAACGGGTGCGGGGGCACCGTTGCCTGTATCGCACAGGCCTCCACCAGTGTGGGACGAGAATGGCCAGGTGTTCTCGGCCATTCCCGTAGCCCCCAACCTGGGGGGCACGCGGGGCCCGCCATACCATCTAGGCGGGCATGCGCCGGGAGGGCTGTGGAAGTAAAGGCTATGCCGGTTTCCCATGGCCCTCCCATCACGGCGATGTGGGAACACCGCTGAGTTTTAGTGGGTATACTGTCATTCCAACAGGGAGTCCCACATACCCCGTCTCGTCCCCCGTGAGACGGGGAAGCATTTCTCAGCGAGAAAAAAAAAAAAGGAGCGGAGTCCCCCCCCCCCCCCCCCCGTGGGTTCCCGCATTGACGAGGCGAGGGTCTCAGTAGCCGTGGCCAGCAGAACCACGGTGAAGCTAAGAGGAACCCGAGTGGGGGCCGCTCGTCAAGGCTTTGCGGCTTAGCCGACGACGAGCGGCCGGCGGCTAGGTTGCGGTGCCGCTTTAGCGAAAATAAATAAATAATATTAATTTCTTGGTGTTCAGCAACTGCTAGATATTTTCTATGAGTGTCCTTGTGATCAGGGTCGTCGGCTTGCCACAAGTTCGCTCGCAATACAATGCGCCCTGCATTTAGGGAAACATTAAATTGTCATCCTAACTTCCTAACTAAGATTATAAATGCGAAAGCGAGTTTGTTTGTTTGTTACGCTACCACACCAAAACGGCTGAGCAGATTTGGCACATGGGCTGCCATGTAGACATGATCTGGAGAAGGACATAGGCTTCTTTTCATCCTGGATTGCAGACGAAGTTGCGGGCAACAGCTAGTTAAGTATATAACCATTATCAACCGTGAACTTATTCCATTTGACCAGTTAAACCCTATATTAAACTATTTTAGCACAACTTGTAGATATAAACTGTTTCCTAGCAGTAGGAATTCAACACAATATACCTTGCTTTTATGCACTATAAAAGGCAATCAAGTTGAGCCAAAATTTAAACTTGAAGAACATGGTTCACCTGCATGTATTGTTAAGATTAATTTTAAAATGAGACAACAAAGTGCAACCACGTGTTTTGCTAAAAGATAACCTTAGCAAGATAACAGGGCGACCCAAATGCCAAAGGCATCAAATTTCATGAAAATCTGGTTAAAAAGACATACAGTGTGAGTCTTCATAATGTGCACATATCGAAATGATGAAATCTATGCTTAATTTTATCGACGGGAAAAATATTTAAAAAAATCTAAGTATTTTTTTTTTTTTTTTATGATTTTTTTAAAAAATTTGTTCGCTACTGTGATCCCAGTGTGAACAAAACGGTGTAACTTTTAAACTAAACGATCTATCGCGATGAAACAAACTTCATAATGATCGGAAGTAATTAGGCGTTCTCATAAAATGAAAATTGTGGAAAAAATCTACCCTCAATTGAAAATAAACATGTTTTTTTTTTAAATCTGTGGTTTTTTCATAAATTTTTACAATAATCGTAAAATTTCTCAATAAGACTATTGTACATTGACATGCAATTGATAAACATGCAATTTTTAATATTGGGTAGCTAATACGATGAAGAACAACTTAAAGTAATAAAAAAGGTAGGTAATGGGGCGTCTTATTGAGAAATTTTACGATTATTGTAAAAATTTATGAAAAAAGTACAGATATAAAAAAAAAAAGAAAAAAACATGTTTATTTTCAATTGAGGGTAGATTTTTTTCCACAATTTTTATTTTATTAGAACGCCTAATTACTTCCAATCATTATGGAGTTTGTTTCATCGCGATAGATCGTTTAGTTTAAAAGTTACACCGTTTTGTACACACTGGGGTCACAGTAGCGAACAAAATTTTTAATAATTTCATTAAAAAAAATTAAAAATACTTAGATTTTTTTTTATATTTTTCCCGTCGATAAAATTAAGCATAGATTTCATCATTTCGATATGTGCACATTATGAAGACTCACACTGTTATATGCTTTATCAAAGTGTAGTAAAACACACCTACAGCTATGAACGTAACATAAGGTAACTGATAACATGATAAGTGGTTTGTGGGGAGCGAAGGGTTCCTACCACAAATGACACGCCTAGCATATGTTTGAACGGAAATAAATAGATACTTGTTGGTTTTACAGGGGACATGTTTTTATATACAAATATCCTACTAATATTATAAACGTGAAAGTTTGTATGGATGGATGGATGTTTGTTACTCTTTCACGCAAAAATTACTGAACGGATTTGGATGAAATTTGGCACACAGATGGTTTATAACCAGGATTAACATATAGGATACTTTTTATCCCGATATTCCCGCAGGATCGAAACTTATGCGGGTGAAACTGCGGGGCGCAGCTAGTCATATCATAAGTTATTAATGTACTAAACAACTTGGATATATCTTGTGGTAACTGATTAATAGTATGTTAGTTTTTAACAATATAAAATGTTTCCTTGAATAATAATAACTAGCTTACCCTCATCATAGCATACCTCTTTGTTAATATGTGGAAAATGTTGTGGTTATTACATAGATTTTGTTTTATATACCTTACCGATAAGTGTTATAATGAAATGGAATATCGTTTTATAAACCATACCGATAAGTGTTATAATGTAATGTAATATCTATTTATATACCTTACCAATAAGTGTAATAATGTAATGTAATATTGTTTTATATACCTTACCGATAAGTGTTATAATCTAATGTAAAATTGTTTTATATACCTTACCAATAAGTGTTATAATGTAATGTAATATCGTTTTATATACCTTACCAATTAGTGTTATAATATAATGTAATATTGTTTTATAAACGTTATCGATAAGTGTTATAATGTAATGTAATATTGTTTTGTATACCTTACCGAAAAGTGTTATAATGTAATGTAATATCGTTTTGTATACCTTACCGATAATAAGTGTTATAATGTAATGATATATCGTTTTTTTTTCCAAATAAAATACAATAAAGAAGAGATATCTGTTTGTTTAATTTCTTGTACCATTTGTACTCAGTTTAAGATCATTGTCCAGAATCGTCTAAATCTAAATAAACAACAGATTATTTCGCCATAATACCTAATATTTACGCTAAAAATATTTACTGGTTGTTATCTGCTTCTTGTCTCTTTTTTAATCAGTTTTGCTTTTGATAATCTGCTACAGAACTATTAATATTTAGCTTAGGTTAACAAATCAACAAGACAGTATGACAATGACTCTGCACTTTCGTCCATTACAGTATTGATTATCCTATATCATCGGAATCAATACTGATTCCTATATTCCGGCATCAGTAGCAATGATTTTATAGATGTAAATAGTCTTTGTCATAATTTTACTGAATAAAACACTTTATTTTCCTTTAATGACTACTTATTGGCCATGTGTGTTTTCTATAAAACCACATGATTTTAGAGCAATGCTTTAATCAATGCAAATACCACAAGGAAAACAGTTCAGTGGTCAGCATCACCATGATTCTATGATTGGCTAACAGAAAATAACAGGTCTTTGTTTACCTTGCTCTGTCACACAATAAATAAAAGTGCTTGTCTATCTATGGAGGAAATTGATTCAGAATGGTATAGAAAAGTATCAATTGATTCAAACATGTTTTAGATTCTTTGTTTTGTAGTTTAATTAATAGAACAAAGGAATTAATTATTCATAGAGCCTATACAGCACCTAATTGGTTATTTATTAGATTATATTTACGCCTATTTTAACAAACAATTTGCCATCCAATTATTGTATGCATAATGGAAAACTCAGAATGCTGCCCACACACGAAATGTGCATTTTCATTGTTGTTTACCCAATTTCTAATAATGTTTAGGTACCATTAGGTACCTACCATGACAAATAATCAAATTGGTTTAATTGTTTTATTTTTACACAAAACTGGTTTAATTGTTTTCTTTTTATCTAAAGATATTAAAAGAAGCAAAGGTCATCAAACTCTAATTAGCAATATATTATGAACCATGATTTGTCATGATACCACAACATGATTTGGGGTTTTATATTTTTAATAATTATGTCTGTAATGGTGTGTGAGAAGAGAAAATAGGAAAAAGGTGGATGTAAACCCAAATGTTTTCAATAACAAACACAGCTGAAGAATCACTACCTTGTGCTGAACACTGGTATAGAGCTAGAGAGTGAACACTCAGCGGTACTCACTCCAGTCCCACGGAGAGAAGGTGCTGGCCGATGAGGCGCACGATCTCCTGGTCAGTCTGCGACATGCTCAGGCCGAGCGGCTGCAGCTCGCCGTTGCGCGTCGCGGTGTCGCCGTTGACATGGTGCGGCGGCGGCGCGCCGTTGGCTGCGGGCGGCTGGTGCATTTCTGCGGGCCGGGCGGGCGGCGACAGCCTGCGGGTCCGCTTGCGCGGCGGCCGATGCCCAGCGCCCTCGTCGCCCGAGTCAGTGGAGGCCAGGCTGGCCCGCTCCGCTGCGCCCGCTCGCCGCGCTCGTCGGAGCGCCGAGATCACGAGCGCGCCCGCCGCATCGGCCTCGACGTCTCGGCTGAGTGACGTCACGGCCCCCGATACGCACCACCCGCGCTCAATAGACCATCTCCCTTTGTTCGTCGCTGCGAAACTCTCGCTCCTGGCCTGCTGCGTCGCGACACTCTATCGACCAAAATACTTCCTAAGTGACTGCAACCAAGAAACTTGTACCGTTACGAAACGTTTGGATCGTTGTTAGAGTTTGTAGCGTTCGCGATGCGTACACAAAAATCAGCTGAAAATGATACGACAGCTGTCTTTCTTCGCTAATGCAACATCGCCCTTCTTTCCGTTTCGGATGACGTTCGTGTCTTGTTCGGTTGCGCATCGGGCGAAATCGTGTTGTAATGTAATGACCTCAAAAATAAAATTATCCGTGCATCAAAAATGGTGCAAGCAGGCCAGTGGAATACATAAAACTATATTGCTAGGCCAAACTTACTGTATTTCAGTTAAAATTAAAAGAATCATGCTCAAAAGGCTTCCCAAAAGTCCAAATCATGATATTCCTGCTGTATCAAAGTTACACAAATGAGAAAATAATTATTAAAATTACTATCAAGGCACCAAACTGTATAACTTTAATGTAATAAATATTATATTAAATGTTTAAAATATATTATTTTGCAGTCAAATTTGTTTATATTGTAAAAACTTATTTAAGATTAGCCAGAGCCACAGCATGAAATGGAACGTTTGGTATGGTATGTTTACAAAACTTGTTTGATATTTATTTACAAAAAAGTATTACTAGTTTGGAAAATGGAATTAGGTAGGTATAGCAATCAATAGTATTCTTTTTCATACCATAAACTAGCTGTTATCCACTTTTATGTCGTGAATATAGCTTAATTTTAGGTATTTTTCACGATGTGAAATTTTTGTATGTATATGTACACTCGTTAGCTTCGATTAAATGTATGTAATGTATGTTCTTAAACGTATTTATTAATGTCAAGCAGACAAGTGTCAACAAAAAATATCATCAAACCTTCGAAACCAAAGGAATTGATCACAAAACCTTAAAATAATGAACTTGATAATTTTTAAAGTAATTTTACTGTATTTTTTAGTGAAGCCGTCAAATTTACAGCTTCTTATCAATGTTAGAAATCAGGTGTGTTTTATTGCTGAACATTTTTAACCAAAGTCACACTGTTGCCAATTGTTTTCTTTTTAATTTAGTGATAAATAATTTGTTCGTATTGTTTAAATTATGAACAGCTCCCCAACTGCACGCACTCTTTTAGTGGAATCCAGTATGAAGGATTTCAGTTATAAAGATAACATTATTGGTGTTTGCCATCCACTGTTCAGGGTGGCGATGTTATGCAGGAGAACATAACTGCGAACGTGTCGGAAGACACCATCACCCTGGAGTTTATGCGGCTGGACGGCGTGTTCGTGTCGCAGCTCGTCGACTTCACCAATGTGAGTTACCTTACAATAATACTCAACAAATTAATGTATTGGACTTAGTCACAAGTATCATGGTAGAGTTCTGTTTGGAGCATTATTTAAAGCAGCAACCAATTAGTTTATCTTTAGTGCAATTCATTATTTTTAATAATGACTTACTACAATATTCTCTAACACAATCAAGTACATTATCAGTATAAATTTTATTATCAAGCGAGTTTGGCTCCAATTAATTAGTAAAATCAATTTGTAACTCTATAAAAATATGGAAAGCTGAATTTTCTCTAAATAATCCAACTAAAGCAACCAATTAATTGCAGTATATTGTCCAATGGTGCACAATTGACATAATCAGGAATCTTGAGAGGTTTCTAATAAAAGTGGTACTTTCAGGAAGTGGAGGCAATGAAGCTGATAATTCCCGGTGAGGAGGAGCTCGGTCAGAGTGGTCACCAAACACTCTGCTTCCTCACCCATGCGGCGCAGGCTGACTTCATAGCACCCGACGCTATGGCAAAGTTGAGACAGGTAGGTACTCATGGTGAGTAGTGATTGGCTTTTGTAAACATTAGGTACACTCACCTGCAAAATTGCATGGATACCTTGAGTGTCTATTTACCAGTGAATGTTTGAGTTCAAGCTTTCAACATAAACTAGATGGTGTTGGTTTCTTGACAACTACTTATGACTAATTTACGAAACGTAAGTGAGGAGTTTGGAAGAAACGTATAGGATTAAATTAAACATTGGAGTTAAACAGCTATTTAATACATTTATCTAATTATCTATGTAAGCTTTAGTGCAGCATTACGTTTACTAGCATATGTAGTTTAAATGATAAACATAACAAAAGAAACCTATAGGAATATATTAATTAAACTAATGAGTGGGTAGATATTAAATTTAATAATATGATATAATATTCGAGTTGGTAGTTACTTAGCAACAGAAAAAAGAGCAGAGTAAACACACACACACATTTAAAAATTAAAGAGGGTTATTTCTTCAGTTTATTATTCAAATTTAACAGTCAGTAAACCAGATTATTTTATCGCAAAGATCAAACGGATTAAATGGATTAAATAAGTAGTCTAAAAACTACGAAATTGCACAAAAACATATCAAATGGTTAGTCGGTAACATAAAAAACTAAAAATTATGTTGTGTTTGAACTTGAAGTGTTCATAACTTTTTAAAGTTATTTAGAATACGTAAGTAATAGGTTATACACACATAACCAGGTCTCCAATTAATATAAATAAGAAGTACTAAGTAAAATAATATTAATTAAGTATAATTATTTATTAAAATAGCTTGTGTAACCACCATTCTGGCCTAATCAAATTTTTACATAGATCTGAACCACGACTACTCTCTCATATTTGTAAATAATGAGCCTCTAAAGCATCTGGAGTACGCTCATTTTGATTATTCCACCATTGAATGATGACACCCCATAAATTTTCAATGGGATTTAAATCCTGTGATCTAGCTGGCCAAGGAATAACGCAAATGTCATTATGCTGACGAAACCACGCCTGCACACTGTGCGAACGGTGTATCGGACAATTATCGTGCACAAATTTTATCTGTGGTAATTCTTCTCTTGGATACACATTTCGAACGGTAGGCAACATGGTCTTCAGCACTTCTATATAATGTGCACTATTTGCTCGACTTGGTAGTCCGACTAGTTCTCCCGGGTCGGCTGCACTCGTCCATCCCCACATGTTCACTGTTATATGACCAGATTGCATATTGGGCACTACGTGACCACTTGTATATCGTGTATTATTTCGACGCCACAAACATAAGCGCCCGTGATTTTCACTGGACTTAAAAGGTTTTTCATCTGTAAAGGTGACATTACTCCAATCGCAGTTCAATCTTCCCTTTTGCCTTTTTATGGTTTTCCGTGAGCAAGGGTTTCACAGCATGCCTCCGATAATGCAGCCCTTTACTATGAAGAGCACGACGGACAGTGTCAACACTTATGTCAAATAAACCCGCATAGTGGTTTGTTGGCAGAAATCCATTTTCTTCATACTCCCCTTATCATGGTTTGACTCTGCAATGTGTTTAGAAGTCGAGGTCTACTAGTTCTTTGATGGTGTTGCAAAGAAGAACAACTGTTTCTCTGCAACAATAAAACAGAAATGTAACTATAATACCCTGTAATGAATGTTAAAAAATAATGGACTTTTTTATATATAAAAGTGTAAAAATAAAACCACTTACTTTTACACCGGTCTCTCTGGCTATTTCTGACAAGTTTTTGCCTTGATTATGCAAAGCAATTTTTTGAGCTCTTGTAACCATCAATATTACAACGCGTACTCATTTTTGTAAAATAAGTATGTAAATCACCTGATTATAAATAAAAACTGAACAAAAGGCGAGTGTCGTTCGAGAGAACGAGGTAATCGAAATGAACTTAGCGAACGATCAACTGAGCTCAGTTATAACTCTTCGAACTTAGCGAACGATCAACTGAGCTCAGTCATAACTCTACGATCTAAGTATTATTATTTTATACTACCTACCAATTATTATTTATAAATCCGTACTTAACCTAGCCTCTCAAGTTTGAAAACTAAAACATAGAAAATCAGATACTTTTAGATTGATATTCAATTTTAACATATGTTAGGAACAATTTTCCTTAAAAGAAACTATTAATTATAAATTATTTGAATGTTTGAAGAGACAAAAAGAAACTACAAAAATATTTTATCACTTAAAGCAAAGCAACGCCATCTAGTAACAGCTTAATTACATTTTGATAGTCGTTAATTGGTTTTACACTAGATGGCGTCATTTCTTGATAATGACGCCATCTAGTGTAAAACCAATTAACGAATATTATTGCTTCACACAATTTGGTTTCTGTACTGTCCATGGAGTTTTGCAGCCCAGTAACATGTCTGTCAATGTACAATTTATTAACTTGGTGCCGTTGATGTAGACCAACATTCGCTAGGATAATAATTTCCACTGTTTATGTTGAACCTTCTAAGAATAAACCTAGCTTCTTGTATGTGGTAGTGAATATTTATATTTCCAGAAAAACCCAGGCACGATCCGTGTCGCGGAGGAAGACAAGGGCTGGCGGCAGACGACTGCGAGCGCGTGGGCGGGTCGCTCCACGCGCTTGCTGTCCGCGCCCGCCGCGCGGCACTGCGCCTCCGCGCGCGACCGCGTGTACCTGCGTGCAGCTGACCTGGCGCGGTGGGCACCCCGCCCCGGTGGGTACCTGTCGAATTCCTGTACAGGACAGCAACAATGCAAAAACATACCTCCTAGATTCATCTTTTCTGAAAATAATGTCAGTCCCCACCATTACGATATTTTTTATTACTGGACCATACATGGGAACCTAGGGGGTCAAAGGCCAACTTTCTTCCCGATAACAAATACTAAATATAACTCTTGTGCTGTTGCACGGACCCAAAAGCACAATGTTTAGCATTTATTACATTTTGCGCTACTGTAAACAGCGATTTTTCACACCAAAAATGGTAATTTCCCAGTTATAATTTTTGCTCAGTTAGGTACTTAGTTTGATGTTCAGAATGCGTAGATATCTATATAATAGCTCTTTTCACACCCTTTATGTATCAAACTCAAAGCATTTATTTCAAATAAAACAATCACAGGCACTTTTGAATTGTCATTCTTTTCGGTTGTATACTGAAAAGTAGCATTTTCTATGAACTCTTTGATGCAATTAGCACGTCTTTGGAGATGGAGGATTTCGCACTAAATGTGTTAGTGGGTAACAGTAACCAGTACATCATTATTGTGTTTAGGCATGGACCAGTCATCGTATACGACTGCAGTGACGCCGTTCCCCGCGCATGCGCTGTCCTCGGACGCGACGGACGGCAAGCCGGCAGTCGGCGCGTGCGTCTCCGAGACCGACAACACCAAAGAATGTATTTGTCACTTGGAGGTGAGTGTGGTTTTATATTTATAATTTCATAATATTGCTCTATTTATAAGATACATATAAACCCCTCCTTATATGAATGATGTAAGAAAGGTTATTAAGATTTCACAGGTGGATACAGGCCTATTTAACACTTTCGACTCCACCCACTTTTCATAGAGCTCACACGCCATGCCGCCATACATATTGCAAGTGGACCCTCCTGGAGGGTCACCGGCATTACGTTACGTTTGAGCTAAAGTGAACCCTCGAGGAGGGTCGTTGGCATTAGGTTTAAACCGTACTATAAAACACTGTAAAACGAAGTAAAATAGTGTTTTGAGAACGTCTTGTTGCTATAATTAGTATTTCTAGCGGTATTTACATGTCTTAGTAGGGCGGAGACGTGAAACAATAAAAAATAAAATAAAAAAAGGATAATCGCTCGCTCTGATCCCAAGAGAGGGGTGTCCAACCACTTCTGAAGTTGTCACGCAATGTAATAATTTTAATTTTTGGTATGAATGGCATACATACATCATGTATTTTTTTTAAATGTTATTAGCTACTCGTAGTTATTTTGTAACAGCTGATTAACGTTCAGTTTTCTAATATTAACTTGATCGTCGCTCATGATTTAAAAAACCCGGCAAAGGGTGCGGGATCGGCTGTAGGGCGGAGTTGGGCTTTCCGCAACCTGCCCACCCGCTCGGTTGCAAGAGAAGAAGTGCCCGGCAGTCTGGGTCGCACCACCACGGATGTACGTATACATTTGCGTTGGTACGAGCCAGCTAGCCCCGAGGCCCCGTATTTATATTATTATTAATTCCAAATTTCAAGTCTATAAGCATTAGTAGTTCCTGAAAAAACCACCTGTGACAGACAGACAAACGGACTGACAAACGAAGTCACCACAAGGGTTATTTTTATCATTTTGATACGGAACCCTGAATAGCCTTGATTGTTAAACTCATGTTTTATAATCTAAAACTTTAAAAAAATTGTGAATATTTGTTACCGTAAAAATGGTTTTCCACCCCTGAAATTCGTGCTTCCTGAGCCCCAAATTTTGTTGAAAATAAAATTTCTTAGATTTCAAAAACAAGGCGTACACTAATAAATCTTGTGAAAATATACAACTAATTTCATTTTTATAGTTTATAATGCCGTTTTCGCGAAGAAAAACCTACATTTATTATGAGCCCTCCGCAAGGGCGTTCGGCATCCCATGTGCGATTTGAGTGAGACCTCAAGTAGGGCTCCCGGCACTGAACGTGTTAAAGTAGCATTGCAGCTTAGTTTCAGATTTTGACTTTCAGCCTTCCATTATTGTTACATAATATTATAATGTGACAATATTATTGTGGATGTCCACATCCATAAAATGAATCGAAATATGTGTATGTTATAACGTTATTGTAGAAATTTAAAATGGCTTCATATAATATTTCCATCCATTTTACTTCCCTGTTATTGTGATCAATATTGTTACCTAATAATATATTTTTTTACAACAGGTTTGCGTTAACTGGTATCCTTGTGGATTGAAATACTGCAAGGGTAAGCCACAAGGAGGGCTGAGCTACCGGTGCGGCATCAAGACGTGCCACCGCTGCTACCGCTACCACCTGTACGTGCGGCGGCGCGACGCCTGCCCCAGCTACACGTGACGGCGCGACCGCCGGCCGCCGCGCCGCCGCGCACACTGCCAAACTTACCATCTAGTCCTCATATTCATAGCTTTCATATTGTATTTTTATAAAGACTGTTCTGTGACCAGCGACAATACTATGCAACCATTCTTGTAAATATTTTGTTACAAAGCCAAGTATACTTAGATAAGTTATAAATAGATAATGATAAATAATAAACTTTTGAATACTATTTATTTATATGTTTTATTTCTAAAAGTACAACTAAGTTATATTGACTTGTTCCTAGCACTCAATACAATGCCCTTGAACAGACACACAAAAACTGTGCATTATTTGTAGTGCAAGTATTGTCTATACACAATGATGTAAATTTTGTCTCATTGTGATTTGAAATGCAATCAAATTAAGAATAGGATACCAGGTATCCTATTCTTAATTTGATTGCATTTCAAATCACAATCCCTACCCTATTCTGTGAAATGTGACATTCAGCAGGTGGTATAGAAATGTGACATTCAGCGGGTGGTATAGAAATGTGACATTCAGCAGGTGGTATAGAAAGCTCAGACAGAATCAGGTCATTCATAGTGTACTAATCATAATCAAGGCCACCTTATTCTTATTTTGATTGCTTGGGAAACATTCTTTCTAAATTAACACTGATTAAAAGCATCCAGGGAATGGTTCATGTCTGTTCTTTCTGAGCACAAACTGTATCTTGCGGTCCATGTCTTCATTGTAGATGGCCTTGCATCGCTCATGGTTCACGCGTCTCCTTGTCTGAAATAGGTCTTTATGGGTTACTTATGTTAGGTTCAACAAATAAAAAGAACTCCACTAACTAATATGTATACTAAATGAATCAACGAACCCCACCAATCTATAATAAAGTATTAAATTGATAGGGACAGTTAAACATCTAATACTGGATGTTGATGTTAACAGAAAGTAACCAAATCATACTAAAATACTGCTATAAATCAGTTTTCAGTTACATTAATAGTATTATAGTGTAGTGATGTGCCAACTCGGAAAAACACAACTCGAGTTAATTCGAGTTGAAATTTACGTAACTCGAGTTAACTGGATGAAACTGAGCAAATTATTTGTTTTGTTTTTACCAATTTCTCTCTCGACTCAACTTCGTAACCATATTTAAAAAATACAGTAGAACAGATTCAGCATAATGAGGACCATTATAATTAATTAAAAAAGGTAGATTTTAAATAAAAAGGAATTTATTTATCATGTATTTATGTAATAATTATGGATTAAATCGTTGTGACATAAATAAAGTAAGTATTTATATAATTAACAACAAAACTAGTTATGTTTAATTGTAGCAGTCTTCACAAAATAATATCAGTCTCAACTTTATATTGTAGGTACAGATACCAGCGCATCAAGCTACTACAATCTGTCAAATTTCTTTATTAGATTTTCAACTTTATCGCCAAAGTGTTAAGGTTCAAGGTGGATTGGGAAAATTTGACAGTTTCGAGAAGCTTGACCTGCTGGCGTCTGTACATTGATATTTACTTAGAGTATTCAAATTTGAGTTAGAGTTAGAGAGAATTCAACTCGAGTTAACTCGAGCTAAGCCCAACTCGAGTTAACTGGGGGTTAGTACATCGAGTTGACACATCACTATTATAGTGTGATGTAGTTTCTGCGTACCCATGAGAAAAGGCGTGAGTTGTATGTTTGTGAAGAGCACTTACGATAATTTGAATGAAACTGGAACCTATTTTAGTGTCCGAAAATCATCAAAATTGTAAATGTAGGCACACATTTTAAGTACCTGGAAAGGTTTCTCATAGTATCTGGTAAGCCTGTATTGCTCCAGGATCCCTTCCTTGCCTAGGATTCTGTTTACCAGCCGGCATGCGTCATCCACATTGTTGTTCTTCACGAACACTGTGCGCGCGACGAACGAAGGGTGGCGGTTCGCGAGCAGCCTCAGTGTTAGAAGCATTTTCTTTCAGAAAATTGCAATAGTACAAATTCTAGAACTAATATTGAGGTTACAAGAACGTCAATTTCAAATTGTCAACTTCAATGCAATGACAGTAAAAATGAGTTTACGGAGTCAGTCTCAGAAAGATTGGCGTACGAGTTTGATTGAACTTTTGGAGGCTCTTACTATATCAGAAGGTTGAAGAAAATACTCGCTGATGTAATAGGTCTTTACCTATGTAATTGGAGATTTTATAACCAGCATTTTCAGATTTAATTAACTGTGGATTGGCGCGCAATTCGAAATTCAAATAAATTTTATTCGAAAGACGTGTTAATTTAATTTCAAATTCAGTCATTTGTTTTTAGATAGTTTTTTGTTTTTGTTACATTGTGGTAGTTTTTGGCGCCATGGATAAACTGAAAATTCGTACAATTTTCGAATATGAGTTCCTACGTGGAAATACCGCTGCGCAAACAACACGACATATTAACGACGTGTACGGTCCTAACACTGCTTGCACGGTCCATTATTGGTTCAATCGTTTTAAATCTGGAAATTTTCAGTTGAAGAACGAGCCTCGCGGTCTGCCGGTAACCATTGTCGACAACGACGAATTGAAGGCGGTAGTGGAAGCGGATCCAACTCAATCTACGGCTGAGATAAAAAGCTAGATAAGTGGGTGCCACACATTGAGGTAATATGTACTAACGTACAGTACATATTACCTCTATGGTGCCACACGAACTAAGCGACCAACAGCGAGATTTACGCGTCGAAGCATGCATAGCACTACTGAATCGGCATAGAAACGAGAGAATTTTTGATCGAATTGTTACCTGCGATGAAAAGTGGATCCTGTACGATAACCGTAAGCGTTCGTCTCATTGGGTGGACCCGGGAACAGCACCTAATCAGTGTGCTAAAAAAAAGATTACTCATAGGAAGATGATGGTGACTGTCTGGTGGACCAGTGCCGGACTTGTACAGCACAGCTTCTTACCGAATGGCACAACAGTGACGGCAGATGTCTATTGCCAAGAATTGCAAACAATGATGGAGAAGCTCGCAATTCAACAACCAAGACCAGTCAATCGCTCTTCCCCATTGCTTCCGACAACGCGCGAGCTCACACTTCACGACAGACCATCGCAAAGCTACAAGAGTTACAGCTGAAAGCTCTCCGTCATCCACCGTACTCACCGGACCTTGCCCCAACAGATTTCCACTTTTTTCAGAATTTAGACAATTTTTTAAGAAAAAATCAACTCCCGAGTGGCAGTACAAAACGCTTTCGCTGACTTCATCGCCTCTCGTCCGGCAGACTTCTACAGTAAAGGGATAAACAAACTGCCATCAAAATGGCTAAATTGTATAGATAATTTGGGCCAGTACTTTGATTAGCTGAAATAAATAAATTACCAAAATTTTTATATTTTAAAATTATCATACAAATCTCCAATTTCATAGGTAAAGACCTAATATGAATGTGAAAGATCTATTTGTTTTTTTTTTGTTTTTTTAAATGGAATTCGTAGTTGACCTAGAGAGGTCGTGACTACTTAACCGAGCTATCCTGTGGTTGCCTTAAATAAACTTAAAACATCCAGCCAGGACTTAAAACTAATTAATACTAAGCGATTGCACGCTACGGGCACCCCCTGTGGGGTACGAACCTCGGCTTAGGACGTCGCAGGGAGAGGGCAGCAAGATGGGACTGGCTGGATCGAATTTTTTATTATTTATGCTTTTAAGAGCACGGCGTTTCCTAGGACTAGGACGAAACAAACTCAGAGGTCACAATCGGGGATTTAAAGCTGCAGGCTTAGCTACGGCACAGGCTGGCACTTCATCGAGCAAGGGTCGGGGGGGAGAATTTACTTAGGGTCGTCGCGAGGGACCTCCGCGTCGAGGTCGGAATGTTGGTCTTTTGTGTTTGTATACTGTACTGGTTGCCCTATTGCTCTCTTGGGGTCATCGGGGTCGGCGAGAACGTGCTTTGGACGGCGAAGTTTGCTGATTTTGGGGGGGTGTACCCAACTAGCAAAATAAGTACTTAAAACGATCTCAAGACTACTTTTATTGTCACTTATAAGAAACTTGTATCATGCTACAAAGCTGGATTTGGGCGCAGTTATACGAGCGTTTATTTCTATAACTATGTTATAATTAACTTTTAAAATGTTACTAAGCCCTATGTATAATATACTTGACGAAGCGCAATAGCTGCTATAATGATATGAGACTACACAATTACAAGCACAAACGCTCTTGTTAGTATCTGACATAAGTATCTTACTAAAGCTATCTTGTTTATAATGCACTAGTAATGTACTTAGTTATTAGTAATAAGTATATTTTAATAGAAGTTATCTTTGTTGTTCCTTCGGCTGGTGGTTCCGGTAAATACTTAATAAAAACGTACGTTTCTATAACTATTGTTTTGTATTATTGAAAAACATTAATTACTAATAATATATTGTAAATATACTGTATGAACTTGTGGGGAAGTCATTTTTACTGTAAATGTGTACCGCAATTTAGTTAGTTTCACAATCCCCTCAGAAAAATAGCACATTAGTATATTGTTGTAAATAAAATATTTCATCAATTGTTATGAATATTCGCCATGTTTTGAAATTGCTCTTAATTAAGTACTTTGTAGAAACAATATAGGTAAATTAGTACTTGTAGCAGTTTCAGTCCAGATAACTCGCCTCCATTTAAAAACAAGTTAGGGTTCCCATGAAATATGCCTGCTAATGCTAAATTTACTTTTTTTAGGATTTAGTTACCAAGATAGTTGTATTTCTTGATGTCGACTGTTTTTTGACCAAATGTTCACCGTCCGCCTTCCGCTCGCGGATTCGCTCGCGTGGACCACATTTTATATCGCGAGACCTGTGGCCAGCAGTGGGTTCAAACGTTAATGAAGTGCCTCATCTATCTACTTACCAAATTTTAACCACATGCCTATGTGGCACTAGTGGGGGTTGTTCTTGTGGCCTCTAAAAATAGGTTTACAAGATTGTAGGACTGAAACAGACTTATAATTTTACTACAAGAACTTGAGTTTTCTAATAAATTGATTGATTAAAATCACCGCAAATGATAACGGACTTGTTTGAGTTACAAATCCTGTCTAACACTTCATCCATTACCTTTTCAAAGCAGTCATACAATCCTGATGGGGGTCTGTACACACTTAATACAACAAAATGCTCCAATTCTATACAGGCAATTTCAACTGTACGCTCAACAGATAGGCTCACAATATCGTTACGATCTACGACTACTGTTATGTATTCTGTGGTTGTACTAGCTGACTAGCGCGATACCTACTCCTACACTACACTGATTAATTTGTCAAGCGTGCTTATGAATATTGTACTCTAATCATTCATTTATGAGAGAACAGTTTCGGGGGTATTCATTTAATTATGTGAGTATCAGTAAAATCGCCTCTGAAATATTTTCTTCATCGTTATTCTGCAGAAGTACCTACCCTAAGCCTACTGCGTCAGTACATGCTGAACGCACAGCACAGCTGAAGATACGACGCACTAATTAAATGATCAGCCGAAAATAACTGTTTAATGTTAATTACTTAACGCATTCACAATTGTTTGTATGTGAATTATATGTCAAAATACGCTTAGACCGACATTGGATAGAATATAATAAAATAGTCCTTATTATGTACACCGTTCCACATATGTGTTCATATTGTGGAGTTTCTTGCCCATTCTTCTCCATACGAAAACTACCTTTTGGAAGGGGCGACTAGAATCAATTTTATTTTAATTTTATTTTTGACGTTCAAAAGTGCCTTTTATGTGCCTATTTGAAATAAATGATTTGACTTTGACTTTGACTTTGACACCATATAAATTACAGATATAAATGTAGAAAGCAATTCAGCCTATCGCAGTTCACAGCTGCACAAAGGCGTCTTCCAACTTGCTCCACAACTGCCGCCTCCGCCTTCCGCACTCAGTTTGCTGCATCCCATAGTCCCACACTACGCTTCCACTCGAGATGGCCGGATCACTGCTACTTTAGTCACACAATACATATTAGTTGCTTTATTCAGAAATCAACGTCAAGCCGAAAACGGGCAATAGGCCAAGTCGTGACAGTTAATAGAAAAATATAAAAAAAAAACCTTTTATATTTTATGGATTCAAAAATAAATCTCAAAAAGTGACACCCTGTGATGATCTTTCAAGTCCTGTGACTACAAATATTAACTTTTCGTCAGTTTTTTTTCTGTGACGTAACCACGAATAACCCTTCAGTAAATTACAGTTAAAAGTTAAAACATAACTACCTCAGTTTTAAATAAAATGTTAGATTTTTGCCCAACATTGAATTCAAAATTATTACATCGCACAACCCGTGTTCCTTCCTTAGCCCTTTATGTTTCAGGGCAGCGGTAGCCCTTTCGGACGATCCCGCTATCCCGGCAGGCTTCGGCCCTGTCGGGCCCCGTCATCTATGCTGACATCTCTTTGAGGCGCGCGTTGAACACATACGCGCTGTCCGGCACGGGCCTGGTCTTGATCGGATGGTGAGCTACCCATTGCTCTCCGCCCGCAGGCCCGCGCCTACGGTGGCTGGGAGTCGTCACGCAGCTCCCGACGCCCGGAGCGTCTCCGCGACGGCTGAGGCGTGAGGTTCTTTCCCTCAGCCATCCCGCCACCTCCTCCGCTAGCATGACTGCTTCGCAGAAGGAGGTGACCGCCTCCCACTCCCTCTCGCCCCGGACCATGGCTTGAACCAGAGCCGGACGCGAGAGGTCACCGCCGCTACGATCGCCTCTACGAGGACACGGCGGTGCTCCGCCCAGGCGGGGCCGACCTCCACCGTATGCTCCACCGTGTCCTCTGGGCGATCCTCGCAGTGATGACACCCGGGCGTCTCCTCCCGCCTGATGATGTGCAGGAACCTCTCGAAACATCCGTGTCCGGAGAGGACCTGCGTCAGGCGGTAGGTGAGAACGCCGTGACGCCTCTCTTGCCACTCCTCAAAGAGGGGTCTTATCGCCATTATCGTGGCGTGCCCTGCGCTGGGTTGCGAAAGTCACTCCTTCCATGCCGCCATGAGATCGCGCCGGAGGTCCGTCCGCTCCGCCGCGGTTTGCCGCAGATGCGGAGTTTCCCCCCGGCGTAGTGCCTCGGCGCGCCACACATACAGGCGCGCGAGGACTATCGCCTCCAGATCCCATGGCGGCAGTCCGGCAAGGAGGCCTGCTGCCTCGCCCGAGATCGTGCGGTACCCCCGGAGCAGCCTTACGGCTACCACCTTTTGGGGCGCGTTCAGATAGTGGGCGGCTGGCAGCCGCAGTGAACGCGCCCACACCGGGGCCCCATATAGGGCCATGGACCGCACGATCCCCGCGTAAAGCCTCCGGGAGGAGGCGTTAGGCCCCCTCAGGTTGGGCAGGAGCCGCTTTAAGGCGGCCCCGGTCCGTTCCAGTTTGGGGGCCAAACGTCGGAAATGTTCGACGAAGTTCCACCGGCTGTCGAGGACGAGACCCAGGTACCTCATCGTTATCTCGACGCCGATGTGAACCCCTCCTACCATCAGTTGGGATCCCGAAGGTGGCCCATATCGGGGCTCATGAAAGGACATGGCCTCGGACTTGTGCAATGCCACCTCAAGACCCAACCGCCGGATCCTTTCCACGACTATCGCAACCCCGCGTGTCATCACGTCGGCCGCCGCTTGATGCGACCTCCCTGCGCCAGGACCAGCGTGTCGTCAGCGTAGCAAACTACGCTGACGCCATCAGGTAGGTCGGCCCGCAGCACCCAGTCGTAACCGATGTCCCACAGGAGCGGCCCCAGAACCGATCCCTGCGGGACACCGCACGACATCTCTCGCCGGTTCCAGTTCCCGTCGCGACTGGGGTAGATGACGGCTCTGCCCGTCAAATACGCCCCGACTACTCGACGGAGGTAAGTCGGCACCCGGTGATACCGGAGTGCCTCCCCAATGCAGCTCCAGGTCAGGGTGTTAAACGCGTTGGCGATGTCGAGTGACACCGCCACGACGACCCCACCCCGGGACACCGTGTCTCCCGTCGTGAGGGCTCTCACGCGCATGATGGCGTCCACCGTCGAGCGCCCCTTGCGGAAGCCAAACTGGCTATCCGCAAGATCCAGCCCCGTCCTCACCAGGTGCCCGACGAGGCGGCCCGCACTCACTCTCTCAAAGAGCTTGCCAACCTCGTCGAGCAGCACTATGGGCCGGTATGCGGACGGAGAGTCCGCAGGGCGCCCTGGCTTCTGAATGAGGACCAGCTTCCCCGTCTTCCAACGGAGTGTAAACTGACCTCTCTCCATACATGAGCTTAAAGATGGCGCGCTTAGTCTGGATTCCAAAATGGTATGCCAGTTACTAATTGCTACTTCTATCTCATTTATGGAGAATGCTTATGCAACGCCAATGCTACAGCAAGAATGTATCGTGAGAGATACCCAAATGCTGAGCGTTATCCCGATCATCGAGTATTTATTAATGTGCATCGGTCATTATCAGAGGGTCGATTCCCTAGTCAAATGGTTAGCGAGGGAAGACCCGTAATGCCCTACGAGGCTGAAGTCCTGCAAACAGTTGAAGAAGACCCAAGTATCTCAGTACATGGAATTCAACAGAGCATAGGAGTCCCCAAAAATACTGCACAGCGTATTTAAAAAAAAACGAGTTTCACCCATACCATGTACGACGAGTACAAAGTCTGCTACCCCGAGACTACCCAGAGAGAGTGCGATTTTGTCAAACGATGTTGCAGAAGCACCGTGAGGTTCCGCAATTCTTTGAAAAAATTCTATGGACGGATGAATCAACATTTAAAAAGGACAGTTACATGAACCTCCACAATTTGCACGAATGGCACGTGGAAAATCCAAATTTGATGCGGGAAGACAGATCGCAGTACCAGTTTAAAGAGACCATCTAGACGGGAATTTTGAATGGTTTAAGTTATTGGTCCAATCGAGCTGCCAGAGAACTTAAATGCCCAGGGCTATTTGGACTTTTTACAAAACCAATTACTAGAATTATTGGAAGAAGTGCCACTGAAGATTTACGGCAGCATGTGGTACCAACAAGATGGCTGCCCAGCGCATTATGCTCTAACAGTACGTGAGTTTCTCAATCGTGAATACCCCGATAAGTGGATAGGGCGGGGTGGTACAATTTCATGGCCTGTCCGTTCACTCGATTTAAACCCCATAGATTTCTTTTACTGGGGTACGATAAAGGATATCGTGTAGGTACTCTAAACCAATTCAAAAATTTAGACGAGCTCCGCCAAAGAATTGCAGAAGCCGCTGAATACATCAACTCGAGAAGATACGCTCGTCTTATTTACGCGATCATTTTTAAAGAGATGTAGAGCTTGCATTGCAGCTGAAGGCACACAGTTCGAACATTTAATATAAACTTGGTAAATCTGATTTAAAAAAAATATAACTAAAGAAATCCAACAACTGAATTTTATTTCAAACGCACCTAAAACTAAAAAATAACTTTTTTCCACAATTAAGAAGTAGCAATTAGTAAGTGGCATACCATTTTGGAATCTAGACTAAACGCGCCATCTTTTAAAGTTACTTGCCAAAATAGTGTAGTACATTTTTTTTACACTACACGCGCGTTTGCAAACAACGCACCTTAGGTTTTCTAATATTTGCCCCACAGGTGTTACGACGGGGAGAATACACATGTCCATGCATATGTCCAAGCATATGGCACTGAAACGCAGCGTTTCAGTGCCTTATGCAACTCACCCTTATATAGTTCTTTCATGGACCAGTAGCTCTTCCTCCAAATCATCTGCGTAAGCACTGACAATAATTGAAGATTTTTTCAAAATCTCTTCTGTTGAAAAAAAATCTGTCAGAATATTCCAAAATCGCCAGTAATTTTATGATATAGAATAGAATAGAATAGAATAGAATACTCTTTATTGTACACCATACAAATTACAGAACATAAATATTGTTACGAGCTTCGGGTTCGTGACAATAAAAACTGCCGATAAAAATTACCAAAAGTTACACTTTAATTAAACAACTCTAATAACAACTCAAACACACTAATTATAAAACACAATCACTCTTAAGTCGCACTTGAAGATCGCTTTCGATGTATTCGCTTCTATCGCAGAACCAAGTCTGATTAGTCGCGGCTAGTCCCGGCCTTATATAGTGCCGCAGATAATTCCAGAATATTCTATTGTAGAAACATCTAGAATGTTCGAGTACATACCGGCCCCGACTGACCAGATGTCGATAGTTCTAGTAAGTTCAGCCAATCGATAATAGATGGCGCTAGTGAAGAACTAATAAGTTCTTCTACTAGAAACTAGATGGCGCTAGTGGTAACTAATGTCACCAACATCAGGCATTAATTGTGGCGCGCAACACTGCCCCCTCCTAAGACATGCTCGTCCCGAGCATTATCGGCTCCATAATAACGCGCCAATCGATCCACATGGACGATCTTAGGAGTACCTCTTGCACCTTTCTGTATCCGGTAGGTTACGTCATTGATCTTTGTCACAATCCGGTACGGTCCATCCCATTTAGCTTGAAGCTTAGGAGATTTCCCTTTGCTGCGGACTGGATTGTGCAACCACACTAGTGAACCTTCGTCGAACCCTTTACTGTTCATTTTGCGGTCATAACGGGTTTTCATCTTTTCAGACATTTGCTGGCCCGATTGTCTGACGTGCTCATAAATGTCATTCATTTTGTTCCGCAAATTATTCGCATAATCGGTTATACTGCGTGGGGCATCAGGTGGTATTCCGGTGATCAGGTCTGTAATTCCGCCGTAATTTGCCGGTAATTTTTTTTTTGCCGTAATTCTCTTCCAAAGTTTGCGAAAGCTGGTGTCACCGATGTACTTTCGTGAACAGCGCTTCGATATGACAACAAAAACGGTTGTATGTGCTTGTCCCAATCTCGTTGCCGATTTTCCACAATTTTTGCTAGGTACCTCTCCAAAGTCTGATTGAATCGTTCCACCATTCCATCCGATTGTGGGTGGTAAGAAGTTGTTCTTGTTTTATGAGTACCCATAACTCGACAAGTTTCCTGGAATATTTGGGACTCAAAATTCCTTCCTTGATCACTGTGAATCTCTAAAGGTACTCCAAACCGACAGAAGACTTCATAAACTAATTTATCTGCAACTGTCGAAGCTTCTTGATTTGGGATGGCGAAGACTTCCGGCCACTTAGTAAAGTAATCCATCACAACCATCAAATACTTGTTACCACTTTCACTTTCCGGAAACGGCCCCGCTACGTCAAGGGCTATCCTCTCCCATGGTGCGCCAACATTGTACAATTTCAATGCACCTCTACTACGAGTCTGAGGTCCCTTTACAGCTGCACAACTTGTACATTTGCGACACCAGTCCTCGACATCGTCCCGACAGTGGACCCAGTAAAACCGTTCTCGTATCTTCAGTAGAGTCCGTTTTACTCCCAGATGACCTCCTGAACAACCATTATGGTACAGCTGTAGAACATCCGGTACTTGAGCTTTAGGGACAACCATTTGCAAATGACAGCTGTCTCCCCGAGCATTTTCCCATTTACGGCACAGGACTCCATCCTGAATCACCAAGCTGTCCCATTGGGCCCAATAGCTTTTTGTGATCGAACTCATTGCTGAGACGTCGCTCCACCTGGGCTTAGGAGCTCTGGCCTTCATCCACTCGAGAATAGGCTTGATTTCCGAATCTTCCTGCTGTGCACGTTGTAGCCTTTCCTTCCACTCGTTGCTGAGGTCTGTCTTGAGCATCCTCACAGGAACGACTTCTATACTTTCTTGCCTAGTACCAACTAGTGTGCCTTTTTCCATAACCTGTTCCTGATCACAAAGGTTCGGCACACGTACCCCTGACATGTCGGTGGCTCTGACCAAAGTTCGTCCCACTTTCCATGAACGGTCATTGTCTACCCTTCCTGTAGTTCGCTTGGGGCAACTGGATCGAAGGTGGCCCCTTTCCCCACAGCCGTAGCACCTAGGGCTGTATCTTTTATTGCAGTCGCGAACTCTAGCCGCTGCAACCTCCCTGACGCGATGGGAACGATGATCCTGTCGCGCGGCTTCCACCTCCAGTGCATGGGCCAAGGCGTCCTTCAGCGTCCCGTGGTGCCCGAGCCTCACAGCAGCTCTAACTTCAAGATCGCGGATGCCGTCGATGAATGCCTGCACCAGGTTCCCATCAATAAGCGCAGGTACGGACTGGTAAGCTTTACGCACCAGCTTCTCCACTTCAAGGGCCCACTGCTGCAGGTTTTCATTACTGCGTTGCATGCGATCCTTGAGCTGCGCACGAAACACGTGTTCCAGGTGAGCGTCGCCATACCGAGCCTCCAATGCCTCAAGGAGCTGCTCGTAAGTCACTTCCTTACCGAGAGCTTCCAGAACAGTTAAAGCCTGGTCGCGCAGGCCTAGGGTGAGGGCAGTCATGGCCTGACTGTTATTCCAACCGTTCGCCTTCATGACAGCCTCAAACTGGATTTTGTAGGCTGACCAGGAAGAAGTTCCGTCGAACGGTGGCACTTTGAATCCACGTAGCGAAGGTGTTGTAGCTACGGGAGCTGCGATTCCATCCCCAAGTTTAAGGTAATCCAGCGTTTTCTTTACATCAGCCATCACGGTTTTCTTTACGTCAGCCACCACGTTGTCAACCCGATTATACACTTGGTCGATCCGGATTTCAGCTTCCGACAGGCGGTTGTCATGTTGATCAACCTTATCCTTCACCTCCTTCATGTCTTTCCCGAAGGTAGCGTGAAGGTCCTTCATAAGGAGCATCTGCTCTTCCTGGCGGCGCGTTTGCTCCTCCTTATCACGTTGGAGCTGTTCTTCCAACCGACGAGCCTGTTCCTCCTGTCGGCGAGCCTGTTCCTCCTTGTCCCGCTGGAGCTGTTCTTCCAACCGACGAGCCTGTTCCTCCTGTCGGCGGGCCTGTTCCTCCTGTCGGCGGGACTGCTCCTGCAGCATCATCATCAGGGCAGCAAAGTCTGGTGCTGCTGATGCTGGAGCTGTTGCGGACGTTTCGGCCTCCGTGGTTGGTAGCTGGCCCTCCGACCTCTGCGGCATAGCTCCACTAAAACGTCTCTGATCCGTCTCCTGTTGACGTTGACTCCGGGTACGGATACCCTCCGTGTCGTCTTTAGGTAAAATCGGCATGATTTTAATCCTTGCTTCTGACACCAATTGTTACGAGCTTCGGGTTCGTGACAATAAAAACTGCCGATAAAAATTACCAAAAGTTACACTTTAATTAAACAACTCTAATAACAACTCAAACACACTAATTATAAAACACAATCACTCTTAAGTCGCACTTGAAGATCGCTTTCGATGTATTCGCTTCTATCGCAGAACCAAGTCTGATTAGTCGCGGCTAGTCCCGGCCTTATATAGTGCCGCAGATAATTCCAGAATATTCTATTGTAGAAACATCTAGAATGTTCGAGTACATACCGGCCCCGACTGACCAGATGTCGATAGTTCTAGTAAGTTCAGCCAATCGATAATAGATGGCGCTAGTGAAGAACTAATAAGTTCTTCTACTAGAAACTAGATGGCGCTAGTGGTAACTAATGTCACCAACATCAGGCATTAATTGTGGCGCGCAACAATATATAAAATTTTACAAAGGGTGACACAATGGGCGGTCTTAGCGCTAAGAGCGATCTTTTAAAGACAACCTGTGGATGGATTAAAATGAAGGAGAGACAAATATATCTAGGTAGTAGTCTGTGGTGTACCATTTACATTATACAATTAATATATATACATATAGTACATACTCGTCTAAATAAATATATACATTATAATAATAAACATGAAACAAGAGCAAAGAAAAAATAATATAAAAATAAATAAATAAATAATAATAAAATAATGATGATGTTTAAGGAGAGAGGAAGTGTTTGTGTATCATAATTTTGAAAGCGGACAAAGATTGAGCACGCCTTACCGACACGGGCAAGTCATTCCATAACCGTACTGCTTGAACAGTAAAAGATTTGTCAAAGAAACGGGTGGAATGCATCGGCATCTCTAGTCTCAGGTTTTCCGATGACCTCAGATATCTATATACTTATACAACAACTTATACTTATACTTATCGATATACTTTCATACGTTTAGCTAAAGCAGTCAGTACGTTTTCAATAATGACAATACACACGCCTCGCGGCATTTGTCTTTATGCAACGTATCCTCATTATAAGAGCCTAGCGGCCCGCCTTGCTCAGTAGCTTTCGAGCTTTACCAAGAAGAAGACATGCATAAACAGCTTCAGCAGCATTTATTGCAGCGACAGAATGCCAAACTGGAGTTGACTGACGATCAAACTATTTTATTCAAATCCATTAGATTTGTATCAGTGTTATGGGACTGTCGGAGTTGTTTTTATTCAAATAAAATCAAAAGGAATGATGTCCTGATGGAGATTGCTACATGCTCCTGAAGCTAGAAGCACCTCCTCTTCTTCGTACTTGTCTAAAACAACGCGTGGCTCTTATAATCGTTGCAAAAAACACATAAGCCTCGCGAAGCCGGGCCTAGAGGCCCTAAAAGGCCGCGCGGCCCTAGTGGGGATCCGTCTTAAGACGACCCCATCGATAGGTAAAAGCGGAAAAAAATGTATATAAGTTTCCAATGAAATCTAAGACTATTGATGCTTCTGTATAGTAGTCTGCTGCGCACGTAACAACCAAATTTTACGAATGTGCAAGACGGAACCACAGTATAAATATTTAAACTGTGACGGCACATTCCGTCTTGCACATTCATAAAATTTGAATTTAGAATACATATTCTGCATACTTATTTATTTGCCTAATACGTGCTTGTACGCCGCTGTATCTCCCACTCATATTGCTGGCGTTATCATAACTTTGCCCACGACAATCTTGGATACGAATGCCACTCTCACTTAAGAAATTTAAGCGAGTTATTCGGCAGGGCCTTACACGGCTGTTGAACATTTTGATACCAACTCTTTCGAAGTATTGTACAACATTGATTTGAAAAAATATTTTTATGCTTCTATCTAAATTGATATCTTTTTTACGGTCAGAAAGTGTTGGTGCGCGGGGCCCCCAAATGCGCGGGGCCCGTAGCATTTGCTACTCTTGCTATATGGCTAATCCGCCACTGTACCCTACCAAGACCTACCTGATTAATGTGGTCAAACGGGCGGCTAAATTAATTTGTAAACTGTATGACATTTATGATGCACTTGTAGCAAAAATCTAGTGCAAACATCAAAGGCCTTGTACAGGCCACAGTTTTACTTATTTTTCATACACCTTTAATATTTTTATGAATCACTATGGCAAACGACAGTGATTCTGACGATAGTTCAGCAGCAGATTACACATCAGACCGCTGCCACAATGTAGCCCTACACGACCGATGCACTATGGCTGATATGAAACGTATAAAGGATGTGTTTGACGCGGCATACAATAACAAAATGACGGCAACCGAATTCAGAAACGTTCTTAGAACGATGTTTAAAATAGAGTATGATGATAATGAATTCAAAATATTATTTTTAAAGGTTTCTAGATTTATATTAAAACATTAATCAAGCTCAATTTATAAATGAATACAAGTTACGCTACTCGTCACACTTGGACGCATCATTTCACGGGGTGTAGCCGTATAGGGCACTACTTTAATGGAGGATGGACAAAAATACAGGGGATCAGTATGTTCCCCCTAAAACGTTGTGGTTTAAGCTTCCTGTAACTTTTCCACCCGACTGCCAAGAATGTCCGACTACATATTTATACAGCGGAACGGACGACCCACTTTTGAATAAAATTATTCTCAGTCATGAAAAGAGCTTCCCAATAATCTAATTATGTCTAGTCTGGTTGGCTGCGGGGACATTCACATACCTACATATTTTAGGCAATCATAGGTTGTATAATCATACTTTATTATTACGTAATATTAGATAAACACAAGCCGTACGGGCGAGATAGACTGGGACGAGCTGGTTTCCCACCTGATCCTGGGCTACTTCGGCAACGACGAGAAGAACCATCGGGGATCGCTGCAGCCGCCTATCCTGGGCCGGCCAGTCGTACTGCATTCGGAACACAGGCTTCTTATATCCAGGATATGCTTCTGCCCTGATGTCGCCAAGGTTTTTATCTTTTCAAACCATGCTCCTAATAGATTTGCGTTCCCATTAAGGGACCACATTTGAATTTTGAGCTTTTGAATGCGTCAGGTTTTAGTAAAAGTTCTCAAACAATTGTAAATTCAGCCTCTAGTTTGTAAAAGTAGCCATTCAACAGATACAATCGGTTAAAGGTGGTCCCTCAGTCGTGACTGACAGGCATCCATATCTCAAAATCTAGTTAAAATTTAATCATATTTTTTTTAATTCTTTGCGAGTTGAGGTACTAGTAATTGAGCCAATATTTTTTTAAGTATGTTCACGTATTTTCCAGATGATCAAAAACTTTTTAACTGAAGAAAACCAAAAGGTTGTCAAGTCGACGCATATTTTATTTTTATGAAAAATTTGTATAAACAAACAGTCACTAGAAATTCTACTGTGTGGTCACCTCTTCTTAGTATTTCTTCCCAGGAATTCGATTATTATTTAAAATAAAACGGTAAATATTTTGATACTGTTTAATGAAGTAATCGTTAATAAAAAAATTTACTAAAGGATAGACTATATAATTCGTCAATTTAACTTCCGAATGCTACGTAAATTGATTTTCTTTTAATAAACATTTCAATTGAGGGACCACCTTAAATTGATTGTAACTTTTGAATGGCTTTTTTTACAAACTAGAAGTTGAATTCACAATCGTTCAAGTACTTTTACTAACGCTAGACCCAAGTAAATTTCAAATTCCATTGTGGTCTCCACTCAAGGTGAACCTTATGGGGATCGGTTGAGGGACCACCTTCCGTATGCTAGTTCTTTCTATTGTGTGAAAAGGAAGGGTTGATATTCATTAAATTAGTTTTACAAATCTTTTACTAAGAGTAGTCATTTATAGCAGTTATAAATTTTAACTAGATTTTGAGATATGGATGCCTGTTAGTCACGACTGAGGGACCACCTTTAACCGATTGTATCTTTTGAATGGCTACTTTTACAAATTATATACTATATATATATACTTTTACGAATTTACAATTATTTGAGAACTTTTACTAAAAGCTGACGCATTCAAAAGCTCAAAATTCAAATGTGGTCCCTCAATGGGAACGCAAATCCTAATAGTCATCAGGATATATCTTGCCATCCTTTAAGTTACAACAATACCTAATGATCATTCTATCATGTATAAACTGTTTCCCCAGCATTATTGCTTGATATGAATGATACTAGTATGCAGATATCATCGTACACAGGATCGCAGTACAGACCCGACACAAGGCTCATACGTAACGGCGAGCCGCGACGGCATGATCAACTGGTGGTCGCTCGACATGAAGCTGTTGAGGACCTCTTACTCCTCCAGCCGTTAGTAGTATTATCATAATATACAATCTGTTGACAAAATTCAAATGTTCTTATGTTTTATTACTTATTTTGCTTATATCGATTGTTTTAAACGGCTTACCACAGGCGAGTGTGTGTACTTGGTTCGCACATTTAGCCGAAGTAGTTATACATGCCGAAGATGGTTTAAAAAGTGAAGTCTAAATTAAAATATTACTGGCTTCTGCCCGCGTGGATGTCGGTCCAGCCATTTCGGAGATTATCCGGAACAAACAGACAGACAGACACATATTTAAAAATTGTTTTTTTTGTTAATTAGTACCATAGATATATATATCGGAGAAGGTATTTCTGTCTCTCGTTAACAGCAGGCATATTTTAATTACTGTGGGCGTACTATGGGTAGTGTTGGTTATAGCACAATAGATAAACGGTTTGCAGTTCAAATCAGATTATAACTTACGAACAAGTTAGTCACACTAGCGAATCATACACTGTAGGTACACCTAGGTACAACTCAACGATACGGAACGCAGACAGTTTCTAAGCACATGTTGTTCGTACGTTGTCCAATGTTTCGATGATCCTGAGAGCTCTGCTCACACCGTTCTTGTAGCTGTCGCTCTCGTCCACCTCCACAAGCTCAGGTTAGACTCTGTCTAGCGCCACGAGATGGCGCTAGCGTTCCAAATACTCAAACGAATGACTCCGACATATAAGTACCGTACATATACTTTCAATTTTATTAATTTGAATAGATGTTTCACAGTAACCAGGTGGTAGCCAGTATTTGGCAAATAAAGTAAAGGCTCTTCCCCACAGGTGCTTATCGGTCGATAATGACGCGCTTGTGGGGGAGAGCTTTAATCAAATAGTAATTGATTCGGTTTGCTATCGATAAGTGGGTACTATTGTGCGCTTTTATTCTAACGTGACTATATTATCGTAGACATCCACGTCCACGTTACGGCATCACGATAACACAGGGAAGTAAAATGTATGGAAATATTTGAAGGCGCTTTTAAATTTTCATCCACGATAACGTTATAACGTGCACTTATTTCCATTTATTTTACGGATGTGGACGTCCACGATAATAACATCACGTTAGAAATTAAAGTACAGACGCTAGCACATCAAGCTACTACAATCTGTGAAATTTCTTTAATAGATTTTCAACTTTATCGCTAAAGCATTAGGTTCCAGGTTGATTGGGAAAATTTGACAGTTTCGAGTAGCTTGACCTGCTGGCGTCTGTACAAGCGCATACTGTGATTCTGATGATTTCATTCTACAGCCCACCTGAAGATCTGCACCACGTGGGTGACGGACATGGTGTGCATGCCGGACGTGAACATCATCGTCACCAGCTCCACGGAGCGGGACCTGCGCTTCTACGACTGCACTGCCAAGACCTTCAATCTAAAGATGATAATTTCCAGCTGGGAGTATATGGTAGGAAAATTTACTGATTTACCATATTTTTGCATTTCCTAAAGCTGTTTACGGGGCTTTCGTAGCATAAGATATACAGAGTAAAATATGTGCCACAACGCCGCCACACACGAGTGACGTGTGACGTGCGATACATTCCATGTTCGTGTTAACGCAAGGTAGATAGACAAAATTAAAAACTAGGTAACTATAACCTAACAATTAGGGTTTCATCCTTTTTTCTTATGTGTATTAGTAATATGCGCAATCAAATACAATACACGTTAACATTTCTTAGATTTGCACCATGTCCTATCACTTCCATAAGGAAGATGTGGATCAGTGCAAGCTGATCTGCGGAGATGTCGGGGGCAACGTGCGGGTGCTGCTGTTCTCGGCGAAGCTGCGCGGCCCCTTCCAAAGTGAAGCTGGACGGGCTTTGAAAAAGCTACGACATATCGACCTGCAAAAGACGGTTATTACTTGATTACCTAATAACTACAGCTGTCACTCTCGGATCCTAAAATGAATGTGGGCCAATGTGGTTATTTCGTATGATTATACAGTGGGAGCCTTTAGTATTCCACCCTTAACAACTGGGCTTCTTGCAGCCGCGTATGCTGCCAGAGCTGCGTTTGAAAGACCTCTTGCACGTGCATCCGGAGTGGGTGCGGCAGGTGTCATACTACGAGTCGCTGCACTGCGTGGTGTCCTGCGCCACGTGCCCCGACTCACTGCTCATGTGCGACCTTCAGTGCTCCAAGACTCATAATATGTTCAGAGTTGAAAAGGTGAGTATTTATTAGACACTGGCTGCTTCCCACGGTTTCCACTGTGAGATGGTCGGAAATTATCCCATGGGAACTTACTACCGGGATGAATACCTAGTAGTACCCTATGTTCTAACCTAGGTAATGGTATAAATATGTGCCAAACATCGAAATCCGTTCAGCGGTTAAGGCGTGAAAAGGTAAGAGTAAAGAGACAGACATACAGAGTTACTTCCGCATTTATAATATTATACCTCAGTCGCGCGCGAGTGGTCGTACAGGTAACACGTACACGTACATTTACCTAGTTCCGCAGCGATTAACAGTATTGTGTTTCTTCCATTTGAAGTCCCGACTTCGAGATGGAGGAGAGTAAGAGTGAGGAGGACATGAGTGATTTGGAAGTAGTAAAAGGTATCGATCTAGATTTGAGTGAAGAAGAACTCATGAAAATTTTAGAGTGCGGCGTTAAAATTATAAATTTGAAGAGAATGAATAGAATATCAACTAATGGCTCATGGACGCCGAGCGAAGCTATCAAAATATGTTTTAAGGGCGGTGTATTGCCACAATATATATACGCATACGAGTGCCGTTTTAAAGTAGACGCATATCATTTCCCTGTGTCTCAATGCACAGGGTGTTGGCAATTCGGACATTTTAAAAATGTTGCCCCTTTATTTATTAGAAGACAACATCTAGCCTAAAAGTATTTATTAAAAGTCGAGTGTTTGGTCAAATAATAGTACTACTAATCTAATAACAGAAACAACATTTTAACATTACATAAGTCAGTAGACAAAGGAATATGGTACAAAACAGTTCAAAATGAGCTTCCTCAAGTGCCCTGGTTTGACAGTAGTAGGTTAAGTAGAAGTTATGTGAATTTAGCTGTAAGATTACGGTCTGGACACTATCCATGGGCAAAGTTTGCATTTCTCATGAAGAAAGTAAGTTCTCCCAACTGCAACACGTGCAATGTGCTTGAGGATGTAGGTACATCATTTGCTGATGGATTGCGTCAAGAACCAAGACGAAATGAGAATTTTAATATAATAAATATATCACAGGTAGGTTTAATTCAATCAATTTTAGCACAACCCACATCAGATGTGGCGAAAAGATTTAGCGAGTTGGTGTACCATATTGATTAAGATTCGTAGAAAGAGTAGAAAGCATTGTTTCGTAGTATTTATATTATACCTACTCGTAAGTAAGTACGAAAGTACAGTAAGTAAGTAAGTTTTACTTGTTTAAACATGGTGTACATGGTGCGCATAAACAGGATAATAGTGGGATACAGAAAAGTTCTAACATGTTGAATTTGTACGCCACGACATGAGGCATATCGTGGCGTACTTGGTAGGAAGAGATGATGCATAAACCGTGATAATATTCATCAAAATTACATTTCATCATTATTCATTAAAGATTAGTTAGGTATACCTAATTACAATTCAATAAGCATATTTTTTAGATAAAATTCAAATGTCAAAGTAATAATTAAATAAATTACATCATTCCAAAAATATAATAGATTACAATAACATGTCAAAAATATAACATTGTCATTTCAAAAAAGAAGAAATTACCTAATTATTTATATGTCGGAGATGGTATGTCTGTCTCTCGTTAGCATCAGGCATATTTTAATTACTGTGGGCGTACTATGGGTAGTGTTGGTTATAACACCATAGAAAAACGGTTTACAGTTCAAATCTGATTATAATTTACGAACAAGTTAGTCACACTAGCGAATCACACACTCACACAACTCAGCGATACGGAACGCAGACAGTTTCTGAGCACATGTTGTTAGTACGATGTCCAATGTTTCGATCCTCTCGAGAGCTCTGCTCACACCGCTTTTATAGCTGTTGCTCTCGTCCCACCACAAACTCAGTCTAGACTCTGTCTAGCGCCACGAGATGGCGCTAACGTTCCGAATAGTCAAACGAATGACTCCGACATATATAATACACTGGCCTGCAAAACTAAGTATCACACATTTAAAATTGGAATAACTGTTTAAAGTGCACAAGGTATACTTTCGAAATAAAAAGGATTCGAAAAAGAGTTTAATTTTGTATATAAAAACTAAATAGTCGAGAACCTTCTTTTAAGAAATGGCTGAAAAGAGCTTTAAAAACTAAAATAATCCTTTTCGAATTATAATTTTACTATTCATGTTTTTGTTTTCAAATTTTTTCTTGATCGATGAGTCTTGTTGCAAAAGCTAAGTTAGACAACAGCACATAAATTTTATTTGCACCAGTATGCATTGTACTGCAAGAATGGTGGGTGACGTTACGAACGGTCCAGAAGGTGAAGCGAAGGTATGAAAAGACTGGAAACCATCTGAGTGACATTACAAGGTCTCTTGTAATGGCAGACCCAGGTGTATTAGTGCCCAAGAAGACCGTTATATTGTTTTCACTGTGTTGAGAAATCGCCACCTTAATGCAGTTTAAGTCCAGCAACAGCTTCTATAGATCCGAAGAGACTACATTAGTGACAGTACAGTGAGAAGAAAACTTGTTGAAGCAAATCTGAAACCCCGAAGACCAGCAAGTTGCCCCAAACTCGAGAGAGCATCGAGTAGCGAGACTGCGGTACGCACGTGAACACATACAGTGGGATGAAGAAGAGTGGTCAAGAATTTTGTTCACAGATGAGTCTCGGTTTTTACTTTACACTTCGGATGGAAGGCGAAGTGTCTACAGGCGGCCTGGTGAGCGATACCTTCAAGACTGCATCTCAGAAAGAGTCCAGTACGGTGAAGGCAGTGTACATGTATAGGCTGGCATATCTTCAGAAGGCCGCACAGAGTTAGTGGCCATAGAAAATGGCACTCTGACAGGGGAAAGATATGCCCAAGAGATTCTGCACGAGTATGCAGGGCCGTATTTAGCAAATATGGGTGGTGGATCGATGCTGATGCATGATAATGCCCGGCAATGGCTTGGCCATCAAGAAGTCCTGATCTCAACCCGATTGAGCACGCCTGGGATGAGCTAGGGATGCTAGTCAGAAGCCGCAGACCACCACCTACCACCCTCAGGGCACTAAAACAGGCCCTGATTGAAGAATGGGAGAATATTCCCCAACATAGGCGCCGAAACCGCGTGTTTAGTATGCCAAACCGGCTCGAAGCTGTAATCAGAGCCCGAGTAGGCAATACCAGTTAATAAAAATTAAATTACATGTAAAACATACTTATAAAAATGTTAATCGAGTTACTTGATACTAAGCTAAAAATGGACATTTTTATTGTTTTATCTTTTTTTTTAAGTTAAAAATGTTACTAATGTATAGTTTACTAGTTTCAAAGAAAGCTGATAAAATTGGCTATAAAACGCTTTTTATTTTAAATCTCTAACTGTTTAAAACAAAAAGCGTTTAGGAAAAATTTAAATTTTAAAAGTGTAGTACTTAGTTTTGCAGGCTCACTGTATATAAGAATATAGTATTTATTGTTTAGATTGAAAAGGTTCGGTATTTATTTTAGTTCTGTACGTTTAGTTTGTGTGACCATTAATCTTCATTATCTTCCGAATACTAACGATTGGCACATTCTTTGGTAATTCCTCGCACGAGTGTCCACTCAAAGTCGTAGAAAAATCATGTAGATACCTACTTTCTTGATAATATCCGAACTCTGACTAAGGTTTACGAAAATCTCTAATCTGATTTCAGAAGTTTCTTCTTTCAAGTTCAAAAGTATATTTTAAAGTATCTTTTTCAATAAATTTTATCATTCTTTAGGGTATAGAATGCTTCGCGTTTGATGAGGAGGCACACGTGCTTGTGACTGGAGGACCCGACTGCGTGGTCCGAGTGTGGAACCCGTTTATGCCTACCAAAGCCAATGTGACCTTTCATGGACATCACGCCGGTGTCACTTGCATCGTGCTGCAGGACAGGGGACATACCATCTACTCCTTATCTAGAGATAGAACTATCAGAGTGTGGGATGTGCAGAGCCAAGCGTGCCGTCAGACCTATAATGACATCCCGGCTATATCGGGCGAGAAAATGCCTATGTCTGCCGTGTACAACCCCGCCACCCGTCAGTTTATCCTGGCAGCCGTTAAAATAGCTATCGTGGTCCTGGATGAGCAGCTGAACCCCCTCCATACTGACGGCTTCACACACTCCCGAGCTGTATCCAAGGTCCTCTATAACCCGCTGTTTAAAGTCATCATAACTTGCGGCATGGATAGCATCGTTATCAACTGGAATCCAGTATCAGGTAAAATTATAAAATTAAGTAAAGACATGAATGTTTGATGGAACTTAAAAACTTTTTTATAAAAAGAAAACAGACTTCCAAAAATTCGATCCGAAATTAAAGTTATTATTTACCTTTTAGTGTTTTTTTTTTTGGAAGTCGGTTGTTTATTTTTTTCTTATAATGTTTTTATTTTTCACTTTTTAGTTGTACCTACCCCACACAAATTCATATAACACTACTTGCTATGTAAATAAATATCAGTGACAGGAAGTTATCAAAACATCATCAATAAACTAAGTGGAAAAAAATCGTATTAATTGAAGCTAACTTAAAAACTACCCAACCAAAGTTAATAAAATTTATATGGGACCACCCCTGATGCATACCTTTGCCGCCGGGGCTGCGGGTTGTTCGAAAGAGATACCGTGGCCCCTGGCACAGGCAACTGAAGGAACACGGATGGGTTTTAGTCAGTAAAAGTCTGACACGCCCTTCCGCTCAGCCCAGAGCGGGAGAGGTCATTTGATGATTTCCCAGCAAAAAAAAAAAATGCATACCTTTTCTTTGAGTTCTGAGGTAGCATACATAAACAAAATATATAATATTATAAATATTCCATCGACTTGAGAAACTCTTCCTTTTTTTGAAGTCGATTATAAATGGGCAAACTATTTTAAGCAGCAACATTTGCTGTTGTTGTTACTGACTGATCTTTGCGGTCATTATAGTCTGCGGCGACTCTCCGTATTTTATTTCTGAAGTCAATCATTCCACTTGCTAATATTTTAGGTGGTTAAGTTCCACTCTGTAGGAAGTTTAAGCAATGATTTCTAAAACTGCTTTGCTTTAGGAAAACTGACAATCTAAGGGACTCCTGCTGCAGCATTGGATGTCCAAAATAAAATGAGGAACTCGTGGCTCACCATTACCACTGTTTGGGGTACAGGTAAACGCAACGTGATAATTCGTGACGCTCACGTACGAATGCTGCACAGCGCAGTGATCCCGGTGGAGATCACAGCCGCCTGTTTCGACCCTGGCTTCCTGCTGCTGCTTACCGGCGCCAGGAGCGGCGAGCTCAAGGTCATACTACAGTATACATTTAAAATCACCTACACTCATCAATTAGTTAGCATCATTACTATGCTGCTTCTATCCTTTTTTAAATAATTAATAAAATAATACCTCCTTTAATTGTCTCCCTTCACGTGGTCACGTGGTCTAGGTGTGGAACTTCAACACGGGCGTGTGTCTGAGAGTGATGTCCGTCGAGCACATGTGCGAAGTCACCAGCTGCTTCTGGGTAGAGGGCAGGTCTCGAAATTTCAATCACACCAGCAGTTAAAGTGATTCAGTTTAATATGAATACCAGCTTCCCGCGTAGCATCTACACCTTCACGAACTCATTAGTGGCATCACTACGATTTGCTATGATTTCATTTTTGTTGTGATTTGGGCTAGGTGGTGCTGTAGAACTGTTGTGATAAGTCATGTTTAATACTAAGACTCAGCCACTATCCTTTATTAGAATCCTCGCAGTAGGCTGGAACCACCACGTGGTGGAGTTCGAGGACAGCGGCATGGCGACGACCGGCAAGAGCTGGGAGACTCGACATACGGACGACGTGCTTGCAGCCGCCGTGCGGCACCCCCTCACATTGGCCACAGCCAGCTACAACTCAGAACTCGTGATGTGGAGGCTTGAAACCGGCCAACCTTACAGGTTAAAGCAGTTCAACACATGAAACGGTCCTTGTAAGCTGAAAATGATCAATGGAACTCGTCAGAATCATAATTATAATTTGTGTGACATCCAGGTGGTTCTCGTGCACGGAGCCGGCTCTGCGCATGAATATGAACTACAGGTGTGAAGAGCCCAAACCTTTCTCCGTCCCAAGCGCCAAAGGAAGTAATGCAAGAGCTTGTTACTTCTCGTCCACCATCCGGAAACCCACGTGGGTAATATTTAACAATACGTTAAAAAATATCTTTCTGCCCATACTTAATTTTTACAATAAAAAAACTGTTAGAAATATTTGCTCTTGTTGCCCACAGTACGGCAGCTGCCGAGAAAGTACTGGACCCAGAGGCGGCCATCAAGAAGGCGGCGGTGCGATGCTTGTCCTCTACGGCCCTGAGCGTGCCGCCGCGCGCACAGGTCATGCGCCACCTCGCCGTGCAAGCCATGATCTTCTTGCACACGCGACCATTACACATGAGCGTCGGTCAGTACGATATGGTATTCTGCCGCAAGCAGTAGTATTGGGTCAACAGATTTCCTGCACCGCAGGTCAACACAACAAAATATCGCTTCGAAGTCTTCCGGTGGAAGACTTCTACAACCCAAGCCCATCGAGCGTTGTACTATGTAGTTTTGTAGGAGAAGTAATAGACATTTGTATTGTGTCTGCGTTGAGGCGGCACCTGAGCGGTGCCGCTAGAATGAAATGAATTGGTCTAGTTAAAGAAGAAAACATATTCTAGCTTCCCTCCTTCTTGCTCTGGAGAATGGTCTTGTGCAGTGCTGGTCGGACCATTCGACGGGTGGCTACCTGAGCTCCTTCCAGGCGGTCCACACAGCCGGCGACTACGTATCTTCCTTCGCCACCGACATTCACAACGAGTTCCTCTTCACCGGCACTATCATGGGATACGTCAAAGTGTGGCTCGTTAGCAACTACCTCATAAACGATCAGGTGAGTTTATTTACTTTATTTATCTTAATGTAACTATGCTATCTGATAAGAAAGTTATCACAGCAGTGCAACAAATAAACGCGTTTCTAAAGTAGGAAGCCATTCCTGCAAGAAGATAAATTTAGTATTTATAAATCGCTAATAATTATACTCGTAATGTGAAAGTCTGTATATTTTGATGTTTGTTACTTAATCACGTAAAAACGGCTGAACTAATTCTGTTGACATGTACACAGATAGTTTATAACCTGGATTAACAATTACGGCTTTTAATCAGGCAGATGAGGCCTGGTAGTACGTCCCCGAGGTTATTTCCGAGCACTACGCGGGTGAAGCCGAGGGCACAAGCTAGTTAGGTTAGGTTATAAATTAAATATGGAGCAGGTTCATGTTAACTTGCCGCGGCTGCGCCTGATGTTCCCGTTCCTGTGGCGTGACCGTGTTGAGGGACGCGCTAAGCGCCGCACGCGCGACCAGCCGCTGCCGCTGCTACTCAACAGCTACCGCGCACATCTGCGCTCTGTTACAACCATAGCCTACATCGACGAACTCAAACTTGTATTGACGTAAGTCCTATATATCAGAAGTTGAACGATTAGTACTTCATTTTTTCAATAAAAACGGTTGCAAAGAAGGGGCCTCTTCCTATACACACAGAGAGATTGCCCTTTTTTTGGTAGTGGAAGTGCAGACTACAGCGCCCGCGTGTGGCGTCTCTCGGGCGAGTACCTCCAGACATTGGGAAGCTTCGTGCCGTGGAGTCTGAAGGTCACCCGCTTCCCACCAGACGTACAGAAAGTCGCCAGCTTCACTACATTAAAGGTAAACAGCCAGTTCACAGATGAGATATTATTATAGTGCTATCTGATAGCTATAATGTGCTATAATTATCTGCTTTATTGTGTGCAGGTGTGGTGCGGGGGCGTCGTGTCGCGCTACGTGCCGGGGCAGAAGGTCGTGGACAAGCTCCGCGACATCACGGAGAACGAGCTTCGGAACAAGACATTCGGCAAGCCGCCCATCAAGCCACTGCTGGGACTGTATTCCTCGCTGCCACATTGGCCTGAACAGCAGGATAGGATCCAGCTCAACATCTCGTTACCTACGGTTAGTACATGTATCCTTGCGAGAAGCGCACATTGCGGGCGTTATAAAAATACTGCTAGTCGTTTTTGCGTAATTAATGTTCTATTTTACCAACTTAGGCACAGACCGCTAAATGGAGATACAATGTAGTGAATTAATCCCCTAAGTATATCGTTGTGAACTTGTAGCCAGCTGAAATAATGACAGTGTATATTAGGGGTTAAAGTATGAAATTACCGATTTGTACTGAATTTTTTTTTTTTTTTTTTTCCCTTTATTTATTATTAGGGACTTTTACACGGACGTGTATGCCAGTCCCATCATATCTTATACTAATACATGATCTAACTAAAACGTAACTTAGCAAACATAAATACTTTGGAGGCAGCCTCCGAATTAGGTGCAGATAAAAGATGATGAAAAAAAAAAAAAAAAAACACCTACATCATACATATTTAACTTTAAATCCTTAATTAATTCTACACGATCAGACTGAAATCTGGTACATTCCAACAATAAGTGTACTACATCTTCCGGTGTTCCACATACATCACAATTTGGTGAGTCGGTTTTTTTCATTAAAAATCCAAACTTATTGAGGGGCATGTGTCCAGATCGCAGTCTGTGCGCGATCACAACCAGCCGCCTGCATAACTTAGTGTTGTAAAACCATGGTATATGAGGAGGCTCCGATACCATTGATCTATACCATATGCCTTTAGTCTTGGATCTTACATTAAAGTATTCTTTCCAAAGTTCATAACATTTGTTCCTGTATTTTAGTAATAATTCCATGTAATATGTTCCGATATTTACCTCCTTTCCCTCATCAATTCCCAATTTTGCCAACCGGTCAGCCTCCTCATTACCGTGTAAGCCTATATGCGATGGAACCCATTGCAATCTCAGATCAAACCCATTGCGAGTTAAATTTTGTATCTTGGAAAGGATACCATAAGCTATCGATGCACCTCTGCAACCAGAGACGCATCGAGCTATATGTTGTAATGCGCTTTTGCTGTCAACACAAATCACAGCTTTTTTTAAATCATTATTTTGAATATAAGTAAGCGCTTCTGAGATTGCAAAAAGTTCCAAAGACATTACCGGTACAGCGTTAATTATTTTGAAACAACTATTGCTGTTGTTTTCCGGTTTCAGCGGATCATAGTAAGCCGCACCATTTCCCTTAGCGCTCTTGGACCCATCAGTGTAAATAATATTATATTCGTCATATTTTTCTCTTAGTTCTTTTAGCGTTTCTGTTTTTATTAAATTATATTCGTACGCTTTTTTCGGTTTTTTTATTGAATCTAATTGAACCTTAATAATATTTTGAGTGTTAATGTTACTGACCCATGTATCTAAACTGAACATTTCCAATATAGAAGATGAGTTCATACTCTCTTCTTTAACTTCTTCAAAAACCCTAACAAGTAACGGGAGTTTCTTGTTTGTCCAATACCTGTTGTTTCCAAGAACGCTAAGTTCTGACAACAGCTTGATTGTTTCATTATCTGACCATGATCGCAACTTCAGACAATATTTGATGGCTAGCCACCTTCTTCTTAAATGCAGTGGAGGAACACAGAGCTCGCATTCCATAACATTAATAGGAGTGCTTCTTATAAAACCTCCCACTACCCTCAATGCTTGATTTTGGAGTTTAGCTAGCTTATAGATATTTGAATCCGCACTATTATCGTACAGGAAACAGCCATAGTCAATTCTGCTTCTAACTAAAGCTATATATAGCCTACGTAAATGTATCTGATGTATACCCCAGGATGAACCAGTAAGAATTTTAAGTACATTGATAAGTTTCTGAACCTTTTCGACGACTTCATTGATGTGTTTACCCCAGCGCAATGTCTTGTCCAGCCAAACTCCCAAGTATTTGTAGGATAGTACTGTATCAAGTTCACAATTATTTACCAGAAGCTGAACTCTTTGACGTTTAAATCCCCTGCTAAAAATACAATATTTAGATTTACTAGTAGATATCTCCAATCCTAATTCATCTAATAGAGCCACAAAACCATTTAGAGCGTATTGAATTTTTTTCTGTCCGTCTAAAATATTATTAAATGTTGTATACAGTACAAAGTCATCAGCGTACTGACACGTAAACACATCAATGATTTCCCGACAAAATTTGTAAGCAGCTATATTAAAAAGTAACGGCGACATAGGATCACCTTGCGCTAAGCCTTTTCCTGTAAATCTGATCACATCCGTTCCCCCTGCAGACTCATCAGAAATCTTGTGATGACGCTCACTTAAAAAGCTCCAGAAATAGTTACATATCCTTTTACCTACATTAAGTTTATCGAGAATTGACAATAACTTTTCTATTGAAACATTGTTGTACGCACTTTTAATATCCAAAAAGCAAGCTAGAGTGGGGCAATTCATTAAAAAGCCTATCTGAATTTGAGTCACCAATCGCGATAAGCAATCAAGACAAGATTGCCCCCTCCTAAAGCCCGTTGTATACGGTGACAGAACCTGCTTCCTTTCAATGTACCACTCCAATCTTTTACCTATCATGGCATGAAAAATTTTGCATGTGCAAGATATCAATGATATAGGTCTTGGCTTGTTATTATTGGTATTTGTACCTCCACCTGATTTCGGGATTGCAATGACTCTAATGTCACGCCATTGGCATGGAACCATACCAGTTTTCAATATAGTATTGTAAATCATGAGTAAGTATCTCTTTCCAACATATGGTAGATGTGAGATCTTCTTGTAGCCTTTCACCCACCTCAAACGGTGCCACATTTCAGACGCTGATACCCCATGATCAATGTTATCACAAAACTTCTGATAATCTGCTGATTTAGCTGTTTGAATAGCGCGCTTAAATTTTTGTATTTTTTCTCAAGTAGTGAGAGATTGGCGGGTGTTGGGTTCCTTCTAAAACTACTTAGGGCTAATCTACGTTCACCAACTAGTTTAGACATTGTCGGACTCCAATAACCTTTCGGTCTAAAATTACTATTTGGGCTATTACAAACTTTAATTAACGGGATATTAGAATTGGCTGCGTTATTTATCTGACAAATAAAGTGATCATACAAGGTTTGAACGCTAGTCTCATGTAAGTGTAAGGATAAATCATCAAGTAAAGTTTTTTTGTAACCTTGCCAGTCAGCTCGTTTATAGTTCCGCCTAATATTTGTGTACACCTCTTCATTATATCTGACTTTAATTTGGACAAACAAGTGGTAACTTCCCAGATTTTCATTAATAACCTGCCAGTCAAAGTAAATAGCAATATCAACCGACACGAATGTAACATCAGGAGATGAGCTTTGTAAGTTACCATTTACTAATTTTAGTCTAGTAGGTTGCCCATTATTAAGTGAAGTAAAACCAAACTCCAACGCCGATTCAAAAATTTGTTTACCTCTACTATCATTTTTATATGACCAATTCGCATGATGGGCGTTGAAATCCCCTGCTATCAAACAGTTTTTAGGAAACCTAGAAAAAATACTATCCCAATCTGGTTCAATTGTTTGAACAGAACTAGGGCAATATATTAAAATTATATGTCGAATGTAGCTGGAGTTGTTTATCTTTATACATACTAATTGAATGCCTGAATTGTTTACCGTAATGTGAACTTCCTCAGCACTTAATGAATAATGCGTCACTATCACTACTCCACCATACGAATCCTCTCTATCGCATCTAAATATATTGTACTGATTCAAATTAAGACTTACCTGTTCTCCTAGCCATGATTCACTTATCAATGCTATGTGTACCTTTTCTTGTAACAACAAACATTTTACCTCCTCTATTTTTGGTTTCAAGCTCTGTGCATTCCACTGCATAATATTTAAGTTGACACGTTTACGTAAACAAGCCATATAATGTGGAAAAGATTGTGTTTATAGCATCTGACTCCTTCACTAACTTCCAAATATACTGAAGACATTCTTCAAATATAAAACTGAATACTAATTTAACTTTAACATCAAAATTACAGTCCGATTTAATGACTTCTTTCAACTTATGTAACTGCTTTTTGAAATCTACTTTACGTTCTGCAGCTTCATCTTTATTTCCACTATTCTCCTGTGTTACTGATAAAATATCTCCGTCCTCCTGTGCCACGTTATAACTACGATTTGATATTTTCTTCTTTTTATTTTTCTTCTTTTTTTTATGCTTCCTTAATGAGTTTCCCAAAATGACCGACTCGGTTGATTCTTCCTCACTTTGGTCTCCTGTGTTTTCGTAGCCTATCTGTGGCATATCACCTTGCAAATCATGGATATTTCTCTGTGTCTCTGTAACTAATATATCTCTATACGATTTTTTAACGAACCTTGTATCAATTTGGTTGTATGTACTTTCCTCAACCTGTTGATATTTAAGATGATAATCTTGAGCAGTTTCCACAGCCTTGCTTTGTTCTCTGTATGCAGATAAGGCTTTCCGATATGTGTAGTTATTCTCGCACATAATTTTCCTAAAACTTTTCTCTTTTATGAAGACGGGACAAGATTTGTCTAATGCCATATGTGAACCTTTGCAATTAATGCAATTGAAGTCAGTCGTGTCACAATTCGTATGATTCTGTCCACATTTCGGGCAGCGTGTTATTTTCGTTGGGCACGCTTTTAGTAAATGTCCAAAGCGCCAGCACCCGGAGCATTGCGTGACAGGGAACATGTAGGGTTCTACTTTAAATTTACATCCATACATATTGAGATAAGAGGGTAACATTGAGGTTTTAAAACATATACGTACAGTTTCGCAGTCCACCCATCCTCCTGAAATGTTAAGTCTCTTTAATCTTCTTACAGAAACAATCTCATAATCACATTCCACACTTTGCAGAATTTCTTCTTCTTTTATATCCAAATCTATTTGTGTTTTGACATTTGACTAGGTTCCCAGCGTTTTCTCTGTCTTCAAATTCCAGTATCGCTTTGTACGCATTTTTATATTGAATTTTACTAATGTTTACTATGTTCTCCGCCCTCAATAACTTCGCCAAGCCAAATTGTTTCGGTAATGTCGTTTCTTTTCCCGTAACGCTAACAGTGTAACTCGGAACATGTAAATTTTTCTCCCCGCTTCCACTATCCGATTTTCTAGAAGATTTTCTCGCCACTTTTTTATTCCTAACTGTTATGAATCCATCATCATCTTCTACAATTTCCTCACTATCTTCTCTTTTTTTCTTTTCTGTGACCCTCCGATTCTCATTCGACAAACTGGTACTCTCTTCCATTGCTTTATGTACAATAACTAATCTTTCACTCTCGTTCAGAATTATTTCTTCCTCCACGCAATCACTCCCACTCAACTCATTATTACTAACGCCCGGCCCATCAGCCATTATCAGTAAACATTTGGATAATTAAAATATGTGGGTAGATTTGCAAAAGTTAGAACGTAATAACTAGCTGTTTAAAATGCGTGCGCTCGTCTCGGCGTCTCGCGCGGCACTGTACTGAAAAATTGAAATTAGATTTTTTTTTTTTTAATTTAACATTTATTTAATCAAAATAATTACCAATATTATCTATACATTGCTGCCATCTAATAGGAAGGTCATTTATGCCTTTGCGATAGAACTCTCGTGATCTAGATTCGACAAACTGTGTGAAAGCATTTTGTACTGCCTCCTGAGAAGAAAACTTTTTATCACGTAGAAAATTGTCCAAATCACGAAAAAAATCGTAGTCCGTTGGAGCAAGGTCTGGCGAATACGGAGGGTGAAGAATGGTTTCTAATTGCAGTTCCTGTAGAGTTAAAACGGTTTCTCGTGCTGTATGAGGTCTCGCGTTATCATGGAGCAATAATGGTGAAGATCGATTCATGAGTCGGGGCTGTTTCACTGCTAGTTTTGCTATCATTGTTCTAAATTCGGCACAGTAGACATCTGCCGTTATTGCTTGACCAGATCGGAGAAATCTATAGTGAATAACACCATGCTGAGACCACCAAACAGTTACCATTACCTTTTTATTGGTAAGCTTTGCTTTTCCATCACGAAAGCGTTTAAACCAAAATCGCACGGTGCGTTCATTAGCAGTCCCCTCTCCAAACGCAACATTGATATTGCGAGCTGTTTCTGCCGCGTTAGTTCCGCGTCGGAACTCGTATTCAAAATTAACTCGAATTTTCGAAGTATCCATCTTTCTTGTCTAAGCTGAATAAAAAAAACAACTGAAAGTCGATAATCGAATGTTGCACATTTTTTAAAAGAAGAACTTCATAGGTACCATGTGAAAAAAGTTTCACTCAAAAATATCAAACCATGAAGGTTCTATGTCCATTCGAAATACCTATTACAATGAAACGGCAATTTCATACTTTAACCCCTATTATTAATGCGTTGCAGATCCCATTGTACAAGCACCTTCGGTTGGCGTCGACCCAACCAGTGCGGCGGCCGCCCACGCCCGAGCTGGTGCACCAGACGCGGCTGCGCGAAAAGCCAAAGAAGATGCACTTTGTTGCCGACGCGCTACACCCGCAGCACCGAGCGCACTCCATGCACTCCAGGCGCTCCACGTTCTCCAGGCACTCCACGTTCTCGAGACAGTCCACGCTCTCTACGCACTCCAGCTGCTCCACGTTTTCTACGCACTGCAGATACTCCACGTACTCAACGCAGCGGTCTGCGCTGGGCCAGGAAGACATCACCAACATGTAATGCTACAGGTTTTAGGGTGCGTCAAGCTCAAACGTATGTTGACCTGGATAACGCAGGTGTGGTGCGATTGGCCTGTCCTTTTTAGATCGGCTGGTCCCGGTATTCGAACGTAGCGCAAAACACTCACGTTATAAATTACGTTGCCATTTTCAGACCTTTCAAGCAGTGCGTTTGAGAACTATTAGAACTCGTAACCAATTACAATTGTTACTACAGTGCGTGTGGGACCTAAATGGCTTATTACTTTCTTTGACGGACGGTCCTCGCCAGCGGTGCTGATGATGTTTGATTTTCCAGAACAGTCCATCACGCGGACCATCCGTCGCGGACGGGGAAAGTAACGACGACGACGACGCGATGTACTGATGTTAACATCTCCCTATTTTCTACTTTTCGTACGTAAAAAAGTATGTTTTTGAAACTTATATTTTGATATTATATTAAATATTGACTTTATATACATTTTTATACTATGTTTGATAGTTGTATACAATTTTACTATGTCTTTGATACATATACAATATATTAAGTATCAACAGTGAATGAGCGTGTTATTTAGAACAAAAAAATTGCACCGGGACAGTTGGGTAAAACCGTGAGTAGCATCTTTAACTAGCGACCTAGCGACCTACCGACCGACTTCTTAGAGACGTCTGTGACGTCAACTTTGGGAGGAGAGAAGAGTCATTAGGTATATTTTCTAAAACGCGAATTGGGTATTCAACTATTCACAAGGGTGTGATCTCCAGTGGACATGGAACTACATAAGCCTACGCTCCTTAACTAAAGAGAACTCAAACCAACCTGCAGTGATCAATACCAATGCCTGTAGCAAACAGGTTCATGGTCTTTACTGGGGTCCCTTCATGGCCCTTCATGGTTCTGATGTACATTTAGAATGACAATCAGTGTCGCCTCATATCTTAAAAATCCGTACCATGCGGGATTGATGATCCACAAGGTCTATGCCTTTACAGCATGTGCATTTGGATTGAGTGATCTTTTTTTATTTCGTGACAAAATCTGATTGTACATTTAGTCAAAAATAGTCAAAATCCAAAGCCCAAAGTAAAAAAATTGTCACTCTCAAGGGTCTTCAGTTATTGCCGAAAATGTGGATCACTCAATTCAGAGATTTTCAAAAGCGGCTATGAGCTAGATCTCAACAAAAACTTACTCTACTGACTAAATTTATATCTCAAAAATTAGTCACAACATTTTTTAAGCCCATCAAGGCATTTAAAGCTTCTTCCAGGTATCTTTGGACAGTATCACTGGATGACTCAGTACAGACACCATTTTGTCTGAGAGACCGTTGTAATAAAGTTTCGGATGACTTTTTCTATAGATCTATTGTTTATCCTAAAATGTACATGTTCCGAATATATTTGTACAATATACAGCTTAATTTACGAGATATTACATTTTTAATTTTATCTGTTAGGGAAAAGTGCAGTAGGGTAACCATATAATATGAGATCATCACAAATATAACCGATACAGTAAGTACCTACCTATATGTATAATCGTCAGTTGTAATATCAATTAATGTAACCAGGACTTAGGTAACTTGACTTTACAGGAGAGGCAAAAAAACTAAATTATATTCACAAAAAGAGTTGTAACTTTTTGTGTTTTCATCCAATTGCAATGCTGTTTAGAGCATTTTTCTCTTAAAATGTTGTTATCTGAAAGAAACCATAATGAAACCTACTATTGTAGTTTCGAAGATGACATGGTGGTTACGTTATTTTTTTTTTAAATATCGTGTTACTATAGCATAACTTATAGAATATACAATCTAGTTTAACGTATATATCACACAGTTTTCAAGGCGTGGACATACGTTGTGATAGGTTGATTGTAGGAGTTACTTCACTTGTACTAAGGTCTAATTTAGAATAAACTCTACCTTTTAATTAATTCAAGGAAAAACTTCTTCGGTATGAATCAGGGGCGTAGCTACCGCTGTATCAGCCGTATCAACGATACGGGGCCCCTGAGCTACAGAGGCCCCCGACGTGACGTGTATAAGCAAACATTTTTAAAATAATATCCAGAACCTAAAATTTCTTGTTGATAAATGATATTTATTTCTATAAATTGGTTCAAAAATAGGTTCGATTCCCGGGTCGGGCAAAGTGTTATTGGGTCTCGGCTTCCAATCTAACCGGAAAACCTTTCAATTTAAATTTAATAACTTGTCTTATAAACTATCGTGTTTATAAGACAAGTTATTAAATTTAACAAATTTTTAAGATATAAATTTCTTCAGTAGAGTAAGTTTTTGTTGAGATCTAACAAATTTTTGAGATATAAATTTCTTCAGTAGAGTAAGTTTTTGTTGAGATCTAGCTCATAGCCGTTTTTGCAAAATGTCTGAATTGAGTGATCCACATTTTCGCCAATAACTGAAGACCCTGGAGAGTGACAATTTTTTTACTTTGGGCTATGAGTTTTGACTATTTTTGACTAAATGTACAATCAGATTTTGTCACGAAATAAAAAAAGATCACTCAATCGAAATGCACCTCTTTACAGCAGCCGGAGCGACCATTACCTGAAAGATCTCCTTAATAACTATTTTGATAAACTGTTTCATCTTTTCGTGTAGGTACTTGCACGCATCCCGGCAGGGCCAACTGAGGGCTAAACTTGCACTTCGGTTTGGTTTCTCTATGTAGGTCAGCGTCAGTATTTTTAGGAGCTACGATTCAGGAATACGATTTAGGAAAATCGAAGGAAGAATAAATTTTATACGTAGACAGATGGAAAGGCAACACTTTCCATATTTTCATTTCGTTGACGTATTAAATTATTTGGTCTACGAAAATGAGTTGATTGTTTGAAGAGATCTATTTAAAACTTGTCATCAACTGTTCATAACTGCCATATTGCCTGTTCTTGGAAAGACTAACTTCTTTGCTACTTTCATAGATAATACAATATACTTGACTGGCTCCTTTGACTGACACTACAAGCCAGTGCAAGTTGTCATTCTGTTTATTAGAACGAATCATTATTTTATAATACTTAATTATTTTATAATAATCAAAGTTTTACCATCCATCGTTTTAGAATTGTAATTTTAGTATTATAAATAAGTAATAATGGCACAAGAAATCAGTGATGTGTTGAGCGGCATGTCTATCAAGACTGAAGACAGCGCGACGGCCGCCGCCCGGGCTCGCTGGCGCAACGCGGCGCTGCACGAGAGGTGCAGCATGAAGGACATGGAGAGGATCAGAGATGCATTCCGAGAGGCATTCGGTAACAAAATGACAACTTTGGAGTTTAGAGCTGCTCTGAAGTCCTTGTTGGATGTGGACTACGACGATGAAGATTTTAAAATACTCTTTATGAAAGTAGGTGTCTAATTTATCGCATCTATACTAATATTATAAAGAGGTCATTTGTTTGTTTGTATGTATGTAAGGGGTAATCTCTGGAACTACTAGTCGGATTTGAATAATTATTTTTGCATTTGATAGCCCAATTCATGAGGAAGGTATATAACACGCTGCGTCCGTAATAGGAGCGGAGCATCAATGGAAATGTTGCAAAAACGGGAAAAAATATTCCTTTTGAGAGCTTCTGTTGCGTGCGCTGCGTAAACGGCTTAAGTTACGCAAAAATTATGTATGATGGAATTGTTTCTCTTTAAAAGTTATAAAAAAAAGTCTGCGACAGCATATTATGTCTATCTTTTAAGATCGACTCACATAAAACCTTTTTTATGGTAATCAAATTTGTTAGCAATGTATGCATTATTTGCGAAGGTGTTTTATCAAGATGATATCCTTATCCAAATGATAATCCTTATCCAAATAAATACGTCAATTCATCACAAGTATTGAACTGTGAACTAAATTGCCCTTGACATCACTTGATTTCAATCATGATTTTAAAATAACTCCGCAACAAAGAGGTATGATAACGTTCAGGTCGGTTCAACATCACGCTAGGTCAAAATGAATACAGTCAGAAAGAGAACTAAGCGAGAACGAAGTGACAGTGTGGGCGAGCGATGCGATGCAATGGGGTGGCGCGGGGTGTGGCGGGGTGGGGCGGGGAACAAGAAAGTCGCGGGCAGAAGCTAGTATAATATACAGGCCGAAGCATTGAAAGTGAGCAGCTCGTAACATAATTCATAGTTGCGAAGCAAAAAACAAAAACAGGTTGCAGTGAACCCAAATCCCAGAATGTGACGTTATAATATACGGGTAACTGAGATGGGACTTCAGCACGATGATCTCCAAAATTATAAGTAGTCTCTACTAGTCAGATTCCACTCTCTCTTTCTCTCGTGTAGTCTCAGAAACTCGCGCTGTATTGGTATACTACTATACTGTAAGTATACTTACTTCATAGTCGACCCCTATGGGCCATCGTTACGCCCTGTGGATAAATATTATATTATATTATAGCAGTCGATTACTCGACCAGGTAAACACAAGCCGCACAGGCGAGGTCGACTGGGAGGAGGTGGTGTCCCACCTGATCCTGGGCTACTTCGGCAACGACGCGGAGAACCAGCAGGAGTCGCTGCAGCCGCCCATCATGGGCCTGCCCGCAGTCACACGTTCACAACACAGGCACCCAATATCACGAATAACCTTCAGTCCGGAGGTCGACAAGGTTCTTAATTCTAAATTAGGCTCTTTAATTTTCTAGTATGTTTTAAATACTATACCTGGGTCGGCGCCCCAGGCACTTCTATCTTGATTTAGTATTATATCTATTTATACGCAGACGCAAAAGACTTGATGCAACCTATTTTTTTCTAATAGAGATACCGAACTAGATTGTTAACATTATAGTCGAAGGAATACGGAATGGATACGAATAAGACAGTGACTTAGTATCTGCATTTAAATAGATAAGTAGTTAATTATGAGCATTGAATTGTGACCGACATAATTACTGTGTAATACAGAATCGCACTACGGACCCGATGCAAGGCACATACATAACAGCGAGCCGCGACGGCATGATCAACTGGTGGTCGCTCGACATGAAGCTGTTGAGGACTGCCTTCTCCTCCAGCCGTAAGTAGCATTTCAATCAACTTCTTACCGGTACTCTCTTTCCTCAGTCTAGGTGGGAGGTTCTAATTTGCCTGACCGCACATCAAAGTCTACTTATAAACGTTAGCTATATATGAGCATTCAGTGAACGGTCACAAAAGATATTACTATTATTATATTTGTTACCTGATCTGCTTACCTTAGAGTACAGGTTGTCACTACTGAGTATCCTTTCGACCGAAAGCCAGAACCCCCTGTTGCTAGACACACGGCTGTCAAGAGCAGCCTAACTATTGCTGCGCAAGTGCGCACATACGTTATAGAGCTTCCTAGATGATGCTCAGTTCTTTTCCACTAAAGTCAGCCTGTCAGCATGATCAGGAGTGCATATTTATGAACTAGTCTTGATAATGTAAGTCGGTAGGTACTTATGACTTCCACAGCCCACCTGAAGGTACGCACCACGTGGGTGACGGACATGGTGTGCATGCCGGACGTGAACATCATCGTCACCAGCTCTACAGAGCGGGACTTGCGCTTCTACGATTGCACCGCCAAGACTTTCACCTTGAAGATTGTCATCACCAGCTGGGAGTACATGGCAAGAAAATACATAATTTTAATAGATTTTGGGTATCTGTGTACATAGGAAAAAACCTACGAGTAGGTTATACCTTTGTGTTTACCATAGAACATTCCTTGCTTGAGGACTTGGTATTGTGTGTTGACAACACAGAGCAAATAGTTAAGTAATCAATTTCACAGATTTGCACGATGTACTATCACTTCGGAAAAGACTTGAAGGAGAAGTGCATGCTGATCTGTGGCGACGTGGGCGGCAACATCCGAGTGCTGCTGTTCTCTCCGGTGCTGCGCGGGCCCTTCCAGAACGAGCCCGGACGTGCCACGCAAACGCTACGACATATAGATCTGCAGAAACGGGTGTTTATCATATCATTTTTGCTCATGATTTTATCAAAATCAAAAGTCATTTATTCAAATTAGCCTGAGAATCAGGACTTTTTGAACGTCATAAATACAAAAGACAGTCCCCCAAAAACGCCCGCCCTTCACCACTTCCTAGTGCTATCGCTGGGGAAAAGAAGTGGCGCAACAAACTCCCCAGCAGCACAGCTGTATGTTAAGTTAGAAAATACTTGATTGTATACAATACTAGGTACCTACCTATGTTAAGTAATTAACATTACAAGACACAGAACATAAAATTAAATTATTTGTCATATGTCAGCTAGCCACGCCAATATACCAACAAATATAATAAAAACTATACGTACTCAAGCTAAAAATTAATTAATTAAAATTAAAATGTAAATAAAAACTTACTACCTAAATAAAAGCCTCCAGGCTTATGACACTAACACTTATGGCTTATGGCTTGTGACAGCTTACATATTTAAGCATTGCTGGTTTCTGTTCACATAGCTGTCACTTGAAGTCACCAATGATAAACTAGGACCATCGAAATAAAATTTGAGCAATTCGCTTGTGATTGCAGCGTCACCTGCTGCCAAAGCTGCAGCTAGTGGAGCTGCCCCGCATGCACGCGGAGTGGGTGCGACAGGTGTCATACTACAAGTCTTTGAGTTGCGTGGTCTCTTGTGCCACCTGCTACGACTCACTGCTCATATGCGACATGTATGGCTCGAAGACACATAACATGTTCAGAGTTGACAAGGCGAGTTTTTGTGTGCATATTATTTTGTTTTTCTTTTGACAGTTAATATTTCCTTCGTGTTCTCTGGACGATGTAGTTCTTTACACAGTACACACACCCTTCAAACCGGAACACTTGGCCACAAAATAGGAGTAGTGGGAGTACTTCCCCGGAGCTCCGTCACAAAGAGCTCTACTAAGTACTATTGAAAACTGCTACATCTTCCATAACTATTTATCTTTCACTGTTCGTGGCCAAGGATCGTCGTTATCATGGAAGCTATTAATTTTTCAGGGTATCCAATGCTTTGCGTTTGACGAGGAGACGCATGTGCTGGTGACAGGAGGTCCCGACTGCGTGGTGCGAGTGTGGAATGCGTTTGTGCCAGTCAAGGCCAGTGCGATATTCATCGGGCACCACGCCGGTATCACCTGCATCGTGCTGCAGAATAACGGACAGACCATCTACTCGTTATCTAGAGATAGAACTATCAAAGTGTGGGATGTGCAAAGTCAAACGTGCATTCAGGTAAGGGTGTAAACTGAATTCATTTATTCATTTCCTATTTCATCGCCTGCCTAAATAAAGTAACTAAGTAGGTTTTGACATTCTATGTTTGTATTTATTTTCTATTCAATGGGTAATTTGTAATTTTTTACTATGGTGGGAAATGTCTTCCCTACTTTGAACTATCGCATTAATTTACATGTTTAACAACTAAGTAGGTGTTCTATACTTTGTCACTCATTCTTTATTATTCTGAGCTGCTTTCCCATCCATGCCTTTCGGTAGACGTACATCGACATCCCGGCAATAGTGGGCGAGCGCTCGCCCATCTCTGCCGTGTACAACCCAGCCACCCGTGAGTTCATCCTCGCTTGCATGAAGATAGCCACCGTGGTGCTGGACGAGCAGCTGAACCCGCTCCACACTGACGGCTTTACACACTCACGAGCTGTATCCCAGATTCTCTACAACCCACTCTTCAAAATCATAATTACTTGCGGCATGGATAGCATTATCATTAACTGGAATCCAGTTACTGGTAAGTGATTCACATTTTTGTTTACATTGAAAGCTTAAGAGTTTCCTTAATTTAAACGTAATTCGATAGACATGAGTGAACAAACCAGAAGAGGACACGTCAAGTAGGAATTTGCGCTTTGGCAAAGTTAAAGATTACTGTCATACCCACGGTATACCGAACGAACTTAAGTGCTCATATCGCTTATTGGGGTGTGTGCAGGGAAACGCAACGTACTGATTCGCGACGCGCACGTGCGGATGCTGCACGGGGAGGAGGTCCCGGTGGAGATCACAGCCTCATGCCTGGACCCTGGCTACCTGCTGCTGCTGACAGGGGCCAGAAACGGCGAGCTCAAGGTTCGATAGTGTTAACTCCTTAAAAGCACGAGTACAATATTTTATAGCCCTTTAATAAGTCCAACCACAGTTCAGCTTGGCAAACTCCACTGCGATTTGTGTGTACCTGCATCTTATCCACTTCATCCTCGGCTGATATTTGATTCTGCCTTATCTTATAAGATTCACGTTGTCGAAGTATAATGTGATTGAAAGAGCGCTTCCTTCGGTGGCCTTTTTTTCCTTCTTATGTTTCAGCTGTTTAACTATAATCGCATCTCTCTCGGTCCCCTTTGTCGTCGTACCCCCGCGCCCCTGTACCCCGCGGGCGAGGACTCATTAAAGCGGTCGGTCTATAGTCTGAATCTCTGAACTGCAAGCACTTGCTATTGTCTAACTCGTCATACCACTTAATGATAAACTACTACATAATGGTGATTTTATAGCAAATAAATGATGTATTATTATTATTTTCTACATGTATTTCGAATTCATTTTATTCAGGTTTTCGAAAACGCATGTTGTATTCGTCGAATTCGTCTGTTGTATTCGTCGGGCAAGTTCATACGCTTATGTATGTGTTGGCGAATTCGGTGGCGTATCCTCCAGTTTTCTCTCTCTGATCGCTTGATCTCACGAGTTGAACCTACCCATTAAATATCACCACCCAGCTGGTGATATTTAATGATATAAAAAAATGCACACCTAATTCATGAATTAATAATGATGGGCTTGAACGATAATCGTTACGGTTTTTTTTTTTTGGCTTAGGTTTGGAACTTCAATACAGGAATGTGCTTAAGACAGATGTCCATCGAGCACATGTGCGAAGTCACCGGCTGCTTCTGGGTGGAGGGCAGGTGAGCAGTTTTTTCGGTGAATATAGAAAGATCTTGTAGTAGAAAGATTCTTTGAAGACACATCAAACATAATATTTGATTTTGTATATATATATATATATTATAAGTATGTATATATTATAGTAATAGTATGTATCTGTATATAACCTATTTATGTATTTGTGTACCTAGTTTTAAGAGTTTTTTTTATCATTGTCCCTTTCAATTAAAGCACCTGCCATCTAATCTCTTCACCACCCTTGGTTGACTGGTAGAGAATGCCTAAGGCATTAAGTCCGCCTTTGTACCTTTTTGTGCGAAAAGTTTAAATAAATAAATAATATTTTGTGAATAGCCGATATCGGAACTATGATGTCAAAAACCCTGTAACCTGAAGCTATGTAAACTCAAGATAAACTCAAACTCAAATCATTTATTTCAAATAAACCATTTACAGGCACTTTGGAATGTCAAAATAAAATTGTCGGTCAGTTAGTCAGAAAGTTGAAGCTAGTTCAAGTTGCCCATTTCAAAACGTAGATCTCTATGGAGAAGAACGGGCAAGAAACTCCACGGTTTTAAAAAAACACATTCTTTTAAATGAAGATATTATTACAAAATCCTGGGTACATTATTCTTATTGCTTCTATATGTGAGAACAATGTAAAAAAGACATAATTTAAAATATAAAATTAAAAATGAGCCCTGGCAGTTAAGAGATGACCAGTCTTAACCGACGGCGCCCTTTCACGAACATGACGCGTGGATCAGCACCACCCAGCTCAACCATTTCATAGAGAACCGAATGATCCAACACACGCGCCACCACCAGTGAGAAATTTAAGTGAGCATGACATATTCTCAACTGCTATTCTCTTTCAAGTCAACATCAAAATATCATAAAAAACGGATCCATGGTTCTTACATTTACAAAATTTGAAAAATGCTTCTAAATTATACAAAACTATAGCTTGCAATTTATGAGGTGAGAAAAAAAATTACTACCTAATCAGGAAGAGTTATTTAATATTGAAGTATTTATTATTTTAATTAAATCTTGATTGAATAAAATAAACATTAAGTTCGTAATGTCAGAAACACAAAAAAAAACAAAAAGGGGAAGCATCTCTTCCAAATATTGAAATTGTGATCAACTAGTGAGCCCAAGTGCCTGTGGAGCAGGACCAGCATTAAGCCAAGCATTTTTATCTACGATATACTCGTCCAACTTATAATACGCTTGTCTACATAGTGTGCCATTAATGCATGTTTTTTGCATGTTTTAAATTTCTTCTCGTTTAGTTGAAGAATATCGAGTGGTATTTATAACATTTTACACAGTACCCCATAAAAGAAGTTTTTACTTTAGACAATCTGAAGCGCGGTTGATCTAGTTGGTTCCTATTCCTAGTGTTAAAATTATGCCTATCACTTATCTTACTAAAAAGATGTAGATTTTTTCGAACGTACATAATGTTTTCGTGTATATACAGTCTGGCCATAAATACTGTTACAATTAAAAATAAGAAAGATATTACATTTGAATTTGGAACCTGTCATTTTTATACGATTATTCATTGAGTTTTCTAATTTTGGCGCCAATACATTGTACAATATTTTCCGATATTAAAATGGAGTGGGGTGATAAAGAGAACCGAATCGCTGTGATTGCATTACACAAATTTGGTATGGAGCCAAATGCAATTTTTAAAACCCTCCATACGCTTGGTATTAGTCAAATGTTTGTGTACCGGGCTATTAATAGGTACAACGAGACCTCCTCTGTTTGTGACAGAAAAAGATCTGGCCGTCCATGTAGTGTTCGTACGAAAAAGGTGGTCAAAGCAGTAAGGGAAAGAATTCGAAGAAATCCTGTCCGAAAGCAAAAGATTTTATCTCGGGAGATGAAGATAGCACCCAGAACCATGTCGCGTATTTTAAAAGATGACTTAGGACTTGCAGCCTATAAGAGATAATTTAAAAAAGAATAGGGTGGTAAAATCGAAACAACTACTGAAGCGGTACGCAAAGGGAGGTCACAGAAAAATTTTGTTTACGGATGAGAAAATCTTTACAATTGAGCAACATTTTAACAAACAAAATGTCCGTATTTATGCTCAAAGCTCTAGGGAAGCTTCCCAATTAGTCGACAGAGTGCAACGTGGGCATTATCCGACTTCAGTGATGGATTGGTGGGGTGTTAGCTATGAAGGAGTGACTGAGCCATATTTTTGTGAAAAAGGTATCAAAACATCGGCACAAGTGTATCAAGATACCATTCTTGAGAATGTAGTTAAGCCCCTTAACAACACCATGTTCAATAACCAAGTATGGTCCTTCCAACAAGACTCGGCGCCGGGTCATAAAACTCGGTCCACGCAGGCTTGGTTGGAAGTGAACGTTTCGCACTTCATCAGAGCTGAAGACTGGCCGTCGTCTAGTCCCGATCTTAATCCGCTGGATTATGATTTATGGTCAGTTTTAGAGAGTACGGCTTGCTCTAAACGCCATGATAATTTGGAGTCCCGAAAACAATCCATACGATTGGCAGTGAAGAATTTTCCCATGTAAAAAGTGCGTGCTGCTATTGATAACTGGCCTCAACGTTTAAAGGACTGTATTGCAGCCAATGGAGACCACTTCGAATAAGCTTTTTATATTTTAAATTGTTTTATATTTATGTATTAAACTAACACACTGTAAAAGTAATAAATATTATTTGCAATAAAAAAAAAATGTTTTTCTTCGTGACAATATTTATAGCAAGACTAGGTATATATTGACAAGAAACCGTCATGATGTTAATTTTTTTAAACAGTTCCCTTAGAGATTCGCGTCTGCTGTGATTGTAGATGGCTCTGACAGCCCTCTTTTGCAGAATGAAGATAGATTATCTATATCTGCAGCCCGTCCCCACAGCAAAATACCGTAAGACATGATGCTATGGAAGTAACTAAAATAGACCAGTCTCGCGGTATCCACGTCTGTTAATTATGCTAACTACAGGAGTGAATGCAAGTAAAACTCATAAACATGTAATATCTTTAGAGTTCACTGACATTTCCAGGATTCTGGCGATTGGTTGGAACCGACACGTGGTGGAGTTCGAGGACACCGGCATGTCGACGACCGGCAAGAGCTGGGAGACTCGTCACACGGATGACGTGCTGGCAGCCGCTGTGCGGCACCCCCTCACACTGGCCTCTACCAGCTACAACTCCGAGATGGTGCTGTGGAAGCTGGAGACCGGCCAGCCATACAGGTGAGCAGCTTAACAAGGATGTAAATTTATGTCTTTGACGCGCAGGTTGGCTGCAGCCTGCAGATAAAACTACACTGAAGCAATTCGACGAAGATAAGAGCCGTTTTCCTAATGATTTTGTCTTTTCACGAACTCACTTGTAGGCGGTCGTTCGCGATGGAAGCGTGTGCTGCGTGCTGCGCCCCGATAGCGGCGCGCACGTTCGCTCTTCTATCTTTCAACTATCAATGGCGGGGCAATCTTGACGCAGAAGCTGCGCGTAGACGCACGACGACGCGTTGATTTGAACACGTCGGCGTCACCACAAATATTAGTAAAGTCTTACTTATAAAGTCTTATAACTTTAAAATGGTGATAGTTATTGTGTAATGTCCGGTTACTTAACTGAAACATAAATTATATGAACAGATAGCATTACTAAGGGTGTTTTATAAAACCGTGACAACGAGCTGTTCCAGCGTTTATATTGATACCATAGTAATATAACAACAATATAAACGTTGGATCCTCGTTCTCTGAACGTTGCGTGTTGCAGGCGGTTCTCGTGCACGGAGCCGATGCTCCGAATTAAGATGGTGTACAACAAGCGCGAGCTTCAGAAATCAAGTCAAGGTAGCTCCAATGAGAGGAAGAAAGGGTCCGGCATCCGGAAACACGGGTGAGTACGGGAGGGTAGCCCTTTACAGATTAAAATATCAGTTATTTTTAGGGTTCCATACCTCAAAAGGAAAAACGGAACTCTTATAAGATTACTTCGTCGTCCGCATGTCTGTCCGTCTGTCAATACCCTTTTTCTCAGAAACGCGTGGAGTTATCAAGTTAAAATTAATATCAAATGCTCAAGGCTGCAATCCCTTGAAGCAGTGAAAATTCAAACTTCTAAGTCAACGCAATCAAAAGATACGGATGTTTATATTCCGGAATCAAAACCGATAGGGTTATAGATATAGGATAAAAGGAGATGTGCCCTGGTAGTTGAAAAGGTATCAGAACTCCATGTCGTTAAGACGATCCCACTACCGCGCCGCTACTACACATGTAGTTGAGTAAAAGCAATAGATACAAAGTCGCGCACACACTTGCAATTCATAAATCAGAACGTACTACACAATCAATTATAAACGTTAACTCATCAAACATAGCAATGGATGATCACTCATCGTGCGTCATTCCAATATTTAAAATAAGTTGTTTTGGTGTATTTTTGGTGCAGGTATGTGTTTTCATGTATGTATGTATGTTTTGTGTATAAAATTGTAATGTGTGTTGTTTATGGACCTGGTCTGAAATAAATTTATTATTATTATTTCTTTTTGTCTTTGACATATTATCTCGAGACCCTGGGGTCCCGGACCTTTGAAAGGCGTACCAGGGGCCGAAGCCAACTCGCAGAGGCCCTTTAGACAATTTTAAATGATGAGGAGGCACCAACCGACGATTGTCCCTGTATGCACCATGCAAGTGCACCCAAGGACAACCCCCGGTTGGTGCAGGACTATTGCAGAACATGAAAATAAAATATACTGGGCTATGGGTGTGGGTGGCTATAGTAGATTAATTACCTTGAACTATGGAAGGTCTATGTCCCCTGCCTGACCAATGATAATATAATTCACAGATAAAATGGTAGGGGGTGACTTGCACACTCAGTAATGGGTCCCCGAAAACGGTCGCTAGCACATAGTGTCGTAGCGACAAGGGAGCAACATGTCCTGAGGTGCTTGTGAGGACTGGAGAGGTATTCCACGGCTATCGGGACAATCCCGGAAGTACGGTCAAGATCCCTACCAGCATCTTACTGAAATACTTCCTTCCTCCGAGCACGTTTGCTCTTGCGAATCTTCACTCAAGCCAGCCAATAAAGGCAAGAATGAGGTGGGAGCTCTGTTCCTCGTCAGTGTTCACTCCAGCCGGCCAATAAAGACAAGCCAGAGGTGAGGAACAAGACTTCTCCCGGGAGATAGGGTCCGTGGGGTTGCTACTGCCCAACAGCTCGCCACATGCTGCCCTGCGGGTTCCTGTATCTCTCTTGGTCTGGCTCCTCACCCTAGACCTGATCCGGCAAAGTAAACTCTTACGTCACAGACCGATGGGGTGATGATGGGGTGGGGGGTTGCGATGGGTAAAATTTATTATTACTATAGCGTGCATTTACCATGCACCGTACAACTTACTCACACAAAAACAACTCACACAAATTTTGAACATTCCGTGACGACACAGACACGCTTCCTTGCCACTTCTCCTGTTTTTTACATTTCTATGGATAGGGTACTTCCCGTTTACCTAAAATCATAAAATTTGACAACAATGTCATGTAGCACAAGTAAAGGAATAAATCCGAAAACCGTAGATTTTAGTTACATACCTACAAATTTGTCCGGAACCCTCGATGCGCGAGTCCGACTCGCACTTGACCAGTTTTTTAAAAAATTATTAAATGATAAATGATTTTATTTTGCAAGTCGGTTTGTATAAAACACTTTAAGGCCCGGCGCCCACTATCGGTGGGCATCGGGGCGGCTCGGTACAGCTAGGGCGCCTTACGGCGGCTTCGGGCTTCTTCGGGCTTCTTCGGGCAGCTTCGGGCGGCTTCGGGCGGCTTTGGGCGCCTGAGAGCTGCCTCGGCAGTCGTAAGCACACCTAAGGACGCCGTAGCTGATTTTGGGTAGCCTCAGAATAGTTCGGGTGGCAGAAACATCGCAGAGCAGTCGTAACGTTACGTGAAAACAGTTGTGCGTGTGTATTTATAATGGTGGATTGGGACTTAGTTCTCCTTGTAGTACATCTTGCTGAAGAAGAAGAGAAACTTGACCAGCCGAGCTACCGGAAGACCGCCTGGGCGTCCTTAGCCATGCTTACGGCTACGATGCAGCTCTCAGGCGCCCGAAGCCGCCCGAAGCTGCCCGAAGCCGCCGTAAGGCGCCCTAGCTGTACCGAGCCACAACAATGCCCACCGATAGTAGGCGCCGCGCCTAAAGGTGTACAAAACTCATGCATGTTAATAGACAATAATTTAAATACACAACTCTCAGCATCACGCTTACGAAACTGGAGCCTAACCAACGTAGTGCAGTCCCACACGCCTCTCTGTCCACAGCGGCGAGGGTGTTCGCGACATCGTGCAGTCTCACACGCCTGTCTGTCCACAGCAACGTGGGTGTTCGCGACATCGTGCAGTCCCACACGCCTGTCTGTCCACAGCGGCGCGGGTGTTCGTGCAGTCCCACACGCCTGTCTGTCCACAGCGGCGCGGGTGTTCGCGACATCGTGCAGTCCCACACGTCTGTCTGTCCACAGCGGCGCGGGTGTTCGTGCAGTCCCACACGCCTGTCTGTCCACAGCGGCGCGGGTGTTCGCGACATCGTGCAGTCCCACACGCCTGTCTGTCCACAGCAGCGTGGGTGTTCGTGCAGTCCCACACGCCTGTCTGTCCACAGCGGCGCGGGTGTTCGTGCAGTCCCACACACCTGTCTGTCCACAGCGGCGCGGGTGTTCGCGACATCGTGCAGTCCCACACGCCTGTCTGTCCACAGCGGCGCGGGTGTTCGTGCAGTCCCACACGCCTGTCTGTCCACAGCGGCGCGGGTGTTCGGGACATCGTGCAGTCCCACACGCCTGTCTGTCCACAGTCCCACACGCCTGTCTGTCCACAGTCCCACACGCCTGTCTGTCCACAGTCCCACACGCCTGTCTGTCCACAGTCCCACACGCCTGTCTGTCCACAGTCCCACACGCCTGTCTGTCCACAGTCCCACACGCCTGTCTGTCCACAGTCCCACACGCCTGTCTGTCCACAGTCCCACACGCCTGTCTGTCCACAGTCCCACACGCCTGTCTGTCCACAGCGGCGCGGCTGTTCGCGACATCTTGGACGCGGACGTGGCCATCAAGAAGGCGACGGCGCGGCGCCTGTCCACGGTGACGGTGCCGCAGCGCGCGCAGAAGATGCGCCACCTCGCCGTGCACGCTGTGATTTTCCTGAGCACGCGGCCTCAGCATATGCATGTCGGTCAGAACAGTTATCATTAACTTAGTGAAAAATGGTAGCTGGCCCTCATTTTGATTCCGTACATTTTTCAGTTAGTTTGTTCATTTAGTTTGTTCATGCGCAATACGCACTCAAGTTTCTTATTATGTTTGCTCTAGCTTCCCTTCTACTCGCGCTTGAGAATGGTCAAGTGCAGTGCTGGTCGGACCACTCGGCGGGTGGCTACCAGGGCTCGTTCCAGGCCATCCACACGGCGGGCGACTACGTGTCAGCTTTCGCCACCGATCTTGAAAACGAGTTCCTCTTCACCGGTACCACCATAGGATACATCAAAGTTTGGCTCCTGAGTAATTACCTCAGCGACAAGACGGTCAGTCTCTGCATGCTTATTTCTTGTACCAAAATACATACCTATCGTTTCACAGTTACTAAGTCAATATAATATTCCACCGTATCGAATCAGATCGGAAGTCCACCCCAACATATTTCGGTAGTGCTTCAGAAGTTAATAAGATTATGTTTTGGTGAAGGTTCATATAAACATGCCGCGGCTGCGCCTGATGTTCCCGTTCCTGTGGCGCGACCGTATCGAGGGACGCGCCAAGCGCTGCACGCGCGACCAGCCGCTGCCGCTCCTACTCAACAGCTACCGCGCGCATATGCGCTGCGTCAGCACCATATCCTACATCGACGAACACAGACTAGTCTTCACGTAAGCCTTACCAGGAGTTAGAAATCTAAAACACAAATGTTTCGATTGGCGGCATTTGGCAGTTATTATTTTTTTGAATCCCTTTGACTTTACAATGAAGCATAGCAAGACACACATTGATATTGCTAAGACTAAATTCGTACAAACAATATATGTATTTATTTGGTATTGCATACGTTCAGTGGCAGTTCAGACTACAGCGTCCGCGTGTGGCGTCTCTCGGGCGAGTACCTGCAGACTCTAGGCAGTTTCCTGCCCTGGACACTAGAGGTCACCCGCTTCCCGCCTGATGTCAAGAAAGTCGCCAGCTTTACTACGTTTAAGGTGAATGTACCGCCCACGTTCAGATAAAACAAAAACGTTTATTTAAATTAGAACGAACTTGTTTTGTACGTAGGTACCGGTCATAATCATACTTGGTTGACAAGCAGACGATTGTTACCAGAGTGTTGAATGTGTGCAGGTGTGGCGCGGGGGCGTCGTGTCGCGGTACGTGCCGGGGCAGAAGGTCGTGGACAAGCTGCGCGACATCACGGAGAACGAGCTCCGGAACAAGACCTTCGGCGAGCCGCCCGAGGAGCCGCTGCTCGGGCGGTATTTCGCTCTGCCAGCGCGGCCCGAGCGGCAGGACCCTATCGTGCTCGACGACTCTATGGCAACAGTGAGTCAGCCCTTAGGCTAGGCGCAAACAAACCACCGGCCACAGCTACCGGTTCCCCAGCAATAAGCAGTTAACGTGCTTTATTATACGTGTGGTATGGATTCGTCGCACACGTCTGGCCGTCTGGTGGCGGCCACCCGCTATAGCAATGCACGCCAACCCAGGCATTTGTTCCCACTAGTACAACCGAACTGTACCACCGGTGGTACTAGCGGGAAATTGTGTTCGATATAGTACCACTATTTACTTAGTGGTACTAGTGAGACTGTTTGTTCTCAACCTTTGTTCCTACTAGTACCTCCGAACTGAACCACCGGTGATACTAAAGTACTACGTGAAATCTCGTTCTCTATAGTACCACCATTTATATTAATTAGTAATAGTGGTACTAGTGAGACTGTTTGTTCCATAGATATCCGAGAGATATGCCTTTACTGCATATTTGTTCAAGTTCAAATGTCGTCACATTTTTACACTCCGGAAACTCCCACAAAAACAAAAGAAATAGATACGGTACACATGATCAAAAGGGGCGGCTTTTTTGGCACGCACACAAGAAAATAAGCATAACACTTTTATGCTATCTTATTGCACACATTCTCAAAAGGGGCGGGCACTAAAAAAAATATCGATAAAGTCACTGAATGCACACATGCAATTCTGGCATCAACTAGGGAAGAGGGGTTAGTATAAATATTTGATCGATAAAAATATCGATAGAAAACAACTACAAAAAAGAGGTGTTTATGGGTAGTGTATTTGGTATTATTTTTTTTCCTTTTCAATGTGGGGTATTAAAAACCAATAAAACCAAATCATGTAAAAATTTGCAAATGACATTTAAGTACCTAAATAGTTTCTTTAGTTTCTCTCTTATGTAAAATTAATACTATTTAACTATCGATCATAAAACAACAATTCAAATAACGTATCGAACATCAAAAAATAATCTTTTTTTTAAATAACCAGGTTTTAATAATTAATTACAATCTAGCCTATAAGACTAAGAAGCAATTTTAATCTAACAAAATTTTTCACGTGATCATTATTTTAAAACTTAGAATAGTGTTGATTGTTGGCACTTTACACAAGTCCGTTCCACTTTCTTAGAGTTGGATATAATGATGACATCATATCAATAAATGGACAATACATGTTTTAAAAACGCATGTCTAGTTCCTGCCTTTTCTTTTTAACGCACGCTTCCCAGCGCAGTTTCACGTTAAGTGTTATGCTGAATTATTAAGCGGTCGGTCAGTCAGAAAGATGAAGCTAGTTGCTCATTCCAAAGCGTAGTAGGTACCTATGGAGAAGAATGGGCAAGAAACTCCACTCACTCACGAGAAAAATAACATATTGATTCTGATGATCGGATAATTGAAGCTGAAACCGAATTTAATCATTTTAACCAACAAAACCTTTACATTCTTAACCTACCTATAGAGATGGCACCTGCACTTTAATAAAGAAATTAATAGATATTCTAATTTTAATTGCAAAACAAAAGTAAACAAAAAACAAACTTATCTTTCGGCCAAAGTATAAATAAAATAACAATGTTTACTTGCGAACTAGCGAAGTTTCTCTAAAAAGTGGCCAATACAAATTTCTGCCTTTGTGCATTATTTATCCGATCATCAGAATCAATATGTTGTTTTGCTCGCTTTGGTTGTGAGCTTTTATTGAAATAATATTGGTGCCCACCTTCTAGCAGCACTTTCCACGCCCTTTTTTTAATTTTTAGGTCCGTCGCATTCATAATTGCGTAAATAAAATGCTAGATAACTTAAAAACTTTAGTTACACCAGTACTCGGGATTTTTTAAATTTTGTTATTGTTGTTATTTGCAATATAATAGTAGTGTAATAGTATTTCTATTTATATAGTGAATGAATAATAGTGCAGTGTTAACGGTGCTATACATGAACAAAGTGTTTTATCAATTATCAGACCCTAAGAAAGTGCTACGAAACTGTGTAAAAGTGCAAATTGACACGATTCTTAGTTATAACATAATCTGTCTGGTAAAATATTAAGTTAGAGTTAAATTGCTTATTAGTCTGTTAGGCTAGATTGTAATCAATTACTAAGAACTTTAGTTCTTATTAATAAAGAAAAAAAAAAAAAATTGCAATAATATTATGTTGACTTTACTTTGATTAATGTTTGTCTGTGGTTTTATACGGAGTTTGTAAGTGGATATCTATGGAACAAACAGTCTCACTAGTACCACTAATACTACCTAATTGATATAAATGGTGGTACTATAGAGAACGAGATTTCACGCTAGTATCACCGGTGGTTCAGTTCGGAGGTAGGTACTAGTCGGAACAAAGGTTGAGAACAAACAGTCTCACTAGTACCACTAAGTAAACTGTGGTACTATAGAGAATTTTTTTACCACCGGTGGTACAGTTGGGTGGTGCTAGTGGGAACGAACGAACCCAGGAGGTGGCTACAGCCACCGGTCGCTGAAGCCGGTGTCTAGTGCGCGTTTACCTTTATTCTCAATAACGTTTTACGTAGAGATTGATTTCATGAGAGTTCCATAGCTGTTAGAAAAAAATTTAACACGGCTCATATTATTATACAATATCGCATTATAATCCATACTATCATATTATAAATTCAATAGTAACTCAGTCTGTATGTTACATATTCACGCCTAAACCACCGAACGGATTTCGATGAAATTTATCAAGGAGATGGATGGCATCCTGGGGGAGGACTTAAGCTACTTTTTGTCCCGGTAACACGTTCCCGTGGGATAATTTCAGACATCCACGCGTACGAAGCCGCAGGCAGAAGCTAGTACTTAATTTGATGATCACCGAAATCCTCCCATGACGAAAGTCGACCGAAAATAATGAGTGTCGTGTGTGTTGCAGATCCCGCTGTACACCCACCTCCGGATGGCATCGACGGTGCCGGTGCGGCGGCCGCCCACGCCCGAGCTGGTGCGGGAGACGCGGCTGAAGCGCATCCTGCTGAAGAAGAGGCCAGACACGGAGCGCCAGCTGACGCTGCCTCCCGAGGGCACGCAGCCCGACTTCGCGCCGGACCAGCACGAGCCGAGCACCTCGCCGTGAGACATACAGGCTGATTTTTTAAAGACCAGCCAAATTTAAGGATGTGGTACAGACCATCAAACTGAACAACTTTCTCCATGGGACAAATAGCGTGATCGCGAAAATTTTATCAACTGTCCCATAGAAAACTTCAATACCTACTCGACCTAAATGTATGGGACGGCTGAATTTTTATTCGCGATTACGATGTTGGTCCCATGGAGAAAGTTGTTCAGTTTGATGGTCTGTATCACATCCTTAAATTTGGCTGGTCTTTAAAAAATCAGCCTGTATAGTCCCTGTTATTATTGATTCTGACCGGACATTATTCACTGCTGAAAAGTATGTGCTATATTTTTTTTTTCAATTTAAATCAGCTTAATTTATTTAGCAAGCATTAAGGTTTGTTTTTTGTAGACTCATGTACAACGACGATGTATGTGCAACGACGGAATAAAATGCATTTATTCTTTTTTTGTGTTTTATTTAGGCTGCCCCGCATAATAAAGTTGTCCTCCTCTACACTAACAATGTCCACTGCGATCGGACACGAAATCCAAAGATTTGATAACTCTATGCTTGCATTCCGGTGGTCCCCGCTACAAACTGTAGCGCGGACTACCGGACAATGCAAGCATAGAGCTGTGACTGATCAGGGGACTGATCCAATAATGAAGAGTTGGAATCAAGGCGTCAACTCATAACATTCAACTTAAAGTTGCATTTTAAGTTTATGCAACTTTAAGTTTATGTTTTATCTTCGTAAGAGCTGAATTTTGACGAATATGCCTATATCAATAATCAACATACATATATAGGTATATGTATATTTAGGTTGAGTTGGCGCCTTGATTTCAACACCTCACTATTGGATCAGTCCCCAGATCAGTCACATTTTGCACAGCCGAGTTCTACCCACCCACTCCGCAAACAGAATCATACGAGTACACTCGAAATGTAGTAAGTAGTAAACCATTACCATACCGATGCCAACGAGATTAACATTGACACTGCTATTGTCTTGCAATAATCACCATCAAGGTCTATAAAAATATAAATTATACTTTGATAATATTATTGTTCTCATTTAATATTCATTTATTAACAAAAAAAAAGCCATGGGTAGCGAACGAGAAATTAGGTCTCTGTTATCTTTATGTTCGAAGTCGGAAGGAAGCGCTACAGCGTTGAGACCAGGATGCCGAAACGTGGCCCTGCACGACCGCTGCAGCATTGAGGATATGCTGAAGATGAAGGAAGCCTTCCAGGAAGCAGTCAATAACGAAATGTTGCCGAACGAGTTCAGGGACTTGCTGAAGACCTTGTTGAATGTGGAGTACGATGATGATGAATTTAATATAATGTTTTTAAAGGTAATAAAAATAATTTAAAGCGCCGTCGTGCAAAGATCGCGTCGTGCGTCGATGAAAAGACATATTCTCAGACAATATTTTGTAGGCGTTCGGATAAACTTCAGAGAATTCGATTGATAAACAAATTGACTATCAACCTTAGAAATACTAAAGTTACCTGAATGACATAAACTAAATTGCTTAACATAACGTCACGCTGGTTTTCCCCGAAGGCTTAGAAAGTGGTGTACGTACGGTACATCCACATTTCGCCACAAATAACACCAACCAAAATTGTGGTAGCCAAAACAAAGAATAACTTTGCAACTAAAACGAGTAAACTAAAACAAGAACCCGTTAAATATGATCATTAGATGAATACAAGTCGCACGGGCAAGATCGACTGGGAGGAGCTGGTGTCCCACCTGATCCTAGGCTACTTCAGCAACGACGCGGAGAACCAGCGGGAGTCACTGCAGCCGCCTATCCTGGGCCTGCCCGTCGTGATGAGTTCGGGACATAGGCATTGTATATCTAGGATATGCTTTTGTCCAGATGTCGAAAAGGTTCTTAACTTTTCAAATCATACTAATATTTACATGTAGGTACGTAAACAGTCTGGCTGAGTGATCAGAAGCTTGTTTTATCTCTAGGTAATTCAAAAACTGTTAAATAAAATCAAACCAAAATAAATAAAATTAAGTGGAAACATATCTAATAAATAAATCATCAAAAGAATATAATTTAAAAAAGTAAGAATGATGATGATGTGATGTTAATGGAATGGTTGGTTCGACTGAAGGTTATTTCTTAATAATTTGACCTACTTAATATACCTGCTAATCATCTGACACAGGATCGTGGTTGGTTCGACTGAAGGTTGTTTCTTAATAATTTGACCTACTTAATATACCTGCTAATCATCTGACACAGGATCGTAGCACGGACCCGATACAGGGCACATACATAACAGCGAGCCGCGACGGCATGATCAAATGGTGGTCGCTGGACATGAAGCTGTTGAGGACCTCTAACTCCTCCAGTCGTTAGTAGCAATTTCTAGAGACGGCCAAATAACGGGAACACCCAAATACTCCGAAATATTTTATTCCGAATTTCGATGTTCCGATTTTCAAAAGTCCGAATTGAAAATGTTTATTATTAAAAATCACGACATTTATTTTACTGAAAGTCGTAAATGCGATTTGATAGTTTTCCGATTTTCATACGTTCGAAGAATCAAATGCTTGAAGGGTTCTCGGTCCGAAAAACGACATTCCGATTTTCAATACTTCGAATAAACTACTAAAATTAGGATTCTGAATCACTTTTCCGAATTTTATTTGTGCGAATTTCATTTTATCGGAAACTATTGACCGACGTCTTTTTTGATATATGCATTATTTGACATCTATTTTTAGATGTGATGTGTTTGTTATTGTATTTTTTTGTGTGTTTTTTGTGTGGGGGTGGTGTGTGTGTGTTATTTTGTGATGTGTGTTTTTTTATTGTGTGTGTGATGTGTTTTGTTTTTTTAGATGTGTCATAGGTATTATTTTGCCGAACTATATTTCGCCGATTTACCAAAATAACTTTTTGCTATTGACCGAAGCCTCTTGAAATGTTTTAATTAGCCAAATGATTTATTTGCCATAATTTTCACTACACTGAAACAACATTTTACGGAATATTATTTAGTTACAAATATATAGCCGGTTACTTGGTAGCATTTTCAATATTAAATAAAAATACTGTCACAAAAAGTCAACATGTTGTGCTACAAAATTTAGTGACAGAAACGAATCACTGCAAAACCGACTTCACGCATTCTTGTCTGTCCTACCCTAGAGTGTAATTTGAGCACGCGTAGGCGCGCAGGGGTGGGGCGGCCGGTGAGCTGAGGAGCAGGTGGTGAGCGTTAAAACCATCTGCGACGATAAGCTCGCGTGGGGCCGCCCAAACCCCGCCGCGCCGGAGACGTGACAGAAACAATGCTTGCTGCATGTTGCATGCTTGCTTGCATGCTGCATGCCTGGTTGCATGCTGCATGCCTGCTTTCATGCTGCATGCTTGCTTGCATGCTGCATGCCTGCTTGCATGATGCATGCCTGCTTGCATGTTGCATGCTTGCTTGCGTGCTGCATGTTGCATGCCTGCTTGCAGGCTGCATGCTTGCTTGCACGGTGCATGCTTGCTTGCATGCTGCAAATCCCCTGTATTATTGATGAATCACTTCACTTCATTTTTACAAGGCGTTTTTATTTCGGAATTCTATTAATCGGTATTTTAATAATCGGAATTCGTATTTTTGATGTTTCGTATTATCATTAAGTCGGACTTTTTGTTAGTCGATCTATTCAAACTCGGTATTTTGAGAATAGTAATTATAAACGTTAGGAATATTGAAATTTAGGAATTATAAAAATAGGAGTAATATAAGTTGGAGTTGTTATATTCGGAATTTAGAACCATTCGGAATTATGAAAATCGGTATTTTGAAATTCGTATTTGTGACTGACGGAATAAAGTTTTTCGTATATAAGTAGTGTACCTCCAAGTAACGATACCTGTTCTATCACATATGACTTGATAACTCCCTTCCACAGCCCACCTGAAGGTACGCAACACGTGGGTGACGGACATGGTGTGCATGCCGGATGTGAACATCATCGTCACCAGCTCCACGGAGCGGGATTTGCGCTTCTACGACTGCACCGCCAAGACCTTCACCTTGAAGATTGTCATCACCAGTTGGGAGTACATGGCAAGAGATCACGTTGATTGTAGTTGGTCCCAAAAACATGTTTAAAAAAAAATCTATGATACAGATTAATTAGCGAATTGACTACCAAATTAAATTGTCTGTACATTTCAATTCCAACTGGACAGAGGACAGAGGACAGAGGACAGAGGACAGAGGACAGAGGACAGAGGACAGAGGACAGAGGGCCAAGTAACTTAGTGTCATTCTACTTAACACTCAATTTTGTATAGTTAAACAGGAACAGTCTTATGTACAGTCAGGGACTGTACATAAGACTGTTCCTGTTTAACTCTAATATAGTCATTAAGCTTTGGCAGCAGATTCAACTTATGCCATAACTAGATAATAATATAGTACCAGGCAAGCCGTCACCATGAAGTTATTGTTTTTACTGGTCATGTGTACAATTCTACCCATAATTTCCCAGATCTGTACGATGCACTATCACTTTAGCTTGGACATTGAGGAGAAGTGCAAGCTGATCTGTGGTGACGTGGGGGGCAACGTCCGGGTGCTGCTATTCTCTCCGGTGCTGCGCGGGCCTTTCAAGAACGAGCCTGGTCGTGGCCTGAGAATGCTACGGCATGTAGATTTGCAGAGACGGGTGATCATAATAATCACAATATTTTCTGTTTTTTGTTAATGGTGCTTCATCATGGTGAAACATTTTTCGAACGATGTTTGCGGTAAGAGCTGACTGGTAGAAATCGTCACGTGAGGAAAGAGCGTTACGTTCCCTCCGTGCGGCTTTCTCTCGCAAAATTGTGTTACGCAATTAGGGTGCAGGTCTTGAAACAGATATTGACAGAATCATTGATGTATTATTAAATACTTTACTTTTTTATTATATATTTTTTTCTGTTTCCAGCCACACATGCTTCCAGAGATGCACTTGGTAGAGCTGCCTCGCATCCACAGGGAGTGGGTGCGGCAGGTGTCATACTACGAGTCGCTGCACTGCGTGATGTCCTGCGCCACCTGCCCCGATTCTCTGCTCATGTGCGACATGCGCGGCTCCGACACACATTCACGTAACATGTTCCGAGTTGAAAAAGTGAGGTTTTGTGCACGCTGTTGTCTTCACTGTTGCCCTTTATCATTCTTCCGACATTCCATTCTTACGTCAGAGTTGTTTTCACCGCTAGGTTGTCGTTTATCTTTAACTGTGGTGAATTGCGGCTCATTTTCAGCCGTGGGAACATTATAAATAGGCTAATTATGCTGTTACTTATCGAAATATTTTTCAGGGTATACAATGCTTTGGGTTCAATGAGGAATCGCACATACTGGTGACGGGGGGACCCGACTGCGTGGTCCGAGTGTGGAATCCGTTTGTGCCAACCAAGGCCAATGTGACCTTCATCGGGCACCACGCCTGTATCATCTGCATCGTACTGCAGAATAACGGACAGACCATCTACTCGTTATCTAGAGATAGAACTATCAAAGTGTGGGATGTGCAAAGTCAAATGTGCATTCAGGTAAGAGGGACTTTTATATTACTTTCAATAAAAAAATTGACGTAAATCGGGCCATATTCATACAACCTAGCAGCCACCGAGGCGATACTTGTTGTGTCTGTCTGTCTAAACGACCAATGTGTACAACATGTTAACTAAGAAAGTAGTTAACTTCTCTTTATACTACAAGTTCATCATTCATTAGATAAAACAATTTTTTTGCAGGTGTTAGAAATTATATATGTACATATGTATATATGTACATATGTATATGTGTATATATGTATATATGTATATATATATATATGTATATGTATAAAGTATGTCATACTTACTTCTGTATTATAGGTTCATGTACATGATATTTAAGATAAGGGCTAGGAATTAATTAAATAACACATTATTTTGGATGTAAATAAACTGTAATCATTGAACCAAATAAAGCATATTTCTGATAGGATCTTTTATAATATAACCATTTAGGTACAAAGTTACACTTAACATAGATGTACTCACATAATAATAATATTAACCGTACATTATATACGGCACATAATTTTACTACATACAAACAAACATAATTTATACTTATCTCGAATATACAGCAGAGTGGTGAGGTGGTTACTGTCCCGTGATCGCCGAGCAAATGAATGTCTGGCTGTCGAGAGATCGCGTCGCCCCCGCAAGGGGGCGAGGCGAGCGGTACCGGGGCTATGCCCCCCGGCCGCAGAGCGCTATGCGGTGGCCCGTAAATACGGGCCCCTCATGTTGTTCGCTCAAAGGCTTTTTGGCCTGTCGGGCGCGCGTGAGTTGCGCGCGCCCGTATGAGTAGTTGCTATGTGTATTTCTGTAGGCGCGCCGCGGCGCCGACTCACGGCGCCGCTTTCTTCACGACACCTCGGCGGTCAGTCCCCGCCAGGTGAGACCCCCAGTTACCCGGGGGAGGCCCAGCGGGGGACGACCAGCGACAGAGGTGCCGACTCGACGCTCCTACAGAATATAGGTGTATTGCTCCCGCCCGTCCCGTATCCAGAGCCAGCCGGTTACGTTCCGAGCTAAGGAGCAGTCGTGTGTGTGTGGGCGGTATTGTTTTGTGTAACACCGCCCAGTGTCTACGCGTGTCGCGGCCCGCGCTACGCCTACGCGTGTGAGTTCGGTGTCTGTGTAGTAAAGGTTGTCTGCGTTCGCTGCGCAACATGCCTATATTAACTTAGAACACGCTACGCAGCGAGTGTATATTATGTGTGTAGAGTTCAGTTGAGTCTAGTGAGCCGCGTGTTGCCTGGATGCGGCTCACTAGAGGCGTCAGTCCGGTGTTGTGGAGTCGTCGTCCGCTACCAGGTCACGGGGCAAGGGTTTCGCGTCGGGGGGGCGCGCGTGCCAGGGCGCAATGTCCTGGACGTGTGGCCAGGTCGATGCGTCGGCACGCGCGAACATTCCCTTCGCGAGGCGCCGCACGAACTCATCCAGGCTCTCGATCCCGAGGTCCCGCTGGATGACATCGTTCCTCACGCAGCGAGGAGCGTCTAGTATGGTCCGCAGCGCAAGACTTTGTTGCGCGCGGAGCGTCTTTCGGCTCGACTCGCTCGTGAGGGCGAACCATGCCGGGGCGGCGTACGTCAAGATTGGGCGTATGTACAACTTGTACACGCCCAACTTGACGCGCGCCGGGATGCGTGACGAGAGCACTGGTTTGAGTAGGTGGCGGGCGACCCTACCCCGTGCGGCGACCGAGCGGACGTGCGGCCCCATCGTGAGCCGACGATCGATAGTCAGAATGTCTGGCTGTAGTGCGGCAACCATTTATAAAGGAATACCCCTACTACTCGGCGATCATAGGACGTCAATTGAATCACTGTCTATTTTAAAATAACGTTCTTAAAAATCAAAGTATGCCATTACAATATTTTAAAGGATGTAAAATGCCTATATTTAATAAATTACTTATAGAAATAACATTACCTAATTAATACAACTTGTTTATAATAATCAGTACAATGACAACTTGTTTATAATATTTAACACGGCCATACTGATAGTGCTTCGTTCTCGAAGTACAAAAACAAAAAAAAAACAATATTCATAAACTGATTACATAGTCTCACATTTCTACTTTATATCAATAATAGTCTAATTCATAATCACCTTGCTTTAATCAATAATAATCTGACCTTACTGTGCAGACCAAACACCCGCAGTCAGTGAAGCGTAATCACCCGCAGCCAGTGAATGTCATACAACAGCTAAGGTTTCAAATTTTCAATCCATCCATAATAATAGGTATAATCACATAAAACAATAACTATAATAATATAAAAATGAAGAATAATTTATGGTAACATATCTTCTACAACAGCATTTTGTTCAGTCCACTCTCCAGGCCATAGGCGAAGTTTATCTTTTGCAACTATTATGTTTCTTAAATTACCAATGCCCCTTAATGAAAATCTGTCATTATCTAATATGTCCATAATTTCATAAGGTCCCTTAAATTTTTCTTTTAATTTATCATGTCGCCTATGGTCTTGGTTTACATAGATAGTATCACCTATGTTATAATTTATGTTATCTCTACGTGTTCGATCAAAGCGATCTTTGAATTTATCGGCAACAATTTTAAGGCGTTGATGTGCTAACTGTCGGTCGGCAGTTACATCTATAATCGCATTATCATTTTGTAATACCTCATCTAATCGAGCCTGAATACTTGGAATGTTAGAGTTCCTGCCAATGAGCAACCTAATAGGAGAAAAACCGGTTGATTGCTGTACAGTAGTATTTAAGGACAGTTGGACTTTCCATAAAACGCTCGGCCAATCTGACACATCAGTACAAGAAGTGCTTATCATGTTTGTTATTGTAGATACATATCGTTCAACTTGGCCGTTTCCCCGTGGGGTTCCGGTCGCTATCATGTGATGCCTAGTTTGCCACTGATCTAATAACTCTCGCAACTGTCTTGAACAAAAATTTGTTCCACGGTCGGTTATTATTAAGGATGGTGTGCCAAAGTCCGTGAGAGAACTCCGTAATACATTGACTAATTCCTCAGCACCCATTGTTTTTAAAGGTTTTAATATACTGAACTTTGTAAAACCGTCAATTATGAGAAGTAAGTGTTTATGACCACTGTTAGATAGTGGAAAGGGACCTGTGCAGTCCAAATGTACAGTATGAAAAGGTACTGGGGTTTTTTCTATGGGATGCAGCATTCCTTGTTTTGGTCCATGATGACTTTTCTTTTCGACACAAATTAGGCAGTGAGCTATATATTTCTTAATAAATTTTGACATGCCAGGAAACCAAAAATACTCGGATAATTTATGATAAGTTTTGCCAAAACCCACATGGCAATTCTCGTCGTGGAATAAACGAAGAATGCCGAGCCTACTTCCTTTCGGTATAAACAATTTAGGCGCAGATATTGAGTCACTTTTATAATGCAGTAAATTATTTCGCACCATGTATTGATTGGAATCCAATTCGCCCGTTCGAACCTTTTCTATAAGGGTTTGAGATTCAGAATCCCTATCTTGAGCTATTTCTAACCAAGATCGCGGTAAGTTTATTGGACTAACTAAACAATTTTGGGGCGGGTTAGATAAAACAGCAACAGTTTGAGGAGTAAAACTTGAAGTTAATTCTGGATTCCTACTAAGGTAATCAACATGACCAACGTACTGACCTTTTCTATACACAATTTCAAAACAAAAGTCTTGCATATAAGTCCACCAACGTGCCACTCGAGGCGAAATGTCCTTTTTAGTTGCCGTGGACTTTATAGCATTACAATCAGTAATAATTTTAAAACTTATACCCAACAAGTAAACGCGGAAGTGTTTTAATGCATTATAAACAGCAAGAGTCTCTAATTCATAGGAATGGTAACGGGTTTCGCAGGGGCTCGTTCTCTTACTATAATATGCAACCACCCGATTTGAACAATCATATTTTTGTAATAGTATAGCACCGAACCCTATGGCACTAGCATCTGTATGTAATTCAGTTTGTAAATCTGGATTAAAAATAGACAACAGAGGTTGCTTTGTTAAGTGAGTCAAAATATAATCACGAGCCATTTCTTGTTCCGATCCCCATTCCCATTTTTGATCATTTTTAACAAGTTTTGTAATGGGAGCTGTTCTAGAAGCAAACTCTGGTATAAATCGCCTAAAATAACTAGCAAGCCCCATAAATTGCCTAACCTGTTTTATGTTGGTTGGGATTGGAGAATTTACCAAAGCAGATACTTTTCTAGGGGTGGGCTTTACTCCTTCTTGCGAGATAATACGGCCTAGGTATTCGATACTAGTTTCAAAAAATTTACATTTGCTAAGATTAATTGTGAAACCGGCGTCAGTTAAAGCTTTAAGAGTTTGTTCCAAATATTCAAGCCCTTCTGATATTGTACTAAATGGGATTAGCAGGTCATCAATATAGACTAAAATAAATTTAAGATCTTTAACTGCTTTGGTAATAGCCTTTTGAAAAACTGAGGGACCATTACATATACCAAAAGGCATTTTCAAAAATTCAAAATGTCCGTCAGGTGTTACAAAAGCCGTATATTTCGTGGACTGTGGTTCAATAGCAATTTGATAAAACCCATTTTTCATATCGATGGCAATGTAATATTTAGCCTTTCCTAGTCGATCTATTTGGTCTTCGATAAGAGGGAGGGGGTATCGTTCTTTTTCAATAATTTGATTTAATGCTCTGTAATCTATGCAAAGTCTATCACTGCCGTCCTTCTTTTTCACTAGCAGAATAGGGCTCGCATATTCAGATTCACTTTCTTGTATGATTTTTTTTTCGAGTAAATCGTCTATTATTTGTTTAACCTTCTCCCTCTCAATCGGAGCCAAACGGTAGGGGCGATAGTTTATAATCTTATTTGTTTTTAATCGAATTTTAAGCTGACCTGTTGTTACTGTACTTATATTGTTGTCCGATATGAATATAGAAGAATACTTTTGGAATATATTGATTATATTATTTTGTAACGGCGAGTCTAGATGGGCAAGGGAAACCGTGAGGGAGTCTATATTTATACAAGTATTTAATGGTGTTTGAACTGATCCAATTATCAATTGTGGCACCTCTTTTTCTATCTTAATTAATTTAGTGCCTACAGAATCTAATATAATTGCTATATCAGGGTGCTCAACTGCGTTACGTCCGATTATACAATCGTAATGGAAATCTCTATCAGTGGCTACATAAAATTCTATATCAATACACAAATCTTGGAATTGTACGGGAACGTTTATTTTTGCAAAAACATGAAGTTTACCATGACCTATCCCATCTAAATACAATGAACACGGTACCAGATTAAATCCTAAGCGCTTTGCAACACATTCTTTAATTATGCTACAGTCAGCTCCAGTATCTAACAAAGAATCAATTTCGATACCGTTTATATGAATCTTAGTAAATTTGTTGGATAGTTTCCTAGATAGTCATTTAGTTTCAGCGGTATTAATGTTTTTACTTTGTTCACGTTGTTGAAAACGATAAAAGCATTTGTCAGGTGTATGACCCATCTTGTTACAAGTCGTACAAGCTACTCGATGAAAACATTTTTCAAAAGAATGACCCTCTTTCTTACAAAATGAACAAGTGATTTTAATTGTTTGCAAGTTTTTGGAAGAATTTGATTCCTTGTTGCTGGAGTGGGCTTCAATTTTTGGGCAACGAGCCATCAGGTGCCCACTTTTACCGCATGTGTAACATAATTTGTCTTCCTTATGTCCTACCTCAGTATTATGTTTATATCGCTTAGCATTGTTGGCACCGGAGTTTGTAGCTACCTCCAAAGGTCTCTTCTTAGGGGCTTTTTCATATGTAGAAAATAAGGTTATTAAGTCTGGTATGGAGCCTATCGAACTATTTAAGCTTGCCATTCTTACGTTGACTTCGCTAATTCCACCACAAATAAGTTCAATTAACTGCGCTTCCGTAAAAGCTACTTTGGTACAACGTAGCAGCCTAACTTTCTCCCTTGCATATTCGCAATATGTGTCAGCAGCGTCAGATGTATAAAGAATGGCTTTGGACACCTTTTCAGTCAGATTTTTCTTTTCTGGATATAAACCTACTAGGTCTTTGCGCAGGGCTTCCCAAGACCTTTCGGTTTCTGGTTCCCATGCCTCAAACCATTTTAATGCCGAACCCCGCAGGGACTTACCGGCTGTGGCAGCTTGCTGGATGCTAGTCCACTTGAATTCAGCGCCGAGTTTCTCTATACTTCTGCACCAACCCTCAGCACCGCTTTCATTTTTCTCCGGGTCGAAGACAGGTAAAGCGATGTCATCGTAGCGTCGATTTGAAGTTATTGCATCCCGAATGGCTTTCACCAGACCTTCCAGCAGTTGTGACGGCTCCATAACCTGTACATAAATATACACATATTATTTTGAGGAAATTAGTATATCGATCCCACTTCTGATGTTAGAAATTATATATGTACATATGTATATATGTACATATGTATATGTGTATATATGTATATATGTATATATATATATATATGTATATGTATAAAGTATGTCATACTTACTTCTGTATTATAGGTTCATGTACATGATATTTAAGATAAGGGCTAGGAATTAATTAAATAACACATTATTTTGGATGTAAATAAACTGTAATCATTGAACCAAATAAAGCATATTTCTGATAGGATCTTTTATAATATAACCATTTAGGTACAAAGTTACACTTAACATAGATGTACTCACATAATAATAATATTAACCGTACATTATATACGGCACATAATTTTACTACATACAAACAAACATAATTTATACTTATCTCGAATATACAGCAGAGTGGTGAGGTGGTTACTGTCCCGTGATCGCCGAGCAAATGAATGTCTGGCTGTAGTGCGGCAACCATTTATAAAGGAATACCCCTACTACTCGGCGATCATAGGACGTCAATTGAATCACTGTCTATTTTAAAATTACGTTCTTAAAAATCAAAGTATGCCATTACAATATTTTAAAGGATGTAAAATGCCTATATTTAATAAATTACTTATAGAAATAACATTACCTAATTAATACAACTTGTTTATAATAATCAGTACAATGACAACTTGTTTATAATATTTAACACAGGCGTTTTTCTGATCTTTGACCGTTTCAAGTATAACTCCACCTTAATCCCTTTCGTGATCTTCGGTAGTCCTACATCGAAATCCCGGGGGAACTGGGCGAGCAAAGCGAGCGTTCAATCATTTCTGCTGTGTACAACCAAGCGACGCGCCAGTTCATTCTCGCAAGCGTCAAGATAGCCATCGTGGTGCTGGACGAGCAGCTGAACCCGCTCCACACTGACGGCTTCACACATTCGCGAACTGTATGCAAGGTCCTCTTCAATCCACTGTTCAAGGTGGTCGTTACATGCGGCATGGACAGCTTTATCATCAACTGGGATCCTGTTACTGGCAAGTCTTTGAAATTTGGAACTTCATCTGATCATTAAGTGCTCTACCTATTGGATGGTTACAGATTTTTATTTTTATTTCGATTCTGCAGAAGAGAACGGAATGCAGTCCGTCTCGCGGAAATCATAGTGTTCAACTCAAATGTGTGTGCCTGTACAGGTAAACGCAATGTTCTGATCCGGGAGGCGCATGTGCACGTACTGCACGGTGAGGTGATTCCGGTGGAGATCACCGCCGCGTGTTTCGACCCCGGCTACCTGCTGCTGCTCACCGGTGCCAGGAGCGGCGAGCTCAAGGTTTGATAGCAGTGGTTCCTAGTTAACGTTATCTATACTATCTATAGTCCAGCCTTTCCGAAAGTGGGCGAACACATAACGCCCCATTGTGGGCGCTGCAGGCCTAAAGGGGGCGGTAAGAGACCCAGAAAAAAAATGGGGCGTTGTGTAGAGGCTTGGGGGGCGATTTGTAATTTCATATACTAGGAGGACTCTTAGACACCAACTGAGCTCTCGAATCTCGACTACAACATCAACTAATATTAATTAAGAGATTGCTCAAACTAACTAGGTTCGATATTTCTCTCCGCGTTGTTCATATATCTGTCCTGTTTTATTCATAAATAAGATAAAAATCATGTCAATCGGTCGCTCCGTTTCGAAATGAAAGTGTCTGTTGCCTTTTTATTTGTTTGTTTGTCAAACAAATAAAAAGGCAACAGACACACTTTCGCATTTTTAACCAACTTCTAAAAAAGGAGGAGGTTCTCAATTCGGATGTTTATATATTTTTTTTTTATGTTTGTTTGCGCATAGCACTGTTGCTTGACAACCGATTTGAAAAATTCTTTTTTTGTTGGAAATGGTATACTTCCCAAATGGTCCCATTTAAATTTTGACAAGATCTGATGATGAGTTTCGGAGACAGACAACGGAACTCTTCAATAAATGCCAGCAAATCAACGGCTAATTAACCTGTACCCTCTAAAGGGGTACGCAGATGTGTTCAGTATACCACGGTAAACCCTCATTTCTGTCAAAGTTTTTATTGGGGTACCTCTAATCTTGTAAGTATATACGAATTTGTGTGGGGTAGGTACAACTAAAAAGTGAAAAAAAAAAACAACCAACTTCCAAAAAAACACTGCAAAGAGAAAAATAACTTTTGCCGATTTGTGCATACCTGTATAAATCGGCTAGTTTCTAGAATACGTCTTGTTCTTACTTGTTGAGTACGATTGAGCGTCGAAGAATGAGTTATACGAGTTTATGCTTATTTGTCTTGTTCCTGTCGGTGCGAACAACCAACTTCCAAAAAAAACACTGCAAAGAGAAAAATAACTTTTTCCGATTTGTGCATACCTATATAAATCGGCTAGTTCCTAGAATACGTCTTGTTCTTACTTGTTGAGTACGATTGAGCGTCGAATGAGTTATACGAGTTTATGCATATTTGTCTTGTTCCTGTCGGTGCGTGCTGCTTACACAATCCTATATAAACAACGTAATATTTATTTTATTTTCACTTTCGGTATCACGCGTAATAGATAAGCAGTAGGTACTTAATTTCAACACTTACTTACGTATTTCTTAAAACAAAACAATGTCGGAAGTAAAAACGAAGCGATAGCAATACTGTGCGGAATATATTAAATTCGGATTCATTGAAAATCCCACAAACCCATCGTCGCCTTTGTGCCTTCTATGTCTAAAAACATTTTCGAATGAAGCAATGAAGCCTTCAAGACTGCAAGATCATTTGAATAAAATGCATCCGGATAAAAAGACAAGAATGTAGCACATTTTCAAGACCTAGAGAAAAAGCATAATACTCAGCCAAATGTAAGTCAAAGTCAAAGTCAAATCATTTATTTCAAATAGGCACATAAAAGGCACTTTTGAACGTCAAAAATAAAATTAAAATAAAATTGATTCTAGTCGCCCCTTCCAAAAGGTAGTTTTCGTATGGAGAAGAATGGGCAAGAAACTCCACCGTTACTCTTTTAAAATGTTTTACAATATTTTGCATACATTAATTACTTATATAATTAAATGTGAAGACGATGCACCTAAAAATAAAATTACTATACCACAATATGTAAAAGAATTAAAATGGATAAATGAAACCATGACATATAAATTAACTATGTGATAGATACATGGTGCTCACATATTCACAAGCATTCCAAAAGTAGACGATTTTCATAAATAAATAAGGATTAATAAGTCCGGGTGTGACTTTAAGTAATTATAGAATGTAAATCAATGTCAAAGAGAAAATAAAAAAATTATACAATTACATTAGCAACCAGATTGATTTTGTCTAGACTCTAGAGATTGTCCTATGGAGCAGGACCAGCATGTTTCCAAGCATTCTTATCTTGGATATAATCCTCTAATTTGTAATATCCTTGCTTACAAAGTGTAATTTTAATATAAGTTTTAAATTTTCTTTCATTTAATTGCAATATTTCACAACGTATTTTGTTGTAACACTTAACACAGTACCCCATAAAAGATGTATGTACTTTAGATAATCTGAAAAAAGGTGGATCTAATTTATCTTTATTTCTAGTATTAAAATTATGTATCATATATATAATAATCATATTTTTAATAAAATAATATATCACTTATTTTATTAAAAAGATGTTGATTTTTTCTTACATACATAATATTTTCAGAAATGAATTGGCAAGGTACCGTCATAATACCCTTTTAAATAGTTGCCTAAGAGATTCGCGGCGACGTAGATTGTAAATGGCTCTGACAGCTCTCTTTTGCAAAATAAAAATGTCAATGTCAGCAGCCCGACCCCACAGTAAAATGCCATATGACATAATACTGTGGAAGTAACTAAAATAGACCAAACGCGCGGTTTCTTCATGTGTTAATTGTCTTATATTTCTAACAGCATATGCGGCCGAGCTTAGCCGCCCCGCAATAGATGTTATATGAGGTCCCCATTGTAATTTCTCGTCTAGCGTGATTCCTAGGAAAACCATCTGATTAACAAATTCTAGTTTTTGACCATTCAAAATGATGTCACATTCGCTACTTCTAACATTAGGTAATTTAAATCTAAAGCATTTGGTTTTTTTTTCATTAAGTACTAAATTATTTACCGTAAACCAATCTTGGACCTGAAGAATAGAGTTATTCACGTCGTCAAGATTTTGTGACCGTCGGTCTATTTTAAAGATTAATGATGTGTCATCTGCAAATAACACCATCTTCGGTTGATTTTGAAGTAATTGGGGTAAATCATTAATATAAACTAAAAAGAGGAATGGACCCAATATCGAACCTTGAGGAACGCCCATTGTCATTTCAGAACCCAATGAGTTTACGCCATTTACTTGGACTTTAACCTTTCTATCTTTCAGGTATGATCTTAACAAGTCAAGTGTTTTCCTAATCCCATAGTACTCGAGTTGCATCAGAAGTGTTTCATGGTTTACGCAATCGAACGCCTTAGGAAGGTCGCAAAATATTCCAATAGCATCTTGTGCTTCTTCCCAGGCGTTAAAAATGTTCTTCATTAGGGTAACACCCTTTTGGTAAAGCCGTACTGGTGTTCGTAAAAGATGTAATTTTTATTAAAGTGACGTAACATGTGATTGAGCATCAACTTTTCAAACACCTTACTGAGAACTGGCAGAATTGACACAGGTCTATAATTGTTGGGTTCTTTACTATCACCGGATTTGAACAATGGAACTACTTTACTATGTTTCATAAGATCCGAAAAGACTTCTTGGTCAACACTGGTGTTAAATATAAAAACTAAACAGGGCGCAATGGTTTCGATGAGAGATCTACATACTTTTACAGACATACCTCACAGATCTTCTGTTGATTTAATTTTAAGATCCTTAAAAACTCTTATAACAGCCTGGGGGTTTGTATGCTGAAACCTAAGCTCCGAAGGGCATGCCTATACATTCCTTTTAAGTAAGGCAGCAGAAAGCGTGGGGGAAGAATTTAAAGCTTCAGTAGTTTTAAGGGGAATATTAGCAAAGAAGTTTTCAAATTCCTGAGCTATTTCTACATCTGAATTGATGGGGCCATGTGCAGTCTCTAAATTAAATTCACTATTTCGCTGTTTTTTCCTACCTGTTTCGTTATTTATTTTGTGCCAGGTAGTTTTTATTTTATCATCAGCTGATTTTATTTTATTGCTTATATAGAGCTTTAGCTCTTTGGCACACCCTTTTATAAGTTTTTGAATATTTTGCAACATACTGATGAAAGTTTGTATTTATCATAAAGTTCAAAAAAAAATTCCCTGCTTTTACGAATACCTGGAGTAGCCAGTCACTGAATAAAAACTTTGTGAAAATACTTTTAGTTTTCAGTGGAAAAGTGTCATAAAATTGTGCGTTTAATAGTGAGAAGAACTTGGCGTAGAACTCATTGGGGTCATCTATATTATTAAAACTCTGATCACATAATTTACTGGCCAAAGAATTATTTAATTTCTCTAAATTTTTACATGTAATTAGCCTAAACCTTAATTACATTTTTTGTAAAGGCATGTAGGAGCTAAATGTTATTATTTGTCCATTGTGATCAGATGGCAACTTATTTACAATTCGTTTATGTAAGTAATCTCAATTACAAAAAATATTACTATACAAGTGGCAGAAGAAGCTGTCACTCGGGTTAGTTCCATAAACACATTTGACAAATCAAATGATCCAAAAAGACTCAATAATCTGACAGTATTCGAGTTATTTCCCAATAAATTAATATTAAAATCTCCACAAACGATTATTGACTTACTACTAGTACTAAGCTTCTTGAACACATCTTCTATTACAGAATCAAACACCGACAGATTCTGGTAACTAGGAGGTCTGTATACACATACTATAACATGCTTATCGAGCTCAACACAGGACAATTCAATGATGTGTTCAACAGACAGCCCGATGATGTCTTTACGTTCTTTAGATTTAATAGAATTTTTAAGTAATATTAATGACCCGCCGTGTATCATACGTTTTCGGCTGAAATGGCTCACAGCTGGAATGGTACACAGAGCTCATGCTTAAATTTATTTTTATTTCTAGGAACTACATTTCGTTTGGTTATATCTTTGTGTTTAGTGAAATATTTCGGATGTTGTTGTACAAATAGGCATAATTCTCTAATGTACATACACGGTAATGGCAAAATATTGTACTTTTTAAACAACGGTTTACAACTATCCGTACACCAGGCTCCACATATTGCACGTACACATCCTCCAAGTCCAGCCTCCAAGTATGTTGGCATTGTAGGTGGATCCTCCTTCGTACAATATGACGATTCACAATCAATCACAATGTTGTTAGTATAACTATGCAACACAGATTTGTCACTAATACTAGAATTTGTTATATTAGCTGGTTCATATTATATGCTATCAACATAGCAATCAGATGTCTACATTCCCTAGACAGAGATAAAGTTCTCGGAGTTAACTTAAAACCACTAACAAACTTGTTAGTGTCAAAATACAATAATATGTCACTACAACAACATATCAGCCTGTAATTAGTATTATTCAACTTATAAATGTAATTATTTTCATTATGTGATAAAGTATCAGAGTCAGGAAAAGCATACAACATTAGCTTTCCTATTTTTAACTCTAATAAGGTGTTTACACCATCCACTATGTCCTTTCTGGTAATACCAGTGCTATTACCTAATAGCAAAACCATAGTAGAATATTTATCTAGGTTTGTGTTGGCAATTCTTTTAATCATTTGGTTAAAACTTATGTTATGATAACTATGATTGGTAAAACTATGGCTAAGGTAATTGAGTAAAATTGTTCCAAAGCCAGAACCTAACTCGTCAGAAAATAATATTGATTTCTTTATCTGTGAGGTGTCTGCTGGAAGAGCCAATACTGGAGGGGACAAGTCAGACTGAGGCTGAAGAGGTGTTGGTTGGTTAGCACAGCTGCATGAAAGATCATTAGTCAGAGACTCAAACATTTCAGCATTGCTCTTCACCAAATCCAGTAGGTCCCCAGCCTCAAACAAGCGGTCACTTAGTTGTCGTTGTGAAGTTTCATAGTTTTCAAAAATATCCTTCAGCAAATGCTCCTTGTGTAATATATCATTATAGAGGAGCTGCATATCAGTATCAGTAGCAATTCAAGTACAATACAGTACAGGAGTGTAGCAATTCAAAACTATTTTTGGCGGCTGCTAAGCAAGATGACGACGGACTTCGAGTTTCGTACAACATCTCTTTGTTAATTGCTCAAAAAGGCAAACCACACAACATCGGAGAAGAGTTAATTTTGCCAGCAATAAAGGATAACTAATGTGCTTCAAAAACCGGCCGCAATTATTATCCGAAAAATTCCTTTGAGTAATAATTCTGTGCAAAGACAAATTGATGAAATGGCTAAAAACATTGAAGAATCATTGTGCAATCATCTGAGGACTAGTCAATTCTCAATTCAGCTCGACGAGTCCACTTTACCAACTAATGAAGCATTGTTGCTGTCTTACGTGAGGTTTATTGAACATGAGAAAATATGTGAAGAACTGTTGTTTGCTAGAAATTTAGAGACCGATACAAAAGGCAAAACCATATTCAATACATTGGAAAAGTTTTGTGATGAGAAAGAGATTCCCTTGAAAAATATTACATCAGTTGCTACGGATGGCGCTCCTGGCTATGACAGGGTGCCATAAAGGCTTCATAGCGTACTTAAAAAATAAAAATCCAGATTCCTTGCTGTACATTGCGTTATTCTTAGCCAACATTTGGTTGCTAGAAATTTAAGTGAACGAATATTTCAATCACTGCAATATGTCATCAAAGCAGTCAATAAAATCCGTAACAGTTTTTTGAATGATAGATTATTATAGATTATTTCATCAGCTTTGTGTTACTAATGATAGATTATTTCATCAGCTTTGTGTTACTAATGACGAAGATTTCAACCGTTTGGTGTTTCATACTGAAGTTCGTTGGCTATCAAGAGGCAATTGTCTGACCCGATTTAACAACCTGTTTGTGTTTCAGACCTGTATAAATTGTTCAACGACATGAATCTCCAACTAAATTTAATTAAAACAAAAAATGTCGTTGCTGCTTTCGCAATTTTCCGAATTTATCAGTATCCTGCAGTAACGACGACTTGTTTGCCTACTGCCAACATTTGAAAAACCTCCATATTAACTTCACCGAACGATACCAGGACATTTTGAACTTGGAAATACCAGACTGGGTGTTGGATCCGTTTTCAAATGTCAACACAGCAATATCTTTTTGACGTTCAAAAGTGCCTTTTATGTGCCTATTTGAAATCAATGATTTGACTTTGACTTTATCACCTCGGATGGAAGAAGAACTTATAGAATTGACAACGAACGAGGAAATAAAAATCAAGTTCAAAAATGGCTGGTAGCTAATAACCCATAGAGTATTTTGACCATAGATTTGAAGATTTTGCTGCCAGTGGCAGCTATTATGCCTTATTTTTTGAGCTATATATAATACATACTCATATCTTCTTTCGTTTCGAAGTTATGACGTGAGCAGCAGGGGGGAGCTTACACACACGTTATTGATCGTAGCTTAAACACTTTTTAAGTATTATCGTTCAGTTTTTCCTTTCTTGTGCAGCTAATATGCCTTATTTTTCTGACTATAGTCCAAAACCCTAACCTCAATGGTTTGCCTGTATTGAATGATTCCTCATTCAATACAGGCAAACCATTGAGGTTAGGGTTTAGGATAGGTAGGATAGTAGGATAGGTAAGATAATACTTAAAAAGTGTTGAAACTACGACCAAAAACGTGTGTGAGCTGGAGTGACGTCACCCCAGCTGGAGTGACGTTACCCCAGCTGCTCATGTCATAACTTCCAAACGACAGAAGATATGATTCTGTATTATAGCTCAAAAAATAAGGTATAATAGCTGTCATTGGCAGCAAATTTTTCAAACCTCTGGTCAAAATACTCTATGAGTACCGATAACATGTGTGAGCTGGAGTGACGGCACCCCAGCTGCTCATGTCATATCTTTCGAACGAAAGAAGATGTGATTATTTAGTATAGTTAAAAAATTAAGGCATAATTTTCAAATCTCTAGGCCTTGTAGTTTCCACGTAATAAACAAAAAAACAATTTCCGCGCCAAAAAATCAAATTATTACTTCGGAGGAGGTAAGGAGCGGCGGTGCCGTTCACCACCACCAGTAGTACACCTGCAGTACTACCCTCTTAGCACGTTCAGTGGCTCATAACGTATTTTTCATAATTACATAATTTCTTCCACTGGAGCAGTTATACATAGGCCGACCGTTTAACTGAGACGTTGCCTAAAGCAGCTGCGCGGTACGGGAGGGGTGATAGTTATCACAATTGGTCGAATCCCTGAGCTCTCGCATCACGTCACCACACCCCTCCCGCACCGCGCTGCTACCTCAGGCAACGTCTCAGCCTATAATAATACGTCAATAATTCCCCGTACCATCGCCATTTCATACGACTGTGACAAAGAATGACTGTTGAAGTTTGAACTTATAGAGACTCTGCATTGGATGAATTGTGTATTATACGTCCACATTTTGATGGAACTAAATAACCTAGTGAGCCGCAGTAACGACAAAATATCTTTTTAAATTATTGGCGTTACTTTTTGTCTATTGTTTAGGTGTGGAACTTCAATACAGGTGTGTGCTTAAGACAGATGTCCATCGACCACATGTGCGAAGTCACCGGCTGCTTCTGGGTGGAGGGCAGGTGAGCTGATGAGTTCTGCTTCTCGACAAACACTCGAAAGGCGAAGTGTAAGGGCTTCACAAAACACTATGTCGTTGATCAATTATTCGACTGTAGGACTTGGAATTTTTAACGCAAGCTTTGTTTTGTTGCCAATCATTACGTTATCAATCTAGGTACTTACTTATTTTTCCTGCACTGTTTACTTTCGTTTAGTCATTTTTAATTCCTGAAACTCAACCACAAAGGTTTAGAATTTTAGCGGTAGGTTGGAACCGCCACGTGGTGGAGTTTGAGGATACCGGCATGGCAATGACTGGAAAGAGTTGGGAGACTCGTCACACGGAGGACGTGCTGGCAGCCGCCGTGCGTCCCCCCCTCACGCTCGCCACTGCTAGCTACAACTCAGAACTTGTGCTGTGGAAGCTGGAGACCGGTCAGCCTTACAGGTGAGCAGCTCAACACATAGGTACAGGGAGTCGGTAGCAGGACACATGCGCTAACTCATTTTACCAGCGAATAGACAGATACGCTCCAGATTCTTATGTGAAAGCCGTATTGTGCTAAAAAAATTGCTGTCATGTTACATCTAGCAATTTAAGGAGTTTTTATAAACAAACGAATTAACAAACAATTTCATTTTTAAGTATGATGGTGTTTAGTGATTGTATGTACCTAACTAATACCTAATATAAGCTACATCCAGGCGGTTCTCGTGCACGCAGCCGACACTACGCCTCAAGATGCACTTCAGCAGGCCAGAGGTTATCAAGCCGATGACAGTTGCCGACAAATCGGATCAAAAAGGAAAAAAACGGCTCGCCGTCCCCATCCGCAAGCCCGGGTGCGTATTAGATCAATGACTTGTGCGGCTCGCCGTCCCCATCCGCAAGCCCGGGTGCGTATTAGATCAATGACTTGTATGGTCAGTGAAACGTATTTTCGGTAAATTGCCGATCTTGACTGACTTTAAATTGACCGCATATTTAAAACACAACTGCCATCCTTTATCAGTTGTAATAATTTTAACACGTCTTGCTCACAACTGGTTTTAGACTGTCAATCTGCAATAGCTACCTTTTCCCAACTTTACATCATCGTCGCAAACAACTAGTACGTAGCCATTGCTGCCTGCTGCATCACCGTTGGTAAGATCACTCATGAGTGTTATAGTTCATGTTCACTGGTTTGTCAGTTGTTATAATGAAAACGATGTATCTCACCTAAGCTCAGACTGTCCCAGTATGAACCTCCGCAATCATTCATAGTATATCTTCTGAAATACAGATGCACGATGGTGAAGTTTATTATAGTACAGCTGTAATAATCTTGGTAACACTAACGTGTGTATAATTCCAGCTTCCTCATATGTGATAAAATAATTCTACCTATGCCAATATTTAAGGTATAATAGCCGTAATCAAAGTTCCCAGTTTTAATTTAGCTACTTCGTTAATATGAGTTGTTTAGTGTGTGTTAGCTGGAGTGACGTCACTCTAGCTTCCTCATTCAATACAGGATAACCAGTGAGGTTAGGGTTTTGGACTATAGTCAGAAAAATAAGGCATATTAGCTGCACAAGGAAGGAAAAACTGAACGATAATACTTAAAAAGTGTTTAAGCTACGATCAATAACGTGTGTGTAAGCTCCCCCCCGCTGCTCATGTCATAACTTCGAAACGAAAGAAGATATGAGTATATATTATAGCTCAAAAATTAAGGCACAATAGCTGCCGTAGGCAACAAAATTCTCAAATCGCTAGGCCTTGTAGTTTACACATAATAATAAAAAAAAACAGTTTTCGCGCCAAAAACATCAAATTATTGCTTCGGGGGAGGTAAGGAGTGGCGTTCCCGTTCCGTGCGCTACATTATTACAATTAAGTTTGAACTTAGGAGGCATTCTATTAGAAGTCATTTTAGCTTGCGCTCTAAATAATTTTAATTTTGTATATTGAAGATATAAACTGAGATCCGACTGAACTTTAATGGAACTATAAATGTAATATTAAAAAGTAATTCTTATCAACTTTAGACGACGAGAGAACTACTATTATTGTTTTTTTTTTGTGTCTTGTTCTCTGTAGTTTGGTTAAGGTGGAGCAAAGGTAGCCCGCGAAATTAAAATGTTGTTACGATTTTGCAATTTACAGGTCACTGTCAGGTTATATCTTGATCAAATATGGTTCGCAATCATAACAAATATTTATACACAGAATTAGAATCATTATACATCTATCTAAGTTAGAATTGGTCTACTGGTTTATTGGTTCATGAAATTGTGACATTTGAGAACAATTCTATAGCACATCTAAAGCAACATCGAATCCAAACAAATGTCATTAAAAAAAGAGATGGCTCAAAGACCAATGCCCCAATACCTAAAAAAACGGTTACATTTATTTGAACAATATTTTACTTGGTGAATGTATCTGAAATTAATCGGAACAACTAAAAATGTGATTTAGGATAAAACTGTTTTACTTAGATTTTTTCTTTAATCCTATGTTTAAACACACAATCTAATATATAAAATTCGTCTCGCGGTGGTTGTTGCCGAATCGAATATAATAATTCATGTATAGTTCTATCAATCAATCAGCGTTTTACTTATAGGAGAAGGGTAGGAGTAGGGTAGGAGTAGGTTAGGAGTAGGGTAGGAGTAGTGTAAGAGTAGGGTAGGAGTAGGGTAGGGGTACGGTAGGGGGTAGGACACTACGCGAACGAAGTAGCGCCTGGCAGCTAGAAATAATTTATATGGCAAAACAACGTTTGCCGGGTCAGCTAGTCTAATATATAAAATTCTCGTGTCGCAGTGTTTGTTGCCAAACTCCTCTGAAACGGCTGGACCGAATTAAATAAAATTTTGTGTGCATATCGGGTAGGTCTGAGAATCGGCCATCATCTATTTTTCAAATCCCTAAAAAAAAATTTTGCTTTTAGTTTTTCATGATTCAGCATTGAAAAATACATACAATTCCAAATTTTCACCCTTATACGATCAACCCCTGTTTTTAATCGCGATTTTTATATTATTCTGTTCCATCCACAGATCCGCAAGATGGCAATCGAATATAATAATTCATGTATAGTTCTATCAATCAATCAGCGTTTTTCTTATAGGAGTAGGGTAGGAGTAGTGTAGAAGTAGGGTAGGGGTAGGGTAGGGGAGAGGACACCACGCGAACGAAGTAGCACCGGGCAGCTAGAAATAATTTATATGGCAAAACAACGTTTGCCGGGTCAGCTAGTATGACTATAAAAAACCTCAATACTTACATAGTACGATTAAATTTTGTAGTCGGCTCCCTGTCTATAATCTAGTTCAAACTACTTCAAACTGACAATGTAGCGCTCGGAAGGGCAACGCTGCTCCTCACCTCCAACGAAGTAATAATTTAATTTTTTTGGCGCGGAAACTGTCTTTTTGTTTATTACGTGGAAACTACAAGGCCTAGAGATTTGAAAATGTTGTTGCCTACGGCAGCTATTATGCCTTAATTTTTGAGCTATAATATATAATCACATCTTCTTTCGTTTGGAAGTTATGACATAAGCAGCTGGGGTGACGTCACTCCAGCTTACACACACGTTTTTGATTGAAGTTTAAACACTTTTTAAGTATTATCGTTCAGTCGTTTCCTTCCTTGTGCAGCTATTATGCCTTTTTCTGACTATAGTCCAAAACCCTAACCTCACTGGTTTGCCTGTATTGAATGAGGAAGCTGGGGTGACGTCACTCCAGCTAACACACACTAAACGACTCATATTAACGAAGTTTTTCTGGCAGCTAAATTAAGACTAGGAACTTTGATTGTAGCTAATAAGCCTTAAATATTGGCATAGGTAGAATTATTCTATCACATATGAGGAAGCTGGAGTTATACACACAACACTTACCTATTTGATATTAACAACTCGTAGTAATTTAAAAAAACTTTTCAAATCTTTTGAGTGACCATGACGTGCGACCAGAGTAGGTAATTCAACAGAGAGAAAGCTTTATACAGACGCGCAATCATCCGTGCACTGGTTCAAAGCGCGGCAGTACAAAACTTACAAGGTTTGCCGAAGCGCATACCTTTCTGGTTTATCTATACCACAGAATAATAGCATATACCGAATTACCTTTCTTATGTAGGTTAGGCGTAGAGGCATCATTGTGCGTAGGTACCAATTCCGAAAAACAATAACCCTAAGATTTGAGTGAATAACGGAATTGGACAACTATCAAGCTGCCTTTTTAAACAATTGATCAACAGACCACCATTTCTTTACGCTTAAAAGGATCTCTTTTTTTTTTAGGATTGGAAATCATCAAATGACCCCTCCCGCTCTGGGTGGAGCGGAAGGGAGTGTCAGACTCTTACTGACTAAAACCCACCCGTGTTCCTTCCTTAGCCCTTTATGTAACAGGGCAGCGGTAACCCTTTGGGACGATCCCGCTACCCCGGCAGGCTTCGGCTGTCACTTATGCTGACATCTCTTTGAGGCGCGAGTGGAACACATACGCGCCGTCCGGCACGGGCCTGGTCCTGAGCGGACGGTGAGCTACCCATTGCTCTCCGCCCGCAGGCCCGCGCTTACGGTGGCCGGGAGTCGTCACGCGGCTCCCGACGCCCGGAGCGTCTCCCGCGGCGGCTGAGGCGTGAGGATCTCTCCCTCACCCATCCCGCCACCTCCTTCGCTAGCATGACTGCTTCGCAGAAGGAGGTGACTGCCTCCCACTCCCTCTCGCCCCGGACCATGGCTTGAACCAGGGCCGGACGCGAGAGGGTCTTAGATGAAGAACGACGTGCAGGTAAAAGAATGTATGTACTCGTTATATGAGCGAGTTATCATGAGATACTTGATTAACCACTCTAGGAATAAACCAAGACAAAAGGAAATGCATGAAATCTTAGACAGAAAAACAGTAGCCAAACGCATCAAGAACCACAGGATGTGCTATCTCGCACATGTTTACAGGCGCCGCGTACCACATCTACTGCATGCAGCAATGGAGTACAAGGCCAAAACCAAAAAGGTCGGCCGACCTATCTACACATGGAACGACAACTTAAAACAAGACATGAAGTACCTCCTTCGACAAGGGAATCGATTTTTGGATGGATACGGCGGAAGACAAAAACAAGACCAAGATTGCTGCTAGTGAGATGCACAAAAAACCGGAAACGGATAGTAGCAAGAACTCCGACGATGAAATTAAAAACAGCAACATCTAACACAACATTACATAGCAGTAGAACCCCGCTAAAAGATTCACGGGTGAAGATCGACCTAAAGCACCTGGCCACGAAGTCTTTAAAAGATGCCCATCCATAGACAAATATCACCCGTCTCTCCACTAGTCCAATGCTTACTCTAGGTTGCATATCCGGTAGGCTCTTAAATCCTATCCTTTCCTACGAGCACGCCTTCCCTACAAAAACCTCGCCCCCCGGTCTACTTCTTGATATGCAATGGTGGCTGTAGCACCATGAACGTGAGGCTACAGGAGTTAGTTCGAATCTTGGGGTTCATTCGATTATCGAGTCTAGTCAAACCACGCTGGGATCGGTGCAACTCATTCATTCATTAGGTAGGTTAGGTGTATAGGCTGAATCTCTAAATCCTGTGACGCGTTTTTCATTACAACGCCTAACAAGCCAGCAGGCCTGACGTAGGAGTAATTTTATAAAGGTTAGGTAAAGTACGTAGGTTGGTACAGTCACAGCCAAAATATGTTCGTCACCGCTATTTTTGTCTAATCATTGCACGATGGAGTCTGCTTTATCGACTAAGCATTTTTGCGTCGTAATGACCAGTGTCATAATGCACCGCAGAATGACAATCAGCCATCTTGTATAAAATTCATGTCAGACCGGATTATAAATATGAAATGCCAGTGACTCTGACAAAAAAAGGAAAAAAACAATATATTTCACAAATAGCGGAAATTAAAAAGGCTTTAGATTGATAATCACTCTCCTGCCCTTATCCCTATTTATTCGTGGTCGGCGCAACATGTCTTTTCCTTCCATACTTCTCTATTAGCCGTCATCTCGGTAGTCACCTCCTTTCTAACTATATCATCATTCACACATTCCATCCATCGTTTCTTTAGTCTTCCCCTACTCTTTAGGCATCGACATTCATACTCAAAACTTTCCTCACGATATTTTCCTCATTCCTCCGTATCACGTGCCCATACCATGACGACCGATTTCCGCACAGCTTTTCAGTTACCGGTGCTACTTTCAGACTTCGTTTTATGTACTCATTTCTTATTCTATCCATTCGTGTAACACCACACATCCACACATCCCTCTCAGTATTCTCATCTCAGCTGCATGCAATTGCCTTTCATTCATCCCTTTTGTGGCCCAACATTCTAATCCATACAAGACAGCAGGTCTAACCATGGTTTTATATATATCTTCCCCTTAAGTGTAAGGGGAATGCCGGAGTCCGGATTGTTCTTGTGACCTGCCGCCATTTAATGCATCTAGTGTTAATTCTGTGCTTAACCGTCCGATCTACTTCGCCATAGCTTTGCACGAGTGAACTGAGATACCGAAAGTCGGAGCAGACTGGGAGAAGCGCACCATTCAGCGCTATGGCTCCAGAACTGGACTGCCGAAATCGCAGAACATACATTCTGTTGTGGTTCTGCTTATTTTCAAGCCAACATTCTCCAGTTTTTATTGCCGTTTCTTCAACCTGCTCTGGAGCTCCATCTTCACTGACAAGAACAATGTCATCGGCAAACACCATGCACCAGGGAGCCTCTTCCTCACCAAACCCATATTTACTTGCACCTGTTTGAACACACCCTTCCATTTATTCTCTACGTTCATTAGCTTTTCAAAATAAACCTTCCATCGTTCTTTTATTTCGCCATCTTTGTTCAGAACCTTACCGGCATCGTCTTTCATACATTTAATGTGAATTATATCTTTCGTTCTCTTTTTCTCTTACTTTTGTAATCCGGTAGAGTCATACAACTTCTCCAGTGCCTTAGCCCTCGAAACTGCTACCGCCTTTTTTGCCTTTCTCTTCCATTCTTCTCTCATACCCATCCTTGTGTCTACCTACATGCCCGTTAACATCACCCCCACATACTCTTCTTCACTATCTTGCACATCTATCATCACACGATCGAAGTTCTTCCAAAACTTCTCTTTTAAACTATCCTCACAAATAAATAATAAATAAATAAAGACTCTCTCTTTTAACATCCACCACACATTCTTTCAAATATCTATCCTAAACTATACCTACACAATTTCGCTTGGCATCGCCTCCACAGTAATAAAAAAACTTATCCTTGTCCTATCTCTCTAGCCTTTCCGCACCGTTCCACTTCGTCTCTTGCAGACACGCTATGTTCAATCGTCGCCTTTTTAAGACATCTGCTGGTTCCCTTCCTCTTCCAGTCATCGTACCTACATTCCAGCTCGCACACCTCAATCTAACTTCTCTCACACTCCGAGCTTGCGTCTTACGTCGCACCCGCCCGTACTGGTGCAACAACCCTTGTCCATTTCCCACAGAAGGCGGGTGCTGCTTGCGATGAGTCTTCACCAGATTCAGCAAAAAAGAATTGACTGTACATAAAGCCCTAGATAACATTGAGATCTTGTGTTGTACAGTAAAGGCACTGCTCGCGATAACGTGGACCCGTCAGCGGCCATCAAGAAGGCGACGGCACGACGCGTGTCCGCTGTGTCCATACCTGTGCGTGCGCAGAACATGCGCCACCTCTCAGTGCATGCCTGCATCTTCCTGCACACGCGGCCGCAGCACATGCAAGTCGGTCAGTAGCATTAGATTCCTTTTTTTGGCTGTTTACAAACAGTAACAAAAGGTGTTTCCTGTGCGTTCCCCTTATAAAATAAATTCTTTCTTTCTTTTTTTTGAAGTAGGTATTTCGTTTTCTTTGATATTCTTTTCCAGGCTTGTTCTCCTGGGTTCCTTCCACTTCCCTCGAAGTTGTGATTTCTATACCTAACCCAAAATGGCGGTTAATGAATTGTTTGAATTGTTTGGCAGCAATTAATAAATAGTAAAAACAAAAACCCTTCTTCGCAATCGGGTGATGGTAATAAAGCAATAACAATAATTTCAATTGACACGTAGCACAACTTCATCTCGCCCATATCTCGCCAATTCTTGATGAAGCCATCAAAGGCCTCCCCCCATTCTCGTCTTTGTCTGTCGTAACCATTTCAATAATAATTAATGGTTACGGCAGACAAAGAAGAGGATGGAACTAAGAAAAAACATCTACATTTTTTTAAAACTTTCAAGCATCCTTTGTACTCGCTCTGGAGAACGGTCAAGTGCAGTGCTGGTCGGACCACTCGGCGGGTGGCTACCAAGGCTCGTTCCAGGCCATCCACACGGCGGGCGACTACGTGTCAGCCTTCGACACCGACGAGAACAATGAGTTCCTCTTCACTGGCACTACTATGGGGTACATCAAAGTGTGGCTCCTGAGCAACTACCTCATAAATACAACGGTTAGTGTAGCATAATATATGTAATTATGTATATACCCCAAAAGTGAACACTCTTGTATTCTCGTATTTGTCATTACCTATACTTAAAATTGGAACTGAATTTGTCTCATAAGACAACTTCATGACGCAATTTCAGCTCCAATTTGACTGGAACAGTTTTGATGATGACTTACTAACGACATGATGAACAAAATATATGTTCAAGGTTCATATAAATATGCCGCGGCTGCGCCTGATGTTCCCGTTCCTGTGGCGCGACCGTATCGAGGGACGCGCCAAGCGCTGCACTCGCGACCAGCCGCTGCCGCTGCTACTCAACAGCTACCGCGCACATCTGCGCTGTATTACAACCATAGCCTACATCGACGAACTCAAACTTGTCTTCACGTAAGCTCTCTCTCTCTGGAGATGGAACAAGATTTTGAATGATAAGCATATATGGAGAGAATACATTAGCTGCGCGGGTCATTTATTTGCCAGTCACGAATTCGTGCGTAGTGTGGCCGTGTCTTACAGTGGAGCGGCGCTTTTATAATAGTGGATAAGCAACAAGAGTTAGAATTACAAGTAACTCTAGAGGTTTTCCATAAAGAAAGACACCAAGACACAACACATGACTGAGGTTCGCAGGCGTGTTCTCAGATCGGTGGGATTCCCCTCTGCTGCGTCACTGGGTAAGAATCCATACCAGCTGATATTTGTATTTGTAGTAGTTATTTTGATGATACTTAAACTATGGACAGGTCTGAATTAAAGAATTTCAATTTGAATTCGAATTTGATATCGTGATATCGCTATTACGAGGTAACATATTTTGAGGCTGGTTGCCCTAAAAGTTACGACCAACATTGTCAGTCAGAATACAAATCAGTCTTCTAAGGCTTACATAGACTACTAAGAGCCGCGCCCCTGATTGCGACTATCAAGTTGCAGGGGTAGTATCCCAACCATAGAAATGTCTATGGTCCCAAGATTTGTTCGTAGGTTCGTAGCGACGCGCGGTTGCCTTTAGGGTGCGTTACTGCGTTGAATTATTTTTCGAGCTATTACAATTACTGGATTAGTAATTGGTACAGTACATCATGTAAATGGTGTACAATCAATAATAATGATAATGCAATACGGACATAATCATCGTATGCGCAGTGGAAGTGCAGACTACAGCGCCCGCGTGTGGCGTCTCTCGGGCGAGTACCTACAGACGTTGGGCAGCTTCGTGCCGTGGAGCCTGGAAGTCACCCGGTTCCCGCCTGACGTTCAGAAAGTTGCCAGCTTCACTACCTTCAAGGTATACGTATCTTGTGAAAAACGGTTGATAATATTCAATCAATCAATCGACTTTATTTGTAAACATAGGTTACAACAGTGTGCAAGATGTTACAGTCATTGTTTTATGTACATATTATAGTTTCTCTATGTTTTGCCATTTGGCGTACAAATATACATTTAAAGGAGGCTTTTGCCAATCAAGTGAATAAATTAGTTACCTATATATATAGGTACCTACTAGTATTATAAAAAGGTAAAAGGTTATACTAATTAACCTTTTACCTTTTTATAATACTAGTAGGTCAATATCAATTTTAATAACATGCATTAGGTAATGTCAATCTTTAATGAAATAAGATAATGTCAACAATAAATAGTTATGATGTCAATAAGTTACTGCTAAGAAAAAATGCTTAAAATTAATATTGTCCACAGTACAGTCGTCATGCTTTTATAGTCAAGTTACGAGTATACGAATGTTATGTCAAAGAACTGTCATCAAAGTAGTCGCTGAGAGAAAGTAACATTTTTGTATTAGTGTAGTATATAATTTACGCTTAAAATTGATTAAATTTAAATTACTACTATTTAGTAACTTATTAAATATTCTTTGGGCCATATAAAAAAAGCTTTTCCTCGTTACTAAGGCTGTACCTGTATGTTACTAAGGTACTTTTAGCTCTAACTTATTTCTATCACGTAGGTAGTTGCCTATATTGACTTTTGAAAGCTATTTCATATAGGTTCATGTTTGTTTTAACAAATATATTTACCTCATAAATATACAGCGAAAGCAAGGTTAAAATTTTGAAGCTTTTAAATAGAGGTTGACGGCTGTCGGTACTTTGTAAACATTGTTACTAGCGTAAATAATAGGGGTTAAAGTATGAAATTGCCGTTTTATTGTAATAGGTACTTCGAATTGACATAGAACCTTCATGGTTTGAGATTTTTGAGTGAAATTTTTTCACATGGTACATAAGAAGTTCTTCTTTTAAAAAACTGTGCAACATTCGATTATCGACTTTCAGTTGTTTTTTTTATTCAGCTTATACAAGAAAGATGGATACTTCGAGAATTCGAGTTATTTTTTAATACGAGTTCCGATGCGGAACTAACGCGGCAGAAACAGCTCGCAATATCAATGTTGCGTTTGGAGAGGGGACTGCTAATGAACGCACCGTGCGATTTTGGTTTAAACGCTTTCGTGATGGAAACTTTGATTTGAAGAACGAACCACGTGGAAGACCGCCCACACTGGTGAATAACAATGAATTGAAAGAGATGGTGGAAGCCGATCCGAGCCAAACTACCCAGGAATTAGCGGCATGGTTTAACGTTACCTTACCAACAATATGGACACATTTGCGTCAAATCAATAAAATAAAAAATATGAGAAATGGGTGCCTCATGATTTGACTAATCTGCAGAAAGAAACGCGTGTTGAAACTTGTGTTGCCTTGTTGAATCGATACAGAAATGAAGGAATATTGGATCGAATTGTGACATGTGATGAAAAGTGAATTCTTTACGATAGCCGTAAGCGAAATATGCAATGGTTGACCCCAGGTCAAACGCCGCAACAGTGTCCTAAAGCAAAGCTTACCAATAAAAAGATAATGGTAACTGTTTGGTGGTCTCAGCATGGTGTTATTCACTATAGCTTTCTCCGATCTGGTCAAGCAATAACGGCAGATGTCTACTGTGCCGAACTCCAAACAATGATAGCAAAACTAGCAGTGAAACAGCCCCGACTCATGAATCGATCTTCACCATTATTGTTCCATGATGACGCGAGATCTCATACAGCACGAGAAACCGTTTTAAATCTACAGGAACTGCAATTATAAACCATTCGTCACCCTCCGTATTCGCCAGACCTTGCTCCAACGGAGTACCATTTTTTTCGTGATTTGGACAATTTTCTACGTGATAAAAAGTTTTCTTCTCAGGAGGCAGTACAAAATGCTTTCACACAGTTTGTCGAATCTAGATCACGAGAGTTCTATCGCAAAGGCATAAATGACCTTCCTATTAGATGGCAGCAATGTAATAATTATGTCAACTATTTTGATTAAATAAATATGTTAAATTAAAAAAAAAACGAATTTCAATTTTTCAGTACAAATCGGCAATTTCATACTTTAACCCCTAATACTTCAGTGTTTGTAAACCACACATAGCTCTGATGCATCTTTTTTGGGCTTTGCAAACATAATCCTTATTTACTGAATTGCCCCAAACCTTAGTGTGGATGCAACATAGCCATGGTAAGCCATATTGCATATTGATTGTATCATATAAGCCATATTGTAGGTACAGTCACGAGCACCAATATATTGTTGCGCGCCACAATTAATGCCTGATGCATGGTGACATTAGTTACCACTAGCGCCATCTAGTTTCTAGTAGCAAGAACTAATAGAGTCACTAGCGCCATCTATTATCGATTGGCTGAACTTACTAGAACTATCGACATCTGGTCAGTCGGGGCCGGTATGTACTCGAACATTCTAGATGTGTATACAATAGAAGGTTCTGGAATTATCTGCGGCACTATATAAGGCGGGGACTAGCCGCGACCGATCAGACTTGTTCTGCGATAGAAGCGAATACATCGAATGCGATCTTCAAGTGCGATTTAAGAGCGATTGTGTTTTATAATTAGTGTATTTGAGTTGTTATTAGTGTTGTTTAAATAAAGTGTAACTTTTGGTAATTTTTATCGGCAGTTTTTATTGTCACGAACCCGAAGCTCGTAACAATTGGTGTCAGAAGCAAGGATTAAAATCATGCCGATTTTACCTAAAGACGACACGGAGGGTATCCGTACCCGGAGTCAACGTCAACAGGAGACGGACCAGAGACGTTTTGGTGGAGCTATGCCGCAGAGGTCGGAGGGCCAGCTACCAACCACGGAGGCCGAAACGTCCGCAGCAGCTCCAGCATCAGCAGCACCAGACTTTGCTGCCCTGATGATGATGCTGCAGGAGCAGTCCCGCCGACAGGAGGAACAGGCCCGCCGACAGGAGGAACAGGCTCGTCGGTTGGAAGAACAGCTCCAGCGGAACAAGGAGGAACAGGCTCGCCGACAGGAGGAACAGGCTCGTCGGTTGGAAGAACAGCTCCAGCGGGACAAGGAGGAACAGGCCCGTCGGTTGGAAGAACAGCTGCTGCGTGACAGAGAGGAACAGGCCCGCTGACAGGAGGAACAGGCCCGCCGACAGGAGGAACAGGCTCACCGACAGGAGGAACAGGCTCGCCGACAGGAGGAACAGGCTCGTCGGTTGGAAGAACAGCTCCAACGTGATAAGGAGGAGCAAACGCGCTGCCAGGAAGAGCAGATGCTCCTTATGAAGGACCTTCACGCTACCTTCGGGAAAGACATGAAGGAGGTGAAGGATAAGGTTGATCAACATGACAACCGCCTGTCGGAAGCTGAAATCTGGATCGACCAAGTGTATAATCGGGTTGACAACGTGGTGGCTGACGTAAAGAAAACCGTGATGGCTGATGTAAAGAAAACGCTGGATTACCTTAAACTTGGGGATGGAATCGCAGCTTCCGTAGCTACAACACCTTCGCTACGTGGATTCAAAGTGCCACCGTTCGACGGAACTTCTTCCTGGTCGGCCTACAAAATCCAGTTTGAGGCTGTCATGAAGGCGAACGCTTGGAGTAAAAGTCAGGGCATGACTGCCCTCACCCTAGGCCTGCGCGACCAGGCCTTAACTGTTCTGGAAGCTCTCGGTAAGGAAGTGACTTACGAGCAGCTCCTTGAGGCATTGGAGGCTCGGTATGGCGACGCTCACCTGGAACACGTGTTTCGTGCGCAGCTCAAGGATCGCGTGCAACACAGTAATGAAAACCTGCAGCAGTGGGCCCTTGAAGTGGAGAAGCTGGTGCGTAAAGCTTACCAGTCCGTACCTGCGCTTATTGATGGGAACCTGGTGCAGGCATTCATCGACGGCATCCGCGACCTTGAAGTTAGAGCTGCTGTGAGGCTCGGGCACCACGGGACGCTTAAGGACGCCTTGGCCCATGCACTGGAGGTGGAAGCCGTGCGACAGGATCATCGCTCCCATCGCGTCAGGGAGGTTGCAGCGGCTACAGTTCGCGACCGCAATAAAGGGTACAGCCCTAGGTGCTACGGCTGTGGGGAAAGGGGCCACCTTCGATCCAGTTGCCCCAAGCGAACTGCAGAAAGAGAAGACGGCCGATCTCCAGAGGGCAGTGCAGCTAACAGCACCGCCCAGCACCAGCAGCAGGGAAACGAGTAATAGCCAGGACTGCGGGGCGGGTGCTGGCTGATGTTCAAAGAGCCCCAAGGGTTTCGATCACACAAACCCAAGACGGGAACAGCCTAATCATCAAGGGCGAGGTCAACGGAACGCCGTGTAAGCTGGCCATAGACACTGGAGCCACTCGCACGGTTGTCAGTTCCCAACTCATAAGACGGTCCCTTGGGGACTCCGCATACAACCGGGAACACATTAATTTGGTAACAGCCACCGGTCAGCGCATACCCGTCCATGGAGAGAAGAAGATGGGGTTGAAGCTAGGCAACAGAATCTACCTGCATAATGTCATCGTGGCTGATATAATGGACGATTGCATCCTGGGCCTTGACTTTATGAGGAAGAATTGTTGCGAAATTGACGTCAAGCAGGGTGTTTTGAAATGTGGACAAGAGGAACTTTTCGTGGAAGGAGCGTTACCAGGGAACGTGTACAGCCTTAAGAAGATTGTTCTTCCGCCGAGATCGGAAACGATTGTGCCGGTTAGTCTTCCTCGGAATCCTGGGCAAACTCATCGTTGTGTACTCGTGGAAAGTGGCACGAACTTTGGTCAGAACCACCGACATCTCAGGGGTACGTGTGCTGAACCTTTGTGATCAGGAACAGGTTATAGAAAAAGGCACACTAGTTGGTACTTGCGAGGAAGTGAATTGGTTGCGTCGATGCCAATATCTATCGACTGGGACCCTCAGCAAGGATGCACAAACGAGAGTGACCACACTCCTAGAAGACTGCCGCAGCGCTCTGTCCCAAAATGAAATGGTCAAGGCGAAGAAAATGTTACTCAAGTATAGCGATGTTTTCTCGTGAAACGATGCTGATATCGGGAGGACTGGCTTAGTTCAACACAAAATAAACACAGGAGAAGAATTGCCCATCCGTCAGCGGCCAAGGAGATTGCCGGTAGCACGTGACAAGGAAGTGGAAACCATGATTGAGGGAATGGTGAAGGATGGTGTTATTGAACCTTCATCTAGTCCATGGTGTTCACCTGTAGTGCTGGTAAGAAAGAAGGACGGCAGCATGAGGTTTTGTGTTGATTATCGTCGTCTGAACGACGTTACGAAGAAGGACAGCTATCCTTTGCCAAGAATTGATGACACGCTGGACATGCTTACTGGAGTAAAGTGGTTTAGCACGCTGGACCTGAAAAGTGGCTACTGGCAAGTTGAAATTGATCCTAAGGACAAGGAGAAAACTGCATTCTCGACAGGAAAGGGTCTGTGGCAATTTAAAGTTATGCCGTTTGGATTATGCAATGCTTCGGCAACGTTTGAAAGGTTGATGGAACTTGTACTTACCGGGCTTATTGGCGATGCTTGCCTGGTCTATTTGGATGACATCATCATCGTAGGCCGTACGTTTGAAGAACATCTTCAAAACCTGGAACGCGTGCTCATGAAGATCCAGAGTGCCAACCTCAAGTTAAGTCCGAAGAAGTGTTCACTATTCAAACGACAAGTTAGCTTTTTGGGATATGTAGTGTCTGAAGAAGGTATCCGCACGGATCCAGAGAAAATCGCCGCTGTCAAGGATTGGCCAATTCCAAAAGACAAGACGCAGGTCAGAGCATTTCTGGGTTTGTGCTCCTATTATCGGCGATTTGTCAAGAACTTTGCAGATATAGCCAAACCCCTGCATAGGCTAACCGAGGAGAAGCGACATTTCTGCTGGGATGGAAGTTGTGACATCGCATTCCAGGAGCTAAAGGACCGTCTGTGCAAAACACCTATTTTGGGGTACCCTGATGCGGGCAAGGAATTTATAGTTGATACAGACGCAAGCGACATAGGACTTGGCGGTGTGTTGTCTCAGCGGAATGGCGATCAAGGCGGTATGTATGTGTATATAACCTATTTATGTATTTGTGTACCTAGTTTTAAGAGTTTTTTTTTTATCATTGTCCCTTTCAATTAAAGCACCTGCCATCTAATCTCTTCACCACCCTTGGTTGACTGGTAGAGAATGCCTAAGGCATTAAGTCCGCCTTTGTACCTTTTTGGGCGAAAAGTTTAAATAAATAAATCAAGAATTTGTGATAGCGTACTTCAGCAAGTCATTGTCGAAACCAGAAAGGAACTATTGTGTTACGAGACGGGAACTGCTTGCTGTGGTAAAGTCATTGCAGCACTTTAGCAAATATCTTCTGGGACGGAAATTCCACATATGAACTGACCATGCTGCACTGAAATGGCTATTGCAGTTCAAAAATCCAGAAGATCAAGTTGCGAGATGGATTGAACTATTGCAGGAATACGACTTCGTGGTCGAACATCGCAGCGGAAAATCTCATGGCAACGCAGATGCATTGTCAAGAAGACCTTGTCCTGAAGACTGCAAGCATTGTACTAGGCAAGAAAGTAAAGAAGTCGTACCTGTGAGGATACTCAAGACAGACCTCAGCAACGAGTGGAAGGAAAGCCTACAACGTGCACAGCAGGAAGATTCGGACATCAAGCCGATTCTCGAGTGGATGAAGGCCAGAGCTCCTAAGCCCAGGTGGAGCGACGTCTCAGCAATGAGTTCGATCACGAAAAGCTATTGGGCCCAATGGGACAGCTTGGTGATTCAGGATGGAGTCCTGTGCCGTAAATGGGAAAATGATCGGGGAGACAGCTGTCATTTGCAAATGGTTGTCTCTAAAGCTCAAGTACCGGATGTTCTACAGCTGTACCATAATGGTTGTTCAGGAGGTCATCTGGGAGTAAAACGGACTCTACTGAAGATACGAGAACGGTTTTACTGGGTCCACTGTCGGGATGATGTCGAGGACTGGTGTCGCAAATGTACAAGTTGTGCAGCTGTAAAGGGACCTCAGACTCGTAGTAGAGGTGCATTGAAATTGTACAATGTTGGCGCACCATGGGAGAGGATAGCCCTTGACGTTGCGGGGCCGTTTCCGGAAAGTGAAAGTGGTAACAAGTATTTCATGGTTGTGATGGATTACTTCACTAAGTGGCCGGAAGTCTTCGCCATTCCAAATCGAGAAGCTTCGACAGTTGCAAATAAATTAGTTTATGAAGTCTTCTGTCGGTTTGGAGTACCTTTAGAGATTCACAGTGATCAAGGAAGGAATTTTGAGTCCCAAATATTCCAGGAAACTTGTCGAGTTATGGGTACTCATAAAACAAGAACAACTTCTTACCACCCACAATCGGATGGAATGGTGGAACGATTTAATCAGACATTGGAGAGGTACCTAGCAAAAGTAGTGGAAACTCCGCAACGAGATTGGGACAAGCACATACAACCGTTTTTGTTGCCATATCGAAGCGCTGTTCACGAAAGTACATCGGTGACACCAGCTTTCGCAAACTTTGGAAGAGAATTACGGCTGCTTGCAGACCTAATCACCGGAATACCACCTGATGCCCCACGCAGTATAACCGATTATGCGAATAATTTGCGGAACAAAATGAATGACATTTATGAGCACGTCAGACAATCGGGCCAGCAAATGTCTGAAAAGATGAAAACCCGTTATGACCGCAAAATGAACAGTAAAGGGTTCGACGAAGGTTCACTAGTGTGGTTGCACAATCCAGTCCGCAACAAGGGGAAATCTCCTAAGCTTCAAGCTAAATGGGATGGACCGTACCGGATTGTGACAAAGATCAATGACATAACCTACCGGATACAGAAAGATGCAAGAGGTACTCCTAAGATCGTCCATGTGGATCGATTGGCGCGTTATTATGGAGCCGATAATGCTCGGGACGAACATGTCTTACATGGTCACATTAGTTACCACTAGCGCCATCTAGTTTCTAGTAGCAAGAACTAATAGAGTCACTAGCGCCATCTATTATCGATTGGCTGAACTTACTAGAACTATCGACATCTGGTCAGTCGGGGCCGGTATGTACTCGAACATTCTAGATGTGTCTACAATAGAAGGTTCTGGAATTATCTGCGGCACTATATAAGGCCGGGACTAGCCGCGACCGATCAGATCACCACCAGCCCGACCCTTCATTGTTGATGAAGAGCCAGCTCGCGTTGCAGCTGAGCTATTAATTGTAAATTCACGACGACCGTAACCTCTCGAGTTTGTTTCGGCCTTTCTTCTCAGAGATAGTCTTAGGAAACGCCGTGCTCATCAAAGCACTAAAAATATAAATTCGATCCAGCCTGTCCCTTTGCTGCCCTCTCCCAGCGACGCCCTAAGCCGAGGTTCGTACCCCACAGGGGGTGCCCTTAGCGTGCAGTCGCCTAGTTTTAATTAGTTTTAGCCCTGGCTGGAGGCTTAAAGATTTCTTAAGGCAACCACAGGATAGTCCGGTTAAGTAGTCACGACCTCTCAAGGTCAACTACGAGATGCCATATATAAAAAAAAAAAAAAAAAAAAAAAAAAAAAAAAAAAAAAAAAAAAAAAGCGACCGATCAGACTTGGTTCTGCGATAGAAGCGAATACATCGAATGCGATCTTCAAGTGCGATTTAAGAGCGATTGTGTTTTATAATTAGTGTATTTGAGTTGTTATTAGTGTTGTTTAAATAAAATGTAACTTTTGGTAATTTTTATCGGCAGTTTTTATTGTCACGAACCCGAAGCTCGTAACAATATCAACACTTGGCAACTTCCAAATGCGATTTTTTCGTGAAATAACGAATCCAATGTAGAAATACGACACATTACATAAACCTATGCGTTCGAAAATGCTATGTTCGTAACAACATAAAATTTCATTAAAAAATAAAGTAGTAAATCGTTTTTGAATAAAGCCGAGTGTATACATACTTTTGCTTGTGACAGCATACTCGTGGAAAAAAAGGTTATGCAGATTTTAAATTTTAATGGGTCTGCTCTTCGGCACACAGCAGACATTTTTCATCTTTATGGGCAGTACGTAATTGGAAAGTCTTATGCACGATAGCTACAAGTAAAAGTAGAACGTTCCATTTCTCGTTAGCACGTTTTTTTTTAATGTTTGGCTGTCTGTGCAGGTATGGCGCGGGGGCGCCGTGTCGCGCTACGTGCCGGGGCAGAAGGTGGTGGACAGACTGCGCGACATTACCGAGCATGAGCTGGAGCACAAAACATTCGGCGTCCCGCCCGGCGAGCCACTGCTTGGAGAACATTTCATTCTGCCGACACGACCGGAACGGGTGGAACGCATCATTCTCGACGAGTCGTTGTCCACTGTCAGTAAAATACTTAGTACTACATTTGATTCTAGGTGTACCATGTCTCCTAATGACACAATGTGTGTATGTTGTAGATCCCGCTGTACACCCACCTACGGTTGGCGTCGACGATGCCGGTGCGGCGGCCACGCACGCCCGAGCTGGTGCGGCAGACGCGGCTGAAGCTGGCCAAGATCAAGAAGGCGCACTTCGAGACCGCGCCCCGAGGGCATCAGACACAGGCGTTATCCACGGTGCTGTCACCCTTACCGAGCACCATCTCCAAATCTGATGCCAAGGCACATTCAATTTATATGCTACAGATGACACAGTACTAGGCGATGTTGTGGATCAACGATCATTTAACTTTTTTTGTACATATAACAAAGATAATAATTCGTCGCGATTTTAGTATTAATTTACCATAGATATGTATATATATTACATAATTTAAATATCCAAGTATTTGGTATTATTGTTTTAAACACTAGCTTTTCAAACGAACCTATACCTACGTTTCAAAGAATGATAAACTTAAAGGACGTCACTTAAAAACGTTATTTAAAAGAGTGAGTTGGTGTTTTCCTTTTCATAAAGAGCGTTTTTTTGACACCACAGTCAAACCCCGGTGCCATCATTTTCAGTCGTCACTGCGGCTGTTGTGTGGTGCCACTGGTGTGGCCACCGCTCTTCTAGAGGACCGTAGCTTAACGGTTTCCAAGATTATGATTCTGACGAATAGTTTTCCCTAATTACGTGATCAGGAGCGAAAAAAGCGCGCCGTGTACACTACCGGACTACCCACCCCACAGGTGACATGATAACGTGTGCTCACTATGGAGATTTCTACTTTTAAATCGCTCCTCCAAAAAAAGATATTTAGGAAAAAAAGAGTTAGGACTATTTTTGTAGATAATTGCATGTTCTACCATTTTTGTCTGATGTATTTTTATGATAACACTTACCGTTTGGAAAAATGCAAAAAAACCATTTTTCGAATTTAGACCTTGAAAATTGTTTTTATACATGTGGAGACTTTTGACATTTCTTTTATATTGATGATATAAACAATCAAACTGTAGAGGACGTTACGCAAAATCCTGCATTGCACAGTATAGGTACCGCGCGACTAGCATATATATACAAAGTGTCGTTTTGCATCCTCGTCAAATTCAAGAGAGGTAACTATTCTACTGATTCTCGACACGAATCAATAATAAAATAAGTAGGTTTTTGTTTTTCTAATTTTCGGAAATCGGCATGTGTGGGACACGTAAATTAAAACGCGGCCTGTGTGAGACCGCACTGTAACTTCCCTTTTACACACACATAAAAACGCGGCCGCTTTAAATACGATACCATAACGCGATTGTTCTGTGAAAGCGGTGTATTCTAAAATACTGTCAAACATAAATAACTAAAAAAACATGTATATATTCATTATTTACCAGGGATCGTAATTTTATCTGATTATATATGCTTTTCATAACAGCCTCCTGAAATTTTACGAGGATGCACAACAACAGCTTGTATATGTCGGAGTCATTCGTTTGACTATTCGGAACGCTAGCGCCATCTCGTGGCGCTAGACAGAGTCTAGCCTGAGTTCGTGGGGGTGGACGGAAAGCTACAGCTACAAGAACGGTGTGAGCAGAGCTCTCGGGATCATCGAAACATTGGACATCGTACGAACAACATGTGCTTAGAAACTGTCTCGCGATTCCGTATCGTTGAGTTATGTGAGTGTGTGATTCGCTAGTGTGACTAACTTGTTCGTAAATTATAATCTGATTTGAACTGTGAACCGTTTTTCTATCGTGTTATAACCAACACTACCCATAATACGCCCACAGTAATTAAAATATGCCTGATGCTAACGAGAGACAGATATACCTTCTCCGACATATACAACAGCCCGACATGAATCACCGGGCAGTTGCACACCAGATACAACATCCGTTTGGTCGGAGGATCCTCCCTTTTCTATAAAAGATGATTGAACTTTACACCCTGGTCCTCATACCTCTATAAAACCATGATTCAGCTTTATGCAAATGTAACCTTAACCCCTATTTTTTGGGATAACATAACCGGACTATTATCCCAATAGCATCACGCTTAAGTGTGAGTCATTGCAGCGCGTAAGTCGTACAACCCGCAAGAGTTAACTTGAGACTTCGCTCGGATGATGTAAGCGCGCGGTTCTGAGGCGTCGATCGAGAGCGGTAACAGGGAGAGGCCGCTCGGGTCTGAGGTTAACTCTTCCACTGTAATAATCTGTGGAAACATCGTTAATTGTTCATTTACCACATGATGTAATCATACTATATTTGTATTACCTGATGTACAATTGTTTGTTTCCCAAATAAATAAATAAATAAGCGTGCGGTTCTGAGGCGTCGATCGAGAGCGGTAACAGGGAGAGGTCGCTCGGGTCTGAGGTTAACTCTTACGGGTTGTAGGTATACCACCCAAGTTAAGGTATACAACGGCAATGATTCAATTATTATTATATTATCAATAATTCAAATATATAGTCAAAGTGGTTCTGCTGCGGAGCATGACATATGAAGCAGACTGTCTCTTAGTGTCAGGATCATAACAATAAATCCAGCTTTCGTCACCCGTAAGTATGTCGAACACACAGTATGTGAGTCACCTCCGTTAAATGTTTGAACCATTTCACGACACCAATCAACACGACGGAGCTTTTGGGCCTCTATCAAATTATGAGGTATCTACCGGGCACAAAGCTTCCTGATCGCTAAATGTTCATGGAGGATTTTGTGCACTTGACTCATACTGATACTTAAGCTTGTCCGAATCTGCTGCTAAGTCACTCTTTTGTCAGTCTTTATCATACGCCGCACAACACTGATGTTATCTTCAGTCGTCGCCCTAGAAGGCCGTCCCTCACGCAGATTATCGGCGAGATTAGTCATTAAACCAGTTGTAAACAGTGGCACGAGATGGGGCTTCATCGTGAAAGGCCAATCGAAGTCTATCATAACTTTCTTGTTGACTTAAATGGCCCCAAAAGTCATAAAAAAACATTGTACGAAAATTTTCTCGCGTTAAATTCATGCTGACGTGACGCAGACAATTTTCAATTTGCCGCCAAATCTTAACAAATGACAAATGAATAAAATACATACACAATAATATTGGCAAAGAGTTCCATTTTCAAAATTTGAACTTATTTTTTTATTTCGGCTCCATGCTTATGGCCTGACCTCTGAGATTACCTCTTCCATTTACGTTCTCGTATCGGTGTGTGTACCTCCTTTTTTTTGTCTCGGGGGCAAATCCTCATGGACATCCTCCGCCCTGGGGAAGGCAGAGGGGCATACCGGACTCTTACCGGCTAAAAACCACCCCGGTGTTCCCTTCCTGTACCTATTGCCGGGGGTACGGGTATCGCTTGCGCATTTATCCGCGCCCCCAGCAGGTATTGGCCCACCAGATGTTTGTAGGCGGGCCCCGTCACCCTCTGCGGCCGTCACCCAGTGGCCGCAAGAACTCCAACTAAGAGGCGCGCGCGGGACACTACGCCAGACGGCCCTAGTCTGTCGCCCGCAGGCCGCGCCCTATGGTGGCCGGAGATCGTCCGCCACCCTGCGACGCCCGGTGCGTCTGCTGCGGGCCGGGAGATAGGTAACAGCTTCTCTCTCCCTTTCCGCCGCCTCCTTTGCCGACATTATGTAAGTCCTCACAAACGGAGGCGACGGCCGTCCAGCCGCTCTCGCTCCCGACCATGCATGAAATGACGGCCGGAAGCGAGAGGTCGCCCGCAGCCGCGACTTCCGCGACTAAGTCACGGCGCTGTACTGCCCAAGCTGGGCACTCCTCCAACGTGTGCAGCGCCGTGTCCTCGCGGCAGCTGTCACAGTGGTGACATTCGGGCGTCGACTCCCGGCCTATCCGACACAAGTACTTCCCGAAACACCCATGTCCGGTAAGCACATGCGTCAGCCGGAAGCTGAGGGCGCCGTGGCGTATCTCCAGCCACTCCTTCATCACGGGTCTTACCACCGCCATCACGGCGTGCCCTGCCGTGGGTCGCGCAAGTCGCTGCTCCCATTCCGCCACTAGGACCTGACGGAGCTCTGCCCTGCGCGCCTAATCTTGTCGAGGCGCCAGGCGCTCGCCCCGTCCCACCGCTTCCTCGCGCCATGTATAGAGTGACGCGAGCAGTTCCGCCTCTAGTTCCCACGGCGGGGATCCGGCTAGGAGGCTCGCCGCCTCGAAGGAGATCGTACGGTATTTCCTTATTACCCTGACGGCCATCGCTCTTTGCGGCATTCGTAGCAAGGCGATGTTACGGGCCGTCAGGGCATCCGCCCACACTGGCGCGGCGTAAAGCGTCATGGACCGTACGATCCTTGTGTAGAGCCTCCGGCAGGAGGTTTTTGGCCCCACAAGTTGGGCAGCAAGCGCGAAAGCGCTGAAGCGGCGCCCAACAAACGAGGTGCGAGCCGCTGGAAGTGCGGCCCGAAGCTCCACCGACTGTCGAGGACGAGTCCTAAGTACTTCATCGTCGACTCGACAGCTATGGAGACCCCTCCTACCACGATGTCTGAACCCGGAGGTGGCTTATTCCTCGGCCCGTGAAAACAGAAGGCCTCGGATTTGTGCAAGTCCACCACCAGGCCCAACCGCCGTTCCTACCCACGACATGCGCGACCCCGGCCGTCGCCCTCGCCAGTATGGCTGCCTGCCGGTATGTCTTCCCACGTGCTGTTACTAGCGTGTCGTCGGCGTAGCATGTCACGCTGACTTCGTGGAGAAGAGCACCGCGCAGAGCCCAGTCGTACCCTATGTTCCACAGGGGTGGCCCCAATACCGACCCCTGCGGAACACCGCACGACATCTCTCGCTGAACCCATCCTTCACGTCCCGGGTAAACTACCGATCTTTCCGACAAATGTGTGTGTACCCCCTTATCTATCCCGTTCCATCCCTAAGCGACCTCGACCTATCGCTATCTCTTTCTCACGCTGTGCTTGACGGCTAGAGTTGGACCGCGCAAAGGCCCGCTTACTTCAGTACTTACCATAACATGGCATGGCAAAAACATTATTTGTCTTTTCATTATTTTACAACAACAAGTTTACCAAATCCTTCACTTAGCAAAATAATTATCCGATAAACTTTTATTTAATAACGTATTATTTGACAAACAATTCATTATTTTTTTCATTTCATTTCATATACAACGTTTGGAAGACATTACACAAAAACACAGATGCTGACAGAAACCCTAACCCTGGACGGTCGATGTCAGAGGCACCCCGAGGTTCGGTTGGTTAGGTTCCTTTAAACCCTGCAGACAGAAATAGGAGCCCCGCGCAGCGCAGCTCCGTCGACCTGCTGACGGAAACCCTATCCCTAGACGGTCGACGTCAGGTGCACCCCGAGGTTCGGTTGGTTAGGTTCCTTTAAACCCTGGAGACATAAATAGGAGCCCCGCGCTGCGGGGCTCTGTCGATAAATATCGACGATTACGACTAAATAGTAGAAACGTGATTTATCCTAATGAATCTAAATGAGAAATGAAAAATGTATAAATGATTACCATTATTATCTATACATTACTGCCATCTAATAGGAAGGTAATTTATGCCTTTGCGATAGAACTCTCGTGATCTAGATTCGACAAACTGTGTGAAAGCATTTTGTACTGCCGCCTGAGAAGAAAACTTTTTATCACGTAGAAAATTGTCCAAATCACGAAAAATATGGTAGTCCGTTGGAGCAAGGTCTGGCGAATACGGAGGGTGAAGAATGGTTTCTAATTGCAGTTCCTGTAGAGTTAAAACGGTTGCTCGTGCTGGATGAGGTCTCGCGTTATCATGGAGCAATAATGGTGAAGATCGATTCATGAGTCGGGGCTGTTTCACTGCTAGTTTTGCTATCATTGTTCGGAGTTCGGCACAGTAGACATCTGCCGTTATTGCTTGACCAGATCGGAGAAAGCTATATTGAATAACACCATGCTGAGACCACCAAACAGTTACCATTACCTTTTTATTGTTAAGCTTTGCTTTTCCATCGCGAAAGCGTTTAAACCAAAAGCGCACGGTGCGTTCATTAGCAGTCCCCTCTCCAAACGCAACATTGATGTTGCCAGCTGTTTCTGCCGCGTTAGTTCCGCGTCGGAACTCGTATTCAAAATTAACTCGAATTTTCGAAGTATCCAACTTTCTTGTCTAAGCTGAATAAAAAAAAACAACTGAAAGTCGATATTGGAACGTTGCACATTTTTTAAAAGAAGAACTTCATAGGTACCATGTGAAAAAAGTTTCACTCAAAAATATCAAACCATGAAGGTTCCATTCGAAGTACCTATTACAATGAAACGGCAATTTCATATTTTAACCCCTATTATATTAACCAATAATTTGATTTCATAAAATAATAATAATTATGCTTTAAGGATGGATTAAAGTAAAACACATTATGGAGAATTTATAAATATTTATTTGGTAGATATTTACAGTCAGGTTCACACATTACTAAATAAAACAGTTTTATGCAATTTCTGTCTTAAAGTTCATATTTTCTCACCGTTTAAACCTTCCCTGGACTACGACAAACATTTCAAAACCAAAATCGGCCCAGCCGTTCTCGAGTTTTAGCGAGACAAACGAACAGCAATTGATTTTTATATATATAAATATGATTATGATTTATATATACGAAGTGACGCACCTAAATCAGCGATTAATATGGGAAGTTGAAAGTTTTTTGCCATTTCCCTACAATGTTCCTCAGGAAATGTGAAATTTCATGATCACGTCTAATAAGTATTCGGTAAGTACACCATTCCTTATAAAGTTATCGTGGCGTGTACTACAGAACAGTCTCAACACACATATTACCTACTGAAATAAATGTTAAAATCAGCCTAGTATAAACATAAAATACCTATAACAGACATGCGTAATTATACTTACGTTGAAGATTACCTCCTATTTATATGCTGCATTGTGTAAATAATCTTATAATTTCGTTCATTATGGGCACCCTACTTCAAGAATTGAAATATACTTACTTGAAGAAAGAAACACTGCATCCTGCTTATGATTTGCTTTTGCAAGCTTGAATCGCACACTTTTTAACCATCTCTAATACGTCCGAGTAAAGAAATCGATTGTTTTATCGTCGAATTGCGGTTAAATTCAAATCACCATAATTACAAATTAGTATGGCTGACGGGCTGCCAGTCAGTTATATATATATTCTACTAATAATCTTTTCTTTTTTAGTTACATTTCAATAGAGTGTCCAAATTATTGCTAAAAAAAATGTACTCATTCTAACAGATAATTGAAAAATATTAGAAATATATCAGAACGAAAATTAATGTTTTTTTAATAAGACATGACAATATTATTTTTTCCTACCATTCCTACTAAATATGGGAATAATCCTGCTGGCAGCACTTTAGAAAGGGACACAGGGCTCTCGAGGCGCTTTCTCTCTCGGACCGGATTTCTCTTTGACCAAGTGATTGTCTATAATAGAACTTAGCTTCATATAGATAAGGTTTATTTTTATATTGGTGTCAAATTGAAATGCACATTCCAGGTTGGATATAAGTTCCTTGGTTCTTTCACACACTGGCTCTCATAGAAGTGGGTGATATTTTACTTTACTCTAGTGGGTGATAGTTGACGTTTGACAGATTTTTGCGTCGAAAATTGAAATAGGTATACTGAAAAATGCGAAAATATAATGATAGCTGGAAAGAACAACATAATATAATTTGATGCCAGTCACATAAATTCTTCTCAATTCTTCTCAGTCCTCGTACCCACGGGCGGTTTTTTACTGCGGCGATTTTATTGCGCAGTGGATTTTCAACGTAGGTACCTACTGCTTCGCACCGAGAGTTGAAAATCTTACTGCGTGTTTTTTTGACGCACTGGGGTGTACTCTGTTGGATTCTCAATGCACAGCTCAACATACGAGTGTTGAAAATGCCGTTCCATTGTAGCACTGGCATTGGAAAAAATCCCCATTCCAAAGGGCCTATGTCTCTCTCTTTGTTTGTGGCAAACCCCACATTGATGCTAGACTTTCGAGCTTGTAGCCTTAGCAATATAATTCAGAACGCTACTGTAAAGAACTAAACTTCGAACCATCGGGAACGCAACCTTATCAAAAATATTGCGTTCCAGTTATTTGACTCAAAATTAATCTTTAGCATGATATTAAAATGGCAATATTATCCTTGTAATAGGGGTAATAAAGACAACATGCTATTTATTTTGCTAAAGCAAACGATGGAATTGAAAAATAAGATGGCGTCTGGCAATGTGACTAAAACGCATCGTGTTAACATTGTTTGTAAACGAAGGAAATATTAATAAATAAAAACGTGGGACACATAAATAAACAAAGCTATGGGTTCCAAGAAACATAAGAAGGATTCAAAGAAGAAGAAGCACAGGAGTCGGTCTCGATCGCCTTTGGAGAACGAGGAAGTTCAACGTGAACGTACTGAGCGTACTGAACGTAAAAGACATCGCAAACACAAGGATCGCAAGCGGGACCGCTCCCTAGACGGTTAGTTGCAGTTTTTATGTTCTAGAATGAGATACGCCAGCCAGACACCGATGATTATTTCCAAATTTTTCCTACCTCCTGTTTGCGCGAACTACCATTTTACGCGTTACGATTTGATTGTTTTTGCTAATAATATTTTCGCAAATTAGTTTGGAAATTATTAATGGTGTCGGCGGTATTCCCATTTGACAAAATAATGGCATTGTTTGCTCGTTATTTCAGACTCGGTGGCATTCGAGTAGTTCCACCGCGTCCCTGTGCTGCTGGTGTGAGGTAGGTATTGTACGGAGCTGTGTGGAGTGGTGCCTCTGTGGACAATCAATTAAAAGAGCCAATGCCACGGATTTATGTGAATGCTACTAACAATACAACTTGTTTCCATGTTACATAGTTTTCTACTAATTCAAGTGATTCATCATGGAATCGGATTGTAGGCAGAAGAAACCCTCTAAATGAAAATACAAACATCCATAAACTTAATAAAAAGGCCACTGTTGAGGCAAAATCACTGAAAGCCACATGCTACAGCACTGACATCCTCCTTTGTGGATTGAGATCATTTTTTATCATACTATCGTTGCAAATCAGAAATTCTATATAAAATATTTGAATATTATCATCGATTGCTTTTATAATAAAACTTCTCACATAGTAAATTGTTTGTATGACGTCACTTAGCACTACATGCTCATACAAAATTACCACAGCTGGTGTTGATTGTATTTTTTGTCAAGGTTATATATATGTTTTTAATAGTGGCACAAAATATGAAAACTACACAACTAATTATTTATACTAATAATTACACTTAAACAAAAATAAAATGAAAAAAAAAGAAGAATACTAAATAAAACCAAGGCATTTATTAGGTAAAATAAATAAATAAATATTTCAAAATAGGAAAATAAGGAAAAATAAAGGATGAGATATTACTTTCCAAATGAAACTCTACTGACACACATGCTATATGAAAACTACAACATAGCCATAATTTTTATATCCATATTATAATTTAAAAATTAAAATTTGCAATGAATGTGCGCAATATGGAAGGAGTGATGGGGCTATGGAGAAATACTGCACTTGCACGCTGCGTGAGTGTACCGTGATCCATCGCCACTTGTTCGAAGTACCGCGCACAGGATGGATGGAAAGCAGCACATGAAGTGATTTTTTGCTCCATTGGTGTAATTGCCGTATGGCGTTCCAGTGTGAGGATAAATAAATAAGGGGGATGCAATAAGGTAGCCTGCGAAATTACATTTTTAGGTTTTTTGCAATTTGCCGGTCAGTGTCAGGTTGGATGTTAATTAAAATACGATTTGTGACTATAACAAAAAACTTTACAGAATTATAATCATTCGATTCAGCAGTACATCTCCTTAATTTTGAGTTGGCGTCAAATGTCATGCGTTCATGAAATAGTTATTCAATATGGTAATATGAACTTGATAGTTTTATTGATAATTATATAAATAAATATTTGTTACGGCCGCGAATCATATTTAGAACAACATACAAAAACGTAAGAAAATTTTAATTTCGCGGGCTACTTTGCCGTTTTCCCCTCAAGTTAATTGGCAACCTGACCATGGGACTCATGTGGATTAACTAATTGATAACAAATTTTACTTTTGTAATTTTTTTGTAAATAACATAAAATGAATTAAAATTAAAATGAATTAATTCAATAAGTGCTTCTTCCTTGTAATAGTTCTTGTAACATTTTTAATTAAATGTTGTTCTCAAAATGAAAACAAAAGTCAGATATTTAAACTAGTCGTGAGAATCAGCACTTTTTGAACATGTAAATTACATGAGACAGTCTGCCAAAACATGCGTCCTTCCCCACTCCCTAGTGCTTAAGCTGGGAAGAAGACGGCAACAAACTCTCCAGCTGCTAGCTGATGTTACAAGGACTATTACAAGGAACCTGGCTCATCAATGCTCTGGCATCGTTTTGTATTCTTTTTCTTTGATCAATAATTGCATTTGAACACACTGAAACCACTGACATGCCTGATATTATGGGTACACTCTTGATGTCAGGGTGTTGTCAATAGGAAACATTCTTAATTCTAAATGCAGAACCAAGTATATTGTCAGTCTTAATAACTATGGTATAAAAAGCTAAATGAAGAACATGTAGAATTAGTTAATTAAAAGTATTATGAGTTTTAAAAGGTTTTGTCAACAAATCCCGCATGGAACATTCGTCAAATTATTGAGTAAGTTTTAATTGAAGTCAATGTTTAAAATAATCTGTTTCATGTTATAGCGACAGTTCTGTCATGACGTATGCGTGTGTGGAGGCTACCTGGGTGTGTATAAAGCGGTTGTCTCGGTTGTTATAGTTGAGGAGGTGCCGGTGGACTCGCACCTGGCGCGCGAGGCGGCGGCGCGCGCACCGAGCCGCAGCAGCAGCGAGGAGCGCGACCGGCGCGCGCGCGAGCTGCACCGCGCGCACAAGGATAGAGATGACGCTGACTTTCACAGGTACAGTTAAACTGAACCTTGAACCTTATCCAAACCATACTGTTTGATTTCCCTTGAACTTAACATATCTTCATCATCCTCTGACCGTATTCCAATTTATTTGAAATTCAATTAATTATATTAATTCAACATTCATGAGTCAGCACAGCATGACTGCTTCCATATATCTCTAACAGTAGTCACTCCCTTTTAGTCATATTATCGTTCTCACAATCCATCCATCACTTACTCTTATAGCCATCATTTCCAAACACCTTACCAATTGAATGCATATTAACTTGCTTGTATATTGTGACAGAGAGAAGAGCTCGGAGAGCGAGGCGCGCACGGCCGAGCACTCGCAGTCGCCGCCGTCCGTGGGTGGCGCGGCGCAGGAGAGCCTGTCGGTGGACGAGACCAACAAGCTGCGCGCCAAGCTCGGCCTCAAGCCGCTGGAACGCGCTGAAAAGCCTGGAGGTACAGTCGACTCTTATATCTGCACACATAATAGCTTTTAGCACTGAGACACATAATAGCTTTTAGCACTGAGGAGGCTATTCCACGGAAAACAATATAAAAAAAAACTCATACATGCCCATAATTCCTATTTAATTAAAATATGAAAACAACAATCATAAAAAAATTAAAGCCATTTACCTAAAGCCACTCTCATCATGAGCAACAAAATCACTGTTGACTAGTGTAATGAACTAAGTAACAACTGCAATAGAGTTGAAAATAGCTTGCAAGAGATAATTTCCTGTGGTGTGTGTTATTATAATATTGTTGCTCAAAACTTGAGAACTTGCTGCAGTTGTTCAGTGTGCGCTGATCGTTTGTCAGAAAGGTCACATTCATTCTGATTGACAGTGAAAGGATAACATTCTCATTTTAGGTCCTTCATTACCAATTTTTTTTAGTTATTAAAACTTCATTGTCTACCTAAGAAACATTAACAACCAGCGCTGTAACAAGTATGTATAAGTTGATAAATAATTGTGTGATGTGTTGCAGAGGATGGCAAGATCAAGGACGACCTGGGTGAGTTCTACCACAAGCCGGCCGCCAACATCGCGCAGCTGAAGAAGTCAGAGAAGATCCGCGAGAAGTTGCAGCTGCACAAGGAGAAGAGGAAAATTGAACAGAAGTCAGTATTTTTATTTGAAACATTATGCAACGAACGGAAAAACATAAGTAATAATGTAGCCCACAGATAGATCATAGATTACCATGAATAAATAAAACTTTAAAGTTCATGAATATTTTAGAACATTAGTCTGAGAGCTTACTTATGCTCCTTTTCAAAGAACATGTAAATACGAGGGCTGCCTTTTATGTTGTGTCGTTTGAAATAAGTATAGACAATCTAATAGATTATTACCATTTATTGTTTTTCAAAGAATTCTCCGCAATATTTAATACACTTTTGCATTCGTTCGAACCAGTTTTTAAAACATTTATTCCACTCCGAAATGGGGGTAGTCAAAACGGCCGATTTGTATGCATCAACAACTTCTTCGGGTGAGCTGAAACGTTGACCACAAAGACTTTGCTTAACTTTGGGGAACGTAAAAAAATCGTTAGGGCTCAAGTCAGGGCTGTAAGGCGGGTGATCTAAAATTTCGACATTTTGGGTGCTCAAAAACATACGGATACAACAGTATGACTTTGGTTGGTTTTGGCTCATCTTGGAAGACCCAGACAGTTCACTGCTGCTTGGAATGTGGATCGTAAGCATATATCCAAGACTCGTCACCACTATCCATATCATAAACGTGTTTTGACTCTCCTCGGTTGAATCGCTGCAGAGTTTTGCGACACCATCTAACACGGGCTGCTTTTTGGTCGTCGCTAAGCAAATGTGGTATCCAACGAGAGATCAACTTTCTTACGCCGAGTTCTTCGTGCAGGATTTTTGGATAGTAGTCCCTGGAATGCCCACGGCTGCCTCTATTTCACGGTTTGTCACATGACTATCTTCGACGATTAGCTGCCGAACGGCGTCGATATTCTCTTGCGTCATGGCGGTTTTTGGACGACCTTCATGTGGCTTATCACTGAAGCTACAGTCCGCAGCTTAGCTCAGAGGCTCTTACTACTAGAAAGCTATAATTTGGCATGGATATACATATTAATCACGCCGACAAAGTGGTAAAATAAACAAAAGAAAAACATTTTTTTAGGCCTAGCGCATACATACAACTTCTACATTGACTAAACTGTTTAGTCGACGTGTGTACTTCTCGTGAATTCCACACAACTAAACTATTTAGTCGATGGAGGTGCACATACAATTGATTAGTCGATCGTACGATTTTTTTTAATATCCTAAACAAACCAACCAGTCTTCTTTCGGCAACGTTCAAGACAAAGTGCTACATACAACGTCCATTAACAAGAACATTCTAGTTTGTGCTTTGTGCTGACAGTCGCGGATCGACTATTTAGTCGATGTTATGCGCACATTAATACACTGCAATACAAATTAAGCGTTTGATCGATAGTTGTTCAACCTTTTAATCAAAAGCAAATCGATTGGGCTTTTTAATTTTTTTGTCGAACAACTATCGTGTTGACAGTTTGCGCAAGTTCTATGATCGCAGTACATTCCTATAAACTCCTGAAACACAACAAAATAGTTATTCAACTAAAAATTGTATGTATGCAGTAGCCCTTAGGGTATCTCTATAGTTCCTACACGTAGTGGGAATGTTTTTTTTTTCTCGTCTTCCCCATGGTGTGGGGTGTTGTGGGATGGGTCTTTCAAAAAAAAGGCGGGTTTGTGAAAACTATTTTTCGATTAAGGGATCCATTTCTGAAATAATAATAAGAAAAATATTGTTGTGGGTGTGTTTATCGATTAAAAAAAAAACCTTTGATACCTTAAGCACAGCCGTAAGTCACAAAATGCTATTAGAAAAACTAGAAAATGGTGCACTTAAAATGTTCAAATCTAGCCAAGGTTGATAATGTTGAAAGCAATGCTTTACCTATCACATATGGAGTCCCACAAGGATCCATATTGGGACCATTATTATTTTTGATATACATAAATAATATAACAGAACTAGGACCACATGAACATTTAACTTTATACGCAGATGACACAGGCTTGTTTTATTTCGGAACTAATGTTCATGACGCTATTTCACGAGCCCAAGAAGATTTAAAAATTCTGTTTGAATGGTTCCAACATAATTTGCTAACCGTAAAGATCTCAAAGACATGTTACATCATCTTTAAAGCAAAAAACAAAAAAAACTGCTGCATGAACCGTTAACTATAGACAACATTCCATTAGAGCAAAAAACCTACGAAAAATGCCTTGGCCTTAGAATCGAAAATTGTTTGACATGGAACAAGCAAAAAATGATTATATTAGAAATAAAATTTCCTCACTTATTGGATCACTCCGCAATACAAGTCAATGTATACCCAAAAAACGGCGTTTAAACATTTACAATTCACTTGTCAAATCACATTTATTATATCTCATAGAAAATCTTGGGGAATGGCAGTAAAACAAAACTACAGGAACTGCAAAGAATGCAGAACAGGATCATAAAGATACTGTTTCGCTATCCATACATGACACCCACATACAAAATTAAAAAAAAAATTAAAAGCTGATAAATATCAAACAACTTTATACACCGTAAAATTTCGATCGTTTTAATCCTTAAAAGGGGTCATTGTACTCATCATTATGAACAACCTTTACTATGGGACCAACCCTGAAATCGTGAAAAAAAATCTGTTGATCCATAGATTTATGTTGGCATAACTCGACATAATGTATGATGTATGTACGACAGACGTTGTCCTGTCCAAATTTCAATAAATCATACAATTTCCCCATAAAAAATAGACACAAGCAACTTCTCAATTTTTTCTTTCCCATAAAACTTGTTCGGGGAGGTTAAAAAATATTGCCATATTGGTCCAGCTGTTTTGAAGTGATGCGCTTACCAACCACCCTAGGAATAGCATTTCATTTTTATAGATATAAATTATGATATCTTATGAATATTCTTTTTGCTTTACTCACAAAAACAGTGCACCTGCCATCTCTCCACCACCCTAGGTTGACGGGTAGAGAATACTTAAGGCATTAAGACTGCCTTTGTATCTGTATTGCGCACAAAAATTAATAAACAAAATCACGGCTTGTTGTGCAGGTTGCAGACGACGCTGCTGGGCGACGAGTCTGACGAGGATGACGCGGCCGCCTGGGTGCGGCGCTCGCGAGACATCGACACGCAGAAGCGGGAAGCTGCCAAGAGGGTATGCATCACTTGTTACCTGTCACTCTACCTACAACCACAATATCCAAGCCACCCATCACGCTAAATTTATAGTCAAAGTAAAATTCAATTAGACAATTAAAAGCGTAGACAGAGTATAGCAATAGACAATTAACTAATTAATAATAATAATGAGAGAAGGATACATAGTAGTAACATAAACAACACTCCAGACGTCTCCCTCGCGTATGCAAACTTTTTGTCTGACCAACAAAATGGCTGTCATGGTGCGATTGCTTTTGATATTATCTGACTACATCAGATAGTACCACTCGTTTACAAGTACCGTCAAAGACTCGCTGTTTCATATCGCTGACAGCTAATGTGCACTCATATAATATTTGTTTACTAATTGTTATCTTTTATTTATGTTTTAGTTTTTCTAATATTATGGTTGTTTGTTTATGTTCGCGTATGGTCCAGGCGGCCATGTTGGACGAGATGGACGAGGTGTTCGGCGTGTCGGCGCTGGTGGAGGCGGAGGAGCGCGAGCGGCGCCAGCAGAGCTACGCGCGCGCCGAGCTGCGCGGCCTGCGCGTCGCGCACGACATCGACGCGGTGAGTACGCGGCGCCAGCAGAGCTACGCGCGCGCCGAGCTGCGCGGCCTGCGCGTCGCGCACGACATCGACGCGGTGAGTACGCGGCGCCAGCAGAGCTACGCGCGCGCCGAGCTGCGCGGCCTGCGCGTCGCGCACGACATCGACGCGGTGAGTACGCGGCGCCAGCAGAGCTACGCGCGCGCCGAGCTGCGCGGCCTGCGCGTCGCGCACGACATCGACGCGGTGAGTACGCGGCGCCAGCAGAGCTACGCGCGCGCCGAGCTGCGCGGCCTGCGCGTCGCGCACGACATCGACGCGGTGAGTACGCGGCGCCAGCAGAGCTACGCGCGCGCCGAGCTGCGCGGCCTGCGCGTCGCGCACGACATCGACGCGGTGAGTACGCGGCGCCAGCAGAGCTACGCGCGCGCCGAGCTGCGCGGCCTGCGCGTCGCGCACGACATCGACGCGGTGAGTACGCGGCGCCAGCAGAGCTACGCGCGCGCCGAGCTGCGCGGCCTGCGCGTCGCGCACGACATCGACGCGGTGAGTACGCGGCGCCAGCAGAGCTACGCGCGCGCCGAGCTGCGCGGCCTGCGCGTCGCGCACGACATCGACGCGGTGAGTACGCGGCGCCAGCAGAGCTACGCGCGCGCCGAGCTGCGCGGCCTGCGCGTCGCGCACGACATCGACGCGGTGAGTACGCGGCGCCAGCAGAGCTACGCGCGCGCCGAGCTGCGCGGCCTGCGCGTCGCGCACGACATCGACGCGGTGAGTACGCGGCGCCAGCAGAGCTACGCGCGCGCCGAGCTGCGCGGCCTGCGCGTCGCGCACGACATCGACGCGGTGAGTACGCGGCGCCAGCAGAGCTACGCGCGCGCCGAGCTGCGCGGCCTGCGCGTCGCGCACGACATCGACGCGGTGAGTACGCGGCGCCAGCAGAGCTACGCGCGCGCCGAGCTGCGCGGCCTGCGCGTCGCGCACGACATCGACGCGGTGAGTACGCGGCGCCAGCAGAGCTACGCGCGCGCCGAGCTGCGCGGCCTGCGCGTCGCGCACGACATCGACGCGGTGAGTACGCGGCGCCAGCAGAGCTACGCGCGCGCCGAGCTGCGCGGCCTGCGCGTCGCGCACGACATCGACGCGGTGAGTACGCGGCGCCAGCAGAGCTACGCGCGCGCCGAGCTGCGCGGCCTGCGCGTCGCGCACGACATCGACGCGGTGAGTACGCGGCGCCAGCAGAGCTACGCGCGCGCCGAGCTGCGCGGCCTGCGCGTCGCGCACGACATCGACGCGGTGAGTACGCGGCGCCAGCAGAGCTACGCGCGCGCCGAGCTGCGCGGCCTGCGCGTCGCGCACGACATCGACGCGGTGAGTACGCGGCGCCAGCAGAGCTACGCGCGCGCCGAGCTGCGCGGCCTGCGCGTCGCGCACGACATCGACGCGGTGAGTACGCGGCGCCAGCAGAGCTACGCGCGCGCCGAGCTGCGCGGCCTGCGCGTCGCGCACGACATCGACGCGGTGAGTACGCGGCGCCAGCAGAGCTACGCGCGCGCCGAGCTGCGCGGCCTGCGCGTCGCGCACGACATCGACGCGGTGAGTACGCGGCGCCAGCAGAGCTACGCGCGCGCCGAGCTGCGCGGCCTGCGCGTCGCGCACGACATCGACGCGGTGAGTACGCGGCGCCAGCAGAGCTACGCGCGCGCCGAGCTGCGCGGCCTGCGCGTCGCGCACGACATCGACGCGGTGAGTACGCGGCGCCAGCAGAGCTACGCGCGCGCCGAGCTGCGCGGCCTGCGCGTCGCGCACGACATCGACGCGGTGAGTACGCGGCGCCAGCAGAGCTACGCGCGCGCCGAGCTGCGCGGCCTGCGCGTCGCGCACGACATCGACGCGGTGAGTACGCGGCGCCAGCAGAGCTACGCGCGCGCCGAGCTGCGCGGCCTGCGCGTCGCGCACGACATCGACGCGGTGAGTACGCGGCGCCAGCAGAGCTACGCGCGCGCCGAGCTGCGCGGCCTGCGCGTCGCGCACGACATCGACGCGGTGAGTACGCGGCGCCAGCAGAGCTACGCGCGCGCCGAGCTGCGCGGCCTGCGCGTCGCGCACGACATCGACGCGGTGAGTACGCGGCGCCAGCAGAGCTACGCGCGCGCCGAGCTGCGCGGCCTGCGCGTCGCGCACGACATCGACGCGGTGAGTACGCGGCGCCAGCAGAGCTACGCGCGCGCCGAGCTGCGCGGCCTGCGCGTCGCGCACGACATCGACGCGGTGAGTACGCGGCGCCAGCAGAGCTACGCGCGCGCCGAGCTGCGCGGCCTGCGCGTCGCGCACGACATCGACGCGGTGAGTACGCGGCGCCAGCAGAGCTACGCGCGCGCCGAGCTGCGCGGCCTGCGCGTCGCGCACGACATCGACGCGGTGAGTACGCGGCGCCAGCAGAGCTACGCGCGCGCCGAGCTGCGCGGCCTGCGCGTCGCGCACGACATCGACGCGGTGAGTACGCGGCGGCCAGGTCTTTCGAGAACTTACAAACGATTTAAAATCGGCATGTATCACTTACCTCTTCAGAAAGCTACATGCGATTGTTTACAAAATATAAATTACTAGCTAACCCGCAGACGTAGTCCTGTCCAAACAATAGTTCAAGCAGAAATCCCATAGGAAAAAGGACTTTCCGTTTTTCCAATTTTCTGGAAAGTTTTCAAATTTTCTTATCCTGATACCTTATTCAGGCTATACGAATATAACATATTAAAACAAAAATTAGCCAAATCGGTCCAGGCGTGCTCACGCGATGCGCTCACCAACGAACAGCATTTCATTTTTATTTGTAAAGATTAACCATTACTTTATATTTTTGAAATTGCTACATTTGTTATATTAAATACTGCACTGTTCCCACGACTAGCGGACACGTTTCCACATTACAGACGAGACAATAGCCAACTTTGTTTGCAGGCTGCAAAAACTGGTTTAATAGAAAAAAAACGTTTTTGCAAGACCCATAAGATTTACAATAAAATATTGCAGCCTTGCTGACAAAATTTATCTAAAAAAAGATGCGAAAGGGGATTGAAGATTTTTTTTTCTATGTTCACATGTAAAACTGATATATATCTCGAGCTACATGCCTTCTATTTTTTTGCCTACAGATAGGAGACGAGCGCGAGGTGGTGCTGACGCTGGCTGATAAGGACGTGCTCGCTGATGATAACGAGGATGTACTCGTCAACGTTAACATCGTCGACGACGAGAGGACTAAGAAGGTAACATCTCATTACAATGTCTCACCCAGCTCCCAAATAATAACACGTCACGCACTCCCTGAATTAATAACATTCTGTGTGAAAGGCGCATTTTAATGATACTAAAAAACTACATTAATCTGCGGATGTTCCAATGCTCTCAATATTTGATAGAAAACAGATCAATATAATGATTTGTTAAAAACTGGGGTCAAGTGATTTTGAACCATATGCGGTGCAACTATTACGGTCAACTAGACCTATCCTGCAAATGAGTATGGCACAGGCCCAACTCGCTGCTTTTCGTGTGTTAAAAAATAATATTTTTCCCAATATTTTCCACAGAATCTTCTCGAAGCGAAGAAAGCTAAGGCCGGTTACCGTGCGTACGACGACGAGGCGGAATTGGAGGCCGCGTCGCTGGGCTTCGCGCGACCCGTGCTCAGCAAGTACGACGACGAGATCAACAAGGAAAAGGAGGCCAAGACCAGGGGCTTCCTCATCGGAGACGACGATGTGTTCGACGCCAAGAAGTTCCGCGACATGATGGTAAGATGCTTCACCTCTGTGATACTGTACAATGTACCCACTGCTGGGGTACTTGTACCTTCATACCTAAAGTGCGGAGTGCGCCTGGTTCGGTATTACTAAATACAAGACATTTCTAGAAGCCAATGAAAGTCAAAGCCCTGTAAGGCATTACTTCAAACACAGCGCAAGTACCCATTGTCATTTCACATTCATTTTACGCGACTACGGCAAGGCCAAAGGAGGGTTATGCTTTGAACAATCTATTTATGTATGCATGTTCAATTGTTCCCTCGTTACTCCGAAACTGGAGTCACACGTAGTCTATATGATTTATGCCTTAATAACTTGTCAGGCGTAGTAATGACGTGTGGCTATACGAAAATCAATGTTATTTCGTTACGTCTTGTTTATGTCTTTTGAGTTGGAGTATTTGTCGTAGTTGGGTTTTAGTTTCTTGACTTTCTTTTTAATTAACTAGAAGTTAACAACAAATATTATAATCATCCTGCCGTCAGTTTATCATTGTAGTAGCAGTATTAATGTATTCTGACGCATAATAAATGTGCTACAGAGGCAGGAGCGGCTGCAGGGCGGCGGCGACAAGCGGCTGGAGTCGCTGCAGCTGCCCGCGCTGCGCCTCGCCTGCGACTACCTGGACGAGCACGAGATGCAGGCCAAGTTCAAGAAGACCAAGAGGAAGGTAACGTCACTAATCATTATTAACATTTTATTTCTCTTCGTCAAAATCGCCTAAAAAAATGTGAATATTTACAATATCTGATAAATCCTTTGACTGGCTTTTATGCTTTGTTTAATGTAAATTTTGTCTCATTTTTATTAAAAAAAATCTGTGCAATTCTTGGATGTTATTACAGTACCTGTAGCGTCTAATCGCCGGCTGAACTGTATTTAATTTAAGTAAAACATAATTGTTGTAATGTTTCCGTTCAGGGCAAGATACGCAAGAAGGCTAAGCACGAGCCCATCGACGTGGATGACTACGACGCAGCCAACGCGCCGCTCGACACCGACGACACAGGTAGCTACACCACGTCGTTCTGTACGCTGTGAAGGAAGATTAGCTCTGCAGCGGGTTTAAAAAGGATAAGCATACTGGTTATACAGGAGGCAACAAGACCCATCACATAGCCATTATCTACGCATTCTGTTCATCATACTAAGATCTGATTTTTCAATCATCTGTTACTTTATTCGGGGAATCATTTTGACAGCTATTTTGACGTTTGACAGTTTTGTATGAAACAAAACTGTCAAACGTCAATTTTATTCTTTAGAATAAAAGTTATCTGACATGGAAAAATCAGCCCTAAGTAACATTGAGCAAAACGACTAATTTTTTGAAAAAACACTGTTTAGTAGCGCGCAATGCAACGCACGCGAGACACTGAGCCTGTGGTGCATGCAACGGTACGGTCGTTGTGGGGTTTTTTTTAAGTAATAACATTTACAATTTGTTTTCGTGAAAAATATTGCTGCGCCAGGTCGATGTCTTCGTAACCCGACAGCATGTCTAGTGCAAAAAAAATTAACAATGACGGGAAGAACAAGTGACTCTCGGCTTCGTTTTACACCTGTTCCAGAGCTATTATTTAACTACCTGCGGTCTCCGAATGAACCGTCTCGGTCGCTCATACTTGTGCGTCAGTCATTCTAGAGCTAGTGGTGACCGTGCTGTGGTTTCTGTGCAGAAGTGAAGCCTGAGCTGCTGGCGCGGCCGCTGGCGGTAGACGACGAGGAGACGGAGCCCGACACCGAGCTGCAGGCCGCCCTGGCGCGCGCGCGGCGCCTGCGCCAGGCCGAGCTGGCGGAGCAGGCGCAGTTCAAGGTGCCCAAGGTGAGCCAACAGTACATAGTGCAGCCCGAGCTGTGCCAGGAGGAGACGGAGCCCGACACCGAGCTGCAGGCTCGTTTCCCTCGGTTCCCTGGCGCGGGAACAGTTTATACATATTATTTAAATACATATATGCTTTATGTATGTACATGCAGGTATTTATTGTAAACTAGCTGCTCCCCGCGGTTTCACCCTCATAAGTTTCGATCCCGTGGGAATATCGGGATAAAAAGTATTCCTATGTGTTAATCCTGATTATAAACTATCTGTGTACCAAATTTCATCCAAATCCGTTAAGTAGTTTTTGCGTGAAAGAGTATCAAACATCCATCCATACAAACTTTCGCGTTTATAATATTAGTAGGACTACCGGACCCGGCAGACGTCGTCCTGCCCGATCGGGGCCAATTGTGTTTTCAAACCATGCAGGAAATATACACTCAAAATTTTATCTAAATCGGTCCAGCTATTTAGAAGAAGTTGGTGACAAACACACGTACAGAAGAATTATATTTATTCACATAGTAGTAAATAGTACAACACAGACTATCTGCAGTATTGTCTTATCCTTCTCCGGATAAGACCATTATTGTCCTGTGTTGTATTTCTACATTTTGTAACAGCTAGGGCTTTGCAGTTAGGTTGCGCAGGCCGTTAGGGTAGGTAGAGAAACACACTTAAGCAAGGTTCATAGGTATAATCTTAACAATAGGCTACATAGGTACCTAGGTAGTTGTACAGTGACAGTGTACAGTGACGTCTAGGTCGCGGGTAAGGACACTGTCTTTCCGAGCACTAGCATGTGTAACTTAGGGAAGGTACCGTCCTTGGTTCTCCGGGATGCAGGTATTCAGACCCGGGGACAGGCTTGCCAGTACGTGTTCAGGAAGCCGGTCAGGCCTCAGTAGGCCGCAGACCGCGGCGCGGTAGCGCGCGGATAGGACAGTGCAGCTACGCATGCAGTGAGTGCGCTGTTCAGATACGCGTGCAGCGCGCAGTAGGTGAGCTGTCCTGTCCTCAGCCTGGACGTAGAACAACGGGTAGGTAGAACTGGTACGTAGAACCGGTAGGTAGAATCCAGGAAGGCGCGATAGGGTGCGCATTTTTCGAAAGCAGCAAGCCGCGCGCGATGTGTCCAGCCTCTTTCCCCCTTCTACGACCAAGGAACGGTGTAGGGAGCAGGACATGGGGAAGCTTAACACATCGCAGCGGTTTACAGGCAGAGAGTTTGCAAAGGCATGCGTGTCACAATGATAGATGCAATGTGAGGTTATGAATGTGACACGCGAGCATAGAACACAAGATAAACGATGACCTTAGCAGCTGGCTTCCTATATAGCTTATAATACACAGAGAGGCTTTGCACTTGCCAGATGCAGCAACAATTCATACATATTTCCGTCTCCCATGAACTGGATAACTTACAGCCTTGTGACCTGTCATTGACAACCACGCAAATACCAGTATCTTGAGGATCAGGGAATCACTCCTGCTAAGTGCTAGCTAAGCAAGCGGATGTTAAAATGACAGAATGTTCTTAGGAAATTAGTGTTGTGCCATGATTTTATTGCCGTGACTTGCAACTTACTAATTGAGACATATTTAGCATCAGTGGACTATTTCCCGTTGAGACCCTCACAACGCTACAATTTATTTCTGCAATTCATATATTGTACACAATAAAGAGTAATGTATTCTATTCTCCATAATGATATGCTCGTATATTCGCAGGTGGAAGAAATCCTGGAGCGCGTGAAGGAGGAGGAGGCGGGCTCGGAGGGCGGCAGTGCCATGGTGCTGGACGCGACCGCGGAGTTCTGTCGCACCCTCGGGGACATCCCCACGTACGGGCTGGCCGGCAACCGGGACCACGACGCAGAGATCATGGTAACACTCCTCACTATTGACTTAATAAAAATCTTAAATTCATTCGCTGCCAGACGACGCGCTGCCTAAACTGTTGGGTCTATTATTATAAAATGTTGCACACAAGTTCCTTTTGCCCTAAGAGTTTAACTTCTTAGGGCATAAAAGGTACGGCAGCTCGTTATTTTGGCCGGCACGCACGGGTTGTAGTCAAATAAATTATCGTTGACGGACAGATACTTTGCAATAGGAGACCAACTTTTTCATTAGAAAAACATAACAATATGAGCGTTGATTATTTACCTAAATACTATGTGGGCTCTGTATTTATCTTAGACAAATCGGTACACAGAACAATAAAGTAAAGCATAAGCAATTTTGCATAGTTATTCCATAGTTAGATAGATATATTTTTTTGCTAAAAAGAAAAGACATCAGTTTTCAAAAAATGGTCTACACCGTTGTTACGAATTTGTAGAATCAATTCCTGTTGTTGGCAAAAAAGTGTAAAGTGATGATTGATGTTTGTGTGCAGGACTTCGAGCGTGAGGAGGAGCTGGAGCCCGAGGTGGACAGCAACGCGGGCGCGTGGAGCCGTGTCGACGTGCATAACGAGAAGCCCGCAGATCTCGCCTCAGGTATTCGATATGTTTCTTTTACTGTCTTTTTCTAAAGTATCTGATGTCAATTTAAACAAACGCTGGTCACGTTAAATTCTTAAGCAATCACTCACTAAAGGACACTAGTAACATATTTATCTGTATTTAGAAGGTTCGAACTTTATGTCTCGACACTTTTAATAATTTTAATAATGTTACTAAACTATAATATAAAATTTAGTATTCTTCCTGAATTTATTTATTTTTATCTGGTTCCCGATCGCCGCGGCGCGATGACCTTTAAGAATCGGACCTATCAAATGCAAAAATGTTCTTTCAAAACGAACCGGTAGTCCAGAGATCGGCCCGTTCGAACGGACTGTTTGGCTCCATCCCGTCCGACTGTGTGCTAACGTACCGCGCGGCGCAGGCGCGTGCGCGGGGCTGGCGGCCGAGCCGGCGCTGGGCGCGGGCGTGTGGGGCGCGCTGCAGCTGGCGCTCAGCAAGGGCTACCTGGAGCGCGCCGGCCTGGCGCCGCAGGCGGGCGCGGCCGCCAAGCATCTGCTGGCCGCCCGCCACTACTCCATCGAGGACAAGACCTACGGGTGCGCGGGTTTCGTCTATGCGAGGCTGTTACGGATACCTTTTCAAATCGAGTCTACCAATGGTCTATATGTGACGGCACGGTTGGCGAAGTGGTCGATTGACTGCTCTGCCGCGCTTATTAGAAGTGCAGTAAGGAGGTTATTCGTAGTTTCGAGTAAATGGCGCCAAAAAATGTTTACTTCTATTTTGTTGTTTTAGATGTAATTTTGAAGTTTTGCAAATATGTTTTGATTTACATGTATAGCTGAATATGCACTGTTTCTTATGAACTAACCCAATTCTCTATATGTTTAATACAACTAATTTAAAACAAAAAAAACTATTTATGCTTAGCAGGGTCTTCAAAACTAACTCCAGTATTACAAGCTGTAACAGCAGTAAGTTTGGAGTTACTACTACTACGCTTTCTACTAGCAAACGCAGTTTACTGAGTTTATTTTATTTTATTCAATTATTATTGTCACTCCGACTACAAACTATAAACGCAGTGCAATAGTGACTTATAGCTGTTATAAATAGTATTTAAATGTGAATGACTTGGTTATATTCATCCGAGAACCACTTCTTAATTAAATAAAACAACGTATATTTAATGAATTACGTTATTTTAAATAGCAAATAAAACATAATATTGAAATTATCTTAATCACAGGCAATTACTGCCTTTATTATTAGTAATACAATATTTTCATATAGTTATGCTTAGCCTTAAATCTCTCTCTCCATGTTACTGCATTTTAAATAAGTATTTTCTCTTCTTTCAATTGAAATGGAGTGCTTAGAAAAAAAAACAGTATCCAATATTACTGCGTTTATAAGTAGTAAGTATCCTTATATTATTCATTAAACATAATTTACAAATCATAACAGCAGCAAGTGTTTCTTACTAGTAAAAAAATATAAGTTTAAACAAATACTGTAAGACAAAGCGCAGTAATGTGTCTTACTGCATGTGCTTTGTGATTTAGTTCTCAGCAAAAACATGCTGCGTTTTTGCTTATTAAAGATACCACTTCCCGAACAGCTATCAAAATAAGGATCAAATCACCATACAAAGCAGGATAAGGATAAAGGAGGATAAGTAGGATTCAGAATCTATAAGTAACTCAATTTTCCAAAAAACCTTTACTGCGTTTCTAATTAGCGCGGCAGTGCTGCGCTGCGTGTCGCGGGTTCGATTCCCGCACTGAACAAATATTTGTATGACCTACAAGTAATTGTTCCGGGTCTGACTGTTTGTGTATGTGAATTTAAATGTTTGTAAACGCACCCACGATACAGGAGAAATTCCTAGTGTGGGGCAATGTTTTAAAAAAAAAAAATGTTGCATCGCAGCGTAAGGACGCTTTTATGTCGTGCGCGGGACGCCCTACGCGTCTCGGCAAATCCAAGAGACACTAGAACGCCCTCAATAATTCAATTTTATTTTTAACGATTCCCTAATTTTATGTAAAAATAATTTAATAACGACCGACCACTGATAACAACTCCAGCGAGGACGACAAGTACGGTCGTCGCGAGCGGGGCGGGCACTCTGGCCCGCTGCAGGACTTCCGCGAGAAGAACAACTTCCGGCCGAACATCAAGCTGGAGTACGTGGACGACGACGGCCGGCCGCTGTGTCCCAAGGAGGCCTTCCGCTACCTGTCGCACAAGTTCCACGGCAAGGGGCCCGGCAAGAACAAGCAAGAGAAGCGCATCAAGAAGGCCGTGCAGGAAGGGGTGAGGTTCCCTGACGCACAGACGTCATGACACTTATGGTGCAGGTGAACAACGCCACAAGATTCTTTTGGTGCGTGGCCAAAATCGAAACTAACGTCGCCATCTGTTTTTGTAAATACAATTTCAGAGACAATCGCACAAATTACAAACAACGCCCCCTAGCAATGTTTTTCTGGCGCCAAAAGATCCTTGTAGCGCTCTTAAGTCTACTTTCTGCTTTGCGTGGGTAGTAGATCCATGATATCTTGAAGACTACTATTATTATTAATAAACAAAAACTTTAAAACATTTAACAGTTTTAACATTGATAGCAAAAGACAAAAAAAATTGTCCAAAATCCTCAAGTCATAAGCCACGTTCTGATTACAGCTCATGAAGAAGATGAGTTCGACGGACACGCCTCTGGGCACGCTGCAGATGCTGCAGGACAAGCAGCGCGAGACACAGTCGCCGTACATCGTGCTCAGCGGCGTCAAGCGCGAGAACGCCAACTAACACCACCGTCCACTGCAATACGCGACACAATGAGGACACGGCATCAATTACTTTCTAATGTATGTAGCCCGTGCGGCCGTGCCTCATGTTTTACTAGCCGTAAGCTGTCGCGTTCTGTATTTTGGAGTAAGCTTGGACATCGCGGCTCCAGTATAACTAACGTCCTCACACGTGGGAGTGGCGCAGCAGCTGTGTCACTGCAACACGTTCTGACGGACGTTGTATAGTGGCAAGTGTTAGTGACGGTCCGGTGTCGGGTGGCACCGTGTGCACTCCTCTGACCGCCTGCCCGTCACTTATCGTGTCACTGTGACGTGACTACAAGGGAACCGCCGTATAGCTCAGCTCAACCACCAAACCATCCTTACACGCAATAATGTAATAACCATTGTAAACTCCTAACATACAACTCAACACACACCTATTAATAACCGACTTATTTGTATATTTTCGTATGACCTGATTTTGTGTCAATAAATACAAATTAGACCGACAAATTGACGTTTCATTTTCAGTACAATTCATTTAGATGTACATAACATCTCCGAAACTGGTAGTCTCGTTTCAAGTTTTAATTCTCTTCGGACCGACGAGAACTTGAGGAATAATTGAGCCGTTTACGGTGGGGTTTAGTGGGGTTATCTGAAGGCCGACAAGAGGGGAGGACTTGATAATCCTGAAATCTGGAAACTTGCCCTATTTCCGTACATCACTCCACTACCACCTTGTTTAGGCCGCAGCATCAGCTGGATGGGGGAAGCACAGATTCCGTCGCGGTACTTGGGGGAGCCATTTGTCCAGCAGTGGACGTGTTTCGGGTGAAATAATGACACCTCCGCTTACATATCTCGTACACTCGTAGACGTCACCTTGACACTTCGTACACATCGCGTAGTCGCGCCTACGCCTCGTGCAGGTTTAACGCATCTTTTGTAATAAGACCGAAGAAGATAACGGTATAACCCTCATTTATTTTTGCTAAACCTCCTTTTCCCTGTAAATTTGAGGGTTGTCCTTTTGGTAAAGACGAAATGTTGATTATATATAGCCGATTAGAATTAAAATAAAAAATCATTTTAAAAATATGTTTTATTGATTTACAAAACTCAACAGCATATAATAATAACTTACAGCACACTCGTTATCTGTCTGTGTAATTAAAAACGGCAAGAATAAATTTATTTACTTTTTAAGTTTAGGATAGGTATATTTATTCAATATTTTCAAAGCATGTATGTAGATGTTTATTGCCAATTGTACAAATGTTAAATATAAATCAGGATGGCAATATAACGTACTTTCACCTTTACATCGACGGTAAATGCACAAATAATAAATATGTAAACAACAGTCCTAACTATGATAAATACTCTAGGGCTTGGACCTTTATAGCCTCTAAACATTTCAACAGTAAACTTGGTGTTGAACAACTAAGTTAGGATAAAACAAATTAAAGATACACATACTTACATGAAGGTAATAAATAAATAATATACAGTACACCGAATCTTATCACTTTTATTGTATTGGTATGCGATTTAAAATGCATTCTGAGCAACGTTTGCAATTACAGGAATGTTTATATAAAAATATATTTACAACTCACTTAGCTAAGATATGCATCATTGCTCACCTCACTTAGACAGCCTATTGAAACTATAAAACGGTCTTCTTACACGTCGGTGTCCACTAAATATTTAAAGATAAAATAATTTTATTTTACATGTTCCATCACAAGTTGCATTATATACCTACCATTTTATATAATTATCTAAAATAAATTCGTAACATGACTTATTTTCTAACTGTCCTTGTTAAAAAATATATTCTACCCTCTGCTTTGCTTGTACGGACAGACTGCAGTGGAAGTCATGTTGGTTCAAAACTATATTTAACTCGAGACAAGCATTCAACTGTTTCTAAATTATAAATCGAGACTAACAGCCGTTTTTCAGATAACTTACATCCTATTCGGAGGCATTGTTGAGCTGCCTAGTTGTAAAATTCATTCACATTACGAATCGCCAACGAAAATAAAAACCAGTTCTGATCTGTTTACAGATCCCAAAATATAGTTTTAGAAAAAATATTTCGGCGTGTAAGTAATTTAGTCATGTGGCCCTTTTACATATTCTCCGCTAGACCGCTATACCTACTTCCTAAAGGATCTGGCTCGTACATCCACTCGTAATTATTCGTATATATTTGGCACAAAGGCTACCAAAACTATAGCTTTACCTAGTTAGTGTCTTACACATACAATACTTACATACAGGGGAAGACCGCTATTTATATTGATATTTAGTTTTCAGCACTATTATTTATAAAAGTAGTGTCTTACAGACTACATAATATAATCCATTTGTTTTTGACTCAAATCTGTCTTGCATGAAGCATAATAAAACAAGAATACGTCTAGTATTCTTGTTTTATTATACGAAGACACGTGAATCATTGTAATTTGGCCCTTACGTCCAATGTAATAAAACTCACTCAAATCATTGTGAAATGCAACAACCAGTTAATACAGATAAAACCATACGACAAACGCCTACACAATCTACTGGGAGATTATCGTTGCAGTCTTTAAGTAATCATCACACATTAGCAGTCCTTTGTTCGTCCATTATCATAAAATACACATTAGTCGGTAGATACTCATTCTACTACTCTTAGGTAAATCATCTTAGAGGTAAAGCGTGATGTATCATAGGGATATCACCAGGCAAGTAAGTTTTAACTGCGATATGACTTATTGATATCAGCGATATTTTTTACCAACTACAGAGTCACTTATAGAATTACAGATAGATCTTTTAGGCTTCAGAGTTGCAGGCTGTAGCTGAGCTGCCCCAGGCCGGGCGCGATGTCGGCCAGCACGGCGCGCAGGCGGCGCGGCCGTCAGAACAGCGCATGCGCCGGCACGACGCGCACGGGCGCCGGGCGCGCCGCCCCGCCACTCTCCCACGCCAGCACGACGCCCGAGGCGTAGCAGCCGAACAGCAGCTGCGAGTCGCTGCTGTACGTCAGGCTGGGGACCACGACACTCGATTTAGTTATTATGGGTATATAGATATACCGACTAAAAGAAACAGTTCAATTGGATGCCGAGATTTTTATGATTTTGACAATTGAACATGAATGGTTCAATATATGACTCCATTTATATGTTTCAAGTTAAGCAGTAGAATATTATAGTAGTTTTTTACGAGTCAAACTCAAACTAGTATTTATTTTAATTAAACCAATTACAGGCACTTTTGAATTGTCAAGGGGTCGGTCAGTCAAAAAAATGAAGCTAGTTGCCCATTCCAAAGCGTAGTAGGTACCTATGGAGAAGAACGGACAAGAATCATCCATGGATACTCTTTTAAATGAAAATAATATGATTACGAAGTATTTGTTACATCATTCATGTTAGAAATTATGCATGTAAGAACGATGCAGAACGTTAAAAGCGTCTGTAATGAAAAGTTAAAAAAAATATATAATAAATATAAAAACATTTCAAATATTACATTAAAATAAGCCATGGCAGCAAAGAGATGACCAGTCCCTACTGACGGCGCCCGTTCACGAACATGACGCATGGATTAGCACCATTCAACTCAACCATTTTGGAGGGAACTAAATGATCCAACACATGCGCCACCATCAGCGAGACATTTGAGTGAGCATGACATACTCTCAGCCGCCAGGGCACATTCAAGTCAATGAAAGACCCAGTAAATGGTAGCTTTATAATATGTACATAGTACTCACACATGTGCTATACAATACTAGGAGATTGAATCTATATAATGCAAAAATAGTGTTTTATCTTCAGCAGCTCCAACAGTATTTTCAAATGCTTATCAATTTATTTATGCGTCCTTATGGAGCAGGACCAGCGTTTAGCCAAGCATTTTTATCAGCGATGTAATCCCCCAATTTATAGTATGCCTGGCTGCATAGTGTGCGTTTTATAGAAGATTTAAATTTCGTTTCATTCACTTCAATTATGTGGGGAAGTATTTTATTGTAACATTTTAAACAGTACCCCATGAAAGATTACTCTACTTTAGCCAGCCTGAAAACTGGTTGAGCTAATTGCTCCCTATTGCTAGTGATATAATTGTGTCTTTCACCCGTTTTACTAAATAGATGTAGATTGTTCCTTACGTACATAACGTTTTCATAGTTATATAGACAAGGTAACGTCATGATGTTAACATCTTTAAACCCCTCCCTTAGAGAGTCACGCCAGCGGAGGCTATATATGGCTCTGATGGCTCTTTTCTGCAGAATAAAATAGACTAGATGTCTGCAGCCCGTCCCCATAGTAAAATACCGTTTGACATAATACTATGAAAGTGACTAAAATAGACAACTCTCGCGGTATCAACATCACTAAATTGACGGATTTGTCTCACAGCATACGCTGCTGAACTTAGTCGTCCTGCAAGGGATGTTAAATGAGGACCCCATTGAAGCCTTGGGTCGAGCGTGATACCCAGGAAAACAGTTTTATCGACGAATTCTAGTTTCTCTTGATTCAATTCCATCTCACAATGACTACACAGTCTGGCCATAAATACTGTTACAATTAAAAATAAGAAAGATATTACATTTGAATTTGGAATCTGTCACTTTTATACGATTGTTCATTGAGTTTTCTAATTTTGGCGCCAATACATTAGAATATTTTGCGATATTAAAATGGAGTGGGGTGATAAAGAGAACCGAATCGCTGTGATTGCATTACACAAAGTTGGTATGGAGCCAAATGCAATTTTTAAAACACTCCATACCCTTGGGATTAGTCAAATGTTTGTGTACCGGGCTATTAATAGGTACAATGAGACCTCCTCTGTTTGTGACAGAAAAAGATCTGGCCGTCCACGTAGTGTTCGCACGAAAAAGGTGGTCAAAGCAGTAAAGGAAATAATTCTAAGAAATCCTGTCCGAAAGCAAAAGATTTTATCTCGGGAGATGAAGATAGCACCCAGAACCATATCGCGTATTTTAAAAGATGACTTAGGACTTGCAGCCTATAAGAGACGCACTGGTAATTTTTAACTGATAATTTAAAAAAATAATAGGGTGGTAAAATCGAAACATACGCAAAGGGAGGTCACAGAAAATTTTTGTTTACGGATGAGAAAATCTTTACAATTGAGCAACATTTTAACAAACAAAATGACCGTATTTATGCTCAAAGCTCTAGGGAAGCTTCCCAATGAGTCGACAGAGTGCAACGTGGCATTATCCGACTTCAGTGATGGTTTGGTGGGGTGTTAGCTATGAAGGAGTGACTGAGCCATATTTTTGTGAAAAAGGTATCAAAACATCGGCACATGTGTATCAAGATACCATTCTTGAGAAGGTAGTTAAGCCCCTTAACAACACCATGTTCAATAACCAAGTATGGTCCTTCCAACAAGACTCGGCGCCGGGTCATAAAGCTCGGTCCACGCAGTCTTGGTTGGAAGTGAACGTTTCGGACTTCATCAGAGCTGAAGACTGGCCGTCGTCTAGTCCCGATCTTAATCCGCTGGATTATGATTTATGGTCAGTTTTAGAGAGTACGGCTTGCTCTAAACGCCATGATAATTTGGAGCCCCTAAAACAATTCATACGATTGGCAGTGAAGAATTTTCCCATGGAAAGAGTACGTGCTTCTATTGATAACTGGCCTCAACGTTTAAAGGACTGTATTGCAGCCAATGGACACCACTTCGAATAAGCTTTTTATATTTTATATTGTTTTATATTTATGTATTAAACTAACACACTGTAAAAGTAATAAGTAAATATTATTTGCAATAAAAAAAAATATTTTTCTTCGTGACAATATTTATGGCAAGACTAGGTACTTTTGACATTTGGTAAAGACAATCTTATGCTCTTCTTTTTTTCCCATTTAATACCAAATTATTTATTGTTGTGTTGTTATTTACGTCGTCAAGATTTGATGCACGTCTATTAATTTTTAAAATCAAGGAAGTATCGTCAGCTAATAACACCATCTGTGGTGTGGCAAAAATAATAAACCTTTTTTATTTAACCTTAATAACGACTTTCTTAAACTAATGTAAGTATACCTAAATAATTTTGGGTCGGCGCCGTTTAAATTTAAGGCAATTTAGTGATCTTTGTTTATTGATTGTTTGTTAACAAATGGGGTAGATCATTTAAAAAAAATATTGCTGTTCCATACATTTTGACCGCGTAGGTATTGCACTTTTCTATGAAACAGAAGATTTTTTTTTGATAACCGACGAAATATTTCAACGCTATGGGGTCTAAACTCATGTGCTGAATCCATGGTTACAGTTTGCGCGTCGATGTCCCTGCCCCTGTATACTAAAAAGAGGAAAGGACCTAATATCGAGCCTTGTCGTACACCCATTTTTACTGTTAACCTAGTGAATTGACACCATTTATTTGAACTTGCTGTTGTCTATCATTTTAATAAGATTTGACTAAACTGAGCGCAAGTTTTCCAAGTCCGTAATGCTCAAGTTTTAAAAGTAAGGTTTCGTGGTCGACGCAATAAAAAAAAAAGCCTTTGAGAGGTCACAAACAATTCCTATGGCGTCTTGGGACTCTTCCCACGCCGTAAAAATGTGTTTTAATAATGTGACACCGTACAACGTCCCTTGGTGAAACCATACTGTTGGTCGTGTAATATTTTATTGGTGTTAAAATGATTCGAGCATTTGGTTCAGCATCACCTTTTGAAACACCTTGCTGATAACCGGTAACAGGATACGGGTCTATAATTATTGGTAACTTTACTGTCCCCCGATTTGAAAAGTAGTATCACCTTACTGTATTTCATTAGATCCGGGAAGACTCACAGAAATTAAATATTAAGGCTAAGTACGGAGCTATAGTCTCAATAATGGAGGTACAAACTTTGATAGACATTCCCCATAGATCTTCGGTTAATTTGATCTTGATTTGCTTGAAAGCTTTTATTACTATTGTGGGGTTTATATGCTTGAATTTAAATTCAATCTGGCAGGCTGAGACGTTTGCTCTTAATAAATCAATAGAACGCAAGGGCGAGGAATTTAAGATTTCAGTAGTTGTATGTGGGATACTGGTAAAGAAATTTACAAATTCTTGAGCAACTTGTTTGTTAGTGCTTATGAGACCACGCGAAGTCTCTATTGTGAAATCATTATTGTGTCTTTTATTCCGGTTAGCTTCGTTATTGATAATTTTCCAAACCGTCTTTATTTTATTATCGGCTGATTTGATCTTTTTGCTAATATACAAGGCTTTAGCTACCTTGCAGATATTTTTAAAAGTTTCAGAGTTAATACATATAAGGCTTAAGGCCATACAGCTCAAACAATTTTTCCCTACTTTTCCTAATACCCTTAGTTGCCCAGTCACTGAACAAAAAACTTGGGTTATAGTTTTAGTTTTCTTTTTTAAAGTATTATTGAACTCGATGCGTACTATCGAAAAGAACCTCTCATATAATTCATTTACATTGTTTTTAATATGGCCTGGTACACTTAACTTACTAATTAAGTTATTATTAAATCTATTTAGACTGCTTGGTGTTATTTGTCTAGTTTGTATCAGAATTTTTTGTACTGGTATATTGGACTTGAGCACAACGGTGAACCGCTGTGATCAGACATTTTACAAATGATTTAAAGAGACTTAATAATCGACTACAATTTGAACTATTCTCTAAGATATTAATATTGGAGTCACCGCAGATAATTAGCGATTTTTTACCAGTTCCAAGTTTTGATAGAACATCTTCCATTACTGACTCAAATATGGAGTAGTTTTAATAATTAGTGGCTCTTTAAACGGACACTATACCATGCTTATCTAGCTCAACACAGGACAGTTCAATGTTATGTTCAATTGAAAGATCAACTATATCTGTACGAGTCTTAGATTTAATAGAATTGTTACCTAAGATTAGTGAACCCCCATGCAGCATAGATTTTCGGTTAAAACAACTGCCCAAAATATAATTTTCATAATTAATTAGCATTTCATAATCTTTCAACCAATGTTCAGTTAAACAAATTATTTCAAACATAGTTTTTTCTAAAAATAGCTCAATTTCTAATTGTTTGGAAGAAAAACCTTGAATATTTTGATGAAATAATTTCAAGGAATTCTGCTCAGACCTTTTTTACACTTTACTATTTGAGAGCAAGAAGACACCTTGTTGTTGCTAGATATAACAATATTGTTACTAGTATCTTCTGTTGTCTTACTAACTAGTTTAAATCAACATCCAGAGTGAGCCCCAAGACCCCCAAGCCATCGCCAGGCAATGATATCCCACTACTTGTGGACCCCACATTAGGACAAGAACTTGCCAAAGTGACACATGGATCCTCCTTCGTACAATAATTGTAAATAGTTATAGCATTAGTGCTACAGTTATTTCGAGTGACCACCTGTATATTAGAATTATTACTTATAGTTGCAGTGTTAATTACAGTACAAGACTTCGACATACTACTTATGTCTGAGTTTATATAAGCTAATAGCCTCGCTATTTTATGTCTAAACCTAATGGGCAGATCACTGTATTTCTTGTCGATTTCAACTTATCAACAAAATTGTTGGTGTCAAAAAATATAAGTTTGTCACTGTAGTGACTTACTAAGAAGTGAGAGTATGTCGGAACATAAGTTTGCTTACAGTAAGCCAAATATAGTCACTACAGACTTCGCTTTACTGTTTGATATATGCCCGAGAGAAACTTAGTAGATAGCTTGCGAAATTCAAATTTTCTTACGTGTTATTAAATTTGCAGGTTTTATGTTGATAAAAAAATCGTAACTGGACCGTAATACATAATATGTATTTACAGAATAAAATCATAAGACTCATCAATATAACTCTCTAAGTTAGAATTGGTCTCAAATACCATGATTTCATAAAAGAATCATTCAATAGGGTTTGAACTTAGTTATATGTTTTAAATTTTCGCTTTATTTGTATATAAATACGAAGCGTGCGCGCGTCACCTGAGCAGCGGCGCGCGCGTGTCGGGCGGCGCGACGTGCAGCAGCGCGCGCAGGTCCCACGAGGAGTACAGGCGCACGCCGCCCGTGGCCAGGCCGGCCGCGATCACGTTCACGCTCACGCCCTCGGGCGCGTTGGAGTAGCAGATGCACGTCACGAGCTCGCACACCTTCACGCTGCCTGGGAAAGTGAATAATATATTGTCTCACTAAAAAAAGTGGCGCCAAACAAGTGGCCGAATTCTGGGCCGAGTCCATTTAGATAGCTATCGACACGCTAAGAAGAAGATTAAAAAAGTACTGTTCTCTTGATTGTATTTTTAAAAATAATTGTAATTTTCTCTTGATTTAATTATTTTTACATTGATAAAGTAAGTAGGTACCTCCTGAAGATAAAAAAGAAATCAAGAGAAAAGTATAATTATTATTAAAGGATGGTTAGACTAGTTAGTTGATGCCTCATTTCGTTAAAAACGTCTTACGGGCCTTTGCAAGTTGTCTTCGGTCCCTCGTACGCCTTCCAAAGGTCAGGGACCCCAGAATCCCGAGATATGTCAGAGACTTAAAAATATTAATACAACTAAGCGCAGTACTCACCGACAAACCTCGCATTGACAGTATGCACTCTGATGAGAGACTTATACTTGTAGGCCGCGTCCTTCTCGTACGCCTCCGTGTGGTTGTCGCCCACGTTGGTCGCGTCAGGCGTGACGTCGCCGCTGACGTCAGTGTTGGAGGCGTCACTGTTGTTGGCGTTGCTCGCCATGTCGTGTACTGACGCGATGTCACACAGAGTCTCGCTGATCGTGACGTGGGTCACTGACAACATGTCGCGGTTTGGTAGGGTGCGAATGTAGGTTAATCTGGAAAGGAGAATAATGTATCCAGACTAAAACATTAGTGTGTGTGTAAAGTATAAAGTATCTAGACAAAAACATTAGTGTGTGGGTAAAGTATAAAGTATCCAGACAAAAACATCGGGATTCGGTCATGGTCCACCTGCTTAGTTCACCTGGGTGGACCACGGGCACTTTTTGTTGCCGGTGGATCACCTCAGTCCACCTAGATGGACCACGGGCACTTTTTGTTGCCGGTGGTCCACCTTTATAATAATATTGCAATCTCTTTCCTTTTGAACTTTGTTTGGTTATTAATTACTACTACTACGGACTACTCTGTAAATAGTTATGCGTGGTCATACATAAATGTATATATATATACACGTCGACCTGAGAACCTCCTCCGTTTTTTTTCGTCGGTTAAAAAGGAAACAAGGCTGGTAGGACTGACTGCAGTTTTGCCGCTTTTGCCGGCTGAAAACATGACTGAAGATTTAAACTACATAAAATCGGAAGGCAGTAATAATGATAAAATGATATCTACCGTTTTTCAAGTACCTGGATGGATTTTGGATGACAAAACAATTTGATTCTGTATTATCTGTGTTTGGTGAAAGACACCGCACAGATAATGTTACGGAATCTTTCCATTCATAACTGAAAAAAAAAGTAAAGAAAACCAGTACCATCATTTTGCGCCTTCTAACTGAACTGGAGAGTCTTGCATCCAGACCTTCCAATAAAAGGAAAACCAAATATATAACTGATCATGACGATATAATAGAAATACAATTAGAGTTGTTAAACAAAGAAATTTCTGTAGGACTCGCTTTGAAAAAGTTACGTTGATTGTCTCAAGGCAACTGTGTAAAACGAAACGCATATATCATAGGTATTACAATAGAAAGTATATAAGCAAATTACGCCATACTCACTGTATATAACTATTAAAAAAAACCATAACATAATGCATAACATTATATTATTATACACCAACATGTAAACTCGTACACATACTCGCTTAAAAACAAACTAGTCACATAACATTTAACTGTGATAATCAAGTAATCCAGTAAACACTACACAAGTATTTAATAAGTTTAAAATTTCAAAATCTTTCTTTCTGTCGGTTTTAAAAACAAGTCAATTAAGATGTGGGTACTTACCACCTTATAATATACGCGCCGCACTATGTAGGTACCATTTTGTTGAAACTTAGATGTGTCTTCTCGACATCCGTGTGTCACAAACGGGATGCAGCAGAATACCAGCGTCAGGTATTGTACCTGGCATATGCTGAGCTGGACTCCCATTTGGTGCAACCATGAGACACACCGCCCAGTAGTGATCGACCGTTATAGACTACCGTTATTTACTTGTACGAGGTGTCTATGGGTCAATTTAGCTTTTTAATCTTTGTTTTTTTTTTATGTTTCACCTTTTTTTGATGTTTTTTTTTTGTTACTTGTTTTGTGTCTTTTGTTGCACTGAATAAAAGGTTTATCTATCTATCAATAATAAATCATTATTTTATTAATTAACGTTTATTTCCGTATTTAATTTGTTTTTCGATTTTCATTTATTTTTTCGGCATTCATTTTTCAATTGTAGTAAAATGACAGGATCAGGATCAGGAAGAGGATTTTATTTCCGTGGAATTAATTTTAGGTGGACCATGGCCAATAGACAATTTTTATTTGCATATTCCTCATGATATAGGTGATCCACCGGCAAGAAAAAGTGCCCGGGGTCCACCCAGGTGAACTAAGCAGGTGGACCACGACCGAATCCCGAAAAACATTAGTGTGTGTGTAAAGTATAAACTATCCAGATAAAAACATTAGTGTGTATTAAGTAGGTGTAACTTTGTATTCTTAATATTCTTTCGTGGAGGAGACTGTTGTCAAGTTTTGCAATGAGTTTGTATTATTAAAATATGTAAATAATCTTACCAAAAGTATTAATTACTAACATTAGTGAAACCCAGAGATCTTAAGAACTTGTTAGCTACCTATATTCTTGCAAATAAATATATCATTCATTCATTAGATTATAATCCGATACTTTGACAAGTCTTGAGGAATGCCAAAATTCATGATATATCTAAATAATTATTGTAGTGGGATCTAAACCTTTCACGATTGGTCAAAATCGAAACTGTAAAAAGTTCATATTGTAGACTTTAGCTAGACTATAGTTACATAACAACAGCACGCCTGTGATCGTCGCCGAGTTAGGCATAGCTGTAGTACACCCGCATTATACACATTATGTTTAAGCACCAAGTAGTAGGGGGCGAGCCTGTTGCCGTCAACCGGGCGCAGATCCAGCTGCTACTGAGAAATCCCAGATGGAAAAACCCAATAACAGTTTGACCGACCTGGGAATCGAACCTAGGAGTTCATGGCCATCGAGGCAGTCGTAAAGTGTAGTTATAACGTTAAATACGGAAATGTGACGGCTCCCACGCGGACTCGACTGTAAGAAACGGCTATATAGAATATTTGTTAAATAATTATATTACATATTTTGAAACACGCAACTGCTAATTAGCTGCTAGGTGTCTTATAAAATAATAACAAAAAGTCTCACTTGTAGAGGTCCCACAGCACGATTTGGCCGTCGGAGCTGGCGCTGACGAGCAGGCCGGCGCGCGCGCACACGTGCAGGCCGGCCACGGGCGCGGCGTGCGCGTGCAGCGTGCGCAGCGACACGCGCGCCGCGCCGCCCACCACGCGCACGCGCGCCACGCACACGCGCCCCGACGCGTGGCCCAGCACCAGCGGGTACGGGCAGCCCGCCGTCACGCACGACGACGCTACCTTACTTATCTGTGGAATGATAACAGGACGTGTATAACATGCCTAACGAAGCCGAGAGTCACTTACGTCATTTTGATTTAGTAAACAGCGATTTTCCATAATCAAAATGTCGCTTTCCAGCAATAAGTTTTTCTCAATGGAGCTCAGTCTGATGAACAGAATGTATAGATAACGGCTATGTGATGGCTCAATTTACAATTGCACTCTAATCCCCGATCACTGACACGTGACCAATGACAATTTTTTTTTCTCAGAAACGAAATTCCTTACGCGATACTCGCACGCAACGTACACTCATATACAGGCTGATTTTTTAAAGACCAGCCAAATTTAAGGATGTGGTACAGACCATCAAACTGAACAACTATCTCCATGGGACAAATAGCGTAATCGCGAAAATTTTATCAACTGTCCCATAGAAAACTTCAATACCTACTCGACCTAAATGTATGGGACGGATCAATTTTTATTCGCGATTACGATGTTGGTCCCATGGAGAAAGTTGTTCAGTTTGATGGTCTGTACCACATCCTTAAATTTGGCTGGTCTTTAAAAAATCAGCCTGTATAAAAGAAAAAGACAAAGAGAGAAAGTCGCATGGAGGGGGTGATGATTTCTACCAGTCAATTCCTACTGCAAGCCACGTTAAGGAACTTAGTTCGTAAAGTAAAAATCATAATTATACAAAATGAAGTTTTGATATTTTTTTTGAGGCGCATGATGTTGTCGGAGTGGCCCCACGACACCAGCGCCAGGGGGGCGTGCTCGCTGTGCTGTGCGCTGCTAGCTGCCTCTACTGGAGCGGGGACAGATGTCGTACCTGGTCGAGCGCGCCCACGTGCAGCAGTAGGTCGGGGCGCGCGTCGCGGCGCCGCTTGAGGCGCACGATGTTGTCGGAGTGGCCCCACGACACCAGCGCCAGGGGGGCGTGCTCGCTGTGCTGTGCGCTGCTAGCTGCCTCTACTGGAGCGGGGACAGATGTCGTACCTGGTCGAGCGCGCCCACGTGCAGCAGTAGGTCGGGGCGCGCGTCGCGGCGCCGCTTGAGGCGCACGATGTTGTCGGAGTGGCCCCACGACACCAGCGCCAGGGGGGCGTGCTCGCTGTGCTGTGCGCTGCTAGCTACCTCTCCTGGAGCGGGGGCAGAGATATTAATAGCTGACCATTTGTAGGCAATTATTAATTAGTTGCAAAATGGACGATGCAGAGGTGAAGTCCTCCAAAATATGTTCATTACCTTAAGAGCTATTTTTTTTTCTGCTCATTGCATGATAGAATTTGCTTTACCGACTCAGCATTATATATTGCGGCGTCAATGCTACAGAATGGCATTCAACCTTGAAACAAATGTGACACTGACAAATAAATTTAAAAAAGGGATTCTCGCCACTGTGTGCTTTTGGGTACCTAACACGTGTGTTCGAATTTTTGCTGTTTTTCTGCGATATTGTGTCTATTGTAACTTGTTATTGTGATTGTTTGTGCTTTGTCCCGTTGTTACCTGCTATCAGGTTTGTCTATTGTTTGTTTTTTTAACATTGGTCTCGATTATCCGTATTCAATATGAATATGGATAAAAATAAACCCCCAGACCCTCCTGATGATATCCCAATTACCCCCCTATTCGGCTTCTCATCTAACCCAAGTCCCACCCCCAACCCATTAAGGCAGTTTGCAGATGTGGTCTGTAACCTGGAGTCCCAAATCCTTCCATCCCAGAATTCCCAGACTAACATTCAAAAATATCCCGGTAATGAAGAGGATGTATCTAATCGCCCTACCAAACAACCTAGAACTCATGTAGGCCGTGTAAGGTACTCGGCAACAGACAAAGGTCCTTTCATCGTGCACATTTCCCGTCAGGCCAATTCTGGAACTACTTTACACCCAGTTACATTTGGGCGCTTTTTGGCAAACCAGAATTTAACAAATATTGTTGCTGTGACTGTCTGTCACATACTCCTATTTAATAACAAAATGTCTTATTCTCAATTCTTATTTTAACATTGTCCCACGATATCGGCCGGCTTAGAAACGCATTAAATATCAATTTTATGGTCTGACAGGTCGACATGTTACCCTAATTAATAACCAGTGATAGGAATAGGTAGTGCCTATTTGCCTAAACTTCGAAGAACAGAGACAAGAAACGGAGACTTCCTTAGGACTAAATTTTTCCGGGACATCTGTCCCGAAATTCGGGACAACACTTTTAAATACATTAAAAAAATATGTTATTTGGAATAAGTAATTCGTCTATATTTACCTAAAGTTTGCGACTAGACATAACATTTATAATTTATAACTCCATAATAATAACTTATCCTCTATGGGCTCCAAAGGAAAAATAAACAAATATATGTATATTTATATTATTTTTTAAATATGACGTAATTGGAAAGCATGAAACAAATTGTACGTACGGAAAAAATAATCGTAAAAAATTTAGTCCTAAGTAAGTCTCCGTTTCTTGTCTCTGTTCTTCAAAGTTTAGGCAAATAGGCACTACCTATTCCTATCACTGTTAATAACAAAATATCATATTTCTTTAAAATAGCAAAACAATATTGAAACTCTTAGAAACCCATTCCATTTATATTTTATGGGAAACAGACCGGCACTTATGGCCAGTCATCAGTAAAAAGCGATATTTTACGTCACTTAAGATGCAATATTTTGTACGAATTCTGGGAACGCCGAGACCCTTGAATGCAACGTACAATGCTAGCCAGACATCTGGCTAGCATGAGATGGATCCGTGGGAGCGACCGCCGGTACCGGAACGAACCTTTTGTAAAAGGAGGCTGAGCTAAGCGTGGTATTTTTTAAGTTGTGGGAGACTGATGTAATAAGTGAGGGCAGTCGGGGTCGTCCCGTAAATTAAATATAGTTGGGTTGAAACCCAGACCATACTAATCTAGTATTTAAAGTAGTGTGTGAGACGGTTGGTTTGAGACCACGAAGGTGAGCGGATGGCGTAGACTAGGCTAGCAGAGTTACAACTTAGGGCAGTAGTATTGAACCTGTGTGTCTGTTGAGAGATCTAGACTGCGAGAGTGTTATTTAATACGTTAAATAATAAATGTTGTTTTAGACTAGGTTATATTAGCATACTATTAATGTAAGTAGCGTTTAAGGCGCGTGAATCGTAGTGAGTGTGTTTGTGAACGATCAGGTGAGTGTTGAATATTTTATCCCTCCTTGTTCCTTTCTCTGACGTTATCGAGGTAACCTACACATGCGTTTGGTCGTAGGGACTCGGGGAAAGCCCACTATAAGGTGTGACACTTACCAACATACTGTAGACACATGCTCTACCAATAGACTATAGACAACCACAACCAAGACATGACGCTTAGGGCTTAGGGCAGTCGCACCGCTTATGGAAGGCTGAACCGAACTCGCAACTCGTTAGGGCCAATTTTAATTATATATATATATATAATTATATAGTGCTTCCTTGTAGTCTGTTGTTTACGAACACAAACCAACCAAACGTAGGTGATGGCTACCTTTTCCCTATGGACAGACTAACTGCAGGATACTTTACATTGCTCTTGATATACGCACACTTCCAGGGAGTGGGGTTAGGCTTCACTAAGCACCCTTAACTGGATTGATAGTCGTTCTAAGGAACGTTAAGGATTGTGTCTCGTCAAATCACACCCGGCCCCCGTAGGCCTCTTACTGATAAAAAAAATATAATATTGTTACGAGCTTCGGGTTCGTGACAATAAAAACTGCCGATATAAATTACCAAAAGTTACACTTTAATTAAAAAATTCTAATAACAACTCAAACACACTAATTATAAAACACAATCGCTCTTAAGTCGCACTTGAAGATCGCCTTCGATGTATTCGCCTGTATCGCAGAACAAAGTCTGATTGGTCGCGGCTAGTCCCGGCCTTAAATAGTGCCCCGCAGATAGTTCCAGAACCTTCTATTGTAGAAACATCTAGAATGTTCGAGTACATACCGGCCCCGACTGACCAGATGTCGATAGTTCTAGTAAGTTCTAGCATCGAAATTTCTACTCGAAACTAGATGGCGCTAGTGGTAACTAATGTCACCATGTATCAAGCATTAATTGTGGCGCGCAACAATATTTAGCAAGACACGACATTTGGATGCCCAGACGAAAGGCTCCGTTGCTACATAAATAGGTAGACAAGAATGGACGCACGGCTGCTGATTACACTGGAAAAATCCTTTAAATTAGGTAGATTAAGGAAGTGTGAGGTGTCGATTTAAAATAACCAGTTCGGCGTATAGCAAGCAAGGCAATCGTAAGGAATTGTGCAACCGACTGACGACGCGGTACGCTTGCGCTAGTTTTGTATTGTCTTAGTAAAGGCCGTTATCAGGGGGTTATTACTACTGAACGCGTCCAGCACTTCTGGATGGATCTTCTTCTCAATGGTAGAGGCACTTCGCAGTCCTTTACCTCAGGATTGAGTAAGACATGCTTGAGTGTAGGGAGCGTGTCCCGCTGGAACCGCAGCAGGTCCTCTCTAGGCCTATGCACGTTAGGACTGGTGATACACGCACGACCTAACAGCTGTTGTAAAGCGGTCCTACGTCTCGGGTGGGTTACTCGATTATTGCAAGAACATTCAGTAACGTAACTCAAAACAATGTATTCTCAAACGCAAGCGTTACGCGTCAATTACCCCTTTTGTATTCCTCTCATCTCTTGTAACTTTCATAATCAAAAGAAAAGTAGATTTCCTTTCCTTAATCACCTTATCTATGAATTCCCAACCCTATTTTATATTGCAATTGATTTCTTATATCCCTCCTTGCTTCCCAGCTTTCTATGTCGGGGCAAGGCAAACGCTTCTTGGGAATTCTTTACAATCGGTGGAATGGTGTCCAGTTTGGAGCCGAGCCCTACAGAACAGTACGGAGGAGGGGTGCTGTTCTTCCCCGAAAGGGAAACCGGACCCATTTTCTTGACATGTCCACATAATTAGGAAAAACGAAAATTGTATCAGTTAGGATAATTTAGGAACAGTCACATTGCAGTCAAGCATATTGGTCGAAACCACGTATCAGTGGAGTTTACATTCCCCCAGGATTCCAACGCCTTCATTTCAAATAATGTCTTAGGCACAAATCTATATGAAGCTACAATTCCGTCATTAAATATAACCTGTATGGGTGTTGTAAGTGGAATTTCTACTGACTTCTCAGTTCAAACAGGAAAGTTAACAAAGACGGTTTAACTGAATACAGGCCCACAGAAACTTGTGTCATCACATTTGATGGCCAAGTCTTACTAAACCGAATTTTCTGTTTCTACACATCTCTTACTGCAGAACAGTATGTCTACCCCACCATTCATGCCGCAAGTGTTGCCGATTTGGTCATGTAGAATCCCTTTGTCGTTCCAAACCCCGCTGCAGCAAGTGTGTACCACCCCGGTGATGGTTGCAGCATTGCTGAGAGCGAAGCTTTCTGCGTTTTGTGCCCTGGAAATCACTTTGCAAATAGCAGGTCCTGTCCGGAGTACAGCAGGCAGAGGGCTATTGAAACAATTATGGCTGAGAAAGTAATTTCATATTCTACGGCAAGTAAAACTGTCCCTATTTCTACTCGTAGCTATGCAGACATTGCTAAATCACAAAGCCAGTCATACCGCAAAACTGTGTTTCTTAAGCTAAAGACCCAACCTCCCTTTCTCCCTCCTATGATAAAACAGCTCATCAGCAGCTCACGACCACTCCTCAATCTTCTCAGCCTAATGGCTGTGCTCTCAATAGTCAACTAGCAGAATCTTGTCTTGTGAATCTTGTGAAAACTTGTCTTCAATAATTGAACTTCTTAGTAAACTCTTATTAACTTTAATGTCTTCATCCAATAAAACTCAATTACCTTCCAACGTTGCCACTTCACTCATTAATTCTTTTTCATCCATGCGTGTCCTGTCAGCTTTACATTACAGGAACTGATGGACGCTGTGATAGCGCCAAACAAGTGGCCGAATTCTGCGCAGAGTCCATTTAGATTGCTATCGACACGCTAAGAAGAATATCCCATAATAATGCCTCGATACATGTTCCTTCAATGGAATGTGAGGAGCGTGTGGCATAAGAAGCACGAGCTCACATTCCTTCTGAATAAATACAAACCCTTAGCTTGTTCCCTCGCTGAGACTTGGCTAGTTCCGAGTCTTAGTTTCCGTTTACCTCCTTTTAATATTCTCAGATGCGACCGATCTGATGGCTATGGCGGGTCGGCTCTCTGCATGAACAATCGTGTTCCACTTGTGCCTGTATCGTTACTTTCTATAGCGGATGATATTAGCATTGTGGCCGGTAGGGTAGAGGGTATAACCCTCTTATCTGTCTATATTGCTCATCTTCACCAAAGTTTCCTTCCAATGGCTAAATTCCCACAGCCTGAGTTTGTCTGCCCCAAAAAGTGCCGTGGTTGTGTTTTCTCGCAGGAGATTGATACCTCAAATTCCAGTAAGTATCCAAGGGCATTCATTGTATTTTTAAGTTATATTAATATTGTAATGTATGTGTTTATATGGGCCTTGATGCCTGAAATAAATGGATAAATAAATAAATAAATTGTGTAACGGTTTATTCAAAAGTAAATTTTTTAGGCGTTTTTTTAGATTCTAAATTGAGTGGTTTACATCATTTAAATTATTTAGTTAATAGATGCGAGAGTATATAGTAGTAGAGTGTATAGTACACAGTCTGGCCATAAATACTGTTACAATTAAAAATAAGAAAGATATTACATTTGAATTTGGAATCTGTCATTTTTATACGATTGTTCATTGAGTTTTCTAATTTTGGCGCCAATACATTGTACAATATTTTGCGATATTAAAATGGAGTGGGGTGATAAAGAGAACCGAATCGCTGTGATTGTATTACACAAAGTTGGTATGGAGCTAAATGCAATTTTAAAAACTCTCCATACGCTTGGTATTAGTCAAATGTTTGTGTGCCGGGCTATTAATAGGTACAATGAGACCTCCTCTGTTTGTGACAGAAAAAGATCTGGCCGTCCACGTAGTGTTTGTACGAAAAAGCAGTAAGGGAAAGAGTTCTAAGAAATCCTGTCCGAAAGCAAAAGATTTTATCTAGGGAGATGAAGATAGCACCCAGAACCATGTCGCGTATTTTAAAAGATGACTTAGACTTGCAGCCTATAAGAGACGCACTGGTCATTTTTTAACTGATAATTTAAAAAAAGAATAGGGTGGTAAAATCGAAACAACTACTACACTACAGAAAAAAAAAAAACAAAATGACCGTATTTATGCTCAAAGCTCCAAAGAAGCTTCCCAATTAGTCGACAGAGTGCAGCGTGGGGATTATCCGACTTCAGTGATGGTTTGGTGGGGTGTTAGCTATGAAGGAGTGACTGAGCCATATTTTTGTGAAAAAGGTATCAAAACATCGGCACAAGTGTATCAAGATACCATTCTTGAGAAGGTAGTTAAGCCCTTTAACAACACAATGTTCAATAACCAAGTATGGTCCTTCCAACAAGACTCGGCGCCGGGTCATAAAGCTCGGTCCACGCAGTCTTGGTTGGAAGTGAACGTTTCGGACTTCATCAGAGCTGAAGACTGGCCGTCGTCTAGTCCCGATCTTAATCCGCTGGATTATGATTTATGGTCAGTTTTAGAGAGTACGGCTTGCTCTAAACGCCATGATAATTTGGAGTCCCTAAAACAATCCATACGATTGGCAGTGAAGAATTTTCCCATGGAAAGAGAGCGTGCTTCTATTGATAACTGGCCTCAACGTTTAAAGGGATGTATTGCAGCCAATGGAGACCACTACAAATAAGCTTTTTATATTTTAAATTGTTTTATATTTATGTATTAAACTAACACACTGTAAAAGCAATAAATATTATTTGCAATAAAAAAATTATTTTTTTCTTCATGACAATATTTATGGCAAGACTAGGTATAGTAGTATACCCGTACTAGAAGTGCTTGCCGGTGTCTGGTGGGGCGCTCATCCCTACTCCAAGAAACTGGTATACAATGCTTTAATCCGGAGTGTTCTGGGCTACGGATCTTTCCTTTTAATTCCCTGCAACACAGGTGCTTTGGCAAGGTTAGTCAGAATTCAGGCTAAGTGCCTGCGAATCATATCGGATTGTATGAAGTCCTCACCGATTAACGCATTGCCAGTTGAGTGCGCAGAACCACCAGTGGCCTTGAGAAGGCAGTATCTAGCATCGAGATTTTGGGCTAGAGTCATTACCAAATCCTCCCACCCTCTTGTCCAAAAAGTGGATGACCTGGATGTTGTATGTCAAAGTTCTAATTATTGGAACCATAAAGAAATCCCTTTGTTTTTAAAATCCTTCCGTTGTTATCAAAATCTAGATTCCCCCATTATTCAGTTTCCGAAACTCCCTATTTACAGTTTTGATTATGAAATTATATGTTTTAAACCTGATATTTTCTACAATATTGGCATATCTAAAAAGTCTCCTTCGACGAACTCAATCAATGCGGCGGTTGGTGAGCGATTATCACATTCAAGTTGCACTGGTGCTGCGGTATACTACCAAAACTCAAAAATTGTTTCAGAATTCATATGCTCCACACAATCATCAGTGTTTACGGGTGAGTGCGTGGCCATATTAGAAGCTGGCTTATGAATTATTATTATGTATAGAAGCCCGTAGCATCAATTTTGGTGTCATCTTTACGGAATCACATCATCATCATTGCTTGCAAGCTTTGGGGCAGAATCTATTTTTATTTTTTTTATTTTACCATTTATGTACACACATATATAAACAGACAATGAAAAACAGAATAGAAAAAATAGGTACAGAGGTGATGCTTATTTCATAAGAAATCTCTTCCAGCATACCTGAGATAGGACAATATATACAGAGATGTAGACAGCGTGTGATAGAGCAAAGGAGACAAAAAATTATACATAGAATAAAAAAAAACAATTCACTTAAAAACTAAACAAAAATTACGAGAATATATTAACATACATACAAATAAACATACATAAATACTTCTAAAATAAATATTACAAGAATGATAATAATTATATCATACTCAAAATAATATCTCTATCTAAATACTCAAAAGAATCCTTTTAATTGTAAACTGCACAGTCCAATTCTACTTCAAATTAAAAAGTCCCTTTTCTCTTGGCCAAGAATCACAAAAACGAGTATGTGGATGCACTTGCTGAGGATGCTGTTACGTCCCAAGCCGTTGACCTTAAACATTTTAAATGTCAGGGCTACGATAAGCTGAGCCTTCCAAAACAAAAGAGCTTGCTAACCTCATGGCAGGTGCAGTGCCAAAAGTGAAGTAAGCGGAAAGGTGCTTTATCACGCAATACAGCCTAATGTTACACCCAAGCCTTGGTTTTATCACTATCAAAAATATCAAAGAAGGTAATATCAACTATTTCCCGTCTCCGCATAGGTTATTGTTGTTTCCCGGTATTCCTTCACAAAGTCCGGGTCAGAGATACACCGCTCTGCGAATGTGGGTTGGATAAAGGTACTCTGGAGTACATCTTCTTTAAGTGCTCCAATAATAAATAACCCAGCCTATGACTTGTATAGCCATCTCCCTAAATTAAAGATCCCTGTCCCAACTAACTTTCCATCCCTACTAATACATTCATCACCAAAGCTCTTTGAGGCTTTGATGTATTTTATCCGTGTCAATGACATCAAATTATGATGATTTTTGTGACAGACACACACACACATACACTCTCACACGTTAAACTTATAACACTCCCTCGTTTTTGCGTCGGGGGTAAAATATAATTAACCATATTTTTTATTCGTTTGTTTCAGTGTACCTACTAATACTCGTCAATAAGTTTCACATTAAATTCGGTGTTATCAATGAACTAGTATTGGATTTAGAATTTTAGTGTTTTTTGTTTTCTCCGCATGTTTTCTCATATCACATCTGACGTTGGCAGAATTGTCGACATCGGCACTATTGCCATAGAGGAAAATAGAATAGTATAGAAATAAAAAATAAGAGGCCCGGGCGCGACTCACCGTGCAGCGCCAGCAGCGCGGTGGCCCCGGCGGCGGCGGCCACGGCGCGCGCGTGCGGCAGCGCGTGCAGGCGCGCGGCCCCGGCGCAGGCGCGGCGGGCCGCCTCGCGCACGGGGCCCAGCGCCGGGGACCCGCAGTAGCGGCCCCAGCGCGCGCCGCGCACGCCCGCCCACACCGGCGCCTGCCGAATTGTATACACTCAATGGGACTGCGGCTCGTACGGCCGACAGAGTGGCGATCGGTGCTGTGGGCGCCTGACGCACCTTTCTCTTATTAATGAGACCCGGTATGTTTGGTCAAAGTTAAAGTGTTCAATTATAAGGAGAATTAATGGCAAGAAATGATAAAGTAATTTACCATAATTGCAATATAGCTTGTTTCGTTATTTCATATTTTCATTTTCTAGTTTTGCCATACCTGAATTCAAGGTATTCGCATAAATTTATTGTTTGAGAATGCTGTAATTGACGATGATAAAAGTCCAGAGCTGATTATTACCTATGCTTATGGTATATTATATACAGAAACTGTTGGTAAATCTAAATGAATAAATAAGCAGCCCGCACCTGGTCAGTGACATGCTGCGTGAGGTCGTGCGCGGCGTGCGGGTGCGGGCCCCGCAGCAGCTGGCGCGGCGCCTGCCCGTACGTGCGCACCATGGCGGCTGCGGCCGTGCGGTCTACTTCCTCCTCCAGTGCGGATGGGTCGAAACCGTAGTAGGTCTAAACAGAAAAACTATTTAAATAACAAGGCCATGTAGAGGAACAAAGTATTCCGTATGTGTGTGTGTGTTTTACAAGCCACAGTTTTAGAGGATCCACAAGCCAGACGGGTTAGGTATATTGTTTCGCTGTCCGTACACGTTGCGCGTTTGTAGACGTATAAGGTTTGCTACAGGCAGTTAATAAAAGTTAAGGCGTTACAATTATTTTTGTTTATTTTTATATGTAGAAGGTGGTGCAGTGCTTGCACCTTCCTCGTGTTGATAGATGTAGAGACTACAGGTAGTAATGCTAGCCGTGCAGAATGCATTGTTCCCGCGCATATAGTTTCCAGGCCAGTCGTATTCCCAGCGCCGTGGCGATAACTTGTGTTCCATATACAAATGTAAGAAGTGTCATTGTGCCTAACGTTCATGGTCATTTGAATAGACTTTAACTAGTACACTTGGATTTTATTTGCTCCTTTCTCCAAACACGATACTCAATAAGATCCCAACAATAGGATATGGTATATTTGTTAAAAACATAAGTCTTGAATTACCAGAGCAATAACTTTGTTCCAACAAAGTGATTCAATATAGCAACTTCTTGTCGCAAAACTTTCATAATAACTCAGATGTAGAGTTGGTTTCAGCAGCTGACATATGTAAGTTGGCCCACGGTGTAGACATGTCGATACTTCCTGTGTGGACATGCTACAGTAGGAATCTTTCTTTAGGTTGACTGCCACGTATTCGGACACTAGTATTATTTTGGTCAGACTGGTGTTTGTTTGGTGTGTTACGCAACGGTATAACATAAGGATCGCTGATATTACGATTCGGTGTAAAACACGGACTGTGGACCTACGTGACACCGATACTGCGCATCGCAGCGCTTTACTTACACGAGTTGCCTACGCAGCACTTTCGCAACCGTGGGACCGGACATCGAATGCCTTCAACTTTTTCCACGCCTCGGGCATTCTTGGTACATACATCGACCAATTGTCACCTACGTAATTTTAGAATTTTAAATTGTAATTTCTTTTATTTTTAATAAATTAGTCTAAAATAAATTGGTTTTTTTTGCATCCTCCGGCTCCAGCAAACATATTTGGCGCAGCCGGTAGGATACTCGCGGGCCGGTTCGCGAGAGTAAATTCATAGAATCAACTTAAAATCGCGACTCGCGAGTCACCCGGGTGACTATCAAGCACCGTACGAGTATCCGGATCTTCAGAAGCTGTCGGCAGGAGGAGTATCCAGACATCGATACCGCAGAGGGACCAATTATGTTCATGTGAGTACTTTAGAATAGTTCTTGAGTTGCTCATCCTTGTCCTTAAGTGTTAATTATAAAAATCCAAGATTTTCCATCCCAGGCAATCGAGGACCCCTAGGCTAGATAGATCGTCCAGATCGTCATTATTAGATTCATTTAGGCAGTTAGAAAATAGAGATATAACCATAGAAATGGCGGCGATAGACGAAATTTACAAGGCCTTACGCGTAGTCCCCGAATTTGACGGAAACCCCAATGTCCTCACCAGATTCATCAAACTGTGTGACCAGTTAGTGCAGGCCTATGTATCAGCTGAACCAGGGCGCGAATTAATAAACTTGACTCTTTTGAACGGGATTCTTAACAAGGTCACTGGACCCGCAGCTCGGTTAATTAACACCCACGGCGTACCAGACACTTGGATTGGCATACGCAATTCTTTAGTTAACAACTTCTCTGACCAACGCGATGAGACCTCGCTTTATAACGACTTGGCTCTATTAACTCAAGGCTCTTCCACACCACAGGAATTTTACGAAAAGTGCCAAACTCTATTTGCCACTATTATGACCTATGTGTCGCTACATGAAACCGTTCAAAGTACAATCGATTCGAAACGTTCTCTTTACCAAAAATTAACTTTGCAATCATACTTACGGGGCCTTCGTGACCCCTTAGGTTCACGCATTAGGTGCATGCGACCGGAGACGATTGAAAAAGCGCTTGAGTTTGTTCATGAGGAAATGAACACTCTCTACTTACAACAGCGAAACGAGCATACACCCGCTAAAAAGCCACAGCCTCAGGCACCGGCTGTCATGCCTAACATTCCCATGCCCATGCAGAGGCCGTTTAATTTTAATATGCCTGGCCCTTATCGACCAAATATAGCTATGCCACATCCACTGCAACGTCTACCGCAAATGTGGAGACCAGGCTTTAACCAACCGCGGCAAGTCCAGCAACAAGGTCCATCGCGTACGCAGCAGATATTCGGGGCACGTCCTTTTAACCATAATCCACAAAATAATTCATCTGCTAATAATCAATCTAAAGGGCCGAACTCAAATGATACACCAAAACCAATGAGCGGTGTATCTCATTTCGTACCGAGACCAATGCCATTCCGGGGTAACGATTGGATTAGGCAGGGGAACCCACCACCTTCAAATTATTTTAAGACTAGAGAGATGAATTTCAACGAATGCTTTGAATATCCATATATGTTTGAACCTTATTGTGATAATAACTTCGACAATTATTTGTATAATTCCTTTGAACAGCCCGACTATTCTTACTATGACGCTTGGAATGCATATATGAACCAGCAATTAGGTCCCCCAATTGCAATTGCCTCAGAGGCAAGTCAAGCGACATCCGAGGGGAAATCTACCGACGAGTCAGCGTCTTCTAACCAGGGAAATTTTCAGGAGAGTCGGACTACAAACGAATCAAAATAGAGGTCAATCTACAAACCCAACGTTACCTACCATATATAGTAATTTCAGACCCACCATTAAAATTATTAATCGACACGGGGGCGAACCAATCGTTTATTAGCCCTGAAGCTGTCCAGAGGTTTTACCCACATTTACCATGGAACTATGATCCTTTTGAGGTAACGAACGTGCATGCAACTAGCCGTAATGATTACTCCATTAACTTACCTTGTTTTCAGGAGATAAACGACAACAATGATTTAACATTCTACATTTACAGGTTTCACGAATACTTTGACGGCCTTATTGGTTTAGATTTGTTGAATAAGTGGGAGTCAAATATTGATCTTAAAAATAATAAATTAATTACAAAAGTTGCAGTTAACCCAATAGTTATGTACAATTCACGCAATAGCAATTTATATAAAGATGTTGTACCAGCAAATTCCTCAAAGTTAGTCAGGGTCCCAGTTAATATACAAGATGGAGATGCTCTAATTCCTGATCAGATAATTTCAAATTGCTGCATAAACGAATGTATTACGAGTGTCAAAAATAACCGCGGGTACCTAGAAATTTTCAATCCAACTAATAATGACTTAATTTTCTCCATGGACCAACCTATTAAAGCAGAAACATATAACTTAGAATGTACTCATCAACCACATAAAACCCGAGTAGAGGAAGTACTATCTCGGTTACGCACTGACCATCTAAACGAAGAAGAGCGCGCTAATCTGAAGTCTTTGGTTTCGCAATATGCCGATATATTTTATATAGAGGGAGAACCGCTTACCTTTACCAATAAAATAAAACACAGCATACGTACTTCAGATGAGGTACCAGTTTATACTAAAACTTATAGATACCCATTTATACACCGCGAAGAAGTACGCAGTCAAATTTCAAAAATGTTAGAACAGGGAATCATTCAACCTTCAGAATCGGCCTGGAGCTCACCCATTTGGGTAGTCCCAAAAAAACCTGATGCATCCGGTAAAGTCAAATGGCGAATTGTAGTGGATTTTAGGAAACTGAACGAAAAAACCATTGATGATAAGTACCCTATTCCGAACATAACTGATGTGTTGGATAAATTGGGCAATTGCCAATATTTCACAACTCTCGACCTCGCCAGTGGATTTTATCAGGTCGAGATGAACCCAAATGATATCCAAAAAACTGCATTTAACGTAGAACATGGCCATTTTGAGTTCCTACGCATGCCAATGGATCTTAAAAATTCACCATCAACCTTCCAAAGGGTCATGGACAATGTGCTTAGGGACCTCCAAAATTCTATTTGCCTAGTATATTTAGACGACATCATCGTATTTAGCACTAGTTTACAGGAGCATATAATAAATTTGGAAAAAGTCTTTAAAAGACTCAGAGATTCTAATTTCAAAATACAGATGGATAAGTCGGAATTCTTAAAATTGGAAACAGCATATCTCGGACATATAATCAGTAAAGATGGCATTAAACCGAATCCCGATAAAATTACAGCTATCCAAAAATTCCCACTTCCCAAAACAGCCACGGAAATTAAAAGATTTTTAGGGTTACTAGGGTACTATAGGAAGTTCATTCCAGACTTCGCTAAAATCACGAAACCAATGACCCAATGTTTAAAGAAGGGCTCAAAAATAACCTGCAATGATACCAACTATGTAAATTGCTTCGAAAAATGTAAAACATTACTTACTAACGATCCGATCTTACAATATCCCGATTTTAATAGAGATTTTCTACTCACGACAGACGCATCAAACTTAGCCATAGGAGCGATACTCTCACAGGGATCTACAGGTTCGGACAAACCAATCGCCTATGCTTCGCGTACACTAAACACAAGCGAGATCAATTATAGCACGATAGAAAAGGAGCTTCTAGCTATTGTTTGGGCAACCAAGTATTTTCGGCCATATCTATTCGGACGTAAGTTCAAAATTATAACAGATCATAAACCGCTTCAATGGATCATGAACATAAAAGAACCTAGCTCGAGACTAACTCGCTGGAAACTCAAGCTCAGTGAATATAACTATTCGGTAGTTTATAAGCAGGGCAAAAACAACACAAATGCCGATGCTTTGTCGCGAATCGAAATTAATAACGAGGAAACGAGCTCCATCATAGTTAACGTATCCGAAAAGCCCCCATCCGTAGTGGGCTCATCCACTCTCACAGCTCACACTAGTGCCGAAAATCCAATATTAGAAATACCCATCTCAGATGACCCCTTAAATAAATTTAACAGACAAATATGTTTTACAGTGGTAGGTGATATAAAGAGACGCCCAGCAGTTTCTAAGCCATTTGAGACTCACACCCGTACCTCCATCCAACTCTCCGAATCAAATTTAGAGGAGGATGTAATAAATGCAATTAAAGAATTCGTAAACCCGAAAGTTAAAACTGGCATTATAATACATCCCCATTAGCTATGTACAAAATAGTTCCAATAATCCAGGAAAAGTTCAAGAGCTCCGCTATGAATCTTGTTTTAACTAAAACCGAATTAGAAAACGTAAAGGAATATCTCAAGCAGCAAGAGATCATTCAGAAATACCACGATGGTAAAACTAATCATCGCGGTATAAATGAGTGCTACCTAGCCTTATCCCATAAGTACTATTGGCCAAAAATGAAAGATCAAATATCAAAGTACATAAATGAATGCAATATATGCGGGCAAGCCAAATATGACCGAAATCCTATAAAACAAAGATTCTGCATAGTACCACCACCAGCAAAACCGTTTGATGTAGTTCACCTAGATTTGTTTACGGCCCAAAACGAGAAGTACTTGACCATCATTGATGCTTTCTCTAAATACGCCCAGGCATACCATCTCAGAGATGGCACAGCAGTTAGTGTAGTACAAGCCCTTTTAAAGTTTTGCTCCCATCACGGCGTTCCAATATCAATAGTCACGGACCAGGGACCCGAATTCACTAATCAGCTATTTACCGAATTTACGCGTGTCCATAAAATTCAACATCATAAAACCTTGGCTCATGCCCCCAATGATAATGGGATGGTGGAACGTTTACACTCCACTTTACTAGAACATTTGAGAATTCTAAAACTACAACACCATAATGAAGCGATTGTCAACCTTATGACATACGCTTTGTTAGCATATAACAGTAGCATACACAGTTTTACAAAATGCAGACCCCTTGAAGTAGTTACCGGTCATACGGACCCTCGCGATCCCTCAGATATAGATATATCCGTGCACTTGCTACAACAATACGTGCAAGAACACCGAGATAAGATGTCTAAAGTATACGAGGCTATTAATGAAACGTCCCTGCATAAGCGCACAGAACTAATCGAACATAGAAACAAAGATAGGGAGCCTGAAAAGGAATACGAACCAGACCAACAGGTATTTGTTAAGAATCCACTAGCTAACAGACAGAAACTTGCACCTCGCTACACGCATGACGCAGTGTTAGCTGACCTGCCCATTCATATTTACACAAAAAAGAAGCGTGGTCCCGTTGCCAAATCACGTCTTAAAAGAACACCTAACACGAAACAATTGTTGCAGAATACCACTGACGATATTGCTACACCTGGTCCGAGCAGAGGACATATTATTTGAACCACTAGAAGACGGACCCGGATTACTCCCTTTCAAATTGGGACCTACAAAAATCGTGTCTCATTATCATTCCTTCCTCTTACACATTGACTTAGAAGATATTCAGTCAAAGGTTGATTTAGTTAAACTGCAATTAAATGAATTTAGGCCCGTAATTAACAATAAAACACTGTCACTTTTTGAACCCCACATAGGTTACCTTGGGGACAAACTCGAAAAGATATCCATACAAATAAAAAGTTTTGAGCCTGGTCGTGTTAAAAGAGGACTCATTGACGGACTAGGATCAGTTATAAAAAGTATATCGGGAAATTTAGACTACACAGATGCAGTCAAATATAATAACGCCATCCAAGTCTTAGAAGGTAACGACAATAAACTAGAAACGGAATTTAACCGTCACATAAGTTTGACCAAAGAATGGATGTTAGAGCATTCTAATGTATTAAAAAATATAGTAGACAACCAGAACATTATTGCTAAAAAACTCAACCAAGTCATAAATCAAGACGCATACAAGCAGGCAGACCTAGTAACGTATGCCCGTCTAGCACAGCACTTACTTATTTTAAACGATAATATAGAGGCATTATCGGATGAGTTAAATAAAATAGAACTTATGGTAGCTTTTACGCGTGCCTCCAGCACTACCCATTTTATGGTTAGTTTAGGTAATCTTAGAAATATGATAAGCAGATTAGGGTTACTATACTCAAAAGACGAAATCATTGACATCGATCTTCGAGAGTACTATAATATTTTAAAATTAGGATCATATTATATAGATAAGAAAATAATTATAGTTATAAAGGTGCCGATTGCCTTACCAAGAACCTATATCCTATACAAGTTGTCCATAATTCCTAACAAAAATAATATGGCCCTTATCCCTACCTCACCTTTTATAGCAATTCATGAATCATATTCTATGTACATGGAGACAGAATGTCCGAAGCTTAACTCATGGTACCTCTGCGAAGAGAAAGTTGGTTTCAAAGTTATAGACAAGCCGGACTGCGTGCAGCAGCTCATCACTCAACAGCATCTCAACTCCTGTACACTAACGCCAGTCACTCTACACAAGCAAGCTCTGGAACAACTGGACGAAAAACATTACACACTAAGCTTCCCCATACCTGCAAAAGTTCAGACGTCATGTGGACAGGAACAATTCAGAACACTTCAAGGAAGTTATTTGGCTACAATACCGCAGGATTGCCTGATAAGAACCACCGAATTTACTATCGCTAACACCGACAACCGAATTAAAGGACATGTACTTAGAATACGAACACTATGGGAACAGAACACTATATCAAAAACTGAAGAATCATTGGTACAGCTTAATTCAATCAACCTTGAGAATCTCCACGAAAGTTACAAGAAAGTTTCAGTGCAGCCTCCAGTAAGACTCAACGAGATATCAGATGGAAGCCTCTACCATACTACCATACCTGTATACCTATTACTATTTAGTGCAGGTGTACTTGCCATTGCTCTAACATACCGGCATTGGATGGGAAATAAAGACAAGAAGGTCGTCCCTATATCTATAGAAATGAACGCAGATCAAGACATCTATGCTGAAGCAGAACCAAGAAGAAATATTCATCCAGCTGGGATCAAGATGGACCCCAGTCATCTTACAGCAACATTTTTAACAACAGTTAACAAATAGTCGCTGTTCTACGGGGGGAGATGTTACGCAACGGTATAACATAAGGATCGCTGATATTACGATTCGGTGTAAAACACGGACTGTGGACCTACGTGACACCGATACTGCGCATCGCAGCGCTTTACTTACACGAGTTGCCTACGCAGCACTTTCGCAACCGTGGGACCGGACATCGAATGCCTTCAACTTTTTCCACGCCTCGGGCATTCTTGGTACATACATCGACCAATTGTCACCTACGTAATTTTAGAATTTTAAATTGTAATTTCTTTTATTTTTAATAAATTAGTCTAAAATAAATTGGTTTTTTTTGCATCCTCCGGCTCCAGCAAACATATTTAAACGGTAACGGTATTATCTTACACAAACAGTCTGAAACTTTCTCTGGATACAAGGGGAAAATATCTTCAATTATAACATATTTTTGCGTCACTCTGGCTTTGAGTTTCAGTAGTTTGTAAAGATACTGAATGAGGATTTGATTACAAGCTATATTGAACTGTACATATAACTAATTTATTGGTAAATTTGTGGTGAAAGGTTTTTGAATACATACGTGGTATCTCCAAAGAGATCTGAACGCTAACTGGCCCACATTTTGGTAAACAAGGGCATGCATATTCGAGTTCAACGTAATATGCATTTTCTCCGAGTGTTGGATTTTAACTCGATCATTATAAGTGTCGTAGTTCTACTCACACAGGCTGGGAACACGTTGACGGCGTCGAGAGCCGGCTGGCCGGTCTGCTTGTAGCCGAACACCAGGTCGATCCAGTGCGGCAGGCCCTCGGTGACGAGCTGCGCCTCCAGCGCCTGGCGGTGCATGAGCGTGAACAGGCGCGCGTCGGCCGCCCAGGCCGGCAGCGCCACGTCGTCCACGGCCGCCCCGCACTGGCGCGTGCCCAGCTCCAGGCCTGCCGACACACTGCGAGGTGACACTACCCGCCCGGGACGGTCCCGCTGCAAGGCAAAGGGCTCTTCCCACACACAGAAGGCACGGCCACCATGATCACCACGCTTGCTTAAGACGGGTTGGCGATTTCAGACTTATATTAGAGCGTATGTTTTTTTCAAATTTTTAGGTCAGTATCAGGTTGTAAGTCATTCTATAGGGTAATTTGAACTCGGAGAGTTATATTGATGATTGTAATGATTTTAATTCTATAAATAGGAGCTCTATCGTTCGAGACAATGTCGAAGTCGGAAGTGTGGACGTGCGTATGTGTAATGTGCTGACGCTACTCGTCTTCACGCACACATTCACAGCGTATTTGTACATTTGGTTACTACAACAAGCGTGTTCGTTCGACGGCGACGACTTTCTTATCGAGACAAAAATACTGTACACTTATATCGCTTTGTGTAATGAAACCATAGCGACTTCTAATTCGACGCCAACGTCATCTATCGAACGCACTTACAACGAGTGGTACATTTTAGTCAACGTCTAGGGCTTCTGTGATCTGTAATGTTGCGCCGTGACACTTAAATCTACTTTTAATGAAATTCTTAAATTCTCTGACAGTCAACGCATATTCTAAACAACTGGGAAATTTATTTAAGCATGAAATTTTGCACTAGAGTTCGTTTTACAAGGAAGGTGAGCAACTAAGGAAGGATTTGTTAAAAATTCATCCTCTAATGGTGTTAAAATAGGGGATGAATGTTTGAATGAACGTTCGCCATTTTTGCTAATGGGAACCCCATCGGGAACACGGCTTGAAATGAGTAATACCTTCGTTGTTGTGGAACAGCTCGGGCAGGTAGAACATCTCCGGGATGAGCTCCTTGACGTCGGTGGGCGAGTCGTTGGTGATGAGCCGCCAGGTGGTCGCCAGCGAGTGGAACGTGCGGTCTGGCATGTCGAAGTTGTTGTCTGCAAGGAGTAATATAAGTGTCAGGCAAAATATGCTCAAAAATTACTAATATAGGTATGCGCGTATTATAAATGACCCACATACATAATATGTACTTGTTAAACTACATATTTATTTAAAATAACGACATAGACGGACGGTATACGTAGTACTCGTAGAGAATGCCTACGTAATTAAAGTTCCCATTGTACCCACAAAGTTTAATAAATGAAATGATAACCTTGATAGTTGAGGAACAGCTCCGTGAAGGGCGGCACCCGCACCAGGTAGTGCAGCACGCCGCCCGAGTTGGAGTACAGCGACGCGTAGTGGTGCGGCTGGCGGGCCAGCAGCGGGCTGCAGCCCTCGCGCCGGGCCGTCTGCAGGTCCTGCGGGCACGAGGCCGACAAGCGGAACCCTGAACTCTTTTCATGTTGACAACTTTATTTACTATTGGGTGAATAACAAATAAAGTAGAACAATAAAACAAACTCCTATTTTATTCTTTTTGAAGTCTTAAGCTCGATTATGGCGAGTACGAAAATACCTAATATGATAATTATTTTACAAACCCCGCATTTACAATGTTACGGAATTTTTAGTTTTTAAGGCACGATATCCATTTTTTTTAAGCGTATTTGTCTCACGTAGATTTATGATTAGAGAAGAATACGCAATTGTTGTTTGATACGAATGAATTGCCAGCTAAAACGAACAGATATGTAACAGACATACCAAAAGTTACTCACGTTATAAATACCAATATAATGCTGCTCCCTATTTTTGTTCTGTATCGCCATGGGCCTGCTGAGGTCCCTGAACGACGCCGGGTCAGTGAGGTCCAGTATCCTGGAGGTGTAGTCAGCGATGACGAAGGGCAGCACGGGGTACTGCATGAGGTCGTTGTAGGAGCGGCCGCCCAGCCCGTTGAGCCGCATGAGGTACTCCCAGTTCGTGATGCTGCCGGCGCGCCACTGGCTCATGGCGTCTGTTAAGGTGTCGGGCTCGATTCTGGAGAGATAAATTGTCATTTTTAATTAGAGGATACCGATGAAATACATATTTATCTGGATTCGGTATGCTATTTTCAGTTTTCGTCGTCATTGTCAATGCTATCAAGTTAACAATTGTTGTAAATATGCCTAAAAATTTTACTTAATTAAATATTTTGTGTGATAGCGTAGCGCATTCCTGTTGAAGGTTTATATTTTTTTTCAATGGACGCGATGTGACAGTGACGGATGTAACATTTGTGCTGCGGCTGTTATTTCGTAGAACATATTGATGTCTACAGAATACAGAGTGATTGTCCTCAGGAACAGCTCCATGGTACGCTCCTGAGGAATGTGTGTCCTCACCTGGCGGGCGGGTGGTGCGTGGCCGCCAGCGCCTTGAGGAAGGCGGCGCGCTCGTGCGTGTCGCTGAAGGCCAGCATGTGCGCGTGGCCCGAGCTCAGGAACAGCTCCACGGCACGCTCCTGCAGGCACCAGCGACGCGTCGCTACCTGTACCACAACGCTCTTTAGCGACATGTGTAACTTCAACACCTTGAAGAGACCGGTCTCCAAAACTAATCTGGACGTCATTAAAGAGAAGTGGCTACTCCAAGAGCAAGTCAATATACAAGAAACTAGATGGGAAGTCCTCGACCTGATTCACTGGGACGTAAGTTACTCACTGCAAGGGAACGACAAGGTCTATGAAGCAAAATACGAGCATCGGGAGCAAGTCTATGACAAGCAAAAGGTTTTCGTGTAGCGAGTCCGTCGTAGCTACCTGCAGCACGTCCTCCAGCGCCCAGGACTGCGCCTGCGGCGCGGCCTGCACCTCGGGGATGCACAGGCGGCCCGGGCGCGCGGCCGGCGCGTCGTCGGGCACGAAGTGGATGCACTGGTCCGTGAGCAGCAGCTCGCCGTCCAGCTCGGCCGCCACCGTGACGCACGTGGCGCGCGCCATGTGCGCCACGGTCTCGTGCAGCTGCAGGCGCGCCACCAGCCCGTCGCGCACGGCCGCGCGCCCGCCCAGCACGCTGTGCAGCGGGCCCGCGCCCGGCTCTGCAACACCACACGCACACTATCCTTGACGCCTTCTCAAGACATATTAACTAACTATTGAATTTAAAAAAAAGTGTGTTTGCTATCCAGCTTCATTTTACTTTTAGCTGGGTATATAAATTCAAAATCAATTTCAATATTTTGACTAACGCTATGTACACCTTAATAGTCATGTGCGTTAATCCTTTAGTTATTAAGATAATTAATATCATAAGTGTACTGTGGCGTTTTCTTCAAATAACACGAACGTGATATGTGCTAAACGCGAAAATATATTTATTAGCTAGAACGGCCAGAACCTAACAGTAGACAACTAAATAGCAATAAATAATGTTACCGGCTTTATGGCGATGCTGCGGCTTGAGGAACTTGTCGGCGATGTGCAGGTGCGCGCGGCGCAGGCGCACGCGCACGCGGCCCGGGCCCTCCGTGGGGTCCAGCTGCCACGAGCGCGGCCACGAGCGCGGCGAGTGCCACACCGCTGCAAGGGAACGATTCATAATAAATTATTCCTCATGTTTATTGACCAAATGACCTGTTTTTAAGCTACGCGAGAAGGTACATACGAGACACCAGCTTCGCTAAATCTTCGGTATAGTACGACCACGGTTAAGAATTTCATCGATTACTTACGTTTAGAAAAGACGAAATTTGACAAAATGTGACTGATCCAATAAGGGAACAGAATCGTTGACCTATTTTGATTTAAGCGGAAATATAAATTAAATTGGTTGGTTATTAGTCATATTTTATTACAAAAAGGACATTGCTCTGCGCCCATACATTGTTCGCCCTGAAACCAAGAGCATCGGAAAATAATGTGTTGTATTGTCGATCATTAGTAAACTCCTATAAGATCTTATTTGTATAGCGGACTAGCTGCAGAATAGATATATTTAAAAACAAAGTATCAGATTTTGAGGTTATAATCGGTGTGATTAACATAACAACATATATTAGGTATTGTTTTTCATAGTTCCGAGTGATTTTTAAGAAACTAAAAAACAATAACATAATACAACGACTACGAACGACTGGTTGAGAGACTACCTGAATGACAGAAAACAATGTGTGGAAATTTCTAAAATACATAATAATAAAAAAGTTTTATATAGAAGTGACTATGGACTAAATGTTTTTGGAGTGCCACAGGGCAGTGTATTGGCGCCTTTCTTATTCCTCATATATATTAATGATCTCCCAAATATCACTTGCCATAATACAATCTTGTTTGCCGATGACACAACTCTCATTGTGAAATGTGAAAATGCAGACACATATGAACAAGACATAAACAAAGCAATAGACAACATAATACACTGGTTACATTCTAACAACTTACACATTAATATGGAAAAAACTAAAATGATCCAATTCCAAACCCATAAAAGAAAGCCATTGACGTTAAATGTTAAACATAATGATACTATCATCGAACAAGTTGCAAGTACTAAATTTCTAGGTATAATGTTGGATCAGAATTGCGACTGGAAAACACACGTGAATTATGTTTGTGATAAACTCGACAGATTTGTCTACGCAATAAAAAGACTAAGAGTCACGGTATCAACAGAAGCTGCGCTTTGTGCATATCACGGATACGTTTCATCCGTACTCTCTTATGGTCTCTTGTTGTGGGGTAATTCGGTGGATATTACAAAAGCGTTTAGAGTACAAAAAAAATGTGTACGTGCAATATGTGGAGCCTGGTGTACGGATAGTTGTAAACCGTTGTTTAAAAAGTACAATATTTTGCCATTACCGTGTATGTACATTAGAGAATTATGCCTATTTGTACAACAACATCAGAAATATTTCACTAAACACAAAGATATAACGAAACGAAATGTAGCTCCTAGAAATAAAAATAAATTTAAGCATGAGCTCTGTGTACCGCAATCCAGGCTCGAATTGTATAAGAGGAACTCGTTCGTAAATGCTGTAAAGGTATATAATAAATTACCCGACGTTTTTAAAGATTTACCTTTGACCATGTTCAAAAAAAAGGTAACGCAATGGTTAAAAGAAAAATCAAGAGCTTTTATAATCTGAATGAATACATGTCAGATCGCGGAGAAGGAAACATAATAAATAATATTGGTAATGGTGGTAATTGGAATTGTAATGATTTGAATTAATATGACCTTATGATAATTGAATAATGTTGACATTTTTAAAAAAATTAAAATTATAGTATTGTGCATGTTAATTATTTGCACACCATGTGTAATGGTAGGATGTAAAGGGGCCATTATAGTTTAAGATCACCATGTAAACCTACATTCTCGCAAATAAATAGATTTGATTTGATTTGATTTGATACATTTAGCTATTTTTTGTACCTACCTAGATAATTAGGTATCTATGCAGCTTTTTTCTAAAGCCTAAGTGTATGTAATTGCAACGTTTAAATGCATAGAATCTAATTATCATAAGTACCTGTATTCTTAGCATTGGTTTTGGAAAAAATGTATGTTTGTATTATAGTAAAAATAGTGCTGTCTCCTTAGATGATAGTGGTGATGTAGCGCGATAGATAGATGGCGTTAGTGTGCATTGATAAATGGCTGAGCTCTTTTGAGTGAATGTTCTAGTGATTCAGATTAAAAAACATGCAACAATTTATTAAAAATTCGATCGATCTAATGCAATTGATTGGGCATCCCTAGTCTTTTTGATACGACTTGACGTTTGGCGAAGATGGCGGCGATTAATGTTATTAGTCGCGTAAAATACTTTAAAATGTTCATTTTGGCATGCAGCTAGTCCGTGTTACAAAAGTATTTGCAACTAATATAATAAAATAGACAATTAATTATCGTGTATGTCCGATATTTCTTGTGCACAGGGCGATTTTGGACAATGTCCTTTTGTGCTTTCTTTAAATTTCATATTTTGAATAGATTTTTAGATTGTTTTTACATTTGGGAGCAAGGGACAAGAATAATGTACCTAGGAAGTTATAATATCTTGATGTAAAAGAGTCTCTTGGCCATCCTTCTCCAGAGATAGACGACGCTTTAGAACGGGTACTAGCTTCAACTGACTGACTCACCGACTCCTTGACAATTCAAATTAAATTCACGGTTTGATTGGAATAAATCGTTGGAGTTTGTATTGAGTTTGTTGTATTTGCGAAGGATATGAGAAGAAGCTTACCTTGCTCGTGTGTATAGGTGTCTTACCTTGCTCGTGTGTATAGGTGTCTTACCTTGCTCGTCTGTATAGGTGTCTTACCTTGCTCGTGTGTATCGGTGTCTTACCTTGCTCGTGTGTATAGGTGTCTATGAGGCGCTGCCAGGCTTGCGAGGCGGCGGCGTGCTGCGCATGCGCACGGCGCAGGTGCTCCATGAAGGCCTTGCGCTGCGAGTTCTGCGCGTCCACCACGCCGCGCGTCACCGCCATCGCGCTCTCCGTCACCTTGCTGGCCAGGCCGTCCTTGCTCCACACCACTCTACGTCGGAAGACAGATTGAACGAAACAATGACCCACAAACCAAAACTTAACAGTAGTAACATGACGTCACGCCTGCTTTGCCGGAGGGTACCGATAGTACACCCACATTCTACCAGCTGTTTAAGTTTCATGTAAACCCCTGGATCTTAAATATAACTGGCGCGCCTATTGCAATCGACAGGCCACGAATCCAGGTTCCGGGCTGCTACTGATGTTCCGGGCTGCTACTGATGTTCCGGGCTGCTACTGATGCATTCCTGACAGAGAACCCAATAACACTTACGATACTAACAACACGACTGGCAGACCAACGAGGCAGTCTTCTCAGCAGTATTGTTTATCATTGGCAGACCAACGAGGCAGTCTTCTCAGCAGTTTGTTTATCATTGGCAGACCAACGAGGCAGTCTTCTCAGCAGTATTGTTTATCATTGGCAGACCAACGAGGCAGTCTTCTCAGCAGTATTGTTTATCATAATGAAGTTGTTGCAAGATTGACCCGAGAGCACACAAGAAGTTACAACACACGGTCCGGTCAAGGAGCGAAAATGTTAAGCAAGTTTCAAAAACATTCCCTTCCCGCACAGTCAGCCTTTTCATTCAAAATGTTCACTACGTAGTTGGAACCATAATTTGTCGCTGGTTCATCCGGCTCGAAGAACCATGCAGAAATTAGTGCTCGGTGCTATGGATACCTACTCGTAACACAGGTCTCTTATTGATAGAATATGGTATATTTGGTACAAATTAAAGTATTGAATTATAAGGGGAACAGCCATATCTAATCACTATAACACTTGGTTACAAGTTAAGAAGTGAACTTTTTAAGTGCAAATAAAGATTCACCTCAAGGTGCTAAAAATTTTCATTCCGGGACAGTCTGTGCATTATAATTAGTATATGTAGCAGACTAATGTATAGCAATAACTAGCGAGATGCCGCTTCGCACGGTTGTTACGACTTGACAAACTGTGGCATTTCGTTATTATATTATAGGTAACGTAAACGAAGCAAAAGGAGTACGTAAGGATCGTAGCAGTTGGCGTTCTGTTTCTGCAGCCACCATGGGAAAGAGGCGTAAATAAGTATGTATTTTCTTTAAGTTTAATATTCATGTATTTTCTTTAAGTTTAATATTCATGTATTATTCACTTCTTCCGGAGTAAATTCTCTAAGTGATGGTAAAAGCCGCATTAAAATCCGTTGCGAAGTTAACAAAGAACAACGTTCTTTCGTTCGACAGCCACAAAAGGAAATGCGACCTTAATTGATAGTTAGTATATAGCTACAAAGCACACTCACTTGGCTATGACGGAGCGCGTGCGCGCGGCCTGGCGCGCCCAGCGCTCCTCGTCCTGGCGCAGCAGCGCGGCGGCCTCGGGGCCCAGCGCGGCCCCGCCCACGCGCTCGCCCAGGCCAGCCTGCGTGCCCGCGGCCCAGGCGCGCGCCCAGTCCGTGATGGCCAGCTCCACGGCCGGCGGCCCGCTCTCCGCCGAGCCGTGGATGTGCTTGAGGATCGTCAGCAGGTACACTGCTAGCTGGGGGGGGGGGGGGGGGGGGCAGACGAAAATTATATAATACAGGTAGATAAGGAGAGAGAGAGAGGGGGGGGGGGGGGATATTTTTCACAAAAATATTGGTTGAATTTGTTGCGCCATACGTTAGGAAGCTGTGAAGGGTGTTCATTTTGGGGGACTGTTTTATGGCCACCAGAACGTACCTTCCTGAGCTGCGCGGGCTCGCTCGGCGTGAGCACGTGCAGTACGGGCGCGGGCGCGTGGTACAGCGCGCGCAGCAGGGCGGGCTGCAGCGCGCGGGCCCCGGCGCCCGGCGCGGCGGCCCACCAGAACAGCTCCTGCAGGGGAGTGGCCCAGTCCGCACTGCTGCTCACCCACCATTTAGGGCGGGAGGCGTTGGACCCGCTCACGGCTGTAATTTATATTTATTTCTGTAAATTGATTTAAAAAAAAAACACACACGTCAAAAAATCTAACGCTCACTCCTTTACCATCCGCCCACGGCTCCGTGCATCCTCCACACATTCTTTCAAGGGACTATCCAAAACTATCGCCACACCACTTCGCTTGCCATCTCTTCCACAGTAATTAAACTTATATCCTCCGCCTATCTCTCTAGCCTTCGCACCGTTCCACTTCGTCTCTTGCAGACAAGCTATGTTCAGTCGTCACCTTTTTAAGACATCTGCTAGTTCCCTTCCTCTTCGACTCATCGTATCTACATTCCAGCTCGCACACCTCACACGTCGCTCCCGCCCGTTCAGGCGCGACAACCCTTGTCCACTCCCCACAGAAGCCAGGTGCTGCGCCTGCGCGTCGCTTGTGGGGTACGCCCTAGCCTTATCGCGCAACATATCATTGTCAGTCATGTTGCTTAAGGTAAAGGTTAACAGTCGGCTGCCAGCCTGTCACCAACCCTACTTGGGAATGCTTCATCAGCAACACTATTGCCGGGTACAATAACACTTGACTCCTGCAGTCCTCCCGTGCCACATTTTCTATTGATCACTGTATAGGTTTTCACCCTGAAGTCCTATTTTATTTTGTAAGTTTTTATAATTGTACTAGCTTCTGCCCGCGACTTCGTCCGCGTGAAATTTCTTGTTCCCCCGACCCACCCCGTCGCATCGCATGGCCCGCCCGCGCTATTACCTACTTCGTTTTCAGACTTTTTTTTTCTATATGCACGCCCCCTAAGTGTTCTAGCGTGTGTTAAATAGCCTTCCTAAAGAATTGGGCTATTATATGTAAAAATAATTTTTCAAACCCGACTGGTAGTTCCAGAGATCAGCACCTTCAAACTAACAAATTAAGTAGATATAGATTTTGTTGCGGAGTTATTTTAAAATTATGATATCTCCTAAGATGTTGATTGAAATCAAGTGATGTCAAAGGCAATTTTGTTCACAATTAAATACTTGTGATGAATAACGTATTTATTTGGATAAGAATTAATATCATGTTGATAAATACCTTCGCAAATAATGTATTATTTCGAACAAATTTGATTACCATAAAAAAGGGTATCGTGAGTCAATCTTAAAAGATAGACATATGCTGTCGCGGGCTTTTTTTTTAACTTATAAAGAGAAATAATTCTATCGTACATGATTTTTGCGTCACTTAAACCGTTTACCGTTTTAGAAGACAAATCACAGCAATCTCAAGAATAAATAGCACAAAACAAGCGACTACGTATTTGTCTCAAGAACGTGTAGTGAAATTCGGTGTACCACAGGGGAGCGTTCTTCGACCATTATTATTTATCATCTATATAAATGACTTTCCCAAATCTATCGAGCATCCTATGACTCTTTTTGCAGACGACAGCACAATCACAATAGCATGTAAGCATACTGACACCTATGAACTTGACATTAATAATGCTTTAGCTTCTGTAGTTTGCTGGCTAGACAATAATAATCTAAAAATTAATTTAAATAAAACACAAATTTTACATTTTAATCAAAGAATACCAGCAAAAAATGACATTAAATTAAAATATAAAAATCACATTATATGCAGAGTTAGTAATGCCAAATTTCTTGGACTAACTATTGACCAAAAACTAGATTGGAAAGACCACATAGAAACAATTAGTAAAAAAGTTAGCAGTTCTTCCTACGCATTGTATAAACTCGCTCCAATCGTAAATATAGATACATTGCTTACTGCCTATCACGGACTGGTGGCATCGATCCTTAGATACGGCATTATTTTCTGGGGTAACTCCACACATAAAGATGTATTATTTAGAATGCAAAAACGATGCATAAGAGCTATGTTTGGCCTTAAAAATATAGACAGTTGCAAACCATATTTTGTAAAACATCAAATTCTCTCACTTCCTCCATTGTATATTCTCGAAACGGTATTATTTGTTAAAAAGAATCCCCAACTGTTTCCAAAGTATTCAGATGGTTCCGAACGAAGTCAACGTGACAATCGCATACTTCGTTTACACAGGTCTAAAACAGCTCTCATGAGTAGGAGTGTATTCTGCATGGCCCCAAAGTTATACAACAAGCTACCAAAGGCATACAAAGATTTAAATATAAATAGTTTTAATAAAAGCATAAAAAAAACTTTTAATAAATAAATGCTATTATAACGTTGCAGACTATTTAAATGATAAATTACTTTAGACATACATGCTAATGTAATTAATTATTATTTTGGATTATGATTGTGAACGTTCTGACATTATTAACGCTCTTGACATTATTTTAAAGCTTATTGACATTTTACTTTTTAACATATTTGCTATTGGACATTAACGAATTATCTGTATTTTAACAACTCTATTTAACTATCAATTGTATCGCTTGTTATGAATTTGTCAATATTGTCTACTTTTTTTTAATACGAATAATCTATTTCGATTGTATTTGTACGCCTTTCTAGGCAAAACATGTTGAGACTTCTTTTTTCTCTTGTTCCATCTCATTGTAAAACCTACACGTGTTTTTTGACAAATAAATGTTATCTTATCTTATCTTATCTTTACGCAGCGCACGCAACGGAAGCTCTCAAAAAGGAATAATTTTTCCCGTTTTTGCAATATTGTCCATTGATGCTCCGTTCCTATTGGTCGCAGCGTGATGCTATATAGTCTAAAGCCTTCCTCGATAAATGGACTGTCCAACACAAAAATAATTTTTCAATTCGAACCAGTACTTCCTAAGATTAGCGCATTCAACCAAACAAACTCTTTAGTTAAGATAAATCGAGAGGGTCATCAATCCGCATCCGATGAATGAAAGTTGCGGCATTTTGGGTTTTTAGTAATTTTATATTAGCTCCGAAACTACAATGTGTAATTTAATTAATGCACATTATGAAAGTAGTTTGTTCAGAATCGTTTACTGAATCGATTTCTGTAATTTTTAATATAGGTAATATTTTATCCCAAAAATAATTAAAACTACGTAAATTACTGTCACACTTCCGCTGTACAGTCAAAACAAACCAAAATGGATGAAATACCCACTAAGCTAGACCCTTATACGAGTGCGACTGTGTGTATGCGTAGATTTGTAATGTGACCATAATTTTCTCCCACAATCAGTATAAGTAATTTATTAAAAAAACAATGTTTTTTACATAATAATAAAAATTATGTGTATGTATTATGATTATAACATAATATTCTAATTGGGGTGTCTGGTGGTGTGCGTTAATTCCGGGACATGTTGTATATGACCAATTGACATACTGTAAAGGGCAAATCTTATCTCTATAATGGCCTTGTGATCATAAAACAATTTATTTTGATAAGGATTACTGATTAAAAATTATATTTTCATCCAAACGTAAGCATGTGAAAAAAATACTTTTTTTAAACATAAAAGTGATATTAAAAGATAAAATATAAAGGATAGAAATATGGTGTCGCGGATTTTTTTGTAGAACTACTTAAGGCGGACCAGATTGCCATACATTGTTTTTAGTTATATACAACTATTGAGGCAGCATATGCAAATAATTCTGTTTTAAGAGGTATTTCTTTCCGACTTGCTAGACAAAAGTTGTGATAGCTTAGCTAAAATGCATGATGTAAACATAATTTATAGCCTATAGCACTCACACATAATGTAGCTTTCTACCAGTGAAAACCTTTTTAGAATTGGATCATTAACTCCGGAGATTACCCCCTACATACACACAAACAAAAAAAATCTTCTATATTTTTACTCTTTTTTTCTCTTTATAATATTAGTATAGATAAATTAACCAAATAAACTTATCACTTATGACTTGGTCATTATAATAAAGTCTAATTAAATCTTGAATTGTAATTTCATGGGAAACTCTTATATTAAATAAGCTAGCTAACTGTGGGACAGGTCTAGCCTAGTTCATCACAGTCCTAGGTACCAATCAGTATTTCTATACAACAAGCTTCCCGGAAATTTAAAAGCATAAATAGCGCAAACTTATTTAAAAACAAATTGAAGACATATTTATTGAGGAAGGGCTAGTGTCGATGACTACCTAGATGATAAGCGACAACCGTAATATTATCGTTCTGTAAATTAATTTATTGATTGGAATTAATTTTAAATGGCATGGTTGACTGTTATTATTTTGAAATTTTTACACTTAATATTGTTTTTTTTTCTTATGTCATTTTGTTTTTATTATTGTATTACTCATATAGATTATTAAATGAAACCTTATCTCTAGTAAAATTTCTACACAATGTTTTGAAATAAATGACATGTCTTAGTGCACTAAGTCTGGAAATTGCTCTTGCGTGTCAAATTCTAAGAAAAAATCAATAAAATTGTTTCGCTGTAATGCATAAATTCAATTTTATTCTATATCTATTCTTTAAAATTACTCTGCATAATTTACTGATCTATGCACTTACTATGCACACTACACTTTGTAAAACAATTGGATTCCAAAACATTACGAAGCTTTATGAAAAGAAAAAAAAACATAAAATATAGCAAATTACTATTTTCCTAAATTCCTCTCTATTATTTTCAAAGTTATTCGCCCTAAAAACTCGGCCAGTTTACTTTGAAGATCTATTACTTACCTAACAACAGCGTAGACAGCAGCCGATCCAACAGCTGTGCGTCAGCGTGCAGCGGCTCCCGCGGCGAGTGCGCCAGCAGGAAGCTGACCGCGCGCTGCACCGTGGCCAGGTGGCGCGCGGCCAGCTCGGCGCGCTCGCTGCGGGACGAGCCGTCGCCGCCCAGCGACACGGCGGACGATAGCACTGCCGGAGAGGATGGATTTGGTTTAGCGATGGCTTTAGTGGTAAAGTCAAAGCATTTATTTCAAATAGGCACATAAAAGGCACTTTTATACGTCATAATTTACAATAAAACAGAATTGATTCTAGTCGCCCCTTCAAATCAAATCAAATCAAATTATTTATTTGCAAAGAATGTAGGTATTGTACAAAAAAGTTGTTATAGAAATCTAATGAGCCGGGTACATTCTGCCAGAGTTTTGGCATGCAAAATTTAACAAATGATATCAGTATCAACGCGATTAAATATAATATGAAAATTAATAATAAAGAAAATTATTATTAATTTTATGTTACCATGTTATTCAATTATTTAAAGATAGTCAAAGTTGATATTAAATGATGTCAATAATATTATTCTGTTGTAATGTCACACAAAGTATAAACACGATATTTCACACGATGTTCTCACATGATGTTTATGAGCCCAGTTGTACCTCAAGACGTACTTAGGACAATAAAATCATTAAAAAATAAAAATGGCGTTGGACATGATGAAATATCAACAAAAGTCATAAAATTTGTATCAAAGGACATAGTCGTGCATATTAGCCATATTGTTAACTTAGCCTTCGGCACCGGTGTATTCCCTGACGGTTTGAAAACAGTTATAGTCAAACCGATTCACGAAAAGAATTGCAAGAAGGATATAGCTAACTATAGACCGATTGCTTTAATTCCTGTGTTCTCCAAAGTAATAGAAAGAAAGAAAGAAAAGAAAGAAAAAAGTTTATTTGGACACAGTTCGTGAAACACAAAATACAAAATTAATCAAATAAAAATAATAAAATAAAATAATAAAATAGAGAAGATTATATATGAATGAATCAATAACTTTCTGACAGAATATAATATTATATGTGATGAACAAGCAGGATTTAGAAAAAATAAAAGTATTAATACAGCAATATATGATTTTTTACACGAAATAATGATAAATGTGGATAATAAAACACCGATCTGTGCCATTTTTACAGACATGACTAAAGCATTTGACTGTGTCAATCACGATTTTTATTAAACAAGCTCAATAGCTACGGTCTGAGAGGAAATGTGCTGAATCTCTTAAAATCCTACCCCAGTAACCGCACACAATATACGGAGATATCTAGAATATGTCTTAAATCAAAATGTGAACAAAAATATCAATCTGAAGGTCAAATTGTTAAGTTCGGTATACCGCAAGGTAGTGTATTGGGTCCCCCGCTGTTTTTGCTGTATATAAATGATCTGCCCCATAACATACCAAATCCAATGGTCCTATTTGCCGATGAAGCACAGCACTGATCAAATGCACAAATATTAACAATTATGAACAGGACATCAACCTAACCTACCTTATTTCTTTCTTTCTTTTACTTTAGAAACATTATTGATTGGCTTGACAAAAACAACCTGGTAATAAATAAATAAATAATAAGCACTGCAGCATATGTTCTTTTTAGCCTGGCAAACAAATTGACATAAAGACTGCTTTAGTAGCATACCATGGTTTAGTTGCGTCAGTCTTAAGGTTTGGAATAATTTTTTGGGGTAATTGTAGCCTAAGAGATAGCTTATTTAAAGCCTAGAAACGTTGTGTTAGAGCTATGTGTAGTCTAAAACCTACAGATAGCTGTGAACCTCTGTTTAAGTCTTTAAAAATTCTTACGTTTTCGTCCTTACATATTTTAGAGATGGCAATTTTTGTAAAAAGAAATAAACATTTGTTTGCTAATGTATCGGACGCCAAGAAAGGTCCCGTACGAAGCCAATACAAAAACCTCGTAATTGTCGGTAGTTATAAAACAGCACTACTTAGAAAAAGTGTTCTTTGCGTGGGTCCCATAATATTTAATAAACACTACAAAAAATGACACCCTTCACCTTCCAAAAGGAAGTTTCGTATGGAGAAGAATGGGAAATAAACTCTACCGTTATTCTTTTAAAATGTTTTAAATCATTTTGTATACATTAATTATATAATTACATGTGAAGATGATACACCTAGAATAAAATTACTATACCACAATAGGTAAAAGAATAAAAAATGAAGCCATGACTGATAAATATTTATTTTTATTAGCCGTTAATGTCCCACTGCTGGGCAAAGGCCTTCCTTCTCTCTTTCCACCTCTCTCTGTCCAGAGCTGATAATAATGCTAAATAATTATGTGATAGATATATGGTGCTCACAAATTTACAAACGTTGTAAAAGTAGACAGTAAAGTATACCGTAAGTTCGACGAGTAAAAGGTTTTATTGTAAGGTATGATCATGCTCAACGCACTCACAATTATAATATTGACGCCAGAATCGGTGGTGCATCTAATTTGTATGATTGGACCAGACTAGGCTGCGTTCACTTAGTCGCAGATGTATTCAACACAGCCAAGACACAACAACCAAGACTTATGCGTACAGTCGATTGAATGAATGAATATACATACCGGTGGTGAAGTAGTTGTGTTTGGTGTGCGCGTTGTAAGACGTATGCAGCTTGTCCTCCAAGTGGTCTAGCTGCGCGTTAAATAACGACAATTGGGCGTCCCTCGCTACTCGCACCACTCGCGTGTCGCCTGATAGCTCGATGTATGTCAGCATGTGGTGGAGTTCGGATATCGTCTGGAATTACAACGATTTTATCAAATTCATAATTTTGGCCGATCACTTAGCGTAGCAATTCAAATGCAAATTTTATAGAGGCTGACAGTAAACATAACCAACTTTATTTACTTAACTAATTGTAGCTAAGACCACACAATATTATGTACATGTCACCACAAAATAGATGGCCACTTGGTAGGTGTAAGCCTTATGACGACAAACTCAAATAATAGCTCACATAGCGTTTTCATAGTTTATGTTATTGACGATGTTGTTTATTTAATTTTAATGACCACAAATCCAATCCAACCTGCATGCTATGTTGCGTGGACAGTGCTTTGATGGCCACCCTGTTGAGCAGCTCGCACAGGTCCTCCAGCAGTAGCTCTCGACCCTCGAACGTGGTGTCTGCCATCTGTCCCACTGCACGAATGGAACGAGTCACGACCTCCACTAAGGATATTTCGCTAAGGACCTTCAGAGATGCCTGTGAAATGGAGCAAATGAAGATGAAAATGTAGATTGAAAGAAGCCAGTCAGTCTAAAGCTCATATTAACACGGAATTTAAAATTCGAGTAAAATAGGAGTAGAAAGTTTGAAGCTGTTTACCTGACCACTAAATTTTAAATACCATTTAATCTAAAACGAGTTTAAATACTGTAAAAAAGTCAAGATTTCAGTAAAGAAAAAAATGATGTGAGCAGAGCGGCGGGCTGCGGTGCAGAGACTCCTCCGTCACGTCCACCCAGATGTCGTCCTGGCGACGCCAAGAGCTTACCTTGTCGATGATCCTCCTGGCGAGCAGCGCCAGGCTGCGCGCCAGCGGCCCGTCGCGCAGGCAGCACGCCAGCAGCGCCAGCAGCGGCGGGCTGCGGTGCAGAGACTCCTCCGTCACGTCCACCCAGATGTCGTCCTGGCGACACCAAGGAAATGCTTACTTATTCAATTATTTACTTAGGTCTCTGTACTTCGTCTATTTAAATCTCATGTCAACTTACTAATTGTTTCTTCAGAGTTTTTTAAAGGTACATAAATAACATCTTATACCTAATTAATTAATTAATACTTAATAATTATTGAGAGGATTGGTCCAGCAATCACAACATCATAAATGTGACCATAGACAAGTTGATTATGCTTTCAGAAACACTATCATAACTAGAACTTAAACTTCGAGCGAATCTCAAATATTTTAAATATGTTCTGGTCGACACAGATTTTTTTAGTGATTTACAAAGCAACAAAAATATTAGGGGTTAAAGTTTGAAATTGCCGATTTGTACTGAAAAATTGAAATTAGTTTTTTTTTTATTTAACATATTTATTTAATCAAAATAATTACCATTATTATCTATACATTGCTGCCATCTAATAGGAAGGTCATTTATGCCTTTGCGATAGAACTCTCGTGATCTAGATTCGACAAACTGTGTGAAAGCATTTTGTACTGCCTCCTGAGAAGAATCAATCAAAGAAAAATGCTGTATGAGGTCTCGCGTTATCATGGAGCAATAATGGTGAAGATCGATTCATGAGTCGGGGCTGTTTCACTGCTAGTTTTGCTATCATTGTTCGGAGTTCGGCACAGTAGACATCTGCCGTTATTGTTTGCCTAGATCGGAGAAAGCTATAGTAAATAACACCATGCTGAGTCCACCAAACAGTTACCATTACCTTTTTATTGGTAAGCTTTGCTTTAGGACACTGTTGCGGAGTTTGACCTGGGGTCAGCCATTGCATTTTTCGCTTACGGTTATCGTAAAGAATCCACTTTTCATCACATGTCACAATTCGATCCAATATTCCTTCATTTCTGTATCGATTCAACAAGGCAACACAAGTTTCAACACGCGTTTCTTTCTGCAGATCAGTCAAATCATGAGGCACCCATTTCTCATATTTTTTTATTTTATTGATTTGACGCAAATGAGTCAATATTGTTGGTAAGGTAACGTTAAACTATGCCGCTAATTCCTGGGTAGTTTGGCTCAGATCGGCTTCCACCATCTCTTTCAATTCATTGTTATTCACCTGTGTGGGCGGTCTTCCACGTGGTTCGTTCTTCAAATCAAAGTTTCCATCACGAAAGCGTTTAAACCAAAATCGCACGGTGCGTTCATTAGCAGTCCCCTCTCCAAACGCAACATTGATATTGCGAGCTGTTTCTGCCGCGTTAGCTCCGCGTCGGAACTCGTATTAAAAAATAATTCGAATTTTCGAAGTATCCATCTTTCTTGTCTAAGCTGAATAAAAAAAACAACTGAAAGTCGATAATCGAATGTTGCACAATTTTTAAAAGAAGAACTTCATAGGTACCATGTGAAAAAAGTTTCACTCAAAAATCTCAAACCATGAAGGTTCTATGTCAATTCGAAGAACCTATTACAATAAAACGGCAATTTCATACTTTAACCCCTATTATTTAGCGGGATCGTCCGAAAGGGTTACCGCTGCCTTGGAACATAAAGGGGTAAGGAAGGAACACGGGTGGGTTTTAGTCAGTAAGAGTCTGACACTCCCTTCCGCTCCACCCAGAGCGGGAGGGGACATTTGATGACTTCCCATCCTCAAAAAAAAAAAACCCCTATTATTATAGTTAGTAAATAAACAATGAATGACTCACATCCAGTTGATCTTCTAGCGGCACGTCGCACTTGGTGAGCAGCGCGGCGCACGCGCTGGCCAGCTCCCACGAACCCTCGTACAGCGATATCTGTGGGGTTAGTTCTAGTCATGTGAATGGATGTTGATATATGTTGCCTACGTATTCAAAGAATGGATATCGTTTTAGTAAAATTATTTAAGAACCAACTTTCATTATAATTATTTACTAGCTAGAACTAGAAGTTGTTCCACTTGTTATAATATAGTACTGTATGGTTACGAAATGTAAGTACTTACTTTATAATATTGCTGCTTGCAACAATATTATTTGTATTTTATATCAATAATCAATACCAAAAATACTTTTAAGAAATAGCATTTTTTAAACACCTAACTGATAAAAATTGAAGTCTTCACCTCTTCAATTTTTATCAGTTAGGTGCTTGAAAAATACAATTTCTGAGGTACTATAAGGAACTATAAGTGAGGGTACCGTTAATACGACGACAAAACCATTGCTATTCACGTTGTTGCTCGCCTGTTCCGTGGCGACTCGCCACCCTATGTATAGCTGGTTATTGGTTGGTACCTGGTTCGCTAGATGTATGTAATAGTGCTGGTGGTGCAGCCTGCGCGCCATGTCGGCACTGGCGCGGCGCGTGAGCGCGGCCAGCGCGCGCACGGCGGCCGCACGCGCACGAGCATGTCTCTGGTTGCTCAGCACCACCAGGTTTTCAGCACATACTGCGCCGGATATAGCCTGCGAATGTTACATTATGAAGTTGTACTCGTAAGTATGATAATTATACTGCCAATATTGAAACAGGCTATATTTGTCAGCATAATTTTCATTGGTGACTGCTTATGTGCAACTTTTTATTCTCCCTTTTTTTCTATTGAAACTATACAACGTGGCGCTACAATGGTGACATTAATTTAACACACATTTTCGTTTCATTAAGAAATTTTATTTCCATTAAACGTTATTATTTACGGATATATTTAAAATTTTAGAAAATAGCATCTTAGAGCAACCTGTACATAAAGAACTGTCGCTCGGCGGTCATTTACCGGGGTTACGGATCATAACATCGCATCAATGAAATTAAAACGAATAAGCAATACTATGAAGGAAAGAGACAACCCTGTGTCGGCGAGCGGCGCGGCGCAGGCGACGCGCGCCCTCCCTTCCGCCCGCACAGAGAATTCTTTTTTTTGCTTTTCTAGTGCGAGCCGAACTCGTGTCCTTGACACACTTCTTCATACTATTGCGCATAATTACGTCGTCAAATATCTTTGTGAATGTTTCCGCGAAAAAGACGCTTACCTATTGTTTTATTTATTTATTTTTGTGTAATTAGGATAGTCATTAGATTATGGTACTGTGATAGACGCTTTGCTTTGTTTTCTAATCTAGTAGGTACGTTTACATCTCTTACGATACGGACGCTTTTATTTGTGTTATTAGTGCTTGTGTAAACTTGTGATCGTGATAGCAAATACACATCCAAACTACACAGCAGCTGAATATGCGGACAGCACACTCTGTAACAACAGCCAGGCAGTGGATAATTGACACGTTTGGTTCACAATGGATAGGCAGATTTGGACCTCGTAGGTGGCCAGCACGATCGCCAGTCCTCACACCACTCGATTTTTTTTTCTGGGGGTGCATCAAAGACATTGTGTACGCGGAGAACGTGGATTCGGTGGAACAATTACGCCATCGAATAATAAATGCGTTTGAGAAATTGAGGCAAATGACTTTAAAGAAATGCGAGTTCTTGGTCTTTAAGGCTGGCGGTGCTAAATGTCCTGAGTATGTGCCCCCGATTAAACTAAATGGGAATGACATATTGCGAGTGTACCAATTCAAGTACTTGGGGCATTATGTAACCGAGGACCTTGATGACCAAGTGGATATTGAGAGGGAACGTAGGGCGCTGGCAGTCCGATGTAACATGTTGGCTCGTAGGTTTGCACGCTGTAGCAAGGCAGTCAAAATAACGCTTTTTAAAGCTTATTGCCAAGAGTTTACACGTGCAGCCTGTGGACCAACTATACCCAGCGGGGTATCAGCGCCCTACGGGTCCAATATAATAACGGGTTCAGGATGTTGATGGGGCTGCCCCGTTTCTGCAGTGCATCAGGTATGTTTGCACAAGCACACGTCGATGGCTTCCACGCCATCGTCAGACAGAAATCTGCCTCTTTGCTCTGCAGAGTGCGGGGGGGCTCCAACTCCATCCTGAAGACCATAGCAGGGAGGTGCGAGTCTCCGTTATTAGGTGATGTTGTTCGAAGATGTATTTCGAATAACAGCCTTGTTTCCAAATAGATAATAAGTTTAGGTATAAGTTATCTTTTTTGTTTTACTAACCCATATGGATGCTGCTTATACGAATTAAAGATTATTTTATAATTTATTTATTTATGTGACAATTTATTTTCAAATGTGCGGGAAAACATGAAACGCCGTTTAGCTCTTTGTATCCGCCAACACGGTGGTCTTGTTGAAAATAAGAAAATTTAAAATAAAGACAAATAAAAGCAGTGATTATTGATGACAGTTATAACCCTATAACTAATAGTAAATAGTAACAAGAGAGGGTGATATGATAAGTGTTTGACTAAGCACCTCCGCTGTAGGAACCAATTGCGCCGCTCGGTTTCTTTGATAGCATGGCGTCAAAGAATCGGACCGATCACAAGACGCGTTGCGCGGTTGCCAGCGCGTGAAGCGAAGCGTTGCCGCTCCGAGATAACGTAAGACAGCTAGCGCTAGGTAAGTAATTTCATGAATGAATTTTTGCAAGGGTGATCCCAATTTTAGTTACTTTTTTTTTTTTTTTTTCAATTTACGAATTATCTTAACCTATCAAAGTTTATATGATTAATGGGCACTAGCCCTACTCGTGTGTTAAATTAATGTCACCGTTGTAGCGACACGTTGTATACTTCTTGTATGGAAAAATAAAAACAACTTTAAATGTGCTTGTTTCTGTACGCAAGTATAAATACATGTTTCTTGTCTATAAACGCGCCGATAATACAAGAGCGACCATTACATGACAACTTGTATAGCCTTGTAAAATTTACCATCCTAAATAACGGCGAAGTGCTACATCTTATGGTTAAAAATATTATTATCAGTTATTCAGATTGACATCCTTTTATTTATCCACAAACACACTGAAGTTTTAAGTAACTGCAACACGTTTAGGTTAAAGCCATGTATTAGTTCAGCTTGGACTTGTATAGAGAATTCTGAGGGGGACAGCGCGAACGCAGTCCCCACTACCAAAAATAACGCATCCGAGTTATCCACATTAGGGATAATCGCAGGGGTCAACCTAACCGCAGTGCAATGGGAAGGCCTCGCCCTGGGGGAACCGCCTTATTGATCACGGTATCCCCTATGCCAGGTAAGTATGAATATTCTACAGAATGCCGTGAGGGTCGTTCAACGGCGGAGAATCTTGACACCGCGATTCAGAAACGTGACGTAAATGTTCAACGCCATCTATCGACGCTACTGGAACTAAACTGTCATGCCCGACGAGGGTAATAACCAGTCCGTAAAGCGTAGAACACATGACAGCTTGCTTGTAAGGTTATCCCGCTCACGCTAAGCAAATACTAAAACTGATGGAGCGAGATAGATAGCAAAAGAGCTTTTAAAAGGTAACCTTCTCAGTACTGAAACGCGGGTTATGGAATGTGACATTTGGTTTGTTTACTTTAAAATGCTTCACACAAAACATAGTCAATTAAATATGAATGGTCAAATTATTAAGCCCTCTAGCAAGGGTTCAAAAGTTCTTTCTTTTTCATATTATAACTTAAATATTAGTATTTCATCCGATCTCACAGCGTCTCTTTTAAATATCATTCATCAGCAGCACACACAGATGTTAAAATAGTGTTTTATAGGTCGTATATGTATTTTAAAGGTGTATTTACAGTAAATGCAAAAGTTTGTTATTTTTCGTTAACCAAAAATAAGGATAAGGTGCACTCATACTGCAAAGGACATCGATTAGCATTTCAGGGTTAAGTATGTATCGCGTGAGTAGGGTTAAGTATTGATCGACAATAGTATTTACGATTCTGAGAGGTGTTCACACAATCTTATATTTAAAATTTAATCGGAGTTTATGAAAGATTGTTTCAGTACTTATATTATTTTAGAATAAAAAGTGCAAGAATGTTATTGTAAGTGTACATTTAAATTTATTTATTTTATTACTTATCTACACACAATAAAAACATTCGATGAAAATACTATAAATACACGAATAAATAAAATGCACGATTTGCTATTATATTGTAATGGTTTTAAATTCGACAATAGGCGATTTCTAGAACTATGAAAAACTGAGATAACATAAGTGATAAACGTTAGCTGCTGAGCTGATGATCCTGGATATCCTGACCCCTAGAATAAGCATGGAGTGCTACAGAAAATATGGCTATATTCCTACAGCTTTTGATGAAAATAGTAGGTGTTATTAGAAATACCTAACAACATCGCTGCAGCCCATCCTAGCATAGGAAGCATTTAAGTAATGCTTACCGTACCTTTTACGACAACTACGAGGGAAGAAATTATAAAATTTTTTTTTTTTGCTTTACTGTTATTAAAAATCGATCCCCATCACATCTGTAAGGTTTCCCCAGTTCATTTGATTTGACCTTGTTTACAAGGAATCACAATGCTATCCTTACGAATAGTGAGTATGTTCATCTTATAATCATGTTGATGGCAATAGTCTAAAGATCTAAATAGTATCAGCTCATACCAGAGCCACGAGTATAGCCACCAATCAATTTCTTTTCGCCATTGTGGGGGAAAACTAATTATAATAATTAAATAATTAAAAATTAATTATAATAATTAATTTATTATCAATTATTCGTATTTTTGCGTAGTTTCGAAATACAGGCGTCTCAGGGGCATTACTATAGTGCAAGTGCATGAGTTTAACAGCTGCATCGGGCCGCAGCACATCGCATACCTGTACTAAAAAGCACGGTACTGGCCGCTTGTAGTATGCGAAGTTTATACAAAATGTGTACGTGAAAGTGAGTGTATAAGTGATGCAAGGCTAGGGTACGCTACCTGTTGGTGTGCGTGGTCGGGCAGCAATGCTAGCGCGTGTCGCAGCAGCAACAGTAGTCCCTCACACGCGGACCAACCCGAGGCAGCGCCCGCGCGGACGCGGCGCTAAAGGGAAATAAACTATAATAAACGGATTCATGGTACTCACATAAAAAATTAAAAAAAAAAAAGCAAATCACTTGACATAAGTTTAACAGTCTGTTAGTATTCGCATTTTAGTGTTCATTAGCCAACCAGAAAGAGCGAGCTGTGAGGCCCGTATTATAGAACGAAAAGGAAATAAAACTCATGTGTGTCGCGGTCACCGCGAGTGAAGAGAATCTACAATTTTTTTACTAAGTATTCATGTTCTAGGATGATGACCTATGTGTAACTTTTTGTTTTGCTCACCTGGTGGTAGATCCCGCTGGTGTACATCTCGACGGTGGTGTGGTTGACGTCGTCGGAGTCTACAACAATGTACTCCGTCAGCTCGGCCGGCGCCTCGCCCGGCTCCCGCACCGCGGTGCCGTCTGCAAGCACCACCACTACTGCAGGAGCTATTCACCTAGCTCACCTGCCCCGATAGCTCACTACACCGGTGCTAGCTATACTACTTGCGACGGATATTGTCAATGTGCACATGTGTATGAATAAGCAATCACAGCCTGATCTGTTTATTCACAAGAGTGATGTTGCCGCACGCAATATACGCCCTTAGATGTGAAATTGCGGACACCAGTCCTTCTTACTGCTAAAATAGTTCAAAAAATCATAATCATAACAGTTCAAGCTGGAAGTCTCCCTTGCAGATTGAGTGTAACAGTTTTAAAGGCTCTGATCTATCAATGATCTTTATTTATGCGACATTCTAGTGTCGCATGAGCTGGCTACGAGTTACCCAAACTAACAAATATAACAGTGCCACTCTACTTGCTGGTGCTGTGTGTAATCTATACTAAAGCGCGTGAATTATTTTGCTTTTACATGCGGTGCATTCTATGGTGTTTTATATATAGTGCAACAGAAGCTTAGAATTTGATTACATTATTGGAGTTTCATGGCCAACAAAAATGACCTGAAATTACTTTCAACTAAATGGTAAGTAGTGGTCATATGATACTATTGTCGCCTCGATGGAACCCAAGATATGACGGCACCAACAGCCTCTGTTACAACTCACAACAGCTACTGACATAGTAACAAATTAATTGTTATCATTTCATCTCTTCTACTTCATGCACTTACCGGCTACTGGAGTATCTGAATTTTCTGACGTAGAGGACGCGGTATGTTTCCTAAAACGAAAATACTCGTAATAAAAAAAGTTCATGAATATCATCGTCAGTTCATCATCATTAGATTATTAATTTATGTTTTCATTTAGCAAGTATAGCACAACATAGAGAATTTATTTATTTCTAAGGGACTTTTAAAAGCTTGATTTACTAGATAAAACGCATTACCTGCCTTCCTTAATCTGCGTATTGATTATAGACTTCATTTGTTTAGTCGACTCGGTACTGCCGCAGCTGCTGTCTATCCGGGCCTCAAGATTCGGAGTCTTTTCCTTCAGGGAATCAAGACTACTATCGTTCAACACTTCTTCGGTGGAGGTACTGGATACGCTGGGTCTTTCTTCGACTCTCTTCTTGACTCGTTTGGAAGGTCTTTTTTTGGTGAAGCTGGAGGAGAACTCGCTCATCTCTTGTGTCTCTGATGTTAGTAGGAAGTAGAAGTTTGCTCGGGAGTGGGTTACGAAAGTGTCGCTAGCCTGGTAAACAGAAAATGAGTTTTTAATAGTGGCGATATCCTATTCTACTTCCTACTAATATTATAAATGTGAAAGTTTGTATGGATGGATGTTTGTTACTCTTTCACGCGAAAACTACTGAACGGATTGGAATGAAATTTGACACACAGATGGTGATGATCAGGATTAACATATAGGATACTTTTTATCCTGATATTCCCACGGGATCGAAACTTATACGGGTAAAACTGCGGGGCGCAGCTAGTAATGACATAGTTGAGTGAGCATCCAGACGATCCAGATTTGACTGAACTAGAGTTGTAAGGACTCGTGCCTATCGGTAAAATGTCGTTTTAACTAGAAGACACCAACATACTAGTTTGTTCTATATTTAGTATGATTTTTATCTTACAAATTTTTAGAAAGACACCCAAGGCGTTGGCGTTATGAGGGCAGAAATGCCGCGCGAGATGATGACTTTGTATGAAGAGCACGGCCAATATCCTAGGACGGTCGTTTTAGTCCCAATACTGTTGCGCGCCACAATTAATGCCTGGTATATGGTGACATTAGTTACCACTAGCGCCATCTAGTATCGAGTAGCAGAACTAACAGAGTTAAGATCCTTCTCGAAATTTCGATGCTAGAACTTTCTAGAACTATCGACATCTGGTCAGTCGGGGCCCGTATGTACTCGAACCTTCTACATATTTCTACAATAGAAGGTTCCAGAACTATCTGCGGCACTATATAAGGTCGGGATGAGCTACGACCGAGACAGAGTTGGATAAGCGATACAAGCGAATACATCGAAAGCGATCTTCAAGTGCGATTTAAGTGCAATTGTGTTTTATAATTAGTGTGTTTGAGTTGTTATTAGTGTTGTTCAATTAAAGTGTAATATTTGGTAATTGTATCGGCAGTTTTAATTGTCACGAACCCCGAAGCTCGTAACAATGCTTATTACTGCGCACCTGGTGCATGAGCAGCAGGAAGTCGCACAGCAGCGCCAGGCGGTGCAGCAGCGGCGGCGCGCCCAGCAGGCCGCGCACCAGCGCCACCAGCGCGCAGCTGGCCGCGCCGTCCAGGGGGCCGCACGGGGAGTTCAGGAAGCGCTCCTGTTCAAAATTAAAACGTAAAAAGAGGCTTTCTTCGTCTATATGCATGTTGCACGTTTTTAATGTGGGAACGAAAGTGACGCATGGATGACATGAACTTGACAAACAGGTCAAAAAGGTCTGAACAGGTCGAATAGGTCTGATTTTTGTACCTACATTAATTGCCAATATATGTATTGTATGCGTGTGGTACCTTGCAGGCCAGCAGCAGATGGCCCAGCAGGCCGGCGCGGCTCATCTGGTACAGGTTGAAGGCGCGGCGCGGGTGCTGGTCGCGCAGCAGTGCGCGCACGCAGCACAGCGCCAGCGCCCACGCCGAGCCGCGCTGCAGCTCCAGCGAGCCCGTAGTGTTCTCTACTTCCCAGGTCAACTCCTGGGAGAAAAGGGATGCCAGTTTTTAGTATTATTCTAGAAATCGGAAACTCAACTGCATCTCGCGCGATGCTGCGACGGAGAGCGAGGGAACGAAGAGCTCGTCCGGCCTTATCTAAACTTTGGTAGTAGAAGATCTGATGGAGCAACAGAGATAATTTCCATATTTTAAAAAACATTTGTATTTATAATTGTCTAAAACTGACAAAAATGCCCTCTAATTTATCTACATATTCGACAAGTTTTTGACATTGATTGTCGCTGAGATGAGATTGCGACTAGATTTTGACCGTTTTTTATTATTATTAAGATTGGCTTTCTGATGCGCCACTGTAATGCCACAATCCTATAATTCTAGCAAGTATTTCATTTTGCATCTTAAGGTCTAATATTGCACAACAATATCATAGTTTGACTTACCTGTTCAGTATCCAGGTGTCTCCACGCATTAGTTAGTAAGACCAGCAGTTCAGGCTGCAGCAGCACGGCGTCTGTGCGGGATGCGAGCTGTACGCTCTCACCGCACGCGCTCAGCAATGGAGTGCTGCAAGCTTCGTCCAAGATAACCTGAAATACGACACAGGAAATATTAAAATGCAGTCATCTTACGTTTAAATTAAGCGCTTGGAAAATAAAACAAATAAGCCAACCCGGCTACATAACAAGCAATGAAGGCTGAAAAGAAAAGACTTGAGTTGCTCATGGCTGTTGATTTAAGTTGTACGTGTGAAACTTCAGTAAAACATTAGTACAACGGAGAATTAAAAAACTCTGCAGCGGCAGCCGGTCTTTAGATGTCAATCAACAATAATTTAATTCTAATTTGCTCTATTGTGTGTTGCGAGTCAGCAGATTGCACCAGTACATCAATGTATAGCCACTAAAAAAAAGCAATAGTTTATCATAGACGAACGCAGGTTAAAAGCAAGAGGCTCGCACCTTGAGCGCGTGATGGCTCACGACGCACTTGGGCGCGGCCAGCACCGTGAGCAGCATGGCGGGCGCGCCGGGCGCGTACAGCATGGCGTGCAGGCGGCTGTCCACGCGGCACGCGCGCAGCAGGATGCTCAGGGCCAGCGCCTGCTCCACTGCACTGCCTTCTAGTTCTACCACCTCCGGATGTATGAACAGATGGATATAGCGGATATAGTTCAATTCATTATTAATAACGTTAAGCCAGTGCAGTCTTATATATAGCGGATATACGTTAAATTAATTATTAATAACGTTAAGCCTGTGCAGTCGTATTCGAGATGAGAACATTTCATTCAGCAAACTAAAACAGGTTATAATATATGGCGAGGAAGGCTGGTTTGACGCATAAACTTACGATTTAGGACGCTGTTCAAGTAAAAGTAGGTCGCTGTTAAATTATAAATAGAAAACTCTTCAGTTTATGAGTGAACGAAAACTGCTTTTAGTGGTATCAGTAACAGAAAAAATCTAAAGTCGTATCGTATACCAACCTATTAAGTGTAGTGTTCGTAAAGAGATCTCCGGAAGAAGATGTGCTGCAATGACCCCATGTAATTGAACATAAGGGCGGGAGAACGTGGATAATGGATAACTCACCCTCGCATATAAGTACAGCAAGATATCAGCGCCGCCCAACATATAGATGGCGGGCGTGACCCCGCGGTGTCGGCTGGCCAGCGCGGCGCCGGCCCACGTCGTGAACAGCGTCTCCGGGATGGACGAGCCGGGCCCGCCGCCCGGGGCCAGGCCCGGCGCCGAGGCCGACATGAGGCTCGCTGTCGAGGCCACGCGGCCCGCGAACACTGCGGATATCGTATTGTATATCGAACCGCAACTTCACGACTGAGCGCGTTACAAAATAACACTGTGAACAGCAAGTCGGTTGACAGGCATAGTGACAGGCGGTCTATAATCGATACTGCAGCCCCATAATGAGCTATTACCGAAGTTGTCCAGATTGAAAGCCGAGCCGAGCTGATCAACTGAGTAACGTACGATCGCCAAGCTGATCAACTGAGTAACGTACGATCGCGTGCCAATGTAACTGAATGTAGGATTATCGTCACAGGAAACAGCATATTCAAACCGATACTTGTAAATCATCTTACTTGAGAGAAAACACAAAATTAAAAAAAAAACGACTACTTAATAGTATAATTTTTTTTTTATTTTAATTATAGAGGAACTTAACTATGAAGACGTACTTTATCCTTCATGCAGTTTACTTGAACTTCTAGCTTACCTGTAGGTAAAGCCACAGTTTGATGGTAAAGGTTCATAATGTTGGGCGCGCTCGCAGAGAACGTCAGCAGTAGGTTGTCGTGCATCTCACGTAGCGTCGACGACGGTATCTCGAATACCTGCGAATTTTATTCAATGTTAAGTAGTGTCCGACCGAAAAAGGATTTTCAGCCGAAACCGAAACCGAACCTTCGGTCTTGGTCCCAGTTTCGGCCGAAACCGAAACCTATTTGAATTTTTATAGCATGTTAAACCTATTGTATTTTTACGCATATACAGGCTGATTTTTTAAAGACCAGCCAAATTTAAGGATGTGGTACAGACCATCAAACTGAACAACTTTCTCCATGGGACAAATAGCGTAATCGCGAAAATTTTATCAACTGTCCCATAGAAAACTTCAACACCTACTCGACCTAAATGTATGGGACGGCTGAATTTTTATTCGCGATTACGATGTTGGTCCCATGGAGAAAGTTGTTCAGTTTGATGGTCTGTACCACATCCTTAAATTTGGCTGGTCTTTAAAAAATCAGCCTGTATAGACAGTTAACAGGTGTAAAAAAATAAAATGCAACAATTAAAGTATGTAAAAAAAATAGTTCTTTATTTGTAAAATTAACAATTTGAATTAAAAAAAAACAGCAACATATTTGTCAAACTTTTTCAAAAATCAACATTAATTACTTATGTTTACAATAGTCTTAATGATTAGATAACTTGTGTTGTTATTTTCTAATGAGATCTAGTATTTAAAGAATTATCTTAACATTATAATTAATCAGTGATAAATGTGATAATTAATATTTATCAGTCTCAATAAAAATGAGTATATTTTGTAGGACAATCAAGTACTTTTACACTAATATTATTTTAATGTTATGTATAATTTAAAAAAAAACATTTACAGTTAGTCTCCGTTATTAAAGAGCCTCATATATTTTAGTAATCGTAATTAAAAAGTCTTATATTGTAAGCTAAGAAAAGTAGTTTTTCAACATTTTCACCAAATTTTGATAAATGTTGTTTAACTCCGTGTAACGTTTGTTTTTTCGGTTCGTGACTTCCCAGTGATTGCTTTATTGCAAATTTTACAAATAACTTAACATTGTTAAGTTGTATCATTTTCTAAACAACCCATGATTTTTTATCCATGAAAAATGGTGCTGAAATTGTATCGAAATTAGAGTGTTTAAGAAAATATGTGGATGATTATTATTTGTAAGAGTTGTTACTTACCTGATCCCAATCAATATTGGAGTCGAGTACGTTTGGTGTTAGTAACAACGGGAAGTTCGGCGATTCGCACCGCACCTGGGGCAAAGAAACATTACTATTAGTGGAAATGCACCCTGTTACCATGGATAGAATCCCGTTAAAATTTTACGTGAGGTTATTTAGAAAAAAAAATAGCTTTTCCATACATTTTGACCGCGTAGCTATTGCACTGTTCTATGAAACAGCAGATTACTTTTTTGATAACCGACGAAAAATTTGTAGAATCATGTGTTGAATTCATGGTTACAGTTTGCGCGTCGATGTCCCTGCCACCCTATATTATCTGTCGTGGGCGACACCGAAAAACGATATGTTCACTATTATCACGTCCAAGGGGTGAAATAACGGGCCTGCGGGCGGAGAGCAATGGGTAGCTCTCCGTCCGATCAGGACCAGGCCCGTGCCGGACGGCGCGTATGTGTTCCACGCGCGCCTCAAAGAGATGTCAGCGTAGTTGACGGGGCCCGACAGGGCCGAAGCCTGCCGGGGTAGCGGGATCGTCCGAAAGGGTTACCGCTGCCCTGGTACATAAAGGGCTAGGGAAGGAACACGGGTGGGTTTTAGTCAGTAAGAGTCTGACACTCCCTTCTGCTCCACCAGAGCGGGAGGGGTCATTTGATGATTTCCCATCCTCAAAAAAAAAAAAAAAAAAGGGGTGAACTAAAGTGGAATCGGTTAGTATAGATTTTAAATTGACCGAAAACTTAAATTCAATTGAATATCTCGTATCATGTAAAGTAGGTTACCAAGACTTACATAATGCTTACACTGTTAAAAAATTATCAGATCTAAAGTAGAGTCAAGCTCCTTACTCTAGAAGGCTTGTAGAGAAAGGCTTTTGGCTATTTGAGCTCTCTAGCATCATCCAGGCCAAGCTATGAGTCCTATGGGTTTGAAAATATGACGAAACGCTTCGAGAAAAGGTAGGTAGTGCCCTGCTGGTTTTTGTTTTTGGCTCGACTTGGCAGGGGCACTCCTGTGCCCCCAGATATTATTGGTAAATGCAAATTTGAAATAACAAACCCTAGTGTTTATTTTTATCCTGCTAAGACATAGTTAAGCTGGACAGGCAATCACCGGCCGCTTCGCTTGCGTTTCAATTTCGCAGCCATTTCAGTCTTCTACTGTAAAGTTTAGTACATAAAGCAGTTTCCTTCACCTGGCACGCATGGTCCGGGCCGTGCGCGGTGACGTGCAGCGCGCAGTAGGTGCTGAGCACGGGCGCGCGGTACACGTGCAGGCCGGCCAGGTGGTACGCGCCCGCGCGCGCGCCGCCCGGGCACGCGTGCCCGATCAGCACGTTGGTTGGAGTCACCTTGCGGACTAGGATGCCTGTGTAGTAAAAAGAACCGGTCAAGTGCGACTCGGACTCGCGCATCGAGGGTTCCGTATAAATGACAATGCCAGATCCTGCCCCAGCAATTTACAGAAAATGGATTACAAATCAATAATAAAATTCCTTTTTGCCATTTCTTGTTTTCAGGCGACCATCTGCGTTACGCATTACGATGTTACACAACAAATAAAAAGTTTGAAAGACCTGTCAAACAAAAACTCATACCACGTACTTAAATGATTATTTAATTATTATAATAATCATGAAAATCAAATAGGTTGTATTAAAATCATAATTTCGCATAAATGGATTTTTTGTAACGTGTGGTCATGTGTTGTGTAGGCTATTATAGCAGTAGGTATTGAAAATTTTGTATGAAGTGGTCAACGGGAAGTACCCTATAGGTTTTTATTCCCAGTGTCAAAATATGCTGCATAAACGGAACATAAACGCCCGTATCTTTTCATTGCGTTGACTAGAAGTTCGATTTTTTCACTGCTTCAAAAGATTGCAACCCTAAGTTTTTGATACTAATTTTAACTTGATAACTTCACACGTTCCTGAAAAAAAGGTTCTTAACAGACGGACAGACAGACGGACAACGAAGTGATCTTATAAGGGTTCCGTTTTTCCTTTTTAGGTACGGAACCCTAAAAATAATTACATTAGCAACCGTTTCAAATAAAAATATAAGACCCGGTTGCCCGCAAATCACTAAATGCATTTGGCGCTAACGTGTTCCAAACATCGTTCTGTTTCTGTCAATCGTGTAAATACGACTGCAACAGAATAATGTTTTAGTGCCTTGTAGTGCAAGAGGGCGTAAGTGTTAAACATGTACGATAAACAAATGTGTACCTTGTACTGGTAGCGTTACTGTCTCGCACTCGTATCCGTTGACGTAAAGTGTCACCTGTAAATCAAAGCAGAAATGTTTTAAACCTGAAAATGCTGTCTATTATCAACGTAAAAAAAAAGGTTGATGTCATGTTTTGAAAAACGATGTTGGTTACAATCATTATTCCCCTAATTCAGCGTCCCATCCGAAATACAGGGTGTACAAATACCCATCACATAGGCGTTTTCTACGCATTCAGTACATCAAGCTGTCACATTGCGCAAACATTATTGCTGGGAAACGACTTTTATTTATGGTGTTAAAAATCGCTGCTTACAGCAGCCCGCAAAACAATGTGCTTATGGGTGTAAGCAACGGGTACAGAAGTTGTGAGGAGTAGTTCAAAGTTAAGTTATTCCATATAAAACATGTTTTCATGAAAAAATAACTTTTTTTTTTGGAATCTTCAATATATCCGTAACCTGTAGACAATGTATACGTGACTTTCGGGTACGTTAAGAGTCTTTTTACATCAGTTAGATTCAGTAGTCTAGATTGTTTTGGTTACCTGCACATAGATGTGCCGCTTGTACACCAGCTCCTTGACGTTGAGCGCGACGCAGCTCCACGTGCGCGCGGGCACGTCGCTGCGCACGCGCGCCTCGCTCACCACGCGGTTTAGGCCCGGCTCCGGCCGCGACAGGCGCAGCGTGAACATGCCTGGGAATGTAATAACTCTGGATTACAAATATAAAAACACCCAAATTCGTCGAAATTAAGAAGACATTAACAACTTTACTGGTATCGCTCGCTACGCGCACAACGCTACGACGCGGCCGACTGCGTGCTGTGTGCCACACCTCCCGCGGCCACCGCTCCGCTCGGACGCGTAGCGAGGCGCGCTCGCAACCAGTTTACCGACTGCGTGCTGTGTGCCACACCTCCCGCGGCCACCGCTCCGCTCGGACGCGTAGCGAGGCGCGCTCGCAACCAGTTTACCGACTGCGTGCTGTGTGCCACACCTCCCGCGGCCACCGCTCCGCTCGGACGCGTAGCGAGGCGCGCTCGCAACCAGTTTACCGACTGCGTGCTGTGTGCCACACCTCCCGCGGCCACCGCTCCGCTCGGACGCGTAGCGAGGCGCGCTCGCAACCAGTTTACCGACTGCGTGCTGTGTGCCACACCTCCCGCGGCCACCGCTCCGCTCGGACGCGTAGCGAGGCGCGCTCGCAACCAGTTTACCGACTGCGTGCTGTGTGCCACACCTCCCGCGGCCACCGCTCCGCTCGGACGCGTAGCGAGGCGCGCTCGCAACCAGTTTACCGACTGCGTGCTGTGTGCCACACCTCCCGCGGCCACCGCTCCGCTCGGACGCGTAGCGAGGCGCGCTCGCAACCAGTTTACCGACTGCGTGCTGTGTGCCACACCTCCCGCGGCCACCGCTCCGCTCGGACGCGTAGCGAGGCGCGCTCGCAACCAGTTTACCGACTGCGTGCTGTGTGCCACACCTCCCGCGGCCACCGCTCCGCTCGGACGCGTAGCGAGGCGCGCTCGCAACCAGTTTACCGACTGCGTGCTGTGTGCCACACCTCCCGCGGCCACCGCTCCGCTCGGACGCGTAGCGAGGCGCGCTCGCAACCAGTTTACCGACTGCGTGCTGTGTGCCACACCTCCCGCGGCCACCGCTCCGCTCGGACGCGTAGCGAGGCGCGCTCGCAACCAGTTTACCGACTGCGTGCTGTGTGCCACACCTCCCGCGGCCACCGCTCCGCTCGGACGCGTAGCGAGGCGCGCTCGCAACCAGTTTACCGACTGCGTGCTGTGTGCCACACCTCCCGCGGCCACCGCTCCGCTCGGACGCGTAGCGAGGCGCGCTCGCAACCAGTTTACCGACTGCGTGCTGTGTGCCACACCTCCCGCGGCCACCGCTCCGCTCGGACGCGTAGCGAGGCGCGCTCGCAACCAGTTTACCGACTGCGTGCTGTGTGCCACACCTCCCGCGGCCACCGCTCCGCTCGGACGCGTAGCGAGGCGCGCTCGCAACCAGTTTACCGACTGCGTGCTGTGTGCCACACCTCCCGCGGCCACCGCTCCGCTCGGACGCGTAGCGAGGCGCGCTCGCAACCAGTTTACCGACTGCGTGCTGTGTGCCACACCTCCCGCGGCCACCGCTCCGCTCGGACGCGTAGCGAGGCGCGCTCGCAACCAGTTTACCGACTGCGTGCTGTGTGCCACACCTCCCGCGGCCACCGCTCCGCTCGGACGCGTAGCGAGGCGCGCTCGCAACCAGTTTACCGACTGCGTGCTGTGTGCCACACCTCCCGCGGCCACCGCTCCGCTCGGACGCGTAGCGAGGCGCGCTCGCAACCAGTTTACCGACTGCGTGCTGTGTGCCACACCTCCCGCGGCCACCGCTCCGCTCGGACGCGTAGCGAGGCGCGCTCGCAACCAGTTTACCGACTGCGTGCTGTGTGCCACACCTCCCGCGGCCACCGCTCCGCTCGGACGCGTAGCGAGGCGCGCTCGCAACCAGTTTACCGACTGCGTGCTGTGTGCCACACCTCCCGCGGCCACCGCTCCGCTCGGACGCGTAGCGAGGCGCGCTCGCAACCAGTTTACCGACTGCGTGCTGTGTGCCACACCTCCCGCGGCCACCGCTCCGCTCGGACGCGTAGCGAGGCGCGCTCGCAACCAGTTTACCGACTGCGTGCTGTGTGCCACACCTCCCGCGGCCACCGCTCCGCTCGGACGCGTAGCGAGGCGCGCTCGCAACCAGTTTACCGACTGCGTGCTGTGTGCCACACCTCCCGCGGCCACCGCTCCGCTCGGACGCGTAGCGAGGCGCGCTCGCAACCAGTTTACCGACTGCGTGCTGTGTGCCACACCTCCCGCGGCCACCGCTCCGCTCGGACGCGTAGCGAGGCGCGCTCGCAACCAGTTTACCGACTGCGTGCTGTGTGCCACACCTCCCGCGGCCACCGCTCCGCTCGGACGCGTAGCGAGGCGCGCTCGCAACCAGTTTACCGACTGCGTGCTGTGTGCCACACCTCCCGCGGCCACCGCTCCGCTCGGACGCGTAGCGAGGCGCGCTCGCAACCAGTTTACCGACTGCGTGCTGTGTGCCACACCTCCCGCGGCCACCGCTCCGCTCGGACGCGTAGCGAGGCGCGCTCGCAACCAGTTTACCGACTGCGTGCTGTGTGCCACACCTCCCGCGGCCACCGCTCCGCTCGGACGCGTAGCGAGGCGCGCTCGCAACCAGTTTACCGACTGCGTGCTGTGTGCCACACCTCCCGCGGCCACCGCTCCGCTCGGACGCGTAGCGAGGCGCGCTCGCAACCAGTTTACCAGTCTGTCTTTCTACTACGTTACTTTTGCAGACAATTTATATACTTAACATCTTAAGAATGGTTCAAAAGTGTGCAAGAACTACATAATAAAAAGTTTTAAACGAAAATCAATATTCATTGATTTTCGTTTAAAACTTTAATAATAATAGTTTTGAGTCGGCGCCAAACAATCAATAAACAAAGATCACTAAATTGCCTTAAATTTAAACGGCACCGACTCAAAACTATTTAGGTATACTTACATTAGTTTAAGAACTTAGTTATTAAGGTTAAATAAAAAAGGTTTATTATTTTTTGCTTTTCAGTTTTTTCGACGGTTTAATTTTTTTGTTAAAAAGTTTTTATTTTATAATTTTTTGTGGCTATAATCTACTAATTGTTTGCCAAAGGGCAGGCATATGTGGCACTGAGTAGAGTAATAATACACAACTCAGCATTCAAATCTGTGAGTGAACAATAAATCCCACCTCATTTTCCCACCCTTAGGGTTGGATTTTTTTTCCAAATTTATATGGGACCAACTTTGGGGGTATACCCTTTCGAATAAAAAAACGAATCATCAAAATCGGACTACTCTGTAAAAAGTTATGCGTGGTCATACATAAAAAAAAAATTATCGCGTCTACTTGAGAACCTCCTCTGTTTTATTTTTGTCGGTTAAAATGATTCGATGGAAGATTTTTATTGAGTAAACCAAAACATTTTGTGTTTTTACTAAAAACAATCGTGATAGTTGGTGGTAGTAAAACTAAGAGATTTTACACTTAGCAGTTTAATGCCAATACCTGTATTAGTATCGAGCCACAGCTCCAACATGAGCGACTCGTGTCCTACAGACAGAACGTGCGACAGTTCAGTCGGCTTGCTGGGAACCTCCTTTTTGGGAGATTTCTTCTTGTTAGCTTCTGAGTCTGAGGGCTCGTCGTTAAACTCGTCTATACCGTCTGAAATGAAATAACAAGAGACTGGTTAGTGGTCTTTTTCATCTATGTTCTTTAGTAACCATTAAAAAAATATATGTTTTTAAAATTTATTTACATACAATCAATAGATCGAAATTAAGGGACACAGCTCAAAATGTCATGCTGTAAAAAGGTAACTGACATGATGAAAACGTTTAGAGCAGGGTGGGTCAGCGGTATCGACACCGACTTACGAGTCTTCAGTCATCAGCACTGCTCTCAAAACGGTGAAGGACAACGTCGTAAGGACACCGGCATGTCCTACAAACAAAAATTCGCAGACGTGTGATATCCACCAACCCGCACTGGGCCCGCGTGGTGGATTATAGCTAACTCCCTCTCAGAGTGGAGGCCTGTGTCCCAGCAGTGGGAACATTATAGGCTGATTACGCATTATGCATATGGTCTTTTACTTTATTTACTAATTGTTATTTTCTGTTTTTTTTTCTTTCTGAATAATAAAGTGGTAAAGAAGACTATACATTTAAAAAAATGTTTGTAATGTCAAAAAGAAAACTTAGTTTCTGGGAATTGACCCTTCAATCATGTCCGCTATAAGCGAACTTATAACCTCAGAGTTCACTTATACAGGCTGATTTTTTAAAGACCAGCCAAATTTAAGGATGTGGTACAGACCATCAAACTGAACAACTTTCTCCATGGGACCAACATCGTAATCGCGAATAAAAATTCAGCCGTCCCATACATTTAGGTCGAGTAGGTATTGAACTTTTCTATGGGACAGTTGATAAAATCTTCGCGATTACGCTATTTGTCCCATGGAGAAAGTTGTTCAGTTTGATGGTCTGTACCAAATCCTTAAATTTGGCTGGTCTTTAAAAAATCAGCCTGTATAAAAGTTCTTCTGTATCATTACTTATCATAAAATGATTATTTGTAAGAATACAATAAGCTTTCATGCAGCTTTGTCGGACTTGGACTTGCGTATCTTTTGCTGGGGCACCGAGTTGATGAAGCTGTATGTTCATTGGTTTTAGATGAAATGAATATGCTGACGTTTGATGACAGTTCACGTGTAGATGTCGGTGTAACTACTCACCCCAGTGCTCAGTATCTGTGCCGGCGCTGTGCTGCGAGTGCAGCCACACGGTGACGGCGAAGCCCGCCAGCCAGGGCGCCCAGCCCGCGCCCTCCACGCCGCAGCGCACCGCGTGGCACGACCACGGCGAGCGGATACCTGCCGCGCACACACATCATACATTCGTTTTATTGTTCAATTATCTGCCTTGCCCATATTGCCTATACCTAACTATGTTGGAGTCGACTTCCAGTCTAACCTAACTGGATACTATTAAATACCTGAACTTTACTTGGACCGACTGTCTATTTGACCTCCGGAACCCAGTTACTGGTTAACAGGATACCCTTTGGTAAGACTGGATAATTATATGTTTTATTGCTCCATGATAATAATATTCTTTGCACTTGATACACTAAAAAACTACCCACAATAACGAAAGGAAAACATAGTTGACGTTTGTGGCCGTCCATGTCGTAAATCCTGGTAGCGATATGACACGAGACACAAATGTTCACCGTCCCACTCGCACGTTTTATGACCACGATTGCCTCGAGTTTTGCTATTTAGTATTAAGAAACCTATTGCGATAGTGTACATATCTAAACTAAGGGTTTAGATATGTACACTATCGCAATAAGTTTCCTAACTTATTACTATCTTATATGAGACATTATACGGTATTATCAAGTCTCATGTTCCGCTGACCAGAATAAGAAACTCAAGTGATCCTGTCTGGTTTACACCCTCTCTCATAAGAATCTTTAAAACAAAAGAACGATCTTGGATAAGATGGAAGAAGTACAATTATCAATCTGACTACATTAAATTTTCTAAGTATCGCAAGCTTTTCTACGGAGAGTTAATTAAGTGTTATCGGGAGTATATTGATTCGGTCGAAGACAGTATTCTTAAGAATATAAAGCATTTCTGGCCCTACATTTCATCTAGAAAAGGAAAAGCTAACTATCCGGCTAGTATGTATTTCAGAAATGTTTTTTCAGATGGCTCTATAGACATTTGGAATCTATTTTTACCTTTCTTTTCTTCTGTCTACGAATCCTCTACTTTGGACCCTGTTAAATGGCAACCATCTGATCGCTATGCAAATAGCTCGTCTTGCATAGCCGAAATCAGTCTATCCACGGAAGTTGTACGCGCGGCTTTAAAATCTTTAGATTAAAGGGGCCGGACCGGACTGTTAACCACCTAGCTTTTTCATAAGAACACGTGATAGCTTGTGTACTGCATTATATATAATTTTTAATAAATGTTTACGTGATGATGTTTTTCTTGCAATTTGGAAACGTGCGTTTATAACTCCTGTTTATAAGACTGGTGACAAGAATAATGTAGCGAATGATCGCCCCATCTCTATCCTCTCCACTTTGTCTAAGGTTTGTAAGAATCTTGTGCATGGCACCGTGTACACCCACATTCATCATCTTATTTTACCCGAGCAACACGGTTTCGTCAAACGTCGTTCAACCGCAACTAATCTGATAGTATTTACCAACTACTTATTTGAAAAAATGAAACAAAAAATTCAAGTGGACGCTGTGTACACGAAATTTCAGAAGGCTTTTGACAAGGTGGATCATACACTGCTTTTGGAAAAAATAGCTTTCAACGGAATACGTGGTAATTTGCTTATATGGTTTGTTTCATACAGGCTGATTTTTTAAAGACCAGCCAAATTTAAGGATGTGGTACAGAACATCAAACTGAACAACTTTCTTCATGGGACCAACATCGTAATCGCGAATAAAAATTCAGCCGTCCCATACATTTACGTCGTAGGTATTGAAGTCTTCTATGGGACAGTTGATAAAATTTTCGGCATTACGCTATTTGTCCCATGGAGAAAGTTGTTCAGTTTGATGGTCTGTACCAAATCCTTAAATTTGGCTGGTCTTTAAAAAATCAGCCTGTATATTTACAACAGGACCCAAAAAATTGTTGTCAATGGTTACGAGGCAGACCTTATAGTTGTTACATCTGGTGTACCACAGGGATTCATTTTAGGCCCTCTTCTCTTCATTATATTTATTAATGACATTAAACAATGTTTTATTAACCCAAAGTTTATAATGTATGCGGATGATATAAAAATTTACAGATCTTGCAAGAATATACAAGACTATCTACTTCTTCAAATGGACCTGGATAGATTATATACCTACTGTAACAACAATAGGCTCTTTCTCAGTCTACCCAAATGTCATGCCATCTCATTTACCAAAAAGAGAATTAAAATAAATTTTAATTATTCAATTAATAACGCCCTCTTAAATGTAGTTAGTTTTGTTCGTGACTTAGGTGTCACACTGGATGCCAGTTTGCACTTCGACAAACACGTTGACAATATAGTAAACAAGGCGTATCAGATGTATGGTTTCGTCATGAGATCGTCACGTGACTTTGTGCGACCCTCGACGTTCTTATACTGCTTTATAAGACTTTGGTACGATCCCAGTTAAAATACGCAGTCTCGATCTGGAACCCTTTGTACGACAAATACGGCACTAGAATTGAAAGGGTGCAGAAGAAGTTCTTACGGCCTATGAACTATAAGTGCTTCCAATCAAAGGTTCCTTACGTGCAGCTATTGAAATGGTATGGAGTACTGGATTTGGGATCTAGGCGTTTTTTACTTGATGTCATGATACTGCACGGCATATGCAATAGCAAGTTTGATTGTATTGATCTAACAAACAAATTGTGTTGCAAGGTACTCAGAAGTGTTATTCGAAGGGGGGTACGCGTCCCACAACTAATCCATACAGACATATGCAGGACTAACGCTGGGGAACGTGCACCTCTTTGTCGCCTTGTTGATTCTAACAACACGCATTTCATTGGACTGGATATATTTTGTCTATCTAAGCAATCATTTAAGAAAATGGCTCTGGATATTTTAGTTAGCGAGTATTTTAAGTTAAATTCAACTAAGCTAAGTAAGACAGCATAGTTGTGGCAGCGACTAGTGTTTTATATTTCTTTTTTTTTATCATTTGTGTTTAGCACTTCTTTTAGCCTTTAGTTAAAACGTGGACAATGGTGTGGGTTACGTGTTTGATAAATCTTAGTTTAAGTATTTCTCTGTATTTTGTAGCATGTAACTGTTTTTTGTCCCTAATAAATAAATTATAATTAAGTTTTGTAACTTATTACAAACAACGCATTCTTTATGAACTCACTCAGAAAACAACAGGTCCGTGTCACTAGCTATGATAATATGTGTTCACCTTATGTTGTGTTAGAATGTAAGTACAAAACAAAAAAGATTAACATCAGAATATGTATAACTACATTCTGAAAAATCAACAAATCTTAACTCTGAAACATCACACTAAACATTAGACTTCAGTGACTTACCAGCCCTGATATGTGCCTCGTGGAATCTCTTGGCGCAGTTCTCTGCATGGTGGCTCTGTGAAGTGGTAGCATTCACCACCAGGTAACTCAGCTCTTCTGCTAGGGTCTGAATGCCATCTATGGACAACATTCACAGGATTTATAATAAGCCAAAATATGGGAACCTCCAGAGAAAAAATTGTTTTGACATGAAACTTAGAATCTATTAACAATCACGATTCCCAAGTACTAAGTGCGGCTGTTGTGGCAACACAACCACTTTGCTCAGGTAGGATGCCCTCAGTATAAATGGAGCAACGATCTTAGCAGAGTGGCCGGTAGCAGCTAGATGAGAATAGCCGAGGATTTAGTTAAATGGTGTGTTATCGCACACCACTTAACCATTAGAAGATGCCCAAGTGAAGAGTAAGCTGCTACGGGCTGATGATGATGATGCGCACCCTAATCGCATAACACACTTTCAATCACAATGCGAAACATTTTTAATGAAATTGCTAATTCATTGCTTCATATGTTTGAAAAATGAATCTGCTCAACAACGTAAATAACGCAATGATTGTTGCTGAACTCTTGAAACGACTGCCCCGTTTGTACATTTCATCCAGTCTGCCCCAACCTCCCTTTTAAGGTCGTCATTTTATCTAGCCGACACTGATCTACTGGGAACACTTACCAGTATTATCACTGTCCACCGGGAAGGTAAGTATACAATCAGGAGTGTTGTACGTAGCCGTAGCCACCAGTCTATGTAGCGAGCTGAGCAGCATGGTGAGTGGAGGCTGTTCCGCATTGAAGAGTTTGAGGAAGGCGGCCAGCTCTGTGGGTTCGATGCTCTGGGAGGCCAGCACGTGGATCAGCTCTAAGATGCTGCGTTGAAGATCTGGGGAGAAAGGGGGGTTAGTGGTTTGTGATTGGTTATTGTCATTTTGGTAAAGCAATCATGCAGATATTTGCTGTTCAGGAAATTGCTTAGGCTTCTATAAATCGGAGACACTGTATTCATTTGATTTCAAGAGGTGCCGTTTCATCACACGAAGAATTTGAAGGTTCTGTATCATCAAGCCTGTCGTGCTGCATAGTTTTGACTTTGTTTTCCTAGTGCATTTTGTTTTATGTAACGAATATTTTGATTTAAATAGTGTCCTTGGAGTTTCTTGCTCGTCTTCATCCATATGCCGAACTTACTATGCTTTGGAATCGGTAAGTACCTGACTAACCGACCCTCGGACTGTTCAAAAGTGCCCGTATCGGTCTCATTTAAATGAATACTTCGAGTAGAACCCGAACGACACTAGCGCGGGAGCGGGGAGACAGGAGGCAAGAAAAGAGAGGCCCGTCGGCCTGCGCAGAAGCAACCGCGGCCCACCTTGCAGCCGCTCGTCGCGCGCCGCCAGCAGGCCGGCGGGCGCGGGCGCCAGCAGGCGGCGCAGCAGCGGCGGCGGCGCGGCGCGCGCGCGGGCCAGCGCCGCGCCCACGCGCCCGCACCACGCGCGCGCCACGCCCACGCCCAGCCGCCACGCCGAGCCGTCGCACTCGCCCTCTTCCTTGCCGCGCACTAGTCTGGGAACACAACGCGAACTACGTCATCGTCCGCCTAGCTTTTCCCGAACCGTTTCGGGGTCGGCGTCCGGTCGCCGGGTCCCGCGATACCCCTCGCTACGCTGACTGTCAAACTTTCAGGCTTCTGACACGGGTTTCTACAAAAAGCCAACGAGGCTTTTGCGGTGTATTATTTTTCTGATGTTTAAACAATAGTCTTATCTTTATCTAACGCTGTCATCAGAAGCTGAAACATCACTCGTATCTTAGCACTGTTTTCAATTAATTGGGCTTGCGAATCACTTGTCGAGAATCGTAAATCAACATAACACAGTTTGAATTTAAACAATACTTAAGAAAAATAACCTTTATTAACAGTCTCTCATAGTACCTCTTTATATTACAAAAACATTTTTAAATTATAATTAACCTCAAGAATTAATATAATCTATTACCAAAAACAGAAACTATTCTAAACATATTTTGCATGCTTTGAAAAGATTTAACTGCGCTTATTTGAGCAAAGAATCTGAGTCAAAACTCTAGACAAAAACAACTTTGTTGTTTTTTTTCTTTTCAAATTACTTAATAGCTATTTCATAATTATATTAATATTCTATCCATACGATAATAAACCAGTTACACAACTTTATTTAGCTTTCAATAACTAAGTTAGCAAACACAAGCAGCAATTTTGATTTGAACTTCAAAACATACATTGATTGAACTGCTCCCGTTTTTGCAAACCACCCAACAATATTATTGGGCCTTCCCATAAGATTTAAGAAGAGAGATTAGACTATATAAGAACATAATGAACTATCAGGACCACAATAACATTAACAACAAGTCTGAAATCGCTAACCCATCTTGAGCAAACGTGGTGATCAATGCTCGTGCCTTCTGTGTATGAGAAGAGGCCTTTGCCCTGCAGAGGGTGCGGCTAGTATTATCAAAGTACATACTTGTGTATAAGCTGCGTGAGTATATCGACGACGATGACGCACAGCTCGGGGTGCGCTAGCTCTCCGCTCTTGGTGTACTCGCCGCATTCTGCGTTCAACTCGCCCGGCGGCGACGATATACCTGAGAAATACCATATTTATTCATTTATTTATATTAGTTAAAAAAGGACAGCCACATCACATACATGACGAGATATGACATTTATGCTAGAAACAATCTTAATAACTAAAAGACTAATGCACATGACAATTAAGGCGTACATAGCGTTCACCACAATCTATTGCTGCCTTAAAATGTAATTAATATACTAAACTAAAACAGACCAGCGTAATTAAGCTGAGTAGCAAACAAAAATAAAACAAGTAAATTAAGTAAATTATAAACAACTTGGCAAGTAGCTTGTCGTTGAATAGGTCATTCATGATGAAGACTGTATTATTATATTCATTGCACATGCTTATAATGTGAGCCCAGATTGGTTTTAACCATACTATTACTAGAAGACGACCCCAAAATACAGCGAGATTAGGATAGAAGGTGCTCCATTCACCGAGTAGAATCGCACGCACACATAAACAGTATTAACACGTGTTCACGTACGGCGAGTGCAGGCGCACTAAGTCGCCAGACTGGCACTGAGCACCGGCTGATGCGTGCGCTTATTTTCACTAGTTGTATGAGAGCCGGCCTTCCGTACTACCTATTTATCAATAATTATGTGTTTCTTAAATGATTTATTTCGGTGGGCAGACCCTGTTCCGCATATATAAAGGCCAGCGCAGACGAGGGACATCCCTCGGCTAGAACTGCACGACATAACGCATACAAGAGATTAGATTTTTTTAATTCTCATAGACAAAAATTACACCTACGATTTTCCCTACTCTGTGCTGACCAGCACCAAAATACAGCAACTTCGGTATACCATAGTGCGACTAAGTTGGTTTATAGGTGAGTACTTTATATTGAGCTTTCTCCCACAATTTTTGTTTTGTTTTTGTTTAGCCTCGCGTTTGACAACGTAGATGTAACGCTACAATACAATATTGACGAAAACCACTGCACAGTTTACAAAACAGTTCACGATTGATTTATCATGTAGTTCGTAAAATAAAGTTAAAAGATACAAAACTTCAACAACAACACGAGGTCGCACTAGTAACATAAACGATATCAAGCTACCTAGACGATAACTAGTTTTTTTACCTTCAAAAAGGCTTCCAAAATCCAAACTGGTTGAACTATCCATTAGGCCACAGACTTCTGGATCCGTGATTATAACACAAAACTCCGAACTTTAAAGTTTTGTTCCAAATATTTCACATCTTAACTTAAGTCGCGGCGACGTTCATGATAGATACCGGTATCGGTATGCGAACGGAGAGTCACTGACCACGCACTACGAAAAATAGGCGCGGAAAAAACTAGTAGGTACCTCTAAGTTTTATATTATGTAAATTATACTATGTTGCAAGGTACGACAAGTCCTTTTAGTTTTAGAATGAAAAGAACTCAACTTGTTTATTTATTATTTGTTTTAAACAAAATAAGCAATTAATATTTTTATTGACTCTTTTCAAGTTTAACGCTAGCCCCAATCAAATAATTAATAAGTTGTTTTACTTAAAAAAAACTTATCTGATTCAGATCTTAGATATCTTATCAGCAAGGTAAAAAGAGACTAATTTATGCATTTAAATGAAAAATGAAAACTAACTGGAAGCTATTCAGATTTTGCAATGCTATAGCGGATAACTATTGAAGATATAAACAAACAAACATTAACCCAGAATCGTATCCAAGATATAATATTGATTTCAAAACCAAAATAATTGTAATGCTTACGAATCTGTTAATACGCCCAGTTTGGCAATTAAAAAATTCTACCATTGGTATTTATAGGAACTGAGCGTTATGCGATCGTTCATCATTTGGATTATGTTAACACAGGAAGTATTGCAAGATGCGCCTCAAGGGCTACCCATACATGTAGCTCTCCGTCCGATCAGGACCAGGCCCGTGCCGGACGGCGCGTAAGTGTTCCACGTGCGCCTCAAAGAGATGTCAGCATAGATGACGGGGCCCGACAGGGCCGAAGCCTGCCGGGGTAGCGGGATCGTCCGAAAGGGTTACCGCTGCCCTGGTACATAAAGGGCTAAGGAAGGAACACGGGTGGGTTTTAGTCAGTAAGAGTCTGACACTCCCTTCTGCTCCACCCAGAGCGGGAGGAGTCATTTGATGATTTCCCATCCTGAAAAAAAAAAAAAAAAAAAAAAAAAAAAAGGGCTACCCATACATGTTCATAATAGGTACAAACCTGAAGGTATTGTAGACATGGATCCGGATAGCTTCCTCGTTCTGTAGAGTGGGGGCACATCCAGTTTGCCCACTTCGACATCAGCCTGCCAAAGAAGAAGAAAGGACATACATTGATTTGTATAAACAAGTTTGTTTTGTTTGTTTATGTAAACGATAACATTACAAAGGTGGGTACCGTGTTTGTTCCGATGGCCTAATTCAATTCAGCCAAATCAAGTTCACTTTCAAGCAACGGGCATCGGCCCGTATCAATGAATAAATAAAAAGTTATGCATGGTCTTACATAAAAAAAATATTGTATATACGCGTCGAATTGAGAACCTCCTCCGTTTTTTCGTCGGTTGAAAATACCTTTAGAAGATGCCTCCATAAAGTAAAGTGCATCCTTTTTATTACTCAACTTACACTACACGTGGACTCTTAATTTTAATAAAAAGGATCTATTTACTAAACATCGATAAAACTTCTCGTCCTCCCTTTAAGAGCACGTGGACGAACAGCTTATTTTAATTATTATTATTATCATCTACTTAGTCGGTGAGTTATTTTATTAGCTACTCTGAGATGCTCATATCTAAATAGATTAGTTAGTATAATCGAAATGCAGTTATGTACCTATTTGAATTCTATTTTTGTATCGAAACGTCAAGTATGGAAGTTAAAACTCCGTTTCTATACTCGTCCGTGTCATGCGTCATATTTTTAAAACATTGTGAAACTTTGCCGCCGCTGGCCCACGCCTTACTAGCACGACATGTTAGCTAATTAATTTGCATTTGATTAAGAGATTCCGAATTTATAAACAATTGCAAACACATTCCCAAGAACAGCGATAGCGTATGAAGCTGGAACCTATATTCGAATATAGCTGTTTAAGCAAAATTCTACGCGTCAACTCATACGTCATACTCATAACACCCAGTTCCTAATACATCTAGCAACATTTGTTTGTCATACCGCTTATGAACGAGTATTTTTTAGCTGAATGTGAGTGGACTCACCTCGTACCCCTCATCCGGCCTGGTGGCATAGGGCTCGCTGTGCTCGCTGGCGTAGGGACCGGCCACGCTGTCCTCGCTGGACGAGCAGTCGGCGGAACTGCCACCCGACGCACACAGCAGCGGCGGCACCTGTCCACACACTGCACTTTATCAATATCACAAGTCTCACACAAGTAAACACTGGGCGCCTCCAGCCATCTGACATCTTCCGGGGTCTAGGTCACGATAATTGCCTTAGAGCAGTCAGTGAACATTGTAGTAACTTTTGAGATGATATTGCTACGCAGTAGCGGTTCGTTTTACGATCTGAACTACTACTTGAATTATTTGAGAGTGTTTTGTTAGTTTCCTAGGTGCTACTAGCTAGGAGTTCTTTGACACTATTTATTAATAATGCAGATGAAGAGATACAGACCTTTTACATTAGCAACTTGAGGAATTTTAAGATGAAGATATAGATCAACCACAAAATAAACAAAAGACAACAGTACACGTCGGCTCGCATTCAGAATTTCAGACGATAGTTTCGTAACAAACACCCCAGCAGCCTTCACATATTAGGAACGTGCGCGAAGCCATGCAAGTTTAGAACTTGGCAAACAACACTATTAAAGAAACGTACCTACCTAAATATAAAGCATGTCCATGTATACAGGTATTGTAATATTATATATTACTAATCATAAAGTCTATTTATATATCCGTATCTACTTCCATTAGGAAGTAGATACGGATATATAAGATACCGATACTTATTTAGTTTTGCGAAAGTTGCTGGTTGTGGTCAAGGATTTTAAAAGTGTCTGATTTTATTAATAAACCGCGGGATTGTCTACACGTGGAATTCAGCAGTCATTGTTTCGATAGAGCTTCGACCCATATGACAAAACCCCTTCTTTAGGAAGCTGGTTTGATCAAGGATACGGAACAGGGCATTCCTACCAGAGCCTTGAACCATTAAACGATCCTGGTGGTCTACTACTTCTATTTAAGAAGGAAACTCCGTTGTATGTATTTTGGCTGCATTTTTGTGATGAATATTAACCGGTAGAATGCCGTAATTACAGGAACAATTAAAAAGCCAGTGTCTCGCGTGGATCCACGTTCCGGAATACGAAGGGTTAATAACGAACATTTGAGGGGCAATTCTCGTAATTTTAAGAACGTTCACAGTCTGATCTCAGTCTCAATTTGTCAAAAATACCTCTAATTAATTTCCCTAGATTTTTGACATTTGTTTGTCGCCGATGAGACTGCGACTGCGACTAAATTTTGAACGTTTTAAATTACGATGATTGGCCTTTGATTAGATTTATCGGTTATCATAGACGGTTATCTCTTCACTAGATCGTGACGTCATTTTCTTCTAAATCTAACAGACTGCTTAAGTATCTGTTTCGGCAACTTTCACTGGTGTTAAACAACATTAAAATGAGGATACATTTGTTTTCCTGTCGCTAATGATACTAATTGTATGCGATCCACATTATTGGTTAGCTTGTTAGTCAGTTGAAGGATTCTCGAATTTTATCTCATTAAAAATGCAATGAAGTTGTTCTCAGATGATTCTTAAAAACATGTTATCAGAGCTTTTTTTTATCTGTTGTATTAAGAAAGCAACTCAAACAATACGTTATATTTAAGACTTTTATCGACAGCTTAGGTTATTAAATGAGAGAAAAAAACTATCGTTATCAAACAATTCCAAAATTAACAGTTAGATCTCTTTCAAATATAACCGTTATACTGTAGAACAGCCAGGGACATACCACAAATCGCCTTACTGTTCTCTGGTATCTTATAATTGATGTGTACAACACCGCAAGAAATCCGATACTTTTCACCTACATCAAACTTGAACCTTACGTCCGTCGATGCGATAGTTGTTCGGTAAACGTGATCGGTTCATGGGTGCATGGGTTTGGTGTCATACCAGTACCATCTCCGTTATGTAATACAATATTGTGGCTTCTCATTAGTGAAATCATTTGTGGAATCGGATCAGAAGTTCCGAAGATTAACCCCTACATAACAACTCACAAATTTTACCTCTTTATATTAGGGGTTTTTTTTTGGAGGATGGGAAATCATCAAATGACCCCTCCCGCTCTGGGTGGAGCGGAAGGGAGTGTCAGACTCTTACTGACTAAAACCCACCCGTGTTCCTTCCTTAGCCCTTTATGTTCCAGGGCAGCGGTAACCCTTTCGGACGATCCCGCTACCCTTATATAATATTATTAGCATAGATTCAAGTCTAATCTAAATCTCTTTTTTAACCTTATGTTTTGGCATTTTCCGCACTTTCATTTAAGGCGGGTTCCTTAAATATGCAGAATTCGTGCTTCTAGACCCAGCGGTGTAAGCGGTGTGTTGTCTGTCAGTGAATTTAAGATTGTTAACACAGCCTAATGCCAATGAGGCAGGTACATTAGAAAAGACATGTTATGGTTTAAAAAAAAAATTAATTGTAACTTATTTGTTTATAAATATGTAAGTATGCCATTATTTAAAGAAAATATAAACGTTAAAGAATCTTTGTTACCTAAAATAAATGAATAATTAAAACTTTTTTTTCTTTAATTGTTCATTTATTGAATCATCTTTCAGGAAAGTAGACAAGTTGGGAGACAGACCTACAGGGAAATAGCTATATTTACATAGGATAAGATGGTATACCTGATGTCTAGCAGTCGCCAGTTGCAGACAACTCCATAATTGTCTAATTGTCAATTTGAAAAAAACACATGCACACACGGATCTGTAGTCAAGCACACACGCACGATTGAGTCCTATATTGCACAATTATAAAATAAAAATAGACACTAATATAAAACGTTGTATGCACCCAAGTGCAAGAGCATCGCGTCGATAAATGAATGATCTTCGTATGTGAGCGACCGCTCTGCTAGATGTTAACTTAGTCCGCATTCAGATATTTTGATACGGCCATTTTGATAAGCCGGTCCAGCGCGAGTCGCGACAGACGGATTATATATATATAATAAATACGGAAAATCAAAGAAGGATAAGTGAGGTTACCAGTACAATTACGGTAATTTGAAATAAACCCTTAACAAAAAAAAAAAAAATTCCTACAGCCTGCTGGATAATCGGAGTATAAAATAGTACCTATTGTTTCGAGTAATTAAAATGTTCGGTCTTATTTTTAAAATAGTTTTAATTTAACAACTTTACTTTATTCGCTAACACATTAACAATTAAATACAGTTTCGATTGTGCGGAAACCGGTCAGGTGAAAGTAAAGTAAGCGACCTAGCATATATAGCTATCAATACTTTACAGAAAACAAAAAGTAAACGAATTCTTTGATTCAGCTATTACTATGAAGGCAACACTGTAGGGTTTACTTTAAATCCAGAGGAAAGAATGAATTACTAATAGGTAGTAGTATCGATTTGATGATTGCTGTTTGGTTGATTTGATAGTTGAGGAACATGTAGTGGAAATGTTAAAGAAAAAGAAAATTATATTTATAGTATTGCAACAATGAACCATCAGTCAGTGCCCAGCATAGATCATGGCTTTTAATGAACGTCGTTATCGTCTTACTTTTAAAATGGGCGACGAAAGCGAACCTTATTCGTACCTCTAATCTCTGTATCTACGTAAAGACGAGTTTGTAGGTCAAGGCTAATGAAACCTTCCCAGAGCTCGTGCGACTTACACGTGTGTCTACTCTTACTATTACTTGTATTGCACTTTTGTATGGAATAGCATTTTTTTATTCATAAACTTTATTTGACTCGGTTAAAACCAATGAAGTCCTTATTATAATCTGAGCCATATAAAAAAAAACATAAGTACACATAAAAAAGAATATTTAAAAGTTCAGTACTTCTGACATGCCAATCAAATGTGCTTCCATTCGTCCGCAACCTGATCGTTTGTTGGATTAGAATCCAAGAGATCATTCAGTGCGGCCAGACTACGTGGCACTGGGGACTTAGCACGCGCAACGGTGCGACATGGAGGCACAGCAAACAGCCTGTGCTTTCTGCCGCGGCAGTAATTGTCTGGCACAAAGAAGCAACCTAGCACAGCATGTAGATCAGGTGCGTCTACAGTGCCACGGAGCAACTGCAGGCTACGGAGATGGAGTTGGACCTGTAGTAAAAGTTGTTCATATTCATGAGTACGGAGACCTGAAATGAGTTCGTACGTTACCTTGGCATGCGGGCGGCGCGGCAGTGCGTGCTGGCGGCTGGCCCGCGCGGCCGCCACGCGGATGAGCGCCTCGCACAGCGCGCGCAGCCCGCCGCCGCCCTCCAGTTCGTACGTTACCTTGGCATGCGGGCGGCGCGGCAGTGCGTGCTGGCGGCTGGCCCGCGCGGCCGCCACGCGGATGAGCGCCTCGCACAGCGCGCGCAGCCCGCCGCCGCCCTCCAGTTCGTACGTTACCTTGGCATGCGGGCGGCGCGGCAGTGCGTGCTGGCGGCTGGCCCGCGCGGCCGCCACGCGGATGAGCGCCTCGCACAGCGCGCGCAGCCCGCCGCCGCCCTCCAGTTCGTACGTTACCTTGGCATGCGGGCGGCGCGGCAGTGCGTGCTGGCGGCTGGCCCGCGCGGCCGCCACGCGGATGAGCGCCTCGCACAGCGCGCGCAGCCCGCCGCCGCCCTCCAGTTCGTACGTTACCTTGGCATGCGGGCGGCGCGGCAGTGCGTGCTGGCGGCTGGCCCGCGCGGCCGCCACGCGGATGAGCGCCTCGCACAGCGCGCGCAGCCCGCCGCCGCCCTCCAGTTCGTACGTTACCTTGGCATGCGGGCGGCGCGGCAGTGCGTGCTGGCGGCTGGCCCGCGCGGCCGCCACGCGGATGAGCGCCTCGCACAGCGCGCGCAGCCCGCCGCCGCCCTCCAGTTCGTACGTTACCTTGGCATGCGGGCGGCGCGGCAGTGCGTGCTGGCGGCTGGCCCGCGCGGCCGCCACGCGGATGAGCGCCTCGCACAGCGCGCGCAGCCCGCCGCCGCCCTCCAGTTCGTACGTTACCTTGGCATGCGGGCGGCGCGGCAGTGCGTGCTGGCGGCTGGCCCGCGCGGCCGCCACGCGGATGAGCGCCTCGCACAGCGCGCGCAGCCCGCCGCCGCCCTCCAGCGCGCCCGCCGGCGCCGCCAGCGCCACGCGGACCAGCGCACAGCTCGTGTCTTTCGAACGCCCCGAGGTCGCGTCTAGGTGGACAAAATCAAGTTTTTGTCAGTAAAATAGTAATTGATGTTTGTCTAAGTCGTAATGCCTCGAGAGTCCCAACCCCATTGCGAATCTAATAGTAGATTATTCACCGAGGGGATAAAGCTTATATCAGGTGTGCTATATTCAATCCCGAGCGAAACGAAAAATTTTAGTGAGTTCTGGGTGAACTCCTGAGTGCAGTGAGGGATTCAAGCTCGCCCCAGACGAAGACACCTATATACCAGAGGATATACCAGAGGAGTATACCCTACTTGTTACACCTTCTGCGAGGTAATTAAACAAAACTCAATTTTTGAATATTTTTTTTAGCTTTCATACGAATACTTAGTTAAGGTTGCAAATTCAAATCACATTATTGAAAAGCGGGTCATTATGAAATTTAGTACAATATTATGACCCGGCTAGACCGGAGGGCTATAATGACTTAGTTTAAGTTATGTTTGCATGACATCATATTAGAACGTAAACTTCTAGGATAAAATTATATTCTCAAACTAATGTTTTTGAAACCAACCCATAATGGTTAGAACTAAGTTTCCAAAACATATCGACTAAGCACAAATACAAATAAAAGATTGATTTGAATTATCAGTCGATAAATGTGCTATTTCCATACGACTATAGTTGACGATGTCTTTTTATTTATTTTTTTTCTGGTTGGGAAATCATCAAATGACTCCTCCCGCTCTGGGCGGAGCAGAAGGGAGTGTCAGACTTTTACTGACTAAAACCCACCCGTGTTCCTTCAGTTGCCTGTGCCAGGGGCCACGGTATCTCTTTCGAACAACCCGCAGCCCCGGCGGCATCGGTCCTGGCGGACCCCGTCAGTTCGTGCTGACAGCTCTTTGAGGCGCGCGTGGAACACAACGCGCCGTCGACCCGGGCCTGGTCCTTACCGGGCGGCGAGCTGCCCATAGCTCGCCGCCCGCAAGCCCGCGCCTACGGTGGCCGGGAGTCGGCTGTTGACTCCCGTCCAGGGCGTCTCCTGCGGCGGCTAGGCGCGCGAGGGTGCAGCGATTGCCTCTCCCTCACGCGCTCCGCCTCCTCCTTCGCGAGCATTACTGCTTGGCAGAAGGAGGTGATGGCCTCCCATTCACTCTCGCTCCGTACCATGGCCTGTATGAGGGCCGGACGCGAGAGGTCGCCGCCGCCGATCGCCGCCACGAGGACACGGCGGGGCCCCGCCCAAGCCGGGCAGACCTCCACCGTATGCTCCACCGTGTCCTCCGGGCGATCCCCACAGTGGTGACACCCTGGCGTATGCTCCCGCTTTATCCTGAACAGGAACCTCCCAAAACAACCGTGTCCGGTGAGGACCTGCGTCAGGCGGAAGGTGAGGGCGCCGTGGCGCCTCTCTAGCCACTCCTCAAAGAGGGGACTTATCGCCGCAATTGTGGCGTGCCCAGCGCTGGGTTGCGACAGTCGCACTCGCCATGCCGCTATGAGATCCCGCCGGAGCTCTGTCCGCTGTGCCGTGATTTCTCGCGGCAGCGGAGCAACGCCCCGGCGTTTTGCCTCCTCTCGCCACTCCCCTATGTGGGCGAGGACTTTGGCCTCCAGATCCCATGGCGGCAATCCGGCAAGGAGGCTCGCCGCCTCAGCGGAGACCATGCGGTATCCTCGGATGAGCCGGACAGCCATGACCCTTTGGGACGCGATCAACCGGCGGGCTGGTCGCCGCCTCAAGGACCGCGCCCATACCGGTGCCCCGTAAAGGGCCATGGACCGCACGACCCCCGCATAGAGCCTCCGTAGTTGACGATGTCTACCAGACCAGTGGTGTCAATGTCAGTGTATTGATGTCCAACTATTTGCAATTAAATCTACTGTGAAACGACCGGCCTGCGAGCGACATGTGATGGCAAACTGGATGTAACCACACTGACATAATTATATCACCTTCAATAACCAACTTTAACATTTAGCAATTAAAGTAGAAAATCGTTTGTGACATCTACTAATGTTAGCGTCGTACAAAAATTTATCTTATTTCTAACAAGTTAAAGTGCGGTATTGCATGTATTTTCTTCTTGAAATATTTCATACTATATAAAACTCTATAGGGCTTCTGCTCTTGAGCTTGGGATATCGCCTTACTGCGGGTTATTGTACAGTCAACTTCACGTACATGGTAAGTATGTTCGCTTTGACAGCGACTTTATTTCGTAGCAGTAAGAGTGGTTTTTGTAGTTAAAATGTTACATTACGGTTGATTGTACGACTAGTCTATGCTAGTTATGTGATTAGTCGGATCAGTTGATCGGCTTATGCCATCGGTGATTCATTGTAATGCAATTAACAACAAAGCACTAATGTGCTTATTTAATTAGGTTTTTATGACACTCATTTAAACTGTCACGGGTTTGAAACCACAGATAATATTACAACAAATTATGATTAGAAATATAAGGAAGATTTACGGTCTTCACATTCCTTGATGGGATTCAATTTAATGTTTTTGTAACGCTAAAATGTGTCCAAGTTCAGAACTCTTAAGGATTGTTCAACTTTTAATGGCAAGAAATCACAGGACATGATTAAAAAATTGTAGGTATAATTAACGTATAAGTACCGTTTGCATGGCCAACATGGCCAGAGAACGCACAAGTCAGGGAGGTTTGGAAGGACAAAGGGGAGGCCTTTGCCCAGCAGAGGAACACAATGTAGGCTAACAAAAAAAAAGGTATAATTATTGAACTCACCGGACGCAGAAAGCTGCACAGTCAGCAACGCTTCAGTGATCTTGATAAGTATCCTCATCTCCGCGACCCCACACTCGCAGTTACACACATAATACAACAGCACCTTCAGTAAAGCATAGCTGTCCAGGAACACACTCTCACTGACCACGTACTCTCTGAACATAGGACTATACAGGCATAGACACGCACAAGTCTTCCAAAAAGTCCACACATTCTTCAAAATGTCTATGTGATCCGCAATTGTTTCCTCCACTACACTCTCGCTTGATGCGTAATTAGACTTTATTGACTGCGGCGAAGAGTGCTTACTTGATTGCACCTCTGAAGGATGAATGAATGCTAACATATCACGTTCCTTCCTTATGTCACATAGGTCTGCGAATTTGTCCTCGGGAAGTTTGAGTTTGTAAATCTTGAAGCATTTGTCAGTCACTTCTGTCAAAGATTTGAACAGCATCTGTACGGATGCTAAGGAACTCATCTCTCTAAAGTAAGTCAGTTCAGAATTTTCCTTGATTAGTTTGAAAACCTCCACGATTATTGCTATCTCTAATATAGAGCAGCACTGATTGGAAAATTCCGATAATGATACCAATTCTAATACGTAACTGAGTCCGCCTTTTTGTATAAATTGTTCGGCGAACGATACTGTGTTTAGGAGACTTGCGAAGATGTTCAGGCAGGACACAGTGAGGAAATAAGAGGATTCTTCCATTCGTATGATGTATCTATGCTTGGCGACGATGAAGGTCGGGTAGATGACACTAAAGAGTAGTTCGCACTTCATTTCTATCCTACATTTCGGCGTGACCCTTAGTAAGTGACTGACGGTCGCATGAAGTACATTATTATGGTTATCTAGCTGTAGCAAAGAGTTGTAATGGTACAGAAACGACCACACACTCTTCCTCTCGTAGGGGCTGATGCCGTGGGAGCAGAACTTCTTGCCTGCTTCCTTCTTCTCATCACACGGTTCACAAATGGAACACGGCAGCTGATCCGTCACTTTTTGTATGAGTACACTCGCTCCCAACTCTCCGTATACCGTATGCTCTAACACTTGTAAACATAAAGAGGCGACGCTGCTGTGTGTCAGCATCAGTCTGACGATGCTTTCCGTTAATAATCCTGGTGAGAAGCAGCAACACACTCCACAGTTTAACATCACTTTTAGAATCTTATTTCTTAGTACACTCTGCGCCGATACTTCTTCATCAGTAAGCAGTGACGTCAGAGTTCCGTATAGAACTGAAACGCAGCATGCAGAAGACATTGGACCGGTGCGGGCTTCTCCGAGGATGTCGTGATGATGGTGCATGCCTGCAGCCACGCGCTGTCGACAAACCTTGTGTCTCGTCCTAGGACATGCGGCGGAGTGTATCACCTCACTGCGCACGCGCTTCATACCTACCACCAACTTCCCAACAGTTTCTATTAACTTTTTTATTAAAACAACACTCTCTTCTTCCTCTGCCGGTATCCTAATCATAAGCTCTATACATTCCTTCAAGAGCCCTCCTTTCAAACATTCTCCGTACAACTTGAATTGGTCTGTGAACTCCCTTAGTTTGTCCACACTACGACATTGCATCAGCAAACAATGGAAGAACGCTGTTATTGAGTACGCAATACCAAATACGAATTTGAGCAAATTTTCCGATTCAGTCTTATCCTCTTTACGATTCTGGTATTCGAGTTTGTTTTGTCGGCACTTCGAGATGACATCTTCTAATATTCGGAGCAACATTGGCAGGATTCCGTTGTTGATGAGTTTGGCACATAGGTCCGAGTGGATTAAGACCTGGTCTAATGAGACCATCAGCAGTTCTGTCAAGGCTACTTTAATTCGCGATACTTCTTGAGTATTATCTTGTTGTGACTGAGGCACTGAACTAAATTGTAACGAGCATAGATTACGCAAGGAAAAGTTTATACATTGCATAGAGATCTGCGATCCTTCTGATCCGGACAAACTGCTTTCAGCCTTGCACAACTCTTGGAGTAAATCAGTTATCATTAAAGTAAATTGGAATGTTGTTATTTCAGAGTTGATGATGTCTCTGTGTTTGTCGTTGATGTAATCATCAGCTTTTGGCTTCGCTTTTCTGGGAGTGTAAAAGGGGTCGTAGTACGAGTCGTTAGGGTACTCGTTGGAGGACCGAGTGCTGTTGAAGTACTCGAAGTCATCGTTGGGCGTGCACACCTTGATGGTTAGAGAGCGGTTCAGGATCTGCAGGTCATCGTTGGAGTCTCCTGAGTCTGAGGACTGGTCTGTATGCTTGGATAGCCTTTTCTTTGTTCGTTCTAGGGAGTCGAGTTTGGGTTGCGTCGAGTGTCTCGACCTGTTGACATGAGAACATAAAATATGTATGTCTTTACACAATAATGTAGGAATGCTGTTCTTTTCCACATAGAAATAATCATTCTGTTGTAGTTCAAAATTAATTGAAAGTTAATTATAAAGATAAATAAATTCAGTTACATGTGCTCTGTTGCAAACCAACCTTACAAATTACTGTTATAAACAAAGTCATATCTCTTACGTGGGAGAAATGACTTTGTTTACTAAATTAAAACGTAATGTAAATTATGTCGGTTACCTCCCAGTGACTGATCCTCTTTCCGATGAGGCGGCGGAGTGCACTTTGGACGTCTGCCCACCGATCGGCTTCTGCTTTGACCATATTCTGAAACAGAACACATAGTTTAGAGTACCTTTACTTTATACATTACAGCCCTAGTCACAATTAGTACTGACGCTCGTAGGAACAACATCTTTTGCATGGAATCAATTATGATGCAAAATTAATTCCTATTTAATTATTTAAAACTAATTTTTGACCGCGACTTCGTCTGCGATCCAGGATGAAACGTAGCCTATGTCCTTAGACAGGTCATGATCTATCTGTGCCAAATTTCATCCAAACCCGCAAAGCCGTTTTAGCGTGAAAGCATAAAAAACAAACAAACTCGCTTTCGCATTTATAATATTAATAAGGATTTAATTATTTAAAATTATGCTACTTGCATATTGTATTTTTTTTTTGTGCTCGAGTCCACATAGACCGTCTATGTGGACTTGTAATGATTATTTAAGATCTTGTCAAACACATGTGATATGCATTTATTTAGGATTGGATTATTGTTACACGAAACGACACTATGCGACAATCAGAGATTGCAAGTTGTTTCTACCGTATGTAATCTTATATTGAACCTACCGCAACAAATGTGTTCTATTTACTATACCTATACCCACTAGACGAATTATTATAGGCAATTAAAATCTTAAATCTAAAAGAATAACATATTATTTCACTCAGATACATGAAATTTCATAAAATACTTTATCATTTGAAGTAAACAGGCAATAAAATATATTTATAATTGGGTGCAGAAGGTATTCCGTCTATTTTCGATATGTGTCGCGGTGTCAAGGGCAGACAAGGTCTGTTTGTACAAGCTCCTCCCGCTAAGATTACATTTATACTTATTTACAGTGTAGCAGTGTTTATCACTGTTACAAAGTATAGGCATAGAATAAAATTAGAAGCGAAACTCGTAGTCTGAATGCTACCGAAACAAAAACCTGTCACCCCATACTACGATTTAATGACTCGCAAGCCATGTGCCCGATGGGTTTACCTATCAGCAAGAAATACGAACTTCCATACAACTTTCATCTTCCATCGCAGTGCTTATATCACACACACACACCACCACACACCACACCGTCATTGGTACAACACAGACTACCTACAGTATTTGTCTCGCGTTCCCCTTTTTAATCCATCCAAAGGTTGTCTACAAGATCGCTCTAAGCGATAAGAACGCCTATTGTGTCACCCTTTGTGAAATTTCAATATTTATGTCTGTAATTTATATGGTGTACACAATAACGAGTATTGTATTCTATTCTCACTTTCGTTACACAAAGGAACTCTAATAAGCATACGTTATGTAGCTGTTCCCACTGCTGGGACACGTGGGACACGCCTACTCTTTGTGAGAGGGAGGAACTCTAGTGCAAAAAGTTAAAGTCAATGCTCATGCTCCTAGACCCAGCGGTTTAGGGTGTGCGTAGTCTATCAGTGAATTTACGGCCCGTACCCGCCCAAGCTTACACAGGGTTGTGTTGTGCCGCGTTGAACGTATCATACGCCCAAAACTTAGGCGCGATTTTGAATGCAGTCCGAGCGAGTTTCGTTTCTATGATTTCTTATTATATGGTTAAGATAGTACAGACGTACGCGATTTATAGTGTTTATAGTTAACGCGATAAGTAACAACAAAGGACATCGTTGTAGTGTGGTCTTATTTACTCTTACGTAGAGAGCAGGTCATGTCTGTTGCAATAATAATAACAGGTAGTGGTTAACTGAGGTTGACGTATGAAACAGACCACAGGTAGTGACTTGCGACTAACTGCGTGATAAACTGATAATTTTACTTTAGCGTAGTTCGTTGTAATAGTAAATTTAAATCTACGATCTGATCTGGTAAACGTTTCTAGGCAGGCAGTAAGTACTTCAGGGACTTCGGGGTCTTTTGTTGACTAACCGGAATACTTATACAGCATGTGTTTGTATAGCAACCGTATGTCTTGTACGTACAGACAACGCACAGCCTAAACCGCTGGCTGTAGAAGCACAAAGCTTCTTTATATAACATAAGTGAGGTCTTTTGCTTTTTTTTTTTTTTAGGAAGCTCGTCATTTTTGCTTGTAGGAGTGCCATTGCGCACATGGCTTGTGCTCAAAGAAAACTGCACGATTGTAATGGGTTTAGATTTCCTATATATTAAAGTCATTTACCAGATTGTACATACCTATGTGAGAAGAGCTGGTGTATAGGCGTACGCGGTGTGGCCGGCTGTGCTGCATCTGTGCCAACGCTACTGCTCGCTCCACTCAGCTCGCCGAACAACCAGATGAGCACGGAACTTAGCTGCCGACAGCATGATAGACCCTGTACATAGAAGAAATAACAAAAATTAATCATTTGCAGAAGATCAAAATCAAAATTCGTAAGAAAAAGGATAATCAATATATTTCTGGACGATGGCCAAATGAATGAATGATGTCTGCCAGAATATATGTAGGTGCAAAAAACCTGGTATTAACAGCAGATGGTTTCCGGTAAGAGAGGTTTCGTTTTCAGCGACCGCAGATTCCCCTTAAGCTATCGTATCTGCAGCCGCTCACATCTAGTCTGACCAGCCTTCCCTTTCTCTAAAGTACAACACATGGTTCATCATCTTGCCTAGCCTTTTCCCAACTAAGTCGGGGTCGGCTTGTAGTCTAACCGGATGCAGCTGAATACCAGTATTTTACATGGAGCGACTGCCTATCTGACCTCCACAACCCAGTTACTGGGTAATGATACCCCTTGGTAAGACTGGTTGTCAGATTTCCGGGCTTCTGACAACCCGTAACGACTGTCAAAGATCCACGAATGACAGCCGGGACCAACGGCTTAACGTGCTTTCCGAAACACGGAGAGGACTCGGTATGTAAAGATGGTCACCCATCCAAGGACCAACCGCAGCAAGAGTAGCTTAACCTGATCGATCGACCCGTGCGGCTGTTATAACTAAGCCACAAGCCCCTCCCAAAGTACAACACATGGTTAAGGCTATAAATATCAATCAAAAGGTGATTACTTTCGAACAGACATGCACTGTTACATTATCATTCGGGTGGCTGGTGCTGTGAGGGACGTCATATCAGCCGTGCAGTCTGATAGGTTATCGAACTCCAATTACACGTTACAACAAACATACTGACAAACATTTCCGCAACTAAATATAGGTAGGTGTCTAAACTCCTACGGTCATTTTGTTTTGATTGATTGTTTTAGAGCTGTGGCATTATCGATAGTTGGTTATTCGATTGTCGATTCTTCTCAGCCTCGTTGGTCTAGTGTTGCAAGCGCTACTGAGGGTGGGGAACTGGATTCCTGGTTAGCTCCCCCAGGTAGGGAAAAAGTGTTATAAGGTTTTGTGTTCAGAATCTGCCCAGCACAATAATTTCGCTCCCTATTACCTATCCATAACTAGCAGGATTCTCCGGGCTGTGCCCCTGGAACATAGGCTGATTTTGCTATGCTTGTGCATAACTGCCGAACTGAGAGTTTATTTAGTACGCGATGGAACATGTTATTGATATATGTATAAAGGTTACACTTTATACATATTAATAATGTTGTTTTTGTGGTCTACTACTGGTACATATATTCCCTAAATAATCAGGGATCAATAACAGACCGATGAAGGGGTCTCCTGATATGTTACTTGCATACGTGCATGAGAACACGTCTATTTCTCTGTCTCACGAGCAGTTAGTCAAACAGTTTCAATAAGTCGTAAACTTTACTTGATAACGCGCCCAACGCACTGTGTTATCACATTATCAATCAGACAACTAATATTCTATGTTCTGTTATCCATTGAGTTATTAGGTATAAAGGTATTCCTCGATTATCTGCTTTTAACAACAAAATAGCTTTGGCTAGAGTGATGCTGCCAGCTGCTGTGATTGTGAGATCCTGGGATCGAGTCCGCGTTATATTCTTCTGTAACGGAAGCCTTGAGTTCGGAAGTTTGCCCTGTGATGTTATGAATGAATAATATTTGTCAATGTATAATTTTATTATCTTGTTGATACGTGTTAAGAAACGAATTTTTTCAGTTTACTTAATAAAACAAATGTAATAGCTTTATTTTTTCAATGAGAATATAATTCCAAGTATCACGCCCCGTGTAAGAAGATACAGCATCTTCACAACAACAGTTGGTATATTTTTAGTAAAAATTATGAATAAATAAAATAGTTATATTGTATTTTTAAGAAATTATGTTTTTTTATAGGCAGCGGGCTAAGCCACAGGTACCTACCAACCTACTTTAATAAAGACTGTGAAACAAAATATGTTTTTTTTTTCTCTGAGAAATTTTCTTCGTAACAGTGTGCGAGATTTATCACAATTATTTTGTGAATGCTTCGTCTCTTATTCTACCTACAGACAATAATTTGGCTAGTAGTAGCCAAATTATTGGCTACTAATAAGGCTCCATCGAATCGTATCGCCATGCAAAGAATGCCGTGTTATGTAAGCACGCCGTTTATTAAACTGTAATACCGTTCTTGTGCATTTGATTGTAAAATGCATTATGCTGAGTGATTGCAGTTTTGCGCGGATGTGACGCATATTTCCTCCATCTTAATTCTATTTTTATTTTTTGTTTTATTTTCACTTTTTAGGTATGCGTCATTTGTGTTGACGCCAACAAACGAATTTTCTTCATTTTCTTTCAAATGAGAGCGTGAATCAATTAGCCAAGTACGTAAAAAGTGTGTCATCGCATTTGTGTCTTCTCCCGTTATGATCGTTGGACTTTTGCAGGCAAAGTTAGCCTCTTCTTCGAGTATAGACTACGTCACTACTACGTAACTACGTCAGCCTACCTCAGTCAGCCTACCTTGTGGACTGTAGATATGTAGACCATTTTCTATTTTATTAAGTACCTGGTACTTGTCCGCAGGCCTACATTGTGAAAGCCAATTATTTTTAAAAGAGTAACCGTGAAGTCTATAAAATACCAATTGGAACCGTGCACCTAGCTTCTGACGTTTCATAAGTGCCCATGTAGGTTTATGTAACATAAAATATTTTTATTTTGACCATCAGCCTGCTACCATGCTGACTGTGCCGATACGTAAGATTCAAATTGATAGCTCAATATTTGTACCCACTGTAGTCATAAACGCCGAAAGGTACAGCTCGAGACGGTGCAGATCTCGTAATGATACTCATCGTGCATGAGTAGCGACGTTGATCGCGCCGCGCCCTGGTATCAGTATGTTTCCGTCGGGGGTGCCGACCTGCCGATAACTGTCCACAAGTCACACGAGACACAATGCAACGACTATAATATTGTAGGTACACCACTATCTTAGGAAGACCTATCCCAACTTGATCGAGTTATGCATGTGTATCAGCGCCCTATTATAGAATGTCCAGGTACATTGTTTGGACCTTATACAGGGTCAAATTAAATTAGCTAGCAAAACTCCACAGACGTGATGGGTATCAATATCTTAACACGATAAAACAGAAAAAAACGATTTTCGAAGCTCACATTTCAAGTACCTAAACTACAAAAAAAAAAACTCAAATATTTTTTCTTTTTTTTAGGATAGGATAAGGATACCATACAAGATAGCTACAACTTGTTCGCTATTACAGTGTTAAATATATTTAGATACACGGGTTCTATAAACAATTCCGCGCGAACATCGGATCATGGCTTTCACGATCAAAACGGTCGATACGTTTACAATCCGATTATCCGCTCGCGACAACATTACAAATAGTAGCTAGAACCTACTATGTTGGGTAATTTATAAGATCTGAAGGCCAATTATTATCGTATTTAAAAACGTTTAAAATCTAATCCCAATCTCATTTCAGCGACAATCAATGTCAAAAATGTATGTAAATTAGAGGTATTTTCGACAGACTGGGACTGAGATAAGAACTGCACCTCAGATCTACAATCTCGTGAAACAATAATTTATTTATATATTTTTTTGCACAGTTTAAAGACAAAGCGGTATTTTTTTTTCAGTTGACTCGCTCAGTGCTTTTCTGTTCTAACTTTTAATAAAGGAAGAAAGAACCACGGTCTACGAAAACAACGGACGAGTTTGATTCAACGAATAATTGCGAAATACTGGCTGGCATATTCGATAAGATTAGCAATATCTGAATTTAGAGGAAGTTTAGAAGCGGTAATAATTAATTAATAATTAAGTTCGTTGCACTAAAGAGCATACATTAACAGAACGGCTATCTTAGTGTCGGCATCGGCAATTAGTGGCCTTTTGATAGAGATGCACAAATGTCATCTCGCCAGGGTCGCTTGATACGCGGAGAATAGATAAGTATCGATTTATTTTTATGACGTAAAGATGATAGGGGTCAATGGCCACGGAATAATCATATTTAAATTGGCACCTCTTGATAGGAGTCTATTTTAAATTCCCGGTGGCAGGCTCATCGACGCGCAACCTGTTATCATGGGTTCAGTACATAGTTCTGGACCCATGCGTTGAAATTTTTCGTCAGTTATTAAACAAAAAATTTGCTGTTCCATACACTTTGACCGCGTCGATATTGCACCTTTGTATGAAAAAGCTTTTTTTTTTTTTTGATTTCCTACGAAAAATTTCTGTGGCACGGGATCTAGAATCGTGTGCTGAATTCATGGTTACAGTTTGCGCGTCGATGTCCCTGGCATCCTGTATAGTAAACTTAAGTTCACATGGACCGCGTAATGCGTCCGTCAGAAAGAGTGCCACAGTAAAAGCAGAATTGAAATTATTTATCAGCGTTATAAAAATCAATAAAACGCAGCAATAAACAATTATAATTATCTTAGGTCGACAATAAAGAACGGATGTCTCAACGTTGCCAACTGTGGCTGGATTTGATTGATTTATTACCTACCTGCTCGACTGGGAGTGGCAGTTACCAATAAGTACATTTTTACGACTTTTGCTGCAATTTCAAGTTTTCCACTGACCTCAAACTACTGAATTTGCTTATTATATATTATCATACATCATTCACATAACATCACGCCTGTGATCCCCGCAGGGTCAGGCAGAGAGCCACCTATAGTACACCCACATTGCGCCAGTTATGTTTAAGACCCGTGTAATAAGGGGCGAGCCTCAACCGGCACAGATCTAGACTCCTGGCTGCTACTGAGAAACTCCTGTTAGAAAAACACAATGACAGTTTGCCCGACCTGGAAATCGAACCCAAGACCTCGTGCTCAGCATTGCGCAGGCGATCACTACATCAACGAGGCAATGGTAACCATAACGATCGTACTAAATTTGTCAAGTCGTAAAAACCGTGTGAACAAGGGTTCGTCCTCACCTCAACTCCTAGAGCTTTGAGCAGCACGAGGCACCTCCAGGCCACGCCGCCCAGCAGGTACTTCCTGAGGATCTGTTCAGAAGACTGCGTGTTGATGCGCGTGAATAAACTCGCTGGACCCACTTTTTGCTCTTCAGGCTTTTGTTCTGCGGCTGCAGATAGTTAAAAGAGGCATCGTTAGTAGGAGAAAGGGCATGATTCGAATAATACTAGTTAGCTTAATTTTAATACTTAAAGTTAGAGTAAGCTGTGTGCAAAAGTTGTAGTAGACATGACGCCGCCTTCTCATAAATCCCGGTAATCATGAAAAGTTTTTTCGTTGCCGGAAACGTGTAGCTGGCAATATTAAAAACGGTTTGAGTCATAGAAATGTAAAAAATAGGAGAAGTGGCAAGGAGGCGTGTTTTTTTTTTTTTTTTGGGTGGGAAATCATCAAATGACCCCTCCCGCTCTGGGCAGAGCAGAAGGGAGCGTCAGACTTTTACTGACTAAAACCCACCCGTGTTCCTTCAGTTGCCTGTGCCAGGGGCTACGGTATCTCTTTCGAACAACCCGCAGCCCCGGCGGCATCGGCCCTAGCGGACCCCGTCAGTTCGTGCTGACAGCTCTTTCGAGGCGCGCGTGGAACACAACGCGCCGTCGCCCCGGGCCTGGTCCTTACCGGGCGTCGAGCTGCCCAAAGCTCGCCGCCCGCAAGCCCGCGCCTACGGTGGCCGGGAGTCGGCTGTTGACTCCCGTCCAGGGCGTCTCCTGCGGCGGCTAGGCGCGCGAGGGTGCAGAGATTGCCTCTCCCTCACGCGCTCCGCCTCCTCCTTCGCGAGCATTACTTCGCAGAAGGAGGTGACGGCCTCCCATTCACTCTCGCTCCGTACCATGGCCTGGATGAGGGCCGGACGCGAGAGGTCGCCGCCGCCGATCGCCGCCACGAGGACACGGCGGGGCCCCGCCCAAGCCGGGCATACCTCCACCGTATGCTCCACCGTGTCCTCCGGGCGATCCCCACAGTGGTGACACCCTGGCGTTTCCTCCCGCTTCATTTTAGGAACCTCCCGAAACAACCGTGTCCGGTGAGGACCTGCGTCAGGCGGAAGGTGAGGGCGCCGTGGCGCCTCTCTAGCCACTCCTCAAAGAGGGGACTTATCGCCGCAATTGTGGCGTACCTAAAGGAGGCGTGTCTGTGTCGTCGCGGCATGCCCGAAATGACCATGCACTAGGCAAATGGCCGTCTCCGCGAACTAGTGCGCTTTCGACCGTGATCGTGAAAAAATATAAGAATGCCATGTTGTTCAGGTGTTTCTTGTAAAAACCGAAGCCAAAACCAAAACTTCGTAAATCATGGAATCCCTTATCATTTAAAAATATAAGTATTTTACTATATTGAATTTTAAAATCATGAAAAACAACAAATTGTAAAATATTTCTTGCTTTCACTACATTAATTTTGTTTTTATATTTCGCAACGACTGTACTATGTTCGCAATCAATACATTGCTCCTTAACCACTGCCTAAGTATGTCACGAAGTGACTAGACAAGCAATGTAAAAATCACAAAACGATACTTTGCGGTGCATCGCATGGTACGGTGCGGCCAGCTAGTGATGTGGCTGTGCAGATCCACTAACGTAGGCCATCGACAACAATGTCAATTACCCAACGAATATATTGAAAATTTTACAATTTGTCAACCGTTTTAACCCAGTTGGAAGACCTAAAAAGATGACGTTTAAATCCGGTTGGAAGACCCCTGAGAAGATGTAATATGTATAATGTTAAAAAAAATATTTTCAATTTTTTTTTTTGCTATTTTTTATTGATTTATAATATAATATTTTCTGGACATATCGTTTTTTATTTATTTTATTTTCAGAACCCTAATTTTTTTTGTACTATTATAAATGGGAGAATCGATAACTTTCCGATTTCGTCAATCACTAGCGTATATGTAAAATTAATGGCAAAAAATTAAAGGTTTTGCACAGCACAAAGATAGCGACAGATGTTTTTATGTGAGTACGTTGTACGGTGCATGGTAAATGCACGCTATGTTTGATGATTTAAGGTTTATAATTGATTGTGTAGTACGTTCTGATTTCTGAATTTGCAAGTGTGTGCGCGACTTTTTATCTATTGCTTTTACTGAACTACATGTGTGTGGCGCGGTAGTGGGATCGTGATAACGACATGGAAGTCTGATACATTTTCAACTGCAGGGCATATCTCCTTCTATCCTATATTTATGGTTTGAGTGCAGCAACACAGTACGATGTTGCTGCAACAGTTTGTATCGGGGCCTTAGACTTATGCTAGCCAGTTGTTATGGAGCCAAAACGTCAAGAGAAAGAAAGAAAGAAAAATGCGTTTACAAGACTGAGTGGTATTAGTTAAGCCTTTACATGAGCCGGTGTCTGGGCATTTTTTCCTTCTTTGAATTCTATAGTACTGTAATATGTAATATACTTACACCCGACATCATTCTGTATCTCAATATTTGGCAGGATATTATCAGGGAGCGGCGCATGCGTGTCGAGGCACGGCAGCGGCACGGAGTAGTGCGTGTTGATGGATGACGTCACGCGGTGGATGCCGCACAGCAGCTCGCAGCCCACCAGCGTCACCACCCCACTCACTGGACTGATGTAGAACAAACAGGCAGGAACTTTAAAATAACGGAATCGACACGATGAACAAGACAATAACGTGGTTTCTCTTCTACAAGCCGAGTACTCGATTAATTTCCCATCGGCTAAAATGACGAACTTCATTAAAAACTTTCATCCCCTTTTTAATCCCTTTATGTGATACATTTTCAAAAATCCTTCCTTAGTGCTCACTTTCGTCATACAAGGAACTCTTGTGCATAATTTCATGCTTCTAGAACCAGCGGTTTAGGTTGTGTTGTCAGCTGTCAGTGAATTTAAGATTTTAATTAAGTAGATGGGAATCCGTCTTTTGCTAACTCTTTTGTTAGCTCTACGCACCTCCTGAGGTGCGGTGTGCCATTGTTTCATTTGATAAATAAAGATAATTAGATGCAATGCGAACGTGTGGTAAATCTAAATAGAGGTGCAGTCGCCGCGCTGCACCGCAGCGTGGTGTAATCCGAATCGAGTTTTATTTTGAATAACAGCAAACCATATTACCTAATATGATATGAATGCTACCAGTTAGATAAATATTATGAATGAATACCTTAAAGATATCTAGATTCACAAACTCGTATCGTGGGAATTTACTTCCAAACGCGAGCCAGACGGTGCGACACTTCCGCCAGACACAATAGATGTTTATCATTGATCGACCAACAAAGTGTTATCACTTCCTTACCAGAACTTGATCAACTCCTTGGGGTTGGCGCCGTCGTTGACACGGATCAGGAACTCGGCCAGGAACAGATCCAGCCATGTCGATTTCTGCAATTAGTATCTTTATTATGATCGGTTTATGGACAATCGCTTCTATACAGGGTGTAAAGAACCAACACCTCCAGTGGCTGCAGAATTACGTACTGTATTCATGGTAACAGTTTGCGCGTCGATGTGCTTTACAGCCTATTGCAATTTGGTATAAGTAAGATCGTACCACATGCTGACCTATCCACAATAGAACAAATATGATTGCCCTGGGTGGGACCCCCTCGCTGAGCTACATTGTACCAGGGCTTTTCTTGTTGATTGTCACTGAATTCTGGCTTTCCAGTTGCAGTGGTTCAAAATGGCGCGTGCTGGCTGTTCCACATTAAAAACAAACTGTGGTCATAGTCAAACTCTCTTGTTCCTTCGTATCATGCACTGGATACAATTTTCGATGACGAACCGCTTTTGTTTCTGCTAACTTGCAAAGGAGAATAGCGTGAAGTTGTATGCAATAGATCATTTGAGTGTAGCCAGTTGAGCGTGACCGCGAGTCAATTGGATAATAGCTCGGCCGCTTTCGTATTTCGTGGCCTACGAGCTATGAGCTACAATTGCATTAACTCGTAATATGTATTCGCGAGTTTAACGATCTAACTGTACCAATGCAGTTTAAAAAACTATTTAGTTTATTTGCCTTCGGAAGAAATAGAGCTGTGAAGGGAAAGATAATATTAAACATCATAGGCGTTGATCAAAGGGCAAACATTGTTGACCCTTGTTTTTGGGTTTTCTAGGGTCCATCAAAGTAGCTTCCACGAGTAACGGTAGCTTGAATGTATTTTACGATGTACTCTGGGCAGACAGCCCTGTTGTCACCTATATCTGACTGGACAATATTTATATTATAGGTACCCTATTCTGACAAAATTCGTACACACTGATACAAGAAAAAAGCAGTTTGATTTTATCATATGTTTCCGACCCCCTGTCCTACCAAGTGTGCCGTCGCTATATAATCTACCAAGGCCATAGAGTAGCCTTAGCGGTATAGGTTCAATGACCGTTGGAAAGAGCAAGTTTTCGAGTGGCTTTTCCTCAAATTATAATATATCGCAGACAAATGCCAGGTGGCATGTAATTATCGAGGGCCACGTCTAGCAATGGATTGCTTTAAGTGAATGACGGTAATTCGCTAAGGGAGTATCCACCATGTCTCCCAAGGGACGCCGACTGTGTCTTTAAGGCATGTAAGTGGAGTGGCTTAAGCCCACTTCTCTATATCTGATGATTAAAACCTTACCTCATAAGTGCCAGTCTCCGCTTTGAAAAAGTGATCCCAGTAGATTTTGAGAGTGTCGATGTCCTCCTCCGCCGCCATTCGCGCTGTTTTCCGACCTATGACACGGTGATAATGATCAATCTATGACGATTGAGCGAAGCCATACATAAGCTTTAGCCTCCGGTCAGATCGTGCGATCGATTCACGAGCATTATGAATACAAATATCTATCTATATATCTTCAACCGGATTTTTAGGCGGGAAAAGCCTTGCTCCTGATACCACGATTACAAGTTCGTTTTCCCGCAAAAATTGTTGAAGATAATGTTGATGATGAATTAGGGTCTCACGTGTTATGTGAAGATGCTCAATGATGAAATTTTATTAAAACTTTCATCACCTAAGGGTGATGAAAGTTTTAAAATAATAGTGTGTCTGTGTAGTAGTAGGTATGGGGTAACCTCCAGCCAGCTTTGAAATTAAGACTAATTATTATTACCTATTGAACTTATTTAATCTTCGTTTCAGTTTTATAACTTCTGAAACTTTATCAAGGGTCAACTAGATTAAAAGTGTGCTTATGGTTTTATGTGTTGCACTTTTCCATTACCTACCTATTAGGAAGCTACCTACCACCTTTTTAACACTTCAACTCAATTATTACCCCTCAGGACACAAAATAGTCATATTGAATCCTTTCACTGTAAATCCAAGAATCAACACTGTCCCAACACTGTGTGTCCACATTCGCGTACAATACGTAAGTACATAGTGACCGTCGAGTATTGACTGACGACTGACTACAGAATCCTTATCAGTGCGGTCACTTAATGTATAGGAGACGAGAAGGATTGATAACAGCTACAGTTGTCGTACGATATAAGTTTATCTGTCGCGAGATTCACTTGTAGTTCACGATGTACAAGTAATTATGTTAAACAAACGTTACGAATCTAATCAGAACTGATAAGTTTGGTAAAAAGCTTCTGTTTGATACAGTGTCTTGATAGTTCACTGACTGACTCGAGATAGTGACTGGAATTGTACGGTTTTGTATCAGTTGTGTTTGCTTTTGTGTATGACACTGTTTTCATTGTTTTTGATACGTAGGGCCGTTAGTATTAAACAGGAGTCATTTTAACCCAAGATTGTTGCTCTTTTAGTAAAGCGGAATAAGCGTATACCTAATGTTCGCACGGGTGAGACACCACAACCACAACCTACAACTCGTAAGTCGGGCCCGATACAACTGAGACACCACTCTTTTGGTGAATATCGAAATTTCGAATTAAGAATTTAAAGGACTTCTAAGTATAAGTTCTAAATAACTATTATATGTATACCTATAACATAGTTGCTAGTTAACAAGGGGTCAATTGAGGATAGTTCAGTGATGAATGATGAACATAATTCATTGGTCTTAATTGGCTGATGCCAATAGTGCAACCCATGGTTACAATAGGTTTTTTCTGCTACTCTAACAAGGTATACCTATAAATGGCTGTCATGTGATTCCTACTTACATATGAAAACGACTAGCGTTTGAGAGTGAATTAATTTATTGAAGCAACTACACTGACACAATAACCAATGCATTTACAAAGTGCAGTCATACATACTGCAACCCATTGTCTAATACCAACATTATCATCATGATATCAGCCAGATGTCCTCAATCCTCATTGTTTATTTTTAAACACAAATTAATACTTTGGGATGCAGTCATCTTACTCTAACGACTTTCTAAACCTTAGACCATTAACTATTACTTGCTATTACCTTGGAACTGATTATTAATAGCTTGTATTTAATCGAACCTCAAATAAATTTGCTTTCCTAAAAATATTATAAAACACTATATTAAATTCAGTTGTGCCAGCGACACCGAGAAGATGAAGAACACTATATTTAATAAAATTCAAAATGAGATTCGATATAATGATTGCCCCTCTTGTTGTAAACCTCTAATAATTCCCATTTTAAGGTCTTAAAAATACTAAATAGTCAAGTAACTGCCACCAACTGCAAGAAAAGGCCAGAGGGGCAACTGTTGTAATTTTAAGAATTTTTGCAGTTTGATCTGTCTCAATCTGTCAAAAATACCTCTAAAACCCATACATTTTCGAGAAGTTTTTGACATTGATTGTCGCTGAGATTGCAACTATATTTTGAAAGTTTTTCATTACTAACGTGAAAATTTAAAACAATGTTTATCATTATGAGGTCAATTAGTTTTTAGAGGATCAGTTAAATCTTTTTTTTAGGCTAAAAATAGAGGGAGCCAAGCCAATTATGTTTTAAAAGTATCTCAATTATAGTAAGCACATAGAATATTGAATGGAATAATGAGATAAAACACAACATTACACAATTATTGTTATCTGTGTAATAATAGACTCATTAACAATTGAATTGGCCTGTAGTCTGCGGATTTGTGTTACAATGAAATAAATAACACCAACACACAGAGAGACTGATAACAGCAGCGGGAAAGTTTTGATTGTGGCAGAAACTAATTTATAAGTGATTTATGTATAGTTCTGCAAAATGTTTTGCTGTTGTTTTACAGTGCAGTTATTTATTCAAAATAAAATAAAAAATTATTTATTCAAATTAGGCTGATATTCAAAATTTCTTAAGACAGTCTCCTAATTCACCCTTCAGGACTTTCTAGTGTTTTATATTGTAAGATATGGCAGAACAAGCTCCCTAGAGCGCATATTTTCTTCTTGGCTGATAAATAGATGGTTACAAAAAAAATAAAATAAATATATAAATACTTGAACAAGGGAAGGGAGTTTTTCGAATTTTGAATAAGTTTTATGAACTCAATACAGGGTGGAAGGGACATCGACGCGCACACTGTAACCATGGATTCAAACCAACGAAAAATTTCGACACTATGGGGTCTAAACTCATGTGCTGAATCCATGGTTACAGTTTGCGCGTCAATGTCCCTGCCACCCTGTATATTTTTGGTATTGCATTCAGCAAAACCAAAAATAGAAGAAAATCTACAATTTTATTTATTAGACAACATACATGGGATTGTAGCAAAATAACTACTTGACACTAAGAAGTACATGATACAAGTGCTACAGGAAATGATTATAATTTTATTTATAAATCATTATTATTGAATAGTTATAAATTGATGGGGATTTTCCTGAAATATAAAAACTAGGTAAAATTATTATCTGGTTACTGCCACCCTGATTTATCCCAGCTGCTGCTAGTTTATTGGTGATTAAGTTTTAATAGTAAGAATGCTTAAGGCACTTTATTTGTTCATTTTCAGTATTTGTTTTGTGGATGAAATTTACAAATGTTTTAATTATATAAATAATTATAGATAGGTAGGTACTAAATTACTTGCTTCCCATCAAACACTTTCCAGTAATATCATAATCAAAATAGACAAAGATAATTTGTTTACTCATTGTTCATTGGTTTGTTTACTCATTAAAATATTGTTGCCAAAATATGCTTGTAGAGTTAGGCAAACGTTAATAAACATTGAAGTATTCACTTATAGAACTTTTAAATTATTATTTCAACACCGTTTAGAGCAAACGTTACACATTTCATTAGTTCACTGGCTTGTATAAATTATACTTAGTGAAATACTCAAATTATTAGCGTTACCTTACTCATTATAAATTTTAATAAATTCAGCTATGTAATGTTTATTTTGGTAAGAAGATCTCCAATGAGATTCTAAGAATTACATGAAACCAATCGTTCATGAGCAAACACTGTAAATGACTAATTCAACAATTTTACAATAGTTAGAATAGATAAACAGATAAATAAAATATTCAGGTATAGAATAGCAAAGTCGTATATGAATGAACACTCACATCAAACACCTGCTCAAAATTACGAATCTGCTTACAGTTTGATTACAAAAAAACTGGCGAATATCAAATTATAGTTATTATCTATTCTAAAAGTTAATTCATTGATAATAACTTCGAAAAAATAATATTTGCGGGTCAAACAACCTCGCTCTGGGGTAAAACTTTTTGACAACTTTGGCTATTGACTTTGACACTTTGACAGTTGCAGTGATGTTCTCATCAGCTGTTAACTAAATTGAAACGATGACATTTCCTGGAATAAATAGTCTGTAAAATAATAATCTCCATTTAAAATATAAAATATTACCAATAGTTAGCGCATTTAAATTTTCAATGGTCTTTTTCCTATTCAAAAACGTTACAGCATCGACATAATTTATATATTCCGAAATAAAATGATTAGATAGTAAAAATAATAAGCTTACTTATGAAAATTTACGGCACGGTTACCGCAGTGGCTAAGCGATTGACTGCTGCGCTGCGTGTCGCGGGTTCGATTCCTGCACGGAACAAATATTTGTATTGCCTACAGGTAGTTGTCCCGGGTCTGACTGTTTGTGTATGTGAGTTTAAATGTTTGTAAGCGCACCCACGATACAGGAGTAATTCCTAGTGTGGGGCAACGTTTAAAAAAAAAGAAAACTGTCGGTAGTGCCTTCAGGATGGAATTTGGTGTGGACAAATGTGCAGTCATGCATGTAAAGGGGAGGGAGATTAAGGAATCCGAGGGAATTCCACTTTCGGATTCCATACACCTTAGATCCCTCTCCTCATCCGAAAGCTATAAGTTTTTGGAAGTCGGAAGCGTTAGGCATCAGCGATGTTAACATGAAGCAATCGTTGAAGGAGCGCTTCTTTTGTCGCCTGAAGAAGGTATTTATTAGTCTTCTTTCGAGCGGAAATAATGTGCGCGCCTTCAACGGTTGGGTCATGCCGGTTTTAATGTACTCTTTCGGCATACTCAAATGGACTCAGACTGAACTCGACGCCCTGGATAGCAGGGACCGCAAACTGGATGCATCACCCACGATCATCGGTAATAAGAATGTATATCCCGCGGAAGTGTGGGGGTCGAGGCTTTTTAAATGACATCACAACCGCGAGGTGTGCAGTCTCAGGGAATATTTTTTTAAAGCTGAAGTGTATATGGACCGTTATGTGGTCGCAGTGGACAAGGGGTTCACCCCGCTCTCCATGGCGAAAGAGAACTGGCGCAAACCTGTAGTGCTTACTACCGATGATCGGAAGAACGTATGGCAAAGAAAGAAGCTCCACGGGCGCTTCTATCGGGCTCTTCACGAGCCCGGTGTAGATTTCCGTCCGTATCCTGGCTACGTTTTGGTGACCTTTTCGGGGAAACTGAAGGTTTCGTCTGTGCAATTATGGACGAAGTTATCTAGTATTTTTGACGAATACCTACCGGAGACATATATATTATGAAGGACGGGACGGTTGACGTGTGTCGGGCATGTCACCGTCCGGGTAAAACTATCAGACATATTATCTCTGGTTACCGGTACCGTATAACAAGTATGTGCCCGACCCAGTTCTTGAAAATGACCATGTCACGTTGTACTGGGATCGGTCTATCATTACTGACAGGACTATTGTCACCAATAAGCCTGATGTAGTGGTGATAGATCGATGAGCGCCCCGCACAATGATTGTCGATGTTACCATTCCACATGACGGGTACGGACGGTCGACGACATCGCGGCCCGCCTCAGTTGCGATGTCGCCCAAGCGGCACCACAACCTACCCGCCGGCCGCTACGTCGTCGGCTCAGTGGCAAAGCCCTGACGAGCGGCCCCTCCTGTTGTTCCTCTTGGCATCACCGTGGTTCTCCAAGCCACGGCTACTGAGCCCCCCCGCCTCGTAAATGCGGGAACCCACCGGGGGGGGAGGGAACCCACCGGGGGAGTCCTTTTTGTTTTTTGTCGCTGGGAAATGCATTACTCATCCCCGCTCGGAACGAGACGGGGTATGTGGGACTCCTGTCGGAATGACACCGACAGTATTCCCACTAAAACTCAGCGGTGCACCCACATCCCCGTGATGGGAGGGCCGTGGGAAACCGGCTCAGCCTTTACGTCCACAACCCTCCCGGCGCACGCCCACCTAGCTGGCGGGCCCCGCATGGCCCCCACGCTTGGGGGGCTACGTCCGCAGAGGATAGGGAGAGCAGCCAACGTCATACCGACACTCCTCTTCCCCTGCGGCCCCACCACGTCCGCCATCAGACGGTGGCGACCCCGTCAAGGCCGCGGAAGGTAGGGAGAGCGGCGCACCGCAATACCGGCACTCCTCTCCCGCCGCAGCCTCCAACCCTCAGCCGCGATGTCTCGCGTACGACGTCGCGGCCAACCTCAGTTGCGATGTTGCCCAAGCGGCACCGCAACCTACCCGCCAGCCGCTACGTCGTCGGCTTAGTGGCAAAGCCTTGACGAGCGGCCCCTCCTCGGGTTTCTCTTGCATGACATCGGTGGATCACTATTTTTTATATTTATTAATGTTTTTTTTTATACTAAATTTTTATATTTAAAAATGTAATAAGATAAGATAAGTGGGTAAATAAATAAACGACATAATAATAACCGAGGCTTATCATTTCCATGTGGCAATCATTTTCTAAACGTCACATCGCTTGTCAGCTGTCAATCTGACTGTTAACATCTGTCATTGAAAACATAAAACGCGAGAAACTGGCGAGAAACGGGTGATTTGATTCGCGCTTAGAATAGGAAGTGTGTTCGACACAAATCTTGAAGCTTGGTTATAAAACGCATAGTTCCATCATGTGGGAACAGATCATAGAATATTTGAAAGATCCACTATTAGTGATTAAAGTGCAAAACTTTTTCGGTGTTACTTACAAAAGTAATGAAAGCACGAAACAAATTGAATCTGAAGTGATACATTCAGATAGAGTGGAGCGTGTGATCGAGGAGTCTGACATCAAGCAGCATAAGAGGATTCCTAGTAACATATCGAGTAGTTCTCAGTCGTCGTACGACACGGATAGCTCTGGTGACAGCGGCGGAAAGGATGCGGTGGAGTGCAGTATAAACAACAAGTTCTGGTACTACCTTTTCGTGCTGGGCACGGAGCTGGGCGACGAGATCTTCTACGCGACGTTTATACCCTTCTGGTTCTGGAACATAGATGGAGCAGTCGGCCGCAGAGTGGTGCTGGTCTGGACTGTATGCATGTATATTGGTGAGTTTATTAATTCATAGTTAGTTAAATATTAATAGTTTACCCTGAAGACATTATGTGTGATGTTTCTTATTAAACTGGTGTTTGATAGCCTCTGTGCAAGTAATAAGGAAAAGAAATACTGAGACATACCCAGCCAGTTGCCCAGTAAATATCTTTTATTTTTTTTATAATATAAAAGTAAGTACTTTTTTGTATTAATAGATTTTGACTAGGACCTTGGCAGTCTACAGTCTTTTATTTATTTTAAAACCCATACACTATCATCACAGGCTTATCTAATACAATAGTGTGGTTATAGTTATAATAGCTTACAATTAGACTTGCAATTATATATTATTACATATAAACCAAAAGTAATTTTACAAAATGCGGCCCGTGTGAACTGTCTTAACTTCACATGGGTTGTGTATTAACATTCTTTGGTTGAGTTAGTAATAAATATTGTAAACAACAAAAATATTCTGTACACTAATCAGAGAAAAATTTATTAGAATTTCTAAAGTTCTAGTAACTATACTTGTATTTTTATCAATAATTAACCTATGATGAACTCAATTAAATTCTTTAAATAATTGCTAAATTTTGAAATAAAACATTTGTTGCAGCTATTTAAATGAACAAGTATACAGTTTTTATTAGGTTCAATTGAATGCTACCTCAGGGGTAATTAATGCAATCTACTAGTTGTCACCTCCCGCATTCAAAATCGTCATGGCACATGAATAGTTCTAAACATTGTATTATTTATTATCCCTTCTGCAGAGCATAGAAACCTGATCTTACCCAATGAGTAATGCAAACAATCACATTATGATGGAATGTTTGATAATATCAGTGAGCAAACACTTGACAGTCACAACGCATGCATACATAAGCATCCACTTATGTACACCCATATCTGTACAGGAGCTTCAATTTATGCTAGGACATGAATGATACTGAGTCTACAATCCAGGATGAAAATAACCCTATGTCCTTCTACAAGTCATGGTCTACCCATGAACCAAATTTCATCCAGATCCATTCTGCCGTTTTATTGTGAATGTGAAGCAAACAAACAAACTTACTTTTGCATTTATAATATTAGTTAGGAATTTAGGATTGTTTTCCAGATAGATAAATACATATTACCAATAATTGTATTGTATGGTTGTTATTGCTTAATCACCCTAAGGTTGAATGTCACTTACATGTCTTAGAACAACAAGGTCCATTTTGCTTTCAAGATCATGTGACAGATCAACCTTAGTAAAGTTTTAATTTACTGAGAATTGATGTCAAATTCAATTGTTTACCCGTAAATAAATTACGAGGTCCACTATACACTAAGAGGAAATACAGTATTAAGTTTCAGCAGACCAGTTGCATTATTAATTATTTCTAATAATGTTGGTGTCAGTTGGTGCAATAATCACTATACATACCGTAGGTACATATAGGTAGACATGTATGCTGATTTTAAAAGTATCAATAAGTCTGTGTTGAGACTTGAGATAAACTTGTTATCATGTCATCCATTGCTGTTTATGATAATGTTCTGTTTTACTGAGAAAATAGTATGAAAACAAAAACTGAAAGTACTACTTACTGTTCAGCTATAGCAAGCCATTATGTATTGCAGTGATATATGTCTAGTTATAATATATGATATATGTCTAGGTATAATACTTATCATTATCCTGTTCTATAAATGCATGTTATGTTATGTGACATCATTCTAGACATACCCACATTTGCAAGGCATGGCTGTAATACATATGGTCTATTATGATGTCATATGGCCATGAACTTCAAAATATTGAAATTACTATACTATCTTGATATGTTGTTGTTAGGCACAACAACATATCAAGCTATACATTTCCAATATAAAGCGACTTCTCATTGTACAAAAAGCCTATACAATTGGACGTCAGGTAAAACTGGAAATGTATAGCTTGATATTGTTGTATTGAAAATGTATAGCTTCATATTGCCATTGTGGGTAAAACTTAAGATATAAATGTAGAAATTTACACATAAATGCTAGGCTTGGGAAAAGTCATAAAATACACTAGTACATACAACACGACAATACTGTACCTCATGTTCAAACTCACCATATTAGATTCTTTGAACACATTACTTAATTTTAAAATCAGGAATTTAAAAGTAGAAAATAAATTATAAGTATAAATATTGCATAAAAAAACCCCAGACAACGTGAAACCCTATAAAAAGAAAAAAATAACCTTGAAATTATGACCCTACGTAAGTACGTATGAAATTTTTTGATTAAATGTTGTCCCGTCGGGGGACCGCTCTAATTATTAGCCAAACGTTCTGTTAAAGTTTAAAATAGTAGCGGTCCCCCGACAGGACAATATTTAATAAAAAAAAATCATACGTACTTACGTAGGGTCATAATTTCAAGGTTATTTTTTTCTTTTTATAGGGTTTCACGTTGTCGCGGGTTTTTTAAATTGTTAATTTAATTTTTTATTTCATGCCTTTGGTAGGGACTCCTTGTTGTTTCATTTCTTTTATTTTCTCGCGTTTTAAGATTCAGGTAATTTGGTATCTAATCAGGTTTTTTGTAATTCGCCATTTTGTGGTAGTGTATAGTATTCTACTAGTCAAGCCCTTTCATTTGATACCCATATTGAGGGAGTTGTGAAAAAATATGTAATCCGCCATTTTGTGGCGGCGGCCATCTTGGACCGATTTTCATCAAACAGAGCTAAGAACACTCCCGACAAATTCACCTTTCAAACAAAAAAAAACAAAATTAAAATCGGTTCATCCGTTCGGGAGCTACGATGCCACAGACAGACATACACACACACACACACACACACACACACACACACACACACACACACACACACACACACACACACACACACACACACACACACACACACACACACACACACACACACACATACACACACACACAGAGAGAGAGAGAGAGAGAGAGAGAGAGAGAGAGAGAGAGAGAGAGAGAGAGACGTCAAACTTATAATACCCCGTCGTTTTTGCGTCGGGGGTTAAAAATTATCATAAATCATTTATGTTATTCCAATAGGTTTTTACCATTTCTTCGATAATATATCAAATGTTAATACCTATTCAAATTCATTGCAGGCTATTTTTACAAGAAAAACATGAGTAAAAAATATACTGATTTAATTTTTTGCTTAGCTTTTCTGAATAAGATTAGTACCTATAGTTAAAGTATTCACTTTTAGATTACTATTGAATTTTTTGTCTACATAAAACAAGGCCGTACGAGTTAGTAACATGGCATTGACATTCTTGTCCATTCAATGACTATTGTATTGTTTATTAAGAACAATAAAACTTGTAAATCAGATAGATGCATTATTTGAATTCTCAGTCAAAAATAATAATGTGAAATTCCTACTGCCTATGCAGCATCTTTATGCTGTTGACGAAGTTCTAAGTTGAGCTTCACAATTACTGACAAATGCTTGCACTAACTGGACAGGTCCACTTAAATCTGTGTGGTTCTTTCCTCAAAAGACCATTTCAAAAACTAAGTTCTAAGTTGTTTAACATGGTCCTCACATGATCTCACCATGATTATGTCTAGCCTTTAAAATAGACTTTAACCCCTGAATTCGTTTCGCCATTTCTTCTCAGGGGTAGTCAGATAAGAAATTTCGACTCCGTCTAACAATTTTTTTTTTTATAAGTTTTGTAAAAGTGATTCCTATATCTTACAATAATATTTACAGAATAAACAATTTCATTTAATTTCAGTCAAGTAATAAACAAATAGGTCTTATGGATTCATCAGTACATAAACCATTGACTTGACTGTCCCATTCAGAATCAGTGGGTCATGTCGTGTGTAGGTGTGGCGAGTTATGGCAAATTATAAAAGTTTATGTAATGTGTACTAGGTTAAGGTTTCTATGGGTCTATGCCACCCGAAATAAAGTTATTATTATTATTATTAAACCCACCTTGGTTGACTGGTAGCGAATGCCTAAGGCATTAAGTCCGCCTTTGTACGTTTTTTGTGTGCGAAAAGTTTAAATAAATAAATACAAAGCAACTATACAGAACATTTGCTTTGTATTTATTTATTTAAACTAGTAGGGTAGTTATATTTTTACGAAACAGTAGGTATAGCTAGTAACAAAAAACTTTTTCCAAAAAAAAACAACTGGCTTCCAAAAAAAAACACTGAAAAGAGAAAAATAACTTTAATTTCGGAAGTCGGTGTCAAAAAACGAAAATGCGCAACCAGCGACACCGACTTCGGAAATTAAAGTTATTTTTCTCTTTTCAGTGTTTTTTTTGGAAGTCGGTTGTTTTTTTTTTGTAAAAACGTTTTTATTTTTCACGTTTTAGTTGTACCTACCGCACACAAATTCGTATATACTTACAAGATTAGAGGTACCCCAATAACAACTTTGACAGAAATGAGGGTGTACCGTGGTATACTGAACACATCTGCGTACCCCTTTATAGGGTACAGGCGTGACGTTATATTGTGTGATGGCATAAACAATACATACATAAGCGATAGCAGCAATAGCCGTTGATTTGCTGGCATTTATTGAAGAGTTCCGTTGTCTGTCTCCGAAACTCACCATCAGATCTTGTCGAAATTTCAATGGGACCATTTGGAAAATATACCCCTTCCAACAAAAAAAGAATTTTTCAAAACGGTTGGCAAGCGACAGAGTTATGCGCGAACAAACATTAAAAAAAAACAATCGAATTGAGAACCTCCTCCTTTTTTAGAAGTCGGTTAAAAATTACCGCTGAAAATGCTAAGACGTACCGCATGTATACTATAATGGCTGTAGATGAGTCTCGCGAGGCGGCAACCTATGGTAGAAAACCACCAGATAATGTTATTCCTAAAGACATTAATAACTGCGATGGTTTCTTATCAGTTATCAAGTCGGGTATTGAATCTCGAGTCATGTTAAGGGGTAATATTTCTGTATCCGATGGGCTCGTGAATGGTGCCATGGGCCTTATTAAGAGTATTAAATGGCCTGCCCTACGAAGAGACCAACTGGAGGAAGGTGAGTTGCCTGAATCTGCCCATATTAAATTTGATGACCCATCTTTAGGCCAACGCTTAAAAGATGAAGACGGGTGCGTAGCAATCTCCCCTGTTTGCACAACATTCCAAGCGCAAAGAGGATATGGAGATGTCGAACGTGGATTGCTGCCGCTCATTTTAAGCTGGGCCGTGACTGTCTACAAACTTCAGGGCACAACCCTAGATAAAGCGGTGATCGATTTGGGCAAGAAGAACTTTGCAAAAGGGCAAATATATGTAGCCCTTAGTCGTGTCAAAACTTTAGACGGTATCGCCTTATGCGATTTGGATGCAAATAAGCTTTTAAATCGACCCCACGATGAGAAAGCTTTAACAGAAATGGCCCGGTTGCGTAATCTTTCCAACAACTAGGTTGGTTTTAAGAATATTTTATGACTAGCTTTCCGCCCCGCAGTCACCCGCGGAAACTTCGTTTTCCCGTTATTTCCTATCCCGTTGGTATTTCGTTAAATCCTGACTTAGTGTGTTCTATATGGAATGCCCATGCCAAGTCGATTTCCCTTTTTTGTTATTATTAATTTTATTTTTCTTAATTTTTAATGTCGTAGATGGACAAGGATTACAATTATATACATACACAACGCATCTACAACTGTAAAAAAAATGTAGATGTAACAATGATAAATTACACCTTTACTGTATTATTGTTACAATTTAAAAGCGCCCTTAAAAGCGAACTGGCGTAATGTTATGTTATGGTATGGCGTAAACTATGCATACCCAAACAATCGCAGCAATCGCGAGACATGTGCTGTCGTTTTTTGAAGATTTCTATCGTCTGTGGTTAGTCCTTCACCTCCTGACCTGATGATCACGAGACCAAAATGGCAAACGCCCTTTCAAACATCAAAAAAATAATTTACTAAATCAGTCGATGCCTACTCCTTACTGTTAAGGAGTTGTACCTTCCATCATCAGCTCAGCTACATGAGATGATGATTACCATACGCAAGTACTTAAATTACTTCATAAGATTTGCGAAAAACGATGTGTGGGCCCATACAATTTGAGGGTTGCCCTCGATTTCTCCAGGATCCAATCATCAGATCCTGACTTGGTGACTATGGGACCACTTCAGAAGTATCTCCTTTCGAACAAAAAAAGAATTTTTTAAAATCGGTCCACAATTGGCGGAGTAATCGCGTAACAAACACACAAAAAAAAAACATACCGTCGAATTGAGAACCTCCTCCTTTTTTGAAGTCGGTTAAAAATATGGACAAAATACTTAGTCTGAAATAAACATTTAGTTATTAAAAAAAAATTTGTACTAATAAGCGGCGCGCACTGTGGACGCGTTTTCGTACGAATTTTACAGCGGCGAATTATTAGCTTGAAGACACGATACAGATTATTCATCGCGCTCTAAACAGGACTTGACGAATGCCATATCACTGGAACCTGTGACCGGAGCATTACCTTTTTAACGGAGAAAAACGTAGTCAGTGTGCACACTCAATTCGTACGACTACGATCATACGTGGTCCTATTTATTTATTTTTACTTTAACATAAAAACGGCCCTTGGCCAATTACATTAGTTAAAGATATACAAATTTACAATAAAAATATACTATAAAAAAGAACAGACGTATTACATAAATTACTAACAATAAATTAAATACTATTATTTTCACAAAAATGCAGGCACATTACCATTAAGTCAACAAACTTGTCTGCGAATAAATCGCAGTCGGTTGGCTTCCACAAGCTTATTTAACGCGGTCAATACGCGCAGTACGGGAGACGCAGCACGGGCTGCAGTCCGGCGCGACGGGAAGCTTAGCAGCTGATGCTTTCTGCTACGGAGATAATTATCCGGTGTGTGGAGTCGAATCAGCTCATTATGGATGTCAGGAGCATCCGTTATCCCTCTGCAAATTTTAAGCATTACGCCTACCTGGTCGCATGCCCTTCTGGTCTCGAGCATATGATATCCCAGACATCCTAGGAGGAACTTGGTAGGATATAGATGGGGATAATAACCGCGAGTTCTCCTGTAGAGAAACCGCAGGAATGCTTTTTGCACTTTCTCAAGAAGAAGCGCATACTTTGCTTCATGCGGATTCCATACAGAAGAACTAGCTTCTAGCTTGGTCCGGACAAGTGTGCTGTACAAAAGCCTTATTACTTGCTCGTTGCGAAAGTCACGAGCATTGCGGAGAACAAATCCTAGTCTTTTAAATGATTCTTTGGCGACAGCAGTGACGTGGTCATGAAAAGTAAGCTTCTGGTCAAATGTGACACCCAAGTTCTTCATGTTGGTTGATCTAGTTATTTTAGTACCATTTAATTTGTATTCGAAATCAATTGGGTGTAGCATTCGACCAAAAGTCATTACATAGCATTTGGACACATTGAATTCCATTTTATTCTGAACTCCCCATTCTTATATTGCATTTATATCATTTTGTATAGCTTCGCAATCCGATACTTGCCGACAACACTATAAAGTTTGAGGTCATCTGCGTACAAAAGGCACTCAGCAAATTTTGTAGAGGATGGCAGGTCATTGACCATCAGCAGGAATAGTAGAGGCCCGAGAATCGATCCCTGACTTACGCCAGAGCGTGTGTGGTAGGGACGAGATACGTAGATACCCAGTCTTACGCCTATCTTAGTCCTATGTGCGCGCGGCCTTCGCCATAGGATTAGGCCTTTTTTAGAATTCAGTTAAGTATCTTTACGTCATCACTGATTCATTCAGATTTAAGACAGATAATAAATGTGTGAGTAAAACACAAAATTAATACACAGCCAAATCATACATGTTACTAGCCTGAAATAAAATTATATGATGATATCACGATTGATGCAGATGGCTCATGTCGATGTAATAATATAATGTTCTTATAATTTAATACACGTGATTATCAAAAAGATATGGGATAACTAATCTGTCAGACAGTTAGAATAGAATGTGAGATAAGCGATATCATAGTTTTTGGGCTTAAGTTAGAATCTCATATTATAATATGAAATATGATTAACATTTCATTAAAATTACTGCGGCACTAACCATATCTGTAATCGCTGATTTCTCTTCGCCGACTTATCTGAGATTGCAACTCAATGATTTCTCATTTCAATATTTAATAGAAAAGCCTTGACTTCTAAACTAGTATTTGTTTCAGAATAATTTAATAGATTTTCTTTATATTACATAACAAAGTAAGTAGGCACAACGTTCATACATAAACACTTGGCGTCGCTTGGGGGAGGCTTATGTCCAGCAGTGGACGACTTTCGGCTGAAATGATGATGATGATGATATACACTTAAAACTACACAGAGTGCTACTTGCTACAAGTATTTGTAGCAAGTAGCACTCTGTTCATTAGTAATACAAAGTACCCATAAAGTGAGTACTATACTAACATCATAATATTTACAAGACATCACGCCTGCATTCCTGGAAGTACTCGACAGAGGTGTATTAGTAAACTCACGTTTGGCCAGTTGTGTTTATGTTGTATGTAATAGAGGGCGTGTTGTCATAAACTAGACATTGTTACTGTGTCTGAGCTGCAACTGAGAATGTTGTGTGCAGCAACTAAATGACGATGCAATACCTAACTTCTTTATTAAAACAAGATGCTTTCCGATTCCAGGTCAAGGCTTCAAAGACATAATTCGCTGGCCTCGTCCCGGCTACCCGGTTAAGAAGCTGCAAACGAAATGGGCGGTGGAGTACGGCATGCCGTCGACACACGCCATGGTGGGAGTGTCCATACCGTTCTCTGTTCTGCTGTACACCATGGACAGGTACCAGTACCCCATTCACTGGGGGCTGATCATCGCTGTCTCGTGGTGCACGCTTATCTGTGTCAGCAGGATCTATTTGGGGATGCATAGCGTGTTGGTAAGGTTTTATTTTACTTTTTATTGTCGATTATTCATACTGCTGATGATTTTGTTCTTAAAGTTGTTATAAGTTGTTTGTTCTTTACAAGTAAATTGTAGTGGCCCAGTGGCAACAACCCCGACTTACGAGTTATACATAGGTCGTGGGTTCGAACCCAGACAGGGGCGCTTTACTTTGTGTAAATAATTTTATCACCACTGCTCTCAAAGCGGTGAAGGAAAACACCGTGAGCAAACCGGCATGTCATAGAACAAAACATTCGAACACATGTGACATCTACCGGGTTGGTAGATGTCCTTTTGGTCCATTGGGCCCGCGTGGCAGATTATAGCCCACTCCCTTTCGAAGAGAGGAGGCCTGTGCCCCAGCTGTGGGAACATTATGGGATGATTATTATTTTTTAAATTTATTTATGCAAGTAAATATTGTGAATTGCTTACAAACTAAATAGTTGATAATGCATACAAAACTTTTCTTTTAAAGTGCAACGGACTGGTGAGTTATTCAATGTGAGTTTTTTGCGCGTGCGCCGTGCAGTGCTTAGACTTCACTTTACATTTGTAGCATGTCTGTCTTGGATCTATTGCTACGGAAGGAAAATCTTACAAAAAATAGTCATGTTTTCAGCCTACACGCATAAAAATGGTTAATCCACACAACGACCTGCAACATGATGCATTGTAGGGTTTTCCTTGATTGAGGAAGGTTCAAGATTACTGCAGTATTAAGTATATCAAGGAAAGAGTAGCTCTGAGTAATTACGACGCGCGTGAAATATCAATCATGTAATTATGCATGATTAGTGGGTCAACATCCCAAGTTAAAATAATAATAATAGTTTATTTCTCTCTCCACAAAGGTTAGCTTATAAATAACACCTTAGGACTAAACAATAAGTACAAGACAAAAGCTCCTTTGCGAGAGACTGGAGTCCGTGCTAGGGAAACCCTGTGTTACAGATCTCCAGGCTCACCACAGTGTTTAGGTGCTCTACTTACATTGCACAAGTTTTAGGACAATTAACAAACATTTTGTAACTTCTATGGAAGAGAGAAAAATAAAACATCTTGCTATGATCATTTTTATATTTTGGTTGAATTCTAATTTTAACCCGTCGTATCGAACGTAGATCTAAGCCAGACACAAAAGAGTTGTGTGTCTGGCATAGATCTACTGTGTCTATGATTGCAGCATACGAGTGGATTACAATCGTGGTAACAATGTCAAATGGTTCACTTGTATTAGTGGGCCTTTGTCCAGCCTGCTGCCGTCCGTCGTATGTCTGTATTTACAAATTAATGTCCCAGTTAAAAAGAAGACCGAAAAGTTGACAAACACTCAGACTTAATGTACTATTAATTGGGTTGCGGAGGTCAAGTAGCAGTCGTCCCGTTCCAAAAAAAAGTGATTCTAATCCGACGGCTAGTTGGAATGTTACTTGACCCCATTTATAGTTCCGAAAAAGTTAACACAGCTTACACCGTAATTTTGGAAATGCAAGTTTACGGCACACGATATAAAGCTCACATTTCAATGCTTTAATTTGAGTAGAGTTAACGCCGAGTCGTTTAGAAGTGCGAAGACGATTAGCTAACAAAAGATTTTTTGTTGGTGAGATTATTATTATCTCACTGTTAAAGGAATTGAATTGAAAACGAAACATAGGGACATGGCAGTGGTAGATATCTTTATCTCTATATTTACCTACTAATAATAAAGTTGAAGAATTTGTTTGTTTGAATGCGTCAATCCCTGGAACTACCAGTCACATTTGAAAACTTCTTTTTGCATTAGATAGCCCAATTATTGCGCAAGGCAACAGGCTATTTAAAATCACCCTTAGGAGCCGAGCAAAAAGACAAATAGTCAGAAAGAATGCTAAGTGATAACGAAGTGATAGCGCGAGCAGGCGACGCGATGCGAGGTGATGGAGTGGGTCGGGGAACGAGGCACGCAGGCAGACGCTAGTATCTACATTATATAATCGTAACAAAATATTTGTACAAGTATCATTACATTAACCAGGGAGAACATATAGGAATCGGTACGATAGTATAGAATGAACGCTAACGATCACGTGACCGTGTTTACTCTTAACAAATACATTAGTACCTATATCTGCATCGTTGGTTCGGGCTGAACTTCGGTTCGCGGTTCAGTGGGTTCATTTCCCAGGTCGGGCAATGTGTTATTGCGTTTTGTGCCCGGTTATTGGCATAAAGCTACGACTGATGAAATTTGGGCGTTATATTATCTAGGATCTTCCTATCCCTTCAGGGAAAACATATGTCCATAGTAAAATATTCTCCATGCAATAATTCCAGGACATAGCAGCTGGCCTACTACTCGCCACCGCACTGGTGTCCGTGCTCATCCCACTGGTAGATTGGCTGGATGGCTTCCTGCTGACGGCACAACTGTCGCCGTTCCTCGTCATAGCAGCTTCCGTACTCATCATCGTGTATCATCCGAATGCGGATAAGTGGACGCCTACAAGGCAAGATTTTTTTTTATTCTACGTTTTCTTATATTTTATTTATTATGGGACAATAAACAGCTACAATATAACATGTTTACAAATAACAATAATATAGGCTCATAAGTAGTATTAACAATATTGCAGCCCACTACATTATCCGCATGTTAACAAAATTAAATAAGGTAAAACGTGCCCATTACTCAGATATAAAAAATGATTGATTATTAAAATACAATTTGTTAGTAAAAATAATTAAAGCGGTTGAAATAAATTAAATTTAGAATAAAGGACTACACTATTTCTTATTATCATTAGATAAGATTTTAAGAGGCACAGCTAAACTAATATTATACCTAGAGAGCTAAAATCGTTTGTTTGTTTCTAAGAGGTTAACCCTGGAGGCCCTGATCCGATTTCAAAAGTTCTTTCACTGATACCAAGTGACAACTTTGCCGAATGCCATAGAATATTTTTTATGAATCTGGCCTACTGGCTTTTGGTTAAACATAAGTGAATATTAATCATATAAATGTGAGTTTTAATATATTTTAACGCCCATTATGTATTACCCATATTTACAAAACAAATGTCTATTCTATTCTATGGTACAATTAGTATAGTTCATTTCCACGCAGACGAAGTCGCGGGCAGTGGCTAGTTGATAGTAATTAGATCGTGTCACAATAAACATACCAGCAGCAACAGCCCGTTAAATAGTCATTCAATAGGATTATATCATTTTAGGGGGTGTATTGTTTTAATGATTATTATAATTCTGTGAAGTCATATTTGTTACGCTCACGAATCATATTTTAATCAACATTCAACATGACACTTACCTGCAAATTGCGAAAAACGTAAAAATAATAATATTGCGGGCATCCTGGCGCTTTCGTTAAGAAACTCTTTCCTTAGGTATGTATTTCCAGACAATACAAACCATGAGTAATATACTTACTATAGCTTGTTATCTATGTCGGAGACCACCTCGTTATCATGCGTCACGCAGGGTTCTCGAATGAATCACGGTATTATGTAGATTTACATTCAATTACTCACTCTGTAAGCATATAGTAGTAAAGTAACACAGTGTTTTCACTAGTTTGCCTATCGAGGAATTAAATAATGTATTAGGTAGGTTCATCATGGTAATGATGCATCTGAAACCTATTTTTTCTATTTAGTTTTGTCTTATTCTGTGAATAGCCACTGAACACGGTGTTTTGATTTAATTTAGCGTTAATAATATATGAATTATTTGTTCACTTAAAATAATAAAAATAAATCATTTGTTTCCTTAGAAATGCAATGACAATTCATGATCTATCAATAACTGTCATCATTAGCACGCGAGTAGGTCAGTACAGAACGGTAATCAAACACCTATTTTTGTATTTTGCTTGAATTGGCAGTTTTATTAGAAGAAATCAATCATATGAATTATTTAGATCATCTACTTTGCATCTAAGCTGCATTTTACGCACACATGCAAAGTACGTTTAAATACGCAATACGTAACCTACTCTCAAATTCGTTACCTTCATGGATTATTCACTCACTCGTGATTTTGTGCTGAATTAAACTAGCCGATCCTCAAGCCTGCTCCAATGGTCGCTTATCGTAGATTGTGAAGTATACAATACAAAAATAATGCATGAAATCAGGCCGCAACTCGTCTACATTTGTAGCGAATAGTTTGTTTAAAATAATTATCAATTTCACTTCTATAAAATGATAAATAAATAAAATATTAAATATTTTGACAATTCCAGCCATTTACTTCATCTCCAACCTGAAGCGGTCTACTGCTAGGCATATTCAATTCCTCCGTTTTTGTAAAATATCACCAGCCCCATGTCTTGAGTTACGGGTTATCTCAAAAGCACACTAACAATTTTTGCGATACCAACAAAAATCCATGCTAATCAACAAAAACTGTCTTGTCCTTTTAGCTGCTAACATTTATCGACCACAAAATGCTATGCTCGACGGCTCACCCCGCTGCACTGCCGTCACTACATGACGCCAGCAGAATAGCCGACATCGGCTCAGTTGCCAAAAAGGAAAAAAAGAAAAGAATACTGACTGTCAGCTTAGTGATGATAACATTATCTCAAGATCGATCCGTGCACTGGACTTTTTGACGATAATGAGTAAAATATGTTATATAAATTTCCAGAGGTGACACAACTATGATAGTGAGCGTGTGTGCTGGCATCCTGTTCGGCTCCTGGACCAACTACCAGCTAGGCAACATGGTGGCCAGCCCGCTCGACCCGCCCTACGAGATCATCTGGCCCTCCAAGGAGATGCTGGGCTGCACCATCCTCAGAACCATCTTAGGATTCTGCGGAGTACTCGCCACAAGAGCCATAGGCAAATCTGTGTCATACGCCTTCGTCTGTGCCCTCCTAGGGAAAGACAAAAACGAACTTAGAAATTCGGAAAATAGCTTAGACAACAAAAACAAAATTATAGTCGAACTTAGTTATAAATACTTTACGTACGGTATGATAGGCTTCAACACCACCTACGTCTTCCCCAATGTGTTCAGTTTGCTGAAGATCAATCGGCCGACGTACTATACTGAGATTTAGTTTGTTTTCTAGTCGTTACGGGCTAATAGTTAATATTGCGGAGACTTATACTATGGTGCATGGTTATCGGTCGATGCGACACGGTGCGGTAACGAAGGAATTTGATATACTTAGGTATAGAATTTCAGTTCAGTTTATATTGTTAAAGTAATTTTACTGAGAATGTCCGGAATATAGAAAGTATGAATATTTTTTAATGGAAGTTGTATAAGCAATATCTGAATCGAAGTTCTTAGGTTCAGACTTAGTCATAAAGTCATCTTTAGTCTCCTTAAATTCACACTTGCATATTTGTATGAGATTACATGGGTGTCGTGTGCTGAATGAATAACTGGCACTAAACAAAATGATGATCGTTGATGAATGAAGGTTTGTGTGCAATTTGTTTTCTATTTTTCTAGTTGATTTATGTTTTTACTTTGGCCCGAACTATACCACGGATCGTTCGTCTGTAATATTATTACCGGAATAATGGGGAACATTACCGAAACTGCGGGTCCAACAGAGGGCGCTATAAGGTTGCTTGTCAAAGGACTTGCATTGTTTATGAAATATGCAAAAGTTGGAGATTATTATTATAGTGAAGTTTTTTTCTTGTTTTATGTTGTGTTCTACCAGGCGCATCGCCCAGTTGACTTGAAAAAAAAAGGTAATTCGTTCCAAGCATTTATGTACACCTATATTGCCTTACATATTTCGTAGAAAAAAAAAAGCATACAATTTTTTATAGAGATTGATAGTTCTAGTGTAACAAACTTTAAGCGACATCTAGGGGGAACTAATTGACAGTTATCTTCCTTATTGATCCACCAGGGGACGTGTTTCGGGTAAATGACGATGAACCGAAGCCGCCGTCGTATAGTCCGGACCTCATCATTTGCTTTATTTATTACAAGTTTCCAGTAATTTTAATAATATTGTATTTTTATCGAATATCTTATATGTATAGTAGTCTTAGTCTTAGTATGTTTGAACATGGTTAGTAGGTTTATAGTTCTACACCGGTAGATGGCACTGCTACGGTATAGACAAATTATAATAGCTTGATGAAGCTGTTCATCGAAAAGTTGGATAGATGAAATGATAGTGTATAATGTACGATTGTAGGCAAATTAAGACGGTTGGAACAAGTGATTTGGTTCTGCATGTGTGTGTACTCAAGTGTTTTCGTCGATGCACGATTATAAGAGAACACATTTAATAGTTGAGCACTAATATTTTATTAATATTATATTAATGTATATTTTGTTTCACATTTACACATTTGTATATTATAACATCACAAGAAATGTATAAATAGAAAGTAAAACACGAGCTTGTTAAATTAAAACTTAAAATGTTTTAATTAAATATTAAAAAAATATATTTTATTCAAGGTTGAGGCTAAATCAGATAAATGTATTTAAAAATATTTTGGTTCTTTAAATCTAAGCGTATATTGTTTAAATATAAATATGTAGGTCATTTGATTTTAAAATTATGTTTATTTAAATCTGTTAAAGGCGTTAGCAAAACCCGTTTCGGGCAAACTTTGGAAAATGCCACTAGGATTATTGTATATTATAATACCTAATGATTATTCGGAAAAATAGACTTTATGGAACTTAACATTATTTTCAAAAAGTCAGCTAAAGTGTAATATACTTGTTAATTATGATTTTTTGTCGAAGTAACAATAACGCCATATAATATTTGATGTGTTTTAGCATCGTTGTTAAAGTTCCAATACTAACACAATATACCTAGGTTGTGAGAAGTTTAGGAGGGAATACTAAGTGCCTGCAAAAGTGATGAGTAGAATTATGAGATGTTTGTTATTTTGCTACGGATATGTCGGCAGGCGTCAGGGCCACTCAGAGTAGGGATTGTTATCGAATAAAAATATCGATATCGACTAACGAGTATTTTAATTTATATATTTATGTAACCACATTTTTTTTAATAAAAATAAACCTTTAACATTTATTCTGTAAATAATCTATCGTTCAAAGTTTTGAACCTAATCAAAAGTTAGCTCAACCACCTATTTATGAAATATTTTGGTAAGTAATAAGAAAATGACATCTTGCAAAATATTTATGTAGTCGTTCGAGTTCGATACTTATTCGATTATCGCTTGCAAATATACCAAGTATCTTTTAGATATATCGGTCGTTTTTCGTACCTATAGTCATTACATGGCAACTATTTTAAATTTAGAATAGGTGCGTCCAGTATCTCTGGAATTAGAACCCTGTCGCGGAACCTCTCTTATCTCCTCCGGCCTCCAGGCTAGATAAGAGAGGTGCCGGGGACAGTAATGATAACTATCCAGTTTCCAAGAATAGTTATTTTGAGAGGATGGAAAAGATAAAACTTATTAAAATTGAGTTGCAATGTTACAATGCTACAAGCTTATTCTGGCGCGTGGCCAAAATCGCCTACTAACGCCGCCATCTTGTTTTGTCAATGTCTCTGCCAAAGTTATAAATGTTAACCAACAACGACTGCAAACAGTTTATATATGTATGACATTGACCCTCCTGTCAATGTCATGACACTGACATACACAACTCGGAAGTCAATCGTTCTAAAGCAACGGTCTATCTGGCTTCTGTTACGAGATGGTTAACTTTACTTAGATGTCTAAATAAATAGATAAAAGCTTTTTCGTAGCTAAAATTGGTAATGAATATACACACAATGGGGATTTTTACAAAACTGCCAGATTGCATACTTCGATAGATCGCGACTGGGCATCGATTTAGAATAAAGGCTAATCATCGTTGCTTCTCAATTTATACATTAAAAGTCGATATTTAATTAAATAGGTAGGTATGTCTTTTATACCCCGAAGACATCGATCAATTCAGTAGATGCCTAAATGAGCTTTTATTATATTTTATCAGGTTGGGTCATCATTATATTTATAATAATAGTTCACAGATAACTTTTATCTAACTAAATATACTTATTGATGAAAATAATTATCTTTAGACGTCTTTTTACAATATGATCCTGAATGGGGGTTAGTAAAAAGGTTAAATAATGATAACTTATAATATCTGGAAATCCCGAATGAAAAATGTAGAGATCATTTATGAAAATAACAGGAAAGACCAAACAAGAGTGAGTTTAACATCAAGTAGATCTATAGATTTTTTCAGAACACCATAAGTGCTTTCCTGCAAAAATATAACCCACAGACCATGAGGCTGCAGGGTCGTGTACAGTTTAATTTCCTTGCCTGCAAAATTAAGTACACCCGTCAGTGTAATATGTAATTAATCATAGAAAGTAATAAAAATCTTTAAAAAAGAGTTATGTAATTTTAAAGTAAGACTTATCAAGATGCTTGTTTAGTTCCAAATACGCTCACATGGCGCTGTTACAGCGGTGGCGGTGAACGTATTTTAAGCAACGTGATTAAATGCCTATTCACGTGCTAGTATTTAATTATTACCACATTATCATGCTAAACGACAAATTGCTGGCTGTGATCGCTTTGTAATCTAATAATAATTTACCCTATGGGTGTTGTGGGTTTTTTTACTGAACAAATTCAAGAGGCAAGGTTTTATGTAACTAATTACGGTCAAGCGAACTATTTTGATGATGGTCACTACGTGAACACTGTATGGTAAGCAAATGCGCACACCTTTTGATTGCCAATGCTGTAAGGATCGTTATACTTCGTAATATCGGTTAATAATATCCATGTATACTGCGTTAGCGAAGTAGTTTCCAAACATGTCAACAAATGTGTTTTTGGCTTTAAATCTTTGAAACAGTTAAGTACTTACATACAAAGTTCAGTTTGCGCTGCAACTTAATTTTTACTTGTATTAGACCTTTTCAATGGTAAAAGTCTTTCTGAAATCAACTTAATTGTAAATGGGTCAAGTATGTTTCACAATAAATAATTATTAATTATAATGTATCTGTCATTAAGGTGGCATCGGTAATTAAGCCAAATAGACTAATCGTTTGCCGGTAGCCTAGTAACCAACACCGTATGTCCAATAACTAATATTTAACTAAAGTCCACTTTTACAAAGAAAATAAAGAAAGAAAAAACGTTTATTTGCGGTAAACATGACGCAAAAAAGAACATAAAAACAGAATAAAGAAAAAAAACAAACAAACTACAAACTTTTGGTAAACCCCAATACTATAATAAATTGCAACTAATTTATAGATTTTAATTATCATTATCATTTGTGGGGGTTTTCCAGCGGGCAATCAGGATATTTTCTGAGAAAATGGTAGGTATGCAGGGTACGGGAAACTGTTTCCCGTACGAAGTATCATAAATACATACAGTTGGTATACCCCAGCACAGCACTGTGTTTTGTACTGCTAAAGACTGCTAGGTTTAAACATTGATTGGTACAGTTTTATAACAATAGTATGTGCATTATAGATACATATTCCTGGGTTTTATTTTATTTATTGTACTGGATGGAATACCTAATTACAATTTAAAACTGATTTTTAGCCTAAAACAATCATCTTATTGACTCCACAATATGTTACCGTGATAAGTGCCTTACATAATGTCTAAGAAAATATTAGACGCGAGAATAGAGTTTATGAAAATTATTAGTTTCGTGTGGAAGCTTAAAAACCCACGCCACGTCATAATCAACATTAAAAATAAAACAAAATGGCAGGGACATCAAAAGCGCAAACTAACATGAATTCAGCACATGAACCCCCCTGAGTAGAAATTTTTCGTCGGTTATCAAAAAAAAAATTGCTGTTTTTTAGAATACTGCAACAGCTACGCGGTCAAAATGTATGCCGGAGCAATTATTTTTAAAATAACTGACGAAAAACTTCAACGTAAAGGTGTTCAGAATCATGTACTGAGTCCAGGTAACGGTTGTGCGTCGATGTCCCTGCCAACCAATATTAATTTCAAAACTTATGGTATTCTCCGTATGAACTTATGCGCACATTTATGACGGCCTGTAGAAAAAGACAAGATGACTGAGTATTGGGTCACAGAAATTGTAGGTATGTAAATAATCGATCAAAGGGAAAACACAAAGATATTTTTCCTTACACTTTATTTCTAAGGAATTACTTAAGTACCTAGTAAAAAAAAAAACCTGTGCTCGTAGAATTTCTTACTTAGTAGGTAATACGATTAGGTGTGTTGTTACAAGTCTACGTATAAACAGGGTGAGGATAGTAATGCCAGCCATATGAAAAAACAGTGCATCGAATGTTCTTTGACCACACTTCTAAAATCAAGTATACAGTCCTGTCACAGTTATTTTACCTCTGATTTTGCATCACTGTCCAAATCACAGTGACTTTTATTGTAGTTCTAATAAGGTTGCTGTTGGGTTGCTGCCACTGACAAGTCTGTCAAAATCATTGTGATCTTTATTCTCATTGGGTTCTGAAATGACAATGGGCGTTCCTCAAGGTTCGATATTGGATCCATTCCTCTTTTTAGTTTATATTAAGGATTTACCCCAATTGCTCAAAAATCAACCGAAGATGGTGTTATTTGCAAATCATTGATCATTGATCTTTAAAATAGACCCGACGGTCACAAAATCTTGACGACGTGAATAACTCTATTCTTCAGGTCCAAGATTGGTTTACGGTAAATAATTTTTTTTCTTCCTTTTTTTTAAAACGTTGCCCCACACTAGGAATTTCTCCTGAACCTGAAATCCAAACCAGATCAATGGGTTGCCTTTAAAATTGTAAATCTAGTCTGGCAAGGGGTTGGAACTATCAAAAATGTCTGGCTAGCGAGGAAACATCTAATTATTACCCAAGTATTATATTAGTTTATTTCCATTTTATAAGATAACACTAAAATAACAAAATAATATCCTAAATTAACTAAAACTATCTACAAACTAAAATATAGCGTCGAAAAATTCATCCACATCGCTGTCGACTGGTAATGTACCCAAGACACTGGCGGCATTGCCACGTTGTATGGCAATGCTTATCCTCTGGCCAAAGTAAAAGCCAGCCCTTGGGTCATGGAAAGTGTCAACCAGTCTTTTCGAAATTTCCTTAAAAAGACTGCGCACTCGGACCCCACGGCCCGAGGGTTTCAACCCCAAACGGCTCGAAAATATAATTATTAATAAGGTTATTATATTTACGCCGCTTGAGGTTTTCTGCAGCCGCAGCAGCAGCACCAGCGCAGCACGCCGACCCTGGAAGATGGGATGGCGCAAGAGTATTGACACAAGTTGCATCCCACACTAAAGGCCTACCCACCTTCCAAGGAAATAAAGACATGCCGTCCGGTCTCTTGCCATCGTCGCGTGCCAATCCATTGGGTTCTAATACAGCTGGAACGCCGACGGTGACAAGAGCTCGTCGGATGATGTCGTTAATGTTTGCGTGCCGCGCTAAGCGACCTGCGCTTCGGCTGCAAGACAGGCCGTGGTGTCCGAGGCTGTTGACAACTTCGCCACAGTGACAACGATGGGGAGAACAACATGGTGCCCCTAGTCGTAAGGAAGCAGCGAGGCGGAAAGTAATGTCGTCGAGCAAAGTGCCTATGTTCGACGACGGAAGTGCATGAAGCCACAGATCCGACTCCCATTTACCCACAGCCAGCAGGCGCGCACGCTCTGCAGTAGTAACAGACGTGTTAAGTAAATTATCCTGAACTACTCTGCAGAGCGGCTCATCCCACCGTCTCTGGGAAAATGGTTTATCGGGTAGATCTGAGTTCGGGCAAGCGACTCTCCAGGCATCCATAGCCTCGGTGAAGCAGGGCACATCAAAATTAATCAGTGTGGAGGCTAGGATTTTCCTGATTAATTTCTCAGTGCCGTGGACCGAGGATATGAAAGCCGGTAAACTAATACTAGAAATTTTGCGGATGCCGAGGCCTCCCAAACGAATGGGAAGAGTAGCTTGTGCCCAAGCTCGGTCGTCCAAGGCCATATTTAAAATCGAAGTTAATGTATGCCTGATAATTTGGTCCATTTTGTCTAAAAGGTGAGTATGATTCCAGAAATGGGAAGCGCGAACAAAATAAATTAATTTAGGGCCGAAACAGCAGTAACGAATTAAGGTGATGGCCGAATGCATATTAATTTGGAACAATCTTTCCGAAACGTCGTTGAAATTTCGTATTTTTTCCTCAATAAATTCGGAAAAGGAATTTTCAAAGATTGGAGACCCAAGGAGACGAAGAGAGCTTTTTCCAGCAATTTTAATATTTGGAGCTATTGCGTTAAATTTGGAAAGTGTCAGATGACTGTCAGTACTGTCCGCTAAATACAGTTCACATTTCGAAAGGTTGAGATCAAGGCTAACGGAATGAAGTTCATTTTTTAGGAAACTTAGGTCATTTATGTAATTAAAACAGTTTCTACTTCGCCACCCAAGGTGCCATCGTCTAGATACCAAACATTAAATTTGGAATTTAGCTGTCGAATAATTGGGTGAATGGCTAAACTAAAAATCACTGGCCCGAGAGGGTCAACTTGTTGACAGCCAACAGCAGAAGTTTGTCCCGATACAGTAATTTAGATGGGTGTCTGTAACATTGCCAAAGGAAACTATAAATTTGGGGTATTACTTTTTTAGTTTCTGCCAGCAAGGTGTCCCTATTAACAGAATTGAAGGCATTCTTTATGTCAACCTTCAGGATAACTTCTCCTTTTCCAGAATTTAGGTAGGTCGACAAGGCGTGTACGGCAGCCTCACAGCCCCCTTTGGAGCCGTAACCTAGCTGCAGGGGCTGAAATTTTTCCGAAACAACCTCACCGTAAATTTTACAACAAATTTTGGCTGCCATACGACGGTAAGTAGTGCCCACGTCCTTAGTATTATAATATAATACTAAGGACGTGATTTTTATATATTATATAAAAATCAGCTTTTATACTATAACGTAAGTAGAATTATAATTTCATGAACATTGAGGGTGTCTGGCAAGGGGTTGCCACGATGTTAAGTGTCTGGCAATGAATGACGTGATTTTTAATAATATTCTGAAGGTATACCAAGAAATCACACTTTATTATTTTATGAATTCAGATCGGTATTTTACACACCTTTAGTAGGTACCGTTTACCTGCCAAAGCCACGGTAACCCAAACTTTATAATGTTCGATCGTTCTTACCTGTGTTGGGAGCATGCGCTGACAAACTTTCAGCTTTTATAAAATAACGAAGGTCTGGGGTTCACGGGGTCTTAGGCTATATTGCGGGGCAGCTAAGCTCGGCCGCATATGCTGTTAGAAAGATAAGACAATTAACATATGTAGAAACTGCGCGTTTGGTCTATTTTAGTTATTTCCCCAGTATTATGTCATATGGCATTTTACTGTGGGGTCGGGAACTCTGGGAACTATTTAAAAGGGTTAAATATTGTGACGACACATTTTTTTTTTTTTTTGTAGTGGGAAATCATCCAATCACCTCTCCCGCTCTGGGCTGAGTGGAAGGGCGTGTCAGACTTTTACTGACTAAAACCCACCCGTGTTCCTTCAGGAGCCACGGTATCTCTTACGAACAACCCGCAGCCCTGGCAGGCATCGGCCCTAGTGGACCCCGTCAGTTCGTGCTGATATCTCTTTGAGGCGCGCGTGGAACACAACGCGCCGTCGACCCGGGCCTGGTCCTCACCGGGCGGCGAGTTGCCCATTGCTCGCCGCCCGCAAGCCCGCGCCTACGGTGACCGGGAGTCGGCTGCTGACTCCCGTCCAGGGCGTCTCCTGCGGCGACTAGGGGCATCAGGGCGCAGAGATTGCCTCTCCCTCACGCGCTCCGCCTCCTCCTTTGCGAGCATTACTACTTCGCAGAAGGAGGTAACGGCCTCCCATTCACTCTCGCTCCGTACCATGACCTGGACCAGGGCCGGACGCGAGAGATCGCCGCCGCCACGAGGACACGGTGGTGCTCCGCCCAAGCCGGGCAGACCTCCACCGTATGCTCCACCGTGTCCTCCGGGCGATCCACACAGTGGTGACACCCTGGTGTTTCCTCCCTCCTTATCCTGAATAGGAACCTCCCGAAACAACCGTGTCCGGTGAGGACCTGCGTCAGGCGGAAGCTGAGGGCGCCGTGGCGCATCTCTAACCACTCCTCAAAGAGGGGACTTATCGCCGCTATTGTGGCATGCCCAGCACTGGGTTGCAACAATCGCACTCTCCATGCCGCTATGAGATCCCGCCGGAGCTCAGTTCGCTGTACCGTGATTTCTCGCGGCAGTGGAGTTACGCCCCGGCGTTTTGCCTCCTCTCGCCACTCCCATATGTGGGCGAGGACTTTGGCCTCAAGACCCCATGGCGGCAATCCGGCAAGGAGCCAAACGTCGGAAGTGCTCCACGAAGTTCCACCGGCTGTCGAGGACGAGTGCCAGGTACTTCATCGTCAGCTCGACGCCGATGTGAACCCCACCCGCCGTTATTTGTGAACCCGACGGTGGCGCGTCCCGAGGACCATGAAAACACATGGTCTCAGACTTGTGCAATGCCACCTCGAGTCCCAATTGCCGGATCCTCTCGACGATTGTCGCAACCCCGCGTGTCGCTGCTTCGGCCGCCGCCTGGTGCGACCTCCCCTGCGCCAGGACAAGCGTGTCGTCAGCGTAGGAAACCACGCTGACGGCGCTAGGGAGGTCGGCGCGCAGCACCCAGTCGTACCCGATATCCCACAGATGCGGCCCCAAAACCGATCTCTGTGGGACACCGCACGACATCTCTCGCCGGTTCCACTCTCCCCGGTGACCGGGGTAGATGACGGCCCTGTCCGTCAGATAGGCCTCGACAATGCGACAGAGGTAGGTCGGCATCCGGTGATACCCGAGTGCCTCCCTGATGCAACTCCAGGGCAGGGTATTGAAGGCATTTGTGACGAAACCGTGCCAATTCATTTATGACGACACCGTGCCAATTCATATATGAAAATATTATATATACGTAAAAAAATCAACATCTTTTTAATAAAATAAGTGATAGACATAATTTTATTACTAGAAATAAAGTTAGATCAACCTTTTTCAGATTATCTAAAGTACTGTATACATCTTTTAAGGGGTCTTAAATGTTACAACAAAATGCCTTGTGCAATATTGCAATTAAATGAAAGAAAATTTAAAACTTAGCTATATTAAAATTACAATTTGTAAACAAGGGTATTTAGAAAAAATAAAAAGTTAGAGAATTATATCCAAGATAAGAATGCTTGGAAACATGCTGGTCCTGCTCCATAGGACAATCTCTAGAATCTAGACAAAATCAAACTGGTTGCTAATGTAATTGAATTTTTTTTTTTTTTTGTTGACATTGATTTATGTTCTATAATTATTTAAAGTCACATCCGGACTTATTATTCTTTATTTCTTAATGAAAATCGTCTACTTTTAGAAAGTTTGTAAACATATATTATGAGCACATATATTATAAGGAACAGGGTGTCAAGTTCACTTATCCTCAAAAGGGAGGATCCTCCGACCAGACGGGTGTTGTGTCTGGCGGGCAATTGCCCAACGACTGATATCGGGAAGTTTGTATACGAGTATATGCGCGACTTGCGCGGTAAACTCTGCTTGCGAGATGCAGGATTTGCGTGACGTCAGTATGACGCGTTGTGCGCATGTGGCGTTGTAGATACCGCTACATATCTATCACGTAGTTTTTTTTTTTCAAATTAAGATACTCCATAGACAGTTTAGACGTGATTAAAAACATGGCTACTAAAAATACGTCAATTTACGTCAGGCGCTGACTAATTTGACAGGACTAAACTAATATTTATCTTCTGTCCTTTTCTTAATGAAATAGAAAGAAAAAGATGCACTGAACTTAAATTTAGTTTAGTTTGTGAACAAGGGAATCGGCGCCAATTTACGTCACGCGCTGACTAACTTAACAGGACTAAACTAATTTATTTATTTATTTATATATACTTTATTGTACACTACAAAAATACATAGCACAAAATAATACAATACACACACACATACATAATACACTAATATTTATCTTCTGTCCTTTTCTTTATGAAATAGAAAGAAAAAGATGCACTGAACTTAAATTTAGTTTAGTTTGTGAACAAGGGAATCGTCACCTATATTTTGTAAAACTATGTTATAAGTCGTTTGTAAACAACCGTTTTAAAATTAAGACAAATTCCACTACCATTTTGGGCACCTATTAAAAGCATAATTCAATCTATGAAATATATTGAAAAGTGATTCATAATTAGGACTGTTGATTATTAAGTTGATATTAGCAAATATAACGTGAACTCCTATTTGCTAGCAGGAATTGACCTTTCAGTTGCTACTCTTTGCTATGTCAATATTTTCGGAAACGCAACATTTGTATGCTAAGCGGGGTAAGGTCATCATTATCAATTCCAAGCGACGCATTGGCGACTTTGCTTTATCTGCACCAAAAGACCCTTACTGATTCTCTTCTTGGCGGTCGACTGGTTGAAACAAATTAAATCTAATTAACGCACAATGGACATAAATATGACTATAGTTCTATTGACCAACAAGTGGCGCCCACGATAGGTAACTATTGAAAAAAATCCTGTAATTTTTGTAGCCTTCTTGCCCCAGCAGTATATCGACATATTTATTTAACTTAAAATCGAGCAAATATATGTAATCAAGTGACTGATGTTAATCATCCTATAGCTGCTGACAAAACAATTGACAAAAATTCAGCAAGTCTGAAAGTAGGTACCTTTACACATAAAGCTTATCAGACTCGTTCAGTTAGGTCATGTAACGTAGGTACCTACTTATAAATAGCCCCTATAAAGATAAGCTGTCTCATTTGACCAGCAGGCACAGCACCAGCGAGTGAAGCGTAAAAAAAAGTTATAATTTAACAAATATTACTGCCCTAAGAAACTAGGTATTGGATGACTGCTGCTTGCTCCCAAGGCAGCATGTGTATGATTTTGTCCCTAGTTTTAAGGAAATAATGAGATGTTAACAGTAACTCGTTAATGTAAAGCATCTGCTTTATTCAAATGTTAATAGTTCTGTTATGAATGATATCTATCATTCATAATAGAACTATTAACATTTGAACTATAAGAAAATAATTATTGTTACGAGCTTCGGGTTCGTGACAATAAAAACTGCCGATAAAAATTACCAAAAGTTACACTTTAATTAAACAACACTAATAACAACTCAAACACACTAATCATAAAACACAATCGCTCTTAAGTCGCACTTGAAGATTGCTTTCGATGTATTCGCTTCTATCGCAGAACCAAGTGTGATTGCTCGCTTTTTTTTATTTTTATTAATGGCATCTCGTAGTTGACCTTGAGAGGTCGTGACTACTTAACCGGACTATCCTGTGGTTGCCTTAAGAAATCTTAAAGCCTCCAGCCAGGGCTAAAACTAATTAAAACTAGGCGACTGCACGCTAAGGGCACCCCCTGTGGGGTACGAACCTCGGCTTAGGGCGTCGCTGGGAGAGGGCAGCAAAGGGACAGGCTGGATCGAAATTATATTTTTAGTGCTTTGATGAGCACGGCGTTTCCTAGGACTATCTCTGAGAAGAAAGGCCGAAACAAACTCAGAGGTTACGGTCGTGAATTTACATTTATTAGCTCAGCTACGACGCGAGCTGGCTCTTCATCAATGAAGGGTCGGGCTGGTGAATTTACTTGGGGACGTCGCGATGGACCCCGGCGGCGGGGTCGGAATGTCGGTTTTTTGTTTTTGAGAATTGTACTGGTTGCCCTATCGCTCTCCTGGAGGAGGGTTATGGGGTCATCGGGGTCACCGAGAACATGCCTTGGACGGCGAAGCTTACTGATATTGGAGGGGGTGTATTTGGCGGCCGCGACAACCAGAGGGTTGCGATGCTTGGCGGCTGTGTCAAAGAAACGCTTGGAGAGGCGTTTCATGAACTGCTGGATGGTGGGGATCTTGAGATCGATATGGAGGATCTCGTTGCGAACGAACCAAGGGGAGTTTGTGGCCTTGCGGAGGAATCGGTTCTGTAGTGTTTGCATCCTATGGATGTGGCGGGGCTTGGTATGAGCAAAGACTACGCAAGCGTAAGTCACTATGGGACGGATGCAGGCTGTATACAAGCGCATTTTGCACTTGAGTGACAGCTTGCTGCCTTCATTGAGGACGGAGTGGAGACAACCGAGAGCGAAAGCGGCGCGCGAACGGACCGTCTTTATGTGCTCTGAGAAGGTGAGGTGTTGGTCAAGGATAACACCAAGGTATTTGGCTCGCTTTTCCCACGGGATTGGCTTGCCGAACATGGTGATGGGCGGAGGGGGGGTGGGTTGGAGTCTGGGTTTCAAATAGAGAACTGCCTGACTCTTATCGGGGTTGACTTCGATACGAAATTTCCTGAACCAAGCAGCCAACTTGTTGACTGCGGTTTGGAGACGCAGCCGTATTTGGGTGTGGCTGCGACCAGTGTAATAAATGGCTGTGTCGTCTGCGAACAGAGCCAGATGGGTCTTAGCGTCCTTTGGGATATCGCTAGTGAACAGCGTGAATAGGTGTGGGGCGAGTACAGAGCCCTGGGGGACTCCTGCTCTGATGGGGTGGGGGGATGAGAGCGCTCCTTCGATCTTGTAGCGGAAGGTGCGGTTCGACAGAAAGTCTCGTAGGATGAGAACGAGCCGGTCTGGCACACTGAGTTGGTACAGCTTGAATAATAAGCCATTGTGCCAGACTTTGTCGAATGCTTTCGCTATGTCGAAGTAGATGACACCTGTCATCATGCCGCGCAGGAATCCTGAGTGGATATGTTCGGTGATGCGGTGGACTTGTTGAACACAAGAGTGTTGGGTTCGAAACCCAAATTGCTCGTCTGGAAAGAGGCCCTTTGATTCGGCATAGACCCTGAGACGCTTGTAAATAAGCCTCTCGTAGATCTTTCCGAGGACTTTGAGCAGACTGATGGGACGGTAGCTTATCGGTTCAGACCTGGACTTTCCGGGCTTATGGATGCCAATGACTGTGGCTTCTTTCCACGATTGTGGGAAAATGTTATTGCCCATGGCGCCATTGAAGATGGTGGCCAGTAGCAGTATAAGGGGGGCTGGGAGGAGCTGGATCACTTTGTTGGTGATCCCGTCCGAACCGGGGGTCTTTCTGGGTATGAGACCTTTGATGATATCCTGCACTTCGTCTGGAGTGACGGGAGGCAGAGGATTTTCAGGGTCTTCGACGGGCGGGAGGGAGGCTCGACGTTCGACTTCCGCGTCGACCTCTGAGAGGTGAGCTTGGTCTACTGGTTGAGTGCTGGGTGAGCATTGAGCTTCGAGGCTGATGGCCAGGCACTCGGCCTTTTCATCATCATCGAAAGCGATGGTTTTGTCAGGGCGGACTAGGGGTGGTACGGTGACTACTTCGCGGGATTTGAGTCTCCTTTGAAGCTCCCAGAAGGCCTGATGGGTGGGCTCTAATTCGCTTAGCATCTTATTCCAGCTAGCTTCACGCCACTTCGATAAACGAGACTTTACAGCACGCTGCAAGTAACGCATATGGGCTTTGTTAGCGTCGCAGGGAAAGCTACTGTAGGCACGAACGGCCGCGTTCTTCTCATTCAGCAGTTCACGCACGTCGTCAGGCAACTTCCAGCGACGGTCGTCCGTCACTAGAATTTCCCTAGAACAATCGTTCATGACTGACTGTACGTGTACCGTGAATGAGTCGATCGCGGCCGTCGTGTCTGCGATAGAGCTGAAATGACCGGGGATGGTGTCTAGGTGGGGGGATGTGGTGGATTTCAGGCATTCCCTTACTTTCCTCCAGTCCGTTACCACTTTTGTCAGGGGAGGTAGGTCAGGATCGGTGAGACCAGAGCGAGGGGCCAACCGAATGATGATTGGTCGATGATCTGATGTGAGCTCTTGTACTACTTCTAGAGAGTCTAACCGTAGGTTGACTTTCTTCAGAAGCACTACGTCCAGGACATCAGGGGTGTGGGAGAAAGTGAGTGGGAGTCATGGGGCCTATGACGTCGAAATTGAGCAGGGGGCAGACGTCAAAGAGCTGTCTGCCCCGAGTGTTGACCGTGACACTGTTCCAAGCAGTGTGTTTAGCGTTGAGGTCACCCGCTATGATAACGGAGTCACTCAAGCCAAGAAGGGTAGAGAGGTCATCAGACAGAAGCTGTGGGTTCTCTGGAGCGGTAGAGGGAGGAAGGTAGGCCGAGACCAGCGTGATCGGCTGATGGCCTGTCATGCCTAATCGGCAAATTGACACTTCGAGTCGTGAGAGGGGGGGAGGGTCTATAGGGATGCAATACAGAGCCTTTTTGTAATATATTAGAGTGCCGCCCTTGTGACACCTCGTCCTGTCATTACGAACCAGACGATAGTTAGCAATTGCAGGGCTGCGGTGGTTGGGCAAGAGACCTTTCTCAAAAAGGTCTCTTGGACGAGAAAGATGTCGATTTGATGATCGCGGAGGAAGGTTGCGATCTCATCTCGGTGTGGTCGGAGGCCGTTAGCATTGAAAGATGCCAACTTGAGGGATCGGGGTTTCGTTCGCGTAATTATGGATTTATCCATTACGGTTTTGTAATGAAAGAAGTGAGGGCTTGCGTAATCTCCGGGTACGCGTTGTATATCGCTTGGATGCGATAGAGGTCGCCGGAGGCCTTAGCGGCAGTGATCTCCTGTGCCATTTGCTTGGCACGGGGAGTGAGGAAAGTCAAGAAGGTGCTGCTGATCACATTAAATGGATCTAGACCCGCTGACTGGGTAGAGGTGGTGGGAGGGGGGGGAGCTAAAGCGGCGGGAGCGGCTTTAGGAGCGGGGGTGAGGGCTTAGGTTTTGTCGCTAAATATGATTGTAGCGAGGGGGGGCAGAGTCGGGGATCCACCCTTGCAGGGGTGGGTGAGGGTGAGGTTGTCACGAGAGCGGGGAAAGCGCTCTGGTGGTTCAGCATGTTCCAGGGACTAGGCCTGTGGGGGCTTAGTCGCTCGGGGAGCTGGGTCGAGGGGTTTTGGGGCGGAGATTCCCTCTGTTGGCGGGCGTCTGCACGCTTGGCCAACTTAGGGGAGGAAGATTTGGGGGCCTTAGGGCAGCCACGGTAGTTGGCTGGGTGCCCTGTTTCGCCGCACAGTACGCAGCTGGGGGGTTCCTTGCATAGGGAACGGTCTTTGGGACGGGGGCAGTCAGACGTACCATGCTCACCCAGGCACTTGACGGACCTGGGTTTGGCATGGCAATGTGCCTGGGAATGGCCATAGAGTTGGCATCGGTGGCATTGCCCGACGATACCGCTCTTGCGGGGTTTTTCGATGATAAGGCCTGTGAGACCACAGATCGCCTTGATCTTGAAAATTGGGTGGTAAGATTGATCCTCTGCAGTGGGACAGACCACGAGGATCATGTCGAATGCAATTTGCCCTCTGGCTCGGTGCATCCGGTGGACGTCGGACACAGGGATGCCCTGTGCCTGGAGATCCGCCTTGATATCCGTGACGGGGGTCTCTTTTGGGACCCTGCGGATCACCACTCGGGTCTGGCGTTCTTCCGGGAGGGAGTAGGTGTGAAATGACACACCTCTCTGCCGGAGTAAACGGGTTAGTTCCCTGTAGTCTTTCGACGTAGGGACTAATACTTTAATACCCTGTTGGGTAGATTTAGCGTTGGTGAAACCGATCTTGAGATCGGTGCACCATTTGGAAACGTCCGTCCACTTCCCTTTGTCCTGAATGAACACAGGGGGTGGCGGGGGAGATTTCCGAGGGGCGGAGGGGGTGACGTCAGCGCTGTGGCTAGCGGTCGGGGTGGGGGTAGCGGCGCGAGAGGCGCGTGGGGCGGACGCTGATTGCTCGCGGCTAATCCCGGCCTTATATAGTGCCGCAGATAGTTCCAGAACCTTCTATTGTAGAAACATCTAGAATGTTCGAGTACATACCGGCCGACTAGATGTCGATAGTTCTAGTATCGAATTTTCCAGAAGGATCTATTAGTTCTACTACTTGAGACTAGATGGCGCTAGTGGTAACTAATGTTACCATGTACCAGGCATTAATTGTGGCGCGCAACACTGCCCCCTCCTAAGACATGCTCGTCCCGAGCATCATCGGCTACATAATAACGTGCCAGTCGATTCACATGGACGATCTTAGGAGTACCTCTTGCACCTTTCTGTATCCGGTAGGTTACGTCATTGATCTTTGTCACAATCCGGTACGGTCCATCCCGTTTAGCTTGAAGCTTAGGAGATTTGCCCTTTGCTGCAGACTGGATTGTGTAACCACACTAGTGAACCTTCGTCGAACCCTTTATTGTTCATTTTGCGGTCATAGCGGGTTTTCATCTTTTCAGACATTTGCTGGCCCGATTGTCTGACGTGCTCATAAATGTCATTCATTTTGTTCCGCGAGTTATTCGCATAATCGGTTATACTGCGTGGGGCATCAGGTGGTATTCCGGTGATCAGGTCTGCAGGCAGCCGTAATTCTCTTCCAAAGTTTGCGAAAGCTGGTGTCACCGATGTACTTTCGTGAATCGCGCTTCGATATGACATAAAAAACGGTTGTATGTGCTTGTCCCAATCTCGTTGCCGATTTTCCACAACTTTTACTAGGTACCTCTCCAGCGTCTGATTAAATCTTTCCACCATTCCATCCGATTGTGGGTGGTAAGAAGTTGTTCTTGTTTTATAACATAACTCGACAAGTTTCCTGGAATATTTGGGACTCAAAATTCCTTCCTTGATCACTGTGAATCTCTAAAGGTACTCTAAACCGACAGAAGACTTCATAAACTAATTTATCTGCAACTGTCGAAGCTTCTTGATTTGGGATGGCGAAGACTTCCGGCCACTTAGTAAAGTAATCCATCACAACCATGAAATACTTGTTACCACTTTCACTTTCCGGAAACGGCCCCGCAACGTCAAGGGCTATCCTCTCCCATAGTGCACCAACGTTGTACAATTTCAATGCACCTCTACTACGAGTCTGAGGTCCGTTTATGGTACAGCTGTAGAACATCCGGTAATTGAGCTTTAGGGACAACCATTTGCAAATGACAGCTGTCTCCCCGAGCGTTTTCCCATTTACTGCACAGGACTTCATCCTGAATCACCAAGCTGTCCCATTGGGTCCAATAGCTTTTTGTGATCGAACTCACCGCTGAGACGTCGCTCCACCTGGGCTTAGGAGCTCTGGCCTTCATCCACTCGTTGCTGAGGTCTGTCTGGAGCATCCTCACAGAAACGACTTCTTTACTTTCTTACCTAGCACCAACTAGTGTGCCTTTTTCTATAATCTATTCCTGATCACAAAGGTTCGGCACACGTACCCCTGAGATGTCGGTGGCTCTGACCAAAGTTCGTCCCACTTTCCATGGAAGGTTATTGTCTACCCTTTCTGCAGTTCGCTTAGGGCAACTGGATCGAAGGTGGCCCCCTTTCCCCGCAACCGTAGCACCTAGGGCTGTATCCTTTATTGCGGTCCCGAACTGTAGCCGCTGCAACCTCCCTGACGCGATGGGATCGATGATCCTGACGCACAGCTTCCACCTCCAGTGCATGGGCCAAGGCGTCCTTAAGCGTCCCGTGGTGCCCGAGCCTCACAGCAGCTCTAACTTCGAGGTCGCGGATGCCGTCGATGAATGCCTGCACCAGGTTCTCATTAATAAGCGCAGGTACGGACTGGTAACCTTTCGCACCAGCTTCTCCGCTTCAAGGGCCCACTGCTGCAGGTTTTCGTTACTGCGTTGCACGCGATCCTTGAGCTGCGCACGAAATACGTGTTTCAGGTGAGCGTTGCCATACTGAGGCTCCAATGCCTCAAGGAGCTGCTCGTAAGTCACTTCTTTACCGTGAGCTTCCAGAACAGTAAAGGCCTGGTCGCGCAGGCCTTTGGTGAGGGCAGTCATGGCCTGACTTTTATTCCAATCGTTCGCCTTCATTACAGCCTCAAACTGGATTTTGTAGGCCGACCAGGAAGAAGTTCGTCGAACGGTGGCACTTTGAATCCACGTAGCGAAGGTGTTGTAGCTACAGGAGCTGCGATTCCATCCCTAAGCTTAAGGTAATCCAGCGTTTCCTATACGTCAGCCATCACGGTTTTCTTCACGTCAGCCACCACGTTGTCAAGCCGATTATTAAGGTGCTCGCGGCTAATCCCCTCTCTAATTCCAGAACCTTCTATCGTAGAAACGTCTAGAATGTTCGAGTACATACCGGCCCCGATGACCAGATGTCGATAGTTCTAGTATCGAAATTTCCAGAAGGATCTATTAGTTCTACTACTTCATACTAGATGGAGCTAGTAGTAAATTAGTTCTACTAATTCATACTAGATGGCGCTAGTAGTAAATTAGTTCTACTACTTCATACTAGATGGCGCTAGTAGTAAATTAGTTCTACCACTTGATACTAGATGGCGCTAGTGGTAACTAATGTCACCATGTACCAGGGATTAATTGTGGCGCGCAACAATATATTGGTAGACAAATGCAATTGTATGTGAATGAGCAGAGTTAGCTTAGTCTGCATTCTACATGAACGTATACAACCTCAAATGTTTTGTCATTCCAGTGCCCCTTTTACTAAAGGGTCTTTCAGTAAGCGCTGTGTTTTATTTAAATTTAAAGGTAGGACCTTTAAATTTAAAAAAAAAATGTATGTGTGAGATATCATTGAAATTTTTTATTTGTTTGAAAGGCCTATCGATGCCATTATGTATGGAATATCACATCGTTCAAATGTCCGCCGCGGCTTCGCTGGGTGGCGCGGATCCGAAATGTCTAATTTCCCATGACTCTAGTGCATAAATCAGGCTGAATTTGACCGATAGCATGGGTTATGTTGGCTTTGAGGGCAGCTGTGGTTTGTGGCTTATTCGCATAGACCTGCGACTTAAGAAAACCCCACAAGAAAAGTCTAACGGTGTCAAATCGCACGATCTCGGTGGCCAGTTCACATCACCTCCACGTGAGACGACCATGCTCTCAAATCGCTCGTGTAGAATGTCCAATGTGGCATGAGCTATGTGGCACGTAGCGCCGTCCTGTGGAAACCACATGTCGTTGGTGTCCATATCATCCAATTCAGGCCAAAAAAGTTGGTAATCATCGACCTATAGCGCTCGCCGTTGACGGTGATGGCCTGGACAACGTCGTTCTCAAAGAAATATGGACCGATGACGCCGCCAGCCCAAAATCCACACTAAACATGTGATTGGTATCATCACCAATGGACTCAAATTTATCCACCACACTGCGAATAGTCCTCTCGTCTAGGACGATTATGGCGACCATAAAATAGGCGAAGCGCACGGAACGCTGCCCGAATAGAACACCCATTTTGATAAAACAGTTTTAGCATTTGCACGTGTTTTTGAACGCTATATCCGTCCATGGTGATTTGGCAAAACAGACTGAATAAAATGACAGGTATAGCTGCAACAATATGGTCGCTATCAACTATCAAAGTTCGGAAGTCCCTATTGGAAGACCCTTTACATAAGTATAATGATACGTTGAATACCTACTGTAAATTTTAGTCGATATGTTGTTACTACTGCGTGCTCCAGAGGGCAGTACTGTCTACTGTCGACCGTATTGTGATACATTTTAATGTTAAAATATACTGACATATAAATTATTTGCATTATTCAAATTCAAATTCAAATTCTTTATTTCAGACGGTAAGTCCATAGTGTTAGTAGCAACAAAATAACTTAATGACTAGTGTTAGTAATAAGGAGGAGATAATAGAATATATATAATTTCAATTGGTATGGATCCTCACCCAGTGGCGCAGCAGAGGGAAGTCCCACCTATCTGAGAACACGCTCAGGAGACTATTGGTGCCGGTGCGTAGCCGGCCGGCTATGGAGGCGGTCCTTTTTCTTATAATGGCGTAAAAATCGTCTGTGCGCGCCTCCGCAAACATAGTGGACGCACTACGACGCCACGACAGCCCCAACAGTATCCTAAACGCGTTATTATATTGGACACGCAGATCGCTGTATGTCCTCTGTGTAAAGCGGGTCCAAAGACTGCACGTGTAGAATGATTGACAGAATGCTTTGAAAAGAGTGACTTTAACTTGATTTGTACAATGTGCAAATCTTCGAACCAGCATGTTACATCGAACAGCCAACGACCTGCGTTCCCTCTCTATATCCATATTGTCCTTAAGATCATCAGTGACCCAATGACCCAAGTACTTGAATTTAGTCACCCATGCTAAAGGAGTGCCACAGAGCGAAACACCAGGAATATCAGAATAGTTTATGGCACTCGCCTTAAACATAATAAGTTCGGTTTTTTTAACATTGTACTTGAGCCCATGGGACACTGCATAGAACTCACAAATAGCCACCAGTTTCCTCAAAGCGCCGATCGATGGGCTTAGTAGCACCATGTCATCCGCATAACTAATATTGTTCAAACAAACGTCATCAATGTGACATCCAACTCTGGTGCTGCTAAGCTCACCGACTAGCCGGTTTATGTACAAGTTGAAGAGGCGTGGTGAGCTTAACCGCCCCTGCCTCACCCCGTACTCTAGTTCGTACACATCCGATTGAGTCTCCGCCCATCTGACACTATTCCTCTGGTGGTAGTACCAATAACGAAACAAGGATGTAACTTCACTCGGTAGTGTTGTATCACTCCGCAACTTATCCCATAGCACCTCGTACGACACCAGGTCGAACGCCTTTGACAGATCCAAAAAACAAGCAAAAAACAGGTGTTTTTCGGGAAGTATAATAGGAAGTATATTAGTAATGCCTTTTGTATAACAAATTCTAAGGGTGCGTCCAGATGGAGGTCGCACCAGGCGGCGGCCGAAGCAGCGACACGCGGGGTTGCGACAATTGTCGAGAGGATCCGGCAATTGGGACTCGAGGTGGCATTGCACAAATCTGAGGCCATGTGTTTTCATGGTCCTCGGGACGCGCCACCGTCGGGTTCACAAATAACGGCGGGAGGGGTTCACATCGGCGTCGAGCTGACGATGAAGTACCTGGGACTCGTCCTCGACAGCCGGTGGAATTTCGTGGAGCACTTCCGACGTTTGGCTCCCGGACTGGAGCGGGCCGGGGCTGCCTTGAGGCGGCTCCTTCCCAATCTAGGGGGACCAAACGCCTCCTGCCGGAGGCTCTATGCGGGGGTCGTGCGGGCCATGGCCCTTTACGGGGCACCGATATGGGCGCGATCTTTGAGGCGGCGACCAGCCCGCCGGTTGATCGCGTCCCAAAGGGTCATGGCTGTCCGGCTCATCCGAGGATACCGCACGGTCTCCGCTGAGGCGGCGAGCCTCCTTGCCGGATTGCCGCCATGGGATCTGGAGGCCAAAGTCCTCGCCCACATATGGGAGTGGCGAGAGGAGGCAAAACGCCGGGGCGTTGCTCCGCTGCCGCGAGAAATCACGGCACAGCGGACAGAGCTCCGGCGGGATCTCATAGCGGCATGGAGAGTGCGATTGTCGCAACCCAGCGCTGGGCACGCCACAATTGCGGCGATAAGTCCCCTCTTTGAGGAGTGGCTAGAGAGGCGCCACGGCGCCCTCACCTTCCGCCTGACGCAGGTCCTCACCGGACACGGTTGTTTCGGGAGGTTCCTGTTCAGGATAAAGCGGGAGGAAACGCCAGGGTGTCACCACTGTGGGGATCGCCCGGAGGACACGGTGGAGCATACGGTGGAGGTCTGCCCGGCTTGGGCGGGACCCCGCCGTGTCCTCTTGGCGGCGATCGGCGGCGGCGACCTCTCGCGTCCGGCCCTCATACAGGCCATGGTCCGGAGCGAGAGTAAATGGGAGGCCGTCACCTCCTTCTGCGAAGCAGTTATGCTCGCGAAGGAGGAGGCGGAGCGTGCGAGGGAGAGGCAATCGCTGCACCCTCGCGCTCCTAGCCGCCGCAGGAGACGCCCTGGACGGGAGTCAACAGCCGACTCCCGGCCACCGTAGGCGCGGGCTTGCGGGCGGCGAGCTATGGGCAGCTCGCCGCCCGGTAAGGACCAGGCCCGGGTCGACGGCGCGTTGTGTTCCACGCGCGCCTCAAAGAGCTGTCAGCACGAACTGACGGGGTCCGTTAGGGCCGATGCCGCCGGGGCTGCGGGTTGTTCGAAAGAGATACCGTGGCCCCTGGCACAGGCAACTGAAGGAACACGGGTGGGTTTTAGTCAGTAAAAGTCTGACACTCCCTTCTGCTCCGCCCAGAGCGGGAGGAGTCATTTGATGATTTCCCACCCAGAAAAAAAAAAAAAAAAAAAGGGTGCGTCCAGATTATTTATCATTGCTAACCTCTATAAAGAAACATGTCATAGGACTATGTTTTATAACATGTTATGTTAAATAGTCATCATCTGCCTAGCCTTTTCCCAACTATGTTGGGTTCGGCTTCCAGTCTAACCGGATGCCGCTGAGTACCAGTATTTTACATGGAGCGACTGCCTCCGCAACCCAGTTACTGGGTAATCCGATACCCCTCGGTAAGACTGGTTGTCGTGTTGTTATGATATGTTAAATAGTGTAGACAAAAAAGTATTAGGTATGTCGATTTCAGATTGGAATCAGCATTGACCCTAAGCCAAGAGGCATTAATCGATAGTCTACTAGCGTTTGGTACTTTATTTCATTTGTTTCCCGCACTAGTAGAATGCTATTGCAAATCATGATCTCTCAATTTGAATCATTAGGAATAACAACCAGCCTTGTTTTATTATAGAATTGGATTCCAAGCACTATTTTGAAATGTTGTCCCAAAAGATTTAGGTGATTACTGACTTTTTTGGTATTCATACCTCAGCTGGTCCAACAGAGATTTTGATCCATATTAGGAAACGAGATCCTATTATTCCTGAATATTTATAAACTTAAAAATAATGGTAAAATACTATAGGAATGAGTAATTCCTACAGTATTTTATCATTTAAAATATTTACCTACTAAAATCAAATAGCATTCCGTATACCACTGAAAAAAGGGAGAGCCTTTATATTAGAGGAAGGAAGTGGCGCTCGGCATTAGATAACAGTGCGATAGATGCCTATTATTGATGCTCTGACATCACCTCAGGACAGTACGTAAACATCTGCGTACTGTGAATCATACGAGCAATTAAATAAAAAGTGACTATATCTGATTCTAAAGTAGACCATTTATGGAATTGTTTTGACGGGCGGTTGAATCATCTTAAGGCGAAGGCGCCATGCGCCAGCGGAGCCGTCACTTGGAGCTCTTCTAAGAATTCGCTTACTCAATAAATAACAATAATTGCCGAATTTGTAACAGAAGAATCAATGAAACAATTAAATTGTGTTATAATTTGTATTTATCTATATATAAACTGACAACAATATAAAATAATGCGCTTAGTTATGCTACGCTAATTTAAACATCAGATATTTTATATACCTACCTACTTAACATGAAGGGTGTCCAAATAGTATCGTTAATTATTTTCTAATAAATTATAGTAGAGCAAGTTTCAGATACTGAATGCCTGACTCGACCTTTTGTTACCTGGCACTTAGTGATAAAATATAAGAAAAAGTTCAAAATATAATAAAAGAGTATCACAGCGTCGTTTCTACTTTGGGAGAATCGTTGGGCAGCTTTTAGACTAGCGAAGTTGAGTAAGAGCTGACAGACTGAGTTCAAACGTGCGTACTGTCCCGTTCACTACGATATACTCGTACAATAAAATAGAGATTATAAAACGAAGTGTATGTAATTAATAACCGAAGGCTAAACACTAAAAGCGGTCGTTACCGACGTAAACTGCACAACTCACACGTCACAGTAACAGTCAGACATTCAGCACTGAGTCGCGTAACATATTGTGTAACGTGCACTCGTCACGGGACTAGAGCGTCAAATAGCAGCTCTCGACCTACATATATTGTCCTTACATCTACGAATATACGCTATCCCTATTTGGCATGTGTTGCTTATTTGACGATCAAGCCTCGTGGCGCCATCACTTGGAACATATTTAACTAGATAAGATTTGCCTCAAATTCCACATAAATTGTGTCCTTCAATCCTCACCCTTAAAAACTTCATGAAAATCAATTTTGAGAACGCCAAAATATAGTCGTAAATAGTCACCAAGGTTAAAAATATAGTCGCATTATAATTCCGAAGTTATAGCTATAGGTTGGGGAGGATTGTGTGGTGAAGGACACATACAATTTGGGTGTTAGGCAGATAAGTTACAGCAGAGGTACTCAGACTGTCTGTGCGATCTCATGTCATACACGCGTTTTGATAAATAATAGTATTGCAGACCGCACAGAACGCCTCGGCTTACAGCTGCGGCCAGATTGAGTACCACTAGATTACAGTCTAATTAATAATAAAATATATAAGTGTGGCTCTCATAAGGCCTTAAAATATGTTGCTTGTAACATGACCGCTCATATCGCCGAAGTAGATAACTTATAGACTTTACACCTACTTTCACAAGAAAGTCAGGGCAAGACTAAAATATTAATGTTTTCATAATAAAATTGTTTTACATTCAATATAAGGATTACTTTGAACGTAATAATTATTATATCGTCATATAATTTTCCTAAGTGACGGCCATGTTAACCAAATTCTTATATTACAAAGATTGTGAACTTGTTATATTCTTCACGCAACTTTGCCTCTTATGTAAACAGTATTGTTTATATATTAAGATAATTTAATTCTGGATGTTTCCTATCAAAGCTGTTCTTGTTGATAGGTCCGCCACTCATTAATCTTGTCACAACAAAACGATTAACCAACGGAAGACAATTAAACCCAGTTCGATCATACCCGTTACAATAGTTGTTTTTGGCAAGTCTCCAAGGACATTTCTAAGCCTGATTGAACATCTAAAGACAGCTGAACTCTTCAGCTTTACTTAAAAAACTAGAGCTGCAGTATTCATAAAAACACCATTTCCTCATACATTAAAGTTTTGCGGAAAAGTTTTATAAATATAGCAGTTACCTGTTCAGTCGCGGAAAGAACATTAGTAGGTAAGTACATAACAATAAAATACCAAAATTAAATTGTATACACACATTTATTCGACTCTAATAACTTACAAATAACAGATTTTTACAGGTATTAGGACTATTTAAATAATGCTCTAATCTTAACATTCTTTCCACGACTGTACATGAGTCTTACAAATAACTTAAAACTATTTTGGGATTCACTGTACACAGTGTTGGGTTATTCCAAGTGTGTTCAACAGTCTAAAATTCCCAACCACTTTACATTTAAAATACACTTGTCCCGTCAAACAAATAGAGGGCAAATCCGTATAATTATGACTTCATATAATACCCGGAAAATTCCCACCATTGTGTACCGCGCACCGCATTTCCCGTTTAGGCAACGTATCTCCCCCTCCCCTCAGTTATATTTACAAATGAGAGTGAAGACTAAATCCTCGCGAAACTGAGCTTAGACTGTCCAAAATAAAACTTGGATTAACTATCCAAGATATTGTCAAGTTATGCTCTTATTCAAGGCAATCTAGCGATGCCCTTTCGTTCCAGTTGCTAGGTACATCGGTATAACAATTGTTGTGTATTTACAGCTACGGTCGGAAAAACCTGTCCAAGTTAATTGCACCGTTACAATCAACGACAGATTTATAGTAACATTTGTCTTAACAAACCGTCATTATACGATTTTTATGGCAATATATAATATAAATAGCAACCAATATTTTGTACTCAAGTTTTGTATCGAAAAGCCTAAGCAACTGAATCAGTAGAAAGCAAGGAATTAATGTTCAGATCTATTTGTTGAAGACTTTAGTACAATTTGAAAACATTTTCTATGACAAATGAACATTGTCGAGTCATGACGGGGAATTGTAACTAAGCGCTGGTTGAGTGTTGTCCAGATAGGTAGGTGTATGTGAGTGGGGTCAGCTGGCGCGTTCAGGCTGCCAGGCGCTAGCTGTCACGTGTCGCTCGTGCGGGCTCGTGTCGCTCGTGCGAGCTCGTGTCGCTCGTGCGGGCTCGTGTCGCTCACAGCGCCTAGCAACACCCCGTCAGCGTGCTGTTGCTCTCGCTGCGCAGCCTCGACACCGTCTCGAAAATGCTTTCGCTGTCGCTGTCATACATCTGTGGAAGATAGCTATACATTAGTATACGGGTAGCTAACTGGACGCCGCCCGCCGCCCGGACGCCGATAGCGCACCAGACAGCTCGTGATAAACACAACGTGTCCCTGTACATTATTGTACAGTTTCAAATTGTGTTTTACAACCTGCTCATTTAAACTGTAAAGTTACAGGAAAAAAATCTGCCAACAGTTGGAACGTGGCGTTCGTTATAAATAAATTTTAGCCTATTTATTCTCACAGTTGCGATAAGTATGGGAACTGCGTATTGCCTTCTAGCTACCTACTAGCTCAGTTATAAACAATTTGCGGCGGACGTAAATAAAAAATATTGTTTTATCATCCATATTTTCGCGACTGATTAGAACCAAATTGTTTTCAATAACAAAGTTCAACAAAGACCAAAGAACGAAACGTTGGAATTTTCCAACACAAGGTTTAAAGTCTAATCTTCATAGAACTACAACTACAACTATCTACTAAATAAAGATAATCTATCCAGATTAAACGAGTATGGGGTACTTATATTTATGGGCTTCCCCAAGATTACTATCTCTATCAAAAATTGTATAAGGGTCTACTCACATCATCGTCTGAATCGTCTGTATCGCTGTCCTCGGCCATATTGGCGAACGCGGGAGCTGCTGCGGTCTTCTTGCCGAACCAGCGCGGCGTTCTGTTAGCATAGTCGCACGCGTTCGTCACCACTCCTGGGCACCTCTCGCGCAGGTACTGTACGAGGCGAGCGTCACCGCGACGGGCGGCGATGTGCAGAGCTGTCCACCCCGCTAGGTTTTCCTGTTGACAAGAGACAAAGATATCAGTAATGCTTTAAACAGACTTGAAGAGGGAAGAGATACTGACAAACTGTTATTTTTAATTAATTGCAATGTTTACAATTTATTTCAGGCACTCGATAAAAACAATAAGGATGTCGCAGTGGCCCATTATCGGTACAGGGTAAATCCTGCACCCGGAGCAGCCTGAAGCGACAACAATGCGGCAAGTCTGCACACGCTCCAACTAATCCCTTGTAGTAATGGTAAATAACAGTCGCTCATTGTGTGCTGAACTTCAATGGGTGCACAAACACAAAAAACCCCCGACGCAAGAGATATGCCACTATCAGCAGATTAACACGAATGGCATGGCAATGGGTTTTCCGCCGCACGCCGAGGAGACATGCCGCACTAAGGAGTATATTCGCTTCGGCTCAAACTATTTACTGCTGCCTGTGTAGGGGTGTCTACTAGTTTTTTTTCTCAACTAGGCCAACGATCTTGTGATAATGTAGGTAAATACGTCAGTGGTTTTGATGTACTAACACTTGAGTGAAGTTGTATGTTTAGTTGACATACTTAACGGAATTGCAAACTAAACTCCGAATGTACAAAACGACTGTTCTATGAACATTGTTCAGACGATTGTGAAGCATCTGTAGAAGACGATAAAACAACGCAAATGTTGCCAAACATCCTTGATCCGAGATAAATCACACGCCTTCCATTGAATCTGCACGAAAACTGATTCATATCTATTATTTCTGTCGTTCCCACTAATTCTATTACCTATCAGTGTTTTGGCCGACTCACTAGCGTATTCCCCCTTCATTATTTTTAACAACTTTTTTCCCGTCAATGTGAATAAGAATCCTAACCGCGAATATGCTAAAACGGATTGCCCCATGATCGAGTTATTTGCGTTCCAGAATACTGTGCCCCCTAACAAGCTGTGTTCGGGCCAGCCCGAGAACGTATTGACTCATTTTGTGGTTAGAATTCTAGCTGTTCGCAGTAACAGCAAGTAAATCACAGTTTACTTTTCCTTTTGTTAGTACCTAGCCTCCTTGGGTATTTGGAAGACCCAAAACTAAAAAACTTAAGGAAATTGTAACTGTTAGGTAGGTATTCAGAAGGATGTGTATACAAGTGTGTTAAGACGTGTTCTAGTATGTGAACGTACCGGTAAGTTGATATTGGCTCCGTAGTACACTAGGGCATGCAGCGCCTCCAGGTGGCCTGCTGTCGCGGCTAGATGCACACACGCTTGTCCTGTAACAAACAACAATACATTGTTAATATCTTAATGTAATATAATAAAATAACACAAATTATTTATTAGTGATTCCTGGCAAGTTAATTCCACTACCAAATAGTATTCAAGATATAAATTAAATTAACTTTGCAAAGCCACGAGTGTCCAGATGAAACTTTAAGACTTCTATGACATACTGAGTTCATTCAGTTCGCACTTAGGACTTAAGACAAGTCAAAATTGTTATAAGGTCATCGGTGTGCGTACGCACTGACGCAGTTAATTAGTTCAGTACCTACAAATCATGTTGATTTCCGATTAATTGATGAATCTATCAATTATAATCTAGGTAAATAATTGCGGGGAATTTTTTACACGATAATGTGTAGTGACTAGTACTTATCATACTAATCTCTCGAGATAATCAAAGCAGACCCCTTACCTACACTATTATAACTAGTAGGTAAGTAGTTACAAAATTATCCCACAGAAAAACATCTTCAAAAACAACTTGTATTTGATAAAACGTCAAAGATATAATGGTAACCTCTGTGGGTTTTCCCAAAATTACAAATTCCTGCGGGAAAACAACGCTCTGCTGTTTCGGATTCTTAGACCCGAGTTAAATTATAAACAACGCTCTCGGTTAGAACAATTCAGTACTTACAATATTGAGATGACAATAAACTTAGATAACCTTTAACAATATAAGACGTCATAACATCATTCTATAATTTTAATCACACGCAATTTAACTGAAATTATATTATTATGATCGTGTAACATGTATCTATATATATATAAATTAGTCCCTATTTCCCTTGGTCACGCCATATCTTGAGAACGACTACCGATTTCATCCATCTTTTTTTTTAAGTTTTCTAATACTTTGTAGAAGGTTCTTACGAAAAAAAAAAAAAATAAGAAAGTTGCACAGAAAATTAGAAAATTTAAGAATTACGCTTTTACGCTAAAACAGCTGAACGGATTTAGATGAAATTTGACACATGGGTAGACCATGATCTGGAGAAGGACATAGGTTACTTTTCATCCCGGATTGCAGACGAAGTCGCGGGCAACAGGTAGTATATTTATAAAAAGAACGTGGCGTCATAGAGTAAGTACTGTAAAAAACAATACATTTATAAATTTAAATCAACATATTCTGGCTGAAACTATGAATAACAAATGTATTATAAAGTCAACCTAAGACCAACAACAAAGCTGAACGAAATCCGTTTTTTTTTTTATAAGCTTCATTCACTAAATTCCTATTTTGTTGAGATTGGTATGCAAACGGTCGCAGCGAGTACAATGTTCAAAAACTGAGAACATTGTTTATAGAAATGGTCCACATTGATCGGTCGGCCGCGCTCGCGCCTCTGGAACCGATCCAAATGTATTTAAAACGAATCTAAAATAGATCGCTCGCTAAAATGGCTGAGCTCTTTTTAAAGCTCAAGAATTTAGGTGAGCTTAATATAATCCTTTCTGGTACTGTGGGATGATTCGATCTTATCGGCCATTTCGAAAACGTGGTCGGCCCGTGGTAGCCAATAGGTTCATATAATTTTAAAAGTGCAAAACTTTAAGACGACGACTGACCGATGGTGATGGCAACTAATCAAACACAAGGAGCCTCTACGCTGCCTAACACCGACTTGACGTGAATTAGAAATATGTGCCGAACTAAATAAACACCTCGGTTAACTGATAACTATTTTTAAGTATTTGCAATAACACTTTACACGTAAGTATCAAGCTTGTATAAAAATGACGCAGTCATGTACGGTTTACAGATAAAATGAATACTGACTTCCAATCAGTGTATTGAGCAAAGTGCAAGTCGGAATTCCTAAAAACGGAACACGGAATGATGAAGACCAGATTATAAACTTTGTAATTCAGCGCGCATGTGGCCAGTCACGTCGGTCAACATTCTCTATCTACTTGGCCATAACGATATTTCCCCGCGTGGTATGAAATTTATGGCATGGTAAACAACAAAGTCCCATAATTATTTGCATATTGGAATAGACAATTTGTGCACATTATGCAGACAATTATTATGAAGAAGATATTGTGGAAACTTTTATGGGTGGAAATTTTTAGTGCGGAAACATCATTGTGAATTCATGGTGGTACCTATGATGTCAAGGATACAAGAATGTTGGTGTTGCGGGGATCCCAGAGACCTTGACACACAACCATTGCGCTGTATTCATAAACAACAACTAAGTACAGGTAAATAGTAACATTCAGAAATTCAAATGACCTAGTTAAAGTGTAAACAGTAAAATGTTTCCAAGAATATAAATAACGCAGGGAGGCGAATCCTAAGCATTCTGAAAATCCTAAAGGCCTAGCAGAGACTGGAAGGTAGAAAATATTGTGTTTAAATAATAAATAAATTGTTGATAGCTTCATTGGTAGAAGTTTCCAAATGATTAGAGTTATTGTTGTTGGACTCATTTCGTTGTTGACCAGTCATACTTCTTCAAGTACCTAATCGTGGGAACTGAAAAAAAGTTGTACGTAATCAAAACATCGAAGGCGCGATACGCAGAGTACACGACAGCTGACGTGACAGCGAGACGGATCAACCGACACAAGTACCTCTGTTCTCTGTAGTGGCATGTGTAAGATGTCGTCACGCGGGACGCGGGGCGCGGGGGCGCAGGGCGCGGGGCGAGGGGCGCGGGCGCGGCGACCTGATGGGGTTTTCCCAACAATGTGGCGGCCGCGGCGCGGCGACTGGCAACGCACGCGCCTCGACTGTCCTCGCCAAATATGGCGCGCCACCACTGTATTTTCACTATTTCCGTATATCACACAGATTCTAACCTTAATTTCCATGACAATTAGCTGGCTATTGGCATCGATCAAGTAATAGAATTTTTTATACTCTAGTTAATGTACTATCTGGTATTTTCCCACAATGATTTTTATCAAGGGTCAATTCTCAAATTATAACAACGCAATAAAAACTGTGCGTTACGCAAGTTTTTATAGAGGAACGACACTTTTTTCCTTATTTACGAGTCGAAACATAAACGGAGTTGCCGAGTGCCTGGCAGTAGGTGCTAACCGCAATAGTACCTAGGGCTAGGCGCATGTGTTGGGAGATGTCATCGTGTGGAACTTTTTATAAATACCAATCTATTAAGAATTATAGGAACTGTTTAAATGTCACCTAGATGCAACATTTTTTAGATTGTAGTCATATCCTGCTGCACTCTCTTTAAAAATATCACCTCATAACGTCTGAATGACGCGGCCCACAAATAGGACCCAAAGTCCCTTATGCAAATTGTGCATCGTCTAAAAATAGCAGCTGCATCATTCGCAACATTAACTTCTCACGAGGCTGTAACATTTCCAAAAAATCCATGCAGAACCCTGGCCGCGCGGATGTTTCAACAGGTTTTCGTGTAAAAACCCATAGCCTTGCAAACAGAACTCGCAAGCAGACTCTCGACTTTAAATTTCCTAAATTAATATAATTAATTGACGCGCCACCGCTGTCATTGCCTGTTTGGGTTATTTTACACCAATATGGGGAATACCGTCTTACGATAACTGTCCTAAGCACTTCTAGCTTTGTTCATACTGAGCTAATTAGGAGACAATGGACAGGGCATGCGCAAGCGCAAGCTAACGGACGTCACGTTGACTTTTAAAGCTAATGTTAGTGTTCGTTAAGACCACGCGTCATGCTCGTGATTAGACCTATGAATGTAACGGCGACGGATTAATAAAGTTCCTTACCAACTAAATAATTTGTGGATGTAGCACGACTTGGTTAGTCAGTTAAAGTTTTTCTTATGGGTGGAGCTTCAAATAGATCAAATTAAGGCGTGCTGGCCTCTAGTCATGCGATTATAGGTGCAAATATTACTATGGCCCCTTGGTTTTGCCAGTTGAAGTGTAATAAACATTTCCTTTTAGATAAAAGCTCAATACATCACATCATGCAAGGCTCTTACAATTATTGGCGAGAAGTTTGAGTGTAGAGAAAAGGTTGATGATAGGAATAAAAAGTTATTGTTTTCAGTAATACTAAAAAGATCCACAAATGAGAACACACAGCTGCAGTGTGAACAATATTTACAAGAACGGTTCGCAACTACTTGTGTAACGTATACGTCGAGTGGTGTTGAAATTTTCATGATAATAAATTGCGCCTGAGGACATTAAAAAACCAGGTTGAGCGTCGGAAAACCCCAGGCTTTATACAACGGTACGAGTGTTTAATGCGGACAGATAAAGATTCTCTAAACATGGTTATAGAAGAAATTAAATTAATACATTAATTTAATTAACGCGTAGGTGGTGAATAACTTCAGGCTGTGTATCATTATTAATTATTCTGGCAAAATAACAATAATATGATAACAAAGTAATAGTCTTAGAATAAATGATTTGATTTGACTGATTTTATGAAATTGTACAACTATAACTATAAATTTTGCATGCCTGAATTAGTACAATACAGTGGACTGCGCATTCACTTAACATCTGGAAATGTATAAAATGTAATGTATTGAGCAATAAATAATTTGAATTTGAAAATAATCAAAGAGTATTGCTCTCTGTTCTAGTTAAGTCAACGTCAATTAACTATAAGATACGACGCATGATTTCTTACTCCTAATGAATACTATTATTGAACTATAACAGAAAATTATTGCATTGACGTATGTAGCAATCACACCATACTAGTACGATTATTATTATTAATATCTATTATTTAAATCTGTTATTTACGTCTGTGGGAAAACCAAATAAAACAACAATTAGAGTTGTTGTCCTTGGGTGGAAATATGCAACCGTAAGAAACTTAGAACAAATACAGCACTCAAATGAGCTACCTAACCTGTTTATCTAGGTATCCAAAAACCGGATTCTCCAAAATTCTCAAAAATTTGGCCGGTCACTGGTCACCGGGCGCACACACAGCGCATATCACTGAGGTACACAAACACATTCGACCAAAACGTTCCATATGCAGCTCGATGTCAAAGAAAGATTAATTTAAGAGTTGATTTAGTTGGTGGATATATAATTAGAAAGTGCGCCCGCACAGTCCCACGTAACGTGTTCATAATACACGCGCTTGGGATTTCCGTCCGTATGTAACAGTGCCGAGGCACACTTTCACGTGGGTATTGCCCAGACCATCATCATCATAAAAGCTACCCATTGTTCCGAAGTTAACCATCATCGCGAGCAACGCCAGAAGTTTGCGGTTTTCCTGGGGTTTGCTAAAATGCTCACCTTGGACATCGCCGCATGGCGCTGCATAGCTTTTTAAATTTACTTTCGTAACCTACAGACTCTGGACTGTTAATAATGTACAAAATTAATGAATCTTAGTATGAGTAAAGCAATTATTTAACATCCACATACTAGTTTTAAGAGACGTCCTTATTCGTACAAAAATAAAACGGCGATAAATATACAAAAAGCGTACATGTTTTTCGCTACGACATTTATAAGATATTGAAATTGCCCCGTCAGGAAAAACCATCTCGCCACGCCGCCTACTTAGCATACTCGTAATGGCTTTTCAATTAGCGCTCGAACAATGGTCGGGGTAACCCAAACCGTGTATACGGAGCCACGGACCGCTCGTCTGGGGGCGTTACACGGTCAAAAAGTTTGCTTTCACTCGGTGAGCCGTCCGTGTTCGTTACGCGACCGGCTCCTCGTAACGTTGGGAATACCCACCGAGCCAGCGCCGACAGCATCCGACTCGATCTCAGACCAGACTTCGACGATCTCTCTAGGCCACCGAGAAATGTTGAACCCTTGCGGTCTATAAATGTCGCTTCATTTCGTTATAATAAGAAGTTTACCTAATGTCTCCACAAGGTTAACATATCTGATAAATTCATATGCAAATGCGCGACAGAGGTAGAACCGAAATTCTTTTACATGTGTGTTGTTTGCCAGCTCGGGAAAACCAGAGACAATAAAGAGCGCAGAGCTAATATCTTTTTATTAATGCAGTTTACAGAGGCAGGGAATTCCTAATTTGATTTACTGTGAATTAGAGGCGGGACAGAATATTTTAAGCGAATGGAGCACTTTTCGTCGGGTTGTCTGAGCAAGCTCAGTTCTTTGATGGCATTGAGCGGAATCAAGACCTTGACAAACGTCACAAGCAGCCTCAAGTAGGCCCGGTGCGTTCACACGTAAACAATGTACGGCGCCTTTGTTTAGCATAGTAAACAAGTTCTAGTTGATCCTAGGCACGACTTAATTCAAGAGATATCCTAGAGAAGCTCCGTATTTTTTCTGCAGTACAAGACACGTGAGATGTCGTGCCGGTTCGTGTCCGGATCCAGACGTAGCTACTAGCTACTGCAAGGACAATGCTGTTGCACATGAAGGCTAACTACTTTACAGGCATTACGGATGACATTATTTACATAAACTTTAATAACTTTAATGAGAACACGGAAGCTGTTAAACAATGTTTATCACTATGGGATGTAACATGTAGAAATGGTTCGGTTTGCGGATAATAGATCAGATCAACACATGTCATAAAAAGAAATAAGCGAAAAATTTCATAAAATGTGATAGAAAACGTAAATCACATTTGAAAAATTGCGATCCCAATTTATATTACAAATGGTTATAACAATTTTGCCGCAGCCTGTACCTGGGAAAACCGTTGAGCGGGTTTTTACTCTGACACCGTGATTCAGATGAACTGCTGCGAACTTAAATGTTGTATAAGTATGTATTAATATAATAACCTCATATTTATGTTGGGCTTAATCATGTAATAACAGGTTTGTAAAAATTTAATTATTCATCCTAAGCATTGGCAATGGTTCTTTCCGCCAGAATCGCTTGCAGCTCTATCCTAGTTTGAATTGAAGGAGTTGTACCCTCGCATCATTGTAACCGTGCTCTGGGTTTTTTCTTCTACAGTCGTTGAACGAAAGGCTTGAAGTTAAAGGTGCAATTATTGTTAGGCCTGAGGTCATCGGAATGGATGATGTCAGTGGTCTCAGTAGACATAAAACGATACATTCCTGCCATAACATAGTAGGTTATCCGGAGGACACGGTTGAAGGAGCTAAGACAAGAATTAGATATTTTCACTTTTAGACACTTGTGAAATATATGTACATATATGTGTGAAATGTTGTCTATCACTAACATTTCTTCCTTGACCGACAAGACTCCTAATAAGTAGCAGATGATGTCATTCTTAACTATATGCCTACAGTACCAGATGGTGCGAATGAAAAAAAGGTACCTACTTTATAAGGATCTTTGATAGTGGAATTCCAGTGTAAGATTATGAACTACTGACGCTGAGATCATCGCTCAAGGGAGCAACGTAGCTCATCCAAAAACTGGCACTTACCGTTATAGTTCTTTATATCCAGTACTGAGGTTGAAGCTGGCTTCCGAGATGCTTGTTCTGGCAAAGGCGCGAGTAACGCTTGTAGGCATTCAACGTGTCCTTTTGAACTGGCTTTGTGTAGGGGTGTCTCTCCACACCTATCCCTCGCTCCGAGCGAGAGTCCCGCGTGCACCAGCATCCTGGTGACCACGGCGTTTCCGCTGATCACTGCCAGATGTAGGGGTGTGTGGCCATCGTCGTTAGGTACGTCCAATAGCGCCTTGTTTGGACACACCCTTATGAGTGTTCCTACTGACTTTTCACAGCCGTGCTCTGATGCTATGTGTAATTGTCTGTAACAAGGAAATAGCCTGGTTAGTGAGCTTCCGATGCTTGTAAAAACATTGTTATATTTTTCTAAATATAGAGTATGATGGGATGGCTTGCGACCTTTACGGTATCGGACCGGTCTGTGCGTGAGAGGGGCCCGCGTAAACTTAGCGCGTGACACAACAAACCTGTCGCGGCAAATATTTCCTGTTTTAAATGACTTTCCGATTTTATTCAACATTTGAGTCATCTTTATTCCCATTTCGTTTTGATTACCAGAAAGCTTACTGCGAAATGCCAGTAACGTGTATGTAGGTAATCAGTTAGGCGCCGATATGTCATGCTTGCAGACGGCGCATGCGACGCAGTTCTGTTTATCTACGCGCGTGTAGTAGGAACTGTTTATGAATGCTAATGATGTAATAAGTGAAGGAAGTGTAAACTTCCTAGAGGGGTCAACCAAGTTGTATGATATTAACAAAATTGAATCATAAACACGAAGGTCCTGCTACCAATGACCTCATGCTTATAGTTAATTGAATACGAAACAATAATAAATTACATGACATGTTTATTTAAACATTTAACTACTTCTTTTTCATAAATGTAAATTTTATCAAATAATATTTGTCTATATTGGCGCTGATTCCCTTGTTCACAAACTAAACTAAATTTAAGTTCACTGCATCTTTTTCTTTCTATTTCATTAAGAAAAGGAGAGAAGATAAATATTCGTTTAGTCCTGTCAAATTAGTCAGCGCCTGACGTAAATTGACGTATTTTTAGTAGCCATGTTTTTAATCACGTCTAAACTGTCTATGGAGTATCCTAATTTGACAGGACTAAACTAATATTTTATCTTCTGTCCTTTTCTTAATGAAATAGAAAGGAAAAGATGCACTGAACTTAAATTTAGTTTAGTTTGTGAACAAGGGAATCGGCGCCATTGGCAAACTTTTTTATTTATGTTTTATCAACTAATTTGGTATGAGACTGGAATAGGCATTTTGTGCATATTTCATGTACCTAGTATGTCTTCATTGATCGTACTTACTGTCGTGTGTACTGGAGACATTAGGTCAAAGGCACAATAAGATTTATTGCTGCATCATCACACTCATCATCAGTGTTAATCTCAAAGCTCTAACAGTATAAAAAAAGTTGTGATTTTTTAACTAAAAGCAAAGTTCAGATCTGCCTATCTTGACTATGTTTTTATGCCTCTTTGGCGTTATGACGTAATTGATTAACAGTTAGTTAACTCATGAAACAATTAACAAAACAGTTTATCACAACTTGAATTTTTAATGGAAGTAAAATAAATGTTAAATGCGTGAGGCTATTAAAAGTGGACATTGTGAACAGGGTCGCTCCTTGAGATTTGCCAAGAGGTCACAGACATTGATCCCAAGTAATAGACTGTAATGTACTGTTAGCCTAGTGAATAGTTCTTGTTTAAATGATGTGCTAGACTTTGTACATGTAAACATACTGAACATTCTGAGATAAATCCCCTTCAACGAATACTTCAGCCAATCTGATGGCAGGAGGCTGTATTAGCCAATCGTTTACAGGCAGAATGTATCATAGTCTGTAAAACAACTGGCTCAATGTTATCTGTCCTAAAACATGAACTATTTAATCTAAACAGTGGGTTATTCCCAGTTTTATCAGTATTTAGTTGAGCAACACACAACTCTGATAAAGGGATTTTAATGGACATATTATATTTGATTGTAACAAGTATCAAAATACCACTGAGTATTAAAATAGTAAATGTCCGATACATTTTTTTTTAACTTTGCGCCACACTAGGAATTACTCCTGTATCGTGGGTGCGTTTACAAACATTTAAACTCACATACACAAACAGTCAGATGCGGAACCACTACCTTGAGGCAATACAAATATTTGTTCCGTCGGGAATCGAACCCGCGACACACAGCGCCGCAGTCCATCGCTCAGCCACTGCGCCAACCGTGTCGTCAATTGGCAGTGTTTTTACATTTAATTTTGTATTAATTAACATATTTTGTAAGCAAGCACTACTTTACATTTTGCCTTAATATTGAATTACCCGAGAATGCAGTTAAGCTAAAACATCAACAAATAAGTCCTTTGGCATCAAATATTATGGAATAAGTTAATGAAACAAGATGGAAGTGAAGGAAAAACAACAAGCTTTTTATATTTTATACATTTTCATGTTGTACTTGGACAACAAAATAATAAACCGAAGTAATAAACAAGTCTAGAGTATTCACATTCAGACATTCACTTTACTAATTAGGCTATCATCATATTATTTTTATGATGTTCCTGCCACCTTGTGTTTATTGATAATTACTTATTGTACTTACTTAATTATAGATACTGGTATATCATTATGGTAGATTCCAATAAGCCTCGCCCATCTATACTATCTACATATATTAATATTATACAGAGGTAAAATTTGTTTATATGTATGTAAGGGGGAAGTCTCCAAAGCTAACGATGCAATTAAATTATTTTTTTCTCTTGTAGCAAGCTTCATTATTCCCCAGTAATATAGGTTATAAATTATATTTATATCTTGCATTTTAGCAGAGCTATCAAAACGTTTCTAGCAAGTCATAAAGAAATACCTTTTACAAAACAATTAGTTAAAATTCGTAACTTCGTTCACGTGGAAATCAGTATTCCAAAACTGGGGGTAATTTGTTATTTTTCAAGCTTGAACCTATGTGAAATGTATGAATTGTGTAAAATGTAAATTATTCAATTCATTAATACTTTGTTTAGTATTTTGTCAATCTATCTGTTTGTTTCTCAGCTTATCTTGCAAAACAATTGACCGATATTTGCTTTTAGCCAAGTTCCATTATGAAGTTTGGTCAAACGTTGGCCATGCACACATGACACTAGAGTTGGTTATAATTGTAAAGGCCAAATTGATATACTCACGTATCGCCATCTGCGTCTTGTTGGAAAAATATGACAATAGGTGGGATGTTCTTCTGTTCTGGCGGTAGTATGTTGATCTGTGGGGTCTGCGTGTCAGTCAGCTGCACGTCCGAGAGGCACTCCGTTAAGCACTGAACACCACTTTCGATCTCGTTATCGGAGGGCTGGAGCACTGCACTATACACTTTCTTATCCTCACTCGCGGGTTCAGGCTCATGGTCCGACTCCTCGTCACCGGGGTACACGTCCAAAGGTCCCGACAGAAAACCAGAATCGACGTTCTCGTCCTCCGTGATCTTAGTATCGAAATCGCTCCTCTTATTTGCACTCATTTTGTTGCTTTTATTTTGTCCCACTGAATTTAAAACAATTAAGATTGGAATGCACGTATGTTTTTGTAACGCTAACTATGCGAAATCATGTTCATAAACGAAAAAATATGTCGCGTAGTAAACAACTGTTCCACAACGAAATCGCATGCGCAATGAATGATTAATTCACAATGATGAACACAGAACACTCACTCCTACCTAACGGATGATGAATTGAATGGTCTCTGATAATGGCTCCCGTCTCCACTGTTTTTGTAGTGCGTTCGGATAGACACACGTGTGTATCGCTGAACGTTGCAAAGCGAACTGAACGCCATCTGTACCGCGCTTTTGCTTAAATACTTTGGTTTTGTGCGTCGTTTATTAATGTAGGTTTTGATATTGGTACCAAAGCGTAGGCAACAACATTGCTGGGTTATCCCAGTCCGGCATAGCTATTCACAACCATACGATAGGCTATCGTATCGAAAATGATACATTTCAATAACCTGATTTATTTTGCCCCCGACAGCTAAAGCTGTCGGAAGAATAGCGGCTGTATTTGATTCAAACTGACAACAATCCTACGATAACATTGATTATTGTTCGATACGGTACGGAAGTGTATCGACTGGTTGTGAATAGCTATGCAGTTCAAAGAGTAGTTTTGATAACTTTACGTACGGTATACATATTTTTCATTTCTATTTTTAATTCCCATGTAAAGACTTCCAACGTGGATAGTTTTATTTATTGATCCTTTTTTAAATTACATATTTTTACGTTCATCAGTGTTCTTTACTGCATAAATACATTGGGGGCTGTAGTACAGCTGGGAGAATTACTATGTAGGTAGAATATAAAATTAAATCCAGAGTTTTAAGTAATCAATACTAGGCAAAATAATTAGCTGGTTTAAAATCCTATCACTTCGCAAATTTTCATCAGCTTATCGAGTTAAAAAAAAAAAATTAAATACCTAATGGTTTTTGAAAACGATTGTTTCTTCTGTGCGTTTGGTGTGTATCCAAATTACATCAAATTCCGTCTGTGTTGTTGAGCTGTCACTTTTGTTTGACAAACTGAACTCAAAAGTGTCATTGTCAGTCAGGCAGGCTATTTCAAGTCGCCGCCTATTTTTATAAAACTTTGGCTTTCAGGTGTATTCCAATTTCATAGATTTCGGATTTCGTGGATTTATTTTTATAATTTGTCTATTTAGTATTGTTTAAATAATGTTTGGTGAAAAAGTAATAGAATTATTGAAGGAAGCTGAAAGAAACCCTGTCACTATTGACCCATTCAATGTATGTTGTTGCTACATCATTTGTTTATATTATTTGTATAGAAGCGAAGTTTTAGATAGTACAACATATTTTTTTATTTTCAGGATGATAAGATAAGACAAATATTAGAGGAAATGCATTCGCTGTTTAGGTTGAACATGAACGATGCGTAAGTTATAATATTTTGACAATATTAACTGGTTTTAGCATAGATAAGCTACAATGTTTACAAAATAATTATTGTAAAATAAACGCAATAATGAGAGCTTTAAATGGTATTTTACGAGATGAACAGAAATGTTTTTTTAAAATAAATTGTTTGTGTGATGAGTGTGATGACTTGATGAGGTTATGTTTTAATATTGTTCATGAGGAGTTGCAATTACTGTTCTAAAACATCAAAGTAATCTTTTACAGTAATGCAACGATGGAAAATAAAACCCTTTGGACAACAGTACAAGTAAGACATTCAGCATTGGAACGGAATAAACGCTGCCTCCTTGCATACCTCTACAGCAGAATGGCTAAAATCAAGACTTTGAGATGGGAATTTGGTGCTATATTACCACCAGATGTGCGAGAACTACTATCAGATGAGGAATATGAGTGGTTCTCAAAATATTCTATGAATTTAGCTTCCTACATGAGGTCTTTAGGTCAAGATATAGGGTATAACGGCATTGATCTTACAGAAAACCTTAAACCACCAAAATCCTTGTACATTGAAGTTCTCTGTATGGCTGACTATGGCAAGCTGGAGTTGGAAGATGGTGATGTGATCTTGTTGAAGAAGAACAGCAGACATTTCCTCCCAACCTCAGAATGTCAAACACTTATCCGACAGGGAATATTGAAACAAATCACTTGATCTTTGTACTGTAGTTGTAATGTAAGTAAATTATTTAATTGTTTGATTTTGTATTATATTTGTGTAAAAAGTACTTTGTTTATTTATATTCTAATACAATTCATGAGATGGCATTCGGGTTCATGGATGGAATAAGATTGATTCAATTTAAATTCACAATTTAGTTTTCTCAAACATGAACATGTGTGTTTTTGGAAAAATTACTTTAACACTCACTGATTATGTTCAGTTCGCACTACAATATCAAACATTTTATGTCTTTCTTAATAGTATGTCATTGTGAAATGAACTTAAGCTACACAGGTACAATGTTGGTATTTGTTTATGTGGAAATAACATCAAATTGGATACAAGGATTTGAATATGGAGTATGTATTCCCCTGTTACACCTGTTTTTAGTACACACACATTTGCAAGTTGTTTTTAAAGCCATGTACGGGTGAGCCTATTGACAATAATCAAAAATTCATACTGGGCTATTTCCAAAAACACTACCCAACTTCGCGATCATACCCAGCACTCTACCCTCGGCGTCGCGTTTACGACATTTAGACACATTTAGACCAATGAGGCAGTCAATCATAAAGTGGAATATAGAGAAACAAGTCATTCAATCATTCCAGGCAGCAATATCCTAATGCAAGATACTGCAACTTTGGCTATAATTTAATTTTATGTGACACTACAAGTGTGTCCCTGATAACTACGCGCGGCCGGCACGCCAACACCGCCTGTTTGCCAACGATTTAGTTTTGGTATTTTTTGAATAATGGTATTACATTACTGATTTGTTATATTGAATGGAGACTATAAAGCCCTGTTTCCACAGACATCTATTATTCATCCGGGAATTTGCGTCAGCGGTCTTAGGTTACATCATCATTAAACCCTTCTCAGGATTGATACAAATAGCTGAGAGCTAACAGGAAAATTCTTTGCGCTTGATTTGAGCGTCTCAACACTTAGTCCTACGTAGGAGACAGCAGAGGGACTGGACTCGCGTAGGAGTGCAGAGTACCTGTAAGTAGCGTAGATGTATATGACGACGAAGACGATGTACTATGTAGTGTTTGCGAATAGTTTCCGCTCGCATACTTCATACACAATTTTTTCAAATAAATATAGTCATAATTAAGGGGTTTATTAATAAACGTTGCTTAAAGTTAAGTGACGTTCAAACGTGAAATATATTAGGTTAAACCGTCGCTAATCACTACTTAACTTTAAGCGACGTTTATGAACAAAGTGGTAAAAGTTTAAACATTCAAACAAGTGCTAGTCGACCTCTTCCAGACTCAAATCATAGAGACAATCCTATTTCAGTTTGTATTTTATTCAGCTGGGTTCGTCCAGCCAACCTGTGCTTTTCATTCTTGGCACATTTTTATTCCGTTTCCAGTTGAGTTTTAAGTTTTTTTGTGAGCACTACGAGTCTACGAACCGCCTGGCGGTGACAGTTGCCCGTCTGCTTGCCAACTTCGTTATGTACAAAAAGTCACAGCGTTTAGCGCGTTTTCGTATTTCGTGAGTTGCAAACTAAACTTAAATTTTCCTGGAAAGTTATATTCTTTTGACTGGTTTTTATGTTTTTGCCGAGATTTGCGTTCAGTTTAACAAAACTTGGGGATTTGCTAAAAAGATTTCTTCAGTTAACTTACAGCCTTCACTTTCAGGAGGAACAATTTACTTCTATTTCCAGAGCTTAGCCGTGTCTTTCTTTAATATCTCAGTACATCTAATCCTGTCAGAGCTGCCTATCTAAGCCGCAATCTTCATTGCCGCCCCTATACCTTCGTAGCTTAGGCTTACTTTTAATTAAACCGTCGAAACGGTCGGCTTTATACGTCTGGAACGTATTTGACCGTTTTCCTTAGGTTTCAATATGTTCCGCCTTTCAGTGGGCGATTAGAATGGGTCCGTTAAGCCGCGTACCAGCCGGATCGCCGGAACGCTTGAGCGCCGGAGAGCCGGTCTAGACACACTGCATGCGGCTTACATCGACAAATTCTGAAATTTACTGCCGTGCTGTTATCCCGGCCCAAGTATTGCCACGTTAATAATGTCGACTCAGCAATTTACCGCATTTGTTGTGTTATCTTGAGTTATTAACGGGCTGTGAGTCAGCGTTGCAAAATTTTATTGCTATTCTATAGGTTACATTTATTCACTTGTACAATAAATGGGCCTATGTAGGTACCCATTACCATGTAGAGAGAGAGAGATACCGTCTGGTTATTTTTGTTTTGACTTAATACTCGTAGTACCGACGGGCGGTGGCGTTAGTTTGAAAAAGTAATTTTATACCGGTTGAAAATAAAACCAAAAATAGTTTTTCCTTAGTGCATAAGAGATTTGAGCGTCAGCTGCTCCATTGGGGGAGTCCAAAGTTAGAGCATGTCAAAGTTGTTAAAAAAACTAAAAAAGGAATTTCATTCCGCGCCAAAACCTTATGGGACGGGATTGTCTTCAACCCAAAAAAAATAGTCAGCTGCATGGAAGTGGGAGGAATATGTCAGTCGCGAATATGAACATGATTGTTGCGTGATTCCCGTAATTTAAAACGGTCATTGGTCGCAAAAATAGTGCAGTACTTTAATTCGGAACTATGCCGAAGGGATGTAAAAAGATTTATGTAAGTATAAAAGTAAATAGTTCACTGAAAAAACAAAATCCCCCTGTGAAGTTTGTAGCGTCAAAACAAAATTAAGTGAGGCTTACATAGCCGCGGAGGCGTACGTACTGTTTATGTACGTAAACGCAGGGTTGAAGTATTTTCTTAGGTAGGCTGAGGTTAGTATAAGGCTTTTAGCCTTTTATAAACTTATTCTACGTAGGATTGATTTATTTCTAGAGCCTGTTGATACTTAAAAGTGTCGCAAAAACGTTTGTTCTCCCTAGTTCGATTCATTAGTTCGATCGTCGAACTAGTGAGATTTTTTTTTCTCAATTGTTCGACCGTCACGTGACCAAATATATTTACCGCAATTTTTCTAAAAAATGCCCAACACCAATTTATATGCACGTTAATTGCATTTGAGTATCAGTATCGGCGTGCTGAATGTTGTTATATATTTTTTAAAATTAGGAGCTGTTTATATAAAAAATATGTTTCTGGCACTCGCCGGCCGCTGCTGCGGCAGCGGCACGTTGTGTGGTCGCGGTTCAAACCTAACCTAACCTAGCTGTTATAGAGAAAAATATATTTGATCATGTATGTTTCATCAAAGTTAAGTACTTACACGTTTGTTTTTTTAAGATTCTAATTATGTGTAAACCAATTGTAATTTAGACGTTTCAAATTTGATTTCTGACTAATGATCATTTATTACACATACAAGCATTTATTTTGTTTTTTGATTAAAATAAATTCGACGGTCGAAAAAATGAGGAAAAAAAAATCTCAGTAGGTAGTTCGATGGTAGAACAATTGAGAAAAAAATTCTCACTAGTTCGACGATCGAACTAATGAATCGAACTACTGAGAACATACCCAAAAAGCTTCGATCAATAAAAAAGCCTGTAAATCATAATAATATTCAGTCATTACCTTAACAGTACAGACCAGTCCAAACATGATGTGTTCTTAGTTCTTATAATACCTACCTATCAATAATCGTCTGATTTGACCATTTCATGCGCTGAAATAGCGTCCTACCCAGTGGCCCTACCTAAAAGGCTATTGATAGGTATGAGATATCTACTCGTTTATACCATAGGTACCTATTACACAGGTAGTTTGGTAAACGATTCCGCCGGTACGTGCACAGAGCTTATCGCGGGAAAAGTTTTTGTTCATTGTAGTGCGAAAACACCTACGCTATTTTTCTCAGTTAGAGGGAACTATAGAGTACTTCCACGGGACAAGTTAGTTCAACTCAGGTAGTGTCACGTCACACGTGTTACAAAACCCTGCTAACAAATTGTTCGATAAACAAGGCGCCATGGAAAATACGGCCGCTGGTAAGACACCTACGGACGAGCCGAAAGTCACGTAATCACACCTTTCATACACACGTGCTCCCTGTGGAAAACCGCCGATAATTTTCACCTATTGACTGCTTACCACTACGTTTACAAAATGGAAAGGACATAAATATCAACCATTTGGACAGACTAGCGATTATACATTTGTGATTGTACCTACGATTCTATTTACATTATTTACCTAGTTAGGCAGGTAATTTGTTAACTTTCGATGCTAAGCTTCAGTGGGGTCCACATATAGATAAATTGTCAAAAAAGCTAAGTTCCGCAGCATACGCTGTTAGAAAAAATCGTAATTTAAGCCCGTTTACTGTACTTTAGCTATTTTCAGAGTGTAATGTCGTACGGTATTCTATTGTGGGGAAATGCCGCTGATATTCAGACTATCTTTGTTTTGCAGAAGCGAGCTGTTCGATCAATTTATAAATTAAGTCCGAGACACTCGCTCAGAGACAAAAAAGAGATTAATGTTATGACTGCCTTCTCAATATACAGGCTGATTTTTTAAAGACCAGCCAAATTTAAGGATGTGGTACAGACCATCAAACTGAACAACTTTCTCCATGGGACCAACATCGTAATCGCGAATAAAAATTCAGCCGTCCCATACATTTAGGTCGAGTAGGTATTGATGTTTTCTATGGGACAGTTGATAAAATTTTCGCGATTACGCTATTTGTCCCATGGAGAAAGTTGTTCAGTTTGATGGTCTGTACAACATCCTTAAATTTGGCTGGTCTTTAAAAAATCAGCCTGTATTTATGAAAATCTTTTATATGCCCATAAAAATATAAAATTGTTTAAAAAATACAGTGATAGGTATCCATGATATAAATACTAGGAACAAACACAAATTTGTTTTACCTACAACAAGGCTCAAGAAAATAGGTGGCTCGTTCAGATGCCAATCTATACGCTTTTATAGTAAAGTTCCAAGCCCCGTTCAAGATCTAAGCCTTAATAAATTCAAATCATTCAGTTCTCTTAGTTTTTTTCACGGTCTGGCAGTTTGAGTAATTAATGTGGCCTACCATAATGTCCTTTCTTTGGTATTGTTCGTCGAATCGTTGAGCTCCTTAAGTTTTGAGTTGAGCTGCACGAATTCTGACAAATGCGTGCACTGACTGGCCAGGTCCTCTCAATCTGTGTAGTTCTTTCATCAAAAGACCATCTCAGACATCGACCTACATTGTCTTCATATGATCTCACCAAGATTATGTCTGGACTTTAAAAGAGACTGTGACCTCTGAGTTTGTTTCGGCCTTTCTTATCAGACTAGTCAGATAGGAAACGCCGACCTCATCTAGTTTTAAGATATGATTGACGTGTAAGTGTTTGTACAAACCTACTTACAAAAAAAAAAAAAAAACAGTTATATCATTTACGTGAAGCCGACAGTGACAAATGTCTAAATTCATTTAATTATATTCATAAAGTAGGTATACTGGAAGTGGCGGCCTTTCGCCAAAAGCAATAACATTGAACTTGCCTGGGAATCGAACGCGATATCTACACCTCACTGATTAAATACGCACTTAATAGGATACACGTATTATCACACTCAGTTTTACACCCTGTGCGTGTTTCTAAACTTTTAAATATACTATTATATTAGGGGTTAAAGTATGAAATTGCCGATTTGTACTGAAAAATTTAAATTCGTTTTTTTTTTTAATTTAACATATTTATTTAATCAAAATAATTATCAATATTATCTATACATTGCTGCCATCTAATAGGAAGGTAATTTATGCCTTTGTGATAGAACTCTCGTGATCTAGATTCGACAAACTGTGTGAAAGCATTTTGTACTGCCTCCTGAGAAGAAAACTTTTTATCACGTAGAAAATTGTCCAAATCACGAAAAAAATGGTAGTCCGTTGGAGCAAGGTCTGGCGAATACGGAGGGTGAAGAATGGTTTCTAATTGCAGTTCCTGGAGAGTTAAAACGGTTTCTCGTGCTGTATGAGGTCTCGCGTTATCATAGAGCAATAATGGTGACGATCGATTCATGAGTCGGGGCTGTTTCACTGCTAGTTTTGCTATCATTGTTCGGAGTTTGGCACAGTAGACATCTGCCGTTATTGCTTGACCAGATCGGAGAAAGCTATAGTGAATGACACCATGCTGAGACCACCAAAACAGTTACCATTACCTTTTTATAGGTAAGCTTTGCTTTTCCATCACGAAAGCGTTTAAACCAAAATCGCAGGGTGCGTTCATTAGCAGTCCCCTCTCCAAACGCAACATTGATATTGCGAGCTGTTTCTGCCGCGTTAGTTCCGCGTCGGAACTCGTATTCAAAATTAACTCGGATTTTCGAAGTATCCATCTTTCTTGTCTAAGCTGAATAAAAAAAACAACTGAAAGTCGATAATCGAATGTTGCACATTTTTTAAAAGAAGAACTTCATAGGTACCACGTGAAAAAAGTTTCACTCAAAAATATCAAACCATGAAGGTTCTATGTCCATTCGAAGTACCTATTACAATGAAATGGCAATTTCATACTTTAACCCCTATTATTTATCAATAAAAGCGAAAACTGGGACGGATTTTGAATTTTTACAAACGTCATACGGCTGACATCCTTTTTTGTCTCGTTTAAATTTATCTTGACATTGAAATGCTAGTGATTGACAAAAAATATCGACTATTTGTGCGAGGAGTATTTAATGTTAGGGTTAATAGGGGACACCAAAGGAAAGGCCGTTCTAAGGATTTCAATAATACTTTTATTTTTCTTTTATTTATATATTGAAAGGTGGGTTTTAGTAATATTAATATTCCTTTATTGAAAAAAAAAATCAAATTCATGTATTTTTATTTGTTATACTGACAATAATCGTGTCTTTCGGCTAGGATTTTCAAGATGCTGTTGGAGCTAATCCGCGTTCTACTTAATAAATCTGCGCTATTTTTTCCTCATTAAATAACGTCGTAGGTCTATAGGTAATATGGGGACTCCTCAAGTTTTAAAATCTTATATTGCTATAACATTGAATTTGTTACGACTTATAACGAATACTTTCAAAAAGAGCACGGCTTGACGTGGATTCGAACGAACGTATTGCTCAATGTTGCCTTTCGGGTTCGAATGTGGAAAAACTGTTTCTGGGAATTGAAACTCTCAATCATAACCGCTTCAAGCGATCTTAAAACGCCCGAGCTAACTAGACTTCTAGTGTATAGACTCATTATATTTTTTTTTACAAATTTCATATTTGGTACCTCTAGCCTTGACGGCCTAACTGACATTAGAGATGAGTAAACATTGTTCCAAAAAGTGAACTGGTTCTCTTATTCCAACTCCGGTTCCAGTACTGGTACAAAGTACTTAGTTTAAAAAAATCAGCGAGCGCTCCTTAACCTTAAAATATTGATGGAATCCTCGACAAGGCCACTGATACAACTCCTTTTATAATTCACTCAAAAAAATACTGATGAAACATTACTAAAAAAAATCGTAACATTGATAGCACCAAAACTTATAATTCATACCACCACATCACTAAATCATAGACAATTTCGAGCGGCCATTGTTGTTTACATCTTTGTCGAATTTTGAAACGCCGGACTATAAGTGTCTAATTAGTAGATACCTATGTTTCGCTTGGTGTCTCATTACCTACTTACCTATTAATAAAAATACTTCAGTAAAAAGTATTTTTTGTAGGTACCTATGTTCTGTCTCAATTTTTTTTTTATTACTCAGATTGTACAAGAACAATTAATGGAACGGTGACCCCCAAACTAGGCATTTCCCTGTATCTTGAGAGTTGGAATCGCGATATTTTCAGAGCGTAGGATAGTACATTGTGTATATTGCCTAACAGGAAAGTAAGTAGGTACCTGTCTTATTATCTGCGATTGATAAAAAGTCCTCGTAGGATAAGTGAAGATTTTTGGAAAAACCCATTTGATAACCGCTTACATAGAAAGTTTATCGTTTTGATGATAATACCCATTTAAAATACTCATTACCTACTTCACCTAAACTTGTGGTGCCGATTCTCTTGTCACAAATGCCTCTAAACTAGACTAATAAAAATCACCAAAATTTAGTTTATTCCTGACAAACGATCTGGAATTGACTAAATTTAAGTGACACCACTTACCTAACTATATTTTAGTTTGACAGCACTAAGATGGCACTGAGTTATTAATCTATTGAAAATGGCAATTTTGTTATTCTGAATTTGACGTTTTTCACCTAAAATTTTGAAAGTCTAACTAAATCTGCCTATTTTTAATCGCAATCAAAGAATTGTGGAATAATATTAGTTGTCATGAACTAAAATACACACCAACACCTCGACTTCAGGTGCAAAAACAGTACTGTATCATTTTTTTCATTTGTTTTGCTTCTATCTCGAAAATGGTGTGTCCTATCGCAAAAATAATGAAAATTTTGATCCCCATTATATAATTCATAAACCCCTAAAACTCAACATGTAGTTTTAGTTGTAATTTTTCATATTTTCCATACAAACAGTGAAAAATTCCATAAAAAACACGTCGAGGGTGCCCCACGGCCACGGCGCGCCTCCGGTTAAAAAAAAAATCACAGGGTAGGGCAAACAGGTACCTACCTCGTGGAGTCGCGATTGTCAAATTCGATTTTAGTTCTTTTTCTTTTTATTGTCAATGGGCTCACTCTTGAGCTCAATCCAGCCCAGAGGCAGGGATGAGATCTACGGTGGAAAGAGCTCGCCCAGAAGATGCCTATTCACTCTCGCCCTGAAGAGATTCGTATTGTATGAGCTCGGGAATGCAGACGCATGCAGACAATTCCACTCCTTAGCTGTGCGCAAAATGTGTGTGTGTTGTTTCAAAATTAGAGATTTTTTTTTGCAGAATAGTTTTAAGATTCTTATAGGGAATTTTAGTGATAGTTTACTTAGTTTAGTTCGGTGTACAAGTGAATCGGCACCGAGTGGGTAACTGTAAGTAGGTAACCTACCCTTTGGAATTGCACATAGAAAACCACAAAGAGATTTGGGATGGACTTAATTTAGGAGCCTGGTAACCGCTTAAATTATGTTCCCCACCGTATATGTCGGTGGGGAACATATGTAAGCGGGTCAGTGACCGTAGAATAGAATATTGCGGTTGATTTTTGATAAAATTGATTGATTTCGGAAACCCCGGATGCCCGAATATTTGGGCACTGCACCAACACCACGGGAACAGTTCAACCCAGTGAGCAGACAAAGGTTACCTGCTGTAGGCACCCTTCCGTAAACCGACGCAAACGTTTTTGCAAAGGCATCGCAGAAAAAAACCCGGCCGAATATGGGAATTTATTATTACTTAATTATTGTTAGTCAGTGGCTCTGCGAATTACCGGCTTCCGCTGTCTATGACGAATCGTTTACTCATCGAAGTATGGTAGGTAGATATTGTGCATGCAGTGGGAATAAGGTAACTATCGTAGGTACGATTCACGCATTATTATGAATATTTTTATAATAATTGTTGGGATTACATAAAACGTTTTGTCATATTCACGGAAACAATTAGGTCCTAGCACCTAGTTGTTTCTTTATACAGGGTTATTTTTTAAAGACCAGCCAAATTTAAGGATGTGGTACAGACCATCAAACTGAACAACTTTCTCCATGGGACTAACATCGTAATCGCGAATAAAAATTCAGCCGTCCCATACATTTAGGTCGAGTAGGTATTGAAATTTTCTATGGGACAGTTGATAAAATTTTCGCGATTACGCTATTTGTCCCATGGAGAAAGTTGTTCAGTTTGATGGTCTGTACCACATCCTTAAATTTGGCTGGTCTTTAAAAAATCACCCTGTATAGTTATCCATTTATTATTATTATTATTTTTAGTGGCAATAATGCCGATTCTTTGGTACATCGAACTAAACTAACGAAACTATCACAAAATTTCTTACTTTTGGCTATGAGAGCTATTCTGCAAAAAAAAACCCCTAAATCTGAAAATAATTTTGACACAACTAAAATCCAATTTGACAATCGCGACTCTACGAGGTACCTTACCTGTTTGCCCTACTCCGTGTTTTTTTTAACCGGACACGCGCCGGTCCCGCTTCGACGTTTTTTATGTGGAATTTTTCACTTTTTGTATGGAAAATATGAAAAATGACTACCTACATGTTGAGTTTTAGGGGTTTATGGGGTACATAAAGACGGTCGAAATTTTCATTATTTTTGCGATAGGATACCATTTTCGAGATATAATCAAAAGAAAAGAAAAAAAAGATACAGTAGGTACTGTTTTTGCATCTGAAGTCGAGGTGTTGGTGTGAATTTTAGTTCATGACAACTAATTTTATTCCACACCTTTTTAATCGCGATTAAAAATAGTCACATTTTATACAATCAAAATTTTAGATGGAAAACGTCAAATTCAGAATAGCAAAATCGCCATTTTCAATAGATTAACAACTCAGTGCCACCTTAGTGCTATCAAACTAAAATATAGTTAAGTTGTGTCACTTTAAATAAAAATAAAATAAATAAAATTTATTTAGGTCCATTTACAAAGTAATACATTACAAACTTATAAATACTTACTTTACTTACTTTAGTCAATTTCGGAATGGGCTATCGTAGTTTGACCGGGATAAACGAAATATTGGTGATTTTTAGTCTAGAGGCATTCGTGACAAGAGAATCGGCACCAATATCATCAGCAGTAATTCAAGTTTCTTAGATCAATGTGACACGCAGTCCAAACGCTCTTATTATTTTTATATAGGTCTACTGCACCTAGAAGTTATAAATCTACCCAGTCAGGTCGGAGGTAGCTCTAGGTACTTGAAAATAGCCTACGTACCTGCTATCTTTGAACTTCTCACACCTAAATCTAATTTAGTCTTGTAACAATTTCCTATTATCTTCATTGTCTTTGGTAATGTTTAGATACGTTTTGTTTAACTCAAAGCTCAAATTCTTGTTGACAGCAATAGAATGTTTATTTTAATGCTGAAATACAGGCCGGTCAGTGGTCAGAAAATGGGTTGTGAAATACGAATAACCAATAAACCAAGTTAGTTATTCAAATATTGTCAATTTCACAAATGCCAAAAACAGCGGTCTGGGTACTATCAGTTGGAAATAAACAATACCAAGGAAATCCTTAAACAAATAATTAGGTAAACATGTGTCAGACTATTTCAATCGGTTTAATTCTGCGCGGATTTTCCAAAACACTTACCCGTCTGTCTATTTATTTACAATTACAACGAGCTGGACTTTCCTTTGGCGCACGTCCATTAAAATAACAACCCTGACTCCAAAATAGAATGCTGTAATTTTACAACTAATCTTTATAGCTAGGTATAGCTATTGATTAGTCGAGTAAATCTTAAACAGTGGCTGTGTCGAGTAGGTACCTAGGTACCTACTAATACACCTGAATATTGTAGAGCCAGGCATTAAATAGTCCATCCAACTTTGTCGCTCTATAATATTCAAGTGTTCCTGGAGAGAGGAGGGTGTTAAACGGATCACGTAGGAAGACTAGCGGCCAGTTTCTTTATCAATTTAATTTTTTATTTCATGCTTTTTGTAGGGATTCCTTATTATTTCATTTCTTTTATTTTCTTGCGTTTTAAGATTCAGGTAATTTGGTGTTTAATCAGGTTTTTTGTAATTCACCATTTTGTGGTAGCGGCCATCTTGGATTTGAAATTTATCATAGTGTATAGTATTCTACTAGTCAAGCCCTTTCATTTGATACCCATATTGAGGGAGTTGTGAAAAAATATGTAATCCGCCATTTTGTGGCGGCGGCCATCTTTGACCGATTTTTATCAAACATAGCTAAAAACACTCCCGACAAATTCACCTTTCAAACAAAAAAAAACAAAATTAAAATCGGTTCATCCGTTCAGGAGCTACGATGCCAAAGACAGACCTACACACAGAGAGACACGTCAAACTTATAACACCCCGTCGTTTTTGCGTCGGGGATTAAAAATAGAAGCCAAACACGTCATAAGTGAAATTAAATTAAACTTATTTGCAACAAGTGACATTACACATTTTTCGCCGGTTTTTATATCAGTTTCTAAAACAATTCGCTGAAACTAGCATACTGAAAATGTTGATGTTTTTCTATACAACAAAGACACAATATTAATATGTTATCTATAAACGTAGGTATCACAGATCACGATCGTATAATCGTATGCCAAGAACTTTGACGAAGGTAATGTTATTGTGATCGCTAACTAAATGGAAACAGGAAAGTCGCACGATGAATGATGATGAATTGATGGCACAAATTTTATCTTAAGATGGTTGTTTTTATAATTAAAAGCTTGCATCTCATGCGGATCTTCTTACTGAATACTCACTCATTGACGTGTCTCCTCATTCACATTGATCGTGGTGCGACCGTGGGAATCATTATTGACTAAGGACTTTGTTCCGATTATGCAGCAGTTTCTTTAGTAGGTACGCACCTATATGCTCGTTCTAGATGTGTCATAGGAAGGTTCTTAAATCTTTCTTAATTGTTTAATGAGTTACCTAGTCAAATACCTAATAAATAAAACAAAAATAAACTTGACGGTTAGGTATGTTGTCATTATTATAATATTTTTGATTGACTGTTTTAAATACCGTATGATAGATGTTTGGTTTAAGTTTATGTGCATAATGCTTTTTCATTTTATTATAATTAAGTATATTTATTACAAAAACTGCCTAAACTTTTTTTTAGGTGACCGGTGTTTTAATTTACCACGTGTTAACGTACAACAATATCTACAACTTTTACAAAATGACAATTAATTTAGCTTTCACACCAGCTTAATGAACAGTAAAAATGAATGAGCTGTGTTTAGTTTAGTTTATGATCTTCCTGTACGAGTCTCAATAATTACTTTTTCTTTCTTTTTCTTTAAAATTTAGGAGCAAAAGTAACAAAAAGCAACAGCTAAAATTGTGAAGAAACAAAGGAGATCAGTAATATTGGGCCCAAAATCCAAAATGGCCGGCCAACGAAAAAAAAAGTATTATCCTGGTCGGGGAATTCCGCCTTATAGTTTTTTACTATTGCACCAAATCTCTAAGACCATTCCTTCAGCTGTTTTTGAATGTTGGAAAATTAAGTTTTATACAATAGTGCAATAGTAAAAATTATAAGGAGGACTTCACCGACCAGGGTAATACATTTTTTTTGGCTGGCCGGCGGCGACTTTGGGTTTTGGGCCCAACTTTGTATGAAACCTGACTGCCCAACTAGCAAAAAATAATCTTACAAATATCCCAAGGCCATATTTTTTACAAGCTTTTATTTAACTTGCGATGTTTGTATGTATGTATGCAACTATGTCTGTTCGGGTGGACTCTTGCAACTCAATTTTGAAGCAGATATCTTCAACGATTGAGCTGAAATTTTGCATGCACGTGTAAATCGGATGACAATGCAAAAATATTATGACATGTTTCTGATCTGATGATGGAACCGGAAAGTGGCTCGTATGATTCGTCTTGATGAGTACTTTGGTGCTAGATGGTAACCAGGGTCAGATGATGGAGCTGGAAGATGGCCATAGGAACTTGGTAATTAAACGACATAACCCCATCGAGTTTGGGCTCGTTTGATTCGTCTTGGCGAGTAGGTACTTTGGTGCTAGATGGTAACCAGGGTCTGATGATGGAGCTGGAAGATGGCCATAGGAACTCGGTAATTAAACGACATAACCCCATCGAGTTTGGGCTCGTTTGATTCGTCTTGACGAGTAGGTACTTTGGTGCTAGATGTTAACCAGGGACTAAAGATGAACAGGTAGCTTAAGTGCAGTAAACGCATATAACGGAAAAACACTGCTACGCGCTACGAACTACGCCGTAGTCAATCTCGCATAAAAAATACTAAAAAGTTAAAAATAAAATTAAAAGAAAAATAAAACTTTTTAAAAACAAGCTTTTATTACTTTTCAATAAAAAGGACTAAAAAAAAAAAAAAAATTAAACCTTATAAGAAATAAATAAGAGCGTGTTACATTGTGTTCTAAATTTTTTTTTTTTTTTTTTTAGTAAATTTCTTTATTGCCAAAAAACAGGTTACAGAAAAAGTGAGACCCTGGCTCCAGAGCTAGGTTAGAGTACCTGTATTTCAGGAGCCAGTGACTGCTTCCATTTAGGTTACACATGGTCTGGTTTTGTGCAGCAAAGGGTGACAAAGTTATATTACTTAAAATTAGGTTTCTTAATTAATTCAAAACATTTAATAATAAATTAAAAATAAAAATTGAATAATAGCAAATTAAATAATTCTCATTAAATCTAAAACAAAAATTCGAATAACAATATAAAAGTTTAGGTAAAAAATTGAATTTAAATAATACTAATTTTAAAATAAAAATTGTTAAAAAAATAAATGTTCTTTAATATTCCATCAAAATGTAACACGCTTTTATTTATTTCTTATATGGTTTAAATTATTTTTAACTTTTAGTCCTTTTTATTAATAAGTAATAAAAGCTTGTTTTTAAAAAGTTTTTTTTTCTTTTAATTTTTTTCAGTCACTATAAGCAGGTACAGTATCGCTCAAAACTCCAGTGGCAGGCGAAGGACTACATTGCTATGAACTGTGCGAGCACAATACAGCCAGTGCGTGTGCGTGTGTGAGTGATATCTCAACATTCCACGGGTTGGTATAACACAGCTTCGTTACTAATAAGTAAAGTAGCATTTACCTGATAAAAAATAAATAATATTGAAGCCGGTGTACGATTTCTATTATTGTAGTACAATATCTTCCTAGCTGATATAAACATAAATGATACTATAAAGGTATATACATAAAGAATACAGAATTCTTGTTACACTTCAAATATAGAGTAACAGACAGGCGACATTATTAGGCGACATTGTAGTAGGCTTTGGTTGTCGGGTCTACAATTCCGCCCGTGTTTTATGGCTTATTTTTAATTATCCAGACCTCCAACGAGTTGAAGCCCAACACTCCCAGGAGGTAATTAGTAGGGTACATGAAAGGAAAGAAGTAATACGTCTTTTTATATAGAAATATCAGGAAAGTTTTTTGTATCTTTTCTAACGTTAACGTTTGAGTCGCAGTGTAGGGATGCCAGATACAGGTACCAGCCTCAAGTTTACTACGAACCAAAGTGGCGTACAGAAGCTTAATTACATTTGGGTTGTGAAAATCACGGGCATTTCCCAAAACAAAACCCAAGCGCCTAAAAGATTCCTTGGCAAGAGAGCATAACAAGGAAACAATATTCTAATAACACAAATATAATTGTTGATACCCACTTGGTATAGGTATCGGTATTCAGCAGAGTTTATTGAAAACTAAAAGTTTATTGAAATATGATTTAGACTTTATGAACATGTTTTTTTATGTAACACAATGAGGTTATAGCTTAAGTGTTCATTTTCTTGCGAAAAGAAGGTTTGCGGTATTATTCGACACCTCATTGCAAACTGTTCGCCGTGCCCTCCACGCCGAAGGCTTGCCCAGAAGACCAGCTAAAAAGCCCTTCTTGACAGAAAGACATAAGTAAACAAGAACGATTACGTTTCGCAAAAAATAAAGAAAAAGGCAGGAGCTCATTGGGCATCAATTTTTTTTATTAAAGTATTAAGTAAATAAATAAATATTATAGCATATAAGTAGGTAGTTACTTGCAGTTTTTCCCACAAAAAAATCCCATCCTCGTTATAAATTATCCAATAAAAAACCCTGATTGTTTAACCGAAATATTGTATGCAACTTGATATCCTGTGAAGTATTTAGCCTTTCCCAAATAACTGCTGTTATTTGTTATTTCGGACTTCACATTTTTTATTTTTTTGTTATCTTATTGTTTGTTTTGTCTGATGTATATATCTGGTGTATTGTGTGTCTTTTAGTTTGTGCCAAATAAATGTATTTTCTTTCTTTCTTTTCTTCTTTTCTTTTTTTTCTGTTGCGATGGGAAAAGTCCAGTTCTTTAGAATGACTTGATAAGTTACCATCTATATTAGTAAAAGTTTATATTTGCTGAGAATTGAGTCAAGTCATCGGAAATAGGTAGGTATCTACGCAGTCCAGATTAAGCGCGTTCCTACGGCATTTTTGAATCTCTGATCAATGAAGGTAATTGGTGTTAATTTGGGTATTTACAGGTGAGTAAATCAACAGAAAAATATGGTGTGAAATAATTAGTTAAATAGGAGCTGATAGTAAATACATAACCACTTGTGTATCTATTGACGCAACTGGACTTTTCTATAATCCTTTGTTTATCATGTCATTGTGCTCAATTGATCAACCTCCGTCGTTCACTGCTGTACATTGTTCTCTTTAGTGGCTGGAGCAAAATAAGCAATAAGTGGTCTACGATTGGTATCGTATTTTTAAGAACCATACGACAGTAGACAATCTTTTAAGTCAAATAGCGCATTCTGCCGCTGAATGAAGATGAAGAGGCCCTGCCAGAGTAGGCAGCGGCTCCCAAATTGTTGCCCAAGCCTGTGACATGCAGCAGCGTCATCTAGTTGCCTCCGTAAGTGAAACAAACTTTTGTCCAGCAAATATTACGTAGGACGCCACTCGACTACATTACCAAGATGGTGGGGGCAGACTAAATGCTGGAGGCGGGGTTTTACACTGGACTGCCATACGTTGAATTGATTGAAACGTATAGACCATGGACTGAATTGTGCACTGAGCAGGTCAGTGCACAATTCAGTCCATAGTCTATACGTCATCATCATAACATGAGGTGTGAGGTCAACGTCCGTATAATCAGTGTGTTCATGCAGTCAGTGACGACACGAGATGAGGTCACTGCTCTGACGTCAGGCTTCTCGCGAATACACCCACTTATCTACTGACACATACCTACATTCGTTGCATAATTAACGATTAGTTGTGCTTCGACGGTGAGTAAATAAGTTCTGTTTGTAGGTAAGCTAGGATAACTTTCGTGAGATAAAATCGGTCATCTTTATGATTCATCAGTGACTTGGGAAGTTTCAAGATTGCCCAATATTGTTGAGTTGTGAAATCTTAACCTTTGCCTCGTGAATAATTTGTTATTAAATAGGATTGCTTGAGTCCCAAACTTGTTATGCGTTTATTTCGGGCAATCATAGAGCATTAGTACCTAGCGTGTTTTAGCATTAGTCATGGGTAAAATATTAGACCTAACTTAGAATTAATCATCTCTTCGTTTAAGATAATAAATCAATCCTTCCAGAACGCATTTTGCAAAGCATCTAAAATCCTGCTGACATGTAACTTTAATTAAAACTACGCCGCCGTTGTTGTGTGTGTGATGTTGAACAATGCACGTGATCGTAAATCAATTCCCAACAACTAATTGGTTTTATTCAATGACGTCGAGCATAGTTGTTAATAGAGCAGCTTTACATTTTAATTCGGCTGAATTATCTGTATTATTACTGTTAATATGGGCATGGCATGTGACGTCACAAAGCAGTTATCGATGCGCCCGCCGGGCCCTGGCACGAACGTGCGAAAATGGACGAAACAGCGCTGCAGCGCTGCACAAATGGATTTTTGATTCATAACGAGCCGTTTTATAGACGCGATACAGGAATACGTAATTTGACACCATATAACTGAGTGTTTGCAGCCAGGGATTGCTTTGTGAACCTCGCCGGAGTATTGTACTCGTATTTGTGACTGCTTTCCAATATTTTGTTGCAAATGTGGACCAAAGTCAGTTTTGTAAAAGATTTCACCAGAGGGTACCGTATCGGTCAGTTAACTATCTCAAGCTCTGTAAAAAATATCATATCTTACCATTGAGTAATCGACGTGAGATCTCTGACTGTATATTTTTGTTGAAGACGGTTCGAGGTGACATAAATTGTTCTGATATTTTGTCAACTTTTTACTTCAACGTTCCAAGCAAATCCAAACGGTTCAATCCACCATTACGGGTGCCATTTGCAACTACTAACTACAGACAAAATTGGTACGTTGTGCGTGTAAGTAGGTATTTTAATAAGGTGTGCAAACAGTTCGACTTTGATCTTTTTAAAACGAGTGTGACCTCGGCAAAAAAGTGTTTAGCAATGAATTTCTTTAAAGATTGAATTCTTCAGACTTTGTTTTCTTTTGATTTTTGAAATTGTTTTTTTTTTTTAACATCTTGGTTTGATGGGAAATAACCTACTGCAATTATATTATATTATATTAGTTTTTACTTATTTTAGGTGATGATCTACTTGCAAATTTTTACTTTTATATATATTTTTTTGGCAATATTTGCATTTTTGTTCCACAGTACTTTTATACCAGACAAGCTCTAGACGTGAAGACCTGTAATTGGCTGTCAGATTATCACACTGTTATTTATCACTATTGTACTTAGCTGTAAGTCTTCCAAAGTCCTTAAATAAATAAATAAATAAATTTCCTGAATGTTGACTGAGATACGATTTGTGTTCGTCTCATAGTGGATAGAGTTGTGTGAGGTAAGATATAGAGACCTACTCACATGAATATTGAATGATTAAATCGAAATCCATCTAAGGGTGCTGTTGCCTTTTAGATCTAAGCCTGTAATATGTCTGACGTAGCGTACCTTTCACGTCCCAGCTAATACTTCCCGTACTGATGTATTACTGTAGAGCAAAGGTTATTGATAAAGTCCTTGCGTTTTGGTCTTACATCTTATAATAGTATATAGTATAGTACGTAGTATGGCATGGCATGTTTTGAACTGTTGAACACACTTCTATTTAATACCTTAAAATATAATATACCTAATATATGTATAATATACCTAACTTGTCACTGTTTAGGACTATGTGGGTCATTATTTTTTGTTCCTTTCTGTTAGTTTTAATCATGGTCTGGCAGTTTTAGTAATTTATGTGGTCTACCCAAATGTCCTGTCTTTGGTATTTGTTCATCTAATCGTTTACCTCCTTAAGTTCTGAGTTGAGCTGCACGATAATTAACAAATGCGTGCACTGACTGGACAGGTCCACTCAAATCACTCTTTCCTCAAAAGACCATTTCAGACACCAATCTACATGATCCTCAAAATTATCTGATCAAGATTATGTCTGGACTTTAAAATTGACTGTGACCTCTAAGTTTGTTTCGACCTTTCTTCTCAGTTTGTAAAAATATGATTGACGCGTGAAAGTGTTTGTACAAATCTACTGTTTCAAATAAAATCACTTGCCATGTTTGTCGCTAGGTTTAGAAAAAAAAATTAACAGATAGATTTGTGCCCGGATAATGGCAACAGGCGCCCCCTAACATAGGATTTAAACATAACTGGCGAAATGTGGGTATACTATAGATATATCTCTGCCTAACCCTTCGGGGAATACAGGCGTGAAATTGTGTTCTGAATTAAATATTGGGTCGACTTCCAGTTTAACTGGATGCAGTGGTAGGTCAGACTGGATGCAGTGGTAGGTCAGACTAGATGCAGGTAGGTCAATCGCCCTTGCTGATTGGCTAAGCTTTTTACAAGCTTTCTCTTGCATGGCAGACCCATCAGGGTTATCATTACACGGTGGCACACTGTTAGTGCCTCTCTTCCTGATAATATGCTGCAAGGAAGCTAAGGTTCCAAGTTGGAACTTCCAACTTGGAATGTCATAGAGAAGAACCCACATGAAGGTGCCCGTTATCGTGTTCTAGACTTTTTCAACTAGAAGTTCTCCGGGTGCTAATACAATCTATGGCGTACCGTATGGTAGGCAGTATCAATCTTACTTGTCACAATACCACTAGGCTTGGTTTTTCCACGACCTAATTACCTATTACTGCGCAATACCCGACAATCGAAGGTGAGGCCAATTGTTAGGATTTAGGTATTCTTGATGTAAGATACTGTATAAATCAATTAACTGGCAAGATATACAGAGATATGAATCATCATGATTCCGGTGATTGAATAATAATAATTGTAAGACACGTGAAGGCTTCCGTAGACAGGCACTCTTGCAGATAAATATCTATGAAAACTTCACAGAATTTGTTCTATCAGAATCGTATCGCATCGTCTCGTGGGGTCTATCTGCGGGAGCCTTTACAGACCGCAGACAGTGTACCCACTGATGCTGCCACGATTTATTAGGTATATGTATTTACCATGTGGTGCATTAACACCATTCGTTTTATTGTCTAGTTTATTAATAAGTGGACCCGAGACCGTATGTCGACCAGAACGAGGAGCAAATGTAAGTGCCATGTAGCCATTAATAACTTGGTCTTTGATCCATACATGACTACAAAAATATCTTGGTATTTATATGGGTGGACCATAGATATCCGTGGGGTGGACCTCTTACTAATATTACATATAAACGCGAAAGTTTGTATGGTTGGAGGGATGAATGGATGGATGTAACTGCTACTACACGGATTTGGATGTTTGACACACAGATAGTTTATAACCAGGATACTTTTTATCCCGATTTTCCCACGGGATCGAAACTTATGCTCGTAAAACCGCGGGGCGCAGCTGGTATTTCATAATGTTTTTTTTCCAACGTTAAGTAGAAATCGTCGTAAGTTAAAACTTTAGGAGTTTGAGTATCGCCTGATGCTAAGCAATCATTTTCATAAATGAACATCCAAATCCAGAAGCTACTGATGCGTTACAGCCGAATCAGTATTATCATGAAGTTGTAAAACTTTGGTAAAAGCCCCATTGTCTGTTGAACTGGAACGCCGACAGTCAAATATTTTCGCGTAAGTAAACATTATGACTGATCTGATAGGTGAGTTGATAGAATATACCTACTAATTAAGGAGGGAATCATTCTACATCATAGCTAAGCTAAGGAACTCCAGCAACTGTTCATAAGTCACACTTCGCTCCTCCGCATCGGGCACAACTAGGGCTGCCATCACCTAAGTTAAATACGGACCTCGGATAAAAACTTCAAATAATATAAACAAATTTGGGTGAAATAAAGATTTTTTCACGGACTCACCCGAAAACAAAAATTTACAATAAAATAAAAACTATACAAATCACTCGAAAGTCGGATATATATGTATATAACACAAAAAGCATCCAATATTTAAGGGACAGAATTAAAAAAAACCCGGTACGGACGCTCTCCGGACGCCCTCTAAACTAGGACAAATCCGGGGAAACCCGGACGGATGGCAGCCCTCGCACAACTCAACACAACTAGAAGGTTTATTCTTGTTGATATAAACAATCGCAGAGTCGAGGGGCCATACCATATGTACATACGTGGGTAAACCCGCCTGGAAAACCCATCAGTGAATGTAATCAAACAGAGATAGTGGCAACAAATTGAAGGTTATGAAACAATTGACTAACCGATAGTGTTGTCGGTGACATGTTCGTAATTAAACATGTTTTTATGACATTAAAGGGAACAGGAGATAAGGGTAGAGGTAGGCACAGACGCCAGCAGGACAAGCTACCCAAAACTGTCAAATTTTCCCAATCAACTTTGAACCTAATGCTTTAGCGATAAAGTTGAAAATCTATTAAGAAATTTGACAGATTGTAGTAGCTGGATGTGCTGGCGTCTGTACGCGAGTCATACGTCATATTTACTGATCTGTTTACTGGGTTGAGTGGTCGGGGTTCTTTATTTTGTCCTCCCTTAGCTACTGTAATTTGAAAACATTGTAAAACCTTTTTTTTTTTTTTAAAAGAGTAAGCGGGGGTGTTTCTTGCCAGCTCTTCTCCGTAGGAAACGACCAATTGGAACCGTGCACCTAGCTTCTGACGTATCATAAGTGCCCATGTAGGTTTATGTGAAATAAAGTATTTTGATTTTGATTTTCTGAAGCTGGTACGATGCCCGCTGGGAACAGAGATACTTGAATGGTCAACAGATATCTTAGTTGAGCAGGTCTGGGTTGTTGTGTATACTAGACTTGTGGAGATACGGAGCATTGCTCTGAATCAATCACGTGATAGATAACCGTAATGGTTCTGTTACTTAATGCAATTATGGTCTAGTTATGCTAGAGAGATATGGAGAGAGAAATGGACAAGTAAATGCGATCCAACTAGAATACATCACTAAAAACACTGAATACAGCAATAGAAACATGGCTTGAATGGGTTTGACGTCAAACACCACCTATCCTTTTATCTGGGGAAGGTGAACATTTGGGGACCGTCGGACGTACTTAAAATCATCGTTCCTCGAAGGTATCAGCTATTGCCAACTAAATTTGACGTGACTCGTGCGACCTATGAAAATATTGCGTCGTATTTAAATAATGATGTTACATGAACACCTGCAGTATCTTCAGACAATCAATCTACCAAGTCTTTTCCCAATGTTGCTATGTTGGGGTCGGCTTCCAGTCTAACCGGATGCAGCTGAATACCAGTATTTTACATGGAGCGACTGCCTATCTGACCTCCACGACCCAGTTACTGGGTAACACGATACTCCTTAGCAAGACTCAGACTTTCGGGCTTCTACGTTAGCTCTCATACTTGGATCTTTGATAGTCATTACGGGTGGTTACCCGTAATGACTGTCAAAGGTCAAACCCTCGGGCCGTGGGGCCCGAGTGCACATGCTCTTTTTAAGGAAATTTTGAAACGACTGGTTGACACTTCTCATGACCCAAGGGCTTTTACCTTGGCCAGAGGCTAAGCATTGCCATACAACGTGGCAATGCCGCCAGTGTCTTGGGTACATTACCAGTCGACAGCGATGCGGATGAATTTTTCGACGCTATATTTTAGTTTGTAAATAGTTTTAGTTAAGTTAGGATATACTTCTGTTATTTTAATATCTTCATTAAAATTTGATAAAAAAATAAAAAATATTACGCTGTAAAGGCACTGTGATACTGTACATACATAAACGTTAAAATGGCAATGCTGCCAGCCTTTTGGGCACTGTTCCTGTTGACAGCGATGCGGACGAATTTTTTGATGCCCTATGATTCTTTTGCTTGTTTTTTCACACGTACATATGTATGATTATTTAAAATGTTAGCTTATATAATGTAAATAGTAACAATATGCCAAACGTTAAATAAAGTTATAAAAAAGTCTAAAATTTAAGTAGTTATGAATGTTTCTGCATTGTTTTAAATAGCGTAATCTGCATGCATGATTAACTTCATTAATGAAATGGGCTTTACTTGGGTTAATCCTGTATGTTGAGATTTTCCTTATCACCATCACTATGATGCATGTTATTATGGTTTTAGAGAGAGTTAGGTGCCTACTTAGTGGCTAAAGGATTTTTATTGCTAAGACTATAGGATACCGTGGCTGGGACAGACTGGATGCCGAAGGCGGAGGACAGGGTGTTGTGGCGCTGGCTGGGCACAGAATAACTAATAGTACTGCCTGGGAGAGGCCTATGTCCAGCTATGGACTGCAATAGGCTGACTTGATTGATGGGATACCGTCAGAAACTCAGACTCAAAGCATTTATTTCAATTAAACCATTTACAGGCACTTTTGAACTGTCAAATAGTACACCACATTATACATAACCTACACCGAATGTACTTATTTTGAATTTGAACTCATGGAACCTTTGACGTCTTGGTGCCCACCCTGGTTAAATCGCAATCTTTATAAGCACACTAGCTGTTGCCCGCGACTTCGTCTGCGATCCAGGATTAAAAGTCGCCTATGTCCTTCTCCAGATCATGGTCTACCCATGTGTCAAATTCCATCTAAATCCGTTCAGCTGTTTTAGCGTAAAAGCGTAATTCTTAAATTTTCTAATTTTCTGCGCAACTTTTTTTTTTTTTTTAGTATGAACCTTCTACTAAGTATTAGAAAACTTAAAAAAAGAAGGATGAAATCGGTAAAGTCGTTTTCTAGTTATGGCGTGACCAAGGGAAATAGGGATTTATTTTATTATAAATTACAGTACAGAATACAGGATTATTTTAATTTGGCTAGTTAAACTTCACAGACGAAAAACAAACAAAAATAGTTTAAAAAACTGTTTTTTTTTGTGTAATAGACGCACAAACGTGATGAGTATCGATTATCTAAACAGTTTTTCTCAACTTATACTTCAAGTAACAATAATAACAGCATTGACCACCCAAAAAAAACATTAAATATTTTTATTTTTTAGTTTATCGTGTTTAGATATCGATACCCATGGCGTCTGCAAAGTTTAGCTTGCCAATATAAAATAACCCTGTATTCTGTACTGTAATTTATACATACATTTTTGGCGTAAGTAGAGCATGGTAGCACTGGCCTTTTCACTGAAAATTCACTTTTAGAATTACTAAGCATCACTACCTATCAAATGTATGTCTTTATAGTTCAATGGAACATAGTAAAAGTCCGTACAGTACCCGTTAGCAACAATCAGTTTGATAGAATTCTGATAAAAAAAAGCTGTGACGTTTCGGCACAGGTCATTGGTCCGTACAAAAACTCAATCAGCTGACCGCGGTCAGAGACTAGGCACAGGACGTCATTGGGGTTTTAACGTATGTATATGTAAGTTTTTTCCGTAGTTGTGTTTAAGATAACATACCTACGTTACTGATAAGAGGGATATTCTTGTTGGGACTTGTTTCAAAGAGGAATGTTTGTTTAGGGTCTTACTTGATATTCCTGATAATGATCTGATAAGATACTGTGTGCCTTAGGGACTTAAAACAATGTATGGGTATACTATACCTATATGATAACGTAATAGTTTATGTCATCTACGATTTTGAAAAGGCTTAGATCGGCCACGGTCTGTACAAAATCCTGCTCAGAGGAAAATAAATGAAAACCCCCAAGTACCCACAATCTAGAAGGAAGAAGAAGTAGAAGAAAGCAGTCATTAGAAAAAAGTTCGTTACAGCAATGATTTTTTACCATGTCAACCAGGTGTTTATAACCCGTGCTTAGAGCAGGACTTCTCAAACATTTTCAGCTTGCACGGCGCCCTCCCTAGGCTATATTTGTAGGTATTTAAACTTTATAGGTAAATAAGACACAGTGTCCAAAACTTCTCTTCAGTAGAACCGACAGATTCAAGAAAACTTCTCAATTAAATGTAACTTTTAATAATTTCTTCAACAAACAGTTTGACCTCTGAACTTCCATAACTGTTGACTCTTTTAATAAATAAGTTTCCGCATGAAGGCGCTCCTATCTAGCTAAATGTCAAGAGCCGGGGCGCCTCAGTCGGACTTTGTCATCTCAAAACTTAAGTTTAGGAGTTAATTACTTACTGGATGTCACCATCTCTTGTTTGCGCAGAACTCGATAAGTTTTAAATAGGTTTAATCAAACATTATTTTTCAAAAAATTCTTTAAATCTTTATTTTATATCATCCAACTGCAAAGAAAGCAATAATGTTGTGCAGAACTAAGCTTTGTTCTGTGAAGGAATCTGCTTGCCTTAATAAACGGTTTTAAAATACCAAATCTCTTTGATAGGTATTTGTTTGCCAATGCATAGTCATACACAATAGTTTAGTTACCTGTGGTATGGGAATGCAAATCCGTTCTGTTTTAAAATAAGGATTTTTAAGAACGGATTTTTGGTCCTATCCAGATTATACGGATTTTACGGTATTTTCATGAAAATAAACAAATCTACCCACATTACTTTGTTAATATGATGTTTCTTATATTTGTGTGAATGGATTAAAATAAAAGCACATGAAAGTCATCATTCAATCAAGTCAGCCTATCGCAGTCCACTGCCACGTCAGTTTGCTTACTCTGCGCGCTATGTCGGTAACTCCGGTTCTTTTCCGGATAATTTCATTCCTGATTTTATCCTTCAATGAGACTCTGAGCGTAGCTCGCTCCATAGCGTGCTGAGCGACCTTGAATTTGTGGACCAGCCCGAGCGTCAGTGTCCACGTTTCGGCGCCATATGTCATGACGGGCAGGACGCACTGGTTGAAGACCTTAGTCTTCAAACACTGTGGGATAGGTGACGAGAAGACTTGACGGAGTTTTCCAAATGCTGCCCAACCCAACTGAATCCTTCTGTCGGTTTCTTTCTTAAAGTTATTTCTACCGAGCTGGATTATTGGCCCCAGGTAGACATAATCCTTCACAACCTTGAGAGCGACCCTTCGATGTGGATTGGACTCGGCACGACGTGCCAATTGTACATGACTTTCGTCTTTTCCAAAATCATGCGAATGCCAACCCGCCGAGAGGCTCCATCAAGGAAGTGCAGCATTAGGTCTAGCTTTTCCAGCGTCTCTGCCATTATGACGATGTCATCAGCAAATCGAAATTACTCGCCGTTCACGTTGGTACCCTGTCCGGTCCAGTCCAGCGTCTTGAAGACGTCTTCCAACGCATTTGTAAACAGTTTTGGGGATATTACATTCCCCTGTCCATCCGCTATACCGGATAGTCCCCTGAGCAATTTGATGGGGCTGGTTTTCTGGTCCTGGATCTGGACAGTCATCGTGGCAGCGTCATACAAACATCTCAACACTTCGATGTAGCGCCATTCGACATCGTTCCAGAGAAGCCAGAACTGCCCATATTTCGATGGAGTCGAAGGTTTTCTCGTAGTCCACAAATGCCATACACAGCGGTTGCTTGTACTCCTCTGTCTTCTGTACAATTTTACGAACAGTATGGATGTGGTCTACGGTGCTGAAGCGTTTTCGAAAACCGACTTGTTCTGGCGGCTGGAACTCGTCATGTCTCCTAGCGAGACGGTACGTGACGACCCTCGAGAACAGCTTGTATACGTGGCACAGAAGTGAGATGGGTCTATAGTTCTTCAGTAAGGAATTGTCACCTTTTTTGAAGAACAGAACTACCGCACTTCTGCTCCACGCCTCGGGCGTTTTGCCCTCTTGGATGACGGAGTTAAAGAGACTCGCTAGCTCTCTCAGGACCTAGGCCCCACCCGCTTTAAGGAGCTCTGTCGTTATCGTCATCCCCAGGTGCTTTGTCATCATCATTAAATACCATAATTATGGTGTTATTGCTATAATATGTACTTATTCTTATTAAAATAATCAGTCTGTGACTCGCGTGCTGAGTAACACGCACTCGCGACACTCGCACGACGCGACGCGCGAACAGCGAACTCGCTCGTTTCAACTTTTTTGTTACAATTTCTTATTATTCAAAAAATCCAGATTCGATTTTCCAATCCGGATTTGGAAGTCTAGTAAAAACGTGCGGATATCCGGATTTTTCGGATTACGGATAGTCCGGATTGCATTCCCTATCTGCATTACTTTTATTACTTGTACATAAAGTTTTAATAATGGATAACAATTAAAAGACACAAAAGTAAAAAAAAATACTGTACAAAGCCGGATTTAATGCCTGGGACTTTTTTACCAGTCAACCTTATGGTGATGCAGGACAAAATATGGCAGGTGCCGGTGGTTATCATGAGCCTTCGATCATAAGTAATCCAATTAGGAGAATTGTTAAACGAGTATTGTTTGTTAACATTTACGTTTTCCTGAATAAAGTCTCATTTTTGGTCCTCGGAAGGTTAGTGAAAACTAAAAAGCTCTTCTTTGCTGCAATAGTAATAGTGGCCTGATCTCTCTCCGGTCGCGTCGGATTGCCGTCCCATCGGACTAAGAGAGTGAGGGAAGAGGGAGTGCTCCTGTATCTGCGCACACACTTAGGCACACCGAAGGATAGTCTCCGTTGAGATTGGCTGAAATACGGTCTGTAGGACTTGATATTTAATAATGGTGTAAGTACCTTCAGTACCCAGACTATTTCCAGATAAAATGTAAATTATTAGGCACGTACGTTACAGGGGAAATCCATACAACACTTGTTCCAGTGTTGAAGTTACATATTCATTATTGTTTTCCTGCACCACTGAAAATAGCAGTTCGATACTGAAAAATGCTGAATATAATCTATAATTCAGTAAATTAGGTAGGTAGGTATCTAAAACATTTACAGGTTAAATTGACCACGCCAGGAAAATCTTTGTTTTCCAAAAATGGAGGTGCAAACAATTATTCCCTTTAATAACACCACCAGTCCATAATATCACATATTATTTTCCCTGTAGCTCTCGGCACTCGGTCCGCGGGAAAACCTAACTACTTGTAACATCCTGCTCTTGACCCAGGGTAACGGCCAACGCGCCGAATACGAAGAACTGTACTCGGTACAGTTTAGAACTCTCATTGTTCCGAGGTTTTGGTTTTAACCGCATTATTTGGCTCGTAATAGACTTTGTGTCTGTGTTATGATTGTTTATTTTATTTAAATGCCTACTGAGATTGCGGATTTTGCTCGATCATTCTTAAAATTAAGTTAAACATTGTGATAATGCATGATGAAATTATGCATTTTGTTGGCTTTGCCATCTGCTAAAAAAATGTTTAGGTTGCCTAGTGAAAACATCCGTGATAGGAATATCTACCTATTGTGACAAGTCACCCCGAGAAAGCATCATAAATACCTAGCCGATTCTTCTATTTAAATAATTTCTTCGATCATCTCACTGATCTGACTTTGTTTCAGAAGTCAGATTGTTTCTTTGATAACTCACCTTGATTTGCCCGGCTGCTTCTTAAACAAACCGAAGGAAAGTCCGAGTTCACAGTCATCATGACATAGCCTTGTCCTTGTTCCTACGTTTCCTTCTTTGAATTTACTTCACGAGTGAAACAGTGGAAAACATTGAAAAAACCGGCATGTCAAAGAACCAAAAATTCAAAGACATGTGACATCTACCAACCCACACTGGGCCCGCGTGATGGATTAAGCACGGCCCACTCCCTCTCACGGAGAGAAGGCCTTTGTCTCAGCAGTGGGAACATTATAGGCTGATTATTATCCTTTACTTTACGAGTGGCGGCACGCCTCGAACAGTCAGCATCTTTACTGACTGGCTTAAAATTTTACTCATGTTGTTTGTGCCGATTCGTGAATTCTAGTCGCACATTTCCAGCCTAAGATCCAAAGGTTATTAATATATAACATTAATATACCCCCCTTGTACCCTATAGACATTGTTAAAGGCATAAATAAACTAAAACCTAACAGCTCCATGGCCCCGATAACATCCCTTTATCATTAAATGTACAAAACATATTTTCAGTAATCCTCTTTGTCACATTTTCAATTTAGCCTTGCAGACTGGCACATATCCCTATTATACCTCGAAATAAACTCCGTGTGTGACTGTTTAGCACTGCAGCAAGACATAGACGGGATCTACAGGTGGAGTTTTGACAATAAGATGGAATTTAATCCCTCCAAATGATTCGCAATGACATTCGGTCGAATGCGGCACCCAGTTAATTATGAATATAATTTAAACAACAATACCATCATGAAAACATCAGCCATGAAAAATCTGGGAGTCACATTCGACCCAAAGCTCACCTTCCACGACCACATCGCCACGGTAGCTAAGGAATCCTACCAAAGATTGGGTTTTGTTCTGCGTAATTACCGCGATTTTCCTTCCGCACATGCCTTAAAAATTATATTTAATGCACTCGTACGTAGCAAATTAGAATCTAGCTCCGGCGTGTGGAATCCGCACGAAACTACGAGTACCTACGTGCTTTTACTGGAAAAGGTACAAAAAGCGTTTCTTAGGTTTGTCTATAAGCGTAAACATGGCTATCACCCTTACCTCTATCCGACTAAATTTCTACTGGGATGCCTCGGATATAACTCGTTAGAGGTAGGGCGAGCACAAGACCAGCTCACGGCCTGTGAGACACTCCGTGGCACTATAGACGCGCCTGATCTACATGCTGTGCTAGCTTGCTTCTTTGTGCCAGACAACTACTGCCGCGGCAGAAAGCACAGGCTGCTTGCTGTGCCTCCATGTCGCACACTTGCGCGTGCTAAGTCCCCAGTGCCACGTAGTCTGGCCGCACTGAATGATCTCTTGGACTCTAATCCAACAAACGATCTGTTTGCGGACGAATGGACGAAGATTTTGTCGGCATGTCAGAAGTACTGTGAGAGGGATTTATGAAAGTGTTGTTTTACTAGATGATTTTTTATTTTATCTTTTGTGTACTTTTATCTTTTATTTTATCTTGTGTTCGTGTATGTACAAATTGTATCTTTAATTATTGTAATTGGTTTTAAACCGTTTTAATTAAAGTAATAAATAAAAAAAATGAGAAGATGACCTGGAACGATCATCTATCTCCCGACGGAACTAATTGCCGCGTTCTTGGCTAATCTTATAATAAATGTAATACATACCTCCAAACGTCTCGCTCAGCAATATTTAGCAAGCTCGTGTAAGCCATACCAAGGCATCATAAAGCAAAGCGGTGCTATTAAGCACGGCACACGCTAAGCGATTTACGAGCGACACGAATGGTAAGGACCTATAAAGTTTTATAGCGCGCCATTGTTCGCATTTCGGCCAGCATGGGGCACAGTGGAGCTCCACCTATTGAATGCAGCAGCTCCGAGCATTTAGCACGATGACGGCGACTTCGAAATCTATTTGGGATTGCACTATGGCCGCCCAAACTTTTTTCGTTGCCTTTTGTTTGCACATGTTTGTTCTGTAACTTTTATGTAGATTGGAAATGCTTTGTTTTGGGTCTACGCGGGAACTTCTACTGCGAAGTTTTCTTTTGTTGTAGAATTTGGTGAGATGAGAAGGTAATCTGAGGTTGATAATGTTAAAAAATTAAATTAAAAATATTTATTTGACACTTAAAAATACATGCTACAAGCCAATCACAATAAGAAAGTACACGAATGTATTGGCACAAATCTGATCCTAACCCCAAACTAGGCCTGGACCTTCAAGGGTTTAGCGTTCAGCCATGGATTCTATTTTCAATCTAACAGCATTGAGAGTGTCGCTACAGAGTTGACAGCCAAGTTTATTGCCATTTGGTAACACATATAGGTAAAAATTAAATATAGGACTTACAAATAAAATGACAGTTAAAAATAAAATCAAAGTTATAATGCTAAAGGGTTATGTGTGTTTGTATGTTAGTGTGTGAAAGTGTGTGAGTTGATGAGTGTATCTGTGTAAGTGTGCATGTGGTGGAAGTGTGTTGTGTGTGTGTGTGCATTTGGGAGTGAGTGTCTTGTTTGGTTCGCACCTTTGAATGTGTGTAAGGACGGGACGAAGGAAGAATGGGTGACAGTGTGTATGGATGGATATATAATAAACCTTCAGTCTCCTCATAGTCCATCTTTTGGAGCCAGTCTGCTACTTTCTTTTTCATTTCCTGCCGACACATTTTACCTATGTTTAGCTTTTTGTTTGCGAGATTGTAAAGTTTGCTGCTTAAGCTATTAAATTGGTGTTTGGCAAATGAGGGCCGGCAGGGTATAGCAGGGCATATGGAGGATTTGCTACGCTTATTTTGGTCAGGTAATGTCACTCAGTTGGGAGCCACGCTTCCATACAACGCATCACCTACTGAAAAGCGGATCATCTTTCCATCATTCTAGTCTCACTCTACAGGACAGTGTAAATAGATAAAATATGACGTAGTTAGGGTTAAAAGCATGTTTACTATAATATTAACAGTCTAAACTATCTTGGAACTTGGTAATTAAGCGCATTTTGGGTTAAACCCTTATTGTTAAACAACAAGCCCTAAAACACAGTTTTCCTTGTTATTGTACGTTTTAATTTACAACTGATTTGTTATCGTTAAATTAACTTGTACTTAGGTCATCATATGACCCGGAATGTCAACTGCTAAACAGGACTGTAGCTAACGTTCATAAAGAAGAAAAGAAAGAAAGAAAATGCATTTATTTGCGGCAAACATGACGCATGAAAAAAGGACTTAGCACACAAAAAAACAAGTTGGGGGTAAACATGCGTCACATTCACGCAAAACGGCCATCGCTCAGCATAATGCTAAGACCCTATACGAGACAGAGCCCAAGCGCTGGTTTTCAGCGGCAGCCAGCGTTGACGTGATGACGTTAACCAGTGCAGCATGCAATTATACATAAATAAATAAAAACAACAATCAAAACAAGAAAATAAAATAAACTATTCAACATATAATTCGACACAAAACAAAAAAACAAAAATCAAAACATGACCTATAATAAAAATAAACATACATAAAAGAAAAGATGGTGAAACATGAAACATATATGGTAACATTCCGGGCAACGAATCTCGCGCCGCGCCGAATATAGGTTATCTGTGCGCGTTCGCAGCTGTCACAATGCTACACCTATATTTGACGTTTCAACATCTTGAACGCAAATAATTAACAATAACATGGCTCAATAATAAGTATGTTATTTGCCTATTGCCTTGCTAGGCATTGTAATTTACATTGATAATCGCAGATTGATTACAGCTGTCCTGCGGGGGAGTGCGTTGCGCCACTTCTTCTTTCCAACTAAAGCACTAGGAGGTGGTGACGGGTGGACGCTTTGGGGGGACTATCTTATGTAATTTATTATGTATGTAGTTATGGGCGCTACGCAAGTAACTAGGGATTATATGGCTGACCCCATGTCATACACAGTTCTTACATCGGAAATATATAAGAAATATGTTACATCACAACTATATTCCCGAAGGTATAGCCAGAGGTGTTTCATCACTTATGTTTAAGTCTCATGTAACAGAGGGCGACCCTATTCTAGCCACCGAGCCGCTACTGACAAATTCCATTATGGACACTAGTGACTTTGAGGTTAAACATCACGCTAGCTAGCTGCACTAGAACGAGGCAGTTAACGATTGTAAAAAAATAGGAGTAGGTAACGAGGATACATTAGGTGTGGGTTATTCACAGATGCACCGCACTGTTTACTTAACGTGAGCATAAAGAAACTAGGACTTGTCCGTCAATAGGTAATACAAATAGTTTTCCATGTTTTTTCCTCATCCATTGTTTGTAAACCGATAGTATAACGTAGTATTCTCGTCCCGTTCTCTCAGGGCAACTGACTCATGAGTTCGGCTAAATTGCTCGGAAATGGAATGCGCTTTTACGAATTACGAGTATTTGTGTACACATATTTTACCTGCAGGTACAAAGCTGTCACAATGAGAGTTGTGAGATGTGATACTGATGCTGATTGATTGATTGATGAACTATGGTGCACCGCCGATGGCTCATAAATTAATTAAACATTTGTTTTGGTTACTATATATAGGGTGTAAAAAGACCCCTCACATAGCCGTCAACCACGCATTCTGTACACCAAACTAAAAACTTAACATTGCACAAAAATTATTTCTGGGACACGATTTTTATTTATGGTGTGAAAATTTGCGATTTGCTTGTGCGCAATGTAACACACGCAAAACATTGTGCCTATGGTGCATGAAACAGTACCAGTACCGCTTAAATACCACCACGACGCCAGGGTCGTGGTGGTATTAAAAGTTATATTATAACATCAAAAACTCGTTTTCGTTAAACACCGTCAGTAATTTTGACCAGAAGGTTTACAGGTTAGGTTCCAGTAAAAAAAAAAATACAATGAGGGGAGTACAAGAGGTTCTCGGCTTCGGCAAATGTGTTGTTACACCCGGTATACTCACAATACCAACATAAACGATAGTATAAATGGGGAGATTACCCTAGATGTGCGTCTGCCCTTAGCCCTCTTAGAAATTGAGGAAGGATGATTTACCCAATGGTAAATCATCCTTCCTTAATTAGGATTCCTAGGTCCCTTGAGATCCCACTTTTCCAGGTTACACTGTATTTTAAAATTCGCAAACAACGTATACGCACTATAATCCAAGACACAAATCATGACAAGGTACTGTAAATTGATCATTCGTCTAGTAATGACAATGGTGCGATTTCTATGAAACTTTCACCGCCGCAGGCAGGCATTATAGGGTTTAACCCGTGTGTAGTTTCGTAGAATACAATAGAATATTCTTTATTATGTGGCATTTTGTTAGTCAAAAGTACTTTTAACTAGCAAAATCAGTCAAAAGTACTTTTAACTAGCAAAATCAGTGAAGAGTACTTTTGACAAGCAAAATCAGTCAAAAGTACTTTTAACTAGCAAAATCAGTCAAAAGTACTTTTGACTAGCAAAATCAGTCAAAAGTACTTTTGACTGGAAGCTCTCGACAATAGTACTTACTGAAATTATAGTAAAAACTAGTTTTGCCCAACGAAGCTAGTTAAAAGCAGTTTTGACTGCTTCTATTAGTCAAAACTCTTATAAAATTATGGTGGTCGACATAAATTACAAAAAATAAAGTAATAATAAAGTAATAGTAATATAAAGTTTTTTTTAACTAAATATAATTACAGAATCAACAGATATTTGTAAAAAAAATGAGTGAGTACGAAAAGAAAGAACGTTTTTTAGGAAGAAATAATTCGTCTTAGTATAATGAAAACTTTGTAAATAAAAAAAAATAACATGTAAGTATGTTGCAATGTACCTATAAATAAAGCACAACATAAAAATACATTTCTAATTTACGAGGTTCTCATTGTACGGTAACGAATAATGTTTGGCATTTTTACTTCAATTAAAGTTCGATAATAACGATTAAAAAAAAGAATTAACGTAACTGTGATTATTGTATTGTATTTTTTTAATGTCTTTTATTACATCCTACTAATTGGTTAAAAGTGATTTTGTCTGATGTTCTAGTGGTTAAAAGTAGTTTTGTCTAAGAGCTTTAGCCAAAATCACTATTAACCACATATTGTCAGTTAAAATAACTATTAACTACCGATTTTTAGACAAAACTGCTTTTGACGAACGTGTTCAGTCAAAATTACTTTTGCCTGATGATTGCAGTTAAAAGTACTTTTGACCGATTGAGACTTTTGGCTGTAACATATACATAACGTGACCATTTATTTTGTTGTCTGAGCGGGACACAAAAAATAAACTTATTTTACAAACTAAATACCTTGACGGAAATCACCCGACATGCATGCCTCTTTATCTCTTTATCCGAAGCATTTGATAGATTTATCATTTTAATTGCACTAAGCGGCAACATAGGCCAGACCCTTTCTTACTACATAGCTCAATTAAATTTCATTAAAATAGATTACAAATATCTTTATAACGAAGCCTTTTTAAGCATTACTTCCTGTGTTAGATTTGATTTGTAAAAGCTATAAAAGCGTTTGCCAAAGTTTATGGATAACGTGAAGAACACAGTGTATACATATTATTTTTCCTGGCCTTTTCCCTTTTTAATAAATACCTAGTAAAATAAGATTTTTTTTGTTTAATTCCGCAAGCGTCACACTCTGAAATAAAAAAGAAATGGTCGTGTTGTGTATACACCATTTACATAATACAGAATGTTAATGTAGAAATTTTACAAGGCGTGACACCAAGCCCGGTTAAGCAGACGACAACCTCAAAGGTTGAACTGCGAGTGACTGCGAAATGGCATTCCCAAACAAAATAAAACAAGGCGTGTCATAATGGGCGGTCTTATCGCTAAAAGACAAACCGTAGTAGGTAGTCGAGTGTATTTTATTTTTATTTGTGGGTGTGCCAATAACTACGAATAACACTCGTAGGCCAATAAGCATAATTTACTTTCTTTTCTTTATACTCGTAGATGGATCTCTAAATGTTTCAACCTCTGCGTATTGTTTGGAGCCACAAATTCTGCAATAACATGTCTATTTCAGGTTTAATTCAAGAATCTTTACAAAATCCGTTTATAGTAGTAGTACTTAATTTCAATATAATTTCAAAAGCTATGGAATCACCAGGGAATAGTTGCAAAAGCTATGGAATCACCAGGGAATAGTTGCAAAAGCTATGGAATCACCAGGGAATAGTTGCAAAAGCTATGGAATCACCAGGGAATAGTTGCAAAAGCTATGGAATCACCAGGGAATAGTTGCAAAAGCTATGGAATCACCAGGGAATAGTTGCAAAAGCTATGGAATCACCAGGGAATAGTTGCAAAAGCTATGGAATCACCAGGGAAAAGTTGCAAAAGCTATGGAATCACCAGGGAATAGTTGCAAAAGCTATGGAATCACCAGGGAATAGTTGCAAAAGCTATGGAATCACCAGGGAATAGTTGCAAAAGCTATGGAATCACCAGGGAATAGTTGCAGAAGCTATGGAATCACCAGGGAATAGTTGCAGAAGCTATGGAATCACCAGGGAATAGTTGCAGAAGCTATGGAATCACCAGGGAATAGTTGCAGAAGCTATGGAATCACCAGGGAATAGTTGCAGAAGCTATGGAATCACCAGGGAATAGTTGGAGAAGCTATGTAATCACCAGGGAATAGTAGGTATAGGTAGGAACTTATAGAATTATACAACTTAACATTACATGCCATGGCTGATAATAGTGATAAAACATAATCATTCACGTTTTAAGTAGAAGGGGCTTGTGGCTAAATAATAACAGCCGCAGGGGTCGATCTTAACGCTTGCCGAGGTCAGTCCGTGGATGGGTGACCATCCATTACATATAAGACCCCTCCGTGTGTCGGAAAGCACGTAAAGCCGTTGGTCCCGGCTGTCATTTGTAGAGTTTTGACAATCATTACGGTTAGTCTGAAGCCCGAAAGTCTGAAAACCAGTCTTACCAAGGGGTTTGTTGAGGTCCGACAGGCAGTCACTCCCTGTAAAATACAAGTATCCAGCTGCATCCGGTTAGAATGGATGCCGAGCCCAACTTAGCTGGGAAAAGGCTAGGCAGATGGCAGATGGATTTCTGTATGAGTAGAAGCTCTTTCTCTTTCAGTCTTGTTTTATATTTCTAGGGCCAGCAGCCTATTTTTTTTCCCAGCTCCTTATTAAATTATTACCCAAATTATTACACAACACCCGTCTCGTCGGAGGATCCTCCCTCTTCTATAGAGGATGAGTGGACTTTACACCCTGTTCCTCATACCCCTATACCTACTAAAAGGAGGATCCTCTGACCAGACGGGTGTTGTGTCTGGGGGGCAACTGCCCAACGATTGATGTTGGGAAATTGTATATTTGCTAATTGCGCGGCATATATGCGCGGCAATAAACTCTGCTTGCCAGATGCAGGATTTGCGTGACGTCAATATGACGCGTTGTTCGCATGTGGCGTTGTAGATAATAATAATAATAAAATAAATATTCCACAACTATCACACAACGCCATCTAGTCCCAAGCTAAGCAGAGCTTGTGTTATGGGTACTAGACAACTGATAAACATACTTATATATTTCTAAATATATAAATACTATAGATAAATTACACCCAGACACAGAACAAATGATCGTGCTCATTACACAAACATTTGTCCTGGGTGGGAATCGAACCCACGACCTCCGGCATAGCAGTCAGGGTCACTAACCACTAGACCAACAGGCCTGTCAAAAAGATACCGCTACAGTAGGATTATACTAGAGTAACCAAATCCATACCATGGCCCCGATCAAATAAATCTAAAGGCTAGTGCAGCAACATTTAAATGCAAAAGTAATGGCTGCCTACTAACGCAGCGATAAAATACAATGCAGATGAAGTCACGAAGGCTTTAACATATTTATGTCCGTTAATTGTCGACGTCGACGGTGGCGGCACATTTATTTTTAACTGAAGCTTTCATTCAGGACTTATTACCAAAATGAAGATACATTTGGTTGGTACTAACAAAACCGCCCATTTGTTTTTTTTTGTTGCTCGGTGGAAATCCCCCGATAGGCCTCGACCCGCTGTTCGTAAGCTGGTCCCACCTCTTCGAGTGGTTGCGGCCATTCCCATAACGGCCGCACCCACTCTCAAGTGGCGCAATCCCAGGCCTGTCTGGTTGGGCACGCCACAATTGCGGCGATAAGTCCCCTCTTTGAGGAGTGGCTAGAGAGGCGCCACGGCGCCCTCACCTTGCGCCTGACGCAGCTCCTCACCGGACACGGTTGTTTCGGGAGGTCCCTGTTCAGGATAAAGCGGGAGGAAACGCCAGGGGGTCACCACCGTGGGGATCGCCCGGAGGACACGGTGGAGCACACGGTGGAGGTCTGCCCGGCTTGGGCGGGGCCCCGTCGTGTCCTCGTGGCGGCGATCGGCGGCGGCAACCTCTCACTTCCGGTCCTCATTCAGGCCATGGTACGGAGCGAGAGTGAATGGGAGGCCGTCACCTCCTTCTGCGTAGCAGTAATGCTCGCGAAGGAGGAGGCGAAGCGCGCGAGGGAGAGGCAATCTCTGCACCCTCGTGCGCCTAGCTGCCGCAGGAGACGCACTGTACGAGAGTCAACAGCCGACTCCCGGCCACCGTAGGCGCGGGCTTGCGGGCGGCGAGCTTTGGGCAGCTCGCCGCCCGATAAGGCCCAGGCCCGGGTCGACGGCGCGTTGTGTTCCACGCGCGCCTCAAAGAGCTGTCAGCACGAACTGACGGGGTCCGATAGGGCCGATGCCGCCGGGGCTGCGGTTGTTCGAAAGAGATACCGTGGCCCCTGGCACAGGAAACTGAAGGAACACGGGTGGGTTTTAGTCAGTAAAAGTCTGACACTCCCTTCTGCTCCGCCCAGAGCGGGAGGGGTCACTTGATGATTTCCCACCCAAAAAAAAAAAAGAAAGGCCTGTCTGGTAGGACGACGGACGCCCCTAGTCCGCCGCCCGCAGGCCACCTCTCATGGAGGTCGCAGATCGTGCCGCATCCCGCTCGGCCGCCTCCTTCGCAGGCATGAGACCCTCGCAACAGGAGGCACAAAGCCGCCCATAATAATTCGCCCCCTATTACATGGGACTTAAAAACATAACTGGCGATATGTGTGTGTACTATGTCTGTAGGTACAGTCACCAAAAAAGACACAAACAAAAAATACCACATTAATTACACACACATTTATTTAGCACAGACTAAAAGGCAGACATCAGAGGGGCAATTCTCGTAATTTTAAGAACGTCCACAGTCTGATCTAGTCTCAATCTGTCAAAAATACTTCTAATTTGCCTACATTTTTTACAAGTTTTTGACATTAATTGTCACTGTGATGAAATTGTGCCTAGATTTTTAATTACGGGAATTGGCCTTCTGATAAAAACAAATAAAAAGTCAAAATTTTTTTGAATAAAATTTAATTTGATAAATTAACTGTTGGTTTTCTATTAATTAAATTAAATTTGATTCTAAAACATCCATCTATATCCGACGACCCTGGCTACTAATTTCCTTTGGTGACCGTGCACCTCTGCCTTACCCTTCGCGGAACACCCGGCGTGACAGCAGAGCTCTGAAAAACGGTGTTGTATTATCTGCTTAACCAACTGTACCGGAAGGGTTTTTGTTTTTTCGATAATTATCCTCATCTTTCAAAGTGCGTATCTGCTTAAATTTTTAAATGAGTGAGCGAAAAAAAAACCCTTAACATCAAACAAAATAAATGATTGTTCTGAGCTTGTTAGACATTGTCTTTATTTTATTTGAATACACAATCATCATATAATTATGAACAGCCATCTTCTAAGAAGTCGTAGTAGGTAGGTAACTACATTTTGAGTAATAATCATTGTTTAAATAGCTTTTTAGTTTGTTATAAGGTACAGTCAGTTACAGCAATTAGTTGACCCACCTTTGCATAATTGGCTGAGATTTTTTAGAATACGAATCGATAGAATTTTATAATTCTTTTATATTTTATTTATTTTGTTAATCCAACGGTAACCTAACAGACCGCTTTAGGTACAGGTACATGTGACACCGTCAATACACACAACTTTCTCAGATTCATCATCAGACACGGACTTTCCCCTTTACCAACCTCGACGCCCCAATTTCATCTTCCTCAATTTACTCACCGCAAATCATACACAATTCTGTTTTAAAATAATTACTTTTGCCACAAAACAGGGCACGTACACATTACCTAGGTACCTATCCGCAAAACGAGACACGTACTAAGAGAACCTACCCACAAAACGAGGCTTAGGAAAGTCTTAATACCCAGAAAACTTCAAAGAAAGGCGTGTTAGCTTATATCTAGTAAGGGTCACGTCACACTGGCGACTGTTTAACGCGCTCGCTGCGTGTGCGTAGCGAGCACACCACGTGTGCGCAATGTGATCGCCGCGTTTGCAGAACTAGAGCGGTGGACGTGAGTGTACAAGAGACAAGCGAGTGTACACTTTGATGAAAACGCAGGGATTACGGCGCGTGGCCACGGCTAGCTCGCTTCGCAGCCGCACAGAGCACGTCGCTGCTAACACGCTGGCAAATCGTCAGTGTGATAACGCTCTTAAGCTATTTTCATTGTACCCGATCAGTTGGCAAGCCAGTAAGATTACAGAACTGCTGAGTCACACCGTCATCTCGGCTTGGACCAGTGCCAAAGTAGAAAGCTGCTGTGCGAAGAATTATGATGAAACAGCTCCCTTACTTATGTAGCTACTGTTTGACTATCAAGCAGCTTTGATAAATGGACGAGTGTCCAGTCAATGGTTTGCAGTATTCGTCAAATGTCGTGGAAACTACTCTTTTATTTAAAAAGACGTAGAGAAGGACTTATCGGCTTAAGGGCAATAGAATGGGGAACACAAAATAGGTACTCTTCAGAACAGCCTCTCTTCATTATATATTTAAAGATTTGAAAACACCCATGGGTTAGGTTAGGTTAGGGTCAATGGTTTGTCCCCCCCGGTGGGTTCCCGCATTGACGAGGCGGGGGGGCTCAGTAGCCGTGGCTCGCAGGACCACGGTGAAGCTAAGAGGAACCCGAGCGGGGGCCGCTCGTGAAGGCTTTGCGGCTTAGCCGACGACGAGCGGCCGGCGGGCCGGTTGCGGTGCCGCTTGGGCGACATCGCAACCTACCTGAGGCGGGAGGATTGGAGGCCGCGGCGGGAGAGGAGTGTCGGTGTGTACGTTGCCGCTCTCCCTACCTTCCGCGGCCTTGACGGGGCCGCCACCGTAAGATGGCGGACCCGGTGGGGCCGCAGGGGAAGAGGAGTGTCAGTGTGACGTTGCCGCTCTCCCGTCCCGTCCCTATCCTCTGTGGCCGTAGCCCCCCCAACGCGGGGGGCATGCGGGGCCTGCCCATTAGGCGGGCGTGGAGGCCAGCAGCGGGTGCGGGGGCACCGTTGCCTGTATCGCACAGGCCTCCACAAGTGTGGGACGGGAATGGCCAGGTGTTCCCGGCCATTCCCGTAGCCCCCCAACCTGGGGGGCATGCGGGGCCCGCCATACCATCTAGGCGGGCATGCGCCGGGAGGGCTGTGGAAGTAAAGGCTATGCCGGTTTCCCATGGCCCTCCCATCACGGCGATGTGGGAACACCGCTGAGTTTTAGTAGGTATACTGTCATTCCGACAGGGAGTCCGACATACCCCGTCTCGTCCCCCGAGAGACGGGGATACATAAAGCATTTCTCAGCGACAAAAAAAAAATGGTCAATGGTTTAGTACTCGAAAAAATATTTAAACCAATAAAACGTTGGGATGGGTTCTTACGTCATAGCGATTTTCTTCGTATCAACAAAATACAGGGGATGACGCTCTTTCTCAGTCAAATGGCGCCCAACAAACACAAAACATGTATACCACGTTTAGTTCAAGCACGTTATAAAAACTAATCGAAACGAAACTACACTTACATTAATAACGCGTAAGATATCTTATGAGGTTGTCACACTCACTGCCGCATATAGGAGGGTCGGACGTTCAGAATCAAGAGAGTCTGACTCAATGGGTTCGGAAAAAAACCCCTTACCCTGAACTGGCATTGGCACCGTTCTAAGGCAGTCTACTGCTGCATATAGCATACGTTTTTTCCAATTTCTCGTTACGATTGCGAACGGCGCCAAGTCATAATTTTCGAAATAATAAACTGTGACAAACCACAACGCGTCGGTGACCCCCATGTTTGAAGAATGAAGTCCATATCAATATGAAAAAGCGATGAGTTGGTAGCTCTTAGTGATCGGGTTTTTTGACCGCGCTGCGGTGCATAGACTCATAAGTTTTAGGAGGTAGATAGGTACTGCAGATAAAATTTTACTGCAGCATGTCGCACCAAAAGAATCAACAAAACTTTTAAAGCAAACGGTTATTATTTCATAACTATTTCAGAATGCAGGAAACCTATAACACTAACAAAACACAAAAGCTAAACATTTATGTCCCGACAATGTACCCGTTAAACTATAATAAAGGCGCCACAATAGAGGCGAAACACCATTTTTAAATGAAGTGCTTTGAAAAAAGGCAACCAGGGAATCCCAGTTTATTTATATGCCTAACAGGTAAATTATTAAAAAAAACTAATTCTGTGTCTGCTGGGAAAGTGGTGTTGCCATGTCAACCAGCTTAAATATTGAACACCTTGTAGGTATGTTACAGCGATCCTTTATAATAATCGAACTGATATTTCACCTGTGACAAACAATATATGAATTTGAATTTGAGTTATTTCTACCACATAATAAACCATCGCGTATTTCCCAACTTCTGTCGAATTTTTGTGGTTTAAATTAAGTACCTATTTACAAACGGGTTTATTAGTGACATATCATTATTAATATGCTTTTTAGAGTTTAAAATAATCTAATGTGGGAATCCGGATTTTCCTGTACCCTGTGGTTTGTCTAATAGATTAGAAATAAAAGGGGCCTATTCTTTAAGTAGTTGTATCTTATTCGGGAAACCATAGGTAAATAATCCCGACTTTTGAACGCAAACAGGAAAATGTGGAGTATTTATTCATCTTTATGATTCCTTGAGAAAACATAATTTAAGAGTTAATATCAGTCCTTTTACGAAGGCAAGTATATAGTTCCACGAAATACCTTTATTCCTGCTTCTTTATTCCTGCCTTTTTATGAGTTCTTTTTATAGACTGAACTCGTTCGTAGTAGGATAAACTTTTACAGCGGGACATTGAACTGCCTGCTGAGTGCAGTAATTCCAACAGGATGCCTTTCAATATTCTGATGATCGGTGCACCGAGGCTTGGCTACTATAAACTGTATACCTACTTTTTTTCTTTAGATACAGCCGCGAGTAAGCCACTGTCAATTACAGATTTAAATAATGAAATATTACCTTCCCCTGATTTTTTTCTGTCGTCTTTATTTATTTATGAAATGATGGGTCTCCAACGAATTATTCACGAGTTTTTGTCTTAAAGCAAACTTTTTAATAGATACTTACAGGAGTGCTCAGCACTTGAAAAGCTCTGTTTGGCTTTAATTTTATAAATAATAAACCAATTTAATATATTAGCTAAATTAAATTGGATTAAGTTATGTAATGTATGTCTTCTAGAAATTAGGCATCACATAAGTACGTGCATATAGCAATATGCTATATGCACGTACTTATGTGATGCCTCTATTAAATATAAACACTTGCGCACATCGGTGATTCCTAAACTTCTATTGTACTGAACTGTTTCTCCATACCTAATTTTGTTGTTGTCTTCCGTACTCATTGTGGCTTTCACCGCTCTCCGGGTTTTTTTATTACGCACTAAACTAAACATTAATTACGTCCAAAATAAAACGACGGACAAGTCAACAAGACAAGTGAAAATTCAGTCGTATGGCGTGGACATTACCTACAAGTTGTTGTTAGCCAAACACGAAATGATGTAAACATTTATATGTACATAAGCCTACAGCCAAACTTCGCGTTAAATAAAAAGAAATGTAACTAAAACATATAACGAAAATACCTCATGTGAGGTGAAATAAATTTAGCATCCGCACATACCCTATGAATGGTCATTTTAAACTATCAGTAGCGTCAGTAATACTATCAGTATATACTATTGACGGAGAGCAGTCTGTGGTGGTCCAGTGGGAACAGCCGCGTCTTACGAGTTGTAGGTTCGAACCCAGACAGGCGCTTTACTTTGTATAAATTATTTTATCACCACTGCTCTCTAAACGTTAAAGGAAAACATCGTGAGGAAACCGGCATCCTAGAACCAAAAAAGTCGAAGATATGTGACATCTACCAACCGGTACTGGGCCCGCGTGGTGGATTACGGCCCACTTACTCTCACAGAGAGGAGGCCTGTGTCCCAGCAGTGGGAACATTATAGGTTGGTTATGTAAACTACACGGTAGTTCACTATAGCTAACATTTCCTAGAATCATACATTTTAGGTATTTTTTCTGCTATTTTGTCCCAACTATTCATTGGCAAATAAAAAAACAGTCGTAGGTAGTAAAAATTGCCTATAAAGTTGGTAGCAAACCGGACTACCATGGAAGGACTGGAATGGACTATATGATACAAACAAGTCTTAATTTATTGTAATAGTATCGTACCAAACCTAATTAGTTACCTGTGTTAGAAATTGTTAATGATCATCTTCTTCTGTTCGTCTGGTCATATTACTTGGGCCCAGTAGTTGTTCACAGTATCCACTAGTATGCTTCCTGTTGCGTATATTACGCGTATCATATGCAACAGACCATGTAAAGACAAACTATTTCTTACTTTCATAATTACAGGAAAAACGTTGGCGTATACGACCCACACATGCATTCAAACTATCTATTGTTCTTTGTGACTCATTGGAGGATAATGTGTATATTTTGATTATTTTAAGTTACCTTTATTTCAGATATAATGCACCATTGTTTGATCAAGACGTCACTGTACACCACATCCGATTCTTGGAGGTCCGAACACCGATGCACTACAAGGCTATGACGCCATAAGGATGACCTCAGTGGGACTGTGGCTAAACCTGACATGACTTTTGGGAGCATTAGGGCCTTGGGGGTTTGGAAGCCTTAAAAAAAAACAAAAGAACACCAATAAAAAAAAAAAACCAATTGCCCCTTATATAGCAAAAAAATGTACCTGTTTCAAAGAACTAAATGGATGTCCCACATTGACAATGAACGGGATTCCACAAAAGACTATTCTTTGGTGGTTTGTGGGCACTAGGATTAGGTAGATAGAAAACATTTTTATTTATTCTTCGTAACAACAGCGATCTTTACAGGTTTTAAATTTAAACCATCCGAAATTGTGGCTCTCGCTACTGTGTAAATCAATTTAAATTAATTAATACTTAATGATGTTTAACTTCATACGCCTTATTTGTAACGGAGGGGAAGTAGACCATATAATATTTGGATTGATACCTGCCAATTAAATAGGTACCTTGCTGAGCAACTGACCTGCGGTTTACCTCTTACATAAGTTCGAAATTTGCATTAACACTCGTCGGAATTTCCAAATAGAATCCGACAGGGAAAATCCGATAGCGATATAACGACCTATGTTGACTATAACCCAAAATGCATCATTATTGCGTGCGCAAGGTCCTGATAGCTCGCTACGTCGTTTTTAGTCAGATAAGGTTTGACCATGTAAGTATCGGCGGTCTGCCGTCAGCTGTCACCGACCTACTTCGACCATGTAAGTATCGGCGGTCTGCCGTCAGCTGTCACCGACCTACTTCGACCATGTAAGTATCGGCGGTCTGCCGTCAGCTGTCACCGACCTACTTCGACCATGTAAGTATCGGCGGTCTGCCGTCAGCTGTCACCGACCTACTTCGACCATGTAAGTATCGGCGGTCTGCCGTCAGCTGTCACCGACCTACTTCGACCATGTAAGTATCGGCGGTCTGCCGTCAGCTGTCACCGACCTACTTCGACCATGTAAGTATCGGCGGTCTGCCGTCAGCTGTCACCGACCTACTTCGACCATGTAAGTATCGGCGGTCTGCCGTCAGCTGTCACCGACCTACTTCGACCATGTAAGTATCGGCGGTCTGCCGTCAGCTGTCACCGACCTACTTCGACCATGTAAGTATCGGCGGTCTGCCGTCAGCTGTCACCGACCTACTTCGACCATGTAAGTATCGGCGGTCTGCCGTCAGCTGTCACCGACCTACTTCGACCATGTAAGTATCGGCGGTCTGCCGTCAGCTGTCACCGACCTACTTCGACCATGTAAGTATCGGCGGTCTGCCGTCAGCTGTCACCGACCTACTTCGACCATGTAAGTATCGGCGGTCTGCCGTCAGCTGTCACCGACCTACTTCGACCATGTAAGTATCGGCGGTCTGCCGTCAGCTGTCACCGACCTACTTCGACCATGTAAGTATCGGCGGTCTGCCGTCAGCTGTCACCGACCTACTTCGACCATGTAAGTATCGGCGGTCTGCCGTCAGCTGTCACCGACCTACTTCGACCATGTAAGTATCGGCGGTCTGCCGTCAGCTGTCACCGACCTACTTCGACCATGTAAGTATCGGCGGTCTGCCGTCAGCTGTCACCGACCTACTTCGACCATGTAAGTATCGGCGGTCTGCCGTCAGCTGTCACCGACCTACTTCGACCATGTAAGTATCGGCGGTCTGCCGTCAGCTGTCACCGACCTACTTCGACCATGTAAGTATCGGCGGTCTGCCGTCAGCTGTCACCGACCTACTTCGACCATGTAAGTATCGGCGGTCTGCCGTCAGCTGTCACCGACCTACTTCGACCATGTAAGTATCGGCGGTCTGCCGTCAGCTGTCACCGACCTACTTCGACCATGTAAGTATCGGCGGTCTGCCGTCAGCTGTCACCGACCTACTTCGACCATGTAAGTATCGGCGGTCTGCCGTCAGCTGTCACCGACCTACTTCGACCATGTAAGTATCGGCGGTCTGCCGTCAGCTGTCACCGACCTACTTCGACCATGTAAGTATCGGCGGTCTGCCGTCAGCTGTCACCGACCTACTTCGACCATGTAAGTATCGGCGGTCTGCCGTCAGCTGTCACCGACCTACTTCGACCATGTAAGTATCGGCGGTCTGCCGTCAGCTGTCACCGACCTACTTCGACCATGTAAGTATCGGCGGTCTGCCGTCAGCTGTCACCGACCTACTTCGACCATGTAAGTATCGGCGGTCTGCCGTCAGCTGTCACCGACCTACTTCGACCATGTAAGTATCGGCGGTCTGCCGTCAGCTGTCACCGACCTACTTCGACCATGTAAGTATCGGCGGTCTGCCGTCAGCTGTCACCGACCTACTTCGACCATGTAAGTATCGGCGGTCTGCCGTCAGCTGTCACCGACCTACTTCGACCATGTAAGTATCGGCGGTCTGCCGTCAGCTGTCACCGACCTACTTCGACCATGTAAGTATCGGCGGTCTGCCGTCAGCTGTCACCGACCTACTTCGACCATGTAAGTATCGGCGGTCTGCCGTCAGCTGTCACCGACCTACTTCGACCATGTAAGTATCGGCGGTCTGCCGTCAGCTGTCACCGACCTACTTCGACCATGTAAGTATCGGCGGTCTGCCGTCAGCTGTCACCGACCTACTTCGCCTGTCTGCCGTCAGCTGTCACCGACCTACTTCGCCTGTCTGCCGTCAGCTGTCACCGACCTACTTCGCCTGTCTGCCGTCAGCTGTCACCGACCTACTTCGACCATGTAAGTATCGGCGGTCTGCCGTCAGCTGTCACCGACCTACTTCGCCTGTCTGCCGTCAGCTGTCACCGACCTACTTCGACCATGTAAGTATCGGCGGTCTGCCGTCAGCTGTCACCGACCTACTTCGCCTGTCTGCCGTCAGCTGTCACCGACCTACTTCGACCATGTAAGTATCGGCGGTCTGCCGTCAGCTGTCACCGACCTACTTCGCCTGTCTGCCGTCAGCTGTCACCGACCTACTTCGCCTGTCATACTTGTTGATATGCACCACTTTCATTACTTTTGTCTTTATTTGGACTACGGTTATAAAAATAGATAGAAATTTGTATTTTTTTTGTATCGAGAAAAAATCATTATATCGTGTAGTACAGCTATTCCTTTTTAAGGATAGAAAACATACACTAAAATGTTAATTCCCTATTGCATATACTTAAAAAGGTACCTACACTATAAAGAACAAGCCTTATAATCCTGTGATGGTTTTAATTAAGTAGGTATATCATGGAATATTTCATATTATTAGTAAGTATGAAAAGTAGCACATATTCGTATTTTTTTGTAACTAGATCATAGTTCCAAGATAACATAACATAATCCCTGTTTCGCCTAAGGTAGGCAGATATACCTATATAACAGTACGTACGCCCACATTTCGTCAGCTATGTTTAAGTCCGAATAGCGAGCCTAATGCTATCAACCGGGCAAAAATACACACACCGAGCTGCTACTTATCATGGTAGAAAAAGCCAATTGAATGATTTTGTTGCATAATCTCGAAATCAGCCCATAACTGTCCAACTGCTGAGTTAATCCTTCTTATGGCACGTAGGCTGGTCAGCTATACAAGCACCGGTGGTCCAGATTCCGATTTCCATGAAATGTTTTATGTATATGTAATACCTATAAAACAGAAAAAAGTCCGCTTTCCGGTGGATCTGGAATCTTTCGGAGCCGCGACGACATTCCTCTATGTCTCATGCATCAATAATATAATTTGTACATTTACAAAAATATTATGCAAGTGTGTTAAATGGTTTGGGTTTATTTTTGTTGGAATATGTGACGTCTTCTTAGAATTATTGTAATCTGTTTTCAATGGTTTGTTGTTGTTTTGTAAGCGATGTGAATCTTGACCGTTGACCACGTGCGTCAGCGATTGTTTGCGGGGCAGCATGATGTACCTAATATATAATAGGCGTGCCCCTTATTTGCGACATTTATCTAGGTACTGACTTAAACGTAATTCACCTTCGTCAAATATTTGGTCTAGAAACACACATAATGACGAACTTTGTTTTCACGGGATCCTGTCAAAACCATTCCTAATTGCCCTTCGTTACGAACACCGAAACTTTACAAACTTTAACTAGCTGATACTCACTGACAGACGAGCCTACCTTTTCGTTATAAAACTCCGTTAAGCCGGTTGATGGAGCCAATCCAATTTTGTGCGTCTGTATCCGGCGCATGTTAAAAATGGTTACCATTTTAACGAGGAGAGGCCTAACGCAGTTTGTCAATGTCACCACATATCACCGAGGTTGTTCCTCTACTTCATTCTTTACGGATAACCGTTTTTCATCCCTGAAGTCGTAAACATGCGTAACTGCGTAACAAATAATGTTGTGTAAAAACCGAAATGCGTTTTCCACGAACGATTTGCAAATGTTCTAAAAATACAGTTTTAGCGCAACGAGTCATAATCGTAGGAATAAAATTGTTTACTACCTATGTGACGTCATCGCCAGAGTGACAGAGACGTTAAACGCAGTGGTAATTTTATTTCCTTTTAGAACTCGACGAATAAAACATGTGGACTATGTAGCTTACAAGACGTGTGCAGTGCTGCAACTTCTTAATCTGGGGGAACCCCATAAAAATGTTGCAGCGTGAGAAATATTAAAAAACCTTTTGCTGTTTGATGTTCATTTTCTTTTATGAGGAAGATACTAAAACTAGGAAGACACATTCTGCTAGCAACACCATAAATACAAAATAGGTACTTTATAACGACTTATTTTCTACATATGATTGCATCACTGTTTGTGTTCGACCTACCTAAACGAAGGAATTAGGCCCTTATTAGCAACATTTATTTTACAGTACGACTACGAGCTTACTCTGGTCTCATAGAGCTCAAATTACAAATCTAATCTTCCAAGCACATACATTCAAAATCCTTACCACATAGGAATGTGTTCAGTCAGCGAGACAATCTATCGGCGCGACCAACAAGGCGCGTCTCAAATAGGATTTATCCGTTCGACGGTCCCTCTCAAACACCGAGTATCAAATATCTCTGCAGCATCCCCTTTGTCTGTCGAAGACGACACGTGCACACTATAACGAGATTTTCTGAAACGGAGATTTAAAATAAATAAATCAATGGATTCGTGACAATATTTCGTCGTTCGCTACATCCCGGATGCGACGCACGGTACCTATACCAGAGAAAGATACTTGTATCTATGTTCACAACAAACAATGGTGTGCTACAAAAGCCTTTGTTTTATCAATGTTGTGTTGCTTTGGAACTAAGTCCAAGATAAATAAAGGAGGGTTCATCGATGCCAAGTTTCTGAAAGTCAAAGAAAAACATACGAGTACCTACTTTGTGTCAGCAGCTTATTACCTTGTGAATTTTATTTAATTCTGCTGAGAAAGAGTTGCTGTTTGTCTCACTAACGACTTCCATTTTATTAATTAGTCTTTCGTTATTAACTTTCTTCTTTTTACCGTCTGCGTTGTATTTTTAAAAGTTCTTTTGAATTTACTGCAGGTAAACCAGTTTATATCTATATAATTATGGCCATAGGAGTATGGTAAAACTAAATTACTTGTTATATTTAGATCTTGTTGAATCATCATGATTCGCATATCCTACTAGGTAGGTACATAGGGTCTCCCTTGTTTCATCGAAAAGAAATTGCCAAATTATCTCTTCATAATTTCATTTGCCAAATTATTACTTAGTAAAAAACATATTCATAAATAATCGTAACGCAAACCTAATGTTTGGCAAGTCAACGTTTAAACAATGGTTTGTTTACCAACTAGTACTTTTACCAATTTTTATGTAGTCAAATATTTCAGTTGGAATACTTCTCTCTTCTCATTTTACGCAAAATAAAATTTGCCAAATATTTAGTATCGTCAGTTTTCAATTTACCATTTCTATTCAGTCAATTGTTATAGTCTAACTAGTTCAATATCGGGTAGCCTGTTTTATTCCATTTTTTTTCTCTATATAATCTAGTCGTTTCTGGCACTCGCCGGCCGCTACCGCGGCACCGCTCGCTTCGCTCGCTCGGCTCGTGCGTAGGAGGTCATAGTTTTAACCTAACCTAACCTAAGCATTTTTTTTTATAATTAACCTCGTCAAACTAGTTCGGATCTCGACAGCCTGCTAAAAATAATCTCGTGTTTTCCATGTTTTTTTTCTATACAATCTAGTCGTTTCTAGCACTCGCCGGCCGCTGCCGCGGCACCGCTCGCTTCGCTCGCTCGGCTCGTGCGTATATTTTGTTTTAAATTAAGCTCGTCTAACTAGTTTGGTTCTTGATAGCCAAATATATACAATAATCTCTTTTTTTCCTTATTTGTATTAAATAAATGATTATATTAAAATAAAATGGCATTTTTTAATTACATTAAGTATATAAATTCGCAAAAAATCAAATTTTTGCTTTTATATTTTTTGCCATAACAAATCATGTGACCAAACGTTTATTGTCTAAAGATTGTTTGCTGTAATAAATCATTTGATTAAAGACCAAATGCCTAAATGACATTATCCTTGATAATATTCTGCCAAGTAAAAATTTGACCAAATGAAAATGTGCGTACTAAAATTATTCCAAACATTGCATTGGTATAAAAAAAGGTTGCTAAAATCGTTTGGGTAGTGAAATTTTGGCAAAATCTTTTCGGCAAAACGGCAGGATCCCAGGTAAATTTTTTTTTTTTTTTTTTTTTTAATAAAACGTTGCCTCTCTCTATGAATTTCTCCTGTATCGTGGGTGCGTTTACAAACATTTAAACTCACATACACAAACAACCAGACCCGGAACAACTACTTATAGGCCATACAAATATTTGTTCCGTGCGGGATCGAACCCGCGACACGCAGCGCAGCAGTCAATCGCTTAACCACTGCGCCAACCGTGCGTATTTTAAATTACAAATAATTTGTATCTGCAGTACCTTCATACCTACTGAGATATGAAGGTACTGCAGATTATTATTTTATTTTTATGTAGTAATTAATATACAGTAGATATGTAGGTACAAATCGTTAGTAATTTCAAACATTCGAAATCCTTCAGGCGTTTTATATTTCCTCAAGTTTATCCTCATCGTGTTGAAAGTCCGGTCAAGAAAAGTGATTGATATGAATAGGGAAATGCGTCTAACCGAATCGCGTTTGACCGATGTTAGTCGATTTTGTATCGAGTGAACATTCGCCGGGGGCAATCGATATAGCAGGGATGATGGATAACCCTCTTTTAATAGTAATGGACTCGCTCGTCCCTCCGGGCTATCATAAGATATATCTTGGCACTAACGATTCAGCCATCGAACCCGTATTTAAATCGAGTTAGCAGCATCCCTTGTAAATGTTTAAGTTTCAAAGTAAACACAAATGAAATGTCTGAGTAATCGAGTTATGAAATTCTTAGACGAAGCGAAGCCAGTCAATTGTTGATACTTATTAGTTTAGTTTGGTTGTTTATAAATATTGATTTTGTTACTTTTGGCATTATGTAATACCTAGGGTTATTTGCATACCAAGTCAGGCACGTATACCTACATGTGGCTTTTTCAATTTCGTATTATAATATAATATTATACCTATTCAATCGGTAAAGGAAATTGGAAAACATCAGGAGGAAACCCGGACGTAATGATATGGTATTTTTCCTTTGCTGTATGAGAAGAGGTCTTTGCCCCCGCAGAGGGAAATCACACACTGTTTTTATTTAAATTAATTAATGGCAATATGGTTGTACTGGTCTTTATACATCATTATTAGTATTCATGCTAACATCTTCAATTATGCCAATAATTTTAAGTACATACCTACACCACTTACCTACTCATTAAAATATTTTTTAAGTTTGCTTTAGCTTTAGTTTTTTTTAGCAGGTCCATTAAGTGGTTAAGAACGCATAGCTAAGACGTGATCTCAAATCTAGGAAATTATTTTTGAAAGAATATTTAAAATATTCCAGCTACCCGCCGCCCGCCGTCTGCGAGCGCTGCATCGCTAATCTTATCAACGTTCTGAACGTTTCTGATTAATTCATTTGGGTCAGTAATTCCATAAGTAAGTCTCGCGACAAAAGCCGATGGTTCCTTTGATGTAACAATGATGATAATGCCCTTCATTGTGCCATTCAGCGACATTGAACGGGACAAGGAGAAGAACGGCCGCGGACGCATTGTATCGACGACCTATTTCGCCAAAACATAATTCTCTGCTGTAGGTACTCGTATATAATTATGGGATTTTCAAGAAATTATGTTAATATTTCAGTCGACGAGGGACATTGGATGTCGCAGATTGTTTGAATTTCGACTTTGTTTAAGCAGATTGGCAGGGGAGATGTAACGACGCGGATTAAAATGTTATTTTAGCTTCGCTGATTATGTTTGGTGTCTGTTCGTTACTCGAAGACAGATGAAGAACAATCATCGGCTTCTTAAGTCGCTGAACCATTTTTTATAGTTATGATTTATAGTGTGTAACGCAATTAGGGTGCTGCCCTTAGCTTTTTACATGAAAATTAATTCTGAACATCGTTATTACCTATATGAGATTATAGAGTTCTCCGAACGTGTTGGCATGTGAAGCTAGTGTATCTAGGTATCTACTGACAGATGTGGGCGAGTGTTTTTGATGCCAAAACATTACTAATTAGCACCAGCTTGTTAAATAAGTATAAGGTTCACTAAATAAATCAGTGAAGCCGAGCAACACTGATGAACTTATTTCAACTAGAAATTAATAGCTATACATTAGTATTCAGAGATGTTAATGAATCTTATTATAGTCAGCAAAACCTTGATTCCAGCATCATAAACATGAAAGTCTATTACGAAAAACTAGCACTTATGAGGCACTAGTAACTAAGTAAGTGTCTTATCTACTGATAAATAGAACCGTGGCCAGAAACTTTGTTCGCATGGAACTTCAAAACCCTGTTTTACGCCCTCTAAGGGGATGGCTTTGTAAATTATTTTAAAGAGACCAAGTACAAGTATGTTATCTATCTATAGGTACTTACTAATGTACTAAAGGAGAAGAGTTTGTTTGAATGCGCTAATCTCTGGAACCAGTCGGATTTATATATTTTTTTGTATTTGATAGCCGAATTCTCAAGAAATGTTATAGGCTATTTAGCACCACAGAACGATCTTTAGGGGCCGAGGGCCGAAGCTAGTGATTTTTATAGTTATGTGCATTTCGCAATAAGCGAGTGAGTCGTAGATCATAAACGGATCATGTTAGTTCCTATAATGGCTAACTAGTAGACGCATAGGGTATCCCAATATAATGTCAATGTGAGGCAAGTGAACTCCTCAAAGTTTGGATGACTATTGAAGATGATTCGTTTCATATTTTCTTCGAACATTAGTTGACTAATTTTTCCTCTTATTTTACATCCTTGAAAGGTCGATTGATTGGTAAAAACCTGCTTAAGTTACTCATATGAATGCCTTATTTGTAAACATTCCACTTTACTATACTTACACGTGGGAAAATGAGGTAGTAACTCATACCTAGCCGGTTATTTATTCAAACAACCCAATGTTTCAAATGTTTGTGATACACAAGGAAAATTGATCACAGGAGTCATGATTTTGCACTGAACTAAAACTGCAATTTGGTATCAAGTTCGATGAAACTGAACGACACATAGATTTATTTTAGTGTTTTGACTACCTACCTTATTTTCCATAATAAGTCATATGGTTCCTTTATTTATAAATATCTAACTATACCTATACATAAACAACAAAATAACATGTAGGTAGGCATGCAGGTGTTATACTGCATAATCTGCGTGATTTGGGTATTTCCATTATCCGCCGGTTTTTTTTTCATTGTTTTAAAAGGATTATCTGACAACATCCGATTCATTGGGTATTTACACTATTTACCTACCTACATGTTCTCTCACTGAGAACGAAGTTCCACAATATTTCCGTGCAGATATGATTTATTTGCAGGTAGCCATGTTGTGAAGCGTTTGATATTTCCAAACTATTTTTATACGTCCATAATGATGTGTGGCCCGGGGTTATCTATTTTTATTCATATCGGCCCCGTAGCGCTCTGTGAGCTGACAGTGGACGCGGCGAAACATATTGCTCGCTATTTTATTGCAGGCTTTCATGTTTTTGTTCGAATAAATAAATATTCTAGACACCATTTTATTTAAATAGGTGTGTTTATTTTGCATTGCGCATTTAAAATATTATTTTTATAAAACTATTTTGGCAACGAGGCAACAGCGAGCCGCGAAGGAGACAACAATTATGGCCAAAGATTTCAACTATAAACAGTTAGCACTGTTTATAGTTGAAATCTTTGGCCATAATTGTTGTCTCCTTCGCGACTCGCTATGCGCCGCTCAATGGTAATTTCATCAAAACAAAACCCAAGATTGCATAACAAAAAAATATAGGAATCAACTCAACGGATGGAAACATCGAAATACCCTGACATAACGGACGTATTGAAAGCGGCTGCCCAGGAAACTCTTAATTCTTCAGCCAGTTCTCTCCAGAGATCATCGACTTGCTCTTGCTAACCTACAAAAGGCCAAATTCCTACAAAGTAGGCAACTAGATAATCCAAATAGGCATAACCGCGGAAAAGAATGTCAAGCAACACTTCAAAAGGTTAAATATCATGAAGAAAAAAAGGCATACAGGGCCTACCTCAGTGGACTGGGGAAAAACCACCCTGCAAATCGCATGCAGATGCTGCACTGTTTTATCAGGAGAAACAAACTTCAAACAAAACGTCGGAAAGATCTACTTATGCAGATGATCAAATAGGAGCAAATATTTAAAAAATCCGAGGGCCTTCTTATACCAACACGATAATATAAAAAAGGCGATAATTGAAGTACAGTGTGATGGATACTTACCTTGCCATCGCTGTACATATACGAAACAAATGTATTCGTCAAATCTAACATTTCACTTTATAAAATAGTTACTAAAAGTTACTACAGAAAATTACGTAAGTTAGAACTCGAAGTGACTTATGGCAAAACTGCACTAATGAACAAAAGCACCTTCTGTATGGCCAAAAAAATATTTAACAAACTACCGGAAAAAATAAAAACGTTAAATCTGGAAAATTTCAAAAATAATTATTAAAAATATTGATAAATAAATGCTATTACTCACTACAGGAATATCTGGACGACAATTCTATAATTTCTGCTTTAGAAAATTGTAACTACATCACCTAACCCATTTTGACAATTTATAATTTTATTTGACATTAGCATTACTTTGGACGGCAAGTAACTTTATCTCGTTGACATTTATTGAAATTGATTAAATCCCCAATTAATATTGACATGCATGTACCTATTTCTTAATATTGATTTTATTATTTTATTAGTTTACATAATTTTATATAATTCTACTCGAAGATATCTCAATAGTTAAATTGGTGCTAAAGTAAAGACAATGTTAATTAAATATATTTGTACGCCTCTGGGCAAAACATAGAGGATCTACCTATCTGTAACATCATTATTGTAATTTGACCTATGTTTACAAATAAAGCATTCTGATTCTGATTCTGATGGACTCACTGCAGAAGACGTAATGGGAATATATAATATTAATATTATAAATACTAATATTATACTAATATTATAAAGACGTAAAATTTGTTTGTTTTAATGCATTGTTGCGAAATAAAAGAGGGAAATCTTCGCTTGAACAGGTTTTACTTTTTGTAAGTAAAATAAGATAACACCAATTGATAATAAAAAAAGAAAGACTTAGCAAAAGACAGAGAACGAATATTATTATTAAAAAGGATTTCTGAACGTTTTTGGTATTCGAGCCCTATATTAAATTTTGTGTATTTTAGTTAGGAGTCGATTAAGATTCGCTTGCAAACGTTCTTAAACTTACCTACGTAACTAAATAAATACAATTACCTACGTCTTAAATGGGTGATTGGCATCAAGTCAATTCGTTATTAGGAAGCCAGATAATAATTTAAATTACCATTTGATCAAAATTGTAACAATGGTAATATACGGCTACTTGGTAGTATATCAAGTAATAGGCTCTACGCTCTAAAAACTAAACTACAAAATATAAATGAAAATAAATATAAAAAAAAAAAATCGGGTCCTAGGCTCCACGCTGACAATCGGAAGGCTCCTCGCTGGCCGGAATCTGAATCTTCTTAAACGTGCAGGTCGCGCGCAAGGTGTTATGTTGGGTTAGATTCCCAACAGGAAGCTTGTAGACGTCTGGTACTAGGGTGGCGGGTAAGGTGAATTATAGATCACCCTACAGACTTTGACAAATCGAGTCTTCAAGAAATGTGACTCGCCTAGAGACAACTTTTTAGTGATGTATATTTCAGTAATACAATTTGTTTATTTTCGGGAGGTCGTTCAAACAGTTATAGTTTACCGATAAATATTTATCGATACAATTTCATTGTGAAAGCAGAAAAAATTATATATTGGACTACCGTCCTGTGTCCAGAAAATCCTTCAAATCAAAAGTCTCGGTAAGAGAATAAGACATGACACTTTTAGATTCAAAATTCAAAACTAATATGAAGAAAAAACATTTCTGGTTAAAAATAAGGTTGGATTTGTTATAAAAGAAAGTCGTCCGTGATAAAATTATAATGTAGCATTTGCTAATGCTGCAGTATGTAGGGGGTAATCTCCGGAGTTAATGATCCAATTCTAAAAATGTTTTTACTGGTAGAAAGCTACCTACATTATGTGTGAGTGCTATAGGTTATAAATTATGTTTACATCATCCATTTTAGCTGAGCTATCACAACTTTTGTCTAGCAAGGCGGAAAGATATACCTTTTAAAACAGAATTATTTGCATGCGCTGCCTAAACAGTTGTATGTAACTACAACAATGTACCTATGGCAACCTGCTCCGCTTTAAATATGTACCTAGTTCTACAAAAAAGTCCGCGGCACCATATTTCTATCTTTTATATTTTGTCTTTTAATATCACTTTTATGTTTTAAAAAAGTATTTTTTTCAGATGCTTACGTTTTGATGAAAATATAATTTATAATTATGAATCCTTATCAAAATAAATCATTTTATGATCACAAGGACATTATAGAGATAAGATTTGACCTTTACAGTATGTCAATTGGTCATATAGTTTCGGAGATAATAGAAAATTACTAAAACGCAAAAAAAAAATTCACGAATACAATATTTCGTTCATCAACTTTGTGCAGACGTTTTATTCATTTACCCATAGATGGCGTTGTACAAATACGTCAATTTTCTGACTCGCGGTGTTCATACTTTACGCGGATTGATGACATTGTCGGTATTGTCATTGGCACAAGTGTTTTCACGCTTAAAAGGAGAGGTCAACCTCAACACTGTTGAACGAACTTTGTTTGTAATTGAATAAAACATTTTTTCATTTTTTTTTTCTTTTTTTTCATTGTCATTGGGTGATGCAAATTGGTTGGATGTCGTTCTATTGGTTTTGGGTGTTTTAAATACTTTAATAATAATAATAAAGCTGAAGACTTTGTTTGAACGCGCTAATCCCTGGAACTACCACTCTGATACAAAAAAATATTTTTGCATTTGATTGACAGCCCAATTCTTGAGAAAGGCTATGTAACATCACGCTACGACGATTCGAGTAACTCGAATGAAACCGTAAACGAGTCAACTCGAGTTCACACACGGCACGCACGCACTGCACGCACACGGCACACCGCATGACGTGCGTGGGGGCTTACGAGTTTACGACTCGGAGCCACAACCCGTTCGGTGTTGCATAATGCATTGCATCTCACTCAACTCGATGCGAGTTGAGTTAAATAGAACTCGGGCTGAGTCGGGCTCGCTCGGTCAGGATCGGAAACGGAATTGCGCGAATGAAAAATCGCGGTGACAGTTTATTTTGAAATTTTTATTGACATTTTGTTGTTTTATTAGTTAGCCATTGGGGACCCGCGCGCGCACCTTGTTGCTTAGTGAGTAATATCTGTACGTGAACTTACTTTAATAATTAAATATTTTTCATTGCAAATACCTGATACAACTTCTTTCGTAACATATTAAAACCTGATCAGTGATCCAATGCTACATTGTTGTAGGCTTGTATCACCTTGTATTTAGCGTAGCGGCTCCGGCTACTAAAACAGAAATTTTCTTTGTTTGTAGTCGATTCGCAATTCGAAGTTTCGAGTTGCGAATGGACTCGAGTAGCCATATCACACCAACAATTCAACATCATTATTATTACCTATCAGCCTCGAGTCGAGGTGACTCGAGCTCCCCGAGTCCCCTCTTTCTCCCTACAGGAGACACCGAGTCGAGTCAACTCGAGTTGCGACTCGAGTCAGTAGCCATATCAACTCGAGTAACTCGAGTCAAAATAAATCCAACTCGTCACATCGCTAGGGGGGAAGCAAACAGTCCACGCGGACGAAGTAATAGCGCGGGCAGACGACGCGTTGCGACTTGGGGGGAGCAAACAGTCCACGCGGACGAAAAATGCGAAACGGGACAGCTCCCGGAACTGACCAAGTGGTAATCGAGATACCTCAAACATTACAGGAAGCCGTCACCAAACACACAAACAAAGCCTGGACACAGAACGAAGCACCCGACACATGGCTGGAGACCGCTCAGGTACCAATTAAAAAAAAAAAACCCCAAAGATGTGGATGACTATCGCCGCATATCGGTTTGCAATACGGGTTACAGAATTTACGCCTCTTACGTACTAAACAAAAACTAGATGATATAATAACGGAATAGGGCTACTACGAAGCGGCCTTTTTAGGGTTCCGTACCCTAAGGGTAAAAACGGGACCTTATTACTAAGACTCCACTGTCCGTCCGTCCGTCTGTCACCAGGCTGTATCTCACGAACCGTGATAGCTAGACAGTTGACATTTTCACAGATGATGTATTTCTGTTGCCGCAACAAATACTAAAAACAGAATAAAATAAATATTTATTTAACATACACAGATAAATGATTATTTTTACAAGTTAACACTAATATATACTATATACAATTACATACAAGTATATAATACGATAAAATATACATAGAACGAAGCCTCCAAGTAAACGAAACAATAACAAAAATACTAATTAGGGACCCACATAGCTACACAGAAAACGACCTACGTGACCCTTAATGAAATAAGTATACCTACCGACAGTCCGACATGTGATGAAATTAAATACATAGATAACATCTACATTAAGTAGAAAAAGTATTTTACAAAACCGTTGCGAACAGGCCATGAGAAACGCCAAATCGTTACTACCATTCATAAAAAACTCAAAGATGGACTGGAAATTAGCCAGACTCATGTATCGAATGGTGATCGTACCATGCATGAGACATGGTTTGAAAGTATGGGTACGGTACTAACTAAAGCTAACAGGTCAAGACTCAGCATATATGAGCGAGTTATCACGAGAGACTTGATTAACCATGCTAGGAATAAAACAAGACAAAAGAAAATGCATGAAATCTTAGACGGAAATAAAAACAGTAACCAATTGCATCAAGAATCACAGGATGTGCTACCTCGCACATGTTTAAAGGCTCCGCGAACCACATCTGCTGCATGCAGTACAAGGTCAAATCCAAGAAGTTCGCCGACCTGTGTATTTACACATGGAAAGACAACTTAAAACAGGACATGAAGTACTTCGACAAGGGAATCAATTTTTGGATGGGTACGGTGGAAGATAGAAATAAGATCAAGATTGCTGCTAGTGAGATTTACAAAAAACTGGAAACGGATAGTAGTGAGACCTCCTACGATGACATTGAAAACAGCAACATATATCACAACATAACACAGCAGAGCAATGACATAAAAAAGAATCGAGAAAGCAGTTGAACAATAGAGAATTTCTATGAGGTGAACGGTGCCAAAAGATTCACCGGTGAAGCTCGAACTGAACCAACCTGGCAGCGCGGCGAAGTCATTAAAAAATCCCATCCATAGATAATAATCACCCATCTCTCCATTAGTCTAAGGTTTACTCTAAGATGCATATTCGGTACGGCTCTTAAATCCTTCCCTATCATACGGGCAGGTTTCCCCATTACAGCGCGCCCCGGTCTACTCCTTGATATACATATGCAATGGTCGCTGTAGCACCATGAACATGAGGCTACAGGGGCTAGTAGGAATCTTGGGGTTCATTCGATTAATCGGGTTTGGTTAAACATGTGCATTTGGATTGAGTGATCTTTTTTTATTTCGTGACAAAATGTGATTGTACATTTAGTCAAAAATAGTCAAAACTCATAGCCCAAAGTAAAAAAATTGTCACTCTCAAGGGTCTTTAGTTATTGCCGAAAATGTGGATCACTCAATTCGGACATTTTGCAAAAACGGCTATGAGCTAAATCTCAACAAAAACTTACTCTACTGACTAAATTTATATCTTAATAATTTGGAAAGAATTTTTCACAACATATTTTAAGCCCATCAAGGCATTTAAAGCTTCTTCCAGGTATCTTTGGACAGTATCATTGGATCACTCAGTACAGACACCATTTTGTCTGAGAGATCGTTGTAATAAGGTTTCGGATGACTTTTTCTATAGATCTATTGTTTATCCTAAAATGTACATGTTCCGAATATATTGGTACAATAAATATCATAACACAAATACCTTTTGTTAAAAATTTATGAGTAACTCAATGTTTTTAAATTTGCTGAACTGAGTGATCCATAAGAATACTTATAGGTAACTTACCTGTTTCGTTAATTACAAAACTATTTGAAAATGAAAACATTTTTAGTTAGCTTCTCACATGGTAGTGATTAATGTGCTATACGGATGATAAATAAATGATTGGAGCTCAAGAAATTTTACCAACTCGGTTACTATATCACGTACCATTCTTCTGATTCTCTTCATTTGATCCATCAGTCTCTAAAATAAACTTGACACTGCACCCCATTATGTACGGTAAACTTTATCCATCCCTTTTGTACCCAAAACACGTTGTAGATCATTACGTAGTGACGTCACAGGATGGAGTCGCACGTAGGTGGTGGGACTCAGCCCGGGGTACAAGGGCGCAGGGGAAGGGTACAATAAGGGGAGGGGGATGTTTTTATCCACGAGATGTCAAGTCCAGTTGCACAGGAGCGGACTTGAATTGGCCAATCGTTTTTTTTCATGTCATTGTGAAGGGACCTATTAAATTGACGAAAGTGGCAATGGTCTTATCTACTTCGAGAAAACGGTGAATCGTGTTATTTTAGTGGTTAGTTACCTACTGCCTTTTCAGGAATTTAACTACTGAAAATCTTTCCCCAAGACGGGTTCACAAGGGTTTTTCCTATTGTTCATCAAAATTACTTTTGTTGGAAGTTAGGTAGTAATTAGGAATAATCTCTTGAAATTGCAAAAACCTTATAATTGGAAAAAGGGTTAATCAAATTACAGTGCTCACTAAAATTATTTAGACGATCATTACGCAATTGTTCTCTAGGATATTACAGTGTAATTTGACTAACTCTGAATCCAGATAATTTATCACTCACACTGTCACGGAATTTTCCCAAACAGTGAAATATATTGCCATATTATAATATACTCCACTCCTTTTCCCAGATGTACCGTAGGTGGTCCAGCGCACACTTTGCAGTCAGCCCCACTACCTTACCGACTGGCTAATATTTGTTACTATAGGTATAATACGCTAGTATTATTATATATGTGCAATAGCATGAGCAATATAATAAGGGAGCAGTGAAGTAAATCGGCATATAATAGAAGCAAACATTCGAAGACATATGACCTCTACCAACCCGCACAGGAACCGCGTGGGGGCACAGCTCACTCCTTCTTGAAGAGAAGAGAGAGTGACTGAGTAGTCCCAGTAGTGGGAAGATTATAGGCTGCTTACGCTATGAGTATTCTATGTATTATATTATTTAGTTTGCACCGCGACGAGACGGAAAGTAGGTAAGTTATTACGTAACAACAATAATTTAGTTAGAGCTTTGCCATTAATCATAATTATAAGTTAAAGACTGCCATACTATGTATTGTGTGTGTGATATCATTCCCGATTCCCTAAGGCCGTTACACGCTGCTAAGACAAACAAACTTCCTCCTCATGTGGTTCAGTTTATCGTATCAGTTACCACTTAGGCCAGAACACGCGAGAAGTTAATCTTAATGTACGTCTGTTCCTCTTAACATGTGCTAAATTGTAGGCTCTTCTTACGACTAAAAGGTTCTAGAAAAACAAACAGTTGCTCGGACCAAGTTGTCGAAGTAGCAAAATGAATACTGTGTGTGTGAAGTTCGGAAAAAGCTGCCGAATTTCGGGATAACTGAATGTAAAACGAATTTCAGTACTTACACAGGGTTAAATCAAATTAGACAGCGTAATTCTGCTGACGTGATGCATATCGATATCTAAACACTACAAAATAAAAAAGATTCTAGGTTTTTTTTGAGGTCATCTACCGCTGGTAGTGTTGTAACTTAAAGTATGAGTTCAGAAAATCTGTTTTCTTTGTTTCGTAGTGTTTAAATATCGATGACAATCATGTCTGTGAAAATATGATAAAACAAAACGGATTTTTTAAACTGTTATTTCAACTAAAAGCGGTCGATGTCATCACAAAAAATACAACAAATTTGTTGAAGCTCATTTCAATAGGTTTATATAGTTTAAAAGTAATAGGGGAGAGTAGCCCAAAACGGGTAAGCTAAGGTTGATGATAAAAAAAAACAATTTATAGATACAAATTGAACATTTATTTGTACATTTTGAAATGTTTAACTATTAAAGACTATAAAATAAATGACATATTTAGTAGTTTTGTACATTAAGAATAAAAAAATAACAAGAATCTTTACCATTCGAATTACCCGTTTTGCCCGTAGGGGGGGCCTAAAGCAGGTAGGGCTTTTGGGCGAAGCGGGTAGGGACTAAATTAAAAGAGATCAACGTCTAAGAATACTGGTCCATTAATCCAACCATTATCACTGCAAGTAGCCGATGATCCTGGTGGAGCTCCATCTAAAAGCCTGTCTACCATTCGTTTTCGGCCAAAGATAAGAAATGGAGGTACAAAAGAACCTGCTGCATTACAGCAGCATACAACCGTCGTCAGTTTGCCTCGTTCGACGCTGGATATAACACCAACTTGTTTTTTTCCAGACCTACATAAGACTCTTGGAGGTTTGTTGCTTGTAGTTTGGATGCCGGTTTCGTCAACATTGTAAATTCGCGTTGCATCAATGTTGTGCTTTTCGATTTCTGCTTCAAGTAAATCGTAAAATCTTTCGACTTGAGGTCTATTGAAGCCCCTGCCACGTGCAACTGATGTTGGTTCTGGACGGCGCAGACTAACTTCGGAATGACGCTTCTTAAAGCCATCATACCAATCTTCACCTGCGGCTCCGTTTTTAAAAGGATGTGTAATATTGTTTCTCTCAGCATACCTATTGGTACACTAGTTTCAAGAATTCTGTTTTCGTCAGTCCAAAAAACAGATTATCCATATGAAATGAGTATCTATTTCATATGGATAATCTGTTTTTTAACTAGCTCTAATTCTTGAGCTGCTGTAAAAACTGTTGTGAATCTTCCTAGTTTTTTTTTGGACATCCTTTCTTTACATGTCTCTGTAAAGTGGAAAGGTTGATGCCATATTTTTTTGCTGCACCATTGACGGAAGTTTTGAGAGCTTCTTCTATCGCAAGCTTCATAACTCCCTCATCCCACGATGCATTTGCAGTCTTTCTTTTGTATTTATTAACCATCTGCAAAAATAAAAGAACTAATAAGCAGTCAATTAAATTATACAGGGCAAATCGGGTATGGGCAAAACGGGCACCCGCTTTACCCCTACCCTTTTTGCCCACAAGCATGTATTTTTTTCAATCGATTCATAACCTTAAAACCGAAATAATAAACGCCAACCTATTATACAAATAAAACGTCTATTTATTGCAAAATAATAACTCAAAACTAGTAAGAACATATTGTAAACCATTTTCGAGTAATCAAAAGTAATGTAACTCAATTTTTTTAGTGGAAATAGCAAAATACTTCGTTCTTATCTTACCGTGAACTCGTGTCCGCCAGAGAAGCGCGCCGACTGCCTGTGATTGGCGAGCGGCTGGCGCCGCGCACTGCACGCACACATTCTTATTAGCAATAACGGTGCGCAATTTAAAATGCATACCCGTTTTAGGCTTACCTCCCCTAGGTACAAACAAACATACAGTCCACGTTTCTTTATAGAAGTAAGATAGCTAGCGGCCGACCGTAATAAATAATGATGTGTGAATATTTTTAAAATTATTTTTGTTTATCTTGTTCATCTATCGACACCTATCACGTCTGCGGAGATTTGCTAGCTGATTTAATTTCACCATGTATAATCTGTAAACCCTATTTGTCTTTAAATGTAGTTGACCCCAAAATTAAGATTTACGAATTACAACAATTTATAGATGATAATTTTCATCTGACAGATATACCTTTACATCTTTAGGTCAAAAAGTTTGCACATTTCCCACATTGCCATTCCCCCCATACTGCCATTGTTTGGCAGCTCTGAGTCCGGCCCTGGGTTCAAAGCGGCCGCTCAATCGTCCGTTATGATCTTACTCCAGCTCGCATCATATTTTATCTGGTTATTTTCTCTTCGCCACACGCCGATACACTGCCCATGGTTTATGGGCTCTCTATTAGTAAGTTTTAACTGTTATTTGTAGCTTTCGAATTTTTCTTAAATGTGTGTAGCCGTAGCTGCATGGAGGTGACATCATTCTATGGTTTACAGTCTGAACACATGAGAATCTCTCAAATGCAAAAGAATGTTAGTTACCCGATGATGCCCACGTCCGCGTATAAGGGCGATCTTCGGTCCACGCGATAGTTTGTATGAATTTTGACTTTCAGACGCCAGCATCATGAAGCTACTACAATCTGTCTTTCTTTAATCGATTTTCAACTTTATTGCCAAAGAATTAGGTTCAAGGTTGATTGGGAAAATTTGACAGTTTCGGGTAGCTTGATGTGCTGGCGTCTGTCTGCAAACGCGCCCCGATTGATCGTGCGACTATCCCACCTATACTATTGATCGTGCGACTATCCCACCTATACTATTGATCTTGCGACTATCCCACCTATACTATTGATTGTGCGACTATCCCACCTTTACTATTCTATTCCAATAATAAAGCTGAAGAGTTTGTTTGTTTTCATTCAAGGCTGCACTCTCTGAACCAGTCGGATTAAAAAAAAAAAATTTTGTATTTGATAGCCCAATTCTTGAGGAAGGCTAACATCACGTTATATTCAGGAGCCGAGCAACATTAAAAAAAAAGTTAAAAAGCACGCTAAGCGAAAACGAAGGGATAGAAACAAGAAATTTGACGCGGCCGAAGTCGCGGGCAGAAGGTAGTATTTATATAAAAGAGCGCGACGATCGCTTATGGATGCGGTGCGCCGCCGCGGCGTAGCGGGGCATGCGGTGCGCCGCCGCGGCGTAGCGGGGCATGCAGCGCGCCGCCGCGGCGTAGTGCAGGGCAGACACCGCACACATCGCAGGGAGGAGACTAATAAATATAAACTCTAATAAAGCCATCTGTAAGCAGAGCATAAGATAAATAAATAAATAGTTGGAAGAAATCGTGTAAAATGTACAAAATGAAGGATTTTCTTTGTAGAATTAGACGGTTTAAATTCATGTCACGTTTGTAGTTTATTCTGAAGGTAGGGGTAGGGGTATCCTAGGTATCGCGGTTCGAAGCTACTTAGGTACAAACTTTGTACAACTAAATAAATTACTTTAAAGAAAGAACCCTCAAAATGCTGACTTCAGAAGTTCAGAAAGATATTTATTTTTTAGTGGAGTTTAAAAAAAAATCCTATGATGATTTATTGTCACCCTCGTTGCTATGTTGATAAACATGTTATACCCATAGGACCTCATGTTCAATAATTATTTATAGGTCCCTTGCCCATTCGTCCCATGGGTGTACAAAATTGTTTGCTTTGATATAATGATTTTGATTATAGAGCCTGTGATGGAGACAGCATAATGAATAGATAGACTTATTACAGTCATGAGCTGTATAAATCTATTCATCTGTTGATCTGTTCATAAAAACATTCCGATATCCAACTTAACTAAACTGAAAATAATGTACGTAAATAAAGGAAAGTACTAAGATCCGGTTTAAAGTTTATTTACGGGATATTTCAGGCTAAACCTATTAAAAATTCGTTACATTTTAAGCCAAAGCTTTTATTGTGATTGCGGCGGCATGGCATGCGGCGTGCGGACGGCGTTCTCTCGCAAAAATAATATTTTTAGGGCGCATTCTCTCGAAGTGATTTTAATTATTTTTATTCACACTTTTATATCTGACCTCGTTTAATTTAAATCTTTTAATGCATCGTTGCAGTGCTCAAGTTATAATAATATAACGTTACGCCTTGTGCGAAATAAAAGAGGGAAATCTTCGCTTGAACACGTTTTAATTTTTGTAAGTAAAATAAGATAGTAATAAAAACTTAGCAAAGGACACAGAACGAATATTATTATTAAAAAGGATTACGTCGTGACGTCGACGTGACGGCTTTGGTGTTCGAGGCCTATAATAAATTTTGTGTTTTCTTGTTCGCGTCGATTAAGATACGTTTGCAAACGTTCCTAAACTTACGTAACTAAATAAATACAAGGACGTCCTAAATGGGTAATTGGCACCAAGTCAATTCGTTATTAGGAAGCAAGATAATAATTTAAATTAAACGCTTGATCAAAATTGTAACGATGATAATATACGGCTAATTGGTAGTATATCAAGCTATATCAAGTAATAGGCTCTACTGAAAACTAAGCTACAAAATATATGAAACTCTGCTCTTAGGCTCCAACGCTGACAATTGGAAGGCTCCTCGCTGGTCGGAATCAGAATCCTCTTAAACGTGCAGGACGCGCGCAAGGTGTTATGTTGGGTTCGTTTCCCAACAAGAAGCTTGTAGACGAAGCGTGTAGCTTGTAGCTTGTACTGGGTGGTGGGTAGGGCGAATTCTGGATCGCCCTACAGTCTTCGGACAAATCTACAGAAAATAACAAAAAATGATAATCCGAGACGCAAGCAGAATCTTTTATAACAAAAGAGCTGAAGAAAACTTCAATTCCATACAGAGTCTTCATGGAATGTGACTCGTCTCGAGACCACTTTTTAGTGATGTACAATTCGTTTATTTTCGGGAACACTGCCTATTACAAAGAAAAGAATGGAATAACATTTAGGAAACGATAACAACTTTTGAATAATCAATAGGAACGCAAACATACCTTTGGATACAGTGGATGACCACACAGAACTCGGTCGTTCAATCCGTTATAGTTTACCGTTAATATTGTGGCGAAATAATTTCATTGTGAAACCAGAAAAAAATTATATATTAGACTTCCGTCCTGCGTCCAAAAAATCCATCCAATGAAAAATCTCGGTAAGAGAAAAGACATGACACTTTTAGATTCAAAATTCAAAACCAATATGAAGAAAAAAAACCTCTCTGGTTAAAAATAAGGTTGGATTTGTTATAAAAGAAGGTCGTTCGTGATTAAATTATAATGTAGCATTTGCCAATGCTCCAGCCTGTTTATAGGTACACCCACATTTCGCTAGATATGTTTAAGTCCCATGTGATAGGAGGCGAGGCTGTCGCCATCAACCGGCACAAATCCAGACTTCGAGCTGCTACTGCGAAATTCCAGATGGAAAAACCGAATAACACTGCCCGACACTGGAACCGAACCCAGGACCTCATGCTCAGCAGTAGCGCTAAAGTATAATTTCTTACAAATACCATTATTTAAGCTATTTAATCTGCAGTTCCGGATAGTAGAAAAACTAGGGAGAAAAATTCGATGGACTTTTTAATAGGATATATCGGTAACAAATTTCATTTACGGACCTTTATCGCTCATAGCGTTAAACATGCTAAGTAGGTTCTCTAAGTTTAAGTTCCAGGAATTATTTTCCTTCCGGGATGTGTCTACGCGAGCAGTGGAGGTCAAGTGATAACGGCTGTGACTTGCGATTTGTAGGTCGTAGGTTCGAACCCAGGCGTTTTACTTTGTGTCAATTATCTCATCATCACTGCTCTCAAAACGGTGAAGGAAAACAGCGTGAGGAATCTGGCATATCCTAGAACCAAAAATTTCGAAGACATACGACATCTACCCGCAATGAGCCCGCGTGGTGGATTACGGCCCACTCCCTCTCACAGAGAGGAGGCCTGTGTCCCAGCAGTGGGAACATTATATGCTGATTATGCTTATGTTTATTATGTGCCTACTTCAGTAGGTAGGTATTTATTTTTCCATATTGTTGTAGGTAAAAAATCTCTATCCTGTTTTACATTCCCTGGAATCACTGGATTTTTATCCTGATTAAAGTCTACATACATATTCATTTTCCTTGGGAAGTTCTGAATAATCTTTATACGTAGTTCGAATTTCGTGTTTACCTACTCAAATAACGTTTTATATAGACCTTATATACTGAGTCAAGCAATAAGGTAAGGCAATAAAATATCACTCAAATTACCTTTCAAGGAAGAAATACAATATTCAAATATTTCGTATTACTGGGTGCGCTTCGGCAAACGGTACGACACAGGGATATGTTTTCCCTCCAACATATGATGTTTGTATTACCGAATGGAAAAACATGTTTCGATTGAACACAAACTATGAGGTGGTCCAATTGAGCGAGGCTTCATTCCGCATTGAACACAGAATCAGATGCTGGTTATAAAAACTTTAGAATGGGTTTGAAAACATAGTGCTTCATTGGCTGATTTGTTTTAGCAAAGAGCATGTTCGACTGGTAAAAACGGAGGCTAGATAGATGAATCTGTTGATTACATCTGGACACAAAGAGCCATCAGAGCCATATATAGCCTCCGCAGGCGTGACTCTCTAAGGGAATTGTTTAAAGATATTAAAAAATTAAATTAAATTTCTCATCTTTCATGGGGTACTGTTTAAAATGTTACAATAAAATACCTCCCCACATAATTGAACAGAGTGAAACGAAATTTAAATCTATATCTACGCTAATATTATAAAGAGGAAAGATTTGTATTTTTGTGTGTATGTTTGTAATGAATAAACTCAAAAACTACTGTGCCGATTTCAAAAATTCTTTCACTCTTGGAAAGCTACATTCACCCTGAGTGACATAGGCTATATTTATTGCTAGAAAAGGTTAGGTATTCTTACTAAAACTTAACCACCCGTGCGAAGCCGGGACGGGCCGCTAGTCTTGTATAAAACGCACACTATGCAGCCAGGCATATAATAAATTGGGGGATTACATTGCTGATAAAAATGCTTGGCTACGCATAAATAAATTGATTAGCATTTGAAAATACTGTTGGGGCTGCCGAAGGTTTAAAATACTATTTTTGAATTATATAAATTCAATCTCCTAGTATTGTATAATTGTATAGCACATGTGTGAGTACTATGTACATACTATAAAGCTACCATTAACTGGGTACGTCTTTCAGTCTTTCGTCGTCAAGTAGACGTACTTTATTTCGACTTTCGGAAGGCATTTGATAGGGTTAACAACGACACGCTGCTGATGGAAATTAGCAAAATAGGTTTCGCACCATCACTCCTCCGTTTCTTCGCAGACTACCTACGCGATGGTCAGCAGTTCGTTAGGCTCGATATGTACGAATCAAGCACCTACCACACGCGTTCTGGAGTAAGCCAGAACTCAATTTTTTATAATTTTTTATCATGGTTAATGATCTTTCCCAAGTTCTCCGTCATGCAAAATGTCTATTGTATGCTGACGACTTGAAATTATACCTCGAAAAAAACTTCGAGCGTGACTGTTTAGCACTGCAGCAAGACATAGACGGGATCTACAGGTGGAGTTTTGACAATAAGATGGAATTTAATCCCTCCAAATACTTCGCAATGACATTCGGTCGAATGCGGCACCCAGTTAATTATGAATATAATTTAAACAACAATACCATCATGAAAACATCAGCCATGAAAGATCTGGGAGTCACATTCGACCCAAAGCTCACCTTCCAAGACCACATCGCCACGGTAGCTAAGGAATCCTACCAAAGATTGGGTTTTGTTCTGCGTAATTGCCGCGATTTTCGTTCCGCACATGCCATCAAAATTATATTTAATGCACTCGTACGTAGCAAATTAGAATCTAGCTCCTGCGTGTGGAATCCGCACGAAACTACGAGTACCTACGTGCTTTTACTGGAAAAGGTACAAAAAGCGTTTCTTAGGTTTATCTATAAGCGTAAACATGGCTATCACCCTTACCTCTATCCGACTAAATTTCTACTGGGATGCCTTGGATATAACTCGTTAGAGGTAAGGCGAGCACAAGACCAGCTCACTGCCTGTAAGACACTCCGTGGCACTATAGACGCGCCTGATCTACATGCTGTGCTAGCTTGCTTCTTTGTGCCAGACAACTACTGCCGCGGCAGAAAGCACAGGCTGTTTGCTGTGCCTCCATGTCGCACCGTTGCGCGTGCTAAGTCCCTAGTGCCACGTACTCTGGCCGCACTGAATGATCTCTTGGACTCTAATCCAACAAACGATCTGTTTGCGGACGAATGGACGAAGATTTTGTCGGCATGTCAGAAGTACTGTGTTATGTAATGTGTGTGTTATGAAAGTGTTTTACTTGATGATTTTTATTTTATCTTTTGTGTACTTTTATCTTTTATTTTATCTTGTGTTCGTGTATGTACAAATTGTATCTTTAACCCTTTACATTGCATTACATTCTTTAACCAATTACATTGGTTTTAAACCGTTTTAATTAAAGTAATAAATAAATAAAAAATAAATTCATTGTCTTGAATGTGCCCTGGCGGTTGAGATGTCATGCTCACTCAAATGTCTCGCTGATGGTGGCGCATGTGTTGGATCATTTAGCTCCCTTCAAAATGGTTAACCTGAATGGTGCTAATCCATGCGTCATGTTCGTGAATGGGCGCCGTCATTAGGGACTGGTCATCTCTTTGCCGCCATGGCTTATTTTAATTTAATTTAATATTTGAAATGTTATTTTTTTTAATTTCATTACGGACGCTTTTAACGTTCTGCACCGTTCTCACATGCATAATTTAAAAAAAAAATTCTAACATGAATGATGTAACCAATACTTTGTAACCATATTATTTGGTTTTAAAGAGTTTCCATGGAGTTTCTTGCCCGTTCTTCTCCATAGGTACCTACTACGCTTTGGAATGGGCAACTATACTCTAAAGGTTTAGGTAGTTAAAAAAGTGTAAACAAATCGTGAAAAGGGTTTTTTATAGTTGATACTTTCTTGTTTAAAAATACGTTCTAACAATATTAAATTTATTTTCGATCACACGATAGTTTCCTCTTTTATTATAGTATGTTCAACTTTATCATTTATTCTTAAACTACTCTTCGTAGATGTAACTGCTTTAGCACAACTTTTTAGTAAGATTTATTATAATAATATAAAATTTTGTAATCTGTCTTTTGTAAAGAGAGCAAAAAGACAGTTTCCCCAAACCTTTTAGAAAATACAACGAATTATATAACGTTGCTAAATTCAAGTGTACAACTGTGACGTATTCTGGCAACTGAAGTGGCAGGTATTACGTTTAGTCGGTTAACCAGACGGACAGCGCTCTCGCTCGACATTTGCGTATTTAAGCGTGTGTTTCGAATCGATTTTGTTGAATTGTGATATTATTAGCTTGTTTCTTGGTTTTGTTTTTGTTATTTAGTTATTGTTAGTTTTTGTTATTTATCGTTATTGGTTTTTAAATTCGTATCGTGAAAAAATGAGTGAACCCGAGGCTGGTACTAGCCAGACCAACTTCGTACACACATTTCCATCACCAAAGAAGAAACGCTTCAAAACCGGACCTCTCTCATCATCTGAGAAACAGACCTTGATAAATGTGTTTAAATATGTAGAAGAAACATGGCTCAAAGAGTGTTTTCCGTCAAAAACAAAACAAACATAGTGCAAAAAACTGGTGAAATAATGGGTATAACTGTACCAACTGTGTACAGGGTTATTAACCAATACAAAATATCGCATAGAGTGGCGTTTCCTCCTCCACCGGCCTATTAATATGCGACTATAATTAATATGATTTTAACATTTGAAATAAAAGGTTTTGCATCTATGAGTCACGTGGTTTTTTTGTTTACCGTTTTTTAACTACCTAAACTTATGAAGTATAGCTTTATTTTTCTGACTGACCGACCCCTTGACAATTCAAAAGTGCCTGTAATTTGTTTATTTGAAATAAATACTGAGTTTGACACACTACTGTTTTTTTTAAATATTTCCCTCTTTTCTTTTACTTCTAAAAAACATACACTATTGTGGCGTCAAAATGTTTACTCGAATAGTTACAATACAACACCAAGTACAAAACTAAGCTAAGCAATAAATTTATTGTAAACAAGTTCTTTTTATCTCTAACGCAAAACTGCACTTAATTGAATTTCCCCCACCCTAACTAAACTCCATTTGCAAATTCTGCTACAAAATGGGAATAGCTAACAGACAAAGAAAGTTAGTAGAAGTAGCTAAGTGTGGCAGAAATGGGAGGTAACCTCTCGCAGTTAAGTCTTTAAAGTTTAACATGAAAAAAAGTTTGATTAGTCCGACTGGCCCGAGGCCTGGCCTTGGAGTGGTCCATTTAACAGAGTGGCCGCATTTATTGGCGGCTCACGTCTCCAGCATGGGGGACAAGGGAAGGGTGCACTGCGGGAAATTGTTATGCGGTGGTACAGGAACCAGCCAGTGTAGGTACTTGAGCCTTCTTTGGTTGTACATTCAATATTTCAGAATGTACAGCTGAGACAAGAAGAATGATGGAAAATGGTTGAACTTTCTACGGAAACATATGTGATAAGATTGTAGAACGCAGTCACTTAATGGCGAGATAAATCAAATTAAAAATATGATGACAATGGACTAACGATACGGGAATGAGATAAGATTAGCTTTGTTGATGGTTTAAGATAACCTAAATTTATGGGCATGTTGAGGTTCAAGCGAGTCAGAAATTCACGAACACCGCTATCGCTTATCCCTCACAACCCCACCTCACCGCTAACTCGCAGGCGGCATACAAATTCATCAGCGAGCTATGTTTGTTACCAACTTTGTTCTCCTGATGGCTATAAATTGTAGCAGCGACTCTTTGCTCCGAGCAATCGATTGATTGCCCGGCAATTTGACGGACGTCGGGACAAGAAATGAGGCTGTAGAGCAGAGGTCGTGCGTGTCGTGGCCACTCCACGCCGCGGATATATGTATTAAACATTTTGTTGCGGCGTTTTATGATTGGCTTCGGGAAATAGTTTCCTTTTAGACTTTTCTTGTCCAAGAATTCAAAAGCTTTTCTGATAATTAAGCGGCCGAATTTTAGGTAGGTACACTGATATAAATTGTAGTTCGTAATTGTAATCTTAGGGGGGACCCTTAAGACTAATAATTATACGAACTGGTATTTTGCAATACAATTTTCATGAAGTTTTCATAGAAATTGTTCTAGTAGAGTCGCCTTGCGCTGTCGCTTTGCAGCTATCTGCGGGAGCCTTATTAAAATATAAAGTTATTTTAATTTCAATACTTTGTAAATTGCTGCGCTCTTACAGGGTTCATGTAATGTGCTTGACCCCTTGAAAGTAACATCGACTTACCACATGAGTTTGAGGTTAAGTTTACTTAAATAAACTTTTAAGTTACAGCTGTTGTCGAAATAAAATGAAAATTATACCTACACATTTGAGGACACGGTCTGTTCAAATAAAAACCCAGAAATGAAATATCAAATCAAATCATTCACCAATTGGAGTAAATGGCTTCTTTTCGGCGTCCAATATTAAATTGATGGCTCGGAAGCCGAGCACAGCCAAATTGAAAGCCCCTCAATATTTCCCGAATTGAATGCACTGGATTCAGTAGCTGTCATCCGAAACTATTCATCTATGTCACTTCAACTGGATTTTGCAATTTAGAGACCGCAGTATAACATTTCTCTGGTAATTATATTATCGAGGGCTCTTATTACCTTATTATTTATACGTTGCAAGAAGTAGCCTTGCAATTTTATTATAAATGAATAGTTATACAAAAACACAAAAAAAAAAAATTATTTAAGAAATTTGTTACAATAATGGGTGGTCATGTTTGGGGACTCCCTTTAAGCAATTTTTGCCTGTGATAGGAGACCCCGCTCTTCCATAGCAATAATAATAATTAACAACAGTAATAAATATGTGGGTAAATAGCCGTATACTATACTTAGTTAGTTATTTCTATTGATAATATAATTATAATTCGTCATAGAATCATTCATTCTCTTGACCTTATCAAGGTTTTGCTATTGTTATTAGTAATTAACTGTTTATTTATTTTACTTCGATGGTCTTAGTTTATCATTTGTGACTTCGAGTGACAGCTATGTGAACATAACCCAGCATAAATATGTAAGCTGTCACGCCCTTCATGCCTGGAGGCTTTTATTCAGGTATTCTATTTTGTTTACATTTATAATTATTAGTTATTATTTTTATTGCTTGAATATACTTATTATTGTATTTGTTAGTAGGTATAGTGGCATGGCTAACTGACATATGGCAAATAATTCAATTAAATGTTCTGTGTCTCTTAATGTTCCCAACATTAACATTAAATTACTGCCGTTTTGCCGAAAATATTTTGCCAAAATTTCACTACCCAAATAAATTTTAGCAACCTTTTTTTATACCAATGCAATGTTTGGAATAATTTTAGTACGCACATTTTCATTTGGTCAAATTTTTACTTGGCAGAATATTATCAAGGATAATGTCATTTAGCCATTTGGTCTTTAATCAAATGATTTATTACAGCGAACAATCTTTAGACTCAAAATCATTAGACTCGAAATCAACAAAGGCAATAAACGAGCAAACGCGCGATATTTGAGCAAACGTAATAAACGTTTGCTCAAATGATATGCTATGGAAAAAAATATAAAGGCAAAAATAAGATTTTTTGGGAATTATATAATAAAAAAAACGCAATTTTGTTTTAATATAATCATTTATTTAATACAAATAAAGAAAAAAAGAGATTATTGTTAGCAGGCTATCAAGAACCAAACTAGTTAGACGAGGTTAATTTAAAAAAAAAATGGTTAGGTTAGGTTAAAACTGTGAAACGACTAGAAACGACTAGATTTTATAGAAAACAAATATGGAAAAATAGTGATTATTTTCAGCAGGCTTTCGAGAACAGAACTAGTTAGACGAGGTTAATTATTTAAAAAAAATGCTTATGTAGGTTAGGTTAGCTTAAAACTTTGACCTCTTACGCACGAGCCGAGCGAGCGAAGCGAGCGGTGCCGCGGTAGCCGGTGCCGGCGAGTCTCAGAAACGACTAGATTATATAGAAAAAAAATATGGAAAAAACAGGCTACCAGAGACTGAACTAGTTAGACTATAACAATCGACTGATTAGAAATGGTAAATTAAAAACTGACGATACTAAATATTTGGCAAATTTTATTTTGCGTATAACGAGTTATTCCAACTGAAATATTTGACTACCTACATAAAATTTGGTAAAAGCACTAGTTGGTAAAAAAGTAATTGTTTAAACGTTGACTTGCTAAACATTAGGTTTGCGTTACGATTCTTTTTGAATAGATTTTTTGCTAAGTAATAATTTGGCAAATGAAAATATGCGGAAATTTTTTTGGGACGAGATAATTTGCCAATTTCTTTTCGATGAAATAAACAGCTAGAAAAACTATCTAACATTAAGGGGTCTCCCCCTTACTGTTAGATAGTTTTTCTTACTGAACAGACAGCTGTGCTGCTGGTGAGTTTATTCCGCCTCTTCTTCTTCCCAGCGAAAGCACTAGGAAGTAGTGAAGGCCGGGCGTTTTAGGGGACTGTCTTATGTAATTTTGACGTTCGAAAAGTGCTTATTTATTTAGGGTCGGCGTAACATGTCTTCTTCTTCTATACTTCTCTATTAGTTGTTATTAATCGTCAGTAATGGAGATTAGATTCTATTGTAGTGTGAGCTCTGTCTTTGCCAAAAGACTGCCTATAGATCACGTAAAACAGAAAAAAAATTACGCCCCTTGTTTAGCAGCAGGAAAAAGTAACTACTGGAAAAGATAACTCCCAGCGAAAAGTACAGAAACTGCAAATACGGTAGTCATGACAACTAAGATGGATTTTTAGATATTATGTCACACAACAGTTTGAAGTAGTAGACAGTACGGTAATACATAACCTCTTAACAACACTAAACCTTTACGCGTAACTGTGTAATGTCTAGATATAGTGCCAATAGCATCCAATATGGCGGCCATTCTGTAAGATCTGGTAATGTCTGGGCTCGGGGCATCGCCACGCGCTGCCAGAAAACATAAACAAGAATTTATTCTGTATCCGGTCTTAGGATGGTGGAAACATACGTGGGAGTAATATGAGCGGTTCAATGAAATATGGTCTGCTCTAGCTAGGCTTATGATTCTAGTCGTTGGCCTAAGACCTTTAGGCTCACATAAAATCATAGTACCTAATCGTTAGTTACCTTTGGTGTAAAACTGTAAATAAAGAGCCTCCTCGAGTGGCTAGCTACACTTTACCTATTGCTCGTTGAGCATGAAAACGATCAAAATATAAATATAAACTGAAGGATTTGTCCCTAATGGCTTTTTAATACTCTGCTCAAAAGTAAATAAACAAAAATTTTACTCAAAAAGATTTTTACTTAGTAAATGAATTTAATTTTGTTTGTTTTAAATACGTATCGAAGCTGGTCTGACTCGTAGACGGCCGGCCATTAGTATCATGTAGTGAGCAAAATTGAATTACCAAAGTGAATTTTGTTAGTTGTAACTGAGTTTAATTAAGTTAAAAATACAGTTTAACTTGGAGGGTCTTGCTCGACAGTAGTTAACTCAAATTAAACGTCGGGTTAAAAGTTTAGTTTGTGGTTACCGTCCAATTAGTTTTAGTCTGTGTTTTCGTTGATGTCTGTATAGTCAAATACATACAAGCTGTACGAAACAGTACATATAAAGCTTGATTTAACTACTAGCTCAAGTAAGATACATCCAACTCATATTGTAATTTTTAATTAATTCCAGATAGTTTTAAGAGCTTTTTGAAGGTACACGATGTAGGGCTTCAAGTACAGTAGATTTCTGGTCTACTGTCTATTATTTATTATGAAAGTCTAGTCTGGAGAAAACAGCAGAACCTGATCATAACTGTGGTAACAAAAAACGTTGCTAATACACATAAGCTCACACCTTCTTCTCAAGAGGGTAGCCAGAAACTACAGAACGCTACCTGCTACGATCCTTACATACTCCTTTTGCAAAAACGATGCTAATTTTATCCGAGAATATTTCTGTATCGCACCTTTCTCCAACGCCGTACGCTGTAAGACTCCCAATTTTCATCTTAAATGCTATAACAAAAAGTAGCGTCTACTTCACAAACCGTTAGTCCCATACGTTTTATATCAGTATCTGTGCAAAGATATTCCGCAGCGAGCCATGGCGTTGAATACGCTGCTCCGGATCGGAATGTATGCACATAGTAAGTGATCCGCCGGACGTCACATCCCCGAACTGTGTCTTTTGGAAGTGGGATTGGGTCGGAGTTTATTTTGAATTAACGGATCCATAGCGAAATATTCGAAATAAATTGGGATTTAGACAGGAGCATTAGGATAAGCTGTACATATTTTAGGGTCTTTACGAGGTTTTGCCGCAAACAGTAATCTAATATAATAGTCTAATATCATTATCTGTCTAGCCTTTTTGCCAACTATGTTGGTACCGGCTTCCAGTCTAACCGGATGCAGCTGGATGGCTGGATGATCGTGCCGGTACACGATGCCGTGGTGCGGCACGGCGCCGCGCCATCCGCCGGCGGCGGTGCCGTACTGTTGCACGGCAAACGGCGCCGCACCGTAGACATGGGTCCACGCCCTGACCTCCACAGCGCGATTACTGGGTAATACGATACCCCTTGGTAAGACTGGTTGCCAGACTTTCGGGCTTCTGACTACTTTGTAAAGACTGACAAAGATCCACGAATCGCAGCCGGGACCAACGGCTTAACGTGCTTTCCGAGGCACGGGAGGGGTCTTGATATGTGAAGATTGTCACCCATCTACAGACCAACCGCGGCAAGCGCAGATTAACCTGATCGATCGACCCGTGCGGCTATTATTACTTAGCTACAAATACGAGCCCCTCTATAAAAGTATAATATAATATTCTTATAACAATAGTCTAAATCGTTTCTCCTGTCAGAAACCCTATTGTTTGTGTTCTGTTCATCAAGTAGCAGGTAGTTCGTGATAAGTGTTCAATGCCAGCTTGCATAATCAGTCTATACCTAAGGTCCCCACTGCTGAGACACAGGCTTCCTCTCTTTCAGAGAATATGGGCTGTAATCTACCACGCGGGTTCAGTGCAGGTTGGTAGACGTCTCATGTCTTCGAATTTTTGGTTCTAGGACATACCGGTTTCCTCACAATGCAACACAATGCCAGCTTGACACCTAAATATTTGGCTGCTAAAGAATGTAGTGCCTGCAGTATGCATACTGCAGGCACTACATTCTATAGCAGCCAAATATTTAGTTGTCAAGCAATAAGAAGAAATAAGTATAAGCACTGCAGTGCTTCTACCTATTTCTTCAATGTATCTCTTTCTCTTTTAAATTAACCAAGTATCATGTGACAAGATTTAAAATTCTTATTGCTTTGCTGGTTGGTATATTCGGTGGAGTTTAAGGCTATTTTTTATTCATAGCTCCTTCTTTCCTTCCTTCTATCCTCCTGTAAGAAACCATGTAATTTGTTTTCATCAGTTAGTATTTTGTGATAAGTTTTTGATGGTAGCTTGATACATTTAGCTGCTAGCTTAACACAGAACCTTCAAAAAATCTTTCTATTATATCACCTTTAGCTTCATCTTGAAGTGTTAATATCTTGATTTAAAAGAGTATCCTTGGAGTTTGTTGCTCGTTCTTCTCCAGAGTTTCGCAATGGGCAACTAGCTTTAACTTTCGGACTAACTGACCGAATATTTTTTTATTTTTGACAATTCAAAAGTGTGTAAATGGTTTAATGGAAATAAAGGTTCCCTATCCATTTGCATAACATTTTAAGACCTAATATAACTTGGCATACTTTTGTTTCCCCTAATTATATTTTCGCATAACATTATTTACGCATAACAGCTTACGCATAATATTTTAGGCATAATTTCTCTAATCATAATAATGATTACGCATAACATTCTAAAGCATAAATTTATTTACGCATAATGATATTAAAACATATTTTTTATAGGCATAACAAATAAGCATAATAATACATTCCTAAAATGTTAGACACTAATACACATTTTTATACAATATTGCTCTAATGAAATTTGTAAGCACTTTACATTGTAGGTAGAACATATATCATAAAACTATTGTGTCAATAAGTGTATTATTGCAAAGTTTTAATTTAATCCTTTAAAAAAAAAAAACAAAATTATGTAATGAATAAGTAAATATCAGTAAACATCATACTGTTATAACCCAAACCACAACCCACAACATCAACAATAGAGGGGATCTGGCGCTCGGCGGCCGCTGCCGCGGCACGCTCGCTTCGCTCGCTCGCCTTTGCGCGTTAATGGTCACTGTTCTAACCTAACCTAACCCATATGATTCAATAACAGTAGTAAATATCAGGAAACATCATACCTAATTATTGTATGCCTAAATACTACTATGCTAATAGTCATTAGGCCTAGTAACATTATGCGAATTAAATGTATGCCAAAACAAATTAGCCTTTAATATAATTATGCCAACATAACTCTATGCAAAAAAAAAAAATGGTAAAGTATTATTATGGCAAAACAAATTATACCAAAATCGTTATGCCAAAGTATATCAGGAAAAAGAATATTATGCGAAAAGAAGGGATCCCGAAATAAATGCTTTGAGTTTGAGTAGGTAAGTTGTTGTTGGTTGATCATTATAAATTGGAGTTAACTGAGTACGTCATAATGTTCTTTGAAGTGGGTTCAAAGATAATTTATTATCATTTAATTGACTTAACGTAATTACAGTCATCAGGAAATTATTACAGGGAAATGAAATACGGCTACGAAATTGATTATGATGAAACAAACCACAAGGATAAAACGGTGGATTTTTCAGGTGTTTTGGGACAATGGATATCTACTGAAGTATCCAGTGTTACTCAATCTTATACTTCCTCCACTTTATCTGACTTCTACTACTACACTGACTTCAAGTTAGATACCTATACACAATGTTGGCGAAACTGTTGTTTGATTAACGATTAAAAACTAAAACTAACGTAATAAGTTGAACTAACGATTGACGATTGAATTAGTTTTAATTTTCAATTTTGATTAAAATAGTCAAAGAAAATTATTTTATTACATACCTGGTGTACAAATAACAAGTCTTTTTATATTTATAAGCTCGTAAATAGGCATATAATCTCATATCATACATATAAAGCTTATGACATATAATCTTATATTTTCTCTGTTGGTAGTGACATAAACAGTAACGTGCCTGTGAGACATGACTTGTTTTGAATTGAACGAACCTGAGTAACTTCAATCAAACTAAAACGAATAACTAATGATTACTTGATTTTAGGTAAACGATATTTACTTGCCAGTATTTAATACAGGCTTTAGAGTTGCCAAAAAAAAAACATTTTTTTTCTTATCACCAGGCCGCATGAGTGAGCGGGAGATCGATAGCGGAAACAATATCCGTACGCTTGGTAAAGATAAAAGAAATACACATTTCCGAGAAAGTACTACACACACATCTCATTGTGTTTTATTTAGTTCAGGTATTGCTCAGTTCTTGCCTGTTAATCATGGTTATCCTTATGACTCTTGACGAAATAGAAGCGATCAAATGCGTCATAAGTTTACCATAAGCTTTATACATAACGGTGACAGTATGCAAACGGACAGCGCCGTATGTATAATGACGAAATATACAATCTGCCGTCGACATTAATGTATCATAGCCCTGAACCTACTACTTAACTAATAATAAGAACTATTGATAGATATGCTACTTATTTTATGTTGTGCTGCTGGGGAGTTTGTTGCGCCACTTCTTCTTCCCAGCGATAGCACTAGGAAGTGGTGAAGGGCGGGCGTTTTGGGGGACTGTCTTTTGTAATTTTGACGTTCGAAAAGTGCTGATTCTCAGCCTAATTTGAATAAATGACTTTTGATGGATTTGTTTGATTGATTCTTCTTCTTTTTAGCGTATCGATGGCAAATCAGAAATGTGTTGTGAAAATTCAAATATTATATTTAGCCCAAAATTCAGGCAGCAGAACTCCTTTCGTAACGCAGTCATAAGATCCTCAAGTGCACACGTGATGCGGCGCAAGATGACAGGTGAGTCATTGTCTGCGGGAGGGACACCTCATATACACTTGTATTCAAACATCTAATTAAAGAACTGGACAAGTTCTTTAATTAGATGTTTGAAAAGAAAAAATAGTTTTAGTTTTTACTAAAAACTAATATTGATGACTAAATATTTAGTTAAACTAAATCTAAAATTTTCAATCGTGTTTAATTTAGTCAAATTAATTTTATCACAAAATGTTTAGTTTGACTAATCGATCGATTTAACATTTTAGTGATTGAGCACAACACTGCTTATACGTGGTGTACAGGCAGTGTTGTATTACCTACCGGGTTGTCATACTGCTGATAGTACTGTTCTGTCTGCTATTCTCATACATATAACTCTACTGCTGCCACTTATGACAACACAACCCGCCATTTTGAAGTACCTACTATTCCTTAGCTATGTTTCAAGTTAAAAACTACGGCGAATGTTAAAGTTGCATCTAATTACATTTTAATGAGACTGTAGCGTGGTTCCAACCAAGAGAATATGGAAGTAGAACAAAAGATCCCTTGCTGTTGTTACATTAGTGTCGTTAATTTAAAATCAGGTTTCCTCTGGCGTTGGTTTTGTTTGATAGTAGAAGCAATCGATGCATAGCTTGCATTCATAATTAATCAGCCTATAATGTTCCACAGAGGAACAATGGGGCTCCGGCCTCCTCTCGGTGCCCAGTGCGGGTTGTTAGATGTCACATGTCTTCAAATTTTTCGTTCTAGGACATGCCGGTTTCCTAACGATGTTTTCTTTCACCGTTTTGAGAGCAGTGGTGATGAAATAATGTACACAAAGTATATAGCGCCTGTCTGAGTTAAAACCTACGACCCACAACTCGTACGTTGCGACGGTTACTACTACCACTGCTCTCTGCAATCGATGAAGAAATGTTAAAACCTAGTAGGAGAGAAGTAGGTAAGTAACACAATGTTATCAATGACGTCAAAACTACCAGCTGCAAAGTCATCTTATCTTGTAATAGAATATTATATCAACGAACTGCAACCATCAAATTATTTCCCAATCGTGGATGTTGCCAATGTCCCCTTCGACTCTTCATAGAGATAACACTCATTGCTGGTGAAACTGCTTATATACCCGTTATTTTGTAGTTTAGTAAATGTGGATGTAAGGCACATCCCTGTGGAGACCATAAAGGGGCCTCCCCTAAGCCTCGCTATGCACGGCAGCATGTGACCACTGTGCCACCGTCTTATCTGGGGTCACTTGGTAGGCGGACAGAGTCCCCACTCTATGCGCCCGCGACTCCAAAAGTCCACCTGCTTTAATTGGTAAGCGGGTTTCGGCGTATTAGGCGCCAAGACGGTTGCCTCCCCGATGCCTCCTTCTCCGAGCAGAATCAGCCCTCTCCCGATCCCGCTCGACGGCCTCTTTCTTGACCATCATGGTCTCACAGAAGGAGGCTACTTCCGTCCGATTCTCTGTCTCTGCCAGCATAGCCCTCACTACTGCCGGCAGATCCAGGTCTCGCCCGATCCTGGCAACCAGGACCCGCCGGAGGCCCAAGCAGGGCACTCCTCGAGCGTGTGTTGTGCGGAATCCTGGCTGCCTCCGCAGTGGTGGTAATTTGTCGTGGCCTCTCGCCCAATTCTGTTCAGGTACTCACCTAAGCAACCATGTCCGGTGAGAACCTGGGTGAGCCTGAAGGAGATGCGCTCCCCTCTTTTCAGCCAGGCTTCGAAGTGCGGCAGAACGGCTTCGACAACGCGCTTGCGCGAATATAGCGGCTGCTCTAGTCGCTCGCGCCACCGCTCGAGCGCGTGTCGTCGTTCCCGCCGCCTCAACCTTACGAATGCGCTTCCTGACACACTATTCCCGCTTTGGCAGATATCGCGAATTTGGTCGTAGATCTTCGCGTCCATATCTGCCAGGATGTCCAGCGGCGGAAAGCACGCCAAGAGAGTTGCCGCCTCAAAATAGTACCCTAAATAATAAGTTAAATGATCTGGGCCATAATATGGATATGGATGATGCAAATAAATTGTACGAGGATTTCTTTTCGGTAGTGCACACTCAATTCAATAAAACTTTTGAAAAGAAAAGAAAAATTATTTTCCCTAATTTTATATTTAGTGACTGGGCAACTAGAGGTATTAGGATAAGTAGGGAAAGACTGTTCGAGCTGTATGGCCTTAAGCCTTACATAAATACAGCAACTTTCAACAAGTATGTTGCCACATATTCAAAATTTTTTAGAAATACCTGCAAGATAGCCAAAGCCCTGTTCATTAGCAACAAAATCAAATCAGCAGAAAACAAAATAAAAACAGTTTGGAAAATTATAAATAACGAAACTAGTAGGAATAAAAAACGAAACACTGATTACACATTGGAGTCTTCACGTGGTGCCATATCCTCTAATTTAGAAGTAGCTCAAGAATTTGTAAATTTCTTTACTAATATACCATCAAAAACGACGGAAGCCTTAAATTCCTCACCGGACGTATCACTTGAGTTACTAAAAGCGAACGTTACAGGCTACCCGGTTGAGTTTCAATTTAGACATATAAACCCTATGATAGTTATAAAAACTTTTCGACAAATCAAAGTCAAATTGACCGAAGATCTATGGGGAATGTCTATCAAAGTTTGTACATCCATAATCGAGACTATATCGCCATACTTAGCTTTAGAGTTTAATTTGTGTGTAGATCAAGGAGTCTTCCCAGATTTAATGAAATATAGTAAGGTTATTCCACTTTTTAAATCTGGGGACTGCAAAGACACCAACAATTATAGACCAGTATCCGTGTTGCCGGTTTTCAGCAAAGTGTTCGAAAAGGTAATGCTCAATCAAATGCTTAATCATTTTAACAACAACAAAATCTTGCACGATCAGCAATATGGCTTCACCAAAGGACGTTGTACGACTGACGCCGGTGTCACTTTATTAAAACACATATATACAGCGTGGGAGGAAGCCCAAGATGCCATAGGAATCTTTTGTGACCTCTCCAAGGCATTTGATTGCGTTAATCACAAAACCTTACTCTTGAAACTTGAGCATTATGGACTAGGTAAACTTGCGCTCAGTTTAGTAAAATCTTATTTACATGATAGACAGCAAAAAGTTCAAATAAATGGTGTCAATTCACTTGGTTTACAAGTAAGAATGGGTGTTCCACAAGGCTCGATATTAGGTCCTTTCCTCTTTTTAGTATACATAAATGACCTGCCGCATTTATTAAAAAACCAACCACAAATGGTGTTATTTGCTGACGATACTTCCATAATTTTTAAGATAAATAGACGTGCATCAAATCTTGACGACGTAAATAACGCCCTACTGCAAGTGCAAAATTGGCTCACTGCTAATAATTTAGTATTAAATGGGAAAAAAACTAAATGCATAAGATTTGCTTTACCGAATGTTAAAAGTAGTGATTGTGACATAGTATTGAATAAAGAGAAACTAGAATTCGTCGATAAAACTGTTTTCCTGGGGATAACGCTCGACTCAAGGATGCAATGGGGTCCTCATATAACATCTCTTGCATGACGGCTAAGTTCAGCAGCATATGCTGTAAGAACAATCCGTCAATTTACTAATGTAGATACCGCGAGACTGGTCGATTTCAGTTATTTTCATAGTATCATGTCTTACGGTATTTTACTATGGGGACGGGCTGCAGATATTGAGTCCATTTTTATTCTGCAGAAAAGAGCCATCAGAGCAATATATGGCCTACGCAGGCGCGATTCTCTAAGGGAACTGTTTAAAAATATTAATATCATGACGGTACCTTGTTAATATATCTATGAAAACATCATGTACGTAAGGAAAAATTTAAATCTTTTCAGTAAAAGAGGTGACAGACACGCCTATAGAACCAGAAATAGGGACCAATTAGTTCAACCAGGTTTCAGACTGGCTAAAGTAGACTCTTCCTTCATGGGGTACTGTTTAAAATGTTATAATAAAATACCTTCCCACATACTCCAACTCAATGAAACGAAATTCAAATCTTGCATAAAACGCACACTATGCAGCCAAGCATATTATAAGTTGGGGGATTACATCGCTGACAAAAATGCTTGGCTAAACGCTGGTCCTGCTCCACAGGACGCATAAATAAATTGATTGGCATTTGAAAATACTTCACACACGCCTACCCAACCTACATACTGTTGGAGCTGCTGAAGATTCTAAAATACTATGTTTTCATTATATAAATTCAATCTCCTAGTATTGTATAATTGCATAGAACGTATGTGAGTACTATGTAACATACTACAAAGCTACCATTTACTGAGTACGTCTTTCATTGACTTGAATATGCCTTGGCGGATGAGAGTATGTCATGCTCACTCTAATGTCTCGCTGATGGTGGCACATGTGTTGGATCATTTAGCTCCCTTCAAAATGGTTGAGCTGAATGGTGCTAATCTATGCGTCATGTTCGTGAACGGGCGCCGTCAGTAGGGACTGGTCAACTCTTTGCTGCCATGGCTTATTTTGATTTAAATTAATATTTGAATTTTTTTTTTAATCTTTTCATTACGGACGCTTTTAACGTTCTGCATCGTTCTCACATGCATAATTTTGAACATGAATGATGTAACCAATACTTTGTAACAATATTATTATGATTTAAAAGAGTGTCCATGGAGTTTCTTGCCCGTTCTTCTCCATAGGTACCTACTACGCTTTGGAATGGGCAACTAGCTTCATCTTTTTGACTGACCGACCTTGACAATTCAAAAGTGCCTGTAATTGGTGTATTTGAAATAAATAGTTTGAGTTTGAGTTTGAAAAGGATATCGTTCGGTATCCTCGTGCGATACGAATGGCCATTTTCCGCTGCAGTCTATATACAACAGCCGCGTAGAAGCGGCGAACTTCCTCCCGCGTCATATGCTAGGTTCCACAAGAGAGAACCTACTCCTGCGGAACCCCACACGCAATCTCCCTCCGCTGAACGCTACCGTCCCGGTCCACATAGCGAACGTGCCGGTCGCGTCGGTATGTCCCGACCATGCCTTGCAGGTAGGGATGCACTTCATGATGTACCAGTGCCTCCCTAATTGCAGTCCAGGGTAAAGAGTTGAAGGCGTTGACGATGTCCAAACTTATCGCCAACACCACCCCACCCCGGGACACCACCTAGTCCGACAGCGCGCGGATGCGAAGAATCGCATGTACGGTAGATGTGGATGTACCTACCTACAGGTATACCTCTGCCTAATTCTTCTGTGATTACACGCCTGATGTTATGTTTATAGATACTTTTCCTTTACAGACTGTAAACGAAATATACAATTTACCACCTTCGAAACTCACCAGCCGAAAAAGGGCATAAGTGCACGTCCGTAAACCATGTTAGACCGCTTCCGAACTTTTCTGAATAAAAACTCATTACTGGAAGCTACTCCTCCGAGGGTTGAACGCGTAAATTACTCCCCCCGTGTTACTTGCGAGGGTAGTTATAATGAATTCCAATTTATGGCGGCCATGATGACGAGCTTTGTAGAGAGGTGACGCCGACAATTTATGGAGATGTATCGGATTTCGGAAGGTGTTTTTTGTGTGTATAATGATTGAGGGATGGAATGAAAGCAATGCATTAGATTTCATTATGGTTTGCGGAAGGAGGAGGTACGAGTTTACTCGTTTAAAAAAGGTCCAAAATTTACTCTAAACATATTTATGTAGACATTTTTTTTAATAATAATAAACAGCAATTTTTTTAAATTTATTTTTTGCCTGATTCATAGTAGATTTAAATAAATAAGTCGTACTGTTTAGAAGTATGAGAATTAGATACATATAAGTATAAGACTCAAAAAACGAATTCCAAACACCATTCGTCCAAAGAAAAAACACAAGAAAATATTCCCTATTGTTATGTAATAGTCCCTACACCAGAGCTTGTCCTTGGCAAAAGTTCAAGGGCACCACTCTAAAGAGGGAAGTCGTATGATACACAAAGAGCCTACTCGAAAACACACGGTCGCAGGTGCCGGCGAATCCAGGGTATTTAATAAGCAAAAAAGAACGGTATACAACATGCCTTATGTGATACTGTGTTGTGTGTATATGGACATATACACACGATTTACCCACAGCTACGCGCTACAATAGAATTAAATGAACCTATGGAAGGACATCGTTTCTCAAAGTGTTTTCGCTTTGATGTCCGTTATTCCGAATACATCCAAAACATTTACATAATAATGCTAAAATAATCAATTCATAACGTAGCATATTGTTGGTAATTACTAACCTGCCGTTGTCACGTATGCTTATGCTGAAAATACAATTTTACAATACAAAACGTTGTGAAATACAATTTTCCTAGAAATACTTTAACAGTCCGAACACAATATTAATAATGTAGGTTATTAACACATCAATAGATAAAAGAGACGACCTTGCAATGCATAACATTACTGTTGAAACAATGGAATGGTGAGCAATAATTTGGTTAAAAGAAAGTGGATAACGTTCAATATTGAGATTTATGATAGCGTAGAATTCTTGATATCGCCTTCCTGCTTTGAGACAAAATCAAAAATGAAATCATTTATTTCTTTGCAAATGTGGCTATAAGTACATAGGTGTTTTTTTATAATAAAGTTCTACAACACAACTACAACGCAACACAAACAACACCACAACAACAACAACACAACAACACTACAATAACAACAACTACAATACACAACAATAACTATAACTACTTTAAGGGCCAAACTCACGGAGCACTCGCATGCGGGCCCGCAATAGGGTAGTTGCCTGGGTAAAAAAAAAAAATATATATTTAGTCCGTCAGTTAGATTATCGAAAAATAATGGACACGTATTTTTTCTTTTGTCAATCAAACAAAAAATGACAAAGATAAAGCGTGTCAAAATTTGGGAATGGGGGTCGTGACGTCACTTGCTTGCAAAAGTGTCGCAAGCAAGTGACGTCACGCGAAACTTTAACGGGCGATATCTTCATCTTTTTTTATATAATTGACAAAAAAAAAATACAGGTTCAATATTTTTTTGATAATCTAACTGACGGACTAATTAGAATTCTTTAGGAAAATAGCCTATACGAGATGAGCTCATGCCGTAGGTAAAAGAAAGCATGATCGCAATTTGTCTTCTATTTGAAACCAAATAGCTTGCAATCTTAAATTCTTCGCGGTCAATTAAACGCTTCAGCAAAAGGAAATATCATTATACAAGTAAATACAGCATCGTTAGTTTGGCCTCCAAAGTAAAACTTTGCAAGTCAAAGACGGTTCTCGTAAGTTTACACTTGGGATTATTCATTTGAAATTGCTTAGGTTCATTAGTGCTTGCATGTGCGTGCGTTGTGACTTGGAACATCCTATTAGGTAAGTAGAAGAAATTAAAAAAAAGACTACAAAATGAAAAAAACCAAAGAACCGTTTCATTTCATTGGGACGAGCTGGTACACATGTGGGCCACAAGCGGTACAAATTTGTACCACTTAGTATAAAGATGGTCATCCCTGAGAAGTTTTAAAGTGATTTCATATAAATATACATAAGCCACGTTCCACAATCACAACAATTCCTTAATCTAAAACGGACCAGCCGCATGGCCGATTGGATTTGGGTATAAATAAATAATTGTACTTATGTACATACAAAATCCAAAATTCAATTTGTGTACCCCACTCTTCCTCACCTGAATAAACTCATTTATTTTCCTCCTTACGTCTTTTCCGAAACTCATTGCCTGTTACCTAACCCTCCATGGCGTGTGGTTCCGGCGAAAATGATGGCGACATAAATAAAATTTTGTAAATATAATTTGAGTGATAGACCTCATAAAACCATTGAACCAATTTAATTTAAAAGAGGGTCCACGGAGTTTCAGGCCCATTCTTCTCCATAGGAGATTACAAGGTTTTGGATTGGGTTTGCTTCATCTTTCTGACTGGCCGACGCCTTTGTCAAAAGTGCCTGTAAATAGTTTAATTGATAAAAATGTTTTGACTTTATTGTCCAAGAACAGCCTCACGGATTTCAAGGTCCGTCCGTGGCTCGGAAAGCACGTTAAACGGTTGGACTCGGCTGTCATTCGTAAATGATTTTATTTTGTAAGTAAGTTTGTAGAAACACTTTTACAGGTCAATCATAATTATTTTAAAACTAGATGAGGTCGGCATTTCCTATCTGACTAGTCTGAGAAGAAAGGCCGAAACAAACTCAGAGGTCACAGTCTCTTTTAAAGTCCAGACATAATCTTGGTCAGATCATATGAAGACCATGTAGATCGATGTCTGAGATGGTCTTTTGAGGAAAGAACCACACAGATTTAGAGGACCTGACCAGTCAGTGCACGCATTTGTCAGAAATCGTGCAGCTCAACTCAAAACTTAAGGAGCTCGACGATTCGACGAACAATACCAAAGAAAGGACATTTAGGTAGGCCACATTAATTACTCAAACTGCCAGACCATGACAAAAACTAACAGAACAGAGAGAAAAATAAAAAATAATATAAATAAAATGACCCACATAGTCTTCACATTCACAATAATTAAAATAATAGAATACTTTACAAAGTAAGCAAATGTCATAGTATATATAAAATTCATTGATGTCAAAGTGTATACATATAAAAAAAAAAACAACAAAACAGAAAAAAAATAAACATTAAATATGTAAAAATTGGAAGCAGCTCAATCCCAAGCCTTTTAGTCCTTGATATAATCCTTAATGGTATAAAAGGCTTTCTGGCACAACTTACGTTTAATGAATGATTTGAATTAAGATCTTTGACAGTTGTTGCCCGAAAGTGTGACAACCTGTCTTGCCGCGGGGTATCGTGTTGCCCAGTAACTTGGTGGTGGAGGTCAAATAGGCAGTCCGTCCATGTAAAATACTAATATTCATCTTCATCCGGTTATACTGGAAGCCGACCCCAAAATGTTAGGAAAAGGCTAGGCAGGTTAATTGAACTGTTCCTAATACTTCGTAGTACCTAGCGCACCTAGTGGGCAAATAGCCTCAACGAGTCGTGGAAAAGAGTAAATGTAAGAGACTATAATATAATATATCTATGTCAGACACTGGCACACAGTCAGCATCTGTCAGCTCCGCTATCATTTTGTAGCCGTATACGTTCAACTCGGCATGAACAGTAACTATTCTCATCAAAAAGTTCTTCAAGAAGTAGTGAGCAAAAGGTCCTTGCTCAGCATTTCCTAAAGCCACTCCAACTTTGAGCACCGCTGTCCACAGTATACAAAAACTACTTTCATTAGACATTTGGCCTATGTTCGAGGATATCTAGTTTCCGTAATTCGTCTGCCCGAGGCTATGGCTCGATTACTGAACCTTTGCACTTATCTGAAACGCGCGTCATGTTTCTTTCTTAGTGTTCGCTTTTCTTTGCGAAAGATCTGTTTCAGTTTAAGTGACCGAACTGTGTGTTAGCGATTTGTATGTTTTTCATATAAAGCAATGGATTATTTATAAGAAGTTTGTAGGAAAGGTGTCAAGTTTTAATTAGGTAGATAATTATCTTTAATAAATGAGAAAATCGTGAGTAGCTATGTGGATGAATGATCTAAGAATTGCGTGCAATGAAGGAGTTTTTGGGTGAACAAAGGCCGGAAAATAATAAATTTGTGTAAACCTGTAGGTACGAATATTACTAGAATACCTAAGTAAAGTGATAAAAAAATTGTGTACACTTTTTACATTGCGAGAACCAAAAAAACGTCGACTTAAATATACGAGTACAAGTGAAACTAACAAGATCAAAGAACTCTAGAATAAAGAACTTACTCGTACTTATCAAACTGAAAACTTCAGTCAATAATTACTGCAAACAAACAAACTACATGAGCGCCAGACGATGTTATCAGGCCAAACTTTCTATCCATCATTACGTTCTGTCCCGATAATGGTGCATTTAACAGTTTTCTACTAACTTTTAATAACTTTTGGTTCGGTACACAAGATCACTACAATAAAAAAATGAGAACAGAAGGTAAATTATTTTTACGAACACCCAACTAGGACATCGTAACAAAATAACATCGGTTTTCGTTCACCTGTTCAGATGACTATACATAAATAGCCTGTTAAAATCATACTCATTTGGCCTTGCCGTAGTCGGGTAAAATAACAAAGAATTTTACACATAAATGGAAAGCCAATTTGTTAATATGTTGAGGATAGCGTTGGGAGTAATAAATATTTGTATTGACAAGACACCCTTGTATAAGGACACTACAGAGCACCTAGAACTGAGCTTACCTAAGTAACTGCACTAACGAAAATATATACAGGGTGGCAGGGACACCGACGCGGACACTGTAACCATGATTCTGAATCCTCCTGCGTTGAAATTAACAGTCAAATATATTTAAAAAAAAAATCTGTTCCCACTTTGACCGCATAGGTATTGCACTATTCGATGAAACAGCAGATTTAAAAAAAAAACGCCAAAAATTTACTACGCTAGGGGTCTAAATTCATGGTTACAGTTCGCGCGTCGATGTCTCTGCCACTCTGTATTTTTTCGTTCGTGCAGTTAGGTCCGTATTATGGAGCTACCTTCCTAACGATAGATTTACGTGTTTCTCGTTGGGATCTGGGCAATTATCATGACATATCTGTAGGACTGCTCATGGATTTGTCATGATACTTGCCAGTTGCCCAGTACTTAATACACGATCCCGTGTGTGTTGAACTGGGCAACTGGCAGTGCAGTTTTTAATTTCTATAATTTTGTCGACAGTGATGTGGATATTGACGATATTTTCTGAGCCACGGGCCTAAATACAAAATTATGCCAAATTAGGAACAATTGTATATAAACGGATACTGTTATATAAATATTTACTATGCGTCTTCGTTAGTGGTCTTTCTGTACCATCTTATTTGGTGCCAATACTCAGAGGACCTAAATGAGAGGGTTTACGGACAGCGCAAGGCGGCAGTAGTCACCCGGTATAATTTAATTTGGGTTAAGTGACATCCCTATGTGTTCCGCAGGGTAACTGACCCGCATTTGCCCGTGGGTGATATTTTTTTTAACGTTGGAGGTAAGCTTGGGGCTGACAAGGGGCAGAAGTAACGGCTATAAGAAAACGAACAGTGTTTTTATTACAGTTGACATTTTGTCCAGACACTTTTCAGATATTTTCAAAAAGTAAACGTGACTTGTTTATTTAGTCGACAGCAGTAGTATTTACTTAGGTAATACGTGAGTAGACAGTTTTATTCTAAGCGTTTAAAGGATCTTTGGGCTACCTAAGAGACGGCTGACATGACTCATACATCACAGTTTTTATAAAAAAGGTTAAATTCGTCTAGGGTTCACACTTACGACAGTCTTGCACTCATAAACCACTCTGAGAATCGCAACGCCCACCCCACACTAGCTCAGTCGTTAACACCTAGCACTGTCACGTTATCACGTTACGTCGTCGCCTCATGGCCGCCTTGAATACGAATCTGTTATTATTCCTAGACGTTATAACGAGCTAAGAGCAGCCTATTGTTTACAAAGAGCTTTTTTTTCTGTAGTAATAAAATGTTAATGCTTCATTGTGGGGCATGTCGTTGAATTTCATGATCTCCTGTTATTTGGCAAACGTTAGTGTGCTGCGGAATTGAAACAAAAGACGCTGGAGCAACAAAATGTGAATGTGTGCCAGCACATCAAGATAGGAGTGAGTTTTTATTTAGGTATCTGTGAAAAGTTTTGTTGCTTAAGATCTTCGTTTCTTTACGTGAGACTGCGATCACTTTATTATAGAATAAAAGTAGAAAACATACATGATATGCCTACAGTTACCAAGTAAGGTAGCAGCGCATTTGGTTCGGGTAGAATACGTCAGGGTTATCCGTTTAGATGGAAAGAGGGAGATGTTCTAAGGAACCTTATTATTTCCTATAATATGAATTACAGCATGTAAAAACTAGATCAAGACTGTGACGAGGTCAACTATGTATATTCAATCGAGGGATTAACGGGTCAATCATGGCTCGATGAAACTCAGCCGCCTCACAATCGTCTCACTCCTGATTCGCTGTGAAGGGATCTCTCGCTAAACCAAAACCCTTATAACTTTAGAATGAAGATCCTTAAGTATTCTGTTAAACAAGTTAATCAAACTCGTTTATGGGTTAATAAGTTCGTATACCGAGTTGTAAACACTCGAGAGCGTCCCGATCCAGTATTTGGGGCGGAGACTCAAGTAATAATAGGTTGACAAAGTGATTCCGACAGGCCTGCCAAGTTGGAGGAAAGGCTTTGGATTGTTCGCATTGATCGCCCGGGAGACCTTCTGGAAGAAGTTCCTCTCTTGTGGTGCAAGGGAAGAGATTAAGAGGACCGCAGCTCAGATTGGAGTAAAAGAAGATAATATAGGTCAGTTAGGATATAGTATTAGATCAGCGTTATTTATTCATTTTCAAAATTGAATGACCAAATTGGAGAGTGTGACCACAAAGCTTTTTGACCCAAATATTACGTTATTGCTGTGACCTAGACCTTTTATCTACTCGTAGAAGCGTTGCAAAGGTAATGTATTGGTAACACCCGAGCATGGTCGATATTACTTGAAAAAAAATAGGATACAAGAGTTTCATGCCCATAATTATGTCCAGACAAGCTGGCGCTGTGTCACAAGGAAAGCCCAAATCATATTAAATTTATTCATAAAGCATAAAATGGCGTGCGTACATTTTAAGCATGTAATCATGTTTCTAGAACATAAACTAGAGAGACATGCGGGGGAAAATTACTTCCGCTTAGTAAACTCTTTACGTGGCGTATTTATTATATTATGGTCCAAACTGAAAGCTGGTGGCGTATTCAACAAAAATATACTATTGTTAGAATTAAAAGTAACCAAACACAAGCTAAAGTATTTTTATCTCACGAAGCGACGCGCGCTCTACTTGTGGTAACCAATTGTACAAACACGCTGTGAATGTGTGTCAATGGCGAAGTTAGAAATGGATGTGCGTGTGAGTGTTATGTGCTGACGCTACTCGTCTTCACGCACGCATTCACAGCGTGTGTGTACACTTGTTTGCCACAAGTAAAGCGCGTGTCGTGAGATAAAAATACTACTAATAATAACGCGTTAGTAAGTGCCGTCGTTTACGGACCAGCATTTAAATACTAGGGCTATGATATTTTGGCTATTCATTGTGATTTGCATTTGCAATTGATCAATTTTGTGTAGTGGGGGACAGGTTTTTGACGTGGTGGTGAGCTGGTTTTTACAGGCAGTATATCTATACCCTCTCGTTATACGTTCCAGCATTATAGCTTGGAAGCAGCTTATACAAGTAGCTTGAAATTGCTTCTGCTTTTATTATTTTAGAGGGTGGCAGGCGTCTATTGGATGTTCAATATTCAATGCGGGCTTTTCATAAAGACTGCTGTAATGGTTTAGCATAAGCATAATCAGCCTAATGTTCCCACTGCTGGGACAAAGGCCTCCTCTCCGTGAGAGGCATTGGGCCATAATCCACCACGCGGGCCCAGTGCGGGTAGTTGGTAGATGCCCAGTTGGTAGATGTCACATGTCTTCGAATTTTTGGTTTTAGGACATGCCGGTTTCCTCACGATGTTTTCCTGCACCGTTTTGAGAGCAGTGGTGATGAAATAATTTACACAAACTAAACCGCCTATCTGGGTTCGAACCTACGACCTACAACTCGTAAGTCGTAGCCGTTACCACTGAGCCACCACGGGTCTGGTTTGAAAGGTAATAATGAACAATACATGTGAATGGACGCTGGTGAAACAATAAGCTCGTCAGATATCTCAATTTGTTAGGTACTAAGATTGGTAATCCATCGGTAAATATTTGGTGTTGGCTTAGTTGGCGTAGCTTTTGGTAGGATGTGGGCCTATCCATCACACTCAACATATTTATTACGTTACACAACACGTTGTGTAATGTAGGTACGTTAATACACTTTAGGTGGTAGGTTCACAAAGACATATCGGTGGTAGGTTTACACAGACATGTCGGGCATAGCAGAGTAGGAGAGAGGAAAGAGCTTTAATTTGTCGAAACAACCCAATTTATTTCGGGGCTCTGTCCACCGTGATGCCAGCCTAGTATTCGTCCGTTTTCTAGCCATATCCACTTTCACACAAGCCATTTATCGTTTCTTTGGTTTTCCCTCTTACTGCTTCACATACTCAAAACTTTCTTTATGTATGGCCTGTTCACCAACCACATGAAAAGTCCAACTCTCCCCAGTCTCCTGTCTTGTTCCGCGCGAGGGGCGAGTGAGGAGCGTCACCACTAATGAAGCAAGAGTCACTGAACTAAGTAAATTAATGTACGAACATGTTGCAGCAGGTAAACGACCAAAATTTCATCTTTTAATGGCTTCTGTTGAAAATTCTTACTATTTTTGATTTTATTGTACTTTAGGTAAAAGTATGGCGTTGTTTTAGAGTGTTACTTGTGCACGTATTGCATTCAAAATATATTGTTTCATAGGAATATTATCATAAACTTTACGTACATAATGCATGTACATATTCGAACACTTACTTGACTTAGCAAAGTAAAGTTAAATGCAGTGCAGTCTGTGAATCTAGCCCTTAGTCCTAAATAACACTCCGGCTGACCTATGAGTACATTGACTTCTATCCTGAAAAATGTTATTTAGAGTTAGAATATTGGTTTTGATGGCTAGACACAGATAAGGTTTGGTCCAACCGTCTATAGAGGAGATTGACAATCCGTTATCCAAAAAAATGGTCTTGGATGACAGATGGTCAATCTTTTTTTCAGGTGTAATAAAAGTTGACACGAAGAATCTCAGGCTGTGGCGAAGTCAGATAGGACGAGCTAGCGTCACATGGAAAATTAATCTATAGTTAAGTTAAAGTTGTGTGTGAATCGGTGGTCATGGTATAGTTTTGAGTATGAAGGTGGATGGCTATAAGAGTAGGGGAAGACCAAAAAAAAGATGTATGGACTGTGACCACCGAGATGACGACTAATAGAGAAGTATGGAAGAAAAACACATGTTGGTCATATCGGGCAGGAGAATGTTGATGATGATGAGTTTCTATTAAAGGCTTCTGTGAACAACCTATGCGTTTGTACAGAATTGTTCTTTTCTTAACAATTGGCCAGTAGATTTTAGTAACTCTTTAAATAAGTCCAAAAAATAAAAAAAATAATTCCCAGTTTGGTCGAAAAGGCAAAAAGAAACTGGACATAATAGAATTTCATCTAGAGAACAAAGTACCTCTTACAAGTGAATGATAGTATCTAAGAATTTATGCTTATGACCATACTCAGTAATATATGCTGCTGAACTGGAATACTCTGTAAAATGCGCCACCGAGACTCAGAAGCTGCACGTTAGGCGCCATTTCAAACTATTACAACGTCTTTTACGTTCAAATATGCAACATTGTGGCAGGGTGTTGTGTGGGAACCAGCACGGCTGCATTGGAATATTCTGTTACAGAACCTGCTGATATTATTACCTATAAGACGTTAGCAAAATTCAATAGTCCTGTGTCGCCAATGTACTGTAAAGGGCTGCTTCCACTTGGCTGAATTTAGTCGTCTTTTTAGAAAAGCATATTAAAGAGAGGATATTTATAAAGCTTCAGATCACACGACACTGAATCAGTTACTAAATCAGTAACTAAATCCGTCTGCAGATGAAGAAAGTGCGACAGAGACAAATATACAAAATCTTTCTATAATTTATATTTATTTATTTATTAAAATCTGCCTTACAACTATCATTACATAATGTTCCCATTGCTGGGACACAGGCCTCTTCTCAGTGAGAGAGCACTCTCTCGCACTAAGAGGACCCGCACTGGGCCCGCGTGGTGGATTACAGCCCACTGGCTGTAATCCACCACGCGGGCCCAGTCCGGGTTGGTAGATGTCACATGTCTTCGATGTTTTGGTTCTAGGACGTGCCGGTTTCTTCGCGATATTTTCATTCACCGTTTTGAGAGCAGAAGTCATGAAATATTTTACACTAAGTAAAGCGCCTGGCTGGGTTCGAACCTACGACCTACAACTCGTCAGTCGCAGCCGTTACCACTGTGTCACCATTGCTCTCGAGAGACAAACATAACGTAACGAATAAGCCCTTAAAGAAGACTGGTAGAGTTATTACTCACTCCTTCTTACACAGTCACAGGCAGGTGTTATCTATAATTCTATACACGCTTGGAATAGATCCTCAACAAAGAACAGACGCGGTCCAACCGCGGCCATGCCCCACAGAAGTTAAAGCTCGTATAGCCGCGATTACAAGCACTATTACCGACACATGCGGTGTAATTCGGCGCTATATGATCCTTATAACGATCGCAGTACTGCTGCTGTTGTGTAATGTTTTTATATGATGGCTTGTCGGTGCAGGAAAAAGTCTTGTCTGTTTTTGTTTGGTAGCATAATGAAGAATCCTGGAGGCCTGGAGGCCGGAGTGGTCATATTTTTTTCCTACTTTTATTAAGGTTAGATAAATGGTGATGGCGCGGTAATATTTAACAGAATTGAATACGGTGAGGTCACACGAGACGAGGCGGTGATAAAAAGCCCAGCATTTGTAAGCTATAACGTAGTATTCAATTATTATTATTTTCTTTGAAATTGTTTTATTATTATATGATGTTTACCTATAATCCTTTTTTTGTTGTATAATGTTCTAAGTACGCTAATTGATAATGCCGCGCTTTCCTATAATTTAGATACATGTGAGATCTATAATCCTTTATATAAATAAACTGATTTCATAAGTTGTTGTGAATTGAAGCCACATTACAGTGAAATCACGAGAAACAAGATTCGGTGGCGGATTTTATTGCTTTCTTGGTAACGAGTCTACGTTAACACAGTATGAGGTAATCATTGATTATACTCACTTCATAGACTTTCATCACGCGATCCCACAATCAAACGCTTCGATAACTCCATGACAACAACTCACACCTAGTTTATCCTAACCCGAGCACGCAACACTATCAAAAGTAACATAAATAACGGCACTGGTGTTCCTCGCGTCCTCGCAACAGCTTCATATCACAGTTTTTGCATCCGCGCTATAAATCTTAGTCCCACCCCTACTACTGTACGCAGGTATCATCCAGTATTTTAGGGGATTTCCATCAAAGCAGAACTAGATACAGTCAGCATAAAAAATAGAGATTGTTGGAGCTTTTAATGTGGTAGAACGAAAACTTGTTATAACTTTATGGTACGAATTGTTAAGGTAAAGTAGAATGTTCTTCAAAGAAAATAATTTACATCTCTAGACATTTAACGACCACTAATTCCTCTTCTATGCGAACTGTACTGCAGTTGCCATTTCATGCAATAGTTTACACCGCTTTGAAAAGGCATTCGTCTTTCAGTGGGGTCCTAAGCCGGCTGACTCCAGTCTTCGGAGTAATTGGGGAAATCTCTGTATTCCGCTGAAGATAGCAAATCCGTTGGTAAGCAGTGAGGCAGGGAGGCAGTGAGGCAGGGTCCGTAGTTCCGCCATATCTCTGCGGATTAAGTTACTTGCGAGACACACCACCGCTGAACGCTTACAGGGACGGATTTGGGTTGCTGCAGATTTTAATTGGTTGTTGGTTTTGGTGTCAAAATGGAACCAATAGAGGGATGTGATAAAAAAAGAAGGTAAAAGAAATATTTGGTCGTAAAACAGCAATTGTTAATATGTAGATCGATATAGAGTAAGTAACGTTATATGACTAACGAATTCGTTGGTCGTTTATTTGTCTGATTGTCATCTTTGATTGTGCTAAAAAGTGCTACCAGCTGTTACCTGAAAAATAGCACAGATCATAAGTCTTTCTTAGCTGGGTTGGGCAGAATTTGTGCAGTAATCAATCATTTAGGTGTAGGACCTGATAAATGATTTTATTTCTGTAAGTAGGTTTGTACAAGTAAACACTGTCGGCGTTTCCTATCTGACTAGTCTGAAAGATAAGATAAGATAAGATAAGATAAGATTTCTTTATTTGTTAAACATTGTATACATACAAGAGCATGCAAGATATTACATAGTTTAAGTCCAATCATGTTTAGCCGTAAGTATCGGCGTACAAATATTTTCATAACAATGAAAAGAATTAACAATACTAAAGATCGAAAAATGCAATTACCTAGTTTTAATTTAGAAACTTTACAGATTAGAAATTATTTTTATGTTATAATGTCAAAATTAAATTTAAGGCAAAACTTTAATGTCAAGCAGATACAGGAATAATGTCAAAGTTACTACATGTTTATCATTAAAAGATTTATGTCAAATTTACAAGATAGATGTCAAAATTACAAGTTTAATGTCAAAAATTACAGAAATTATGTCAAGAAAATTACAGCCGTGGTCATATAAATTTAATATTAGTGTCAGGAAAAGTCACAATTATTCAATCAAAGACCTTTTCGGCTAGAAATTCGGAGACACTATAATATGCTTTTTGCGAAAGAAACATTTTTAATTGGCGCTTAAATGCATTACTATTTAGCTCCTTCCAACGTTTAGGTAATATGTTAAATATAGTAGGCGCCATGCATACGACACTTTTGCGCATGAGTGCCGTTTTTGCTGGGTAGACGCGAAGAATGGTCATATCCCGTCTGTTACGCGGTACAACGTCTTGTAGACGTGAGAACAGATTCGGGTTTGTTTTAACAAACATTGCGGATTCTAGGATATATAGACACGGAAGAGTTAATATCTTGTACCTTTTAAAATATGGTTTACATGTATCAACCGTTTTTAGCCCAAACATAGATCTAATGCATCTCTTTTGGGCCTTGAATGCCTTGTTAGCGTCGGTAGAATTTCCCCAAAATATGATACCGTATCTTAGGTGAGACGCAGCTAAGCCATGATAGGCTGCAATCAAGGTATCTACATTCACCACTGCAGCTAGTGAGTGCAATGCAAATGCAGAACTACTAATTTTTTTGCAAATGTTCTCGATTTGTGATTTCCAGTCAAGTCTTTTGTCAATTGTTAATCCAAGGAATTTAGTAGTATTCACTATTTCAACAATTTTATTATCTATATTTATGTCCATATTTTCTGTATTCAATCGTTGGCTAAAATGTATGATTTTAGTTTTATCTAAAATAATCTTTAAATTGTTATTGTTTAACCATTTTATTATAGATGTCAAGGTATTGTGAATGTCAAGTTTATATTGGATCATGTCATTATTATTACTAGAAATTGTCACTGTGCTATCATCTGCAAATAAAGTCATAGGGTGTGAAATTGATTTTGGCAAGTCATTAATATATAGTGTAAAAAGTGGAGGTCCCAATACACTACCTTGTGGAACACCAAAAGTAGTTTGACGTTCATCGGATAAGTATATCTCTTCCTTTTTAGTTATTATATTAATTCTAGTGATTTCTGTCTTTTGCTTTCTGTTGTCTAAATAGGATTTAATTAAATTAAGAACAGTACCTCTTATACCATAAGCGTCAAGTTTTTTTATTAAAATGTCATGGTTTACGTGGTCAAATGCTTGTGTCATATCGCAGAAGATAGCAGACACAGGTGTTGTTTTGTCCACTTTTGTCAATACCGTGTATAAGAAGTCGTATATCGCCATATTTATAGTCTTATTTTCGCGAAATCCCTTTTGCTCATTACATAATATATTGTTTTTTTCTAGATAACCGTTTAACTCCTTTTGAATGAATTTCTCAAATATTTTCGAGAAGATAGGAATCAGGGAAATAGGCCTGTAGAATTCCATGAGCTCTCTATCTTCTTTCTTAAATAATGGCTTAACGATAGCTATCTTTAGTGCGTCAGGAAACGTGCCAGCTACAATACATAAATTTATAATATGAGACAAATGGTCGCTTATTTCCGATGCTACAGCTTTTATTACTTTGGTTGATATGCCATCGTACCCCACGCTGTTTGTGTTTTTTAAGGCCCTAATAATTTTCTGTGTCTGTTGTGATGTACAGGGTGCCATAAACATCGAGTTTTTTTTGTTAAAAATGGGCCGTGTAGTTTTATCACTAGACTGGATGGGTTGTATTTTATTAATAAAATAGTCATTGAATTGATTAGCAATTTGTTTCGCGTCCGTAATTTTGTCATTCTTGATTTTAATTTTCGAAATATAATTTTTAGGCACATTAAATTTACCTTGATTTATTATTTGCCAGGCGGTTTTACATTTATTGTGTGATGTTTTTATTTTATAATTGTTTTGTGAACGCTGCGTCAGAGTCATGATTTTCCTAAAAAACTTAGAGTATTCCTTAAAGCGAGTTCTATTTAATTCATTTGCTTTTAATCTGTAGGTCCACATGAGTTGCCGTTTTTTCTTACTACAGGATTTAATACCTTTAGATATCCACCTTGGTTTTTTTATTACATTTATTTTAATCATAGTCCTAGGAAAACAGAGGTTGTAGTATAAAGAAAATATTTCATGAAATTTGTTGTACGCAATGTTAGGGTCATCCGTTTCATATATTTAGGAGAAATAAACTTCGCTCATACAATATTTAAATTTAGATGTATTTTCCTTGCTGTAATTTTGTCTAATAGCACCGTATTTGTCGATCGTACATATTTTATTTACCGGGCATTTTAAAATCTGGGCTGTGTGGTCTGAAAGGGCAAACTCTAAGATTTCAGATTCACATCGTTTGTTGTAATTATGTGCAAAGTTATCGATACATGTCCCACTTTCCGTTCGAGTTGGTTGATTTATTGCTAGTTTTAGGTTGAAGCTAAGTAGAAGGCATTCAAACTCCATCGACTGATAATTCCTTTTTAATATGTCTATATTGAAATCGCCAGCTATGACAATATTTTTATAGGCATTCTTTGATAATTCGTGTAAGACTGTTTCAAACTGATGAAAGAAACTATGGAGATTGCTCATATTTGGAATTCGGTACACACATACAAAGGCCGTATTGTACTTGGTGAGCTCAATGGCACAGCATTCAAATGTCCCTGTTATTGACATTTTTGAGATTCTTAGTAACTCTTTCAAGTAAAAGAAAAGCAAACCAAACTCAGAGGCCACAGTGTCTTTTAAAGTCCAGTCATAACTTTGGTCGGATCATGTGAAGACCATGTAGATTGGTGTCTGTAATTGTCTTTTGAGGAAATAACCACGCAGATTGAGTGGACGTGTTCAGCCAGTACATGCATTTGTCAGTAATCATGCAACTCAATTAATAATAATAATAATTTATTTCATAAGCCTAATACAATAAGGAGAGAAAAAAGTGTTAACAATGCATTACTTTAATAACTTATATCCTTATATTAATAGGCTAGGTATATGCACGTTGTGTGAAACTCCTGACACCCAAACTAGGACATGTCCTGTATCCCAGGTGTCAGCGGTCCTCCCGGCCCTTCACGTTTGTGAAGCTTAACATTCCATTTCATTGCACAGATAAAAGAAAAAATAATCATTATAATCTAAATTATAATCTAAGTTTAGTCTTATTAAGATACAATATAGTAGAAAATAACCATAAAATAACCACCCTATTTTTATCTCTGCTGTAATATGTGTGGAGTAGTGAGTGTAGCGTATGGGTGAGTGTAGTGTTAGGGTAAGTGTAGTATGAGGGTGAGTGTAGTGTGTAAGTGTGTATGTGTGTGTGTTGGTAAGTTGCGGATGCGTGCTTTTAGGTACGTGTGATGTACAACTTAGCCAGTGCTGCTAACCAGCAGTTTTTATTGGAACTTAAGGAGGTCAACGATTCGACGAACAATACCAAAGGAAGGAAATTTGGGCAGGCCACGTAAAGTACCTACCCAAACTGCCAGATTATCATTAAAACTAACAGAGCAAGAGAAAAAAAATTTACCAACATTTTCATCTCATTCACAATAATTAAATAATCAAATAAATATATAAGTAAATATTCATGCTGATATAATAGAATAGGTACCTAGTAGAAAGACAGAAAAGATTCTAATTATTCTGTTCTGTGTTGCATCGATGTCTCAGTCAAACTCTCCTTTGCTTACCTCTGTAAAATCCGAAAGAAAGTGAAAGAAGAAAGAAAAAAAATACCTACGTTTATTTGCGGTAAACATCACGCGGAGAAAGAACACCAACTCGGTAAAGAACAAGTGAAATACATAAATATACCTTTACCTTTCTGTTAGTATCCCCGTTCCCCAAATCCGTGCCACGTCACCGTCGATGCTATCTCCGTAATATGAATGTCGCTATGGTAAGCATTATCTTAAGTCGTCGGCAACCGGCTATTGAAACGTTGTTAGTCGTTACGACACTACCGACATACGTGTTAGTTGTGACGTCACTGTATTGAAGATATACTGTGCGGTTATTGACTCATACTGTTGTCGTTAATAGCGTTCGGTTGTTAGGCGAAGTAATTTTGTATTTGCTTTATTAATGTGGTTTCTTATCTTATGTAGGTAATTGATTGGTAAGTAAGCAGGTGAGGTGGTGTGAATGACGGCAAGGGTCGGCTAAAATCGAAATTAAGTATGTCTGCTGGTACACCCAGGGAATTACAAAGGAGTTGACTCGCCAACTTTAATTTGTTGATGATGATGAATGACCAAAAAAATGGATGACCGTCAATTAGATACAATATATCATATAGTAGTTAGGTTCATAAATTCATGGAGATCGGAGTCCATAATAATATGTTATTTTAGTATTAAAGACAACTTTTTACTGTTACTAAAAAATGAAGAAATGTTTACGAGACTATGAGATATAAACAGATATCTATTTACTGATACATACAAACAAAAACGTATAATAATGTCTTTATTGAAACTATGTACATTAGATCAACAAAGCTAAGTACATAAAAAGCTATTGTTTGGCAATCAAGTTCAATAAAATACTAGTTGGCTGCCAAGTACTAATGCCACTCAATGCTAGACCGACCCTGGAGATCTTTGTTAGCATAAGAAGGTTTTTGACCGATTTCTATTAATGATTATTTTTTTGTTGGGTTGTATTTTTAAGCAAAAAAGAGGACTGAGACATGGCGCAACTGAAGGAAAAAAGCAACTAACAGAAATATAAATTTAATTATTCTTTAGATCAGGATCAAAATACCTAGTTACACCGACGAGTCCTTAGCACCTAAGTTTAGGATGAATGTAAATAAGAAAAGCTATTGCAAACTCGAAATGTTCCCTTCACCCAGCAAAGATAAGAAAAACTCCGTTCAAACAGTTAAACGTTACTTTGTAGTTAGTTCACACGAATTACAAGGTTTCTAATGATTATTCGTGCTGCACAGCGCTAATCGCTCCGCAACGCTTTGCAACGTTTCGCAACGCTTCACAACGCTTCGTCGACGCTCCCCGAGACTTAGTGGGAATGCACTTACGTAAGAAAGTTTCAAATGAGTTATGGTCGTAGTGTTAATACTTCACGACTACATATTTTATTTGTACAAACGAAGAAACCATTCATTTTGAGGTTGGCTAAAAAAGACTGTAAAACTGGTAACGTGAAGAGATCTCCAGAGGATTTGCCATTGGACTGCTAAGAGTCAAAGTTGATATGTCTGAAACTTTCAACTGAAACATAGTGAATCTCGAAACAAATATAGGTAGTCTGTCTTCATTTTACACATCAAATATTTACAGTCAGAAAACAATTCAATTTATTTCACATCATTACAAGCTAGCTATTCTAATCAAACGCGACATTACAGAAATGCCTTCAGTATTCAAAATGGCGAAAAACTAAATTATAATTTTTAAGAGCTTGAATTTGTTTTCATAGTCGATTATCCTTTGAGTGGGGATGACGGCCATCCACCCAGGGATGTAGAGGGTAGGGGAGGGATGTAACTCACCAGGAATGGTTCCAACGGTTTTTAAAATAGCTAGTTGGTTGTAGCCGTTTGTTTTTAGAGATCCTTTAAATGCGGCGCGATGTGAAATCTGCACGTTCCTGACGTGAATCCGAATCGTAAATGGTTACGATTTTCATTTGTTTGTTTTTGTTTTATAACATATTCATTATTGCACCTACAACTGTTTGTCTCTGCATCACCCAAAGGTTGACTGGTAGAAAATGCTTATGGCATTAAATCCGCCTCTGTACATTTGTGTGCTCAAAGTACCTATTAAATAAATAAATGAATGTTCACTTTTCGTGAGTATGTACATATGTACCAATGTACCTATTTGTAAATTAAAACTTAATGAAAACTAAACAACTTTATCACATAAGGTAGAAGAAAATTAGGAAGCGTCCTGCAGCAAGATGGATTGACGACTTCAAACAAGTCACGTTTAACACCTGCACGCTACTAGCATTTTAGCACAGAACATAGAACCGGGGTGAATGACACGCAAAAGAGGATATCTCCACCCAACTATAGGATAGTGGAAGTAGAATATGATACGATAATAACAAACAGTCTAGTAAAATGGCGACAAGAACATAATCTTATGGAGACTGTCCAACAGAAAATTGCATACTTGAACAAGATTGTGTCGCAGACTGCATGCTTCCACGACATTTCTGATACTTGCCGCATACTTGCTAACCAAGTATGCTCCTTGATAGACAGATTAGTAGGAACAGAAGGTCAGCTCCATACAACGAGCGAAAACAGGTGACGCCCACATAGACACGTAGATCCGCGCGGCATTCTCAAACAAATGCCAGTCACGAGTGCGCTTGCACTCGCTGTACGTGAAGCGCGTTGTATGCCTGTGTGCGTCTTCGCTTGTTGTATAAAACCTGACCCTCTGCATCTACCTATGTGGTGTTTGATCGTCTACATTCACCTTTAGATATTGGTTATAGGAATACCTCGCTTGACTGGAGGTCTGTAGAACGGTTCGCAAAGAGGATTACGGAGTTTGTGGCTAATTCCTGCATGAATATGAATAATCTTGTTACTCTGTGGTGGTGTTAAAGACACCTGAGATACCAGAATTGTCTTGGGGAGCAAACGGGAAACCACTGATTGGTATAAAAGAATGATGATACTGAATAACTGATACTGTATAGCAACTTGTGTTCTGTTTATTCAGTCAGTTATTGTATTATAATAATGCCTCAATCTGCCTAGCCCTTTCCTAACTATGTTCGGGTCGGCTTTCAGCTTAACCGGATGCAGCTGAATACCCCTAGGTAAGACTATATAGTTGTCAGACTTTTGGGATTCTGAGTACCCGTAACGGCTGTCAAAGATGTAGAATTGACAGCTGGGACCAACGGCTTAACACGCTTTCCGAGACACGGAGTGGTCTCGATATGTAATATATGGTCACCCATCCACGAACCGACCGCAAGAACGAACCGCGGCAAGCGTAGCTTAACCTTCGATCGAGCCGTGCGGCTATTATTATTTAGCCACGAGCCCCTCTACTTATACTCAAAGTTACGACGCGTACAATATCTTGCTTGTTCTAAAACTTTCATGCTTGCGTTTACTTTACTTTCATTCTATTGACAGTAAACTCAAAACCATTATACCGTAATGTCGATTAGATAAAAGCAAGTACCTATTCAGTTCAAACTTCGCTTTAGAATTTTAAAAGCGAATTTCATAAAATTGTGATGCAGTTTATTTTAATTGTTAAGCTATTATATTCTTAAAAAGCTTCTGTAAAGTGTATTCTTCAAGGCGCTTCAGACAGTAAGCCGTTCTGCAGTTGTGAAGGAGCGCCATTTCCTTGAGACGTTATTACGTCGTAGTTATGAGGGTTAGTCTGAATATTAATACTTCTACTATCTAGAAATATATTGGTGATTCCATTATTTTTTTTAACAAAATGATCAATGAGCATGTTTAAATTGATCAATTGCGGTTCTATTATTGAAGAACACTAATAAAAAGAAAATTTGTATAGTACCAAAATCAAATTTGAATAGAAAATAAAGAATAAGTTTTCCTAAAAGAAAAATATAATAGTCTAGTCGCTCAGCACACACATCCACTATGCAACCCTCAACGCTTTTAAAACTAAAATTCTTAGCTAACTTGTAAAATGTAACCATTTTCTTTTGTACTGAACCCGTGCAAAACTAAAGTTAATATTGGCACGGTCGCGCTCGCGGGTCGACGAACTCTCAACTTTTAACGCAGCGCAGAAGAATCCCGTCTGTATGGACCTAAATATTATATTTTTCAATTGCATTTTGTGATTAACGGTAAATGAATTTCGTTTTTGTTCTAAGTTTGTTAGGGTCGTTATTGTTTTGTGTTTATATTTTGTAGAATCGATACTGGCGACGACTGTCGTTTGTTTTTCTAAGGATAGACAAAACAACAGGATGTTTAAAGTACAATGCAGACATAATATTATTTTACAATAGGTATCGAATGTTGTTGAACATTCGGTTCCCTACAAAATGGTTGAGCTGGATGGTACTGATCCACGCGTCATGTTCGTGAACGGGCGCCGTCGGCTGAGACTGGTCATCAGTATTAACTGCCAGGGCTTATTTTTAATCTTATATTTTGAATTGTTTTTTCAGTTTTCTTTATGCTACTATATGATAGAACAACAAGAATAATGTATCTAGGATTTTGTAATATCCTGATTTAAAAGAGTGCCCTTGGAGTTTCTTGCCCATTCTTCTCCATAAAATTAGAATGCTTCAGAATCAGAATCAGAACAACGAACATAGAGATCTACATTTTGGAAACGCAACTAGCTTCAACTGTTGGCTAACTGATCGACTCTTTGACAATTCAAATAATGTATGTAATTGGTTTAATTGAAATAAATGTTTTGAGTTTGAGTTGTAAAAGATGCATCAAACACAAATTTGTTGTAAGTACCTACAACAAGGCTCAAGAAAATAGGTGGCTCGTTCAGATGCCAATGTATACGCTTCTACAATAAAGTTCCAAGCCCCGTTCAAGATCTAAGCCTTAATAAATTCAAATCATTCATTAAATGTAAGTTGTGCCAGAAAGCCTTTTATACCGTTAAGGCTTATATCGAGGACAAAAAGGCTTGGGATTAAGCTGCTTCCAATTTTTACATATTGAATGATTTTATTTTTTTGTTTTGTTGTTGTTTTTTTATATACACTTTGACATTAATGAATTTGATATATACTATGACATTTGCTTACTTTGTAAAGTATTCTATTATTTTAATTATTGTGAATGTGAAGACTATGTGGGTCATTTTATTTTTTATTATTCTCTCTGTTTTGTTAGTTTTTGTCATGGTCTGGCAGTTTCAGTAATTAATGTGGCCTACCCAAATGTCCTTTCTTTGGTATTGTTCGTCGAATCGTCGAGCTCTTTAAGTGTTGTGTTGAGCTACACGATTTCTGACAAATGCGTGCACTGACTGGACAGGTCCTGTCAAACTGTTTTGTTCTTTCTTCAAAAAACCATCTCAGACATCAATCTACATGGTCTTCATATGATCGGACCGAGATTATGTCTGGACTTTAAAAGAGACTGTGACCTCTGAGTTTGTTTCGGCCTTTCTTCTCAGACTAGTCAGATAGGAAACGCTGACCTAATCTAGTTTTAAAATATGATTGACGTGTAAAAGTGTTTGTACAAACCTACTTACAAAATAAAATCATTTATCATCGAAAACAGAAAACCGTAAAAAAATTCGGAAAACCACTATTGGATCAGATGGACAATTTCAGGCGATTCCTTTCACTCTCCTCGAATTCGTAAATAAGAACGCATAATATTTCACTTGGTCCTCACACCATCAGTCAGCGCCGCGTCCCATCCCTATTTAGACGAAAAATCCAGATAGCCCAGGTGCGTTTCAACAAAAAAGATAGTATCTGCGATTCGGCGACGCCATTTCCCAGATCCATTCGTCGTGCCACAAAAACTGGCGGTTATTTTTCTTAGGTGGCATTTATCGCGGGTTCCCATCCGATGGGCTGGCTCACAAAAGCGGTAAGTAGCTGCTCAGCAAAAACACTCGGCCACCGGAGATAGCGCCGGCTTTTTGTTGCCCCGAGCCGAATGAGCGTCAATTGTTCGCCGAATTAGGCTGAAACCAATTGTTGGTATTCAGCCTATTGCGGGAATAGTTGGGATTCGGTTAGTTATAAATGAAAAGGCAAATTGGCTTGATTTGTGCAGCGTGTGGCTAACGTTTTACGTGAAAATGCTTTCGATCGAGCTGAATTTATTTATGAATAGAAAATGGAGTTTCTATTATTAATTACCATAAATATAAATGATGTTTTAGAGCTTTGTTATTTTAAATGATGAATACTTATTGATGATAGATTTCACTGTTAATCTATATTAATGTTTTCATTGCATGAAAGCCTTTGTTTACCTGTTGTGTAGCTGAAAAGTTATAACGCAGTGTTAGATAGCAGTAGATATTTCTTTATTATTCGCTAAGTCTCGATTGAAATCATTTATAGGTAGGTAGGTATTTTATATCCCAGACATTCTTAAATCTTTTTTATCGATGATTCCGTATCCAAGCGTGCAGGTACCTCCCATAGGCACTCTCTACAGTCACACTCACTCCCCCCACCACTTTCCAAACCACGGCACGTTCACTAATGAACGCGTGGTTTTTACACAAATTATGAATTGCTACCGTTGCTCGTTGCTGCTAGCAACCGTTGCCAGGCGACCAGACGCCATAGCGCCACTTTTTGTCCAGACTAATTAGTCACTCTGATTAAGTTATAGGGATCCTGTCAAACCCAATCAACGGCTTATTACTGAAAAGGATTTTAGATAACTCGGAAAGGTTTTCATTTAGTATCAAAATTGTTGCTGTTTTTTTTACGTGGAAACGGATATACGGATAATATTATTTATAACTAAGTAATAATTATTCGCGCTGTTGTAGATTGCCTGAAGTCTGTTCATTGCATAATTGCGCCGAGTGGATAACTTAAGAGCGTTTCCGCACTGCATCCGAATCCGAGAAATTGCGGTCCGAACTACTTAGTTCAAATTACACAGTACAATTTGTATGAGAGGTTGCGCACAGCTACTATTCGCACTCGGTCCGTCCGAATTTAGAACATTTCCCATTCGGATTGAACTCGAATTCGGATTCTGATCGGATGCAGTGCAGAACCGCTAGAGTTCTTTGTCACTGGCTGTATCCGACACCCTAATTGCGTCACACACTTTCAATCACAACCTAAATCATTTTGAAGGACAATGCTAATCCATTGCTTCATATGTTCGAAAAATTTGTCTGCTCAACACTGTAAATAACGCAATTAATGTTGTTGAACTGTCAAAATGAAAGTCATTGCTACTGATAGTGTTACGCAATTACCTCGCAGTTGGTTTAAAAAATAATAATCAAACCATCGTAAGCGCATACTTTATAAAGTCGTCGATCATTTCATGACCCGTAATGAAAGTACCACAAAAAGAAAAATTTTACACATTTAACACTTAAGCTATACTAAGTTTGAATGACCCTTAATTAGTACTTAGTTTCCCAAAATGAGTATAATTAATTGACTTTCCAAAAAATTCATTCTCACTAACGGAAAAATTGAATAAACCGCAACAAATTCAGACTAAAAGCATCTAAAAATTTATTACCCCTAAAAGTATAACTAGCAGTTAACTCGGCACATTAATATTCACCGCCCGTTCCCCGTTGAACAAATAACTTTAAAATTAAACTCTATATTCGTATTAACAGTATTCTCAGAACATTTACGGCAGCCGCACGGGTGCTCATGGCAAATTCGGATGAAACCAAAAGGGTGTTGATTAATCAGTAGCCATTTATATATTTTTTTATTCCGGCGTCGTCCGCGCGGTTAACGAGTTAATTTTAATAAATCATACGAAATTCAACGCTGTGTCTTTGTAATGGCGGTTTGTCAGCGTTGAGGGTGTTTTATTGGTGTATCCTTGATGGTAGAATTAAAATGGTGTGTCTGCAATTTGGAAGACGAGGGTAGGATTAATTTTTCTGTTATCTTTTTGTGTAACCTGCGGCTGTGTCGCGGAAAAACTTCATGTTGTTTCTGTACTTGTGATCTCGTATTTCATTGCATATTCTGTTAAAAAGTTCTACCGATATTCTTCCATTCTAGCTGCTGGGTTGCATTAAAAATAATGAATTAAGTACTAAATTACTAATTGAGCAGTTGCGGTGGTGGCCTAGACGAGACGGTCACGATTTACGCGTGGTCGTTTCATAAGTGTCGAACCAAGACTGGCCCTTTACTTTGTGTAACTTATTTCATCACCACAGCTCTCAAGAAGGAGAAGAAAAACATCGCGAGGAAACCAGCATGTCCTAGAACAAGAACTTCGAAGACATCTTACATCCACCAACCCGCACTGGACCCGTGTGGTAGATTATGGCTCTCTCACAGAGCAGGTCTGTGTCCCAGCTGTGGGAACATTATAGTGGCTGATTATGTTAGTACTAATTCATCTTGCCACAGGACGTGAAACATTCCTCCGTCCACGTGTTCTACCATTCTATCTCCTGATAGAATACGTTCCATTTTTCTCTACTAATAATCCTTGTACAGTAGATAAAGATAAACAATAGCATTTTCTTTTCCTAACTTTCTCCCAGCACAGCAACAAAAGTGCAAAATGGGTAAAACAAAGTGAAATCCAATTAAAACAGAGCCAGACGTATCCGTTCACAAATACTAAGGAGTCGTTAGCATTACATACTATACACAAGTATCTACTAAGCTTTGTACAAATAAAAGTGCTGACATTGCATTCCGTTTGAGTCGAACATGCTCCGCTCAACGTATTTTTGTGAGCGAGAAACAATTTTGTACTTGCGAAGCCTGGAATGAGTGTTGATGCTTGTCTCTTTTTTGTGTACAGTGTAGTGGAGGAGTTCTGAAGAATATTTTGAAAATTGTTATCGGGAAGTCTTCTGACTTTTTGGGAGTTATCTCCTGATTATCCACCATACCTATCGATTTTAACACCATTTGAATAATGCGGCTTTGTACTTGCCCTGAAAAGGACCTAGTGGGATGTAGCATAGAATAATCGACCTATAATGTTCCCACTGCTGGGACACAGACCTCCACTCTGTGAGAGAGAGTGGGCCGTAATCCACCACGCGGGCCCAGTGCGGGTTGGTAGATGTCATAGTGGGATGTATTTTCAGATGTTTCGATAAGGTAAATAATTATAATAATAATCGTTTATTTGCAGACGTTGAAGTCCATAGAATTAGATTAGTAAATATTGACATCAAAACATATTCATGAATTACAAATAAGCATCGTGACAAAAATAACGTAATCGAAATACATCACAAATTACATAATAATGTCATAATAGAAACGAATCACAAATAACATAAAAATAACACAATACACACACATAAAAATCACAAATAGGCATAATAATAATAATAACATAAAGGAATAAAATAAAATGCACATACATGATTATGATTGTTCCAAAAGTTTCATAAGCAAAACTGAATAAAAAAAAAACAACACCAGACAGTTTTACTATTCAGTATTTATTTATTTATATTGTTACGGAAATCAAACAAGTGTCCATTATATATTACACCTAAGATAATTGGTAGTGGGTAAATGTACAATCCGCAACGCATCCACATTTTCAAGGTTGAGGACAGTATTGCATGTTATTTCTATAATAATGTAAATTCTAAAACATTACGTAAAGTGCTCCGCTGCGGTTTTAAGAGCAAAAGATTTTGGTGTGAAATAAAAGAAGCATGAAGAACTAGAGTGGTGACACTGATTAATGTTGTTTGCATTCATTACGCCAGCACGCGGGGCTTGTCGCTATCTTACGAATTATACATTGTATAAGTACTAGGTACTAAGTACTATTTGGGTCAGATTTAAATATTAATAAGATAGCGTATTAATAAATGTAGAATCGGTAACTATCCGTGCGGAAGCGTGGATCAATTTTTGATCTTTTTATATTGAGATTCGGTGGAAGGTGGTGTGGTGGTGGTTGGTACGCAACTCTGCTGCAACAATTTCCAAAAAGTTTACACAGAAATTGTTCTACTAGAGTCGCATCGTACCTATCTGCGGAAGCCTTTGTAAGTTTTGTAATTTTCGTCATGATATGCATGTGGTTTTCTTCTTTTATATGGTACCTAGTAACCTGAAAGAGCCTTTAAATAATCTGGAAAAACATTTTGCTTCTTAATTGGAATCATTACATCATTACAAAAGCATCATAATTAGGGTTTGATGAATGTGCGTACGTATAAATGTTACCTTCACACAAAACATTCTACAGAACAGAATCTAGTAAATATGATAACGATATAGTTACGTATACAAACGGCTACCTTTCAGGGAAAAATTTATAATCCAGAAACATCGCTCAAAGAAACACAGAAAATAAAATTCAAGGTTCTTATTCGAGTTTGCTATCATATGATCAAAGAGGCTGTGTGTAACTGCCTTAAAATATCATCCCCACGAAAGAAAAATATTTAACCTTATAAATGTAGGTAGTTACCTAATAAATATTTTAACGATATCGCCCTGGAAACAGCTACCGAAAAAAAAGCGGCCAAGTCAAAAACCGAGTCGGACTCGCACACGACGGGTTCCGTACCACAGTACAATATGTAACATTTTTTTTAAATACTTTTGTAAAAAAACACGTTTCTTGTTCCTTTAATTTTTAATTTGATTAAATATTTATTATTTCTAGTTATAGCTGCCATATAAGTACACACTCTGTGAAAATTCAAAAGATACAGCCCTATGACCGACAGACGGACGAAACCCTAGTGTTAGTAATATCATTTTTATTGATAAAATATCCAGTCTGGTCCACAAACTGTTAAAATACTCTTTTTTCTAATTCAATGATATTAATGTAGGATCATCATATGATACAGTATATTATTATATATATAATATTATATCATTTAGTATCCGTTGTTGCTAAATGTACCTACTTCTTTTTTGTTGTAATCAGGCATTAGCACCCATAAAATTAAAATTACAATTGAAAACTTAAAAATAAAACTTATACTAACAATAAATAAAAATGAAACTTATACTAAACACAAAAATTTCGCACCAGAGAAGCCGAAACAAACGCACCCCGTAACATTGGTGAGTACATTTATTTTGTCTCCCTCAGTACATGCATCGCAAAAACACAGCTCTTACAATCGCATTTTTACTTTCCACCACACGCGAAAAGATCGACGCCCTGAGCTTCCTCATGAGTGCAAAGAAGTCGGTAACTCCACTCTAAGCAAACATCTCAGTCGCACTACACACCGCCAGGGCAGGTTGAGCATGACACGAAACGCGTTATTATATTGTACACGAAGAGTGTTGTATGCACTCTTCGTGTACTTGTTTTATAGTTGTGTGTATGTACATACTTACTGCTGCAATACTGGAGACAATGTTATTCTATTCTAATAGGGTCCCGTTGGGACCCTTTGTGTACGGAACCCAAAAAACTGTCTAATTCAGAAACATCGCTCAGACATCTAGAGAGCTATGTAAACCTAGAATCCGTCTGAAGTGATGCGATAAGAGCGGCCCAGTGTCTCTAGGCAGTCAATTACTGTACTTGTAATTAGTGCGGCCGCCGCCAGGGGCGCTGTGGGCACGTTTAATGGCTTTCCTATGTCGCAGGATCTTTGAAAAAACCGAATCTTTGTGAAAATCCTAGGATTTTTGCAAAATACCGGATTGTTGGAGACTCGAGAAACATTCTTACGAGATAATATCAGATTTTTTTAAAGTTTATTTATTTTATTATTTGTATACACACAGTAAAATACATAGGGATATGACATAGTTATAATATGAGTACAAAGGAACTGCTTATTTCAATGTTTTTGGTTATTTTAAGGTTTATTGCAAACAATGACGATAAGTATGAACGTCGATTGGCTGATATTAACGTTTTGTACTTACGAATGCGCTGATTGGTTAACAGCTAAAATAGATTCGAGTTATGTTTTAAAGTTTGAAACAACCAGAATAAAGATGGTACGTATTGATTCTTAGATTAGCCAATCTGCATTTCAGTTTCCAATCGTCCTAAACAGAATGGGGTTTATTGCAAAAATCCTACATTCTAATCCTACATTAGCTACTATTATTACGGAAATCTTTCTTAGTTTCCAATAATCCGATCATTTGCAAAAATACTAGAAAGATTAGATTTTTCCAATTATTTGCGACATATAAACTTAAGACTACTTTATTTTATGTGTTGTACTGTCAATATTTGGCTCGTTTGAGTCGTTTTTTATAAGATGGAAAACCACTTAAAAGTTTTTTGTGCGAGACTACTTTAAATAGTTTATGTCACTTGACATGGACGAAAGTGCTTCATGCTCTCTGGGACATAAAACTGTCATGGCAACAGTTATCACCGCAATTTTGTTGGGCATCAGTTGCTAATGTTAATTAAAACAGCCCTCTAAAGAGATAGCAACAATAATCGATCAAATTCTCAAATCTCTTGCAATAGAAACGAGAAAGTCTCTAGCTTTTGTAAAACACACTTTGGTATAGTAGTTTCATCTTACGAAGGCATGAATCGTAACAAAATTACTCTTATTTCGCCGTCATAAAAGCCACGTAACCCGCCTTCGTGAGATAAAACAACTATACTACTTATGATCAAAATAATCAATCGGATGCCCGGAGTCTGGATTTGTGCTCCGTTTATGGCAACAGGCTCTCCCCCTACTACGGGGGACCTAAACATAATTGGTGAAATGTGGGTGTACTAGGGGTATGTACATCTCTGACTAACCCTTCGGGGATTACAGGTGTGATGTTATCTAAACTAATAATAAAGCTGAAGAGTTTGTTTGTTTGAATGCATCAACCTCTGGAACTACCAGTCGGATTTGAAAAATTGATTTTGCAATTGATAGCCCAATTGAGGAAGGCTATCTAACGTCGCGCTAGGACCCGTAAGAGCCGACAAAAAAGAAAACGCGCGCCCGCCCGTTTTCTTTTTCTTTCTTTTCATCACCTGCCCAGGTGATGCGATGCGATGGGGTGGGTCGGGGGAGCAAGAAATTTCACGCGGACGAAGTCACGGGAAGAAGGTAGTGTGTAATCAATCGGCGAAAAGTGCGACCTGAACATGCATACATCATTCTATAGAAACGGACTACCGGCATGTATGCGCCGTCCGTGTAACGTTACAATTAGCCCCAACAGACTATCTTAGCCGCCATTTAAGGATTTGGAACATAAAGGGATGATTTAGGATCCTTTAATTAAGGTTCACTTGTATTGGAGGACTGCGGGCGCCTCGATATTATAATGTTTGATCTGAAATTCCAGTTAGAATGGTGGTGGCGTGGTCCAATTGAGAGGTATTAACTAGTAGCAGTCAGGAGATGTTTAATAGTATAAGACGAGCTGAACTGCAATTTGATTTACAACGTTAGAGAGAAATGGTAACTTAATAGTTATTACAGTGGTTAGCTATAGTGCGCTTTTATCGTAGACGTCCACCGTTCACATAAAATGCATGGAAATACGTGGACGCTATAACTTTATCGTGGAAGTTTAAAACCGTCTTCCTATAGGAATTTCCATACATTTTACTTCCGTGTGATGTCGTGACGTGGAGTGGAGGTGGACGTTCACGATAATATCTTCACGTTCGAAGTTGTAAATCGCACATCAAATTACTCTCAACGTCACCTATTGTATAGAACCAAGATTTTCTAACTGAACAGACAGCTGTGCTGCTGGGTAGTTTGTTGCGCCATTTCTTCTTCCCAGCGAAAGCATCAGGAAGTGGTGAAGGGCGGGCGTTTTGGGGCTTGGGACTTGAAGGCACTTTTCAAAATGTTGAATCAAAAGTCATTTACTTTTGATTTTGACCACTCCCTAAAAAACTAAACCAACAAAGACTTATGTACGTAGGTCTACGTGCATAGAAATAAGTACGTACCGTTCGAACACCAGTCGACGGTTGGGGCGATCTCGAACATTTCCTAGCTCTGTAATCAAAGTCTTGTGGAAGCCTCGGGCGACGGCAGAGGGTCGCCAAATAAAAGGATGCTCCACAGGCCTCTAATCAGAGGGCTGCGCCCACCGGACCATGCGAGGGTTAGGTTAAACACTCATTCCAACCTTATTTGTCTTCCGAACCACCGGCACTGGGTCACTACAGACCCGAAGCTAGAGGGATCAGATCCCTCCCCACTGTTGATACATGATTAAAAATACGATATTTTCCATGACTTGAAATATAAATATTTTCCTATATTAATATCGTTTGTCAGATTCGTTTGAATATAACGAGATGGTGGATTTGTTAGGATAGAATATTTTTTCTGATTCGACTTTTTTGACCTCATTATTTTGAAGTGATATTAAGCTTCGTAATAGGTATAATATTTTAACTAAAGGTGTTTACATGATGATAACGTTGGAACAATGACAGTTTTAAGGCTGATCCTCATCAGCAACACAGAACACTCGGTGGATACTGTCTGTCGTCATTTCTTAGATAGAAGTGCTTGCCTTAAAGGGTGACTTTTTTTTTTTTTTTTTTTTTTTTTTTTTTTTTTTTTTTTTTTGAGGATGGGAAATCATCAAATGACTCCTCCCGCTCTGGGTGGAGCAGAAGGGAGTGTCAGACTCTTGCTGACTAAAACCCACCCGTGTTCCTTCCTTAGCCCTTTATGTACCAGGGCAGCGGTAACCCTTTCGGACGATCCCGCTACCCGCCTTAAAGGGTGACTTGACTTAGCAAATCTCCTCTCCTTTCTTCTTGCTATTATTCCAATGTATTTGCGGCCAGCCCTCCTAGTTCTCCTAGTTCTCCTAGTTCTGTGCTACACCGTACTCCTAGTTCTGTGCTACACCGTATTCCTAGTTCTGTGCTACACCGTACTCCTAGTTCTGTGCTACACCGTATTCCTAGTTCTGTGCTACACCGTACTCCTAGTTCTGTGCTACACCGTACTCCTACTTCTGTGCTACACCGTACTCCTAGTTCTGTGCTACACCGTACTCCTAGTTCTGTGCTACACCGTACTCCTAGTTCTGTGCTACACCGTACTCCTAGTTCTGTGCTACACCGTACTCCTAGTTCTGTGCTACACCGTATTCCTAGTTCTGTGCTACACCGTACTCCTAGTTCTGTGCTACACCGTACTCCTAGTTCTGTGCTACACCGTACTCCTAGTTCTGTGCTACACCGTACTCCTAGTTCTGTGCTACACCGTACTCCTAGTTCTGTGCTACACCATACTCCTAGTTCTGTGCTACACCGTACTCCTAGTTCTGTGCTACACCGTACTCCTAGTTCTGTGCTACACCGTACTCCTAGTTCTGTGCTACACCGTACTCCCAGTTCTGTGCTACACCGTACGGTTTTGGGTTCTCTTTGTTGTTGTGCTGCTCGCTATTATTTTTTTATTGTTCGTAGCCAAGTTATTGGTGGTCGTCCATGGCCTCTTTATCCATCTTCTATTTTCATGACTCTTTTTAGTCATATCGTCATCATCTCGGTTTTCACAAAATTTTTCGATTAGTGACTTTAAAAGTAGATATATTAATATTCTTATTAGGATATTATTTTTAGTAGACTTGACTTATGAAATGGCCATTCCGAAATTGTATGTCCTTACCAGAGAGAACTGAGAAATGTATAAGTGAATATATAAAATTTAATTAATAGATTTATTTTATTCCCTCGAGCCGATTTCAATTAATGCTCTTGACTTTACTTGACTTTTTTAACTTGGCAGCATTAGACACAATAACTTTGGCACTCACAAAAGTACCTAATCGCGCATAATATCATTCCATTGATATTCAAAACGTCTCAATCTCCTCTTATCTTGCGCTTGTTCCGCAGTACAGTAACCCTAATCCACGTAGTCGAAACTTGGATCATATTTACATACATAACAGTTTATGTAAGGTGGATCACTAAGTAATACAAGCAGAAGGACCATGGCTGAATGAACAATGGGCCCTTAGAAACTGCCAGCATAAGGGCAAAAGAGCCAGTAGAACCATATGCTTCTGTGGGGGTAGTAACTATAACGTTGTCGAAAATCTAATAATTATAAATAAATAACACTGGTTCTGAGAATTACTGTTTCATGGTCTCCGAACCCACCGCGCGTTCGGTGACCAAGCAATGGTAATTCTGCATAAGTGCCCAAGAGACTCATTTCATTTATATGCCCTGGTTATAGTCGAAATAAGAGCGTACAGTCTTCACCTTGTTGTCTGCGGCTCTGATAATTTTCTATCGTAGACGAATCGCCTTTATGCCATCGATTCACGACAAAGTTTTTATGGAAGAATTTTTTTAGTAAATCCACCCGGAAAGTCGGGACGACGACGGCTACCAACAGCTAGTTTACAATAGAAAAGCTAACCAGTAGCGATAGTGAAACTTCTACATTCTTTCTTGTTACGTAACTTCGGTAAATATGTTTCGTACAGTTTCGAACAACAATAAACCTATATGGGCTATAACGTTACATGACCTTATGAAGACGTGGCAGGTATAGGTGTTCAGTGTTCAAGTCGATGTCCCGATGTCCTCGAGTTAGTGGCACTTACTGCCAATGGGTTATGGACTCGCTAGTAACCGATAAGTGTAGCTCTTAACTTTGTGTGGGACTGAAGGTATTTCGTACTGGGAATGTGAGAGGAACCTGAAACTGCAGTGTTATTTTTGTGGTATCGAGCGAAACTTGCGTTGTATTTTGTTATGGGGATAACCTTTATCGATTATTAGCCGTTTTAAAAAAAATGCGAGTTAGATGCTTTTGCCGGGATTTAGGTGTGAGTTTAGTAATTGGAAGTTATTTAATATAAATATTGGATGTTCATTCATTCATTCCTTCAGCCGAAAGACGTCCACTGCTGGACATAGACCTCCCCTAAGCACCGCCACTTTGACCGGTTTTGGGCTTCCCGCATCCAGCGGATTCCTGCGGGATTCCTTCACAAGGTTATCGGTCCACCTTGTGGGGCCTTACAGGCCTTTCAATGCTGTATCTTCCGATATGCGGTCGCTACTCCAGAACCTATCGGCCCCCTTCGAGCAATGTGCCCTGCTCACTGCCACTTAAGTTTGGCCATTCTTCCGGTTATATCGGTTATGTTGGTGGTTGGTATTTTATTTATTTATTTATTTCAGGCGACGCATTTGTCGCCCATAGATAAATACCTTAACCTAAAATACATACTTTTATTATAAAATAGTACTTCACTAGCTATTTCTTGTGCTGTTCTGTGGTACTTGGCCGCGGAAGCGAGGGAACACCACGTCCTGCGGCTGTAAGGCTGTATGGCTAGAAAGGTGGTGACTACTGAGATGAAGACTAATATCGAAGTATGGAAGAAGAAGACGATGGTGCGCAGACCACGAACATATTGCGATACGGGCGGGAGAATGATTATGTTCCCGAGCAAAACAATTTGCACGTTCAGACAAACAAACAATTAGTTGGGAAATAACGTAATCATTAAACCGTACCCTTATTAAATGTAGGTACCACCACGTACCGACACACAGTTATCGTCTCATTTTCACAAAAGTCTATCCGAAATTAATTAAAATTCCACTCACACCGAAAGTGCTAACAAATAATAATTAACAACCCTGCATTAAAATGATTACTTAACTCACTAATCCAATCCGTGCCGTTGTTTGTATCAGCGCTAACAAGCTAACAACAAGCTAAAACTAATTTCAATTAAATAAACCTAGCATTATTTCGTTACTAGAACCTTTTGCTTATTGTCGGCGCGTACATTTATGTGCTAATCATGTTCTAATCTATTTGTCCCGTACCAACGAGCTCCCTGACACGTTTGCATAGAAGCGTTTGCGTAGAAGTGGATTCGACTAACTAGGCATTGCTGATTGATACATAATAATAATAATAAATAACTTTGTTTCCAATTTACATAATGCAATAGGTTAATTCTATGACAATATTCTTTTTTTAAATTGCATAAATCACTGATCACTCCACTGGCACCCAAGGTAAGATTAAACTTGTGTTATGGGTGCCAGGGCTCTCTCTGTTATATATTTCCCAATTAATACAACACTAGTACGGAGTTACATTGGGTAAGTAGCTATCGATTGAGTACAAAATGAAAACAAAGTTATAAAACCAAGAATGAAAAGATAGAAAAAATTTTAATAAAAAAAAAAATAGTATAGCCTCTCTCTAGTGTGAATTAGGTAAGGTTAATCCCCTAATTGCGTAACACACTATTAATCACAATCTCAATCATTTTGAAGGATATTGCTAATCCATTGCTTCATATGTTCGAAATATTTGTCTGCATAACAACGTAAATAACGCAATGACAGTTGCACTGTCAAAATGAAAGCCATTGCTATTGTTAGTGTGTTACGCAATTACCCCGCAAATAGGTGATAAAATAATAGATACATAGACAGAATTTTTTTTAATAAAAAAGTGGGTTTTGCAAATAATGTAGTATCCAGGAGGTTTGCAGACCCATTTCGTAAGCATAAGTAGATTATCAATCCTGGAGGTTGTGTCAATTTTCAGGCGATGGAAAATATTATGAGAAATCCGAGACAAACTGGCCTGAATGCATCAACATGCAGTCAGTAAATATATCGGTAAAGGCCTTGTGTACTCGGCGCGGTTTCTTTACAGTACGGCCCATTAACCGCGTTGTAGAATAAACGTGTCCGTCAACAACCTGTCATAGTGATTCATACAACACTGACGAACCGTGTCTACACACGGCGAATAAACCGTAGTTTTTTACGGCAGAAAAAACGTGCGTGTAAACCGCGTGTAAACCGTAGTTTTTCCTGCCGTACAGGTTACCGGTAAAGGACCTAACTGTATAAAAATATGAGCACGGGTTTTAGCCTTGAAGTTGGACTGAATATTTTATATATGTGTAGAGTAAATTATAAAAACTAACCATGTAAACCACCTTACAAAAATATTAAAACAAAACACGAGACAGCGTTTAAAATCATGAACGACCTTTTTAAACTGCATCTATTCTTTGTAAACTCCATTTGAAATCCGCATTTATATGAAGTACCTTATAACATTGTTCTGCAATACGAGTAGTAGGTACTAACTTTAATATGATCGCACTATACAGCAGCTAGCTATATAGCAGCTTTCTATACAGCTGGAAATACTTGCAGGAGAATGTGGAACTATTGCGAGACAAGTGATGATATCGTTTTTCTTTGAACGTAGGTATTACATAACGTGGGATTTTGAAAGTCTTTGAATTGTATTCTATGCGGCCTTTGTTGGTGTTTATTATGTACCGCAGCTTTCTTAAATTGGGTTGCGGAATGTAAAGAAGTGCTTTTATTTGATTTTTTGACATTTTTTGTTTACCCTAGAAGGACATAATATGACTTTATTGGTGATGTTCATCAGAAAGGTCACGTGCGTAGTGCTCGCAACCGGGATGCGTGTATGACCACATGCAAAAGGAGTATGTGAGGTTCGCAGCCGGTAGCGTTTTCTAATTTCTGCCTACTTCCATGGGGAAAAAAGCGTGAATAATTTTATCTAATTACTGGCACAAATAATGCTTCTCTTTGTCTAGTAGCGGTTCGGTTAACGGGTACGACGTAGCTACGAGCAAGTGTACCTGTTGTAGTACTGACATTAGCTACCGTTTTTAGCTGTTAAAATATTTTAATATTATATTCTTTAAATTATTAAGATAAGGTACAAACAACGTATTAATTTCAGAACCTTTCATCTGGACGAAAGGTCCTGGAAGTGAACTGAAACTGGTTTCCAAACCATAAACATTTATCTGACATTACAAGCAAACATTATAGTTATGTAAATTTTATGTCGGACCTAATTACCTTCCTATTTACTTTCGAATAGTTTAATAGCTATTTATAGAATGTTATAATAATAACGAAACATTCAAATTGACAATATTGTAATTATTAAACGTATTTGCACGACGCCAGAATTGTACTAAATGCTACCACCGTAATTGTAATAATTGCCAGTTATGGTTAAACACTCCGAAATATGTTTTGGTTGAATGCTAACAACTCATTGAACCATCACGGTTAACATAGCTTCACTCAGTATACATAATTTATTTCACGTAAATTAGATAATTATTTATGACAAATTGTAGTTTTTATGTCTGACAAGTTGTTTCCAACGCAACTTGCCTGTCATAACATGCTGCACTCCCCAAAGGGTTAGGCAGAGGTGTACAGTCACCAAAGGAGATAAGTAATTGGTTACTTATCACAGACACAGGAGATAAGTAACTAGTTACTTATCACAGACACACAGGAGATAAGTAACTGGTTACTTATCACAGACACACAGGAGATAAGTAACTGGTTACTTATCACAGACACACAGGAGATAAGTAACTGGTTACTTATCACAGACACAACCAACACACAATAAGAAACCGATGGATGTTTTCAAATGAAATTTAATTTGATAAATAAACTGTTTGTTTTCTATTAATTTAATTAAATTTCACTCGAAAACATGCATCGGTTTCTTACTAAACTTCAACTATATCCGACGACCTTGGTTACTTATCTCCTTTGGTGACCGTACCTATAGTAAACCCATATTCCGCCAGTTATGTTTAAGTCCCATTTAAAGGGGTGAGCCTATTGCCATCAACTGGGTACAGATCCAGACTCCGGGCTACTACTGATCAATTCCGGATGGAAAAACCCAATAACACTTTTCTCGAGCCGGGAATCGAGCCCAGGACCGCAAGCTCAGCGCGACTACTTTTAATTTTCTCGAGCCGGGAATCGAGCCCAGGACCGCAAGCTCAGCGCGACTACTTTTAATTTTTCCATATTAGAATAGAATAGAACATTCATTATTATGTACAGTCACGAGCAAAAGTATGTAAACACTCGGCTTTATTCAAAAGCGATTTACTCCTTTATTTTTTAATGAAATTTTATGTTGTTACGAACATAGCATTTTCGAACCCATAGGTGTATGTAATGTGTCGTATTTCAACGTTGCATTCGTTATTTCACGAAAAAATCGCAATTGAAAGTTGCCAAGTGTTGACATATTGGTGCTTGTGACTGTACACCATATAAATTGCAGATGTAAATGTAGAAATATTACAAAGGGTGATACAATTGGCGGCCTTATTGCTAAAAGCGATCTTTTAAAGACAACTTTTGGATGGATTATAGAAGGAAAGAAGAGACAATGCAGCAGGATATATTCTTAGTAAGTATATAATTATTTACTTGATCGTATTGCTTGGTTTAGAGAATAACTTATTTTCTGGCATCCTAATTATCATCATTATCCTTCTGCCCATAACCCAGTTTAGTCGTGGTCGGCGCAATATGTCTATTACTTCCATTCTTCTATTAGTCGTCATCTCGACAGTCACCCCCTTTCGAACCATATCATCTTTCACACAGTCCATCCACCCTTTCTTTGGTCTTCCAATATTTTATTCCACTAATATAAAATACTCTATTGAATACTAACGAATAATGCTTTCATAAGCAATATGGTGCATTTTTAACATGCACTTTCCAATCGAGTGGCCGCATCAGAGATGCTCTCATAATAAAAGTTTTTACTACCCTCTCTCACAGTAATATTATCATGAACTTTATGTAAACGGCATAAGGTTGTGAGAATGTGTGAGTGGAGCTGCGGAGGTAGATGTTTTAGCTCGAGGCTTTTCTGACTGTGTCAATAGCAAGTTTATATATCCTGGACTCATTTATTTATTTTATTATTTATGTACACACAGTAAAATACAAATTGATATGACATAATTATAATATGAGTACAAAGGTACTGCTTATTTCTTAAGAAATTACTTACTTAATAGTGTGTGAGAACAAGAAGAGTAAAATATGAATGTGTGAAGTCTAAAACAAAAATATTAAATATACCTACACATATAGCGCAAAAAAAAAAAACTTAATTAAATACATAATACAAAAATATATAACACATATATATATATATATATACAAATACTCACAGTATAGAGGAAAGGTAATGCTCTTTTTATCGACGTTTAAATAGAGAAATAGTTCTTAAATCACAAAAGCTAGGCGGAAGTGAGTTCCACAATCTTACAGCATGGACAGAGAAGGAATAAGAATAGTAGCTCGTTTTATGAGGATGAGATTTAAGGATGGATCTTAGGTGTGATCTACACGGTGCGGCGCTAGAGCGAGCGTAAGAAAAACGCTCACGCAGGTAGGAAGGATAAGACGGGTTATGTAAGATGTTGAAGAGTAGACATAAAACCCGACTGTTCCTGCGAAGGCGGATTGGGAGCCACTTGAGTTCCTTGCGAAGGTGTGAAACATGATCATACTTTCGAAGACCGAAAACAAAGCGAATGCACAGGTTTTGCAAGCGCTCAAGCTTGTTTTATAGCTCCTCAGTAGCATCCAGGTAGCAGGCGTCGGCATAATCTATAATCGGCTGAATAAGTGTTTGTGCCAAAGAAATTTTAGTCTTCAAGGGCAGAAGACCCTGAAGGCATTTCAGTGAATGAAAGGAAAAAATGTACCTTTCGGCTAACCTCATTGACCTGAGCACGCCACGAAAGATTGGAGTCAATAACTACACCCAGATCATTAGCGGTTTCAGTATAGTCAATGCGAACGCCATCGAGATATAAAGGCATGAGAGATGTAACATCAGCCACATTGCGAACGAATCTGCTGCCGATGATCATGGCCTGGGATTTAGTAGGGTTAATTTGCAAACCAAATGACTTAGCCCAAGCGCTGACGCAAGCCTGGTCATGATTCATTGCAGCGATTGCAGAACCCGCGTTAGCTACAGTAAAATCTCGATAAAGCTGCAAGTCATCTGCGTAGAGATGGAAATTAGAGGAGATTACTCTGGTAACAGAGTTTATGAAAATTGAAAAAAGAAGAGGAGAGAGAACGCTACCCTGAGGAACACCCTCAGTGAGACTACACCAATCAGAGAAGGACTCCTCCAGACGAACACACTGAGAGCGTCCCCGAAGATAAGAACTGAACCAGGCTAAAGTGGAAGAAGAGAAATTGATAGATTTGAGGAAACCTAGTAAAATGTCGAAATCCACTGAGTTGAAAGCGCTACTAAAGTCGAGCAATACTAGAACAGTAAGTAACTTATTCTCCATTGCCCAGCGGATGTCGTCAGTCACCTTCAAGAGCGCGGTTACAGTACTATGACCTGAGCGAAAACCGGATTGAAAAGGGGATATTATCGAGTTTGACGCCAAGAAAAATGATAATTATCTATGAACTATGTGCTCAAAAACTTTAGAGAGAAATGGGAGGATAGAAATAGGTCTAAAGTGGGTTAATAAAGTAGGATTGTTAGTTACTAGTTAGTTAGTTAGTTACTCATGCACAGTTTCTATGTATTTATTTTTAGGTAAATAGTGAACCCAGTGACTGGGTTGTGGAGGTCTGATAGGCAGTCGCTCCATGTAAAATAATGGTAGTGACCTGCATCCGGTTAGACTGGAAGCCGACCCCAACATAGTTGGGGAAAGGCTAGGCAGATGATGGTAATTAGTGAAACATAATCATTTATGTGCTGTTTCTATTTTCATAATTTCTTTACTATTTCCACTATGTAGGTACTAAATTAAAAGACTAACTATATAAATAAATAAAAAACAAAATGCTCAGTTTCTTAGTTTTTTGTGTGCTGGACCTTGGAGGTTGTCGGCTGCTTACCCGGGCTATCCTGTGGATGCTTTAAGCGGCTGAATACCGTAATTACATAAACAATTAAAAGCCACTGTATCTCGCGTGGATCCACGTTCCGAAGGGTTAATAAATTAAGGTCTCCAGCTAGGACATAACACTTATAAACTTAGCGACTGCACGCTAAGGGCACCCTTTGTATACGGTGGAGGTCTGCCCCGCTTGGGCAGAGCACCGCCGTGTCCTCGTAGAGGCGATCGGCAGCGGCGGCGACCTCTCGCGCTCGGCCCTGGTGCAAGCCATGGTCCGGGGCGAGAGGGAGTGGGAGGCGGTCACCTCCTTCTGCGAAGCAGTCATGCTAGCGAAGGAGGTGGCGGGATGGGCGAGGGAGAGATCCTCACGCCTCAGCCGCCGAGGGAGACGCTCCGGGCGTCGGGAGCCGCGTGACGACTCCCGGCCACCGTAGGTGCGGGCCTGCGGGCGGAGAGCAATGGGTAGCTCTCCGTCCGATCAGGACCAGGCCCGTGCCGGACGGCGCGTATGTGTTCCACGTGCGCCTCAAAGAGATGTCAGCGTAGATGACGGGGCCCGACAGGGCCGAAGCCTGCCGGGGTAGCGGGATCGTCCGAAAGGGTTACCGCTGCCCTGGTACATAAAGGGCTAAGGAAGGAACACGGGTGGGTTTTAGTCAGTAAGAGTCTGACACTCCCTTCTGCTCCACCCAGAGCGGGAGGGGTCATTTGATGATTTCCCATCCTGAAAAAAAAAAAAAAAATTATTAATAACCGGAATGTATCTATTTGTCAGTGCTATAAATTGCTTTGATATTTTTAACATGTCGCGTATTTGGACACTAATAATATAATAATAATAAACTTATAATAAGAACTTAGCTTTAAACTAGCTATATGTCGGAGAAGGTATGTCTGTCTCTCGTTAACATCAGGCATATTTTAATTACTGTGGGCATACTATGGGTAGTGTTAGTTATAGCGCAATAGAAAAACGGTTTGCAGTTCAAATCAGATTATAATTTACGAACAAGTTAGTCACACTATTAGCGAATTACACACTGTAGGTACACGACTCAACTCTACGGAACGCGAGACAGTTTCTAAGCACATGTTGTTCGTACGATGTCCAATTTTTCGATGTTCCCGAGAGCTCTGCTCATACCGCTTTTGTAGCTGTAGCTCTCGTCCCCCCACGAACTCAGGCTAGACTCTGTCGAGCGTCACGAGATGGCGCTGGCGTTCCGAATAAACGAATAACTCCGACATATAAACTTGTCGAATCAATAGCTGGCTATAAATAGAGGTCAGAGGATCAATACGAGGATATTCTGAGAAATTTAAAAATCGTGCAAAGTCGTTGAGTGTCGCTACATGACTTGGATTCGTTCTTGGTACACTGTTATTGTTATAACGTATACAAAATCTGCTGGATGGAGGACAATTATTCATTAGGAACTAAGCCAAAAGCACTATTAATAAATAAACCTCAAACAGTTCTGGGTCAAGCTCACACTCGTACCCACATAAGCTGTCTTTGTAATATTGTAACAATGTGTCTGATATTTATGTGTACAGTCTTTTTGAAAATATAAGCTCTCATTACTCACAACCTTTAAATTACTGTCACGTTTAAAAAAAAAATTATACCTTTTCTTCTGGCCGCGACTTCGTCCTTGTCCCCCGACCTACCGCGTCGCATTGCATCGCGTGCCCGCGCAATTACTTCGTTTTAGCTTAGCGTCCTTTCTGACTTTTTAATTTTTGCTTGCCTCCTAAGGGTCCTAGCGTGATGTTAAATATATTTTTGTAAATCCGACCGGTGGTTCCAGAGATTACCGCGTTCAAAAACACAAAAAACAAATATACCTACTCTTCAGCTTTGCACAGTATAATATGTACCTATATACTTATATAGCTTTGTATAGATAGATAGATTATTAGTACACATCATTCCCCACACAATGAAATCGACCCATCTCTCGTACAATCACAGCCCAGTATCCATTGATCCATAGAACATCTGCATCAGTGTGACGTACTCGTACTTAATCAGGCGCTCTGCAAACCAACCGTCTTTGATCCCGGTTTATTGCTCACGCCAGTCGCTTGTCACTGGCGTTGTTTCTACTAGGCGAGTTAAGTGGTAGAGTAGAGTCAGCTAGACTGCAGAACATAAAAACAATAAGAGAGAATAATGTTTCGATGAGAGCAACAGCGGCTCAGTGGCAACGTCGCAGGCAAAGGTCGTTGGTTCGAACTCAGGCAGGCGCTTTACTCTGGGTAAATAATTTCATCACCACTGCTCTCAAAAGTCAAAACGGTGAAGGAAAACTTCGTGAGGAAACCGGCATGTCATAGAACCAAAAATTCGAAGACATGTGACATCTACCAACCCGCATTGGGCCCGCGTGGTTGATTATATCCCACTCCCTATCCAAGAGAGGATGCCTGTGTCCCAGCAGTGGGAACATTATAAGCTGATTATGTAATGTTTCGGTCGATATTATATTGGTTGTACGAGCATGTGATCGGTAAGTTTGAATTGCAGACACAAACAACAAGCTCTGAAATACATACGAGTATGTGCAGCAACATTAAGGTGATTGAAAATAGGCGAGTTAATACGCATACAACATCTAATGGAAAAATGAATAACAGTTTGCAGTTGCCTCTGTCGTCGACGCGTGTCGCTCGTGTGCACACTAACATTCCACCGCGGTGGTACGCGCCACAGCAGCCGCCCGAAGGTGCGTCCACACCTGGCGAATGCGCCGCTCGCGAGCCGATTGCGAACTGCGCGATTTGATTTTTCTTAAATGGAAAACATAAAATATCGCGTTATTTACGAATGCGAGTTTCACCGTGGCACCAGCGCTGCAGAAACAGCTCGGAGGATTAATGATAATTATGTATGGGGAAGCTACTATAAAAGAAAACACGGTACTTCTTTGGTTCCAACGTTTTCATTCTGGAAATTTTGACCTACAGAACAAACCCCGTGGATGACCAGAGACCCCAGTTGACAATAAAAAATTAAAGTGACCGTGGAAGCGGATCCATCGTAAACCACGTCAGAGTTAGCGGCAGGCTTCGGTGTGAGTGATAAAAGAATTTAAATTCATTTGAAACAAATTGGAAAAGTGATAAAGCTCGAATAATCCTACGTGGATGAAGTTTGATTTCAAAAGAAGGATTTGAGGGTATAAAAAGTTGTGTTATCTGTGCGCACAGCGGTCACAGATAAGAAACATAAGTTAAGTAACTTGGGTTGGATGAAGGTACTTTGGAACACATCTATTTTAATTGCTCCAATATTAACCCAGCTCATGACTTGTATAGTGTGCACTTTTGCGTCGAGTAATTACCAGGTACTTGCTAAAATAAAAAATGGTCTACAGATCTAAAGTCTACAAGGCCTACAGAATTCTCACATTTACAAAATATAGAAGAATCCATCAAAAGGACAGACAAAATATAAAAATCTATTAAAACCAAGTAACATGACTGCCATTACAACCACTAATAAAGAGTTGAAACAAAACATCATAATTATTCAAAAAAATTGCTTCGCCGTGGTATACATCCCACGGTATTGCCCCGACCTTGCACATTGCTTCGTGTTGCTTATTGATGTAAAATATTCATCTTCGCAGCACGTAGCCACGTACTGTAATCTTTGAGAACACTTCCAAGTGTCCAACCTTGATTATTTTCTTGTTTACAATTCTTACAATCTTCCGCAAGTTATTTTCAGTGAAAATAGTATAAGAGAAAGAAGGGTTTATAATGTTGAAGTTCCTTTACGTGGGATTGCTTATGTTTTACATGTTTTGAATAAATAATGTTGTGGTAGTCACAAGTAGCGACCTACCAACGTGAACGTTGTCAAGTTAATATAACACACTCTGAAAACACAAAACCTTGACTGTCTAAAATTACTCACTCGCTAGATTTTGATCAAGCGTGATGATCAATGCTCCTTGATTTTATTCTGCAGGGAATAAATGAAACAGTTTAGAACTGACTCTTCCCATAAAGTTGACGAAGCCTGCTATGAATCTTTTCTAGCTCTGCTTGCAGATGATGCAAAAACCACTTTGCACTGTCCATGCTAATCGTGAAACTTCTGCGGTTTGCTTTTACAGTAAATATAACATCATCATCTACATCCCGACTTCACCCACTGTTGTCCACGCTCCATCCTCATCCAGGTGTGCCAGCCTCATCCAGGTTATAATTAGATAGATAGATAGATAAAACTTTTATTCAGTGCAACAAAAGACACAAAATAAGTAATAAAAAAAACATCAAAAAAAGGTGAAACATAAAAAAAAAAAACAAAGATTAAAAAGCTAAATTGACCCATAGACACCTCGTACAAGTAATTAATTACAATTAATTTATTCATACAACCATTGATCCATTACATTACATTTATATTGTTAGTATGAACTTAAAAACTATGTTAGTACCTAATAACTAAGAGAGACTTAGTCTTCTGGGTGAGGCTCCACACCATTGAGTGGTCTAGTTTACTGCTTATTACATCCAGGATGCTATTACTGCTCCCATGCAATCTGCTCAGCAGTGAGGCTGTCTGTTTGCGCCAGGTGGCATCAAAACCATCTGTGCGGGACTCAGCGAACATTGTTGACGCACTGCAGAAGCGTGGCAGACGCAACAGCGCCCCGAAGACATTGTTAAACTGGATGTGTAGAGATATAAGCCCTTTGGGTATATCTGAACCACAGGCTCGCTGAGTACAGAGATGTGCAATACGCTTTGAATAAATTTGTTAAATGTAATATTCTAATTTTGAATTTAGCGCCTATTTATGTTGCTTACGCGCTCTATGATATCTCTTTCTCTCTCTCTATTCCATGACATTAAGCGATCGTGTAGCGAGCGTGTATTACTGTACTCATTTATTGCTAGTTTTATAATAAATAGTTATTAAAACCTGAGCTAAGTCGTTTACTTCAACAGGTTATGGGCCCGGAAAGCTCAGAAATAAAGACAGTGCAAAATAAAATCAGTGATCAAAGACATTGAAACGAGTTTCGTGTGAACGTATTTTCTTGTTAGACTTTTGCGAAGTATTTACGCATTTGAACTGAGTTATCTTGTTGAAAATGGCATCAAATAATACTCCCGCGTTCATCGAAAAGCTGTCTGGCCGTGAAAATTACGCAACCTGGCGTTTTGCAATGCAAACATACTTGCAACATGAGGAACTCTGGGATTGCATAGAAGATAACTCAGAAAGTATAGATAAGAAACGGGACACTAAAGCTAAGGCAAAGATAATACTCTCAGTCAATCCAACAAATTATGTGAACATTCAAGAGGCTCGCACTGCCAAAGAAGTATGAGAGAAATTGTCGTCAGCGTTCGACGACTCTGGGGTGACACGGCTAGTTGGTCTACTGCGTGATCTATGTAATACATCGCTAAGTGAATGTCAAAATGTAGAGGAGTATGTAAGCAAAATAATGGGTACCGCTCATAAGCTCAGAAACATAGGCTTTAAGGTTGACGACGAATGGCTGGGAACACTACTACTCTCTGGCCTTCCTGATACATAATTATCAGCATATGAGAATAGCCATTGAGAGCTCCGGAATGAAAATTATTTCAGATTCTGTTAAGGCAAAGTTACTACAAGATGTAAGACTGTCTGAAAATGACTCCAAGGCATTTGCAGTAAACAAAAAGTCTCAGAAAAACCATAAGAAGTCATCAAAAGAACCTAGATGCTATACTTGCAATAAATATGGCCATAAAAGTCCAGAATGCAAATCTAAATCTAAAGACACACAAAAACCAAGTAGTTCGTCATATGCTGCTGTATTTGTAGCATCATCCTCACAAAATGATGCCTGTTATGTGGACTCCGGTGCAACCTCGCATATGACCAAACACAACGATTTGCTTCAGAATGAGTCAACCTCTTCCATAAAGAAAATAAGAGTTGCAGACAACAAGGAGTTATCTGTGCAATCCTCAGGGCAAGTAAGTTTGAACACTTATGATAATAAAGGTCATGAGAAAAAGGTTCTGTTTAACAATGTTTAATATGTTCCCGAACTGGCGAATAACCTGCTATCCGTGAGTCAGATTATTCGAAGTGGTGGCCAAGTAAGATTTGATAAAACAGGCTGTGTTATTATGAACAGTAAAACTCAGATAGTAGCAACAGCTAGTATAATCAACAACATGTACCGGCTGAACACTCCTGGAGGAGGTTATGCATGCATGTCTGATGTTGAAGAACAAGATATTTTCCTGTGGCACCAAAGAATGGGACACCTTCATTTTTACAGTTTCAATAAAATGCCTAAAAATGCTGACCATGTAACTTTCTCAGCAAATACAGAAAGTCTGACATGTGCCACATGTAAAGAAGGTAAGCAAACACGGCTACCTTTTGAAAAATGAAGGAAGTAGATCAATGGTTCCTCTTCAAGTGGTACACTCGGATATATGTGGACCTATGGAAACACAAACAATAGGTGGTGCCAAGTATTTCCTGACCTTCACAGACGATTATACCAAGAAGATTTATGTGTATTTTCTTAACAAAAAGCACTCGTAGGAAAATTCAAAGAATTTAAAAATTAAGTAGATAATCAATTGAATAGCCACATAAAGATTCTTAGAACGGATAATGGCCTAGAGTATGTCAATAAGAAATTCTCTGACTACTTAAAAAGTGCTGGTATCATACACCAGACTACCACATCATACACTCCTGAACGAAATGGGACTGCAGAACGAATGAACAGAACCCTCATTGAAAGAGCGAAATGCATATTACTTAATGCAAAACTACCAAAACAATATTCGGCTGATGCAGCACACACAGCTGCCTACATAATTAATCGTTCTCAGACCAAGTCCCTGTCATTCAAGACTCCAGAAGGACTGTGCTCTGGACGGAAACCAAATATAAAACACATGCGCATATTTGGTTGTGAAGCTATGGTACATTTACCACAAGGGAAGCGTAAAAAGCGGGACCCAAAGGCACAGAAAATGATATTCATTGGTGATCACAGTAAAGGCTATAGATTCATAATACCAAACTCTAGAAAAGTGATAAAAAGCAGGGATGCTATATTTTTTTAATCTACTGTCAAAAGAGATTATGTACCTATACAACTGTCAGAAAAGAATCCTGTAACGAAAATTGATGTTTTTTTTTTTAAAAAAAACGTTGCCCCACACCAAGAATTTCTCCTGTATCGTGGGTGCGGTTACAAACATTTAAACTCACATGCACAAACAGCCAGACCCGGAACAACTACTTGTAGGCCATACAAATATTTGTTCCGTGCGGGAATCGAACCCGCGACACGCAGCGCAGCAGTCAATCGCTTAACCACTGCACCAACCGTGCCGTCTAAAAAAAAGTGAAGAAAATAATACCACTAAAATAGATGAAGAACCTTCAACAAGTTCATATGAGACTGTATGTGAAAATAAAACATCATCAGACAGTGAGTGCCCGACATCAGTTTAGATTTTCTTACAGTTAGTAACATTACATTGAGACCTAGAAAGTAGAGAAATGAAGTAAAACTAGATGATTCTGAAGAAAGTACATGCCTGTGTCCAAGTGAAGACTTAAATGTTCCAGTAACATATAAGGAAGCTTTGAACTCAGTTAATAAAGATAAATGGATCAAGTCCATTGATGAGGAACTGGAAGCTCACCAGAAAAATAACACCTGGACATTGGTTGAAAAACCTCTGAATGCAAAGATATTATACCATGTAAATGGGTATTACGAATTAAGGATGAACCAAAGGGTTTAAGGTACAAATCATGACTGTGTGCAAAAGGGTATTGATTACCATGAAACTTATGCTCCGACAGTCAGGTATGATTCGATACGTTTGCTTCTTTCAGTTGCAGCACAAAATCATTTAAAAAGTATTCAACTGGATGTCAAAACAGCATTTCTTTATGGAGAACTTGATGAGACCATATTCATGAAACCACCAAAGGGCCTGCACCATGAAGACAATATGGTATGCAAACTTAATAAATCATTATAATGGTCTAAAGCAGGCTTCACGGTGTTGGAATAGTAAATTTGACTCTGTGCTTAAGAAGTTTGGCTTTGTCAACAGCAAAGCAGACCAATGTGTGTATGTTGGTGAAGTCAATAATAAAGGTCTCTGCACACAGCTTACGGGACGGCGATGCGGCGCTGAGCAGTTGTAATGTACTAGAATTACGGACGACGCCACGCAGAGCCGCCCCACTCGACGCGACGGTAACCATCGCGCCCCGCCGCCGCCGCGCTGAGCGGGAATACAAGTCAGAAGCGGCGGGGCGGGGCGTGGCGGGACCGCGTCTGTACATCGAGCGAACCTGCGGGCCAGCATGTTCGCCCGGACTGATAATGCCCTGCGCTCCGTCTCCATATCTACATCATCTCCAAGATTTTCGGTAACCACATGCCCAAGATACTTGAATTGGTATACTCGATTAAGAGGGATACCATTCAGTAACACTGGTGGAACAACAGTTGGGCAGTTTGTACCTGCTTTGAAGATCATGCACTCTGATTTTTTAACACTGTAACTCAGGCCGTGTGTGTCCGCATACTTTTCACATACGGCAAGTAACTTCCGCAATACACAAATCGAGGGAGCCAGCAGCACCATATCATCGGCTTAGCTAAGATTGTTCACGCGGAAACCATCCACGTAGCACCCTACGGGCATTTGACTGAGTTCCTCGATTAGCGCATTTACATATAAGTTAAAAAGCAAGGGCGAGCTCAACGCCCCCTGCCTCACTCCGCATTCCAGTCTGTATTCACTCGACAGTTCACCCGCCCACTTTACATTATTTTTCTGATTGAGGTACCAATACCTAAAAATGGTTATCTCCGCGAAGGCAACAATGTGGTCTGCTCATCTCGCCGCCGGACGATAGACATCTCGTCTTCCAGTCCTGGGACGCCACTCTGTCACCGCCCTACTCCTCGTGTCATCATTGCGCCTTGCCAGGTGTTCTGCCCAACTCCATTTGAGTTCCGCTAATACGCTTTCCGATATCGAAGACCTTCGTACGTCTTCGTATTTCGCTCCATGGGTCTCTGTACAAATATATACTACAGTTAAAATAAAATAAAAGTTGCAAATAAAACTCGGCTGCGAGGGCACACTACTTCAACAAAGTGCACATAATTTAATCCAACATAACAGATATAAGTTTGAGCCGGCGCAGCTCACGGCGGTATTAATGTGACGCGGTCACTAGCTCTGTGCGACCTACTTACACCTCGCTACCGGTATTAAGCTACGTTTAGAATGAGACACAAAAGGTATACGTTTCAATGTTAACACGTTTGCTGCTGGAGCTAAGACAGGTCCATAATTTTATGAGGCTTTTTCATACACTGGTCTATTCATACCTTACCCATACAGCTGTACGCAAATATGTATAAAAGAAAATGTGCTTGTAGCATAAAGAGTTTGTAAAAATGATGCAACTAATTGGTTCGTCGTACAGTTTATGTACAGAAGCTCCGTGTGTCCATGTACACAGGGTCGTGGGGCTTTTGGGACCGGGACCGCGGTCCCGGATACCACCTATCAAGCTTAATTTTCGAACAGTCATAGTCACTTTTTCTAAAAAAGGGGTGTCACCTAACGATGTTAGGTAAGCGCTATCGGATGGCATCCAAAATGGAGCGAAAAAAGACAAAACCAGGTTTCATTTACAAAAATGCAATATAGCTTTTGATAAAAATAATGTTGCCAATTAAATTAATTTGGTAAGCGCTATCAAATAGAATAAAAAAAATGAAGCGAAATACGCGAAAAGTAGTTTTCATTTTTAAAACTTCTAAGTCGCTTTTGATAAAAATAATAATGCAACAACTTAGTTACTATCGAAAAGTCATAATTATTATGATATGAAAGAGTAATATTTTTTGTATTTATCTGTGGAGGCTTGTAATTAGCAATTTAGTTAAATATTACTGTTATTATAATGTTATCAGTCTGTAAGCCTTCCGAAAATAAAAAAAATAAATAAGTAAATAAAATATTTAAAAAGTCGTTTCTTGCGAAGTTTCGAGCTTACGGCCCCTAAAACCGGGTTACAACCATCTTTGTTTTTTATACAGTGCATAACTGAAAAAAAGAAAATTGTAAAATGTTTCCATATTTCCCCCTACACACCAAGTCCCAAGTACGCTGTGCGTCTGTGACCCACTTGCAGCCATTCGGTGAGAACTAACGATACTCCGTGATTTTGTTTTATGTCATTAAATTCATTTGCGTAATTACATGCTGATAATTATGTAATTATCAGCTTGTTCAGTGGCGCCTAGAAATACATTACACATTTTTGTATATCAAATGACATGTATGTAGCTGAAGGTAAACATGTTTCATGAAAATAATATAATAACATGAAACTAATAATTCAGAGATACAAAATATCACGCCTTGTTATCTCGAAGATTTAGGCAGAGCTGTACCTATAGGACACCCATATTTCGCCAGTTATGTTTAAGTCTCAAATAATAGAAAGCGAGCGCATTGTCATCAACCGGGCACAAATCCAGATACCGGGTTGCTACTGAAAAAATCTAGAAATAAAAACCCAAATCTCTCTGCCCGAGCAGGGAATCGAGCCCGGGGCCTCGTGCTCAGTAGTAACGCATGCGACCACTACACCAACGATACATTGTTCAGAGTTTCCTCATTGTGTTACTTACAGTATCTATACAGCTTGCATGCCGAGGATAGGCTATTTTCCTCAAAAAATTTAATGAGTCCGTCAGTTAGATTATCAAAAAATATTGAACCCGTATATTTTCTTTTGTCAATTATATAAAGAAAAACGATGAAGATATCGCCCGTTAAAATTCCGCGTGACGTCACGTGCTTCCGACACTTTTGCAAGCAAGGGACGTCACGACCCCCGCTCCAAAATTTTGACGCGCTTTATCTTTGTAATTTTTTGGTTGATTGACAAAAGAAAAAATACGTGTCCATTATTTTTCGATAATCTAACTGACGGACTCATTAGATAAATAAAATAATATTTTTTTTACCCAGGCAACTACCCTATTGTAACCAACCTTCCGTGATTGCTTCGTTGGTTGATTGGTTTGATTCCCGAGTTCCGCAAACTGTCATAATTATGATTTTTCCATTAGGATTTTTTTTGTAGCAAGATTTGAGCGAATTGTGTATCTCCTTTTGTTTACACGAATCATACTGTTGTCGTGGGAGAGACACCTATACAAAATAACCACTTTGTAACCCTAACTTATCGACATCGAACACCCTTAAGAACAAGCGTTCCACGCCAAGGATCCGCCTGCCACAGAGCATAAATAATAAAAACGAGAGGAATGGGCCACAAATAGGTTACCTTATTCAATATCCGCTGACCCGCCCGTCCCGCGGTACAGCACTTTATTTCCCTTCCCTAAACCCTTTGAATGAGGATCAAGTTAAGAGAGTAAAGGGAGATGACGTATGCCCCATTTATTTTGCATTGCAAAGTAAACACATTTTGTAAGGGCTTGGCTAAGTAACCACCGCATGAAATGGGGTTAGGATGTATTTTTCACCGTCAATCATTGGGACCGTTCAGGACCTCAATCGAGCCTTCGCGGTTCTAGATGTCATAATAAATGCCTAGGTACCTGAGGGGCAATTCTCGTAATTTTAAGACCGTTCACAGTCTGATCTCAGTCTCAATCTGTCAAAAAATACTTCTAATTTCCCTACATTTTGACAAGTTTTTGACATTTATTTTGTTTGTCGCCGAGATGAGACTGCGACTAGATTTTGAACGTTTAAATAACGAGAATTGGCCTTCTGTTGTCTATTTAGAATGTAGGGCTACTCTAGGAAACCAATCAATTACGAGGCTATAGAAGTGAACCAAGTTTTTTCAAAACAGCAGCCAGGTAATCAATCTGACTAACTTGTCTCAACTCTGTTGGGGTCAGCTTCCAGTCTAATCGGAAAAACAGCAGTCACTGCCTATTACATACTTACACACGTTAAGCCGTTGGTCCCGGCTGTCATTCGTGGACCTTGGAAAGTCTAACAACCAGTATTACCAAGGGGTATCGTATCACCCAATTAATAGGATTAATGGACGACATGGTTGGCGCAGTGGCTGAGCGAATCGACTGCTGCGCTGCATGTCGCGGGTTCGATTCCCGCACGGATCAAATATTTGTATTGCCTACAGGTAGTTGTTCCGGGTCTGGCTGGTGAGTTTATATGTTTGTAAACGTACCCACGATACAGGAGTAATTCCTAGTGTGGGGCAACGTTTTTAAAAAACAAAAAAAAAATAGGTTGTAGAGGTCAGATAGGCAGTCGCTCCATGTAAAATACTGGTATTGAGCTGCATCCGGTTAGACTGATAGCCAACCCCAACACAGTTGGTAAAAGGCAAGGTAGATGATGACTTCCTATTAAATAATTTCAGGTGAGTTGGACCTCGCGTCAGTTCTGTGACTCACCAACAAAATTCAATTGAATAGTAGGCAAAAATTAATCTACCTCCAATGAGACAAATCGTTTCTATGTCAGGTGTCCGACGCTCAGTCCCTTTTACGTACCTTACGCCAAACGAGAGGTGTAAAATAAGAATTTATTATTGGATTCGTGAGCTTTCAGCCACTGACCCCGTTTTATTGGCACGGCCGACTCCCGAACTATTATAGTCCCGGAGATCTTTTATTTTTTACGATACTGACCGAAATGTATGGGGATTTAAGCGGGGATTTTGTTCAGTCAAAGCTTTTATAGTATTAGGTGAATTCGTATTATTTCATTTCTTTATAGCTTAGGATTTGATGTGACGTGAGTCAATTTTATAAACTTGACACTGTTTCTATAATTTTCATGTAAATAAAATAAAAGGTTTTTGTATCTATATGAGAATATTTTTGTAAGTAAACCACTTACGGTACACCTTTATCGCCAACGGATCTTTACAAGACGCGCATGGCGATACCAATGTATGGTAAAAAGTGCACGGTATGTTATCTTGGACCGAAAAAAAGCGTCTTCATACATTTTTACAAGCTTTTTTAACTTGCGATGTATATATGTATGTATGTATGTTCGGGTGGACTCTTGCAACTCAATTTTGTAGCAGATATCTTCAACCGATTGAGCTGAAATTTTGCATGTATTTGTAAATCGGATGACAATTCAAAATTATTATGACATGGAGCAGATTTGATGATGGAGCCGGAAGGTGGCCATAGGAACTCGGTAGTTAAACGACACAACCCCATCGAGTTTGAACTCGTTTGATCCGTCTTGACGAGAACTTTGGTGCTAGATGGTAACCAGGGTCTGATGATGGAGCTTGAATATGGCCATAGGAACTCGGTAATTAAACGACATAACCCCATCGAGTTTGGGCTCGTTTGATTCGTCTTGATGAGTACTTACTTTGGTGCTAGATAGTAACCAGGAACTAAAGATGAACAGGTAGCTTAAGTGCAGTAAACGCATATAACGGAAAACACTGCTACGCGCTACGAACTACGCCGTAGTCAATCTCGCATCAAAAATACTAAAAAGTTAAAAAAAAATACCAGAAAATAAAAACTTTTTAAAAACAAGATTTTATTAGGTATTAATAAAAAGGACTAAAAAGTTCAAAATAATTTAAACCTGATAAGAAATAAATAAAAGCGTGTTACATTGTGTCCTAAATGTTCCATCAAAATGTAACACGCTTTTATTTATTTCTTATCAGGTTTAAATTATTTTGAACTTTTAGTTCTTTTTATTAATAAGTAATAAAAGCTAGTTTTTAAAAAGTTTTTTTTTTACTTCACTGATTCCCCGTGTTATCGTGATACCGTGACGTGGACGTGAACGTACACGACGATGTCGTCACGTTAGAAATTACAAAACTGCACGTTAATATCATATGTACAATACAACTTTTGAAATAAATAAAGCAGTTTATTTTTAGAGATTACTATTACGAAGCTAAATACGAACTCACGACATCTTGCGCTACTCCACGAGTTGAACTATTGTTTACCTCTTGTCCATCTTAACAAAACAGAATGGCCGCGCACCTATTTAAATACATACTAATAATAAAGCTGAAGAGTTTGTTTGTTTGAACGCGATAATCTATAGAACCAACAGTCAGATTTAAAAAAAAAAATTCTGCATATGATAGCCCGATTTTTAAGGAAGGTTATAGGCTATTTAATATCTAAGACCCTAAGGGTCGCAAAACAAGCCGAGCAAAAAAAAAAATCAGAAAGAACGTTAAGCAAAAACGAAGTGACAGTGCAGGCGGGCGATGCAATGCGACGCGGTGGGCCGGGAACAAGACATTTCACGCGGACGAAGTCGCGGGCAGAGACTTGCTTAAAATAAAATAAAACACACATAAGCAAGGCCACAAACAGGACAGCGAAACAATCATTCCACAATATTAATCACAATAACAACAAGGCAGAATAATGATTGATAGTTTATCACGTACAGATTGTCCAATATATCACAAAGGCGTGATAGCGCGCGACGTGACGGTGTAACCCTTGCCTATTGATTTATACTTGTTACGACAGGCCTGGCTTTGACATGTGCTATGTTTTAGAAGGAGCATACAACTATCTATAATAATATATCATCTATTTTGCCTCCGAGAGAATACGTATGATGAGGCACAACCGCTTCCTCATATCGATTATTCTATTTGTTATTCTTAGGGATTTTGTCTCAGTTAATGCTCGATTACTCTTTTAAAAATAATTGGCTTTTATATATAGCCCTCCAGACTCTATTTCGGTCATGGCGGCCAATCTCAACGGAGATTACCTTCGACTCGGGAGGTAAGTAAAGTTATAGTGCACAAATGTGTGCGCAGACACACAATGTTTTTAAATTACAGTAATAATTGGTATGTGAGGACAGGTAGGCCTGTCAACAAGTGCTAGGTAATTAGTAAAATAGAAAATGGTCTACAAATCTGTAGTCTACAAGGCCTACAACGTTCTCACATTCACAAAATATGAAAGAATCTACCTAAAAGATAAATAAAATATTGAAATGTAAAAACCTATTTAAACCATAAGACATGGTTGCCATTACAACCAATAATAAAGAGTTAAAATTAGAATTGAAGCTCAGGCTCGATCCAGGCCATACATTTCTTGGCCCTTACTACTTCTGTGTTCTTATGTCAAATGTGAAAATATGACTAGCTAAATTTTAGCTACTCATATTTTCACAATACATTTGTTACTAAGCTATTTAACAATAAGAACACAAGATATATAGATATACCTATATTTATATAGATATTGGTCCTATCTCCCCTCCCGATACCGCGGTCCCTTAGCTCCGGAGACGACACCCGAGGGTAGCATGGGGTGGTCCATTTGTTACCGGAAACCATACGACTCGGCTATTTGTAACCCCATGGGTACCCAAAACAACGAATGTATCAAACGGGTACGTGTAATAAAAACCAGAATTGTGTACGTTTGTATTTGTTGTGCAACTGTATTTTGGCGTCAGTTACAAAGCTTGGAATGGAAAATTTTTCATTTTTCAAAAGATGAATACAAGTTTTGTTGAAAACATAAAAGACTTACGGAAAAATTTAACGAGCAATTCAAAATTATTACAAACGATTGTCTCGTGTCGGTCCAAACTGTTTACAAAATAATGTATTTAAAAGTATTGTACTTATACTGTATATAGTAGGAAATTATTAGTATTTTAATTTCTTTATAAGACGCCAAGACGAGTCAAAAAAATCAGGCGAGCACTACCTACCTTTTCTCGAACTTGTTCGTCGTATTTTCAACCCCTCTTAGCTTCGGCTTGGATAATGCTCGAGAGCTCAAATTCTCAGGTATTTACAACGGATAAAGCAACATGATTGGTGAATTTGATAGCAGGTTCATTGTGAAATCCTCATAGGATATCAAAATGCAAGCATTACTTTTTATTTTAAGCGCTTCAAAAGACACAAATTCGATACAATGTGCAACTACCCGCGATCTCGAAACATGACATCTCTGTTATGCTAATACAACAAGCATATACAAACACGCCAGCCGTTGCTAAACTACAAAGGCATTTCGTAAATTCGTTTTCACTACGTCATGATACGAAACTGAAGCTTTCGCTTCTAATTCGCATATGGACGTATCATAAAACGAATTTCAGACAAAAATAGAATAACGTAGGTATTCGAAACAAAGAAAATAACGTATTCGAAAAACGGAGCGGTCATAGGTTTGAGTTCTGAAGCGTTGCCAGATAGATGATATTGTTATTGTAGCAATAGCTATCTATATCATCTAGGACATCCCAAACAATAGTTTGTAGCCTGTAAATAATATGTATTGTACCCAATACATACCTACATATTTGCAGGAATCGAAGTTTAAAGGTATTGCAATTGGTAAGGCATAGTTTATAGTACTTACGGCAGAATAATGTCATAAATACATTGAATGCGTTTCCTGAATACGTAGTTTTATCATTGCATTATTATTAATATCAAACAGATTACTTTGGGAGCATTGAACTACGAATATGTCAAGTATTTATTTCAAATAGGCACATGAAAGGCACTTCTCACGAACGGCAAAATTTACAATGAAATAGAATGGATTTTAGTCGCCCCTTCCAAAAGGTAGTTTCGTATGGAGGAGAATGGGCAAGATACTCCACCGTTAGATACTGGTTTAAAATATTTTGTTATACTTTAATTACTTAGCGGAGTCTCCTAATAAAGGCATCTTTTGCTTAAAAGGAGGCTCCAATCTCAAATTTGTTGTACGTTTAAGGTTGTCAAATAAACAATTTTTTTTATTTTTTTTAATATCCTTTATGTGAAGATGTTGCACCTAGAATAAAATTACTCTACCACAATAGGTAAAAGAATTAAAAATGAAGCAATGACAGATAAATGATGGATTTGGGCCAAAGGCTCCATTCGGCAGGAAAATTCTGTAACTTAAACTAAGTACTTACCGCGATAAAAATTTACGAGCATTTGCGTTCTCAACCATATTGGCCGAATGTCATAATTACATCATAGGCAAACGTCGAGTGCTAAACATGGTCTCACAATGACCCGCTGCAGTGAACGGTCCAAGCCGCGGGTCAAAGGAAAATTGCCTTAATTGCTACCATTGGCAGACGACAGATGAACGCAGCTTGTTACCATTAGCAGGCGGGAGGACGGTACCCGTGCCACGGCTCTTAACGTGGAAGTTAGTTGCCTTTTGCAAGTAGGTTTAAGTTTAGTTGTTTTAAGAAATTCACAAGGAACATTTAGTTTAGCCTCACTAAACACCAAAGTAATATACAGTTTGAGTTAGAAATGACAAAATAATCTACAAAATAGTCTTTATTTTAATGCGCACACCGCAGGCTATGTCTTAGGTATTCCAAAGCTTACCATTTCTTAATGATAGTCGTAATTAGAACGTCGGTTTTATTACTATAAAGTTTTTTTCTTTGAATATGGGACATGTTGTCGCTTACAGTAAGTGTTCCTCCAGGGGCAAAGCTGAGAAATATGCATGTTTACTTTTGTAACAGGAAAACACACGGTAACAGCACGGTTTTCGAACTTCCCATTCTTACTACACTTTGGAAAGGGCAACTAGCTACAACTTTCTGTTCAAAAGTAAATAAATAATAAATATTCCACAACTATCACACAACGCCATCTAGTCCCAAGCTAAGCAGAGCTTGTGTTATGGGTACTAGACAACTGATAAACATACTTATATATTTCTAAATACATAAATATTATAGATAAATTACACCCAGACACAGAACAAATGATCGTGCTCATTATACAAACATTTGTCCTGGGTGGGAATCGAACCCACGACCTCCGGCATAGCGGTCAGGGTCACTAACCACTAGACCAACAGGCCTGTCAAAGGCCTGTAAAAGTGCCTGTAAATTATGTAATTGAAATAAATGCTTTGACTTTGAATCTCCTGACAAACTAGTATCCACAAAGACACTCTGAGAGATCTATTACTATATAACAAAGTGCTTTTATGTTATGTCCCACATCAAACTGCGTCATCAAAAAGGAAACACGTAATAGTTACATGAATACATGGTTTCTGGTTGAACACCGCTCGGTGTGCAGTCGCGCGTGTCTTTGACTCGCATTCATATCAATGTGAGCAACTAATCAAATGATTTGATAACACACGAATATCACGCTAAATGTTAAATGTGCTGGTTTAGTAATATTATGAAGGAATCCGTTACGTTACGTCACCAGTTTCTCAAAGGGCTAGATAGATTTATGTACCTAAGTTCTGTTTTTGATGATGATAATGCTGAAAAGTATAGCAACTACATATTTCTTGAACGTTCTTCTCGATAGCAAGTTGAGGCTGATAGAAATGCATGACTTCAAATTAAGTATAAAGTAAGAAAAAGATAGTTATTTCAATTTAAAATATATTAAAAAAATATCAGTGTGTCATCATTTGTGACTTCAAGTGACACCTATGTGAACAGAACCCAGCAATGCATAAATATGTAAGCTGTCACGCCCTTTATGCCTGGAGGCTTTATGTGGGTAATAAGTTTTTATTTACATTTTAATTTTAATTAATTATTTTTTAGCTTGAGCTTGTTAATTACTGAACATAGGTTCCTAGTATTGTATACAATTAACTATTTTCTAACTGAACATACAGCTGTGCTGCTGGGGAGTTTGTTGCGCCACATCTTCCCAGCGATAGCACTAGGAAGTGGTGAAGGGCGGGCGTTTTTGGGGGATTGTCTTTTGTAATTTTGACTTCGAAAAGTGCTGATTCTCAGCCTAATTTGAATAAATGACTTTTGATTTTCAGTGTTTATTAAATAAAAATAAAATTAGTTTACAGTAAATTATGATTTAAAATGCAAGTTTCCAAGTACTTATTAAAATAATGTAATCACGATGACAATAGATTCGCTGTTCGCAGTGAAGCCTTTATTACCATAAAAATCAACTAATTAGCAGCATTTCATTTGGAACTATTGTGTTGAATTGAATTCGATTTCTAACTAGATTAAGCTTCGAAAAGCAAATTGCTCTGAATAGCACTAATTCGATAAACGACAGGGAAATTTATTTCAAGGAAAATTGAAAAGGTCACCGAGTCGTAATCAAAAGCAAATAATTTTTGGAATTAGGGATTTATTATTTATTTTACGCGCAGTGGTGGCCCAGCGGTAACGTTGACGACGTACTAGTCCCATGTCTTGGGTTCGAGTTCAAACCCAGACAGGCGTTTTACTTTGTGTAAATCATTTCATCACCACTCTGCCCTCAACACGGTGAAGGAAAACATCGTGAGGAAACTGGCATGTCCTAAAACAAAAAATTTCGAAGATATGTGACTTTTATCAACCCGCACTGGGCGCGCGTGGTGGATTATGGCCCACTCCCTCTGACAGAGAGGAGGCCTGTGTCCCAGCAGTGGGCATATTAAAGGCTAATTATGTTATGCTATGCTTATTTATTTATTATATATTATTTATTATTTATTTATTATATGCTGATTTATTTATTATATTTATATATTTATTTTTTACATTGAAACATCTCGTAATATTTGTGTAAAATAAACAATAAGTATTTAATTCTCAATTAGCTAAATAAATATATATATTATTTTCTATATAACACGCGTGGGTGTTAAGCCTCAATAATATAGACCCTGCTAAACCTACCTCTCTTGTTCAATTAGGCATTTATTTTCCCTACGTTTTAGATGACATTTGTAGCTACAAGTGTTTTTTGGAGCTGTACATTATACATTCGGCTTAGCTTTCGAAAATAAAAACGGGAATACCCACACAGAAAGCATGTCATTTTGTGTTCTATTTCCTTTCGAAAAAAAATTGTAGGTACATTCGCCGTCACGTAACTTGACAAGAGTCGTTAGATGCGTTTTTCCTTTATTTAAAAATAATTTTTGGCAATAACCATAGAATAGCGACAAGCAATAAAAGTGACCATTTTTTGTTACACTAAGTGTACATGCGCTAACTTACCCTACTACGTCAAAACCATGCCAAGTTAGTGAGTGCGACTTTACCTACTTTCAGTTAAAAGAAAACGAGTTCCTCGTGTTAATTTAACAAACTGCAACCCTTCTTCAAAAAACATGTTTAGCATTTAGTTTCCGGAGTTCCCTCGGGCGGGCCTCGTCGCCATACATAAATAAAGACTGTCCGGTCTGCACACGGCGCGACCTGTCGGCACATCAACGCCAATTAAACCGTCCCTTGTTTCACCCTCAAGTTGCCAAGTCCAAATTAAATCTAGCTTCACCCCGTGGACATCCCCAAACTTTGGCAATTATAAAAGTTTAAAGTGTTTTTTTGTCCGTCTCTTGAAGAAACAGGGTGACTCTTTATCGTTATAATACAGAAGGACGCTTAATCTGGAGTCATAGCTCAGAAGGGATGCTGGGAATGGACGTTATATATCACCTACTTGCAGAGGGTTGAGAAAAAATTCTAGTCGTGAATCATCTGAGTTTCGTAACGCTTCGTTTTATTTTTGTTCGAGTTTGTGGGGCGTGCAAACAGACATTGTTACCATAGTTACGAGTCTATTCAAGACGTCGAACGTATGTAATTTTACGCCTGTGTTATCAAGAGAGTAAACATCATCTTATTGCTCTTCAGCACGTTGTGATGCAATGTGACTTTTATTTTAGGTCCCTAATCGTTTTTTGGAACGAACTTCTTTAACGTGGCTTACGGTAGGAGTAAGCTGGTAGACATCATCACGTAACGAAAAAGCGTTATTATGCAACTTTTGGAAGATAGTTTTCATGGTTTCCGAGGGTGTTAAAACCGATAGTGAGTTCAAAATGAAAATCTAAGATGGCGACAACTTCATGAGAGCTTCTAAAAACTTATACTAGATGGCCTTGTATTAAAAACGCCTATTAAATACACACTATCTCTCTCTATGTGTGTCCCTTTCTATTATCTAGACGAGTGTGTTTGCGTGGGAGTTTCGCGTAAGAAACTTCGTTCCTGACGGGGGTTCCCCGACCGCACACTTTTTTTTTTTTTACTTTTGTGAATACTACTTAACGTTAAGTGGAGATACTTGTTAGGGGTTCGGTCCATTTTCGATATCATACATTTTTTAGCGAACTGAAATATACATATATGAGATCGAACCCTACGCGAACTTTCGTCGTGAACCCATTCCTATTATACGCATATTTAGCTTAGTCGGTGAGGCTAAAAGCTTGGTAAATGGTAAAAAAAAACCCTTTATATTTCCTTCGCCATAACATACGTACGTAAACAACCCACCTTTTCATGAACGCTTTTTCTGAATGTAATACATACGTTTTCAGCCAGCTCTGTCCGTGTATTCATGTTTTTAGGAATGCTATGCGTAGGCAGCTAATTAGTTGGCAAGTACAGCGGGCGAGTGGACGGTGCCAGTTGCCGGGGATGGTGCAGAAGGTGAACTGAAATGAAAATCAGATTGTTCATACATTCAAAATCTTTGTTAGTTAGTTCTCACAAGTAGTTTTCCGGTAGAATGGTTTTATTATTTTTACCAGAATGATGTTACTCTAATTGTATTGGACTGTACCTATTTAACCAGGTACTATATTCTTAACATGCACGCCGAACTCCAGACACATTGTGACTAAATTATTATTAATATTAAATTCCCATTCCTTTTCTATCTGTTTATATACATATTAGACAAAATAAACTTCACATGCCATACCACAGGCTAAATAGAATATAAGACCGAATAATGTAACATGAGAAACCATCGATTGTACATAATTACTTTAATTAAATGTGAATAAATGAATTTGAATTTGAATTATACGAGAATTATCAAGCACAGGTAAATATCATACTTATTATTCACTCAGCTTAGGTACTTACGCGGCAGAGTCGAGAAGAGAGTTCGTAATAGATAATTCTCTCTTTACTGCGATCAAGGAATATCAATCTTTAACTTTCTAACCAATAACTTTAAACCCAAGTAGTTACCTTCGAACTCAAACTATACGAATGCAAATTGAATCCGTTGCAACTATTCGATAGCTTGAAGTATACAAGTACAAACTGAACTCGAACCCGTTGCTACATATCTTACACAAAGTTCGAATAAATTCTATCTTTCCAACAAACCTGAAGAGTCTACAAGTTCGGAACTAGCTGGGTCTACGACGCGATGAATTTTATGATACACAAATAAGTCTGGAAGGTTTGTATAAAAATATCACCTACTGCCACGATAGTTTGTAAATACCTTTAGCACAGGGAAGGTTTAGACAAGCGTTGGTAATGGCAATCATGTCGTTGCGAGGCCATGAAAAGCAAACTGCTGCATATTCGTCTATGGCTTGACAATCTTCTTGTAGCATCCCACAGACAGACATAATACAAACAAATGGTACAGATTTTATTTTTAATTAATTTTACTTAATTTATTATCTTATTTTAATTAATTTATTTTACAGTTTTTTTTTTTAAATAATTTTTCCGAGAGTCTGACTTTTCATGACCACGACTGCTTGGCGATTGTTTCCACACGGTGTGTTTCTGAAAGTACCAGTATGTACAGAGTGCTACAAGGATCTTTTGGTGCCTTATGATTTAGACAGGAAGGCGTTGTTGACAATTTCAATTGTAACAAAAAAAAACAAGATGGCGGCGTTAGTTCCAATTTTGGCCACGCGCCATGAGATCCTTGTACTAACATTAATGATACTGAAAAAGTTTTGAAATATTATAATGTATGAACCTAATCTTCTAACTTTGCCTGTGTAATGGCGTCGCCCGCGGAGGCGCACAGCCGCAGCGCTGCGGTTGTTTTCATACAACAAACAGCGACCAACGCGCTGGATACAGCGCTGCAGCGCTGTTTGTTAACCAACAACCATTGAACACCCCTGTGATTGTCCCGACATCAAAAATTTTAACAGTGCTTGTAATTTCTGTGGCTATTCACACTGTTTATGAGAACTATTTTGATGGATATCTATGGTTTTGATTGACAGACAACTATAACAGTCTCCTTTAAACAATAAATAATGAAATATTGCTCATGTGCAAGCTTCAAGCCTGGCAAGTAGTGTTTCAAAATAAATGTTATTAGATTTTTCTGAAATGATTTTCAGAACATCAGGTTCAGTTGAAAACCAGCGTCAGCCACTAGTTGTCTGGCATTTTTCCTGAACTGGGCCTTTTTGGTGTAGCCGTGAGGCACACTTACCTGCTAACTTCTTACATCGGCCTTTATACTTTATTTATACTTTCTATTGTTTATGGTTACTTTGTTTTTTGTTTGTTGCTATCTGATGTATGTATCTGATGTATGTATCTGATGTATGTATCTGATGTATGTATCTGATGTATGTATCTGGTCTATATATCTGATGTATGTATCTGATGTATGTATCTGATGTATGTATCTGGTCTATATATCTGATGTATGTATCTGATGTATGTATCTGATGTATGTATCTGGTCTATGTATCAGATGTATGTATCTGATGAATGTATCTGGTCTATGTATCTCATGTATGTATCTGGTGTATATATCTGATGTATGTATCTGATGTATGTATCTGGTGTATGTATCTGATGTATGTATCTGGTGTATGGTGTTTACTTCAGTCTGTGCTAAATAAATGTATTTTCTTTCTTTAGAACTAGAATTAATTTGAAATTGTATCTGGAAAAGGTTAATGTTATCATTCGTGGAACTAGAGCGAACCTAACTTCTCCAAAGGACAAGGTCTTATGTTATTCGACAGACAGGTTGGTTAACAAGGCTATCTGCATATCAAATGATGTTGTTCAAGGGAGACGGTCAACCTTTGTCGTTCGACCAACCGAAGACGAAGTTCCAAAGTAAATATCTCATGTGTCTGTAATTCTACCTTTACTATAATATTTAAGTCGTTGCCCAGCAATGTTGTTCGGTGGCAGAAGTACCTAGCTTAGGTACTGTGAGAGCTTTACGAGCTCGCAGTACCGGGACGAGTAAATTAAAACACACTTTGTCATAATATTATTTCCTCAATAATTATTCCTAGAAGATGCATTTACGCTTTTTTTACATTTTTATTCTTGTCACTTGGCTTGTCAGCAACATCTTACCGTCGTTTTTCCTATTATTTTTATAAATCAATTTTTGTCTCAAACTACTGGGCCCGCGTGGGGGATTACGGCCCACTCCCTCTCACTGAGAGGAGACCTGTGTCCCAGCAGAGGGGAAATTATGCTATGTCTCGTATTTGTGCCATCTACTTTTCAAAGTATTCAGAAAGATTGCATTTAAGCACCAAGTAGGCTACAATCTGTACAGTACTACAAGGAACACTTATTAAGATAGGTGCGTAAGGTCAATGATGTATTTATATATCAAGCTATTAAGTGCATCAAAAAGCACATGTTTCCATCCCTGTATGCAAACGGAACAACTAATACGTTGAACACGTATGCTCTGATTGTTCGCTGAACCAACATTGCTGCCAGTCCGCAGTGATTGCACTGATTGCAAAAATCGAGAATTCAAGCCAGCTATGTTCTTCTAAAGCTATTCGGTTCATCATTTTATCAAAGTGACAACTTTATTTCGTACATCTTGAATTTTAGGGCCAATGTGAATATTTTTGTAAGATATGAAACTGGAGTCTCAAACACAACCCAGGTTATAGTTGCGACAAAAAGACTTTGAGAGCATCCAGTCCAAGTGTGGTCTGTGAAGCGTGACCTAGGTCGACATCATCATACTCCTGCCCTTTTCCCGATTTGTTTGTGGTCGGCGGAACATGCCTTTTTCTTTCATCCTTATCTCTTAGGCGTAATTTCGGTAGTCACCCCCTTTCTAGCTATGTCATCATTCACACAGTCCATCCATCGTTTGTTTGATCTTCCTCTACTCTTACAACATATAGCCACCATGCCTAAGTGTCGTTTGAGAAATCGGCAAATAGAGATTAAAGTCATAACCACCTTTATTGGCTCACTTTCCTCTTAGCACAGCCATCGAAGCTTCATTATTTCAAATACTTTTTGTTTACCTTGAAGAAAGGGGCATGCTTCCAGCTATTTGTTTTCCTGTAATTATAGATCTCATTTAGTTCTCTACACGAGTAAATGGAATTGGATCTAATTCTGCGCAGTTAGGATTATTTGCTTTATAAATCAGTTGTTTATTAAATAAAAAGAAAATAGGTTTTCGATAATGAAACAGTGATTTTCAAATAATGAAGCTTACGTACCTAAAGGTCAATTTTGTTTGAGCTTTGTATGTAAAGACGTTTTCTTTAAACAATATTATTAACGAAAATTAGCAGGAAATCGAATGACTTTTCACCTTTAATAACATTAACCAAAATGTTAGATCAAAATTAAATACCAAAGATTTAAAAGCAAATATATTCAAGAAAATGTCTTGAGGAAATATTAGCTAGTTGGTAATAATTAGGTTTTCTAAATTCCTCCAAATTAATGTTCCTTTACCGAGATTCTAATAAAGAGCGTTAATGAGTTGCCTAACTAGCTAGACCCTACTACTTGTTCTAGGACAAGACAACAAGATAGGGGTCATAAAAGTTAACACAACGCTCATTCTAGTTAATTTTCTTGGCATCAGCAAACATTTTTGAATAAATGAGAAAGATTTGTTCTTGGAATGTTCTGGCGGTTTGGTTGGCCAAAACTGTTATCAACATAACATCGAGTGGAAATAACTTCTAGATTTTATTTACTCATATTTATGAAGAGTTTTTCTTGAAGATAATTAATATCGTCAATTTTATTAAAAAAGGTTTTTATTTTCAGCCGACTTTTTATAAAGAAGGAGTTCTCAATTCGTCTGTTTAAAAAAAATCTTGGATAGTTTTGTAACTTGTGGGCCGCTTTTGAAATATTTTTTTTCATTTGGAAGCTTGCGCGGTGATCCAAATAAATTTTATTAACTCTGCTTGGGAAGCTTTTGATGATGTTATAATAACTTCCTTCCTATACCTTTATTTACATAGCAAGTTTGGTATACGAATTTGAAAACACAACTAAAAAGTGAAAAATGTATGTCGACGCAAGGCTAACTTAAACTTTTAAAATATTACTTTGAGTTCAAACCTAAAAGTTTATTATTTACTGGATAGGTTTAAATGAGTTTAGATTTGATTGTTGTATTGAATTTGCTACTTTGCAATGTAAAAAGCCATGTTATGATTTCCTGTTACTACAATAGCAAATCATAACTGAAGATTTATTCAAACTTAGATTTAAAAAACAAGTTGTCTACTGTTAAATTTATTTCCTGATTAATAAGCGATATGTGGTAGTTTAATAATGGTTTTTGGTTAATTTTTGTTTAATGCTAATAGTTGGTAGAACTACAAGCGTCAAGCGCAAAAACATGGCGCGTGTTTAAAAAGATGTTTAAATGTTTTAAGCAATAAATAATGAATTCAATGTTAAAATCGAGTGCTAAAAAAAGTAAAGCTAAAAGTAGAATTAGCAAATTATAGTTTGTTACTCTAATTAATGTTACCTGCAATTTGTTAATGAATAAGTGTAATGACTTCGCAACGACGACGCCATGGTTGTTATAAAAATGGCAAGCCGCTGTGAGGTCATATTTGCAATGAGAATTTTGTGAAAACATGGTTTTTCATTAGAATATCTTGTGAGTACGATTTCTATGATTAATTTAGGTTTTAATGCTTTCTTATTGTGTTTTACTAGTGATAAGAATAAACGTGAGTAGATGAATTGGGTGTATTCAATTTTACAATGACTGAACCTAGCGGCGGAGATGGTGACGTCAACTCCGTTGATGTCACGATTTCTAAAAATCCGAATGGTACTGGTTCTCCGTTATATATAATATCTTTATAGTTTTCACAAACAACAGATACGAGACGTTAGTTATTATTATTAACCACTAGTTTCTGGCCGGGACTTCACCTGCGTATGTGTATTTACCGGAATAAAAAGTAATATAAATTTTGCGTGATTGAGTAACAAACATCTATACATCCAAATATACAAACTTTCACATTTACAATATTAGTAGAATAAAGCCCCATTTACACGAGGCAAGTTTCTTGCCTATGGCATAATAATGATAAAATCTAACAAATGACTTGCATCGTTTAAACACTGATGAGATGGTGCAACTTATATTGTTGCTTCAACTTATGGTATGCCACAGGCAATTAAATGCCCCCGTGTAGATCAGGCTTTAGCGCTCTGTAGGTTATCATTAAGTTGGAAACTAGAAGAACAGTTGACTGGTTAGAAACATCAAACTGTTCAGTGATTCGGTATAGAAATGTGATTTCCCTGAGGATCCCTCAGGTTTGCTGCACTGGTTCCGCACAAAACCATAAACTTGCCGCATTATAGCTGGAGAAGTTAGCAGTGCAGTTGTTCTTTCTAGAACTATACTGACAAAAAATTCACGGATTTAGCAAAACAGTTCGCATGAGAATAAACTGTGATTTTTGTTTTTTGGCTTCGTCCACCCCCGACTCATTATAATGTTATTTGAGATGATCTACTTAATAAAAAAACTTAAATCCATTAATTTACTAACAGGCAGGGTACAACCTAAAACATTGCGTTTGGAAGCTGGAAATTTTCCTTATTAGGAAGGATTTTTGAAAGTTCTGCCCCCAAAGGGGTTAAATATGAAAGTTTATTTGGAACTTCGTCATTTTTACCGATAGGAAAACCTATCGGGCGGGACACGGCTTGTTTTTTCACAAAATATGTTTCACAACATATTATAAAACAGTCCGCGCGCCGCATCTGTCTGTCTGAACGTGATAAAGCCAAGAACTGCCTAACGGATTTTCATACGGTTTGGATCTAGGGACGGAGTATTAATGTTTTGTGTAAACTGGCTGAAATATAACGATGATTGTTCAAGATGTCGTAAAAAATGCTGACTGGGAGGATACTGACGTGCGCCGCGTAAACCAATAGAGTTATATGAAAAAGGCAAATTATTAAATAAGATAAACAAATCCATACGTCTCATTTAAGATTTCGGCTCTCTCTCTTCCAAACTGTTAATATTTCAAGATGACACCAGCCTTTCTTATCTTATTTACTTTGTTTTTCGGAATCTCAACGTGTCTTCGTTCACGGTTATTGAAACCACTCTAAGTACTTAACGTCAAACGTGCGCCAAATCCTTCACGCTTCGTCAAATATGTCAACAGTAGGCAGGGAGCTCTCTCTGACTGATTATTTAAATAGACTCGATTGTATTGTGGTTCGGCGACTGAATAAAGTAAGCTATGTAAATCTGTGAGAGTGTATGGGAGGAGCGGGAAGCGAGATACATAGTGTTGCGGAAAGAGGTTGTGGAGGAGAACTCCTGCAACTGAGTTAGTTCCTAAATAGATAGATGAAACATTTATTCAGTGCATACAACTGAGTTAGTTCCTAAATAGATAGATGAAACATTTATTCAGTGCATACAACTGAGTTAGTCCCTAAATAGATAGATGAAACATTTATTCCTATACAAAAAAAACTACCTGCTTATACAAAAAAAAAAAAAAAAGAAATCGACAAACGACGAAAATTCTAGTAATAAGCACTATTATTATTGTATTTCTCATATAGGTGACTGTAGTCTTTTATGAGAATACATTTCTTTAAACACATTCAGTGCATACAACTTACTTACAAGACTTAAAGAAATATAGTGACATTGTTACATCCTTCAACAGACAGACAGCGAAGTCTTAGTAATAGGGTCCCGTTTTTACCCTTTGGGTACGGAACCCTAAAAATGTAGATAAATTAGATGTATTTTGGAAATATTGACACTGAGGTTAGGCGCACATTCTTAAAAATAGGGAAGTTGCCCCTCTGCTGTTGGACACTTGCTTCATCATAGTATGAAAAATAGAACGTGGAGCAGTCTTGCAACAGACATTCCACTGATCAGACAATACCAACAGCTTGATGTAATAACTATCTCTGCTATGAGATCATCCCATGATACCTCCATGATATGGGCCCTTAAGAATCCTATAACTTAATATTGAGTTTTTTGTAATTTGAAAATACTATTAAACCCTAGGTTTTAATGGGCTAGACCAAAATGACAGCTGGGATCGACCTTTTTTGTTATGTTGTCAGTGTTTATAACAGCTGTCACTTTAGTCTAACAAATTAAAAATCAGTGTTTATTTTCCTTTTTGTTATTAATTTCAAGTTGTATTTTGCTATAATTTCTAAATTCTAGAGTCCGAGGCTTATATTACCTAATTACTTAAGTTATATTATACACAGAAGCTGTTGGTGTATCTTAATTAATGAATATTCCCAATCTCCATTTACTTTGAACTATCCAAGTATTTTACAACAAAAACAGTTATTAATGATATCAAATGATTGATCTAGAGTGCATCATTTATCATGTTGGCCTGGTCAAACCCGGCCCTTCCCATGGGTATATGGGAACCAGCTGAATAGTAATGCGGTAGGCCAGGGCCGTCTTAACCATATTGGAAAATCAGCCTGCGCCCCTTTGCCGCCTAAAAAAAAATGTTGTTTTCCATTTTTTTATTTAATACTTACTCTTTATCAAAATACTTATTCAATACTTATTTATCAAATTAAATTGTATTCGAAAAAATCCATAGGTTTCATACTAAACTTCAACTATATCTGACGACCTTGGTTACTTACGCTTAAGCTTATATGGGCGTTTAAGAGACTACGCCAAGTGGCCGATTTTAAGCTTCTCCGTGCGGTTTATCTGGCATTAGCACAGTCAATCGTAGGCTACTGCATCACGGCATGGGGAGGTGCCTGTAAAACCTATATGATACACCTCGAGAGAGCCCAAAGATCACTGTTAAAAGTAATGACCTTCAAACCGTACCGGTTCCCTACAAAAACCTTGTATGAAGGATGTCAAGTACTTACAGTGAGGCAACTATACCTTCTCAATCTCGTAATGAAACAGCAAGAATTCACACCAGTAAGTCACGCAACCAAACATAAGAGAACCATAACTAATGTATGTCGCGCAGTCAAATGTACGACCGCATCCGCTCGACGACAACGCCTACACCTAACTACGTATATCTATAATAAAGTAAACAAAATTCTAAACATCAACCCACTAACAAAAAATAAAACTAAGATGAAACTAAACACATGGCTTCAAACACTGGATTACCCACAGACTGACAACTTACTTAAAGAACTATGATCGTGATAATCAAATAGTAATGGAGTCAATCAAACGCAAATATTACCCAAAGTCCTGCCACCAAGCACAAACTCTCTCACACACACACACACCTACACACAAAACACAGCAAACACACAAACATACATGAACACAAACCACTATAGAGCATGCATGCACTAAATTCATTACATTTTTACGTTATTTTAATATTATAGCATAAATTGTTAATGTCCATAAACAGGTGAAGACACTGACTCCTGTAACACAGGTACCACCTAGCACAAGAGTCAGGGCTTCAAATTAAAATGTAACACCTTTATTTATGTCAATAAAACTTTATTATTATTATTATGTCGTTTATTTATTTAGTCGTCTTATTTTATTACATTTTTAAATATTAGTATGATTAAATAAAAAAAAATAAAAAAACATTTAAAAATATAAAATTATATATTATAAATTTATTATTATTATTATAACCTCCTTCGGCGACTATACGTCAAATGGAATTGTGTCTTTATTTATAAAAAGTAAAGGCAGCAATTTTAACTCATTAAATAGACCTTCCCCGTCAATATCCGATCTAATTTCATGTGTTAACTTTTCTTGTAAGTTGAGACATTGTGGTTTTTTTGGTCTCTCTCTCTCTCCAATGCTCTCTTCCATTATAATACTACCAATGTAAGAATGTTGGCACAATGTACTGTCGGCCGCTTTTATGCGGTCATTCGAATTTGTTCAGTTAATCGTGTGATTTCTTTTACTATGGTTTTTTTCTTATATCTTATAGGATTTTTCAGCTGAAACTTTAAGGATAAACAATTTAATAAAGGTATTAATTTATTATTAGTTGAATCAAAATTACCGTCACTTTAACTCATGTATTGGAGCGTTACATTATATCGTGGCCAGATTTTAATTAAAATAGAATAACTCTCTAAGCTAAAGAGTGGGAATAGAAATATCTAATTTCACATGATACTTTGAGATCATAAAAGGTAGAAACCACTATAATTGGGAAGTTTCTAAGGTTACTCGTTAAAGCCCAAGGAACGATTTTAGGGTTTTTGAAAAAAAAAAAAAAACGAATTTTCCAATAGTGTCGATTATAGAACAGATAAAATTGCACAAATAAAGACCCCAGTCGTAAAAAAAAATCGTAGTTGTATGTCATGCCGTTTAAGAGATACAGCAATTGGCTAAACGTTACCCCAGCGGCATCTCGGATCTTGAATAACTATGAAACCTCAAGACGCACAAATTCAGCTTTTGGGCACAATTATGCACAAATGATATCTATCTAAGCAGCTAGTTTGTATCGACCACCGGTTAAAAAACATGCCGCTGGGGTAACGTTACTCCAGCGGAATCTGTTTTTCGTGAATATCTTTGGATCGGCTGGACGCAATAATTATAAATTTTGGGCACAATTACACGAGATGAGGTACGAATTAACTGTCAAGACGAAATCCTGAATAGCGACAACATTCCGCTAGCGTAACGCACACTAAAACGCACGAGGATACATAATAAATAAATAATATGTCCAATATTTTTTTGTGGGCATGTATTTTTTCCTCTCATTGTTTGCCCCATTATCATATCCTTGGCCTCGTAAATCGTCTAATTCAATGTTGCATGATTTTAGAAAATGAACAAATAAGTTGCTAATCCTTGTCTAGTAGTATCAGTTACAGGCAAAAAACCTAAAATAAATTCTCTTACGTTAGCAAGTTTTGTTGACGGGTTAAAATAAACAACTCTTACAATAACAGTAAGTTGTTCTTTGTGTGAGATAGAAATAGTCATTCTTTCGCGGGCTACTCCGGTGCTTCCTCTTTAATATTTTCAAATTGAAAAGTAAAACTTGAGTTACCTTAAAGCCTGGAACACACATGCCTGTACCTTGCACAAAAGTATGCAAGTAGCTGGCATGCCATTATGGTATTCACCAACCAGAAGTTATTAAGGCACACGGCATGCAAGCACAGGCATGTGTATTCCGGGCCATATTTTTGTAAATTGTTGTTTTACACAACAATTCACAATTGTTGTTTCACAAAACAACAATTTTACACCCCTTGCACATAATTAGCATTTCACTACATGAATTAAATAACTTTTTTTCGTTACAAAATAAGTAGGTATGCCAAACGATACGTATGGCCACTTAGTATAGCTGTACAGTACATGGCTGTCGCAATTTTAATGGTAGTGGTACACTGAAACTTTTTTGATTCGTATTGGTAACTAGACCTTTAAGCGGGCGGCGATATGTCAAAAGGCGGGCGTTACGTGTCAAAGGGCGCGCGCGCACTCACTTGTGGCCGCAACCTCTCTTTGAATTTGTCGCGTGTGTTTGTTGGAATATAAATTTATTTCCTGTAGTTTAGTAGTGGCTTGCACATTGCAAATCGAATATGCCGTAAGCGAGGCGTATATTTTGTAAACAATATTGGTGCCTATATTTTTATAGGTATAATGAATATTTGTTAAGTAGTTTTTAAAACTGATTGTGATTACGCATGGTATGGTTAGGTATAAGGCGATCGGCTTGCGCCTCCTAAGACCCTGCGCCGGGGTGCCACGCACCCCTTGCACCCCCGGGAAAAGACGGCCTTGGGGTAGGCTTTGACATCCCCTTTACCCTCAAAGTATCTTACGGAACTAATCCCGTAGGAATTTGTTTAGATTGTGGTGACAGCAGCGAGAAGCTGGTTATCGACCTATGCCAACTGTTCTCCTTCGATACGAGATTAGAAGCAAAATTTACATCATATTAGCTAGCTTCGATAAAAACAGGGAAGTTTATGAGGGTTTATGAGAATACGTAGATGGCAGTCACTCCATGTAAAGTCGGGGAAATAAATTGTTTACCAAAATGACTAACAAAAAAAAAAAAAATACGTATACATATACAAATCGCAAAACTGTCTTGCTTCGACAGTGATCATATTAAAACCTGATACCTAACCTGCTGTACCTATTATTTTGATCTTCAGTAAAAAAGTTAGGGAAAGGCACGCGTATACTTAATGGCGATGATTCATTACAAACCTTGTGTTCAAATCCAAACTAAAACCATTTATTTCAATAAAACTAGTTCCAGGCACTTTTGAACTGTCGAGGGGTCGATCAGTAAGAAAGATAAAGTTAGTAGCACATCCCAAGGCAAAGTAGGTCCCTATGGCGAAGAAAGGGCAAGAAACTCCATGGCCACACATTTATTATTTCATGTATCTAAATATAAGTCAAGCCAGAGAGTCAGTTGATCTTTAGTAGATACTTAATTATTTATTTAACCAACGGATTAGTAACTGTAGTCCTACGAGTTATACGTCGTTACCCATAATCGCCTCTGACGTCACCCACACACTAAACCAACAACAGCTGCGATACTATTCAGGTTCTGGTTTTAATATATTTCGTAGATCAGATTACGTACATAGGTTTAGTGTGTAATAGAGCTCTTTGTGAAATACTACCGCTAGCACAAACAATTATTACGGATCTATTTATAATCGAAAACGAGCTTTTTTACGAGACAGCGTTTTAATACAAAAACTCAATTTTAATACGTCAGTCGAAAAAGTTTAAATATTAGATGCGTAATACTCAACCACGAGTATTACCTGGATGAGTGTAGCCGAGGAAAAAGAAGTATGTAGCGATCGTAGCAGTTTCCTTGCCGTAGTTGTTCTCTACCCCCATGGGAAAATGTCTATGAAAGTGTCTATGAAAGTATATAAAAAAAAATTTGCTAACCATTGGCATATACTTACTCGTCACAATCTTTTAATTCACTATACTTAGTTTCTTCCCAGAAATGTCTATATACAGGAACTAAATTGTCATTTCTCATCAGTAGGTCCCAAAATAGTCCAACCGAAAACCAGTGGCCAGCTTCTAGTACTAACTGGGTCACAGACACTGAGCTTCGGGACAACTGAGAAGCACATTACGATATTAGGTACTGTTCTACTCTATAGTTCCTCTATCACATACTACAGTGTGTTGACATCTCACGACGTTACCCTATAAACTGTTTCGTTCCCTCACTCGCTCATAACTTGCACATCAGGAATTCGAGTCGCGGCAAAGCTACAGTGATTTGTGTGGTTTGTGTGAAACGAATGGAATAGAAAATGAGATCATTCCGTCTTCCACCGCGTTTTACAATAACTCCTCTTTTTGTACGGAACTTTGGCCTTTGTTACGATCGCCTTAAGGACTAAAACGCGCGGCTAGTTTGCGAACTAAAGTAGTAAAAGCGCTCTTTGATAAACTGCTAGTTTCTGAAGTTAGGTTCTCATTATGTTGAAAAAATCAGACGTAGGTATTTCTCTGACGTATTCGCGTTTGCCTAGGATATTAGATTTTGCTAGAGTACCTCATAATAAACATCCCAATCATTGTTAAGGTATCTAAAAATGTCGAACAACTACATAATTTTAAAGTAATATTGGCTGAATGTAATGAGTGTTAGCTAAAGCTCCAATTTTGTTGGTATTCCAACGTGAAATAAATACCTAAATAAACCTGAAAAATGTGCCTTCGTGACAACACTATATATCCACAAGCCACAACACTCGCATAATCTAATAAAATAATAATTAAAACGCATTCATTTGCTCCACAAACCTTTGTTTCATAATTAATTTAAATAAAGTATGTTAATCACATTAACTAACGAACGCACTGACTAATTAAGCGAACAAATAAAAGGCGAATTAAATAATTTTGTTATAAATTAAACGTACAGAGAATTATTTATAATCCAGTACGAGTAAAATGTGAAAATGCTACGTGGGTATGGTGAAATGCAACGACAAAATCGACAATGTGGTGAAATAATGGTACAGACACGAGCGTTATAGTTTTAAGACACATTTTTGCATTAAATTATTTGAATCCAGTAACATATTAAAACATTTTCACATAAAGAAACCAATTATAAATCCTGTCACTTTCCAACAAAGTTTAACCCCTACGCATTGGCTAGCAAGTGTATACAAATGGCAAAATAATTGGACGTCAGTCACAGCACTGAATCGGTTCGAGTAAGTTGTATGAAAAATGTGAAATAAAAATAAAAATGTTCAGTCGGGGTCGCAGATTGCACGGTTCAATGGTTCGCTGGCTCGGGGCTTGTTACCGAGGTTCTGATATAGAGAGGACGGAAGTGACGGGTTAGTCGTACGATAGATAACTGCACCTGGATTGGTCGGGGTAGTTAGGAGGATTATAGGAAGGTTTCAGGTTCAAAAACATGGCGCTTATTTTTTTTTTAAACTTAGACTATTCTGTCACAAATGTTTTCACCATTTTACTTAGTGCTAATGGTGGAAACAGATTTATCTTCGCCACGCCACGCAACATCAATAAAGTGTGCTCGTTGGCCACATTAAATCTAGTGAAGCTACTCTCCGTCATTTGGCCAATCAGCACGCGTGGGGTGCCGTCAGGTGTTACTAGTGTGCTGCGGCCTTTATCCCTTTTTCATGCTGTTTGCTTTGTAGAGAGCTCTTACAGAAATAATCAATGTTACATCGGTCCAGGTCCTACCATTTTGCTGCTTCACCAATATCCTGTCCTCACCATAACTCGGCCAATTCACTGAAATCATTACTTCATTCGTCAAGACACACAAAGCACCACCACAAACATTTCCAGCCGCTTCAATCAGCGCAATCAATCACTTTGCAGCAACAAAGCAGCTGAGCTGTTTGAGGTCACTTTGTACCTTCCATTGCGCGCTTAGCCCGTGTCGCGTCAGTGTCAAGTGCACAGAAGCGCGCAGCGGACCGCGACCACGGCCACCGACGAGCGGGCGGTGACCAGCCGGCTGATTGCGACCGTAACAGGCAACGTTTTCGAGAGCAAGCGCTTTGACTTGGTTATAATTAGACGGGTTTTTGATAGTGTTTTGTTTTTAGCGTTCTTTGTTCAAACTCAAACTCAAAGTATTTATTTCAATTAAACCAATTACAGGCACTTTTGAATTGTCAAGGTCGGTCAGTCAGAAAAATGAAGCTAGTGGCCTATTCCAAAGCGTAGTAGGTACCTATGGAGAAGAACTGGCAAGAAACTCCATGGACACTCTTTGAAATCAAAATAATATGATTACAAAGTATTGGTTACAGCATTGATGTTAGAAATTACGCATGTGAGAACGATGCAGAAAGTTAAAAGCGTCCGTAATGAAAGGTTAAAAAAAAAAAACAATTCAAATATTAAATTAAATTAAAATAAACAATGGCAGCAAAGAGACGACTAAATACTAAATATTAATAGTCCCTACTGACGGCGCCCGTTCACTAACATGACGCATGGATTAGCACCATTCGGCTCAACCGTTTTGAAAGGAGCTAAATGATCCAACACATGCGCCACCATCAGCGAGACATTTGAGTGAGCATGACATACTCTCAGCCGCCAAGGCGAATTCAAGTCAATGAAAGACGTACTCAGTAAATGGTAGCTTTATAGTAAATACATAGTACTCACACATGTGCTATACAATCATACAATACTAGGAGATTGAATTTATATAATGCAAAAATAGTATTTTAAAATATTCAGCAGCTCCAACAGTATTTTCAAATGCTAATCAATTTATTTATGCGTACTTATGGAGCAGGACCAGCGTTTAGCTAAGCATTTTTATCAGCGATGTAATATCCCAATTTATAATATGCCTGGCTGCATAGTGTGCGTGTTATACAAGATTTAAATTTCGTTTCATTCTGTTCAATTATGTGGGGAGGTATTTTATTGTAACATTTTAAACAGTACCCCATGAAAGATGAGTCTACTTTAGTCAGCCTGAAACCTGGTTGTACTAATTGCCCCCTATTTCTAGTGATTATAATTGTGTTTTTCACCTCTTTTACTAAAAAGTTGTAGATTTTTCCTTGAATAAAACTGACGAATCGAGTTAACGCAACTGTCTAATCGGCAAAACTGACGAATCAGTGAAACTGACTAATTAACGAAACTGGCGAATTAAATAACTGACGACAGAGAGAAACTGACCAGTGATACGCGGACTCAGTTCGTATGTCCTATTCGTAGTGAGCTTATTAGGAAACTTGTGAAAATTACTTAATGAATATTTCGTTTTAACTCTCTCTGTGAGCTAACTGGCGTATTAGCACTGAAAGTTATACGGAAAGTGCCAAAACTCTGCTTTCAGAATTCATACAGAATAAACATTACCCTCCTTCTGGGACCGTCGGGCACGGTGCAGTTTACCTAACTTAAAAATGATTACCTTAAAGATTTTCCAACGCAATGCTATCTGAAGGCCGTTTGCTCCCAACTTGTTCTTTTTTGTGTTTGTGTTCTTTCTTTCGTCATGTTTACCGCAAATAAACGTATTTTCTTTGTTTCTTATCTGACTTAACCCAAAAGTAAATTTTGTGTTCACATTTTATCAACGTTGATCCACACTTTACGGCATTCAACCGTTTAAGTGTGAAACATCTCACCTGTAGAATTATTGAAGTGGCAAAATTATAATTTAATTTACCTATCTTCGTAAATGAATTATGCTTTCATATCAGTTATCTACACCCACGACACACGGAGACTTACATCAGCACAGGTAAACAAAATATTGTTTTGAAAGGCCACACACCCGACACACACACACAAGACATTCAAAACGGCTACATGCAAGAAGTGCGCAATAATAATACACCAATTAAAACCAATACTGAACAAATGACTCAACAAACTTGTAGAAAGAAAAAAGTATGCATACCTAGCACGGATATGAAATTCAATATTTTAAATATAGCACAGTATATGTTATTAGAAGATCAAGATGAAATATGCCACTATCTAACACCGATAGTAGGAATAAAACAACTTCTCAATGGCATTGAGTCAAAGCTATCTGATTTCACAATTGATGACTATTGCATAATACTAATAGGACCAGCCGATCGATTCTGTAAAAAATTCACCGTGACAAGTTAGGTTAGAGTGGGCTGTCAATAGTGTCAATCCGTAGCATTAGTTGGAATGACAGCTCACTCCACGCTCACTTCACATAAGTTTTCACGATGAGATTGTTAGAGTATCGCACTGCAGAAGACTTTCAAGTAACGAATGACTACCACAAGATTAAAATTTACATTAGAGATTTGCTAAGTAGAATTAAACATACCAACATAACTTTATGCTTCCCCACTTATCCATATGGAATTCATAATAGCATCTACGACTGGAGGATTGAAACATTCAATAACTTGCTGTTCTTGGATTTATTGGCCTATGAACACGCTTACTACCTAGAGTCGAATCGAAACCTTAAGTGGGACTTCAGTATGTTTGGCGAAAAATCGGGCTTAATAAACAACACTGCTATGAGAACAATTTTTGAAGATATAAAAGTTCTAATCTCTGACATAGAATACTCTAAAATGAATAACTTTAGTGAAACTAACAACAATGCATCTGTTAATTGTGATGAAGTTTCTGCGGATAATAACGACATCGGCACCTGTAATGAGCAATCGACAAGTTTTTTTCGTAACTAAATATCTACACATAATGGATCAAAATATTGCGGGATTGTTAGCAAAATCTGAAGCAATCTGAGGCACACTGTTGTGTGCCTAGAAGAGTTAGCTGATATAAAAACATGTGTGGACATACTATGCATCAGAGAACATTTTATTATGGAAGGTACAGTATCTAAATATACCTAATTATCAGCTTGCGGCGTGTTACACAAGAAAATAAAGCAAAAGAGGTGGAGCATACATACTTGTAAGAAACGGACTTCAATATAAGAAATTGAAACAAATTGTAAAAATGTCAGAAACCGGTGTTTTCGAATGCTGTGCCATAGAATTGGTTAACTATAAAATTGTAATAGTATGTATTTATAGAGTTCCAAACGTTAATAATTACAATGTGTTCATGGAGAAACTTAATTTGCTTTTACGAGAACTCGCTAGTAAATATTTTCAAACCTTGTGATAGCAGGAGATTTCAATGTAAATACGAGTACCTTAAAAAGATCTTGCCAAACTCTAGATTTTGAATGTTCTTACTGAACTACAATTTAAGATTGTCTGTTAATCAGCCCACTAGAATAAAGAGTCCAACATGTATAAATAAAGTAAGTAAGTGTATAAATAATTAAAGTTATGTGCAATAGCACATAACTTTAAAAGAGCCTGTAAAGTAGAAGTACAGGAATTCGCGCTATCCGACCACACAGTTCAATTAATAAAAATACACGTCAAAAACTGTTGCACCCTATGATACTGGCGTATGAATAGACGTGATTATTAATCAGAATATATTTCAAAATTGCCTGCGTATGTTGTCATTCTCTGAAATATACGAAACAAGTAATCCCAACATAGCCTACAATTCATTTATAGACACATTTTCACTTTTCTATAATTTATATTTTCCAGAAGTATCTATAACCATACATACGTCAAAAAAAACCAAATAGGTATCTCGCAGTATCAAAATTTGCAGCAAAAAGAAGCGACAACTTATATGACAATATAGGCGTGATCCAAATGAAACTAATAGATATAGCTTAACTAAATACACTAAATTACTTAAAAAAATATACAACTAACGCAATATGAACAAAATAATTATAAAATAAAAAAATCAAGTAACAAATCTAAAACCAATTGGAAAGTTATCGATAACTCAAAACATAACATACCGCGAAAACTTATCACAAGAATAAAAGTACACAGTGACACTATTACAGATCCCCAGAAAATTGCTAACGAATTTAAGAACTACTTTATTGAAAAAGTTGTCCCACTAGTTGATTTAGGAAATAGAGTCATTTCAAAAATCTCAAATAGAGAACACTCATTTTTTATGCCCCCTCGTTTACTACAAGACGTGTTTAGGATAATTAAATAGTTGAAAAAACGAACAGCGTAGGTTATGACGGAATATCAACAAAAATAGTTAAATAGGTGCCTTCAGAAATTTGTACCAATTTAAGTCATCTGATTAATTTAACCATAAGTACTGGTATATTCCCTGATGCTTTAAAAAAAACGATTGTTGAACCTTTAATTAAAAAAGAAAATAGAGAAGCCATGGAATTTAACAGACCTAGGTATTTCATTATTGGTGTACTCCCCAAATCTTTTGAAAAGTATATATACAAAGAATTAAGTGGAACAAAACGGTTTCAGAGAAGACCGAACTATAAATATGGCTGTTTACGATTTCCTACATAAAGTTATGGTAAACGTCGATAGAACCAATCCCGTCTGCACCAAATTCTACGACATGACGGAGGCATTCGATTACGTCAGGCATGATATCTTAATAAACAAGTTGGAGGCATACGGTATAAGAGGCGATGTTAAAAAATTAATAAAAACATATCTTGATAGCAGAAAGCAAGTCACGGAAATATTTACGATAAATGTTAAAACTAAACGTAAAGAAATATTTCATTCATTCGAACGGGTAGTCAAGTATAGAGTCCCCCAGGGTAGCCTCCTCTATTCATAGTATATAAAATGACTTACCTAAACATGTAGACCAACCAGTTACACTCTTTGCTGATGATAGTATAGAGGTATGGGGAACAGGGTGTAAAGTTCACTCATACTCTATAGAAAAGGGAGGATCCTCCGACCAGACGGGTGTTGTGTCTGGCGGGCAACTGCCCAACGATTGATGTTGGGAAATTGTATCTATGCTAATTGCGCGGTAAACTCTGCTTGCGAGATGCAGGATTTGCGTGACGTCAGTATGACGCGTTGTTCGCATGTGGCGTTGTAGATACCGCTACGATAGCACTATCACAATTCAATGTAATACTAAAGATAGCTATACTAATGACATTAATAATTCTCTGACATCAATAATAAATTGGCTAAATAATTAAATTAATTTAAAAATTAATCTTAATAAAACTAACATATTGCATTTTAGTCAACGTTTATCAACTATGACTGACCTTAACATCCACTACAATAATAAAATTATTACAGAAGTTGGCAGTACTAAATTCCTTGGAGTGACGATTGACAAAAAGCTTAACTGGAAGGCACACATAGAAGAACTAAGTAAAAAAATCGGTAGTTCTTGTTACGCGCTGTTCAAACTAGTCTCAGTGCTTAACACTGAATCATTACTCACGGCTTACCACGGTTTGGTTTCATCACACTTAAGATATGGGATCATTTTCTGGGGCAATTCAACAGGTAAGGACATACCCTTTGAAGCCCTAAAAAGGTGCATCAGGACTTTGTTTAAATTACAGTCAACCGAAAGTTCTAAGCCCTACTTTAAAAAATATAAAATATTGGCTTTGCCTTGCCTTTACATTGTAGAAATTGTCATGTTTATAAAATCTAATCGACATTTATTTCCACGTCAACCAGAAGTAGTCGATCGCAATCATAGCAGACGCGATGACAGTGTTCGCTGTCTACATAGATCGAAAACAACACGAATGCACAAAAGTGTTTTCTCTATGGTCCCTAGAATTTTCAATAAACTCCCAAGTAGTTGGAAGGAGCTTAATGTCCGACTATTAAAAAATAAATCAAAGATACTCCTTGAAGGGAAAGCATAATTATTACAGTATTCTAGAATTTCTTAACGACAACATTGTTATCATGTAACCAATATTATCAATGCATCTTTGACATAACCATAGTAATAACTAATAATTAATTTAATCGACATTTTATAATTGTAATTGTATTTATGACTATTTCTTTTTTTGTCTCCAAAATTAACATTTAACTAAATATTTTGTTTTAATTTATAAAATTTTTGTGTTATTTACTGACATTTAAATATTTGTACGCCACTAAGGCCAAACGTGACTGATGTAATAATGTATTGTGATAACTTGCAAGCTTTGTATGTGTATTCATGTTTTCACAAATAAAGAATCTTGAATCTTGAGCCCACGTAAGTATGTAAATTAATAATTAGTTATTAAGAGCCAACGTGTATGTTGGATTATACTTACTCCTACAACCAATATACCTGTTCCATCTCTACATTATTCGAAGTTAATTCCATTCATCAATGGTATAATATTAATTAATCAAAAAAAAGAAGCAAAAACCTACGTGAGCACTAATGAAATGTCAGACGCTAGGTCCACGGTTCCAATTGGTCGTTTTGTATGGAGGAGAGCCGGCAAGAAACTATACGGTTACTCTATTTGAATATAATCCGGACAGTATTTTTTCTCCTCTACATACAAGTTTCCTTGGGTTCAAAGTCCTAAAACAAGTTTAAATTCGAACGCATCTGTGATGCTACCCATATAGGTACGACATTTAACTTAATCACTGTTCGGCAGATTCTTGCGTATAATTATGTTGATGTATGGAATTGCATACTTCCTCCACTCGATTCGATATTAAATTTGTGCTCTATTTGCCTACAGTTAGAAGTGGATATAGAGCCCTCCAGGCAGGTATTAGACTCGATATTAGTTACCTACCGAGGGGATAAAAAAAGAATCATTTGTTTACATTTATGCATCGTCTACTTAATAAAAATCTTGAATTCCTTCATTTATTAACAGACAACGCACTGCTTAAGCCATTCTGTCTAGAATAGTAAGAAATTATGCACAAGAGCTCCATAAATAATGAAAATTAGAACTATGGAAGGATTTTTTAATTACACCCCAAGTTTATAGGGGCTAAATAAGAGACTGTGTGGATATTCGCCATTTTTGTCGTTGGGAAATCCCATCGGGCATACGGCTTGTACATACTGTTTTATTGAAGGTTTTTAATAAAGTTCGCAGGAACAGCTCGACACTTTACTTCTTCAAGCACAAACATAACGAACCCAGTATTCAACAAAAACAAACAAACAAACAAAAACCTAGCTAAAGCTTCCCATTCAACGCGCGACAACTCCGAACAACTTACAAGTTTAGGTAACGCGAGATGATACGACAGTCGCCGGCGGAATCGCAAGCAGACGGCAACTGGGGCACGTATTATTTGAGAGTTTGTCGCTTGCAAACTTCCTTGTCGCCGCGACAAAGACGCCCAACAGAATTACTCTACGTGCTCTGACGCGCGCGCAACGAATAATAACTGTTTTAACACGTGATCTAAGTTTTGATGGATGATTTTGAAGATGGAGTTTGGAAATGGGGGTTAAGTATTGTTCTATGATTGTGTCAGGATTGGATGTGCATGTTAGTAAGGGTCTTAACGAGCCTGACTGTCCAGCGTGCGCCATACGTACCTACTTCAGTATGGCCATACGCTAAGGCATTTGCATATTTGGTTTTTTATTTTTGACTGTGTTTAGTTTGTGATTTTCTTGTACGAGTCGCAATACTTTTTCTTTCTTTATCAATTTAATTTAATTGTGAGCTTGTTACAAAAGGAATATACTAAGCAAATAATCCAGCGAAATAAGTAATTACATTTTTATTGTATTCCACAATGTGTACTTAGGTGGTATTACGTTATTTAATTTTATGAGATCATTGTGGACCACCCTCTTACCGAGAGGAGGCCTGTGTCCCAGCAGTAGGAAAATTATAGGTTGATTATTGTAGACCTTGTCGGTTAAAACAAAATAATCAGCGAGAGGAAGCTTTGAAACTTATCAGTCTTCTAAACGAAATCTAATATTAGGGATTTTTTTAAATCTTTATAGTTAACTGTACTAACAATGATTACACAATCGAATATTTTTAGGTAGGACGTTGCCCTTTTTGCTAGCCTAAAATAGTTATACAACATAAAGTATGTTATGTTATGTATGCTATGTTTTTCCAAAGTATTAAAATATTTTCACAAAACATACCACAGAAAATACTTGCATAAATGCGAGGTTATAAATATCAATCTGCGCATCGCCATTGGCCGCAACAGACCGCCGCCGCCGCAAACCGTTTGTTAATTCACTCCAAACTGTTTGTGATACTGGCTTAAAGGATTGGTTACTAATTACACTACTGTAACGGGATTAGTGAGTTTACTGCTGAAATAACATGACAAGTGCTGCTGTACTGCGGCTCCTGGTTTTTAAACTCAAAAGGCAGATTTTTCAATCATCAGAAAACTTTTGTCGGAGGAATAAATGACAGTTCAACAGCTGTTGTATAGAATATAATGTCAAGCCACAGTAGATATTTATTCTTCACATAAATGACGATTAAAAAATCGGCCCTAAGTCCAGCCAGGAGTTTTCGGACTATTCTGCTAGGATTTTTCAGTAGTAGCCTGGAGTTCAAAATCATTACCAATATAATATACCTCTTTTCTTTTTTGTTCCGAATATTTTAAAATCTCTTGTGACAATACCTTGTCATTAACAGGTAATTTTAAACCGGATTTGAGACAAAACATGTCCAAACGAGCCCAAGTCACTACACCACGCAAGGCTACAGTGCGCGCCAAATATTATCTTCATAATTTATATAACCCGCGTTAATGTTTACCGGTGAGTTTATTAAGGGTCGGACGATCACCCGGCTGCTATTCACACCAATAAGACTATTGGGTCGGGAATCCAACATCGTTTTCTTGTACAGTCTTGAAAAAACAAATAATAATAATCATAAATCATTATTTTTAGATCATAGATCCATAACACAACTTACGATCATAAAACACGTTAAATAAAAATAAAAATAACAAGAAAAAAATAACAAATAAAACTAATGAAAATAGGTCAAACTTTGTGTGTTGACAGATCAACACATTATTCGTTGATTCATAATTTATGTTTTGAAAAGCCGTCTTCTCGAACACACTTTGCACATAAATAATTGTTAAATTCTCTTAATCCATCGTTTATGATGACCGTTGCGTTGAAACATTTGCGTAACAATTTGCGTAGGAATATCAAAAATAACTTTTCCGTTATGAAACTACGCACGACGTGGAAAAATGTTTTATTGCTCTATCACAATAACATCGAATCAACGAATTTATTTGACTTTATAGACTCTCTTATATTTATCCTTACAAAATTACAACAGCTAAGCCCATATCCTTATCAAACTCCGTCACGTAACCAAGTTACATGTTTTGAACAATTTGGAAACGGTACAACTCGCTCGGAGTTGCTCCCAAATTATTCCGTTACCGGTGTTCCGGAGTAAGGAACTAGCGTTCCATGTTGTGCCGAATCTAAGAGCGTCCAATATGTACCGTAAATAGAATCACTACGGGTTTCGACGTGTAGGTGCTGTCCACCAAAACATTGTCCAGTACCGAAATCGACGTCCGGCACTGAGTTCGTACGTCCTTAGGTAAAAAATCAGTATTCAATCATCAGATCATCCTACATAGGTATTAGATAGTTGCCTGTCTGATGACTGAATACTGCTAGAGCCTGTTGATAAATATGTTAATAGGTATCTACTCGAGTAATTTCAACTCTGTGGTGAATATAATCGCGGTAGCAGGAAGGTTTGAGATGATTGAGTTTACAGCACTAAGTTTCGGGTTTAAACCATTTTAAAAAGACCCTTTTTACCAACGTATATAACTTTTGAAGTTAATCTTGGACAATAACGACTTACGGTAAAGCAAGGAAACCTCTCTCAATTACGTGAAATCGTCAATATAATCAATATTTGTCCCAACTCTGTGAAAACGTCTTAATACTGAAATGGGACGATTACAAGCCTACACAAAATACTAAACGATTTGATTACAGTTCGGTGTAACCCTCCACCGCGGAACAGGCCGCAGTCACGTAACGGGTTGAATGTGGTCTGCGCGGCCGACGTAACGAGGAATGTTATCACCTCCGCCGCGTCACACACCGCCTCCTCACCTCCTCACCTCCTTGACTCCTCCACCACTTATTAATTACATTTTTCCTTCATTAAGGAGGACCTGCGGAGGAAGGTCCAAGGTTGTGTAGGTATTCTATATTATTGGGAGGCTGTCTGTTGTCCTAGTTGGAACGTGTAGAACCACATGATGCCCGTGGTTTCACTCGCATTTTGGAGGAACCAATTCATGAACTCGGATTAAAATTAACTTTGTGTCAATCAAGACATGGTCTGTCTGAGTTATTTTTGTTATCTGTATATCTTTCCTAAGAAACTGAAGCAGTAGTTATATTTAGGTACCTATGCATATACTATAGAACAGTATATATTTAGGTACCTATGTATATACTATAGAATAGTATATATTTAGGTACCTATGTATATACTATAGAACAGTATATATTTAGGTACCTATGTATATACTATAGAACAGTATATATTTAGGTACCTATGTATATACTATAGAACAGTATATATTTAGGTACCTATGTATATACTATAGAACAGTATATATTTAGGTACCTATGCATATATTATAGAACAGTATATATTTAGGTACCTATGTATATACTATAGAACAGTGTATATTTACTTTGCATAAAATATGGTACATAATCAGCCTCTTCCTCTTCGAGAGAGAGTGGGCTGTAATCGACCACGCGGACCCAGTGCGGGTTACATGTCACATGACTTCGAATTTTTGGTTCTAGGACATCTTTGTTTCCTTACGATGTTTTCCTTCACCATTTTGAGAGCAGTGGTTTTGAAATTATTTACACTAAGTAAAGCGTCTGTCTGGGTCACAAACCCACGACCTTCAACTTGATAAGTCGGGACCGTTACGACTAGTACACAAAAGGTCTTCGATATAAATGTCTCCACAAACACCTTGAAATTAAATAACAATGATTACCGCAGTGATAATACTTGTAACCCATCCTCTTCCGATCCTTCCATCAATTGTTCTACAATCTACCTTACAGTAAAATATTCACAACAAATGTTCAGAGATTTATCCTAACAAACATTATTAACTTCCTATAAAGCCATACTTTAGCCATACATTCACATCTTCTAATACAATTCCCTCACGTGTCTTCGAGGGACCTTAATTGACGAATTTTTCGTTAATCTTGCCGCACACGCCCCGAGATGGTTAAGATTTCCAGTTCATTGCTTCGGCTAACCTCCGTTAAGGTTAATGGCGTCAATAACGCGTACCAAGAATGAAGAAACAAGTTAATCACCCTGCTTTAAGATTGAATCAACCGTAAACGGGATGTTTCATGTGCCAGCAGACCAAGCTAACGTTCGTTAGTTTATCTATATCTATCTATCTATAAATATAAGCTAACGTTCGTTAGTTTATCTATATCTATCTATCTATAAATATAAGCTAACGTTCGTTAGTTTATCTATATCTATCTATCTATAAATATAAGCTAACGTTCGTTAGTTTATCTATATCTATCTATCTATAAATATAAGCTAACGTTCGTTAGTTTATCTATATCTATCTATCTATCAATATAAATAAAAATGAACCACCGACATGTATGTACGCGCATAACTTCCGATCGACTGCACCAAATTGGATAATTCTTTTTTTTGTGTTTGTTATGGTCAGGACAAGGTTTGTATACACAATTTATTGGACCTGGTAGGAGGCTCTGCTTTTTCGGGCAGGACGACGTCTGCCGGGTCCGCTAGTTTGTAATAGAATAGAATACAAAAGTTTTATTTCAGACAGGAGTCCATAGGGTTGGTAACAATTTTACTTAACTTCTAGTGTTAGTAGGTTACAGACACAAATGTACATACAATTAAAACTCAGTGTGGAGCTGCATTCACCTCCGCAACATCGGGCAATCCCACCGGTCTGCGAACACACTGAGAATACTGTTGGTGCCGTCGCGAACACGCGTCATCAGGGATGCGCATCTACTCCTAATAATGGCGGCAAATCCATTAATATTATTATCCGCAAACATCCCTGACGCACTACAACGCCACGGCAGCCACAACAGTACTCTCAGTGCATCATTATATTGAACGCGTAGGTCGCTGTATGCCCGCTGAGTGAAGTTGACCCACAGGCTGCACGTGTAGAAGGACTGACAGTAAGCTCTGAATAGCGTAACTTTAACTGGTTTCATACATCGCGCAAACCTGCGGGCCAGCATGTTACAACGGACAGCCAGCGACCTACGTTCTCTTTCAATGTCGCAATTGTCTTTCAGATCTTCAGTGACCCGGATGAATGCATGTTGTAAAACCACCTTTAAAAAGCTATACCGGCTGACATTTTTTAACCGTCTATAGAAAAACAGGGTATAAAACGTGAACGGAGTAGAAGCCTATGACGCAGAAAATTATGTTTCTTTCTACAAAAATTTTTTTTTTTTTTTTTTTATACTCGTATACTACTATAATTGTATACGCTACTATTAATTGTAGTGAAACGTTGCATGTATTGAAGTGTCTATTACATCGTATTTACATTCTGGGAGAACACCTTTGTCCATGTATGTGAGCAGGCGGCGGCGGCCGCGGCTGCAAGTGGTGCTGACCGCGCGCACCGCTGATGCGCGCGCTGTGTAGTCTCAACGTGGTAGCCGATAGAATAGACTTGATTTCTCGTACACTGGACGACTTTACTCTGGCAACATCTAGGTTGTTGAGTTATAATTGAGTTAAATGTCGGTGTTATGATTGTTTATTTTATTGTGAAAGTTTATAATAGTATATTTGTACTTAACTATCGCATTAGAGCACCTGTGAAGATATATAAAAGGTTAAAAACATGGGTACCCTTATTCATGAACACAAAGTGGCTGTAGTAAGCTATTATAACTCCCAGAATCTAAAGATCCTTTACTGATAAGTAATATTGGCTAGTCTACGAGTATTTGTAACTAGCCCTTAAGATGTAAATGGTGTCTATAGCAGATGTGATACGTCAGACTCACAAGTAACTTAGGACCCAGGAGAAGGCTTTAGGTACATTGTTATCTGCCCGACACAGTTTGGCATATACTCGTAGTTTGACATATCGACATCTAGAACTGAGAGGATATCATAGAATACTCCTTATTATGTAAATAAACAATAAGATGCCGCTTATTGCATGCTTGTACATGACTTTTACTGACTGAGATCTTTGCCAACATCTTATAATTATTAGGCAAAATTTACACTTGTACACTAAAAACAGTGATATTCATAGTGTGTTAACACTATGAATATCTACTACAAATAAGGACAAACTACGTGCCCCCTTTCACCGGCTTCATAAGGTTCATAACTCATTTGTTGGGCTTGGTATAACCTTTTATAACAAGATACCCTCTTCTTTGCTAGACTTGCCTTTTAATGCATTTAAAGCTCAAGTAAAATCTAACCATTGTTCAAAGGCTTACTGACAGGTTATTGTTATTAACTTATTTATTTATTTTACTTCGATGGTCTTAGTTTATCATTTGTGACTTCAAGTGACAGCTATGTGACCAGAACCCAGCAATGCATAAATATGTAAGCTGTCACGCCCTTTATGCCTGGAGGCTTTTATTTAGGTAGTAAGTTTTTATTTACATTTTAATTTTAATTAATTAGTTTTTACATTGGGTTTTAATTATATTTGTTTGTGTAATGTCGTGGCTAGCTGACATATGGCAAATAATTTAATTTTATGTTCTGGTCTTGTAATGTTAATTATGAACATATGTTCCTAGTATTGTATACAATCAACTATTTTCTAACTGAACAGACAGTTGTGCTGCTGGGGAGTTTGTTGTGCTACTTCTTCTTCCCAGCGATAGCACTAGAAAGTGGTGAAGGGCGGGCGTTTTTGGGGGACTGTCTTTTGTAATTTTGACGTTCGAAAAGTGCTGATTGTAAAAATGACTGTTGATTTTGAGTTTGGGCCAAAGGTCTATATAGAGTAGAGTCTCTGGCATTGTCCTTTTACATAGGTGGTCTTATCGCTCAAAGCAATCCTTTATAGACAACCTTTGGATGGATTTAAAGGAAGAAGGATAAACAGTACTGCAGGTAGTATGTAGTCCCTCTTTGAGGAGTGGCTAGAGAGGCGTCACGGCGTTCTCACCTACCGCCTGACGCAGGTCCTCTCCGGACACGGATGTTTCGGGAGGTTCCTGCACATAATCAGGCGGGAGGAGACGCCCGGTTGTCACCACTGCAAGGATTGCCCAGAGGACACGGTGCAGCATACGGTAGAGGTCTGCCCCGCTTGGGCAGAGCACCGCCGTGTCCTCGTAGAGGCGATCGGCAGCGGCGGCGACCTCTCGCGTCCGGCCCTGGTGCAAGCCATGTTCCGGGGCGAGAGGGAGTGAGAGGCGGTCACCTCCTTCTGCGAAGCAGTCATGCTAGCGAAGGAGGTGGCGGGATGGGCGAGGGAGAGATCCTCACGCCTCAGCCGCCGAGGGAGACGCTCCGGGCGTCGGGAGCCGCGTGACGACTCCCGGCCACCGTAGGCGCGGGCCTGCGGGCGGAGAGCAATGGGTAGCTCTCCGTCCGATCAGGACCAGGCCAGTGCCAGACGGCGCGTATGTGTTCCACGTGCGCCTCAAAGAGATGTCAGCATAGTTGACGGGGCCCGACAGGGCCGAAGCCTGCCGGGGTAGCGGGATCGTCCGAAAGGGTTACCGCTGCCCTGGTACATAAAGGGCTAAGGAAGGAACACGGGTGGGTTTTAGTCAGTAAGTGTCTGACACTCCCTTCTGCTCCACCCAGAGCGGGAGAGGTCATTTGATGATTACCCATCCTCAAAAAAAAAAAAAGGTAGTATGTAGTGTAGATATATAAATAATCTAGCTTGGTAACGTCAAAACGCCAAACAGTATTTGCCTCCAATGTCCCAATTAAATTGATGTTCAGCAATTTATTTTAATTATGCTTTTTAGTCGCTGCTGCACATTTATTTGTTTGCGGTATTTGCCAAACCAAATACTTGATAATTATTTTTACTAATTGCATGTAGTTATGCAAATACTACCTCGTTGTTAACGTTAAACTTTTGCTAACAATTTTTTTTATAAAGTGTGGTTATCTCTACATCTATATCGATATTCTATACATTCTAATGCTAAATAAATAAACATCAATCGTCAAAAAAAATCATGATGAGATGAGATGATTGATTTGATGAAACAGACAGTCAAAAATTAAAAAATATATCTATATTTTTTAAAATTTTTGCCTGTCTGTTTCAGCTAATCTTCGAAACGGCTGGGCCGATTTTGACAAGACTTTCTCTGGCAGTTAGCTGAGGTTATATGGAGTAAGTTAGGTTATTTTTATATTAGAAAAATAATTAGGCTTCCGCGCAAAAACGTTTAAACCCATGAAATATTCAACATCCACGCGGGAGAAGGTGCGGGCAGAAGCTAGTACATAATAATATCAAACAACAAACAACCTGCCGCTTGTTCCCAACTATCTATCTATGTTGAGGTTGGCTCCCAGTCTAACCAGACGCAGCTGACTACCAGTATTTAACATGGAGCGACTGCCTATCTGACCTCCACAACCCAGTATATGGGTAACACGATACTCCTTGGTAAGACTGGTTGTCAGACTTTCAGGCTTCTGACGACCCGTAACGACTGTCACGGATATGTACAGATGGTCACCCATCCACGGGCCAACCTCAAAAAGCGTAGCTTAACCTGATCGATCGACCCGTGCGGCTGAAATTAGAAAGAAAGAATGAAAAATGCGTTTATTGGCATTACACAAAATGAATACACCTTAAAATTATAAAAACAGAAAACAAAGATTATAATGCCAAAAGGGCCTTACTACTTAGCCACGAACTTTTCTTATATGTAGTTTTTCATATAACTGAATCGAATTAATATTCGATTCATAATTGAATGAAGAATATAAATTATAGTGATCTAATCTGTAAACGTGTAAACCGATATCTACTTTAGATAACGCTTAGCCACGATATCTCGCAAACAATCTCTGTTACGCTCGTACTCGTAGCACCGCAGCTACGCAAACCCAGCTGCTACGCCGTAGCGAGAGCTACGATGCTGACACGTTCGTGAAATTATTAGGATGTTGATAATCGGCTGGAGGTTGCGATATGAAATACCCGGAAATGCTGTTTAATAGTAGATTTAGAAGCTAAGATAGATACTCTAATAGTATAATTTTAGGTGCGAGTGAAGGTAAGTTCTACATCATCATCTGCCTAGCCTTTTCCTAACCATGTTGGGGTTAGCTTCCAGTCTAACCGCCAGGTAAGTTCTACATAATATTAATAATTGCAACTTTTTCAATTCAAGTCGAGGTTTGACCTACTAAATCAGATGTTTTATCCAATCCAATCACCATACAACGGGGCAATGCTGCCAGCCTTCTGGGCACTTTTTCTGTTGACAGCGATGTGGACGAATTTTGATGCCCTGTGTTTCTTTCCCCTTTTTATTTTTCATTTTTTATTATGTATTGTTTTAAGTCTGTTAGCTGTTAGTTTGTGTGTTTTATTATGTAAATATTACCGTGTTCGGGAATAAAATAAACGAATGAAATGAACTAAATGTTAGTGTTTACCAAACTCAGCCTTGCTTTGATATACAAAGTGTACGAAGCAAAAAATTATTTGACGGTTATACGTTTACCTAATTTATAAACTACAGGTTAGTCTTTGCACATTATTTTATTGTAAACACGCATAAACATGAAGTACTAAAGTAATAAGAAACCTATTGGCCCTATTTATAGCAGCAATTATCCGGAAAAGTGGACATTAACATAAATAAGTGTACTGTTAATTTTTTTTAAGTTACCTAGTAAAATAATTTGTTTCAACTTAAAGTATCCTTGCGTTATCGCTTTGAAGAATTAAACAAGAAATATAATAGTGAAATATGTACATACATATTAGTGTATCAAATTAAAAGTAGCAATCTACCGTTTTCACGAATACATTTTCTTTCTTTCTTTCTTTGTGAAAATGGTAGATTACTAATTTTAATTTGATACACTAATATGTATGTTTTATACTATTATTCTTCTTGTTTAAAAATCGACACAAACCCCAAAAGGTACTTACAAAGCCAAGAGAATATCGACATGAACCGTTCAAAACTAACATAACTCGTCTAAGTAAGATGGATCAAAATATTGACCTACGAGCTAGAACAGTGGCTTAAGGCAACTAATAGCGAAATGACTTAATCCGACGTAAATTGGCATCACACGTCGCTGAACAAACATGCTCTATAGTAGAACGTAACACTGATGTATTTGATTGAACTAGCAAATAATATCAAAAGCTTCCTTCCTCAAATCGGAACAACCTATAGTCAGTTTCAAAAGTGTAAACAAACCCTGTTCAGGTTATATTCTTACGTCATCACTCACTCAAGCAAAATTAGTAACACATTCATCTATACATTTAAATGGTTTTAATTTTATATGTCACTACTTTTTTCAAGAATTATTGTTTTAGTGACATTAAATTGTAATTAAAAATTTTCGCCAAAAATTGTCGTGGTTATAAAATTAACCAAATTGTCAAATGAAAAACATCTTAAAAATGATTTAAAATTGGAATTATAAGTTTCGGCGCTGGACCGATTGTTAAATATCTAACAGTAGGTACCTACGCTTTTATTTCGGCATTCGTTTCCAGTAAAAACAGGCAAACGTTGGCTTTTCCCATGAATACAAAAACAGACTTGAAATACTCGTACCTACATTGTTTTTCCGTAAGCCCTAATTCAAAGAAGAAAATTAACAGCCATCCTTCTTGTTTACTTAAAAAAGGAAACTCTCCAATTATTTGATCCCATCAAAGGATCTCTCGAACAGCTTCCACTATCTGTAGGTACAGTCAGGCACAGCGATGTTAATCCCTGGGGCGCTGATAGCGGCTGTGCTCGTCGGTACCTGTAACTTTGATCTGCCAGATAAGTGGCTCAACAAGATGTAACTTGGCCCTACTTTAGATTATCTGTTAGGGCATTGATATTTTTGATTAGACTTCTTGTCAGAATTCTTTTTGGGATTATGAAGGAATTGAAAGGTTGAAAGACGAGATTATCAATCACTAAGTTGGAGGTTTGAAGAATGACGAGTTATACCAATGCGATTTTTTCAGTTCAGTTTTATTTGTAGCAGCTTTTGAAGTGTCTCTTCTAAATAAAGTGACTTCGTGCTTATAATAATTATGTAATTTTAAAACTCTTGTATCGGTTTCACATCAAAAATACCTTCAGGTCTTATTATTTCTAACGGGGGATTTACACTAGGTCGATTTTCGCTGTGCGGCTGGTCGCCAAATTCCCTCACAAGTCAAAGCGCTACCCCATTTACACATGTCAAAAAAATCACAGAGGACTAGTTTATTTTGCATCAAAATGTCGACCGGCAGGCGATAGCAAACGACTGAGCATTTTCACAGTCGATTTTATTCACCCGCCGCATGCGACCTGTCGCCATACGATAAAAGTCGAAACCTACTCTACGTTGGAACTTGCAATTTTAGTCACCAGCGGCCAAGCCGAATTGCCATTTAGACGGAGACGACGTGCGGCTCTAGGACAAATCTGAATCTGAAGGCCAATCAAAGACATTTATAAAATGACAAACACAAATTGTTTCATAAAGGTACACATCAAATAAATAGAAACTAGCATTATCGAAATTAAACCGATTTACTACAAAGACTTTACCGTTCACCACAATAACTCGTTACACAAATTAAACCGTTGACCGGATAATCCAAATATTACACTCAAATCGATATGACCGAACCCTATTATCAATTATCACTTTAACAGCATTATAATAAAGGATGAAAGTAACGAGGTGACCAAATACAATAAAATGCTAATTCTAATTTGCAAACTAAAGCTATAACTGTTGGTACGTTTGTAACTTAATTATATCGGGGCCTATTAAACTTTATACGTGCCCATAACGTAATTTATTTATTTAATAATATTAATGGAGTGGGCTTTTCGTTAGCCATGAAATGTTTTTAGGGCAGTTCGGTTTTGTGTGTTTATTAGTATGGTCGGTTGCGTGGAAATAATTAAATGAACCGTTATTTTAGTGAACTGTACAATTATTGTTTGTGCAATGAGACTTGTAATTTTGTTCAGTTTTATATACGCTTTATGTACAGTAATTACATGCAAGTAGGTAGAGAGATGAGGTGCGCCATTTATCTTTGTTAAGTGGAGTAAAAGAAAGAATAACTTTTATTTGGATACAGTTCGTGAAACTCAAAATACAAATAACTAAATATTAACTGAAGATAATGGCTGCGCCAAAAAGGTTCATTTCAGCATTAATGCCAAACAGATGCGGTCTGACGCTGGTTTTCTAAATAACTTTTAGGGAAGTTAGCTTTCGCTTTTGTAAAACATAAGAAACTAGTATGTATTAAGTGCCAATTTAACGAATAAAACTGAACGCGATCAGCACAACCAAAGCGCGTTCAGTTGTCTGACAAGCTCTTGAACGCGGTTATGCCAGGTAAGGCCAGGTGCGCAGGACTCGCAACCGGCGCGTGCGTGTATGACTGATGGTGCCGGTGCGTGCTGTGATGACAAGTATGTCAGGATCGTAGCAGGTGACGTCCTGTAATTTCTGCTTACCCCCATAGGCAAAAGGCGTTAGTTTATGTATGTCTGTAAAATATTATGACGTCATAATTGTAAAATATGCAAATTCGCTAAATTGTCATGTTCAGTAAAATGCAAATAATTTGATAGACGACCAGCACGAGACATTAAAGTCATTTGAGCTGTCTCCGCGGCGAGACTAACTTCCTTTGATTCACTCCGTATAGTTCTGGTTTCATTACCGTTCCTAACTTTACTTAGTTTCCAAACTGCACAGTTTCTATGGCATTAGTTTCCACTATTGAAAAGTCAGAATGTTGTAGTTTTTTTTATTTTTGCAGTTGAGCACGACTTTGATTTCAGACGGGGTTATTTTCTTGTTTCATGCTTTTCAGTTCGGTCATTCCGCAGTCAGGTTTAAGATTATAACTTTTTCAAAAAAATTTTTAACTGTATTATTTTATTTCAGTGTATTTATACCATGATAATTTACCACTGTAATGTTAATTCGATTTGATTTGGGGTGAGACCTTGCTGATCCGTCACACGGGGTATCCTAGTATGGACGCCAGTCTTTCCAAAGGATTATATTTTGTGCATTGTAGTGTAAACGCTATAATTCTAGTCTTTATGTTTATAACTGTTTGAACCTTTGAGAGAAAACATTATAGTTGTATTATTGTATTATCTAAGTTCATACTCGGGGGCTTGTGGCTAAGTGATAACAGCCGCACGGTTTGATCGATCAGGTTAAGCCACACTTGCCGCGGTTGATCCGTGGATGGGTGACCATCTTTACACACCAAGACCCTCCGTGTCTAGGAGGGTCCCAGCTGTCTTTAGTGGATCTTTGACAGTCGTTATGGGTAGCCACAAGCCCGAAAGTCTGACAACCAGTCTTACCAAGGGGTATCGCAGGGGTAGGCGGGTTACTGGGTTGTGGAGGTCAGATAGGCAGTCGCTCCATGTAAAATACTGGTATTCAGCTGCATCCAGTTAGGCTGGAAGCCGACTCCAACATAGTTGAGAAAAGGCTAGAGAATAGAGTTTCTAACCAACTCATGCATCTCAGGTTAAACTATAACCATAGACCCGAACAGTTGACTAGATAGTTACAAGATAAACTAAAAGGTATACAACTGAAGCTATTTAGCTAATTCAGTGTTTGTGAAGAGTGGTATAAATCAAAATGTCGTGAACAATGGCGGCCGACGTCGGGACCTATCCGATTTGAGACGCGGCTTCTAGACGACTAGGGTACTGACAGGAAAGGGTGCAATTTGAATAACAGTTAGATTCTATTTTTAAACTTTTTGATTTTCTTCATTTTGGTGACTGAGCGAAAAAACGTCAAAATCTAATCTCATCTCAGCGATAATCAATGTCAAAAACGATTCCAAAATGCTGGAAAATTAGAGGTATTTTTGACAGATTGGGACTGAGATAGTAAAAAGAAAAGAAAGAATTTTTTTTTTAAATATTTGTTGGTATATTGGCGTGGCTAGCTGACATATGGCACATAATTTAATTTTTTGTTCTGTGCCTTGTAATGTTAATTACTTAACACCTAGTATTGTATACAATCAAGTATCAAGTATTTTCTAACTGAACAGACAGCTGTGCTGCTGGGGAGTTTGTTGCGCCACTTCTTCCCAGCGATAGCACTAGGAAGTGGTGAAGGGCGGGCGTTTTTGGAGGACTGTCTTTTGTAATTTTGACGTTCGAAAAGTGCTGATTCTCAGCCTTATTTGAATAAATGACTTCTGAAATTCTGCACAAACAAAACGCACATAAATACAAAAAAAACGAGAAAGCAGTAGAAGCCCGCCAAAAGATTCACGGGTGAAGGTCGTGTGAAGCACCTGGCCGCTTAGTCTTTAAAATATGCCCATCCATATACAAATATCACCCATCTCTCCACTAATCCAATGCTTACTCTAGGATGCATATCCGGTAGGCTCTTAAATCCTATCCTTTCCTACGGGCACGTCTTCCTTACAAAAACCGCGCCCCCGTCTACTTCTTGATATGCAATGGTCGCTTTAGCACCATGAACATGAGGCTACAGGAGCTAGTGCGAATCTTGGGGTTCATTCGATTAATCGAGTCTGGTCAAACCACGCTGGGATCGGTGCATTTCATTCATTCATTCATTCTGCACAAACAAAACGCACATACAAAATAAAAAGAGACAAAATATACAAATACAACGTAGTCAAAAGTTGTCAATTTTGTCCATTGCTTGATGTCAGGGCCAGGGACCAAAGGCAACAAGTCCGCGGAGCGCCCGCGACACTGGAATGAGAATAGAGAATGGGAACGTTATTAAAAATGTAGGAATTATGCCTTTGTTAACATAACTAACTTAATGACACTAGGATTAAGTCCTTAAGGCACCTAATTATTTCATTTCGCACCACTTTTAAATGTAAAAGCCGTTCTAAGTTTTATAATGAAAGCTACTTTTTTTGCTCATTTTGCTCCGTTTTATAATGCTATTCAATAGCGCGCACCTAATTATGTTATTTGGTACTCCTTAATTCTCTTTTTACATTGACAGTTTCTCTCTATATGAGAGTTGTGAACTATTTACTTTTTATTTATTCTTGTCATGATACTTTAGTGTGAATAAATACAACGAGCGTGTGTAACGACTATGTGTCAGCTTAAATACCTTGTCAGAGTGATGAGTTACATTTATCTATTACACACTTGAGTTAATGTTTTGAAATTAATTCATTTACGAGCGGTGGCGGTGTTCATATTGTGTTGATGGTAAATGTTTTCATAAAGAGATTATCGCTGTCAGTGTCTTTTTTATACAGTAGACATTTTGTTATAAAATGCTACATTAAACACAACCTCAGGGTTTTCTGTTACAAAGGAAAGTTGACACTTGAGAATTAAAAGAATATTAGTTTTATGTTATTTAGGCTCGAGTAAACCACTAATTAGCCTAACCACTAATTAAAATTTTAAAATAAATACTATATTATATATCGTACATTTTCTGAAAGACCTTTGAAAACTTATTGGATTGCAAAATATTAATTATGTTTTAACACAAATTTTAAGTTGATGAAAGAACCTATAATAATAATGAATAATAATAATGTATGTATCATAATCTAAAACCATAGTAGGTATTATATTTCATTACATTCTAAGTTAATTATTCTATAACCGTGCACTCTAGCTCACGTAACTCGATATTTAGTCGCAAAATTGAAACGTTCGGCATTCTTTCGCCGTGCTACTCTTTACATAGAATTATGAAATACTGGAATGTCTAAATAGCTTTTCTATTTTTAGTTTTTAGTGCTACTTTTTTTTAAGGTTATTTTATTGTCGTTATTTACTCATTTTAGCACTCGCGAGAGATTTAACCGCACACACGACACACATTTTTAACATAATATATGCGGCGAACTCACGGTTCCTTAGGCTGCAGTTTCGGCGTTATTGTGTCCTCGGATAGAAGCCCGGATACGTTGCATGGCATTAAGATCAATCTCTTGCTGGATCCACAGACGATGGCACCTTCTGTATAGCCGCACCATAAAGTAGGCAATAGTTGTGGTGAATACAGCCAGCAGTGCGAACATAACCATATTCATTTGACCCTTCAAAGTGGCCTCAGTGCTTCCCGCTGCGTTTTGGGTGATGAGTACCTCATCTTTTTCGACCGTTGAGCGGCACATATTCTATGGTTATTCCGATGATTCCGGTAAAGTACAGTTTGGTATGGTGATTATACTCTAAACTTGCAATTTACACTACCGAAACCCAAGGTCAGCCCTAGGCAGGGTCGCCATGAGATGTTTAGGGTCGTAAGGATTTTTAAAAAGAACAACTCACATTGGCTGTCAAAAGTATAATGTCTATATTTAATACGAAACAAGTAAAATAACATAAAACGCTAATCAAGCATTAACTTGATACATAATTATAACGGAGCATACATACACAATAGTGCAAAGGAGAGCATACACATCATAAGAACTTCCAGGGAATGCTTGGATAGGATTTACGTAATTGGAAGTATTCTCGTCTTCCATGCTAAAAGACATGTCGTCTTGCTATAATATAATTATAAGGGTTATGAATCTGTCACTCTCACTCTCTCAAATCTCTTATTGCAGAAATGGAACATTACCTATTTTTATTAAAAGAAATTAATAGGTAGTCTAAATGAAATATTTGGACCGTCAGAAAGATACTGCCACGCGGATACGGTACGAGAGAGAGACGACGCTCTATAAAGCTGATTATTAGGCGAGTTAAAACATAGAACATAATAAACAGTAACCAAATGTTCTGTGGGTGTAATGTTATTTTTGATGAGCTTATTAATAAGGAGCTGTACTTCTCCGGTGACAGCGCCTCTTCACTTTAAAGACTAGTTATAGTTGTAACTTATACAACATGTCCCGGAATTAACGCACACCACCAGACACCCCAATTAGAACATTATGTTATAATCATAATACATACAGTGATTTTTTTATTATTATGTAAAAAACATTGTGTTTTTAATAAATTAGTTATACTGATTGTGGGAGAAAATTATGGTCACATTACAAATCTACGCACGTACACAGTCGCACTCGTATAAGGGTCTAGCTTAGTGAGTATTTCATAAATTTTGGTTTGTTTTGACTGTACAGCGGAAGTGTGACAGTAATTTACGTAGTTAATTTTTTTTTTGTATAAAATATTACCTATATTAAAAATTACAGAAACGGATTCAGTAAACGATTTTGAACAAACTACTTTCATAATGTGCATTAATTCAGATACACATTGTATATTGGTGTGTGTGAGTTTAGCGGTGGCAAGCGCTACTACTGGTAAGCTCCACTCTGCCTGAGTTGTATTCCCAGGTCAAGCAATATGTTGTTCAGTTTTTCTATTAGGGATTTCTCAGTAGCAGTCCGGAGTCTCGATACGTGCCCAGTTTATGGTAATAGGCTTGCATGGGGGCGACCCACATGGGACTCGAACTTAACACCTCCACATGGGCGAGCTACAAGGGTCTCTAACTTAATACACCTCTGCCTAACCCTTTGGGGACATTGGTGTGGTATTATGTTAGTGTTTAAGCTGGTAGACGAGAGACACAATCCAACAGCAATCATCGTAATAATGATATTCAAAACATATTTCCCGAACACTACACAAAATTCTAATCAGCCGGATTCCCAGACCGCAGGAATACCAATGATAATATATGTATAATTAGCATAATTTCTAGTGTGCTGCCACTGGATTAATGTTGTGTAATTAACCCGGGATTGGTAATGAGGCCAGTGATTACGGAGCGAAGGTGCCGCAAGCGGACATTGTAAACGCGTTAACGTCAATTGACGTGCGGTCGTGGTTTTGAGGCCTTTTTTTTTAAATATTTAACTTTAAAAACGAATAGTTGCCCTTCCATTTATCTTATAACTGCGTATTGTGTGTTTAAAGGGCCGGTTGTTTCAAATGGTTGGTTAACGTAACATACGTACGTTAAATAATAACGATTACGTAATCGTTACTATTTGACGTATGTCAAGGCCATCATTTTGTAATTGTAATTTGAAACAACGCTTTTTTGATTTGACGATAGTTGGCGCCATTTTTGACGTATTCGCGTGCGTCAAGTGGACGTGAAACAACCCGTCATTGTCGCGTTCCGTAAAACTTTTATTGATTTATTTAGCTTTATTTTCCGTTACATAATTACATCATCATCTCCCTGCCCTTGGCCCATGTTATTTGGGGTCGGTGCTACACAAAATAAACACAGCACACACATAATTAAAACATCTACCTAAATACTAAAACTTGGTTCGTATTTTATTTGTTAATCATATTAACGTCGGTAATTATTTTATATGTTAGAATTTTATTAGGTGTAAAGGCCACCTATCCAACACAATTAGCCTGTAATGTTCCCACTGCTGGGACACAGGCCTCTTCCCGTTGAGAGGGATTGTGCCTTAGTCCGCCACGCGGGCCCATAGCTGGTTGGTAGATGTCACATGGCTTCGAGTTTTTGGTTCTAAGACATGCCGGTTTCTTCACCTCGGTTCTTTTGGTTGCTTTTCTTCACCTTTTGACAGCGGTGGTGATGAAATAATTTACATAAAGTAAAGCGCCTGTCTGGGTTCGAACTTACGACCTGCAAGTCGTAAATCGCGGCCGCTACCACTGCGCCACCACTGCTCCAAGCTTATCCGAGCCTCCTCCAAATGACTACTCAACAACTAATTTCTCCGTGAGGTCTTAGTTCAACAAAATTAATCCAATTCGATTACATACTTGATTGACTCTTAGTTAAAACTAATGCAGGCGACATGTCTCACGCGCTCATCAATGTAGTTCGCTTATAGCCGCGAGGGTATCATCATCATAATTAACCCGCAAGACGTCGTCTGCTGGAGGTTCTTGTTCAGGATAAAGCGGGAGGAAACGCCAGGGTCCAGGTCCACTGTGTGGATCGCCCGGAGGACACGGTGGAGTATACAGTGGAGGTCTGCTCGGCTTGGGCGGGGCACCGCCGTGTCTTCGTGGCGCCGATCGGCGGCGGCGATCTCTCGCGTCCGGCCCTGGTCCAGGCCATGGTACGGAGCGAGAGTGCATGGGAGGCCGTCACCTCCTTCTGCGAAGCAGTAATGCTCGCGAAGGAGGAGGCGGAGCGCGTGAGGGAGAGGCAATTTCTGCGCCCTCACGCCCCTAGTCGCTGTAGGAGATGCCTTGGACGGGAGTTAACAAACGACTCCCGGCCACCGTTTTAGTCTGTAAAAGTCTGACACGCCCTTCCGCTAAGCCCAGAGCGGGAGAGGTTTTTTTTTATTTCCCACCCAAAAAAAAAAAGACGTCGTTTGCTGGACATAGGGGGGACGTCCAGCAGACGACGTCTTTCGGGCCGTTTCCTGCTACGGAGTTACTATTTGGTTCGGTCGGTACCAACCCTACACTCCTACACTCTTTCGAATATTGACTATGGTCCCGACCCAATTGTGCCGATCCGAACTTTTTTCGCATTTTTCAATAATATTCGGTTCGGCCATGTGTCGGTCTGATCCAAACATTCGGCCGATACGATACATTTACCACTTCGGAGTAGACCCCAGATCTCTTTGTCACCAACCTGTTGGCTTTTGAAATATTTGTTCCGGGAACTCCGAAAGCCTATCTACCATTATATCGTAGTCAGGCGGAAAAACGTACAATGTTGGCTTGATCATCTGATACGGATATAAAAAATAATTGACGGTAGCTAAAAATACGCTGCTTTGATATTCGGTCCACGTCAACGTTGTTAAAAATGTGTTGACTGAAGTTTCAATTACCTTTTCCTTGAAATAAACCGTTTGCGTTATTATAGAGATATTTGTAGCTTATGGTGGGGCGCTATTGATGAGCATCGGTCCTGGGTTTGATAAAGTGTTAATGGGTTTTTTCATCAGGAATATTTTTCTAGTCTAGATTTGTGTCCGGTTGATGGCAATAGACACCCTATTACATGAGACTTAAACATAATTCGCGAAATGTGGGTGTACTATAGAGTACACCTCCGCCTGCCTAACCCTTCGGGGATTACAAGCGTGATCTTATGTGATAGGGCTCCAAGTAAGTAGTACCACAAGCATTTATACAAGAAGGATCATCATCATTTCAGTCAAAAGTCACGCTGTGGCTGGACATACTGGGTCTCCTCCAAGCAATTTAACCGGTTCTTTGCTTCTCGCATCCAGCGGATCAAGGTAGGTAGGAGGTAATGGACACCGAAATTGCAGTCATATAAGACTTTTAGTCTTTATCACCAAGGCCGGTTTGCTTGACACAACAGTCAAGCAAACCATCCTCGAGATAATAAGCTTTGTCTTTAACCTCAACAACAATCAAAACTAACACAACACCAAAAACCACTGTAAGATCCTTTGTACACGGCACGGTTTCTTTACGGTGCGGTGCATAAACCTTGCCGTAGAAAAAACATGTCCGTCAACAAGCTTCCATAGTGATCCATACTCGTACAACTCTGACGACCGTGCCTACACATACACACGGCCAATAAACAACAACACAAACACAACAGTTTTTCACGGCAAGAAAAGCGTGTGTGTGTATAAGGGAGTGTAGAAAGCGTCGACAGCGGTCGATATTCAAAATGCTTACCAAATTAAAGAACAAAAACCTACAATCGTTTCTAGTTTGTCAAAGGCGACACATGTGTCAGAGATTAATATGATAAAATTAAATAGGCATAAAAAGTTTCTAGGTACGTCTCGCACAGTTTTTGTGCGCTGCAGACTCGACCACACAAAAGGTCTGTCGTCTGCTCCCAAAGGGCATCCAACATCGGGCGACTGGGTTGCCCAGATAAACATGTGTGACTAACTGCTAAGTAAATACTAATGGAAACAATATGGGAATTATTCCGTCCTTTGAATAGTCCTTTACTTTGGTTTTATACATTCCTTTTAAATACTCTTCTATATCGTGATCGTACTGATCATGATGTACTTCGATGCTTCAGCTTACAAAAAGTGAAAAAATAAAGCGCTTCAATAGTTAATCGGTAATCCTTTAATCCGTTAATCGGCTATGCGGTATTGGGTTTCATGGCAATACCTGTATTATTCCGATGTTAGAAATTTCAAAACCGGGATACCGGTGTTTCGGTTTTTTTTTTAGAATTAAAGTGCAATCATCTCTTAATTACGTTTTGATATAGTTTTATTGAAACAAAACCACTTCTAACATAAAATAAACAAGTTTAAACAAATTTCCCCTTTAAAGTTAATCAACAATTCTTTCCTCTGAGATCACAATAATTATTAAAGTATCAGAAAACTGCCTACACTACAAGTATAAAGAGTGTTTGTGCGCGGTCAATTTCAAAGTAAATTATGTGTTAACTCTTTCTCCTTTTTAAGGTTCCGTAGTTCACGTCTCGGAACCCTTAGTTTCGTCATGTCCGTCCGTCCGTCCTTTGGCTTACCTTCCAAACGGTTAGTGCTAGAAAGATGAAACTTTGCATGGATATGTGTATATACCACGTCGACAAAGTGCTAAAATAAAATCATGAAAAAAATTTTTTTTTTGGGGTACCTCTTTTACACGTAAAGTGGGGATGATTTTTTTTCTCTCGTCGACCCCATTGTGTGGAGTATCATTAGATAGGTCTTTTAAAAACATTGAGAGGTTGCTAAGACAATTTTTTGACTTAGTAGGTATCCGTTTGCGAAATATTCAACTTTAAAGCGCATTTTTTTGTTAAAATGGGGCGTCCTTCCCCCTTCTAGAAGCTAAACGGCTTGCTCGAAAAATCTGAAATAATTCATGATGGTAGTCCATGTGATGAACTTTGAAAGAAAACTATAATGGCTTAGATAACTTTGTTAGTTCAGGAGTTATAGAGGCCTAACTTGTAAAATGCGCTTACTTGGAAAACTTCGTACTAAAATAACGAAATAATAAGTAAACATGTAAAATATTAAAAATAAAATCATAACAATTATCTATTGGACACGATTTTATTTCAATTTGAATCTTCTAAAGAGGATAAATAAAATTAGGGGCTTTAAAAAGTTTACAACGACACTCGATAGATAGCGCTGTGCATTTATTCCAAATTTCTGAATCGCGGTATGGTTTTGTTACAATAAGTAAAGTAGAATTATACCGGCAAACCTTAAACCCTATTCTAAGCGTGGCCTGACACGCACTTGGCTGGTTTTTTTATATATGTCAGAGTCATTCGTTTGACTATTCGGAACGCTAGCGCCATCTCGTGGCGCAAGGCAGAGTCTAGCCTGAGCTCGTGGGGGTGGACGGAGAGCGACAGCTACAAGGACAGTGTGAGCAGAGCTCTCGGGATCATCGAAACATTGGACATCATAGGAACAACATGTGCTTAGAAACTGTCTGCGTTCCGTATCGTTGAGTTGGGTACATAAAGTGTGTGATTCGCTAGTGTGACTAACTTGTCGTAAATTGTAATCTGATTTGAACTGCAAACCGTTTTTCTATTATGCTATAACCAACACAACCCATAGTACGCCCACAGTAATTAAAATATGCCTGATGTTAACGAGAGACAGACATACCTTCTCCGACATCAGAACTGGGATTCGTGTTGGTTCATGCACAAAATGAGAACGCTTAAAGTGAAAGTGACCGTTGAAAACAAAGTGCAAACATGTATCCTGTGGATCTGTCCAAGTTCGACTCAGACAATGCAGATACGGATGCGCGAGCATGGTACATGTTGTTTTGGGCATAGGCTGTATGCAGAAATACCTTCGCCGAGTGACGCGACTACTGCGCCTACCGCCATGTTTGAAAAAAAAGACTGTCTCTAACCGGCGTTTGAGTTCGACGTATCCTGTTCCCGTGTTTAGAACACGCAGTATAAGGCGTGTGCAAACATAACAGTGCACAACAGCTGATTTGTGTTTTGCCGAAAATTCACTGCAAGGTGGTCAACTTGTTGTGGCCATAAGTAAGACGCACAAAGGAGCAGTATCAACGTGACTATCGTAAATAGCTACCAGTGACGTGGAGTGACTAAGAATCGAGCCAAGCAGCCTCGCAGCCGTCAGGGAAGCCTTTCTTGTGCTGCAAGTGAGGGAAACCAGGACATATCGCAGCCTGATACACGAGTAGTGGCAGCCAAGCCAAGCGGATGGTGGACAACGTGCTGGAAGTCGTCAACGGCGAGTGGACGTCGTACAACTACCCTCAGATACGTTAGAACATAAAGGTGAGCTGTATTGTTTTGTTTACGATTCTGATGCTGAATGGTGCTAATCTATGCGTCATGTTCGTGAATGGGCGCCGCCAGTAGGGACTGGTCAACTCTTGGCTGCCATGGCTTATTTTTAATATTTGAATTGTTTTTTTTTAAATCTTTTCATTGCGGACGCTTTTAACGTTCTGCATCGTTCTCACATGCATAATTTTGAAGATGAATGATGTAACTAATACTTTGTAACAATATTATTATGATTTAAAAGAGTGTCCATGGAGTTTCTTGCCCGTTCTTCTCCATAGGTACCTACTACGCTTTGGAATGGGCAACTAGCTTCATCTTTTTGACTGACCGACCTTGACAATTCAAAAGTGCCTGTAATTGGTTTATTTGAAATAAATAGTTTGAGTTTAAGTTTTAGAAGCGGTATACGTTATGCGGTTTTCTATTATTATTTTCGCGGCGGAGGTGTGCTAAGGCCCTAAGTATTTCGGATTCAAAAGATCTGCATTGAATCGCGTTAGAAACGAATAAGTCACCCAATCGTTGAATAAAAGTGTGTCTAGTTAAAAACCTAATTTAAAAACGTTATTGAGAATTTTTTGATAAAATAACTCTTTGACTTGCTTCCGACCCGAAAAGTTAGACCACATCCGATCTAACCCGCCAACCCTGCAACAACTCAAGGTATAGTTTCCAAAAGTTTATCCTTTCAACTTAATATAATAGCTGGTATCCCGACACAAAGTAGTTGCATACAGAAGGTCGACTTCATATAACGAGCGAAAACAGGCGCCCGCACACATAGTCGCGTACGTATGGCGACCTCAAATAAATGCCTGTCGCGAGTACGCTTGGACTCGCTGTACATAGGCATGTGTCTATGTGTGCGTATGTTTTCGCTATCTTTGGTCAAACTGGGCAAATCCCGAGCGGGGTGCGGACAGTCGCTCGCGCCAATTGTATCAAATAGCTTGTACGAAGGTGTTCAAAGTGGTGCGAATAGCCGCTTGACTTCCCAATCATTAAAATAACAGACGCGCGCAGTTGCGTCGCGGGATTCGCCTCAGTTTGACCAGCGCTTAAAGTTGACCTTCTGTAGTCTTTTTTAGTGGCGATAGTGTCAGTTTATATAATCCCACCGCTGGACAGTGGGCCACCGCACTCGTGCGAACAAATTGGATGGACGTTTTCCTTACTTCCATTGTTTGAAGTTGGTTTAAAGTTAGTTTTACTGAATTTATTACTGTTCTACTCCTAGGTTTGACATGCAGCGCTACTAAGTTGGCTAATTAGAAAATTCTGTGATAATTGTTTGTGGTAACTGTAGGTTGGTTTTGCTTTGATTCTAGCATTACATTCACAAGTTTGTGTATATTAGTTTTTGTGCTTATGCAGCTGATAAACATGGTTTTGTTGTCGGAAGTGAGGTTAGACCCCTGTTCTGTCCTGGTTCGAATTCTGGTATATACCACTCACAGGTGACTTTCACAGAAAAAAAAATGTGTTAACATTGCCATATACAAAATATAAAGAGTTTGCTTGTAAGTCAATCTCTTGAAGTCCTCATCAGAGGGGAAATTCTCGTAATTTTAAGGATGTTCAGTCTGATCTCAGTCTCAATCTGTCAAAAATACTTCTAATTTCCCTACATTTTGACAAGGTTTTGACATTTGTTTGTCACCGAGATGAGACTGCGACTAGATTTTGAACGTTTTAAATTACGAGAATTGGCCTTCAGATTACAAAAAAATATTTTACACTATTACCGAGTGCCATAGGACGTTTTATAGCATGATGATTTATATAGTAAAGTTCACGCGGATAAAACGCGGGCGGAAGCTAGTGTTTAAGTAAAACGATGATACATACATACACTCACGGCATCTTCCCACAGGGGTAGGCAGACACTACAGAACGCCGTTATCTATAAACTATAAAACGATGATGTATTTAAATTATTTCATCAAGACATATAGTGCTTAGGCCATTTGTACACACATTTTTCGTGCCGTGAAAAATTACGGTTTAATCGCCGTGTGTAGGCACGGTCGTCAGTGTCATATGGATCACTATAACAGTTTAGAGAGGCAGATAGTTTTTTTCCACGGCCCGGTTTATACACCGTACCGTAAAGAAACCGTGCCGCGTACTTTTCGATCTTTAGGCTATCTAATATTTAGAATGTAACCTACCATACTTATTCAACAGGTCTATTGTTTCGACAGGTCTAAAGCTATTACGACACAGAAAGGTCTGAACCTCACCAACATCAAACCTTGCCGAAGGGTTACACCAAATTAACTCGATGTTACGTAACCTTGGGCTCACTGGTCAGGTTCTCAGCGAAACAAGACGGCGGCGGTGGCCATTAATTACTGCTTTAATTACAAACCTTTTGATGATGTTCGCTCACCTGGTGCAACCTTTCATTCGATATCTTTGTGTTTTGTGGGAAGATTTAGGAGCGAGTCTTAATAGAGACTGTTTGTGTCATTAGCAACCCGCCCCAAGTTCGCACGGGTGCTATCAACCCGGGTCGCCACCCGTGTTGATAGCACCCGTGCCGCCACATGTTATCTAAATATCGAGATTTGTAATGTACTTTAAACGTTCCGGGATAAATTCTATAAAATTTATGGGGGTTTTTAAAGTTTTTTTTAAGGGAACACATACGTACAAATACGAAGGCAGACTTTGTTTTGTACTATAAATATTTTATGTACATTGCACTCTATGCGCTTAAACTGTCGGCCTAAGGATTAACAATAAAGTTTGACAAAGTGAGAATGAATGTGCTGTTTCTCTCATCTTTGCTAATATGAAATAATAAAAAATATAACGAAGACTAACTATTAGATACATTACTCCCAAAAGTGGTTAAAAACAAGCCTTATTAATCAATACCAAAAACCAATCCAAAAATTGTATCACCAAAGAAATCAATTCCCGAAACCCCTACAAATAATAAAACGCTCATACCCCAAGCAATTAGTATAACAGTGGTGGTACAAAAAGCCGGGTTCGACATCAAATAAACCAGCACCTTGTATAAGTTATTATGGCGCTGTATCAGTCAGGCGGATGAAAAGGAGGCTGTACTCCGAGCGCGCGTGACCCAAGTACGGATTGGACGAAAGAGGCGCATTACGTGGAAATATACGGGAAGCGGTTTGTGACGGATACGAGAGCCGTTTACCGTTAGTCAAAAATGGTCACATGTGTTGCTAGGCATGTGGGCATGTTATTGAATGATATGTGTGGTTGAATTAGCAGATTGCGTACGATGAAATGGTGTTTATCTATGTATTATTTTTTTTTAATTTTAATAAATATCAAATTAATAATGCTTCTTCTTCTATTCTTTATTTTTCTTAAAAACGTTGCCCCACACTAGGAGTTTCTCCTGATGGTGGGTGCGTTTACAAACATTTAAACTCACATACAAAACAGCCAGACCCGGAACAACTACTTATAGGCCATACAAATATTTGTTCCGTGCGGGAATCGCACCCGCGACACGCAGCGCAGCAGTCAATCGCGTAACTACTGCACCAACTGTGCCGTCAATGCATTTGTTTCTTTGAATTTTCACTGACTAGATAAACTGTATCTGAATTCTGAAAGTAGATCTTCGAAGACACGTTCACAACTCAATGTTTTGGTACCTACTAGATGGCGCTGTTAAAATATATCAAATATAATCCTTCTATTCTTAATACTACTAGCGGCAGTATCTTAATGCAGTTTTGTCTATGTTAGTTGTCTATGTATTCTGTCTATGTAATTTAACTTGGTATTAAAGTTAGTCTATGGCAACAGCTATCGTGTTTTCTATTAGGCGCTGCAATGACGTAATGTGGCAGTGGGCAGGGGGGTACATTGCTATAAAAGTTGGTCATTAAAGATGGACCGATGAACTGATGAAGGTCTCGGGAGTTCAGTGGATGCGGGAAGCAAGGGCTGGTCTAGCGGATGTGTTGTCTGTCTGGACATAAACCCACCCCAAGTACATCACTTGACCTAAAGACGTTAACAGGCAGCAGCTTACCATTCGGATGTTCAAACATGGACACCAGTTTTCGCTAAGGCCAACTGCAGCAGTTCTGCCCAAGATTTCTTCACGTGAGTGAGAACCCTCAAACCAGAAAGCACTCACGGTACGCCACTCGTGTGAGTCCACTCCGCAGGCTCATGAACCGATCGCACCATTCACCGCTAAGTAACCGCGTGATTTCAAGAATCGATGAAAGGAATCCTGTTCCGTACTTCGGGGAAATCATCCGCTGAATATTTAGCTTGGACTAAGAAAAGTTTTAAATTCTCGGTAATAAAAAAAAGTTGGGATTTCTAAGTAATAATTGATTAATCCCATTAGAAAATCCTTATTTGTTGAACAGGAGTACCTACGCGGTACCTACCCAACGGAAAATTATAAAGTAGTTACTAGCTAGGTTCGAGTAGGTTGGCGTAGACTGAAAGTTCTTACGCAAATCCTTCACAAACACTGTTTAGAATCTGTATATTCGAAAAGCTCAGACTTTACATTAAAATAAAACGGTCACAAACATCGCATTTAAATATTTAATTCACGAGAGAAGTCTTACAACGTGACAAACTCCGGAATCCTTAGGTACTGCTATACACCGCAAGCCGCTCGCAAGCCCCTGGAGCGAGTTACCGTAGTAGCCTGCTCAAGCCGCCGCCAACGCTCTTTGGAATATTATCGCGACATCTTTCACCCTTCGAGGGACACGATCCTGCTTTGTGAATGGAATAACGGTCTTTATCTGTGACAATTATGTCTACATGAGCTTTTGTTTTGGACTAGCTTTCGCCCGCGGCTTAACTCGCGTGGATGTTGGAAAATGTCCCATGGGACATGAGTACCCTTTGTGTTAATCCAGGTTATAAACTATCTGTGTGAAAAAATTCATCCACATCCATTCAGCCGTTTTTGCGTCAATCCGGATCATACATACAGACAAGTTACTATTTTATTATATGTATAGATAATATATATAAATATAAAGTGGCAGACGAAGTTTGTTGTGATAAGAATGGCTGAAATGAAAATTAGTTAATAGAGATAGTTATGACACGAGCCTATAATTAATTCTCCACTGCTAAGGCTTGCTTTCTAACAAATTTTAAGATTTTAAAGTGCGTAATTAGAACATGTTTGGTGTTAAATAAAATAAAAATTGTTTAATTCAAGTAACAGGAATCTTATACAAACAGATACATAAAAGGATAGAGACAGGATAACAAGCAAAACGAACACTCACCAGTTAGCAATATGTCTGCTGCAGCATTGCCGGATATAAGGGCAATCCAGTCTGTTGGCAATCTTTGCCAGGACGGAGTTGGACGAGCTATAATGTAAGCTTGCACTCTGATGGCGTGAATTAGGAGCTGTATGATTAAGGACGTATTTCAGTCGATTGTCAGTTCCACAAGAGTGATGACACTGATAGCTTTTAAACGCCGTTTAGATGGGCTTCATCGCGTTCAGTTTCATTGGTGAAATACGCCATGAATTTCGCTTTTAAAGCCCGCCAATAATCTTTTATAAGAGATGAAAGATTAACACTTGACCATTAATAAACGCGTAGATCCTTAACTTGAGAGGGGTTAGAAGTTAGGTCTTCTCCAGAATAGTGTCTGAATTTCTGTCTAAACTTAGATTATCTGATAAGGCCTAGTCTAGAAAACCCTAATTTGTGCCGTAATCCTGCCTTATCATCTTGTCATCTTGGACCTCAAAGTAATCTCGAAGGAATCAAATTTCTGTTTTCGTCGAAAATCGGCTTTTTGCTTCAGGATTTGGTGATCCAAAACAATGTTCGCTTAAAGATAACAAAATGAGAGCGAGGTTAGTAGTGTACTTTCGTTTTTGTACTCTCTAAGGTCCATCGTCCACGATGCTACTCAACCGGCTACTTCCGGTTACAAACTCATATAAGTGACCGGAATGTCACTGCACCAGCAGGTATTTCAATGGCGGTCCGTATACTAAGCGACTAAGGGCCTGTTGTTTCAAACAGTTGGTTAACGTAACATACGTACTTACGTCAAATATTAACGAGTACGTAATCATAATTATTTGACGTAGGTCAAGGCCATAATTCTGTAGTTGTAATTTGAAACAACGCTTTTTTTGGTTTGACGATAGATAGCGCCATTTTTGACGCGTGCGTCAAGTGGACGTAAAACAACCCGCCCTTATTAAGGCGTTATTAACTACATAGTTTGTGATTGGTAACGTCGTTTACGGACTGGCAGTGGAAAACTTTTACATGTCTGTTTAGGAAGGAAACCACTCAAAAATTTACTCAAAAATACGCACACTTCTAAACCACTGTGTGCAGTTGTGGCCTGGAAGTGCGTATAGTTCTATATTGTTCATAGGAAATACAATAAATAGTTATAACCACTACTTTTAAATAGTCCACTAGCCATTCAGCATGGATCATTCCAGAAAGTAATATAAAAGTTCAGCAAGTAGTTCGGGCGGTTAATTCGCCCATTACAAGGCAATTTCCTCCGACTACTCCAACTTTCAAGTTAACTGCATGTTCTGCTCGAAACTTTAATAGCTAAGTAATGAAGGAGTCTTAGCTAAAAACTAGAACAATAAAAATGTAACCTTATTGCAATGAGTTTCATAATTATTGTGATAATTATGATTGGTAGTACGCAGAGGCCATGCGGTCCAATCACTCAATGTGGTTACCCAATTTTTCTGATTATGTTATCCTAAAGTTACCAATAATTTTACTATGTATTTAAAAAACTTAGTTGAAGAGCCATTAAATAAGACTTAATTAAGAGAATATTCAAAAATTTTGATTAAAAAAATTTACCTTTATTTGTGAAAATTGAAGCTGAAGCACTAATTAATTGCTTGTGGGCACTAGCCAATAATCTAGCTATAAAATACACTTACTAATCCACTCTTTCTTATGGAAAACCGCATTTTATGTTTAGAAATAAAACAACATTCTGTTTGTCTTTACAAACCACCTTAACATTTCAATGATCCAAGAGAAACGAATCACCATCACTATATATTTTATTTAACCTTATAAGAATGACAAATTACATCAATATTTCGAAAGTTCGTACGTCTACATCTAAAACTGCAAACCTAAACAAAAAACAAAGTAGCATAGGCATATGAAAACTCTCGATATTTACGTAAGTAACACGTGCACAGTAAAGTTGGAACTCAGTAAACAAAGTTATGAGGCACAACAATACGTACGGTGCAGAGTTCGCGCCGGCATGCGGCATCAGCCCTACTTTGTAATTAAAAACTGCTAATTAACCAGTATTAAATGAGGGTAAAATAATTAACGGTAATTAAAAGTTTCGTGTAAGGTGAGATTTTATAAGGCCTGCTTTTGATGAAACTGCTGAAAATGGGACTGTTGAGTTATTCCGTCTTCCACGACGCTTTTTAAAAGTAACGTGTTATAAACTCACATTACCAATGAGTAGCTAGAATGTCACAACACTACTACGTACTGGCTACTAGCATAATCCGCTTATAACGTTTCCACTGCTGGGACACAGGCCTCCTCTCGGTGAGAGGGAGTGGGCCGTAATCCACCACGCGGGCCCAGTGCGCCTTGGTAGATGTCACATGTCTTCGAATTTTTCGGTTCTAGAACATGCCGGTTTCCTCACGACGTTGAAAATGTTACACAAAGTAAAGCGCCTCACCGAAGTCCTATGACTCGTACTCGTGTACGTCGTTGAAATACAAGTTCTGTGACATTTTGGTCATTTCAGTTTCTATAACTGCACACTAATTGCGTAACACACTTTCAATCGCAATCTCAATCATTTTAAGGGATATTGCTAATCTGTTGCTTCATATGTTCGAAAAAATTGTCTGTTAAACAACTTTTTTTTTTTTTGTTTGGGAAATCATCAAATGACCTCTCCCGCTCTGGGCTGAGCGGAAGGGCGTGTCAGACTTTTACTGAGTAAAACCCACCCGTGTTCCTTCAGTAGCCTGTGCCAGGGGCCACGGTATCTCTTTCGAACAACCCGCAGCCCCGGCGGTCTGTTAAACAACCTTAATAACGCAAGGCTGTTGTTTTTTTTTTTTTTTTTTGTATTGTATCATGGGTGCGTTCACAAACATTTAAACTCACATACACAAACAGCCAGACCCGGAACAACTACCTGTGGGCAATACAAATATTTGTTCCGTGCGGGAATCGAACCCGCGACACGCAGCGCAGCAGTTGATCGCTCAGCCACTGCGTCCACCGTGTCGTCAACGAACGTGTTGAACTGTCCAAATGAAAATCATTGCTGCTGTTAGTACGTCACGCAATACCCCGATGGTTACTTTTGAGTAGTGGCTCATACAGGCATATTACACCATGCGGTATCAGAGGGGCAATTCTCGTAATTTTAAGACCGTTCACAGTCTGATCTCAGTCTCAATCTGCCAAAAAAATACCTCTAATTTCCCTACATTTTGACAAGTTTTTGACATTTGTTTGTCGCTGAGATGAGACTGCTGAATTGGCCTTCAGGTCTATTTCAATAAGACTGACTGTTAACTAGCTCAGTGTAGTAAGAGTAAGCCTGTTATTCGGTCGAAGCTTGTCTAGTAGACTTTAAGACGAGTCTTAGCGAGACAGACTTCATACCGCGTGCTGTAATAGAATCGGCCGTCCTGGGAAGTACTGCAACCATACCTATTTCCACTTTCTTCCCTTGAAATCAGATCAGAGCAAACCAAGGAGTTGCAATAACGCTCTCATTGATCGTAACTTACACTCTTTCTCGTTGTCTTGTAGGCAACTTGTCACAACGGTAACAAATTTTTACATGAAGTTGTTGTTAATGTGGTGACGCAATACATTTTTTATATAAAATATTTGTCTGAAATGACATTAAAAATAGTTTAAATCTTACAATATCACAACATAACTTCGTGCCTGTAATCACTGAAGGGTTAGGTAGAGGTGACCCACATTTCGCCAGTTAATCCTCATGAAACAGGGGCGAGCCTATTGCATCAAGCGGGGTTCCCATCCAGATTTAAAAATGGTAGATCTCTGAGCAATAAACTGCACAAAGTGATACTGTTGCATCTCACTTGTTCAGTGGTCGCAGAGAAGTTTCCTACGATACCGGAGCGAACATTAGCAGGAGCAGAGCTCTTAATACGTTCGGAAGGATTCCCCAGGGGATGATTCCGTCTTACAAACACAGCTGTAGAGCTGCTGGAAGCGTCTGCATCCGAATACTTCTATTTATAAACGACTAGCTGCGCCCTGCGGTTTCACCCACATAAGTTGTTCGAATAAAAGTATCCTATGTGTTAATCCTGGTTATAAACTATCTGTGTGCTAAATTTCATCTCAATCCGTTCTGTAGTTTTGGCGTGAAAGAGTAAACAATGGGCATCCCCTATGTAAAAGTCCGGATAGCTTGAAAATAGTCGCATTTAAAAATGCGTTTGAAGCATTGGTAAAGGCTTCGTAGGTAAGCTTCCTACGCTTCTCTGATTTAGCAGTCTTTTGTGCCGATATAAAAATTGTTTCGAAATTGGATAGCGAGAGTTTTATTTTAAACTATAACCGTCATTTTCGTGTGATTTTTCATCACAACCACAAAAAATATTTTCTCTTGCAAAATATCCCATCTAGTTTCCTCCTCACATCGGTGAGCCGACCTCGCATTGCCCGCGGCCTCAGAGCAATGATGATATCAGAGCGCTCGGCGACATTTTAACTCCCCGGCCACACGCAGCTACCGAAGTACCAACACATCTGTGACTGCCCTGTGCTCGTGTGTTTGTGGACACATAAAACGCAATAGTGTTATACTACTACTACTTGGTAGTAGATTTATTAATAAAATCACCTATAATTGTTAAACGAACCACTAATTAATAAAACACCCTCTCCTCATACTTGGAAGGAAAGTGTCATGAAGCATTCTCTGCTTATGGATTGTTATGCACTGTGTTTTAGACAGTAAAGTTCGATTGTATATAAGAAAAATACACAACACACACATACTAACCCTAGAACGAGTAATAACAATAGTGTAATCTATCTTTTTTCCTGCTTTTATAACTTACCGCGTTTGTGTACGAGTGCATAATCCGACATAAATGTAACTGCTTCTGGACGGGTGGAGAAATGGTGTCCTGAAATACAGTATAATTAAAACCTTTTGAAAATATACTTATATACCTACTGTGGCCCTATTTGGGCAGCATATTTAAGGTTTAAGTTTAAGGTAAAACAACTTCCAATTAACAGCTCCAATCGAGTAGGATCTTGTAATTCGAGACATTTGTAAGTTAATTGGGTCGACGACTTGATACAAGACAGTAAGAGGTTTTGGGGTTACTCAGTAACTAGAGTATAGTTACAGGATTTAATCGCTTGACTGTTGTTATGTGTAAGTGTGACCTTGAAATGTAATTTTGAATACAAGAGGTAATTTTAATAACTGAAAACCCCTTAATTCATTGACCTCATCCTTATGAACAACTAGTATTGTATGACAAATTTTAGCGAAAACAAGAATGAGTTGCTTCATATCGCGCATAACACTATCACAACACTATAAATCGCTCGACGTCCGTATGTCACTGCAGGGATCCATCAGAATATCAGCGTCAGGTTTGTCTGACACATGCTGAGCTGGACTCCTATCTGGTGCAACCTTGAGACGCACACCGCACTTTGTATTTTCGTTATTTTTATTTATAGTATGTCATAGTGTCCACTTAAAGTCTTTAAGTAAGTTTTATATTTAGTATGTTGGCACATTTTTTTATTTATTTGTAGTTGTACTTTTGTTTGTTGTGCTATGTCTCGATGTGCACTAAATAAATGATTTATCTATATATCCATCATATATTTTGTTTGCATAACTCGACAAAATGTAGGGAACAGCTGTTCTTTATTCACGATTTCATGGCTGGTCCCATAATATAAGTTATTCATAATGATGAGTATAGTGACCGCAGAGATTTTCAGTTATTTCAAAAGACTATGATCGGTTAACGAAAATTATCAGTTACTTAGATCGGTCTCAATGTTCCTCCCCGTAGCAATCTTGTTCACAGTTCCTTCTACATTGTAATTTTTTTATTAATTTCTTTGCAGGTTTTAAGACAGTGATATCATTTTCTTGGGGATTTTTGTCGTGGTGCTTTCTGGTTTTCGCTAGTTGGGATACCTGTATGGCTGGCTGTTCTTTTTAAACTTTTTAAAATATACGGTCTATAATGTAGTTACAGTAAATAAAACCTCGAATGGGTACGTCATGTATAACTTCAAGAGTACCTTATTCATATGCAATGCCACCTCAGCTTCAGTGCAACTCGCAGCTATATCAAAGAGATGTTACTTATTTCGTTCTTTGCTCAAGGGAGCTATGGAGGGATACAGTCGCATCCTTGTTATTTTGCATGTATTTTTCCTTTCCACGTCAAGGTTCCAGGAATGGAGTTTCATCAACACTCCGTGATTTGCATTACTTTATGTGATTGAACAACAACGGTTTTTGATTTTATACATAGGTACGAGTTGACGTTGAAGTCGTCATAGAGATGACGTCATGTCATAAAAAATAAATGTTAAAATTTACTTTATTTAAACAGATGGTGTAGGTACCTATGCGAAGATTTCGGGATTTCATTTATCTCCTACGTTTCAAAGTCGGTTAAAATTGATGCGAATAAAATTGTACGAGGGTCAAGCAAATATTCGTAGGTACTTATTTATCCAAATGATACCGAAAAATATGGTCATCAAAATAAATCAACTGCCCAAAATAATTACAAATAATTCGCAAAATTGCCATTAACCCTTTAGCTCAAAAAATCCAATTTATCAGCCCATTTGGATGGAAACGGAGCGATAATAGGTCGCTAATTTCATGATTTTCACGGGAATCACGACCCGTTGTTAATAACCAAATGTTGGGGAATTTTTGGTCGGTTCCACGACTAGACCGTGACAGGTTCAGCTTTATCTGATGACATGTTATGTAAGGTCGGTATCAGGAGAAATACGTTTTTGTGTTTGTTTTTCATCAACTTATAGCCCAATTTCTAAGACACAATTTTACTAAACTTCTAATGTAATAAAATGTCTAATATCCATATCTTCAGGGTCGCTATCCACGCGGCCACGTATAAGGAGAGGGTTATTTGCAATTTTATTAATATTTACAGCTTTATTAAGACAGTATAAATACCTCCTACTTCGCTCATATGTTTGACGACATTTCTGTACAGGCACCTATGGCACTACAAGATTACTTTAAAATCGGAAGGAGCACTGCCATCTTGTTTTTTTTTAATAAAATTCAAGTGACATTTCTTAAAACAATTGCATAAATGTTTACCAAGAGTGACCCCCTGCTGACGTCATTGGAGCGCCAAAAGATCTATGTAGAAGTGTACATTCTAACATCACAGACTATAAATAACACACAGGATATGAAGTGTTGAACAATATTGTAGCGATAGGAACAAAACTACATAATGATTGGGGACTTGCGGTATCTCAAGTGACCTTAGGGAGGATGGTATTATGTAGTGGTCACGTGCAATCGTGGACCGTGAGGGTGTAGAGGGATGTAAGCACATTTGCTCCTGGGAAGTGCTACAGCCCAGCAAAGTTACACGTTCGAGTTTCAGGAGCACAATACCAGTGGTGGTCCAGTGGAAATCGCCGCGACTTATGAGTTGTAGATTGTAGGTTCGAACCTTGGCAGGCACTTTAGTTTTGTGTAAGTTATTTCATCACCACTGCTCTCAAAACGGTGATGCAAAACATCGTGAGGAAACCGGCAGGTCCTAGAATCAAACATTCGAAGACATGTGACATCTACCAACAAATCATTAGATTGACTATAGCAATATTGACGGCACGGTTGGCGCAGTGGTTAACCGATTGACTGCTGCGCTGCGTGTCGCGGGTTCGATTCCCGCACGGAACAAATATTTGTATGGCCTAGAAGTAGTTGTTCCGGGTCTGGCTGTTTGTGTATGTAAGTTTAAATGTTTGTAAACGCACCCACGATACAGGAGAAATTCCTAGTGTGGGCCAAGTTATTATTAAAAAAAAAAAAAAAATTAACTACGTTGAGAACTGGCACCATCTATTTTTAACTGGTAGGAAACTGCAGTAGCTCTTACCCAGCTATGTGTGCCAGGTTGTATGTTGTCTTCACTTGAACCTGTCTGAACTATACGAGGATACCTATGAAAAATATCAGCTGGTCAGCAAGATAGGTATGGCTGATAGTGGGACTGCCAGGCCAGGGTGCTCAGTAGTCGATACGTACTTACAACGGAATATCGACACTCGCCACTAGTAACGAGAGTGGCTTTTTCTGTCTGTCGGTCTCTCTACCTGTTACCCTTTTACCCCTTAGCGGTTTAACGGATTTGAATGAAATTTAGCACACAAATAGATCATGACCTGAGTTAGGACCTAGGATACTTTTTATTCCTGTAGTACCCACGTTCCCGTGGGATAATTTCTGACTCCCACGCAGGCAAAACCGCCGGCAAACGTTAGTTTTTAATATACCGCGGTGTGAGGAATGAAACTCAGTATCTGTTAGGTAAGTATAGTGTATGCTAAGACCCTCGTCCCTGTGAGTGAAGGGTACCGGGTCTTTGCATATTCCCTTTCGGTTCTGCTGGTACGACCTCATGAATATTTCATTCACTCATGGTTTCTGTTGGGACTTGACGTGTAGTGTCTGACCGTAATCAAGCAGCTGATCATTGTTTTCAAGGAAAAAGTTTTCTCCGTTTCAGTCTTGTTGAGTTTCCTATTCTTCTTCCCAGCTAAGACAGATCATCTTCACGTTACTTGATAAGTAAGTACTTGATAAAAATTGAGGTTTCCAATGTAACAATATTATAAGTAACTAGCTGACCCGGCGAACTTCGTGCCGTCTCAGAATCAATGTATAAGAAAATTGATTATCTTCTCTTTTTTTTTTTTCGTGAAATCTTGCCATGTTTCAACGGTTATTTTACTATTAGGGGCGGAGACAAATCCAACAAATCAAAGATCATAAAAATCGGTCCAGCCGTTCTTGAGTTATAAATGGCGTCCTTAACGCGACTTTTCTGTTGTTAAAATTATTATGTAGTTTTACGGTTGAAACTGTCTATCCTCTTCCCACGACACTAAGTACCACTATCTAGTTCCCCAACAGATCCTAATAGTTCCTTAGACAGTCTGCAACTCGTTCACAACTATATTCATAGGAACACGCCTCGTTAATTACAAACCCGTGTAGCAAAGCAATTATACATTTCACATTGTTCTCAAATATCATCCAATTATACATTTCACATTGTTCTCAAATATCATCCACATATACGGTGTGAGCTTGAGGTAGTGCTCACGAGCTACACGATCAAGCGATACGCGTCTTGTGACAGCGACTGCTACTTTAGAGCATGCCACGAGTCACCGCGACGCGACTTGCGGAGCGACAGACAGAAACAGGTGACGCACGCGCTTTTTGTAGCAAGTCGCATCGCTACTTAGCGTACCTCAGTAGTTAAGAGGTCGCAATTTGAGCCGCGGTTGTCAGAAAGGACGTGTTATACAATTTTGGAGGCGCCATTAGCTGCAAAAAACAATGTGGTACAACAGGTAGGTACCGTCAGCAACAATGTTCGACTAATACAGCTACTTTTACACGTCACCTAAATTGACCCAAAATGATTCGATAATCTTCCTTTTAGCATTTCATAAAAAAAACTTAAAGCTAATATTTTTACGACTTTACTTCTATTTAAATTTAAATAATTAAGATTAAGACACCTGTTAATTAATCGGCTCTCGTTTTGAATTTCTTGTGAGTTATACTGAATTACGAAGATTTTAGAAGCTGACATAACTTTTTGATTCGAAAAGTAAGTTAGTATCTCTTTTTAGGGTTGCGTAGTAAAACGAGGCACCCTTATAGTTTCGCCAAGTCCATCGAATTTAATTGTCATTTTGATGGAGGAATGTAATTCGATATAAAACGAACACACTGTATTTCCTATCGGTTGGCGAACGTTTCAAGAAATAATTAGCTAATTTGGAGTCAGTGAACAAATACGTCCAAGTAATTATGTTTCCAGGTAGAGTCCTTGAAACGTAGGTGATTTAATTACATATTTCAGTGTGGGCTTGGATTCTGTATAGATACTGGAATAGAAATCAAAAGGAATTTTATTAAGAAAAAAAATGCTGTTTACTTGACTAACATAACAGCGCGCCTGAAATCCCTCAAAAGTTAGGCACAGGTGTACCAGTGCACTCAAATTTCGCCCAGTTATGTCTAAATCCTTTGTCATATATAGCATGTCTTTGGCATAGCCTATAGACATTAATCGGGCACAACCCCAGACTCCGGGCTACTACTAAGTCTGATAGAATAACCGAATAACATACCCGACCTGGGAATCGAACACAAGAACTCATGCTCAGAAGACGCGCTGGCGACCACTAGTCCAACTAATAAATTATACAAAATACTGCTTTCTCTGATGCCAAAGATCCACGAATGACAGTCGGAACCAGGAGGGGGGAGGAGGGGTCTTGGTATGTAAAGATGGTCACCCATCCAAATACGGGGCAATAAGGAGGCAGCTCACTTTCTCATGAAGGTATGAAAGCCATCAATCCAAGCTTCCATAAACATGTCAGAAGAACCACCTTTGATCAAAACTAAAGTGTAATTATTACTAATCCCTCGTGTGACACTAAATGAGAAAAGCTTAAACCGTTATGAAAAGATTAACTAGGGAGAGCTTGTCGCACTTTCATAATCGTCACTCGTGTGTGGAGGCTCTTTTAATGCTCCCCAGCGCAATACATACTATACCCGGATGCAAAGTTGTAATCCACGGGATAGTTAAGTTTAGTTCTCAACACATAACGTTGCTAGAAAAGGTAATTAAACACGTGCGATGTTGTTGCGAGCGGTGTAGCATTTTCTTTTAGTTTGCAGTTGACTTCGTAACTCCTACTCGGGTGGAATTACAAATACTGTGATGTGTAAGATACACGTGTATCTGTGTATCAGGTTCTTTTTTGAGGAACGCCTTTATAGTTTGATAGAATTTTGACGTGCAGCTGGGAAATTTACTGTTTTGGTTCTTTTCCCTAGTTTAAAAATAAACTGGTGTCTGTCACTTGCTCCTATTTAATAACAAAATATATTCATTTTAAAATCGGCTTATGGTTCGCACCACTAGGGAACACATAAATTCTCTATTAAATGGGAAACAATAAAGGGCCAATTACCGGCGGACGGTTCGAATGCAATATATCTACGAATTCCAAAGAATCTTGTGAAATATCCGATTTCTAATTTTAACAAACAATACTAGACTCACACCTGGCAACCATAAGATGGGTCGACGGGATGCCGAGAGAACCCTTAAAACAAAGGAGAAATTGTACAAAAAGAGCCATACTTAGAGCGATTCTGCGAGGCGAGCGAGGCTGAGCGTGGCGGTATTTTTTAGGAATTGTGTGGAGACTGATGTAATAAGTCAAGGCAGTCGGTGTCGAACCGCTTTAGGATACGGATATCGTAGTCCACGCTAGTTAAGTTAGGAGGCTTAGGGAATATCAAGAGGCTTATTTATTTGATTTGAAATATTTATTTTTTCACCTTATTTTGACTTAATATTGAAAAAGCATTTTCAATCAAAAATTCTCCCGTCAAAATATCAGCTTTTTTCAAAAAGTTGGTGTGCTTTCTGTTCATTGAAATCTCTACTTGCCGATGGTGTAAAAAAAAAATACTGTAGTAAATGTTCTCAGAAAATGCAATAAAACGAAAAATACTCGAATTCGAGTTGTTTTCGATTTGTTGCATTTTCAGAGATTTCAACGAACAGAAAGTACACCAACTTTTTGAAAAAAGCTGATATTTTGACGAGAGAATTTTCGATTGAAATTTAGATTTTAGCTTTTTAGATTATAAGTCAAAATAAGGCGAAAAAATAAATATTTCTAATCAAATAAATTACAGTGTATTTGGGTCATAAAAAGGTAAGTTTTCACCAAATTTCGTAAAAAAAATTTTTTTTTTGTAAGTAAAATAAAAAACCAAAAACTTGGTTTTTTGAAGTTTTCGCATAAATTTTGAGGTTATGTGAAAACAGTGTAAATATAAAAGTTGTAGATCTTTTTACTACCTACAACTTTCCCGTTTGACATTTTTCCATAGGACTTGTAGTTTTGCCGGAAATCGAGATAAGCCGATTTTTCCCCTTAAAAACTCACCCTCTTCTCCTTCCCGACCTCAGATCGCCCGTAAATTATTTTTCCTTTCATTTTTATTATATTCTCCTTCTTTTCCAATGGGTGTCATCCTACTATATTTTTTTTTCACTGTTTATCATTTTTAAAGGCTTCTACCCAGGGTCTATGTAGCAGTTTGATCATTTTAACGGTTAAAGTTTTTTTTACGCCGCATCGCAATTTTGTCTTATTCTAAGTTATATCTGTCTACGATTTAATTAAACTTTCTATTAATATTGTTTGTTTGTGAAGATAAAATAAACAATTCGTCAGTGGAAAGGGGAAAATGCTAAAGCGCCAAAATGGTACTTTTGGGAAATAAGGTTTAAAGTTTTTTTTTTGGTTTGTAAAAATATAACATTATTAAAAAATCTGTTGTACCTACATGTAAAAAGTATTTATGATATTTATCTCTATTTCGCGAAATAGTAGTCGCTTTAGAATAGCAAATGCATTTTGAATAATAGGAAAATGTTAGTCAGGAAAAAAATGCTAATCTACCTCAAATGAATGAATCGAATTCTTCGAAAGATGCTTATGAATGGTAAAAACTACTTCTCATGGAAACAACTAAACTAACTAACTAACGTAACTAAGACCGTGTAAATCTTGTAAAGAAAAATTTGCTAACGATTGCTTATGATGGTTTCATGCCGTGAAGAAGAAGTACTAAAGAAACGATATGCACAGGCTGTGCAAACAAAATTGCTTAAGTGCACGGGCATAACTGAATAAATGCAAGCAACAGTTACTAAAGTTAAATATTACCATTACTTTATTCGATCATACTTCTTAACTGTAGATTGGTTTTAAGTATTTGTTCGCAAAATGGCTTAACGACCTCATTATGTGTGTCATCTACACTAATATACAAAGGGAGAGTGCGAATTTTGTGAGTTTGTGTATATGCGGAGGGTTTTCTCTAGAACTTCTGCAATTATTAGAAAAATTATTTACCATTTGAAAGGTACGGTATTCTAGATGGACATAGGCTATTATTATGTATGGTTCATCCCAAGCAAAGTTGGAGCGGGCCGCTAAATATTCCATACAAAGATGGTCAAAGTTTTGAATAGACCTAAACTGAAAACCTCTTAGAATGTAAAAAAACCGTTGCTTTCACCAATCGGTTTTATTTATTTATCAAATTTTTATCAACACATTGTTTTTTCAAAAATTATAGTTAGACAACTTTATAAAAAGTTGAAGCTGAAGATCTCCCACCTGGACGTGAGTTACCTTGGATAACTTGGAAGTCTTTAACCAGACCCAGGTTGGCCGAAGCAAGGAAAACCTGTTCAGGTGGATATTCATAGACGACTCTGCCTTGCAGTGTAAATGTGGTGCTGTTCCACTAACGATGGGACACTTAAAATCGTGTCCTGCGTGTCCTGTCAGCGGAACGCTCGTCATATGGAGGGCGTGGTTATCGTTGGTAAGTTGCTGGAGCCCAGGAGCCGAGGTGTGCGGTGCGGTCGTCGCGTAGGAGGCGTCGTTGCTATCGGTAAGTTGCAGGAGCCGCGAAGCCGCGGTGCGCGGAGCACTCGTCATATGGGGGGCATCGTTATCGTTGGTAAGTAGCTGGAGCCTAGGAGCCCAGGTGTGCGGAGCGGTCGTCGCGTAGGGGGCGTTGTTACTATCGGTAAGTTGCAGGAGCTCCAAAGTCGAGGTGTTTGGGGCGCTCGTCACGTAGGAGTCGTCGTTCCTATCGGTAAGTTGCTGCTGGTGCGTGCGAACGCAGAAACTACAGCACCCGAGTTCATCGAAGTGCTTACACTCACACACGCTTATTAAATGTGTGCCAACCGATACTCACGCTGCAGTCCCCGAATAGATATTAGTACTAAAGTACTACAGTGGTCATCATTTGAAACGTTCTAAAATGTTTTAAACCTTAAGAAAAACTTACCTTCGTTTTTCTAATAAAAATGTTATTACATAATTAACACAATTTTATTTTCTCTAACGTAATGACATTAAAAAAAAATACTTAGAAAAATATGCTAAAGCGCCACCACCTATACTTAAATCTTATGCGAACAGTTTTGCTAAAGCGCTAAAAAGTTAAAAACAACAGTAACGAATAATAGCTAACAGACTGTTGAATAATAAAATAAAAAATAAAAAAATTGCTAATGTAACAATGTCATCCAAATGACAAAAAAGGAAAAATGATTATGTTGTGAAGAGAATGTTGAAAGGAAAAACGTTCTGAAGGGCCTCTGTCCTAAAAATGTGTGGCTTAAGCGACGTTGGTTCATAAAACATCGGAAAACCGGCGCTTTAGATCTTGGAATCTGGGACATCCCTACATCTTTATAAATGCTAAAGCGCCAAAAATTGGCTCCGATTGTCTTGAAACCTAGACACATCGACGCAGAAAAAAAAATGTAATCCAACGATATATATAACTCATTTTGGCCCAACTGGCGCTTTAGCATTTTCTCCTTTCCAGTGACGATTTGAATTTCTTGTTTATTAACGTTTGAAACTTTGTTGTTTTCTTATCCGCATTGCTTTAATCCATGAAACAGCAACACTTGGAATGGAATTGATTGACGAATCAATATTTAATTTCATATTTGATTTCATCACAACACAGAGATATAGGCGCCGATATTGAGCGCTGCTATTTCATAATTAACGTTGAGCATATTAATGGCGTGTCAAATTATTAGAATGGATAAACAAATCATCTAATATGTAACTCGAATTAGGTATTAATGATAAATTGGTGTAATTTTGTTCATAAATTATGGTGTGTTCGACGTATGATCGTGATTTAGTAGTCATGGACGAGAGCGTGGTTCATGTTGTGGGATATGGACAAGCTGCGAAATTAGTTAGGAATTCAGGAATAAGACTATTAAATTCATACAGCTTTGTGCTTCCGACCGCAATAGAATTGGATGGTATGTACTGTTACGAGTATGTATGTCCTAACTAATATTATAAATGCGAAAGTAAGTTTGTTTGTTACCTTTTCACGCCTAAACTACTGAACCAATCAGCATGAAATTTGGCACAGAAACGGACATAGGGTACCTTTCATCCCGAAAAAAAGTGCTGTTCCCGAGGAAAACAACAATAACGTTATTATGGTAATAGATGGCGCCACGTGTCTTTCGAATCATGATTGGAATATAGCTTATACATCAGAGTAAGATGAAGGATGCTTTTTATCCCGATATTCCCACGGCATCGACACTTATGTGGGTGAAACGTTATTCTAATATTTGGAATGTGTTTGTACACAAAATATGTGGATATTTTCATTACATACTAAATCAAGTTAGGGGCTCATGGCTAAATAATAACAGCCGCACGGGTTGATCCGAGGATAAACGACGCTTGCCGCGGTTGGTTCGTGGATGGGTGACCATCCATTACATATCGTGCCTCCGAAAGCATGTCAAGCCGTTGGTCCCGGCTGTCATTCGTAGATCTTTGATAGTCGTTACGGGTAGTCAGAAGCCCAAAAGTCTGATAACCAGTCATACCAAGGGGTATTGTGTTACCCAGTAACTGGGACGTGTACGTCAAATAGGTAGTCACTTCATGTAAAATACTGGTATTCAGTTGCATCCGGTTGAACTGGAAGCCGACCCCAACATAGTTGGGAAAAGGCTAGGAAGGTTAATTAAAACTTATTTGAGTTTTCATTAATTCTCGTGCCCTTATCACAATTTATTTGGGTTCGACGCAACATGTCTCTGTCTTTTTTTTTTTTTTTGAGGATTGGAAATCATCAAATGACCCCTCCCGCTCTGGGTGGAGCAGAAGGGAGTGTCAGACTCTTACTGACTAAAACCCACCCGTGTTCCTTCCTTAGCCCTTTATGTACCAGGGCAGCGGTAACCCTTTCGGACGATCCCGCTACACCGGCAGGCTTCGGCCCTATCGGGCCCCGTCAACTATGCTGACATCTCTTTGAGGCGCACGTGGAACACATACGCGCCGTCCGGCACGGGCCTGGTCCTGATCGGACGGAGAGCTACCCATTGCTCTCCGCCCGCAGGCCCGCGCCTACGGTGGCCGGGAGTCGTCACGCGGCTCCCGGCGCCCGGAACATGTCTCTGTCTTCAATGCTTCTTTATTAATCGTCATCTCAGTAGTCGGGTGACCTTTCTAACCATATCATCATTCACACGGTCAATCCATCGATTCTCTGGTCTTCCCCTAATCTTATAGCCATCGACATTCATACTCAAAACTTTCTTTACGACATTTTTCTCATTCCTCCGTAACCTATGCCCATACCATGAAAACCGATTTCCACACAACTTTTCAGTTACTTCATTTGAGTTCGTGCAATCATTACTGAGCTTAGATTTTTAGTAGGTCAAAATAGCACTAATTCCAAAAGCTGATCCTGTTTTTCATTATGCAGAGCCGGAGCCCTCCTTCGTTAATGTACTTTCAATCTTCAGATTAGCACGAAACGAACAACCGAAAAATGAGATCAAAAGGAAAAAGTCTTCGCTTAAAATTGCTCAAGGTAAGCGTTTCCTTATACATTTCTCTGAGTAGATAATGTTTGAAGTATGTATAAGGATTACCTACTTTGATAGGCACGCCTTGGATTATATTAAAAACGACTTGGAAAACTCGCACAGTGTGGCTCGAAGTGTTTTAATTTCCGCGTTGTTCAGAATCGAGGCTTTTGTGAAATGTGACACCTGCCACAATGGATGTGACTGACGGGCTATGTGGAATCGGGAGTCTTTTTGTGAGTTGAAATTCATTGGAGCGTGGGTAAGGGGATATCTAGACGTGTACACTTGATTGGTTACCGACGTATGTAGATCGGTACATTAAAGTGACTTTTCGTAAAATATCTAATACTCTGGGAAGAATAGCCGTTCCTGACATGCATTTAACTATCATAAACCACTCTGACATATTCAACTCATGACTTCATTTTCACAAAGTCAACTCACAGGATAATTTATTAATATTTCATCCAATTTTTTAAATTAAATGTAGTACCTGCATACGTTATCTCTGTTCACAATTTCAGATATTAACGAGTCAAGTGATGTGCAGTAAAATATTTGAATCGTCCCCGGCGACTTGTTTAACGGGCACCAATTCATACATTGTCCGAATGAACGAATCACGTCCGATCCCATTCGTGAACGAATGAATGTATGATTTATCTCCGTTGTTTATGTAACAGTTCGAGCGTGCTGATTGTAATCGCTAGAGAGATTCGTTTTTGTTATTTTTCTATTATTTATTGGGTTCATGTAGTTGTTTACTTTTGTGAATCTTGGCAGCGTAATAAAGTAGAGGGTTAAGAGCAGCGTTATCTTTGGATATTCTGTCGCGTATTATATTTTGTCGTTTTTATTGGCGCTGTTTCGTACCTAATTTTATGTGCGCTATTTTTCGAGAAACAATTTTCTTTCTGCTTTGGTTCGAAAAGCACACCTTAGTATCTTATTACATAATAATCAGTAAACAACCTGGAATGTGTAAACAAAAATGTATAAACTTATTCATGTCCCTTATATCTATCTGTACAATATGGCGACGTTTCCTCAAGAATATTTCAGTCTGATCCAATCTAAGTATCTACATAAAACAATAAACGGACTTCCCGTACCTCCCCGGAGAGTAGTTGTCGAATTTCTCGAGTAAAATAACCTCACTTCAGTACCAACTGGCAATTCCGGATATAGCGATGTTAAGGAGTAAGGAAGATCCTTGTATCAATTAATATCCCGTTTGGAACCTCGATTAAGCCTTAGGATCTGTCGTCGATCAACCGGCCAACGACACAGAACTTTAAACTTGAGATTTAACGTCATTTCGAACTTGAGACATTCGAATAACGAAAGTGTAATTCGATTGTATCTACTAATGAAATATGAAAGTGCTTGGAATTTTAATGGCGTAGAAGAAAAGTTTGAATAGTTGTAGAATATATTTTATATCTGATCGTTGAATTTTGTAACGACTCTGTAGACTTCATAGAAGTGCAAAGATGAATTTTTGGTACCCAGTTAAAGTGAGCACCAGTTTAACTGAGTACCAAAAATTCGTCTTTCACAGAGCTCCTCAAACGTTAACTCAACTTTAGTAGTAAGTATTAATGCTTAAATATCTATGACCATGGTTGGAACCATATAGCTACCACCTAAGTTCACATGTGAAAACAATAAATATATTGAGTATTGAGCAATATCAGAGGGGCAATTCTCGTAATTTTAAGAACGTTCACAGTCTGATCTCGTTTTGACATTTGTTGACTGCGACTAGATTTTGAACGTTTTAAATTACAAGAAGTGGCCTTCAGGTGTTTAGTATGTGCCCTAATTTACATTCGCGTTATGTACTGGGTCCATTATTCATTTGTACGTCTCACAGAATATAATCATATTCTATTAGGTCAGCTTCTTTCAGAGGTCCTCCGCATTTTAGTTAGTAAGCATTATAACTTTTAATCTTATCTATATTGGCATCTAAAGACCTAGACAAGAAGCGCTAATTACGCAAAAGTCGTCCAAAGCCTTCATATATGTATATACAACTAGCTGCGCCCCGCGGTTTCACCCGCATAAGTTTCGATCCCGTGGGAATATCGGGATAAAACGTATCCTATATGTTAATCCTGGTTATAAACCATCCATCCATCCATCCATACAAACTTTCACGTTTACAATATTAAGTAGCATAATGCTGATCAGCTCGTTTGTACGCGGTGTGACCGGGTTTTCAACACCAAATTTGGTTTTGCAAGTCATCAGAGAGCTCACAAAAGGAATGAAAATTGTCGGGGTCGCCGTCGCAGGATACGGTGCAGAGGACTACATATATACAGGCTGATTTTTTAAAGACCGGCCAAATTTAAGGACGTGGTACAGACCATCAAACTGAACAACTTTCTCCATGGGTTGGTCCCATGGAGAAAGTTGTTCAGTTTGATGGTCTGTACCACATCCTTAAATTTGGCTGGTCTTTAAAAAATCAGCCTGTATATATTGACATAAGCTAGGATCATAAACTGATACACTATATTGTTCTATTCCTAGATTACAGCCAATAAACACGACGTACATTGAGAATCCAATATCTTTCGTATATATGATATTGTCTTCGCATGATCCTAAAATCGAAAAGACTTGAGATTCAAGTAGCGTGCCTTGTTCAAGTGCGCATAGAATAAGTTCTTTAGAATATTAGAACAGTTTAATTTTAAACTAAACAGTGTGAATGTGTTTTTTCAAAAAAACTTTTAGGTCGTCGAGCTGTTTATCTCGCTTGCGAGGTACGCAAATGGCATCGCAGTATTTTTTAATAAAAAATAAGTGGCATTCCAAGGAATTGTGTTTTCTTTGTTGACATTCAGTCTGTTCTAAGCAATGTCTAAGGTTTTTTAGGAGTGACTTGTGCGTACTATGGTTGTTCCAAAAGCATCTTATAAAAATGTAAACAAATGGATCAGAAAACGTACCTGTGGATGCCAACTTATAGAGTCACTTACTTTTATTGGTACATTTATTGGTTTATTACTACTAGGTTTAGATGAGTGAAGTTATATCTTCTTAATATGTATGTCGGAAAAGGTATGTCTGTCTCTAGTTAACATCAGGCATATTTTAATTACTGTAGGCGTACTATGGGTGGGTAGCGGAATCGTCCGAAATGGTTACCGCTGCCCTGGTACATAAAGGGCTAAGGAAGGAACACGGGTGGGTTTTAGTCAGTAAGAGTCTGACACTCCCTTCTGCTCCACCCAGAGCGGGAGGGTCATTTGATGATTTCCCATCCTCAAAATAATCATCCGAATAAACGAATAACTCCGACATATATAATTCTTCTGTATATGTGTTTGTCACCTACCTCCTCCTAAACGGCTAGACCGATATGGATGAAATGTTGAGTGTATATTTCAATGGGTTCCTAAATGGTTTGAAAACACAATTGGACCCGGTAGGTGGCGCTACTTTTCCGGGCAGGACGACGTCTGCCGGGTCTGCTAGTATGGTTATATTTTTATCAGTTACTTTTGGAACACGTATTACGGAACTTTACTCATTCGTTCAAATTAATAGATACTACCTACAGTATCTCCTTAGTTGTGTCGTTGCATCCTTGCATGGCGTTAGCTGTAGAGTAGGTACTATTATTACTTATTAGATTTGAATTGAACTTGAACAATGCAGAAAATCGCAACTTTTAACAGGAAAACGCTTTAACATACTCAAATTGACTTATGAGCTTAACTGTTATTAATGGGACACAATTGCTTGTACTATTGTTACCTAGCTGAATAACCTTGCCTAACAGGCGAGGGGATAATGTAAAATTATTTTTTCGTCTGACTCAAAAGTACATGAATAGAATAATGACGTAGCTTATAATAACGTACAAAAACAAAGAATAAATCCGAAAAAAGGTCAACCGCAAACGCGTCTGCGGTAAAGCAAAAAGTATAAAAATAAAAACACAAAAGGAAATACAAATGGTGCTCATTAACTTATTAAATGATCAAGTCCGTGTCGTTAGATAAACCACCGGCGGCCATAACCCCAGGAGAACAGTGCAAAATCTCGTAAGTACGTCATTTATGTCTTTCTTTAAACCGCTTCAAGGAATATTGCGGATATTTGCATGCTAAAAGGTAGATTAAATTTCGTCCGGGCGCTGTAAGAACCGCGCGACTTAGGCTTTACGCAGACGGCAAATTAAAAATAACGTTGAGAAAAAAAGTTATTATTAAAACTCTCAAAGTAGTCTTAAAAATACGTTATTAACATTTTGCACTTACGGGCTACATTATCTTCATCATCAGATGAGATATACAAGACCATAGTAGTATTGCATCGGGGCCCTATATCTCGAAACTATTAGTTTACTAGTAATTCTTAGTTATTATTTACTAGTGTAAAAAATTACAAGTCCTAATATTTTCTGTTTCTCAAAAACAGGTACTGGACTAATAGCTATTATTAGCAGAATAACAAAAAATATTAGGCTGGCTTGGCTGAATACACATATTAGCCACGCCTCTTCACTTATTACAAAAAATACGGAAAAAGTTCCCGCCACTTTTGAATTTGTTTGATTTTGTCGTTTGCACATTGGCTACTGTGCTCTCGTACCCATCCAGTGTAGAGCAACTAAAATTATTAGTTTTGGTGACAAGGCTTGATTTCTTTCGGTTAACCAAGGCAAACTAAGCCCGATAACAGCTGGAACCGGCGAGAGATGTCGTGCGGTGTCCCGCAGGGATCGGTTCTGGGGCCGCTCCTGTGGGACATCGGTTACGACTGGGTGCTGCGGGCCGACCTCCCTGATGGCGTCAGCGTAGTTTGCTACGCTGACGACACGCTGGTCCTGGCGCAGGGGAGGTCGCATCAGGCGGCGGCCGACGCGATGACACGCGGGGTTGCGATAGTCGTGGAAAGGATCCGGCAGTTGGGTCTCGAGGTGGCATTGCACAAGTCCGAGGCCATGTCCTTTCATGGGCCCCGGTACGGGCCACCTTCGGGATCCCAACTGATGGTAGGAGGGGTTCACATCGGCGTCGAGACAACGATGAGATACCTGGGTCTCGTCCTCGACAGCCGGTGGAACTTCGTCGAGCATTTCCGACGTTTGGCCCCCAAACTGGAACGGGCCGGGGCCGCCTTAAAGCGGCTCCTGCCCAACCTTAGGGGGCCAAACGCCTCCTGCCGGAGGCTTTACGCGGGGGTCGTGCGGTCCATGGCCCTTTATGGGGCCCCGGTATGGGCGCGTTCACTGCGGCTTCGAGCCGCACACTACCTGAACGCGCCCCAAAAGGTGGTAGCCATAAGGCTTATCCGGGGATACCGCACGATCTCGGGCGAGGCAGCAAGCCTCCTTGCCGGACTGCCACCATGGGATCTGGAGGCGATAGTCCTCGCGCGCCTGTATGACTGGCGCGCGGAGGCACTACGTCGGGGGGAAACTCTGCACCCGCGGCAAATCGCTGCGGAGCGGACGGACCTCCGGCGCGGTCTCATGGTGGAATGGAAGGCGCGACTATCGCAACCCAGCGCAGGGCACGCCACGATAGCGGCGATAAGACCCCTCTTTGAGGAGTGGCTAGAGAGGCGTCACGGCGCTCTCACCTACCGCCTGACGCAGGTCCTCTCCGGACACGGATGTTTCGGGAGGTTCCTGCACATCATCAGGCGGGAGGAGACGCCCGGGTGTCACTACTGCGAGGATCGCCCAGAGGACACGGTGGAGCATACGGTGGAGGTCTGCCCCGCTTGGGCAGAGCACCGCCGTGTCCTCGTAGAGGCGATCGGCAGCGGCGGCGACCTCTCGCGTCCGGCCCTGGTGCAAGCCATGGTCCGGGGCGAGAGGGAGTGGGAGGCGGTCACCTCCTTCTGCGAAGCAGTCATGCTAGCGAAGGAGGTGGCGGGATGGGCTAGGGAGAGATCCTCACGCCTCAGCCGCCGAGGGAGACGCTCCGGGCGTCGGGAGCCGCGTGACGACTCCCGGCCACCGTAGGCGCGGGCCTGCGGGCGGAGAGCAATGGGTAGCTCTCCGTCCGATCAGGACCAGGCCCGTGCCGGACGGCGTGTATGTGTTCCACGCGCGCCTCAAAGAGATGTCAGCGTAGTTGACGGGGCCCGACAGGGCCGAAGCCTGCCGGGGTAGCGGGATTGTCCGAAAGGGTTACCGCTGCCCTGGTACGTAAAGGGCTAAGGAAGGAACACGGGTGGGTTTTAGTCAGTAAGAGTCTGACACTCCCTTCTGCTCCACCCAGAGCGGGAGGAGTCATTTGATGATTTCCCATCCTGAAAAAAAAAAAAAAAAAAAAAAAAGCCCGATAACAGCCATCAGGTTTTCCATTTTTATGCTCGTTTAACGAATCCATTAATTAAACTGGAATATAGATTCGATTATTTCGTAAGTGTTTCTGGTTAAAAAGACTCGACGACGGCGAATTATTATTGTATCACCTTCACTATCGGTAGTGTTCGAATCTGACCACATTTTATAAAATATGTTGGTAAATTGAAGTCTAATAATTTTGGCTAGTATTTTTTACAAGCCTTCTGAGACTAATAGCTTTATCAGTGTAATTTACAAGAGTACCTATTAAATAACATATATTTTTATGAAACCAAATTGAATTTACTCAAGTAATTTTAGCTAATATTTATTAGTTGGCAACTAGTCATTAATATTTTACTACCGTAGCTTCGAGAAACGCACACTGGCAAACTTGTAAAAAATATTCGTTCATGGACTCATATTATTAGACTAATAAGTTTCGAGAAATAGGGCCCGGTAGGTAGGTATCTAAATGCCAGGCAGGTAGGAGTGGGGCTTGTGGCTAACTCATAAGAGCCGCATAGGTCGATCAATCAGGTTAAGTTACGCTTGCCGAGGTTGGTCCGTGGATGGGCGACCATCATTAGATACCAAGTATCTCGTGCGTCCCTCGGAAAAGCTCTTGAAGCCGTAGGTCCCGGCTGTCTTTTGTGGACTGTGTCTTTGACTGTCGTTACGGGTCGTCAGAAAACCCGAAAGTCTAACAACCAGTCTTACCAAGGGGTATCGTATTTACCTGGTAACTGAGTTTTGGAGGTCTGATAGATAGTGGCTCCATGTAAAATATTGGTATTAAGCTACATCCGGTTAGGTTAGACAGGCAAGAGTGGATGCTCAATAGCATTTCTGGATGTGACGGAAAAAACGATTACAAAATGTCCAAAAAAATTTTGTGATCGTTTTTTCAGTGTTAGTAAGTTCATTAGTGAGTCAGGTGTGAAACTGAATAAAATCGAATAAAAATCGGAGCGCGCACTGCTCCGATTTCTTGATGCTGACTTTTGTTGGATGCAAAACGTCAACGCAACTTGCGTCAACGATTTGCTTATGCGTCGTAGTTTGTCATTTATTTGAGTTCACGCTAACATAACATCTCGCCTGTATCGGCCGAAGGGTTAGACAGAAGTGTAGGGCGCCAGTTATGTTTAAGTCCCATGTAATTGCTATCAACCGAGCACAAGTGGAAACACCCAATAACACTTTGCCCGAACTGGGAATTAAACCCAGGAACTCGTGCTCGCAAGCACTAGACCAACGAGGTCACACTAATTGGATGAATTATCTTATTAGTGTACGATCTGATATTCTCGTTTAGCTTGTGCCGACTCGAGAGAAGAAGAATGAGAAAAATTACAAATTAATAGTGATGAAATATCGTGGCTGACCCAGGAGAAGATGGCGGGACGACCTTGACGCCTACAGACAGGATTCGTCCACACTGGCTAAGAGAGAAAGGAATGGAAAGGAGAAAGGAAGACCTTTGTACTACAGTGGGAAAACATATGCTAAAAATAAATAATAAAAAATGAATTGAAATTTGAAATTGTTTATTAAAATAAATATTTTAAGTACATACTCGTACATATTTACAATATTAGGGCCATATATACAGGTATACTAATTGGATTCTATGTACTTGGACTAGGGATAAACAAGTAGGTATCTCAGGTATGTATATCTATGACAGTACATAAACCTCAATCGATTCGGTTCCATTTCGAATTCGTTTTCGGATCTGAATCGGGGGGCTGGTTAACATACCAACATTACTAACAGAGCACGCATTCATCGTTTTTCCACTAGCCGTTTCCAGTTCCGTCCCGTGTCAGTACCGGACTGGTGCCGGGTGATAAACGTCAATCCGGTCGGAGGCGCCGCCGCCCCGTCGCGTGACGTCGTGAATATTCGAATCTCGACAGTTGGCAGTTATCGGACTTCGATTAATACGGTTACCTATATAAATCGGTCGTCTATGCCTTAGGGCCCTTAACGACTGGAAACTTGGTAATAAAGTTTTTTTAGGAGAACACAAAGCCGAGGCTGTAATGCGATATGGAGGCTGTAAGCAAGACGGCGCACCCTAATTGGGATGACGGGTCACGGATCTGCGCTATGAATGGCAGATTTGATTTTAGCTTGGAACATTAACATCCTGCAATTGTTACCAGGTTAGAATGTGTCTGGTGAAAAATTGTAAGAGTTGTGTCATGGGAAGGGTAGACCTTTCAGGGCCTTTGTATGCACACGTTTTGTTTTGCTGTGAAATACGGTTTATTCGCCGTGTGTAGGCACGGTCGTCAGTGTTGTATGGATCACTATGACAGCTTGTTGACAGACACGTTTTATCTACAGTGCGGTTTAAAAGCCGTACCGTACAGAAACCATGCCGTGTTCTTTTCGTTGTAATATTTTTTCTGTCCGATAATAAATCAAATGGCGATTACCAACCCTTCCACCATGATTTTGCGATTTATATCAAATTCCACTGGCTAGATCTTCAAAATCTAATATGTACACCGAGCGGGCGTTTCCAAATTTATATGTTTTTTATTATACTGCTCTATATACTGAAGGCGATACCTTCTTGAACGGAAATAGCACTTTAACTTAGAAGTAGGCAAATAATTGTATGCTGAATTAAACTTATGGTTTCGGTATTTCCATTCGTTTGTTGTAAGTACTTAGCAATGTAAGGGCGGGTTGTTTCACGTCCACTGGATGCACGCGTATACGTCAAAAATGGCGCTAACTATCGTCAAACCAAAAAAGTGTTGTTTCAAATTACAATTACAAAATGTTGGCCTTGTCATACTTCAAATAATCGAGTACGTAATCATTATTATTTGACGTATATTTGTTACGCTAACCAACCGTTAGAAACAACCGGCCGTTGGTACTATAGAGGTATGAGGAACAGGATGTAAAGTTCACTCATCCTCCATAGAAAAGGGAGGATCCTCCAACCAGACGGGTGTTTTGTCTGGCGGGCAATTGCCCAACGATTGATGTTGGGAAATTGTATCTATGCTAATTGCGCGGTAAACTCTGCTTGCGAGATGCAGGATTTGCGTGACGTCAGTATGACGCGTTGTTCGCATGTGGCGTTGTAGATACCGCTACATCACTCCCCTCCGGAGACCGGAGGTCGATAGTGGACTGAGTCTTGTATCTTGCGATGCTTGCCAGGCCAGCTGAGGTTCCAGTGAGTCGGAACCGGTTGCCGCATAGTTCACGGTGAGTCGGGGTGGCGCTGCGTTATATTCCAGTGCGTCGGATGTACAGCGCCGGGTTGAGGCTGGCTGCTGCGTCGACCAGGAGAGGGTGCTCTGCTTGTTGACCGGCCGAAAGTGCAGTGTGCTGTGCCGAGGTTGCTGATGAGGCTGAGGGTGATGACCAGGTATGCGCGGACGCTGCATGCTGGTGGTCAGGATACCCGTAGAAGCCGTGGATGCTGGCTGGCTGGGTGACTCGCCGCTAAAGCTTGCGGGAGTGATGATGATGACGTCACGCTGAAGTGTTTGCACGAAGGCTGCGCTGACGATCACGTTGGGGTCACTCGTCGCGGTCACGGGCTATTGTTTGTATCTAACTAAATTAGTGTTTCTAAATCCCTAATTATTATAATTTACTAAATGTTTTAGACCATTTCATTTAGCAGGCTGGACATACAATTAGTTCTGACATCCACATTCAAAAACACACATCGCGCCCGTCACAATAAAACCACAAACAACAAAAAGTACGTTTCTAACTACCCTCAAAATTACGCGCAAAACTCGACACAAACCGACAAATGTTCCGACAGTTATCTGTCGTCCTGCCATCCCGCCATCCCCGCGGACGGCGATTTTTGCAAATATACCAAACCTTTTATAAAATGTTGCCTATCCTAACAAATGCTCTAGGGGCGTCACTTGCACGGATCTGAACCTTTCGTTCCACTTAAAAGTTTTCACAGAAATTGCTTTAGAAACTTTGACATTTAAAAATATCCTCGAGAAGCGTCCAGACGTCTTGACTGAACGAAAATATCAATAGAAATTCTATTTGATATCGTATTCTGTCGGAGCTGTGAAAGGTAGTTGTGAATGTGAGGACACTCAGACACAGCCCTGATACGAATTACTTAGTTTTATTGATCTTTTACGCTTCAAATATTATAACACAGCCTCCTTAAGTAGCGATCAAACACTTTGTAGAAAGCGTCTACAAATATACTTGTCTGATTTAAGAATTTACTACGTTGAATGTTTGGTGACGCAAGAATTATAATGGGTACGTGCTCTACTGTAAGAGGTACCTAGGTAAATACAATTCTTAACATTTTGAAATCTCTTTCATGACTTCAAGGGAGATGGAGGTACACAGTTTAACTTTTCAAAGTGCAAAAGTTTATCATATACTAGCTTTTGACCGCGACTTCGTCTGCGTAAAATTTCTTTATCCCGATCCATCCTGATGCGCATTACTTCGTTTTCACTCAGCCTTCTTGCCGACTATTTTTCCTTTTGTAACGTAACCTTTTTTCATGAATTGGGCTATCAAATGCAAAAAGAATTTTTCAAACCGAACTGGTAGTTTCAGAGATTAGCGCGTTCAAACAAACAAACCCTTCAGCTTATTACTATAGATATACTTTTATTTCATAAAATTCTTAAATTCACTGACAGACAAAGCACAGCCTAAAGACCCCGCTGGAACTAGTATTATGGAATACTGCACAAGAGTTCCTTTTACAACGAAAGTCAGCACTAAGGAAGGATTTTTGAAACTTAATCCCCATAAAAGAGTTAAAAAAAAAAAGAAAAGTAAAAGAAAGGAAAAGTCAACACTTTATGCTGTGGAAGATCTATGTATAATGAAATTGTGATTGTTGTGTTGTGTTGTGATTGTGTTGTGTGATGTTGTATTTTGTTGTTGTATTTAAATTTATGCTTTGTTGTAAAATTGTGATTTTAGTTTTCTATGTAATTTCAGATACAATTTATTGTTCATGAATAAATGACTAATGACTAATAGAGGACGCAAGTTTGTATGGAAGTGCGTAACTTTTGCCGATGGGAGACCCCATCGGGGGCATGGCTTGTTACAACAGAAATCAGTCTCAAACTATAAACTTCGGAATTTTAGTATTAGATACTTCAAAAAACGCCTACCTACTTGACTATGGAATCTCTGTCTAGGCAGGTAATGTAAATTTGCATAAGAACGAAAGTAAAACTAGAACACTATTTACTGACAATTTTAAATAATTTATATAATTTTTAAGTTATTTACATAATTTTTGAATAATCTAAATTCTTTTTAAATAAATAAAGTATTCACCATAGGGGTAGACAGAGGTGCATCTTCATATAGTACACCCACATTTCGCTAGTTATGTTTAAGTCCCATGTAAGGGCGAGCTCACATAACACTTTGCCCGACCCGGGAAACGAACCCAGGACCTCAAGCTCAGCAGTAGCGCTTGCGACCACAAACACAGGCAGTAGTTTTACATAATTTATCACCAGCCAAAACTACCGACTTACAAAATATATACTTACCATTCGCTGTATCTTATCACCTCTACAGTCAGCTCCACAGATAAAGCAGTGAGCTTAGTTTAAACCGTGCAAATCAAGTTGAGCATCAGCCGCCCGCGGCGCCGGCGCTCCGAGTCGCCCCTATTTGAGATTCGTTCCATTCGTTCGCGCAAACTAAATTAGACAATCAATAACGATGCTTTTACTCTTATTTTGCGTCGCTCTACACTTTTGAGTGAGAACTAAACTAGCTCGGAGTTGTGTTTACTTGCTTTACAAGGTGCTAATTTGAGAGACGAGATTACAAACATTTAGTTACAGTATCTACGTGCGAGTTTATTAGTATGGGGGCCTGTATGAAAGTATACAGGGATATTTTTTAACCAGTGCGCAAACTGTAACCACAGACTCAGCATATGATTCTAGAAGAGTAGAAATTATTCGTTGGGTATTAAAAAAAGCTGTTGTGCTGCACATTATGACCGCGTAGGTATTGCACTGTACTATGAAACAACAGTTTTTTTTAAAATACCCGACGAAAAATTTTTACGCTAGAATCATAAATATGCTGAATTCATGGTTACAGTTTACGCAATAGGTAAAAAAAAAACTTGTATAAAAATTTGTAAGCTATTATGAGATATTCTTTATTTAATCGTAGTTTACAATTTTTTATCTGCCTTTGAGGATTACTGAAAATAAAGCCTTTCTCAGTCGCTCGGTAGGTACCGATAACACTTTCACGATAGTCAATAACATTCAGCTTACGACGTCGACTTAACAAACTAACTTTATTACAGAGATCACGTTAACTTACATAAGTTTGTTCTAACAATCAGAAGCTGTAAAATCTAGGACTACTTCTACTCTTGCTCGTAAAAGCAAATAATACGGTAAAATCTGCAGTGGCAGGCAGTGAACACACTAACGATTTTAATTAGTACAAGACTTTTCGTTGGTGCAACTAATATTGAATTAGTAGGTTTAAAAATAAACTAAACAAAATTACACACCCACATTTCGCTAGTTATGTGTAAGTCCAATGTAATAGGGGACGAGGTTATTGCCATGAACCGGGCAGACATCCAGACTCCAGACTACTGCTGAGAAGTTCCAGATGGAAAAACACAATAGCACTTTGGCCGACCTGGGAATCGAACCCAGGACCTCATGCTTAGGTCTATAGGCACGCCTCTGTCTTACCCTTAGGTGATAACAGGCGTGGTGTTATGGCATGTCTGTCTTGTAAGTAAAATGAATAATTAGTTTGGTACCTAATTGTTTGACCTAGGAACAGTTGAGAAAAACTACGCTAAAACTCTTAAAACTATTCCATGCATGGCTGTTCCTACCAGGGGATCGTACATCATAACATGTATAAATGGTCCTATGTTAAAATATTATCTCATATTTTACGTCGCAGACAAACTGTCGTCCGACTAGTCGCAAGTGCGCGCTCTGTAAGATATTCTGAATGTGTAAGTATGCCCGAGGGAGCGGGCTACTTATCGGGTCGGGCATAAAAAACTTAACGTCGCCCCAAAGATTTATGTATTTGAATGTTCCAACTACGTCCCTACTTCGATTGAGGTTTTCTTTCCTTATAGGTAGGTCCATGCTTTTAGATTCGTACTTTTTTGGTTATATATCCTTTGAGGAAGGGAGCTTAGTTTTTAGGGTAAAAAACAATGGTTTCTGATGTGAATTCTGATATCCGCCACTAAACCGAATTACGATAACAGAGAATTTATGTGAATCTGCGTTAGCTTCGTGTTATTTTATTTCGATATCAATTTGGGATTATATTTCAGCGTAAATGTCCTAAGGCTCATATAGTTTTCTATAGCATAAACATAAGCTCTTCCGGAACTCGTTGGATGTGCGATGCACAGAACCGGTCGAAGTGGAGGTGCTTGGGGGAGGCCTATGTCCAGCAGTGGACGTCTGTTGGCTGAAATGATGATGATGAAAGATAAGCTTAAGCATAATCAGAGCAGTGAGAGGGAGTGGCCTGTAATCTACCACGTGAGCCCAGTGTGGGTTGGTAGATATCACATGGCTTCGAATTGTTGGCTCTAGAACAAGCCGGTTTCCTCACGATGTTTCCTTCACCGTTTCCTATATGACAGTAAAAGTTACAAAAATATGGGTCTCTTATATTACTGACTACCTTTCAGTTACGCAGTTAGATACAAAGAAGACCGTTGCTAAGCAACAGAAATAGGTCATATTGTAGTACTGTTGAAGATGAGCCTTTTCACAAGAAGCTCTATACCTGAGGGGCAATTCTCGTAATTTTAAGAACGTTCACAGTCTGATCTCAGTCTCAATCTGTCAAAAAATACTTCTGATTTACATTAATTACTTCTACATTTTGACAAGTTTTTGACATTTGTTTGTCGCCGAGATGAGACTGCGAATAGATTTTGAACGTTTTAAATTACGAGAACTGGCCTTCTGTTGTTAATAATAGTATCTAGTCAACCTGACTGCTCCGTTGGTCTCAGGGTTGCAAGCGTTGTTCTGGGCTCGTTTCCCAGGTCAGGCAAAGTGTTATTGGGTTTTGAGAATTTCTAAGTAACAGCCCCGAGTTTGGAAGTTGGAGGTTTAATACCCCGTGCCTCGGAAAGCTCATAAAGCCGTTGGTCCAGCGCCTGATCTCTCCCCGGTCGTATCGGATTGCCGTCATAGTCAACATATATCAAGAAGTATAAACGTAGAATATTTGTGTAATGTGTAAATACCTACCTGAATATCGCCCACGCTTCAATCACAGTCAAACACAGCTGTGCTATCGAAAGGTTAATTGTGAAGATCTAGACACGAGAACGTGTTTCCACACAGTTTCCATTCTATAGGTACGAGTATATTGTGCGGGTTAGCTTTGTGTTTGGCTGTCTAGACGCTGGACGCATATGTATTTCTGTACTACCGAGAGCTTATGACGGATTCAGATAACAAGTGCTTTTACATTACGGAGCGAAACAAGATGCTGCAAGCGTATGCAGGTATGTACCTGCAGGTATCTACCTGCATACGCTAGACAGGTACCTAAAAGCTACTGTTAATAATAAATGCTTTTATTTCTGTTACCTACTTTAAAAAATAAAAACATTTATTTCTGTAAGTAAAAGACGGTGTTAATGTGAGTACTCGATTTTGTACAAACAATTTTAAACGTCAATAAATGAAAAAAAAAAAACCATGTTCCTTGTGTGCATCATAAACAAGATGACATAATAAATTATTATTTTTAAATGTGTTTGACACATCTCCTCCACCACCTCCACCTCGGGCCCCGGACCTTTGGAAGGCGTACGAGGCGCCAAAGTCAACTCGCAGAGGCCTGTTAGACGTTTTTAATGAAATGACGCACCAACCTACGATTGTCCCTGTTCGCACTATGCAAATGTAAAGACAACCCCCGGTTGGTGTAGGACATGGGAACAAAAATATTGGATTATGGGTTTGGGTGGCTAAAGTGAACTGGTTATCTAGGATTATGGAAAGTCTATAGCCCCTGCCTGATCAATGTTCTATATAAATTACACAGATATAATGGCAGGGGGTGACTTGCACACTCAATAATGGGCCTCCGAACACGGTCGCTAGCACATAGTGTCGTAGCAACAAAGGGGGCAACATGTCCTGAGGTGCTTATCAGGAGTGGAGAGGTATTCCACGGCTATTAGGACAATCGGAAGTACGGTCAAGATCCCTACCAGCATCTTACTGGAATACTTCCTTCCTCCGAGCACGAGGCAAGAATGAGGTGGGAGCTCAGTTCCTCGTCATTGTTCACTCCAGCTGGCCAATAAAGGCAAGCCAGAGGTGAGGAACAAGACTTCTCCCGGGAGATAGGGTCCGTGGGGTCGCTACTGCCCAACAGCAACAAAAATTATTATTATTCGAATTTGTCAGCAGGAAACCATATTGCTACCGACAGCTTTTAATGTTTTCATAGCAATGACTTAGATCTGAAGGCCAATTCCCGTAAACTAGATTTTAAAACGTCCAAAATCTTGTTCGAATCTCATCTCAGCGCCAATCAATATCAAAACTTGACATAGATATGATATGTAATTTGATTGTTTTTTTGACAGATTGAGACTAAGATTAGATTGGAATTACCCCTCAGAGATCTATGACATTCCTTAGTAGGAACATTTACACCTTACATTAAAGTGCTGTTTGTAGAACTAAGCGTGGAACAGACAAAGAGCTCACTTGTTCTAAGCTCTTTGTCTGTTTATATTTCAAATTAATATTTACGAGAACCATTATAAAATTATCTGTAAGTGATAGGCGTAATCATCAAGCATTTATAAAGTCGTCGGCACTCCAAGCGATTCAAGAACAGTACTAGTCGTGGGCGGATCAGCGCGATACACGTACAACGAAGTATTTGGGTAAGACGACGAAGCCGACGCGGGAATCTCGCTTTTTGCACCGTGGGAGGGTGCGAGGCCGACCTTGTACTCAGCCTTCTCATATACCTACATGTCTTTGAGCCGTGAAACAATATTTCAGCCCTAACGCGATTGTTAAGATCTCGCCAAAATGTTATGACAACGATCCACTATCAGTCTAAGAGATCCCTTCTCAGTGTGCGGTAGACTTAACATAACATTGAAGTATTCTTTCCTTGTGTTTGTCCAGTGAAGGGAGAATTTAGTAACAACAGTTAATAGTCCTCCAAAAGTAATTTCGGTCATGGCGACAAATCTCAGCGGAGACAAGTCTTTAATGCGGGAGATATTATACTGCACAAGTGTGTCTGCAGGCACTCTCTTCCCTTACTATACGACCAGAGAGAGATTAGGTGCAGAGCCAACGGATTAGCGTGCTTTCCGGGACACGGGGTATCACACTGCTAACTTCCAAACTCCGGGCTGTTATTAAGAAATTCTTAACAGAAAAACCCAACAGATCTTCCTCGATCTGGGTATGGAACCCAGGACCCCACGCTCAGCAGTTGCGCTTGCGACCACGAGACCAAGGGAGCAGTCAACACAGAATTACAGTTACCTAGCCCTTACTACTATAGATACCACAAATAGTAGGCATTTGAATCGAAATAGTCGGCGATCAAAGGGGCGTATACTTCAATATAGCTCTTCCACGAACTGGTGTCATTGTAAAACAAAGGTCAGTCCAAGAAAACAGTTACGATCCTGAGAATATATGGGTCAGCGCATAGATACCAACGAGATAATGAACAAGCAAGGACTATGTACCTATGTCAGGAATCTAGCATGTATTAGAGCGAAAAATTCTATGATATGTGACATTAAACAACCGGCACTGGGTCCGCGTGGTAGATTACGGCCCACAGTCCCAGCAGTAGGAACATTATGGGTTGATTAACAGCCGGGTAGCCCGTATGCTAAAAGAATGTACATAGTGAAAACCGTGAGTTCTTTTCGCTATTTTCCGCCATCGTTACGAGCTTTCAAAAGCACAAACTTGTAGCCCAGTTCATTCTGTAGTTCTATTTTTAGTGTAGTTTCTGATTTACCGAAAGTATTGCATTGTTTTCAAAATGTAGCTGTATGAGTTAAACTAAGATTCTAAGGTTACGTTTTGACTAAAGGTTGATAAAGATATATGTTTTTTTATAGGATTTGCTTTCATTGACTTTTGTTTCGCGTTCTTTGTGAGAAATAAATCTACTAAACTGTTGAATGATCATTATCTGAAAGTAGGTTATAATGTAATGTTTACTAGGTAATTTCAGTCAAGACGAATCCGGTATTTGCGATTTCTTTTGAAAAGAAACACTGAATTACTCTTAAAGGTTAAGGCGACTTAATTTAGTCTTCACCTTTAGTACTCAAAAGTCTAGGTTAAGTATTAGTCGAATACAAGTCGTGTGCCAGATTTTCTATTGGAAAAATTACGATTTTTCATACAAACTTTCAACCCCGACTTAGTGCTCATTTACGGAGACGCGGGGCGTCGCGCGTCGGCTTTGTATGAGTGCGTTTACGGAGAAGCGATTTTAGACGCGTTTGCTTGAAATGGAGCATTTTTTGCGGCCGAGCCCGCGGCTGGCACCGCCGCGTCTCACGTGGCATTTATCGCGGCGGCGCACGCAGCGGCAATTCCCGATGAAGCGATGCCCGCGGCGGAATCTTCTGCCAGTCATATTTGGAAATTGCAGAACGCAATTAATTTATAATTAATTAATTAATTATTAGTAATTACTAATTAATTTAATTTGCGCTTCCATCTTCCGCTAACCTAAAACTGGCCAGTTTGATTGAGTATCCCGCGTGCGCCGCAGCGTTGCCCGCCGCGTGCTTTGCTACACGCTTGAGGATTCGCCGCGGGCGCAGCGGCGGGCACCGCCACGCTTCCCGCCCCGCGTCTCTATGAACAACGTCTTATATTGCCATACGTTTGTGTTTACGCGTGCGATGATAAGTGCCGCTTGACGCGCCGCCGCTCCGTAAATTTTTGTTCATGTTTCTAGCCACCCAGCAGTTTAAGCTGAGCGTTGTCAGTTTAAGATGTTCTATTAAGGAGAGTCAAAATCCCTTACTTACCTTTAATTTAGATGCATGCAATGTTATTATATTGTATTTGTAATGATATGTAAGTACTTTAAATGTCTTTGTGTGTATTTAGTTGTTTTGCCTAAATAAATAAATAAATATCAAAATACTGCTGCTATTTAGTACAAAGATTTTCCTGAAATATGCAGTGTAGTTGATTGTTATTGTTGTTTTTTTGTGTATGTTTGTTGTAGTCTTTGTGTCTTTGAGGATCGTAGTAGGTAGCGTTTTGTAGTTTCTGCATACCCCCATGGGAAGAAGGTGTGAGTTTATTTATGTATCTTTGTACATGAAGCTGCTATTAAAAAACATACAAAGACTGATAAAATCATAACCCTTCCTTTTGGCTTTGCCATAGTCGGGTGAAAAACAAAGGCGAATTTTCCTAATAATTGCATTAAACAGGGATATGCACTTTAGCGACCCTTTAGGGGTACTTTAGGGGCCCGTGGCTAAATAATAACAGCCGCACAGGTCGATCGATCAGGTTAAGCTACGCTTGCCGCGGTTGGTCTGTGGATGGGTGACCATCTTTACATACCGAGACCCCTCTATGCCTCGGAAAGCACGTTGAGCCGTTGGTCCCGGCTGTCATTCGTGGATCTTTGACAGTTGTTACGGGAGTCAGAAGCCCGAAAGTCTGACAATCAGTCTTACCAAGGGGTATCGTATTACCCAGTAACTGGGTTGTGGAAGTCAGATAGGCAGTCGTTCCATGTAAAATACTCGTATTCAGCTGCATCCAGTTAGACTGGAAGCCGACCCCAACATGGTTGGGAAAAGGCTAGGCAAATGATGATGCAGTTTAGCAGTAACTACATTCAAAATCTGGACCATTTCGACTGTCACAATCATCGCTAGGACTTATCGTTGACAAGATATCAGCAGTCAAATGTGCGTCACATCGTTCGTCGGTATTCGAATAGCGATGGAAAGTGCGATGAGCGATGGAACGTCGATACGTTACTGTCAAATTACACTCGATGAAGTACTTACTAGTTAGAGGATGGTGACATTTAACCTAAAGTTTGAAATCGAAGAGTCTCTTGTAAGTAATTGTAAGATACCGTAAGCGATTAACAGTATGTATATTGGACTATGAATTATTTGAACATTGAATAATATATTACCGTGAAAATCAGTGAAAAAATGTATTATAGATTCGACATTGCCGAGACTCATTAAATAAACTTAATGCGTAGCGCAAATGCCTTCTTTAGGAATTTAGTGCCTGGTGTTAAAAATTTTATCACACTGTAAAACGAACGCTATGCTAGACATTCAGTGCCAATATAAATCACAACTGTTGTAATTTTCCAGGCTAACAGAATCAATTGAAAAAATGAAACACAATGTTGAAATAACTGATCATTCAACTTTGATATTGCTGAATTTTCTACATTGCTTGTATCGGGGCACACACGCGCATTCTCACACTCACCCCCACACAGCCCTACACACAACATCAAAATACATGTCCCGTATTTCTAATTGAGGACACACACATCCACTCGTCGGTCTGTATAACTTGAGTGCGCGTGAGCATTTCAACCTTTAATCTAGACTGAATACGCTCCAGTAAAATCAGGAATATCGAACTACGCTACTTGAAAACTTTCAATTCAGTTTATTTTTCAATCTATCACATTGCGAAATACTAGCCCGAGGCATCTCGGGTACTATTTTCAGCGAATTTACTAAATCAAAGTTCGAATAGAATATTTCGTTGCAATGTTTTGAATAGGGTAATAATATTTCAATGGGATTTCCGACGTTACTCCTGCTGGTATTCGAATTTTATAGTAGAGAGTACCAATGTTTGCTTTTTACGTTGATCAACCGTTCCGTTTTAGATTGCTTTCAATCCATATACATTACTTATGGTTTAGGTACACCGTCATCTGCCTGCCTTTTTTCAAATATGTACGGGTCGGCTTCCAGTCTAACCGAATGCAGCTGAATACATATAGTATTGTTTAGGTATACCTACCTACATATATTCGGGTAAATAAAGCGTACTTTATTAGCCCGAATAAGGGGCTATATACTGGTGGCTAGCTAAGTGCCTATTAGACGTTGAAAAATGGATAAATATTACTCTAATGACATTTAAATTGCATGGCTGTTATAGTACTTATTTAATTCTTATTCTTCTCAATAATTTTTCCATTGTCTTCCATTTTGCCCACCAATTTCTTTTAACCAACCACTACATGTTCCCCTTAAAACCGTATCCCCCAAGATCAGTATGGTAACACGGCATCCATATTCAGCATCTGTATGTACGCTCGACTTTATCAAGTCGATCGCATCGCGTTCAAAGGAATCGTGATTACACCGATGACTGTGGCGCGTCACATATTTGATTGCACGCTCTTGTAAATGTGTTTATTTTGCACAATTTGAGGTTGTTACTCTCCTAAATGAACTGTAACTCTGTCAGTTGTTTTGATTGGTCATGGAGGTGTCAATTTAATTCAAAGATGCGTGTTTTTTCAATGAATTTTCACGAAACAAAATCAATGAAAGAACATATTGTGTTATAAACTTGTTTAACCTAATGAATACAGAGGTAACAGAGTTTGTTAGTTTTATTATAATATATATCTAAATATAATACTTAATATATTTTATAATAATTATTCTAACAAGCTGTATGTAGCATGTATACAATAGTAAATAATTGTCTGGCTCCTGCGCTATATCTGTATTACAGGAGCCAGTTCTTTCCCTTAAATATAAGTAATGGTCGCAAGTGCTACAGCTGAGCATGAGGTCCTGGGTTCGATTCACAGGTCAGGCAAAGTGTTATTGATTATTTTTTATCAAGAATTTCTCAGTAGCAGCTCTGAGACTGGATTCGTGCCCGGTTGACTTGCCTTCTATTACATAAGATTTAAACATAACTGGTGAAATGTACTATATAGTACATCTCTGCCTAACCTTTCGGGGAAACATGGCGTGATGTTAAGTACTATCATAGTTATTAATCGATTTATACAGAAGTGTTCTTAAGCACGAAGACTGTAAAAGCTTTTTTGTTTCAAATCCGTTTGGCGACACATTGGAACGTATTTTAAACCCCATTAATGAGGCATTAACCAATATTTATTGTGCCAATATGTACAATAATTTAGCTCGAATTCAATTCAGGCCGATTCAAAGCTGGTAATTAAAATTTCGCTTCAGTTACAAACTTCTATAATTTGGCAAATTAATTATTTTTATTACGGTTCAAAGGAAATGTTTAATGAAACAAAATGATTTTTCCGCGTATAATGTTTTTGTTGGATTCTAACAAAACAGTAGCGTTTGTACATTATCATTTTAATAATATTGATTGCATTCCTGTGTTACACGCTTTGCTGAACGTTTACGGGATATCGGTAACACCCAGTAATTGAATCGTGGAGGCCGGGGGTAATAATTACATGTAAAATACAAATACTGAGCTGAATATTTAATAAGAAAGAAGACCCCTGTTAACCACGGTAAATTCAATTACCTATAGTAATTTATCCCTTTTAGGGCTGATTTTTCAATTGCCACACAATCTTTATTCGTGGAATAAAATTGACGTCTGACAGATTATGTACGGCAGAACTGTCAAAAATACAAAATCATTTCTCCGATAAAGTTATCTGGCGTTGGAGTCTGTATTTATTTTAATCTTCTATTAAATAAAAATAGCCTTTTAGCTGTGTTGGTATTATTTAATCAGATAGATACAGACGTAAACACCACAAGTATTACACCGGTATGAATGACAGAGACCACGCTCTATAAAATCGAACTTTTTAAAGAACTCGATATAAGTACAGTCACCAAAAGAGATAAGTAACCAGTGTCGTCGGATATAAATAGTTGAAGTTTAGTAAGGCTCCGTTTGCAGAGTAAGCAAACAGAGGACAGGGTGGCAGGCTGATTTGATTGATTGAAGACTTCGGTGGATTTTTTCGAATGAAATTTAATTTGATAAATTAACTGTTTGTTTTCTATTAATTAAATTAAATTTAATTCGAAAATATCCATTGGTTTTTACTAAACTTCAAATATATCCGACGATCCTGATCCTGGATTTTCTTTGGTGACCGTAAACGTACATTTGTAAGGCCACGTATTGTTTACGATGAGTTCAATGGTTAGCTTATATATAAATTGTAGTAGTCAAATCAATATTAATAACATAATTTAACTGTAGGTGAGGTCGTATCTTTACGGACGTCACTTGTCGTTTTCCAACTACATATTTAAATTTCATCGCACACCATTTATGCGTATTTTTATGTAAATAAAAATGAGATGCAAAATTGATGCGTTCGCACACCAGGCTTAATGGAAGATAAAATTAATTTAGTTTCATCTGCGAGGCCTTTTCACCTGGTACCTACGAGTAAAATGTGTAAATTCCTCTTGCATAAAATAATATCACAGTTCAGAGAAAAATGCCTCTTTTTCATACAGAGAAGAAAAGAGTATTTTTCTTATGATGTCCTGTGGCCGATTACAAGCTGTAAATCCAGGTATTCTCAATAATGTTACAAACACGTTGTCTACATCTGTTTTTATCTACTCTCCTATCGCAGGTATGCTGGAAGAGATTTCTTTAGAAATAAACATCACCTTTGTACAGTCGCCAGCACATCAATCTACCCGAAACAGTCAAATTTTCTCAATCAACCTTGAACCTAATGCTTTAGCGATAAAGCGTATTTTTCTGTTCCTTTATTCTTATCTGTTATGTGTGTAATAAATAGTTAAATAAATAAATGTTTATCGTCTATGTTAATCGTAAAGGTCTTGTGCTCATACTGCATTTTAAGTCATGTCGTTTGTATACCTCCGGCAATTATAAAAAAAAAAAAAACATATGGCGTTTTCATATTTTTGAATTTATAATTCGAAAACAAAATAATGTTTTTTGATCGGTCGAATAGTTTTATTGTAGCGTCTATTCAAAGGTGACAAGTCGGTTGTAAAAATGGAATTAGGAAAGAAAAATATGCGTGTGATAATTTTCTACAACTTTCAAAGGGGATTAACGCGACTTCAGTGCTTTGAGGAGATCACTTCTGTGTTTAGTGATGCAGCACCATGTCTTAGGATTGTAGAACGCTGGTATTTAGAATTTTAACGTGGGCACTCTAGCTTCAGTGACAAGCCACGTGAAGGTCGTCCAAAAACCGCCATGACGCAAGAGAATATTGACGCCGTGCGGCAGCTAATTGTCGAAGATCATCATGTGACATACCGTGAAATAGAGGCAGCCGTGGGCATTTCAGGGACAATACTATCCAAAAAATCGTGCATGAAGAACTCGGCGTAAGAATGTTGATCTCTCGTTGGATACCACATTTGCTTAGCGACGACCAAAAAGCAGCCCGTGTTAGATGGTGTCGTAAAACTCTGCAGCGATTCAACCGAGGAGAGTCAAAACACGTTTATGATATGGATAGTGGTGACGAGTCTTGGATATATGCTTACGATCCAGATTCCAAGCAGCAGTCAACTGTCTGGGTCTTCCAAGATGAGCCAAAACCGACCAAAGTCATACGCTCACGGAGCACTTAAAAAAAATGGTTGCCTCGTTTGTGCAAAGGGTGGTCACGTCGCTACTATTGTACTAGAAGATCGCAAGACGGTTAACGCTGTCTGGTATACCACTGTTTGTTTGCCACAAGTCATCACAGAGTTTCGAAAAAACAACTCAAGACGTCGTATGATACCTACTCCACCATGACGATGCAAGTTCGCACACCGCCCGCGATACAAAGATGTTTTTGAGCACCTAAAATGTCGAAGTTTTAGATCACCCGCCTTACAGCCCTGATTTGAGCCCTAACGATTTTTTTACGTTCCCCAAAATTAAGCAAAGTCTTCGTGGTCAACGTTTCAGCTCACACGAAGAAGCTGTTGACGCATACAAATCATCCATTTTGACTACCCCCACTTCGGAGTGGAATAAATGTTTTAAAAACTGGTTCGAACGCATGCAAAAGTGTATTAAACATCGCGGAGAATTCTTTGAAAAACAATAAATGGTAATAATCTATTAGATTGTTTATACTTATTTCAAACGACACAACTTAAAAGGCAGCCCAGCCGATCGATTCTGTAAAAAACTCACCGTGAAAAGTTAGGTGAAGTGAGCTGTGAATAGTGTCAATCCCTAGCATTAGTTGGAATGACAGCTCACTCCATGCTCACTTCACCTATGTTTTCACGGTGATATGGTTACAGAATCGCACTGCTGTATACCTACACGAGAGGGTACTGCGCCGGCCGCCGACGACTGTCGACAGCTGCAGTTGTCAACTTGCCATTCGTGTATATGAGCACAAACTTTTTCTTGGATGGTAACACTTCTGCAAAGCCTCTAGTTTTGCAAATAGGTGGTAGTGACCACATACCATCAGGCGGTCGGCCTGCTTGTTGGCAAACCAATAACATATTAATGTAATAACAACGTTGTTGCCATGTGTAAAAAATAGTGCAAATTTAGCCAAGAATTGGCAACATGTCGCCATAGCAGTGTGATATCTTGGTTATATTGTCTTATTCCAAAGATATATTGTATGAATATGTGATGAGGTGTTTTCAATAAGAATATATTATAGTCCAAGTACCATATATCGTCTTATCTAATAGAACGACCTCGGTCTACAGGGTGTGCTATTTATACCGTGAAATTCTAGCAACATGTTTTACTTGGTTTGAAACTTGTATATTTCTAATGAAAATTAGACACGGTTTGGATTGCATATATACAGGAACTTCGAAACAGCCCGAGTGACTTAAGTAACCGTTATGTACCTACTACATAATTATGTTAATAAATCGTGCTTTTTGCAACCCATAGCTAGATCGAATCTGAAGCCTCTTCGAAAATTCGTCGTTAAAAATATGTAATCTACAGACGCCAGCAGGTCAAGCTACCCGATACTGTCAAATTATCCCAATAAATCTTGAACCTTAATGCTTTAGCGATAAAGTTGAAAATCTATTAAAGAAATTTGACAGATTGTAGTAGCTTGATGTGGTGGCGTCTGTATATTGAAATCAGACAACAGGTATTAGAGCACAGCCTGTAGTATTAGAGCACAGCCTGTAGTATTTTTCACACTATTTTTACATCTTATTCTTGAGACACGTAGCAAGTAATAACTTTGTCGAATGTATTTTTGGGTAAAATTTAGGGTTGGCTTAAAGTTTAGAATAAGATGCAAAAGAAATTGAATATTTTATGCGTTATTCATGAATACATTTTATATTTCACGATTATTAAGGAGACATCTAGGTATGCGTTAAAATTATTTATAATCCATTATTATAAGTAAATTTTATTTACAAACTATTTATAGGACCTTTTAAATTAAATAATTGAATTTCTCGTAACAGTGAGTACTTACTTAATTGAAAACTATTCAATTATTTTGTTGATGAATCAACACATGTTTAATGACCTAAAAACCAGTAAATTGGCCTCACCACATGCCAACAATTTCAGCTTGTTAATGAAACAATTTAATTGAATTCCACAACTAATAAGAGCTACTATACAAATAATAATTAATGGTAAATTCAAATTAAATAATGGACGCGGACGACGTCAAGAGCAGGAGCTAGTAATTAATAAAAGTATTTTATCAAACTTAGTATTTATAAAATACTAAGATGACATTTTAAAAAGTATTTCACATATAAGATAAAAATACGTATTTTATATCTTGTATCTGTCATTCAAATACTCGTATCTCAGTTAAGTCACATCTCTGATGTTAATACTTTTTTTTTCGGGCGGAAAGCTTTAGAAGGCGCCCGGTCTTTGGGAATAAGACCATGCAGGGAGTGTGATTATATGATTTTTACCTCACTAAAACCACCCCGGTGATCACCATCGGCCCTTGGAAGAGGCACCGTTATCTCTCAAAAGACCGATCCGGAGCCCCCTCTGTGCGAAACCTGTTAGGACATCTCTGGGGAGATTGTAAAGGGGTCTCCCCGAAACTTAACTGTGCAAGTGTGCAAGGTAGCACACGTGCGCCGTCTTCCCTGAGCTCACTCATTGGGCGAACAGAGTGCCTACTCTAAACGCCCGTGACCCCAAAAATGGTAATAGTCCTGTGGCTAAGGGATGACAGTCGAGAGGTTTTTGTTTTTTAAGCATACCTACGAGAATAAATAAGATACGGTACTATTATTCTTCAACACAAATTACACGGTCAAGCCGACCCTAAAAATAACAAAGGTACGGTCTAAAAAATCTCACAATGAACTTGGACTAGGGCATTGAAAAATGTGCAAAAAAAAACTCTATTGTACGAAGCTCCGGCAATGCGGACCCAACACAAAAAAAGGGGCTCAGAAGGCTGACGTAGTAATTTACCATATTTATCATATTTTACAACAGTTTCTAGTACTTAAACTGAAACTTCTCTAATGTTGAAACTATTGAACTGACACATAGACAATTGACATTGTTGTATTATGAAAGAAAGAAAAATAAAGAAATAGAACTTTTTTATTTGGGACATACAGGAAATACAAAAAGAAAAAAAAGGAGCATTTAAAACTAACGAAGTTACATTAAAAACAACCAGAATAAAAGAAACAAAAAAAAAGGACCTGTGCGAAGACTAAAAGGCTCCTCTCATCCATCTTCTCTCTCCATCTCAGCACAATTCTGCGATATTTAAAAATTAAGTACCACAGCGCTAGAGTGATAAAGCAATAATGAGGTCAGTCGACCTCATTATTGCTTATCATTATACCTATAATATTGTAGCGATTTTTTAATTACATAATATAGGGTTTTAAGGGTAATTGTGACGACTTCCGTTTTGACGTGTAAGTGTTTTTTTTTAAATCTATTTAAGCAGTTTGAATGAATAAATATCATTTAAACAGTCTTTAAGTCTATAAGGGGTTTCGTAGTAGGTAACTAGGCAGTAGTTCTATGTATAGAGGTATGAGGAACAGGGTGTAAAGTTCACTAATCCTCCATAGAAAAGGGAGGATCCGGTTGATGTTGGGAAGTTTGTATATATGCTAATTGCGCGGTAAACTCTGCTTGCGAGATGCAGGATTTTGCGTGACGTCAGTATGACGCGTTGTTCGCATGCGGCGTTGTAGACATATGTAAAATACCTAAGCTGCATCCGGATAGAATGACGCCGACCCCAACATACATAGTTGGGGAGAGGTTAGGCAAATAATGCTGATATCTTCCTTTTAGTGGTAATTCTTACCCTTTCTGCTCTGCGGTACATCGGTGCGTAAATTAGCGTCCGATATCCATTTCATTGGTGGACAGAGAGGTGGGTGATAAATAGTCCGGGTCACGCCGACGCCGTCCCAGCGCCTGCCATTTGCAAATTGTCGAAACGTGAACTCTGATAACTGGGAGCCGTATTATATGTTTCGATAATTTTCTCTGATCTGTTATTTTTAATTTTTTAGGCGATTGGGTTTTAATTTGGAAAGTTGCGGTCGGTTAGAAGGAAAGAAAGAAAATACGTTTATTTGCAGCAAACATATGACGCATAAAAAGAACACAAACACAAAAAAATCTCCGTATGGTGTGCTAGTAGCTTTACCAGCTCTCAGAACCGGGACGAGTAAATAAAACTACAGTTTGTCATATTACTTCAACAATTATTCCTAGAAGATGCTTCTACTTTACATTTTGTATCCTTGTCACTTGGCTTGTCAACCAAATCTGACGTGAACTGTTTTTTCTCTTATTCTTTTTGTAAATCAATGTTTGTCTCGTATTTATGCCATCTACTTTTCAAAGTATTACAAAAGGTTGCAGTTAAGCACCAAATAGGCGCTAATCTCTACAAAACGTAATTACCTAATAGTTATGTCGCGTTTTGAGCATTAAGGTCGTATGTTTATGATATAGTTTTGTTTCTAGACGACATCTAAATGTAGCGCAAAAAAAAAACATTTCACTAGCCACTAGGCGATCGCTTAAGTTACGACACAAATTCCGAAGTGAAGAGGATTCGGACGTTAGTAAAATTGGGCATTACTCACAAATTGCAATTTATGTTGTTACCTAATTGAAACGTTTAGTTCAAGACATTACTTCTAAACATTTTAAACAACTTGTCGCATTAGATTTATTATCTGTAATGGCAAAGGAAACATGGCATATGATAAATAATAATTATGACCTTTTTTCATAGTGGTGACGAGACGCATTTGAAACGCAGACATCGTGACACGTCATGTCCAAGGTTTAGAATTATGGTCTGAATCTAGAGTAACAGGTTGCGCGTCGATTTCGATGATGAGCAGTAAAACGTGACTCGATAGATATCTACACGCCTTCCCATGGGGGTAGGCAGAAACTATAGTACGCCACCTCGTACGATCCTTACATACTTTTTTTGCTTCGATTGAGTTCATACAACTATTTACCCTGATTATAATTGTTGTTTAATTAATTTTGTGTGCTAATAACATAATTATGGGGCCGACATATTGAACTAATACCTATATTCCAATTATTTGGAAGTTAATTATTTACGTCAGCATCGGCGGCTGAAATTGAGGTTAACATATGTAATTAAATGGCGTTGTTTGAATATCTTGTGTTCAAATGCTTACTATACAATAATTAAATATTGTATCTAATACAGGTAGGTATTGGTAAAGGATTTACTTATTGAGTTTGTCAAGGTTTACGAAGGGGAATGACCATATTAACCCTTTATAAAGATAAAAAAAATCTTTTGTAATATTTTGGGGACCAACGATAACATTTTCTCAGCAGGGATTTGATAGATTTTGAATTATCGGTCGGTGACCCTTGGCTTGGAGGTTTAAGAACCCGCACCGGATTGTGGGTTCAAAGCTTGGCAAGTAATAATATGATTTACATTTTTATATTTCTTTCTATAAGCCTTTACTGGAACAAAAATCCTTCTTGTTAATCCTCTTCTTGGTATCGACGCTTACTTAAATATAAGAATGAGTTTAACTTCGCAAATACCGAAGTAAAAGTATTTATTCTTTGCTCTGTAATAGATGACTAAATTACATTCAAATATGAACCAAAATTATCACAGACATAAATATCAAATTCCTTTATTCGCCTTTAAAGAAATTTGACACGCGGACGAGCCTTCAGACGTACCGTTATGTGTTAATCGTGCATAAATTCCAATATCTGTGATTCTTGGGTTCATATCAGCATACACTGAAATTCAGACAGTTTGCCTTCACTACACATTGACTCGATTCCTGCTGTTCTGTTCGCAATGGAAATACTGTTAAATCCAATTTATTTTATCGTGAAACTGACTTCCGACCGATAATTACCGTTGATTGGGTTTTCTGTGTTGTGGGTGCCAATTGCCAATAAATTAAACAAACATTCGAGCTTCAAACCAATGCCTGCAAGCGAACAAATATGAAGTGGTTCGGTGTGGGGGAAAACGTTTAGCTGCCCTCCAGCTAAACGTTTTTAACGTTAAAAACAATTGTTGTTGATTTTATTAAACTTATTTATTTGTCTGTGAGGTTTAGTTAGGTAGTACATACACTCAGTCTCCCAAGCTGTCTGATGATTCATATTTTAGTAGTGGCAAGGAACCTACCTAAATAGTTGACTTGACGGTTTATGTCGGAAATTGCACCCGCTTTCTGTTTTAATGTATAAAGGCGTTTTACCCTGCTGTTGTCCACCAAGTGGCTACGAAGCTTACCCATAGACATCGATGTATAATTTTCTAGATAGAACATACAGAAGACGGGCCTGGAGGCCCATCAATTACTGCGTAGTCAATGAGAGTCCCCGAGAGGTAGGCAGAGGTGTACCTGTAGTACACCCACATGTCGCCAGTTATGTTTAAGTCCCATGTAATAGGAGTGGGGAGGGGGGGGTATTTGTGCCCTATTGTCATAAACGGGCACAAATACAGCCTCAGGGCTGCTACTGATAAATTCCAGATAGAAAAACTGAATAACACTTTGCCGACCTAGGAATCGAACCCAGGACCTCATGCTCGGCAGTAGCAATTTCGACCACTAGATCAATGAGGCAGTACATAAAAATAAATCTAGATAAATCATCTCAGTCTATTGGTACATATCTGCGTAGCCAATTCCGATGTCCTATTTCCTCAATGACTTTTAAGCCGTGTAGATGATGTAAGGTACAGTTTCACAGTTATTCCTCTGACAGCAGCAACCCAGCAGTGACTTTATTATATCGAGAATAAAGATCACTGTGATTTTGACAGTGATGCAAAATCAAAGGTAAAATAGCTGTGAAAGGACTACAGCGGGCTTACCACCAGGTCTTATAGCAGGACAGAAGTTGAACTGCACTGCTTTTTTGTACTTAGTCATAGAACAGAAAAGCAGTGCAGTTCAAGTTCTGCCCTGCTATAAGAGCTGGTGGTAAGGCCCCTGTACTTTCACAGTTATTTTGCGACAAGATGGCGCTATTTCTGTCAGAGCTATCCATCACTCATTTGTTACAGTTTGACTTCAAAAGGAAACAAAAAAGGCTTTCTGTCGAAAGGAAATGAGAGTTCTACGTGCACTCAAGATAAATAAATGAAATGTCAGTCGTAGTCGTGGATCGAGACCTGTTTGACATTGACTCGGAGTGAAACATGCATTGATCGTGGAGAAATTGGAAATTAATCCTTCTTATTGAAAGGAAGTGGTCTCTGAAATTGGGTAAGTACCTACTTGTTCTTAGTAACAGAAGGAAAAAAAACCATTTCTAAAACTAAAATCCGCCACCCAACCATTTCTAAATCTTAGCGATAAGACCGCCCATTGTGTCACCTTTTGTAAAATTTTATATATTTATGTTCTGTAATTTGCAAGAATAAAAAAAGTCAGAAAAAACGCAAAGTGATAACGCAGTAATAGCGCGGGCGATGCGATGCGATGCGATGCGACGGGATGGGGGAGGGGAATTAGAAATTTTACGCGGAAAAAGTCGCGGGCAGAAACTAGTATTATTATAATCATTAAGTTCCGTATAACAACGATGGTGAATATGATACCTATGAGGATTGTATTGCTGGTAAATATGTATGTATCTTCCTTCCACCTAGATGCGAAGACAAGTTATGCGAACAAATGATTCAATTTTAATTTAAATTATTTACCCTTTTCATAAAATTGCGCTCACAATTTCTTAAAGGTAACACATTCAACCAAGAATTTACCAAACACATAGAAGAATTCTATCGGTCCCTATATACCATATTTACATCACATACTGCAACAATATACACACCCGTCTTAGCATTTCCTTGTACACAATTCCGAGGACTTTAGCACAGCTCTATTACAGTAGAGACTAGCTCCCGGGCATCGATAAACTCTATAACGGCTGTATAACGGGTCTATAATAGGCGTTCCCTGTGAGACTATCAATTCCTTTGCTGTAAAGTGTAGAGCAAGCGGAGACCACTTTTATAAGACTTTATTCTTTTACATTAGTGTTTCATGAGCGGCTAGCAGGGTGCTAGGTTGTCGATGTATTATAAACTAGTTTAAGGTACTCCGTTTTGAATGGTTCGTGGGAAAACTCAAACACTACGAGCTAGCAATGTACAAGCATTTGTATCGGATAGAATATATAGAATAGAATAGAATAGAATTTATTTTCAACGTAAGTGCTACATTGTATACCACAACTTAAGACTAAGTACAGGTACGGGTACGGACAGAAAAATTAACACTTATTATGATTAATTCATAGTAAGTATTCATTTGTCTGTCTGTGTGTTTGTAATAATCTAAACTACTCAGACTCATCCAGTGCCCTCCTGCAAATAGAACTCGTCATGTCTTTTAGGGTCTTAACTTTACTTATCCGATTGTAAAGTAACTGGGCCAGGAAGTAAGAAAAACCCTGAGCAAAGGAAGTTTTACATGAAGGAACTTTATAAACTTCATGTGATCTTCTAATGGATTGATTCAAATGTCTTTGGCAGACGTGTTGTCTCAAAACAATGGTTTTAATGTAAAGTTGACGAATATTAAGGACCTCAAACTCTTCATATAATTTCGACGTAGAGTATCTAAAGGGTTTGAAATTAATAACTTTTAAAGTACACCTCTGGGTGCTTTAAATTTTTATAAGAGTACTTTTTCGTGTCACACCGCCCCAAGCGGGATACCATAAGTAGCGATTGATTGACATAAAGCTAGGTAAACCATTCTGTTAGTATTACTGTCTCTCAGGTTCCTAATTTTTTTGAAGATAGGTATTAGTTTGCGTATTCTAGATTTAAGATAACTAATATGTGGTTTCTAATTCAAATTACGAGATAGTGAAAAGTAAGTTAGTTTGTTTGAACGCGCTCTCTTGAAACTAGCAGTCGAATTTGAAAAATTATTTTTGCATTATATAGCCAAATTCTTGAGAAAGGTTTATGGGCATATAACATTACGCAACGATCCTTAGGAGCTAAGCAAAATAACCCTAAGCGAAAACGAATTAATAATAAAATAAATAATGGTGGTTGTGTGCAGCGCATGAGATGGACTCAGTCTATGAACGAGAACGTCATGCGCGCATACTACGGGTCTACAGAGGGGGGAACTAACCTCACTGCGTACCGTGATAGGTTGCTGTCTCTGTTCCAGGAACTGCAACCAACCGTCAACGTCTCGGCCCAACGACTGTCGGATCAGGTGCGGGTCATCCAACGCAATCACAGGTTGGACGACATAGCACTTGATAGGCTGCGCTCAGAGGTACTGAACAACCAAATCGTCTCGACTCTGGCACAAACCGCGGCACAAGCGTCAACTATTGATGCCATCCCGCCGCGGTCCAATCGTGTTGAAGAAGATGATGATAGGGTTGACACAGTAAGTAGCCAGTACAACGTCCGACTGAGGAGCGCACTGGAAGATGCGTTTCGCGAGTATAGGTCCACTCCAACCGAACTTAGACCCCGAATACCACGGCTACCTATGCACAAAAAAAATAGGGCGCTAGTGTGTGCCTTGGACTCGCAGCTCAAGAATTTCTTCGAGAGCAGCGAGGATCTCGTTGATACACACTCGATCTTGTATTGCGCGGCTGTGGCGGCATGTCGTTTAGCTAACGTCAAGTTTCCAAATTGTGACGCAGCTACTCGACCAAAACCAGCCGTACCAGCCTGGCGATACAGGATCGAGCGTCGTATCGATGGGGCCAGGGTACTTATCGGTAAACTATACTGCTTCAGGGAGGGCAACACACGACCACGAGTGATGCGCTTTGTAAGACAGGCATTTTCGGGGACTGGAATCAGCCCTCGGGAATACATGTCCAATGTCACAGAGCGCATCGACTTCCTGAAGCAGAAAGTTTGTGCATGGGCGAGTCGTATTCGGCGGTATAAGCGGCGGGTTGATCGGTACACGCAGAATCGCATGTTCCAGAGCGATGAGAGGTGGGTATATAGAACTTGGGAGCGACCTGAACAAAACGTGACGGACGTGTGCCGCCCGGATGATGCCACCACCGCACATTCTGGCGCAGCATCTGGTCGGTGCCCGTCTGTCACGCTGAGGGTGGCTGGATGCGCGATATCGAGCGAGTGTGTGGAACTATACCAGAAATGGAACCAGTCATAATTACGCCATTAGACGTAGCCAAAGCAGTCCGTCCGTTACCGAATTGGAAATCACCGGGACCGGACGGACTGCATAACTTTTGGTTAAAATGGCTAATTAGTTCACACACTTGCCTGGCATCTCAGTTCCAGTCATCCTTAGAGTCTGGGTCACTACCACAGTTTCTAACAACAGGCGTTACCCACCTGCTCCATAAGTCAGGTAGTCCCGCGGAACCCAAGAATTATAGACCGATCACGTGTTTGTCGACGGTTTATAAACTTCTTACATCCATTTTGAGAGCGAAAATTAACACACACATTGACAGTTACTCGATTATGTCTGCCTCTCAAAATGGATGTAGGAATGGGTCCCGCGGTACTAAGGAGCTACTCCTCATAGACATGGCCATTAGCCAACAGGTTCGCCGATCCCGCAAGGATATGTCGACATGCTGGATAGATTATAAGAAGGCCTACGACTCGGTGCCACATACATGGCTCATGAGGGTGCTGGAGTTGTACAAGATAGATGCAACTCTACGCACCTTCCTTGAGTCGTGTATAAGACAGTGGAAGACGGTCCTTCGCTATCCAGGGTGTCGACAGATCCAGGGGAATGATGAGCCTGTATGGATTAAGCGGGGAATATTTCAGGGCGACAGTTTGAGTCCACTTTGGTTCTGCTTAGCCCTGAATCCTCTAAGCACACTGCTGGAGGACTCAGGTCTAGGCTACCGGTTGAAGAGAGGTGGTCAGGTCATATCTCACCTCCTCTACATGGATGATTTGAAACTCTTTGCCCCTAACAAATTGCATCTGATGGAGCTACTGAAGGTAACTGAAACTTTCAGTAGTGCCATCTGGATGGAATTTGGTGTGGACAAATGTGCAGTCATGCATGTAAAGGGGGGGGAGATTATGGAATCCGAGGGAATTCCACTTTCGGATTCCATACACCTTAGATCCCTCTCCTCACTCGAAAGCTGCGGTATTTGGGTATGTCGGAAGCGTTAGGCATCAACGATGCTGACATGAAGCAATCGTTGAAGGAGCGCTTCTTTTGTCGCCTGAAGAAGGTATTAATTAGTCTTCTTTCAGGCGGAAATAAGGTGCGCGCCTTCAATGGCTGGGTCATGCCGGTTTTGATGTACTCTTTCGGCATACTCAAATGGACTCAGACTGAACTCGATGCCCTAGATAGAAGAGTCCGTACACTGCTGACCGCAAACCGGATGCATAACCTACGATCATCGGTGATGAGACTGTATATCCCGCGGAAGTGTGGGGGTCGAGGATTTTTAAATGCGAAGACCCTGCACAACCGCGAGGTGTGCAGTCTCAGGGAATATTTTTTAAAAGCCGAAGTGGGTATGCACCGTGATGTGGTCGCAATGGACAAGGGGCTCACCCCGCTCTCCATGGCGAAAGAGAACTGGCGCAAACCTTTAGTACTTACTACCGATGACCGCAAGAAGGTATGGCAAAGCAAGGAGCTTCACGGGCGCTTCTATCGGGCTCTTCATGAGCCCGGTGTAGATTTCTTAGCGTCCGTATCCTGGCTGCGTTTCAGTGACCTCTTCGGGGAAACTGAAGGTTTTGTCTGTGCAATTATGGACGAAGTTATCTTGACGAATAACTACCGGAGACATATTATGAGGGACGGGACGGCTGACGTGTGTCGGGCATGCCACCGTCCGGGTGAGTCCATCAGACATATTATCTCTGGTTGTTCTCGTCTGGCTAACAGCGAGTACTTGCACAGGCATAACCAAGTAGCCAGGATTATTCACCAGCAACTTGCTTTGAAATATAAACTTGTCGACTCTGAGGTACCATATTACAAGTATGTGCCCGACCCAGTTCTCGAAAATGACCATGTCACGTTGTACTGGGATCGGTCTATCATCACTGACAGGACTGTTGTCGCCAACAAACCTGATATAGTGGTGATAGATCGATTAGTGCGCCGCGCAATGATTGTTGATGTTACCATTCCACATGATGGGAACCTCGTGAAAGCTGAGAAAGATAAACAAATCAAATATCTTGACTTAGCACGCGAGGTTGTTGACATGTGGAATGTGAGCTCGACTGTCATTGTGCCGATTGTCGTATCGGCCAATGGGCTGATGGCCGAAAGCCTCGATCAACATCTATCGAGGCTCTCGTTAGGCGGTTGGATCAAGGGCCTGATTCAGAAGGCAGTACTCCTCGATACGGCTCGCATTGTGAGGAGGTTTCTATCTCTGGAGCCCTAACCACCGGTAGCTTGGACCCTGCTCCCGACACCGGTGGATCACTATTTTTTTATATTTTTAAATGTTTTTTTATTTTATTTATTCATACTAATATTTAAAAATGTAATAAAATAAGACTACTAAATAAATAAACGACAAAATAAATAATAATAATTTATTAATCTCAGACAACTGTACTCCATATTTTACACTCACACATTAAAATTACTTATAAACTATTAATACTACCACTACTACTTTACTATTTATTAATAGTGCGTGCGGGCAACGCGATGGGTCGCGGTGGGTCAGGGGCCGACATTTCACGCGGACCAAGTCGCGGACAGGAGCTAGTGATAATACAGTACGGATCATTTAATCCATTATTTGGTATTATTTATTTAATACTTTAAGCACACAGATGTACAGTCACGAGCAAAAGTATGTAAACACTCGGCTTTATTCAAAAGCGATTTACTCCTTTATTTTTTAATGAAATTTTATGTTGTTACGAACATAACATTTTCGAACCCATAGGTTTATGTAATGTGTCGTATTTCAACGTTGCATTCGTTATTTCACGAAAAAATCGCATTTGAAAGTTGCCAAGTGTTGACATATTGGTGCTCGTGACTGTACAGAGCTGGACTTAATGGCATAAGCTAAATACATCAACTTTAGACTGCTGCTTAGGCTTAATTATATAAACAACTTAAACACCAGCGTTAGTGCATGCATTCGGCAGCTTGTTGGTTTTAATCATCGGATTAGTAGTAAAACGTTAGAGTAACTAGCATAAGGTACTAATCATTTATTCAATGCTTATGAAAAACGTGAAATTGGTGGATATATGGTTCTCACAATCAAAACTGCTTTTTCAATGTATGTACACAAGGTAAAACAATTTTGCAAAGTATAATTAATCAGCCTATAATGTTCCCTCTGCTGGGACAGAGGCCTCCTCTCTGTGAGAGGGAAATAAATTGTAAAGTATAAATAGTTTTATTTTATTATTTATTTCTCATTTGCTTCTCAACACGTGTCTACATCATTAAAAAAAACCCAATATTATAAGAATACCCAACGGAATTCTCACTCTAATTTCCCTAACACCTTATATGCCTAAACCCCTCTTACGTAATACATCAATAATGTTTAAAATCCCCTAGCTGCCTGTGATAGATCGCTTACGTGCGACATTAGACCCTTCGTTTATCTCCGTTACCCTTCTTCTTTTATTCCAGAAAATGTTCAAAGACTTTTAAAAGCGTTTTACATTGCTGAGTATTTGTTTTGTAGATTGCTTTATCAGTTGAGCTAAGATTTGTTGTTACTAGGTAAATAAAATCTAAAACATTTCGGTAATGAGTTTTTTTTAAGTAATTGTAAGTTCTGTTTAGGATTTTAAATAATATGTACTTATAGTAGAATTGAATTAATCCCTCCTGCAGGTCATAAAATCCCTGCCCTATTTATCCAAAGAAAATAAATCAGGCAAAATCACATTCATTTACTTAACGATTCTGTACAATATGAAATAGTTTTTACAAAGTTTACAATCGAGTTTTGAATAATGCTGGCCTATTTAGGTAAAAATAAAACAGTAGCCATTACCTATTAAAAAAATCGTTAAAAGATAATCTTAATGGTATCTAAAATATTTTGAAGTCAGATGGCCAGTGATTGTCACTTATCACTTACCTTAAAGCTAAAGAGGTTGCATATACAAAGTTAGTTAGTAAAAAAGCAATAAGATGACAGACCAATTCGACTACAGTCCGTTCACAGTTATTTTATCTCTGATTTTGCATCACTGTCAATATCACAGTGATCTTTAATATTGTGACAATAAGGTGGTTTGCTGCTGACAGAGGTAAAATAACTGTGACCGGACTGTAGACCAACAGCTGTACCTAGCTGGCCTAGCTGGGGAACGATTCGGCGATCATCCCTTTTTTTTTTTTTTTTTTTTTCTGGTTGGGAAATCATCAAATGACTCCTCCCGCTCTGGGCGGAGCAGAAGGGAGTGTCAGACTTTTACTGACTAAAACCCACCCGTGTTCCTTCAGTTGCCTGTGCCAGGGGCCACGGTATCTCTTTCGAACAACCCGCAGCCCCGGCGGCATCGGCCCTAGCGGACCCCGTCAGTTCGTGCTGACAGCTCTTTGAGGCGCGCGTGGAACACAACGCGCCGTCGACCCGGGCCTGGTCCTTACCGGGCGGCGAGCTGCCCATAGCTCGCCGCCCGCAAGCCCGCGCCTACGGTAGCCGGGAGTCGGCTGTTGACTCCCGTCCAGGGCGTCTCCTGCGGCGGCTAGGAGCGCGAGGGTGCAGCGATTGCCTCTCCCTCGCGCGCTCCGCCTCCTCCTTCGCGAGCATTACTGCTTCGCAGAAGGAGGTGACGGCCTCCCATTCACTCTCGCTCCGGACCATGGCCTGTATGAGGGCCGGACGCGAGAGGTCGCCGCCGCCGATCGCCGCCAAGAGGACACGGCGGGGCCCCGCCCAAGCCGGGCAGACCTCCACCGTATGCTCCACCGTGTCCTCCGGGCGATCCCCACAGTGGTAACACCCTGGCGTTTCCTCCCGCTTTATCCTGAACAGGAACCTTCCGAAACAACCGTGTCCGGTGAGGACCTGCGTCAGGCGGAAGGTGAGGGCACCATGGCGCCTCTCTAGCCACTCCTCAAAGAGGGGACTTATCGCCGCAATTGTGGCGTGCCCAGCGCTGGGTTGCGACAATCGCACTCTCCATGCCGCTATGAGATCCCGCCGGAGCTTTGTCCGCTGTGCCGTGATTTCTCGCGGCAGCGGAGCAACGCCCCGGCGTTTGGCCTCCTCTCGCCACTCCCATATGTGGGCGAGGACTTTGGCCTCCAGATCACATGGCGGCAATCCGGCAAGGAGGCTCGCCGCCTCAGTGGAGACCGTGCGGTATCCTCGAATAAGCCGGACAGCCATGACCCTTTGGGACGCGATCAACCGGCGGGCTGGTCGCCGCCTCAAAGATCGCGCCCATACCGGTGCCCCGTAAAGGGCCATGGCCCGCACGACCCCCGCATAGAGCCTCCGGGAGGAGGCGTTTGGTCCCCCTAGATTGGGAAGGAGCCGCCTCAAGGCAGCCCCGGCCCGCTCCAGTCTGGGAGCCAAACGTCGGAAGTGCTCCACGAAATTCCACCGGCTGTCGAGGACGAGTCCCAGGTACTTCATCGTCAGCTCGACGCCGATGTGAACTCCTCCCGCCGTTATTTGTGAACCCGACGGTGGCGCGTCCCGAGGACCATGAAAACACATGGCCTCAGATTTGTGCAATGCCACCTCGAGTCCCAATTGCCGGATCCTTTCGACGATTGTCGCAACCCCGCGTGTCGCTGCTTCGGCCACCGCCTGGTGCGACCTCCCCTGCGCCAGGACCAGCGTGTCGTCAGCGTAGCAAACTACGCTGACGCCATCAGGGAGGTCGGCGCGCAGCACCCAGTCGTACCCGATATCCCACAGATGCGGCCCTAGGACCGATCCCTGTGGGACACCGCACGACATCTCTCGCCGGTTCCACTCTCCCCGGTGACCGGGGTAGATGACGGCCCTGTCCGTCAAATAGGCCTCGACAATGCGACGGAGGTAGGTCGGCATCCGGTGATACCCGAGTGCCTCCCTGATGCAACTCCAGGGCAGGGTATTGAAGGCATTGGCGATGTCTAGAGACACCGCCAAGACAACTCCACCCCGGGCCACAGCATCCCCCGTCGTGAGGGCTCGCACGCGCATGATGGCATCCACCGTAGAGCGCCCCCTGCGGAAACCAAACTGGCTGTCCGCCAAATCCGGCCCCACCCGCACCAGCTGCCCGGCAAGGCGGTCTGCAATTACTCTTTCAAAGAGCTTGCCCACCTCGTCGAGCAGCACGATGGGCCGGTAAGCGGACGGAGAGTCCGCAGGGCGCCCCGGCTTTTTGATGAGGACCAGTTTCCCCGTCTTCCAACGAAGTGGGAACCGGCCCCTGTCCAAGCATGCGCTTAGTAGCCCCCTTAGTCGAGGCCCGAGAGCCTCCAAGGCCAGGACCCAAGCTTTTCCAGGTAAGCCGTCGGGTCCTGGGGCGGTGTTCCTAGCATTCAGCCTACGTACCGCCACTCTCAACTCTGCCTCGGTCACCTCCGGAGCATCGTAGTCGTCGTCGGTGTGGTCCGCATCTTCGGCGATCATCCCTTACATCATAATTTTAAAATTGTAAAATATTATACTTACTTTTAAAACTTTAACAGATATTTTTTGCATCTAAATAGCATACCTACAATTTAAGTACAAAAACCTGCAAAATGTAAATAACGCTATTGGATCCACCTTTTTTTACCTTTCGTACCCAGATCAACCTATTTCTAACACAAAAGAGCCATACATTTGTTGAGCTCATTCAAACGCCTCCTCATTCAAAAACTCCTTTTAATAAAGTTGCTCCGTACTTCTTTATTTAACTTTAGTCTTGTCTAAACTCAGTCTGAGTACACAGACTACGCTTTTAGCTAGATTAAAATAAGGCTTTCCTACAGTATTACTCAGTCGGATTCCAGAGCAGTGTACAGTTTTATTGCTGCGGCAGACTATTGTGTAACCTGTGGTCGTATTAATAGGAAACCACGGATACATGTTATTACATGTTCTTAGTTACTGGATTCGGTAACCGATGTTATGTAGTGTGCGGTGTTAGGTGCGCGCAGATATGGTTGTGGTCTGTCGTAATTATAAAATGTTTGGTTTGAAAAGTATCATACAGAGATATTTTCATTACGTAACGTACGCCTTACGTTAACGTTACACCCTTAAAATCCTTTCAAGCCCTGACAGACGTTATTGTGACTCGTGAGTCTAGAATTTTACTGAACTCCGCTTTCGTTTCACTTTTGCTACGGCGTGTGCTAAAATCATCACAATACGAATAAACTCATTGCGTACAAGCTTTTCGTTCATAAACCTACCACTTAATTAAATAGCCATTAATTACTGCAAAACGAATCAATAGCAATTGGACTGAGCAGTCAATGTTCTGCACCGATGCAGTGGAGCTGGCAGCAGTTATGTGCTGCAGCCATTTGTGGTTCGCTGCCACAGAGTAATGAGCAATCGGAGTGATATATTGGCAAATTAACCATAATTTTCAAATTCTAGTCATATGGAGCGCACAATAGTAGGTACAACATTTCTGTTAACTCCTTTCTAACAAATCTAATTAGGTAAACACTCGTATAATGTAACAGGTAGGATTATATTCATTTCAAAAGTTTATTATTTACATATTTCATAAGACTGGTGAGGCTTACGCTTTAAAGATTAGGCCTGATGCTGTCTTCCCATAGTGCCATAGGCCCACACATCTTAGTCGTGTCTTGTCCAAAGTCTTTTTTTTAACGTTTGCGATGATTTGAGACCCACATTCTCTAACGTACTGCATTCCTACGAATCACAAATATTAGAGTATTAACACTCCACTTAATGTGTCCTCCGTGTCCAACCGAAGCCGGGTGCAATTTATGTGCAGCACCGGTGGTCATGCGGAATCGAACCGCAACTTCGTGGTCAGGTAGGTACAGTAGGTGAGTGTAATTGAGATTTTTAATTAAATGTTTAATTGTGTTGGTCAAAGAATTTAATTAAAACTTTGTTTAGAACTTACTTTTTTCTGTACGTTTGTCGGTCTTTTGTCCACTCTGAGTAGTCGGATTTGTGAAAGTTGTTTCTTTGTCCTAGGCATGGGAAAGTTCTTGTGTAAGATCTAATCTTTGAGTCTAATTGCTTGCCTTATCTGCACTTTTATGAGGTTGGACGTTTATGCGGACATAAAACCATAGATACATAGATAGAAGACCACATACTCGTTATTATGTATACCATACAGATTACAGATATAAATTTATGAATTTTACAAAGGCTTACACAATGGGCGGTCTTATCGCCAAAAACGATATTTTAAAGACAACCTTTGTATGGATTAAGGGAAAAAGTAGTCAAATCTTCTTAAATTCTTTCATAATGTATTATATGTATATAATAGTATTCCAAAATGTACCAGATCACACATCAGTATATGCAAAGCCATAAAAACACAAACAAAACTATTTATTTACCACTAAAAATGCAGCCGCCTAAAAATCACGGAAACACGAAACAAAATCTATATAAAATCCTTTCCGCATGTTTACTCTGTCTGAATTCTCATTACCGCGCGGAGCAGCCGCGAACCGACAAGAAACTCATTTATTACCCGCAGCTTACAAAGCAATGCAAATCTAAATATTTCGCCAGTTAGGCAGAGTGCACAACTGCACATCTCCCACCGAGGCACTACAAAATAGATAGGTACAGGAGGCTGGCTTCATACAACGAGTGAACATATTTGTGAACATATTTGATGCGAATCATATTTAGATCAACATGCAACCTGATTCTGATCTGCTAATTACAAAAAACGTACGAAATTTTCTATTTCACGGGCTACCTTTGCACATCTCCCTTATAATAAAATGCCGGTCAACCGTATGCTTGCACTAGCTATAAGTAAACGCGTATCTATGTGTGCGTTCTCGCTGGATGTATATAGCCTGCCTTATGTAACTTGTATATGCATCCTCTGTGTTTTTTTTCTTGTGTCGTTGGTGCGTTTACAAACATTTAAAGTCACATACACAAACAGCCAAACCCGGAACAACTACTTGTCATACAAATATTTGTTCCGTGCGGGAATCGAACCCGCGACACGGTAATCGTGATCTCAAATCAATAAAAATAAACAATAATACATATTGAAAAATTGAACTATACAGTAATTATGACTAAGTAATGTTAACATGTTACATTATTATGTGTAAGTGTCATGGATCTGTATAATTACTTATGTTAAGCGACTGCCTATCTGACCTCCACAACCCAGTTATTCGGTAATATGATACCCCTTGGTAAGACTGGTTGTCAGACTTTCGGGCTTCTGACGACCCGTAACGACTGCCAAAAATCCACGGATGACAGCCGGGAACAAAGGCTTAACGTGCTTTCCGAGGCACGGAGGGGTCTTGGTATGTAACGATGGTCACCCATCCACGGACCAACCGCGGCAAGTGTAGCTTAACCTGGTCGATCGAACCGTGCAGCTGTTGTTTCTTAGCTAACCCTTAGATATGGCAAATAAATTGATGTGATTTTTATTTGAACAGTTTCTTCAAATATTTTGCTGACGATTGCCTTTCGCATGAGTAGGTACGAGACTCTTGAACGAGTACATGAACCAAAAAACATCAACAACAACCACATCGAGAAAAAAAATAACATCAAGTTTTTCTTGGAAACTTCCTTTAGTAAAACTTTTACTCCTTTGAAAGTTACAAGAGTTTTCTAGTTCTACATAAAACGAATATGTTATTTTATCTATTGAATCATATTCTGTAGCAAGAAAATCAGCAAGTAAAAAATCGATTCTTCGACTATTTGCATAAGTACAAGGTGGTTAGCAACACAAAGAAATTTCTCATAAGCACTATTCACACTACGTGTTTACTTGATTAGAGTTATTGCAAGTGCTCAAATTTAAATAATTACAAACAATTACAATTACATCATAATAATATTTAAAATAAGCTTAAAACTACTTATGTGAAATTAGTTTGTGAGAGACCGGTGCCTGCGCTAGGTATGCCTTTTTTTTTTTTTTTTGAGGATTGGAAATCATCAAATGACCCCGCCCGCTCTGGGTGGAGCAGAAGGGAGTGTCAGGCTCTTACCGACTAAAACCCACCCGTGTTCCTTCCCTAGCCCTTTATGTACCAGGGCAGCGGTATCCCTTTTGGACGATCCCGCTACCCCGGCAGGCTTCGGCCCTGTCGGGCCCCGTCAACTACGCTGACATCTCTTTGAGGCGCACGTGGAACACATACGCGCTGTCCGGCACGGGCCTGGTCCTGATCGGACGGAGAGCTACCCATTGCTCTCCACCCGCAGGCCCGCGCCTACGGTGGCCGGGAGTCGTCACGCGGCTCCCGACGCCCGGAGCGTCTCCCGCGGCGGTTGAGGCGTGAGGATCTCTCCCTCGCCCATCCCGCCACCTCCTTCGCTAGCATAACTGCTTCGCAGAAGGAGGTGACCGCCTCCCACTCCCTGTCGCCCCAGACCATGGCTTTAACCAGGGCCGGACGCGAGAGGTTGCCGCCGCTGCCGATCGCCTCTACGAGGACACGGCGGTGCTCTGCCCAAGCGGGGCAGACCTCTACCGTATGCTCCACCGTGTCCTCTGGGCGGCGCTATGTATGTCTGTATAACAGATCACCAGGGTCTCAGCGCACGGATTACTCACCTAGAGAAAGAAAGAAAAGAAAATTGTTTATTCTGCACACACAAAACGCACATTCACATTACATAAAATATACATTGCGGCATTGGCAAATGCTACATTATAATTTTATCACGAACGACCTTCTTTTATAACAAATCCAACCTTATTTTTACCCAGAAAGGTTTTTTTTCTTCATATTGGTTTTGAATTTTGAATCTAAAAGTGACATTAATAATTCTCTTACATCAATAATAAAATATTTGGATAATAATAATTTAAAGATAAATCTCAATAAAACTAATAATATGCATTTCAGTCAACGTTACCAACTTTATCTGATCTTAAGGTCCAATATAATGGCAACATAATTAAAGAAGTCAACACTGCTAAATTCCTCGGTGTAACTTTTGACAAAAACTTAAATTGGAAAGATCACGTTGAAATTTTAAGCAAAAAAATTAGTAGCTCTTCTTATGCCCTTCACAAATTAGTTTCTGTGCCGCATTGCTAACAGCTTACCACGGCCTAGTTTCATCGCACCTAAGGTATGGAATTATCCTTTGGGGCAATTCGACTGACAAGGATATACCTTTCAAAGCCCAAAAACGATGTATTAGGACGATGTTTAAATTAGATTCGACTGAAAGTTGTAAACCGTACTTCATTAATTATAACATACTGACGTTAAAAAAGGGGCTAAAATTATATTTGGTTGGGAAAGCATACTACAGTATTTGAAAATTTTTAAATGACAAAGTGTAATGTTAAGAATTTAACAAATATTTACTGACATTTTATAATTTTGATCATTTATGATTAGAATAAAGGACAATTTAATTCAAATTTGTAATTTTTGTATAAATTTAATATTTAGTTTAAATACCTATGAATGACTTCTTACCTTTATATTTGTATGCCACAAAGGCCGAACATGACAGATCTTTTTTGTTTATGAACAACCTGCATGCCTTGTGTCTACTAATGTTTCTACAAATACATCAATCAATCAATCAAAGAACAATTAAGCCGAGTGTCGCATCTGTGCAAGAACAAGACCAATTTTTGTATTTAAAAAAACGTTAAAATTCAAGTCAGTCTCATTTCAGCGACAACCAATGTCTAAAACTTATCAAAAATGGAGGGAAATTAGACTCAGATCTGAGGGGCAATTCTCGTAATTTTAAGAACGTCCCTACCTTTTGAAAATTTTTTGACATTTGTTTGTCGCCGATGAGACTGCGACTAGATTTTGAACGTTTTAAATTTCGAGAATTTGCCTTCAGACTGTGAACGTTCTTAAAATTACGGGAATCGCTTAGGTCGTTGCTCAGCAAACTGCTGTGACTTGGGACGACCCTATCGTCGACAGCGTTGATTTTCAGCAACTAACTCTCGAATGATGTAATGACATCCCCCTGTCTGTACTAAGAAATATACTGTGCAATTAGGTACCTATCAGTAATTAAAATGACACTCGCACACTTGAATTCACTTTCCTCCCTTAGGAAAAGATTTATGAATATTAATTATCGACACATTCATCTCCATCAATCTGCCAAGCGTTTTTCCAACTATACTGGAGTCGGTCCCCAGTCTAACCGGATGCAGCTGAATATCAGTATTTTACTTGGAGCGACTGCCTGTCTGACCTCCACAACCCAGTTACTGAGTAACATGATACCCCTTGGTAAGACTGGTTGACAGACTTTTGGGCTATTGACTATCCGTAACGACTGTCAAAGACCTACGAATGACAGCCGGGACCAACGGCTTCATTTATAACCCGCATTAAAACAGCTGGCTAAATGTTTACCATAACAAGAATTATTTTCGTTTTAGGAAAGAAGAATACCGCAAGCATATTTATGTATTAAGCGAAGCACACACGATGTAATATGACTCGACCTTGTCCGCATTGTGTACGGGAGGCAGCGGCCCAGATGAATTGTTTACGAATATACTCGGTAACTCGTCAAGGCATACGCGATGTTTACATTACGAGGCATTCTTGCCAAGTGTAGCACTAGCCTTAGAATTTTGTGTTGGCATTTGTTTGTAAATCAAAATAGCTGGAGAACTAACTAAAGGTACTGTACCCACACCTAATTTAAAGTAATATTATAAAGAGAAAATATTTGTTTTTTTTTGTATGCTTGTTTGTTACGCTTTCACGCTAAAACGGCTGAACGGATTTTGATGGAACTCGAAACACAGGTAGACCACGACCTAGATTAGAACATATAATACTTTTATCCCGATATTCCCACGGGATAGAGACATGCGGGAAAAACCGCGGGGCGCAGCTAGTGCAATATATATTTTAATAAATTTTTCGGAAACAGATTTTATTTAACACAACTATCCTACATTTGTAGGGTTTTACCATGTTTCTCGTTATTCATAAAGATTTTTTTACCAAGTGGGAATTATACCTAGTCTTCATCGATTCAACCAATCAAACAACGAATTTAACTAGTGAAGCAAAGCTTCACTTTTACTCCCTCATGAATAAACACGCAGTAATGTTATGCCAATCTCAGTTAAAACACGTATGGTAAATTTGAACGACTTTACTCCAAGGGGGTAAAAGTTTAAATAACTCATAATTGTGGTATTGTTATCTTATCTTTAAATGAACTACCGCGTTAAACATGTTCACTTAACCACACAGTAGTTTTAAAAGGCCTTATAATCTAAAGCACCAATTCATTGTTGCCATAAATTAGTCTGTCCGTATGCCTCCCGAGCATGCCTTGTTCACACGACCCGAATGAATCGTTCACGAATACATTAAGTAGGCTTACATTGCGAGGCATTCTTGGCAAGTGTAGCACTGCCCTTAGCTTGTTCATTACAGTTTGGTTTAGTGTTAGCACTAGCCTGTATTGTGAACAGTGTGCGAGCGAGTTTACCCCTTAGTTGCAAGTGGACGTTGTAGAATGCGATGATTAAATTAGTCGATGCCAGAATGTCGTCAAGACCTTTGCAGTACGATCTTAAGCGTTTGTTACCGAGGGTAATGTGGCAATCCCCGCTTAACGGTGACGCATCATAGTGTTTGTTTCAACACGCTCATCTCTGGAACTATCAGTTGGATTTGAAAAATTCTTTTTGCATTTTTGATAGCCCCATTCTTGAGGAAGAAAGGAACTCTATAGAATATATATATATACAAGGTTATTTTTCAAAGACCAGCCAAATTTAAGGATGTGGTACAGACCATCAGACTGAACAACTTTCTCCATGGGACCAACATCGTAATCGCGAATAAAAATTCAGCCGTCCCATACATTTAGGTCGAGTAGGTATTGAAGTTTTCTATGGGACAGTTGATAAAATTTTCGCGATTACGCTATTTGTCCCATGGAGAAAGTTGTTCAGTTTGATGGTCTGTACCACATCCTTAAATTTGGCTGGTCTTTGAAAAATAACCCTGTATACTATTTATACTATTTAACATCACGCTAGGACCCTTTTTTTTTTTTTTTTTTTTTCAGGATGGGAAATCATCAAATGACTCCTCCCGCTCTGGGTGGAGCAGAAGGGAGTGTCAGACTCTTACTGACTAAAACCCACCCGTGTTCCTTCCTTAGCCCTTTATGTACCAGGGCAGCGGTAACCCTTTCGGACGATCCCGCTACCCCGGCAGGCTTCGGCCCTGTCGGGCCCCGTCATCTATGCTGACATCTCTTTGAGGCGCACGTGGAACACTTACGCGCCGTCCGGCACGGGCCTGGTCCTGATCGGACGGAGAGCTACCCATTGCTCTCCGCCCGCAGGCCCGCGCCTACGGTGGCCGGGAGTCGTCACGCGGCTCCCGACGCCCGGAGCGTCTCCCTCGGCGGCTGAGGCGTGAGGATCTCTCCCTCGCCCATCCCGCCACCTCCTTCGCTAGCATGACTGCTTCGCAGAAGGAGGTGACCGCCTCCCACTCCCTCTCGCCCCGGACCATGGCTTGCACCAGGGCCGGACGCGAGAGGTCGCCGCCGCTGCCGATCGCCTCTACGAGGACACGGCGGTGCTCTGCCCAAGCGGGGCAGACCTCCACCGTATGCTCCACCGTGTCCTCTGGGCGACCCTCGCAGTGGTGACACCCGGGCGTCTCCTCCCGCCTGATGATGTGCAGGAACCTCCCGAAACATCCGTGTCCGGAGAGGACCTGCGTCAGGCGGTAGGTGAGAGCGCCGTGACGCCTCTCTAGCCACTCCTCAAAGAGGGGTCTTATCGCCGCTATCGTGGCGTGCCCTGCGCTGGGTTGCGATAGTCGCGCCTTCCATTCCACCATGAGACCGCGCCGGAGGTCCGTCCGCTCCGCAGCGATTTGCCGCGGGTGCAGAGTTTCCCCCCGACGTAGTGCCTCCGCGCGCCAGTCATACAGGCGCGCGAGGACTATCGCCTCCAGATCCCATGGTGGCAGTCCGGCAAGGAGGCTTGCTGCCTCGCGCGAGATCGTGCGGTACCCCCGGATCAGCCTTACGGCTACCACCTTTTGGGGCGCGTTCAGGTAGTGTGCGGCTCGAAGCCGCAGTGAACGCGCCCATACCGGGGCCCCATATAGGGCCATTGACCGCACGACCCCCGCGTAAAGCCTCCGGCAGGAGGCGTTTGGCCCCCTCAGGTTGGGCAGGAGCCGCCTTAAGGCGGCCCCGGCCCGTTCCAGTTTTGGGGCCAAACGTCGGAAATGCTCGACGAAGTTCCACCGGCTGTCGAGGACGAGACCCAGGTATCTCATCGTCTTCTCGACGCCGATGTGAACCCCTCCTACCATCAGTTGGGATCCCGAAGGTGGCCCGTACCGGGGCCCATGAAAAGACATGGCCTCGGACTTGTGCAATGCCACCTCGAGACCCAACTGCCGGATCCTTTCCACGACTATCGCAACCCCGCGTGTCATCGCGTCGGCCGCCGCCTGATGCGACCTCCCCTGCGCCAGGACCAGCGTGTCGTCAGCGTAGCAAACTACGCTGACGCCATCAGGGAGGTCGGCCCGCAGCACCCAGTCGTAACCGATGTCCCACAGGAGCGGCCCCAGAACCGATCCCTGTGGGACACCGCACGACATCTCTCGCCGGTTCCAGTTCCCGTCGCGACCGGGGTAGATGACGGCTCTGTCCGTCAAATACGCCCCGACTATTCGACGGAGGTAAGTCGGCACCCGGTGATACCGGAGTGCCTCCCCTATGCAGCTCCAGGGCAGGGTGTTGAACGCGTTGGCGATGTCGAGTGACACCGCCACGACCACCCCACCCCGGGACACCGCGTCCCCCGTCGTGAGGGCTCTCACGCGCATGATGGCGTCCACCGTCGAGCGCCCCTTGCGGAAGCCAAACTGGCACTCCGCAAGATCCGGCCCCGTCCTCACCAGGTGCCCGACGAGGCGGCCCGCAATCACTCTCTCAAAGAGCTTGCCGACCTCGTCGAGCAGCACTATGGGCCGGTATGCGGACGGAGAGTCCGCAGGGCGCCCTGGCTTCTGAATGAGGACCAGCTTCCCCGTCTTCCAACGGAGTGGAAACTGGCCTCTCTCCATGCATGCGCTTAAGAGCGCCTCCAGTCGAGGCCCGAGAGCCCTCGAGGCCAGGACCCAGGCTTTACCCGGCAAGCCGTCGGGTCCCGGGGCGGTATTTTTGGCCTTCAGCCTGCCTACCGCCGCTCTCAGATCTACCCCGGTCACTTCAGGGGTGTCGTCGTCGTCGTCCGTGTGGTCCGCTTCGGGCACCGCAAGTGGCGGAGCCATAGGCGGGGGAGTATGCTCCCCCCGTGAAGGGAACAGAGCGCTCACCACTTCCTCCACCAGCTGGGGTCGGAGACTCTGCGTCAGCGGGGGGGCCCAGGTGCGGAGTTTATTCCGCACCATTCTGTAAGGGCGCCCCCATGGATCTCGGTTCAGAGTCTCCAACATCTCCTCGCGGGCCGTATCCTTGGCCCGCTTGACAGCCTCTTGGAGGGTGGTCTTCGCCGCTCTGTACCCCTCGTACAGCTCCACCTCCGTGGCTTCCGCATCCGGAGGGCGGATGCGGAGCCTGCGGTGCCTGGTGTACCGATGTCGCGCGTCGACGCACGCCTTGCGTAGCGCCCCAACCTCCTGCGACCACCAGTACACCTGACGTCGGGCGCGTCCTGGCCGGACTCGGGGCATTGCCACGTCACAGATCTCGGACATGGCCTCCCGGAACCACTCCGCCTCATCGTCAATGTCAGCAGGCCTGTCCGGTGAAAACACCCAGGCCTGCACGATCGAGGCTTCCAGGAGAAGCTCCCGGTCCAGCTGCTTCAGCGCCCACCGTGGACCACTCGGGGCCTGTTGGACCAGCGCGCTAGAGGTCTGGGTGGAGACATCAAACCGGATATACCGATGATCGGAGTATGTCTCCACCTCCTCCATGACGCGCCAGTCAATGACACGTTGCGACAGAGCGGGGCTGGCGAACGAGATGTCCACTACCGACTCGCCCCGCATCCGCACACACGTAGGAACAGAACCCCGATTTAGGACGACCAGGCCTGTTTCCAGAGCCCAGTCCTCCACCATCCTGCCCCGCACATCCGTGCAACGGGAACCCCAGGCCAAATTCTTGGCGTTGAAGTCCCCGAGCACTAGCACGGAGAAGGCATGGTTTCTGGCGACGACGACACTCAACTCTGTTAAAGAGTTCTGGAACTCGGCGAGAGTTCGGCTCGGAGAGAAGTATACTCCCACTACTACAATCTCTCCGAACCGTGCTGCTACGCACCCCTGTCCCCTCGTGACACCTTCGAGGGACGGGGTACCGGCGGCGGCCGACGAAATTATGGCCACTGAGCCGTTCAGGTCCTCCACCCAGTCATCCCTGGGCGGGACAAAGTACGGCTCAGCGACCACGGCGATGTTAATCGACCACTGCGCCATGCTCTGGAGCAACAGGTCCTGAGCGCAGGCGCAGTGGTTGATGTTCGCCTGGAGAAGGCGTAGTGGAGGAGTTATTACTCCTCCATTTCAGCCCCCCCCCGGGCCCCCTCGGCAGTGGTGGCGGCGGCGGCGGCGGCGGCGGCGGCGGCGGCGGTGGTGGCGGCGGCGGCGGCGGCGGTGGCGGTGGCGGCGACAGTGGCGGCGACGGTGGTGGTGGCGACGACGGCGGAGGGCCTGCCTTTCCTCCTGGCTTCGGCGGGTGGAGCGCAGGACTTGCTCCCCGCCCGGTGATCGGCCGGCTTGCCAGCAGCCGCACATGCGACGCAGTGCGGCGCGGCGTTGCACGAGCCGGCCGTATGTCCGGGCTTGCCGCAGCGGAAGCACAGAGTGCTGCGGTCCTCTAAGGTGCACTGGACGCTCACGTGGTGCCCCACGAGGCATCGATAGCACCTTAGAGGTCTGGGCTCCAGCAGCTTGACCTGCGCTGACACCCAGCCCACCAGGAGCCTTCCGCCCTCCACTATCTTCCTCGCCGCCGTCACGGGACAGCTAACCGTTATGGTTCGCATACCCGTGAAGTCAGGACGTAGGGTGCCCGCCTTCACCTGGTCGGTCAGAAACCCGCCCGTCCTGACGACGGCGGCTACCACCTCGGCCCCCGTCACCGAGTCATCCAGGCCCACAATGCGCATATCCGCGCACTTGACGGGCCTGGAGACTCGAGCCTCGTCCGCATTGAGGGACGCCCTTAGCTTTTCAGCCAGGGCGTCAGCGGTGGGGCCACTCGTCGCACCGGGGACCTCCAGCATGCGGGCACCAGTGGCGGTCACCAAATGCCGGAGGCCTCCGGTGATCCCCAGCTCCTGGAGATCCACCGTCGCTCTCGCTTTGGCGAGCACGTCGCCGTAGGTCACCCCCCTCTTGCTCCCCTAGCCGCAACGGCTCGCTCCTTGCGGCGCCTCCTCTGCGCCTTTTTCCTGGCCGCCTTGGCCGCCTTCTTTTTCTCCCCGACCACCTGCCACTCGGCGTTGGTCGTGGGAGATTTGGTTGGGGGAGGCGTAGGCTCTGGGGCCTTCCCCTCCCCAGCCGTTCTGCCCTTTTTGTGGGCCGGAGCCGCGGATTTGGCGGCAGGCGCCGATTTTGCCGGCGCCGAGGCTCCGCCAGCCAACGTCGGTTTCGCCGGCGCCGGGGCTCCTCTAGCCGACGCCGGTTTGGCCGGCGCCTGGGCCCGGCCAGACGGCCCGGGTTTAGGGGCGGCCGCGGCCGCGTACGAGGCCGCCTTAGGCCCTGGGGCCGTCCTACCCGCCAAGGGAGGGCGCAGAACAATACCCTCCAGGACGGCGAACCGCGCCTGGAAGGTCGCCAGCTCCTGCCGAACCAGGTTCAGGACCTGGTTCTCCACCGGCACGGGCTGGCTTGGTGGTGGGATGTTCTGCGCTGTGCCGGCCGCTCGCATCCCGGCCAGGTCCGCTCGGAGCTCCTCATTCTCCTTTCGGAGGAGCTCCATGGCAGCCGTCAAGCGGGCCACCTCCGCCCGCATTTCGGACATGCCGTCCGGCGGAGGCCCGAAGTGGATGGCCTCCGCTGCCGCCAAGATGGAGGCCTTGGCCGAGACTATGGCCCTGTTTTTCGAAGTCTGTAACTTCTTCAGGGCCACGTCCCGGATCGCGGCCTCCACGACCGCCGCAAACCTCACTTTGCAGTCCGCATCAGGGCCGCCTACCTCAGCCGCCTCGTCGCTTGAGGTATCTGATGCGACCGCGCGACCAGAACCCCCCTCCTTTGCGGGCTCCTCCGCTTTCTCCGCCGCCTCCCGAGCAGTGAGCCCCCTCCCTACGCCTCGCTCTCGGGCTCCTCCCCGCCTGCTGGTCGGGATTTTTCTGGCCGAAGCCAGCTCCCAGTCAGAGGACGACCCCTGGCCGTCCACTGACCTTGGCCGCTTGCTCTGTGCCTTTCTCTTGGCAGCGGCCGTCTTCTGGTCACGGCGAGGGCTCACTGAGCCTCCCGTGCTCGCTCCTCCAGATGCAGCGTCGGACTCCGACACCGCATCACTCCTCACTTCGTCGATTGGGTTTTTGGTTTTTAAGAATTTTTCCATTTTGTTCCCACGAGTATAAAACTTTGTTTACCTGCTCAAATTTAAGTGGTTCGCACTAGTGACTAAATCAAGCTACCCATTAGCCAAGCTTACTACCTCCCTCACGGTGCGCCGCCGCTTGGAGGTTTGGGGAATTTTTTATAGAGGTTAATCTTCCTCGCGGTCCGGGCGGTTAAGCCAAGACCCTCGACCCCCGTCAAAAGTCAGAGACATGACCTTGACAATCTTCGGGGCTACGATATTAACGGTGGCAGGAGGGGGGGGTTATCCCCTCCTGCCTGCCCGGCGGCAGGGTAAGTGCACACCAGGCCCGCTCTTACTCCACACAGTAGCCGCTCTGCTCCTCATAGCGGCTTGTGTGGAGCGTTCCTCTTGGCAGAACATTAGCATGCGGGCAGCGAGATCTCATTGGGAAAAAATCCCACTGAGAAATAGCTGCCCGCACCCCAGGATGCACCGGCCCGAAAACTGGTCTTCCCCCCGGACGTATCCAGAAGGGAACTCCAGTCCCCAGGCACACGTGGAGGTTTTCTGCCCTTGCACCCCACGCTAGGACCCTTAGGTGACGAGCGAATAGAAAAACAGTCAGAAAGAACCATATGCAAATTATAATGAAAAGTGCGGGCAAGCGATGCGATGCGATGTGGTGGGTCGGGGGAACAAGACATTTCACGCGGACGAAGTCATGGGTAAAATCTAGTAAAAAATAAAAGTAAATGATGTCCAATGGCGATAACGATGACGGACTTGAAGTCAAAAATGTGTTATCACAATAAATTATTATTTGTCGTTTTTTATAGTTTGTATTTCCTGTGCGTGTACCGAATAGAATATATTTCTTTCTTTCTTATTTTATGCGGTTCTAGATCTAAGTCATGAAGGCGATACAAATAACTAATTACACAGACTAAATCTTGGGTCAAAATATAGCTTAAACATTCAAGAGTTTGTCTATTACCTAATGTTCAACATCCCAAACTCAAATACAGACATAAAACTAACACATAGTTATAACCAACCTCCTTGCAGCCAATGAGGTCATGATGCGTGCCCTCTGAAATATGTGCGGAGTCACTCGCAGGCCGCACAACGAATGAAGAGGTAGCCCGTCCAAAGAGGTCAGGTTAAAAATGGGCATCAACTCCTCCCATGGGACGACTTATAGGTGAAATTAGGAAGGGAACAGTCATTTATTTAGATACCACTGAGTTACGGCAAGTCGGGAGGGAACTTGGACATTTGGACTCTGGAAGTGAAAACGTTAACTTGCGTTCGTAGTGGTGATCAATTCTTCCACCTTTTCTATAGGAATAGGGTAGTTACAAGCTATTTTATTATTATTATTTATTCTAAGAGTGTGGTTTTATAACTTTCCTCGCAGATGAAAACGAAACTTCAGAATCTGAAACCTTTGACATTTAAAAAATATTACGGCTAAAATAAAACTTACATACATAGATTTAAAATAGTCATTGTTTTCGTTATAACTATTTAAAACCTATATGTTTAGATGTTCTAAATTTAACCTTTACTAAAAGGATTTTCTCTACCATGTTTTAATGAATACCACCCCCGTTAAACCTGATCCAACCAAAATATAAAGCAAACGAAACTTTGAAGTTATGTAGAAAACTCTTCATCTTGGATATACTTTACACCGATACTTCCATTACATCGATACAGGCGCCAGGAAACTTCCCGGCTCATACATTTATTCATGGCTGCAATAAACAGCGGAATATTAACGAGGTACTTACAACTAACACTGGAGAACAAGGTAAGAATGTTGTTGTTAATAATACAAAATAACACAGACACAATGTACTTTCTGTATTGTTTTCTTTTAGGGGTAGGTAGAAACAAAAGAACGAGGTACTGCGAGCCACGATTCTGATGCCCGTTTTTACAATTACAACTTTCGGCGCTGAAATGAGTTTTGAAAATCCAATTGCGTGCTTTTATTTAGGCATTCGTTAAGGTGTCGCTAATGTGTCTGTAAGCTGGGCGGACAACATTGTTACCACAGTGGGTAGAACCTGTATGAGGCTGGCATGGGAGCGTAGGAATTGGGACTTGAGAAGAGAGGGGAATGGGCTGTGCAGATTGATTTAGGTACATTCATCATCGTCATAATCCACAACTTGACTTCACCCACTGCTGACCTGTGCTAAGTAGTGGGTGAAATCGGGTTGTGGCATATTCCCAACTACGGGGAACTAACATATTCCCAACTATGGGGAACTAACATATTCCCAACTATGGGAAACTAGTATATTCCCAACTATGGGGAACTAACATATTCCCAACTATGGGAAACTAACATATTCCCAACTATAGGAAACTAACATATTCCCAACTATGGGGAACTAACATATTCCCAACTATGGGAAACTAACATATTCCCAACTATGGGGAACTAACATATTCCCAACTGTGGGAAACTAACATATTCCCAACTGTGGGAAACTAACATATTCCCAACTATGGGGAACTAACATATTCCCAACTATGGGGAACTAACATATTCCCAACTATGGGGAACTAACACATTCCCAACTATGGGGAACTAACATATTCCCAACCATGGGGAACTAACATATTCCCAACTATGGGAAACTAACATATTCCCAACCCAACCCAACTATGGGGAACTAACTTGGGGTCGGCTTCTAGTCTAACCGGATACATCTGAATACCATATTTTACATGGAGCGACTGCCTATCTGCCCTCCACAGCCCAGTTACTGGGTAACACGATACCTTGCTAAGACTGGTGGTCAGACGTAAAAAAAAAAAAAATGGTAAAGAGTTCAACGAAGCTAAGTTGCTCCACCTGCAGTTTTGTTAGTAATCTTGCACATCTCTGGTGGAAAGGCAGCCTTAATCTCAAACTGAAACTCAAAGCATTTATTTAAATTAAACCAATTACTTTTGAATTTTCAAGGAGTTGGTCAGTCAGAAAGATGAAGTTAGTTGCCGTTGTAGGTTCCTATGGAGAAGAACGGGAAACAAACTCCACGGACACTCTTCTAAATCAAAATACTGGTACGAAATATGTTACATCATTCGGACATCGACGCACCACCGTTGTCCACGGGATTCAGTAGGATGATGCTGATTTGATTTCTTGACTGTTTCACACATTTTGACCGCGTATGTATGTAGGTACTGCACTTTTCAATGAAGCCACTGATTTCTTTTTTGATAACCAACAAACAATTTCTACTGGGTGTAGAATCATGCTGAATTCATGGTTACAGTTTGCGCGTCGATGTCCCTGCCACCCTGTATAATATAGTAACATAGTTTGTGTGTAGACCTGAATCATAATTATTTGTCTTTAGATAGACTATTGTTCAATGAAAATAATGACGCCACAAACACTTACTACTTTAAGTACTTCGCAAAGAACAAAAACAAAATAATAATATTGTTTATTTTGTAAAAAGGTCTTGTGAAACTCGGTTACATGTCACTTTATAAAAGTTGGAGCCGGCGTTTCCTCCGAGTTGTTACAAACAAATTCAGGGGTCAAGGTCTCTTCGGAAGCTCTGGCTCTGTACTTTATTATATAAATAAAATAATATGAAACGATAGCAATGTCGGACAAAGTTTGGACTGTGGCAGAATAGTTTGTATCTAGACTAGTTGTCACGACAGAGGGCACTGTATACAGCGGTATGCCCTTGGTGGCTCATCCCTTAGAGGCTGAATGACTCCTGTGCTCATCACTACTACATGGCAGAAACCAAGTTCAAAAAAAAAAAAAAAAATGTATAATAAGTACCGTCTGCTAGTTGAATAGGGCTGACGACTCACTGCTATCTTGTATATTATAAAATTATAATGTATCTTTACGAACTACCCAAAGACTATTCGGTTCAGTACAAACTTTGGATGTCGTGCGGACTCCTGCGGACTTTATCTAAAACATAAAGGATATACAGGGCCAAATTAAATTAGCTAGCGAAACTCTGCAGCTTTGATAGGTAAAAATAAAAAAGGTTCGATGTTTTTTTCGGGGTCATCCAGCGCTGGGGGTTTTGTTACGTGAAGTACGAGTTGAGAATATCTGTTTTATTTTGTTTTATCGTGTTTAGATATGTATACCCACCACGTCTGCGAAGATTAAAAAAGAAAACTGATATTTCAAGTAGCATCACTGAAGCGGTCGATGACCCCACAAAAAAATTAATCCGTCCAGCCGTCAAATTCATTTATTTTTGGTTTTATCATGTTTAAATATCGCCCATCCCATCAAATTTGCGGAGTTTCGCTACCTGATTTGATTTCATCCTGTATAATCTTAATACTTCCCCGTGGTAGCCCCCCTTCTTTTATCGTAGTAATCTGTAACTTGATCAAGCGTGAACCCACTTGATTAAGTAATGTAACATGATATTTCAATATATTTTCTGTATCCTTTGTGGTGGGGTACACGAATAAATTACATACGACCAGAATTTCAAGCCACAAAGGCGAGCCTTACTGTTTATTTTTTTAATGTGAACCACAATAATAAATCACTGCTACATTTTACCAGTTTATTTTAATTCATTATTTAAAGATAGCATTGCCATTACATGTGGCAATGCTGTCAGTCTTTTGGACACGTTTCCGTATGACAGCGAGTACTTTGACGCAAAATAGTTTGTTGTGTTATATTGTATTGTATATGAAATAAACAGTGGGCATTAACCGTTTATATTTACAAAACAAATACTGCGATCCTTACTGCACTATGCTTATTCAAGATTGGCTTTAGCGAATTATTGAACGGTTGCGTCGCGTCTCTGGCGGCAAGCCAAGCGCTTGACACGACGCGACCGACGCGTTCGACACGACACCCTTCTTTGTAGCAGCCCTGGCGGCTAGAACGTCGATTGTTTTTTAGGCTATCGGTACATCGTGCATCGTCGCTTTTCGCTGCCGCGCTGGCCATGTCAAGGGGTTCGTCCAACGATACAGTTTTGTAGGTGCACTGGTAGATTGAAAGTTTTTTGGAACGATTTCCATGGCAAAAGAGGGCTGTAACCTGGTTATCCTTTATTCTTGCAAAATTAATGCTTATATCTAGCACTCACACTAAACTATTAAGCTATGTTCGATTTGTTAAAGTGAGCTTGTAAAACTATGACAGCCCGTGCGACTAATCGATTGCTAAGAATTTTTTAAACAAAGTATAACAAAGATTCTTTTCAAAGTCAAGTCTAGTCTAAAATTATAATTTACAAAAACTAAGCACTTAACTTTTGCACTGTGTCTACATAATTTGATCCAGTGACGAAACAATGACTTTTTAAACACTTTAAATCACTTTTAAATCTATTAGTCTCATCACGTTACCATAATATAACTGCAGAACTAAATCTTTCAACCCCAAACTGCTGCAGCGGGTCGTGTCGGCCGACCGATTAATCTGCCGCGTGTTCTACTTAACGTGAGCCCGAGCTAAGTAAATGAGATTGTTCCTAAATAAATGTACTCTTTACCGTAAATTGCTGGGCTTTTACGTGAAGAACTTTGGCTTTTATTCGCTGTTGGAGCGAATTTTTGCTGCTACAAGATGTTGGTTGTATAAACTGAATGTTGGGAATTTAAAATGTAGTTAGTGCTACAACATTTCTTGAAAATACGTTTACTTTTCACACAAGTCTAATTTTGTTCGAGAGTGCGTGAGTAAAGTTATGCGTATTTCGATAACTAGCTCACATAATAAGACGAAATAACAGGCTATCATGACAGACGCAATCAGACTGACATATGAAACACGCTGTACTTATTATAGCGAGAGATTTCAAGACGAGATAACGCGCAAAACATCGCTTAGACGTGTCACACGTCTCCCAGCGATTACAGACTATAAAATAGGGATTTTGGTATTGTTGGACACTTCTATTCAAAACCCAACTTTATACCACTAAGACAAGGTTTAATTTTGAAGCGACAAGGGCTTTCCAAGCTAGATGGCCATTCTACAACGTTTAAATTTAGGCTAAGCTGTAGATAATAGATATACTGAGATGAGCTCGACTGTGGTATAATGAGGAAAGCGGTTAGTGTTCTGTGGTTATTAAATATGGAAATGTTGTCTTTGTACTTTTCGTGTCTAAAGTACAAAGCCAACTTGCTATGACTTAATTAAATTTTCTTGTTGACGCCGATTACATCGAAAATGTTTTGCTAAGAGTCTTTACGTAAACCTAGGAGAACAGAGCTTTTCCCTAAATATTCAGCATTCATTGACAAATTAAACAATTTTTTTTTGAACTAGATAACAAAACCCAAAGAGTAATAAACTTTCATAATATTTAAGTAAATTATGATGTTATTATTATGAAATGGTTACACACCTTTTTCATGAGTAAATAAAAGTAATCACTCGTAAAATACAAGAAAATGAAGGCAAGTAATGATAATTTTCTCGAGCTTCACGATAGACTGGCTGCCACATCATATAAGGCGCCAACGAATCAATGTGACAGATTTAACTAACGAGCTGTCGTTATTTCGTGCTTAGGCATGCGTGCTGCATGTTGTTACATGTATTATATTGATGGATACAACTGTTGACCCAATTTTTTTGAAAACCAGTTTTTTATTTATTTATTTTAGTGAAGGAAAACATCATGAGGAAACTGGCATGTCCTAGAACCAAAAATTCGAAGAAATGTGACATTACCAACTCGCACTGGGCCCGCGTGATGAATTGCGGTTTAGTCCCTCTCACTGAGAGGAGGCCTGTGTCCCAGCAGTGGGAACATTCTAGGCTGATTATGTAATAAAGATTTATTTAATGAAAGTCTTGATGAGGTAGCCACCATATCATAGTTCATGATCATAGTTTAACTAAATGCAGGTTTAGACAGTAGGTACGCCTGAAAAGTGTAAACAAAGAAAATTGACAGTATAACATTAACCGGGACCTCAATATGGATGTCGTAAATACTGGGTCAAACTAAATTAGCTAGCGAAACTTTGCACACGTGATGGGTTTCGATATCTAAATACGATAAAAATTAAAATAAAAACGATGAAGATATCCGCGAACACACACACAAAAAAAAAAAGAAGTATATACGGTCGAATTGAGAAACCTCCTCCTTTTTTGAAGTCGGTTAAAGATTTTAAGGATTTTTTTGGAGGGTCAACAACCGCTGTTAGTGTTGTTACAGTTCTTACCTACTTGAAATATGAGTTGATATAATCTAAAGGGGCAATTCTCGTAATTTTAAGAATGTTCACAGTCTGATCTCAGTCTCACTCTGTCAAAAATACCTCTAATTTCCCTACATTTTGACAAGTTTTTGACATTTGTTTATCGCCGAGATGAGACTGCGACTAGATTTTGATCGTTTTAAATTACGAGAATTGGCCTTCTGTTTTCTTTTGTTTTGTGTTATCATGTTTAGAAATCACGCCCCATCACGTCTGTGAAGTTTACACAATAAAAAACTGATATTTCAAGTGACTACACAAACTGCGGTCATTGATCCCACAAAACTGCCATGAAATCATTTTTATTTTATCGTGTTTAGATATCGATAACCAACATTTGCGGAGTTTCGCTTGCTTTATTTCACCCTGTATATTAATAAAAACATTCTGCAGAAATAACCTCACGAACACAGCCTTCATCATCACGAGAATGTCGAGGTGATCCAACTCCTCGACAACACTGAATAAGTGCGAAGACTAAAAAGCGTAAAACCTTTTGAGTCAGTTTAAAGTGAGCTTAAACTGAAGTACTGACTATTATAAAGGATCAAGTGTCTTCCCCTTAACTGATTTCTTAATGTTATGATTACTTAGCAGTTTAAGTTATATTTTAATCACTTATTAGCTGATAGACTAGATTATAATGTGAATAAAGTATCACAAACTGTGGTACTTATATTAGCTCATTAAAATTTAATGTTAATAGCCTATGTTAAAAATTGCTTATTGTTAATTTGTGTCCTAAATTTACTTTTATTTTAAAAATTAATTTTGTACTTTTTGCTGTGCCCTACAGGGTCCATAATTGTACCTTAGCTTTAAGCCGTTGTATCACTTCTACAACATTATAGAACGCAAATAAATGTAATATGAATACATTATAAAAGGAAAAAAAGTATAATATTGAGAAGGTTTTATCTTGATAGGGACTGGGTGAGGGAAAGTTGACACCAGCGCGAAGCTTCACAGTTTGATTATGGCGCCATCTGACGGTAATTAGACCTTGGTCTTGTAGTTAGGTGAGCCTACCAGGTGAGGTTGACGGTAGGAAGATGGATGTGACTATTAATTAGTTTGAGCAAAAAAAGATCCAATAGTCCAGTGTTGAAAGGCCAACCGTTCCCATTCCTTAAAAGACGTTTATGTTCTACGTCCAATCATTAATTCCTCATCTATACTTGCATTGCAAACAGTCCCACGTCACCAAATCACACGCACTCTCTGACGTCATTAAACCTTTAACTCGCTACTAACTCGCAACCCATCACGCATATTTGCGTAAATATTTGTTTTATTTTATGACAGTAATGTGATAAAGTGCATCGGGCTACGGCATATAGTTCAGCAGGTACGTGCTCTTCCGGGATCTAGCACCCCCATGAGTAATAAAATGCCCTGTGCTTCTATGATCTTTAAATCATAGAAGAACTATGAAACTATAGCTATGTTTGTAAACGCACCCACGATACAGGAATACTTTTTAGTGTAGGGCACCGTTTTAAAAATATAAAAATAATAGCTCAACTATGACTATAGAACTATAAGACCTATAATAGTTTTTATAAAAAAAACGCTCCTGAAAAGTGATTATTATTTGATAAGTAAACAAAAGTCAGAGTTTCTCTAAGAGATATTTTTAAAGATATTGGTATTGTCACGGTTGCATCACAATTCATGTTTGCCAACATCTTATATACTTACTCGTATTAGGCAAAATTTACACTTGTACAACAGAAAAACAGTGTGTGTGTGTGTGTGTGTGTTGTAAAACAGTGATATTCATAGTATTAACACTAGAAATAAGGACAAAATTAGCTTACTGACAGGTTATTGTTATTAACTTATTTATTTACTTTACTTCGATGGTCTTAGTTTACCATTTGTGACTTCAAGTGACTAGTATTGTATACAATCAAGTATTTTCTAACTGAACAGACAGCTGTGTTGCTGGGGAGTTTGTTGCGCCACTTCTTCTTCCCAGCGATAGCATTAGGAAGTAGTGAAGGGCGGGCGTTTTTGGGGGACTGTCTTTTGTAATTTTGACGTTCGAAAAGTGCTGATTCTCAGCCTAATTTGAATAAATGACTTTTGATTTTGAAAATAATTTTATGACTGTTTTTTTATTTTTGATTATAAGACCATTAAATGGAAAATACTAAGTTTGTTTAGTATTTGGCCTTTGAACTAGACACTGAATAGACCAGGTATTTTACCACTTTTTTATTAGAGGCTAGAAAAGTCATTGTATTGATATTAAAAAAACAAAACAAAAATCCTACATTTATAAAGCGCCTTCAATTATTTTACGGTCGAAAAAATCCTATTAGTTTTTGGAATCATCCTCATAATATGCATAGGGGAGCCAGTTCCGCCACGAATGTACTGTGAGTCTGGAAATAGCGTATGGTGCTGAGGGTTAATCATAATATTAGTTTCGTGACCCCATGGTAACCGATACGTAGCCAATAAGGGAAGGGTCAGAAAGGACAAATACTAAATAAAAAAACACCTTCATGACAATATAGGACAGTTATGTACTTCGTCTAATCAATAATTTCCTCATCTAGACTTGCATTGCATTGCAAACAGGCCTTACGTCACCAATAGTGTCGTAGGTCCAAATCACATAAGTGGCACAGTGACGTCATTCAAACACAATATTAGTTCCATGACGTCACAGTAACCGATACTTGGCCAATAAGCGAATGAGTCAGCTGATCGCTGATGCAAGCGAACTGGGAAGTGGGAACTGGTAACTAATGCGAACTAGTGACGTGCCTCCAATCGCGCGACAGCGACTTCCAACTTGTAATTAATAGTTCCAAACTGGAAGCGAACTTGTTCCGACATAGTTCTGGAGTATGTTACTTGGAATTGGAATGACCGTCATGCAAGTGACTGAAGTTCTAGCAGGTTTGTATGGAAAATTGCAAGTGAGCGATATCAAGTTGATAGGAATTACAGTCGCCGGTCGAGAGAATGCGTTCGTGAGACACTCGTCAGTTTCATACAAACGAATACGTGTTCTGCGAATTTGATCTTTATCAGTTACTAGAATTGTCGCACTGAAAGGTGTTGGGAACGCATTCTCTCGACGGCCGGACTGTACAGAAGTTTTGGCTATAATACCGGTATTTTTGAGGTACTGCTAAATCTCTAAAATCTTGACAACGGCAAAAGCCCTGTGTCATTTTACTACGTAGATAGGAACGCAAAAACCGGGGGCAGCGAGGGGTCATAAGTTCAACCCCACTCGATGACTCGAAAGTGTAATTCATCAATTTCGTTTTTGATTTGACAACCTTACTTTTTGAGATTCAATAACTTTATTAAAGCTTTTAAGCTTTTCTTTAGCTTATTTAACGTTAAGAGGGAAGGTCAATTCTCGTAATTTAAAACGTTCAAAATCTAGTCGCAGTTTCATCTCGGCGATAAACAAATGTCAAAAACTTGTCAATAAGATTGAGACTGAGATCAGACTGTGAACGTTCTTAAAATTACGAAAATTACTCCTCAGATATGTGAATTTTGAAAGTTGGCAACGTCGCAAATAAAAATCAATTATTTCGCTGTTTTGACTAATGAATCAATATTCCTAAATAAAATTATGAAATATTGCTCTATAGTGCATTAAAGTATTGACTATGAATAAAATTGCAGTAAAAATACTGAATTTATTTATTTATAACGGTGAATTAGGTGTTGCAAAAGATTTTAGGTGTAAAAAAAGTTTTGTAAACTCTCCAAATGCTTTTATTTGATATTAATTATTACAATGTGTAATCAATATTTTAGTGCACTATCTAAAGTAGCAATATTTCATAGTTATATTGAACAAAAACAGCGAAATATTTTAAATACTAGCTGCGCCCCACGGTTTCACCCGCATAAGTTTCGATCCCGTGGGAATATCGGGATAAAAAGTATTCTATATGTTAATCCTGGTTATAAACCATCTGTGTGCCAAATTTCATCTAAATCCGTTTAGTAGTTTTTGCATGAAAAAGTAACAAACATCCATCCATCCATCCATACAAACTTACACATTTATAATATTAGTAGGATAGGATTTGCCAACTTTCGGCATGCAGGCATTATAAGCCCAATAACAATTTAATGATGCAACAGCCTACTGGCCCTTAATATAAGGCCAGTAACCAAACCTTCCCTTCCCTTACTCTAATCGATATCAGCCCTTCCCAGTACCAGGCAGTCGTGGCACCGAATTAAAGGACTACAATCGATAATCTTCAGTTGCTAAGGAATAAGCCGAGCTACTCAAATAAGCCAGTGGTTTACACAGCGATTGGTTAATCTAGGCCAACCGGGTAATCTACCGCCAGCGGGAAGATGTTCCCTATCGGCTTCAAATTTAGACAGGGTTCGTGGAGTTGAAAGTTTACCATGTGCAAACATACTTGTGGAGTTTTAACTCTTTTGGTAGCAGTCAGAAATAGCTGTTTTACCTACCTAGTAACACTTCACTGAAAAAGGACTCAGCGTTTTAGCGTTATAATATACCCGTATTGATGGTAAACAGCGTTGTTCTTTCCCGGGTGGCGGTGAAGTATAATAGGTATAAGCACAAATTAATAGATTTCAACTAAACTTACACATTTAGTCTAAAAGTACAAATCCGTAGCCAATTTGAGTCGACAGAAGCAGGCGTCGTGTTGCCGCGACACTACTGGTTTCTATGAAATACGTGGCAGATGACGTGTCGCTAGCTACGGAAGGTATTTCATAGAAATACATGGAAACCAATAGTTGGCTACGGACTTGTTCCTTAATATAGGCATCGTTTCGTCAAAACCTTTGATGTTGCAGTTATCTTTAGGAGGTACGATAGCAGCACTGCGGTGAATGTTAAGACACATCTTCAATAACCATATGCCTGTTTTAAATAAAAAGGAACGGAACCTCATCCACCAAAAAAAAGGACCAATTTTTTATCCATTTATGTACTTCCTTTTACAATATTTTACACAGATATTTACACTAGTTACTAAATTATATGACTAACTAACTAACTATACTAATAAATACAAAAACAAAAGGACACTTAGCCGTCGAAGTACCTATTCGTCCGCATCGCCGTGACCCGGAAACGTGCCCAGAAAACTGGCAGCATTGCCACGTTGAATCTATATATGATATGGGTCATCTTTTGGCCAAATAAAAAAACAATCAGTCTCTTTTTCACATTCCTACACATAATTTTCTATTAATGGACCATGACTCGTAATATGCCTACGTAATTCAGAGAAACACATAAATGTAACAGATGATAAAACTTGGCATTTGTTATTTTATCTCGTAATAAAACATTGGGATAGTACGTCGTCTGCTTTATAGGTGCCTACGCATAGATCTTAGGAAGAAAAACAATTTTATTAGTTTACTCCAATTTTATTACATTACTCTCTCACTAAATGGATTCGGTAGATGCTTATCCAAAAATTTCGTGACATTAGTTTTTTTTTTGACTGTTAATCCCAGAAAAGTACTTCGCGTTTTCATTGTGCCTTACGAGTGAGTCGATCAATCCGAGAAACTTTTATTTTCTTAAATATCCTAGGCGCCATCTAAGAAAATCAATTAAAGAATCAAGAAACAAATCAACGATAGATTGAAAATTAATTAACACCGCTCACCACGCCGCGACGATCGATTACCCGTCAAAGACGGTAACAACCACCGCTCCATTCTTCAGCGCCGAGAATTTATGAGAAACTTTTAAAATTCTCGCGAAAAAAACTCGAACGAAAATGCGATGAAAAATTTCAAAAGCCTTAGAGGTGCCTAAAAGCGGCCGCGGCGACCAATCTTCAGCACTCAATAAAAACTTGGCCAACTTTAATTGAAGTACTAAATCATGCAGATTTTTTGCACTAAACGCTCTAATGCGACTTCTTTCTTTATTATTAGTAGAGGTAGTTAATATAACTGGGAGAACTTGTTTAAACTTGCTCCTTGGCTTCAGGGTTCTGGGCAAAAAACGGACAAAAGGAAAGCGCTTGCGAAGTTTTTCTTCAAACACTTGCAAGGCTGTTTACTGGCGTAATTAGTTAGGTACGGCTGAAATGGAAATGAGTTATTGTTGAATAAAGAATGTCAAACAATGCCTGAAGTGCGGAGCTGAACCTTTGTTAGCAATTTTTTTTAATTTTATTTTTTTACGGGTGCTGTTTTTTTGCTTTATTTTCCATTTGTTTGCAATAACTGTTCTGCTGTTACCTACGTCCGTTAATATACTATAATATCTTACATATGAATATCCACTATTTCATATCAACTTTGAAAATATCCCTTCGATAAACACTACATTGCCAATCGTCGTGTAAGGACGATCACCATCAACCACATTTTCAAAATGCATAACAGCCGGTCGGCCTTTGCTGTTACAACTTTGAATGCAAAATTCAGCCAATAATAATACTGCAACAGGACATTCTAAAAGAAAATCGAAGAGAAGCAGATATTTTTGAAAAACTCTAGTTCTGTAGATACCCAATGACTGATACTTGACTTTTATTAAATAATATTCAACAACACTAAGTCCACATACACACGGACGTAAAAATATCGCGGCGGGATTTTATTGCGCGCTAGATTTTCAACTCTGGGTGTTGAGCCGAACATTGAGAATCCAACAGAGCACATCCCAGCGCGTAAAAATAACACACTGTTGGATTTTTAACTGTCAGCGCTAATCAGTGCGCTAAAAATCCAGTGGTCGAACAAAAATCGTCGCGGGAAAAACGCACCCGTAACTGAGTTAAAAGCAACTTCCATGAAAAAAATGCACGAAAACCACTACTGTCGTGCAATTCAGTTGTCAACTTGTGCAATCCAATGGGCAAGGAGGCATCATGCATTTATAAAAGTATAGAATAATGCTCTCACTGTTTCTTCAATGTGAATATTAAGGCGGGTGGGCCCTCAACGATCAATTATGTTGCACAATATCACGAATTGCGCAATGTTTTTGACCGTTTAGGTAAAACGGTCGCAATATAAATGTTGCGCAAACTTAAAGAAAAGATCAAGAAAGAAAATATTTATTTCCGGTAAACGTGACTACTAAGAAAAACAACACAAAATGCAAGTTAAGAGGAATATATGCCCCACATACATGCAAAACGGCCATCGCTCAACATAATGCTACGACCCTATGCGAGACAGAGCTCCAGCGCTGGTTTTTACCTCGGTTGACGTGATGACGTCAACCGGTGCCGTATACGATGAGATTATAAATAACACAAAAAGAAACAAAAAATAAAATAAATACACAATTCTTAGTTCTAAATGTTTATATAAACACTAACTAACTTATCGTAGGTGTAGGAGCTGCCTTAGAAAATGAATGGTTGCAGATATTGTCTTGAAGCAAAGAAGACGGTTACATTGTTCGTTTTGTTATTTTTCTCTCGTTCAGCGAGCTGAGGACAAAAGATGGTTAATAAGCAACAACTTTTGAATCATTTTGTCCTGATATTTATTTTATGTTGTTCATTATTTTTATAAAAGTCCTGAATAAATTGATTATTATTTGTTTTTATTTTCTCATTAGAAAGAGTAATGCACTTAATAATTTCGAACTGGTGCATTTTTATCGTGTTTATAACCTATCAAATCATCAATGTCTTATCTTCCAATAAGATTGTTTTCATATTAGATATTACGGTTTTCATTTTATATATTAAATAGTATTTAGTTAAAAAAACCGCCGGTCAGACCACGCAAAATAAGGAATTGCGGTTGTAATAGTAGTTGGGATGAATTTATACCGAGAACAAACAACATTTTATTAGAATAACATGTTCTCCCATACATAGATTTACGTCACAGTCAATTCTCCAACTGCAAATGTAAGTTTGTAATCGCAAAATAATCATTTGTGATGTAATAAAACTACAAATTAACGATTTCCAGACTTGTTCCTTTTCATGATTCTAAGTCAACGGGAAGTACCCTATAGGTTTTGATTTATTTGCGAGTATCAAATAAATGTCGCATACATGGCCATACTTTATTGATAAGGTACTGTAGACCTACGTATTTGATATTAATTCAACTTTACAGCTTTATATCCGTGCATAATTTTGAAGGTACGCTGACTTCCAAGATACAGGTTTTTACCTAGTTTAGAGGTCAGGGTCTTTTTTACTGTGAATCAATTAGCTTAAGCCATTTATTTTATTTCTTTCTTGTTCAATGTAATGTTCGTGCATTTCTGGGAGTAATAAATGATTTATTATTTATTATTATAGCTCTACGCGTTCCTGAGAAAGGGTCTTGACAGACAAACAGACCGATGGACGGACGGACAACGAAGTGGTCTAATAAGGGTTTCGTTTTCTCTTTTGAACTACGGAACCCTAAAACAACCTAAAAAATCACATTGCTTTTACCAAAACTTAGATAAATTAATCCCCTAGCAAAGTATGTGCAACGAAAAAGCGAACGCCAAAACTATTCGTTGCAGTTGCATCGTTGCCTCGCTCTGCGATTTTTAAAATCGCAGAGCGAGGCAACGACGCAACTGCAAAGAAGATGGAATCCGCGTGTAAGCTGGAATAAATAAAAGTTTTGCATTTCTACTGATTGCTGCAGACGTAAAAACTCACACGAACTGGCTGAAAGCATAATACCAACGTTGATCAAAGGACTTTGTGCTGTTTGTGAAAAAAAGGGGTTTGTGAAAATCGAACACATGATGTATTCATTTGTTTCTTGCCTCATACACTACGAACATAACATGAAATCACGGCTGTTATCCCTGCAGGGTTAGGGAGAGGTGTACCTATAGTAACCTACACACCGGTGGACATGTCGCCAGTTATGTAAGTCCCATGTAATACCTATTGCTAACAACTGTGCTGCTCAAAACCAGACTCCGGGCTGCTAAAAAAATTAAATGAAATGAGAAATTCCTAATAGAAAAACCCATTGCCACGCGAACGGAGTCACGGGCAGCTGCTAGTGAACAATCAAATCGACGGCACGGTTGGCGCAGTGGTTAAGCGATTGACTGCTGCGCTGCGTATCGCGGGTTCGATTCCCGCACGGAACAAATATTTGCATGACCTACAAGTAGTTGTTCCGGGCCTGGCTGTATATTGTATGTGAGTTTAAATGTTTGTAAACGCACCCATGATACAGGAGAAATTCCTAGTGTTGGGGAACGAATTAAAAAAAAAATATTCACTGACTGTGTCTAAAAATAGCTAAAATATAAATAGAAAAGATTTGCCATTCAGCAAGGTTGCTTGCTGTGGTGCGCCAGAACGATATAGTATTATCGACGAGTTAGTATTGTCTCTGTTCAAATACACGAGTGGCAAACATGCCGCTCGTGCGACGAGAGGCAACAATCAAATGACCCCTCCCGCTCTGGGTGGAGCAGAAGGGAGTGTCAGACTCTTACTGACTAAAACCCACCCGTGTTCCTTCCTTAGCCCTTTATGTACCAGGGCAGCGGTAACCCTTTCGGACGATCCCGCTACTCCGGCAGGCTTTGGCCCTGTCGGGCCCTGTCAATTATGCTGACATCTCTTTGAGGCGCACGTGGAACACATACGCGCCGTCCGGCACGGGCCTGGTCCTGATCGGACGGAGAGCTACCCATTGCTCTCCGCCCGCAGGCCCGCGCCTACGGTGGCCGGGAGTCGTCACGCGGCTCCCGATGCCCGGAGCGTCTCCCTCGGCGGCTGAGGCGTGAGGATCTCTCCCTCGCCCATCCCGCCACCTCCTTCGCTAGCATGATTGCTTCGCAGAAGGAGGTGACCGCCTCCCACTCCCTCTCGCCCAGGACCATGGCTTGCATCAGGGCCGGGCGCGAGAGGTCGCCGCCGCTGCCGATCGCCTCTACGAGGACACGACGGTGCTCTGCCCAAGCGGGGCAGACCTCCACCGTATGCTCCACCGTGTCCTCTGGGCGATCCTCGCAGTGGTGACACCCGGGCGTCTCCTCCCGCCTGATTATGTGCAGAAACCTCCCGAAACATCCGTGTCCGGAGAGGACCTGCGTCAGGCGGTAGGTGAGAGCGCCGTGACGCCTCTCTAGCCACTCCTCAAAGAGCGGTCTTACCGCCGCTATAGTGGCGTGCCCTGCGCTGGGTTGCGATAGTAACATCAGCAGACTGCTGTGGCCAACAGGCCACAACAGTCTGCTGATGTTGCCTCTGTCGAAGAACGTGTCACTCATGTGTATGAGCACTAAGAGATACGTAGATATATTTATTTTTGAAATGAACACATGATACTTACTTAAGTATGTTAAGAACTTCACCCAACTTTAATATGTGCATAGAAATTACCTAAGTGTAATACCATTCTAAGTATTCATCGCTTTGTCAAAAGTTATATTAACTTCTCCAACACATCATGAATTATGCATGTGGTAAAGGGAGCTAATAGTCGCTGGAGGCATCGACGACCTTCGTAGACAGGTCGAGAGATTGGGCGTCAACGTTCAAGTTCGACCCTTGATGTTATTATGATGGGTAAGGTAAACCAACACTGACAGGCCAAATGGCCGAACACGACATAAAGAATTAAAGATAGACTTCGGCTGCCACCAATAAAACTAAAATTATTTAAGTAAAATGTATCCTGAGTGTCGATTGTTATTTACGAGTACAATCATTTACTAAATAGTTTTCAAGACTTACCGCTGACAAAGTTTAAAAAAATACTTTTCAAACTATTAATATTTAAAAGATATTATACCATTAAGGACTATCTAGAAGACAAATCAATAGAATCTGTAAGTTAGATTAATTGACATCGCAGAGTGAATACATTTGCACGCCATGTCATGGCAGGATATGCTGAAACATATTTACTGTAACACTTTATGTACCATATTCTAGCAAATAAATATTTTGATTTGATTTGATTGATTGAAGGACATCCAGGGCATTTTGAGAGGTTAATGTGAGTAAAGAACTTTTGATCCCAAAAAGTGGTTATGATATTTTTTCTTTTATTGTCTCCAAACTATTAGTCTATCAAGATCTTGAAAGTCTAAAACAAATCATAAAAGTAGTTTCGGAGCCATTTTTTGCGGCATCGGTTCTAAAAATTTAACAAACTTGCTTAATGATCAGTCTCAGGCGTCCAAAAGCTTCGTTATCGAACAGATCGTGACCACTAAGCCAACATCTACCACAAAACAAACTGACTTGTCCATGTGAGTTTGGCCTGAAATCCACTCAGCTCCTCCTTTATAACCCCATCTCCTTTTCTCCGTGTAGGACAGAAAGGGAAGCAGACACTCGTTTGGAAAACGCTACCGTGTCCAAGTTTATGGTACCGGTCGGGATTTAAAGGGTATGTTTACGATTTAGCGAAGTGTCCGGCAATTTTTCTCGTCCACATTTCCCTGTCCGAGATTTTAACTAGGTAGCCGTGTGCATTGACATTTTCGTTAATTTATGGTGGAGCAAAGTTAAAGCTGACGGTTTTAAAGTGGTGCGGTTTTTAAATCATGGTGGAAGGTCAGACTGGAGATTTTTCGACATCTTGCGAGTTAGATTAATGGGTGTATTTTTCGGGTTTTAAATTGAAGTATGATAATGCTATTATATAATGGACTGAACATTGTTAGCAAACCAAAACAAGGAATTTTTTGGTAAATAAAAAAAAAGTTTCACTAAATTTTTTTCCTGATTTATCTAATTATTAGGGACGGACATCCTATTTTACGTAATTGAATTTATTTATGATGGATGTCTGTGGTGAGGGCCCGTAATCTAACTAATAAATCTATTTAATTTTATAATTCGCATGGGAAGTTATGATACTAACCTAAGGCAATATCAATACCATTGTACATAATAGATTATATAAAAAGAGGAAGACTGTCGCAAAAACACTAGACTACCTTTTAGAAAAAAAATAAAAACAGTGACAACAGCAAAGTTTATAACTGTCTCACCTCAGTTTTAAATAATTTAAAGCAACATTCCATATCGCCTCATAGGTCACAATGTCCGTGCAAGCGGTGCCGTAATTAGTCAGTTAGTAATTAGTGGACTCAGATCCTAGTTAGCATTAGTTTACAAGTGTTCTAACCATGTTTTGATCGGTCGCTGTACAAGCGCCCGTTTAGTTTAGTAGATCTATAAGTATATTGATATGTATAAGATGGAGATAGTTGAAGGTGTTTGGGCAAGGTTTATAAGTACAGTCAGGGAATTAGTAACGGGAGCAGTGATGAGCCCACTTCCTATCGCAAAGGGGAAGCCTGTGTCCCAGCAGGGGGAACATTTTAAACTGATTATGCAGGAAAAAAATTAATTAATGTCGTTAATCAATTTGATAAGCAGATTTCCCTGACTTTACCTACACCGTTGTTTCTTGTGGTTGTGTTGATTTTATAATAAATGTCAGCAATAAAATAGAAATTGTAAATAAAACTCTAGTTTCAATTTAACAATTTAAAGTTGATTTAAACACTGATGAACACAGTTAAAACAAACACGCACTGTTGACGAGGTGGTTTTACAGTTGATCAAATAATTTGTAACGAAATATGTTCTGATATTATATAAACAAAACTTCATTAATGTAGGTATCAAAACGTGTAGCATGTGTGTTATTTGTGTTCAGTGCATTCTGCGTTTAATTACAAATAAACAAGCATTTAACGTTGCCAAAGGTTAGACACCGCGTGTGTAAACATTTACATAAATCTTAGCCTCAAACAATAAACCTACATTATCATAACTTTTTATGCCAGTACGAACAAATGATTGCCTGTGTTCTATGCTCTACACGCTGCGTAGCAGACGCTACGGAATTCGTAGCAAATTCCGTAGCCCTTAACGCTTGGTTCAGTGCACATGCAAATTGCTTGACAATCAACTGGTTTGTGCAGAAAACAAGTAAACATACTTGACATTAATATTATATGTATATAACATGACATAACATCACGCCTATTGTCCCCGAACAGTTCGGCGGAGATGCACACCCACGTGTCGCTAGTTATGTTTAAGTACCATGTAATGTCCCATGTCCACTGTTTTATTATTATTAATAATAGTGCGCGAGCTTATTGCTATCAACTAGGCACAAATCCAGACTATGGCCTGCTACTGAGTAATTCCAGATGGAAAAACCCACCCCCCATAACCGAACCCAGGATCTCATGCTCAGAAGTAGTGCTTGCGACCACTAGACTAACGAGGTATGTCAATGCAAACAGTAACACTGATTCAGTTGAGCGACATATATATTCGTCAATGCAAAGAGGTACACAGGCTGGCCCAACGAGTCGTTGCCACAAAGGGAAAGCATGTTTACTTGTCACTCAAATGTTAATGTAGTAATTACATTTGAAAAAAAAAAACAGAACTGACCATTAATTTGTCTATAAGGAAATGTTGGCAGGAAAGTTATATTGTGAGTCCGCAGTAATTCATTAATTATCTCTCTCTCGATCTATCCATCTATTAATACTAATTATGATAATTGTGGCCAGTTTTCCTTAATTTTCCCCTCTACTAATAATAAAAACATTTATTAATGATAAATATTTTTAGGAATTCTGTTCTACAACGACTATTACGTTATACAACTGATTTTCATTAAACTTTAACGGATTTGACAAAACTCCGATTTCAACACAGCCCTTGGAATATTTATACATGTCTACGGAACCCTAATAAATAAATCGTACCTTTGTTTGACTTGTAAATGGCCCGAACAACCAATTAAAATCGAAACAAAGCTTCTGTTACAATCTCATTATAGAAAAAAAAGTCGAGTAAAAAAATCCAATTTAGCACTGTGAAAATGCTTACTCTGACTCTGATAATTATCTGATGGGTCAGTTGTGCGTGTTCGTTTAATTAATGGACAGTTCCAGGGATTTTAACGCTTTTGGTTGGCAAAATCGTTTACTTTTTTCTTTATTTGAAAAAGGAACATCCTAAGTTAAATTCTTCTACGAAAATGTACGACTTTATACAGGTACATTTTGCTGGAACTTCGGACTACATTTACTAGGGACTCATGCGCGTTCGTGCCGAGTGGTTTCTTTTTCTTTATTTGAGTGGAGAAAGGAATTTGGAGATAGTGGTCAATAATAGCTGAAAATGAAGAACACTACTTACTTTTTTTTGCACTGACCAAAGAAAGATAAAATTTTCTTTTTATTTCTTTATTAATAACCAACTATATTTACAGTTGCCACCACACATACAAGCTGTCGGTCAATATGACTATAAAATAATTACACATACAATCATAAAAATGAATATTCCCTCGTTTGTCAATAAACAAAGCCGTTAATTTAGAGAAAATTTCACCAAAGATACTGAACGTGATCAGCACATCTAAACCGCAAACAAGAGCTGTCAGTGTCATCTGAACGCTGACAGCTGAACGCGGTTTAGATATTCAGAAATTCGCTCAAACTCGTTAATACAACATTCTACATAGTAACAGTGTAATTTGATAATTATTATCATGTATTTCTGCTTCAGTACCCGTGAACGGAGAGCCAAGCAGCTTAGTAGAACGAGGTTCTCTTAAGTCGGTGCTTTCCGGGAATCCATTACGTCTATGTTACCTGGTGTTAGTTCAAGAGATCCGGGAACTACTTATTTGCTGGAACGATTTATTCCACCTATCTTTGTCTTGTTTCTTAAAGGAAATGTTAAAACAACCATGATGTTTTGTTATAAGAGTCCTCCATGTTCTAATACCGTCCCATGGGCATGCAAAACATATTATTATGTAATTTACACAAAGGAGGTCAGCAAAAGCCCATACAACTTTGCCCAAACATGTACCTCGAGGTACACGTGAACCAAATCGTAGAGAAAAAATATAAGGTATAAGCATCAAAGTCAAATCATTTATTTCAAATAGGCACATAAAAGGCACTTTTGAACGTCAAAAAAAAAATTAAAATAAAATTGATTCTAGTCGCCCCTTCCAAAAGGTAGTTTTCGTATGGAGAAGAATGGGCAAGAAACTCCACCGTTACTCTTTTAAAATGTTTTACAATATATTGCATACATTATTTATATAATTATATGTGAAGACGATGCACCCAAAAATAAACTTACTATACCACAATAGGTAAAAGAATTAAAATGGATAAATGTAACCATGACATATAGATCAACTATGTGATAGATACATGGTGCTCACATATTCACAAACATTCCAAACGTAGACGATTTTCATAAATAAATAAGGAGTAATAAGTCCGGGTGTGACCCCAAGTAATTACAGAATGTAAATCAATGTCAAAAAAAAAAAAAAAGAATAAATTATACAATTACATTAGCAACCAGTTTGATTTTGTCTAGAATCCTTCCATCCTTCCCTAAGTTAGGTAGGCATAACTTTGCCTAACGAAAATCGATTATATAATGAGAGTTATTATTGAATTCAGATTGAAATACATATACTATAAAAATATTTGAAATGAAACAAAAACAACAGCAGCTGAAGCCGACAGCAGACAACTGTCAACTTGACAGTTTTTTTTTAATAGGTGAGGTAATGGACCAATGTAGTATAATTGTGCCCAAAATGGCGAGCTTTTTATTACGTTAAAAGTTATTTTATTCTCGCTCCCGGGTAACCATAAGAAAAATATATAAATGCAATATTATTCAGTGTAATCTAGTGTATTTTATGCCACTAAGTGTACCTCGGTACTTCGTTTGGGCAGATTTTGGTGACATCCTTTAAAGATATTATAATTTGAAATAACAATTAGGAAAATAAAATAATACAAAATACAAATTAATGTCAAACCATTTGAATAAGTCGGTGAACAACATAACAGTTCAAAGTTTTAGAAGAGATTTTGAATAGAAACTGGAAAATTATTGCGTGTTTGTAACAATTTATTGAAGAGTTAAGAATACTTTAAAGATAGCATTATCATATATTCATAATAATAATTGTAATATAATTCTACAATATTTAGTAATAAAAAATCCGAAATGATTATCGTCTTTTGTCACTGACTGTACCTACAGCTGACTACAACGAACTGATCGGCGGTCTGCCAAAGGTAAGATGAAGAGGTAAGATGGCTCCGTACTACGGAACGACACATAGATAATAGGTACAGCGGGCTGGTGTCCGCAACTCCACGACAACGCGCGTATTTTGCGTGCGGGTGGGTAACGACACATAACATCACGCCTGTGTTCCGCGATGGGTTAGGTAGTGTGCACCTATAGGACACCCACAATCCGCCAGTTATGTTTGGGTCCCATATAACAGGGGGGGCAAGCCAGTTGCCATCAACCGCGCACGAATTCCGTCTCCAGGCTGCTACTGAAAAATTCCAGATGGAAATCCCAATAATACTTTGAACAACCTGGGAGTCCTACTAAACGAGTCCTATATTAAAGGCGTGTTTATAGACACAAACATCCGTGATTCCGGACCACGGACAATTATCATTGTAAGAGATAAAAATATTTGATCCGTGCAAAAATCAGAAGCAGCACGAATGGAAATCACACTCCCACAGCAGACGTCACGTCTGTTTACTGGTTGTTCATTTCAATGTGGGTGGGTACAGCTATTTCCTTTTGTCTGGGTTGGATTCTCTGAAGGAAATATAAGGAAATACAGTCCTGGCATTGATCAAATAACTGTCAATTAAGCATGTGGAGTTTTGAATTCTGCCTGGTAAGTGAAAATAGACTATGAGCTGTTACTAGAATGGATACAATAAGAAATTAGTACATAAGAGAATGTCTGGAGCGAAAAGGAGTGAGGAAAATTTCGTGAGAATAGCTTTGAGTGTGTATGGACTGTAAGAGTAGGGGGATACTAAAAAAATGGATGGACTATGTGAAAGATGATATGGCTAGAAAGGGGGTGACTACTAAGGTGATGACTGATAGAGAAGTATGGAAGAAAAAGATATATTATGCCGTCCCCAAATTGATTGGGATATACGCAGGAGAATGATGTAGTGGTCATAGGCTCGCACTCTAAAACAAACGGCTTGAAACGTAACTGACATATGGCAAATAATTTAATTTTATGTTCTGTGCCTTGTAATGTTAATGATTTAACACCTAGTATTCTATACAATCAAGTATCAAGTATTTTCTAACTGAACAGACAGCTGTGCTACTGGGGAGTTTGTTGCGCCACTCTTTCTTCCCAGCGATAGCACTAGGAAGTGGTGAAAGGCGGGCGTTTTTGGGGGATTGTCTTTTGTAAGTTCGACGTTCGAAAAGTGCTGATTCTCAGCCTAATTTGAATAAATGACTTTTGATTTTGATTTTTGACTGGCGTAATACGCATGAGTATACTGGCCCACAATCGCAGTAGACCGGGAAAAGTGGAAAGAGGGAAGGGAGGCTTTTGCCCAGCAGTGGGACAACACAGACTCATAACAAATAATAATAATAATACTGTACACGCCGAGCCCTTTGGAGAAAAGCTTCAGGCGTGATAGTGTTATTCGGACATCTATTTCCAAATATCTCTGAAAGCAAAAACAAAAGTAGCCATTAATCTAAATTACGGCCATTCGTACCGCCCGAGAAAAAGTTGGAAAGTGCTCAATAAGTTTGAGGACAATAAGTAGTTAGTGTCATCGGGGTGAGTTCGTCGGTCACAATTAGGAAGTTAGGCGGCGGGCCGACAATGCCCGACAATGCCCGACAACACCCGACACCCATCAATACTGGTTACTGTGGAAGAGGATAGAAGGACTTTTCGAAGACTTAGGTAAGTTCAGGGCTTTTATTTATCTCTGGATTCTGGTATTGATGTTGTGATAAGTTTCCACTATTTTTTTAGGGTTGCGTAGTCAACAACGAACCCTTTAAGTTTTTCGGTTTTCCGATGGTGTGTGGGGTTGACGTAGGATAGGGCGTTCAGAAATATTGCAGGTGTGTGAAAACCATTTTTCGATTCAGGGATCCGAGTCCATTATAAATAAATGGCACAACTACGAGACAAACATTAAATATAAATAAAACAACAAGTAGGCGTTAGATTTATGGATAAAAACATCGATATGTTCGACTTCCCAAAATAATGTAAAATCTTAAAACCATCTTCTAGGAATAATTATAGACGACACGGTTGGCGCAGTGGTTAAGCGATTGACTGCTGCGCTGCGTGTCGCGGGTTCGATTCCCGCACGGAAAAAATATTTGTATGACCTACAAGTAGTTGCTCCGGGTCTGGCTGTTTGTGTATGTGAGTTTAAATGTTTGTAAACGCACCCACGATACAGGAGAAATTCCAAGTGTGGGGCAAGGTTTTAAAAAAAAATATGTGTATATATATTGAAGTGATATTAAACTGTAGTTTAATTTACTGGTCTCGGTACTGAGAGCTCGTAAGGCTCTTACAATACCTACACATCAAATAAATAAACATGTAACTAATAATTATTGTAAATATTACAATATCACAGCTGTATTCCTCGAAGGGTTGTATATTCACATTTGCCCAGTTATATTTAACTCAGTTGTATTTAAACTGTTTCGTAGGTCTAGTGGTTGCAAGTCAACTGCTGAGTATGAGGACCGATGTTGGATTCCCGGGTCGGGCAAAGTGTAGGAAGTGGTGAAGGGCGGGTGTTTTGGGGGACTGTCTTTTGTAATTTTGACGTTCGAAAAGTGCTGATTCTCAGCCTAATTTGAATAAATGACTTTTGATTTTGTAAATACTTTTTCTTTCTTTTTTTTCTTTCTTAAATGGGTTTTTTTTTATCTGGAATTGCTCAGTAGCGGCCCGGAGTCTGGATCTATTCCCGGTTGATGGCAACAGCCTCGCCCCCTGATATATGGGACTTCAACATAACTGGCGAAATGTGGGTGTACTGTAGATATACCTCTGCCTAACCCTTCTAGGATGACAGCTGTGATGTTCTGTTTATGTTACACGGTGAATGTATGATCGGAAAAGGCTCGCCCCCTTCATGGGACTTTATTACTGTAAAGGAAAACTAATATCTCTAAAACATATTTGAGACCTAGAAACAATGTACATGGGTACACACTTGCCTTGTCTTCTTCGGTAAAAAAAATCAACAATTTTACATAACATTATCTTATTATTACTTCATTAAAATCTGTATCTAATTACTAAAATATTTACTTATGTAACCTTAATTCAAAGTCCTAAGTTACAAGGTTCTTTAGTACTTACCAAGAAATACACCCTTATAAGCAAGCTCTTTGAATAATAAGGTTTTCAAATATTCATAAGTATTTTAACAGTACGATGATTAAGTAACCATTGAATTATTAATTTAATAATTTATCCGTTTTGTAAACTAATCTTAGTTGAAAACCGTCTTAATCTCTATAATTGTAAGCGTATTCAATTTAATCTCTTTATATCTTGCCGATTTATATGGTGGGATATTGATATTAGGGGTTAAAGTATGAAATTGCCGATTTGTACTGAAAAATTGAAATTAGTATTTTTTTTAAATTTAATATATGTATTTAATCAAAATAATTACTATTATTAGCTATACATTGCTACCATCTAATAGGAAGGTCATTTATGCCTTTGCGATAGAACTCTTGTGATCTAGATTCGACAAACTGTGTGAAAGCATTTTGTACTGCCTCCTGAGAAGAAAACTTTTTATCACGTAGAAAATTATCCAAATCACGAAAAAAATGGTAGTCCGTTAGAGCAAGGTTTGGCGAATACTGAGGGTGAAGAATGGTTTCTAATTGCAGTTCCTGTAGAGTTAAAACGGTTTCTCGTGCTGTATGAGGTCTCGCGTTATTCAATAATGGTGAAGATGGATTCATGAGTCGGGGCTGTTTCACTGCTAGTTTTGCTATCATTGTTCGGAGTTCGGCACAGTAGACATCTGCCGTTATTGCTTGACCAGATCGGAGAAAGCTATAGTGAATAACACCTTGCTGAGACCACCAAACAGTTACCATTACCTTTTTATTGGTAAGCTTTGCTTTTCCATCACGAAAGCGTTTAAACCAAAATCGCACAGTGCGTTCATTAGCAGTCCCCTCTCCAAACGCAACATTGATATTGCGAGCTCTTTCTGCCGCGTTAGTTCCGCGTCGGAACTCGTATTCAAAATTAACTCGAATTTTTGAAGTATCCATCTTTCTTGTCTAAGCTGAATAAAAAAAACAACTAAAAGTCGATAATCGAATGTTGCACTTTTTTTAAAAGAAGAACTTCATAGGTACCATGTGAAAAAGTTTCACTCAAAAATCTCAAACCATGAAGGTTCTATGTCAATTCGAAGTACCTATTACAATAAAACGGCAATTTCATACTTTAACCCCTATTATTTGCATCAATAAAACATAACAGGCAACATTACAGATGCTCTGTGACTTGGTCAGGCTTTTAGCTTCCGAGATCCGATAATGTACAGGGTGACTTGTAATTTGACGTATTCTATCCAGGGCGTGATAGTGTGACCCATTTGCAACAATTAATTCAATTAAATTAAATTTATTTATTTCAGACAATGTCCATAGTCCTAAACTATTACAAATTAAAATCAAATAAAACATTAAAAATAAACCAAGAATCAAAAATTAGACAGACATTACAATAAAATTATTAAAAATAATCAAATATAATTACAAAATTAGACATACACAATCTAAACATACACACAATGTCAAATAATACGAGGAGAAGCCCTAACATGAAGCTGCGTCCACCTCTGTATCAGGGACAGGTCCCACCGCTCGGACAACATCCTCAGGAGACTGTTCGAGCTGCTTTGTGGGCGACATAATAGTGAAGCGCTCCGTTTCCTTATGATCGCGAAAAAATCATCCGTCCGCGCCTCAGCAAACATAGTCGAAGCACTACAAAACCGCGGAAGCCCTAACAGTATCCTGAAAGCATTGTTGTACTGCACGCGCAGTGCGCTGTACGCCCGCTGCGTAAAGTTGGTCTACAGATTGCACGCGTAAAACGACTGACAATATGCCTTAAATAATGTCACCTTTACAGGTCTAGTACATCGCGCAAACCTGCGAACCAACATATTACACCGGACATACAGCGCCCTGCGCTCCCTCTCAATGTCCAAATTGTCACACAAGTCGTCAGAGACTCAGTGGCCCAAGTACTTGAATTGATGCACACTTTTTAAAGGAATGCCGCAAAGAGTGACAAGAGGTACAGATGAGTAACTCTTGCTACCGGCTTTGAAGATCATGAATTCACTCATTTTAGCATTGTAACTGAGCCCATGGGCCTCGCATATGACTCACAAATACGCAATAGCTTACGCAAGGCACCGATCGATGGGCTCAGCAGCACCATAATATCATCCGCGTAACTTATATTGTTCATACACACTCCGTCTATGGAACATCCAATGTTAGTGCTGCTGAGCTCACCGATCAGGCGGTTCACATACAGGTTAAAAAGGCCAGGCAAAGATAAACCCCCTTGTCTCACTCCGCACTCCAACCTGTACACGTCCGACCTCGCATCCATCCATCTAACGGTATTCTTCTGTTTACTGTACCAGTACCGGAGCACAGATACAATCTCATGTGGTACATCGGTTTCACATTGTAGCTTCTGCCACAGCTTGTCATAACACACCAGATCAAAAGCTTTTGAAAGATCTAAGAAGCATGCACTGGTGTGTTTCTGTCCGTATAGTACATAACTATAGTAATTAAGCATCCCATAAACTTTAGACGAAAATTCATGGAATTCAACAAAAACCTTGATGACATTTTTTTTTGAAAATTTCCCAGAATTCGTCATTAAATATCACTTATAGTAAATAAATAAAATAATAGTCTTCATTGAGTACGTTATAGTACGTGTTAGTATTCCATTGGGTACGTTGAATAGTTATTTTTCATTGCTAATATTGGATACGTAATACATACGAGTACTTTTTAATGTAACCAAATGTTCTAAAACATGAAACAGTTAAAAGTCAAAGGAGGTAGTTTATTAAACATTTTCCAAAATCATTTACGTCCATGAACTTTGACACCAGTTATCTCAATTTTTTTCTAAGACATTAAGTTTATCCTAGACAAGAAATTACATGAGGACCACGACCGCTCTGACAAGAGTGCGACGAAGAAGATGATGATGATGTACAGATTACGGGAAAACTTCATCTTCATTTAATCAGCTTTATAACAAAGCACAACGCTTTGCCATGCTTATATATTTCTGAAATATGTATTTTTGTTAAGAGAAACTATAATTTATTTGAAACCAACACTGACAGGCCAAATAGCCGAACACGGCATAAAGATAGACTTCGGCTGCCACCAATAAAACTAAAATTATTTAAGAAAAATGTATACTGCATGTCAATTATTATTTACAATCATTTACCAAATAGATTTCAAGACTTACCGCTGACCAAGTTTAAAAAAATACTTTTCAAACTATTAATATTTAAAAGATATTATACCATTATGGACTTTCTAGAAGATAAATCAATAGAATCTGTAAGTTAGATTAGGTAACATCGCTGAGTGTGAATACATTTGCACGCCATGTTATGGCAGGATATGCTGAAATAAATTTACTGTAACACCTTATGTACCATATTCTAGCAAATAAATATTTTGATTTGATTTGATTGACAAACATTTAAAAAAACATTTAGGGTTCCTCATGAAACAGTTGATATAATAGCGAATACATCACAGCGGGCCCTATCAGAATGCCAGCGCTCCGGTATTTATTTTTTAAATATAATAATAATAATAATAAAAAAAAGTGTCAAAATGTCGTGTAGCGACAAGAAACTAAACTTATAAAGGAAAATGAAATTAAAGTAAGGGAGGTAGAAAACAATTAAAGGTATATTTACAAGCAATTAAAAGATGGAGATGGACTGAAGAGTGGTGTGTAGTATGTGAAGGTGGGGTGTATGGATGACGATGCGTGATAGGTGGGCTGAGGAGGTATTAAGAAGGTATTAATTAGTCTTCTTTCGGGCGGAAATAAGGTGCGCGCCTTCAATGGTTGGGTAATGCCGGTTTTGATGTACTCTTTTGGCATACTCAAATGGACTCAGACTGAACTCGACGCCCTAGATAGAAGGGTCCGTACACTGCTGACCGCAAACCGGATGCATCACCCACGATCATCGGTGATGAGACTGTATATCCCGCGGAAGTGTGGGGGTCGAGGATTTTTAAATGCGAAAACCCTCCACAACCGCGAGGTGTGCAGTCTCAGGGAATATTTTTTAAAAGCCGAAGTGGGTATGCACCATGATGTGGTCGCAATGGACAAGGGGCTCACCCCGCTCTCCATGGCGAAAGAGAACTGGCGCAAACCTGTAGTACTTACTACCGATGACCGCAAGAAGGTATGGCAAAGCAAGGAGCTTCACGGGCGCTTCTATCGGGCTCTTCATGAGCCCGGTGTAGATTTCTTAGCGTCCGTATCCTGGCTGCGTTTCAGTGACCTCTTCGGGGAAACTGAAGGTTTTGTCTGTGCAATTATGGACGAAGTTATCTTGACGAATAACTACCGGAGACATATTATGAAGGACGGGACGGCTGACGTGTGTCGGGCATGCCACCGTCCGGGTGAGTCCATCAGACATATTATCTCTGGTTGTTCTCGTCTGGCTAACAGCGAGTACTTGCACAGGCATAACCAAGTAGCCAGGATTATTCACCAGCAACTTGCTTTGAAATATAAACTTGTCGACTCAGAGGTACCGTATTACAAGTATGTGCCCGACCCAGTTCTCGAAAATGACCATGTCACGTTGTACTGGGATCGGTCTATCATCACTGACAGGACTGTTGTCGCCAACAAACCTGATATAGTGGTGATAGATCGATTAGTGCGCCGCGCAATGATTGTTGATGTTACCATTCCACATGACGGGAACCTCGTGAAAGCTGAGAAAGATAAACAAATGAAATATCTTGACTTAGCACGCGAGGTTGTTGACATGTGGAATGTGAGCTCAACTGTCATTGTGCCGATTGTCGTATCGGCCAATGGCCTGATGGCCGACAGCCTCGATCAACATCTATCGAGGCTCTCGTTAGGCGGTTGGATCAAGGGCCTGATTCAGAAGGCAGTACTCCTCGATACGGCTCGCATTGTGAGGAGGTTTCTATCTCTGGAACCCTAACCACCGGTAGCTTGGACCCTGCTCCCGACACCGGTGGATCACTATTTTTTTATATTTTTAAATGTTTTTTTTAATTTATTTTTTATTTAATCATACTAATATTTAAAAATGTAACAAAATAAGACGACTAAATAAATAAACGACATAATAATAATAATAACGTTTATTTGGACCAAATAATATAGCCTAATACAGAAATGTTACTAAGAACTAGTAAAAACATTTATATAACAAAGAATTAGGCAGCTAAACTAAATGAACTCCTGACTTCCGAACTAGGTTAATCCTGTATCTCAGAAATCAGGGCTCTTCCATGGGGGAGTTATAATATAAAAGATGAACATTACAAAAAAAAAAGACATTTACAACACTTATGAAACTATTTGATTAGGCCAAACTAAGGGTGTTTTTTCCCTTTTCTTTAAATTTAATTTTGATAGAGAATTAAGAACAAAATTAAGGTAAGTAAGATTTTATGTTGTATATTGTACTTGACAGATTAGTGTAATAAGTATGTATGTATGCGTGTGTATGTGTGCGTGAGGGAGTGTGTGTGACGGTGTGCTTGTGTTCGAGCGTGAGAGAGTGAGTAAGTGAGTGATTGAGCGTTATTTTGGTTTGTGAATTCAAGATTATGAGGTAAAAGTGTAAGTTAATGCAAATTAGGTATAATCCGGTGACGTGATTCTACTTTTGAATATTTAGGATTAGTTCCGTTTTGGTATAATCAAGTGTCATGAGCCATTTAGTGACTGCTTTTTTACATTTTTGTTTGGTTAGGGGATATATTTTTAAGATTTCATTGATTTTATTATACATAAGGCCGCCTATGAAATTGAAGAATCTCTGTGCAAAATGAGTGTGGCAAGCTTTATATATGCAAACTGTATGCTTTCTACGTTTCTGGAGAAAAGCTGTCGGGTTATACTTCAGGAGACCATGCATTCTGACAACAGTGTGAAGTACGTAAAGCTGTCTCACTGTTAATACTCCGCAGGTTTGGTAAAGATGAGTAGTAGGATGAAAGAATGGGAGACAAGCGCTTATTTTAAGCAGCGCTCTTTGTGCACGCTCAAGTTTCAAAATTATTGTTTTGCATGCTCCGCCCCAGCATGTTATACAATAGATCAATAGCGATTGGCATAGGGCAGAATAAATTGTTTTTAACAACTTTGAATTAGCTATATGTCTGAGCTTTTTAAATGTATATATTAGCTTGCGAATCCTAGAAGAAACGAGATCAATGTGTGGAGCAAAGTTAAGTCTACTATCAATTAGGACGCCAAGATACTTGATAGTGCTCGTTTGCTCAAGCAGAGGGCAGACACAGGGTGTAATGCGACAACAATTCTGGGAGTGTGCGATAATAGTACTACTATCAGGATTATTATTCAGCGTTTGAGGGACATTGCGGATAGAGAACTTTATAAATTTGGTTTTGTCTACATTTAGCGATAGAAGGTTAAATCTTAGCCACCGGTTAACTGCATCAAAGCCAGACTGAGCGTGTTGGAATGTTTCGTTCCATGAGGTGCCTTTAAACACGAGTGCCGTGTCATCTGCAAAAGCAACAATCTTTCCATTTGGAAGTTCAAGGTCACAGAGGTCATTAATATAAATGAGGAATAAAGTAGGTCCAAGGACACTTCCTTGTGGAACTCCATAGGTAATGGGAAGATCACCACTTATCCAATCGCCAACTTTTACACACTGGAATCTATTAGAAAGGTAGTCAGTGAAGAGGTTGAGCTGTAATCCCCGAATTCCCATACCTTCAAGCTTGCTAAGCAGTCTGGGGACAGAGACTGTGTCAAATGCCTTAGCCAAATCGAGGAATATAGCCAGAACTTTGTTTTTATTATCGATGTTGTTAACAACATAGTCTGTAACTTCATGAACAGCGTCGCTAGTGGATTTATTACATCTAAAACCGTATTGAGAATTTGAGAGTAGATTGTATTTCTCTAGATAATTTAGCAGTCTTTTATTCATGAGTTTCTCCAAAATCTTTGACAAAGTTGGTAGTATAGAGATAGGTCTATAGTTATTGACACAATCCCTGTCACCCGACTTATGTATAGGTAGGATTTGAGATATTTTGAAAGCTTGAGGGAAAGATCCAGTTAGAAACGCTAAGTTACAGATAAAGGTCAGTGGGGTAACTAATATAGGTCTATAACGGGAGAGAACAGCTGCCGATATATTATCTCGTCCAGCAGCGCAATTAACTTTTAGGTTTAGTATAAGTGTATTTATCTCATTTTCATCTGCTGGAAGTAATACAAAAGAATAGGGACAAATGGGTGTATGAGGTATCAGAGAGTTTGACGACGATTTTTGAGATAAGTGCTTTTCAGCCAATGATTTTCCAACATTTGCAAAGAATGCATTTATAGTGTCAACAGAATGCTGAGGATCACTAGGTGATATCAGTTCAGAAGCAACTTCTTTTGATTGGGTGGAGTTGGTGACTTTTTGATGACATTCCAAAGCTTTTTAGAATTAGTTCCTGCATTTTCAATTTCATTCCGCTCATATTCTATTTTCAGATTTCCTAATAAATTATTACAAAAATTCCTGTATCTAGTGTAAGTTAGTTTTAGTGTCATATTCTTTGGAGATTTTTTCGAATTAAGGTGCAGTTTATCCCTGTTTCTCATGCATTTCAAAAGACCTGGAGTTATCCAAGGCTTTAGGATTCTCTTTCTTCTTGGCAGGGTTATAATTTTTGTGCATGACTCAATAGCAGTATTTAGAGAACCAGTGAAAGTTGCTACAGCATCATTTACATCATTTAATGAATAGAGAGGCGCAAAGTCAATACTCATGATTACCTCATCAAGGGAAGCATAGTCAGTTCTCTTTAAGGTCTTTGTTTGGCGTTTAGTAGGAATAGACATATCAATAGAAAGGATGACACTGTAGTGATCAGTCAGCGAAGTTTCAGCTACCAAACATGATGCTGGATATTTGGTTTTGAGTAGGATATGGTCAATACATGATTTTGAGTGAGTTGGAAATAAGTGAGCTGGAAGCATACCATGCGAAGCCATAAGATTCAAATAATTGTGTTTTCGTGTGTCCAATGTTGCTTCAGAGATGTCGATATTAATATCACCAGTTAGGATAAAGTTTATATATTTAGATGCAAAATTAAACAATACACTATGTAAACCTTCCAAGAAATTATCCACATTCCTAACACTGGGTGACCGGTATACAGCTAAAATCCCAGTATGTTTTCCAAGTGTTATTAATAAACTATTACAGTCCATGATAGAAACCTCCTTCACACATGCTTGAATACACTTTTTAATATAAACAACTACCCCTTCATTTTGTGTTCGGTTATTAGCAGTTGAATAATACGTATATTCATCCAATGTAGGTGGGTTATGAATACCAGTTAACCAGCACTCCGTTAACACTATTAGATCCCAGTCAACACAGGATCTAGCTAAGAGAGTTACCATACCAGCCATGTTGCAGTTAATGCTTCTTATATTCTGAGTAATCATTTTCAGAGATTTATCAGCAGATATCGCAGCATTATACGGAGATAGGAGCCTTTTTAGCCTCTCACAGGTTCTTGCTAGTTTTAAATGCTCCTTTTATTTATTCGTATGTATTTTACTGTTTGTATTTTCTGTACGTGTCCCAAATAAAATATTTTATTCCGCAATAAATTAAAAAATAAATGCAAAAAATGCAAATCATAATCAATCTCAACAATCAATCATCAATTTTGACAGGCCTGTTGGTCTAGTGGTTAGTGACCCTGACTGCTATGCCGGAGGTCGTGGGTTCGATTCCCACCCAGGACAAATGTTTGTGTAATGAGCACGATCATTTGTTCTGTGTCTGGATGTAATTTATCTATAATATTTATGTATTTATAAATATATAAGTATGTTTATCAGTTGTCTAGTACCCATAACACAAGCTCTGCTTAGCTTGGGACTAGATGGCGTTGTGTGATAGTTGTGGAATATTTATTAATTTTATTTATTAATCAATATAATTTTAAATAACAATTAGAATATTATTATAATTCCATTTTACAAATTAGTGTCAAATCATTTGAGTCACAACAAATAAAATAAAAACAATGTCGTAATATTACATCAAATGTCACTGTCTAAAATATTAAGTAAGTATGTCAATGGATACAATACAAATGTCAATTTAATTCAGTAAAAATACGAAAAGAAATAATTTGTTTTATCAAAAAGCCCAATTACATTTTAATTATTATTGCAATAATGCATATCAGGAATAACACTCGTAAACTGAAAACAAGATGAGTACCAAGAAGTTAATCAGTCATTTAAAATTACAACACCATCAATACTTAGATCCCACTTATTTTTTCCGCTAGGAACTCCGAGATATTGTAATACGATTTACTGATGAGAAAGTTTTTTAAATGTCTTTTAAACAAATTAACATTTAAGATTTGGATTGATTCTGGTATATGATCATATACAGGGTTATTTTTCAAAGACCAGCCAAATTTAAGGATGTGGTACAGACCATCAAACTGAACAACTTTCTCCATGGGACCAACATCGTAATCGCGAATAAAAATTCAGCCGTCCCATACATTTAGGTCGAGTAGGTATTGAATTTTTCTATGGGACAGTTGATAAAATTTTCCAATGTCCCATGGAGAAAGTTGTCCAGTTTGATGGTCTGTACCACGTCCTTAAATTTGGCTGGTCTTTGAAAAATAACCCTGTATATGTAATTGTTGGCATGCAGAAAACACTTTTATGCATCACTCCATTTGTAATATGTTTAGATTTCGTAACTATTTAGTTTATTATAACAAAGCGTCGTCGTAAATGGTGTAGAGCACAATTAGTTACCAGCATCTGTGGTCCAGTGTGCACCGAGTATAGACAAAATGTTCAAAGATTTTACAGCGTGTTGTGGTTACTGGTGGCCAAGCTGTGGCTAGCACCAAGTGGCTTGGACTTCGGTGGCACATAGACATCTCATACGTTTCGTACAATGATTTTTCGGGCAGAAATAGGTCTAAAATCTTCTATATAAATAAATAAAATTGAAGTTTCTATTGTAATATCAAAATAACAGCTTTTTATAGGCATAATGAAAATATATGTCTACGCCATTTATATATTTTTTTTTAAGTTTTGTCTGTCTGTTTGTTCCAGCTAATCTCTATTATTATTGTAACGGGACTTCCACTGGCAGATAGCTGTTGTTATGTTATATAGGCTGTCATTTCCATGGGATACTTTCCGACATATACGCGGGTGAAGCCGCGGCCAGTTAGCTAGTATTATACACCGAACGCAAAAAAAAAAATCTGTTGATCCATACATTATTTCGAGTTATGCGAACATAAATCTATGGATCAACTGATTTTTTTTCAAGATTTCAGGTTTGGTCCCGTAGTAAAAGTTGTTCATAATGATGAGTACAATGACCCCTTATAAAGATTAGAACGATACTCTACTTTTTTCGGGATGAAGCATTATACGAGTACAAGACGCTCTCTTACTTAAATCTTTCTTAAAATATTTAACAGATCCGTACGTGTCTTCTTTTCTAAAAGCATTGCTGTCTAATTCGTTAATCACGTGTAAATATTAGCGCAATCAGTGCTTTGAGGTGGAGTGACGCACCCTCGGGGATTGTTCAACCCTCCATTAGGTAATATAAACAACTAATCACGGTGTTTTTACTTACAAAGGTGTTTTTACTTACTTCTCTCCCTTGTTAGTTATTTTAAAAGGTTTTTTAGTTAGATAAATAGTAATTTACTTTAAAGATAATAACGATCCTGGATCGATATACATATATATATTTGGAACAATAAATGGCTTGTATGAAATATGATAAGGCTAGAAATTAGATAGGTGACAGTTAAGATGGCGGCTAATGCAGATACATGGAAGAAGAAGACATCCAGCGCCATGCCCAAGTAAATTAGATAGGTGGCAGTTAAGATGGCGGCTAATGCAGATACATGGAAGAAGAAGACATCCAGCGCCATGCCCAAGTAAATTAGATAGGTGGCAGTTAAGATGGCGGCTAATGCAGATACATGGAAGAAGAAGACATCCAGCGCCATGCCCAAGTAAATTAGATATGTGGCAGTTAAGATGGCGGCTAATGCAGATACATGGAAGAAGAAGACATCCAGCGCCATGCCCAAGTAAATTAGATAGGTGGCAGTTAAGATGGCGGCTAATGCAGATACATGGAAGAAGAAGACATCCAGCGCCATGCCCAAGTAAATTAGATAGGTGGCAGTTAAGATGGCGGCTAATGCAGATACATGGAGGAAGAAGACATCCAGCGCCATGCCCAAGTAAATTAGATAGGTGGCAGTTAAGATGGCGGCTAATGCAGATACATGGGAGAAGAAGACATCCAGCGCCATGCCCAAGTAATATAGATAGGTGGCAGTTAAGATGGCGGCTAATGCAGATACATGGAAGAAGAAGACATCCAGCGCCATGCCCAAGTAAATTAGATAGGTGGCAGTTAAGATGGCGGCTAATGCAGATACATGGAGGAAGAAGACTTCCAGCGCCATGCCCAAGTAAATTAGATAGGTGGCAGTTAAGATGGCGGCTAATGCAGATACATGGAAGAAGAAGACATCCAGCGCCATGCCCAAGTAAATTGGAAGAAAGGCAAGAAATTATATTGATCCATTAAATAAAAAAAATATCATTCTCCCGCCCTTATCCTAATTTATATAGTTCATGGTCGGCGAAACTTGTCCTTTTCTTCCGTACTTCTTTATTAGTCGTCATCTCGGTAGTCACCCCCTTTCTAACCATATCATCATTCACACAGCCCATCCATCGTTTCTTTGGTCTTCCCCAACTCTTATAGCCATCGACGTTCATACTCAAAACTTTCCTCACGATACTTTCCGCATTCCTCCGTATAACACGCCCATACCATGACAACCGATTTCCACACACTTTTTCAGTTACCGGTGCCACTTTTAGAGCAAAACTATTCACAAACTAAAAGATGGCGTCGAAAAATTCATCCGCGCCGGTGTCGACTAGTAATGTACCCAAGAGACTGGCAACTTTATTTTTAAATTAATTTATTCTGACTTACACGTGTCGTCCCGTCGGGGGTGGGGACTGTCCGGACCGTGAAGTATAAACTGACCTTAGACAGCCACTCTCGGCGGAAATATGCAAACCATCTCCATTAATCTAAAAAGGTCTCCGCCTACAGGAAAAAATAATACTTATCACGTAAGTGGAATACGCATTTTTTATTTTTTTAAACAAAATTTTATCATTTGTCTTTTATTCCTGTAAATCTGCCTCTGCACTACTACACAATGTGTAACTGAATTCCTAACAGAAAAATCCAATAAGCAGAAGCAGCCTGGAGTTTAGTTTTGGCGGCCCTGCGCCTGAGCTCTCTTCGGTCGAGTCGTATCGGACTATGAGACTGAAGGAAGAAGGAGTGCACTTGTGTCTGCGCGTGTCATTTGTACACTTTAATATCTCCCGTGCCGAAGGCTAGTCTTGGTTGAGCTGGACCACCATTGCCGAAATACGGTCTGGAGGTTTTTTTTTCTACCTGTATTAATGCACACTATTAAACTTGTTTGTTCAGAATCGATTTCCGTCATTTGTAATATATTTTTTTGATATTTTTTTTTTATCCCAAACATAATTAAAAGTACATAAATTTCGGGTACATTCCACTGTACAGTCAAAACAAACCAAAATGAATGAAGTTTCTACTACGCTACACCCTTATACGTGTGCGATTGTGTGCGTGTGTAGATTTGTAAGGTGACGACAATCAGTATAAGTGACTTAAAAAATAAACAATGTTTTATGCTTAACAGTAAAATGTAGTATATGTATTATGATTATAACAAAATATTCTAACTCGTTGTTGGGTGTTGAGCGTTAATTCGGGGACATGTTTTATATTCAAAATCAAGTTCAAAATATTTATTTGCCAAAAATTACATAAATGAATATTATAAATTTTATTATAAAATACATAATAATATATATGTATTAGCTGCGCCCCGCGGTTTCACCTGCATACGTTTCGACATCGGGATAAAAAGTATCCTATGTGTTAATCTTGGTTATAAACTATCTGTGTGTTAAATTTCATCCAAATCCGTTGAGTAATTTTGGCGTGAAAGAGTAACAAACATCCATCCATCCATCTATCCATCCATCCATCCATCCAGCCATCCATGCAAACTTTCGCATTTATAATATTATTATTATATTATTAGTAGGAAGTAGGATAAGTAACTAGAAACATTTTGTCCACTATTGTGCTTTAATTGTGCCTAGGGGTGTCATATACGAGCCGAGCCTACAACGTCCTGCGCGTGCAATACAACAATGCCTTCAGGATGCTGTTGCGGTTGCCGCGACGTTGCAGTGCGTCGGGAATGTTTGCTGAAGCACGTACGGATGGCTTTCACGCCATCATGCGTAAGAAAGCGGCTTCCCTACTGCAACGTTTGCGTAGCACTCGGAACGGCATCCTGAAAATGATTGTTAGCAGAGTGGACTGCCCCATCCAAAGGCACTGGGTAGAATTAGGTATAGGTTTATGTTAAATAGAATTAAGTACTAACAACAATAACATAGCATGTAAGCACAGTTTGTTACTAACCACTAACTACGTATGGACTGCTTAGGTCTGAAATAAAGATATTTCATTTTATTTTATTTTATTTTTATTAATCAGATTTCGCGGAACAAAAATGTGCTCTAGTGCGGGCGTCCTTTAATTCTCAGCAAAATTAATATTTGATATTGGGTGTTACTTTTATTAGTCAAAAGGCTCAAACTTTTAACTAAGTAATATTTCATAAGCTAAAAGGATTACGGGGACTTCCCCGTAATACTTTTAGCTTATGAAATATTATATAAAGTACTTACTTTGGCAGTCTAAAATTACACAAAAACTCCACAGGTTCAATATTGAACGGCGTTTGTTTTAGAGGTGCCGAAGCATAGCGGAGTTCAGCCGAAGTTATATCCGAAGAAAAATACAGGTAGTATAAAATGTGAATGGAAAGTTACGAATAATTTAGTAGAGTTAATTATAAAATCAAACTCCTTAAGGCTTCAAAAAACACTACAGTTTTTGATGCAATGATTTTTTAATATTAATTTTTGAAGTGAAAACTTCTTTAGCGGCGTTGTGCACTTTTGTTGTGATGGGTAAAAAATCTTAAACTCACGTCAGGACACGTGACCTGATAAAAAATTCGTAACAGGGAGGGAGAGTAGAAATTAATATTGTATTTTACCACATAAGTGATAGTACTTGTATACTGATAATTAAAGCAATTCGTTCAAAATTATTTCCTAACCATTCCAAAATATCAAAAATGCACAACGTTTATATTCAAGTTTTCACTTCTGCCGCCACTCCCGGAGTGCCACCCGTTGATTTGTTTAACCTTCTTAAATAAATAAAATAATGCTGCAAGTCTTTCACGTTTCCGGATGACAGCGATACGGACGAGTACTTCGACGCCTAAGTGTTCTTTTGTTTTTGTACTTATTTGTACAGTTAGTTAATTATTTAGTTTTGCCATCATTTTCCTACCCTTATCACAATATATTCGTGGTCAGCACAACATGTCTTTTTCTTCCATACATCTCTATTAGTCGTCATCTCTGAAGTCACCCCCTTTCTAACCATATCATCATTCACACAATCCATCCATCGTTTTTTTGGTCTTCCCTTACGAAGCTTTCCCTTGCCTCTCTTATATTCATCGATAATTAATTTAGTATCTATTTACACTAGATACTAAATTAATTATCAATGAATATAAGAGTACGGGAAGAAAAAAGTGTAAAAGTCGTGTTAAATATTAATAGAAGTTACAAATAAATAAAAAATAGTTTTTTTTAAACTCCATAAAAATCTACACTGATCAACAAAATAATAATTTAAAAAAATCTCCGATTCATTGAATCGAGTTAAAATTTAGCACAGTGTTATAAAGTTTATTATACCGTGGATTTAGGTCCTAATGTTAATGTTTCTTAACACAATGAATTCAATTAATAAACAAAATAGAATGTTAACATTAAAAGCATCCATTGATCAATTAACACTCTCTACAAAGCCTACGTTTATTCAACGAGTCTTTTACGAAACATTACAATTTTACTAATTGATGGATGTGGATATTATGTCATGTGTACTTACGGATTGCCCGCAGGCCGTAGGTGCGAAACCTTCAGTTTACCAGAATGTATTAGGACCTTAGAAATGTAACTATGATTAGGACTCATGTTATGGGGGCAACCTTGTTGTGACATTCTATGTGATATGCTCGGCAATATCACTACTGCGGTTGTCGATACTGACAAGCGGTGGTGAGTTTAAATCCTACTCGTTGCAATATAAACATAATTATAATATAAACTCCGCTATATAATGTTAACTCCACTTATATCGAGCACTGGTGTCCCAGTGGAAACCGCCGCGACTTTGGGACGAGTAGTAGGTCGTAGGTTTACTTTGTGTAAATTATTTCATCACCACTGCTCTCAAAACGGTGAAGAAAAACACCGTGAGGAAACCGGAAAACCCTACAACCAAAAATTCGAAGACGTGTGAGATCTACCAACCCGCACTGGGTCCTCGTGGTGGATTACGGCACACTTACTCTCAAAGAGAGGCCTGTGTCCCAGCAGTGGGAACATTATCGGCTGATTATAGTTATGCTTAAGCACTTACATTTGTGTTATTAAGTTCGGCTAGTTCAACATTAAAATCTTGGCTTTTAAGTTTTTTGTAGTCATTTTCTTTAGCTATTTTTAGATATAATTTACATAGTCTTTTCTCTAATGTCAATCTTGGACAAAACAATACTCATGAATGGAAGAAGTCGTGAAAAATTTTAAAGCTAGCAAAAAATAAGTACCTAATATTATTATGCTAGCATTAAAACTTTCAACACATTATAACCGCATACACTTTAGTCATTACCCCGATGTGAGAGCTAGCAATACAATTAGCTACAGGCGACAATGAGATCATAACAATATGCGGTTATGACGGTAACGTCGCTGTTTTGGCCGCAATTAGACTAAACAAGCCGTATTCGGACCATTTGCGAATGTGAGAGTTTTGGTTTAATACGGGCACAGGAGTAGGTATGCATCAGAGAGGGCAGAATTCCATAATAGTCGCGCCGCGAATCGCGATACATATGCACTGGCGTGGTGTTGGCAAGATTGTCCACACATGGCTAGTGGAGGCGCCTGCCAGTATGTTCTGTACCTACACACACACATGCACACCTGATAGCCGATATGTGGCACATTGGCTTCTGTTGGATATTATTATCATATAATGTGCTTTTGGATTAGAACTAAGAACTGGAAATGAAGGGGTCTTAAGTCAATGTATACGCAAAGGTAAAAAGATTAACCTACATAATGCACATCTCAAGTGAGGGGCTCGTGGCTAAGTAATAACAACCGCATGGGTCGATCGATTATGTTAAGCTACGCTTGCCGCGTTGCTCCGTGGATGGGTGATCCTCTTTAAATATCAAAACCCCTCCATGCCTTGGAAAGCACGATAAGCAGTTGGTCCCGTCTGGCATTCGTCATCTTTGGCATTCGTTACGGGTCGTCAGAGCCCGAAAGTCTGACAACCGTCTCACCAAGGATATCGTATTATAACCCAGTAACTGGGTTGTGGAGGTCAGATAGGCAGTCACTTCTTGTAAATTACTGTAATTCAGCTGCACCCGGTTAGACTAGAAGCCGACCCCAACATAGTTGGGAAAAGACTCTGCAGATGATGAATGCACTTCTCAAGTCTTTTAACTGCCTGTTGTACTTAACCATGTCTTTCTTCAACAATGTTACATGTCAAACGAGTATATACTCGTAATACGTAAGACGACTCATCACTTTTTCTGGCTTCAGGATTATATTTTTTTATTGCGTAACCAATTTATATGGCAATCAACACGCTAAGAAAATGGTTATGTAACAAACCTATTTACAGTTATTTAGATTCAAGTGAATAAAAGTATTCTAGAACAATAAAACCACAAGTATAAAATACCCAGTTCCACATACAAAGTACAAACTATTTGTCGCTTGACACCAGCCACGGCCACGGCGAGACATGTCGCAAAGTTGCAGCACAAACATCGCGGAGGTTGCGACAAGATTACTCGTTACTAATGTGTCCCATTTGTTACTGCAGTGTGCATCTATCAGGCTAGCAAACAATTCAGACAGGACTGGTAATGTGGTAAGCAGAAAAGTTGAAAAGGTTTTTGGCTTCATAAAGCAGTAGGTACACGAGGAACCGATAGTCTACACCTACGGCATCTGCTTCTCATTCAACACTCCAAAAGCATATTCAGTCTATAATGTTCCCATTGCTGGGATACAGGTCTGCTCTCAGTGAGAGGGAGTAGACCGTAATCCACCACGGCGGCCCAGTGCGGGTTGGTAGATGTCGCATGTCTTCAAACATTTGGTTCTAGAACATGCCGGTTTCCTCACGATATTTTTCTTCATCGTTTTGAGAGCAGTGGTGATGAAATAATTTACACAAAGTAAAGCACCTGTCTGGGTTCGAACCTATGACCTACAGCTCGTAAATCGCCGTTGCCACTGGCTACCACTGCTCACGCAATAGTGCAACAATCCCATATTCGTTTTCATTTCACGCCATTTTGCACTAAAGGCAGGAGTACACATGCCAAGTTACTTGCATAAAAGTAAGTACCTCGCATGCCATAGTGCTCTAGGTCGGGCAGAGTGCTATTTGGGGATTCCATGAGGAATTGCTCAGTAGCTGCCCGGAGTCTGGATCTATTCCCGGTTGAAGGCAATAAGCTCGCCCCTGTTATATGGGACTTAAACATAACTGGCGAAATGTGGATGAACAAAGGTACACCTCTGCCTAACCCCTGGGAGAGTACAGGCGTGGTGTTATGTTATGATTTGTTGTATACAAGTTAGTGGCATGTTTGTATTCCTAGCTTATCTGACGTTTTCTTTTCGACATTAATCTCGACTTTAGCGCTGTCTCCCCGTGATCTCACACACTTCACAGTAGTGATTGATGATGAAGCTCAAGTTTCGCACACCACGCTAAATGGACTTAGCCATTTTGATAAAAAATATGAAAAATAACCATTACCTACAGATTTTCAGGCATCGGATCCCTGAGATGATTTTTGTGTTTACGCTAAGTAAAAATGAAACTAGATTTTGTTTATATATCACATTATGTAGATTACACTGTGTAAATTGAGATATGATACTATACCTAGGTACGTGTAATATAAGTAGGTACCTAAAGAAAATGGATTGTTTTTTTACATCAAATATTAACGATAGAATTTTTCAACCTTCACATAAAAACATATGAGGAGTTATACTTGAAACCACTTCGCTTATAAATTGGAGAAAACTGCTGATGCTTGAGATTTTGTGGCGGTCAAAGTTAATAACTGTGCAATTTTTTCAGCTGTCGATAATGTATATCGATACGAAAATAACGGGTGCACAAAGACACATAACGAAGCCCGTTTGTTCTCCCCGTCAACGTCATATTTTTTTTGTATTGGACCATACCTAGGAATCCTCTGGTTACGGAGATATTGAAGGTAAAAATTCCAACTTTGACTGAGTTTTTTTTTAATGAAAACAAGTTTTTAATTTAATATAACTACTTTAAAATAATAACCCCACGACCCCTGTACCGTTGCCATGTACCGCATGCATCCATAAGCACAACGTTTGGCGTGCGTTACATTGCGCAGTACCGCAAACAGCAAATATTCACGACAAAAATAAAATTCGTTTCGAAACGGCTTTTGACATATCACATAGCTATCAACTACGCATTTTGTAGATCAAACTACTTAGTATGATCTACAGAATGCGTAGTTGACGGCTATGTGATATGTCTTTTTACACCCTGTATAGTTCGAGAGTATAACTCAAGTAACCGTTCAATCGAACCGCACGATTTCCCACGATCGTGTGGACCTAGCCTTATAACTGATTCCGACTATGAATAGATTATTCTAATGACCCATTTCATTCGACGTCACAATTATTCAAGCTGTTATTTGCATTATTAATTCTAAACCTCCAATATTTTAACGATTTGCTTGTTAAGGCAAAATAAAACGCTTTAAAAAGCTTTTGAATAATCATAATAAACTGTATTCATCAATTGAGAATTATTCATTATTTTATTTAAAAAAACGCGTCCACGTGCGAGTCGAATTCGCACATGAAGGGTTCCGTACCATCGCCAGTGCCGCGGGTTGTTCGAAAGCGATACCGTGGCCCCTGGCATAGGCAACTGAAGGAACACGGGTGGGTTTTAGTCAGTAAAAGTCTGACACGCCCTTCCGCTCAGCCCAGAGCGGGAGAGGTCATTTGATGATTTCCCACCCAAAAAAAAGGGTTCTGTACCACAAGGTAAAATATGCCGAAAAAAACACGTTTCTTGTAATGAGACCCCCTTCAATTTTTTTACTTTATTTTATTTGTTTTTGTAGCGGTAATAGACTGACATACACACTCTGTGAAAACTTCAACTGTCTACCTATTACGATTCATGTGATACAGCCGACTGACAGACAGGCGGACAGACGGTTTAACGGACGGACGGACTGCGGAGGCTTAGTTATAGGGTCCTGTCGGTACCCTTTGGGTACGGGACCCTAAAAAGGAGAGTGAGAGATTGATATTTTTAATTGACACTTTATCAAGTTCGTTTGAAAGTGAAATGTATCTAATAGAGAGAAATTACTTCTAATATAATTAAGTACCTGGCGTGGCAAATGTTCGTCGGTTATTAAAATAAAATCACATGTTTCATAGAAAAGTGCGCGTAGGCACCTACGCGGTCAAATGTATGAAAAAGGTACATTTTTTTTATAACCTACGAAAGCGCTAGGAGTTTCAGAATCATGTACTGAATCCATGGTAACGGTTTGCGCGTCGCCGTCCCTGCCACCCTGTATCCTTTCTGCCTTGAAAATACACACACAAACCACAATACTACTTAAATTCCACCAACCATTGGCGTGTTCAGTTCCTTGTAAGTTCATATCTCAATCTCATTACCTGCGACACGTGCTATCCGTATCGAATGTTATCAAAACATCACGTAGGTACAAGGCGCCGCGGATCTTGAATTTAATTCAAATCCGCGCCATATCTAGTAGATAAGTAGATTACAAGGTATCGGGTGACCCTCGTCATTCTGTCAGTCGTTACAGTCGCTGTAGGTGGACATAAAGGCAGAAGAGCCACGTTTATTTTTTTTATCAAAACATTGTGCCCGGACAATTTGGCACCTTGAGTTTACCTTGTGTTTTAGAAAAAAAACGGCTTCATAGGCAGGTCTGTTCTGTTAAAATCTCACCGAGAAAACATTGGAGAAAAGAACTGTCATTTCATCGATGATAGGGATTGACACTATTGGCAGCTCACTTCACCTAAGTTTTCAGGTTGAGATTGTTACAAAATAGACTGGCTGTATTAAACAGTCTCTTTTATAGATCGATATGCTCTCATAATATCAGTGGATTAATAATGAAATTGTCGTCTTCTCAGGGCTGATTTTTCAATCGACAGATATTTTTTATTCGTAGAATAAAATTGACGTCGGACAGATTATGTATGGAAAAATTGACAAAAATTTTAATTAATTCCGCGGATAAAATTATCTGGCGTTGGAAAAATCAGCCCTTAGCCTAATTGGTAACTCAACCAATAGTTAGTGTTTTGGATAATTAATGAAGAAAACCTGCAAGAAGAAGTGTGAAAATGTATTTGTGCTTGTACCTTGTATTCATCAGAACATTACAATCCAGCAAACAAATTAAGCGGCAAGGTACAAATACTGTTTTAACACACTGACAATTGAAAGAGGCTCAACCTGCCAGCCACACAAATACTCACAAAACCGTTTTCCACCTTCCCACTATATCTTCAATCCCCTCAGCACGGAGCTGAATTACTGCTCAATCCTCGTCGCGACATGTTTACTTGAACAACAGAGTTACGTCACGCGCTTCGCAGACTCACGTAATGCCTTCCTGATAGTTATGGTGCCCTGGTACACGGATTGTAAAAGTTAGGCAATTGAAAAAGTAGATGGGTAATGAAATCTCACTGTAGTCCGAGAAAATAATTGCAGCACACGACTATGTTAATAATTGATTATTTTTAAACGACTAAAAAAAAAGAGGATATTATGAAGGTTATTTTTTCATCTGTGTATTCTACAACTACACCGTTTCTTCCATGTTTACCAGGTCGATTTACGTGATTCCTTTTTCATTTGGTGAAGGAAATCTTCGCGGTGGCCCGATATCAATTTTCTTAACTTTGCTTGAGTACTTTATGAGTTAGATTCAATTGTGTTTTTAATCCACGTCATCTATGATAATTATTTCGATTGGGTATTTCATTCCCACAATTTGTTGTCACGTATCGTTGGTGCCTTCCCCTTCCTAGGAAAATGCAATTAGAATAAAAGGTTATGAAACTCCTACTTATACTAGCAATAATACATAGAATTCATTGCTTGCATAGGCACATCCTTTACCCCGGATTACAAAGAACCAATAACGAAATATATAATGTTTGATCTGTTTTGCATAGAGCGTGGCTGCAATATTCCGCGACGTGTCTCGTAGGTTTTATTTTAAAGCTAAAATCAATTTTACCTAAAACCTGCTCCACGATATTGCAGAACGTTCGAGCTGTTGTAAGGAGGTTAAGTTCTAGATTTATTACGTTTAGAGGTTCCGTATGCTATCTTACTTTTGAAAGTGAAGTGCAGTTTGTTGTTCCGCTTTATTGTAAGTATTTCACTTCACGTTTTGCTGCAAATGGTCTTATAACAGGACAGGTCAGGTAGTCATTGAGAAACATAATATTCATCACACCAAGGGAAATCAAGCCAAGTCTACTAGTTAGTTTATTAATGTTTTCTCGTAATATTTTTGAAAATAAGAAAATTATATACATATTTATTTCTGTAGATTGGAAAAATACACTTTTCCACGTCAAAATTAAATTATGTTTTAAAACTAGTGATGAGTTTGGTGTTTCCAACTGACGAAGAGAAGAGAGACTGAAACAATCTCGGAATGTATGGATTGAAGTATAAAAATGTTATAGGTATTTTCAATAACGCTTCACCAAGTTTGCATGGATATCTACGACAAAACTTTCCAAGGATTCCTGAATTACATAAAACAATTGTTAAAACTACAGTGTTTGCTTCTCCTACAACGACAGTGAAGTAAGTGGTTCAAATAAAATTCGCAAAATCAAACGAAAGAAAGAAAAAAAAATGCGTTTATTGGAATTACAGCGAAAATAAAATACACCTTAAAATTAAAACCAACGAAATAAATAGAAAGGAAATATACTAGGTTCTCTGATATTTCCGATCAACCAAGGAACCCTAAACCTAGACTATAATAATGTAGATGGTAATAAAATATCATCTCGTCGCAGCCAACGACCGACCTTTTTGCATACTGACTGCTCACATTTTCATATTTCTCTGTTAGATTCTTGTGGACCTAATGCAATTTATATAATGGACGATAGAACAGAAGTAATGTTGGCCTGGCTAGTTGAAGTTACCAGGGTTGTTCCGTGTAGAAACTGGGTAGGTACAGGAAATACGAGATTTGTATAAAGACTTCTTTGCCAGAGAGTGCGGAGTGAGAAAAGTTTTGTCGTTACTAACACCAGTGGTTGCTAGTGTTTCCGTTTCCGTTTGTTCAGAATATTCGGCTCATTACCGATAGTGGCGATTGTAAAATAAAGCTACCAATACTACAATTAAAAAAGTTTTGTTATGTCAGTTGTCTCTTAATTTTATTACTAAGCGACAAACCTTCATAACTGGACACGATTAGGCCGGTTTGGAGCAGATTGAAGGCAAATGTGTAAAAAAAAAAACCCATTGAAGTCACTATCAAGAAGTGAACAGATATCAATATTGATCACCCGTTCATTTTGGGTAACAGAAGGGGCTTTTGACCTTTATTACGACAGAATAAGACTAAGTATGTAGTATTTTAAATAAGACTCAGCACTCTAATTGCGTAACACAATATTAATCACAATCTGAATAACTTTGAAGCATATTGCCAATCCATTACTTTATATTTGAAAAAAAAAATCTGCTCAGCAACGTAAGTAACGCAATGAATGTTGTTGAACTGTTAATATAAATAATAATAATAATAATAATTTTCTTTCAAGCAATATGACTCATAGTGTTAGTAACAATATACTTACAAACTATGTTAGTAATACACTTACAAAACAAAACCAAAAACAGAAAAACAGATTGTGACATCACTGCTGCACGGTGACAGGCCCAGCCGAAACAGATTGTGACATCACTGCTGCACGGTGACAGGCCCAGCCGAAACAGATTGTGACATCACTGCTGCACGGTGACAGGCCCAGCCGAAACAGATTGTGACATCACTGCTGCACGGTGACAGGCCCAGCCGAAACAGATTGTGACATCACTGCTGCACGGTGACAGGCCCAGCCGAAACCCTGCAGCAGTGGTTCACAAACGCACAATCAAGCCTGCTCGCTATCATAGACAGGATGCTGTTGGCGCTGCCCCGCACCCTACGGACCAAGGATGCGCACCGCTTCTGCATCACGGTGTAAAAACAGTCCACGTGAGCTTCAGCGAACATCCCTGATGCGCTGCAGTACCGGGGCAACCCCATCAACACCCTGAATGCATTATTATATTGGATGCGAAGGGCGCCGTATGATTTTTGAGTATAATGAACCCACAGACTGCAAGCATAAAAAGACGTACCCGATATGATTCCTATTTATTTATTCCATTCCTACTGTTGGTGCATTGAACCCGCAGGCCTCGAGCGATGCGACTTGCGATGTAACTTGGGACACGCACGTACGTCAGCTGTTTCCGTCTGTTGCACCGCGCGTCGCATCGCGGTGACACGTGCCACGCTCTTAACAACTTCTTAAATTTTTTTTCTCCACATTCGCTGTCACACGTTGCGTGTCGCTTGTGGCCACGGGTTTAAGCCCATCGTCCACGACGGTACTCACAAGTAACGTGTTACTAATTCAAACCATCAATGAGTAGCCAGAATGTCACTGCAATAGTATTTCCATGGTTACGACGCGACTTACTAACGCAATATTAACTGGTTTGTAATTGGTTTCGTTGTGTGGCGGACGCGCCTAAAACTTAGCAGGACTCAAAATCGGATAATAGGCAATCTCTTGCCTTATCTAACTAGGATGCCACTCTATTATGCATAAGTCTACAACTCCTCGTGAACATTCTGGCTACACGTCTCCTCCACTACCTTCCAACTTTGGCGCGATAATAACTGCCTTAGAAGCTAATCTCATTTCAACTTAGAAATTCTATTCATCGTCTAGTAAATCTACTTGGTTTAGTAATTTTCCGCTTGAGTAGAAACTAGGATACCTACATTTTTGAGTTACAGTTTATATGAGAAAACTTTTTTAATACCTACGAGTACGTCTATTATGATGTGATTTCTTTAGAAATAAGTATACGTACCTATTTTTCTGTTCATTTTCTTTGTCTGCTTATATATGTGTGTATATAAATGGCTAAATAAATAAATCTTTTCTCATACCTACTCTTAGTCTCACACAAGTATGAATGTAGGTACTGCTGTACCTTAGCTGTTTTCCTGTTCTTTCATATGAATCGGCTTATATTGTAATGTCTAAAATCAAATCGTTTTGTTTACCATACCGGCAAATGGAATCGACAGCTAATTATATTTGGGGAAACATAATACATAATAACATACATAACATACATAATACTAATAAGGTTTGGTTCATATTATATATATTATGTTTAGTAGACTTTATTAAATAATAAAAAAATATGCCAAGTCTTTACCCAACCATTTTGGATTCGGTTTCCAGTTTTACCAAATGCAGCTGAGTACCAGTATTTCACATGGAGCGACTGACTGTCAGACATCAACAACTCAGTTGCGGCGTAACACGATACCCCTTGGTAAGACTGATTGTCAGACTTTTGGGCTTTTGACTACCCGTAACGACTGTCAAAAATCTACGAATGACAGCCGGATCGGATTAACGTGCTTTCAGAGGACGGAGGGATCCCGTTATGTGTATGGTGTTATCTTTCATGCTCCCATCAAGTATGTGTATGTTAACAAACCTTTCTCCTGTCAAAGCCTCCTCAATGAATACGGGTCCGATGATGTTGTCACCGTGAATAGCTGCCCAAACATTTACCGAAAATCTGTATTGATGGGCTGACTCCCGCCAAACGCGCGGATTTTGGTTTTTGGGTGACCAATGGTACAGATTGTGCTGGTTCCACATGCCGTTTCTGGTGAGCCTGCTTTCGTCAGTCCAACAAATTTGGGAAAGAAAGTCACTGTCCTCTTCAATTTTATTCAGTAACCACTGACAATAATTCACTCTTATTAATTTATCACGGGCTAACAAAGCACGTACTTTTCTAAATTTGAATGGGTGCCACTTTTCGCGCTATAATATCCTATGGACGGTTCTGTGATGGCCTTGAAAATGCCTAGCACTCTGGCGGACGTTAGTTTTAGGTTGGTTTTCGAAATATTGTAGTACATTTTCAGTTAAATGGATTGGGTTTTGTCGTGTAGGCAGTTGATCTGGGCGTTGAGACCTAGGATCTACTGGCCGGTTTTCGCGGATGCGCTGAAGAGCTCTTACAATAGTGCGAGGATTAGTAGGGCATTGTTTTGAATCGCCATATCTCTCGAGATATGTCCTTATCGCAAGGGCCGGCATTTTGATGACATTCTCCGTAAATTAGAATCATGTCCGCATATTCAGCTGCTGTGTAGTTCGGATGTGTACTTGCCATTACGATCACAAATTTACACAAGCACTAATAACACAAATAAAAGCGTCCGTATCGGAAGAGATGTAATCGTACCTACTAGATTAGAAAACAAAGCAAAGCGTCTTTATCCCAGTACCATAATCTAATTACTATAGGTAAGCGTCTTTTTTGCGAAAATATTCACAAAAATATTTGACGACTTAATTATGCGCACTAGTATGAAAAAGTGTGTCAAGGACACGGGTTTGGCTAGCTCTAGAAAAGCAAAAGAAAGAATTCTAGTTCTAGTTCCGTGCGGGCGGGTGTGCGGGTGGAAGGGAGGGCGCGCGTCGCCTGCGCCGCTCGCCGACAAAGGGATGTCTCTTACCTTCAATTCGCCTTTGCATTTATTTCATCCTAACAGTATTACTTATTCGTTTTAATTTCATTGATGTGTTATGATCCGTGACCCTGGCAAATGACCGCTGCGCGACAGTTCTTTATGTACAGGTGCTCTAAGATGCTATTTTCTAAAATTTTAAATAAATCCTTAAATAATAACGTTTAATGGAAATATAATTTCTTAATGAACGAAATGTAAAAATGTATGTGTGTGTTAAATTAATGTCACCATTGTAGCGCCACGTTGTATAAAAACTAAAAATACACTCTTTACGAAAAATTATCTAAAATGTTTCTATTTACAATACCCACCAAATAAGGAAATGTAATGCATTAAACAAAAATGTACCAGGCTTTCACAGCTTAACAACAAGTCTCCCGATCCCAAACTTTTCAAGCGTCTTCATTATCTAGAGCCGTTTCGTTCAAAATGACCTGAAATATCTTTTATTTGCCCAGATCACGGCCGGGGCCATTCTATAACGAGTGCACACAATCACAAATGAAGTAATTTAGAAAAGCTTTTATTTCTTAAGTAGCTCTTTAAATTCTTAAGACGGGACATTGTTATCACTGAGTTAAGTGCTTTGAATGCAGCACGAGATGAAAAATACATGTATTTTATTATATAAAACTGTAGTTGGTGCTGGATTTGCGGTGTTAAGTAAACATAGTCGAACTTATTTGTTTGTCAGGTCTTTACAAAATAAAGCTCACGCTTTCTTCCTATCGGGGTGGGCAGACGCTACAGGACGTCACCAGCTACGCCATCATTTCTCATCTGCAAACAGGAATCATTCCGGCTTACTGTGTTTGTATATTTTCGCTATTGTACTTTAACTTATATTTACTGATAATACATTGTAAAGCTTTTTGCAAGAAGATTTCCAACTTCCACATCTGCAGATATTAACTTTAACACAAAACTGTAAAAACACCACCATTCCACAAGAATTAAAATAAATCCACGAGCAAAGCCGAGCGAAATCGATGTCTGTAAAGAAATAAATTGCAGAATGTCCCACCGGCTCTGGCGATAGTGTCTGTTTTAAAAGCGAAGGATTATTCCCCGGCGACACATTTTGAATTTGATTTCAGTTTTATCCTTTTACGAGTTTTAACCAGTTTGTTTTATGTTTATATTGTTAACCTAAATATCTAGACGGTAGGATACTTGACGTGAATTTGGCAGGTTGCGTAACCAGACAATTTCGGGGAATATTTTGTCTATATTCATAAATTTATTTCTGTTAACATGTCTGTTTCCAGTTTTTCCGACTAGTAATTGCTTCTTACTAAAGACTATATACTATCTAAAGCCGATGCTTCTGCATCTTTAGATGCATTCTGTGCTTCTTGTGAAAGACTATGACTGTCTATTGTAAACTGCGATTTGCATTATCACCCTATAATGTTCCTTGGGACACAGGCCTCCTCTCTGTAACGAGGAGTGGGCCGTAATCTACCACGCGGGCCCAGTCCGGGTTGGTAGATATCACATGTTTTCAAATGTTTGGTTCTAGGACATGTCGGTTTCCTCACGATGTTTTCCTTCACCATTTTGAGAGCAGTGGTGATGAAATTATTTACACAAAGTAAAGCCGTCTGAATTCGAACCTACGACCTACACTCGTAAGTCGAGGCTGTGACCACTGGGCCACTACTACTCTCAAACTGCGATTACGCCAATGTATTCCTATTTATGTCTATCAATGTATGCACATTATGTATGTAGTCCTAATTAATTTGTGTAGATCCCAAGGGACATTCTCAACAGTGCACATCTACAACCACATTCATTTGCTTACCAACCAACTGCAAAGTTGGGATCTGACTTTCAATTGAACTAAACACAGCCTCAAGAGACATCTGTAAAACAACTACGCAAAAATGTCGTGAGCACAATAAAGTAACCACTATTGAGACGTAGAATACAGCAAGTGTCCCTATTTTGTCTGATTTAAATATCAGAGGGAACGTCTGGCGTGTTTGTGCGGTGACCAACCCTGCGGGGCGCGCCGTCTATTGCAATAAATTTACATTGAAAAGATTCTTGCTGGGAGCTCCCGAATGTAAGGATGTGATGTGGATCATGATGTTTGAATTTCAGTGTCGATAATTTAGAATTTGATGGCATAAAATCATTTGGTATGCTTCAAATATAGAGAAAATAAAACACTTATTGCAATAAGTAGATAACTGTAACGGGCAATGTTGTTAGAAAGAAAATCATGTATCAGTATTATGGCAACAACAAATTGTTATAACAATGCTTGATAAATTGATTAGTGAAGGCTGTTTACCGTATGAGGACAAATTATGTCGGTCATACGGTAGCGACAAATTAAGCCAGAATGTTTTATTTAAGTCTAACTTCAAATAAAATATTCAGCAAAGAAAATAGGCCGGCCTAATTTAGACTGTAAGTACCTACCTAACTTCTGAAATTTTATTCTACCCTCGCTATACAGTGTTGCATACTTTTGCCTCGATTAACATAAAACAATTTTCCCGCCTTTTAACTGTTTAAGAATATGAGTCTTTTGTTGGTATTAAAATTTTCGATATTAGATTTTTGAATACTGAGAGCCCTGTTATAGCCCGAGTGCGACTAAACATCTTGGGGTCGTTTAAGCTAAGTGGTTGGTGTTAGGCACTTAGGTAGGCACTGTCCGTAAAGCGCTCGAGTTTTTATGGTTTTGGAAAAAAACCTCTTTTTGTGAAGGTAAATGCTGAACACAAACAAGGCTGCTGTTTGTGTTTTAGTTTCGGTTAAAACCAAATACAAAACTTCACGTTTATAAATAACCCAATATCATATTTCTCGTGGTCATCTGCTCATTTTAATAGCCAAAAATTTTCTTGTAAAAACGACAATCTACATTTATTATGAGAAGGTTTATTGATAAAGAAATAATCATAACATTTCATGACTTTTATCGACATATCGACAACTTACGCACACCACTTCTTGTAACCGTCTTTTTGTTAATCCATGGATGATCAAATGGTTAAGGTTAAGTTCAGTGAATTATGGCGGAATTAGAGCCAGATTATAGCCGCGTACAGTGTACAGCAGTGTGCCTTTACATAAATACTTAGTTCATGCAGCAGTAGCAAGTTTCACGGTAATCCCCGTCTTGAAGCTTGATAGGTTTTGGAGTGAATTTCAGTGACGATGAAACTAAATGTGTTATTGAAACGACGCTTTAAATTGTTTGGAGTTACAACAAAATAGTAGTTAGATTTTAAAACAAATATTTTAATGTAACGTTTGAGATAAGTACACATTTACTATTATTTATTTATCCATTTATTTCAGGCATCAAGGGCCATATAAACACATACAATACAATGTTAATATAACTTAAAAATACTATAAATACATACAACATTATAATTTCCGATCCCCAAGATACAGGCAAGTGCCTAGTTTTGGGGTCACCACTGTCCAATCTTGTACAATATGATTATTAGAATGAATGTTCAAAGTACTCACGTATTTATGTATTTATGCCAATGGTTTTTTTTTTTTTTTTTTTTTTTTGTGGATGGGAAATCATCAAATGACTCCTCCCGCTCTGGGTGGAGCAGAAGGGAGTGTCAGACTCTTACTGACTAAAACCCACCCGTGTTCCTTCCTTAGCCCTTTACGTACCAGGGCAGCGGTAACCCTTTCGGACGATCCCGCTGATATGCCAATGGTTGATTTATTTTCGAGTTTCGAGAAACCCGAAAAAGTTAACCGTAAACCATTAATAATTCAGCATCATCACATCGCAGAGATTAATTAAACCATTAGATAAAATCGACTGAAGCATTTCTTAAATGAGCGCCTTTTCCTGAAAATGGAATTAATTTCCTTTGACCAAAAATACGCGATTACGCAGAAACGGATCAAAAATACCCGTGTCGTGTCTTTCGGAGATAATCAGTTGTTCCACAAAGGGAACCTTATTTTATCTGAGAATCGAAGCGGCAAAAATATCGTACAGCTAAAATATAACTTACACCCCCACTTAAGAGGAAAAAGGGAAATCTAAGAATTGGGTCCTTTTCGCATTAGAATGTTTTTCCCGAATATTGGATTACAAGACAAACGATATTTTAAGTCAATAGGAAGTGGTTATTCCGCGGCCCCGGTAGATAAGCCGGCATCTTTTCCTGTAAGTGTCGACGGAACCGAATAAGGGATTATATAAGGTAGCCCACTCTACCTGCTATTTATAATTTATTGCCAAATTAATCTTTCCTTTAAAGGTTAAAGAATAAGGAAGTGCAGATCGTATTCCAGATAATATAAGTAGAAAGCCTCGGAAATATTTCAACAGCCTGTAAACATCCTGTGCTAAAGATAGAGCTTTCCAATGAACGCGGTACTGGTAATGCGGGGTTTATACAGGTGACTATAGCCGCCAGATTTTCGCAGAACGGCGAGAATTGACAGTCTAAATGGCAATTCGGCTAGGTCACTCAAATCGCAAGTTCCAAAGTAGAAACCTACTCGGTTTCAACATTTGTCGCGTGGCGACAGGTCGCATGTGGCGGGTGACTACAATCGACCGTGAAAATGCTTAGTCGCAGGCGATCGCCCGCCGCATGACATTTTGATGCAAAATGAACTAGTAACCTGCAATTTTTATCGACCTGTGTAAATGGGGTGGCGATTCGGCTTGTGAGGCACTTTGGTAAGCGACCAGCCGCACGGCGAAAATCGACGTAGTGTAAATCCCCCATAACCACCACACGCTTGGTAGAGTGGTTTAAATCGGCATTTCTCATGCTTAATGGAATACTGACTTAACTCAAAAAAGACGATTTTTGGGAAATCACAAAAGGAGATGGAGGAATGCTATGAGGACTTAACCTACTTGTTGATGCATAAAAATAAAACTGATTTATATTAATCATGAATGCTTGTATTTTGAACGTCTATGATTAACTATTGATGAGTTCTGAGTAAAAAAAAAACGGAAATCACATCTGACCTATCTACTAATTGGTCAGTGTTCCATTAAGCATGCGATTTGTTATTAGCAGACCGGTCGACCGAACTTCCATCCCTTTGACGCAACTATTTCGACAAAAATAGCGATACCTACGAATCGGGTAAGGTGGTGAAGGCATTTATTGATTAATTAGTTTTTATGTTATTTAATAATATTTATTAATATAATTGGTTGTATAAGTAGTTCTTTTATATTTTAATTACTGTAGCACTATTTTATTTTGTTACCTATATAATAGCACCAATCATTAAATCGGACTTGGTTTCCGTACGTCCTTTTCGGGTAATCACTGAAAATCAGTGCTGTGGGTCTCCCATAGCACAGTATCATGCTGAGTGGAAGCCTTCTTGTCACAGTAATGACTTGCAACTGTCGACTGCTTCTGTTTTGTGGTCGTGATTATAGATCTAGTTTGTTTTTATTTGTCTTTCTTTTAGTTAAATTTGTTGTGATTTATGAAATACTTTTTGATGATTTTCTTGAAATTAATCTTTGTTAAGGCTGGTAATAATGGTCCCATTTCAACTTTGCGCTTAAAGGAAGACAAATAAAACGAACTAACAAAAAGTTTGACCTTATCAAAAATATTCTTTTCATGACTGTGTTTTATTCAAACCCGGATCCCAGGAAACATCAATGAACTTACGTGGCAGTGATCAAAAGCTGCTGGCTTAATAAAACTCGACTTTGACATGTTACTTTGTCCGTGAGAGTACCATGATAACAGGCAAAGTGACAAAGTGACAAAAAGTAAATCTAGCGTCCTAATACAATTTATAAATCAACGCAAGAAACAAAATTTAAACTAACAAGACAAATTGAAAAATAAATCATGCTGAATACTTTTTCAGAGTACAAGCGTTCCTTAAATTACGCTTTATAAATAAAGCGCTGTTTTTTCAGCGAATGTATCTGTGTCCCCGCTCCGTCGTTTATCATTTTTATACTGTTTTGTACTCAGTAGCGTAAAATATCGCGAAATGGTTTTTAAACAATTGCAGTTTGTAAAGGTTTTAATAGTTTAAAGGATTTTTAGGGCGAAAGAATGACTTTGGGGTGAAATCTGATTCTAATATTTTAATTTTTAAGCGCTTCATTTTAGGTTTCAGGAAATACAGTCTCTATCATAATTCACTAAACTATTTCATTGCTACAGGGGTGTGCTCTTTGGTAGTGTCAATGGGCTAAAAAAAGCACATACCTACCCTAATTTGCGAGGTTGCCCAAGGGGCATATTTTTCTTATTTATAATATAGCTGCCTGAAAGTAAATAGCCTGTCAAGTGGAAGTTCGGTGCAGCAGAACAACTCAGTGCTTTATATACCTACGTGTTTTATATATACCCACCTACTACGTAAAGTAGGTATCATATATATGATATCGACGTAATGAAATGAAATCGATATACAGGAAAAGTTACACAAAAATGTTTACGCTGGGTCTAAAATCATTATGCTGAATTCATGGTAACAGTTTGCGAACTGGTTCCACACTTATCCTGTATAAAAGAAATCATCTTGCAGTAATTATTTACTACGCTTTTGTAGAATTTCATATAATTATCTATCTAAGGCCCAAAGAGCATTGCTATTTCCCCATGGACAAACAATGTGCCCTAACGTTCTTCCCAAACCCATCATATCGAACAGAACTCCAACTGCAAGGCTGAAACCATTACAATTTCACAGCTTATTTTTAATCCCGAAATTAGTATGGAAATGGGCTCAGCCGAGAACAGAGCAAAATTAAAACTGTACAAATGTATGTAAATTCCAAACAAAGGAACGCAATATTCCGCAAACTTAGTTTTCCTGGGATTCACATTTTCATTCGCAGTTTGGTATATAAATATCAAATAACTGCAGCGCATGATTAGCTTACAAGATGTTGTTAGTGAAACTTCATGAATATGAGTTTTGATTACAGGGTTGTTATCGTAGCAAATGAATAGGAACTTCAACAAACTTGCTATTTGTGGATTCTAGAAATATATTTCGTAGGTTTGTAGGAATAAACTTATAATATTTATTACATTTTATACATTGAAGTTGCTTTTCGTGTCTGTCTGTGTTTGATGCGGGTTCCACTTGGGGAATTTATTCCGGAAGGTTTATGTGAAGGTTAATATCAGTTTAGTATAGAGCACAGACATCACAATGTTTATTCAAGTCATTAAAACCGTGCGAAGCAAGGACGAGTCATAATTAAATCTTTCTAGCAAATAATTAAGTGTTATAGGTACACACCACTGGTCCATAAGGAAACCCAGACTAACCTATTTCCTACCTTACTAATATTATAAACGCGAAAGTTTGTACGGATGGATGGATGGATGTTTGTTACTCTTTCACGCTAAAAGTACTGACCGAATTTTGATGAAATTTGGCAGACAGATAGAACCAGGATAAACACATAAGTAATATAGCCGCCGGTGAAACCGTGGGGTGCGAAAAAAATAAAAACTTTTTTACAAAAAGAAAACAACCGACCAACAAAAAAAACACTATAAAGTGAAAAATAACTTTAAAATCGGGAAATTTAACATTTTTTTTTCACTTTGTATTTTTTTTTGGGAGTCGGTTGTTTTCTTTTTGTAAAAAAGCTTTTATTTTTCACTTTTTTGTTGTACCTACCCCACACAAATTTTCCTGTAGCCACAACGGTTAAGGTACCTGCCCTTGCTGCTCCATGTCAAAAATCCACCCTGTATATAATCGTTAACTAAACTTAGTCCATCGGTATAGGCGTTAAATAGGAGAAATAAAGGTCTCGCGTAGGTGCCAAATCCCATGCCTTAGTTATGTGGTGAACCCTAACTCAAGCATCTTCTCATCAGATTGCATGGCAATATACATAGAGCTAATATAAAATCAGCCTACAATTGGTGAGAGGGAACGGGCTCTAATCCACCACACGGGCCCAGTGCGGGTAGGTAGATGTCACATGTGTTCGATTTTTTACTTCTAGGACATGCCGGTTTCCTCACGATGCTTTCCGTCACCGTTTTGAGAGCAGTGGTGATGGAATAATTTACACAAAGTATATACCACTGGGCCACCACTCACATAGAGTATAATAAACGTAAATAACTTTTTATATTTTTTCGCAAAAACAAAAAGAAAAATTTAAGCTAAAGGAAACCTCAAAGTGGAACGATTTGGGTTCGAACTCAAGGCTTCAAGATCAAGTTGGGTTATTGCCATTTCTCAAAACATTTCACAACCAGTTTTAAAGGTTAGCAAAATATTACATTATATTATATGAATAACATTACGAATACTTTACAATAACAGCTTGAAAAAGCAAAGGCTTCTAATGTTTTCTTATGACATTGAAGAAGGAGCTTATTTATTATATCTTCTCTTAAGGCTATGAAGTACGAAAGTTGGCAACGTCGCAAATTATAGCTATCAAATATTTCACTATTTTGAATAATTAACCAAGAACACATTTACTAATTGAGATTATGGAAAATCGGTCAGTGTTGTAAAAAAATATTGATTATTAGCTGCGCCCCGCCGTTTCACTCGCTTATCCCGTGGGCATATCGGCATAAAAAGTATCCTATGTCCTAATCCAGGTCATGGTTTACCCATGTGCCAAATTTCATCCAAATCCGTTACATGTAACGAACACACTTATAAAAATCAAAATCTTTATAATATTATATTACTTTAGATGAATCGCGAGTTAATCGATCACCTACTATCACCATTGTCTTCGACAGTTTCTTTACACTCACTGTGGAGTTATGCCTCGGGACCCTTTTGTACTATGCTTCCCAGCATCCTAACTGCGTAAAATACTATCAATTTGAATCTGAATCATTTTGAAGGTTATTGCTAAACCATTGCTTCATATGTTTGAAAAATTTGTCTGCTCAACAACGTAAGTAACGCAATGGATGTTGCTGAACTGTCAAAATGAAACTCATTGCTACTGTTGTGTGTCCCCCGCTGGGCCCGCCGATCCGCTTCACGCCCATACTTATTTTAACCAATTTCTGAGTTTCCTTATCATCATCATCATCATCATTTCAGCCTAAAGACGTCCACTGCTGGACATAGGCCTCACCAAGCACCTCCACTTCGACCGGTACCGTGCTTCTCGCATCCAACGGGTCCCTGCGGCTTTAACAAGGTCGTCGGGCCACCTTGTAGGAGGCCTTCCAGTTTTCTTATTATATTATATATTTTTATATTCGTGTAGTTAGTTAGTAAGCACATACACTGAGTTTAATTAATAATAATTTAAACTTTAATCAAAGTTGCAGATTTTAATGAATTGACGCCGCGATATAGACGGATCGAGTACGCCAATTCCCTGAAGGAACTGGTAATGAATACTTACATGATATTGTAATCACGAATACTCATTACTCCACAGGGAAATTATACGCGTAAATATACCTACTTGTAAAGTCGCGTACTTACTGCAGCGGATTGTCGTTCAAAGTAATAATTAAAAACCTTTTTAACTTGACGGATTCCTTGTATCAGGAGTATGAGATTGAGCTTTTATTATTATACATTTTCCCGCTTCCTTGGTCTGACTCGACAGGATATTTTTAACAGGATTTGGGCCAGAAAAATAGATTAAAGGGGTTTATTCATAAACGTTGTTTAAATTTGAGAGACGTTTAAACGTCATAAAATGTATAGTTATGCAGACGTTAATCATTACTTTACCACGTAAATAAATAAAGTCCCAATTATCATAGATAATTTTTTACCCTATCTTTTTTTTTTCTGGAATCTTAGTGGAGGTAAGTTAATTCCCGTTCAATTAAATATAATTATTATTACCACTGTAATCTAGAGATCGTAAGGAACAAATCAACATGCTTTTCATTAGTAGACGCCAAAAATTTTGGTGGGCCTAATCGCCAAACAAAAAAACTATCTCCTTGTCTTAACAAACATACATATTATTATGACTTATTTTCCTTCACTCTAACTTCTCACAGTAATAAAAATAAACACAAAAGCGTTGACATATTACTTACATACCACTTTTAAATGTAAACCATCCTGATCTCAAAGCATCTCAAAAATCTACCCTTGTAGTAATCCGTGCTAAAGTATTCCACGTCCCTGACTGATTGGGCCATTATTTTAAACGGAATGAAGATACACGAAGTTGCTCTTACATTGTTGCAAGTAAAAATGTATTTCGTTTTACTTACAAGTACATTTAGTGACACTAAAACGATATACATAGACATATTCCATATGAAAGAAAGAAGAAAAAAACGTTTATTTGCGATAAACATGACGCAGAGGAAGAACACAAACACAAAAAAAAAATAACAATTTGGAGGAAAATATGCGTCACATCCACGCAAAACGTACATAGCTCAGCCTAATGCTAAGACTCTATGCGAGACAGCCCCAGCGTTGGTTTTTAGCGACAGCCGGCGTTGACGTGATGACGTCAACCGGTGCAGTATACGATGCGATATAAATAAGTTATAAAGTAATTATGTAATACCCAGCTCTAAATGTTGGTACAAACATAAAAACAAAACAAATCCATTGACATGCTATCGTAGACGCATAGTGCGCGCGTATAGTGGTCGCGTTTTAGCATGACAATAGAGGTTATTGCCCGTTCCCTAATGTCTCTCCGTAGGAACCCAAACAATAAATGTTATGGTGTTTCGTTTTGGGAACATGTTGAAGATCAAAATTCACGATTGATTCAGGACGTTAGGGGCTTAATTGCAGTTTTATAAATAAAAAAAAAAACGTGTGCGATCGGGGGCCTCCGTCAGGAACGAAGTTCCTTACGTGCAGTCACGCACACACCCACACTAGTATATAATAGAAAGAGACACACAGAGAGAAAGCTTTTATTAATACAGAGCTATCTAGTATACATATGTTTTTAGAATCCTTCATAAAGTGGTCGCCATTGGCTTGGTGTCAGCACCATCGAAAACCATGGAAACGACACACATGATGAAAAAATTTAAAATTTTCGCAGCTACCGTCTTGGATTTTCATGTTGACCTCACTATCGGCTTTTAAGAAACTAAAAGAGGAAGAGAAAGTCACATGGAGGGGAGTGGGGCATACCAGTATACTTTTACAGCAAGCCGTGTTAAAGAACTTCGGTCTAAAAGTGCTAGAAAATGTAGGTAGGCCAATGACCGCTATTGTCATACTAAAACATGGCAACTATAGTCAATCAGACCCTCATTAGATAGTCTGCTTGATAGCTTTGCAGAGGAGAAACTATCTTTTAAACTGAAATTACTTCGGCAAGAACTCTCACTTCTACTATTCTCGAATATAGTTTAATGAAAATCTAAGTTATCGGAATCGAATTTATCAAACTTACTTACGGAGTGTGCCGATATAGACATAATACAATTTAAACTCATTCGACAGGTTTTTGCTCGTTCAAAGTATTTTTAATAGAATTCATCGCGAGTAAAATAATAGGTCTGTTTTCATAAAATATTTTTGAAACCACAACGCATAAATGGTATTTATTGAGTTATGTAAATAATTATGCATGAAAATGAATACCGAACAGTATTGAAAATATTTTGGAATATTCCCTGTTATAAGATAGTGGATAATATAGATGTATTTAATAGACTAAAATACTATCAACTCAGCTTACTTTAGTCCACTGCTGGACATGGCAATGACAAGCAATAAACAACAAATGACAATAAACAATGGCCTCCCCCAAGCTGCACTACACACACACCCTTGTTCTTTTTTGTTTTTTCTTTATTTTATTTCCTCTTCTGTCCTCCGCCTTCTGCATCCAGTAAAAATCAGACACAAAAAAAACATAATAATTAGAGGGGTAATTCTCATAATTTCAAGAACGTTCACAGTCTGATCTCAGTCTCAATCTGTCAAAAATACCTCTAATTTTCATTTGACAAGTTTTTGACATTGATTGTCACTGAGATGAGATTGCGACTAAATTTTGAATGTTTTTTAATTATGGGAATTAGTTTTTAGGTACATAAATTGAGACCCGATAAAAATTTGAAGTCGTAGCCTGATGCCTAAAACCTTAAGAAAAAACATCTAACCGTCCTTACTCTGGCGAGTCAATTTCTCGACACAGCATCACACACCTTCCTATCCCACCTAACTACGTTAAGTTTACGCTACCTCACGTTAGGCAGGTGAAAACTAATGTGTTGATAATGGGCGAAGAATTGAATCCTGAAGACATCACAGTATTCTTGGGCATAACTTTGGATGCTAAGCTTCAGTGGGGTCCACATATAGATAAATTGTCAAAAAAACTAAGTTCCGCAGCATACGCTGTTAGAAAATTCGTAATTTAACTGATATAGACACAGCCCGTTTAGTGTGCTTTAGTTATTTTCATAGTGTAATTTCGTACGGTATTCTATTGTGGGGAAATGCCGCCGATATTCAGACTATCTTATCTTTGTTTTGCAGAAACGAGCTGTTCGATCAATTTATAAATTAAGTCCGAGACACTCTCTCTGAGACAAATTTAAAGAGATTAATGTAATGACTTCTTTCTCAGTATATTTATTAAAAAAAATTATATGCCCATAAAAATATAAAATTGTTTAAAACTAGGAACAAACACAAATTTGTTTTACCTACAACAAGGCTCAAGAAAATAGGTGGCTCTTTCAGATGCCAATGTATACGCTTTTATAATAAACTTCCAAGCCACGTTCAAGATCTAAGCCTTAATAAATTCAAATCATTCATTAAACCTAAGTTGTGCCAGAAAGCCTTTTATACCGTTAAGGATTATATCGAAGACAAAAAAGCTTGGGATTGAGCTGCTTCCAGTTTTTATCGATTAAGTATTTTCTTTTTGCTTTTGTTGTTTTTTTTATATACATTGACATTAATGAATTTTATATATACCATGACATTTGCTTACTTTGTAATGTATTCTATTATTAGGGGTTAAAGTATGAAATTGCCGATTTGTACTGAAAAATTGAAATTAGTTTTTTTTTTTTAATTTAACATATTTATTTAATCAAAATAATTACCATTATTATCTATACATTGCTGCCATCTAATAGGAAGGTCATTTATGCCTTTGCGATAGAACTCTCGTGATCTAGATTCGACAAACTGTGTGAAAGTATTTTGTACTGCCTCCTGAGAAGAAAACTTTTAATCACGTAGAAAATTGTCCAAATCACGAAAAAAATGGTAGTCCGTCGGAGCAAGGTCTGGCGAATATGGAGGGTGACGAATGGTTTCTAATTGCAGTTCCTGTAGAGTTAAAACGGTTTCTCGTGCTGTATGAGGTCTCGCGTTATCATGGAACAATAATGGTGAAGATCGATTCATGAGTCGAAGCTGTTTCACTGCTAGTTTTGCTATCATTGTTCGGAGTTCGGCACAGTAGACATCTGCCGTTATTGCTTGACCAGATCGGAGAAAGCTATAGTGAATAACACCATGCTGAGACCACCAAATAGTTACCATTACCTTTTTATTGGTAAGCTTTGCTTTAGGACACTGTTGCGGCGTTTGACCTGGGGTCAGCCATTGCATTTTTCGCTTACGGCTATCGTAAAGAATCCACTTTTCATCACATGTCACAATTTGATCCAATATTCCTTCATTTCTGTATCGATTCAACAAGGCAACACAAGTTTCAACACGCGTTTCTTTCTGCAGATCAGTCAAATCATGAGGCACCCATTTCTCATATTTTTTTATTTTATTGATTTGACGCAAACGAGTAACGGTAAACTATGGCGCTAACTCCTGGATAGTTTGGCTCGGATCGGCTTCCACCATCTCTTTCAATTCATTGTTATTGACCTGTGTGGGCGGTCTTCCACGTGGTTCGTTCTTCAAATCAAAGTTTCCATCACGAAAGCGTTTAAACCAAAATCGCACGGTGCGTTCGTTAGCAGTCCCGTCTCCAAACGCAACATTGATATTGCGAGCTGTTTCTGCCGCGTTAGTTCCGCGTCGGAACTCGTATTCAAAAATAACTCGAATTTTCGAAGTATCTATCTTTCTTGTCTAAGCTGAATAAAAAAACAACTGTAAGTCGATAATCGAATGTTGCACATTTTTTAAAAGAAGAACTTCTTATGTACCATATGAAAAAAGTTTCACTCAAAAATCTCAAACCATGAAGGTTCTATGTCAATTCGAAGTACCTATTACAATAAAACGGCAATTTCATACTTTAACCCCTATTATTTTAATTATTGTGAATGTGAAGACTTGGTGGGTCATTCTATTTATTATTCTCTGTTCTGTTAGTTTTGTCATGGTCTGGCAGTTTGAGTAATTTATGTGGTCTACCCAAATGTCCTTTCTTTGGTATTGTTCGTCGAATCGTTGAGCTCCTTAAGTTTTGAGTTGAGCTGCACGATTTATGACAAATGCTTGCACTGAGTGGACAGGTCCTCTCAATCTGTGTGGAAAAGATAAAAAGAAAAAAGACCATCTCAGACATCGATCGACATGGTCTTTATATGATCTGACCAAGATTATGTCTGGACTTTAAAAGAGACTGTGACCTCTGAGTTTGTTTCAGCCTTTCTTCTCAGACTAGTCAGAAGGGAACGCCGATCATATCTAGTTTTTAAAATATGATTGACGTGTAAAAGTGTTTGTACAAACCTACTTACAAAATAAAATCATTTATCATTTACGCACCGTTTAATATCAATTCATCTGGATCTGGAGTCTCGCAGTACTCCAAATGAATGATTACACGGTATTAGCGACTCACATAGATAAATGTGCCCAATCGGATCGGGTTCCACCGGCCCCCAGCCAATTGTTACCTTCAATCTTCATACCCCAACGTCCCCAACTTTTGGGGACTGAGTTTTATGGGTGTTTTTTGTCTTTACGTTTAATGCCTTAAAGTCTCTCTTCGTTCAGAAGTTATGCGTCGTTTGTTATTGTTTCTACGTATTTACGGCGTTCAGCTTGCTTTATTGTAGTTTAGAGTTTGGTTCGATTTACCTGTTTTGAGAGTTATGCCACTAGATCACTACTTACCTCTTTATTCACAAACGTTGCTTAAAGTTAAGTAATGATAGCTAGATGAAGTGACTGTTTAACCATAAATTTTTGACGTTTCAACGTCACTGGACATTTTAATCATCCTACTAAAACATACATCATCATCCTAAACTTTCGTGCTTATAATATTATAAACACGAAAGTTTGTGAGATGGATGGATGTTTGTTACTCTATCACGCAAAAACTACTGAACGGATTTGGATGAAATTTGACACACATACAGTTTATAACCAGGATTAACACACAGAATTTTATCCCGATATTCCCACGGGATAGAAACTTATGCGGGTGAAACCGCGGGGCGTAGCTAATCGTTTATAAATAAACCCATTAGTGACTATAGCAGTAACATAAAGAGTTTTAGAAAATATACTTTTTACAAAAGATTACTAATAAAACCTGCAGGGAATAAGAATATTTTTGTTAAAAACGTTTATCATTGTAAAATAACCTCTCAAATTCTACTTATTGTAACCCTCTGATATTACGATACCATTTTTAAACTATCTATGCAAAATAACAATCCTTTTTTAGTCCTCCAAGCATTACTATTTCAAGTCTTATAAAAATTCTCTTTGAAAATTAGGTATCACCCGATACAATACAATTTTTCGTGGAAAAGAAATGGTGATCGACTTTTAACAAGTTTGGCTGCAAAAAATACTAATTTCTGTTATTTCTTAGAACAATGAAGTAAGAGGATCAAAGGATTATGTGAGACAGAACCATTTTTTTCGAGTAATTCCACTGAAACTGAAAACCGTAGAGGTTCTCTTTTATTTTTGTTCAATTGGTTGGAAATCGGTTTATTGAAGACGTTAAGACCTTTGTGTCACTTTCAGAGATGGTTAGTGTCCGTTTCTTGTCTTTTTGCTAAAGATTTGACTTTGCAATAATAATAATATTGCTTACAATGTGTGTATTTGTACCCATATACAAATGACGAAGGACTATTGACTGATTTTTCCAACGCCATATAACTTTATCAGAGGAATAATTTTGAATTTTTGACAGTTCTTCCAGGCCAAAACTTTCAGACGTCAATTTTATTCCACGTATAAAAAATATCGGTCGATTGAAAAACCAACCCTAAGTATTTGTATACTTAATATCTGGAGAATAATATGTTATCACTTCTTTATGTTTTTAACGTGTTGGAAACCGACAAATATTCTTAACCTCCACCAGGTTAAGAATATTTGTCGGTTTCCAACCAATGGCAATTCCCACGTACAGTCCATACTAAATACATATGAAATTTTATGTTGTTACGAACATAGCATTTTCGAAGCTTTAGGTTCATGTAATGTGTCGTATTTCAACGTTGCATTCGTTATTTCACGAAAAAATCGCAATTGAAAGTTGCCATGTGTTTACATATTGGTGCTCGTGACTGTACCTACAAGATAGGTACCGATATCCTGCCTATCTTTGACACAAACAGGGTAATTGCGTTACACACTAATAGTAGCAATGGCTTTCATTTTGACAGTTCCACAACATTCATTGCGTTATTTACGTTGTTTAGCAGATATTTTTTCGAACATATGAAGCAATGGATTAGTAATCCTTCAAAATGATTTAGATTGTGATTGATAGTGTGTTATGTAATAAGGTTGCAGGTGGAAAAGTTTCGTAAACCAATTTCATATTCATATACGTTTATTTGCATTCCACAAGGTATACAGATGTTCACAAAAGGCTTATAGCTAAGAGCCGTTGGAGACACTGTCAGGGCACAGCAAAATTATAGGTATAAATATTTATTAAAAATATAAATCGTAGAAACAAAAATCAAAATAAAATGCTACATGAAAATTAAAAAATTACGCTCACATAAAAAAGTTACAGCTACCTACTTACCCTTGTAATGGATTTATTTATGTTGTTTTTACTAATATAAATAAATCTATTATAAGGGTAAGTAGGTAGCTGTTTTCTTAAATTACTATTTTATCATTTAGATATTTACTTAGGTAATATATGGTGGTAATAACACAAACACTTATTTAATAGGAGTTCATATTTTAAGATTACAAATAAAAGAGATCAGTTTTCAAATCCCCACAGCTTCTCCTTTCTACCGATCCCACTTTTAGAAATCCTATTCATTCTCACCACCCAGATTCCATCTCACACCAGCTTCACAACAGCCACTAAAGCTTACAAATTCGCTAATAAATCTCACAATTAATATTGTGCATAAATCATATTTATTACAACCGATTCAAATTGGGTGAGAGCTCTAAAAAGCACAGGCTGTAATAATTGATACGAAAGCACTTAAATATCGAGTAGGAGTTAGTAACTGTTCGTATTAGTGAAACGGTTTAACTTGCCAAAGTCGTTAAGCTGGGCCGATTTTATGAAAGTGTACTTAGACCATTTTGTTTCGGTACGCAGGTCTGGCTTTAAATGTGTTTCCTTGGAGGCTTGGACTGAATTTGGCTAGCGTTTGCAGTCGTGAAAATATTAGGTCAGCTTTTTCTATTTAGTTAACTTACTTTTTTATTTCAATTAAATAAACATAACACGCATGTAATCCCCGAAGGGTCAGGCAGAGATCTGACACCTATAATACCCTCACATTTCGCATTAGTCCCATTATAGTTAGGTACGTATTAGTCCCATGTAATAGAGAGCGAAGTAACTACTAGAAGAACAGTAGCACTAGAAGCACTATTTATTTATTGGTTTATTTACAATCGTTACACTGTTCAACCAAATTAACACAAACAAACATACAAGCCAACTGCACAATGTTAAGCGATAGACACAGCATGGAAAAACAATAATATGAAAAAAAAAAAACGCAAAATTACAGTAGGTATAAGTACAAAAATGACGCATAATTTTTACACAATTTTATCACGAATTAGTTGTTGTTGTTGTTGTGTTAGGCGTTGAGTTGTGGTTGTTGTATTGTGTTGTTGTAGTTGTTTAGTTTCAAACAATTACACCATGGCAGGTCCTTTTAAATAAAATAAATAATAAATTTATTTCAGACCAAGTCCATAAACAACTCACATTACAATTTTATACACAAAACATACATACATTTACATGCATTTGGTAGAATCCAAATATTTTTACCTACACCTAGTATTAAGGCCCTATTTTTTAAATATTTAAGTAAATCAATTATTTCAATAAACAATTTCACAATTTCATACATACATAAAAACACATACCTACACAAAAAATACACTAAAACAACTTATTTTAAATATTGGAATGACGCACGATGAGCGGTCATCCATTGCCACATCATTGGACTGTCTATACTGTCGGCTACAAAAAAATAATAATAACAAAGATTAAAAAATAAAGACAGAGAGATATATTAGATTAAAATTAAAGATTATTTCTTAAATAAAAAGGTGTTTTTAGCTAAAATTGTTAATGTAGCTATCCTTTTTACCACAAGAGACAAAAGAGTTTATCCTGGGGATCAAAAGGTGATGGCTACATTTACCGTGTTTCTTCATGTGTAAAGACTGAGCAGGTCAGGTCGTCTGTCCCTGCTATTTTTATACGATTATGTAGGTTATTAAGACGTTTTTTAAGGACTAGGGACGGATCTCTTCGTAACATTTTAATTCGATTGTAAAAATAACTTGAATAATTAAAATTCTTTCTGAAGATTCAATATTGAAGAAATAAATTATAAAGTTATTTTGTAATTTTGTGTGGGACTGATTTTAACACCCACACAAAATTATTATGAGATTGTAAGTCAGTAAGGCCCTTTGTACACGGCACGGTTTCGGTACGGTTGGTATATAAACCGCGCCGTAGAAAAAACATGCCTGTCAAACAAGCTTCGACAGTGATCCATACAACACTGACGAACCGTGCCTATGGAAAGAAAAACGTGTGTGTACAAAGGGCCGAACGAAAGTACCTTTTTCATGTGACTGTGTGTAAACCTTGATCTAAGAAATATTTTGAAAATAGTTGATATTCCTTCTAACCTTGGACTCTTTGAACAGCTGCTTCTAACGGTGTGGAGTCGTTTAAATAGGAATTACTGTAGATTTAGCTTTCCTGGGACAAGACTATCAAAATAATTAATGTTTACTATCATCTGCCAACAAAGTTAGCTTGATGGGTTCTATAGAAGGCTCGGCCTGTAACAGTTATGCTATAATTTATTGTACCTACCAAACAACACACCTGTGTGCTACCATGGCATGACTCCTTCAGTACTTAAATACATTGGTACATCCTAAAGCAGAAAACTTAGCAAGTTTCGGGCCGATGCTGGTGCCAAGAACACTTACAACCGATTGGTGTCGATGATCGCTTAAAATACCTTCGTAAAAGTTGTCCTAACAGAATTAAACCACGTTAAGCAGCCCCATTACCTACAAGAGCTTTAATTTCTCGCTCTCCACAAACGTAAAACACCTCAGAGCACCGTTAGACTCGAACATCTTGCACTGTGACACCACCATTAACTTTAACGGCAGTTCTAAGTAGCCGAAATCGCGGCCTCAGCGTAATACCGCGGTCGTAACATTAGCAATGTTCCTGCTACATTGCGCGCCACACGCAATGAATCACTGTCTTTATGGCCGTCACAACCGGCAATGGTTCACGTAATTTACGTTTGATTAATTAAATGTACTCGCTTTATGACTTGTTTGCCAGATTAGATGATGTTTCATTAAGTTGATTTCTTGATGTTTTGGCTCGGCGGTGAAACAGATTTGTTTTGGGATGGTTTCATTAATGTTGTTTTGCTTTCCTGTAGGTATCATGTGTGGTGGATTAGCGAGTTCATCATTGTGGCCCCGGCGTTGAAAACTCTTAAGTGAATGTACATTATTCATCATTCTAAATAGGGTTGGCATGAATATTGTAGAATTAATGAATACGTCCTTTACGACAGATTTCTAGTCATCTTTTAGTATTTACTTCATAAGTAGGATTCCTTTCGCATTCACCTGATAGATCTAGACTATCTAGAGGGTCATTAAACCACACGTGAATTGTACATTGAAATAAATTGTAGCATTCGGTAAATGTTCAAAGTAGCTCAATTTCGCTTGATCTTCTAACCAAATAAACTAGCGGTATCGTACACACGGCTACATATCAAGCTATATTTTCCAGTACACGCTGACCTCTTATTGTACGGCAAGCCGACCCAATGCGAGGTCAGCGTCAACGTCCTTTAATCATTAAGTTCTCTACTAGTGCTGTGCATTTCTATAAGTGACAAATTCACAATACCTAAAATTGTATGTGATTTTTTTGTTTTTTAATAAATAAGTCGTTGAAGTGACAAAAAAAATGTTTAACTTTCCTTAGTACTGAAGGCCAATTCTCGTCATTTAAAATGTTCAAAATCATTAGATTTTGAACACGCAGTCTCATCTCGTCGACAAAAAAAATTCAAAAATTTGTAGGCATATCATGAAGTATTTTTGACAGATTAACACTGAGATCAGACTGTGAACGTTCTTTGAATTACGAGATTTACCCCTCTGATATATTATGTATATTTTAACCAAATGGAAACTGAATACTTACTGTGGAAACATGATGATCAATAAGTTGTTTTTCTTGGAATATCAGTTGCTGCAGGCTGACAATTTAATTGTAAGCAAATTAAAATTAAAATTCATTTATTGTTTGATAGAGGTGGAAAAGCAGGTCTTACCATAATAGTATATCGATCGCTGTAACATACACATTGGGTGTACAATATCTAGTAGTCATTCAAAATCCATTTTATCATTAATATCATTATTTATGTCAAAATACATTATTATCGATTAATATTACTCATTCCAAAATACATTATAACTAATTAATACTATCACTCATGTCAATATACATACATTAACATTATCATTCATTTTAAAATATATTATCATTAATTATAAATGTCAAAAATACACATAGACAAATTTTAATTTAATATTCACATGACTTTATATTAATGTGTTTATGCTATTACGAGAATCTTTATCATTTCAAAAAATCATTGATCGAGTAGTATGCTATACTTATTAAAAATTCTTTGAGTTTAGCTTTAAAAATATTCAGTTTTTCAATGCTTTTTATACTATTTGGTAGTTTGTTATAAATTTTTATCCCTATCCCAAATATACTCTTTTTAAATTTAACTGTCCGACATTTAATAACATTCAATTCATTTTTATGTCGTGCACTTCTTAATGTTTTATAATTGCTAATATCGCGTTGTATCATCACCGCAGCCTCATAAATATACATATATTGACGGGAGAGTTAAGATTTTCAAACTAGTAAACACTGCTCTACACGTATCAGTTTGTTTAAGTCCACATATACTTCTAATACATTTTTTTGTGCTTTAAACGCAGATTCCCTACTGGGAGAATTACGCAGAATTAATTAGCAGATTCGGATAAAAAAATACTGCAAATACCATTATCGCTGAATCCATATTTAGTAAGTAATCGATGTTGCTTCGCCAATCTGCACACTGGAAGACAAAAACGATTATTGGGATTGATAATTAAATACAAAGCATACATGTTTTTGTATTGATTGTATAGTTAGTTAGTCATTATATAAAATATATATAATATATAAACTTAGTTTTGAAACTTAGATCCTGAAATATTATGAAAATGATTGAAAGGGTTCATACGGAGAAACAACGCTCAAACATTCTTGCAATAATCTATTAATATCTTAAAAGCAGTAAATCACAGAATGATGAAGTAACAACTAGATAAATAACACAATAGCTACTATTAATCCCGGATAAACATGGGAAGCTATTCTGTAATTGCCCATTAAAATATTACACCACTTTGCCTCGCCGGTAATTAATATAAAGTTACACGTTGATCGGAAGCCATACACGGTTAAAACATGGAATAAGAAGTACATGGAGTCCTTAAAATATTCTTACCTGTTCTGTGACTTGGCATTAGCATAATCAGGCTATAATGTTCCCACTTCTGGGACACATGCCATCTCTCGGCGAGAGGGAGTGGGCCACAATCCACCACGCAGGCCCAGTGCGGTTTGGTAGATGTCACATGTCTTCGAATTTTTGGTTCTAAGACATGCCGGTTTCCTCTCGATGACTGTGACTTATGTAGTTATATAACAAGTTCAGATTGTAGCCTTAACATTTTGGTTTTCAGGATATTTTCAGTTTTCAAACACGTTATTATTTTATTGTTTACATTAAGCTCACGATCACAACCACTTCTTGAAATGAACCATTAAAAAAATACTTTACAAACATCGTGTCTTTGGACTAGTTTTATTACACATTACTTTACCACATCTTATTGCATGATCTGTTATTATTAAGGCCATATATTTGTATATAATCTGTCAATTATGCTCAGACTACATTTCTTCGGCAATGTTTCATTTATCATTAAGTCTCCATGTCCTACCTCCTCAATGATTTAAAAGGTAAATATGTTCTAACGCCTCGCCGGGCGTGTTTTATAGCTGCCATACGTCTCCGTCGTGTGAACGAACTTATAGGGTTGCCATTAAATATTACATTACGTTAAGTTGACCCTGCTGCAATATGGAGTGACATGAAAGGCGTCAGAATTTTACCATTAGTGCCTACAGTAATTAAATGTGAGTGATGGTTAAAGTTTCGAAAGTATAACTGAGTAAAAGTGTAACGTTTGGGTTTCTACACATTACCAGGAGGTCAAATCCCTTCCCACGACATCCGTAGTTTCGGCCGAAGTTACGCGTGTTTCCTGCTCCGTATTACTTAGGAACTTAAGATTAGTGTGAGGCCCGAACTAAGAATGAATGAGAACAGGATTTGACAGTTGTCTAAATCTTGATGTATTTTTGCCAAACCGAATAAAATTATTTATCCTGTTTTTACAGAATATTACTTGACAGTACAGCCGTCATAACTAACGCTTGCAACACATTTATGAAGAATTTTTAAATTATATTTCATCTAAAACAGCCTATCCCCTGAGTTGGTTTCGTCATGTGTTCTCAGGGGTAGTCAGATGGAAATGTCGACTCCGTCTGGCTTTTTTTTTTTTAATAAGTCTTGTAGATTGGTTACGATATCCTATTTGCAGAATAAATTATTTCATTTAATTTCGTTAGATAAATCTTATCAGATATCCAAAGATGAACGTAAACGAGGCCAAAGGCGTATGTGATGTCGTAGCAGGTGGAGTTCTGTAGTTTCTGCCTACCCTTGTGGGAAGGAGGCGTGAGTGTATGTATTTATGTATATCCAAAGATGTAGTCAGATTGCAGGAAATAATTCAATCGAAACTGCCCGACATTGTAACTAAGATGATAACGTTGCTAGTAGCCAGGTATCTGGTGCGATTATACCCCAGTGATGGTTTGTTCCGTGACAGTAATCCCTTGCTTGCTACTTATGACACCCGTGAGAATCAACTGTATGTTCTCCTTACTGAAACTAACTAGAACTGTTTGAAACTGTGTAAGACATACCACTTAGTAACTTGGAGATGTGATTTGGTTACGCTTTAAATACATAAATCGCTCTTGTGAACATAATACCTTGCTGGTTTGCCACACAAGATACTTTATTTCTGAAAACATGAGTAAAACCTTGCATATGACTCATTACATAATTCTTTTTGATACGCTAGATATAATTTATAATTTTCCTAATAGTATTAGTTCATATTTAACTAGTTTCTGTCCGCAGCTTCGCCCACGTGGATGTCGGTAATTATCCCACGGGAACGGGCTGCCGGGACAAAAAGTAGTCTATCTATGTCCTTTTCACAGGATGCCATCTATCCTCCTTGCCGAAATCCGTTCAGTGGTGTCGGCGTAAAAATGTAACATACAGACAGAGTTACTTTCGAATTTATATTATTACTAGCGGCCCGTCCCGGCTTCGCACGGGTGGTTAAGTTTTAGTAAGGATCCCTAATCTTTTCTAGCAATAAATATAGCCTATGTCACTCAGGGTGAATGTAGCTTTCCAATAGTGAAAGCATTTTTGAAATCGGCACAGTAGTTTTTGAGTTTATTCATTACAAACATACACATAAAAATACAAATCTTTCCTCTTTATAATATTAGTATAGATTAGTATGGATTTTTCCCAATAGTATTTTCAACTGTTGTTTACCCAAAAAAAATCTTGCATTATTGAAACTATTGAAATCGAAGTACTAGCCATTATAATATAAAGGGTCTCTCAATGTACAAGAATTCAAGAATCACCCACTGCCTAGATAAATTAAATTATTATTTTTAATTTTTTTATAGCCTATATTGTGCTCCACTGCTGGGCAAACACCTCCTCTTGTTTCTTCCAAACCTCCCTGTCTCGTTGGCCCTGCAAATGTTACCACATCGTCGCGCCACCTTCGCCGTGGTCTACCTCGACGGCGATGTCCTCCCTCAGGTGTCCAGTGAGTGATGATTTTTGCCCATCGCTCCGGGTGCATTCGTGAAACGTGTCCGACCCACTCCCACTTCAGCCTGGCTGTTTTATCACCAACATCCGCTACTTCAATTATGGAGCGCAGGGTGGTGTTTCTAACTCGATATGTACGCTTAACACCTATTATGCTGCGCTCCTTTGCCCGTTGGCAAATCTTGAGTTTGGACTTCTGTTGTTCAGTAAGTGACCAACTTTATGCACCGTAGGTTAGGACGGGCAGGATGCACATTTCGATGAGTTTAATTCTGAGTGATATATGTAGGAAGACTACCTTTCATGTGTTCTTTAAGGGTCCAGTAGGTCTTCCAAGCATTTTGGATTCTTCTTTCGACTTCCTTGTCTTGTCTGTTCTTGAAAGACACTATCTGGTCCAAGTATGTTTGTGTACTCATCGACATATTACATCCCATGTCCGTCTACCTCGACCCTACGTTTCGTGCTGTTGGTCATGACCTGTGTCTTGGATCTGTTCATTGAAAGTTCAAATTAATCTATTAAAACAAAACTTTCTTCACTTATCTAAAAGAATGAATCCAAGTTTACCTCCAACATGGACCCCAACAGAAAAATTAACCAACAAATCTCGATTAAGACCGCTGATAAGAAGTTAAATGAACCTTTTTTCTGTCAAAACGATATTAAAAAACTTTTTGCTATCAAGGTGGTTTGAATTCCAAAGAACGAGGAGCCATTATGGAAACTCTTCGGATCCATCAAAATAGCGAATGAGCAAGAATCAAATAAAAGAGGGGGTTAATGGGCAAAATTAAAAGTTATTAAAGAAAGTGTACTTGGGGTGAATTTGAGACTAGAATAATTGCCCTCTTGGGCTAAGAGAATTTAAGTAAAAGTGTAATCAATTGGTTTTTAGACGACTTCAAGTATCCCTTGAGATCTATTAATTTTATCGGTTTTGATAAAAGTAGTCTGAATGTTTGACCATAAGCTCCACTTAAAGAAAAGGAAAATGAGCAATTTATTTGATTTGAATGACGAGAATCAACATTGCACAGGCACTTTACAACGTGCGTATGGTCAGGGGACTCCCGGCAGGAACTGAGTTCCTTACGCGATACTCACACGCACACACACTCGTATAATGATGGAAGGAGAGAGAGGGAGAGAAAAAGTGTGAATTTAATATCTATACTATAGCTCTACGAGAAGCTCTCATAAAGTAGTCGCCATCTTGGATTTTCATTTTGACCTCACTATTGGCTTCAACGCCCTCGAAAACCATGAAAACTACGAGAAAAGATCGCTTGGAGCTTGGATAACGCTTTTTCGTTACGTGACTATTTCTACCAGTTAGCTTCTACGGCAAGCCGCTTTAAAGAACTTCGTTCCAAAAACCTGAGCAAAACGATTCACGAAAAAAAAAAATATAAAAAAAAAATTGCTACTTGCTCCCAAAAAAATATCGCTCCAATAGTTTTCTTGGTATTTTAAACAATACGTATTCAAGCATTTCAATTTCGAGAAAATTCAATATGCCCCAGTTCTATAGTCATGTGTAAAATTTAATATAAAACCACAGACCAAACAATTCCTGCTGACCTATTTTGTTCAAAAACTTATAACAATTATTTCGTCGGGGGCTAAAAATAACTCCGAACATAACTGAAAATGAAAAAAAAAATATGGTACATACATAATCGTTTATACAAATACTTACTATGAAGGTTTGTACATAACTGTGTTGTCTCATATCTGGTTGCCGACCACCCTCGGAATAATTACTTGTGGCTTTTGCATAATATCTGCGTGAGTCCCACTTTGTAAGGGCAACGCCATAAAGGACTTTGCGTTGGTGTGTTTTGTGTGTGTGTATTTATAGTTTTAATATGTATGTGTTTTCACTTAGCAAAGTTTGTGGGAGTGACGTGTAGTGCGTCGGTGTAATTTGTAGTGAAATATGGTGACAATGGTAAGGCAGCCCGGCTGTTATAACGAAAACGAGTGTTATATTACTGTGAATAAAAATACTTCTTGTTTAAGCAATAACCTGTTATGCCAAGAGCTTTATACAAACTGTGGTCTTCATTAACAAGGCACGATTAATACGTTTTCGGTTCAGAAGTCACACCATATCTGATTTAAATTAATATTATAGATTGACCTACATGAGATGCAGATTAGGTTTTCTGGACCTTACACTGTCTAATCTGCATTCGCGACTTATTTAAACAAATATGAGTTTATGTAAAAATAACTTTAATTCCTACACAATAAAGTTAATTTTACGCTACACCTCAAACATTTTTATAACTTTTTCAATAGTGCTAGTAAACTCTGAAATCAACTTAATTACCATTAAAATAAAGTTGATATTATAGTAGTATTATTATAGTATACTTATTCTTTTCTTTTCTCTTCTTTTTATTTAACTTGAAATAACATCAATTTGAAACATAAATTTGAATAGACATTATGTATGTCCTTAAAATAGACAAATGATTTCCGGTAATTTTATAACTTACCTTTTAAAAAGTTAACTGACCATAGGTATTATAAAATTTACCCCTTTTAACCAGTTGGTGTCCCATCAACACCAGTCCATTTTCAAAAACAATGCTACATTATAAATTTTTGCCATACATTGTCATTGTCCATCAGTCCCCAAAGAGCACCATAACAAACCAACATGGCCGGCATGATGGCCGCGGCCCTATGGCGGCGATGCCAAATTGAATATTATTTTTGTCCCCGTTTATACATTTATTTGCAGCTTAATTTTTTTATTTCACGAATTCTAATATGGTTATGCTTTTATTATGTTTTTATCCGGCCGGGTGTTTTGGTCAAGCGGCGGTGTGTATTGTTTGAGGGTGGGTAGTATAAAATTTTGCGTGAAATGTAAATGGACTTTTTATTTAAGAACCAATTAAAATTTTATTCATACGGGGAAGAGACATCCAAGCTAAATCGAAATGAATGTTGATATAGTTTTCGATTTAGAATCGACTCATAACTTTGATTTTCTATATACAAAACATTCTACTCCACACATACGGCCACATTGCCTTTTGAATGTGCAGGCGGCCAAATAGGTTCATGTTCAATGTACCAACGCAGTTTATTACGACAGATAAAGTTTGGGAAGGATTCGCTTTTGGGAACAAGCTGAGAGAATCGCGAGTTTAATCTAAAACTTACGTTAATCCAAATGTATTTATTACCCAAATGAAAATAAAAATTGAGCCGCAACAACCTCTAAAAACAAATAACCCATAAACCATTCATAATAACTTCATAATTTCCGAAATTTTCGCATCATTATTAGCACGCAACATTATAAGCCATTTGGCAAAACAATCATTTCATGTTCACAATAAAAATAAATTTGAATTAAGCCGGAGTGCCCGCCGAGTTTTGACTAAAAGTAATAACGGCTCGTTTCAATTTATGGCCTTTTATAATGTTTAAAGCTAGACTTTTGTTGTGCGTAATGTCTGCTTAACCGGCGTTACTTCGTTTTAATAACTTGGAACTGGCTACTGTGCGAAACGTTATTAAGTCTCTCAAAGTATCCGAAAGTGTGAGGCTTAAATTATGCTAATAAATTTTATTTGCTCTTCTATGTTCGCTGAAAGTGGCTAAAAGAAACTGTAATGGAAAAGTTAGTACGTAACATTACGTTCAACAACTTAATGGGTTCTTGTTGGTTGGAATTAATTTGGTGGAAATGCGGTGGGTTAGCGGCAGCTGGCAACAGCATAATAACTAGCAGTTAGCTCATTGCCGATCATTCTCTCTCTCCCTCTGTCTTACTGACTTTAATCTCACATGGCACATGGTACTGGGGTCAGCCATTGCCAATACATTAATAAAGTTCTACGTAAATACTGAAGCCTGGAAATTTAATACCTAATCGATAATATACGAGCACATATCCAGGTAATCCATCGGGTATCCATCGGTAATGATTCAAGTAGTAAAATGAATACACAGTGAAATAGTACTTGCATTTCATCCTGAAATATGCACGTGGGTAAATTCGAATATCAATCAACATTCAGGTAATAAAATACGATACCTATACCCTCTTCTGTTACAAAATATTTTTTTGCATTCATGGATTCGAGCATGCTTGAAAACAAAACCTTTTTTCGCTTTAGACGCCATATGGACCGCTCAGGGGTTACCGACCGAAGTGATAGATCAGGCTTTGTCCTGGATATGTGGCTTAACACTGAAAAGTTACGTGGTTAAAACTATTGCTGCGATTTAAAATTAACGTTGCATTCCTTGAAGTTACAGACTTATTACAAACTAGCGCCTGCGACTTCGCCCGCGTGGATGTGGGAAAATATTTCACCAGAACCTACTACATGGATTAAAAGTAACCTATGGGTTAATGTAGGTTATAACCTATCTGCGGGCCAAAATTCATCGAAATCCGTGCAGCCGTTTTTGCGCCAATCCAGAACATACATCCAGATAAATGGACAAAATTAAAAAAAACTATATTTTCGATATTATAGATTATATATACTAGTAAACACTCACACCTCGTAGCAATTACTTTTTCAAAAATATTCACGTGTACAGTTTTGAGTTTGTTACTATTTTATTATAAATATAGGTATCGAAGATAGGCACAGATACTGTGCTATTTCACATGAACATTACTAGTAAATAAAAGGAATTTTATCATGTTTCCCATGCCAAGAAATAATGAACATAAATTGGTTTGCTCTTCGCGGCACAAAAACTAAGACATAACCCACGAACAAGAAACTACAGAATACTATTTCATATTCTCATATTGGGTACAGTTTTTCATTCTGCCACGGCTATAATGAATAACGGGGTGTCACATCGTCATGTTTGATTCACCTTTTTCTGTGTCTGAGTACAACCGTTGAACCATTAAACCATTAAACTAGTAAGAGTGCTAAATTAATTATCTATGAGGGATGTCGTCTTTGCAGCGTTTATTTTTGTGATATTTTTTATTTAATCTTTATGCGCAAGTAAAAAAGATACCGTACATACAAAGGCGGACTTCATTCCTGAGGCAGTGTCTACCAGTCAACCTTAGGGTGATGCAGAGACAAAACCTGGCAGGTGCAACATACGGGATAAATATCTAGGAAATGACTATAAAATACAAGAATAAATACTAATACATAGGTACATACATATAAACAAAATGAACTGTCTGGAGAAATAATGATCAGTAGAGGAGAAAACGAATCCAGATAATCAGCGGTGAGATGTTACGGCCAACTTCTGACGGATATGTTAATGTGCCTTCACTTTAAAAGATAACCGACTTGTTGTCGTCCTGATGTTCAGAGGGAGCGCATTCCAAAGAAAGACCGCCTGGACAAAGAATGAAAGAATTAATGAAGCCAGAACGGTGAGAAGGACATCGCAGAAGATGATTGTTGGTGGAACGAAGATTTTTGGCCCATGCTAAAAATCTTCCATTAAGCTCTGCCCATGCAGAGCATTTTGAATTTGGTACGTCATGTAAGAAGGAGAAGTGAGTTTGTCGAGAATAGAGACGACAAAATTAATTATTTAATTATCCCTTGCCATTAGTCTGCGTATAAACCTTATCATGCGCGATCGTGTCCAAGAACAGCCCTATTCCGTTCAAAAAAATATATTGTCACACCGATTCGAGGAAGTTTTCAATAAAAAAATCTAATTACAGTCATAACCTGCATAAAAGACATTGGCAGTTTCAGTGGTTTAAGCTATGGTTAGCCACCCAGATTGCTGTAGGTATATCTTATGTAACCCCGCGTGATGTAGTTAATGTTTTTAATACATCTCCATTAAACTTTTAAGTAATATAATAGACATCGTAGCCCCCTATCTAGCTGTTACTTTTAAAAATGTGTTGATTTAGGAACTTCTCCTGACCTCATGAAGAGTAATAAAGTCATACCATTATTTAAATCAGGTAATAAGAATGACGTTGGCAGTTTCAGGCCTATTTTTATCTGCACACTTACACACTTACACTTACATGCATTTAGCAAAATATTTGAAAAGTTAATACTCAAGCAGTTGCTAATACATTTTAATCTGGCTTTACAAAAGGTCGTTCAACTACAGATGCGGGCGTTGGTCTGATATTTCACACATGGGAGAAATCGCAAAATGCTATTGGTCTAGCAGGAAGGCTCAGTTCGGCTGCCTACGCCGTCAGAAAAGTAAGACAATACACTGACGTTGATACAGCTCGTTTAGTCTATTTTAGTTATTTTCACAGCGTTATGTCCTACGGTATTCTGATGTGGGGCAAAGCCGCCGATATACAAAATATATTTGTCCTTCAAAAACGTGCTGTTCGAGCAATTTACCAGCTAGGTGCCAGAGTTTCTCTAAAATATTTTTTTAAAGATATTGGTATTCTCACGGTTGCATCACAATTCATCTTCGCCAACATCTTACATATTAGGCAAAATTTACACTTGTACACTAATAAAAACAGTGATATTCACGTTAGTGTTACCACAGTGTTAACACTAGAAACAAGGATAAACTACGTGCCCCCTTTCACCGGCATCATAAGATTCATAACTCATTTGTTGGGCTTGGTATAACCTTTTATAACAAGATACCCTCTTCTTTGCTAGACTTGCCTTTTAATGCGTTTAAAGCTCAAGTAAAATCCAACAAAAGTTCAAAAGCATACTATTCCATCAACGACTACTTACACGATAAGAATAGTTGGTCGCCCTAATTAACTCAAGACAATATTTATGTTCTTTCTCCAGAATTAGCTTACTGACAGGTTATTGTTATTAGTATTAACTTATTTATTTATTTTACTTCGATGGTCCTAGTGGTATCTGTGACTTCAAGTGACAGCTATGTGACCAAAACCCAGCAATGCATAAATATGTAAGCTGTCACGCCCTTTATGCCTGGAGGCTTTTATTTAGGTAGTAAGTTTTTATTTAGATTTACATTTTAATTTTAATTAATTATTTTTTAGCTTTGAGTACGAGTATAGTTTTATAATATTTGTTGGTATATTGGCGTGGCTAGCTGACATATGGCAAATAATTTAATTTTATGTTGTGTACCTTGTAATGTTAATTACTTAACACCTAGTATTGTTTACAATCAAGTATCAAGTATTTTCTAACTGAACAGACAGCTGTGCTGCTGGGGAGTTTGTTGCGCCACTTCTTCTTCCCAGCGATAGCACTAGGAAGTGGTGAAGGGCGGGCGTTTTTGGGGGACTGTCTTTTGTAATTTTGACGTTCGAAAAGTGCTGATTCTCAGCCTAATTTGAATAAATGACTTTTGATTTGATTTGATTTGACATAGGTATTTGTGGGTCAGCAAATGGGTATTAATGCGGATCGGTACCTTTTTTACACGAGCGCGCGTTTGGTAGACTGGTGGTCGTCCTTTATGGAATGTATGGGGATGGATTGTGAGCCAAACGGTGGCGATGACCCTTTGGTTTTATGAATTATTCAACTTGTTCTTGATTCACGTGAATCTTAAAACTGACCCGTTGGTCTTGTGCTCGCAAGTGCGCGGGTAGAGCGCGGGGTCCTGAGTTCAATTCCCAGATTGGGCAAAGTTTTATTGGGTTTTTCCATTAGGACTTCGTCCGGAATTTAGAAGTTGGCGGTGTGATACCCCTGTACCTGGGAAAGCACGTTAAGCCGTTGATCCTGCGCCTGACTTCTCTCCTGTCGTATCGGATTACCGTCCCATCGGGCTATGAGAGTGAGTAAAACACTTGTGCACTATAATATCCCGCGCCGTAGGGATTGGCCGCCATACGGTCGGAAGGACTATTAGGTATGTTAAAAAGGTGTTTTATGTATTTCATGTTGTTGTTAAGCATAATATCGCCAAATCTTATCCAAACTAGGCTTCGCTGGGATAGGGTAAGCAATTCTTGTGGGTAATAATGGAAAGTAAGAAAGAGAATTCGATAATTACAAGTAATCTCTCACAAACCTAATTCTTAGCTTTTACAAACTCATTCCATATCCAAATCACATCAATTCCTTTTCACTCCTGCCAACTCGTACTTGTTTAGCCATGTATTGTTACAATCTAACCCTAACTATGCCGACCGCGTCCGTCCCAAAGCTTAACCCGTGTAACTCCCGCTTCCCCTATCGTACCCGCGCGTGAAAAACGCTACGTGATTTATGTACCCAGCCGCGGCCATCTCGAGATAAATTATAGTAGGGCGCAGATGCATAGGTACACGTGAAAAAGTGAGTAATGTGCGAGAGTCTCGTGTAGACTCTTCACTAATAAATGGTCTATGAAGGGTGGATAAACTTTATCTATTCAAGGTTGTTGTTCAATGTCAAGCGTGGGGAAAAAGGACGCTACATGGAAGAAACGTAATGTTAGTTCCGGGGCTTTAACTACAAAAAAAAAGATAATTTTTTAGTAATCTATATTTTATTACACCGCTGTCAGCCCTCGGGAGTGCTGACTCTCGAGCTTTTTCTTCTTTTAAATATGAAATAGTGTTTAATAGTGTTTTAGTGTTTTTTGTGTTTCTTTTTGTGCGAAAAGTTTAAATAAATAAATAAATAAATAAATAAATACCTATTTACACTAGGTACTAAATTAAATGACTAACTAAATTCCTATACAAATAAATACAAAAACAAAGGATACTTAGACGTCGAAGTATTTGTCCTCATCGCTGTCATCCGGAAACGTACCCAGAAGACTGGCAGCATTGTCACCTTGAATGGCAATGCTAATTATTTGGCCAAAGAACGACCCAGCCCTCTGGTCACGTAAAGTGTCAACCAGCTGGCGAGAAACATAACATATGGATAGACGCCAATAAACCATCCAAATAAAGCCTTAATAATATATTCTACAAAGTATTCCTTAGTTTAAAAAGTAAATTAAAAGAACTTATCAACGCTTGGCTATACAATACTTAACTGTAGGACAACACTATCTTTGGAGTAGCTGTCTTTAATATTGTAAGGTAGTTAGTTTCCCTCTAAAGGACGTTCGTTTTTCCCCCATATAGTCAGTGGCTCTGTTTACGCTTGAGTATTTTTTTCAAGGTTGCTGACAAACATTTCGTTTAAGCCATTATCGGTGATGCAATAACCTGATAACGACGGAACTATGTAACTTTTATGTGTGGTGAAAACTATAAGTTAGATAGATATATAAGTTAGATATATATATAAGTTAGTTAGATATATAAGTTAGTTAGATATATAAGTTAGTTAGGTATATAAGTTGCTGGTCTATTCATACTATAAATTAAAGTCACTTTTCGTGTCTGTCTGTGTGACCGCGTTGTTCTTCTAAACTATGCAACGGATTTTGATACGATTTTCACGAATCTCTCTCATAATTTAGATGATTTATTCCGGAAGGTTTATGTGCATAACACAAATATTAATCTTACATATAGGTTATTAAGAGATCTCGGTGTTTTAGGGCGGATTGCTAGTTAAATAAATATGTAAATAATAACAAATAGAAAGAACTTCACCGTCACCTGCCTGGTGGCATATTCCCAACTATGTTGGGGTCGGCTTTTGGCCTAACCGGATCCAGCTGAATATCAGTATTTTAGATAGAGCGACTGGCTTTCTGACCTCCACAACCCAGTTACTGGGTAATAGGATACCCCTTAGTAAGACTGGTTGTTAGACTTTCTGGCTTCTGACCACCCGTAACGACTGTCATAGATCCAAGAATGACAGCCGGGATCAACGGCTTAAAGTGCTTTCCGAGTCACGGTGGGGTCTTGGTATGTACAGATGGTCACCCATCCACGGACCAACCGTGGCAAGCGTAGCTTAACCTCGATCGAACCGTGTGGCTGTTATTACTTAGCCACAAGCCCCTCATGAATACTGAACATACTTAAATAAGCATATTTTTTCAATATTTTTTCCAACTGAAGGCTGGTTATTAAAGACCCATCGACTCACAGACTGACGTTTCAAAAGAATGGTTTGACCGTACAATACCTTAATGCAAAGATCTCGAAAAGTACGTCCATGACAAACCTCTCTAGAGTTTTAAATCAGGAGAAGAATGGCGAATGAGGTTGCATGAATTTTCTTAAAAACTTTTAGCGGCAGCTGCATTTTATTACTCCAGAATGTTATAAAAGAATGTGCGATGGTATTTAAAAACATGTAGAGTAAGTAATATATTATTTTTGAGTCAGCGAGTTCACATCAAAAGATATATGCATATTTATTTGTACAAAGATCTTTTGACGCATGGCAAAATCGGAACTAACGGTCCCATTTTGAATTCAATTTTTTCAGTAAAATTTTCACAAATGTCCACCAGCATCGCCCTCTTGTCAAGGTCATTTAAGCGCAAAATTATCCTTGCGTCATTTTACTAGGATACTTAAAAACGATGGCTTCAAAGCTACGCATACGGCGTTCTAATGTATGAAACGAATATTTTTATGGCTTACAGCACGGTAACAGATTGCTTAGCAATTAAAATGGTTTTTAGTGCCATTTTAGAAGCAGTCAATATATATTATATCTATCTAGAAAATGATTCCGAATATATGTGTTGAATTAATTAATATGACACTGGTTCTTACATAAATAATGAAATCTCCATGATTTGTCAAGCTGTAGAACCGTGTGAAGCAGGCCCGGAGCGCTAGTATAATATGAAAATAGGTACCTCCTATCAGGTATGCTTAGTAAGCATAACCATCGTCCTTTACAAAGGAACCAGACATACAATATCCAGGTACACTTACGCAAACGTGTCATGCGCTCGTAAGCAAGCCCACAACACATTGCGCCTTGTTATGACCAGTTCCTGAGGACGCCATCTCGTGACGTCATTAATACGCAAATTGATACTGTTGTACATTTCCTAGATGTAATCACTTTGTCGTCTCTGGGGGCCATTTACACATCTACGAGTAGGTTCAAAGCCGAGATTGTTGCTGTTACCTCATATGTAACAGCAACAAGAGGTTTGTCTGCATCCTCGTCATACACTAAGTTTGGCTAAGATTCTTAATTAAATAATGAGGTAGGTACGGTATGATGGTTGAGCTCACGATGGCATGACAGGCTTACTAAAACTGTTTCTGTTACTTTTCTTTAGTCAAATAAATAAACAAAAATATTGTAAGGAAATAAAAACAAGAAACAAAACCTTTTTGCAAAAAAAAAAACAACCGACTGCCAAAAAACACACTACAAAGTGAAAAACAACTTTAATTTCGGAAGTTGGTGTCGTTGGGTTCGCATTTTCGTTGTTTGCTACCGACTTCCGAAATTTAAGTTATTTTTCACTTTGTAGTTTTTTTTTTGGATTTCGGTTTTTTTTTTTTTGCAACAAAGTAAGTATTTTTCACTTATAAGTTATAATTTTTACCAGTAATTTTGGTTTAAAAACCAAACTACTGAACCGTTTTTGATGTAATCTATGGGACCAATCTGGAAGTATATCTTTACAAATAAAAAAGAATTTTGAAAATCGTCTTATAAATAACGGAGTTGTGAGGTAACAAACATAAAAAAATACAGTCGAATTGAGAACCTCCTCCGGTACAGTCGAATTGAGAACCTCCTCCAAAATCCGGTTAAAAATATGTAGTTAGTTCTATAAACATCACAAATATCCTGTATTACCAAAGTTTATAGAATTCAAATATTAATTTAGACTACAGACTAGCTTTTGAAGACTAATTAGTTTGATATAGAAGTCGGGATCTAAAATTATTTACGTAGAGAAATATCTAATCCAAAAACTAATTGGTGGTTTATAAAGTTGGGTAAATAACTAAACCTACTACTGAACCTCGCTTTCATAGACACGAATAATTGCTGGTAATTATTATCGTCTTTAACCCATTAAATTAATGGGATTCGTAGAATATCATATTTTCTCCGTACTAAAATCTACTACTAAATTTGTGTCGTAAATGGTGGGTTAACATTTTTAGGGTTCCGTACCTAAAGGATGCTTACGGGACCCTATTACTAAGCCTTCGCTGTCCGTCCATCCATCCGTACGTCCAGCCGTCCGTCTGTCAGCGGGCTGAATCTCATGAACAGTAATAGATAGACAGTTGAAGTTCACAGAGTGTGTATTTCTATTGCCGCTATAACAACAAATAATAAACGTTAAAAATTAAAGGGGGTCATAAGAATCTATCAATCTGCCTAGTGCTTGGCCAACCATGTTGGGGTCGGCTTCAGTATAACCGGATATAGCTGAATACTAGTTTTCTACATAGAGCGCTTGTCTATCTGACCTCCACAGACTGTACAGTTACTGGGTACCACAATACCCCTTGGTAAGACTGGTTGTCCGACTTTTGGGCTTCTCTCTAACCGTAGCGACTGTCCAAGATTCGTCAAGATAGCCGGAACCAACAGCTTCACGTGCTGTCCGAAGCACTGAGGTATAATGGATTGACCCGTCCACGAACTGACCGCAGCAAGCATAGCTTGATTTTCGATCGACCCATGGGGTTATTATCATTTGCCTATGAAAATGAAATAACAAATCAATTTAATATTCCAAAACGTAAGCCAAGTTTTATGCTGACGGTACCTATAAATCCATATCGGAAATATTGTCAGCTTACGAAGCGTTTTGTGTAACAATACAATATGACTAACTAATAGTAAGCTCGCTTGTCATCGGCGGGGCGTCCCATAAATTACCCACGGATTTATTTATTGCAGCCCATTGGCAGAATTAATACTAGTCCTTAGCCTGTGGTGACATTGTTTATGTACGATGTACATAGTTGTATTTGTTGTAGAACATAATACTCTTTATTATCTACACCATAAATATTACAGATATAAATGAAGACATTTTACAAATAGTGACACAAAGGGCGGTCTTATCGCTGAAGCGATCTTTTAAAGACAACCTTTGGATGGATTTAGAGAGAAAGGAGAGACAATATTGCAGGTAGTCTGTGGTGTACCATTTACATATATGTATACAATAAATACACAAAACATATACTTCTCTATATGAATAAATATATTCAATAATAATCATGTAACAAGTGCAAAGAACATAATAAATGAAGTATTAAGTATTAAGGAGAGAGATAGTGTAAGTTTTATTAGGTATTTAGTTAAGTTCGTTTGTACTCTATGTAGGTAAATGGTTATTTATAGCATTTGTCTTGAGTATTCTGTAACTGTGTGTAAATTTAAATTTAAAAAACCAAATTTGTAATAGTACTCTCCACTAGAGAAACAGCTACCTTATGTCCATTAAAATATATAACCATATTCCAAAACTAATAAGAGAGCTACCATTTAATTTTTACAAAAAAGTCAAAAAAATTGGCTTCACCAAAATAATGTTTACACATTAAAAGATTTTTTTGATTATAAGAGTAAATAAGTAAATAATATATTTTTTTTAATAATAAGGTAGATTTATTTTGTTGTATAATAGAAATGTTCTTATTGTTGTGTTTTTATTTTATTTTATATTGTATATTAGATTACAAATGTCCATAGTATAAGTGTTTTGTATTGTTTAGTAGGGTATAAGTAGTACATACGTTAGGTTTTATACCCACGTGTACATTAGGTTCACATTGTAAATATTCGTATGCCGCTAGTAGCGGCGGATGTGTCGAACTTATCCATATGTACCAACCATCTTTGTACCTACCATATCCGACAAATAAATGTCTTTGTCTTTGTAAATAAGTCAATATTTTATGTTGCGGCCTTTATTATAAAATCTACCGAGATGGATTGTAATTGCAACAACAGATAGTGAACAATATTATCTGTTTACTATAGAAGCATATATCTACAAATATTATCTTATTATCATATATCTACAAATATTATAAAAAAAATAATAAAAATAATAATAATATTATAAATAAATAAATAAATTATCTTCTTTCTATCTTAGTTATCTAAAAGTGACCACTGTCTTAAGCTTAGGATATAATCGTGAGACCTTGACTCTACGGTCCTAAATTGTCAACACACAATATCATGGTATAAACTTCTCATTCCTTGTATCAGAAGAGGGCTTGGCCTTGTATCTTTAGAAGAATCTTCCTTAACAAGTATGACATTCACTTTCCTACTGACATAATAACACTTACAAGTTTGTGACCATGTCATAGTCACAAGTGTGAAGTCATTTTTATGTGAAAACTATGAAGTGGGGAAGTTTCGCGGCTCAGCAGTCGATGTGAGAAGTTTGTCCTGTTATGTTTAGTGGTGTTTGTAACAGCTGACGTTTAGAGGCTTATCACGTAACTATGCGCGCAAGACTTGAGAATTTGGGCAAAAACATTGCCAGAAAGAACGGTTTTGAAATCACTCTGATAAACGTCTTGTTTCTTTGTTTTTGTAAATTGGTACTGAGGTTAATAATATTTTGTTTTTTTTACTTCAAAATTCTACAGATCTTTAAGTTTATTTATGAATTTACTTTCCATATTATGTATTTATATGATTATTGTTTTGATCAAAAACAATATTCATAAAGAAGAAACATACACATCATACATATACACATCTACATTTTTATAATAATTTATATGGTGAACATAATAAACAGTATTCTGTTCTATTCTAAGAAAAAACATGAACACAGAACCAAGCCTCCCATAAACCTTACTTAAATGTACAAACATTGAGATCCAAATTATCTCAAGTTTGAAAACTTCCAGTTTCTAACTTTTAACTAGGTAGGTAGATGTTAAGTTCACTTTAATAACTTGAACCCGCCGGCTGCGAATATGATCACAGACTTTAATTAAAAAACAATTTGTTTCAGTTCTTTTGAAAAACTTTTGACTTCAAAACTTATAGCATAGAAGCTTATAGGTACAAACGCCGGCTACAAAAACAGACGCACGCACACATAGATGGTAGATAAACCTATCTATCTCTGGTTTTAACGTCCCAATAATATATATCAGTAGCGATCTGTATGATTATATTATACTGACAGTTATAATTTGTACTGGCTACCATCAGTAGTGATCTGTCAATAGGTTATTGGGTTCGGCCGTAAGTCCGTCAACGAAGATAGGACGGGCCCGTCCGAAAGTAGTTCGATACTTTGAAATGAACCCTTATGATTTCCCGATTATGTAACTTTTTCGGACGGATAAAAACACATCTGCAGTAAGGAAAACTGTCAAATCATGTTGTCATTCATTCTTAGTTTGGGCCCCAAACTAATCTTATGTACGTAGGTTATACAGAGTAGGGACCGACCATAACTTAAGCCGAAACTACGGATGTTATGCTTAGAGATTAGACCCCCTGTATCGGTCGAATGCTAGTCGCAACTGCGCTTGCACCGGCTGTACCTACCTGAAGCGCATCTATGTGTACATGCGATATCGCTCGTTGCATGGACTTAATCTTCTGTCCCTATCTATTCTGTGCCTCGAAACTACTTTAAAAGGTCTGATCAGAAACAAAACAATCAATATCTCAGCATTAATTAAAGTCGAATACACTTTGGCAGCTTAAATCTATTTCAAAGTGATTAAGAATAGTCCACAAAACTTTATCAATAAAATGATAATCGATGGTTGTGTTTGATAAATCGATGTACCTACCCTGGTTCGCCTAGGCGATTTTTTTAGCGCACTGGATATTCAACGCTATGCTTAGAGCTGGAAGTTCAAAATCCAACAGTGTGTTTTTTTGACACGTTGGAATGCGCTCTGTTGGATTCTCAAAGCTCAGCTTAATACCAAGAGTTGAAAATCCAGTCATCATAAACAAACTATATTGTTCTCACTACTGCTGGGACACAGGCCTCCTCTCGGTGAGAGGGAGTGAGCTTTAATCCATCACGCGGGTCCAGTGAGGGTTGGTGACCGTCTTCGAATTTTTGCTTCTAGGACATGCCGGCTTCCTCACAATGTTTTCCTTCACCGTTTGAGAGCAGTGGAGATAAAAAAAATTACACAAATTAAAGCGCCTGTGTGGGTTTGAACCTACGACCTACAACTCGTAAGTCACGAACGTTACGACTAAGCCACCACTGCTCCCCAGTACTAAGCCACCACTGCTCCCCAGTACTAAGCCACCACTGCTCCCCAGTACTAAGCCACCACTGCTCCCCAGTACTAAGCCACCACTGCTCCCCAGTACTAAACCACCACTGCTCCCCAGTACTAAGCCAAGTACTAAGCCACCACTGCTCCCCAGTACTAAGCCACCACTGCTCCCTAGTACTAAGCCACCACTGCTCCCCAGTACTAAGCCACCACTGCTCCCCAGTACGCCATAAAAACCGTCGCGTCAAAAGATCACCCATCGCGTGCCCGGGCTTAGTCGCATATTGTTCAGTTAATAGTTATTGTCATGGGATTTGGCGACCTGGCGTTATAAGCAGTTGATTAGTCGATGATTGGATACGTAATTGTTGTATGTTTCAGCTAATTAATTCGATAAGAATAGCGTATAGGTTCACTAATTGTTGTATGTTAACAATTAAAGCTGTTTCATATTAGGCTGTCGGTGTTATTATCCCCGGATTAGGCAGAGTATATTTGATAGTCCAATTTAAACCCTGTTACTGTTCAATCATAGGTTAACTAAGTGTAGAATTATCAAAGAATAGCTTAGCAGGTATGTATGTATCTGATGTATTGTGTTTTTTAGTCTGTGCTAAATATTTTTTTTTTCTTTCTTTCTTTCTAAAGAAAGCCAACTGTAGCACAGCTACTGCTGTGCTACGGTTGGCGTAGTTAATGAGAACAGCTCGTAGCAAGACAATATACGTGTCAATAAGAAATTAGTCCAATCGAACGGTCATTCTATAAACTGTCATGGCATTTCGCTTGACTATTCAGGTGTGAAACTCCAAAACCTCCTTTCTTAGTGATTAACTTCGGGCACAAATTACCGTGGTCTACTTGGAAAACCTCAAATAGACTTCGTACCCAAATAGACCGCATCATGTACAACCTCCACAAGTGGGACGGCTCAGACCTCCGGTGTGTATGCGGCGCCTCTCCACAGACAATGGCTCACCTCTCATCTTGCACCGCATGCCCTGTCACCTGTGTACTTGAGGACCTAGTTAGTGGCTGCGTTTAAAAATTATTGTATAATATTATTTTTGCTGTCGACACGCTAAGAAGATTAACTCTACAACTTCTAAGCATTATGTAACCTATCCATAAGACTGTGTGTCGTTAGTCAGTTAGAATGTCAATCATTCAATCACAAACTGTTATGCATTTCAAATAGTCTGAAAACACCACTAAATCAAAATCCTCAAACATGCATCACAAAGTATACATAAATCTACCACCACTGTTCATAGTCGGCACTACGATGCTAATCCCGCACCCGAAGCATGCGTGTCGGCATAATTACGTCATTTGACGTCGTGACGTAATGCATAGTGATGTGCCGACGATTGGACGTCGCAAGTGCAGTGCATGCGGGACGAGTGCCGACTGTGATCGATGTGGAGGTAGCTTTATGAAGGAGTACAAAATGTGCTATGAGAAGGATGGTATATCTTTATAGCACTGTATGGCCTAAACCTGCAGTTAAGTCACGCTTTTCTGTGACTTAAGTAGTCCATTTTTACGCAGAAAAGCGTGACTTAAGTGAGGGTTTAGGTCTCACGAATTATAAAATAGTATACGATACGTGTGACTTAATTAGTCTATTAATGCATGGCGTGAAATTAGCGCCCGAGCGTAGGTGCTAAGCACCGTTCATACTGGACTACTTAAGTCACACGTTTTGTAATGGACTATTTGTAGAAGGTACAGTTAAATTATGATTAAGATTCATAAAGATTGAAAAATATTCATGAAAGGCCTTTACTCTGGGGCAGGCGAAGGTGTCAGTCAGAGATATACATATTGAAACTACAACTGCCCCTGATCGGGGGGGCAGGATTCCCAGCAGGAAGCGCCTAAGTGCCTCTGATGCTGCAAATGTCCAGAGGAAGTATTGACCACTTACCGTCAGTTTAAATAAAAAAGCATAAAAAATCTTTCAAACTTACGTCTTCTAAACTTGATAGTTGCCAAACATCAAGGTGTAAATAAATTCAGTGCATTGCCAGCGTCACGTGTGCACCTGTTTCACAGTTTTCAAGTTGGCATACCATAGTGACCGGACATTCGGCTTGCGTGAATCATGGCCACAGAGTCTTCTCTAAGCGGAATACTAATCGGTTCACACCTCTAACGATTCCTCTCCAAAATTCCCACACGTACACCGCACTTTGTGGAACGGTTTTTGAGAAATTTAGAAGGGAAATGGTTTATATAAACGTACTTACACATTCACTTTAGGAGTGAAAAATTTATAGATTTTGTCCCAAAGGAAAGAACCCATCGTTTGGGACATGGATGGCATACAAATAAAAATATCCACCAATCTACTTATTTAAGGGCTGATTTTTCAATCGACAGATAATTTTTATTCGTGGAATAAAATTGACGGCTGCAGATTTTGTATGGAAGAACTGTCAAAAATTCAAAATTATTCCTCGGATAAAATTATCTGGCGTTGGAAAAATCAGCCCTAAGTGATAAAAATCTTAAATTCTTTAATTCACTGATAAAACAACACACGGGCTAAACCACTAGGTCTACAAGCATGACATTTTGCACTAGAGTGCTTCATCGTCTCGGCTATTAGGCAAGCTTATTAAAGTCAAAGTCAAATAATTTCTTTCAAATAGGCACATAAAAGGCACTTTTGAACGTCAAAAATAAAGTTGATTCTAGTCGCCCCTTCCAAAAGGTAGTTTTCGTATGGAGAAGAATGGGCAAGAAACTCCACTATTACTCTTTTAAAATATTTTACAATTTATTTTGCATACATTAATTATATAATTATACGTGAAGACGATGCACCTAAAAATAAAATAACTATATCACAATAGGTCAAAGAAATAAAATGGATTAATGAATCCATGACATATAAATCAACTATGTGATAGATATATGGTGCTCACATATTTACAAACATTCCAAAAGTAGTCGATTTTCATAAATAATAAGGAGTAATAAGTCTGGGTGTGACTTTAAGTAATAACAGAAAGTAAATCAATGTCAAAGAAAAAAAAAAAAAATACAGTTACATTAGCAACCGGTTTGGTTTTGTCTAGACTCTAGAGATTGTCCTATGGAGCAGGACCAGCATGTTTCCAAGCATTCTTATCATGGATATAATCCTCTAATTTGTAATATCCTTGCTTACAAAGTGTAATTTTAATATAAGTTTTAAATTTTCTTTCATTTAATTGCAATATTTCACAAGGTATTTTGTTGTAACATTTGACACAGTACCCCATAAAAGATGTATGTCCTTCAGATAATCTGAAAAAAGGTTGATCTAATTTATCTTTAATTCTAGTATTAAAATTATGAAAATATCAAAATCTTTTTAATAAAATAAGTGATAGACTTATTGATAAAACTTGATGATAAAATAAAAACTACCTGGCAAATAATAAATAATGAAACAGGTAGGAAAAAACAGCGAAAGAGTGAACTTAATTTAGAGACTGCACATGGCCCCATCAATTCAGATGTAGAAATAGCTCAGGAATTTGAAAACTTCTTTGCTAATATTCCCCTTAAAACTACTGAAGCTTTAAATTCTTCCCACACGCTTTCTGCTGCCTTACTTAAAAGGAATGTAAAGGCATGCCCTACGGAGATTAGGTTTCAGCATACAAACCCCCAGGCTGTTATAAGAGCTTTTAAAGATCTTAAAATTAAATCAACAGAAGATCTCTGGGGTATGTCTGTAAAAGTATATCTCTCATCGAAACCATTGCGCCCTATTTAGCTTTCATATTTAACACCAGTGTTGACCAAGGAGTCTTTCCGGATCTTATGAAACATAGTAAAGTAGTACCATTGTTCAAATCCGGTGATAGTAAAGATCCCAACAATTATAGACCTGTGTCAATTCTGCCAGTTCTCAGTAAGGTGTTTGAAAAGTTGATGCTCAATCAAATGTTACGTCACTTTAATAAAAATTACATCTTTCATGAACACCAGTACGGCTTCACCAAAGGGCGTTGTACCACTGACGCCGGTGTTACCCTAATGAAGAACATTTTTAACGCCTGGGAAGAAGCACAAGATGCTATTGGAATCTTTTGCGATCTCTCTAAGGCGTTCGATTGCGTAAACCATGAAACACTTCTGATGAAACTCGAGCACGATGGGATTAGGAAAACAGCACTTGACTTGTTAAGATCATACCTGAAAGATAGAAAGGTTAAAGTCCAAGTAAATGGCGTAAACTCATTGGGTTCTGAAATGACAATGGGCGTTCCTCAAGGTTCGATATTGGGTCCATTCCTCTTTTTAGTTTATATTAATGATTTACCCCAATTACTTCAAAATCAACCGAAGATGGTGTTATTTGCAGATGACACATCATTGATCTTTAAAATAGACCGACGGTCACAAAATCTTGACGACGTGAATAACTCTATTCTTCAGGTCCAAGATTGGTTTACGGTAAATAATTTAGTACTTAATGAAAAAAAAACAAAATGCATTAGATTTAAATTACCTAATGTTAGAAGTAGCGAATGTGACATCGTATTGAATGGCCAAAAATTAGAATTTGTTAATCAGACAGTTTTCCTAGGAATCACGCTAGACGAGAAATTACAATGGGGACCTCATATAACATCTATTGCGGGGCGGCTAAGCTCGGCCGCATATGCTGTTAGAAAGATAAGACAATTAACAGACGAAGAAACCGCGCGCTTGGTCTATTTTAGTTACTTCCACAGTATTATGTCATATGGCATTTTACCGTGGGGTCGGGCTGCTGACATTGAATCCATTTTTATTTTGTAAAAGAGAGCTGTCAGAGCCATTTACAATCTACGTCGCCGCGAATCTCTTAGGGAACTATTTAAAAGGGTTAATATTATGACGGTACCTTGCCAATTCAATTATGAAAATATTATGTATGTAAGAAAAAATCAACATCTTTTTAATAAAATAAGTGATAGACATAATTTTAATACTAGAAATAAAGATAAATTAGATCAACCTTTTTTCAGATTATCTAAAGTACATACATCTTTTATGGGGTACTGTGTTAAATGTTACAACAAAATACTTTGTGAAATATTGCAATTAAATGAAAGAAAATTTAAAACTTATATTAAAATTACACTTTGTAAGCAAGGATATTACAAATTAGAGGATTATATCCAAGATAAGAATGCTTGGAAACATGCTGGTCTTGCTCCATAGGACAATCTCTAGAGTCTAGACAAAATCAAACTGGTTGCTAATGTAATTGTATAATTTATTCTTTTTTTTTTTGACATTGATTTACATTCTGTAATTACTTGGGGTCACACCCGGACTTATTAAAGGCATTGCTGATCTCTTTAGAGAACCATTTCATGTGAAATCACCCCTGGGGTCGCCTTCACTGGGAGTGCTTAGTGTTGAGACATGTCATGGTCAAGTGGGTACAAGAATAAGCTCAAAAAGTATAGCATGTGCTGTTAAGTCAATGTCCAGAGGCAAGTCCCCTGGCTATGACGGTCTCAGTATTGAGCATCTTCAGCAGGCTGGACATCACCTACCGAGAGTGTTGGCAATGCTTTTTAACCTCTGCATCAGTCATGCCTTTTTGCCCTCTGACCTTGTTAGAACAGTAGTAGTGCCAGTTGTTAAAAATAAAACAGGGGACCTGTCGGATAAAAATAATTATAGGCCCATCTCATTAGCAACTGTCATTGCGAAAGTACTTGATGGTTTGCTTGACACACAGTTAAATCAATACCTACATCTGCACGATAACCAGTTTGGTTTTCAGCCAGGACTCTCCACAGAAAGTGCTATATTGTGTCTCAAGCATGCCGTCAGGTACTATACGGACAGGCATACTCCTGTGTACGCGTGCTTCCTCGACTTGTCCAGGGCTTTTGATCTGGTCTCTTATGACATTCTTTGGAAGAAGTTGAAGGAGATTAACTTTCCCAAAGAACTTATAAACTTATTTAAATGTTGGTATGGAGGCCAGATAAATAGTGTTAAGTGGGCCGGGTCGCTGTCGGAACCTTATGGGTTGGAGTGCGGGGTGAGGCAGGGGGGGTTGAGCTCCCCCGCACTTTTTAACCTATATATGAACGCTCTGATTGTTGCTCTCAGCAGTCATCATGTCGGCTGTCATATTGATGGAGTTTGCCTAAATAATCTTAGCTATGCGGACGACATGGTGCTGCTGAGCGCATCGGTTTGTGGCATGAGAACATTGTTACAGATTTGTGAGGCATATGCACGAGAACATGGTCTTAAATATAATGTGGCGAAAAGTCAGTTCATGGTTTTTGAGGCCGGCTCTAAATGTCCTATAGCAGTACCTCCCATCAAACTATACGGGGTTCCCTTGGTCAGGGTGGACCATTTCAAATACTTGGGGCATGTAGTAACATCCGGTCTCAGAGATGATGCGGATATCGAGAGGGAGCGGAGGGCCTTGGCTGTAAGAGGTAACATGATAGCTCGCAGGTTTGCGCGTTGTTCAGGGTCGGTCAAGCAGACCCTTTTCAGGGCTTATTGTACCTCTCTGTACACGTGCAGCCTGTGGGTAAATCACACTCAAAAAGCATACGAAGCCCTCCGCATCCAATATAATAACGCATTCAGAGCACTGATGGGGCTGCCGCGACATTGTAGTGCCTCGGGCATGTTCGCCGTCGCTAGCGTCGACTGCTTCTATGCAACGATGCGTAAGCGAAGCGCGTCCCTGGTGCGCAGAGTTCGCGGCAGCTCCAACAGCGTGCTAGTGATGATAGCCGGTAGGCTCGACTGTCCGTATATCAGACGGTGCAGTGACTTGCACGTCACCTACAGTCGTCGGCTGTCAATATGAAAATGTTTTGTGTGGTTATTGTTTTGTGTTGTACCTATTGTAATGTAATGTATAATGTATTTAGGATGTTCTAGTGTAAGATTTGTGCTATATTTAATTTCTGTGTATTAATGAGTCCTTGTTACTTGACAAATAAATGAATTATATTATTATATTACTCCTTATTTATTTATGAAAATCGTCTATGTTTAGAATGTTTGTGAATATGTGAGCACCATGTATCTATCACATAGTTGATCTATATGTCATGGTTACATTTATCCATTTTAATTCTTTTACCTATTGTGGTATAGTAATTTAATTTTTGGGTGCATCGTCTTCACATATAATTATATAAATAATGTATGCAATATATTGTAAAACATTTTAAAAGAGTAACGGTGGAGTTTCTTGTCCATTCTTCTCCATACGGAAACTACCTTTTGGAAGGGGCGACTAGAATCAATTTTTTTTTAATTTTATTTTTGACGTTCAAAAGTGCCTTTTATGTGCCTATTTGAAATAAATGATTTGACTTTGACTTTGACTTATTTTATTAAAAAGATTTTGATATTTTCGTACATACATAATATTTTCATAAATGAATTGGCAAGGTACCCTTTTAAATAGTTTCCTAAGAGATTCGGGGCGACGTAGATTGTAAATGGCTCTGACAACTCTCTTTTACAAAATAAAAATGGATTCAATGTCAGCATTAACTTCGGTAACAATAGAGAAAGTAATTGTCTCATGAGTGGGGCGTAATAACAAAATCAAAAACCAAAAGTCATTTATTCAAATTAAGCTGAGAATCAGCACTTTTCGAACGTCAAAATTACAAAACACTGTCCCCCAAAAACGCCCGCCCTTCACCACTTCCTAGTGCTATCGCTGGGAAGAAGAAGTAGCGCAACAAACTCTAAAGCAGCACAGCTATCTGTTCAGTTAAAAAATACTTGATACTTGATTGTATACAATACTAGATGTTAAGTAATGAACATTACAAGGCACAGAACATAAAATTAAATTATTTCCCATATGTCAGCTAGCCACACCAATATACCAACAATATAATAAAAACTATACATACTCAAACTAAAAAATAATAAATTAAAATTAAAATATATATAAAAGCTTACTACCTAAATAAAAGCCTCCAGGCAAAAAGGGCGTGACAGCTTACATATTTATGCATTGCTGGGTTCTGGTCACATAGCTGTCACTTGAAGTCACAGATGATAAACTAGGGCCATCGAAGTAAAATAAATAAATAAGTTAATACTAATAACAATAACCTGTCAGTAAGCTAATTCTGGAGAAAGAACATAAATATTGTCTTGAGTTAATTAGGGCGATCAACTATTCTTATCGTGTAAGTAGTCGTTGATGGAATAGTAAGCCTTAGAACAAAGGTTGGATTTTACTTAAGCTTTAAACGAATTAAAAGGCAAGTCTAGCAAAGGAGAGGGTATATTGTTATAAAAGGTTATTTATTTTACTATTTACCAAGCCCAACAAATGAGTTATGAACCTTATGAAGCCGGTGAAAGGGGGCACGTAGTTTGTCCTTATTTCTAGTGTTAACACTGTGAATATCACTGTTTTTAGTGTACAAGTGTAAAAAACAGCCGCTCGGCCATTGATCAGGTTAAGCTACGCTTGCTGCGATTGGTCCGTAAAGGGGTGACCATCTTTACATACCAAGACCGTGCCTCGGAAAGAACGTTAAGCCGTTGGTCCCGGCTGTCATTTGTGTGTTTGGCAGTCGTTATGGGTCGTCAGAAGCCCGAAAATCTGATAACCAGTTTCACCAAGGGGTATCATATTACCCAGTTACTGGGTTGTGGAGTTCAGATAGACAGTCGCTCGATGTAAAATGCTGGTATTCAGCTGCATCCGGTTAGACTGGAAGTCAACCCCAACATAGTTGGGAAAAGGCTAAGCAGTTGATGATAGTGACAGTTGAGTTCTTAACAAAAGTGAGCACTAAGGATGAATTATTGAAATACATCCCCTAAAGGGGTTTAATAGGGGGTGAAAGTTCATTTGGAAGTATGTCATTTTTGCCGATGGTAAATACCATCGGGCACAACTGGCTTATATTGCTATAAAAGACAAATTATTGAACAGCATAATTATTATGATCGTCTTACTTAAGGGTCCTGCACTCTCAACTGTTAATAAAGTTTCAACATTACTAGTTATTCTTACAATAACCGTTACGTACATACACTGAGTAATACAGCATTTCACAACAATATAATAAACATAAAAAAATATTTAAAACTGACTGAAAATAAAACAAACTCAATACTTAGAAACTGTACGAAACACGCACCTACTCTGTTTCATCATTAAAATAATAAAAATGCAAATTTTCCAATTGGTCCAATCCTTTTTTAATCAGCGTATAACAAAGGCATTGTATTCAACCAATTCACACTCACCTACTTATACCGGCTCCAAATCGTGCTTGCGTGACAATATCTAGCTTATATACCCACGAGAATAAATTACGCTTGTGACATCACGATAAGAGCATTTCTATTTGGTCGCATTATAGATTGCTCCGGTACAATCACGTACAGCGAATTTATTATGCGTATGTGAGCTCCCCAAGCCCTTATATATCAGCCAAATTAAGAGGTCCTGCAAAGGGTTTGTGTTTGACCGTCCATTTTGGGGACGGGGCTGTTTTTTATGTGATATCGCTGATATTGTGAAGTAGGTTTGTATGAAGTTACGTATTTTTATTACGCGACGTTTTTTGGGGTTTATTCTTGTTGCGTAGGCAGATTTTATCTACATATTATTAGTAATCTATTTGTGGTACAATAGATATCGTACCGGGAGTTACGTAAACAACTCTCAAGTAGATATGCTTGGAAAGTGAAGGTTGTTTATTGTTGTGTAAATAAAACCATGTTAGGGATTAATTTTGTCATAATTGATACGTGGTAATACAGTTTCACAATTCGGTTACAGAGCAGTTCCAAATTAGCATTCTTTTAAAATTTGCTAGAACATCTAACAAAGGTAAATGCTACGCGTCTACGGATGGCGCTACGACAGTCTACGAATAACGCTACGCGAGCCTACGAAAGCGCTACGAACCTACGACCAATGCTACGCATAAAACTTATAGTCGTTCCGTATGCCATATTAGAACGTTTAGCTTATATGAAAAGACAGTAATTCTCTAACATTTTTTACCAAAGGAATATAGTATATTACATCGATTTTCTCTACACAATATACTACGTGCCTGATTATAATGGGGTGCGCGCAATAAAACGAATCCTTTTGCCATTCCTTTAATAGTCTGAAAGTCTGGACCGTATATTACGACCAATAAAGGCATTAACAAGAGTTACGAGTGGGCACATTAGACGGGTTTCTGATAACCTAGCTAATTTGACCCGACGGGACTTGTAATGACCTGCAGTCGTTCAATAGAAACCTATGCTAATCTGTTTCATTTTATGTGTCAATTTATTGCTCTTAAGTGGGTTTATTGAGAATAGCTTTAAACTAGGTATATTTAAATTTATTCGCAAGCTGATCGACACTTCACGTAACCTGAGGGCTAGGTCCTTCTTTGGCATTGCCTTTCAACGTGGAATGCTGCCCGCATTCTGGGCACGTTTCCGGATGACAGTGATGCGGACGTATACTTCGACGCATAAATATACTTTTGTTTTTGTATTTATTTATACTCAAACTCAAAAACTCAAAGCATCTATTTCAAATAAAACAATTACAGGCAGTTTTGAATTGTCAAGGGGTCGGTCAGCCAGAAAGATGAAGCGAATTGCCCATTCCAAAGCTATTATAGTAGGTACCTATGGAGAAGAACGGGCAAAACACTACACGGAGACTCTTTTAAAACAATAAAATTGTTACAATATATAGTTGTTTAGTTAGTCTTTTAATTTAGTAGCCAGTGTAAATAGTTAGTTAAAAGATTATGAAAATAAATGATAAAGTATGTGTCTGTTGGTGAGGTTATTTTGTATTTCAACAATGATTTAGAGTTCTTACGGCAATATTTAATACAAAGCCTTTTTTTTTTTTTTTGAGGATGGGAAATCATCAAATGACCCCTCCCGCTCTGGGTGGAGCAGAAGGGAGTGTCAGACTCTTACTGACTAAAACCCACCCGTGTTCCTTCCTTAGCCCTTTATGTTCCAGGGCAGCGGTAACCCTTTCGGACGATCCCGCTATCCCGGAAGGCTTCGGCCCTCTCGGGCCCCGTCATCTACGCTGACATCTCTTTGAGGCGCACGTGGAATACATACGCGCCGTCCGGCACGGGCCTGGTCCTGATCGGACGGAGAGCTACCCATTGCTCTCCGCCCGCAGGCCCGCGCCTACGGTGGCCGGGAGCCGTCACGCGGCTCTCGACGCCCGGAGCGTCTCCCTCGGCGGCTGAGGCGTGAGGATCTCTCCCTTGCCCATCCCGCCACCTCCTTCGCTAGCATGACTGCTTCGCAGAAGGAGGTGACCGCCTCCCACTCCCTCTCGCCCCGGACCATGGCTTGCACCAGGGCCGGGCGCGAGAGGTTGCCGCCGCTGCCGATCGCCTCTACGAGGACACGGCGGTGCTCTGCCCAAGCGGGGCAGACCTCCACCGTATGCTCCACCGTGTCCTCTGGGCGATCCTCGCAGTGGTGACACCCGGGCGTCTCCTCCCGCCTGATGATGTGCAGGAACCTCCCGAAACATCCGTGTCCGGAGATGACCTGCGTCAGGCGGTAGGTGAGCGGCCTTATGAAGCCTTACGTAAGAAAATATTATCAAGAAAAACCTAGCCAGTAAAATTTAATAAATCCCAGGTTTTATTCTACTCGTATTACATGAAATAAAGTGGTCTATGACTTTATCATTCGGATAGTTTGATTTTGAGTTAAAAGCGAACTGACTGACGGATATTACAGAGAGATGTTGAATTTTGTTATAAACCTTTCAGGATAAAAAATTAAATATTTCAGAAGAACTCACATTTTACTTTGTATCTGTTATGTATGCGTCAATAAAAGGCAGAGATCTGGTAACGACTGCTTTATTAAAAACTAGAATCAACCCACATACATTTACTATCGAAGTACCGACATAACACTTCCCCCCTACATTTTAAATAGTCTAATTTAAATAAACAAACGAACGGCATGCTTAAATTTATACTTTAACGAATATACTAAAATTACAAATCAACCATGTGTAAATGAAACACCGTTAAATCCCCTTGTCATGGTTATTCATACAGTCACTAGTTTAAACATATGCACAAGATGCCAACATACTACAGTACATAAACCTCTATTTGCATCTATCTATATTTAAGATCAACATGTTTTACTCCTACGTTAGTAACTATGCAATGATGAGTGTGATGTATGAAAATACACAATATAATATCATTGCAACTTTTTTAATTTGTCAATGCAACGTATGGCAGCCTTCCTATGGGCACGATTCCTCAGTGTTGTTAGTGAATCGTCAGGTCTTTCAGATACAGTTCTGGAGGGAAGCGACTCCTGTGCCAGTTGCCATTTCTCTGCAATTTGATCGTCCTGATTCTGATCAGGACGCCTGACTCTGGTCGTCGCCATTGGCTCTGCATCAGCTTTGTCATACTCTTCCTCTTGTTACCTTTGACAATGAAAATCTAGAATTTGGTTGTATTAAGATTTAATCAATGTGTCTCTTGTGTACATGACCATCTTGTGATTTCACCGTATAAGAAACTGGACTTTCTCGACGTACCACCGTCCGTTCAGTCCACTTTGCCTGGTTTTTAGAATATTCCCTTAGTAGCACGGGATCTCGGGGCTAGGCCAACCGCAGAGTGGTTTCCCGTCGCTGCTCACTAACCTCCTGCTGCTGTCGCACCAAGTCTCGCGTATCTGGCCGCAGCAGGTCCAGTCGACCACGCAATCGTCGTCTGAACATAAGCATTGCGGGCTCGCGGCCAGTGGTACTATGCTCAGTCTTTCTACACGAGATAATAATTTCACTGAGTGCCGTATTAACATTTTCGTTATTGATTTGGGCCTTTTTAATGCCCTCTTAACCAGTTTCATAGCATTTTCAGCCGCCCCATTGCTCGATGGGTGATATGGTGCAACTAGGGTATGGCGTATACCGTTAATATCTAAATATTTTTCAATTCCGCCGATGAAAAAGGCGGTCCATTAGCGCTAACCATTCTTTTTGGTATGCCAAAACGCGCAAAATGTTTCGTGAACAATCTATTACCACCCCAGCGGACGATCCTGAAATGGTGTCAACCTCGATTGATTTAGTATGAGCATCGACAGTAACTAAATAATACTTATTAATAAATGGCCCTAAACAATCTAAATTCAATCGAGCCCATGGTTCATCCGGCCACTGCCAGGAGTGTAGAGGAGCCGGGGTGGGAGCTGAGCGCTGCGACCGGCATGCGACGCACTCGTGTACTGTTCGCTCGATATCAACGTCCAAAGTTTCCCACCAGACATAATTCAACGCTATTTGCTTCATTTTTAAGATGCCTGGGTGGCCGTCGTGAACTTCTTTCAAAATTGACATTCGTAATGATTTCGGAATTATTACCGGTAACCCGAAATCAGGTCACCTTGATCTACACAAATACTTTCGTTACGATTAAAATACGCTTTTTCAGTTTCAATCTTACTAGTTTTTGGCCACCCGAACATTACGTAACCATATATTTTATTCAATAACGAATCTTTTGCCGTCTCAATTTTAATATCTTTAAAACTAAGTGGAAAACTTTCGTGCACAAGTTTAAGGTAACTACAATCGCTGTCCTTACATTTGATTCGGCTTCTAGTAGAATTCAAAGGAAGACGAGGAAGCGTATCGGCATGATAATTTTGTACTGATTTAATAAACTCGATTTTATAATTATAAGCAGACAACTGAACAGCATTACGCTGTAGTCTACTTGCGGCTGTTACGGGTATTCCTTTATTAGTCCCAAAGATGTAACTCAAAGGACGATGATCACTACGCAAAATAAACTGTCGCCCGTATAGCTACTGGTGGCGCTTGCGCACACCGTACATAATCGCGAGTGCCTCCTTGTCCAGCTGCGAGTAATTTTGCTCGACGGCGTTAAGTGTACGCGATACGCAGCACACGAGTCGCTCACTGCGGCCTGCGTAATGCTGTACGAGCACGGCGCCCAGTCCACATGCGCACTGATAACACCAACGGCTAAGCAGGATCGTAATCTGCCAACACTGGTGCGCTGCTTAATACTTTTTTCATTCGGCAAAAAGCACCTCACATTCCATTGAACTTTACATTTTTTGTAATTAGTTGTACGAGTACAGTGGTCTCATTATGTCACTTATATTCGAACAAAATTTATAGTAAAAATTAACTAGGCCCATAAAACTCTTTAATTGAGTTACAGTTGTTGGAAATGGGGCTGCCTTAATGGCTTCAATTTTGTTAGAATCCGTGTGCAAGCCATCCTTATCAATTTTGTAACCTAAATACGTCACACAATCCTTAAAAAATTAGCATGTACTAAAATTTATTCTTAATCCATTTTCTTTTAACCAATCTAACACTGCCTTCAAATTTGCTAAATGGGTAGTTTCCTGTAACACATATTATGTCATCTGCAAATACAGCCGTTGAAGGCAAGCCACTCCATGTTTCCTCCATTATCTTCTGAAAGTTTTCAGGAATACATTTTATTCCAAAAGGTACTCTTTTGTATATGAACGTTCCGACATGAGTGATAATTGCTGTCAGCGGCCGCGATTTTTTATCTAATAAACATTGTTGGAATGCGTTTGATAAATCAAGTTTTGTATACTGTTCGCCGCCCCCCAAGGTCGCAAAAAGTTCTTCAATCCGCGGTAATGGATAATGAAAATCTTTTAGAATCGGATTAATTGTTATTTTATAATCTCCACATATTCTGATTGAGTCATTCGACTTAATCACCGGTACAATAGGCGTTCCATATTCTGACATTTCGACCTTGTTGCAGTTGCAACAACTCCTTCTTGTTCTAACCGTTTGAGTTCGCTTTCGAGTCGCGGGCGCAGTGCCAGTGGCAGCGGCCGCGCCTTTACAAACACGGGGTTTTCATCCTTGAGGTGCAGCGATACATGTGACTTAATTGCTAACCCTTCTGCAAACACTTCAGGGAATTCCTCTCTCAAAGCTTTTGCTACCGAGTCCGCGTCGCTAATATTGTGACATTCAACAATTCCAATTTTCAATTGCTTAATCCACGTACGGCCCATTAAAGGTGGACCACCGTTTCCAATAATAAATAGCTTAAGCATCGCAGACTTGCAACCACAGACAACCATTACCACAATATAGACAAGGGTCTCGATATCGTTGGCTGTATAAGATCTCAAACATAACAACTTTGTTTGAATTGGTACATGATTAAAGTGTTTACCATAAAAACGCTTCGAAATTGCCGTGTCAATTTCAAATTTACACGGCACCTTTTCTACTACCAAATTCGCATAGTACGGTCCGTCACCGTCATTACTTGTAACTAAGTTACAAAAAATTACAGTCATCATCTGAGTCCGAATTATTTAAAAAGTACTGACCTTTGTTCTCCTTTGCACTCTTAAGTTCACTTTTACACATGCCGTGCTCGCATGCCGCTCAGCTGCCCCGAGCGCCGTGGCCAACTCCACAGCCCTTTTGTAGTTTATACTCTTTTCGGCAAACAATCTTGACCGTATCTCTTCGAAAACCTGCAACTTCGGTAGTTCTCTGGAAGAAAACCTTCGCGATCAGTTGGTGTCGGGTTTATACAGATAAACCCGACACAAACTGATCGGACGGTTTAAGTGTAGGACTACCGAAGTTGCAGGTTTTAGACCATGTAGGTAAACACGAATACTTTGTCCCTGCTGTTGGGTCCGCTGCCGAAAAAAGTGTCGCTCCGCTATTTCAGATCTCTCCGGCTCCAAATGATTTTTTACGAGTGTAACTAATTCTTCGAACTTCTTTGTCTCCGGTTACACGGATGAACAGATCACAAATAAGATTATAGCACTCGGAACCCACTAATGTCAGAAGCGTAGCTACTTTTAGCTTGCCATCGATACTATTTAACAATATAAATTGTTTTACGCCCTTTGTTTTTGCCTTCGATATTAAAAGGTTCTATCTTTCCAATCGGCATTATGGCAAACAGAATTCCACGTAAGTACCGAACTTTCTAGAGCGGCTGCGCCAATGTTATGTATGCGTTAATAAAAGGCAGAGATCTGGTAACGACTGCTTTATTAAAAACTAGAATCAACCCACATACATTTATTATCGAAGTACCGACATAACAGTATCACTACTTGAAACTATCGCAGCACCATTAGGGAACAAGACCCCGTTGTATCCCATTGCAAAGGTCAGTCCGTGGACGACATGATCAATTACATACCGAGGCTCCTTCGTGGCTCGGAAAGCACGGTAAGCCCCCGCTTGGTCCCCACTGTCATATATAGATCTTTGACAATCGTTACGGGCAGTCAAGATCCGAAAGTATTCTGTCAGTTAGTTACTGGGTTATGGTGGTTAGATTGGCAGTCGTCTCATGTAATATACATAAATAGTCAGCTGTATCCAGTTAGACTGAAACCCGACTCCAACATAGTTGGGAAAAGGTTGCGCAGATGAGGATACCGTTGTAACAAAACAATAACCAACCAGACTATTTACTGAACCATAACTCTGTCATTGTCAACTAGTACCACAAATCAAGTTGTGAAGTTCCATCTCGATTGCCAGTACATAAACTACATAAACTCATATGAGATGAAACTTGTAGTGCATGTGTTGTGTTTGTTTCAAACGTTTTCAAGTTATCAAACTTGTTCAAACAATTCTAGGAATAATACAACGTATTTTGTAGCAGGAGATATGTGCAGGATAACTTTAAGCGAAGTGTTTCTGCCACTGAGTGGACGAGGCTTTAGAAGGTATGTTACTTTGTATAGCTTATATTATTAAGTCCAGGAGTTAAGTGAGTTCAAAATGGTCTTTTGAGGAAAGAGTCTGTATTAAAAACAAATTGCTCAAAACACGCTGGAATATGTATGTAGATCACTACGAGGACCGGTTTTGAAGGATTATGTAAAATTATGATGCTCGAGAGTAAATGCCGCAGTGCGATGTTAGCAACCCAACATCCGAGGGGAAATACTCGTAACTTTAAGAACGTTCACAGTCTGATCTCAATCTCAATCTGTCAAAAAAAAACTCTAATTTCCCTATATTTTGACAAGTTTTTGACATTTGTTTGTCGCTGAGATGAGACTGCGACTAGATTTTGATCGTTTTAAATTACGGGAATTGGCCTTCAGATATCATCGCTTATCATACATTACGTCACTGGACGTCACAGACGGGTCCTAAATATACAAATGACATACATTAACAATGCACACCACATTTCCCTGCAGTCAGCCGTATGTTCGGAAGTTATTGAACTCCCAGAACTTCGGTACAAATGTTCGGTTCGTACTCTATAAATCGTTCAAGTCCGATGTTTTCTGTCGAATCGGAGCACGTCCAACGGAACTTCTGCCTCTAAACTTTTTATCTCGAAGCAAAACGTATTTTCCATTAGCCCCAAATTCGAGCTTCCCGCTTCTTTCTTAATTTGTCACAAACTTTTTCTCCGAGATAAAACTCGTCCGTTAATGACACTTGTTTTTCTGATATTTTCATTACCCAACGTCCTTTTAGCTTGTTACCCCTTGTTATTCTCATTTACTTTCATAAAGTACTCAAAACAAAGTTTTGAAGAGAAATATAGGGCTTGTTGGAGGAAAATATTCCAATAAGTATTATTATTTTTGTGTTGGACTCATAACAGATAGTAAGGGCGCCTATTCCGGTAAGTTATGATCGTTAGGTATTCGAACCGAAGTTGCTCTTATTATTTTAGAACAATAGCGTAAAGAGTCTTTTTTTCTTTATTGTATTATTTAGATTTATCCACGATAAAGGCACGTTACGCCTATCTGTCCGAATAAGTAAGATAGATTTATTCTCCATTTTAGTTTTCTGTATTACAAGGATTTCTTTAGGGATAAGTTTTACCAGGGGTTTTTCATCTTTTGTTAAAGTAAAGCCAACGAGTAAAGAAGTTTTTGTACTGTTTTGTTATGTCAAGTCATATGTTTTTGTCCGTCACGCCAGATTAGCATTTTCTTTTTTTACATTATGTGGGTATGCCTTTTACTTTTTTCAAGTCGGTAACTCATGAATGTTTGAACGTAGGATGGTACTACTAAAATAATAGTTGGAAGACGACCTTAATATCTCACCGAAATACGAACTAATATAAGTTTATGGTAAAGGTAGTTCCGCCCAGCTCCTTCACGAAACCGTTATCAATCACGCACCATAGCCTGCAATAGCTACAAAATACTTGAAATCCTCAATCCAGCAACCAATCAATTCCAAATACCTCGCAAATTTGGCCCAAAGCACGCCGCAAGTCGGTTCCAGTCGTCGGCTTACCGAATAAAGCCGAAATAAGCTGAACGCGCGTGCGAAGCTTCATTCGACTCGACTTCGATCGTAAATTCGACATTGACATTTATCAGAATAGCACCCAAGGCCACCTGCGACCGTAGTTCACATTACTTCGCTTCTCGCTATCGGGAAATCGATTTGATATTTTTTCTGGTTCTCGTAAAAAAGATATAGGATTGTAATCCTTAAACCTTTGTGTTATTGGTCGCAGTCCGCGCACTTATTTTTTGTAATACTCGTATTTTACAGGTTATTTATGTCTAGGATATTCTTTTATTTCAATGGTTGATGCTAATGGAAATGTATTAGAAAATGTAAAAAGTCTCCGATTTATGTATTAAATAGGTTCTAGATGTTCATTTTCATCTAAGGAACTTCATGCCTCATTCTTTCACCTATAAGCAAACAAGCAATGTTAAAGTTTTTGTTGAAATTAAAACAATTTTTTTATGACAGTGTCTTTATAAATCAAAGTTTAAAGCCAAATTGACATAGCAAATTTAGGTACATAATTGCGGATAAAAATAATCATAAATAGCTATTCTATTTTCCTCTATGGCAATGGTGCCAAAGTCGACAATTCTATCAGTGCCTGATATGTTAAGAGAAAAAGTGCGAAGAAGAATGCATTATTATCATCCTTATCTTATAAACACATAAAACATAACACCACGCCTGTATTCCCAGAAGGGTTAGGCAGTGGTGTACCATAATATTACACCCACATTTCTCCAGCTAAGTTTAAGTCCCATGTAACAGGGGGCTAGCCTACTGCCATGAACCGGTCAAGAATCCAAGCTCAGGGCCTTATTTAGTATGAACTAAAGATTTCAAGGAATCCTTCAAGACTGCTTTGGTGTTTTTCTTCAAAAAAATATGAAATACGTAACACACAACTCCGTTTTGCGCAGTCGGATTCCGGGTCTATCGATTTCATATCCGCGGATGCCGTAAAAAGATAGAAGGCCCAATGGCTCTGCGATGTTTTATCAGTTTTCAATTCGGGATAAGCACTTTTAGATAGCGTGATGGTTTACGGATATCTTTATTTATTTATTTAAACATTTCGCATACAAAAAAGGTACAAACTTACGCATTCTCTATCAGTCAACCCAGGGTGGTAAAGAGATTAGGGTGCATTAAAAACAAGAAGGATTTGCTTGGATTTGATTGAAGGTGATTTGATATCTTTGTTGTGTGTGAATTGGTCATATTTAATTAAATTGATGATTTTTTTGGATCGTTTTTTGTTATCGTTTCGATGTAATATGAGGTTTTTTATTGAAATTTTTCATCATTTGGGATTTTAAATATCGGTTCTCCAGACCTTTTTTTTACATGTAAAATCTTTTAACAGAATTAGGTCGTGTCTTGATTGAAAAAGTTTTACAAAAATCTTTAAGAGATTTAAATTTTTCTTGAGAATATTTGAATATAATATTGAGTCATTTTGTAATTTTCTAATTTTTGTTACGAGGATAATTTATTAGGCTTTTAGAACCCTCAAAGGAATTCTTGGAGGACGCTCATTGGTCCATAGTAATTTGTAAGTAAAAGATCTTCATTATACTTAATTACTTTAATATTTAAAGAAGTACTTAATGGTTGAACTAATGGTAATCTGAAATGCTTTAACAACTTTTTTGTAAAAGAAAAAGCCAATAACAGACTAGCAAAATTTTATATATTTTTTGCCTTCTAATAATTATATTTATTACAAGGCAAAATACTCTAATAACTTGTATTTGAATATAATATCATGTTCCCACTACTGGTACACAGGCCTCCTCTCTGTGAGAGGGAATGCGCCGTAATCCACGACCCGAGCAGTTGGTCAAATCAAATCATTTATTCATTTGCAAACGTGGTAGATGTCTTCTAATTTTTGGTTCTAGGACATGCCTGTTTCCTCACGATGTTTTTCTTCACCGTTTTGAGAGCAGTGGTGATGAAGTAATTTACACAAAGCAAAGTGCTGCTGAGTTCGAATTTAACAACTGATGGCTACTAGGTGGCGCAAAAGTCATCATTCTGCCGGAAGATGCTAAAATTATTGCAAATGTCAGTTCTACTTTGACATTTATGAAGTAAACAGATACAAAATACACGTCAACAACTCATGAATTGTTTCCTAAAGAACGCGGAATAATTGTTTTCGGTCACCTAATGTCTCGTTTTAGCGATTTTCACTGGTCGACAAGATCGCCTGATTTAACCGTTCCAGTCTTCTTTTTGTGGGTTTTTTTTAAGCCGACGAGTCTATGTCAACAAATCTCAGACTCTTGAAGCCCTCAAAGAGAATATCCGTCAAGGATGCAAGGACCTATAGCCGGAAGTTCTGGCAGCAGTAATAGAAAATGTCATAGATCGGGCCCGAATAGTCATCAATTCTGGCGGCGACCACTTAGTCGATATCATTTTCTCGAATTAATGGAAAAAAATAACACATCAAATAAACATAATCCAAAAGCAGAACCAAATATGTCATTAAAAATACAGTCAAAGAACATCGGATGACAACTTTTACGCCACCTTATATTGACGCACGTAAACAACATAAGTACATCTTATAACAAATAGAGAAAAATTCTGACTGATTCTCGGATCTCTTTATTGGATATATTTCGTAGAATCGCATTATCGTTTTCGTTAGAGTCGAAGCTTTAACTGTATGAAAAGTAGAGTAAAATATAAACAAGTTTTCTTTGATTAACTTCTCGCATCGAAACAGGTATCAAACAAAGTTATATATGTACACTATGTACTGTACAAACCAACTCAGTACTTCGTCATCTTATCAAACATAACCTGCACCATATAGATGCGTAACACACTTTCAATCTCAGGCTGAAGCAAATCGCTTATCCATTGCTTCTTATATTTGATAAATTCGTCTGCTCAACAACGTAAATAACGCGATGAATATTGTTGAACTGTCAAAATGAAAGGCTTTGTTATTGAAAGTGTGTTACGCAATTACCCCTCTGTTCTTTTTTAAGGGTGGCCCGAGTATTTCCATGAAATGTCAATCAATAGGATTATATGAACTTAGAGGGTTGTATTGATGATTTTAATGATTATAACTCTGTAAATACATAAATCACATCATAAATCATTCATTCAAATTAAGCTAAGACATTTTTCAAAAGTCAAAATTCAATTCAAAATACTTGTTACGATCGCAAATCATATTTTGTTCAACATAAAGCATAACACTTACCTGCAAATCGCAAGGATGTCACCAAAATCTGCGCAAACGAAGTACCGAGGTACACTTAGTGGCATAAAATAGACTAGATTACACTGAATAATATTGCATTTATATATGTCGGAGATGGTATATCTGTCTCTCGTTAGCATCAGGCATATTTTAATTACTGTGGGCGTACTATGGGTAGTGTTGGTTATAGCACAATAGAAAAACGGTTTACAGTTCAAATCAGATTATAGTTAACGAACAAATTAGTCACACTAGCGAATCACACCCTCACACAACTCAACGATACGGAACGCAATTGACAGTTTCTATGCACATGTTGTTCGTACGATGTCCAATATTTCGATTCTCCCAAGAGCTCTGCTCACACCTTGTAGCAGTTGTAGCTGTTGCTCTCGTCCCACCACGAACTCAGGCTAGACTCTGTCTAGCGGCACGAGATAGCGATAACGTTCCGAATAGTCAAACGAATGACTCCGACATAAATTTTTCTTATGGTTACCCGGGGACGAGAATAAAATAACTTTAAACGTAAAAAGCTCGCCATTTTGGGAACAATTATACTTACTACCTTGTCCAATACCTTACATATTAAAAAAAAAAAAACTGTCAAGTTGACAGTTGTCTGCTGTCGGCTTCAGCTGCTGTTGTTTTTGTTTCATTTCAAATATTTTTATAGTATAATTCAATCTGAATTCAATAATAACTCTCATTGTATAATCGATTTTCGTTAGGCAAAGTTATGTATCTACCTAACTTAAGAAAGGATGCTTATACCCAAAAGTAGCTGAATACAAGGTGTGAAAGTTGATGAATAGTACCTACTTAATATTAGAAGCAGTGTTGGAAGTCTATCAGAGCGATTAACAAACTCGATAAATAAATGAGTTCCTTAGCGTCGACATCCGAGGATTCCAACTTGATGGGACTCTGATCTCCGTCATATCCCAGCTTAACATGATCAAGCCAGGAACGGACGGAATGACATGTGAATGACATGCAAAGTTGCCACATGATTTAATATTGTGTTACAGGTTATTAAAACTTTAAATAATTTATTATGTAGTTTTAAATGATTCATGGATAAAATCACAATTATTTTCGGATTCCTCTATTTTTTCTCTACGATTTGGTGCACGTGTACCTCGAGGTACATGTTTGGGCAAAGTTGTATGGGCTTTTGCTGACCTCCTTTGATTTTGATTTTTACAGACTTATTTCAATTATTTGTGAATTCTCTAAAATTTTTGAAAAGTATTTGTACAAAGAATTTAGTGCTTATTTAGAAAAACATAATATACAAGTTAATGAACAAAAAGGATTCAGAGAAAACCGAACTATAAATATGGCTGTTTACGATTTCCTACACAAAGTTATGGTAAATGTCGATAGAACCAATCCCGTCTACACCATATTTTGCGACATGACGCAGGCATTCGATTACGTCAGGCATGATATCTTAATCAACAAGTTGGAGGCATACGGTATAAGAGGCAATGTTAAAAAATTAATAAAAACATATCTGGACAGCAGAAAGCAAGTCACGGAAATATCTACGATAAACATTAAAACTAACCGTGAAGAAATATTTCATTCACACGAACGGGTAGTCAAGTATCGAGTCCCCCAGGGTAGTGTGCTGGGTCCTCCACTATTCATAGTATATATAAATGACTTACCTAAACATGTAGACCCACCAGTTACACTCTTTGCTGATGATAGCACTATCACAATTCAATGTAATACTAAAGGTAGCTATAATAATGACATTAATCATTCTCTGACATCAATAATAAATTGGCTAAATAATATTAATTTAGAAATTAATCTTAATAAAACTAATGTATTGCATTTTAGTCAACGTTTATCAACTATGACTGATCTTAACATCCACTACAACAATATAATTATTACAGAAGTTGACAGCACTAATGAAGAACATTTTTAACGCCTGGGAAGAAGAACAAGATGCTATTGGAATCTTTTGCGATCTCTCTAAGGCGTTCGATTGCGTAAACCACGAAACACTTTTGATAAAACTCGAGCACTATGGGATTAGGAAAACAGCACTTGACTTGTTAAGATCATACCTGAAAGATAGAAAGGTTAAAGTCCAAGTAAATGGCGTAAACTCATTGGGGTCTGAAATGACAATGGGCGTTCCTCAAGGTTCGATATTGGATCCATTCCTCTTTTTAGTTTATATTAATGATTTACCCCAATTACTTCAAAATCAACCGAAGATGGTGTTATTTGCAGATGACACATCATTGATCTTTAAAATAGACCGACGGTCACAAAATCTTGACGACGTGAATAACTCTATTCTTCAGGTCCAAGATTGGTTTACGGTAAATAATTTAGTACTAAATGAAAAAAAAACAAAATGCATTAGATTTAAATTACCTAATGTTAGAAGTAGCGAATGTGACATCATATTGAATGGCCAAAAATTAGAATTTGTTAATCAGACAGTTTTCCTAGGAATCACGCTAGACGAATAATTACGATGGGGACCTTATATAACATCTATTGCGGGGCGGCTAAGCTCAGCCGCATATGCTGTTAGAAAGATAAGACAGTTAACAGATGAAGAAACTGCGCGTTTGGTCTTTTTTAGTTACTTCCACAGTATTATGTCATATGGCATTTTACTGTGGGGTCGGGCTGCTGACATTGAATCCATTTTTATTTTGCAAAAGAGAGCTGTCAGAGCCATTTACAATCTACGTCGCCGTTAATCTCTTAGGGAACTATTTAAAAGGGTTAATAATATGACGGTACTTTGCCAATTCATTTATGAAAATATTATGTATGTAAGAAAAAATCAACATCTTTTTAATAAAATAAGTGATAGACATAATTTTAATACTAGAAATAAAGATAAATTAAATCAACCTTTTTTCAGGTTATCTAGAGTACATACATCTTTTATGGGGTACTGTGTTAAATGTTACAACAAAATACCTTGTGAAATATTGCAATTAAATGAAAGAAAATTTTAAACTTATATTAAAATTATACTTTGTAAGCAAGGATATTACAAATTAGAGGATTATATCCAAGATAAGAATGCTTGGAAATATGCTGGTCCTGCTCCATAGGACAATCTCTAGAGTCTAGACAAAATCAAACTGGTTGCTAATGTAATTGTATATTTTTTTTTTTTTTTCCTTTGACATTGATTTACATTCTGTAATTACTTGGGGTCACACCCGGACTTATTACTCTTTTTTTATTTATGAAATCGTCTACTTTTGGAATGTTTGTGAATATGTGAGCACCATGTATCTATCACATAGTTAATCTATATGTCATGGTTTCATTTATCCATTTTAATTCTTTTACCTATTGTGGTATAGTAATTTTATTTTTAGGTGCATCGTCTTCACATATAATTATATAAATAATGTATGCAAAATATTGTAAAACATTTTAAAAGAGTAACGGTGGAGTTTCTTGCCCATTCTTCTCCATACGAAAACTACTTTTTGGAAGGGGTGACTAGAATAAATTTTATTTTTGACGTTCAAAAGTGCCTTTCATGTGCCTATTTGAAATAAATGATTTGACTTTGACTTTAAATTCCTTGGAGTGACTATTGACAAAAAGCTTAACTGGAAGGCACACATAGAAGAACTAAGTAAAAAAATTGGTAGTTCTTGTTACGCGCTGTTCAAACTAGTCTCAGTGCTTAACACTGAATCATTACTCACGGCTTACCACGGTTTGGTTTCATCACACTTAAGATATGGGATCATTTTCTGGAGCAATTCAACAGATAAGGACATACCCTTTGAAGCCCAAAAAAGGTGCATCAGGACTATGTTTAAATTACAGTCAACCGAAAGTTCTAAGCCCTACTTTAAAAAATATAAAATATTGGCTTTGCCTTGCCTTTACATTGTAGAAATTGTCATGTTTATAAAATCTAATCGACATTTATTTCCACGTCAACCAGAAGTAGTCGATCGCAATCATAGCAGACGCGATGATAGTGTTCTCTGTCTACATAGATCGAAAACAACACGAATGCACAAAAGTGTTTTCTCTATGGCCCCTAGAATTTTCAATAAACTCCCAAGTTGTTGGAAGGAGCTTAATGTCGTCTATTAAAAAATAAATTAAGGATACTCCTTGAAGGGAAAGCATATTACAGTGTTCTAGTATTTCTTAACGACAACATTTGATATCAACCAATATTATCAATGCATCTTTGACATAATCATAATAATAAACCAATATAATAATGCTATGACTCATAATTTAATTGACATTTTATAATTGTAATTGTATTTATGACTATTTCTTTTTTTTTGTCTACAAAATTAAGTTTTAACTAAATATTATTTTGTTTTAATTTATCAGATTTTTATGTTATTTACTGACATTTAAATATTTGTACGCCACTAAGGCCAAACATGACTGATCTAATAATGTATTGTGATAACTTGCATGCTCTGTATGTACCTATATACTCATGTTTCCACAAATAAACAATCTTGAATCTTGAAATTTGAACTTCGCGGGCTACCCTGGTGTTTCCTCCTTATAATGAAACACAGACTTGCTTTCAGACATGTCGAGGTATATTCTTAGACGGCCTACCTTAATTCCTCCACTGATGAGTCACGTCATCTCTACCATATTATTAAGATAGGCACAATATCGCAACATTCGCGAGCCCGCCGACACCCGGCAAGGCACACTAATGGCCTCATACATACTTAATCCAGTTTTACCATTTTACGGTTTCGAGAATTCACGTCTATTCGATTCCCCTACATAACTTGGGCTTGCCAACATTCTGCTTGCCAACATTTTCAGAATATTTCCCGTTTCCATGGTTACGGGGATAAAATTGGCGTGTTCGAATAGGGAATAGAATTCCTTTGATAAGAGAAATGGAAATCCTACCACCTACATTAAGTTATATTAATCTTATATTATGGAAGATGATGTAGCTGTTTTATATTCTGATTGATGGTTATTAATATTTATTATTCCAAGACTATAAATGATCGGTAATGATGGACTTATGACGGAATTTTTAGCCAAGAACCATAGAGGCGATTTTTTTTTGTCGTTCTATTTTCTTTCGTCTTTTGCCCTGCGGACCTCGTCCGGTGCACAATTTTCACATATAGTTTCATACACCTATCAGAACCTACTGCCTACACTATTCGTCGTGGCCTACAGTTGTATTTTTGTTATATTAACTATCGGTGTTTATCCAATGTACTATCATGCAGAAATAATTGATTTAGTTATCAAGGGTTATAAAGGCCCCATTTTTTGCCCTCAACATAAACAGTTTTGCGAAGTAATTGTGAAAATATTTTTGGAACGATGTTTTTAACGCGGCTCGCGGTAGGAACTGGTAGGAATCTTCACGTAAGAAAATAGCGTTGTGCCCCTTCCATGCGACTTTCTCTGACAGAGAGAGTGAGAGATGTTTGTCATGATTTTCGAGGGTGCTAAATCGAGGTCAAAATGAAAATTCAAGATAGAACAAGATATACGATACCACTTCATGACAGCTTCTGAAAACGCGTGTAGAATTCACACTTTCTGTCTCTCTGTCTCTTTATATTTTATACGAGTGTGTGTGCGTGCGAGTATCGCATAAGAAACTTCGTTCCTGGTTCGGGGGTCTCCCGACGCGGACATGTTTTTTAAATCATCCGTACGCAAAGTACGCGCTATCATGTGTACCTAATTGCGAACATCAGACCGTATCATCTATTATCTATTTCTTATCAATGAATTTCAGTATTTTCAAACGTTAAACATTGTTCTCTATGTTGACAGTACCGCGCACTTCAAACTTCAGTGAGCAGTACCCAGTCACGCGGAGCGGTTGTGTGGGTGGGCGCTCCGCCACAAATATTGGTATTTACACCTTCGAGCAAAGAGGTTCAACTTAAATTGTAACTTTGCTTTGTGGGCTTACTTTTATCTCCTTTTTGACGGTGACAAATGAATCGTTCACGAGACGGTTTTGGGTCGACGAAATGTCAATGTACTAAAAAAAATCGTTTGACCTATATGATATTAGGGATACGTGTAACTAGAATGCCTGGGCGCGATCTCCAATGATTCCTTGGGAACTCGACCTATTTGCAGCTCTGACACACATACAGCCCTTTAGGGTAAAATATAGGACCTGGTGATTTTAGCCATGTAAGGTACGTTAGATGTTACGATGCCCATGAGCAAGTTTTATTGTGGCCACTTGCACCGTACAAACAAACTTTTTTCCTATTCAAAATTCAACAACATTACCCTTCTTTTTTTTGCAGTGGGGTAGAAAGACAACTTTTAACTCTCAATATACGCAACAAAACTCGCCAGCAGAAATTATGTGTGAAAAGAATAGTCACCGCAGGCCTACGAACGCTGGCCCGACGACCTAGACTCTTTTTTGACAGATTGGCCGGAAAAGGCAGCAGTCAAAGATGAATGACGAAGGTTGGGGGATGTGAGTGTAGTACAGGAAAAAAAACCAGTGCGCAAACTGTTACCATGAATTCAGCACATGATTCTAGACCCCAAGAATAGTAATTATTCTACAGTTATCATTAAAAAATCTGCTGTTTCATAGAAAATAAAAAGCTCAATTAAGTCATGCTTTTTGTGACTTAAGTAGCAAATTTTTACACAGAAAAGCAAGACTTAAGTGTGGGTTTAAGTCACACGAGCAATAAAATAGTTTACGATATGTGTGACTTAAGTACTGCATGGCGTGAAATTAGCACCCAAGCGTAGCAAGGGTGCTAAACGACGAGCATTAATCGTAATGTACAATTTTTATAACCGACGAAAGGTTTCTACGGTCAGTTAATCGATTTTTGAAGGTGTTAAAGGTTTTCCTGTATACGTCTCCGCCCTTTGGGACGTACTCAAAAAAAAGGGTTATCAAAGAAAAGCAACAAGCTAAAAATACACTTTTATTCCAATGTCATGCACATCTACAGTTTGTTTCCACTAGAGAGTAACATTGTGATATCATGTGCTAGTCAACTCGTGAGCTATCCAGTCTGCCGGGTCCAACCTGGTTTATACATAACGTGGAAATACTACATCTTGTGAGTTGTGGGGTAAACCTTATAATAATTTTGGCAATTATTTATTGACATTTTAGAACAAACTAACTGTGACTAAGTGTGCAGCACATGAGCGGCACGCGGCAACGGCAGAGACAACTGTAGTCGTCAATGCGTCGGCGGCTGCCGTCGACACTCGTCGACAGCTGCAGTTACTTCTGCAGCTGGCACATGCCGCCCGGGTGTATGAGCACTAAGTATCGTTAAAACATAACACGAAGTTTCTAAGCGTAGGATGCCTTACTGGTAACAAAATAGTATTAATCTATTTCTGTTGAAACGAGACGATACAAATGAATTTTCAACATAAAACGCGTACTATGAACATTTATGTTAATGCAGAAATCAGTATAGTAAATTGTAAACCTATAGAGTGTAACTAACAATAGGTACCTTGGGTACTGCATTTTCTGTTTAACCGATTATTTAAATTCGATGAAACTGATCAAAAACTTAAGTAGGTACAACATTATAACATAATATAATATAAAAAAATTTCAACTGCTGAATAATTCCGTATTTGTTTCTTTGATAAACCGTGGGGGTTTATCAACACAATGACCACTAAAATTATGAATTAATTATTGCAGTTCGGCTTTTTGCAGACACTAAAGTGTAATTAAAATAATTATGTGGTAATATTCAAACATAATAACAAATTACCACAAATGTATATAGTTCTCACATTTCGTTAAGCATTAATTATAGCTCAATTAAAATACAGATTACAATTTGCCAATAACATGTCACGTAACAAAAATTACAGAAGGCTCACACTCCATGTCCTCCAATTTATAAAAAAATAACAGTAATCAAACTTCAAAGTTTTCGATGTTTAAGTTTGTTTGCTAGTATGCAGCGTCTCCTTCATGAACTAAAAAGTAATAAATGACAGCTTTACTTTCACACATTTTAATTTTACGGACATTCGAGTACCAGTTTGACATCTTGAGACGTAAAAGTACTGCTTGTGCAACAATAAGGCACATTGCGATAAAAAAATAGACTTTAATAAATAAGATGTGATTGAAAATGTCATTATTAGATACAAAGCGTAAAGATAACAACCAAAAATCAAAAAGTAAATTTTCGTATTTCAAAACGTTCAATACTTGGTCGAAATCTCATCTCAGCGACGATAAATATCAAAAACTTGTCAAAAATGTATGCAAACTATTTTCAGGTATTTTTGACAGATTGACAGAGAGATTTGAATGCGATAGTTCTGAAAAATAAGGGAATTATCCCTTCTGTACCCATGTGTATGACACTTATGCATTATTTAAGTGGACCTTCTGTCATTTTCTATTCAATACAAAAACTTTTCACCACAACTCACAATAGTTTCATTGTTTAAATCCAACTTATTAGTTAAATGTATGTATTACATAAAGATAGACTGCATAGATTTATTTATTGCTATGTCTTACCTCGATTTAAAAAAATGAAGTTATAACTAATCGTCTTACAAAAGATAGTGTTACATTTACAGTAATATTATGTCCCTATCTTGGTGTTTCTCTGACTTTGTTTCATAGTTCACAAATAATATTTAAAAATAAACTTTTCACATAACTGCTGCTTACCCACTAAAACTTTTACAAATCATCCATCATATAACATGAAATAAATTATAACATTTTAACATCAAACATTTTTAACACATAATAAACGAAATTTATACATAAAAGCTGTTCCTTAATCAAGGTATGGAAATATTGTCCCTTAGGTATACGAATATTAATATCGAAATAACAATCTATTTCCTGACTATGTAGGTATTCATATTCATACATATGCACATAAATAATGATGTGTCCAGGGAGCAAGTAACCATAAAAGAAAAATATAATTATTTTCCAGTGGTAACGGTACTTACAAGTTGTAGGTCGTGGGTTCGAATCCAGGCAGACGTTTTACTTTGTGTAAATCGAAATTCGAAGACATGTGACATCTACCAACCCGCACTAGGCCCGTGTGGTGGATTACATTACAGGCCCCTCTCTGTCACAGAGAGCCAAGAGGAGGCCTGTGTCCCAGCAGTGGGAACATTATAGGTTGATGATGCTACTGTAGATTTGTCTTGACAAAAAGAACAACACGACATTCCCATGTGAAATGTGTGGAGGCCTAGTCTGAGAAAACCTTTGAAAAGAGTATGGATTATTAATAACAACACAAAATTAATAATGTAACAATAGTTCTTGCTAGTTCCGTAATGAACGGTTTAAATCAATTCACACTATTTTTTTGATACGAGTTCGAGTACGTGTGGTTTTCACATGAAAACAACTCATTTGCAGCTTGTTCTCATTTACAGCATTTAACTCATGTATCAATGCAATTGCAAACGTGCAGAAATGTCGATTCAAACGTAATGCCGTCTAGTACAAAACCGGCGTCTGAATAGATATAACTGTAGCGGTATCTACAACGCCACATGCGAACAACGCGTCATACTGACGTCACGCAAATCCTGCATCTCGCAAGCAGAGTTTACCGCGCAATTAGCATAGATACAATTTCCCAACATCAATCGTTGGGCAGTTGCCCGCCAGACACAACACCCGTCTGGTCGGAGGATCCTCCCTTTTCTATAGAGTATGAGTGAACTTTACACCCTGTTCCTCATACCTCTATCCGAGTACAACGGTACAGGAATCTTTTGGCGCGTGGCCAAAATTAGATCCAACGCCGCCATTTGGTTTTTTCAATACAAACTCTGTGACAAATGTCTACCAACAACGCCTCCCTGTCAATGTTATTCGGCCACCAAAATATCCCAGTTGCACTGTATACAGGCAGCGACATCGACGAGCAACTTGTTACCATGGGTTCTGTACTACATGATTCTGAGCCCACTGCGTCGAAATTTTTCGTCGGTCAAAAAAATTCCTATTCCATATATGTAAGTACTTTGGGCGCGTCGAGATTGCACTTTTCATTGAAATAGTATTTTTTTTTGGTAACCTACTTAAAATTTCTACGCTAAGGGGAATATAGAATCATGTGTTGAAATCATGCCTCCCTGTATATTAGGTAATTCAACATTTTATGTCATTAATAATATGTAATAAGTACAAAGTTATTCATTACATGATTTATTCATAAATTATTCTCGCCGGTATTTCCAGCCCGACGTTATTTCTCTTTTTTTTATTTGAATGAAGGATCAAAAACAGCAGCCTCGGTGATCGTCCCAAGTCTTGTAAGATCTTGGCGTAATTTAATAAGACTAAAGCTTCTAGCTTCAGTCTAGACTAAAGCTTATATTCAAATTTTCTCTCTGTTTCTAATTGACGTAATTTCAAGTTCAACAAATATCAACTTTATTTTAATATCAATTAAGTTGATTTCAGAGTGAGAAGCACTATTGAAAAAGTTATGAAAACGTTTGAAGTTGTAGCGTAAACTGAACTTTATTGTGCAGGAATTAAAGTTATTTAGTTTATTTTTCCATAAACTCATATTTGTTTACATTTTTGGCGAATATGTCGCGATCTTAGATTAGCCTATCCTATCTTCGTAATTATTTTCATTTGCAAGCAAAAAAAAAAAAAAGTTTTCCATGTTTTAAATGTATTACGAAAAATACAACACACAAAAGAAAATGCCAAATTGTAAAGCCCCATAATCTTCTTTAAACGAATAAAAAATATACCCCGTAACGTTGAAAGTCGAATCAATGTTAATCACCTCCTCAGACCACCATCAAAAGAAGCAATTACGTTCACAAAAGTCTTTAGCATCACATAACGAGATCCGACGTTGAGTAATAGAGTCGCGGTTATCTCCGAAACTTCGGACCCGTGGCCCGAAGTTACAATAATCATTGGCCATTACGCAGAGCCGGTCCTCATTTATCCTGATGTAACTTTTCTAACTTAATTTTTCATTCACCTGTCAGTTTTTCCTGCAAAATTTTCTGTTAAGCAACTTTGTTTTTGGTACTTATAGAGTAACGATGAAACTCCTAAAAGTTTTAAATCCAGAGGGTCCTGGTTACAATGTTTTAAAAAGAGAATATTTAAACAGTTATTCGCTGTATTGATTCTAGGAGTAGCATGGATGCTGAATAAATTACATTTAAGTTTGCACTAGGTTTACTAACAATAACACTGTATTTATAATCCCCTTAGCACTGGATTTTCCCTTTAGCGCTCTAGGGGCGCTGGATTTTCTAAATTCAATTATCTAGCCTTGTGCCGATGTTGAGGTCGGCTTTCTGTCTAACAAGATGTGCATGAAAACCAAAACAGTACGCACCGTGCCGTATTCCACATACCGATACCGATACCTGAACTTTATACTAGTTTAAAGATTTTGTTTCAGTATTCTCCATTTGCGACAGTTGCCAGGAGCAAGGAAAAGACTCGGTTACAGATGTCATTAATTCTTTAATAAACAGTTAATTATAAGGAAAAAAACTTCTGAGACAGTTGAACAAAAAAGTGATCCTTCGAAGGTTCCTTTGTAATTTAAGGTCGAAACCCTATAAACGAGAAATTATCACTTTAGTAGACTAGGTTGAATGAAATTATAATTACACTAGTTTTAGGACGTTAAGCACGAATGAACCTCACAATATTCCTGTCCATCATCATGATAACACAGTCCCTTTGTCCCAGTTGCTCACTCAAACTCTTCAGATTACATGCCAAATAAATATCAAACTTATGATCCAGTAATTAAGGTTGTTACTCTATTAATTAATGAATAAATTAAGTGAAGTGTCTCTTTAATAGTTGGCAGTATTATTAATGAGTTTGACTAACATCCAAACCCCGTATTACTCAAGGTTATGGGAATAAGTTTACGTAGTCGTAAATATCGTTAATTTCTGGGTGGGTTGTGGTGCGAATGCCCTTTGTGTGCGGCCCCGGTTTTCGGTATCGATTTGAGTCCGGTTTTCAGTGTTGCTGGGTTATTTTCCAGCTTGACTGTGTAAAAAGGGTACAGTTTTTTAGTACCTTTCACAATATTTTTTTTTGTGATAGGTAGTTAAAAACTGGAAGGTCAATAGGCAGTCCTGAATACTAGTATTTTACTGGTATTCAGGACTGCCTATGTGACTGGAATCCGACTCCAACATATTTGGGAAAAGGCAGACAGATTGATAAGAAAAACAACTTACATTATTGAAGGTTTTTTTTTGTTTAAGCCTGTATGTTGTTGTAGCGAACTTTCAGCGTTTCAAATCGCTAATACATATTATTAATATCGTGGATTTTTCTACACGTTTACCATCGATTTTCCAAAGTGTTTACCGCAAAGTAATTTCGTATTACACCAGCAAAAATTATCACATTTTAATATGCATCAGGTAACTTCACCACGTGCTTATTGAAATTGGTTCATTTCATATCACACGCGTAAGTGTGCAAACAAATTAAATCGTTTAAGCCGTTCAAACATTACCGACAATGTTCCACACTTGATGACTTCCCATCAATTACTGTATTTAGTGCCATCATTTATTATTTCGGTTATAATAGGAAGCGATACTTTACTATGGTTTTTATGTAATATTATTTTTAAATAATGATATACATCAGTAACCACCACGTGGAGCCCTGACACAGCTAGAAGGCGTCGCGGTAGACTACGTAGAAGATGGCGGGACGAGCTGGACAAAATAAACGACCAGTGGTCCACTTTAGCCCTGGATCGAAAGAGCTGGAAATCATGGGGCTTTTGCCCAGCGGTGGGATGGTGCAGGCTAACAGTAACAAATGTGCATCAGTAAGTAGGTTCGTGCTTTAAAAACACCTAAGTGAACTTTACAGAATATCATTGCGCTCTCCTTGTCACTTTCTTGTTTCTTAACACGTGAGACGTTGCCCGGAATGTTACCATTTCATAAATATTATATTTATATAAATATTTAGGAGTAGGTATTGACTATTTATCTTATTTCTTATTGTGTTATTTATATCGTATCGTATACTGCATCGGTTGTCGTCGCCGGCTGTCGTTGCGAACCAGCCCTGGGTCTGTCTCGCATAGGATCCTAGCATTATTCTGAACGCTGACCGTTTTGCCGCATATTTTCCCTCAACTTGTTCTTTTTTGTGTTTGTGTTCTTTCTCTGCGTTATGTTTCTCACAAATAAACGAATTTCTTTCTTTTTCTTCTTTCTAAGACGGCCTCCACATCTGGTCACGGCTAAGCTACGCACGAGTACTTCGCCTCGCTTTGTATAAAAATGTAGGTGGATTCGTCTACTTCGACACACGGTTACGCTACGCACGAATATGTGGCTGACAAACATAATTATGAGCCGCACAGGAACGTGGCAAACCTCCATGCACATCCTAAGTAGTAGTGAAAGGTCGACTTTATTAATTTAATATGACTACAGTACGTAGTTTAACGTACGTATGCCTGGCCTATGATTTTTACGTACACAATTAAAAATTCATGACCTGTGATGTACTGTAGAATAATTAATTTTGGCATAAATGTTGCGTTTATGCATTTTTAATAAAAGCACAAGGTACAAAGCCCCTTTTTTAACAGACAAAGCTTTGTAAGCGTATGTATCAAACATGTTTTTTTGATTACGCAGCCAGAGGAGGAAAATAAAAGCTGAACCACAGTTTTCGATTGGTTTGTTCTTGTCAGTACCTTCAAGAAATTGAAACGGCTTTGTTTACTGGCCATAGATAATGAAACTGATACTCAGAATTTTATTGTTGTTTGTGGTTGGTGATTTGCAATTTTTATTGTTTTTGCTTTTATTTTTACCTCCAGATAATGTTCTGTTCTGTTATCTAAAAGTTGGCTCCCTTTTTCTTTTACATAGAATTTTGTGGTTATGAGATCCATATTATAAGATACACATGTTAATAATATGAATATTTTTATCTACGATCAAGCTTTGCTCAGTGGTCTGTCTGGGTTCTGAGAAATTCTGGATTTTTCCCGGATTGATGAATGATGGCAATAGAAATAGGGCAGGTATTATTACCTTTAACATAACTTTAAGTGTGGGTGTATCTACAATAGGTGTACCTACACTTCTGCCTAACCCTCGGGGGAAATACAGGCATGATGTGATGTTATTTTAAGAATGCTCTAATTATCTTACGCCTTTTGCTCACCACAGTTATATTCCATGGTAACATAGTGTTGATTCAGATTAATAATTTGAGGGACACTGAACGTCCCCAGGCACAATAACAATACAACTTATATTGGACACAATACAAGTTTTATTGCTATTATGCTTTGTTATTAAATGGCAGAAGGACACAGAACGAGGCACAGTTTATTGTCCTCCAATCGATTAATAACAACACACAATACTGGGATAATCGTCGGTTGGTGCCTCCTCATCATTTAAAATTGTCTAAGCCCTCTGCGACTTCCATAGATTCGAACCCCGAGGGTCCTGAGATGTCATGTGATGTGGTGTGTGTGATGTGAGATGTGTGTGAGAGTCAGTAAAAGTCTGACACTCCCTTCTGCTCCGCCCAGAGCGGGAGGAGTCATTTAATGATTTCCCACCCAGAAAAAAAAAAAAAAAAGGGTCCTGAGATGTGCCAAAGACATTTTTAAAGTAACACATTGTTAAACCTGTTATATCAAAAATCATAACAGTTTAAAAAAAGTAACATAATTAATTACAAATAAATCTCTACTACTACAAATGAATCTTATCTATGAAACGTCAGTCATCGAAACACCACCTCTATTCTTAGGGGATACCCTGATATCAATTTAATACTTAACATCAGCTACTTAGATTACAGAAAGTAAGTAATTACTAATATTTACATTTATATACATTCTTACTTATTAAAAATATTATCTACTCGTATGTACCGATGTCCGACCAACACCCTAATTGCGTAACACATTATGAATCTCTACCTGAATCATTTCGAAGGACATTGCTCATCCATCGCTTCATAATACATATATGTTCGCAATATTTGTGAGCTCAACAACGATGAACGTTGTTGAACTGTCAAACTAAAAGTCATTGCTTCTGACGTGTGTTACGCAATTACCCCCAGATCATTATATTTTGGTGGTACATTATTACCTTCAGAGATCGTAACATAATTTTCTATTTGCATTGTCAAATAAAATCGATTCAATACATTGTTTGAGTGATTCAGTTACAGTGCTACAGAGATCTTTGGGCGCTTGAATGACATTATCAGGATGGCGCTGCTGGTAAATACTTCTGAAATCGAAATGAAAACAACAAGGTAGCGGCGTTAGTTTCCGTTAGTATCTTTATCTTGCGCAAGTTTAAAAGCAGCACCCTAATTGCGTTACGCACTTTCTAATAATTTTGAAGGATATTTCTAATGCATTGCTTCATAATGTTCGAAAAATATGTCTGCTCAACAACGCAAATAACGCAATGAACGTTGCTAAACTGCCAAAATGAAAGCCATTGCTAATGTTACTTTGTTACGCAATCACCCCGTTTGTCAGCTGTATGTAGTAGTGTTTTAGAGAAAAATCCACCATTTCTGACTGCAATTTTGTAACTAAGGAAGTGCACACATGCGGTTTTTACCTGGCTTCAATAATGATTTTACTGAACCCTCCGATTTCTTTTCTATGTCCTTTACTCGAGGTAAAAGTTTACTTTAAATTAACAAAATTTTCGGAGAGTTGACAAATAATGAGTAGCGAATTGTTTATATACCTTCCCTGAACAATCAAGGAGTGAAAAAGTTAAGCAATTTTCAAACAAATTAGCGAGCGCATCTCACCTTTTCGAACTGTCATTTTAATTCAAAATGTTGGCAACAACTTTGTCGGAATAATAATGAAAATAGAAATTAACATTAAGGTTCCTAATATATTTATTCCTTAACTGTGCATAATAGAAAAATGCTTAAAGTCGGGCCACAAATGGCATGTGCGCATTCCCATTTATGAATAATAGGCGAATAATAAATTATTTAGCGTATAAAACATCTTACGTGTTGGAAACGTTCTAGAGACAAAGATTATTATGATTTAAGAAATTGAGACAGTTTTTTAATAACATTTTATAACATACAGGTTCTGACCACTTTTTTTGTGTTATTCGATGTTTTTGTTTAACAGTAACATCCAAAGTTAATCGACAAAACATTATTAATAATATTTTAATAATCATGATTCGACATTTTGTTAGAAATAATTAAAATTGTAGTTGTCATAATTTAATATATGAATAAAAGTCTGCAATGTTTTGTTGCAAAATGCTATTTGACAAAATAAAAGAAAACGTTTCCAACGTGTTTTGAAATTAAACAATATTAACATTTGTGTATAAATACAATGAAGTATCAGTAAAGATAAAACAGATACTAATCAACGATACTATAGATTTTTATGTAGAAAAATTAACTATTTTATTCTGTAAAGTGGTTCTAATTATTCTAACATAATTGAATAACACCGTCGCCTTAAAAAAGAACTAAATTGGAATTGGTAATGATATTTGGTTAACCATTATTATCGACGACTGCCGAACAAAGGCGGTATCAAACGGACCTATACTATAAAATATACAAAATTGCAAAACAGGGATCAAACAGGATCGTTCGCTAAGTAATGGAATTCCGCCTCCATTCGCCGTCGCCGCGAGCTCATATATTTACAAAACTACTTTATACTCAGTCGCTTTATCACTTTGTTAGCGTCTAAATTGCCCTGTTTAAGCGTTATCGGTCTGGCGTCGTCGTCAGATATCGTTAGCGTCACCGACGTAACCCTCATCGGGGCTTTCCGAGCATATGTCAGCGGCACACTTCGCGTTAGACACTTGCGGTAAGGGTTTGAGCACACTCTCGGTGCCCTCGCCGGGCATCCGAGCGTCCGTGGTCTGAGTGTCCACGCACCGGGTCTCCACCTGGTAGCACCGACCCGGCCCCTCCGCCACACTCATCGGCACCATCACTGCACACGTCCCCTTCGGGTTCACCCACGAACTGCACGCCTCCGCCGGCGCGCAGCACTGCACCGGCTCCGTCTTGTAGCCCTCCGGCGGAGATGGCACGAACTCCTCATTATAATACACCGTCCCGTTTCCAACAAACGCGATCTGCCTATTCCGCGGTACCGGGTACCCTTCCAACGTGCGCCGCACGTTTCCCGGACCAAACGGCATTTCAAAATTAGGACAAGCAGGAGGCGTGGGCGCGTTAAACTCCGTGTCTTTCGCGAATTTGCAAACAAGCTTCTGGCCTTTTGGCCGATTGTGCGGTAACGTCTGATAAAACGGACCGACTACCGAATAGTTGGACATTATCGGTGGCCGGCAGGGATGTTTCGGGAGGCCGTAGTCGTACGGGTAGCCCTCGTTATCTAGGAAGCATCCCGGATTCAGGTGAACATCCGCCGAGTGCTGGTACATGTTGTTGATAGTGTTCTGCGGCATGTTGATGGTCTGTTGATCCTGCCACGTGACCTGTCTGGGTATTGTTGGCGAGGTGAATGCGGTTTCCTCTTGAAAACCATCGCCACTCGTGGTTTGAGCTTTGTATACTGATAACACTGTGTTCTCGTTCTGCGCATTGTTGGCAACAGTTTCCGCGTCGCTAATTAGGTCGGGGTTCCTGTCGACAAAGCCTTTCATGTTATTGCTTTGATACACGTCGCTCGACTCGTAATCACGGTTTGTTTGTACTGTGTAGTGCAGTGCGTGGTGAGAGTGCGCGTTCACAATGACACTCCCGTTATTTTTAGGCATCCCGTTCCCCCGGTTTGAAGGCAGAATTTGATTACATAACGCCACGTCCTTGCCGCTCTCCTTTTTCTTTCGGCTCCGCGTGTCCGTTTTAAATTTTAATAATACTACGGCTATTATTGCTATAAGTAAGACGATAATAAGAAAGACTACCGTGACTATGACTACTAAGTGTCTCTGCGGGAACGTGACCACTATAACGACGGGCTCTTCTTTCACTAGTATACGTATTGTGTAGTTGGCGCGAGACCTGCCTGCGGGGTTCTCGGCGATGCATGAGTACGTGCCATTACCGTCGTTCCCGATATTGAATATGTACAATTCGCTCTTTTTATCCGTAACGCCGTTCTCCACATAATACAGGTCGCGAACGTCCGGTAACATGCTTGAATAATTATGAATGATCTGACCCTGATAAAACCACGTTATTTTCGCTTCGGGTATCGCTTTCACTAAGCACTCGAGGGTCACGTTGTTGCCCGTGTTCGTCTCTAAGAACACGGACGTAGGGCTCATTTTCGGTAAGCATGCCAACTCGTTTTCTGCGACGCCCGTGATCGTCTGTTTCCTCAAACGTTCAGGGAGGGAGCAAATTGGTTCGACGGCGTGCGGCATATTGAAATTCAACAACCAACTATGTAAATCCCTGAGATGGCAATCGCAATTCCAATTATTATTTTGCAAGTTGATCCCTCGCAGCGTATCGGGGAATAAATTTTCACCTTGAATATTTGATAGTCTGTTGCCGTTCAATCGCAGCCACTCCAGGTGGTTGAGGCCGGAAAAAGCCTCTCTCTCTATTGTTTCTATTTTGCAATCGCTCAGTTCCAAAGTATTCAAGTACGATAAATGTTGAAAGCAGTGAGTTTTTATGCTCGTTATTGGGTTGTTGTTGAGCGAGAGTCTCATTAGCGACGGGAAGAACACAAAGTTGGTCGACGGTATGACTGTCAAGTAATTGTTAGAGAGATCCAACTCGACGAGGTTCGCGAGACCTTTGAACGCGTGGTTATCGATTTTCTGCAGTCTACATCGTTGTAGGTAGATCTTCTGAAGATTGAGCAAGTTTAATTTGTGGAACGTTTCTTTCTGCAGAACCTGTAGGTCGTTGCCTGTGAAGTCTAGTACTTGTGTTTCTGGGTCGAGAGAGTTCGGGATTGTTTTAAGGTCTTTTTCTGAGCACTCGACGTATCGTTTCCCATTCTTCCACTTGCAGATACATTGCGAAGGGCAGGCGATGGCGGGCAGCAGCAGGCACGTGGTGCACAGGGCGATCAGCCTCACGTCCAAACTCTTTCTGACATTCATATTGCCTCAAGGCATCCGAGTGTGGACCGCAAACATTATCTGTAACAAAAAAAACGATCATTTTAATTTCGATTGAAATATTATTATTTAATTAAGAAACACAATGAATGTAACGATGGAACAAAACTGATCATTCATTCGCAATAACGTTATTTCGTCGGTTCGCTCGTGTCATTAATTTCTCAGTAATATTTCGTTCGCATTGTTTGTTCATGTATATTTAATTCTTATAGAATGTAAAGTATAATTTTTGTCATTTCACAATATAAATGAGGGTACCGGCTCGGCTCTCATTACAGTCTCTTGTTGTCAAATATATTTTGTCGAGCTATCCGCCTGTTTGTCGTCCGTGATTCATAACGATGGGGATTCTTCATGGCAAATGAATGGAAATGTTTTCATTTAATCCGTAAATTCGTTTGCATGGGAAAAATTTTTAGTGCGACTTTTGTGAATTGTTTGTTTGTCGTTTCGAGTGGAACTTCGCTTAATGTCATGTTCATGACAATTTCTTTATGTTCGGTTTTGGAATTATGACCTCTGGCTTACAGCACTTTCGAATTCATCAGTTAGGTAAATACCAACAGAGGAAATTAATTTGCCAAGTATAGCCGCGATCATTAAAGCACCTACTTTTACTATCGTTAATAAAATATACGGGTGATTTCATGCTCCTGTGTTTCAAAGACAATGAAAAACCAAATGATAACATAAATATGAAGGAAATGTGTAATTTCCTTCATATTTACTTTATCATTTACGCACGAATGAATCATTAATTTCGTTGAGTTTCGTTGAATAACAAAAAAACGACATTTATTCAATGAAAGTCAAGTATTTTTATAATCTTCGTCTATTATAAAAGAATAGAAACAAATTCTTCCCCGTCAAGCAGGTGGCAGGGCGACAGACATTGAAGTGACTCCTGAAAATTCGTTTACGGAGGCTCCAGCAGGAACGCGCGCCGTAACCCTACGTAAATTTGAACGATTATTTAATCGAAAATACAACTACCCAACATCATCGTGGTGTAAATTTTTCGATAAGCACAATAAGTGTCACCCATATAATTAATAGTCTTCAAACTAAGTAAATATGATATTTAAAGAACTATTTGAGTTACTGCGGAAGGTGATGGCATTCGTGATACAGGGTAATCCTATTACGAATGCCAAAGCACTCCTTTGACACCGAAATGTACATTACATAAGACCGTTTTAAGGAGATTTACTGTCCCCATTCTTCTAGTAGTCGTCATTCGTCTAGTAATAAAGATTTTATTTATAATTATTTATCAAGTGTGAAACGAGTATTTTTATTTTAAAATCGTTCGAGTTACGTATCGTTTAAGGGCCCCGCAGACAGGCGCGACGCGACGGTAAGACGCGATCCTGGTAGAACGATTTTTATGAAGTTTTCATAGAAATTGTTCTACTAGAGTCGCGTAGAGTGCCTGCACTTCATGCGTTCGAGCTGGGGCAACAGATCTTTGGGCCGAGAAAAGGAAAATGCTAACTTTCTCTTCTTTTTACCCCCTGTCAGGGCGAGAAACGATACAATAGATTAAAATTCTTATCTTAATTATGCTTAATGAATTTAGCAAAGGGTGCATTGGTACGGTATCTTGTAAACAAAGTACCTAAATGAATGCCGGCAATGTTTCTCTCTGAAATATTCGGTGCTAAATTTTGAGAGGGGTTTTTGTAAATGAACGAAATGTGTGTTTTGTTTGTTCGCTGTGATGTTAGATATTATTTAAAATTAGGTCGTAGCCACTGAGTTTTTTAATTTTGTCTTATAATGAGTAAAACTTGAATATCATGTTCTGTAGGCCGCTAAGTACAACATTCTGACGTTTGAGCCAAAAGCTTATTTCATTGTTTTCCGCACTATTGAGTTCTCAGTTCCCATGTAGCTACTGAGCTAAGTTTAGATATCAAGATATTGTCTGAGAGCAAAAATGTGTGTTACTATCACAATAATATGTACGCTCGCCCACATATCGAGACTGAGGAATTACATAATGTAATCTTCCTATTTTGCCAATTTTATTTTTGTCTATACCAAAGTCAAAGCATTTATTCCCAAACATAAAAGGAATTGAACGTCCAAATTTACAATGAAATAGAATTGTTTCTAGTCGCCCGTTCCAAAAGTTAGTTATCGTATGGAGAAGAATGGGCATAAAACTTCACCCACACTCTCCACACAGTGCACTCTTTAAAATGGTTTACAATATTTTGTACACATTGATTAGGTATATAATTATATGTGAAGACGGTGCACCTAGATTAAGATTATTATACCACAATAGATAAAATAATTAAACATGAAGCCATGATAGATAAATTAATTATGTGATAGATTCAAGGTGCTCACCGTAATAGGTACCTACATAATAATATTCAACCTTCACAATCTTTTGGCAGGGTGTTTGTCTGTAATACAGTACTCCCTCTTCAATTCTCCTCCGGTGAATGAAACGATACGACAGCCATACCTCGATAATCAAATAACAAAACAGCCGAATGCTTTCCATTAAATTTTCACTTTGTTCAGGAGTCACAAATTGGCATCGAACCACCGCCCCCTCCCCCCTGCACAGTTCTAGTGACATCGCGAATTTAACGGAGTGGCAAATTAAAAGTAGGTATCATTCGGACATTGACGAGGGTACCAATGTTTGTTTTTTCGCTGTTTCCGTTGATAGAACCGATTATTGGCGCGGGTAACGAAATTTGCGTTTTAAAATTAAAATGTTGTTTTGACGCCGCCTGGTTACATTGTATTTAAGGAGTGTAATGATTTATTCAATGGTGTACCAGCCCACGCTTTTGTACTTAGGTAAGTGCAAAAGCGTGGGCTGGTACAAAAATAAATATTTCATTCCTTTCTAGGTAGAAAGGAATGAAATATTTCTTTTTGTTTTTTTTTTATTGTGTTCTACTAAAAACATGTTTGGTTATTCATTTGAATTGAGTGAAGTTGGTTTACTAAGAAAACACGATTCAATCTACAATATTTTCTCTCTTTTGCAGCTTAACGCACAACCCAAATAATACAACATAAACCATAATATATCGCTTATTTTCCTCCAACTTGTTATTTTTTGTAGTTATGTTCTTTCTCTGCGTCATGTTTACCGCAAATAAACGTATTTTCACTCTTCTAACAATCCAAAAAAAAAACAGAAAAAAGCCTCAATTCTTGAAATCAAATTCATCCTAGTCTTACGCATCGAACTAATTTAGTCAATAAAATGGAATTGAGATTGAATATCAATTATTTAAAGCATGGCACGCTAACTAGTTTACTTTCCAAAAAATATTGCACTCTGTATTCATCGAAGAACCATCAAAATGTGTTTCACGATTCAAATAAACCCCGTGTCCACTTTTCTAAAATAAAACTGGTACTGAAAACTGTAAGCTGAAATCAAATAAAATCTATTTTTGTAACAAAAAACGTTTGAAATGCAATTGAGAATCGTAGGTAATCAAATAGAAAGTGTTAGTATTAATAGAGCTTTGATATAGTGACGCTAATAGACTTTTACAGCACTTTATACAATTCTAAAAAAAAAAAGATACCGACTGTCAAATAAAGTAAGCCGGGACCAACGGCTTAATGTGCTTTCCGAGGAACGGAGGGAACCCTAATGTGCTTTCCGAGGGGTCTTGGTATGTGAAGGTTACCCATCCACGAACCAACCGCGGCAAGGTTAGCTTAACCTGATCGATCGACCCGTGCGGCTGTTATTATAAAATGGTAAGAGGACATAATATGACCGTCTGTTTTCCCTAAAGGGTAAGCCGGAGGCGCACCCCGTGCAGCTAACTGTCGTATACCCACATTTCGCCAGTTATGTTTAAGCATCATGTAATTAAGGAATGTTATGTACAAATGCGTTCTCCCTTCATTCTTATGACGATGAAAAGGAGAGAGAGCATTAAGTAATATAAAGGGATAAATAATTGTATGTTTTTGGAGCAGACTTCAGTCATTCATAAAGTGGAATAATAGGAATTATGCAATTTTTAAGAACTAAAAACGTAATATGTCAAAAAGAATGAGTGTTAAAATCTTGGTACCTATTAAAATACTTTTTTAGTTGCTTGGTCTACAAGACTAAGTCGCTCCACTATACATCATTTTATAAATATAGTACAGAACTTATAATTATATAAGTAACTATCTTCTACGAATACCAATCCGCACAACTTTATACAATAGCCTCGCTGTTGCACAACGAGTATGTTAGAATGTTATTGCATCTTCCCACGTCTTTAACATCAACGCCCAAGTGTATCAATAACTTTTCTTAAATCTTGGTTCCAGGTACACTCCACCATTATGTGAAGAACGTCTTCAAATTTAAAAACATCGTGAGGAAACATATCCATGAACCACAGTTTTGAAGGCATTGTGACATCTACCAACCCGCACTGGGCCCACGTGCTGGATGACGAGGCACTCCCTCTCACCGAGAGAGTAGGCATGTGTCCAAGCAGTGGGAACTTATTTATGGGGATATATTAATTAAAATACTGAAACAAAGGGTCAACCTAGTCTAGTTAGTACCGAAGGGTAGGTGACAAGTTTTCCATTGCTCTGGTTATATCGCTCACAGTCGCACGACCGGCAAGTTTCTACTACAGTTCTCAAACAAACCACTTTATTCTACGTACCTTTTTGCTCAGAATATTTTTGTTTCGTTCAATTTAACTGTTAGCGAAGTGCAGATGCAACCTTTGTCGTGACTCTATTTGTACATCGATTCAATTTCAAAGTTATGAAGAGGGGTGACCGTGTTTGTGCAGTCTAAGGCAAATTAGGACATCTTTGACATTCCAGGTTGTCGTATAACCTTTTAGTTTAGACTTTACCTTAAAATAATCTTGCCTATTGTGATCACAATTTTGTCTGTCAAAGTCAGTGGTTTTAAGGGTTCCGTACTCAAAGGGCGCCAACGGAACCCGCCAATGCCAAAGTATATTAGGAAAAAGAATATTATGCGAAAAGAAGGGATCCCCAAAAAACATTATGAACCTTACAAAATAGAACTTCTTTTATCTAGGCAGGAATGTGACGTCACAATTCTCATAAAAGTTTGCTAATTTTATAAATAAATAAAACGAATAAACATTTTTGTTATCATTCAGCACGACTTTTTTATTTCCACCTTCCAACACCGAAAAGATTGAAATTAAATACAATATAGACACATAAATAGTTAAGTAATAATACAATAACTTATATTTAACTTGTTATAAATAAATAATAAGTATGAATACATTATAAATAAACATAAATATTACCTGACAAGTTTTTGCTTAAAATACAAATATTATTATGGTTTCAAAGAAACAAAAAACAGCCACACATTGTAATTAAGATTGGAACTCAGTCTTTATTGATCGTGAATCCATTGCTTAGCCCAGACAGCTACCAGCACAACAACATTTGCGCGAATTTTAGCAATGAAATGGTAAGAACAGGTCGCCACTATGACGCGTATTCTAAATGCAACATAAATATAATGTTATTTCACTCATACACGCACACGCACTGCCTGTATCGTGCTCGCACAGTTCATAGCAATGTAGTCCTTAGCATGCCACTGGACTTTCGAGCGTTACTGAACCTGGTCCCAATTTCCAGTAGCAGAAATATAGGAATCATTATAATACCTACTTACCTATTTCTAGAACTTCATTACCGAGAAGTACTCTGTAAGTTCCCTTAGCTGATTTTTCAATCATCTGATAACTTTGTTCGGGGAATAATTGTGAAATTTTGACAGTTATTTCATACAAAATACTGTCAAACGTCAATTTTATTCCTCGTATGAAAGTTATCCGGCGATGGAAAAGTCAGCCCTTAGACGTAATAACTACAGTTATTTGCACAATCTGTTCATAGGTGATATCAATTTTCTCGAGATTCATAAATTGATAGTCTTTCAATAATTCGGTAACGAAATATTGGCAGAGAAAAGGGACTGGGTTTTCCTAGAAATTGAGATCGCAGGATGGCCTAGATAGTATGAATTTCTACGAAATGTTGTTTATAGACCGCCCACAGTCCTCCGTCTGGTGTTTTTTTGTAAGTCGTATAAAAACATCACACGGAGGACTCTCTCGTTTGTGGGGCTGAATATACCTACATATCTACGAGTATATTGTATAGGGTATAAGGGACATCGCAAAAAAAAACTCTACCAAACTTGTACCATGACTTCAGTACATGAATCTCGACCCGAAAAAAAAAATCTACTGTTTCATATAAAAGTGCAACGCTCACCTCATAATTCGCACACTGGTTGGCGTCGACCTAAACAAAAAACATACCGTCGCTTTTGCACACAGGCTATGTAATTACGTATGATCTTGGTTGGTTCATACCATTGCTAAAATTCAACTCATTACATCAAGTACCGATAGCTGGTAGTCTTACGTATTGGATTAATGAACGCATAGGTCTGGGTTCCAATCTCGAGTTTTATTTTTCTTTTCCAACAATAATCTTTATCGGTTATTTTGTTATTCGTGTTTTATAGATTAATTAACAAGAAACGTAATGTAATCATTATTTTATTTTCATTATTATATTGCTATTGTAATACGGGGTTAAAATAAAAATGTTTATTCGTTATAATTTTATAAACCAAAAAAAAAAGTCTAGTCAAAACAGTTTATTTTCTCATAAAGAACAATTTATTGAAGTAAAGCAGGTAATCAGTGAACTACGATCCTTAGACTTAAAATATTGTACCTTAGTAATATAATAATATTGTGCTTTAACTACCAATGTGTGTGGGTGGGTACTCTAAGAAATAACAACTAGCAAATCTACCCACGTAAATAAAAAAAAGTGTGACCTCCTTGTCACAATACGATTAAATTACTCAGTAGTACTACTTTTTGTTTACTGCCAGTGCGTTCGTTTTAACTTTAGTTGCCTGTCTCAAATGTCAAAGTTAACAAATCGTATTTATTAGGACTTATTGCGGTTATAGCTTAAGTATTCATTTTCATTATGAAAAGAAGATTGAAACTAAACCTCAAAGTAATCCTTATTACGGATATGACACAATATTATTTTAATATTACTAAAATCAATTTGTAATTTATAACTTAATACTTTGTTTTATAACCCCTATTATTATCAATGCTATCAAGTAAACGCTGGCGCGTAAATCCAACAATATTGTCCAATGTTACCTTTGGACATTGACTCAGCACTCCGCCTGGCTTACGTGACGCCTGTTAAGGGTGGACGTACATTTTGAAATAAATTAAACAAACCTACAAACTCAGTTAGATAACACAATTTGGAAACAATTAGAGTCCCATACATACATCGCGAGCATCAGCACTTCACTTGTTATCTTAAGTTTAGGATGTATTTTAATTTATTTCGGTCCACAGGTGTTGAATAAACTTCGAACTACCATTGCAGCAAGAAGAAAAACTGCGCCACCTGTGCAGCAACCAACGATCGTCAGCAGCACACCACAACGGACACAACAGCAGTACGGCATACCACGCAGCGTGACCATTCAGTCACAACATACTCAACAAGGCCAGGCCGGACCATACGAGACCGTCGTGCTGTACCAATTGGGGTCCTGTTTCTGAGAGTCGCCAGAATGTTCAATGTTACCTTTGGACATTGACTCAGCACTCCGCCTGGCTTACGTGCGGCCCAGTTAAAATAATGATTTGGTTGCATCTTACACGCATAGGACACAAAGCTCGGTTAGGGCTGTAGAGCTTATAGGGCTTAGGGTCGTAGGGACTGTTAGGTCTCTGTAGGTTCCTTTAATTTACCATATATTTTCATGTACCGTCACACCCTTGACTACTTTGCGGCCTTACGTGACGTCTGTTAAGGGTGGACATACAAATATTGAAACATATATCTGTTCCTCTTAAATGTTCCCATATTTCCATGCAATGCAACTTCAACTGCTCATCAGATCTCTGATTCCATGCTTCCCATCGCTGTATCGCAAAATGTAAACGTTCTTGTTTATGTTTTTCAATCAAATATGGGCGAAACGAAAACCAGCTCAAAAAGCTGGTTTTCGTTTGCACGGCGAACGGTTCGTAAAGATGTGTCGAATAATTCGGTAAAATATCTCGTTGGTATGAAACCACTTGTTTCATTATTCACTGATTAGCTGGGGCCATCTTTTGACCCTCTGACTCACAGTGGGTATTTCACTAAAACAAAAAAGAGTACTATTAGGCTACTAGCAAAATACGAATATTACCAATTTGAAACAAAATAATTTTTTAAAATAGAAATGTTACATATTATATTATTATTATACTTAATGTTATATTTTATATTCATCATTAATTTACGTAATTATTTAAAGTAAAAAAAAAAACTAAAAGTATACTTTAATTAGAAAAAAAATCGATAGAATAATTAAATCATAATACTCACACTCCGTCCGGTTTCATCAAATATCTGTGATATAATATTAAGTCCACTTTTACGCAAGCCGATAATATCTGCTTTCATCTCAATATTTAAATTTCCTTGCATTTCAAAATGAACTACAACACCGCTAATAGATTAAACACACGTCACTAATCTATGTACAATAACAACCAACCAAAAATAAATAACGTTCGAATGAGTCGTAAGTTAACTGCATCTGTCTACCTTATAATTTATTTATTTAGATTTCTGGGGGTATAATCATAAAGTTTAACGAATTATGTGAACAAGGCGAACATGATACGGAACTATATTCAATAGCGTGATTATTCGAGTAGGTAATTTTAAAAACATTTTAAAAAATTATCACCGCGCGTGAGATTCGAACCCACGGCTCGCTACGCATGAACGTGCTTACCAACGTACGATAACCGCTAGGTTATCATGCCATATAACCAAATGGTTGAATTTATGAACTACAATCAGTTGCAAACGAATGTGAGAGTGTGTGTCTATAGTATAGAAATTACTCATTAGAAGAAGGTCGTAAGTTAAAAAGAAGTGTCAATCTATTGCTTCGTGACACTGTTACTCCACTTTTGACCCTTACTGTACCTACTGAATTCATAGTAGTTTGCACGTCGATATCCTTTACATCGTGTAAAATAAATTAGTATATCATTTATTATTAAACTAAACATGCGTTTGCAAATCGATTTTATGTGTTCTTAGGACCTTTTCTGTATAATAGACTCAACAAGTTACTAAGCTTCTATAGTGTAAGCTATAAAAAATTTGGTACAGTGGTATCAGATTACTTAGCGGTACTAAATTACACATACACAGAAAAACTTCTAGAAATTTTGTCATGATTGAATTTATTCCCTTGTAAGTAGTAACTTTTGTATGTTTTGTACATTCTGTGTGTAACTTTTGTATGTAATGTATGTTTTGTTGTTAGGTATTAATGTACTATTGTGCTTTTTCGCAGAATTGTTAAATCATTATTTTTATTTAAAATTGTAATTCCCAAATTTAATTGAAATGTAAAGTGATGGCCTGAAACATAGGTTTGAATTAAACCTAGTTCAGGTAGGTAGGAATTCCGAACCATCATTACTCTTGCACCTGTAATACCAAATAAAAATAAATATTTTAGTTGTAGTTTATTTTTAGGCACTCTAATTGTATGGGAAATTTGCCACTCTTGGCTAAATGTACACCTTTTTGTAAACGTTTTTATTAAATACATTTTTGTTATTTCTTTGTACAATATATTTTGTTATGTGTGTTATTCTAAAACTTAACCTGACTTTGTTAACATTTACTTCGTTATCGACTGGTATTGCGGTTGACTAAGTATTATTAATGAATACAATATGAAATAGATTATATTTGTGTAGCCTATAAATGTAGTTCGATGACCTCAGGGTAAAGTTTCAATAAGTTATGTTAACATCCCAACCCATAAACAGTTTTTTTTTTGTGATGTCTTGGAATGGGTCCAAATGAACGGTTGCTTTCTTATTTTCTTTAAAACTATTCTCATAAAAACGGTGTTTTTCTTTTAAAGAGAGAATTGTTTTCTACATCATTTATTCACCACATAATCTTTTATAGCTTCGGCGGAGAATCTCCAAAAGCGTGACAAAATAAACCGTAAATATTTGAATTTGGAAGTGACAAAGGCATGAAGACCTTTGTCACTGTTTCATCCAGGTTTCCTACCTAAAACTGTTAACTTTTGGTTTTAATGTAACTAAATGTTTTTGATTTGGTGCAGATTATTTAGTCAATGCTTTACGTATTAAAATTATTTGAGACTTTCTGCAACCGAGTTCCGGTGCTGAAAATACTCCTTAATTCTCCGGTAAGTAAAACTGAAGTCGATTGCAGATTGAATTAAAATAATATTTAATATTGTTGCGAAAGTTGCTTAGCACGCCACCTATTTGCCGTTTTTAGAAGTAAAAAGGTATAAAAGTACATGTCAGTGCTTTTTAAAGTTAGATATATAAAGAGCTAGAATAAAGAGATAGAATAAAGAGCTATAAACGTTATGCTTCGTTTTCTTGTCCCAATCCGTTCTGATTTCCTACACAGCAAACACTAAAACACCACCACCAGCAACCATACCTAACACTGGATAGCCATAAACACGGTACATCCTCAAATATCCGCCACTAATGTGCCATGTCAATGTATTTGTTGATCCCGGCGTCCATAATGCATGCTGCTCCATTATGTACGGGCATCGACCGCGCTGCCGGTCCGTCCGCGGCTATTTGTACGGACGACGGAGATCTGATCTCGCATTGTGTTCAAGAATTGTAATGGAAGCTCTGATGGCCGTTATTGGGTGTAGCCACCTTTATTTGGTAATTTTTGAATCATATTTATTGATTTTACCTACTTCGTTTCGGTTTTGAATGTTGGTGTAAGTTTTCACGTGACTATGGGACATAATATCGGGTGTGCCAAGAGTCTGTCTTCCAAAGTATGATATAAAAATCTCTGTATCAGATGGACCAAAAAGTGATCTTATAATGGTTCCGTTTTCTTTTTATATTCCGAATCCTAAAAGTAAGTGTCTTCTACGAAGTCTTTGAAATATTTAGGATTCAAACTTCATTTGGAAGTCCAGCCGGTCGATTCTGTAAAAATCTCACCGTGAAAACTCAAGTGAAGTGAGCTTGATGTAAGTTGTCAGTAGTGTCAATCCCTAGAATTATTTGGAAAGACAGCACACTCCACGCTCACTTCACCTAAGTTTTCACGGTGAGATGGTTACAGAATCGCACTGCTGGTCCTTAGGTACTCTCTACGTGATATTATTTAAAGAGTTTATTTATTTATTTGGGATCTCCAACAAAGGATACACATCACATGTATACAATGTAAATCACAGTAAAAAAGGTTCTTTTACTTGTTCTCCTTGTACAGGTGACCACAGCATGCTTATATAACTGGGTGTAAACACGATCAAAATGAAAATAGGGAAAATTAATGATGAATGTTAAAATTTAATTTTATTCATATTACAATGAACGCAAATATAAGAAAATAATCAAAAAGATCACGATAAGCTGCGTATTTTACCCTACGAACGATATAAGCCTTCAAAAATCTGAAGGGCAATTCTCGTAATTTTAAGATCGTTCACAGTCAGAGGGGCAGTTCTCGTAATTTTAAGACCGTTCATAGTCTGATCTCAGTCTCAGTCTGTCAAAAAATACTTCTGATTTCCCTACATTTTGTTTTTGACATTTGTATGTCGCTGAGATGAGACAGCGACTAGATTTTGGACGTTTTAAATTACGAGAATTGGCCTTCTGATCTCAGTCTCAATCTGTCAAAAATTCCTCTAATTTCCCTACATTTTGACAAGTTTTTGACACTTGTTTATCGCCGAGATGAGACTGCAACAAGATTTTGAACGTTTTAAATTACGAGAATACGCCTTCTGGTTATAATGAAATAATCCTCTTTTAAAGTAAGTAGGTACAGGTCAGACCATGCTGAAATTCAAACAATTCCGTTTTTCCCCGTTACTACTACGAGTATTACTTATATGTATATCATTCCGAAAATCCCTTTAAATATCCGTGGAACATTGAAATAAAAGCGTACTAAATTCTTTAAAGCATGTAGCAAGCTCCAAAAACGAACTAAATGTCGGGTAGTCGTACATTTCTCTTCATGCACGGTTTCAAGACTCGCGCCTGTCTCTAAAAGATTCCGTTGGAAAAATGAATAGCTCCACACTAGGAACATTGCAGAGAAACTGGGTGAAGTAGGTACAGTGATACTCTTAAAAAGTAATGTATTATGTTGAAATAGAACCAGTACAAGGACTCGCGGCAAGATGGCGAGTTCACTGGCCACTCGGCGGCAAGTGGCACAAGGCTGTTGAAGAAGAATATTGTTATGAAATTTTTCATTGCGAAACTGGAATTACTAATAAGTTTGAAGCGCTATCTGTGTGGCTACATATACCTACTACAATATTCAGACATATTATGAATGCAAACTAAGCGACTTAGCGAGCACTTAGTTTACTTTTGAGATGACAACGCGAAATCGTCAAAACCTATAAAAAAATCAAAACCATGAAATGAAAATGAACAGCCGATCGATTCTGTAAAAATCTCACCGTGAAAAGTTAGGTGAAGTGAGCTTAGAGTGAGCTGCCAATAGTGTGAATCCCTAGCATTCGTTCTCACTCATTACGCTCACTTCACCTAACTTTTCACGGTGAGATGGTTACAGAATCGCACTGCAGCAACTTTATTTGAATTAAGAATTTGCGATAATTTTCAAGTAATTCAACAACAAACTGAATGTCAAACTTAACAAAGTCCAAATTCTATTGCAACCAAAAACTTATTAACACCTTGTTACAAATGGTCACTCAAAAATCAACTCAGAATACATTTTAATGAAGAAGATAACTGATTAAGTGGTGATGGAATGTAAATTATGATTTATGAACCCTGCTATTAATAGCACACAGAAGAACGACATGCCCCATTGAGTCACGGTCGGCAACAACAGAGAGGCTTATGTGACGGAGAACACCCCATCACCGGATTTATAAAGTTCATATTAATGTTGGCGACAAATTAACCAATCCTGGGCATTGGAATCGAAAAAGTTCGAGGTTAAATCAAGGTCTTGGTTATTTACGAGTATTTTGTAATAAAAAAAACATTACAATTCTAAGACGTTTTAAAGCATTTTTCAAGCTTCAAATAAGACGTTATTTTCTTTCCAATTTGTAAGGGATTCTGTGAAATTGATCTGTCGTGTTGAAATTGAGTTTAGTTCGCAGAACCATTGTCTATGATTTGTCAAAGATTGTCTTCTTATTAGTTTTTGAGAGGGACTTATTTATTGTAATGTATAGTTAGTCTTTCTAAGGTTCTTGTAAGGTTGTTGACCTTTTGACTTAAGTATTAAAAATGTTTTTCTTGTTTCTAAAAACTTTATGATCACATAATCTTTATTAATAATAATAATAAATCGTTTATTTATAAAAAGGGAACACATTTTACATTACCTTAACAATTAAAAATAGCGCACAGTTGCTAATTTGCCTGAACTAGGTTGAACCTGTGCTTCAGGCTAAGAAGTGCATACATACTTAATATAAAAAAATAAAAATGTATATAACGTAAAAACTAAATTAAAACTTAGGTAAATAAAAGTAAAATAGCGTGTTAGCAGTTTTATTTGCAGACAATAAGTAGGTCTTCTGTCTGTGCATAATTGTTGGTTAGTAAATAATTAAGTATATTTTTTTACAGCTATAGTAATTTAGTTTATAGATATTTAGTTTTATATTTAATCTATTGTACAGGAATGGACCTAACAATGTTATAAATCTTTCTACAAAGACATGTTGTGAGGCTGCATTAGACATGCATACCAGATCATTCCGTCTCTTGTTAGTGTTGTCGGCATTGTAGGCAAGCATGGTGTGCTGTTTTAATACTAAGTGCATAATGAAAAGCTGGCGAACCGTTAGTACATTGCAGGATTTATATAGCAGATCTGTAGTGTGTTATAATTATTATAGTATTACCATGGATACTCTAACATATCTTTTAGAACTATTTGTTGATACTTCGTTACAACGAACTAGGTCCTTCTGTAACTCATATTATTCATCATCATCATTTCAGCCTAAATACGTTTACTGCTGGACATAGGCCTCCCCCAAGCACCGCTACTTCGACCGGTTCTGTACTTCTCGCATCCAGCGAATTCCTCCGGCCTTCACAAGGTCATCGGTCCACCTTGTGGGAGGCTTTCCAACGCTACGTCTTCCGGAATGCGGTCGCCACTCCACACCTTCCGGCCCCATTGGCCATCTGTTCTGCGGGCAATATGCCCTGCCCATTACTTAAAGTCACACCACTTATTACTTTTTTTAAAATGTAAATCGTCTACTTTTAGAATGTTTGTAAATATGTGAGCACCATGTATCTATCACATTGTTAATTGATATGTCATGGTTTCATGAATCCATTTTAATTCTTTTATCTATTGTGGTATAGTAATTTAGGTGCATCGTCTTCACATATAATTAATCTATGCAAAATATTGGAAAACATTTTAAAAAAGTAACGGTGGAGTTTCTTGCCCATTCTTCTCCATACGAACACTACCTTTTGGAAGGGGCGACTAGAATCAATTCTATTTTAATGTAATTTTTGACGTTCAAAAGTGCCTTTTATGTGCCTATTTGAAAGTTGACTTCGACTTTGCCACTTAAGTTTGGCAATTCTTCGGGCTATATATACAGGTTACCTTGGTTCTCCTACGGATCTCTTAATTTCTTATTCAATCACGTAGGCAAACTCCAAGCCCTTATATTATATTATATAAGATAACATTTAAAATAATAATACATAATGTACATGTGAAAAAATAAGCAAAAGAATCATAGGGCATCAAAAAATTCGTCCGTATCGCTGTCAACAGGAACAGTGCCCAAAAGGCTGGCAGCATTGCCACGTTGTATGGCGATGCTAATTTTTTGGCCAAGAAACCGGCCAGCCCTCTGGTCACGTGAAGAGTCGACTAACCGCTTGGCGATATCTCGAAAAACCAAGTGAGCAGTCGGACCCCATGGCCCTAGTGTTTCAACCCAAAACGGCTCGAAGATATAACTCCCAATCAGGCTGGGATATTTTCGCCGTTTGAGGTTTTCTGCACCAGCAGCAGCCGGTCCAGCACAGTCCACCGTGCTAGGAAGATGGGATGGCGCAAGGGTGTCGACACATGTTGCATCCCACACCAAAGGTCTGCCTAACTTCCAGGGCATTATGGTCATTCCGTCTGGTCTCTTCCCATCGTCGCGTGCCATGCCGTTGGGTTCTAAAACAGCTAACACCCCGGGTAGACCCCGGCAAGAGCACGATGGATGATGTCATTAATGCTGGCGTGCCGTGCTATCTGACCTGCGCTCCTAATGCAGGATAGGCCATAGTGTTCGAGGCAGTCGCCAGCTTCACCCCACTGACAGCGATGCGGAGCCTCACAAGGAGCGCCCAAACGCAGACAGGTAGTGAGCCGGAAGGTGGTGTCACACAGCATAGTGCCTATTTTGGGTGAAGGAAGTGCTTGAAGCCAGAGCCCCGACTCCCACTCAACCACAGCCAGCAGGCGGGCACGCAGTATTGGTGGACGTATTAATAAGTTTATTCCGTATCAACCTGCAGAGCGACTCATCCCACTGTCTCTGGGAAGATGGGTTTACGGGCTGATCTGTAACCGGGCAAGCCGCTTTCCAGGCGTTCACCGCGTCGGTCAAGCAAGGCACTTCAGAGTCAACCAGGCAGGGGGCTAAAATTTTCCCGGTCAACTTTTCGGTGCTGTGGACAGAGGACAGGAACGCCGGTAAGCTAATACTGGTAATTTTGGGGAGCCCTCATATTATTAGGTTAGACGGGCTGGTGTCCGCAACTCCACGTCAGTGCGCGTATTTTGCTTACGGCCTTATATTATTATTATGGTGTACATAATAAAAAGTATTCTATTTTATTTCACTTTCTTGGGAAAGACCTACCATAAGCCTCAAACTAAAGCCGCTCATATCTAGCCTTAACAATAGGATAAAAAAAGATTTACAAGAAAATTTGACTGACAACGCCCTCACAAAATACAGGCAGATAATGTAATAGATACTGCAGAGGAACGGTCTGTGAGAACAGCCGAATTTTGAAATTGAACCTAATTTGCGATCTGGGATTATGAATAAAAAGAGCAAGTAGAATTTGTCTGCTTTTAGCCAAATGAAAGCCAATAATTGAATTTGCTTGGAAGACGCCTAAATGGGTATTGGAAAATAAGAAAACATGCCTGCACCCAAATCTGGAAAAAATATGGGAGTTGGTTTTATAAGCTTACAGAAAATGACAATGTCTAAGCCCTGCCGTATTGAAAAATCTCCATATTTACGTGCGGTGCGGTATTTTTATCTTAATTAGGACGTGCTGATTCACATGTGTACACAAGCGGTACAAATTTATACTTATAGCTCGTCCCTGAGAGGTGCAAAATATTTACCTAAAAATCTGTACCTAGTGATAGCTTAGCTTTTTACTGTTAATTTTACCATTACATGAAAAGCAATGTAGCGAAACATTGTACATCAATTTATATATAAAGTATTTAAAAGTTACAGTGTTAATCGACTTTAGTAGCCGAACGTACCAGAAATAGAAATAATTTCATTTTCGGAAATCGAACTGTCTTTTTCGAGGCTGTTCTGTGACTTTATCTCTGTATTTCACCGAGTGCGAAATATTTACGTAGAAAGAGGTTCCGTCTATTTTTAGAAGCATTCCATTTATTTTAAGCGGCACGTGGAGTCTCAGTACGTAGTGTGGTAATATAATATATATAAGGATAAATGTATTGATTGTCTAGCTTGTGATTTTGTTCGTTTTAATAGCTCTGTAACTACGTATTCCCTTTCAGTTTTTGCCTATTTCCTTGCCTAGTTTCACCTTAACGACATTGTTGTATGTGTTGGAAAATGACATGATGGCTATCGACTCATCTTAGACTCTATGGTAACGTGATAACGGTTACTTATTTATCAGTATTATTTATCAGTACTACTTTATTTATCAGTATTATCATTATTATGTCGTTTATTTATTTAGTCGTCTTATTTTATTACATTTTTAAATATTAGTATGAATATACATATATTATTATTATTATTATTTTTTTTTTGTTTATTTTTGCAATGTTACTCAATACCACACATTTAGACATATTCACATATTCGTTACTGTTTTTTATCTAACACAAAATTATTTTATTTATATATTTAAGTATGCGTGACGTGTGTATGCACACACGTCACGTTGCAGCATAAAACTGATTTACATCCGTCACCTCACACATCAGGTCCAGTTGAAAACCAGCGTCAGGCACTAGTTGTCTGGCATTTTTGCTGAACTGGGCCTATTTGGCGCAGCCGTGAGGCACACTTTCCTGATAATTTTCTTGCATTTAATCTTTTATTTATTTTTTAATCTTATTGTTTGTTTTGTCTGATGTATATATCTGGTGTATCGTGTGTCTTTTAGTTTGTGCCAAATAAATGTATTTTCTTTCTTTCTTTCTTTCTTTCTTTCTTTCTTTCTTTCTTTCTTTCTTTCTTTCTTTCTTACTTTCGCTTTGTGATTGCACTACTAAGTATCCCATATCTGTTTATTAACTAGATCAACAATACTTACTTTAATACAGATTTTTCCAAATGGATCTATCAAAAACCTTTTTTCCTGCTCTAACGAGTCTAGAGATCTGATTGGACGTACGATCATAATAATTAGAATAACCCACAAACATTTATCTAATATGATCTGGCTCAGTAAACTATGCGCCGCCGTCCTCGGGGATGTAGAACAAACATAATCCGGGCTTGTGGCAGCATGCCAATTGGGCTGCTGGCGCTATCAATAAGTAATACTGTTAGGCTGTGGTAATCAGTTATGTGGGCCTATGCTGCCCTGGTAATGGTGAGAGGAAAACCGTTTTTAATGAGAGGGTGGTTAGGTAGCGATTAGTATGTAGTTTCTATGTATAATTTATAAACGTAAATAAACTCAAATGGTGATAATATGAAAAGGAACCAACCAAGTTATAAGTGACAACATTATTCAAAGGTAAAGGTTTTTGTTAAGACATTTTCATACAACTATATAAAATAACTTACTGTTGAAGAAACACAAAAATAATGGTCTTGTTTTAATGAAATACAGCTTTTTTGTAGTTGTATCTAAATATTTATACCCCGCCTGTAGCTACCTGAATATTGCAGATGCTTAAGGTATCCAAAAATACTATTTTTCATTACAAAGCCGTGTTATGTCACCTTTGTCCATGTATAGAACGACGAAAAGCTTTTTCATTAAAATATCCGAAAAAAATTCAAAATGAACGCACAAAAAAGGCTACATCATTCATAAAATTGGTTTCGTTTCAATGAAGTTAATCCAGCACCGAATAAAAAGAAAAAAAGCCGTGGATTCAAATGTGTAAAGCGAAAAATATATCATCACCTGCTGTCCATTTCTTCAATAAATCTTTATCAGCCGTCATCTCAGTTTTTCCATCTTTTGCTGCATCATCTTTTAGACAATCAAACCATCTTTTCATTCATCAATTCTATTTTTATCCAACTTCAAAAGGAGGAGTACAGAACACAACTCCGACATTTAAAAACCGATTTGAAAAATTATTTTGTTTGGAAGAGTACATAAATTTGGTCATGTTCTGAGGAGTGATTTTGGAGTTACCTTCAATAATATGTTTTTTTCCACTTAATGTATGATACGTTGATGATGTTATGATAACTACCTGTCACTTTTATTTACTTAGCAAGTGAAGGTACATGAATTTGTGTGGGATAGGTAAATAAAAAGTGAAAAATAAAAACTATTACAAAAACAAACAAAATACTTCAAAAAAAAAACACTACAAAGTAAATTTGTTCAATTTCGAAAGTCGGTGGAAAAAACGAAAATAAAAAACTGAAGACACCGACTTCCCTCTCGCGTCCGGCCCTCATACAGGCCATGGTACGGAGCGAGAGTGAATGGGAGGCCGTCACCTCCTTCTGCGAAGCAGTAATGCTCGCGAAGGAGGAGGCGGAGCGCGTGAGGGAGAGGCAATCGCTGCACCCTCGCGCGCCTAGCCGCCGCAGGAGACGCCCTGGACGGGAGTCAACAGCCGACTCCCGGCCACCGTAGGCGCGGGCTTGCGGGCGGCGAGCTATGGGCAGCTCGCCGCCCGGTAAGGACCAGGCCCGGGTCGACGGCGCGTTGTGTTCCACGCGCGCCTCAAAGAGCTGTCAGCACGAACTGACGGGGTCCGCCAGGACCGATGCCGCCGGGGCTGCGGGTTGTTCGAAAGAGATACCGTGGCCCCTGGCACAGGCAACTGAAGGAACACGGGTGGGTTTTAGTCAGTAAAAGTCTGACACTCCCTTCTGCTCCGCCCAGAGCGGGAGGAGTCATTTGATGATTTCCCACCCAGAAAAAAAAAAAAAAAAAAAAAAGACACCGACTTCCGAAATTAAAGTTATTTTCCAGTTTGTGCTATTTTTGTTTTGTAATAAAGTTTTTTATCTTTATTACGTTATTATTATTCTTATTATATCTTTTCAAATAAACACGAAATCTTTATTCTTAGCAGTGTGCAGAGTATTATTACTACTCAAACGAAAAATAATATCTTCAAACAAACGTATATTATGATAACATCAACTTTTTACCTTTTACCCACACTCGCAAACAAAGACTCTAACATGTTAATACAAATGGAATCCTAACATTGTTTTCTGAAAAAATACTACAAATTAGGAAGGAATCCTACAAAAAACTCTGACAGAACATTGCTTTGAAAAGCAGCTGAAATATTAAATAGGTACGACTCGTGCTGGGCGGTTTCGGTCTGGTTAACCATATTCTGGTGTAGGCAGGCGAGCGATAGGTATTTTGTGTTATCCCCTCGGCTGTTAGGCAAGCTTATTAACTTCCGCAACAATAGAAAAGTAATTGTGTCTCATTAGTGACAGTTGAGCTCTTTGAAAGCCTCCATCATGAATGGCAAAGTATTGAAAAAAAACATCGGTATGAAAGTGAAACATATAATATTATGTAAACAGCCATCATCATGCTCTTAATATTTGGGAATAAATAGAACAAATATATGATTTTGTGCTGTCCTCGTGTTTTCCTCATTCAGATTAATTTATTTTTGTATATTATTTAGTGTATTTAACCCAAAAATAATCCGTCTTTGTGATGTGCCACCATTGACTTCATCTAAACCTCGTTTTTAAGATCTAAAAATAGTAATTGTTCCCGATATGTACATATTTAAATGCTTTAAATTGTTATTAAAATGCACTCCGACTAATTTCAACGTTTAAGAAAAAATATCCTGATAGATTAATTATTCCTCCATTGAAAAGCCAATAAAAAAATAAAAAAAACATTTATTTCACCTGATATACATAAAAGTATGAACACTTTTAAGTATGTCAGGTGAAATAAATGAAATAAAAAAATTTGTATAAAAAGTATACTTAGTTAAAATTATGTAATTTTAACTGTTTGCCTATGTCAAAAAGTGGTCATTCTGAATTATTTAATTTAGGTACGTCAAATCTCGTCATGTCAAACTGCAATTGGGGACAATAAGGGGTTTATTTAATTTTATAAACGCTGTATAAAGTTATATAAACTTTTGTGACATAAAGTTTTATTATTATTAAAGTTAAGTATTTCTGACGTTTAAACGGCAATGTTTATAAGTAATAATGACCGATGACCAACAACAATTTGTCGCAACAAAGTGGAGGACAAGTTGCTCATCTGCTCGAACCAACTTCATCTCTATTGAAGAGCCTATTTAATAAAAAAGCTAGCGGCTCGATTGTTGTGCTCACCCATTTCGCCGGCCGTCTGTAACGAGACTTTATATTGTTCTTCTGCTTTTATAGACAACTATCGCTCTGTGCATTGCTACTTTATGTGTTATATCGAGTGTAAACTTGAATGTGGGTAGTAAAAAACTTTGTAGACGGCTTCAAGGGTATTTCTAAGAAATGGAAAAGGGTAATGTAAAAAAGTACCTGGTTTCGGAGCCCTATAACTGAGCCTCCACTGTCCGTCCGTCCGTCTGACTGTCAGTGGGCTGTATCTTATGAACCGTAATAAGTAGACAGTTGAAATTTTCACAAACTATGTATTTATATTGCCGCTCTAACAGCAAATAAAATAAAAAATAAATAAAGTTAATACAAATTAAAGGGAATCTCCATACAAGAAACGAGTTTTTTTCGGCGTTTTTGGCTTGTGGTACGGAACCCTTGGCCGCTTTTATTTTAGCACCAGGACATATTTTATTCAAAACATAAAGTACGGACCCTTTTGCTACATAGACAAGCTGCTTAAATTAAGTACTAGCAGCTAATTAGTACCAATGTACAGTCAGCCATACATATTTTATCATTATGAAATTACTCTACAAAAACCACAGTCTATTTCAAACAGACAGCCCCCAGCCACAGGAATCTCAACAGCTCGTCAAAAATTCAAAACGCTTTCAAAGAATATTTAAACCAAAGCAGACTCAGATAGTTGAATAATGTTCCCAGGAGTACAGCTGGAGTTCCAGCAGAACTCTGAGACAGTGGTCGGTGCAAGCGCCTGCAATTTATGTACATTTTAATGGAATCAGGGCAGGGAAGACGGAAGGAATACATTTTAATATTAGCGACAGTATCGAGTAGATTGAGATGCAAAAGTGGTATTAAAATTGTAGTGGAATCCTTTGATTGAGTCAGGATTGTTTTTTTTTTTTGTATGGTTCGCAAGGTTGCTTTATGAATAATTTTGTAAGACTACCAGTAAGCGGTAGGCCACTTTTTTGTAATGTGCAGAAAAAAACTGAAAGCCAGTGGCCATATTTCGATTCGTTTAAATGTTGTATTCGATTTAGGAATTTGAATTGAAAAATTTTACATTCGGCGAAGTTACTTAAATTACCAGGGATTGTAGATCTAATCTTTATCATTGCATGGGAACTCAGGAAATATTCCTCAGGATACAAGATAATAATGACATTAAAATTAAAATGTAGGAGTGGGCGTTTCAACTTAAAATTTCAGATAGATAATAAATGTCCTTCTCAACCTTGTGTTAAAAAATAAACGGGACAGAATATAAATGGAGTTTGTTTCCTTTTAGCTAAGAACCATTTGTTTTGTTCAAATGAATTTTGAGACGTTATATTTTAGCAAGGGCTTTTAAAGTAACTGTGTATTTACATTATTATGTACTGAAATAATTTCCTTTATTGTATCTATAGGCTTTATATAAGCTCTGTGAAATTGGCTACTTACATAGTTTTGTTAATTATGTTTCTTTGTTTATTTGCTGACCTGTCTGGGTGTTCGTGTATAAGAGACTAGCTCCGCCTTGCGGTTTTACCCGCATAGGTTTCGATCCCGTGGGAATCGGAATAAAAAAAAAAAACAAATTTCATCAAAATTCGTTAAACCGTTTTAGCCTGAAAGTATAACAAACAAACATACAAAAATCAAATATTTTTTCTTTATAATAATAGTTTATTTTTGTCTTTTTAAACGTATTCACGATACAGGAATAATCGTCAAAACTCATATTAAAAAATACAAAATAAAAGAGACAAATGTGTATAAACATTAATAATTGTTGTTTTTCATATATTTTCGTCTTAAGAAACTGATTTTTTGTATCACATACAGTTTGCTTGCTTTAAAGGTTTACTAAGAGATATACCTGGCATATAATCGAACTCACTGTAGATGAACGTACTGTGTGAATGAAGATATGGTTAGAAAGAGGGTGACTGTCGACATGGCGGCTAACAGAGGAGTATGGAAGAAAAAGACATGTTGCGCTGACCAGAAATAAATTTCGATAAGGACAGGAGAATGGTGGTGACCTTCGAACTCATTGTACAGACGCCAGCAGGTCAAGCTATCCGAAACTGTCAAATTGTCCCAATCAATCTTGAACCTTAATGCTTCAGTGATAAAGTTGAAAATGTATTAAAGAAATTTGACAGATTGTAGTAGCTTGATGTGCTGGCATCTATACTATTGCAGTTTGGTACTTACTATCCTGTCAAGTACTTCTAGAAGTTCAACAAAGACTATAAGAATGTCATAAAAGTAACAAAACAAAAAGATTCTTTCCTCAAAAGACCATCTCAGACATCGATCTACATGGTCTCCATATGATCTGACCAAGATTACGTCTGACTTTAAAAGAGACTGTGACTTCTGATTTTATTTTGGCCTTTCTTTTTAGAGTAGTCAGACAAACACCGAACTCATCTAGTTTAAAAAAAATATGATTGACGTGTAAAATTGTTTGTACAGACCTACTTACAAAATAAAATCATTTATCATAAAAAATGTTACGTACATAAAAACTTTATAAACACTTCTTTGTGACAGCTAATTTTTAGGAGCTTCAACTTTTCATTTTTTGCCTTTGATTTATGTCATCCAGGTATTTAAAAGATTCACCTTTCAACTAGAATAATTTATAAGACTTTGTTTAGCATTTCCATGAAATCATTCACCTATAATTAGAAGGCTTTATTTAGAATTGTCTAGTTTGGTAATTAAAATTGATGGTCTTAAATTGGAGATTTTAACTAAGTAAATGAACCTTTTACTTTGTTAAACTTGCTACTTTTAGTTCCAAAGTTATATTTAGAATTATTTCTTTGAGTAATTTAACTTTTTATACGAACGAGACTATTTTTATACCTTTGTGTTAAAATTACCTTTTAATTTTAATTATTACCCTTTTTTAAACCTTTACTTTTTTGTGTTTCCTCGAAATTATGTGTATTACTAATTCAACAATAATTTTTAGAATAATTTACTTCAGTATTTTGAAAAGACTCACACAATCATCGTGGTTACTCGTTGATTTGATTTAGTTCTTGTCTTTAACAATTTACCATAGTGGTCACCGAAAATATTATTTTATTTAGAAATGGCCGATGGGGGTAGCCAGGCATTTCAGAACCCATGCGACAATCTATAGAAACTCCTTTAGCTTCGTTTCTAGTCACAGTTTTCTTACCATAAATGCAATTATTTTATTATGATTTTGTATGGTTGTATTGTTTTAGTGCAATGTGACTAAATGTATTATTTTTTACTTTATTTTGTAATCTAATCTTAAATATTATGTATAAAATTTATGTTTTCCTAATATTCTAATAATTTAATGAATTGTTAACCTTTTAATGTGAATGTTGTGCATGCTTTAAGTGATGTATTTACACAGAATGGAAGACTCGTGATTGCCTTTTGTTACTACCCTTGAAATTTATCGTTGGTGTCCCTTGCTTAATAAATAAATAAATAGTCATACATGCACCTTTCTGGAGAACATACCAATAATGTCACTATATTCTATCACTATACAGGCTGATTTTTTAAAGACCAGCCAAATTTAAGGATGTGGTACAGACCATCAAACTGAACAACTTTCTCCATGGGACCAACATCGTAATCGCGAATAAAAATTCAGCCGTCCCATACATTTAGGTCGAGTAGGTATTGAAGTTTTCTATGGGACAGTTGATAAAATTTTCGCGATTACGCTATTTGTCCCATGGAGAAAGTTGTTCAGTTTGATGGTCTGTACCACATCCTTAAATTTGGCTGGTCTTTAAAAAATCAGCCTGTATATAAGTTCTCACTCATATTTGCTTTGTAAATACCATTTCTTAGTCACCCATCATTCATCCTCTCGACATGACCAAACCATCTAAGCATACTCTTTTAAATTTTTGGCACATTATCATCTAAACCGCTCCGTTGCCTTATCACATCATTCCTTAGCCTATCTTCATAGTCACACCACACATGCTTCGCAAGGAACCCATTCCCACAGCATTTATTCTACTTTCATGCCTCTTATGCCTTACTCATCATTCAGTTCCATAGATAAGCGTAGCACCAGCACATGATTGTGAACAGCCCGTCGAGCCTTTTTGGACAACGCCTGGTAATTAAGAAATTATTGTTTAAGTAATGTAAATCTTTTTAGTATTCTATTTTGTAGATATTACAACTGTTCATAAAACAACTACCTACTGGTAGATCACGTAATTTCCTGATTATAATAATTTCGGTACTTTAGTACCTTATAAGTTTTTATGATCAGAAAATTAAGTGTTGAAAGGTCTTATTCATTTGAATACCCATATTTCTATACCACGCTGATCAAACATGATTTAATTTTAATTGCTCAAATCCTATTTCTAGAACACGACCGTCCAATTATTTTAGTACATTTTGAGGAAGCCATGAAAAATCGCCAAGACTACCGCAGCTGATTCGTCTGATTGTGATTAATGGAGGATCAGCGTCGGCTCCGGATAATCCTTTCATCTCGTTCCACTTATAGCTTTAGCAGCTGATAGGCTTTGTGCTGCGGCCCGGGTGGAGGCGAGTGGCGAGCTAATAGCCTGTTACCGAAATTACAGTTTCAAAGGGTTTGGTGGATGAAAACATTCAACTTTATTTTTATGTCGATTTTCTCAATGACCGAATGGTAATTATGCTGTATCGTAGTTGCTTTAACTAGCAAAAATTACTTGCAAAAAAACGGACTTTCAATCACACTAACATTAGGTAAATATTTTTTCTGTGCGAGGTTCTAATGACACTTAATTTCTGACCCAATCAGGTTTTTGGAGTATTCTTATTATTTTTTAGTTCCATGACATCCAAATGCAAAGAGTTCGGCCAATGCAATGCAACATAAAACACAACATGTTAGGTAGAAATATAACTACTCGTATTTAAAATATCAAAAAACAGACCCGCAAATCCCAACACTATTCATATTCCCACGTCACGCCCAACACTAGTGAGTAATGGTAGGTTATCAACTGTACTACTCTCACCGTTTAACTGCGCTTCCATAAATCACTATCCGTTTAGCAACCACGACAGTATGACCTCGATTCGAAATGAATGTCCGCTGCTAGTTCATAAATTGTACTAAACATTTGCAAACCCGCCCAAATTGCTATCAAGACGTGATTGGCATGAATGTTTCAGTAAATCGTTCAAATCAGATAACAAAATCCCACTGGTGGACATAGGAAACTCCCATGTTTGCTGTTCGTTGGAAACGTTGGAAATCAAAGGAATCTTTGAATCTCAATTATATGCTCTCTCGCGCTGGTAAGGTTTAGTGAGCACACAGACAAAGCCTTGAGAAGAAATATAACGTAGAGAAGTTATTCGAAACCGACTTGGCTCTGGATTAATATTAATCTTGTATAAAAAAGTTGTTTAGTTTTTTCTTTAATTTTTTATGGTTTAATGGCCAAAACACATACATACGATACGACGTCGCATCGTGGCACATTACGACAGACGTTGTCACAGCCATGTTTAGGTAACAATTTTTTATTGATAATTATCTACTATTTTCGTTTACTGTTTACACGTAAAACAAGTGGTAAAGACTACTTATCAATAGAAAATAGTGCCCCAGCATTTCTACTAACAACAGCTGTATAAATTCGTTTTTTTGCCTATCATTATCCTATCCTCTTAGCATGACCAACCCAACTGAGATGTACTCACCATAGGTAACTTGTTTTAACCTAGTCCGTAAATACAACTACTAGTACAAATGACACTATGTAGGTAGGACACCAAGATACCTTTACAATGTTCAAATCAAATCAATCTACCAATATTGGCCACCCTTGTAACGTCTTGTCGCCGGCCAACGTCAGGAGTGTAACGGCTATCAATTCGCCGGTAAACATTTGGTTTGTCAATGTTAGTGATGGTGCAATGAACTTAATTCATTGCCTTTGACTGAACGTTGAGAGGAATCGTAGTTTGCGCAGTTGTAGTGAAGATTCGCCTGCCGGACGTTAGAGTTCTTGTTGGTTAAATATAGAATTGAGGCTTTGACCAAATAGAAGCGAACCACGCGCGGGATTCGAAATAAAAGTCATTCGCACCAATATTGTGACAACTAACTATGAAGTGGTGGTCTATGGAGGTGCGAATAGAAGAGGTATTCCACTTAGAGCACTGATTTCGACAGCACTTGCCCAAACCGCACCTAAGCACTTCCACTAACCGCACTGAAACAAAATTAGAATGACTTCTTACCTAATCATTAAAACAAATGACGCGCGCAATCCCATGTCGCACGATGGATGGCCTGAGCTTGAATATATATTCCATGAGACAGGCTGTGGTGTGAGGTATAAAATTATTCAATTTAGGCATACCTAAGTCGTTTAAATTGAACCTAGTCTCCAAATTACGTCTTGAAAAACTCGAATCTCTTACAACACTAAGGCCCTTTGTACGCGGCACGGTTTATGTACCGTGCCTTGTATATTGTGACACGCAGACAACGGCTAGGTACGGCACAGTTGTATTTTTTCAGTGCCAAGCTGCAGACATATGTCATTAATCCATATAAGAGAAAGATCAACATTGCTTACTAACGTGTAAGTATAGAAAACTCAAAAACAAAGAAAAAAGGAAAAGAAGGTTCTGGATACATCCGATAATCTTATCCCATATCACAGGCCTTGCATGAATCAATGTAATTAATAATTCTTGATTTATCTCCATTTTAAAACGTAATCAGCGCATGTAAGCCGCCACGAAAATTATTGCCACCGTGAAATCATTCGGGGCCGTTTACTGACTCTCCTAGACTGATATGAATCACATCGTGCAAAGACGCGGCGCATATGTAGTCGGCGCCTTGCCGCAGTGCCGCCGTGTCTGTCAACAAGCTTTCACAGGGATCCATACAACTCTGACGACCGTGCCTACACACGGGGTATAAACCGTAGCTGTTCACGGCGAGTAAGCGCCTGATACCGGATTTACACGGTTCCGTTTTAGTTGAACAACTTTTGTTGTTTAACAAAAATACTTTGAATTTGAAATTCGATTTGATTGAAAGTCTGTTCAGACGGTTCAAATTGCTTTCGACGCTAAGTTGATCAACGAAAATCGAACCATGTAAGCCCGTCATTACTCGAAAAAATTACCCTCCTACTTGAAGTTAATATGTTGTATGTTAATACTTGAAATAGTAAAACAATAACGAAACCCATTTTGAAATAGCTTTAGGCGTAATATTCACACCTAGGTTAATACCTAGGTGTGAATCGTATGGATATTGAATTCAAAAAGCGCTGTCAACCGCAAATATTCATTTTTTGGTCGGTTTATAAGAATACATTTCTACATTATGGATAGAGGAAAAAAAAAACACTACACTTTAAATGTAGATTTATGTGGCTTTGTACATGTGTTTGTGTGGATTTATTTTGTTTCGACGCAGGACATTGATAAATGATAATTTTTTATTATGTAAATTGGTTAAAATGACACTTGTACACGTAATTTTTTTATTAAAACTAGATGAGGACGATGTTTCGTAACCGACTACTTTGTGGAGAAAAACCGAAACAAACTCGGAGGTCAAAATTTATTCAAAAGTGTAATGGTCAGATCATGAATCAACCCTAACACATCCTACTTAATTACGCGTGTCTGTTTTAGTTTTGTAAAATAATTACATTTAAAGGCAGCAAGATATTGTGATCAACGCTATGTACCCCTTAATTTAATTGTCACGTGCATTAGCCCTTTAGTTATTAAGAATGTTTCTAGCATAAGTTTAATGTATGTGATGTGACTGCGCTTTTTTAACTAAATAAACAAACATATACAAAGTGGCGATTAGGTTATCACATTAAATAGTACAGTGGTTATTACAAGCATGTTAAAAAAATATATATTTTACTAAAAATAGGAAACTGAATTTTTCAAACAAACAAATAAATAGCTTAAAAATTGGCATGAAATAAACCACCCTTGATAATAATGCACTAGACACGTGCGGGGCGATGGTATCAACAACTCAACACAAACTTTATGGTATCGTTACCGAAAAATCACAAATTAAGTTTAATGTTGTTAAATACTAAAACGAAAAAAGGTCCCACGGCTAGAATGTTAATTGTTATATTGTTTTAATTCTATGTGTTTAAAATGCGTAATGTAGAATATGTGATTTCAATTATTAATGTGATAACTTAATACCACACTGTATAGGTACATATATACGTTTAAGTAAATACTACTCGTATTTCAGTAATACTGTAGGGTGACTTTCAGTAGTTTCATGCAATACAGAGGTTCAAAAATGCACCTATGTTGTTTTTCCAATTCCACTTGCCAATTTTAGAACGTAGTAGTGTAACCCTACGTATATTAAAAACTGGAATACAAAAATACAGCAGAACCAACATGATACCCGGATATCCAAGTGGAGGGAAGCTAACCAAATTATTTTACAACGTGCGATGATTTACGAAACAGCGCGGAAACTAAGTTAGCATCGTAAACAAGTCGTATGGCACATGTGTGGGGACATGTGTTACGAACTACTGTTCGCTAATAATTAACTAAGATTTGCATTTTGCTTACATTACGATAACATAGTATATCCAACTAAAACAAATGAAAAGCGTTCATTTTCACAATATGACTTCCACAATCCGCCATATTGAATTTCCTGTGACGTATCTGGCAATTCTAAGATATTTCAAATTACTTACAATGAAACTGACACCTCTTTTTATTGAAATCGGGTCTGTAGCTTAGGAGCTATAGGTACGGTCACCAAAGGAAATACGTAATCAGGGTCTTACAAATATCTTTAATTGTAGGTATCTGAGACTAGCATAAAATTATATAATATATGGTATTGAAAAAGATACGTTTGCGGCCATTGTAGAACCCCACCCGGTCGGGTTCAATACCAACCTAGTAGATACGCTAAGTTTTGGACCCAAAAACGGGTGTTATTAAACTGGGTTGAAAATGTTCAAACCACGAAAACTAATAAAATAACAGGATAAAGAAATAATATGAAGTGAAGTAATAGTTATAAGACATGAAAATTGCACGATGCAAAATTAAAATTATTTCACTTAAATTTTCAGTTCAATACTTTCAGAACCACTTTACGTACTGGTGTCATATTATGACGTTTTAATGCATCATGCTTGTAGTGAGAGAAAGAGATGGAGCTATACATGACCGATAGCACCATCCCTGTTAAGGACTGGAATCATAATATAATGAATACTTCATAATACGGCCCCTCTATTTACGTTTATGAAGAGTTTTATTTCAAAAGAAATTCACTCTCAATTAAACTTCAATGCTTAGACTTCAAGATAAATCAATGTTGGAGCAATATGAGAACTTCACGACATTATTATTTGATGTTTAGTGCTTCTGATGTCTGATTAATGGAGCAGAAAATATATATAAATCAGTTTTAATGCCTTGAAATGAGATTTAATTTTCTTTGGCTCCATCGGAGATCAGTATGGCAAAATAATTTTTGAAAAAAAAATACCTATGTATATCAAAGTACTGAAATCGTTTAAGTAGTCAATTATACACAAACTACTTTCAGGACTTGCGTATATTCTGTGACACCTTGACATCATATTATTATTTAGTCTACACTAATAATTTAATTCTACAAATAAACGTTCTACATCAAAAGTTAACGACTACGTTGTTTGTACAATAATGACAAAGTCATCAAGATTAACGACAGGCATTTGTCATAAATCAACATTTTAAATAGATAAATTATTCTATGTCAGTATTGTCGGCTTTGATTATTTATTTAAGTGTATGTACTTTTGACGTGTAGGTATTAGATATGTACACAGTTTCATTACTTTTAATTTAAAAAATAATGAGCTCTTATCAAGATAATCATATTGTATGTGAAACCCTTCAAGCTAATTACGAAAATGAAACCTGACAGTGAAGATTCATGTAATCCAATATTTTTAAAGTACAAGCCAGACTTATTTAAATAAATTGGCAGTAAAAAATAAATGTTCAAGTTTAAGCAAATCATTAATAAACGAGTAACAATAAATTATTTATTTTTCAGAGGGATCAATTTTCACATCTGAAAGCACGTTCGAACAAGATATCGTATAGATTACGTACATTTGATGAATTTTAATGGGATAATAAGGTCAAATAGAGGTGACGTTTAGGTCAAACTAAATCAAAATTTAATACAATGTAAATGTAATTCAATGTGATGATATTAGAATTGATTACACTGCGCTGTAAGATTCGATATTAACAAAGGTAGATATTAGCATTTTTAAAAATATGAATTTAGATTACTTTTGGCAGTTTATTATTTTATTCATACGATCATTTGATATGAATGAAACCGCTATGTAAAGAGAAATAACTTAATTTTCACCTAAATTGCTCATATATTTCTTTAAGTGTTTTTAATATTTAATTTAATAAAACTTGTGTAACATGTTTTAAAAACATAAGCCTGCTTAACCACAAGAAGACAGAAGAAAAAGCTTTCAACTAAAGAGATCAAAATGTAGACAAATATAAATAATGAAACTCAAACCGCGATACAACTCAGCAGAAATATAACCATCTTTATTTCAACTGATTAAGATGGAGACACAACCTCGACACGTAGAAGAGCCCCGATAGCATCAACTTAAGAGAAAGAATAGGTATAGTGGTAAGTCTGGCACAATATCAGTCGAGACTCAGACGTCCTGCTCTAATCCACCATTCTGGACCCCACTGGGAGCAGACGTGACTGCGATTCTGATGAAAATTTTATCTGTGGGCTTTGAAATGATCTGTGTTTTTTTTACTTTCGTCATCTATTATAATAAAGATGATGACAGTTTTGTATGCAATGAATTATACAAAAATATTATAATGTCACCCGTTTGGAAATGATAGTATAATAAATAATATCTGCAGTGTATTGTCATCTCAATTGAAACAAATTAACGGGATAATTAATCGGTATAAATTTTTGATATTCATGAAACATAGATTCATGTTATACTCACGCCATCTTCCCATGGGGGTAGGCAGAAACTACAGGACGCTACCTGCTACGATCCTTACATACTCCTTTTTCTTTTCTTACGTTCAGTACTACGCACTTGAACATTCTGAAGAACATCACCAATAAGGATATACTTCTACGACATCCCCATCCGGCGTGAAAAATATTGTTTGCAAACCTAAACTTAATGGTCTGTAAACGCGAACACCCAGAAACGGTGATTAATGCTCTATCTTTCTTGGTATTTGGAAAGGAATTTGCCCTGCATTAAGACAAAGGCAAACCAAGCCAAGGTTCATTACTAAACAATAATCTGTATAGTCTCTTAGAGACAAACAAGCTGTTTTCGTCCAAGACGCTGTCACAACAATTCCGGGCACTCAAAAACTTTAGGCCGTAACTAAATGAGTTCTGGAGATTTATTACGTTATCTACCAGAGTGGAATCGTAAAAATGGCCTTTCGCAACGTATTGGGAAATAAGGAACATAATTTTTTTTTATTGGATTAACTAAAGCTGTGTTTGGAAGCTTGAAAGATAAGTAACACGGAAGAAATTTTAAGATCCCCAAATTAATTAAAGCTTAATCTAATAAAGAAAATAATAGAAGAGAATATAATACTCCTTATTATGTACTCCATATAAATTACAGATATGAATGTAGAAATTTTACAAAGGGTGACACAATGGGCGGTCTTATCGTTAAGAGCGATCTTTCAAAGACAACCTTGGATGGATTAAAACGGGGAAGGAGAGACAATACTGTAGGTAGTCTATGGTGTACCATTTACATAATACAATAAATACATACATAAAGTATATACTAATCTATATAATAATAATCATGAAACATTAGCAAAGAAAATATAATGATGATGTTTAAGTGCTTCGCGTGCAGTACAATAATGCCTTCAGGGTGTTAATGTGGCTGCCTCGCTTCTGTAGCGCATCAGGGATATTTGCGGAATTGCGTGTTGATTGCTTTTATGCATTAATGCGTAAAAGATGTGCGTCCTTGTTGCGCAGGGTGCGAGCAGTTCAAACAGCATCCTGAGAGTTATTGCGGACAGGCTGGACTGCTCTGTTGTAAGTCGTTGCTCCAGTATCTCAGCTGGAATGCGGAAGCAGTGATTGTTTTGTTGTATGTTTTTGTGTAATTTTTGCTGTAATTGTATCACTAACATAGTTGTAGGTTTATTGTATTGTTACTAACGCTCTATGAGACCATGAGACCATGGTAACTCTCAATAAAGAATTTATTATTAATATTATTAAGGAGAGAGGAAGTGTCTTTTTTTCATAATTTTAAATGTAGAAAAAGATTGAGTACGCCTTACCGACACGGGCAAGTCATTCCCTGACCGTACGGTTTGAACAGTAAAAGAAGTTTGTGATAGAGCTGGTAGAATGCATCGACATCTCTAGTGTCAGGTTTTCCGGTTTACCACCACGAGGTACCAATAAAATCTGGGTATTTATTATTTGCGTCACTTTAGCTTTTTTGCATACCTAAGTCTTTAAATGCCTTTACTTAATTTCAAGCTAAAACCAATAGGTTATTAAAAAATTCTTTATGAAAAAAATTCTCTCTTTAAATTTGCTGTAGCGTTGTCGACGAATGGTTATGAAAAGCTCGTTTTATATGAGCTGGAACATCATTTTACGAAGCTTTATAAAAGATAACGGTTTTCATTCTGGTTGACGGCAATATTGCAAAAAGCTGATTAAACTTTCATTTCCAATCTCCCATTTAACTATACAACAAATTGGTGACCATGACCTTGAATTGACATTGAGGTTTTATTTATTTTGCTCATTCATCCAGAAATTGGTACCTATTTTGTGAACAGCTCGATCTGTTCTGATATTTGATAAATCTACTAGATCTTTTTCTTTTATCATCATTAAAACATTTTTAACTGCCTAAATAATTGTTATTTCTTTTTTGCGGTATTGATGCAAAATATATAATGAGGCCTCACAAAAAGGAATACCTAACCTGTATCTACCTGAAGTTGTTCGTAAAGGCCTCTTTCCAGCCACTTAATAATCACTCCGGGGACAAGATCATTCACGTTCTTTGCCAGCCCAAAGTATCGTGAACTTGGTGAATTCCCGGTGGAAAAATCACGCTTCGCACGCGCGGAAGTTGTAGACTTCAAAGGCTCCGAAGGCTCAAAAGTGGCCAACTAAGACAGGAAAAGGTCGTGAGACTTTCATGAAGATTAATTTATGACAATTACTTTGATATTGTAATTAAAATATTTTTTTCTGGACTTTTTAACAATTTTCATAATGAAGTCGTTGGGGAAACGAGTTTTGTAGAAAAAACGGAAATTAGTCTTTAGTTGTTTGCTGTCTGCTCGCTTAGTTTATGGAGGCTTCTGCTCCTGAAGGATAATAATAAAGTTCACAGTTTTTATACTGAAAGCGAACGTAGTTGTTAGTGAAATGAGGGGTTTAAGTACTTATCGGAAAGTCTTTGTCAGTTCAACCGCGGATAAAAAATCCGCTTTTGTATGAAAATTGTGTAGAAACTCTTAAAGATAATGTTCAGAATTTCCTTGTTTTTAATAAAACCAAGCTCCATAATATTGGTTAGGTATTTTTTAGTTCTTTTTTTTAATTTTGCTATGTGAAATTGCTGTTTCAAAAAAAAAAAAAAAAAAAGTTTCTTTATTATTATTTTCAAAGACCTAAAGAAGAAGAATTAAAGACCGAATCAAAAAATAGTACCACCAATAAAACAGACTTCGATATTGTCGACAAGTATTTTAACGAAAACTTTGTTCGTAAATTGTCCAGCTTTGTTGACTTCCATGCTGTAAATAGATTAAATAAACAACATTATTACTCAATTCACATACGACAAAAAATTAAATTAAATTTAAATCTTTTCGGTAAAAGAGGTGACAGACACACCTATAGAACCAGAAATAGGGACCAATTAGTTCAACCAGGTTTCAGACTGGCTAAAGTAGACTCTTCCTTCATGGGGTACTGTTTAAAATGTTACAATAAAATACCTCCTGACATATTCCAACTCAATGAAACGACATTCAAATCTTGCATAAAACGCACACTATGCAGCCAAGCATATTATAAGTTGGGGGATTACATCGCTGAAAAAAATGCTTGGCTAAACGCTGGTCCTGCTCCACAGGACGCATAAATACATTGATTAGCATTTGAAAATACTTCACACACGCCTACCCTACCTACATACTGTTGGAGCTGCTGAAGATTCTAAACTACTATGTTTGCATTATATAAATTAAATCTCCTAGTATTGTATAAAAGCATAGAACGTATGTAAGTACTATGTTACATACTATAAAGCTACCATTTACTGGGTACGTCTTTCATTGACTTGAATGTGCCTTGGCGGATGAGAGTATGTCATGCTCACTCTAATGTCTCGCTGATGGTGGCACATGTGTTGGATCATTTAGCTCCCTTCAAAATGGTTGAGCTGAATGGTGCTAATCTATGCGTCATGTTCGTGAACGGGCGCCATCAGTAGGGACTGGTCAACTCTTTGCTGCCATGGCTTATTTTAATTTAATTTAATATTTGAATTGTTTTTTTTTTAATCTTTTCATTACGGACGCTTTTAACGTTCTGCATCGTTCTCACATGCATAATTTTGAACATGAATGATGTAACCAATACTTTGTAACAATATTATTATGATTTAAAAGAGTGTCCATGGAGCTTCTTGCCCGTTCTTCTCCATAGGTACCTACTACGCTTTGGAATGGGCAACTAGCTTCATCTTTTTGACTGACCGACCTTGACAATTCAAAAGTGCCTGTAATTGGTTTATTTGAAATAAATAGTTTGAGTTTGAGTTTGACAAATCAAGTACATTACATGGAAAAATCACAGACACGATCCTTATTAACACCGCACTTTTTATACCATAACTTGGTTTAAAAATTCAAGCCCAGTTTTCCACAGCCCTCATAGTAGCAGCCTCCAAAGTAACGGGCCCCCATAGGCCCCTCCCTCTCGATGCATACCCGGGTCCTCCGCTCACGTAGCTGCGGGTGCGTGACGGATTGCGATCCAACGTGACCTGCACCTGCACTGAGGTACCTAGTGCAGAGTATTAGCGGTTTTATGTACGTACGTTTGTATTCGGTTTATTGCGATGGGAAAAAGAGAATTGAAAACTTCGATGCGACGTATTTGTTGGAATGTTGGAGTTGGTTATTAAAGAAAAAGACTGGGTATTTAATTTGAAAATGTAGTCAACCCGCTCTATTATGTGGGCGTTAAGTGAAGATTAGTGGTGAAATGTGGGTGTACTATACAGGGTGATTTTCTAAAGACCAGCCAAATTTAAGGATGTGGTACAGACCATCAAACTGAACAACTTTCTCCATGGGACAAATAGCGTAATCGCGAAAATTTTATCAACTGTCCCATAGAAAACTTCAATACCTACTCTACCTAAATGTATGAGATGGCTGAATTTTTATTCGCGATTACGATGTTGGTCCCATGGAGAAAGTTGTTCAGTTTGATGGTCTGTACCACATCCTTAAATTTGGCTGGTCTTTGAAAAATAACCCTGTATAATACACAATATAGCCTTATTAATGAAGATTAAATACAATGGTTGGTGATACAGTTTTTGTTAGCATCAATCAAACTTGATTTTAATGGTAAGTAGGTTTAATAGAATGAAAGAAGAAAGAAAGAAAATGCATTTATTTGCGGCAAACATGACGCATAAATAAGAACATAAACACACAAAAAAAAATAACAAGTTGGGGGTAAACATGCGTCACATTCACGCAAAACGGCCGTCGCTCAGCATAATGCTAAGACCCTATACGAGACAGAGCCCCAGCGCTGGTTTTCAGGGGCAGGCGGCGTTGACGTGATGACGGTAACCAGTGCAGCATGCATTAATACATAAATAAATAAAAACAACAATCAAAACAAGAAATAAAATAAACCATTGCAACATATGAACAATACTATAATACACATAGGGGAAGTTTCTGAGATGAAAATTTCGGATGGAAAAATAAACTATAAGGAAAAATGAAGAGTGTTTAGAACGCCGGAACTGGATTTTGACGAAATTTTAAACTGTGAAAGAACATATTGTTAAGGGGGATGCGCTAAGGTAGCCCGCAAAATTCAAATTTTCTTGCGTTTTTTGCAATTTGCAGGTCAGTGTCAGATTGAATGTTGATTAAAATATCATTCGCGATCAAAAAATATGACTTTACATAATTTTATAATTATGTAAAGTCATATTTTTTAATGATTATTCATTACAATCAGCAATCCTTGATTTAAAATTAGCCTCAAATGTCATGATTTCATGAAATTGTCATTCAATACAGTTACATGAACTTATAGAATTGTATGGATGATTTTTATGTTTATAATTATTTTAATCAATATTTCTACGGTTGTGAATAATATTTAAATCATCATACAAGCTGATACTGACCTGTAAATAGCAAAAAATAAGAAAATTAGAAATTGGCAGGCTAGTCGGGTAACCTGCCAATTTCTAATTTTCTTATTTTTAGCTTTCGCCTTAACATCGCATGAGTTTCTTGTTAAGTGACTCTCTAACTTGTATTATGGTACCGATGTACATATATTGCGCATGATGAGGAGCCACGTATATCAGTACAAATGAAACCAATGCTTGTAACTTGCATCAACTGCAGTCCAAAGAGCCATAACTTACTTGCCGGAGTCTTCAAAACTTATCTCTACCTCATCGACGTGCAAACTGTAACCATAAATTTTAAACTCAAACTCAAATCATTTATTTCAATTAAACCATTCACAGGCACTTTTGAATTGTCAAAATTAAATAGTCGGTCAGTTAGTCAGAAAGTTGAAGCTAGTTGCCCATTCCAAAACGTAGATCTCTATGGAGAAGAACGGGCAAGAAACTCCAAGGATACTCTTTTAAATCAAGATATTATTACAAAATCCTGGGTACATTATTCTTATTGCTTCTATATGTGAGAATAATGTAAAAAAAAAACAATTTTAAATATAAAATTAAAAATAAGCCCTGGCAGATAAGAGATGACCAGTTTTAACAGACGGCGCCCGTTCACGAACATGACGCGTGGATCAGCACCACCCAGCTCAACCATTTTGTAGGGAACCGAATGATCCAACACACGCACCAATTCCGATCTAATTCAGCACATGATTCTGATCCTCTAGCCTGATACACATTTTTCGTCAGTTATCAAAATCTGAAAAAATCTGCTGTTTCATAGAAAAGTGAAATACCTCGCGTAGGTATTTCACTTTTCTGTCAAAATGTGTGGAAAAGCTATTTTTTTTAAAATAACCGTTGAAAAAATTCAACGCACGGGATTCAGAATCATGTACCGAATCCATGGTAACACCACGCACCCCGTATATCTATAAGCGATCTAACATCTCCTGATACCTACTAAGTCCTCCCCACCAATGAGATTCGTGTCGGATCGCACCGCCCTACGTGACCAGTCTACCTGCCGTCTTGAGGAAATTATGGATATTCCGGAGAAGACTGATGGATAGTTATGGGGGCTGAAGAGAAAAGAATTATGGGGCTTTAGGTGCTGGAGGCTCAGTCGTAATTAAATTGGGGGTGTGGGGATGGATAAATCCTTCTATAATCCTACTAATATTATAAACGTGAAAGTTTGTATGGATGGATGGATGGATGTTTGTTATTCTTTCACGCAAAAACTACTGAACGGATTTAATGAAATTTGGCACACAGATGGTTTATAACCAGAATTAACATATAGGATACTTTTTATCCCGATATTCCGACGGGATCGAAACTTATAGGGGTAAACCTACGGGCGCAGCTAGTAATATTATAAACACGAAAGTTTGTGAGAATGGATGGATTTTTGTTACTCTTTTACCCAAAAACTCCTTAACGGATTTGGATGAAAATTGGCACACAGATTATAACCAGGATTAATACATAGGATACATTTTATCGTAATATTCCTACGGGATCGAAATTTACGCGGGTAAAACCGCGGGGTGCTGCTAGTAGATAAAAAATATAAAATGTGTTTCAAAAGCCATTCATGTTGCTTAATTAGACAGCGTTGTGCAATTAAAGTTTCTCATTATTTACTTTTCACAGAATTGTTTGACTGCTAGATAACAATTTATTATTTCCTTTTTAACCAACTTCAAAAAAAGAGGGGGTTCTATGTTCGTCTGTATGTATTGGTTATGTATTTTCATCGAGACCTTCATACTGTACTCATGTTTTACAAAATAAACATTATCTTATCTTATCTTATCTTATCTTATCTCGATATTATCATCGTGATAACAACAATGTCTTAACCATGTGATTGTGTGAGTAACGCAGTAAATCTTTGAACTATTTATGAGGCATAAAGTTTAGTAAATAAATAATATTCCCAGCTGTATGAAATAAAGATGAACCCGCATATTAGTAAGGGGTACATTACAGGAATAGAGAACAATATAGATACATTGATGAGATGATATGGATGAGGAATAATTGGTTATCAGAAGATTCTGATACCCCATTTTTCCTCATCATATTATGTAGATATTATCGTCCATATTCAGAATACTAATACCGCCCCTGGGGTACAAGCCGCCCATTTGCATCAATATGTAGGAATGTGTATTTGTTTACACATAGAAATCCCTGCATATATGTATAATCTGTCACTAGCTTCCGTATTAATAGTGGCTGTTTATAGGTTTCTGACGTCATTGTAATTCTATAACACCCCGTCGTTTTTGCGTCGGGGGTTAAAAATAGTTCGAGTGTTCCTGGTTTATTCCACGAATAGGTTTTGTGTTTGAATACACATTCACACAGTCACTATTATTGGTTAGCCTGTATCATCCTACAGCTGGACAAAGGCCTCTCGCCATGACTTCCGGCTCTTTCGATCTATGGCTAAAGTGGGCCACTTGTCGTTTGTTTTGTCCAGCTTATCCCGTCATCTTCTTTGGTGTCTGCCGCGATTCCATCTATCTGTGCTTTCTAGCACTCAGTCTTATTCGTAGAAACAGACATTTAAAAAAAAATTTGCTTTGATAACCAAATCGCAGCACGTTTTACTAACGTTGCGTCTCGTAAAAAATAACATCTGCCTCATTAAAATAATGATGCTGTAAACTTAAATTATGCCACAATTTAGTTCACAAGATACGTTAAAAATACTGATTTATTTAACTTAAAAATAACCACAATCTTATCGAGAAACCATTAAATATAATAACATCTAAACGTCATCTAAATTATCAGCCTATACAAGTGTATAGGTCATTGAACTGCCTTAAAAGGTTGTCAAAATAATGATGTTATCTTTAATTTAAAAGAAAAGTGTCAACTCACTAACCCTCCAAAAATACATTAAAATGAGTTATACGTGACAAATGAACGACAATTTTAAGTATACATCTTTTGAAGGAAACCGTACACTCATGATGGAAATTACTTTCATTTGAAATGATGACGTCATGCTATATCTTTTGTTTATGTTACGTCACAAATTTATTATGCAGGATGTTACCCTCACCTTTCTTGTTTTATGTTTTGGTTAAAACAAAATAATGTCATTGTCTACAACAGTTTTTTTTACATACAGACACGTTACACTGGTATTTTGTGTTGTTTACTTTTGCCGTTCAATTAATCTTAATACGGACATGTACGAGTAGTAACTACTAATACCTATAGGACACACATCAAGCGACGTAGCGTCGTCATCGTTATCGTATCGACAAACTAAGCGTGAAAATAAGTCCGGTCATGACTTTGGAACTATAAAGTACCTATCTTAAAAATATAATATACTTAGTCCTTCAGACCGAATTTCGGCCATGGCGCCCAATCTCAGCGGAGACTAACCTTCGGCGCGAGAGATATTATAGTGCACAAGTGTCACAAGTGCACTTTCTCTCCTCTCTCCCCTTACTCTCATAGTCCGATGGGACGGTAATCCGACACGACCGAAGAGAGATCAGGTGCAGGACCAACGGCATAACGTGCTTTCCAAGGCACGGGGGAATCAAACCACCAACTTCCAAACTCCGGACTAATGAACAAAAAATAATGCAACAAACAAAACCAAAAACTTTTGACACATGTAATAGGTATAGCAATAGTTTGAGACACAACAATGCCCAACGTTACGTAGTACCACACAATGTATTTTTGCTAGGGGCAATAGGCAATAGTCAATCATAGGTATTACCTACATAACATACATAATCAGCCTATAATTTTCCCACTGCTGGGACACAGGTCTCCTCTCTGTGAGAGGGAGTGGGCCGTAATCCACCACGCGGGCCCAGTGCTGGTTGGTGGATGTCATATGTCTTCGAATTTGTAGTTCTAGGACATGCCGGTTTCCTCACGATGTTTTCCTTCACCGTTTTGAGAGCAGTGGTGCTGAAATAAACAAACACACAAAGTAAAGTGCCTGCCTGGGTTCGAACTCACGACCAACAACTCGTAAGTCGATCCATTACCACTGGGCTACCACAGCTCCCTATTAAGTACCTATACAATACAGCGGTAGGTATAACCTACTTATACAATTTATTTTACTGCTAAATATAACTGGCGAAATGGGTCTGATGTTGTGTTGTTTTAGTTCACAGTTTGACCTTGAGCTTGTGTCACCTTGAACTACTAACCTTGAAGTTGACAGTCTCTCAAAGTGAAGACGTGCTCTTAAAGTGGAAAACCTTGTCATTGGAAATCAATTATTCCCACCAATTACTTAATTGTTAGTCTGAAATAAACTAATTGTCCCTAATTTTGTTCGTCGAGGAGAATCTAATCGAATTAGCAATTTGTTCATCTTGGGGCTGATTTTACCAAAGTCAGATATCTTTTATCCGTGGAATAAAATTGACGTCTGACAGTGCTAGTATGGAAAAACTGAGAAAAAAATTAAATTTATTCTCAGGAAAACAATTATTCTAGGTATAAAAGTTTGGTGAAATTCGCCATTAGTAACGAAACATAATATGTCACTATCGATAGTTATTATCATAGATTACCGTTATCTAAAATTATTAGGCAAGATAAAAAAAAGTCTGAATCTGTATTTCCTTGGCCACCTTTTTACAGTTATAAATTAGACCCCTTTTACAGCAAGTTTTATTTTTAAAGAGTATTGTATATAAAGTTAAGTAAAATTGTTACTAACCCTATGGACTCCTGTCTGAAATAAAAGTTTTCTTTTGACGGTGCGACTCTAAAACAAACATGTTAAAAAAAAAAACGCTGAAATCAATCGTTATCACAAACAAAAAGTGATCATTTTTCCCCATAACGTTGGGTCACCTTAAATTATATCCACCAAACTTAATCAGCTGACCTTAATTAAATGCCCATTGAACGTCCGGCTGAGGCAAAAAATACCTTTTTAATTATAAACAAAATTACACCCGGCTTGGCTTGAAAAATAACTCGGTTGTGAAAACGGAGCGGTTAATTTAAAGCAATGTCTAGGGATCCGTTTTATCCGGTAGACTGATTGGCTCGACACAATTTAACAGAACATGTGTGTTGTTTATGTTATGAAAGTCTTCTTTTATTTTTAAGTGCTCAGTGCGTTTAAGCGAGTTTTCTATAATAATAACACGCCACCACGCCTTGTTCCCCCAAAGGGTTGGGCAGAGGTGTTGGGAATCGCACCCAACATACACGCAGCCGGCACGCGCAGGCGACGTGACCGACCTGCACATCGTCGCTATCGGCGAGTGAGCGGCGCTCGGCTGTTGGGATCGCAGCCAACAAACACGCAGCGGGCACGCGCAGGCGACGTGACCGACCTACGCGTCATCGCCGTCGGCGCGTGAGTGAGGCGGGCGCCGGCGGACACTCGCTTCCTCGGAGACCACCGCGACGGACGACACTCTAGCACGCCGTAATCATCTATGTTTGTCCGGGACGGTTGTTACATTTTGAACTTAATCGGCAATACAGCAAGCCTATATCGACATACTATACAGTTCACTTTTATTTATCCCAAACGAGCAAATCGAAACAGAGGTGTACTTGTACCTTTTCTTTATTAATGTTTTGAGTAAATAAGTCGGCGCATCTATTTTTTCTTTTCCAAGGAATAAATGTTAATAAATATGAGTAAATACAGACTGCTAAACTATGGATATCATCATTTCAGCCGAAATACGTTCACTGGTGGGCACTTCACCTGGTTCTGTGCTTCCCGCATCCAGCGAATTCCTACGGCCTTATGGATTTACCTATGGGGAATTTATAGTTTTTATTTGAAGTAAATTAAATGACAAACTATGTTGTACTTGCTGATAGTGCATAAAACGGTTTCTTTTATTTAGTTTTTGAGACTATCTGCCCAAAAAAACATGCTTTAAATATTGCACCTTTCTATAGCCTTAAGACTTCATTCCAAACATATATTTCTTCAAATAAGTTTTATTATTTAATGAAGAAAGCTTTGTGTCCAAATTGGTTTATCATACACTGATGGTGTGTCCGGAATGAAAATACTAGAATTAATGTTTTAGGACGATATAAAAGTTACGATATTGGCTTTTGTAATACTATCCTTGCTTTTCCAGTGTATAAGGTAGATTTTAAGTAACAATTTTGTGTTTATCTACACTGGGCGATCTGGTCGTTAAGTGACAAAGAAATTTAAACAAATTAAAAAAAAAAAAATCTTTGTATAATAGCAGCGCGAGCCTTTTTTTATTCCACTGTAATTTGAAACTCACAAAGACAGGCCTCCATTTAATACAGCCTCAAACACATTTCCCATTTTTATTTATTCCTTCCAAGCCTCATTCGGATTCCGTGGATAATCCTCATCTTTAAAATAAGGCTGTCTGAACATCAGCCACAAAATGCAAATACATTACAACTGTCTTCGGCGTATGATTGATCGTTCTCTTTGACGATAAAAAGGAAGATCTGACGCAGCGCAATTCCTTCCAATCCTCCTGGTTTACGACGGTCACCTTATAAAACAGATATTTGCAAGGTTTTAGTATGTCTTTTACTTGAATTACGGACGACTGTCGACTGTTGATAAATTTGCAGGGATATTTTTATACTTGTAGTGTACTTCATTGCACGTATTTCAATAGCAATTTTTGCTTTGTAGTCTGTATTGGAAAGACATCGATGTCGGCAAAGGGGAACGTCCTTTTATTTCGTTTGTGATGGTTGGACTTTCAGCCATTTGGGCTGCATGGAATGCCTAATTTTATAGTTGAGACTAAACTTTAGAAAATTTAGACTCAGACTATGAAAATTATTATGAATTGTAGGATGTATTGTCAAATGATTATTGCTGTATAGGTTGACTTTATGCAAAACCCATAGAAATGGAGTATATTATTTTTGCACGAAAAAACACGGAAATACTTAAAAGTTTAAATAAGCACATAAGTAACACAGTAGGTCGCATCCATTACACATTCCTAGCTACATATAGCGGACACTATAAAATCTCCATACGGATGGTTACACGTCCCAACAGTGATTTACCGACTCGCCAGTGAGTAGGTGCCGTAAATAGCAGTGCGTATACGATGAATTTCAGCCATAACGTGATGTAATAAAAGGGGGTTTATTTCAGCATTTTCAGCGAATACTTGACGAGTAAATCAGGTTTTGGAGGATTTATTTTCTCCGCTTGAAGTTCTAGATTGAATAAACTCATTTGGTCTAGAGGTTTCCTCCAGTGCCTTGGTTTTGAAGTGTTATTACTAGAAGCATCGGAATGGTGCTCCCAACATATATGGTTATGGGTACTCTCTCTATTGTTCAGGAACATTTGACGTCAGTAGATAAAGTCTAGATTAAAAATAGGTATCCTGAAATACACAAAGTGAAGTCCAAAAGTAATTTTCTGCTAAAAGGCATGATTTAACAAAAACGTTTTTAAATTTCATTATGAATAATAATAAGTTTATTAGAACATAAAAACTACAACACATAACATATTTAAACAGTGGGTTGTACTACCAAGTTTAAAATTACTGTCAGCTTTCCGTGCTCCTAAACTTGTCACAGACCTGTATCTTAGGAGTCGGAGATTTTGCTGCTTCAATTTATACATATATAATTCAACCGTGACTTTTCTGTTTGTTTACAGTGGTTGTTAACACAGCAATCTGAATGAATGATTGTGGTTGTGTATCTAAGAGTGTGTATGTGCGTAGTGTTTGTGTAGGGATGTGTGTATGTGAAGTGTGAGTGTTTGAGTAAGCTTTCCTTCAAGGTAGGTTTGATAAAGTTATGATTCTATAGCCAGAAGATTTTCTGTTTCATCATAAGTTAAAGATAAGAGCCAATTTCTTAATTTGTTTTTAATTTCATGTAAGTTATATCTGTACAACGGAATGATTTTATTTATTTTATTATACATGCGTGAACTCTGAGCCACCAATTGTCGACTTGTAAATGCAAAACGACAAAGGTTTGTTTTACATATAGGGAAACCGTGGCGTCTGACAAAAAGGTACAAAGGCGGACTTCATGCCTTAGGCATTCTCTACCAGTCAACCAAGGGTGGTGAAGGGTTTATATGGCAGGTGCTTTGGTTAAGAGGGACAATGATAAAAAAAAAACTCTAAATACTAGGTACACAAATACATAAATAGATTATATACACATACATACTATTACTACAATATATACTTATAATATAATATGCGATAAGGCCGCCCATTGTATATTTTGGAGTGTGTCATGTATTTTTTGTGCTATGTATTTTTGTGGTGTATAATAAAGTATATATAAATAAATAATAATAATAAATATGTCGGAGTTATACGCTTATTCGGAACGCCAGCGCCATCTCGTGGCGCTCGATAAAGTCTAGCCTTAGTTCGTGGAGGTGGACGAGAGCAACAGCTACAAGAATGGTGTGAGCAGAGCTCTCGGGATCATCGAAACATTCGACATCATACGAACAACATGTGCTTAGAAACTGCCTGCATTCCGTATCGTTGAGTTGGGTACCTAAAGTGTGTGATTCGCTAGTGTGACTAACTTTCTCGTAAATTATAATCTGATTTGAACTGCAAACCGTTATTCTATTGCGCTATAACTAAGACTAACCCATAGTACGCCCACAGTAATTAAATTAGGCCTGATGTTAACGAGAGACAGACATACCTTCTCCGACATATATATATATACAAAATCAAGGAAGAGAGGTGTTGAGATGACTCTACGCTATTTATTTTGAAAATAACTGCAATTTCCACTTAAATGCATACCGACTGGTGGCCGTCCTGATATCAAGAGGAAGCGCATTCCAAAAAGAATGGACTGAATATGAAAGGAAAAATGAACAATGTCAGACTTTTTAATTTTTATCTAATGAATGCTTCAACGCTTCTGCATTATTATTTAGTTAGCATTGCCGTGTTCTAGTCACAAGTGATATCACAGCTGCATAATGCTGCGGTTCCACGGCACACTATTTCACAGACCAGATCGCGCCAGGCCCGGCCGCGGGAACTACCGCATCTGATGAGGCCTGCTAAGCCCGCATCTGGTAAGTTCAAAAACGCGGCGTGGTTCGGCGCAGTGGCGCCTGTACGGCCTGTATGAGCGCGTTTCTTTTTATTTTGTTTATTAAATGTTGATCACTGATTAAAACCACACCGGCTGCTCATGCAGCCATGTACTCCGTATCACTTCGTATGTTAGAATAATGGCCAAAAGGTCGCACCAAGCCGATCCACGCTTTGTGAATGCTCGGCACGGGCCATGATAGGCGAGATCGGTTGTACACACACGTTTTTTTGTCGTGAAAAACTACGGTTGATTCACCATGCCTACAAATCGTTAGTGTTGTGTGGAAGTTTGTTGACAGACACGGCGGCACTACACCGCCGCTTATGCGCCTTGTGCAACCAGCCTAAGACTTATAACCTCATCAGGTGTTTCCTTAAAAGATCTCAGAGGAATGACGACATTATTAAAATACCACAAGTACGCTTCCACGGACAAGTACCACAGAATAGCACAAGAACTAGTTAGTGAAGTACTATTTTATAATAAAAATATGTGTGTGTATGTGTGTGTGTGTGTGTGTGTGTGTGTGTGTGTGTGTGTATATTTAGGTTAAGGTATTCCTCTATGGGCCTGCGTCGCCTGTAATAAATGAATAAATAAATACATTATTCGCCTTATAAATAAGTCGAATACGAGCTTTATCACTTTAGCACAAAATATTACAGGCACCTGCAACCGTATCGGAGCAAACAAGGCACGAGTAACATAAACAACACACTAGTCAGTCGAGTGACTTTATTAAAAAATCCTACCATTTTAAAACGAAATATTTCGCGGTAAATTTTCTTGGATCCCCAAATTTAAAATGGCTTCGATATAAAACTGGAATAATAACCGATCGATCCGTAATTGCCAGCCATCGTTGAAGTTATCGGATTCATTATTAATTTTTTAACAAATACCTATTCATTTTAAATTCTATAGCCTAGGTTTTGTTGTACCTACTGCGTGGATTTTCTATTTAACTTTCGTGTTACTGAAAGCTATATTCCCATTTAGCGTTCGAGTGATTGAAATCATATTGTGAACTGTTGTTAAAACTTTTAGGTGTTTCTAAATATTTATTATGTAACATTGCTAATAAAACAGCAATGTCGTAATAAACAAAACCGTGTAGCAAATTGCTTATTGTTTTTTTTTTTAAGAGTGTCCATAATATATGTTGTGATCAAAAAACGACTGGACAGATTAAATATCTCCAAATTGCCAACTGCATTACTTGCCTTTGGCCCGTAAATGTAGTTAAAACCAGCCTAAGAGCTGAAAAAAAAACACTCCCGAAACAAAGAAGGGTTGCTTTAAAAAATAATAATGTTACTGTTACTGTTAGCCTACACCATCCCCCTGCTGGGCAAAGGCCTCTCCCCATGACTTCCAGCTCATTCGATCCAGGGCTAAAGTGGACCACTGGTCGTTTGTTTTGTCCAGCTCGTCCCGCCATCTTCGGCGGGATCTGCCGCGACGCCTTCTAGGTGTGTCAGGAATCCATGTGGTGGTTATTTTAGCCCACAGCTCATCGGGCATACGGCAGACATGGAACTCAGTCCCACGCAAAAAAACTGATGTGGATTGAATAATTATAAGTATGTAGATAGGTATTTTTAAATTGGCGTTTTAACTCAATATTTGACATGTAAATTTCTCGCTGTAAAGTCAAAAGACTTTACTTTTGAATTGACAAAATAGTCGGTTAGTTTATTTATAGCCTGTCAAAGTTAACACGCTTTGGCAATAACTTCGTATATCTTCCAGTGCAGCCTTGCTTTACCTTTGTTTGTAATTAACAGTATTATGACTAAGACAACACAGAGTTATTCAAACAACGTCACGAATAAAATTTCATCACGGGCGGTGCTGTCCTGAATCTCCTAATTGTTATCATTTTCATGTAAATCACAACAGAACTGTTGACTGTATAACTTTAAGTGTTTGCTATTTTGATTAGACTGTGTTTTGTTATTGTTTGTTTCAGTGCTTATGCATAAATATGGTAGGGACCTATTACTTCAAATTCAGTACATGGTTCTGAATCCCCTATGAAACAGCAGATACTTTTTTTAATAACCGACGCAAAATTTCTACGCTAGAATCATGTGCAGAATTCATGGTTTCAGTTTGCGGGTCAATTCCCTTGCCACCGTGTATAATGTATAATGTATAACGTAGAGTTAGTCTTAAAACTGCACATTTACAGCGTAAAACACTTCGCAATCCGAAGTACCTTTAAGGAAATCGCTAATACATTGCTTCATATTTTTGAAAAACTCGTCTGCTCAGCAACGTAAATAACGCAATGAATGTTATGGAACTGGCAAAATGAAAGGCGTTGCTTTTGTAAGTGTGTTATGATACGCAATTATCTCGATGGTTTAAAGGTAGTAAGAGTCATCAGTTTCCTTTCATCTTCTTAAAAATACGCAGAAGAAAACTATAACAAAACAAATTGCAGAAATCTTGTCTTACTATTAGAATGTATTGTTTCAATAGCTGTTTCCCGCAAATTCGTCTGCGACCCAAGATAAACAGTAAACCCTTGTTCTTCTCCAGGTCATAGTCTTTGCATGTGCCAAATTTCATCCAAATCCGTTCAACCGTTTTAGCGTGAAAGCGTAACAAACAAATAAACTTACTTTCGCATTTATAATATTAGTTAGATTGGAGATTGAAAAATCCTGTCCATTGTAATTATATTTTTAAAGCTTTATTGCTTATCATTATAATCTATGTAGAAGTATACGGAACGACAAAACTAAACCAAAAAAAAGTCCAATAAAAAACAGAATCTATCCTGCCTATAAATAAAAACCTTTTTAGAACAACAAAACATGTTCAGGCTGGGACATTACATAGATATGTCATTATTGAGGCCCCAATTTATTTCTTTTAGGCTAGACAGTGTGGCCAGGGAGCCGGCGGCGGTTTCCTGTTTACTGCCAGTATTGGGGGTTTTTCTACTGGTCTTATGTAACAGTCTTCAGTCCTTCCACATTATTTTACTAGGTACTGATTTTGCATCCCTGTCCAAATCACAGTGATCTTTATTCTCATTCTTATAAGGTTGCTGTTGGGTTGCTGCCACTGACAAGTATGTCAAAATCACAATGAGCTTATTCTCGACACTAGGTTGCTGTTAACAACTTGTTGTTACAGGTTATAATTGTGAAATAACTATAGGCTAAGTTTTTTTGGGACCAAGTTTTATGTCATGTTGTGCATATTGCCTATTTTGTATTGAAATGTGGAATGTTAAATCAAAAACATGTTGCTATCCAATAGTTTTTAAGGATGAAACGCTGCAATGTGGTCGCATTTGGTTTTATGTAATAAGGCTTTGTGCTGCTGGGGAGTTTGTTGCGCGTCTTCTTTTTCCCAGCTAATATTAGGAAGTGGTGAAGAGCGGGCGTTTTTGCGGACTGCCTTATGTAGTTTTGATGTTCAAAAGTGCTGATTAGTTATTTGGATTAAAGTAGGCTGAGAGTTTGAATAAATGACTTCATTTTGATTTTTATATGCGCCACACAATCATACACATTCTAATCATAAAAAAATACGGTGGAGTTTATTGCCTACCTGGAAGGGGCGACTAGAATCAATTATGTTTTCTTGCAAATTTTCAAGTTCAAAAGTGCCTATTTGAAATAAATGATTTGAATTTGAATTTGATCACATGAGAAGTTAACTAACTCCTCACGAATTTTCAAATTCAGCGGATGTAGTCCAAATTACGGTTTTCTGGCCACACCCTTGGTTTGTTCTTGATGACAGATATTTTGAAGACATACACATTTCTTATTACGCTATTATGTGGCTTTCGTATTCTGAGTTCTGTCAATAATTTAATTTACCTACACAATACATGTATCTGTTGCTGTTATTAAGGTCGCTATAGGATAATTTTCTTTTGTAAATAAAATCTTTGAAATAACTGTAATCCAAAGGAACTTTTTTGACAAGAAATATAATAATAAATTCATTTATTTCAGGTGGCTGGGAGGAGGGGGCCTGTGGCTAAGTGATTACAGCCGCACGGGTCGATCGATCAAGTTAAGCTACGCTTGCCGCGGTTGGTCCGTGGATGGGTGAACATCTGCATATACCCCTCCGTGTGTCGCAAAAGCGCGTTAAGCCGTTGGTCCTAGCTGTCATTCGTGGATCTTTAACAGTCGAAGCCCGAAAGTCTGACAACCAGTCTTACCAAGGGGTATCGTATTACCCAGTAACTGAGTTGTGGAGGTCAGATAGGCAGTCGCTCTATGTAAAATACTGTTATTCAGCTGCATCAGGTTAGACTGGAAGCCAACCCCAATATAGTTGGGAAAAGGCTAGGTAGAAGATGATTCATTTATTCATTTATTTCGGGTAAATAGCACCCATTGCCATACATACATAAATTAACTGAAAACGTATAAAATCAAATAAAAGCTACATATATCATTGATATGTAATTACCTACGAATATCAATGTTTTGGTTTCATTTCGTCTTTCCTTCTGGTTGTTTACATTATTTCAGCTTCGCTTTGATACAGCTATATTTCAGTATCATCATTTATTTTTCTGTTTGCGACTAACGAAGTTACGAGTGAAGGCACTCCTTTGATATATATCTGTATTGAAGCTATGGTTACTTTGATTGGGTTCCCTTTTGATTCACTATCGAGTTTATGCAACCGGGAAAATGATGTAAAACATCTTACATACAAATGACTTATAATGTTCCATCTTTTTTTAGGGTTCCGTACTTAAAGGGTGTCAACGGGACCCTACTACTAAGGCTTCGCTGTCCGTCCATCTGTCACTTAGCCAAGCATCAAGCATCTGTTGCTTAGACAAGCAGCAATTTCTTTCAAAACGATTCGTATTTCTACAGCGACTTTGAGCAGAATTGACATCAGCTTTTCGGTGATTTAACCGAATAACCAGTCAGCCTTCAAAGCAAGAGTGGATAGACATCTTCTGAGCTTGCTCGTTTAATCATAGATCTCATCTATTGCTTTCCACCAGGCGAGATCGAGATCAAGAATTGGCCAATTTTGTAATAAAAAAAACCGGTCAAGTGCGAGTCGGACTCGCGCACCGAGGGTTCCGTAAAAAAATTGTAGGTATGTAACTAAAAATTAACGGTTTTCATAATTTTTCCTTTATCTGTGCTATAAGACGTTGCTTCGTACCAAATTTCAAGATTCTGAGTTCACAGGAAGTACCCTGTAGGTTTTGATTCCCTTGCGAGTGTCGAAAATTTGCGGCATAAACGGCTGTATCTTTTGATTGCGTTGGCTTAGAAGTTTGATTTTTTCACAGCTCTAAGGGTCAGTAGACCTGAGTATTTGATATAAATTCCAGCTTGATATCTCCACGCGTTCCTGAGGAAAAGGGTCTCGACAGACAGACAGACTGACAGACGGACTACAAAGTGATCCTATAAGGGTTCTATTTTTTCCTTTCGAGGTACGGAACCCTAAAAAAGCTTATGTCATTTTTAACTTTACCATCATCGTCATCATCATCATCATTTCAGCCGAAAGACGTCCACTGCTGGACATAGGCGTCCCCCAAGCACGCTTCCCGCATCCAAAAGTTCGTTGGTCCACCATGTGGGACGCCTTCCAATGCTACGTCTTCTTAGTATCGTCGTAATCGCTGATATCATATCACTTTGTCCAGACCCTCTGGTCCTAGCTGCACGCATCACGTTCATAGATAAGGAATGAATATGGCATGCGAAACCGCCATTCGTAAAATCAGAACCCAGATCCATAAACATGCCTTATAAACAAAACACATAACGTTGCGTGTTACGAACTTATGCGTGTTTAAATAATGCCTTTTGATCATAAAACGCGTGCAAGCATATAATGCGTGTCGACAGGCAGAAGTAACGATAGTTTGTTTTGCTTAATCTGACTTAAAATATGCTGATTATTGTAATAAAGTAGTGATTTTAATGTGTAGATACCGAACGCTACAATAAGTTATATAACAGGAGCCTGAAGTAAGGCTTTCATTTTTATTTTTTGAAAGTTGTTTATTTATATGTTGATATATACTTTAATGCACACCAGAAAATATATAACAAAAAACGATACGATTGTCACTACAAAAGATACAATGGACGGCCTTATCGCTTTCTGCGATCTCTTCCAGGCAACCTTGGAATGGACAGTGATTGCGTAGATATAAAAATGGGGTTGTCATTGGTGCAAAATAATATACTATAGATAATAGACACATATATATATATATATATATATATATATATATATATATATATAGGCTGTATAATAAATACATATTAAATATACATATAAACAATAAATGACGACTACAGATTACTGCAGCTACGATCACAACAACAACAAGTAATGTTCCTTCACGAATTTCTTAAATACAGCTAACGATTGATCGGGCGACTTATCTGTAGAATATTATACTTGTACCATATATGCGAAATTTTAAGGGACACGTGAATATTATTGCAGTTTTGTAAGGTTGAGATGATCTGGTGTGGATGGGACGTATATAAATTTTATTTTTATTACAGCTTAAATAAAGTTTAGGTCACTAGGCCAAAAAACCGTAAAGTTGCGTAACCGTAAAAGTCATATCCGTTCTACGTCTATGTCCAGGCCAGTCATGCCTTCTTTATGTACATCTTGCATAAGGTTGGCAACGCATAACTCTGAGATGTGTACAGCCGGTAAATAATCAGACACAGATTCTCTCTTCCACATTCACAATATTTAGTGAAACACTCAGTCTTGACCTCTAAACCATAATCATTATCAATTCCAAACACCGAATGGCCCACCCAATAGGCCCCGAGGGCTCCACAATAGCAATAAAGACAGATAACATATTGCTTCATATTGTAGTAGCAACAGCGGGCATTAGTAGCGTTTAGGGCTAAAACCGCCGGTCGTTACGCATACCTACTTGTACAATATTCAGGGAGGCTAATTATTATCCTCACTAAAAAGCTTGTGTTTAATGCTAACTCCGTTTTTGCTTTTAATCGGTCATGAACTCTGTGTTTTAATGGCGGCTGAAAGGCTTTCAGTTAAACTATTAAGTTTTAAATATGGTGGTCCTTTTCCTGTACTTGGACACCATAATTGAACAGGCTGGAAATGATAAAGAAATGGAATTTATGAAGCCAATAACTGCGAAAAACTGATATTCTAAAGTTTGTCTATTTGTCAACTTCGCGCTGTAAATTTCCAGGAAAGACTAACCACTTGATGAAGAACGGACTGTATTCACGACTCGACTATGTAAGTAGCCGCACGGTTACTTACATAGTCGAGTCGTGAATACAGTCCGTGGTGCACCGCGTAGCATTAGGTTTGTTTTTTTTCCTTTTTGGCATCTGAGCCGATTTCGACTATTCGGCCAGTGTTAGCATTAGGTTGTTTTGTCTCGAATAGCCGATCAATTTGATAGTAGACAACTCAGTGTTGCAACAATAAATTTACAGACCTGTTATGAATGGAGCCATTGGAGAGAAAATAAATATATTTTAAAGATTTTGTATTCCGTGAATCATCATTCATATCACATCGGTAAAACGATACACTAGACGATACTTACAATGATTTCGGCGAAACAAGTTTTGACTTTTGACAATAACGATGACGTATTCCAACCAAATTATTAGCGAATACTTTAATCATAATAATCATAATCATTTAATTCTTTGCAAACATGGGTAAATCATTGGTACATAGATGTTGTCATAGAAGTTGGTTCTCAATGTTCTGCCGTCATCTGGGCATGCCAATCATAATCAATTAATATAATTTTAAATAACAATTAGAATATTATTATAATTCCATTTTACAAAATAATATAATTTTATTTGAGTCACATAAATAAAAAGAAAATGTCGTAATATTAAGTAAGTATGTCAATGGATACAATACAAGCATGTCAATTTAATTAAGTAAAAATAAGAAAGGAAATAATTTATTTTATCAAAAAGCCCAATTACTTTTTTATTTTAATTATTATTGCAATAATGCATATCAGGAATAACACTCGTAAACTGAAAACAAGATGAGTACCAAGAAGTTAATCAGTCATTTAAAATTACAACACCATCGACACTTAGATCCCACTTATTTTTTCCGCCAGGAACTTCGAGATATTATAACACGATTTTCTGATGAGAAAGTTTTTAAATGTCTTTTAAACAAATTAACATTTAAGATTTTGATTGATTCTGGTATATGATCATATATAATTGGTGCCATGCAGAAAACACTTTTATGCATCAGAGCTGTCTTAGGCTGTCTTGCACATAACATAATTGACGTGTCGTCGGCTGCGGTTATTTGAGTCCGATAGCTTGGGAAACAGATTTGGGTTGCTTTTCACAAATACCGCAACCTCAAATATATATATAATATATATGATATATAAAGAGGGCAGTGTCAGTATTTTATACTGAATAAAAAATCTGTACATTTCAAACCGAACATTGCCCTAAATCACTTTTTTTGGGATTTAAATATTTGTTCCTTATTAGCTGAGTTTCCCCAAAAAATATTGAACCCGCCATTCCATGGTATGCTTCAATAATAGTATCCGTTCCTATGACTGGAGCGAGCTTATACATGGCATATGTCGATTTGCTAAGACGCTTTGCCAATTTTTCAGTGTGTGCTTTCCAATCGAAGCGTTGGTCTATGGTTAAGCCTAAGAATTTGGAGGTGCTTACTTGATTTATTTTATTATTATCATAATGAATATTCATCGTTATGTTTTTGCGTGGACTGAAGGCCATTAGTTTGGTTTTGTCAATATTTATTTTGAGATTATTATTGTACAGCCATTTTATTATTGAATTAATAGTATTAGTTACTTCATTATTATAATTTAGTTTGTTTGTACAGTCAATGGTAACTGTACTGTTATCAGAAAATAGAGTTATGTGGTGTTTCGTCACTTTGGGCAAGTCATTTATATATAGTATAAATAGAGGGGGGCCAAGCACGCTCCCCTGTGGTACACCATAAGAGATTGATCTATCACGTGACCTATAGACCCTTTCATATTTGGTTTTCGGATCTACCTGTGAGATTTCTACATATTGCTTTCGGTTTTTTAGATACGATTCCATTAGCAGCAGGACGTTTCCTCTTATTCCGTAAGCTTTTTAACAAACAGGTATTTGTTAAGGTATTATAATAATTGTTGAACCCCAATTATGTTAATCAGAGCATGATTGCCCTGACTGTGCTGGTATTAAGTACGATTACAGTAAGCCTAGTGCTCTGAAACAATGCGCATTTTGAGTAATTTCGCAATTGCAAGTTCCATTGTGGAATTAACTCATATTGCAGTAGCTAAACATATGTTATATTAGTTGTATGTGGTGCGTGAAATAGACTGTGTTTTTGATTATGTGTTTATGCTCATTTTGACTTAATAGAGGCCACATTTTTCGCTAATTGACATGGTCTACTAGATGTGAAGAAATATTGTTTTACTCTGATCTTTTGAAAAAGATACTAATAAAAAATTGGTACGGTCAACAACAAAAGTCGATTAACACTTCAGTTTTTTTTTCTGACTGTACTATCGAAAAATAAATCAATAAATTTTGAAGATTACCCATCATACGACAGTAAGTAGGTATTGACTGTATTGTTATAATAAAACAATCAACTCAGCCTATCCACTGCTCAGCCAGTCCACTGCTGGACATAAGCTGTCCACAACACCCTGTCCTCCACCTTCCACATTCAGTCCGTCCCAGCAACCTTCTTTAGGTCGTCTGTCCATCTAGATGGGAGGCGCCCCACACTACGCTTGCCGATACGTGGTCTCCACTCCAGGACTCGTCTGCTCCACCAGCCATTCGACAAACATGGCCAGCCCACTGCCACTTCAGTTTGCTTACTCTGCGCGCTATGTCGGTAACTCCAGTTCTTTTCCGGATAATTTCATTCCTGATTTTATCCTTCAAAGAGACTCCGAGCACAGCTCGCTCCAAAGCGCGCTGAGCGACCTTGAGTTTGTGAACCAGCCCGACCGTCAGTGTCCACGTTTCGGCGCCATATGTCATGACGGGCAGGACGCACTGGTTGAAGACCTTAGTCTTCCAACACTGTGGGATAGGTGACGAGAAGACTTGACGGAGTTTTCCAAAAGCTGCCCAACCCAACTGAATCCTTCTGTCGGCTTCTTTCTCAAAGTTGTGTCTACCGAGCTGGATTATTTGCACCAGATAGACATAATCCTTCACAACTTCGAGAAGCGACCCTTCGAAGTGGATTGGACTCGGCAAGACGTACAAATTGTACATGACTTTCGTCTTGTCCAAATTCATGCCGAGGGCAACACGCCGAGAGGCTCCATTAAGGCCGTGCAGCATTTGGTCTTGCTGTTCCAGCGTCTCTGCCATTATGACGAAGTCATCGGCAAATTGCCATACCCTCGTGTGGAACTTGAAAGTTCAATACCAGGGAGTAATATCATAATACTCTCTTTGTATTCTTTTCTCTTATACCTTTGGGGTCTTCAAGTCAACAAAGCTAGGTCTTGAGAATAGAATATCTGTGTGATGTTTTCTTAGAAACTGAGTTTGCTTAGAAAATGTGATTGCGTAAGGCTAAGAGTTTTTTGGTCATGCACAGGAAAGAACTCAAGTCTCATAGTCTGGAAATCTTTCATTGTTATTGGAGATGGAGAAATTTTAAGGAACCATGCCGTTTATTTTAGATCAAATTGAAGTGTCACTTTTTAATGCTGAAATAACAGCTATAAATTAAATGCATATTATGAAAGTTTACCCGGTCTTTATTAAAAAAAAAAAAAAAAAATGTCTGTTTGTACAGAGAGACCATTTAAAAAAAAATACCGTGTAAACTTGTCGGAACAAACAGACAGATAACTATTTGTCATCAAGCTGTTCCTATGTCTCACATCTAGACCTATGCCTTACATTATGATTTACTTTTATTACTTTTTGTTTTTATTGCAAAAGGGGCCTGCTCTTGACTTCAATCTCGACTGATGGCGAGTGCCCTTGGTTGACTGGTAGAAAATGCCTAAGGCATTAAGTCCGCCGTTGTACGTTTTTGTGTGCGAAAAGATTAAATAAATAAATAAAGCGATGGACGGGGTTTATGATAGAACGAGCGAGCTCAGAAGATGCCTGTTCACTCTTGCTTTAAATGCTGATGGGCGGGACATGGAGAAAACAGACGCTGGCAGAGAGTTCCACACTTTGGCCGTGCGTATTACGTACTTCCAACTGACAAACAAAATAATCGCAACATAACGTGTACAAACTTCCCTTATCTAAAACTTAACCCGACTACCACGTCACAACCAGGCTACGGCAGTAATTCCAGCGATCGTATTTGATACAAGCGTAGAAAGATCTTCAAAGTTCAATCTAAGTTGAGTACATGTGTACAAGACAGTAACTTTGTGTTCACGTGTAGTGGCGCGGGGGAAACAGCTTTTTTATTCCTTTTGTGTGAGTTTTGCGGGTAGAACGAGGTTCTGTATGCTGTGCAAATGTAGGTTGTTGTACGAGATGTTTAGTCAATACTATCCGTCCGTCCGACCGTTCTGTCTGTCTATAGAATATTGAGATCGAATCCATCTATCCATATAAATAAAAATGATGTTCGCTGGAAACCACATCAATTGAGAACGCTAGATTGATTTGGCTATTCTATATTTTTTTAATGTTCGTTATAATCCAAATTAGGTTTAATTGAAATAAAAATTCGAAAAGCCTCCCGGAAAATGTTCAAATACGGGAAAAACTGACCGTCCTTTTTTCTATAGGATTTTTAAATGATTTATTGAAATTTGGACAGGTAACGATTGTCAGGTCAGCTAGTTGTTAATAACTGTTGTTACAAGCGTATATTTTGATTTTTCCTTTAGTGGATGCCTAGGCGGTGCCTACGACGTAGCGGTTTGCTACGACATAGTCGCTTGCTACGCCACCTACGCAGTCATCCTACTAATATTATAAACGTGAAAGTTTGTGTGGATGGATGGATGTTTGTTACTTTTTCGCGCAAAAACTACTAAACGGATTTGGATGAAATTTGGCTCACAGATGGGTTATAATCAGGATTAACATAAAGAATACTTTTTATTCCGATATTCCCACGGGATCAAAACTTATGCGGGTGAAACCGCGGGGCGCAGCTAGTAATTATATAATTATATTTAGAGACCTTTCTAATTCTATTTTAATGAAAAAAGATTAATAAATTATGCATCCTGCGCAATCGTTATAAATTTCTAATGAATGCCATTCTTGGAGCCCGTATTACTATTCAAGTTTATTAAAATCACAAATCGGGCTGGAGTAGCGACCGCGTACTGGAAGACGTAGCGCTGGAACACAAGGCTCCCACAAGGTGGACCGATGACCTTGTGAAGGCCGCAGGAATCCGCTGGATGCGGGAAGCACAGAACCGGTCGAAGTGGCGGTGCTTGGGAGAAAACTTTATTTAATTGCGAAATAACTTAGCACACACTTAGAATTTCTCTTGAAACTGGATTGCGTTACTCAATCGTTACGGTACGTTACGCAAACACAATCTTACATACACAATCACCAACGCAACTACTATATGGCCCGCCGTGTAGACCATACAAATATTTATACCATACGGAAATAGTAGACATGAGCCGATGCACACAACTCAACTCAATCAAACTTGGTTGGTTGTACACAAATATGTCCAAAATAATATATTAGGTAATACTTGTTTCCAATTGATGTTATTACCACTTAAAACCAAAAAACTTAAGAAAATTAAGTAGATTTCAAATGAGTCGTAAAAAAACATAAAACTTGTAGAGCAAACTGAACTTTATGTGTGGGTTTTAAAGTATTTTTTTCCAGAAACACATTTTTTTTTTAACTTTACCCCACACGGAATTACTCCTGTATTGTGGGTGCGTTTACAAACATTTAAAGTCACATACACAAACAGATATACATATTATTTGTTTATAAATTAAATTGCGAACGCAGGATACTCAATATTTTTATTGCTCTCCACATACACATACTCACGCCTTCGTCCCATGGGGGCAGGCAGAAACTACGGAACACCACCTGCTACGATCCTTACATGCTTTTTTTGCCTCGTTTACGTTCAGACATGTAAGGGGCAATTCTCGTAATTTTAAGAACATTCACAGTCTGATCTCAGTTTCAATCTGTCAAAAATATCTCTTATTTATCTACATTTTTGACAAGTTTTTGACATTGATTGTCGCTGAGATGAGATTGCGACTAGATTTTGAACGTTTTTAATTACGGGAATTGGCCTTCTGGTCATACACGCACGCCGGTTGCAATTTATATAGGTACGTATCAATGTGGTTATATGCGTGTCCTACCGTTTCCTTGTCTGGTCAGTCTAATTGTTTGATTGGGCGGTGTCTGGCGATGCGTTTAGGCGTATAACCAAGTTATTACTGGGTCTGTCCACAATACACACTGTGTTCACTGCTTGAGTGCAATTGTTAGATGTATTGACGAAGCTGCATACACCTGCATTATACGTTGCTATTGGATCCTTCTGATTTTGATACCGTAATTGTGATTGGTTAGTTTGTAAAGTGGTTGGGTAGTAGAGCTTGTCTTCATTAATTAGTTTGATATCCAATCATTTTCCTATATTACATGTATGTGTATTATTCCTATACAAGGTGGCAGGCACATCGACGCGCAAACTGTTATCATGGATTCAGCACATGATTCTAAACACCCTCACGTCGATAGATTTCATCGGTTATTAAAAAAAAAGTTAGCTGTTCTATACATTTTGACCGCGTAGGTATTGCATTTTCCTATGAAACAGCAGATGTGTTTTTTGCTAACCGACAGAAAATTTGTACACTAGGGGGTCTAAAACTATGTGCTTAATTCATGGTTACAGGTTGCGCGTCGATGTCCTTGCCACCCTGTATATTATATTACATTCTTTACAAACCTTACATATTCCTTTCTCCTTTTCTATATGATAAATATAAAATATGCAAAAAAAAAAAAACTTGCATGGCGATGGAACTAAAACCACCTCTACACTTGATTTATCAAACCAACAACACTCTGCTAGGACTGTAAATACAAATAAATAAAATAATAAATAAATGTTTATTCTTCGCCTTCTTCGTGCAAACCTGAATTAAAAAAAAATTGAATTTAAAAAATGTTTATTGAAGAAAAGTATAAGTACTTACTAAAACAATGTGATAGGTTGGTGTGTTGGTGGCTACGCTATGCACAATACATTGAAACCCTGATCGCCAAACTAGGGGTGTCCCTGTAACTTAGAGATCAGTGTCGTTACGCAGCAAAGTCACAAGCCAATATTTGTAACTCATTGGTGCAAAGTCTTTCTTTACCTACCTACTTAAATAAAAAAATAAATGAAATAAAATCCTTAAATGCTATAACGTTTCAGCAAATGTTGTTATAATACAATGTGTCGAGAATTTCACAAATACCAAGTTGTGTATTTGTGAAATTCTGACTAGGTGACTAGGTTCAATGCTGAAAGAAAAAAGTTCACAACCCCTATCTTGCCGTCTGGTCTGAGCTACTTTGACAAGCAAAAATATGTAACAAAAAACTGTTTTGTATTCCAAAGAATAACGCACCACATCCATCTATTACCCTCCTATCACAATAAAACTGATGACATAATCAGATTCTCCCTTTCATTGCCGAAACGTATATAACGCATTACAAAGATTTATGTACTTGTCACTCAATCTAAAAAAACCAGCACAATTTCTTACAAAACCTAGGCATTGTCGGTGAAATATGGTCTGTTAGAAAAAAATGTGGCGTCTAGCGTACATTTATATGGCAACATATAGTTGATTTAGTAAACGATACACTGAAGTTGATGGATGGAACCTTAAGATTCGGGTACAGTAGATAGCTCTGCGGTCATTTTTCAAAATACAGATAGGAAGAGAACATATTTTTTGAGCCGTTGTGGTGCCTGAGTTATTAATGTTGCGTTTAGGATCAGGGAATTGTGATGTTGTGTTGAATTGAGGAGAAAACGTTATGTGGTGGCCAATCAAATTTTACACTCGCGTGAAACTAAAATGCTGACTTTCATGAGTACAGTCACGAGCACCCATATCACAACACTTGGCAACTTTCAAATGCGATTTTTTCATGAAAAAACGAATGCAACGTTGAAATACGATACAATACATAAACCTATGGGTTCGAAAATGTTATGTTCGTAACAACATAAAATTTCATTAAAAAATAAAGGAATAAATCGCTTTTGAATAAAGCCGAGTGTATACATACTTTTGCTCGTGACTGTATTTGTCAGAATTTCTTTGTGTTTGTTCATGGTAGCATGGAACAGCTTTTGACAAAACTCAGCAATCATAATCATTCTAAAACGTTCCCACTGCTGGGACACAGGCCTTCTCTCTGTGAGAGGGAGTGGGCTGTAATCAACCACGCGGGCCGAGTGAGAATTGGTAGACATCACATGTCTTCAAATTTTCGGATTTTGGAAATACCGGTTTCCTCACGATGTTTTCCTTCACCGTTTTGAGAGCAGTGGTGATGAAATCAATTACATAAAGTAAAGTGCCTGCCTGGGTTCGAACCTACGGCTTATAACTCGTAAGTCCAGGCTGTTACGACTGAGTCACCACTTGATCGATCTGAAGCACAAAAGGCGCTATTATAAAAAACAAAATAGAATTGAAAATGAAATCTATTTGAGAAGAAGAAAGCAGCGTAATTTCCTTGTCTAGACTTTAGTCATGTCTCAAATACCTGAGTCATTAGCCATATTTCTAATATATGTCTTCAGTGTTACACTGAATGATGCTACTAGAATAAAAATAAGGCCTAGAAGTCCTCAGAGGCTATGGGATGAGTAGATATAGTGACATAGAGTATAGGTACATAATATTATGTACTAGCTGTTTCCCGCGACTTCGCCTGCGATCCAGGATGAAAAGAAGCGTATGACCTTACTCAAGTCAAGGTCTGTTTGTGTGTAAAATTTGATCCAAATCCGTTCAGCCGTTTAAGTATGAAAGCGTAACAAACAAACTTACTGCTTACTTCTTCGCATTTATAATATTAAAGTTAGGATTTGGTATCAATTCCGATACGGTTTTACTTAACAAATAAAATGAGATGGTAAAATTATGATTTTTGGAATGTTGAAGTAAAGTGCAATTAAAAAGAACCAGGCTACTGTAACGTGGTTGTGTGCAGAATCACCGATGGATGACCACGAGGAGCAGCCGTAGGTAGGATGTCTTCGGGGAGGTCAGGTCAAAATATACGAAGACCATCGGTAGGTAAGTAATAGTTTACTATTATTGCGATACGTTGTTAGAGGAGTGTGGCATCCATTCTGGTGGAGAGGAATGTCCACACATTATTTTAATGTAGCAAAACTGGCTTTGTACAACCATTTGGCTATAGAATCCTTAAAGAGAAGCAATCAGAGAAAGAGAAATGTATGTTAGAAAATAAAATAACTTCCCACTCATGTTCAAAAACAGAGTCAAAAGTACTTATTTCCGGTTCAACGTTAAGTAAATATTTTAGTCTAAATAATTTAGCCAATTCATGTAACCATGTTTTGATAAATTGCCGACTGTTTAGCAGTAAAAGCACAAGTTTTAGCTACAATTGCACGAAAGTTTAGATTTTCAACGAGAGTTTAGCGATTTATTTAGTAAACTTGTGCGCAGTTTGCAACTGAACAAGTTAAAACATAAAGTATTGATACTGGCGCACCAACCTAATGATTAATGTTTTTGGTGTTCGTTTTAACACAATTTAGCATAATTCCGTACAAAAATTTAATCGCTTGTAAAAAAGACTTTTAAACTTAAGATTTTAAAAACATTACTTTATCTGATTACCTATTACAAAGTTTATGCAGAATGTAAGACCAACTTAACATAACTCTTCTAAAAATAACAAATGTGTAGGTAAATGCCTGCATTTACCAAAATATTTATTGCGTATAGGTATGCCGTAACAAACCCAAAAAAAAAACAAAACATCCTCCTTTTTACCTTGTTTAAAAATAGTCATCAACTATTGGAAATCGTGCTTCCCTATCGTATCAACATTCTCAAATACATTACTCCTAAATTGAACGTTCTCCGAAAAATATCGAGTCGTCATGAAACGAAGATCTCAGTCACGATAATGTGCGCTCATTTTTACACCATCCCCTTAACTGAGCGGTTTCTTACGCTGGTTGAATTACTAATGCTTTTCTCACCATTTTTCTAAGTGCTAGACTCGGTTTCAAGTCAGCGTTCTGCGAAGACAGACTAGTCGGCTTTTGAGAAATGTGCTCCAGTTTTCCCATATGGATGTAATGGGCTATTAAAATTGTGACGATGTGTGGACTGAAAATATTAGGGCGATATTTTAAGTTCGAATTGCTGGATGAATTTTTGGGTGTAGCGTTCAAATGTTGAAACGATTTATTTTTGTCGTGATTGTTTTACATAACATTTCAACGAGTGTTTTCCGATAAATAAGTGTTATTAAAAAGTAGGTGTTTATTGTTTTGTATTCCCTATTTTCATGTCACGTTTAACGAACGCTTCACACCTAGAAAACGATTCAATCTACTGCCCCCTTACTCAATTTTTTTAATTTTATGAAACAGCTATAAATGAAAAGTTGTAATGAAAGCAGGTGAATCTTCTCATCCATAAATCATATAAATATTATATTTTCTTTTGTTAACATGCGGATAATGTAGTGGGCTGCAATATTGTTAACATTGTTACGAGCTTCGGGGTTCGTTACAATTAAAACTGCCGATATCAATTACCAAAAATTACACTTTAATTAAACAACACTAATAACAACTCAATTAATAATCTCAATTATAAAACACAATTGCAGTTAAGTCGCACTTGAAGATCGCTTTCGATGTATTCGCCTGTATCGCTGATCCAAGTCTGCCCCGGTCGTAGCTAATCCCTACCTTATATAGTGCCGCAGATAGTTCTAGAACCTTCTATTGTAGAAACATCTAGAAGGTTCGAGCACATACCGGCCCCGACTGACCAGATGTCGATAGTTCTAGAAAGTTCTAGCATCGACATTTCTAGAAGGATCTATTAGTTCTGCTACTCGATACTAGATGGCGCTAGTGGTAAATTAGTTCTGCTACTCGATACTAGATAGTGCTAACTAATGTCATCATGTATCAGGCATTAATTGTAGCGCGCAACAATATTATGTTTTATCTTTCCTCTGAATAAATAAATAAAAATAAATTTTTAACAAACGTCTTTTCCAAGGCAAACTGTTCGTTAAAAACCTGTACAATACCTACCTTCACCGGTCAGCTATAGCTACGTCCCTGCAACTTTCAGTTGTTTTTTTTCAGTTTTGCGAAACTTTCTGCCAGCGAATGCATTAAGGAGACATCAAAGTAAAAGTTTTAATGAAACCCACACTTTTTAACTAATAGCAGAGTGTCGTATCATTAATATAGTTTTAAAACTCATTTATTTAATTCATGTCACGGTTTTTTTTTCAGGAAAAATTTGGGTAGTTGGAAATTCAGTTATGTTGAACGGTAGGTAAACTGTAACTGAATTTACTACGGAGACTTTGTGATGGCGATATTCATGGTCTATTTAGATTTTTTGTATATACAAAAAATTTAAATAGACCATGAATATCGCCATAAATATACCTTTTTGCACATATGTGCAAAAAGGTATATTTTATTTATTCACTTGCAACCCGCCCTTGCTTCCTTTAATATATACGTACGAGTAGGTATGTGTGCGTAATATATTAATATTAATGTATTACGCACAGTGAGAAGTGGTGGCTCCGATCTACGAGTTGTAGTTGTAGTACGAACCCAGGCAGGCGCTTTACTATGTGTACATAGTTTCATCACCACTGCTCTCGGTGAAGGAAAACATCGTGAGGAAACCGGCATGTCCTAGAACCAAAAATTCGAAGACATGTGACACCTACCAACCCGCGCTGAGCCCGCATGGTAGATCCCTCTCAAAGAGAGGAGACCTGTGTCCCAGCAGTGGGATCATCATAGGCTGATTATATAGGTATACACCTTCCTGAATAAATCTCTGTATTTTGGTGAAATCCGCATCAAAATCCTTTGCGCGGTTTGGAATAACCACGCGGTCACACAGACGAATACGAAAAGCGACTTTAATTTATAATATGTATAAATTTACCTTATTGGTTTGTTAGCTAGTTTCTGTAGCATCAAGGACCTAGTCTCGCTGTTAAAGCGGGGATAACGAGCTATCGTCGGAAATTCTTATGGACGTGTCTAACGGAAATTGGCGTCGTTCACGGAGGAAATTAGCGGTTATTACGAAAATAATTGGCTTGGTCGAGCATATCACCGTTGCACCGTTAAAATGTGTTGAATTATTTTTATTAAAATTACTGCTATTTTTTACTCTCCTTATAACTTATAACTAGGTAATCAGTTGTAATATAATACCGTTTTAGCAAAATGTTTGGTGTACATATGTAGTAACACATTTTTATTTTGTTATTAATTTGTATTTTATGTTTCACGAAATGTGTACAAATAAACTTTATTCATTTTTTCTTTCTTTAACAGATCATCATCATCATTTCAGCCAAAAGACGTCCACTGCTGGTCCTCCAAACACCTCCACTTCGACCGGTTCCGTAACATGACGTGACGGGACATGACGCGAGGTGTGTAAAGAAAGAATACCGTTTATTTGGCACAGTTCCATAAACAATGGGCACAGTTAAACAAAATCTTTAGCCTTTATTCTGTAATGACAGATTGAGCAGTATTCTACTATTTTACTACAATATTTGGGCCACAACACCCATTGCTATGAAAACCGATCATTATTCCATTCAAAACTGAATGAATCCAGAAAACAACTAACCATCAGGTTACACAATCATTAAAATTTGGTCGTTATTATCACAATAATAGCCACGAACAATAAATCAGCCACACTTTTGCTTTGCTTACTAAACTTTATCCATTCAAAATTCAATTGGAGTTATGAACAAAACCATGAATAGCCTATTTGGTAATACAATCAAAATTATTGTTGGTTTTCCGTTTGATGGGATCCTATTACAATTATACACGTATATAATATACATTTTATTGCGTAGCGGTGTAAGAATTTCGTTTAAGTGCGAGTTAATGTCAACTCGATATTGTTCAAACGCCAGAGGTGTTTGTTCTTTGTAATCAAGTAAATGGCATTGTTGTGGCAGTGGGCTGGCCATGTTTGTCGAAGGACCGATGGCCGGTGGAGCAGACGAGACTTGGAGTGAAGACCGCGTATCGGCAAACGTATTGTGGCACGCCCCCCAGCTAGATGGATCGACGACCTAAAGAAGGTAGCTGGGAGAGTCTGAATGCGGAAGGCGGAGGCTAGGCTGTTGTGGCGCAGCCTGGGAGAGGCCTATGTCCCGCAGTGGACTGCAAGAAGCTTAGTTGATTAAATCAAGTATATAACCATAACTATCCTTTGGCTTTGCCTTAGTTTCTATGCAATAGTTTGCTTAGTACCGCAGCTTCAAAAGGTATTATTTGTCCTGACTTCATAAAGGAAATAACTTGACGAAGAAATAAAAAACTTAAATGTACCTACTCATTTTCATATTTGCCTAGTCTGTGTGGTCTACTGATCGCAAGAAAGACTGTTGAACGTAGAGTCCTATGATCAAACCTCGGTTAGAGAAAAGTTAATGTTATTCGGTGTTTATACATATAATAAATTTCCTATGAACAGCCTGGAGTCTAGGGGGATTTGAATGTATAGCTAAACAGTCGCTAATCATCACTTAACTTTAAGCAACGTTTATAAATAAACCCCTCAAAATTAAATCTGTTAATTAATGGCAATAGGCTGGTCTATATTTCATGGCACTTATTACGTAACTGGCAAAATATGGTGCAATAAAAACTTTTGTCTAACTTGTAGTACGTACTGTTTAATTTTTTAGAAAGTAAATGGAATTGAACTGGACACATCTGCCGCATGTCAGACGACCAATGGGCCAAACTTGCGGCCCAATATCCTTATTAATGGCAAGCGACATCGCGGCAGGCCCAGACGGAGGTGACGGGATGAGCTGGACTCCTTCAACAAGAACTGGTCCTTAGCAGCTTTAAACAACAGAGTGGATAGAGAGTATGAGGAAGAAGGGAGGCCTTTGCCCTGCAGTTGGACATCAGAGGCTTTTAATAATAAGTAACAATAAGGAAAAAAAAATATCGTGTACGTTTCGTACACTACCAATAATATTCGTGTAATCTCCGAAGCATCTTATATCCGCGCCGAACCCATCCGAAACTATCCTATCTATGTATATACTTTGACTGCTATACCGACATGCATTGTCAAGCCTCCGTGCGACGACGTCTCGATATTTAGGTCAAGTCGATGCCGCCCTGCCTTAATAAAGTCGACTTGTTTAATAGACAATATTTGCTATGCAAGGCGGATTGTTGGAGAAACACCTGCTTTGGAATTAGAAAATGCCTTTGGATGGGTTGCGAGGAATTCTTTAAGGTACCCTACCTATATTTGTTTTTATTGTATTTGTCGAGGCTTAGGCACCTACAATTTTAGCATACATTGCTACAACGACATTTTTGCGCTAAAATGACGTTGTTAGGATGGCGCTGTTGGTAAAAATGTGTGCAATTGTTTTGAAAAAAAAAAAAACAAGATGGTGGCATTAGTTCCGATTTTGGCCACGCGCCAAAAGATCTTTGTACAACTATACTTTGTTTTGTCGTACGACCTATGTAGAACAGTCCCTCAAAATAACTATCACAGTTTGGTGTTTGGCCCTTCGAGCTGTTTCCTTAGTTTAATGTTTTATTCATTTTGGGAGAGAACGTTACTTAAAACTTTTACTGGATAAAATTATAAAAAATAGAACACGTGTGACCAAAATAACCTCCCTCTCACCGAGAGGAGGCCTGTTTCCCAGCAGTGGGAATATTATGGGATGATTATGATTTATATATGATTAAAATAACTAGCCAGTTCTGCCAAGTTTGCTGTTCTAGTTCTGACTAAACTAGAGCAAGCAATCGCGATAAGATGAAACTTATACTTATGAGTGCTGAAGTTGGGTTATTTCTTTGTATCCTGATTCTTGTGTATACCTAGTATTCTGTGCAGACTTTGTTTCTGCAAAAAAAAGTGCTAAACAAAACCTTTATAATACATATGTTCCCACTGCTGGGACACACGCCTCCTCCCGGTGAGAGGGACTGGATCGTAATCCAGCACGCTGCCGGCCCAGTGCGGGTCGGTTCATGTCACATGTCTTCGAATATTTGGTTCTAGAACATGGCGGTTTCCTCACGATGTTTTCCTTCACCGTTTTGAGACCAGTGGTGATGGAATAATTTACACAAAGTAAAGCGCCCGCTCGGGTACGAACCTACAACTCGTAAATCGCGTTGTTCTGCAAAATAGAGTATTAAATAATTATAATCTTTATAATACATTGTTTTTGAACAACAATTCATTGAATTTACAACATGTATGCGATACAAAGGTCAAAGACATTTAGAATTTGGGTCATGAGTCGCTATTTGTAAGCTTTGGCACAAATAAACATAATATATTACTTTCTGCCGATTTCGCCGAACGCTACTTGAAATCGAGCCAATCTACCTCCGGCCTTACTTACCCGCTGAGGGATATACACAGTGTGTACTAACCACATTAATATTTATATGTTATCTTTTGCAGCCTCGGTTCATCCCATAATGGCATTATCTGATGATATTGACCACAGGATTACAATAATAAATATTATTTTAAGAAATGGTTTACAAAAAGTACTATCAATTTAAAATATGAATAATTATTGTAAGTAGTCTGTTTGTTGGATTATCCATCTTTTCTGCAGTGCTTGTTGGAAGCAGCTCATTTTTATTGGCTTTGAGATAGTAATAATGATAATATGACAGCAGCAATCTTGATGACAGTTGGCTGAACTGTTAAAAAATGTACAATTCTTACACGTCTGTACGTGTAAGAATTGTACATTTTTTTTTTTTTTTAGGTAAAATAACTGTGAATGGACTGTTCCATTCACAGTTATTTTACCTCTGACAGCAGCAACCAAACAGCAACCTAATAGAGACGAGAATAAAGATCACAATGATTTTGACAGACCTATCAGTGACAGTAACCCAACAGCAACCTTATTCGAATGAGAATAAAGATCACTGTGATTTGGACAGTGATGCAAATTCAGAGGTAAAATAATTGTGACAGGACTGTAGTACGTTTACCCTGTATACGATTTTATATTTCACGAGCCCAAAAGAACACAAAGACCACTAAAATCATTAAAACAAACAACTTTGAGAACATAAAATAAAAAACTTTACAGCCAAAATTTTCTTTACGCAACGGCCACAGAGTAGTAAAAGAAAAATCGCTTTAATAAAAAATAATTTATATTCAATGGAAAAATGAATCTTTGTGCCTAGGCGCAATAACATGGAATAAATTATAATAATACTGGATACGACGGTTCTTGGCAAAAATTCTGCTTGTGTTTATAATAGTCGTAAAACTGTGTTTGTTGGCGACTGACTAAGAAAAGTTTTGTGGAAATTCTTTCTTGCTTGGTAAAAGTATTGCGTAAAACATTATTATGTCAAAGTCAAAGTCAAAGTCAAATCATTTATTTCAAATAGGCACATAAAAGGCACTTTTGAACGTCAAAAATAAAATTAAGATAAAATTTATTCTAGTCGCCCCTTCCAAAATGTAGTTTTCGTATGGAGAAGAATGGGCAAGAAACTCCACCGTTACTCTTTTAAACTGTTTTACAATATTTTGCATACATTATTTATATAATTAAATGTGAAGACGATGCACCTAAATATAAAATTACTATACCACAATAGGTAAAAGAATTAAAATGGATAAATGAAACCATGACATATAGATTAATTATGTGATAGATACATGGTGCTCACACATTCACAAACATTCCAAAATCCAAAATATTGCAAAAATAATGAAACAATAATATGATATCACGATGCCACGTACCGCATCTATATCACGATGCCACGTACCGCATCTATACAGATTATAAATTATTGTAGCTTTTCCTGGCTGTGTGAACGCGATTTTCATCAAAACTACGCAACGGATTTTTATGCGGTTTTCACCATTATTAAAAAAATTGATTCCAGAAGGTTTGTGTGTCTTCTTCTTCGTCTTCCATTCCTTAATCCCAGCTCTATCTGGGGTCGGGTCTTCTTGTACAGCATTGCCAGGACAATCTGTCTTGGGTTGTGTATCATCAATTAATATTAAACGAACATATAATAAAGAAATCGTTCTTTGTTAAGTCGTAAAAACCGTGCGAAGAAGCTGCAGGTCACTAGTATTTAATACATGTATAATTTTACTATACGATCAAATCAGGAATAGGGTTGATGTCTCACTATCAAGTTATAGCTATCAAACCAATTAGTTTCGCTATACCATAAAGTAAAGTTATTACGGTCCCACCCAATGCCATTCCTAATTTTAATTTGACAGCGTTGTGGACGGTTTAATTTAATCGTAAAGCAAACGGGCTAAATTATATCTACTTAGCAAAATGATGATATCTTTCTATCCGCTCAAAATATAACATAACATCACGCCTGGTTCCACGATGGGATGGGCAGAGGTGTACTTATATTTCGCCAGTTATGTCTAAGTCTTGGGACTTAAATGCCATTGGGATTGACTTGTTTTTTTAGTGTAATTTTTTTTGTTGCCATTTTTAAATCCACCATTATGGTAAAAAATAAATAGACCTTGAGCCGGTATTGTAACCATAACTTGGCAGACATTTTAATAACAGTGTTAATGACGAAACAGATGAAATTTTTTTTAGTCTGTGTTCCAAAGAAAATTTACATTTCTAAAGACTTTAGGCGCACGTCTACCATTAGCTCGGAATTCGTCTCCAAATAATTTAGACGAGAACCAGAAATGTTCTGAATTGTAAAGTTACGGCGATTATTCCCAGAAATTGACGGCCACTATTTTCCTGAATTCGGGAAATTTTCATCCTAATGAAATGATGTTAAGTAAAACGGCCAAGTGCGAGTCGGACTCGCGCACGAAGGTTTCCGTAGCGTCAATACAATATTTAACAAACATTGACGAAAAACCCCGAGAGATATGTTATTTTATTAACCCCCGACGCAAAAACGACGGGGTGTTATAAGTTTGACGTTTCTCTCTCTCTCTCTCTCTCTCTCTCTCTCTCTCTCTGTGTGTGTGTATGTCTGTCTGTGGCATCGTAGCTCCCGAACGGATGAACCGATTTTAATTTTGTTTTTTTTGTTTGAAAGGTGAATTTGTCGAAAGTGTTCTTAGCTATATTTGATGAAAAATGGCGGATTATATATTTTTTCACAACTCCCTCAATATAGGTATCAAATGAAAGGGCTTGACTAGTAGAATACTATACACTATGATAAATTTCAAATCCAAGATGGCCACCACCACAAAATGGCGAATTACATTTTTTTTTCACAACTCCCTCTATATGGGTATCAAATGAAAGGGCTTGACTAGTAGAATACTATACACTATGACATACATAGTTCAAATCCAAGATGGCCACTACCACAAAATGGCGAATTACAAAAAACCTGATTAAATACCAAATTACCTGAATCTTAAAACGCAAGAAAATAAAAGAAATGAAATAACAAGGAGTCCCTACAAAAAGCATGAAAAAAAATATAAAATAAAACATTTGAAAAACCCCCGACAACGCGAAACCCTATAAAAAGAAAAAAATAACCTTGAAATTATGACCCTACGTAAGTACGTATGAATTTTTTTGATTAAACGTTGTCAGGGGTTTTTTAAATTTTTTGGGTGTACTATAGTCACACCTCTGTCTATCCCATCGGGAATTTAAGGTTATGTTGTGTTGTTGTTTATTTTATTCTTATTATTTGTTGTTATAGCGGCCACAGTAGTCACACTCTCTGAAAATTTCAAGTATATATTTTTTTATCATTTGGACAAAAGAATACAGGATTATTCATATTAAATAGGAACCAAAAACCACTAAGGTTTAAATTTGTGCTATCATAGTCTTTCTCAATATACTCGTATAATGAAGCATTTTATATGTATGCGTTATTGTCCATACAATTAATAACATCTTGAGGTCTTTAAATACTCGTAGAATACAATAACTCCTACATAATACTTAAGTAATATTGCTTAAGTTTACATTTGATATTTATTTGTTTCTGAGGGTAGACTATTAATAAGTCTCGGTATCATATACAGGATGTTCGATTTTGTTTCTTGAAGATTTATTAAAAAATTGTTCTTTTAATAACATAAACATTTATTGCATATGAACTGGTAAGACAATACAGTGTTTAAAGAGGCCATTTATATTGTCTCAAAATTGATTTCTAATTTTAAGAGATACTATTGTTTTTAAAATTCGAAGTTGAATTTTAAAAATACTGTAGCGGTATCTACAACGCCACATGCGAACAACGCGTCATACTGACGTCACGCAAATCCTGCATCTCGCAAGCAGAGTTTACCGCGCAATTAGCATAGATACAATTTCCCAACATCAATCGTTGGGCAATTGCCCGCCAGACAAAAACACCCGTCTGGTCGGAGGATCCTCCCTTTTCTATAGAGTATGAGTGAACTTTACACCCTGTTCCTCATACCTCTATAATACTATCAAGGTAGGTTTTATAGGGACGACCATAACTACTAAGGCCATACTGGATGCAAGATTCAGCCATTGCGTAATAAAGCATTATCTTCACTTTGAAGGGCAGGCGTTTTTTTAATATGGTCTTAGCGAGAAATTGCCGAAGTTTATCGCAAACACGTTCTATGTGATAATTCCAGTTAAACTAATCGTATAGACGATTAGTTTTTTATTTATTACGATTACTCCAAGATATGTTTGTTTAATGACAACATCTATTTGTGTATAGTTAAAATAATTAATCGCATTGACCGTATGCAAGCAGTCATGGTCATGGGCTATTAAGTTCCGTAAGGGCAATTCTCTAATGTATGGAGATTTAATAACCAATGGTTTAGTATTGCATGCATTAGGTACTTAGCCAGCATCGTGACACCACCTTATTAGAGCATCCATGTCGATTTATAAACGTTCGCATGCTATTTGAGGATTTCTATTAAATATAACAAGGCAAGTGTCATCCGCAAACTGATAGCATTTACTGTTCGTAATGCAGTCACTCATATCATTTACATACGACAAAAAATGCAGGGAGCCTAATACTGAGCCCTAAGCTGTTCCCTTAGTTACAGCCATGCGTTCACTACAGATGTCATCAATTTTTACTGTAAAGGTTCTAGTTATCGCACTACAGGGGATGTGGCTGAACGGCAGAAATGGCATGGCGACGTGGTGACTTGGCTGATGAGTAGATATTGTGTTAATACGCTGAGACAGGATTGATTTCTCCAAATGACCACCAGAAGACAACCCAATATCACAGCGATGCAACTAGTACAAAGGCTCCAGGAGGACCACCAGCTGCTGGTAAGCGACCAAACCGTGCGAAGGAGGTTGCATGAAGTTGGTCTTCATGCTTGAAGACCACTACGTGTTGCAGCATTGTGGCGTGCCAATCGCGGTCGGCGGCTTTCGTGGGCTCGGGAGCATTTACCTTGGAGTGACGAACAATGGTCTTTGCTGCTGTTCACCGATGAGTCCCGGTTTAGTTTTCATCCGGATTCACGAAGAACACGCGTTTGAAGAACTCCAGGAGTTAGACGTCTACGGCACCCTCAAGAGGTCCTCTCATACCAAGGCGGGACAACCATGGTGTGGGCAGGAATTCGTCTTGGCGGACGAACCCAGCTCGTTTGGATCCAATGCAGCATGACAGCACAAAAATACCACTTTAACAGCAATTTAATTTCTAGTATGAATAATCGATGTCGATGTGTAATTAATGGAAGAGGTGGCAACACTGATATTTAAAAATTAAATTTTATAAGATTTTTTCAATTTTAATTCAAATTAATAGTTTTATAAGAAGAAATGAAGTTTTTTATTCATACAAATTTTCTAAAAAAAAAAACAAAAGAATTACATTTATATTTAAAAACAAAAAAATCACGAAATGCTTTTTTATTTTTAAATAAAGACCTTAAAATAACCTATCATTCTTCCATTTACTATATCAGAAAATTCTTTATAGATTTTTAGACATTTGATGAAATATAAAATGTCCCTAGATTCTGTTGATGTGTGTATTATCTAAGTGGTTCTGACAACAAAAACCTACGCCTTGCAATAGATTAGGTAGGTGCTACCCCTAAAATACTTAATTTACGGGTAGTACTGCAACCATTACTACCTACCCGTAAATTAAGTATTTTAGCAACATCACTACGTCTATCAAATTCAATGGAGGAAATTAAATGAAATTGTTTATTCTGTACATAGATTATCGAAATGACTATTATATGTCATAATTATTATTATTTATTGAGATACTTCTCAGAGGAGAGTCAGGTAAGAAATGAGATACAAACTCAGGATCAAAGTCTCTTTTTTATGTGCAGACACAATCTCGGGCTGATCATGTGATTTAAGTTATAATGTAATTAAGGAATTCAAGTTGTAACCTAACTTGGATTACTAGCTAATCTCAGAAAAGGTCAAAGAGTAAAAACTCCGTTCAAAAAAACGAGAAAACTAAAAAGAAAGAAAAACAAACAAAACGCACAATTACAAATAAAAAATAATAATAATTAAAAAAGACATAAGATACACATAGTGAAAAGACTCTTACTCAAGCATAAAAATGTTGACACTTTTGTCTATTGCTTGATATCAGGGCCAGGGACCAATGACCACTCACATTTATTGACATTGACAGATATTGGCAGATGACCACAAAACAATAATAATCATAACAAAAACAAAAATGCCAATTGGAAAGTGGCGAAATAACTAGTATAACTACTTTTGTAACAACACAAACAACAATTAAGCCGAGCGTCGCATCAGTGCAAGAACAGCAGTGCGATTCTGTAACCATCTCACCGTGAAAACTTAGGTGAAGTGAGCGTGGAGTGAGCTGTCATTCTAAATAATGCTAGGGATTGACAGTACTGACAACTCACATCACTCACTTCACTTGAGTTTTCGCGGTGAGATTTTTACAGAATCGACCGGCAGGTCGCACACAGTACACTGTATCAAAAATATAGTCCATTATGACAAGATATTGTGAGCTTTACGAAATTCTATACAAACAAGACATAATTATGTAATAAGCTCTATATCAGAATCCTTATAAATCTGCGTACGTGGCCGAACGTTGCCGAACCTCCTTTGTAGTTCGGTGCGGGTAAGCAAAGGTCGACGTCTATTTGTTTTACATTATCAACCTGGACCCTCTGCTTCAATGGAGCGACGTATTTAATGAATAAAAGATAACATGTTTGAAATGTATCATCGAGTGATTAGAACTGGGTCGGTTTAAATAGGGATTTTACTTTTAGCAGATGTTTTAGGAGAATAGAAAATATGAATGCCTATTAGTGGGTCGTTTTAGGGCAGATGGGGTGATTGGACCGTTTAATTAATGTTATACTTAATAATTAATATGTACATAGCATTATGCCTGTATTTTCAGATTGGTTAAGCAGAACTGTTTAGAACACTCATGCGAAATAGGTTAACATTATCATCTTTTCCAAATTAAGTTAGGCGCCTATCCGGATGCAGCTGAATACCAGTATTTTACATGGAGTTATTGCCTCTGTGACCTCCACAACCCAGTTACATTTGTGTGAGTAAAAGAAAGAAAATAGTCATTGCGCAAACTGTAACTCTTTCATAGAAAAGTTCAATATCTACGAGGTCAAAATGTATGGCAGAGCAAATTTTTTTTTTTAAACCGACAATAAATTTCAGCATCTTGTACTAAATTTAACGTTGTTTTGTTTGCGCACTGTATAATTATAGCGGTCAAATAAATATAACCACAATTCAAGGATCAAAATTAAAAACCCCAACAGAATCAGAATTCTGAATTATCTACAGCAGATGAGGCCTGGGTTCCGATACGTTACATAATATGCATTCCGACTGGCTCACCGAGGCTTTAGTCTATTAAGAGCAAACGAGCATCCCACGCCATTTTGAACTCAGGTAATACTCTGCAGTGTAGCTTTAAGTCTGCAAAATAGCTAACTGCGGTATCGGTTCTAGAAAAGATGATATTTTTTCTTTTTGTTAAGTTTACTATAATACTCGTACTAGATTTTGCCCGCGTGGAGGTCGGAAATTATCCCACGGAAACGTATCACCGGTATATAATAATTATCCTATGTGTTAATCCAGGTTGTGCCAAATTTCATACAAATCCTATTGAAAGCATAATACTAATGATGGGAATACTATCGTGAATTCATGCAAGCCTAGTACTTTTTGTTAGAATACTGCTCAGAAAGTCGGGTCATATTTCATTTTATTGATACGTAGCGCCGTTTAGCGTCCTAAAGCAATTGTGACCGTCGAAAGTTATTATTCTTTTCCTCGGGAACAGTATTTTTTTTCCGGATGAAAGGTCCTATGTAATTTTCTATACCTCTGACAACGTACATATATGCAGTAACAAACAAAATTACTTTCGCATTTATGGTATTAGAATGGCCACTAAAATGTTGTTTTCATTTTCAAAATAGGTTTTAATAGACCTCAAGCTGGATGAGTGAGCAAGGTATTTAACACGCTCAGCGCCATGTGTATCTTTTGCGATACACACTGTCTAAACACTTGTGTATCCTTTTTGATACACAAGCACCATTCCAGTCTAAGCGCCGTGTATCGCTAAGGCGCACACTTTCCATACATTGTGTATACAAAAGTGTTGCCCTGGCCTATTGGAAAGGGAATTTTCCTGGTGTGTTTGGGTTTGAGATTGGATAATTTGTTTAAAAATTATAAAGGAAAGGATAATATTATGTAGGGTAAAAAAAAAAATAAGTATTGTGTTTTTATTTGTTAAATCAAAACTTCTACATAATTTTAGAGAATAAAAACAAAAAAGAAAAAAAAAAAATATTGGTGGTATTGGCATATGGGGCTTGGCGCTGAGCGTGTTAAGGATGAAACATAGAGTCATGGGATATCATATTCCAAACTAACACTTCGCCCCTAACTCGTCATATATTTCGATAAAAATTTTCTATACAATTCTGTCGGACTAATGCTAGTCGAATATATGTTCTTTCGAAGCAATGAGTAGTCGAACTATGGTTTTTCGAAATTGGGACCGTGTCGAAATAATTAACTGTCGAAATTCAGTATGACAGTCAAATATAACACCCCATTTTGCGTCTTTATGGGTTGATATTTTCCTAGTATGCATTGTCCTTTCATTAAAATCGATTTAGCCATGATAACATAACAAACCTACACTTTTGTATTTAAAATATTAGTATGGATTATTGCGAAATATACACGTAACGTACGTACGTACGTTAACTTATACCCGAGAGAAGATCCTTTATCGGAACAGCTGACAATAACATAATGTAGCAGGTATGCATAATTTAAGGGCTATTGACACAACTGTTAAGGCAGATTTACATGAAATCAGTAAGTGACTCAATGTAAACTTACCTTAAGCGCTTCGGCAAACTGTTGTTAACGAGGTGAAAATATTGTTGTAATAATATGGATGTAATAACATTAACTTATCACATCAAATTTTGCTTAAATTTATTACAACCAGTTGATAAAACGTTTTGGTAGAATGAGATTCAGGATAAATTCACAATTTAACAAAAATATTATAGGTAAGTTGTTGTTGGTAGTAGGTTGGTGGTAGGTGTAGATTCGGTCATCAGGGTAGTATGGATCACTATGGAAGCTTGATAACAGACGGGTTTTCTACGGCGTAGTTTATACCCTGTGCGTAAGAACGGTGCAGCCGGCGGTATTGTATGGATCACTATGGAAGCTGGTTGACGGACACGGGTTTTCTACGATGTGGTATATATCCTGTATGTAAGCACGGTTCGCCAGTATTGTAAAAATCACTATAGAATATTGTTGACAGACACGTTTTTTCTACGACGCAGTTTATACGGCGTACCGTAAAGAAACTTGGCGTGTACAAAGAGCCTGAATCCCATTTATTAAATTATAGGGAAACTCTTTACCATAAACTGTTAAATAAAGACGTCACATTAACTGACTATAACTGCCCACTTATTGTACCTACTGTAGACCAAAAAGTTGTCTTTTATTGAATTAATTACGCGACTAAAGCACGCTCATAGAAAAAAAAGTCAGAAAAAGTATGTTTTTTCTCGAGAATAGAAAAGTCTAAGTACTGTTCAACATTTGTATGATACATGGGTACAGTGATATTATTAGTTTTACGTCTAGCCACTGGTGCTGCTTAGCAACCTACATTGGTTTCCTACATTTTCTACGCTAAAAGCTAAAATAGCATAAAAAGGAACCTATACATTTATGTATAACACTGTGCGTCAAGTCATTACAACACATTTAGTGGTGATAGATGGGCCATCCATCGCCATTCGCCGGGAGCACTGGCACCATAATAATCAATTTCGTTCAGTGATTGATTGACGAACACTTTTCGATGTTTTCCTACTTAAAATATATTATTACTAGCATTTGCTCACGGTTTTGCTCGCGTGGTGGTCTGAAATTATCCCACGGGAACGATATCGAGATAAAAAGTTTGTCTTTACCCAGCTCATCGTCTACTTGTATGCCGCAATTGAATTGAAATCGGTTTCGGCTGTGAGTTACTTTCGTATTTATAATATTAGTATAGATGCTAGGTTTCTTATACATAATAGTAATTTTCGGGTTAAGGAATTTTATACTTAATTCCCTGGCCGCAACTTACGAAATTCGGTAACAATTAATTCTACCTCGAACTCTATGAACTTGTTGCATTTTAATTGAAGTCTATGTTAATAAAAAAACAGGCAACTGCATCATGGCGTCATGACGTCTAGCGTCCTCCATATTAAATTAAAACATACGAAAATAGAACTGGGTTGTATAGTGTAGGCCCTAAGGGGAACAAACTATGTAGATACATAAAAAATCCTGCAAGATACATTACTCTTTTCGAAAAACTTATCTTCGTATCTTTCTATCCGCTGTGTTTTACTTCGTAAAACTACTTTTTTCTCTCGTAGCATGAATATAACAACCAAAACACCCCAAGGGTGATTGTATTAGGAAATGCCTACCTAACAATAAATCAAGTACAGACTTGTAAACATCTCCACCCTCGACATAAGCTGTTTGAACATGTCCCCCTCAGCCGTTTAAATTAATTTTCCATCATGACTGAGAAATTCTCCTCCACCTGTGTTTAAAACGAAAGCGTCTGGGTAGGCCGCGAAACTAAAATTTTCTTACGTTTTTTTGCAATTTGCAGGACAGTATCAGGTTGTATGTTGATCTAAGTATGATTCGCGGACGTAAAAAATATTAATTGATAGAATTATAATCATAAAACTCATCAACCACATCCCTCTAAGTTCATATCACCCTATTGAATAACTATTTCATGAAATCATGTCATTTGAGGCTAATTCTAACTTACGGAGTTGTATTACTACTGATTCTATAAAGCCATATTTGTTAGGATCCTAAATCATATTTTAATTAACATAAAACATGACACTGACCTGCAAACTGCAAAAAACGTAAGTAAATTTTAATTTCGCGCATGCCCATTAATCCCGATTCGATCGTTAAACTCAGCATCGTATTCAAGCAAGTCAAACTATTTAACGTAGTGTGAAAAGCATTCAGTATAAACGGTTCACATTAGTACCTGCTTCTTTGCACTGTGAAACCACTTTCAGCAAAATTAAATACTACAAGAACTCATTCGGTTAACACTTAGCACGCGTTAATTAATGAAACTGCAGAGTTGAAGCTGTACTGCAGAGTTTATCGTAAGTGGAAAATTGTTTAATTGAACACTTTTGTCTGTGATTGTAGGTGTACACTCGCAGAAGTTAACGTTTAAGCAATTTTCACATACACTCATTTCTCATGTAGCAACCACTATTATGTCAAAAGGTTAAGTAAGTTCCGAATACAAAAAAAAAATCCTACTAATATTATAAATGTGAAAGTTTGTATGGATGGATGGATGGATGGATGTTTGTTACTCTTTCGCGCAAAAACTATTGGACGGATTTCGATGAAATTTGGCACACAGATGGTTTATAACCAGGATTAACAATAGGATACTTTTTATCCCGATATTCCCACGGGATCGAAACTTATGCGGGTGAAACCGCGCAGCGCAGCTAGCGTTTATATAAAAATCATCTTCCTGACTTGAACATAAGAATGGCTAAATCTCTAAAAGTGCTCATTATGTTTATAGTTCGACGTCATTGTTCATCAAACTGTCATTTTCATTGATAATGTTATGTCGCTGGATAATTTTAATAACTAATATAGTTAAGCAAGTAATGCACTGTGTAGGTAGGAAGTTACGTCATTTAACTAAAGGCGCTAACATTTTCATTTTGCGACTGTATATTGAATGTAGATTAATAATTATAAAAATCAACATGAATCTTACCCTGATTAACGTCTTAAAACAATGTGTTATATATAAATTAATATAAATATTTCAACCGGGATCTTGAGACAAGTACCAACAAAATTTAATCCAATACATTCCCGAGAATTCTCGAGAATATTTAGACAGACGCAGACGACATTGCGGCCCTGCGGGGAGTCTCTAGCGAGGGGGTTGTTATAAGGGTAGTGAGGATTTTTTGTCATCTTGACGCCCCCTCACGCACACTTAAGTCACCCCCCGTATTTATCTAGAGCTTCAACGTTGCGCTGCTCGGTACCTACACTGATTTCACTTGCTAATCCAATTCGACCTTTTTCAGACTTTGTTAGTCAATTCCTTTGGAGTAAGACGAAATGTTCTTTGATAATCTCAAAAGAAGTTACGTAAACTGCTTATTTGATTTAGATTTGATGATTTGAAAATGTAGGTATTGAATGGTGAATGAGTTGGTGATGTAGCGTTCGTATGAGAAGCGATTACATTACATTACATTACATACATTATATTACATTACGTTTACTTCTCTAGTACCTATTAGGTTTATTTTTGGTAATTTTCTTTTTCGTTTATTATCTAAAATAAATATATCTTGCTTTCAAAGAAACTTAAATATGCCAGTTAAAAATTATTTTTGGAGTGTGAGCTATTAAAATCGTCAATGTTTATTTAAATGAATAGAAATGTGAAATGAAATGATAAGTTTATTCCTTAAGAGCGAATTCCACCAAACTTTTATCCCTGGAATAAGTCACATCCTTACAAATCATCCTTAATAAATTTGGAATTTTTGACAGTTTTTCCATACTAAAACTGTTAGACGTCAATTTTATTCCACGGAAAAATTTGAAGAATTGATCATATCTGACTGGGGAAATCAGTTCTAAGTAGATTTTTAAAACAAATTTTACCTACACGTCAAATTTTTGGTAAATACGTTAAAACTAGATAACGTCGGCATTTACTAGCTGACTGGTCCCTCAGGAAATCCCGAAACAAACTCAGAAGTCATGGTCTCTTTATTGTGCAATAAATAAGACATAATTTAATTTCAAAGTTATATTATTTAATTCAAATATCTCTTCGCGCATCCAACTCCTTGTGTGCACAATAGGATACTATATCATCCCCACGAACTCCCTCTTTCTCTTAATTAACTTTAATACCGACCGTAAGTCGTCTCTTACGATACACATGGGAACTCGCTCTTAGAGCTGACTACTAAGATATACAGCTGAACTAGGAAGTAAGTAGAAACCACTTTTATTTAGTGGTTATGTAGCGTCTAATTGCTGATTTATAAAAAAATAGGGTAACAAACTATCCAGTGCTAGGTAGGTATACCTTTTCCATTGCAGCTGGTAGGCTCGATCCTGCCGATCAATTCTGTAAAAAACTCACCGGGAAAACTTCGGTGAAGTGAGCTGTCAATAGTGTCAATCCCTAGCATCTGGCGCAATGACAACTTACTTCAATCTCACTTCATTGTAGTTTTCACGATGAGATTTATACAGAATAGAGGACCAGCTCGACTATAGTCATTGAAATCATTCAATGTATACATAGGTCATCATGGGTGCCGTAAAAGGTCCCTTTTGTGAAAATCATGTGAGACAGTGTCCTCCTGGTAACCTCCTGGTGACCAGTGTGACCATTCCAACTGCCAATGTCAGGGCATTTTCTTCAGCCATCAAAGCAGTTAGTAGTTTTAAATAAAGTTCATGTTTCAAGTAAACGGCATACGTAACGTAACGTTAATATGTAGCCTTTAAGCGTGGATCCACGCGAGATACAATAGCGTTTTAATTTTTTCTGTAATTACAGCATTCAACCGGTTAAATATAAAGATAAAACGGTAGGTATAAGTATAATTATTTCGTTTGTTGTAAATATTGCCTTAATATAAAAAAAATATGCATTTATCAACTGTACACGTTTCAGGAAAAGGAAGTGGCTATCGATTATCACATTGAACACTCACAAAATGGCGGAAGTCTTGGTATCTATTTCCGAGCGGCAGACAGCAAAAAAAAACGGGGCTATGGGTGTTGATTAAAATTCAAGGTTGCCGGTGTAAGAGGATAATTATTTTATTTTAGGTACAGTAATATCAGTTATATCTATATTTTGAACTTCACTAATTTTACTTAAACTTCCATGTACAAGAATATAATACTCCAAAACTTCCAACAATATTCTTATTACAAATCAATAAACGTTAATACTATAGATATATTTATATACTAGCTGCGCCCCGCGGTTCCACCCGCATAAGTTTCGATCCCGTGGGAATGTCGGGATAAAAAGTATCATCTGTGTGCCAAATTTCATTCAAATCCGTTCAGTACTTTTTGCATGAAAGAGTAACAAACATCCATCCATCCATCCATCCATCCATACAAACTTTCACATTTATAACGTTATAATAGGATATAATATATATATATTAGTAGGATTGATATGGTTCCCACAGTCTTGAAGCAGCAAAAAATAAAACATCACCCATACACTATTAGTTTTCCACTCAGCCCCAACTAAGATAAATGTGCGGAGGGGTGGTTCCACCATTCGTACAAAAGTTGGGATGGAAACTTTATGATCACAGCCCATAGCCCAAAGCAAGAGAGGCTGACTTCCGGTCCACTGAATACATTCGTGTTTGAAGTGAATTTCTACCTAATATCTGTGTCAATACATACATATATAACCTCACGCCTTCTTCCCATGGGGGTAGACAGAAACTACAGAACGCCACCTGCTACGATCCTTAATTCATAGTTCACTTACTCTTATTTAATTAAGTATTCTGTCCATTTTCAAACATCCTGAAATTGAATTTAAGATAACGCAACTCAGCGACCCAAATACAGGTTTGGGGTACAGGTACGCTGCCTAGTTTGGGGACCACTGTTTCAAATATCTATGTTAAATATTCTAGTTACGGTAAGCATACAATATTATTATTTTTTTAAATGTATTTTGTAACTATGGACGCATTAAATTATTCTTTTTAGGAATAAGAATAATTTCCAAATATTTTCCAGAATTGGCCTTCTGATGTATGAACATACATCAGAAGGCCAATTCTCGTAATTTAAAATGTTCAAACTATGTCGTAGTCTCATCTCGGCAACAAACAAATGTCAAAAATGTAGAGTAATTAAAGGTATTTTTGACAGATATAGACAGATCAGACTGTGAACGTTCTTAAAACTACGTAAATCGCCCCTCTGGTCATACTCCCACGCCAGTTGCTAGTACTACGCACCTGACATACCAGTGTAAATACATCTAGTAGATATGTACGTGTAAGGTAAAGGATGTGTACGTAGTGCTCAGGCGTGTAATTGCTGAGGGATTATCTTGTGGGGATGTCGTTATTGGTATCTGGTTGGCCGAAAGACTATCTTAAATTTTTTCGTTACTTTAAAAAATCATCGTCAAATATTTTTACATTATGTTAGTGAATATGAAACATGGTCTACAACTACATGGTCTTCACATGATCTGACCAAGATTATGTCTGGACTTTAAAAGAGACTGTGACCTCTGACTTTGTTTCAGCCTTTCTTCTCAGAACAGTAAGATAAAAAACGTCGACCTTATCTAGTTTTTAAAATATGAATGATGTGTAAAAGTGTTTGAACAAATTTACTTACAGAAATAAAATCATTTATCATTTATAAGTGTATTCAATCTTTCAAACACACAAAAAATACTAACTTTTTTTTTTCGAACAATTTTTTAAGCCTCGTGGATTTGTTTAGCGAAAACCTTTGATTGAAAATTTGTTACAATAAGAAATAAACTTGTAAATGGTTTGATCAAAACAATCAGAGTTCTTTTGATTCTAAGAAAAGGCTCTATCTTTATTTATTACTTCAGTTCTTTCAAGATTTCGTAAATAACTTAGAACATTGATAAAATTATGAACATCGTACAAGTGCAATGCTGAACAAGAACAGGCTTAATAGATTCCGATAAGTTTTTTAAGTTCAGTAAAGTAATACTTTTGCAGCGACATAATTTAAGAGTTTCCATGCAGTTTCTTGCCATTCTTCTCCATAGGTACCTCTACCTACTACGCTTTGGAATGGGCAACTAGCTTCATATTTCTGACTGAACGACTCATTGTCAATTCAAAACTGCCTGGTTTAATTGAAATAAATGCTTTGACTTTGTGTTTGAACCATGAGAATTATTTCTGTGATAGGTAATAGTGATTTACCACCCCAAAATACCGATCGAAATTATGAGGCTAGATACTAATTCTTAATATCAAAACCCAAACAAAATAATTTATCTCCTTTTATATTTAACTAGCGACCCGCCCACGCTTCGCACGGTTTTATAACTTGACAAAACATTGAGATTTCTTTATTTTATGAAAGTTTTAACATAAACCTTTAGGCATCAATTCTCAAAATGATAGTGAAAACTGTTTCACAACGACCTTCGCTTTGCTTAGTAACAACACGGTCATACAGACGTACCCGAAAAGCGACTGTAATTTATTATATGTTTAGATTTAGAGGATATATTTATATACGTGACGGAAATGGCGGTATGAGCTGGACTCCTTTTATTAGTCCTTCGCAGCTCTGGACAGAAAGAGGTGGAAAGAGACCCAGCAGTGGGCCATTAATGGCTAATAAAAAAAAAAAAATTGACAAAATATTGCTTTGATCATAGCAAAACTAACCAAACAAAGTATCGGTTCTATAACACACGTGACTGCACGAAAATAAACAAGCGATCACGTTAAACTAAAGATCAAGAAGGTGAGGCTTTTCTTGGAACCCAATAGTCATCGAGTCAAAGGGCTGTTTGAAAAGAGATTGAGAACACAAAAAACACGCTTCCAAGGTTCCAGGAAATCCCGGTCAAAGGATTTATACCTGTACCTACTGTTTAGATAGCAAATAAATAGCAAAGGTACGGTCATGGAATGGGATTGAATTTTATTTAATTTTTTCTCTTTATTTGTTTTGGGGTTTTTATCTAAACAGATATGTCAACCCCATCGTGCCTTTTACTATTGTTACATTGAACCTTATAATTAACAGATAAACTATACTAACCAGTTAAACAATTATATAAATAAAACACTTGGGGTGAGGATAGACGTCACTGATGAAGGACTGTTATAAATGACTTAACTGGGATTGAAAATTATGTTGTTACTTTTGAGCCAACTTTTTAGTCTAAGGTTTTTGACTGTATCAAAAACTAGCTTCTGCTCTAAATCTTCTTGTTCTCTCAACCCACCGCGTTGCATCGCATCGCATCACTCGCCCACGTTATTACTTCGTTTTCGCTTACCGTTCTTTCTTATTTTTTCTTCTTGCGCGGCTACTAGGTTTGTAGTGTGATGTTAAATAGCCTGTATCTTACCTTCCTCAAGAATTAGGATATCAAACGCAATTTATTTTTTCAGTGATAAGCACTTTCAAAGAAATAAATTCTTCAGCTTTATTATATTAGTATAGATTACTTTAAAATCGTAAGATTTGGCGATGCCTTAGATACTGACTGGTTTACCCATTAATGCTTCCCCTAAAATATGAAATTGACGTAGCGATTGAAGAGCGAAACGTGCGATGTTTACGAAGATACGAGAATGAGTCAATCAATCAAAATCAGAAGTCATTTATTCACACTAAGCTGTGAATAAGCACTTTTCGAACGACAAAATTACATAAGACAGTGCTCCAAAGCGCCCTTCACCACTTCCTAGTGATTTAGCTTGTAAGAAGAGGTGACGCAACAAACTCCCCAGCAACACAGCTGTCTGTTAAGTTAGAAGAACTTGATTCTATACAGTCTTAATCTTAACCGTTAACGGTTGAGAACCTAAAAACTAAACGTGGGTTTAAGTTAAACCGAGAAAGGAATAATTCTATCTCCTTCCCCCTAAAACTGCGGCGTGGAAACTATTCAGCATAAAGCGCACATGCAAAATTCTATTTAAAAGCAAAACGAAGCGTAATTACTGTTCAGAATTTCCGTTTAACTTAATAAAAGTTCTCGTTTGAAGTTTAAATAAACTTTCGTCCCATACGAAATGCAATACACAAATTAAATTCCAAACTGAATTATTAATGCTATTTCCGAGTATCCAGTAACTGCATTTAGCAAAAGTCTGGCACTGGTACTTAGGTTAATTATTAAAGTGTTAATTAGCTAATTGGTATGTTATCACAAGGCCGTTTCCGTTGCATTTGGAGAATTTTGCGGCTTAATCGTGCGGCGGCCATTTGCATTGGTCATGTTTGACGTTTGAGCGAGAAATTGATGTACAAATGAATAAATAAATAAATGTCAAATGACATTTGAAATAGGAAGCAAAAATAGAAGAGTTTTATTAGGTTAAATTGGCGCGTAATATTTTGGACTTAAATTATTTTTGGTACGTTATTCGTGAGTTGCATTTTGTGTGCGTTGACCATTCAAATAATATGTCGCTAATTGTGCTGCTTTGCTATGAGAAATCGTGTATTTTCAGTAACGTTGTTTACAGTGTGTTCAATTAATAAAAGAAAACTACTCAGTAACAACTACCAAACAATTTTCAACATCATATAAGAAATCCATCAAACCTTCGCCGAAATAACATACTACTACCAGACTTTTACGAAACTTTCCAAAACATTATAACATAGACATCGGAGTACACAAACACAACCACTTTATTCCTTTCACAGATACTAAAAACAATTTCCCCGTACAATAGCCGAAGCAAAATTACAGTTTACGAATAATAATGTAGGTTCGTATTATTATTCCTTTTCGTTTAAGAGGCAATTGAGGGCAGACAATAGGTGGCTAGGTCGGAAGCACCCAGCTAGGCCGGAAGTGGGGGCTAGGTCGGAAGCACCTACCCAGCTAGGATTCCCGTTTCAAGGGAGCTCCCGCCACTTTAGCTTTGTTTTAGAAGTAGTTTTCTCAGGTAATTACGTAGAATTATTATCATTCTTGTTACTTGGTAGTGTCGAAGTTTTGTTGTAACATACAAGTGTCAAACTACTACAGACGAGCTGAAACTAGATAACGGTTGGTAATGCAACGCACGTAGGTATAAATAATATTAATTATGCAAAAACGGAAGAACCGGTCGAAGTGGAGGTGCTTGGGGGAGGCCTATGTCCAGCAGTGGACGTCTTTCGGCTGAAATGATGATGATTCAAAAACGCTTACCTACACACACACAGCTAAAGATTTTGAGAAATAAGTAAAAATTGTACAGATACCTACTAAACAAGTGAGGAGAGCAGTGGAGGACCAGTGGAAACGACCTTGACTTACGGTCCTAGGTTCGAACCTAAATAAAAAATAATACCAAGGCACTTCACTTTAAATTATTTGATCCCCACTGCTCTCAAAACGCTGAAGGAAAACATCGTGAAGAAACCGGGATTTCTAAGAACCAAAAATTCGAAGACCTTGTGACATCCGCCAACCCGCACTGGGCCCGCGTGGTGGATTACGGCCCACCTCCTCTCACAGAGAGGAAGCCTGTGTCCCAGCAGTGGGAATATTATAGGTTGATTTATTCTTATGCTAAAAAACTAGATAATAATGTTTTTGACTGATTTGACATAATGATTATTTTAAACGAAACACTTCGTACTGTGTCGCTGAGACTGATGAATAAACGAAAACAGCGCGAGAAAACTGAGATGATAAATTCTTCTATAAGAAAAGGTACTGCAGTTAGTTACACAGTCAACTTAACATTATTACGTCACAATACAGTTAAGTATGTCCACAGTCTCTATTCCCAGTCCATCGACTATATATGTCACCAGATACGTAACTCCTGGCCGCTGTAATCTTACCGAAATAATCCCTTAGTCGTCTTACAACCCCCACGGGGGATGACAGTCGTGTAGTTTCAGCAAGTTTCGGGAGCATTACAGCATCCCATTTTCCTTTAGAGTTCCTTGAACCCTTGAGATGTTTGTTCACAGCTATTCTGAGCAGGTTTATTGCAGTCATTTTCATTATTTTGAAAAAGATAGTGTTGTAAAATCAAGCAACATCGAAAAAGAAATCTATACCTACATAGCCTTCAGCTATTTCCGTTTCGTAGCATTGTACCATGGAAAAAAACAAAAATAGCATTCAAAAAGACAACATAGTGACTGAAACTGATACCAATTTTAGGGCTGGTAGGTACAGTAAATACTAAGTAATATCAGCTGTAAAAAAGTTTCATTCATATTTTTCAAATATGTGACGTGAATGGTGGTTTCCCCGAATGAATATGTGCACGGTAGTGTTTTTGTATACAAAAATAGCATTTTTCTCTAAGAAACACTTTACATCTATTTTGTTCAATTGTAGGGCAAACCCTTTTCTTTTTAAAATTCAACGGCGTTGGGTAACTTATTTCGATTTATTTATGTTGTAGGTATTTTCTTGTAGAGAGAATTTAATCAACGATAACTCAGTTTTTATTATTTGTAGAAAAATATTTGACATTATTCTTAGTGTTTTTTTTTTTCGCTAGAAATAAATTGTTTATAAAGAGAATTTATAGATATTAAACATAATAGTAAGTTTCTAAGATTTAGATTTTATAATTAATTTACGACGTCTTAAGAGTTCGTCTGTGTTCAGTGTTCAGCTTATCACATTTTCTTCTTTTCGTTACTAACAAAATCATGTTCATCGGTTTTGTCGAAACATTTTTCAAATAAAAAATATTTCAGCCGAAACAAACCTTTTTAATAATGAACGGCCCCTTAATGAACGACCCCTTAATAATAAACATAAATCATCAAGAATACATACGTGAAACACATCCCGGGATAGAATCCACACTAAACGAGTATTTGTTTGTAAGTGCATTTATGTATGAAACATCACTGACACACACACTGCATACACTTCATAATCATTCATCCAACACTTTTCACAGTACTATACAGTCAACATATTTGTGATTTGCACACCGTGTATTTATAGGGTTATGATATAAAATGACAAGAAGCGTCGTTACCATCCGAGGGTTGGTTTTGACTGAAGGCGGGGTGAGCGCGGCGCGCGGGCGGTGGCGGCGCCGCGCAGGCGGAACCCCGTGTCTCCCCTCGCTCTCCGTCCACTATCGGGCCAACTTTATTTTTCTGTTTTCGGATCGGCCACTTATCTTAGCCGGTGCCGATTGATACAAAAGCGCAATTAAAATACGTAGGTTTCCTCTTTTTAGTGCAGATTTTTTCCTTTTCCGAATAATTAAAGTTTTTTACTAAAAGCTGGGCACGAAATAGTTGCAACGGATTTGCAGTCCAGCTTTGGATTTATTGTTTGGGTCGTATTTTTAGCTGAGTTAGGCTGACTTGTAAATGCTTAGTAAACATTATTTATCACTAAATCAATCTGCGTAGCCTTTTCCGAACTATGTTGGGGTCTGCCAGTCTAACCGGATGCAGCTGAGTCAGTATTTTGCATGGAGCGATTGTCTATCTGACCCCCACAACCCAGTGACTGGGTAATACGATACCCATTGGTAACACTGGTTGTCAGCCGTTCGGGCTTCTGACGACCTTTAACGACTGTCAAAGATCCACGCTTTCCGAAGCACGGAGAGGTCTGTATATAAAGATGGTCATCCATCCACGGACCAACCACGGCAAGCGTAGCTAAACCTGATCGATCGACCCGTGCTGCTGTTATTACTTAGCCACGTGCCTCTCACAAAATTAACATTATTTATTACTAAATATATACTTAAAACATTGTCCATTGTTTGAAATTGACATAGATAAAGATATCACGCAAACTGACCTTAGATTAGATTTGAATAAAATACATTCTGTCTATCTTAAAATGACTAAGAAACTCAGTTATTTATAATGCTCAAAATGTATTTAAAACGTAAACAGATCATTTTAGTCGACACAGTATTCCTTCATTGTCAATAGAGCTCAGTAATCTCTTCGTAACCACAAATTATAATTATATTAATCAGTCGATTGCGTACGCAGTCGTGTTATTGAAACCAGCGACGATGATTGTGATCCATGATTTTGGGTATTTATTGGTGTCTTATTTAATCGAAAATTTTTCGCATTCAGTAAATAAATAGGATTTGATTGGTTAAAAAGAACACAAATGAGCTTATTAATGCTTAAAAGGGATCTCCCTTATCCCTGTCCTTGGGTTCTAGAACAGTACCAAGATTATCTATGGTATTATAGATTATCTATGATGGCCCTAGGCTATGGACAGGTTTCAGAAAAAAGATCAGTCCAATTCTATTCTAGTCTAGTCTAATTTTAATAAAGTTAACTACTTATTAATCTATATTTTATCATAAAACATGGATGGATACGTCGCGCGAACGCACCCTGACAGATTGGCTAATATTGTCACTCACTGGACGCATGAGGAAGGACATCGCCGTCGAGGTAGACCACGGCGAAGGTGATGTGACGAGCTGATAAAGTTTGCAGGGCCAACGTGGCCAGAGATCGCACAAGACGGGAGGTTTGGAAGGAAAAAGGGATGGCCTTTGCCCAGCAGTGGGAGTATAAGCTAACAAATTCGGGTTTCAAATACTTTAAAAACTTTACCTCCATGTAGCCATTAATAATTGTTGTTATTTACAACTATTTCTCGGTATGGCATGATAGTTATATACTGGAAAAAAAAGAAACAGGTTCGCAAGTCGACGTGTATATATTTAGTTTTTTTTTTTCGTAATACCGTTTCTTTGAATTTCTATAATAAGTACGTTCAATTCAATCGGTATATTTTACTTACAAAAATAAACGAGAAAAAGACTTTCTAGAAAACTAATAATGGTAAAATCAAATATACGAGTATATTACAAGATAATTCTTACAAAGAAAAAGAATTAGATATTACTTACTTTCGTCATAATATTAATTTGAAAAACTATTTTAGTAAAGACTTTTTGGAAGATACTGTATATTTACCCAACAACGGCGAAGCAAAAAGGAGGGTGATGACCGGTATATATGTATGTTCATCTATTCCCTCATAACTTCTAAACTACTTATAATATCATAATTTGAAAAATGAGGTATCGTTGGAAGTGTCTTGATTGTTCGCTGGTTATAAGCTATGTGACGTCACAGTAACGAATGATGAACAAAAATAATACATATTCATAGTGATGTTCAGTGGATAGCTATGGTCGAATGTGGGTTTTATGTAGTTAAACATAATTAACTTGTTTGAATTATTTCACGTTACGATTTATTTCTTAAATATTTCTTCTGTCAATAGTGGCAATCCTAAGATTTCACGGTGAGATATTTTACAGAACACTTCGGCAGATGGCGTTCTGTTGGTTCTGCCAACTCCCATTGGAAGAAGGCGTGAGTTTATGTATTGATATAGTTTCTTAGTATAATATAGATATAAGAAACCGAACTGTTAATAGACTTTCGTTACTGACTGTTCCTAAAGTAAGTACCTATAGGCAATAGATGGCGTGTCGTGTGGAAATTCGAGCGAGTGGCCACGAGATTGATAGCCGAGCATTTTCAACTTTAAATTTTTGCAAACTATTTCGCTATTTGTGTTGCATAGCGCCAACTAAGCTTTAGCATGGGCTAGGAGTGCCTGCAGGGCAAATTGATACGATAGTTAACAAATTCCTATCGCTCGATATTTCGAAGGAATATTTCATTCATTTTTCCTTTCGTTTTATTTTATTTTGTATTTCGGTGATACTACTTTGTAAACTTTCATAATATGGTTTCATCTTTTTTGGGCCTCTCTTTAGTAGCTTTCATACCTCATCTTATTTATTACTGTGTTTTCGGGACTACGTACCTTCTTTAATATTTCTTTCGCACTTCTATAGTTGGTTGTTCCTTCCAATCTGACGCTTGCATGATCATTTCTTACCCACAAAAATGCATAATCAGCCTATATAATTTTCCCACTCTTGGGACACAGGTTTCCTCTCTGTGAGAGGCAGTGAGATAATCCATCACGCGGGCCCAGTGAGGCTTGATGGATGACACATGTCTTTGAATTTTTGATTCAAGAATGTTGTTGTGTTGTTGTTGAAAAGTTTCTTCACGATGTTTTTCTTACCGTTTTTTCACAATAACAGTAATCACTAATTCCAAAAAATGTTTCCCACAGTATCAGTAATTTATCTCCAATGCCGATCTTTAAACAGCATAGGTTTTTTTTTTTAGTTAAAGTATCTCTCTTCTCATTTTACTTAGCCCTGCCTCGACTCCCGCACATTTCAAACAAATAAACTTGTCTTGCCAACAGGAACTCCGTATCGCACGGAACCCAAAACAGCGGTACTTTCATGAATTTCTGGAAAAAAATAAACAAATTCTCCTAGAACTGTAAGAAAATAGCGTTCTCTAGTTGTTTGCTCGAACAAATATAGGAAATTAGATCGAGTGTTTTCTTACTTTTAAGTGCTTTTTGGTTTGTTTATTTTATAGTAGAAGTATCTTGTTGCCGTTAGTTTGGAGATATGTTTTTTTTAAGAATGGAAGATTTTTTGGGTAAACAGTGGAAAATGAAGCAAACGTAACATAAATTGGAGCACACAGTCAAATGCCAATAGTAACATAGCCGCTTCTCACTGAGTAACTCTACGAGTGTAGATATTCTACAACATGGTCTCAACTCTACGAGTGTAGATATTCTACAACATGGTCTCAAACCTCAAACCATTCAAGAATTCCTTGCAATACAGGCAGGAATTTTTCAAAGAGTAAATACCCATGTTAGTCTTCACGTTTTCCAGATTAAATATATTTTGCCGTTTCGGCCAATACTTACCAATTTTTCAGTATCCTCTTTCACAATTGTCTACATACAAATTTATGGTAAGGAAAACGATTTGTTATGCACCAACCGCGCATGGAACATCAGCCGCATTCTGAACATCAATTACAGCTTATACGCAACTTACCTTTCCCGCATTTAATTCGTACATGCAATACAAACCAGGGCTTAGCCAGAAATGTTTATTTGAGATACGAACATAAATCCTCGCCAAGATATTTGTTTTACTGCATAATGTCTCAACTATAGACGGCTTGGCTCGTTGCCTACATCTGTACTAGCTGTACATCTATAAAATACTTTAAAACACTTCTAAGACTGATTTATTATTTTAATCTTTGAAGTTTTAGAAATAATAATATTCCTTACCAGTTTATATTTCGTTTTCACAACTTTTCAGTTCTCATTGCCTTTTCGAACTAAGATTTACTTTAAAACTGGGACACCGACCCGATTTCAAATTAATTTTATGTCAACGGTGCAACGTGATGAAAATTTTTCACATAAAAAAAATTTCACAGTATCCTATTATCTATTTATAGAACACACCTATGTATGTATTACTTCATGTCTCTTTTAAAGCTTGTTGGAATTACGATGACGGTTAAATCTAGTCCACAAGTTTTTATAAAAACTTCATGCACAAGTAAAAAAAATACTGTACAAAGTCGGACTTAATGCCTGAGGCATTTTCTAGCAGTTGACCTAGAATTATGCCATCCATGTCTTATTTTTTTTATTTTTAGAAACCCTTTATTGTAGACCACATAAAACCAAAACGACAAAAATATTCAAAACGAGTGCTTTATTTTGTAAGAATGCCCCTGATTGTAATCAGGGGCATTCTTACAAAATAAAGCATAAAGCGATGTCTTCCGGGCAATTTCCTATGTGTTTTTCATTCTCTCCTAAGAGAAAAAAGAACCTCTATGCCATTCGTACCACGTAGCCATCACGTAACAAACCCATAACTAATAATACTTTCCTCTGATTGTCCCACTGCAAGGCAAAGAACTCTTCATTAAATGAAGAGCTCTTTGCCTTGCCTTAAACGGAACGTGCATGGAATTTTGCTTACTACATGTTGACGATTTTAGACCATTATGTGCACGAAGCAGTGATGGGTGGTATTGGCCCCGACTTACGAGGGTTCGAACCCAGGCGCTTTACTTTTTGTAAATAATTCCATCACCACTGCTCTCAAAACGGTGAAGGAAACATCGTAAGGAAACCATGCCGATTTCCTCACCTAGAACCAAAAATTCGAAGACATGGAACATCTATCAACCCGCATTCGCTCGGCTCGCATGGTTGATTACAGCCTGAACCTGTGTCCCAGCAGTGGGGACATTATAGAAGAAAGATAGAAAGAAAAAGTATTTATTGCGACTCGTACAGGATCATAAACTAAACTAAACACAGTTAAAAATAAAACAAATTATATAAAAAAGTAAAAAAAGAAAAAATGAAACAGAAAGTCATATACGAGGCCAAAAGGCTCGTATCTCAGCATGATGCTTCGACATATAAAAAATAAATGTCACAGCGCTGGATTCTGATAGGGCCCGCTGTGATATCACGGGCAATCACAGTAATAAACAAATAATAAAATAGATATAATATTATGTAAAGCATTAGAAATAAAATAAATATTATATAATTTTAATCCGCGCTAGACCTAACTATAACCTCATACTTGTCTATGCCCTGAGTGTCAGAAACACTCTGTGGCATTGTTGTGACAAGTAAACGGTCGCATGCACCGAAAATAAAAAACAAAACCGGCAAAAAACAATAAATACATTATACATTACGGCTGTGTAGTGGAACAGTATTACAGTGAATATACAACAAAATAGAACAATTATGTTATGTCCACGCTCTTTATTATCAGTTATTTCGTAGATATACATACTATGGACAACAACATCAAAGTACTGGGTATCAAAACAAATTGCTTTTTCGCCTCATCGTCGGTTCCTGGGAGCAAATATTAAACTCTTAATAAGGACTTAGTTTCGAAGTTTCACCGCGATATTCTGGCAAATTACTCTATACCCTTAATATTCTGTAATCTCTTTAGGAGTTATTAAAAGAGCGTTCGATACAAATTGTTTTATAATACCCTCGGGGAAGCGGTACATAAAGTGGAATAAGAAACTGTGTAAGTTGAAGGACGAGGGGTGTGTTCGATGACCTACATATTTTTATTCCTGAATTGGGGAGAAAAAAACAACCCGGGTTTGTTGAAAAGTTCGGTAAAGTTGTCGATTCTGCTGAATTTTGGTTTAAAGCGGTGGCGGCGATTAAATTTTTTTTTTTTTTTCAAAATTCAGTTGAGGGTGTGGTCAACAACCTCGTGGTGTTCAGCAGCTTGTGACCACTACGTTCTTTTGCCTGACGCAGACATTTTTAGGTCAGGTCACGAACCGTCTCGCAGAGACTTGACGAGTTCCAGCCAAAATCAAAATATTTTATTTCACGTAAACCAACATGGGCACTCATGAAACGTCAGAAGCTAGGTGCACGGTTCCAATTGGTCGTTTTCCATGGAGAAGAGCCGGCAAGAAACTCCACGGTTACTCTTTTAAAATAATTGGCTTTTACAATGTTTTTAAATTACAGTAGGTATGGGAGGACAGCGTAGGCCTGCCAACACGTACTTGATAAAATAAAAAATGGTCTACAGATCTAAAGTCTACAAGGCCTACAAAGTCCTCACATTTACAAAATATAGAAGAATCCATCAAAAGGACAGATATAATATAAAAACCTATTAAAACCAAGTGACATGACTGCCATTACATTTACAACCACTAATAAAGAGTTGAAACTAGAATTGTCTGCATATAATGTCAAATAATAAAAAGATTATGTCAAAGAAGTATTTAAAAAATAAATAAACATCGTAATTTGAGAGCAGTTAATAGACTTTTACGTATGCCGTTTTAGTTATGCCGTTAATGAGGTGCCAGGGAAGCTACATGTGCAGAAGAAATCATTGCCAAAGTACCTTTTCTTCAACGTAGTCTTTAATCTTATAATATGCTTCTTTGATAAGGACACGTTTGACGAGGGTTTTGAGCCGCCAGAACAAGCCGGTTTTCATTGCACCGTAGAATACATCCATACTGTTCGGCAAATTGTACAGAATACCGAGGAGTACAATCAGCCGCTGTGTATGGCATTTGTGGACTACGAGAAAGCCTTCGACTCCATCGAAATATAGGCAGTTCTGGCCTCTCTGCAACGATGTCGAATTGACTGGCCCTACATCGAAGTGTTGAGATGTTTGTATGACGTTGCCACGATGACTGTCCAGATCCAGGACTAGAAAACTAGCCCCATCCAACACTTAGGAGTTTGAGACAGGGGGATGTAATAACCCCAAAACTATTTACCAGTGCGTTGAAAGACGTCTTCAAGATGCTGGACTGGACTGGACAGGGTACCATCGTGAACGACGAGTACATTTCACATCTTCGAATTGCCGATGACATCGTCATAATGGCAGAGACGCTGCAACAGCTAAACCAAATGCTGCACGGCCTTAATGGAGCCTCTCCGCGGGTTGGCCTCGGCATGAATTTGGACAAGACGAAAGTCACGCACAATTCGCACGTCTTGCCGAGTCCAATCCACTTCGAAGGGTCGCTTCTCGAAATTGTGAATGATTATGTCTACTTGGGGCATATAATCCAGCTCGATAGACACAACTTTGAGAAAGAAGCCAACAGAAGGATTCAGTTGGGTGGGGCAGCATTTGGAAAACTCCGTCAAGTCTTCTCGTCACCTATCCCACAGTGTTTGAAGAATAAGGTCTTCAACCAGTGCGTCCTCTCCGTCATGACATATGGCGCCGAAACGTGGACACTGAAGGTCGGGCTGGTCCACAAATTCAAGGTCGCTCAGCGCGCTATTGAATGAAATTATCCGGAAACGAACCGGAGTTACCGACATAGCGCGCAGAGTAAGTAAACTGAAGTGGCAGTGGGCTGGCTATGCTTGTCGAAGGACCGATGGCCGGTGGAGCAGACGAGTCCTGGAGTAGAGACCGCGTATCGGCAAGCGTAGTGTGGGACGCCTCCCAGCTAGATGGACGGACGACCTGAAGAAGGTTGCTGGGACGGACTGGATGTGGAAGGCGGAGGACAGGATGTTGTGGCGCAGCCTGGTAGAGGCCTATGTCCAGCAGTGGACCGCGATAGGCTGAGTTGATTTATATATTTAGGTTAGCCAACAATTGTTTACACAATACATTAAACAAATAATTTCCTGATACATTTATAAGTGCAACAATTACTTACAGGCTAACACAACATGCACCATTAATGGTTTTACTTATTTCAAAGCTAAGAAGGATGTTTACAATTATAGTTATTCAATTTTTTTAAATATAGATTTGAAGTATGCTGTGTATAGTGAATCTGTGAACAGCGTTACGCGGGCTGCAATATCTATACGTTTTGTATATTTCTTAATAATAATAATAATAATAATAGTGGGCTCAGCGATCATTGTGCCGATAGTCGTGACAGCCAATGGCTTAATAGCCAAGAGCCTCGACCAACACCTGAGGAGGCTCTCGTTGGGCAGCTGGATCAAGGGCTTGATTTAGAAAGCGGTACTTCTGGACACGGCTCGCATTGTCAGGAGGTTCCTCTCTCTGGAGCCCTGACCACCGGTAGCTTGGACCCTGTTCCTGATACCGATGGGATACTAGTTTTTATATTTTTAAATGTTTTTAAACTTTTTATATTCTAATATTTAAAAATATAATTTATATGATTACATTAAAATAAAGGAGATAATAATAAAATTTATTTGCATAAAACATGGTATAAAAATGGTGTTAAATAAAATAAAAAGTACAAACATGTTTTGCTATGCAAAAATTTTGGCAAATAATCTGTAATAATATAGAAACTTATCAACATTTACTATCCATAAACTCTTTCAAATTATAATAACTACGTTCACTTAACCACTTATACAATTTAATTAATTATTAATTTTTTAATTTTTTATTTCTGTGTTTTGTATTGTAGCTGTTTGTTGTACTTTTCGAATAAAAATAAAATATTTCAATATTGACCCGCATATATTCAAAACCTATTGCTACTAGAAACTCCGAACAGACTAAGTAAGTACTAGTTTAGGAGCTAGGCATAAAATTGACGTTATTTATGTCCTATGTTACGTTAATAAGTATAAGAGCTTTCGAGAAGAATTCGCTCAAAAGTTAAGCCGTTAGCGTTTATAACAAGTGGTTCAGTACACACGCGTTTACATAGTTTAGATGTAATGTTTTTACGTAACATTATTTATGGAACAAAGTCTTCCGAATAACAAAACATCTCGCTATTCCCAGAAGAGGCTTGCAGAGATATTTAGTGCGCCCACATTTCGGCTATTGTCTTGTACCTAAATCCGCAGTACTATAGTCCACCATCATCTGCCTTGCCTTTTCCCAACTATGTTGGGGTCGGCTTCCAGTGTTACCAGATGTAGCTGAATACCAGTATTTTACATGGAGCGACTGCCTATCTGACCTCCACAACCCAGCTACTGGGTAATACTATCGTACCAGTCTTACCAAGGGGTATCCCCCTTGGTAAGACTGGTACTGGTACTACTGATACCCACAGTATTATAGTCCATAGTCCACAAATAGACTGCTCTTTCCAGTTACAAAATAATCTTCTTTCATATGTCAGGTATTTTCTAGAGTTCTAATTTTAGGTTGTTTATTATGTGAATTCTTTAATATACATTTTGCGGTACCTGGAATTTATCTCACAAAAACAAAAAAGATTTGAAAGCACTTTTCAAAATAAAGAATCCAAATGTTATGAAACCATTGTTATATAAGCAAACAATATAGAAATTATATTAAAATTTATTTATTTATTAATGTTTGAATATAATATTTTCCTCAAATTGGTTTTTTACGAATATGTTTTAATATTGTTGTTAATATACTCCATAATGCTTAGTTTTTTGCTTTTATTAAAATTGAGCAATATTCCAAGAATTACTGAGGATATTAAGTCGTGAAGGTTTGGTAATTCAACAATTTATATATTATATATTACAATTTATATATTTATAAAACAATTTATTGTAGTGTAAGTATATTTACAGTAAAAAAAATGTCACACGATCGGTACAAGGACACAATACCACCCAAACTTTACCCACACTTTCAGAAACTTGTACCTAAATGTACTACAACTTTTTTCAGGTCAAATACCTAGAAGGTTGACTGTCAAAACATAACTGCTTGTAAGATAAGATAAGATACATACAAGAATAACAATACATGCAGAGTAACATAAAAAATGGGTCAGACATGTTTACCATCAGCTAGTATGGCGTGCAAATATTATAAATAAATAAAAACTTTATTGTTCAGGAAAAACATTACGATATTTGAATAGCACTAGCCTTCACACTAGGATTCCCTGTGTCGTGGAGACTAGTCTCCTTCGTCTTATAAGATTGTTAGGTACATGGTAGGTAGGCTTCATACACAGCATCGGTCGGTATGATTTCTGAGGCGATTTATTGTGAATAATGATGATTTTTAATTATTAATTTCAAGTCAAAAACATTAATGTTATGTGGATTATCAAACAAAAATAAATTATAAATGTCAATATTATTATAAAAAATAATAATGCATCAAAATCTATGTAAATAAATGCTTCTGTCAGAAATTCATTAATATTATAGTAAGCTTTGTCTATAAGATACGACTTTAGTTGATTTTTCATATGTACATTATTTAGCTCCCTCCAACTAATATGTAACTTATTATAAATAATGGGAACCATGCAAAAACCAATTTTGTGGATATGTGCCGTCCTACTTCTTTGTGGATATGTGCCGTCCTACTTCTTTGTGGATATGTGCCGTCCTACTTCTTTGTGGATATGTGCCGTCCTACTTCTTTGTGGATATGTGTTGTCCTACTTCTTTGTGGATATGTGCCGTCCTACTTCTTTGTGGATATGTGCCGTCCTACTTCTTTGCTCTTGCTGCTGCTTTGAACACTCCTGTTTCTTGGAAATTTATTTTCCATTCGTGAAAATAAATTAAAATGACTTCTAACAAACATTACCGTTTCCAGAATACAATGTGAGTACTGCTGAGTGAGTGAGAGCTAAGCCGGACATTGCCCGATTCTCTTACGAATATAATTATAGCTAACTCATTTCTCTTGTATTTTTCTAATTATATAACAGTTTCTTGCTACAACACCAACCAAAATATAAGGAAGCTAAAAACCAAATGCAAATCGATACACTTCCGAGTCAGCCTCCACCCTTAACACCCACTCAAACTTTAGATTCGGGCTCTCAGAGTGACGGCCGGATCTGTGACGTCACACCTCACCAATTTACTCACGTCCCAAAGTTAGCCGGGGCTTAAAAGTATTAAATATAGAAAGGTTGGAAACAAAAGCATTATCTTTAGAGATACGTATTATGTAGGCTTTGGAAGTTTCACTTTGTGTTTCTTTTTGCGTTTATGTAACTATTAGGACGTCTTACTAAGATGGTGTGGTTAAGAATAAATAAAGATATTTTAACGGCGCTAGATACCATTAACCAGAAGTGGGCATCATATTTCTGGTTGACTATCATCCGGATTGTGCGTGGGCGTGGTACGGCAGCGGATCAGCTGTCATTAGAAGACAGCCGCGTCGCAACCATCGATGCGACGATCGACTAGAGTGACAGTAACCAACAAGCATTACATTTGACCTTATCGGTTGTTCCAGTAACATTGTAATAAACTAGACGACGTCAGTTGCTGTGCCGTTAAATAGATAATTCGGATTTGAGGGTTAACCGGTTGAATGCCGAATTACAGATAGTACAACAGTTAAAAAACCATTATGTCGCGTGTGGATCCACCTTCGATACAAAAGATTAAACAATTAGAAGTTGCTTTCTATTCGTTTTAATGCAACGACTTTCAACAGTATTGACATAATCTTTTCGGTTGATTAATATGAAACATTTTTGACTTTCCATCATTGTTACCGTTGATAGAATGTCGCTTTGCCTAGGCCTTCTGGTTAATTTTAACATACAAATAGACATACGAGTAGTTCGGGTCTAAATTCTATAGAAATTTATTTGGAGATGAATCTACTGTAAGTGTTGTGACATTTACAGTTATTTATTTGGTTGAAAAACCACCGGTGGTTTATCAACCAATTGATCTGAGGATGCAGAGACCACCTCAATGTTAACAGGCCTGTTCACTGACCCGAAAGATCAGGAATAAATTAATACAAATATAGCAACATAGGACAATCAAACCGATTTATGTTCATAAATAAAACAGAGGACAAAAACAAAGTATAAAATTGTCCAAGTAGGATTAGCCCAATGGTTCTTGTATATTCCCTAAACTAATTATTGTGAGTTGTCCAAACTCGTTACAGTCCGAAATGTGTACCATCTGCTACTATTCATATACTTTAGCAGCTAAAGTTTTGGATTCTTTGTTTGTTTATAGTACTGATAATATTATATTTTTTTGTTTAAAACTGTGTTAAAAGCTGACTCGGATGTCTCAAATGAAATAATTGCCTGCTTTGTTGGTCTCGTGGTCGCAAGCGCTACTGAAGGTTGAGGTTGAGGTTCATGAGGTTCCCGAGTCGGGCGACGTGTTATTGGGTCATCAGGAACTTCTCAGTAGCAGTCTGGATTTGTGCCGGTTGATGGCAATAGCCTCGCCCTCTGGTACATGAGACTTAGTCTGGCAAAATGTGGGTGTGTAAGTAAAGGTACACCTCTGCCTGAACCTTCGGGGTAAATTACAAAATCACGCAATAAACTTTTATATCATAAAGACGTAAGCGAAGGCTACGAGATCGTAGCACAGTGCTACGTCGTCGTAGCACAGCGCGTAATATGCTACGCGCTGTGTGCAAGCTCAGAGAAAAGGGCGTTTCTATTCCAACTACAAATGTTATATACATGTGTCTCATGAATTAAATAAAACTTGAACTGTTTCAGAATCCTATTATGTTATAATCTCACAATTGTGATGTCTAGCTAGAGCGAAATGCGATCTAGTGAATTATTTCTTCATATTATTCCCAATCAACTAATCTTATTTTAGTCAACAATGATTCATTACGTAATACAATCACTTTGATATTGATTTATGCCATTGTTTAAAATAAACCCCAATCAAACAAATCTCAGCATGAATATTGAAAACCGTTAAAACTTTCTTCGGGCGATTATTTCGATTCAAATTTCCACGAAAACGAACGTCGTGAAACGAAATTCGACAAACCGTAAAATGTCACGGTACCATAAACATTTTACATCAAAATAAATGACAAATTGAAGCCTTAGATGGATAAAAACGTAAATCTATACTAATAATAAAACTGAAGAATTTGTTTGTTTGTTTGAACGCGCTAATCTCTCGGATTTGAAAAAAAAATTTTTGCAATTGATAACCCAATTCTTGAGAAAGGCTATAGATTACCTAACATTCCGCTAAGACCCTAAGGCGCCGAGAAAAAACAAAAAAGGTCATCAGTCAAGAAATTTCACGCGGGCGGAGTCGCTGGCAGAAGCTATAATATATATATATATATATATATATTCATTGTCATCGGTCGTAATTGGGTACGTAACTGGGTACGTAAGCCTAAAACCAAGCAAATGGATCGTTTGAACGAAACACGGTTTTGTAATACTTTTTTTGTTTTCTGAATGTTTGATTATAAAACCGTCGCTTTGAATAACAGTCGTGTGGGAGTTGGAACAGTAACTCAAAGGTATGATTATGACATAGGTGGCGAATTTGTCATGGTGTGTTTTCAATAGGGTGAGTTTTACAGTTCAGTGGTGTTCTAGTAAGCCATACAGGCCTTGGGGCTGGCACCGGTGATTGAAAAGTTTTATGAAATTCGGTTGTCATAGTGGTAGTATCATCCGTATAACATTGACCAGGCCACTTTAGCCACCCAAACCCATAGCCTAATATATTTTGTTTCCATTCTGCAATAGTCCTGAGCAGATAGACCAGAGCGTATATTGAACTTGTGCAGAATGTAAGACACGATCGACCTGCACAGATACAGATGTACAGGTACACCGGACCGTAGCGAGTATGGCCGCCTTCAACTGGGTGAATGACGTAATTACAGAAGCAATTAATTTAAGCCATTGTGTGTCGCCAGGATCCACGTGGCATACGAAGGGTTATGGAAATCGTTCAAACTGTGTTTCATACTAGATACTTTCCTATGTATATCGTAGGTGTGTTAACAACCAATCTCTATGCACAAACATAGTTGTTCCGGAACTATTTGTGTGGCATACAAATGTTGGTTCCATGTCAAATACTTGAACCCGGAACCACTGTCTGTGGGCCATACACGTGTTTGTTCCATCTTGGATTCAATCAGACATTGTGCCGTGCTTAAAGAGCTTAAAGTGTTTTAAACTGAATAATATCGAATATTTTTTGCATTTAGTTTCATCACCGGTTTCAATTGCAGGAACAATATTAATTTTAATAAAAAAATATGTTTGCTAAATGCAAAGTATCTACATTATCTACCTAGATATTCATAATAATTAATCTTCTGCATTTGCCTAGCCTTTTCCCAACTATGTTAGACTCGGTTTCCAGTCTAACCGGATGCAGCTGAATGCCAGTATTTTAGATGGAGAGATTGCCTACCTGACCTCCACAACCCAGTTGCTGGGTAATACGATACCCCTTGGTAAGACTGGTTGTCAGACTTTCGGGTTTCTGACGACCCATAACGGCTGTCAAAGATGCACGAATGAAACGGCTTAGCGTGCTTTCCGAGGCACGGAACTCAAACTACATATTATGTCAAACAAATATCAAAGGTCCTAAAAAGCGTAAAGCCCTTCACGAACCCACCGCGGTAAGCGCAGCTTAACCTGATCGATCGACCCTTGCGGCTGTTATTACTTAGCCACAAGCCCCTCGAAACTACAGTATAATTACAGACAGTACAGTCCACAGTACAAGGTACAATGTGTGTCTACAGTATAAGGTATAATTTAATTTCAGACCGGATTGTCTTACTGCTCAGTACTGTGACCAAAATAAATTCAATCATCCGTTCCGCAGTGCGTGTCGCCGTGAAACCTCATGTTCTATGTTTTTCTAACAAAACACGATCGCAATAGTTATTAGGGTTTTTGAATAGAAAGGTTTTAGACACGGTAATTTTAGAATAATTCGCCTTTTTCCGTCAACTGCTGTACAAATCTACCTCCTGTAAATTTCCATGTCATTTCAATGTTTGTGTAATGAGCACGATCATTTGTTCTGTGTCTGGGTGTAATTTATCTATAATATTTATATATTTAGAAATATATAAGTATGTTTATCAGTTGTCTAGTACCCATAACACAAGCTCTGCTTAGCTTGGGACTAGATGGCGTTGTGTAATAGTTGTGGAATATTTATTTTATTTATTTTATTTTATTCTATAGTCAATTTTTAATTATTTATGATTAGCCGTTAATGACCTACTGCTGGGCAAAGGCCTCCCTAGCCTCTTTCCACCTCTCTGTCCAGAGCTGGCAAGGACCAATCTTCATTAAACGAGTTCATCTCATCTCGCTATCTCTGTCTGGGCCTGCCGCGATGTCGTTTGCCATTAAGCGGGACCCGATAGGTCATAAGTTTGGCCCATTGATCGTCTGACATGCGGCAGATCTGTCCAGCCCGCTTTAAATTGAAGAATTATAATTATTTGTCTCTGTAACTTGTACTTTATGCAACGAAACTCAATCAGTTAAATATTGTTTTTACAAGCTTTTTATTAAATGGCGGCCCCGCATTATACCTATAATTATATAAATCGATAGCTGTCATCAATACACACATAATAATATTAAGCCCCGTAAAGTGTCACGTTTCCGAGATATTAACGTTCAAAGTTGATCACGTGACATCGATATTTTTCGAACTTGCTTACATCTTGTGTTTGATTATTTTAAACATTCAGTGTGATTATTTCAAAACAGCGGACAGGTAGGTATGCCATGCTCCAAAAAAAATCTTCAATACCCTTTGAATTTTTTTTCTTCCATCTATGTGGCCAGGCTTGAGATTATGAACGAACTCCATCATCATTATATTACAGAGAACCTCCCGCGATCTCAAGTTCCTCACTACTAACTACCGAAATGACTTGCGCAATTTATTTTTTCTTTAATTTTCCAAAGGGCCCTCTGGAACGGTTGCCATAGTTATAGGATATAAATTCACTCATGAAATATGTAATAGCTACGACAAGCTCGAATTTTTGGGGTGACTCGTTCCAGTATCCATGGTGACTGGATGGGTACGTTTTCTTTGAGGAATCAACTAATGGTATTAGATCGATATATGGAGTATAAATTTAACGTACTTTGGACATCCTCGCGTGTCCTTCGCTTTATTGCAATTGATGAAATAATTAATTATGCTGCTGCAGTTTTACAATGTAAAATGGGGTCGGGGGGTTTTTGGGACCGGGACCGCGGTCCTGTATTCCACCTATAAATACAATAATTCTGTTTGAGTAGTATTTTGGGACCACAAGAAAAACGAAGTTAAAGTACAGTTAACGAAAAAGCTGATATAAGAACTCCAGAAAGTATAATGGTTAAAGAGAAGATCATACTGACATTGCAGGAATTGTTACATGTTCCAGGAAATTCTCAGTCACAGAACTTAATTCTCAAAACAGGTGCAAGCTAGCCATTTATTTTCATTTATCTACAACACATCATTGTTTTATATTTTTACTTGGCTATTTCACAATGAATTTTCTATCAATTTATTAGTGAAAACAATACTCTATGTGAACTTTAAATTTAAATTATGCGAACAAAAAGAATTTAATAAAACAGCCCGAGCTTTTTTGTGTATCAGATTGTGTTTAATTCAATTCTTTTCAAATATATACACCGTTAAATTGTGATCGTTTTAATCCTTAAAAGGGGTCATTGTACTCATCATTACGAACAACTTTTACTACGGGACCAACGCTGAAATCGTGAAAAAAAAATCAGTTGATCCATAGATTTATGTTCGCATAACTCGACATAATGTATGGATCAACTGATTTTTTTAAGGATTAAAACGATCAAAATTTAACGGTGTTTAATGCTTTCATGCTAAAGTTCATTTTAAAGTTTTTCGTATGATTTTATTTAATCTCTAGATATATTGAATGGATGAATTTTATTTTTGTAATTACTTAAAACATAATTAATAATCTGATTTCTTTATATCAGAGGGGCAATTCTCGTAATTTTAAGCACGTTCACAGTCTGATCTCAGTCTCAATCTGTCAAAAATACCTCTAAATTTCCTACATTTTGACAGGTTTTTGACATTTGTTTGTCGTCGAGATGAGACTGCGACTAGATTTTGAACGTTTTCAATTACGAGAATTGGCCTTCTGATAACCTTTTGATAGACTTCTTAGTTTTTATTAAAGCACCGTGAAAAAGCCTCAAAAAACTGTTTTTACAAAAAAAAAAAAAACACTTTTGTAAGTCGGTGGCAAACAACGGAAATGGTAACCCAACGACACCGACTTCTAAAAATAAAGTTATTTTTCACTTTGTAGTTTCTTTTTTGGAAGTCGGTTGTTTTTTTTTTTCACTTTTAAGTTGTAATTTTTACCAGTAATTTTGATTTAAAACCCACACTACTGAAACGTTTTTGATGAACTTTCGATGGGAACAAACTGAAAGTATATCCTTCTGTCCTCCTATCCTCTGCTCCGACTCACATAACATCATAAACACATTCTTTTTACTCCAAGGTAGTTAACCTTGGAGTAAGAAGACCTAGACAAATATGTAGTAAATTAGCATTTTATTACATCTATTACTTAGGATAAAGAGGCATTCAATTGACCTAAAAGACTACGTTTATATGGCAATGTTAATACATTATACAAATCTTAACGACATTCAACAAAGGCATATATTGTCTCACTAGGTTTTGTCTTCGGTTTCACCTACATTGATGTCGGAAAATATTCCACGGGAATTTACTACTGGGATAAAAAATACCCTATGTGGTAATACAGGTTATAAAGTATATGTGTGCCAAAATTCATTCAAATCCGTTTAGCCGTTTTAGCACCAATCCGGAACATACATCCAGTCAAACAGACAAACGGACGAAAATTTTCGTTATTATTTTACTAGCTGAAACCACGGTTTCACCCGCATAAGTTTCGATCCCGTGGGAATATCGGGATAAAAAGTATCCTATGTGTTAATCCTGGTTCTAAACTATCTGTGTGCCAAATTTAATCCAAAACCGTTCAGTAGTTTTGGCGTGAAAGAGTAACAAACATCCATCCATCCATACAAACTTTCGCGTTTATATTATTAGTAGGATTATATGTATATGGAGGATTATATTAAATGTGTATTATATTTTTCCGAAGCAGTTCGAGGCTACGACCCGAGTCTGGCCTAGAATTGCTAGATATTAAAAGATTAAGCCCACTCTACTGTATCTGTAATGTACTCTTTTATAGTTGAAGATGGTAACAACGCTGATCAGATACGTTCGCGTCCGATATTTTATCAATCGTGAAGTTGTTTCGCTATATAAACTTACATAGTATAACATAATGTCACGCTTGTATTCACAGATGGGTTAGGCAGAAGTATACTGCATAGTTTGTGGCATGCAAACTTTTCTAGAAAATAAGACAATGGCATACAATTATGAGATAGCCCGAGATAGCCCGTTCACAGTTATTTTACCTCTGACAGCAGCAACTTAATAGCAACTTTACTGTAACGAGAATAAAAACCCCAATGATTTTGACAGACTTGTCAATGACAGCAATCCAAGAGCAACCTTATTTGAATGAGAAAAAAGGTCACTGTGATTTGGACAGTGATGCAAAATCAAATAACTATGGATGGACTGAAAACGCCAATACGATTTTAAAATACAAAAATAAATAGGAGTTAGTTAAGTGACAAGCATAGTCATGAATATTATAAAAAAATATAAAACGTAAAACTATTCCGTAATCATTATTTATTTTATCTAAACGATATTGTTTCATTGATGTACAGTCGCCAGCAGGTCATGCTACCCGAAACTGTCAAATTTTCCCAATCAACCTTGAACCTTAATGCTTTAGCGATAAAGTTGAAAATCTATTAAAGAAATTTGACAGATTGTAGTAGCATGATGTGCTGGCGTCTGTACCCTCTCTCACTCTAAAGGTAAAAATTACAAAAAATCATCCATTCGGAGCAGTGGTAACCCAGTGGTAACGGTCGGGACTTACGAGTTGTAGGTCGTAGGTTCGAACCCAGATAATTATTGCATCACCACTGCTGTCAAAACGGTGAAGGAAAATATCACGAGGAAACCGGCATCTCCTAGAATAAAAAAAATCGAAGACATGTGATATCTACCAATCTGCAGTGGGCCCGCGTGGTGGATTACGGCCCACTCCCTCTGTGCTCCAGCCCTGGCCTGTGTTCCAGCACTGGGAAAATTATAGGTTGATTATACATCAACGTTATACCCCAGATACTGCTACTAGTCTATATTAAGTGAACTGTGGTTCCTCAATCATCAGCAGAAACCAATTATGTAAAAAAAAACACGCAAATAAATTACTTTGATTGATACAGTTGAATACAAAGCAGGATAATTTACTAAGCGACATCGAGCCGTCCACATAAACAGTAATGAGTAAAGAAAACCCGAATCACTTATTTCTTGCTTCAACATTCTAAGATAAGCCTAAGCTATCAAGTTTACAAGAAAACTGAGCCTTAAGTTGACAAGCTAAGTCCTTCAACGTGACTCATAAGCAGTATGACAAATATAAATATTACGAAAAATATTAGCCAGATATTTTTAGGACGTATTTATGGAAAGAATACTAACCTACAGATTAGGTTATTAAATTTATGAATAAATCTACATTTTTTTTTACTGGTAAATATTTAAGGTGAATAATAATGCCTTGAAGGGCAAACAAAATTGCATTTGAAACTGGACAACAATGTACAGTTGCCAGCACATCAAACTACTACAATCTGTCAAATTTCTTTAGTAGATTTTCAACTTTATCGCTACAGCATTAAGGTTCAAGGTTGATTGGGAAAATTTGACAGTTTCGGGTAGCTTGACCTGCTGGCGTCTGTACTAAAGGCACTGATTTAAAGAGGCAGTTGTTTATTTTAGTTTTGGTAAATTAAACATTACAAACTGTATATAAAAAAGTTCACCAGTAAAAACTGAGCAGTAAACTAAATAAAGTCATAACAATAACAAAAATGGGTATATAAATAAATAATTAAGCCTTAAAATGACTGAACGGGCAGTTAAGTGTGGGCAGTTATCAAATCGGAAGTAGTCGTTGAGAAATTTAGCTTGGAAGTAGTATCATCCCATAATCGTGTCAGAATTAACTCCAAAACTTTCAAGCACAAAACGTATAAATTATAGAAATCCAAATTAGGAGACAATCCCTTTGTCATTAGCTGGTCACCCCACAAGATGAGATCAAAACGAATAAAGAGGGGGTTGCCAAGTTTAGAGAACAAAATTAAATGGTGAACGAAGAGAAGTTCTTTAAGGGTGGGAGGGGTGAAGATGGGCCTCCTAGCACAAAATATATAGTACAGAAAGTCGGCTCCATACAACAAACGAAAACGCACACATACATAGACACGCTTCACGTACAGCGAGTGAAGTGCACTCGCAACTGGTGCTTGTTTGAGATGGTTTGAGATCGTAGTACTGTTCGCGACCATTGCTATATAAGCTGGGTAATACTGGGTGGCAGGGAAACTCGTAGAACCCTAGTTGACTGAACTAAATTTGTTGCTAATAATCTCTAGTATAACGCCTTTCAAGTAATACGTCGAGTTTCCCTGTCACCCTGTATAGTTGCGGCTTTATTACAAAACAAGTTTTATCTTCAGAACCAGATTTAAGCAATAAAGGCATTATTGAATTTCAAACTTTATTTCGACAAAGTTAAAGATCTAAATTACAAAAAACGAGAATAAGGATCGAAACACAAAAACTAGCCCGAAGCTTGGAATTAAGATAGAACTCATTTTTTAATGAGATGGATGGAGTCTTAGACAAAGTGTTGGAATAATTAAATTATTACACTAATATAAAATAGTGAAAAGAAAGAATTTTACGTCTCGAAAGTTTCATTTTATTATTCTATACACGCTGTAACTCGCGACTGGCATCCGTTTGAGATGGTATGAGATCTCTTTACGGACGCATCTATGTAGATTGCGCTGCTTTCGTGTGATGAGCCAACCTTCTGTATTTATCTATTGTGTGGCTCAGAGTTGGATCCGAACACAATAGAACATACAATAATCAATTCATTAAGCAACAATCGTTTAAGACGCAGCGGATTACATCTTACTTATGAAAGAACCATTTTAACAAGATGTAAAATGTTTCATAGAAAATTCTCATATTGTATGGGATCAAAAGGAAGGCTTTACAGTAATTGAGCACTCAAATTCTTGCTCAGAATTAAGGGATGTTGTTTCAATGATGTAAGAGAATGATTATTTCAGGAATAATTTATGAAGCAGGCGCAGTTTCAGGATGCTGCTTTATCAGTTCTTCGCGAGTTTTACTAGGAATGCCTTTATTTAAATATTGCCCGAATGCAAGAAATTTAATTATTTTTTTGTTTTTGTTAAAGTCCATTTCGATAAAATAATCTGATTACCTGGGTTCCTCATAATTCATTAAATTCAATCCTTAAAATTCTGTTATTACGTACGTTCTTTTTTAACATTTAAAAATATCTCGATGTGAGTGGATTTTAAAATAATAACCTACATTCTCATTGAAATGTACAAATAGGTTTCGAAAATAAAAAATAAATAATATTTCGGCCTCTGAATCGCTTTTACACATTCATATAACTGTTTTGTGTAGTCTATTGCCGCTACGGTAACGTTTTACTTTTCATAAAACATTTCACTTTGTTGACTTCTAGTTTGTTATGAACTGTGAGTAAATTCAACGGAGAGTAAACATAAATCATTGTAAAATAATATATCATAAAAACCGGTTCTTTAAACTTTGTGCTCGAGTTACGAGCACATAATATTACGTTCGATCGACTTGCTTATTTTGTTCAACTTCCGTCTTCGCAACACTTTTATGAACTTAACATTAATGTTTCTCCAAAGAACAACAGCACTCGGGGTGTTCTTCTACCCTCTAATTACTAAGAAAATTAATCATCTTCCCACAAACTTTACTTTCATTAACTTTATCTTTAAAATCTCGAACATGCATTACCAAGTTCGATGCTCAGTTTTGCCTCTCCAACGGTTAATTGCTTAAATTTAAACGAATCGAGTTCACTAACAGGGGCTAGCTTATAATGGACATTGTTGCATTTTCTAAGTACCCACTTTATAGTAGAACCTTGAAAATGTTGTGGAAATCTGTTTACATGTTAAGTGGTCAGTTTAATCTAAACTGTTGGATAGCTGAGTAATTTAGGGTTTATTTTAAAGCCTATTTTAGGTGGATAGCGCACGAACTACTTAACAAACAAACTTGACCAGACCATTTTGAACTTTAGTGCCTGATAGATAAGGATGAGATTAGCATGGAGGATAAAACGCGACAAAATCGATGAAAGGTTGATGAACGGAAGGTGTTGCTCGGAAAATACGAAACTGCTTTCGTTTTTAACTGCTGCTATTACACACATAATGTAAGAGGAAGATGGAATACGCGTACTTGCGTACAGAATCGGGCTCGAACAGATGCTTTTAAGTCTGCAAGTATGGCTGAGTTCAGATAAAGCGCGTTCCTAGTTCAGATTCAGATTATTTCATGTAGAGGATGATGTATCATTTTTCGTGAAAAATCGGCTGGCATGAAGGCTTGTGTGTCGAGTGAAAGAAAGCACTTTTGCTTACTCAAATACATTTGATTTGACAACCTAAATTGAGTGATGGAATACTGGTTTAGAGCCAAGGTTTTGATATTTACTGTAAGAAAGGTCCTTGTTTACGTATAGGACCTACCTACAGCGATTTCTTATCATTGTTTTATCTGTGTATACAGGTTGGCAGGGACATCGACGCAGAACATGTTACCATGGATTCAGTACATGATTCGGACCCCCTGAGTTGAAATTTATCGCCGGTAATTTAAACACAAAAATTACTTTTCCATACATTTTGCCCACCTCACCACCGATCTAATAACTGATGAAAAATCTCAACGCAGAGGGGTTCAGAATCACGTACTGAATCCATGGTGACAGGTTGCGTCTATGACACTGCCACCCTGTATATGAATTTTAAAGTTTATTTAGCAATATACTAAGTGTTATTTACATTAAAACATGGGTAGAATACGAAAGCAGAACACAAAACATAATAAGCAGATCAAAACAGTTTTATAATAATTCAATATACAGATGTTACACTGCTCGAGATGAAAGCATTAAAAATGCATTAGGAAGATTTTCTTTGAGTTTGAAAAAAATCGCTTCTGAATAGTAACGACAGAGAACGCGTGCGAGGAGCAACTTTAACTGTGACAGCTTAGGAGGGAAGGATTATATGCAGGGAGGACGTTATGGGTTTTTCATAGTAAAATTTCGTACTAATCTTTTTTTCTCACAGCGGCAAGAATTATAAAAGATGAACTGTACCGCTGTAGTGCTGGGGCTCTGTCTCGCATATGGTCTTAGCATTATGCTGAGCGATGGCCGTATTGCGTGGATGTGATGCATGTTTTCCCCCAACTTGTTATTTTTTTGTGTTTGTGTTCTTAGTCTGCGTCATGTTTACCGCAAATAAACGTATTTATTTTCTTCTTCTTTTCTTTATTTATAGCTACTAGATGTAAAAAAAACACAAAAAAGGGACCCAGTCGATTTATTCAAAAACACTATTGGACAACTGGGTTCGGGGTCTCAGTATTTCGTGGTCCCAGTTGCCAGACTAGGTACTCTGTTTGACTATCGGTCGTCGTGGAAGACATTATAGAAATAGATATAATAGAAAATGCAAAACCAGTGAGTATTTGAAATTCCGTCTAGTCGTAGTAAGTATGATGGGATTAAGTTTATGACACTGCACCACTTAAAACGTGCACGTGCTTTGCTTATATAATAGTAAGTTTTAAACCCTTTTTTAGCCGTCTAAAAAAGGGTTTAAAACTTACTATTATATAAGCAAAGCGTCATCATAGAAAGTTCTTTGATCCGTATCAAAGAACTTTCTATGTTGAAAAAATTACTAAGCCATATTCATTTTAATATTAGAAATATACCTATGATCTATATATATTTGGCTTCCTATACTAGTAGTTTATGAAACTGTTTCATAACAAGGGTTATTAAAACACGAGTATGAGTTTATGACACGAGTGTTTTAATACCTACACCTACCTTTGTAGTTGTGTTCAGTTTCATACACTACTGTGACTCAGAAATGTCATCAAAAACTGTGCTTAAATACAAAATAAGTTATTTAAAATTATTATTTTGTTAGGGAAAATATGTTTGAATAAAACTTTTTAATATCACTTCGACAAAGTCAGCCATTTTTTTTTTGTTACCCTAGCTTAAGTCCCACTGCTAGGTAAAGGTCTCCCCTTGTTTCTTCCAAACCTCCTTGTCTTCTGCAATCTCTGGCCATGTTGGCCCTGCGACCGTTACCAGATCGTCTCACCACCTTCGCCGTGGTCTACCTTTAAGGTACTATTTTTGGTATCAATATAAGACTACTACTATATTTATATACACTCATATTCTAATTATGAGTGTAGATAAATATTTTTAACTACATAACAGGTTAGCTCAGGTCCTACATAGTTTTATATTTCATCAAAAATGTTCGTGTTGTGGAAGGCCGTTGATTAAAGCGTTTAAAACGAATCATTTTTTAACCAAGTTGTTAAAAAAACTCCTCCTTGAAAATTTAAACGCTCAAGCACATTGCGTGTATCATTTAAGCTTATCTTTAATCACACTGGCGTAGCTTCAAGCTCGATTTATATACCAGCTAAGGAAAACAAGTTTGATTTAAAGATTCTGATAGTGCAGTCAGAATTAATGGCTTGCTTATAGCTGAAGATAACCATCCGTTCTTTAGATTTAGATTCCAAAGTTCTGGTAAAGCCTTTAAAGGATTGCATTTTTTGTTCATTTGCTTTTTTGAGAATTATTTTGGATTAGAGTTGATTTTTATCACAATAGACTTGAGTAGTTTTTAACTTTTACTCTAACAATCTATGTTAACGACACCTGAAGGCCAATTCCCGTCATTAAAAACGTTCAAAATCGAAGTAGTCGCAATCTCATCTCAGCGAAAATCAAAATCAAAAACTTGTCATAAATGTAGTGAAATTAGAGATATTTTTGACAGATTCAGACACTTAGATCAGACGGTGAACGTTCTAAAAATTACGAGAATCGCTGTTTTGGTCTACTGTTAGACATTACACGTACACTTTACTAACAAGAAGGCTGATTTAAAAACAAGTAAAACAAAAGTTTCACATTATTTTGCTTGCCTACCACCGTGTTATGAACATTTTATGATCGGTTTACAGATAATGTCGACATGGTAGTTTCCAGCAACGATTTTTATAACATACAACATGGTCAGCCTCTCGGCAAATAAGCCATGTGAAATTGGTAACCAATCACTTCTATGATTTTCATGTTCATTTTGTGAAATAATACTGTTCATTTTAATAGTTAATGATAATAATACCAGCCTGTTACTCTCCCACTGCAAGACAAAGGCACCTTCTCATACAGAGAAGACATGAGCATTAATCGCCACGCTTGCTCAAGTCGGATTGGCGATTTCAGACTGATATTTATTATGAAGAAAAAGAAAACTTTCTTCACCGATGCCCAAGTTAAACTTAAAAAGTACATATGAATTGAAAAGTTACATTGGTACTAGCCCGGATTTGTACCAATCGGTAAAGGCCCTTATATTTCAACTGCAGTCAATTCAACTGTGAAAGCTTGAGCACTCGACATCAAATTAATTCCCCAACTATTCTTGTCTGAAATCTAAACTGAACTACTGAGGGCCTTAATTCCTATATAAAGTTGTCGTGTCTAGCCAATATTGCCGCATAATTGGTTGAGCTTTGAGCCGGCGCTCGTTAAACGATATAGATTAAGGTGTAGTACTCCCCCCGATGTGTTTAAGTGTTTATCCTCCGAGATGGTAATGCTATCGCTTTTACGGAATTAATCATTGGAGCAAGAAATTGTTTGATTTGCCGAAAATTTAAACCGAGTTGATCCATTTTCTTATGAAGATTTAGGAACATATTGATTGTTGTTAGAAACAAATACTTAATCAGATTTCAATCACATAATAAAGACATAATATTATTATGTGAAGTGTTTTTTTTTTTCAGAAACCGTTGAGTATGTCCAAACGATCTTTGCCGTAATAATTGAATTTTTCAGGGCGGGTCACGTCGGCCGCATGCACAGTGCCCGCTGGGCAGCAGTCTCCACACGGTGGGTGCCTAAGGATGGATGGCGCCTCTGTGGCTGGCCCAGGACGAGGTAGCGAGACGACCTAGATGCGAACCACAAGGGTTGGATCGAGGTGGCGCTAGAAAAGGATGCCTGGAAGGATTTGTGGCAAGCCTTTGCTCAGTAGTGCGACAGTGTAGGTAAAGTAAAAAAAATATATATTTCATTACCTAACGTAACCATCATAACCATAACGATATTTCTATGAAAAAAAAGAAGTAATCAACTCGACTCAACTGATTAGCAGGATCAATAATTGCTTAGGTACCTAATCCGTTGCAGCATACCGCAATAATTGAATTGAAGAAAGGCGTCGAACTAAAAACACTAAACTAAAATATTTAACAGTAAAAACTCGTTTCAATAACGAGCTCCAATAGGGAAGAATTTTCTTAATAAAATCTTCCATCACGTGTAACATTTATCTGAGGAAAAATTGCAAAACGAATTTGAGGAATCGTTATCGACGGGAAGATTATTATTATTCCATTCCTCCATTAGATTGGGAATTGAATTTCTATATCATTACACGGTAGGCTGGGATAGTTGTATCGACGTCGGAATTTAGTAACATGAGCTCATTCTGATAGGTTTTTAAACGATGTACAATAATTGAGTATATTTTTTTAATTTAATGTTTAATTGTTATTATGTTACTTAATTTAACTGACGTTTTAGGAACAAAGGAAATAAATAAAAATGGTTTATTCTTCACAAGCAAAACGCACATTACAAAAAAAGACATAATATATACACACACAACGTACTCCAAAGCCTCGCACTCAAGCATATAAAAAGTTGGCAATTAACAATTTTTATTCGCTGTTTTAGGCCTTTCGTGGTTCAGCTTTGTAATTTTACTCTGCATTAAATTATGATGACGACTAATTGAGAATTTTTCAAGATGGAAACAGCATCTGTTCGCCGTTTCAAACAATTAGCAAGAGTAAAGCATCTGAGGGTGTCCCTCAGATGCTTTACTCTTGCTAATTGGTCTCTACTTGAACTAGCCATTTGTCATCATTTGTGCACTAATTCCATTGTTCAACTGACCTTATTTATGTAGTAGATACGACGCTTACACAAGAATTCTACACGTTTTATTGAAAATATAGAAAGTAACCTACGTGTATCGAATAGAAAACAAGTAGTTGAATATCAAATGCATGAGTACAAGAAGCGTGAATATGTTTTAACATTCATCGTATACACAATACTAACCAATTCCTAGTAGAAACACAATATCCTTTTTCTAACAAACGAATGTTTCATTACCGGATTTTTGTTCCATTATCAGCTCAATACGTGAAAATAAAACGCCCAGAAACACAATTAAATGGAAGAAAATCTGCCACAGCAAACCACTGGTACTTAATAAAAACCTTTCCCCAGATCCGAGTGGGAATGCGGGAATGCGGGAATGCGGGATAAAGTGATCGGTATTTGCATACTCAGTGCATTTCTTTTGATGGTCGATGTAGAGACAAAGGCTTGTATAATCAGACGAAATGTTCCGGTCACTTGCGTAAGTGGGGCATCGTGTAGGCAGAACTTAAAATGAGGTAATTATGGGGTAAAGTTTAGTACTCGAGTGTTCTAGTTTCTAGCATTTTTTATGCTAGGTCACGATTATATCTTTTGGGCTCGAGCCAAGTTGTTGTGGTTATTTTTTAGCCCTTTTTGATGTTAAAATTGATAACGATTTTAGAATGATTTCAAAAGTTGTAAAGTTATTTATTTATTTAAAATAATTGACACACCAACGACTTATTCACTAAATCATTACATTAAATATATTCTATATCAACAGCTTTGCGGTGAATTTGTCACTTATAGGTGTGCACAGCACTTGTATAATCAATAATAAAAATTAAAATGGAAATATATGATCATAACAAAATTAAAAGTTACAAAGTTTACATTGAATTTAAAATGACAAGTAGTTAAATTAAAATACAGTATAATTAAAAAATTAATTGAAAAAAAACATCAATTAGTTAAATTGGAATATTATAACAGTTATAAATTGACTATAAAAATAACAAATAAATTAGGACATCATTATTACATTAATTATAAATAAGAATAGGATAAATGAAATGAAATTGTACAATATTAAATACATTGGATGGAAATTGTACAATATTAAATACATTGAATGGAGTCACACAAATACACAATTAACATTTTGTAAAAGAAATAAACAAACAGATCGATCAAGAACTGAGAACGTATCGTCTGAATTCATTCAGACTGTTCGAAAATATGTCTAAGTTGTTAGTATGCGTGCTCAGCTTATTGTAGCTAGACAAAAACCAGTATAAAGGAGCTGAACGACCAAGATTAGTTCTATTTTTAGGCATTTGAAATGTTTCTGTTTTAAAATTGGATCTGTATGTGGTACGCCGGGACACATTTAGACCGATCACCGAAACCAACTCCGGTACATTCGCCAAATTGTGGAGGGTCTTATAAAGGAAAACCAAGTCTGAGCAACTTCTTCGTTGCTCCAAGGAGCTCATCCTGAAATGACAGAGCCTTTGAGGGTCCGCTTCGCGATCACATGTATGTGATCTGAAGCGGAGGTATCTCGTAAACTTTTTTTGGATGCACTCTATTCTGTCAGTGTGGACACGATACGCGGGATTCCATACAGGAGATGCATATTCCAGTATACTCCTCACCAAAGAGTTATAAAGAACCTTAACGGTGCTGATTGACCGGAATTCCTTGCAAGTTCTTTTTACAAATCCCGACATTTTATTTGCTTTGGCGACAATAGTGTCAAAGTGATTTATAAAGGATAGTTGACGATCAAGTTGGACTCCCAAATCACGAATGGTATCGAAGTTATATAAAAAGTTTTATAAAATAGGTATCTTTTTTGAACCAATAGCTGTAAGTATAACTCAAACTCAACTCAAACTCAAACTATTTATTTCAACTAAACCAATTACAGGCACTTTTTAATTGTCAAGGGTCAGTCAGTCAAAAAGATGAAGCTAGTTGCCCATTCCAAAGCGTAGTAGCTACCTATGGAGAAGAACGGGCAAGAAACTTCATGGACACTCTTTTAAATCACAATAATATAGTTATAAAGTATTGGATACATCATTCATGTAAAAATTATACATGTGAGAACGATGCAGAATGTTAAAAGCGTCCGTAATGAAAAGATAAAAAAAAAACAATTCAAATATTAAATTAAATCAAAATAAGCCATGGCAGCAAAGAGTTGACCAGTCCCTACTGACGGCGCCCGTTCACGAACATGACGCATAGATTAGCACCATTCAGCTCAACCATTTTGAGGGGAGCTAAATGATCCAACACATGTGCCACCATCAGCGAGACATTAGAGTGAGCATGACATACTCTCATCCGCCAAGGCACATTCAAGTCAATGAAAGACGTACCCAGTAAATGGTAGCTTTATATTATGTACATTCATAGTACTCACATACATATGTGCTATGCAATTATACAATACTAAGAGGTTGAATTTATATACTGCAAATATAGATATTAAAATCTTCGGCAGATCCAACAGTATGTAGGTAGGGTAGGCGTGTGAAGTATTATCAAATGCTAATCAATTTATTTATGCGTCCTGTGGAGCAGGACCAGCGTTTAGCCAAGCATTTTTGTAAGCGATGTAATCCACCAACTTATAATATGCTTGGCTGCATAGTGTCAGTTTTATGTAGGATTTGAATTTTGTTTCATTGAGTTGGAGTATGCGGGAAGTTTTTTATTGTAACATTTTAAACACTACCCCATGAAGGAAGAGTCTACTTTAGCCAGTCTGAAATCTGGTTGAACTAATTGGTCCCTATTTCTAGTTCTATACGTGTGTCTGTCACCTCTTTTACTGAAAAGATTTAAATTTTTCCTTACATACATGATGTTTTCATAGATATATTGACAAAGTACCGTCATGATATTAATATATTTAAACAGTTCCCTTAGAGAAACGCTTATAAACATATTTATATTAAAAAAAAAAACAATGTAATAAACTGGTTGTTAAAACTCATAAATTTTATTAAAAATGAGTTTTGTATTATAAAACTCAGTGAGAAACAATGAAAGTGGTGACATATATGAAACGTATGTAGGCTAAGATGAGCTTAGTTAGGGATTTTTAACGCGAGGAAAAAATACGAGAAGTACATATTCCATAGGCACATTTCCACGTATCCCCCTAACCTATATGAGGAAAAGCTCAAGAAAAATTAGAAGATAAAAAGGCGCCGTTTAATAAAATTTAATGTTAAAAAGTCCAACCTAGATGTGAAAAGAAATTCTCGTGAAGCACAGCATTATGTATAAAATTAATTTCAAGAAACTGTGTCTGCTATAGGAGCAAGTTTTTCATAATATCGCCTGTTATTACCTATAAACTTATTCATGGCAGCTATTCCTGCTTAGATTTATGTCCGTATAATAACGTAACAAAGTGGAAGATATATTATTGTGGTGTCTTCGATTTATTGTAATGTATGACTAGTGATATTACGAAACCTTGGATTGTATTCCATTATGTGGGTGTGTGGGTTAATGTGGGTGTACTATAGGTACACCACTGCCCAGTCCTTCGGGGAAACAATCCGTGTTGTTATGTTATGTATAAAAATACATCAGAAGGCCAATTCCCGTGATTAAAAACGTTCAAAATCTAGTCGCAATCATTTCTCTGCGACAATCAATGTCAAAAACTTGTCAAAAATGTAAGGAAATTAGAGGTATTTTTGACAGATTGAGACTGAGATTAGACTGTGAACGTACTTAAAATTAGGATAATTGCCCCTCAGGTATTAAGGTGCCTACAGAGTGGTTCGGTTTTTAACAATCATAATCGTTGCTCGATATGCTGTGTTTTGAAGATCAATAACATCTGTCAGCTTCTTACAGATTTTCTCGATGTTATCCATCGCTTATTGACGATCGATAACTATCTTTGTTATAATAGAGACAAATGTAGACATCACTTCTTGATGTATCGATCGACAAAAACGACCCACATTGTCGGTCAACAAAAAGTACGATCTTGTGATAACACGTGTCACTCGTCAAAAATCAAATAAGTCAGGCAGGGTATTCCTTGTTTCATCAAAGAAAAAATTGACAAATGATCACTTCCCAAACAATTTTCCGCATAATTCTTATTTGCCAAATCATTACTTAGCAAATAGACTCTTCACAAATAATTGTAAAGCAAACTTTATGTTTGGCAAGTGAACGCTTAAACAATAACTTGCTTACCAACTAGTACTTTTACCAATTTTAATGTAGTCAAATATTAGGGGTTAAAGTATGAAATTGCCGATTTGTACTGAAAAATTGAAATTCGTTTTTTTTTAAATTTAACATATTTTTTTAATCAAAATAATTACCATTATTATCTATACATTGCTGCCATCTAATAGGAAGGTCATTTATGCCTTTGCGATAGAACTCTCGTGATCTAGATTCGACAAACTGTGTGAAAGCATTTTGTACTGCCTCCTGAGAAGAAAACTTTTTATCACGTAGAAAATTGTCCAAATCACGAAAAAAATGGTAGTCCATTGGAGCAAGGTCTGGCGAATACGGAGGGTGACGAATGGTTTCTAATTGCAGTTCCTGTAGAGTTAAAACGGTTTCTCGTGCTGTATGAGGTCTCGCGTTATTATGGAGCAATAATGGTGAAGAATGATTCATGAGTCGGGGCTGTTTCACTGCTAGTTTTGCTATCATTGTTCGGAGTTCGGCACAGTAGACATCTGCCGTTATTGCTTGACCAGATCGGAAAAAGCTATAGTGAATAACACCATGCTGAGACCACCAAACAGTTACCATTACCTTTTTATTGGTAAGCTTTGATCACGAAAGCGTTTAAACCAAAATCGCACGGTGCGTTCATTAGCAGTCCCCTCTCCAAACGCAACATTGATATTGCGAGCTGTTTCTGCCGCGTTAGTTCTGCGTCGGGACTCGTATTCAAAATTAACTCGAATTTTCGAAGTATCCATCTTTCTTGTCTAAGCTGAATAAATAAACAACTGAAAGTCGATAATCGGATGTTGCACATTTTTTAAAAGAAGAACTTCATAGGTACCATGTGAAAAAAGTTTCACTCAAAAATATCAAACCATGAAGGTTCTATGTCCATTCGAAGTACCAATTACAATGAAACGGCAATTTCATACTTTAACCCCTAATATTTCAGTTGGTTTAAATAACATATGTTACGCAAAATAAAATAAGCCAAATATTTAGTATCATCAGTTTTCAATTTACCATTTCTATTCAGTCAATTGCTTAGTTAATGATAAAAGATTTGCATCTCTATGTCAGTTGCGCAAAATACACAAATTAAATTACAATGTGTTTTGTTGGTTTGGTTTCACATTAAAAAATATGTTTCTGGCACTCGCCGGCCGCTACCGCGGTACCGTTCGCTTCGCTCGCACGGCTCGTGCGTTGTGCGGTCACAGTTCTAACCTAACCTAGCTGTTTCGATTTAAAAAGATATATGCGTGTTACGTTGCAAATTTCAATCTAAGAAAACTATATAGTTTATAGTTTTCTTAAATTGAAATTTGCAACGTAACACACATGTCAATTAATATTATATAATTCTAAAATGGATTCTTAACTAACTTACAGTTCTGATAGTAGTTCGTTTTTCGTTCGTGGTTCGTCGTAAATATAGATATAGGCATAAATTTGACTTGATTCAGAAAAATTCAAGCACATATAGCTGCACATATAGCATACTCACAAAGAAATACGCAAATGACATCAAATAAAAGTGCATTTTTTAATTATATAATTCCTAAAATCTTATTTTTGTCTGTCGAGTATATTTTTTTCATCAAATCATTTGATTAAATGTTCACTGTCTAAAGATTGTTTGCTGTACTAAATCATTTGATTAAATTCAAATTAAATCAATCAATTCAATTATTCCTTGGTAATATTCTGCCGAGTAAAAATTTGACGAAATGAATATGTACGTAATAAAATCATTCCAAATATTGCATTGGTATAAAAAAAAAGTTGCTAAAATTTGTTTGGATAGTGAAATTTTGCCAAAATTATTTTGGCAAAACGGCAGGCTGTAGGCACCTTTACCCAAAACAGACGGATCTGTCCTTTATTCTCATTCCACTGCTGTCCAGGTCCGTTATAATTGGGGTAGGTACAGCCTTTTTTCGTTTATTGGGCACAGTTCCAAACTCCGGACTGTTAATGAGAATTTTCTAGCTGAAAGAATCAAAAATACTGCCGGATCCGGGATTTTACGAATTCAAACACTGATTTCATTTTCCTAAAAGTAATCAATCTCTTTGATCCCCAGTTAAGCATGAAATACCGTTTGTTAACACCGGCTTAAACCAACTAGATTTTCATTCAAAGTTCATGTCCGAATTATTACTTTAAAAATGTAATCTATTGATTGTTGATCATTATTTGAGATTCATTATTACTTATTCGAGATTTAGCAATTGTATCAAACAACTAATTAATACAATACAGGCCACCCTGTTCTGAAAAAAAATGCTGCTATACATTGTGACCGCGTAGGCCACTTTTCTATGTAACAGCTGTAATTTTTTCTAGAATCATGTTTTGAATTCATGGTTTCAGTTTGTGCGTCGATATAGCGTGAAAACTGCACGCGTTCAGCCCATTTCAACCGCGTTCAAGAGCTGTAAGTGTCATAATTGTTGTGGGAAATTGACACTGACAGCAGCTTGTGAACGCATTTTAGATTTATTGATCGAGTTCAGCTTCATTTGTAAAATTGGCACTTAATAATTAAAGGGAATCCAGTTTTAAAATTAATTTTACATAATGATTCATTAACTTTATCGAAATTCCGTAACAGCTGCAAATATGAAGGATACATAAAATACGAGCTGAATGACAAAGGATAACACATGAATAAGTAATGCTGATGCAACTTTGACGAGAACAAGCTTCCGCGTTGCAAGCGACCAGCCAAAGTATGGCGTAAATTCATAAATGAATCTCTGAATATTTTAAACACTAGTTCAGCTGGGAACTTGCGAAGATATTATAAGTTTTTTTCACCGGTTTTTAGCCGGTTGATTGCATTATGCATGGAATTCAGCGGGAAAAGTATCTAAGTACGTAAGTTTTTTATCCGTCTTTTGTCAAATATCAACGATTCTTCTCTGTCTGTGTTGAATGTTTCAGTTTACTTAGCTAACAGAGCTGTGATAGCTTTGTCGGAGAAATTACTGGGTTCTTAAGTAATTAAGTTTATGTATTTTAAGCAATGATTCAAGTTATGTGTTGTTGTAACTATTAACGAAAGCAAATACAACAGGCAATTACAAACAACAGGCAATTTATATTATGAAATTTTACTAATATGGTAGTTTAATAATACATCAATCAATCAACTCAGCGTATCGCAGTCCACTGCTGGACATAGGCCTCTCCCTAGCTGCGCTAATCCGCGTCCAGTCTGTTGCAGCCACCTTTTTGAGGTCGTCTGTTCATCTAGTTGGGGGTGTCCCACACTACGCGTGGCGATCTGTGGTCTCCAGTCCAGAACTCGTCTGTTCCAGCGACCATCAATGATACATGGCAACATTCAAAACAATGACACTATTAAGACTAATAGTTTAGTTCTTCCGTCTCTTTCGTCCTTTGTTTCTTTAAGTTTTTTAACCGTGGAGTTTCTTGCCGGCTCTTCTCCATAGGAAACGAGCAATTGGAACCATGCACCTATATCTGACATTCCATAAGTGCCCATAAAAACAAAAAAAAAAATATTTTACTTATTTCACAATAAACCTATATTGTGAAATATGTAAAATATTTTGATTTTTTTAATGATGTAAGTCTGTATTAATTTTGTATAGCGTAGGTATAACGACAGTGTTAGCCATTCGGGGAAATAATTCTGTTACCCGATGTACGTACTCGCATTTCTGTTCGCGAAACCAGAGGGGCAATTCTGATTAATTTAAGAACGTTCACAGTCTGATCTCAGTCTCAATCTGTCAAAAATACGTCAAATTTCCCTACATTTTGACAAGTTTTTGACATTTGTTGGTCGCCGAGATGAGACTGCGACTCGATTTTGAACGTTTTAAATTACGAGAATTGGCCTGCTGATAACAATGTATTGCATTCCTGTTACCAGGAAAATGGATCTCGTCAAAACAGTATATACACAAAAGCAGAACATTATAAATAATATTCAGCTGTTGTACCTTTTTTTTTTTTTTTTTTTTTTTGTGGATGGGAAATCATCAAATGACTCCTCCCGCTCTGGGTGGAGCAGAAGGGAGTGTCAGACTCTTACTGACTAAAACCCACCCGTGTTCCTTCCTTAGCCCTTTACGTACCAGGGCCGCGGTAACCCTTTCGGACGATCCCGCTACCCCGGCAGGCTTCGGCCCTGTCGGGCCCCGTCAACTACGCTGACATCTCTTTGAGGCGCGCGTGGAACACATACACGCCGTCCGGCACGGGCCTGGTCCTGATCGGACGGAGAGCTACCCATTGCTCTCCGCCCGCAGGCCCGCGCCTACGGTGGCCGGGAGTCGTCACGCGGCTCCCGACGCCCGGAGCGTCTCCCTCGGCGGCTGAGGCGTGAGGATCTTTCCCTCGCCCATCCCGCCACCTCCTTCGCTAGCATGACTGCTTCGCAGAAGGAGGTGACCGCCTCCCACTCCCTCTCGCCCCGGACCATGGCTTGCACCAGGGCCGGGCGCGAGAGGTCGCCGCCGCTGCCGATCGCCTCTACGAGGACACGGCGGTGCTCTGCCCAAGCGGGGCAGACCTCCACCGTATGCTCCACCGTGTCCTCTGGGCGATCCTCGCAGTGGTGACACCCGGGCGTCTCCTCCCGCCTGATGATGTGCAGGAACCTCCCGAAACATCCGTGTCCGGAGAGGACCTGCGTCAGGCGGTAGGTGAGAGCGCCGTGACGCCTCTCTAGCCACTCCTCAAAGAGGGGTCTTATCGCCGCTATCGTGGCGTGCCCTGCGCTGGGTTGCGATAGTCGCGCCTTCCATTCCACCATGAGACCGCGCCGGAGGTCCGTCCGCTCCGCAGCGATTTGCCGCGGGTGCAGAGTTTCCCCCCGACGTAGTGCCTCCGCGCGCCAGTCATACAGGCGCGCGAGGACTATCGCCTCCAGATCCCATGGTGGCAGTCCGGCAAGGAGGCTTGCTGCCTCGCCCGAGATCGTGCGGTACCCCCGGATTAGCCTTACGGCTACCACCTTTTGGGGCGCGTTCAGGTAGTGTGCGGCTCGAAGCCGCAGTGAACGCGCCCATACCGGGGCCCCGTATAGGGCCATGGACCGCACGACCCCCGCGTAAAGCCTCCGGCAGGAGGCGTTTGGCCCCCTCAGGTTGGGCAGGAGCCGCTTTAAGGCGGCCCTGGTCCGTTCCAGTTTGGGGGCCAAACGTCGGAAATGCTCGACGAAGTTCCACCGGCTGTCGAGGACGAGACCCAGGTATCTCATCGTCTTCTCGACGCCGATGTGAACCCCTCCTACCATTAGTTGGGATCCCGAAGGTGGCCCGTACCGGGGCCCATGAAAAGACATGGCCTCGGACTTGTGCAATGCCACCTCGAGACCCAACTGCCGGATCCTTTCCACGACTATCGCAACCCCGCGTGTCATCGCGTCCGCCGCCGCCTGATGCGACCTCCCCTGTGCCAGGACCAGCGTGTCGTCAGCGTAGCAAACTACGCTGACGCCATCAGGGAGGTCGGCCCGCAGCACCCAGTCGTAACCGATGTCCCACAGGAGCGGCCCCAGAACCGATCCCTGTGGGACACCGCACGACATCTCTCGCCGGTTCCAATTCCCGTCGCGACCGGGGTAGATGACGGCTCTGTCCGTCAAATACGCCCCGACTATTCGACGGAGGTAAGTCGGCACCCGGTGATACCGGAGTGCCTCCCCTATGCAGCTCCAGGGCAGGGTGTTGAACGCGTTGGCGATGTCGAGTGACACCGCCACGACCACCCCACCCCGGGACACCGCGTCCCCCGTCGTGAGGGCTCTCACGCGCATGATGGCGTCCACCGTCGAGCGCCCCTTGCGGAAGCCAAACTGGCACTCCGCAAGATCCGGCCCCGTCCTCACCAGGTGCCCGACGAGGCGGCCCGCAATCACTCTCTCAAAGAGCTTGCCGACCTCGTCGAGCAGCACTATGGGCCGGTATGCGGACGGAGAGTCCGCAGGGCGCCCTGGCTTCTGAATGAGGACCAGCTTCCCCGTCTTCCAACGGAGTGGAAACTGGCCTCTCTCCATGCATGCGCTTAAGAGCACCTCCAGTCGAGGCCCGAGAGCCCTCGAGGCCAGGACCCAGGCTTTACCCGGCAAGCCGTCGGGTCCCGGGGCGGTATTTTTGGCCTTCAGCCTGCCTACCGCCGCTCTCAGATCTACCCCGGTCACTTCAGGGGTGTCGTCGTCGTCGTCCGTGTGGTCCGCTTCGGGCACCGCAAGTGGCGGAGCCATAGGCGGGGGAGTATGCTCCCCCCGTGAAGGGAACAGAGCGCTCACCACTTCCTCCACCAGCTGGGGTCGGAGACTCTGCGTCAGCGGGGGGGCCCAGGTGCGGAGTTTATTCCGCACCATTCTGTAGGGGCGCCCCCATGGATCTCGGTTCAGAGTCTCCAACATCTCCTCGCGGGCCGTATCCTTGGCCCGCTTGACAGCCTCTTGGAGGGTGGTCTTCACCGCTCTGTACCCTTCGTACAACTCCACCTCCGTGGCTTCCGCATCCGGAGGGCGGATGCGGAGCCTGCGGTGCCTGGTGTACCGATGTCGCGCGTCGACGCACGCCTTGCGTAGCGCCCCAACCTCCTGCGACCACCAGTACACCTGACGTCGGGCGCGTCCTGGCCGGACTCGGGGCATTGCCACGTCACAGATCTCGGACATGGCCTCCCGGAACCACTCCGCCTCATCGTCAATGTCAGCAGGCCTGTCCGGTGAAAACACCCAGGCCTGCACGATCGAGGCTTCCAGGAGAAGCTCCCGGTCCAGCTGCTTCAGCGCCCACCGTGGACCACTCGGGGCCTGTTGGACCAGCGCGCTAGAGGTCTGGGTGGAGACATCAAACCGGATATACCGATGATCGGAGTATGTCTCCACCTCCTCCATGACGCGCCAGTCAATGACACGTTGTGACAGAGCGGGGCTGGCGAACGAGATGTCCACTACCGACTCGCCCCGCATCCGCACACACGTAGGAACAGAACCCCGATTTAGGACGACCAGGCCTGTTTCCAGAGCCCAGTCCTCCACCATCCTGCCCCGCACATCCGTGCAACGGGAACCCCAGGCCAAACTCTTGGCGTTGAAGTCCCCGAGCACTAGCACGGAGAAGGCGTGGTTTCTGGCGACGAGGACACTCAACTCTGTTAAAGAGTTCTGGAACTCGGCGAGAGTTCGGCTCGGAGAGAAGTATACTCCCACTACTACAATCTCTCCGAACCGTGCTGCTACGCACCCCTGTCCCCTCGTGACACCTTCGAGGGACGGGGTACCGGCGGCAGCCGACGAAATTATGGCCACTGAGCCGTTCAGGTCCTCCACCCAGTCATCCCTGGGCGGGACAAAGTACGGCTCAGCGACCACGGCGATGTTAATCGACCACTGCGCCATGCTCTGGAGCAACAGGTCCTGAGCGCAGGCGCAGTGGTTGATGTTCGCCTGGAGAAGGCGTAGTGGAGGAGTTATTACTCCTCCATTTCAGCCCCCTCCCGGGCCCCCTCGGCAGTGGTGGCGGCGGCGGCGGCGGCGGCGGCGGCGGCGGCGGTGGTGGCGGCGGCGGCGGCGGCGGTGGCGGTGGCGGCGACAGTGGCGGCGACGGTGGTGGTGGCGACGACGGCGGAGGGCCTGCCTTTCCTCCTGGCTTCGGCGGGTGGAGCGCAGGACTTGCTCCCCGCCCGGTGATCGGCCGGCTTGCCAGCAGCCGCACATGCGACGCAGTGCGGCGCGGCGTTGCACGAACCGGCCGTGTGTCCGGGCTTGCCGCAGCGGAAGCACAGAGTGCTGCGGTCCTCTAAGGTGCACTGGACGCTCACGTGGTGCCCCACGAGGCATCGATAGCACCTTAGAGGTCTGGGCTCCAGCAGCTTGACCTGGGCTGACACCCAGCCCACCAGGAGCCTTCCGCCCTCCACTATCTTCCTCGCCGCCGTCACGGGGCAGCTAACCGTTATGGTTCGCATACCCGTGAAGTCAGGACGTAGGGTGCCCGCCTTCACCTGGTCGGTCAGACACCCGCCCGTCCTGACGACGGCGGCTACCACCTCGGCCCCCGTCACCGAGTCATCCAGGCCCACAATGCGCATATCCGCGCACTTGACGGGCCTGGAGACTCGAGCCTCGTCCGCATTGAGGGACGCCCTTAGCTTTTCAGCCAGGGCGTCAGCGGTGGGGCCACTCGTCGCACCGGGGACCTCCAGCATGCGGGCACCAGTGGCGGTCACCCTATGCCGGAGGCCTCCGGTGATCCCCAGCTCCTGGAGATCCACCGTCGCTCTCGCTTTGGCGAGCACGTCGCCGTAGGTCACCCCCCTCTTGACCGCGTCCGGCTGTAGCGTAATGACTACAGCCGCGGTCTTAGGGGGGCGAAGCCTAGCCGCAACGGCTCGCTCCTTGCGGCGCCTCCTCTGCGCCTTTTTCCTGGCCGCCTTGGCCGCCTTCTTTTTCTCCCCGACCACCTGCCACTCGGCGTTGGTCGTGGGAGATTTGATTGGGGAGGCGTAGGCTCTGGGGCCTTCCCCTCCCCAGCCGTTCTGCCCTTTTTGTGGGCCGGAGCCGCGGGTTTGGCGGCAGGCGCCAATTTTGCCGGCGCCGAGGCTCCGCCAGCCGACGTCGGTTTCGCCGGCGCCGGGGCTCCTCTAGCCGACGCCGGTTTGGCCGGCGCCTGGGCCCGGCCAGACGGCCCGGGTTTAGGGGCGGCCGCGGCCGCGTACGAGGCCGCCTTAGGCCCTGGGGCCGTCCTACCCGCCAAGGGAGGGCGCAGAACAATACCCTCCAGGACGGCGAACCGCGCCTGGAAGGTCGCCAGCTCCTGCCGAACTAGGTTCAGGACCTGGTTCTCCACCGGCACGGGCTGGCTTGGTGGTGGGATGTTCTGCGCTGTGCCGGCCGCTCGCATCCCGGCCAGGTCCGCTCGGAGCTCCTCGTTCTCCTTTCGGAGGAGCTCCATGGCAGCCGTCAAGCGGGCCACCTCCGCCCGCATTTCGGACATGCCGTCCGGCGGAGGCCCGAAGTGGATGGCCTCCGCTGCCGCCAAGATGGAGGCCTTGGCCGAGACTATGGCCCTGTTTTTCGAAGTCTGTAACTTCTTTAAGGCCACGTCCCGGATCGCGGCCTCCACGACCTCCGCGAACCTCTTTTTGCGGTCCGCATCAGGGCCGCCAACCTCCGCCGCCTCGTCACTTGAGGTCTCTGATGCGGACGCGCGACCAGAACCCCCCTCCTTTGCGGGCTCCTCCGCTTTCTCCGCCGCCTCCCGAGCAGTGAGCCCCCTCCCTACGCCTCGCTCTCGGGCTCCTCCCCGCCTGCTGGTCGGGATTTTTCTGGCCGAAGCCAGCTCCCAGTCAGAGGACGACCCCTGGCCGTCCACTGACCTTGGCCGCTTGCTCTGTGCCTTTCTCTTGGCAGCGGCCGTCTTCTGGTCACGGCGAGGGCTCACTGAGCCTCCCGTGCTCGCTCCTCCAGATGCAGCGTCGGACTCCGACCCCGCATCACTCCTCACTACGTCTTTTGGGTTTTTGGTTTTTAAAAAATGTTCCATGTTAGTTCCCACGAGTAAAAACTTTGTGTACCTGCTCAAAAAATGCGTGGTTCGCACTAGTGACTAAATCAAGTTACCCATTAGCCAAGCTTACTACCTCCCTCACGGTGCGCCGCCGCTTGGAGGTTTGGGGAATTTTTTATAGAGGTTAATCTTCCTCGCGGTCCGGGCGGTTAAGCCAAGACCCTCGACCCCTGTCAAAAGTCAGAGACATGACCTTGACAATCTTCGGGGCTACGATATTAACGGTGGCAGAAGGGGGGGTACCCCCTCCTGCCTGCCCGGCGGCAGGGTAAGTGCACACCAGGCCCGCTCTTACTCCACACAGTAGCCGCTCTGCTCCTCATAGCGGCTTGTGTGGACCGTTCCTCTTGGCAGAACATTAGCATGCGGGCAGCGATATCTCATTGGGAAAAAATCCCACTGAGAAATAGCTGCCCGCACCCCAGGATGCACCGGCCCGAAAACTGGTCTTCCCCCCGGACGTATCCAGAAAGGAACTCCAGTCCCCAGGCACACGTGGAGGTTTTCTGCCCTGGCACCCCAGCTGTTGTACCTTGATGCGGAAACGAATAGTGTAGGTTCTGTTCGTTTTCGCATCAAGGTACAACACATGATTTTGTTTATCCAAAGTTTCTCAAAAATACAAGAAGCTAACTTTATTTTTTCCTACATTTTTGGATAAAGACGATAGGTATTTTTATTCAATGTAATAATTTAGTGTTCTCTGTCTGCTAAAATTGGCGTGTTGGTTACTTAAATTGCTCAACCAATGTTGATGTTTGGTTGAGGAAGTTTGGTACAGTCAGCAAGAAAAGTCCTTTAACACTGTCACAGCAATATATCATCAAAATTGGCACGAAATGATTCGATAAACTCTCAACATCAGAGCCATCTGGTCCAATATCCATTTTTGAAACGTTTCAGGAGAGCGAAAATAAACGTTGAAATAAATAATTGTCCTATAATTTTGAAGATTACACACACGAACACGGAAGACGTACAACACGGCTATAATTATAATAATAGCAGTGTTCTCCTTAATCTTCAATTGTTTATTTTCAATGTCTATTTTAACTCACCTGAAAAATTTTAAAAATGGATATCGGACCAGATGGCTCTGATGTCGAGAACTGCTTTTCAACATTTCATTATAATAGTTAAAAATCGATAATTATTCTTAAAATTTGAGTTCTGTTTTGATTATATTTTGCTCAATAATTAAGTTAAAAAAAACTGAAGTGTTATCTACTTGAAAAAGGACATTAAAGCGACCCTAAAAATTAAAAACTTTTAAAGTGTCAGATGTTCCATAAAATAAAATAACTTCCCAAACATTAATCACCAAAGGAAATAAATAACCCAAACACGGGTTCAGCGAATACCTTACAACGCGTGAAGTGTAATAATCAAATGAACCAGAGCAAACCAACGGTAAATCCACATTGAAATCAATCAATCAATTTATATTGTGGAAAGTATTGATTTCTAATCGGATTAGTGACGAATTTGAGTGAAAAAAATTATGTAGTAATGTATTTATGTAGTAAATTTATGTATGTAATACATTATTCTTAACATCACTACTGTTTCCTCTGAAGGATTAGATACTACTAAAATACATTTTTAACGCAACACTTAAAATTTTAAGCCCAAATGAAAAAAACAAAATCTTTTTGTATTTTTTCCCACACAAATTCATGTAACACTACTTGCTATGTAAATATCAGTAACAGGAAGTTATTAAAACTTCATCAAATTATAAACTAAGTGGAAAAAAAACGTTTTATTAAAGTTAACTCAAAAACTACCCAAGCAAATTTAATATATATGGGAGTGGTCCCATAATATGATGCAAAATTCTTCTTTTTAATGATAAGGGATGCCTCATCCATTAAAAAGAAGAATTTTGCAAATACGAGTATATAGGAAGAAAGAAAGAAAGAAAGAAAAAATGCATTTATTTGCGGCAAACATGACGCATGAAAAAAGGAACATACATAAAAAACAAAAAAAAAACATCCAAATTGAGAACAGAATTTACAAAATATAAAGTCAGCTATAAAGACACCAACAGAACAATGAAATAGGTCTTCGCATAATCATGATGGAGCAATAATGATACAAATAACACTGCCGACCAAAAGTTCTCAGTACTACGTAACATCTTAAAGCGGAATCACCACTAAAAGTAAGACAAATTGCGTGTTCAGATCGCATGAGCACACGTATACACACCCTATCTCACGTACACACACACGTTATCCCACACCCACACAGCGGGCAGTCCGTCGAAATTGCTCGTCATTAAAATCGGCTTTTCACAGGACAGCCGTGCTACACTTTTCCTTAAATTTAAGCCTACTTTTGTGTTCCGGTCTGTTATATCCTTTGGTAGCCCAAAATATGGAAAATCTTGTATTTTAGCATAAAAACCATAGAATGAAAATTATTTTCTTTAAGGCACCTCAAACGACGAAGCGACTAGCTATTAGCTATTGTAGATCCTATATAAATAAAAGGGATACATAATTATATTAATAGTAAGTTGATCGCTTACTGTTCACACCACTAGCGAGTACTTGTTTGTCCCAGCGACAAGAGCTATAAGAGAGATTATTCGCTCGACGTAGTGACGCTCGCTGGCGCGATACGAATGTAACAAGAATAAGTCTCGCTACAATCGCTCGTGAGAGTCGCGCGCTTACCGATCGTTGCTCGCCAACTAGTTTCTAGTTGCTAGGTCTACTCACTTCTCGCCGGTGGCGGAGGGACAAATGCTATAATCATGAATGCGTTTCTGTTGAATGATTCCATAAGAGTTGCATGGTGAGTTTGGAAATAAGTCGTGGGAGTGGTAATATAGAAATATGAATTATCTCTCTCACTAGATCTCTCTTACTAGCGACTCGCCCCTGCTTCGCACGATATTTACGATTTATTTTATTTTATTAATTTGGGAAAATAAATGGTTACACATTACAAAATTGCATAAAATATGAGCTACAGAGCGTATAACCCACGACATTTTCCACATATTATAAAGAAAAGTTATAAAACTAATGCGAAATGCGCTCACAATTTGATATGTAGGTGCAATAAAATTACATAATGTGTTAATGATAAAGCTAAACACTAAACAGGCATGCTGGACTTGATAAAACATCTAGATTTCTTCATAATCTTATGTCAGTTTAATAATAATGTATTTAATTGATACCTTTCGGAATAAATTCTCTTGAAAAAATTGCATCATAATTTAGAACAACGCGGTCACAGGAAAAGTGACTTTAATTTATAATATGTATAGATTCGTGTTTAGGAGATCCATAGAAGTCTATCCAGTTAGTAATCCATTAACGTAATTACGAAATATACATAGTTGCTGGTTGTGAAACGCCATTAAATTCAATGTAGCGTTTATGGATTTGCTAATTTCAACTGCGGGGTAATTGCGTAACATACTGTCACTAGCAATGGGTTTCATTTTGACAGTACAACAACATTCATTGCGTTACTCACGTTGTTGAGCAGACAAATTTTTCGAACATATGAAGCAATGGATTAGCAATATCCTTCAAAATGATTCAAATTGAGATTGATAGCGAGTTACGCAATTAGGGTGCAGGTTAGAATAAAGTTGAATACATTACAGATGAGTGCAGTCAAAGGGTAGTACTAGGGTAAGATAACATAGTATATATAACAGGGTGGTGTCCGCAATTCCACGTGCAAGCGCGTATGTTGTATACTGTAATACTAGGGTTAATAATAATATGAAAAATAGTACCCCAATCCTGAGACTAGTGGTCGCAAGCGCTACAACTGAGCATGATGTCGTGGGTTCGATTCCCGGGTCAGGCAAAGTGTTATTGTGTTTTATACATTTGTGCCCGGTTGATGCAATAGCCATGACACGACGTGAATATGACATGACATGGATCTCAAACATAACTAGCGAAATATGGGTGTACTACACGTATAAGTACACCCCGCCTGACCCTTCGGGGACAGTTGGGCGTGATGTTATGTAATACCAAAATATTGTCATAAAATGCAATTATGTTAAAAGCAACCGTCCTTTTTCTCTACGAAATAAAATACCTCCATAACGAAACTTGGCAGACGTATTTCCTGCTAATCGAAAATGTATATTTTATGAATAGACAATTTCGCGGAAACCAGATGGTTGCTTTCATTCCTTCCCAGAAAACCTGCAAGATGTAAATAAATAAGCTGGCAGGAAATTTCCAATCTATCAGTAAATCACTATCTCTGCACTGTATTGAAATTTACATTCTCATTTGATTTAATGTAATAGTTTTAAAAGGAAGACAGAAAAGCTGAAAGGAAATCGTTTGGTATGTGATGAGGAGGGAAGAAACGCAGTGACTAAAAGAGTGATGAATATAAATGTTGATAGATGGAGAGGGAGAGGAAGGCAATAGAAAAGATGGATAGATTGTGTGAGGATATGAAAGATAAGGGAAAGAATGATAGCGTGATGGTTGACAGGGGAGAATGGTAGAAGAAAACGTGTTCCGCCGACCACAAGTGACATCGGCCAAGGGCAGGAAGGTGATGAGATTTAAAAGGCAGCCTTAATACGAAACAAGAGAAGTGACTGTAATGATTTTGTTAAATAATACTTTAAAAAATTTTTTTAAGTGACATCTACCAACCTGCACTGTGCCCCCGTGGTGAATTACGGCCCACTCCCTCTCACAGAGAAGAGACTTGTGTCCCAGCAGTGGGAACGTTATAGACTGATTATGCAAAGTTTTATAAGTTGCATGTTTGCGCTTTATCACTGAGACTTTGTAGTTTATTTTTGACGAAAACAAACAAACATCTAACAATTTTCGTTTGTTCTATAACATAATGTAGGGAGATAAGTACGGATTAATAGCGATCATAAAGTTAGGACACGACCTCTTGTACAACGGTTGATAGACACGTTATAGAGCAGTCTGTCTCTATGTAGAGGTTTTATTGCAACGATGATGTAGAGTTGCCAGTTAGAGACGCCATTTTGTTTCACAATATCATTTGGGATTTAGGACAAATATATTTTTGAGTTGTGAATGCAAATTATTAAAGTTTGTTTATTATTGTGAGATAAGTTTTCGATTTATTGTTATCATCATCACTTCAGCCGAAAAACGTCCACTGCTGGAGATAGGCCTCCCCTAAGCACCGCCACTTCCTGATTCCTGCCTTCCTGCGACTTTTCGATGAGTATTACTGTATTGTTGGCAATCTACTTATATTTCGGTAATGATAATAATTTTGTTTTCTTGTTCTACTGTGAACGAAATGGATTATTGTGATGTTAAATAAGCTAACCGGTGACCGGAAACCTACTACCGCGATTGTCATTCGCATAGTGAGATGAAATGCTATTAAAATTTGCGTCACATATTTATTCAAGATGCGGTAAACCTGTGTTTTGAATACTAAACCAAGTCTTGCTTCACCAAATAAATATAAAAAACAGAAACGGGACTATCAAACATTTCCGAATTCGCAGGCCGGCCATAATCTGAATTTTAAAGTGAGAATTAAGAAAATAGCTACAATTTTCCAAGAAGTCGTATTTCCAGTCTCCCCATTCGCAGCCGCGGCTTCATTACCAGAACGATTTCAGACTTCAACTTCAAACGAACATTTTCTCTTAATCCGGTGAACATCAGTCAGGGCCGAACTATTTTAACACAAGGACTTTAATCTCAATTAGGCCGAATTTATTCAATTTAGCACAGAGCTGATATCGGGTCAAAAGTTTCAATGGAATTTGGCTGAGCTTAAAGTATCTTCAAAGTGTATTTTGTCACGCTCTAATCGAGTAATCAATCTGAATGTAACAAGAAAAAGTGCGAGTTACTTAAACAAACTCAACTTCTAATGACGTGGTTCGAACTTGAACTTGGCTTGAAATGCATAATTATGAAATATTTACGTACATTATACCAAAGATGGTCTTTGTTGAGTTATGTAATGTGAGTTTAGAAGCTTTCTGACTGGTTTTAACAGAAATGAATTCAGAAATCAACTGCGGCGTTGGTCTGGTGGCAGCAAGCGTTACTGCTGAGCATGAGGTCCTGGGGGACCTCCTTATTTCTGAAATCGTTCAATTAGCAGGTCGGGAAAAGTGTTACTGGGTGTTTCTATCTGGAATTTCTCAGTAGCAACTCGGAGTCTGAATTTGTGCCCGGTTAATGCCTAAAAGCTCGCCCCCTATTACACGGGACTTAAACATAACTGGCGAAATTGGTTGTACTATAGGTCCACCTCTGCCTAAACCTTCGGGGAAACAAGGCATTTTATGTTATGATGATGTGAAGTTGACATGAGCAGTAAAGTTGACAATTGTAATTTTAATTACTGTAAAGCATAAATAATTATATCATCCTTCATATTGCAGCATTCCATTAAGATCTTATGCTAGATTATTTCATACTTTGTTTAGCAACTTATTGAAAGCTAACGTTAAGGTATTTGGTAAATTAAATTATGTTCAACAACTTATGTTGACGAGTTCAGAGTGTTGAAACCACGTTTATTTCGTAGCAAAATACATAATTAATGTTCGTTTTCGAGATGTAGGTAAACGTTATTACGAATCCGTTTTGTAGTGATTACATTTTGAACTGTGAATGTTAAGAAACTTTAAATGCTATTTTACCAATTTGTTTAAAAAATAATGGCAGATTTGGTGTCGCTTCGTTTCAGAAGGGTTCATGAATGAACAAATGTACATTATATGAATCAGTTACATGGCTTTATTTTTTTAAGCATCAGTTTTTCTTTATTAAGCTGCACAGAAAAAAAAAGAATAAACAAATATTTTATTAAATCTGACTATCAAAACGCAGAACCTGGGACGGTAGCTATGGAGCTACTATACACATACCCACCAGAATATGGTGTTTCTATTTCTATAATTATGCAGGATTTTGGTGGTAATGGTTTCGTTTAAATTATTACTATCTCTTTATTTTTTAGAAGAGTATTACAGCACAAGACGTTAATCATTGCTGTGATAACTATGTAAGTTTTGTTCCATCAAATCTAAGACATTTTGAAGAAACAGACCAACAACGACATCAGTCCCATGAACGACGATAGTATTATTCTAAGCTGCCATTCTGCTTTCAGTTATAAACAGAATACACAAACTGGGTTGTGGGTTGTGGAGGAAGAGAAGCAGTTGATCCATGTGAAATACTAGTCAGGTGCATACGGTTAGTCTGGAAGCTGACCCTGAGATAATTGGAAAAAGACGAGGCAGATGATGGATACAATACGCATACGAATAAGTTTTTATCAAAATGTTATAATAAGAGCTTCTTGCACGTTGCAGACGTGTCAAGAATTTTTTAACTTAATTTAAAACAAAATATACACTGTCGAATTGAATATAATTCCGATTGAAATGAAAAACTCATGACTACTAAACGTTACGGGTTTGTTGCTTTTCCAATAAATAATACCTCATTTAAATTCCCACGTTCAATCAGGAAACGATGCCCAATTAAATTCGGATATCGTGGCATGATAGACTACATTTTGGATTACAAAAATATATTTCACGAATATGTAAAATATTGGATGGACTACAACCGGAGTATATTTTTTCCACATATACAAGATTTTGTATACGTACTTACATACTGGTATGTCGTATTTCGGATGAGCGTGCTTTGTTGCAAATGAGAATATGTTGCGTATTAAAAAAAACCGGCCAAATGCAAGTGGGACGAAGAGTTCCGTACCACAAGAAGAGGGAAAGACCCCTTTTAATTAATAGATTTAAGTAATACGGTTCCGTTTGCCCGTTTTGGGTACGGAACCCTAACGAATTGATTTACATTTTTCTATTGTTTGTGTCTTAAATGTGTTCATGTTTTGTTGAGGGTCACCAGGCACTACTTACAAAATAAAATCATTTATCACTGATTCAGTCACCATTCATAAAGTAATTTCTCATAAACCAAGTACATTTGCAGATATGTAAGTACGCTACCGTAGACAGATTTTCAAGTATGAATTGCATGCTGCATTTTGCATGTTACCAGCAAAGACAACAAGTTCGTACAGGGTGGCAGATGGTACGTGAATGGTGAACATTACAGGATGGTTGAGGTTGTGTTAATCCTATCCTATTTTATTAATTATAAATATTTAATATTATAAATGCCAAAGTTTGTGAGGATGGATGGATGGATGTTTGTTGCTCTTTGACGCAAAAACTATTTAACGGATTTGGATGAAATTTCGCACACAGATAGTTTATAACCAGGATTAACACTAGCATACTAGCATTTTTATACTGATATTCTGACAGGATCGACACTTATGCGGGTGAAACCGCGGTGCTCTGCTAGTGGGAACTAAAATAGTTTTGTAATCTGCATTCAATTAGAGACAATGAATGAATTCAAGAGACAATAGTTTTTCACTATGCTGTGTACGGTAAACCCTAGATAAGTAATATAAATGTTTTGGCAATGAAGACAGGGGGCAGGCAGGGCTTCTATAATAATTGTCGAGATACATCATTATAATGTTGGTGTTACAGGTATTTACATTTTTTTGAAAGTCACTTACACACAGTTCATCGTTTATTGCACACTGGCGCGCTCGGCGGATCAGTCTTAGAACGATCGATGGCGAGCTTCCTAATTTGACTAATAGATGGCGTTGCTTGTCGCAACATTAACCAATTTTCTTATTCTTATCCTATTATTTCACATCTGATTTTTCATAACTGTGCAGCTTGTCTATTCTGTAAAAAAATCACTTTGAAAATTTAAGTGAAGTGAGCTAGAAGTAAGCTGTCATTCCACCTGATACTAGGGATTGACAATTCACTTAAAGTTAACTTTACCTAAGTTTTTACGGTGAGATTTTAGCAGAATAGACCGGCAGATTTTTACTCGTGTTGGTTTTAGGATGCTGCTAGACGTGAAATAACTGTAGATGCACGTAAGTAGTTTATTTATTTAAGGATTACCAACAAGATACATTTCGATTACCTTTTACCATTATAGAACTTGAATAATACACATTATCCTGTAATGCACACTCAATTACGGGTAACCAGAGCTTACACATTATCGAGTACACATGCTCTGAATACATAATTAAATTATAAATACATTTAAAAACAATATACTTGCTAATAAGAGATTTATAGAAGATTAAAAATTTAATTTATAAAATACAATAAAACAAAGTATTTAAAAAAAAATAGGAATTAAAAAGAATACTTTGTTTAAAATTAAATTATTAATTAAATTAAATTAAAAATGATAAATTATTTAATTATTAGAATGACAGATGAAATTTTAATGTCCTGCAACCGAAATTGCTTATATTTAGTTTATTTTTAAAAGTTTTAAGCGTTTATACTGACATTTAAGCATGAAAGATAAAAATTTTCGAATAAACTTAACAAAATGATCAAGAAACTCATGTTCCAAGATCAACCATAAAAACCGAACCCTTACTGCCGTACCATCTAATACAGTACCATCAGTAACTCCTCATGTACTGACCACTGGCTCCGTCCTTGTCCATCTAAATTTCATGAGTTCGCGCGTTCATAATGGCATCGGTGCGCTCCCAGTCAAAACTCATACAATATTCATGATACAAGGTGCGGCCAGTCCTTGCTGTTTTATAGCTGATGAATTATATGAAGCACCGGAAAGTTATGGAATTGAACGCTTGATGGCGGTTAATAAGTGATCAGGTAAGGCTTGATCTGGTTTGGGCACGTCACAATTGCGGCGATACGTCCCCTCTTTGAGGAGTGGCTAGAGAGGCGCCACGGCGCCCTCACCTTCCGCCTGACGCAGGTCCTCACCGGACACGGTTGTTTTGGGAGGTTCCTGTTCAGGATAAAGCGGGCGGAAACGCCAAGGTGTCACCACTGTGTAGATCGCCTGAAGGACATGGTGGAGCTTACGGTGGAGGTCTGCCCGGCTTGGGCAGAGCACCGCCGCGTCCTCATGGTGCTGATCGGCTTGCGGCGATCTCTCGCGTCCGGCCCTGGTCCAGGCCATGGTACGGAGCGAGAGTGCATGGGAGGCCATCACCTCCTTCTGCAAATCAGTAATGCTCGCGAAGGAGGAGGCGGAGCGCGTGAAGGTGAGGCAATCTCTGTGCCCTCATGCCCTTAGTCGCCGCAGGAGAGGCCCTGGACGGGAGTCAACAGCCGACTCCCGGCCACCGTAGGCGCGGGCTTGCGGGCGGCGAACAATGACCAGCTCGCCGCCCGGTAAGGACCAGGCCCGGGCCGCGGGTTGTTCGAAAGAGATACTGTGGCCCCTGGCACAAGCAACTGAAGGAACACGGGTGAGTTTTAGTCAGTAAAACTCTGACACGCCCTTCCGCTCAGCTCAGAGCGCGGGAGAGGTCATTTGATGGTTTCCCATCCAAAAAAACAAAAAGGCTTGATCTGGTTATGATGTTAGGGAAAAGTGTTGTGTTGTATGAAGTTGAGAAAAATGTGATAGGATCACTTTTATTTGGTGAGTAGGCGACTAGCCCTCGTTGTTCTTCTTCGTGTCGCTGGCATAACTGTATGTCAGATCTTGTTGGTGAATACTTGCCCGCTTCCATAGCGTCGTCTGTGGCAGCGCAGAGGTCGCGTTTTGGGACACATAAGGCAGCATAGCCGTCGCTACTGTTTTATCATTCGTTTTTGTTTTAGTTTTTTTTGTTTTTGTCCGCCCCGTTGGTCTCGTGGTTGCAAGCGGAACTGCTGAGTGTGGGGTTCTGTTCCCAGGTCGTGTATAAGCAGTGGCAGTGTTATTGGGTTAGTCCGGAGTATGGAAGTTGGCGGTTTAATACCCTTGTGTCTCGGAAAGCCGTTGGTCCTACTCCTCATCTTTTCCTGGTCGTGTAGGATTGCCTTTTCATCGGACTATGAGAGTAAAGGAACAGAGAACGCACCTATGTTTGCGCACACACTCGTGCACTATAATATCTCCTGCGTACTTGGCTAATCTCATTTGAGATTGGCTACCGTGACCAAAAATCGGTCACAACGTCATAAATTACACATCATCTAAATTGACACAAAAATAACGAAGAGTTAATATTCTTTCGATTTTTCATCTGATCCAATTTTATTTAAACATTTAGTAATAATTTATGGTTAAAAAACAGAAGTGTTGATTGAATTTTGTCGCTGGCTGTAGGTACTATGTACCTAAGTGGGTCCTAGTACGGACTGGGGAACCAAGCATACTTCCCAATTGGGTCAATCAAATAATCAGAATATTGTGAACTGGGTTAATAGAGTTTTGTTTTAATTTAGTTGTTAGAACGACTAATCTTTTACTGATCTAGGTCTAGATTGGTTTGTCGAATAAATTAACGAGATTGATTTACAGTAATTGGAACACGAACTTATGATTGATAGTGTCCACATAGGAACGAAATAGTTTTCTGTAAAAGAAATAAAGAAAATAAAATTCGACCTAGATTGAGGCACACTATATGGGGGCATGCAATAAACTTAGGTAGTTGGATTAAACGATTAAGATATTTTTTAGTTTTATTCTGGTATGAAAGGATTACAGTATGATTACTGTAATAATAGATTCGTGTAATGTAGTGGTGGCCAAGTGGTAACAAGAGCGGCCTTGTTGTAAGTGTAGGTTCGAACCCAGACAGGAGTTTTACTCTGTGTAAATTATTTCAACACCACTCCGCTCAAACGGTGAAGGAACACATTGTGAGGAAACCGGCATGTCTTAGAACCAAAAAATCGAAGACATGTGACATTTAGCAACCTTATGAGGAGGAGAAGGGGCTTGTGTCCCAGCAGTGGGAACATTATAGGCTGGTTATGCTTATGCTATGTTTTTATAAGCACGATGTGTTACAGCACGCTTGAGACAAAACCATCCATCTAACCTATACAAGCTGTAACAAAATAAACGCAAGTCTTGAAAGTAGTTTGTTCATAATTGACTGCCGATTGAGCCAAAGAAAATGAAATCTTATTTCGAGGCAATAAGACTCAAATTTAAATGCATAAAGTAATGCTAGGGTCAACACGATTTTCATAACAATAGTTAGCTTTAAAAAAAATAGATTTGGTCATTTTATTTTTAATGTCTTTCAACGCAATATTCTAATTCGGGTGTATGAGGTCTTGCGTTAATTATGTTACATATTGTGTAAACAACTTTTTGTGGCTAAGTAATCACAGCCGCACGGGTCGATCGATCAGGTTAAGCTACGCTTGCCGCGGTTGGTCCGTGGATGGGTGACCATCTTCACATACCAAGACCGCTCCGTGCCTCCTCGAAAAGCACGTTAAGCCGGTGGTCCCGGCTGTCATTCGTGAATCTTTGACAGTCGTTACGGGTAGTCAGAAGCCCGAAAGTCCAACAACCAGTCTTACCAAGGGGTATCGTCGATAGGGCTAGGGCCGATGCCGCCGGGGCTTCGGGTTGTTCGAAAGAGATACCGTGGCCCCTGGCACAGGCAACTGAAGGAACACGGGTGGGTTTTAGTCAGTAAAAGTCTGACACTCCCTTCTGCTCCGCCCAGAGCGGGAGGAGTCATTTGATGATTTCCCACCCAGAAAAAAAAAAAAAGGGGTATCGTTCTATCGTAACTGGGTTGCGGAGGTCAGGTAGGCAGTCGCTCCATGTAAAATACTGGTATTCAGTTGCATCCGGTTGGATTGGAAGCCGACCCCAACATAGTTAGGAAAAGGCAGATGTTTACATATTTTTGTACAATATATTATGCTACTTTAGAAACTTTTAGAAATGCACAGAACTTAGCAAAACCAATCAACTCATACACATGTCAACACTTTTAACAGTCGACCTGTTTTATTTTGGACCTTAAACTATTTTCATGGGACAGTAAAAGTCATATTGACCGACAGTTACTGTTGAATGTTTTACGGTGGTCATAAAATCACCATCGTACTGCCTGCTCCCTCAATGGTAAGATAAGGTGTTTACTATGACCCTGTCGATGGCTGTTAAAGTGATCTTTGACTCAACACTTTATTAAAATTGCGCGTTAATTATATAGATTTCTGCTTTTTTGTAAGTCGGTTGAAAAAAATCGATTAGGATTTGAACAGAAAATCCGTTCAGAACAAAGGATTCAAAGGAAACAAAGGGCAATCAAAGGCAAAAAATATTTACAACCTTTGTTTAGTAAATATTTTTTTTCTCCAAACTTTTTCAGCAAAAGAGAAATAAATTTATAAGCTATAACTGTTAAAGTTGTCATAATGACAGTTAGCGTCCGGACCAGTACCCTCAGTGCGTTCTACACTATTAACCACAATCTGAATGATTCAAACTCAAACTCAAACTATTTATTTCAAATAAACCAATTACAGGCACTTTTGAATTGTCAAGGTCGTTCAGTCAAAAAGATGAAGCTAGTTGATTCTGAAGTATATTGCTTATCCATTGCTTCATATGTTCGAAAAATGTGTCTGCTCGACAACGTAAATAACGCAATATGCTTATATATGCTTATAATAACGAATGTGCTTGAGCTGTCAAAATGTAAGCCATTGCTACTGATATTGAGTTACGCAATTACCCCACTGTAATGTTGTACTAAAGCTTTGGTTTCCTAGGAAAACGGTTCCGTCATAATATTATAACAGCCGTCATCAAATCTGTCATTTTCACCAGTACCTATTTGTGGCGGCAACTATATCGCCACATGCGAACTAGCCGCCACACTGATCCTGCATCGCGCAAGCAGAGTTTACCACGAAACTAGAATAAATATATACAATCTACCGACTTCAACCGTCGGACAGTGGTCCACCAGACACAACACCCGTCTGGGCGGATGAGCCTCCCTTTTCTAAGGAGGATGAGTGAACTTTATACCCTGTTCCCCTCTATACTGGTGACACCGAGTATGAACGTGAGCGCAGCCTTCGTGCAACTACTTCTGCGGGACCAAACCAAAGCTTGAGCCACAGAATTATACCTGTAATACCTGTGAGGTTCATAAACCTTTCTTTTTGCCTCAACTTTAGATCAATATCCTACCCAAAAGACAATTAATTTAAAATGACAATAACGTTGGAAGCCGCAACAAAATGACAATAGATTTACTTTGAACAATGTAGGTGACAGCGCAGGAGTGTGACTTACTTTTAGGAAACTAGCTGTTGCCTGCAGCATCGCCGCGTAAAGGTTTAGAAATGCCCTAAGCCAGATCTTGGTGTATCTGTGTGCCAAATTTCATCTACGTCCAATCACCCCTTTTTGCGTGACTGAGTAATAAATATCTAAACAGACAAACTTTCACATTTATAATATTAGAAGACAAAAGAAAGATCAATGGGATTTACTATATTTGATTATACGTAGTTGCTCATAACTAATTTATAAAATATGTAAAAAATCAATCCAAGTTTATTTCTCTGTTAATCTAAAGTTTATTCATTTGGACTGGACATCCTTAAACAAATTTGTTGACATTTTTGTGACTTCCTCGTCAAAAGACTGGACTTAAAATCTGCTACGTAAGTACAAAAGGTTTTCATACAAGTCAAAGGGAATTTTATACAATGAAAAATGCTATTGCTGCCAGACTTTTGAGAATTGCTATTGAGTGACAGTGATGTGGAGAAATATTATTATTAATAAAAAAAAATATGAATATAAATATTTTATAATTCTTTCTTTTAGTTGGAAGGAAAGTAATGAAATGAAAGGATGGTCTCTTGACGGTCTGTGGATATTTTATACAAGTTAATATTCGTGTCACTATTTTTTTTTTCATCTAAGCTCGTACTAACTTTTAATATCTAAACCGTAGTAGGTATTATAAAGAAAACATATTTATGTTTTTGTATGTATGTTTGATACGCTTTCATGCTAAAACGGCTAAATGGATCTGGATAAAATTTGGCTTATAAGTATAGGCCATGATCTGGAACAGGGCATAGAACACTTTTTATCCCGTTATTTTAACGGGATTGAGACTTATGCGGGTAAAACCGCGGGGCGCAGCCAGTTGTTCATATACTTAAAAAAAAATAGTGTCACATAATATTGTTTTAATTATCATGGAGCCAATCTCCTGAGATATCACTTTCTATAATAGCTTACGTTTTAGGTAATAAACGGTGAGAAGACCATGGAGGTTTTACCAGTGGCTTCAGAAGCCTTTGTGTAAACGTAATGAGAACCTGGAACCTTATCTTTCTTATGTGGGTAAATTATTTTTCTATTGTGGTTCTAAGACTCTTCGTGATATTATGAAATCAAATGCTTGTCTCTAAGTTTAGTCTAAAACCCAGATATTTTGTTTTTTTTATTAAATTTTATTTAGATATTTAAAAAGAGACAAGTAATATTGAGAAACATTATCTTTGGAATAGCTACGTTATTAAATTATTCGGTACACAGTAACACGAGAAAATTGTTTGTAAATATATTTTTATACAAATAAAATCTTTACTGTGAACCTAAAACACATAAACTCATTTGAAAAACATCGGGCTAAAAGAAAACTTGATGATCCCAACTTTTCTCAGTCAAACGTTGCGCAACGGACTGTGAGACGGTTCCTATAAATTTTGCTCCTAGTATTTTGAGTCCTTTCTTGTGAAGAAAATGAAATCAGAAGTATAACTTCGGAAAATGCGGTCAACGACATGTTGTATGTGAATGTCTATTACATTCAGAAAAAAAAACTAGTAAATAATATATGCCAAACTATATTTTGTATAGTAATTAAAAAATTACTAAATAAAACATAGTTTAACATGTTTTCCAGAGCAAAGAACCAACCTAACAAAGCGAGTTCACCGCTATTTTGTAATGCTACGACTTTGTAGCAAGCGTAGCACACGACAGCTACCTCGTAGCAACGCGTAGCACACGACAGCTACCTCGTAGCAACGCGTAGCACACGACAGCTACCTCGTAGCAACGCGTAGCACACGACAGCTACCTCGTAGCAACGCGTAGCACACGACAGCTACCTCGTAGCAACGCGTAGCACACGACAGCTACCTAGTAGCAACGCGTAGCACACGACAGCTATCTCGTAGCAACGCGTAGCACACGACAGCTACGTCGTAGCAACGCGTAGCATCAATAGCCTTAAAATGAACACTCAAAATGTAACCAAATTCATAGCCAATGTGAATATATTCCACATGGGTTTCGAAATCGAAGCCAAAGACCGCTTTCCAACCGTTTCGTATAAATATACGACTTTCAACCGATGACATAAGGTTTTTTGTAGCTTCTGTCAACACTTTTCTATTCGTTATCACTGATAGAATATCCCTTAGTCTGGGCCCCCAATTTTTTTTTTTTTGAGGATGGGAAATCATCAAAGACACCTCCCGCTCTAGGTGGAGCAGAAGGGAGTGTCAGACTCTTACTGACTAAACCCCACCCGTGTTCCTTCCTTAGCCCTTTATGTACCAGGGCAGCGGTAACCCTTTCGGACGATCCCGCTACCCCGGCAGGCTTCGGTCCTGTCGGGCCCCGTCAACTATGCTGGGCCCCCTGTAAGGGGAACTAAGTACGTAATAATATTATAGTATGAATTCTACTTCTTCTCGACAGCAGTGATGACCTAGTGGTAACGGCTGCGACTTATGAATGTAGATCATAGGTTCGAAGTCTTTACTTTGTGTAAATTACTTCATCACCACTGTTCTCAAAACAGGTGAAGGATAATATCGTGAGAAAACCTGTGAGAACCGTGAGAAAACCACCTGTCCTAGAACCGAAAATTCGAGAAGACATGTGATATCCACCAACCCGCACTGGGCCAGCATGGTAGGTTACAACCCACTCCCTCTAACCGAGACAAGGCTTGTGTCCTAGCAGTGGCAACATGATTATGAAAATTATGATGATGATGATGAGTTTTTTTTACAAAGTTTTCCTTCTGCACCCAACCTACATCACACCCTAGCCGTGACAAACGCAGGTTCTCTAGACGTTGATATTGCCCATTACGAGCGTCGTCGAAACCTTTTTGCTCATTTCTGTTATTCACCTAGACTCCAGTGAGTCAGCTGCTCAGATGCGAATCTTTCTAATGCTAAATCACGCTTCTAAGTCGTGGGGACGAAATAAAGATGGCAGATTATGATGAACGTGAAGTTTATTAATGGTGTGAATTTTTTGGCGTTTTTGTAACCACAGTTCAGTGACAGTAGTTAACACTTTCAAGGGCACTATAAGGCTGTTCAATGTATAAATAATAATAATAAATATTTGATCGATCCCAACGCTATTCCAGGCACATAATCAATATTTCGTTTAAAAACTACCTGCTAGCTCGATAGATGGCGTTGGGATCGAATTAGATCGCGATATGGTTTGGTTACCTGACAGGGTATATAGGGCTCGGGATTAACTAAATAAAATTGTCTTGCTCAGAGGTATTGCGTTTTACTGGAAGTATCACCAGCTCCAAGGCACCTTGTACCGTTAATGTTCATGGTCCTTCGAGCCGGATGGTGATTTCGGAAGAACACATGTAACAAGCATTAGTTACGCTACTTGATACGAGGTGGCGCTAGTAGTCGGTAAACCAACTTACGTGTTGTGGATATATTGGACTGGAAACCAGACTGGATCACGTGAGTAGTGAAGTGCATAAGTGGACAAAAACTGTGAGTACATTTAAGTGTTAATTAAAATAGTGCAAAATCAGGGACTTAGAATAGTTTCGATAAAAACGACCAGACGTCGAATCTATGCCCGATTTTGAAGCGACTTTACAAGTGTCCAAACACTTAGAAAAATCTCTCTTGGCGGCACTTAGAAAATTTACTCTTGTTGGGACTTAGAAAAATTACTCTTCATTGGACTTAGAAAATTCACACATTTGTTGACACTTAGAAAAAAAAACTGTTGAAATACAACATGGAAAAGGAATTGAGAAAGTTGAAGGATGTCAAAGAACAGATTGAGAAGGGCTTGATAAACTTCAAAAAGTCTCCGAAAGAACGGATTAATCACAATTATGTGGATACACGTCTGGAGATTTTAGAGACCCAATTCAGAAATTTTACTGCAAAATACGAAGGAATAGTAGGCGAATGTGAGGGTGAAGAATTGTATGAATATTTTCAGGAAGATATTTATGAAAAGGTTTATGAAACATATTTAGTGTATAAGGTTGAATTAAAAAATGCTCTGTCTCAATTAAAAGTCAATAGTTCCAATAAAGAAGTTTGTGATAATTCATCTGACAGTGTGGGAAGATTGCCAAAAATAGTTCTACCTACTTTTAGTGGGAAATATACAGAGTGGTCGTCGTTTCGAGATTTGTTCATATCATTAGTCCACAATAATAAAAAACTTGATGACGTACAACGTCTCCACTATTTAAAAACTCAGCTGTCAGGTGAAGCAGAGCAACTTATAAGACATGTTCCTATAACTGATGTTAACTATAAAAAATGTTGGGAAATGTTAGAACATAGGTTCAATAATAAGAAATTTATGTCAACATGTATATTAAACCGACTATTTGGCCAACGTAATATTGGAATCGAATCATCGAAGGCACTTAAAAATTTGCTTGATATTACTAGTGATTGTTTGCACGAACTTGCCAATATTGGGATTGATGTTAGTTCGTGGGACGTTATTGTCGTTTATGTTGTAAGCTTGAAGTTGGACGTAGAATCTAGGAAGCAGTGGGAACTGCATGTTAGTAAATCATCCGACGATCTACCCTCCTTTAAACAGTTTTGCGAGTTTATAGAGACGCGTTTTAGAGCCCTAGAATGCGTTGAACCTAAACATAAACCAAAAGTCGATAATAATTCTACATCTCACGCTAAAGTAATGCATGGTGCTACTAATGTTTCATGTCCACATTGTTCTGAGAGTCACAAGCTCAGCAATTGTAAGAAGTTTTGTCAACTAGATATTGACGAACGTCGTGCCATTTCACTTTCTTTGCGTGTCTGTTTTAACTGTTTAGGCAGTAACCACACTTCGAAATTTTGCCGTGTTCTTTCAAAATGCCGTATATGTCAGCGGAAGCATCATACGTTGTTGCATCCTAAGAACCTTAGTGGAGCCAGTGGGGCTACTATGCCAGCGGTGCCTGCAACCCCACATGAACGTACTTCAGAGCCAGTACATGAGATCAGTGCAAATATAGCAACTCATTTTGTGAATGGACAAGCACAGGGTCAAGTTTTGTTAGCCACGGCGCTTTTAAAGGCCGAATCACAAAATGGGTCCTTTCAAATTTTGAGAGCTTTGTTGGATCAAGGATCACAAGCGTCTTTTATAACTGAGGCAGCAGCGCAATTGCTTCGTTTAAAGAGAGTAGTCTCAAAGACTACTATTGCAGGTATAGGAGGTGGTCATAGCGATATCGTCTCTAGACATGTGGTTTATATTAATATACAATCGTTGCATGATCCCTCTTTTAACCTAAAAGTAACTGCGCATGTATTAAGCTCACTGACCTCAGTTATGCCAAATACAAACTTTGAACTCGAGAATTGGCCAGAAATTCACAGTATAAATCTAGCCGACCCAAAGTTCAATTGCCCTAAAAAAATCGACATTTTGTTAGGAGCTGAAACATATTGCCGTATTTTAAAGGAAGGTCTAATCAAGAGCCCCGCGGGTTCTCCGGTCGCACAAGACACGCATTTAGGTTGGATTGTGTCAGGCCATGTTAGTAAAGCAGATAGGTCTCTGGATTCCCATAATACTGTGATCGCGATGTACACTCAAATTGAAGAGAACGAAATGTTAAAACGTTTATGGGAACTAGATTCTGAGCCTGCTTTAACGAAAAAGCTTCTGACGCCTGAAGAACAGGCTTGCGAGGAGTTTTACGCAAACACGACGAAAAGAGATGAAGATGGGCGTTATGTCGTAAAATTACCTTTTCGTTCAGAAGATCCACCTTGTAAATACGGTCATTCTAAAACTATAGCTGTAAAAAGATTGCTAGGTTTAGAAAGGAAGTTGGTTAGGGATCATGAATTAAAACAACAGTATACTGATGTCATAAAGGAGTATTTATTACAGGGCCATTTGGAGAAAATAATTGACGAGTCTGAAATAAATAAAAGTGATGCGGTTTACTTGCCCCATCACGCAGTGATTAGACAAGATAAACTGACCACCAAGGTAAGAGTGGTTTATGACGCGTCATGTAAGGGAACAAACGGGGTTTCCTTAAATGACACCTTAATGGTGGGAGCCACTCTTCAGGCAGATTTGAGACATATTATCATGAGATGGCGACAGCATCCGATCTGTCTGGCAGCAGACATAGTAAAAATGTATCGCCAAATTAAAGTAGCGCAGTCGGATGTGGATTTCCAAAGAATTGTCTGGAGAGAGGATCCTAACAAAGAGATAGAGGACTTCCGACTTCTGACTGTCACCTTTGGCACGTCATGCGCCCCTTACTTAGCTGTCAAGTCATTGCATCAAGTTGCATGTGATGAAGGTAATATGTATCCATTGGCTGCTGAAAGGGTGAAGTCCGACTTCTACATGGATGATCTGATGACTGGCTACCAATCTGAAACAGAAGTAGAAAGAATTTATAGTGAAATGAACAGTTTATTAGAGAAAGGATTTCAATTGCAAAAATGGACAAGCAATAGGATGTGCTTATTGGAAAACTTAAAGGAAAATTCTGGTAGAGATTTGGAAATTAAAACTGACAGGGTAACTAAGATTTTGGGACTTACCTGGAACCGGAACACGGACGAATTTGATTATTCTGTGAATATGTCACCTCCTGCTGCAACTGAAACAAAAAGAACGGTCATATCGGAAATATCACGGCTTTATGATCCGTTAGGGTGGATAACGCCGTGCATTATAACCTCGAAGGTCTTCATACAAAAGCTTTGGATTAGTGGTATAGGCTGGGATGATGAACTGCCACCAGATCTTTCAAAGGAGTGGAGATATACAGATCAGAATTAGAGAAACTGGTGGATTTTCACATTCCCAGATGGATAGGCAAAAGGGAAGAGGACATTGTGATAGAGCTACATGGATTCAGCGATGCGTCAAATATAGCTTATGCGGCTGTGGTGTATTGTCGCATTATCGATGCTACTACGCAAATACACTCACACCTCATAACCGCAAAAACAAAGGTAGCTCCTATCAAACAAATATCCATTCCAAGGCTGGAATTGTGTGGTTCTGTTTTAGTAGCAAAACTATTGATCGAAGTAGCTGAAGTAATGAACATTCCAAAGGCCATTAATATCCATGCTTGGACAGATTCATCTGTTGTTTTGGCCTGGCTACATGATCATCCAAGTCGTTGGAAAACTTTCGTGGCCAACCGCACTTCAGAGATCCTTAGTTTGCTAGACATTACACAATGGGCTTATGTTAAATCCAATGACAATCCAGCGGATATCGCTTCTCGAGGAGTTTCTTCAGCTGATCTACTTAATGATGATCTGTGGAAACGAGGACCAGGTTGGTTAAGAAATGATCACATAGAATATACTAGACCTAGCGCAATATGCACTAATGAGGAGAAGAAACCTGTTAAGGTTTACACTGCCAACCTCGTGTCTGAGTTTGAAGCTATTTGGGGAACTAGGTTTTCATCACTTACACGTTTAGTGAGGGTTGTTGCGTACTGTAAAAGGTTTTTGCAGTCAACCAGAGTTCGTAAAGCAAACATTAAGTTTACAGCATACCTGTTAGCTTCAGAAATTCGTGAAGCCTTAGATGTATGTATCAGGCAAAGCCAACAGCAATGGTTTCATGCAGAATTGATAGCCCTGAAAAATAAAGTTCCATTAGACAAAACGGGTCCATTATATAAATTAAATGTGTTTATAGATAAATGTGAGATATTGCGCGTTGGGGGAAGACTGCGCTATTCTCAACTACTTGATGAAACAAAGCACCCAGTTGTTATTCCTCATGATTCAAGTTTGGCCAAGTTAATTGTAGCCGACGCCCATGAAAAGACTTTTCATGGAGGACAGCAACTGGTATTCAATTTTATACGCACCAAGTACTGGATCAGTCGGGTAAAAAATATTGTACGAGGTCATGTACGTCGTTGTGTTCCCTGTATTCGATATGCTGCGACCACAAAACAACAGTTGATGGGAGAGCTTCCAGCTTGCAGAGTGACCACAAGTAAACCGTTTCTTAACTCCGGTGTCGATTATGCGGGCCCCATCAATATGAGGGTCTCTAAGGGTCGTGGACAGCGGTCGTATAAGGGATACATCTGTTTATTTGTGTGTATGGTCACGCGCGCAGTACACATTGAGGCGGTTTCAGATTTAACAACTGAGGGTTTCCTGGCAGCATTCAAACGGTTCGTTTCCAGGCGTGGTCATTGTCGTCATATTTGGAGCGATAATGGCACCAATTTTGTGGGCGCTGCCAGGGAGTTACAGATACTTTTCAACCAAGAGAGTTCAATGTTTAAAGACATTGCAGCTGCTCTTGCAAACTCTCAAACCGAATGGCACTTTATTCCTCCCCACGCTCCAAATTTTGGTGGATTGTGGGAAGCAGGAGTAAAAAGTGTAAAACATCATCTGAAGCGCGTCGTAGGGGACTCCACTTTGACGTTCGAAGAGCTGTCCACAGTTCTTTCTCAAATTGAGGCATGTCTAAATTCTAGGCCCTTGTCTCAGGGTAGCAGTGATCCAGAGGATCCTGTACCTTTAACTCCTGGCCATTTTTTTGTGGGTCATCCATTGGTAGTGGCACCTGACTACAATTATGAGTATGCCACAGTTAGTACTTTACGCAGATGGCAATTGGTACAACGTATGGTGCAGCACTTCTGGCGTAGATGGAAACAGGAATATTTGACACAATTCTTCCAAAGACATAAATGGAATGTTCTTAACCCTGATTATAAAATAGGTGATGTAGTAATAATAAAAGAAGATAACTTACCTCCAGCTAAATGGTTATATGGTAGAATTATACAGCTGCATCCGGGTAAAGATTGCTTGACGCGCGTTGTCACTATTCGTTGTAAGGGCACTACGATTAAACGTTCAATTTCAAAATTGTGTTTCCTTCCTGTTACTGAATAAGTCAGATGTTGGTGAAATTGTAAGCATTTATTTTGTGCTAAGATTTGTTTGTTTTAGTTTGTTTTCCTTGTGTTGCACTATTGTTATAAATACCGTGTCATATTTTGTGTATCATAAAACTTATTACTTTGTGTTTTGATGGAGTTCAAACGAACTCAATATTGCTATGAAAATGTTTTACTTGTATGTTGTTATTCTACCTTGTCAAGTAGATACAATTTCGTTTTATTTGTCATGTTTTGATCGGAACCATATTATTACTAACTATACACAAACATTTGTCCTGGGTGGGAATCGAACCCACGACCTCCGGCATAGCAGTCAGGGTCTACTAACCACTAGACCAACAGGCATGTCAAAGCAGACTAACAGCCCGCAGCCTGGATTCGTATCCCGTTGTTGGCAATAGGCTCGCCCCCTATTACACGGACATAAAGATAGTAGCGAAACATGGGTGCACTATAGGTACACCTCTACATAACTCGTAGGGTAATACAGCCGTGATGTTATGTTACTATTTGTGGGCAATTATTGTTTTGATTATTTAATGTTGTTATGAAAGAAAAGAAAGAAAATACATTTATTTAGCACAGACTAAAAGACACCAGATACAAAACAGTTATTTTAGTCTTCATAAAAACAAATAACAAAGAAATAAAAAAGTGTAAGGTCCAATGTAAGAAATTAGCAGGAAAGTGTGCCTCACGACGGCGCCAAAAAGGATTAGAGGTTATTGTTTTGTACAGTTTTTTATTCGTCAATGTATTAAGGTGGGTATTAATTTAAGTACCTACACGTGCTCAATCATTTTCATGCAGTACACACACCATACAATTACAAAGAACGTATGATTACACAAGTTTTAAAAGAATACGTCTCTCGCCACTCGTCCTAAGCAAAAGATTAACTCATTTCTGAGATAGCTAGCACAAACCAATAAATATCTAGCCGTCAATAACAGATTACATAAACTAGATAATTACATGTTTGAGTAGCTACAATAATGATAGATAGCTACAACTTTTATTCTATCATAATAATAGCTGTCCAATTAGCAAAAAGCTAACGGTTCCTCTTGACCATTTGAAGTCGGGTAAATTCCAGGCACTAGCCCGTCCCATGGGCGACGGTCTAAATTAATGCTTACCTTTTGCGTACTGAGGGTTTCGAATACGTACATTTTTTAACGTCAACTGGTCGCTTGTAACATTTTAGGTATAACAAACCATTTAGCTCAAGTATTTATATACAGGTAGCGCCTCTAGCAGTAAATGTAGCAACTATAATTAGCTAGTTATGTTTAGCTACCATTTCGAGTTATTCCGGTCGGATCTGTTATGGTTTAAAATTGAATAAGTTTTTTGGATGTTTTTGCCTCTCTGTTTCCTGTCACACAACTTAAAGATAGAGTGAATGTAATGGGTTATATCGTTAATTAACACTAATTGACGAAATGTGGGTGTATGTAAAGTCTATTTAAATGTATGTTATTTCAAGTTAAACAAAATATCAATTTTATTTTAATGATAATTAAGTTGATTTCAGAGTGACTAGCACTATTGAAAAAGTAATAAAAATTATGGAAGTTGTAGCGTAAACTGAACTTTATTGAGTAGGAATTAAAGTTATTTTTCCATAAACTCATAGGTATTTGTGTACATTTTCGGGAAATAAATCGCGAATGCAGTATAGGTACTGCAGGAGATGTACACAAATCAAACAATATCTTTCAGATAAAATAAGTTACATTTTTATAATAAGGGCTGGTTTTCCCAACGCCAGAAAACTTTTGTTCGAGGAATAAAATTGACGTTTGACAGTTTTTGTATAAAATAATCAGTTATTTCAACTACCTATCTAATAAGTTATCAGATGATTGAAAAATCAGCCTTTAGACATATGTCTACGAATAAGAGTATAGTAATACGAATACGAAAATGAGTCGAATAATCTGACAAGCTTACGCTTGTCAGATTATTATATTACATAATATATTGTTTTTCTTCTATTCTAAGTACAAAAGAAGAAAAAAACAGTACGAGCGTATCATCAGAATCATTATTTGTTTCGTAATTGTGCCATCTACTTAATTATGACGGACTCGTGGAGGTTGCATGCTACAACCATATCAGAGGGGCAAATCTCGTAATTTTTTTTAAGAACGTTCACAGTCTGATCTCAGTCCCAATCTGTCAAAAAATACTTCTAATTTCCCTACATTTTGACAAGTTTTTGTTTGTCGCCGATATGAGACTGCAACTAGATTTTGAACGTTTTAAATTACGAGAATTAGCCTTCAGGTTACAGCCTCTCGCGTGACGACTCCCGGCCACCGTAGGCGCGGGCCTGCGGGCGGAGAGCAATGGGTAGCTCTCCGTCCGATCAGGACCAGGCCCGTGCCGGACGGCGTGTATGTGTTCCACGCGCGCCTCAAAGAGATGTCAGCGTAGTTGACGGGGCCCGACAGGGCCGAAGCCTGCCGGGGTAGCGGGATCGTCCGAAAGGGTTACCGCTGCCCTGGTACATAAAGGGCTAAGGAAGGAACACGGGTGGGTTTTAGTCAGTAAGAGTCTGACACTCCCTTCTGCTCCACCCAGAGCGGGAGGAGTCATTTGATGATTTCCCATCCACAAAAAAAAAAAAAAAAAAGGTTACAGCCTCTAAAGTCCCTACAAAACTGCCAAAAGCTTCAAATGAATACAGACGTAATGTCATACTATGTCTGTTAAATCATTAATTCATTATAAAAGGGCGATATTAATTTAATATCCTCTTTAACCACAAACAATATTTTACAAAAAAACACAATTCCAAAAGAGTCACAACATTTTCTTAAACATGCTTTCACCCCTTTCACAGGCTCACAGGGACGCGTGTATTAAAGCTAGCCTTACAATCAACGCCACGCCTTTCACGCTCCTTTCAGTAACAGGACCGGCAGGATTACTCCGTCTTTGTCAGCTGCCTGATGAAAGGACCGAGCCTCCACGTGAAAGGTCTGAAGCCTCTGCAAAGTCTTGCGAGATAGAATATTCTACACGTTTGCTGTAGAATCAAAATGGGTAAGGTATGAATGGGCAGTTGGCGTCTTGTGGGTGATGTTTTGATAAGCTAGTTTGTGTTTAAGTAAAAGGGATAATATATGCAAATACGAGTAGGTATTACTTACCTAATTAACATAGAACTACAGTTATTCTTCGCTGCAGGGCAAAAGCTTCTTCTGAAAAATAAGGTAGAACGTGCATTAAGTTCTACGTGTTTGTAATTTCAAACGATTTGATATTTTACTCCAACGTAATTCAGTTGTGTTTGAATAACTACAATTTTATATTGAACTAGGTTCTGTCCGTGACTACGTCTGCGTGAAATTTCTTGTTCCTCCGACCAACGGCGCCGCGTCGCATTGTCCACCCACGCTGTACTTCGTTCTCACTTAGGTTTCATTCTTACTTTTTTTTCTCTTTGCTCGGCTCCTAACGAGCATGTTAAATAGCCTATAAACTTCATCAAGAATTAAGCAATCAAATGCGAGGAGGATGTGTCCCAGCAGTATGAACATTAAAGGCTTGTAATAATCATATGATGAGATATAGATGTTACATAGCACAGCATCACGCTTGATTTTCCCCGAAGGAGAGACAGTATCTGCATCGAAACTCACCTGTGACTTGAGATCGAACGAACAAGGCAGTCGATGTTTCTACATAAAGATGGTATATAAAGTATGTAAAATCCCAATGCGGTTACACAAAACTGAATTATTTAGAGGCAGGCACAGTGTCGGAATTACTCACGCTGCACTTTATCGAGTTAATGTACTGAAAACTGATTATGTAAGAGCGACCTCGCGTAATGGATTTGGCACCATTACTTTATCGTTACTATGTATATTTTGCCGATATGTAGGTATTGGTGAAATTTTAGACGTATTGCATATGCTCAAAGTCAAAGTCTCATTATTTATTTATAATAGGCACATGATACAAGACACGTTTGAATATCAAAATTTATAAGCAAATATAATTGATTCTATTCGCTCCTTTCAAAAGGTTCTATGGAGTAGAATGGTTGTAGGAACGTTTTTAGTACAACGATGGACAGGAATTAATTAATTTTAAGTTAAATATAGTAAAAAAATACATAAGCAAGTAAGCAGAGACAGTTACTGTGACAGGTCGTTAATTTATTTATTTATTTATTTATCCTCACACTGGAACGCCATAGGGCAATTACACCAACGGAGCAAAAAATCACTTCATGTGCTGCTTTCCATCCATCCTGTGCGCGGTGGACATCGAACGAGTGGCGATGGATCACGGTACGCTCACGCAGCGTACAAGTGCAGCATTTCTCCATAGCTCATCACTCCTTCCATATTGCGCACATTCATTGCGAATTATTGAACTCAATGATTTTTCAAAGAAAATACATTAAAATTGAAAAACACGTAAAATTTAGAGGTGTCATCCTGCCTGACAGATGACAGAAAAAAAAGTTGGTCGTTGTCGCTCTCTCGGACTTATAGTGATTAGTTTGTTTATTTTAGACTTTATTTAAACGGTGGCATAGTTGAAATTGGCAGTGAAAACAGTGCTGGTGCATTTCGTTTTGCAGTGACGTGCGTAACGATATCAATCCTCTTTTATCGACATTTTATAGTAAAATATTTGGTTTTTGAGAATGTTCCAAAGCATCTATTATTTTTGTTGTTTTCCTTCTTTCTGTTTCTTTTTCTGTTTTTTTTGTACGTTTAGTATGCTCCTTTCCATCGCTCTCTGGTATACTTGTATTCAGTTTTTATTAGTATTACTGCTGTATATCCATGTTTGGCACCCATAGGTAAGACAGGGTAATAGGCATGAGTCCATTACCTTTTTCTTGAGATTTATAGGGAGTTAGGATTTTAGGGTTTCTTTATTGCTCCAGAATTTATTCCAGATTATGTTAACTCGTCTTTTAACCTCATCTTCATGTCTTGTCTTAGAGAAAGATATTTGTTGTCCTAAGTAAACATATCTTTGAACGTATTCTAATGTATTGTTACTGACTCGTATTGGTATAATATGGTAGTTCGTCATGACTTTAGTCTTGGTAGCATTCAATTCTAGGCCGATCTGATCTGATCATGCTTACATCATTTAGTTCATTAATCATTACCTGTAATTGAGATGCTGCTTCAGAGAAGAGTACGATATCATCCGCGAATCGAAGGTCGCTGAGGCGTTTCTCATTTATATGAATTCCTTTCTGTTCCCAGTTCAGAGTTTTCATTATGCTTTGAAGCACAGCTATAAAAATTCCAGGTGACAGGGGGTCACCCTGTCTGACATTCTCAATAACAAAAATGGGAATGGGCGGGTCATATTGCACGTATGGACAAGGAAAAATGGACACAGAGAGTAACTACCTGACAAGGAGCAACAAACAAAAGGAAAAGAGGTAGATCAAAAGAAAGATGGGTCGATGAAATAATAAGAAAAGCCGGGGAAAATTGGATCACAAAGGCGAAGGACAGACAAACGTGGAACAAAATGGGGGACGCCTCCACCCGCTGAGGGGTCCATATTGAAATATGTAAATGTAATTGTAAATCGTTTTGAAAATTAAACTTGTTTAATATTTTAGAAATCTATATATGTATAAGGAAAGTAATTATTTAATTAAGACGGCACGGTTGGCGCAGTGGTTGAGCGATTGACTGCTGCGCTGCGTGTCGCGGGTTCGATTCCCGCACGGAACAAATATTTGTATGACCTACAAGTAGTTGTTCCGGGTCTGGCTGTTTGTGTATGTGAGTTTAAATGTTTGTGAACGCACCCACGATACAGGAGAAATTCCTAGTGTGGGGCAAGGTAAAAAAAAAAAAAAAAAAAAAAAATAAAAAAAAAAAAATTTGAAACTATTTGTTATGCGATTGTACCTTTATAATCACGATATGAACTGTATTAACTTTGTTATTTTTATGCATGTGGAAATAAAGAGGCTATAATAATAAATAATAATAGTAAAATATATTGCAATACTTATACTCAAGAACTATAAAAAAACCAAACAAGTTTCCGAACAAAGCTACATACAACACTTGCCCCGCCTATTTGCATGTTTACGAAATAAAACCGAGTGTTTCCGAAACGAATACTTTTTAATGAAATAGTTTAAAGTTAAACCAATTCGGGGTCACGTTCCTGTAATTGAAATAGTACCTATAAACGTGAAAGTTGAGTTGTTTTTGGAATTAAATATTCATACGTTCATTGTGTATTTTCGAAATGGTTCACCACATGATTGTTCAGATTTTTGGCGTTTTAAACCAGGAGGAAATATATTCAATTTCAGCGTAAAATTTTAACGATTTACTTGTAAATGCCATTAGGAATTGTTTAACGTTAATTAACACTACCGAAGTGTACCTATAAATGATTAAGTAAGTAAGTAAAACATAGCGTTAAAGTTTAGTAAGCCGGCCAAGTGCTAATGAGACTCACACATGAAGGGTTCCGTACAATCGTACAAGATTTAAAACTATATACTTTTTAAATACTTTTGTTAAAGAAAATGGAAATACACACTTTATGAAAATTTCAACTGTGGAAATATTACGATTCATGAGATACAGCCCGCTAAGAGACTGACGGACGGACGGACATCGGAGATTTGGGTACGGAACCCTAAAAAGTACCATTTCATTTAAATTCCAACTCCGCTATTTTATTTTCAGCCCATAAAAGGCAGGCTGCCTTTTTTATACCTGAAAGAGTTTCATGAAAAACTCTTAAAACTAGTTAAACAGCAGTATACAATATTCCTGCCATTGTAAATACTTTCAGTGGCGAGTCAAAGTTTGTTGGAAACTCTTACAAAACGCCTCAGGAAACATTCTAGATGTTTGCAACAACTTAGATACAACTACCCACATAGGCACGAGCGGCGATACAAGTTTTTGAATACTTTTGTATTCTCATTTTGTAAAAGCACGAAATTTTTTAAGCGAAATTCTATTTTGTTTGGATAAACAAATCTGCGGGGTAACTGCGTTTGGATAAACAAATCTACGGGGTAACTGCGTTTCGACAATTCAACAACATTTATTGCGTTATTTCCGTTGTCATGTACATCAAATTTTCTCTCGCGGATAAAACAGAGAGAAGCTGTTGTTTTAAATAGTTGATTGATGTTAAATATTTAATAATACGTTACAGTTTTTTTCCGATTGTACAAAATAGTAAGTTTGGCATATACAAATAAAATATGGGCCGTAGAAGGAATATAAAATAGGACGGAGCGGGAATAAAATAATTAAAATTATATTAGGACGACGCAGGATTTTTTATGTAGGATAAAACTCAGTTGGCCAAACAAAGAATAAATCCATTTTTTCAAACGTATGAAGCAATGGATTAATTTTCTTCAAAATCCTCCGGAATATCGTCGAAAGTTTATTACGCGACCCTATCGCGTGTTGGTGTTCATGTTTTGTTTACAGTCATATCTGATTGAATTACTATAAAAACGATAACGTTTGTAAGGCAGTTAGGCATGTAAAGGCTGTTTTTTTAGAGGTTTTGTTTTTAAATTGGCAACACTGTTTCTAGTGATTGTCAATTTGACATTTGGCGGTATATTTGTGGCCAGTACGTTTTGCAATTTCACAATGGATACACTTACTTCAGAACAACGCTTGCAAATTGCGCAAATTTATTTTGAAACCCATGGTTCAGTTCGCCAAACTTACCGTGCCGTACGTCCAGTTTACGATCGACATAATCGTCTATCCGAGTAAGTTATTCGGAAAACAATGGATTGTTTTCGTACCACGCACACTCTAGTTGATAATACGCATCCACAAAGTCGCCGTACAGTGCGTACAGAAGAAGTTATTGCTGCTGTGGAGCGTAGTGTTGAAGAGGACCCGAATGAGTCGATTCGCTATCGTGCACAGCAATTAGAGCTGTGCATCCACTTTGTAGAAGATTTTGAGGAAAGATCTTGGGCAGCGTGCGACACCATCAATTTATGGCGGGAAACATTCGAAGAGCGCATAATTTCGCGTAATGGAGCTGTGAGCTGGCCTTCACGATCGTGTGATCTCACACCTATGGATTACTTTCTTTGGGAATATGTGAAGTCACACGTCTACGCAGATAAACCACAGACGTTGGACTACTTGGAAGCCAACATTTGCCGCGTTAATGCCGATATACGGCCCCAGTTGCTCGAAAAAGTGGTCGAAAGTTGGACTTCCCGATTACGCTTCATTCAAGCCAGCCGTGGCGCCCATATGCCCGAAATCATTTTTAAGCAGTAATAGCATAAGAATATCTTTTAAATAAAACCAATACCATGATAATGAAATTAATTTTTAGGAGTTTTATTTCATTTTGAATTTGTATACCTCTAAAAAAAACACCCTTTATTTACCAACTATAACTAGGTAGGTACTGGCGCTGATTCCCTTGCTCACAAACTAAACTAAATTTAAGTTATGTGCATCTTTTTCTTTCTATTTCATTAAGAAAAGGACAGAACATAAAATATTAGTTTAGTCCTGTCAAATTAAGATACTTCATAGATAGATTAGACGTGATTAAAAACATGGCTACTAAAAATACGTCAACTTACGTCAGGCGCTGACTAATTTGACAGGACTAAACTAATATTTATCTTCTGTCTTTTTCTAAATTAAATAGAAAGAAAAAGATGCACTGAACTTAAATTTAGTTTAGTTTGTGAACAATGGAATCGGCGCCAATGACTGCCCCTTTTTAGTACCGACTTAAGTTAAATGATATTACAATATAAATAATCATCAATAACTGCTTAGCCTTTTCCCAACTATGTTGGGGTCGGCTTCCAGTCTAATCGGATGCAGCTGAATACCAGTATTTTACATGGAGCGACTGCCTATCTGACTTCTACAACCCAGTTACTGGGTAATTCGATACCCCTTGGTAAGACTGGTTGTCAGACTTTCGACTTTCTTCTTCGTTTTTCTTATGATTTTTTTTATTAGAATATAAATATCCAATTTATTAATTTGGAGTAAAATAAAAATAATTCATATTAAGGTGATTACAGGCACACAGGGCTGTAATCACCTTAATATCAATTATTTTTATTATTTTTATCGTCGGGTTCCCAAATAACGGTAGGAGGGGTTCACATCGGCGTCGAGTCGACGATGAAGTACCTGGGACTCGTCTTCCACAGCCGGTGGAACTTCGTGGAGCATTGCCGACGTTTGGGTTCCAGACTGGAGCAGGCCAGGGCTACCTTGAGGCGGCTCCTGCCCAATCTAGGAGGTCCAAACGACTCCTGCGCCCTCATCTTCCGCCTGACGCAGGTCTTCACCAGACATGGTTGTTTCGGGAGGTTCCTGTTCAGGATAAGGCGGGAGGAATCGCCAGGGTGTCACCACTGTGTAGATTGCCGGAGGACACGGTGGAGCATACGGTGAAGGTCTGCCCGGCTTGGGCGGAGCACCGCCGCGTCCTTGTGGCGGCGATCGGCGGCGGCGATCTATCGCGTCCGGCCCTGGTCCAGGCCATGGTAACGCAACGAGAGTGCGTGGGAAGTCCTCACCTCCTTCTGCGAAGCAGTAATGCTCGCAAAGGAGGTGGAGCGCGTGAGGGAGAGGCAATCTCTGCGCCCTCACGCCCCTAGTCACCGCAGGAGACGCCCTGGACGTCGGGAGTCATCAGCCGACTCTCGGCCACCGTAGGCGCAGGCTTGTGGGCGGCGAGCAATGGGCAGCTTGCCGCCCAGTTAGGACCAGGCCCGGGTCGACGGCGCGTTTTGTTCCACGCGCGCCTCAAAGAGATGTCAGCACGAATTGACGGGGTCCGCTAGGGCCGATATCTGCCAGGGCCGCGGGTTGTTTGAAAGAGATACCGTGGCCCCTGGCATAGGCAACTGAAGGAACAAGGGTGGGTTTTAGTCAGTAAAAGTCTAACACGCCCTCCCGCTCCGCCCAGAGCGGGAGAAGTCATATGAGAATTTCCCACCCAAAAAAAAGGCACACAGGGCTTGTGATTTACGAGCAAAATATTTTATTTTTATTTCATCATCATCATCATTGGCAGCCTAGTTCCACCCGCTGGCTGAGTATAGGCCTCCTCCCTTTGTGCCATGCTTTCCTGGTCTGTAATCTAATTTCATCATCATTTTAGCTGAAAGACGTCCACTGCTGGACATAGGCCTCCCTCAAGCACCCTCACTTCGACTGGTTCTGTGCTTCTCGCATCCAACGGGTTCCTGCGTCCTTCACAAGGTCGTCGGTCCACCTTGTGGGAGCCCTTCCAACGCTACGTCTTCCGGTACCCGGTCGCCACTCTAGAACCTTTCGGCCCCATCGGCCATCAAAATCAATTTAATTTAATTCGCATATAAATATTAAGCAGAAAAACAAAAGCAGAAAAACTGCCGGAAATGCTGGCAACGTTTCCCCTGTCCACATCCACTGTCCAGTGTCCACATTAATTGTATGTTGATAACCTATTTGTTGAAATACATATTCGTTTATTGCTAAATATTTATTAAGGATCCACTGATAATCTAATTTCAAATTAAATTCCAATAATCAAATTAAATTCCAATAATCAAATTAAATTCCAACAATTAAATTAAATTCCAATAATCAAATTAAATTTCAATAATCGTATTATTTATTTAAGTTGTGTTGTTCTATTTTGTACCTTTCATATTTTTCATGCCTTCTTGTTTTTCTCCAAAGCTAGTAAGTATTTATAAATGTACTCTCTGCCAAAGCTCCTTATACAGTGTGTGGCATGTCGGATCACCCTCCAGTATCCCAGGTTTCGTCTTTTTATCGGGTCCATCTCATCTTTTATCTTTGAAATTCACTCACAAACGCTTAGAGCACTATAACTTTTGCATAACACATTACATCATTGGCCATTTTGTAATTCCTTACATCATAATTTCTTTGGTGCATGTTGGGTGCGCGTACGTCAAATAGACGCTTCGGAAATGTTGCCACTACATAAGCGTAAAACGTTTATTGAGGATGATATTCTCTTACCTGGGACTCGTCCTCGACAGCCGGTGGAATTTCGTGGAGCACTTCCGACGTTTGGCTCCCAGACTGGAGCGGGCCGGGGCTGCCTTGAGGCGGCTCCTTCCCAATCTAGGGGGACCAAACGCCTCCTGCCGGAGGCTCTATGCGGGGGTCGTGCGGGCCATGGCCCTTTACGGGGCACCGATATGAGCGCGATCTTTGAGGCGGCGACCAGCCCGCCGGTTAATCGCGTCCCAAAGGGTCATGGCTGTCCGGCTCATTCGAGGATACCGCACGGTCTCCGCTGAGGCGGCGAGCCTCCTTGCCGGATTGCCGCCGTGGGATCTGGAGGCCAAAGTCCTCGCCCACATATGGGAGTGGCGAGAGGAGGCAAAACGCCGGGGCGTTGCTCCGCTGCCGCGAGAAATCACGGCACAGCGGACAGAGCTCCGGCGGGATCTCATAGCGGCATGGAGAGTGCGATTGTCGCAACCCAGCGCTGGGCACGTCACAATTGCGGCGATAAGTCCCCTCTTTGAGGAGTGGCTAGAGAGGCGCCACGGCACCCTCACCTTCCGCCTGACGCAGGTCCTCACCGGACACGGTTGTTTCGGGAGGTTCCTGTTCAGGATAAAGCGGGAGGAAACGCCAGGGTGTCACCACTGTGGGGATCGCCCGGAGGACACGGTGGAGCATACGGTGGAGGTCTGCCCGGCTTGGGCGGGACCCCGCCGTGTCCTCTTGGCAGCGATCGGCGGCGGCGACCTCTCGCGTCCGGCCCTCATACAGGCCATGGTCCGGAGCGAGAGTGAATGGGAGGCCGTCACCTCCTTCTGCGAAGCAGTTATGCTCGCGAAGGAGGAGGCGGAGCGTGCGAGGGAGAGGCAATCGCTGCACCCTCGCGCTCCTAGCCGCCGCAGGAGACGCCCTGGACGGGAGTCAACAGCCGACTCCCGGCCACCGTAGGCGCGGGCTTGCGGGCGGCGAGCTATAGGCAGCTCGCCGCCCGGTAAGGACCAGGCCCGGGTCGACGGCGCGTTGTGTTCCACGCGCGCCTCAAAGAGCTGTCAGCACGAACTGACGGGGTCCGTTAGGGCTGATGCCGCCGGGGCTGCGGGTTGTTCGAAAGAGATACCGTGGCCCCTGGCACAGGCAACTGAAGGAACATGGGTGGGTTTTAGTCAGTAAAAGTCTGACACTCCCTTCTGCTCCGCCCAGAGCGGGAGGAGTCATTTGATGATTTCCCAGCCAGAAAAAAAAAAAAAAAAAAAAAAAAAAAACGATGATATTCTCTTAGCATGTAATATCCTCCTTTTTGTTTCTTTTTTTAGATTCCTGTTTGTTTGTGTTTTAAATTTGATTGTATTATTTTGCTTTATGTACGCTGTACCAGTACAGCGTCCTCATAACAGTTTCTTTGAAGATAAAAATAATCGTTTTATACGTGTTGATGAATAATTGTTTGCTGCACCGGACGACGTCATTACGTCGGCGCCGGCTGTCGCTGAAAACCAGCGCTGGGGCTCTGTCTTGCATAGGGTCGCAGCATAATACTGAGCGATAGCCGTTTTGCGTGGATGTGACGCATGTCAACCACGTTGAATGGTTTGTTTTCTTATGTTTTTATGTTCTTTTTTGCGTCATGTTTACCGCAAATAAATGTTCTTTCTTTCAAAGGGCAAACGCAAATAAAAAAACAAGCGCCGGACATTTAGAAACACATACGGAATATGATATACTGTATATATATATGTAGTATTTGTTTGCATAACAATTATTTTTGAAGCCGTTTCATTGCCATTTCACGTTATTTTTATGCCTGCTGTGAATATGCATTTTATTTTATCTAAAACGTTTGGGTTGAGGTCGATATAATAACATAGTATATAAATATGTATTTACTTACTTAAGGGCTGATTTTTCCAACGCTACATAATTTTATCGTAGCAATCATTTTAAATTTATGACAGCTCTCATAAAAAAACTGTCAAACGTCAATTTTATGCAACGAATAAAAATTATCTGTCGATGGAAACATCAGCCCTAAATATAACAAAAATGAATGCTCAGTCACTTATTAAAAATCATATAATTAAGAATAATGAAATTATGTGGAAGGGTGAAACGCAGAGTATTATAGAAAGTAAGAGGTTTATGTTATGTCCTGCAGTGAACTGCAATAAAACACTGACAACAAGTAAACTTATAAATCCCACACATTTTGTTTGAAACTACACAATCATTAAATATGTATTCACCACGTAGTCAACTTCAATCTACTAACAATCAATCTGCGTAGCCTTTTCCCAACTATGTTGGTAACAGCTTCCAGTCTAACTAGATGCAGCTTCATACCAGTGTCATGGAGCGACTGACCGCCACAACCCAGTTACTGGGTAACACGATACACCTTAGTAAGACCGGTTGTCGTAGTTTTTGGGTTTCTGACTACTCGTAACGACTGTCAAAGATCTACGAATAGCAGCAAGGACCAACGGATTAACGTGCTTTCCGAGTCACGGAGGGGTGTCCATAAATAATGGCTGGTAATCTACGAATCGACTGCAGCAACCATTGCTTTAATCGACCCGTGCGGCTGTTACTATTTAGCCACGAGCCCCTTTGTTCAAAACTAAACAATCATGAAAAATGTATTCACCCCGCCACATAGCAACATCAATTTACTAACAAACAACATAAACACGAAAACTCAAACATGGCGAACAAAGAAAAATATATCTGGTATTTTATTTCCATTCTGATATTGATACGAGAATAGAGAATTTATAGTTAAAATTTTATCTAGGAGCGAGAAGAAAAATCTGAAAGTAATATTTCTCAGACAATTTATTGGCAACGGTGTCAAAGACAGACGCTGAAAATCGTTTAGATTGTACAGTGTACAGGCTGGGTATTTTCAGGCTCGCCAGATTTTGAAGTAGGATTTCGTATTTCGAAACAATCAAATTCTTGAGTAGTTTATGAGGTTTTAGACATAAAGAATGGCACGTATACTACACGGTAACTTTCTAGTTTTTATATGATTGTAATGGTCTTAATCACTATAAATATATCACTTGGAGCCTCCAAGTGATATAAACAAACTTTAATAACAAAAATAACAGAAATATATAATACATTGGGTTTTCAGCGACGATGACAGACAGACAAAAAAGTTCACAACAATTTGACGCCTAAAAAAAGAAAAGTATTTGACATTCAATAAAAAAGTCTATAACAAAAAGTTCTTACGCTAGTTGCGTCACTTACAATGATTTTATACCTAATGATATTAAACAATTTTAACATTCATACATATTTACTGTAAATGCTTTATTTCCAGACACATAAATATATATAAAAACAATAGGGTTCGGGACAAAGATAGTTTCGTAAAATGTATAACCGAGAATCCCTTTTCGATGCGCAGCCTAGTTGACGGACGTTACACGGCTAATGTCAAAAGAAGGGTGCAGGTCGTATTCATCGTTTCTCACGCGGCTTCTAGAACATTCTAGAAGCTGCGCCCTTAGCGGACGAGCGGATTGTGGTGGAAGCGGTTCGAAATAGATTCGCTTTACATAATATGTTTCTAATTTACAATTAACAACTAAAATCCAAATGCAGTCACCATGTGAGGAAGGTTTCAAATCACCAACCCATCTTGAGCAAGCGTAGTGATTGACGCTCCTGCCTTCCCTGTATGAGGAGAGGACATTGCTCTGCAGTAGGACAATAGTAGGCTGGTACTATTTATGTGGAAATTGTCATTTTTCAAAATTAAGTGCTCATCATTTCTGCTGTAAAAATACCGGCAAACAACATTGCTGGGTAAATTACAGGCCCATTTTACCAAGTAGACACTGAAATTCTGTTTAAACTCACTCGAATTTAAAACACCCTGTATTCTTAGCCGTTTCAATGCTTACTCGAAATGTTTAGTTTATTTTTATCAACATTTGGCAATGCCATTCAGAATCCACATAATTTAGATTAATAAATAAGATTTCAATGTTGATTGACAAAACCGTCGGCGAGCAAGATTTTAATATAAATTGAAGAAAAACATACAAATACGCAGTTTGATTTTATTACGATTTATTTTGACAATTTCAGTGTTTATTCTATGAAGGACAACAGCATTGTCACTGTTGTCATTGTTGTTGTTGTTGTTGTTGACAGTCTTTTGTGGTGCGGGTTCCGACTCACCATCTGGAGACTTTCATGAAGGAGGAATTTTGGCCGATGGGTGTCGTGTATCGTCGTTTTCGCGGAAGGCTACATGACACCTCGATTCAGCGCAATACGTCGCCGATCCAACGTAGTTAATAAATTTGTAGAATAAGGTTTTTGTATGTATTAGTTTATTATCGTATAAGATTATTTTGTGTATTTTATCTATGGGCCTTAGTTGCCTGAAATAAATTGATTATTGTTATTATTATTATTGTTTTTAATTTTTATTCGAATAACACAAACAACCCAATATTAATAATCGGCATATCCACAGTATAACTAATTACAATTCGGCCAATTCCACAATGGGTTCACAAAGTAATAAATAAAGCACAGAGAATGCTAACAATGGTCTGGGTGCGAGGACAATTGAAAATCGCTGTAGCTACAAATCTATTTGCCAGCTCGCAGTTTTCCACGTTGCCGTACCACTGAATCGTCATCCCTTTTGTATTTTTATTACGTTACAAGTAAGGGACGGTAAGCGGGTCATTTGGACATGTCACCAAATAAACTGTGTTTAATTTGTTCGATTCGTGTGGGTACTGTAGAGGGCTAGAGGAGCCCTCTGAGGTAACGGGAGGAATCAAACACTATATGATTCCTTTAAGTTTATATTGGGAGAACGTCTTTACAACTTTCTGTCTAAATTATCACTGCTTATTCTAAACCCAAAATCCTAACTAATATATTTGACACTAGCTTGAACGTTCGAATGTCATCCGCGCTAAATTATATCCGGCCCGCAACATATGAGGTTGCCTTCGGCAGACAAGCCTCTACAGTACGGAGATACGATTGAGTTAACAATGTCTGTGCAGTCCTTAACATCGCCATAGGGAAAACCTAATATAAGTCATAAAACTTGCTCAGCTAGGGCAAAGACGGTTAACATCATACTGATATTAAATGTGAAAGTTTGTATGTTTGGATGTTTGTTACTCAATCACGCAAACGGCTGAATGGATTCGGACGAAATTTAGCACATATATAGTTTATAGGTAACCTGGACACTTTTTATCCCGGTAAATGACAAAACTTAACGAATGTTATCAATTTATGTTAAAACTGGACCCAATTCTGAAGTCCACGGACTAAGTAGCGGGTAGAAGCTAGTTAGTTAATAAGTGAAGCTGAAAGTGTATGAGTCTTCTAGTGTTTCAAAATTTCGGATTAGACCAGGCTTAATTAAGTTATTTTGAAAGAAAATATGTCGATATTGAGCTTTGTATACTCTTTTATTTAAATTCTTATTGCACCCTACAAAAAAAGGTAAGATTTATTTAACAATGTGTTCCTAAAGAAATAAAAAAATGTATACATTAAATCTTCAAGTTAAAAGAAATGAGAAATTGTTAACTGCTACCTTTTCTAACATCGCGACAAGGCTTCTCTTATTGCATGCACTGTTTGTGACTGTTATAGTTTTTTTTTTTTTATAAATCCTACCTAGAATAGTAAGGAGGTGGACATAAAAGGAGGAGTAAATTCTAACTGCTTTACCGGAAGATTCGTGAGGATTTCTTAATTGCTTTGTTTGATGACATGTGACATCTACCAACCCGCACTGGGCCCACGTGGTGGATTACAGCCCACTCCCTCTCTAAGACAGAAGTCCTGTGTCCCAGCAGTGGGAACGTCAAAGGCTGATTTTGTTATATGAAGCAATCGTTATGAATATTCTATTTTAGGGAGACTGATTTTATTGAATCTAGTACTCGCAACCTGCGTGCTTGTATGACGCACTACTGGGATCTACCAAATAAAGTCCGTCAACGAAAGACAGTAGTTAATCTGTCAAAACCAGTGAAAATTCAATTATTCGGACCAGCAAAAACACATCGCGAGTAGGGACAACTGTCACATTTTGTTGTCATTCATTCTTAGTTCGGGCTCCAAACTAATCTTATATTCGTAGGTGACAAAGAGCAGGAAATGCCCGTAACATTGGCCAAATCTACGGATACCTCGCTCAGACGCTCGCATCAGAGGGATGAAATCCACCCCCTGATGTATCAACGTAAACGAGGCAAAAATAGTATGTAAGGAACATGCACGAAGTACGTGGCATTCTGTAGTTTCTGCTAACCCCAATGGGGAAAAGGCGAGTGTTTATGTATGTATATACATAAACACTCGCCTTTTCCCCTATAATATAATAATAATATATAATATTAAATACGTATGTATTTAATATTATATCCCTACAATAATAAAATTTTATCCACGCTCAGTACACTCAGACTTAGTAATTTCAATAAGACGATACTTACGTAGCCCTCTCAATTTACTTAAGAATATTTAATTGGCAAAATAATTAACTTTCATAGACCAAAGTTGCGGCAATGTTTAGTTAAATTATTCTATTCCACGATGTAAATAAGACTAGTCTAACTAAGTTACTAAGGGCGCATTCCACCAAAGTTTTATACTTACATAGAAAAAGTCTTAGACTGAGAATAAATTTTGTATTTTTGTCAGTTTTTTCATACTACAATTGTCAGACGTCAATTTTATTCCACGGATAAAAGATACCTGACTTTAATAAACTCAGCCCTGAGTGTCTTAATAACATTTTTAAGTTTTTAGTCAGACATCTAGGTAACGTTGGGTCCCAGTAAGGTCATTTGTACAGACGCCAGCACATCACGCTACTACAATCTGTCAAATTTCTTTAATAGATTTTCAACTTTATCGCTAAAGCATTAAGGTTCAAGGTTGATTGGGAAAATTTTACAGTTTTGGGTAACTCGATGTGCTGGCGTCTGTACACGGCACGGTTTCTTTACGGTACAGCGTATGAACCGCGCCGTGGAAAAAACGTGTCTATCACCAAGCTTCCATAGTGATCCATACACTGAGGCTCGTGCCTACAGACGGCGTATAAACCGCGCAATAGAAAGTTTCTTACCAATATACAATAAAATTGAAGCAACAAATTAAGCCTCATTTACATGGTGCAATTTAATTGCCTGTGGCATGTGATAAGTTACATTAAATTAACAATAAAAGTTGCACTGTCTGAACAGTATCAGTACATATTACAAAACAAATTTAATAATCTCAAACACTACTGAACAGATTTCTATATGGTTTTCACCTTTGGATGGAGTGATTGATTCGTGAGAAAAGTTTAGGTGTATAATTCATTAAGGGTTTGTGTAAATTGGCTGAAATATGACGATAATTGTTGAAGATGTCAAAAACAATCAAGCCGACTGGGAGCTTTGCGCCACGCATTGTAAACCAATAGAGTTATATGAAAACAATGTATTACGGAATAATATATTGTTTACCTGGATTAACATATAGGGTACTTTTAATCCCTGTAGTACGTTCCCGGGAGATACTTATTTGCGGACATCCACGTGGGCTATGCCGTGGGCAAACGCGAGAACTATAAAAAGCGAAGCAACAAATGGCTTTTATATTGCTTCAATTTTATGTTATGCCACATGAAATAAACTTGCATCGTGAATGAGACTGATGCATGACGTGTGCTGTCAATGCTTCTCAAACTGATTTACCACTTCTCTTGCCCATTCTTCTCCATACGAAAACTACCTTTTTTTGAGGGTCGACTAGAATAAATTTTATTGTGCCTATTTGAAATAAATGCTTTGACATTGACTTCTCAATGCGTGTGCAAACGTTTTCCTGCATCACTTCCACCCTTCTTCCTCAATCACATAAAGAACATTTCTTTTGACTCGAACCCCGAGGTTCTGTATGTGCGAACCGCTCGCGTTAGAGGTAATTAATGTCTATAATAATTGTGTTGACCCTCATTACGCTGCCAGTTACGGCCACCTCTTTAAGAATGCTTTATTATCCATCTGAAAGTTCCTGAGTGCCCACCTGTCCAGCGAAACATTTTTATTTAGGGAGCTTATCGACTTGGCGCAGAGGTACTGATTTCCCGGTACTGGATTAATTAGGTATGGAAGTTCTATGACTACGTGTTATTGAAGACTGTTGATGTTTGGGTTCTTCTGAGTATTAATTATGTTGTTTAATGTTTATGCTAACGAAAATATAAACAGCTCTTCTTGGAAGAGAAGTGTCTGTGTCTGGAAGAGAGGGTATTTATTAGTCAGATGCAGAGACTCTTATGAATAACTAGTAATTCAAGGTTTTCCTTTAGCAGTATCTATGAAACTGTTATTACAAACAAAAAAAAATTACATAGTAATTTTCATCTTCAGGGTTTTGGGGAGACTTTTGCCCAGCGGTCATTCTGCATGCGGCTGATGTGACCCATCTAATCACATTTGAGCCTCTCTTGCCTACGTCTATTATACCCGACGATGACGATTTGGATGGACGGCGCCGCCGAGGTCAGGCCAGAAAGCGGTGGCGAGATGACCTGGACGCGTGCCGTGAGGCCTGGTTCGAGGTGGCGTGGGACAGCATAATATAAACAACAACAAAAAAATCAATGACGCACTACGAATACTTATGTATAAGCAATTGAGTGAGGTACCTGAGATACAGGTTTATTCCTAGTTCAGGTAAAATCCAAATATTTTTACCTACACCTAGTATTAAGGCCCTATTTTGTAAATATTTATTTATTTCAATAAACAATTTCCATTTCAATCGTGGTTTTGAAAACAAAGCAGAATTCAAACCAACAATTTTCTTATCCCACAAGATGTTTGCATTGTGTGAATTTCCTCGACGCAGACCACAACAAATTTAGTAAAATCGATACAGCGAGAAAACATCTTCTATCTAATCCAATTCCAAATGAAACGACCTTATCCCGTTCTATTAAAACCTCGACCAAAGACAGTAAATACACTCAATTGATTTTAAATTACCCCGGATTCCGTGTTAAAATTAAATCGTCTCTATCGCCTTGCCTCGGTCGGGACATTGCCTCGAACAGTGTGCGTAGTTCTTTACAAGCAAAGGTCATTGTTTCAGTAAGACCCTTTCCTAAATAGTATGGCACAGGTGTATTGCTCTATATTTTATTAGAGCCGGTAGATCGATGATGTTGCTTTGTGTGGAAGTATTTTATTGCTGACTTCTGTTTAGATCATCATCACCATTTCAGCCCGGAATCACCCACTGCATATATAGGCTTCCTCTTTTTTTTGTCGTACTTCCCGGTTCTGTTTACTATACTTTAGATATTTTATAGATATATGATATCCATGTAACTGGAGAAACCTCGACCTCTGTCATACAGGATGTCCTAGTTAAGGGGTCGAAACCTCACTGATGAAACGTGTACTGAAGTTTTGGAAATAAATTACTATTATTATTATCATACGGTGTTTAACTACTATTGTGAACGGACGTACCGATCGCGCGCGCGTGCTCTAATTAAGAGTATTTTGCAGACGCATCACAACACCGTCGTCCCGGTGTACGTCGATCTATCGGGGCCACCGCGATGACCCCCTTACAAATGCGGAAATCGTCATGAAGTGTTTATTATAATTGTTAAAGGTGACACGCTCGCTTTAAAACTAAACAATGGCTGAAAAACCGTCTATAAAAATAAAAACTGATCTGGAAAAGCAATTGTACGACTGTTACATCCAGGAGAAAACAGACACAGAAAACCTGCAACAAATGGTACGTCAACTGAACGATCACATATAAAACTTGCAGGACAGGTAAAGATCTGCAAGGACAATTAAAATGCTTAAAGGCACAAGAAAAAGAAGAACCTTCCAATTAACAGGTCAGTGAGACCATAACTCCTGCTCAGCCCACTAAAAGTGGCGTTGAGTACTGCACGGACGAGGATGAACTCGCCAGAGAGACTGGGTGGATTAGGGCGAAAAACAGGAAGAAAAGGAAGTTGAACACCTCCCTTACTCCACCACCACTACAACAAGCTAGCACTACTAGCGCTCAACAGCAGCTGAACAACAAAGAGAAGGCAATCTCTAAAAAAATTCTAGCATCACCTCCAATCGTAGTGGACGGTGTTAAGAATTACCGAACATTTTACGACTTTTTGACTGAAACTTAGCCAGTAGAAACATTTACCGCGAAATATTAAGCGGTAATAGTGTGAAAATAAATGCCAAAACTGAAGAATCCTACAGAGTGATTACCCGACGCTTAACAGAAAATAACTGTTTATGGCACTCATACGAGGATAAGCAGACCAGGCCAATAAGAGTAGTGGCGAAAAAATTGCATGCTTCTTGCCTACCGGATCGGATTAAAGATGACCTAACGTCGCAAGGATTCTAGATAGAAAATGCAATTAACAAGCTAAGCTGGAAAGCAAAAGAACCGCTGAATATGTTCATGCTATCTTTTAAGAATGGTGAAGATGTCAGTAAAATATACGGCATTAAGTATATCCTAGGGTGTAAAGTTGAAATAACCCCGCTTAAAACATCAAACATAATACCGCAGTGTAAGAGATGCCAGGCTTATGGTCATACTAATTCCCCCTATCAGAGATGATAACGGAAAGTAGGCCATAACCAATGAGCAAAAAGTTCTAAGATTTGCTCATCACTTAGAAGAAACCTTTATATTCTGCAAGATCAAAGAATTAAGCTTGTGACCCCAAAAGAAGTGGCAAGGGAAATTCAAATCATTAGCCTAAAAAAATCACGGGGCCGTATGACCTTATTACGGGAGAAATAATAAAACATCTCTCGCGTAAAGCCATCGTTAAGCTTACTAGGCTCATCGATGCTGCATTTGTACTAAAGCATGTTCCTGAGCCATTGTTTATGATTGCAAAGCCCGGTAAACCACCACACGAAGCATCATCATACAGAGCCATTTTCCTGTTGCCTATAACATCAAAGCTGTTTGAAAAATTGTTTTTGAAACGCCTAAACGAGAAAATCTGATCCCTGACTATCAGTTTGGTTTCAAAGAGAAACACTCAACAATAGACCAAGTACATAGAATTACCAACATCATTGAGAGAACGGTTGAAGTTAAGTGCTCCACCGTATTTTTATATGTGGCACAAGCTTTTGATAGAGTTCGGCATAAGGGTTTGATATACAAGCTAAGACAAATGCTGCCCAATGATTTTGCCGATATCCTGCAATCATACATTATAGATAGAATGTTTCGAGTAAGGCACGAGGATGCCTTTTCCAAGTTAAAAGTTATTTTAATGCTGGCGTGCCTCAGAAGTGTGCTGGGTCCAGTGCTCTACCTGTTGTACGCGCATGATATACCAGAGCTGGAAAATAAAACGATTGCAACCTTTGCGGATGACACTATCATTATGGCTACAAGGGCATGCCATACGGTAAAAAGGTACAAGTCGCTGTAAATAAAGTTCATGACTGGGCACAGAAATGGAGAATCAAATTAAATGAATCGAAGTCACTTCACACTAACTTCACCAACAGGAATTGTGATTACCACCCAATCTTCATAAATGACCAACAAGTGCCATACGCAAATACAGCCAGATACCTTGGTATAACGCTTGACGCGAAAATGCGCTGGAAAGCGCACGTCAAATGTGAACATCGAGGCAATTCAGCTGTTAGACCAAACAAATATAGTGCGAAGACTAAAACGGACAAAACCTTTTGAGTAAGTGTAGTGTAAAAAGCGTAGAGATAATAGTGCCAATAACACACATGAACAAAGTGCTTATATCATCATATCAGACTCTAAGAAAGTGAAACGGACTTGTGTAAAGTACAATAAACACTATTCTAAGTTTTAAAATAATTATCACGTTATAAATTAAGTTAGATTAATAATGCTTATTAGTCTTATAGGCTAGATTGTATTTAATTATTAAGAACCTAGTTCATTTTAATAAAGGATAAAAAAAAATCAACCTTATCGTCGTTTTCATGGCTAATCGCAACTTAACTGGTGCAGGGATGGTTGTGAGAACAAAATGGCCCCCAAAATTGCTTCACACACTCCAGGAATGAACGATTGGAAGTTTCGATTTGTTTTTCGTCATTTTAGAAGCCAGGCTTCGATAGGCATTTCATCGACAAATCCATAGTGAATGGACTAGATTGACATTTCATCAACGAATCGCTGTGTTGTGCCTATGATGGCATGACTGCAATTTAATCGAATTAACAGCGGCGATACCGCCACGCGTGTTTGAATTTACGATTGAACGGTCGGGAATTCAATTCCGAACTCACTGAGTTGTTGCGAAATGTTCACGTTTAGCGCTAGTTTCTATTTAACTTTGTTATTGTTTAAATGGGATTTATTAATTTAGGCAATGTCTCTGTGTGCGACTCCATTCACCAGCGTATTGGGAAAGGAGAGAACTGCTGCTCTGTTATTGGAATGAAGTTTTTTACCGTGGCTTGCGGTAGGAGTGAACTGGTAGAAATCGTCAAGTAACGAAAAAGCGTTAGTGCATCACGCTTTTTCGTTACATGACAATTTCTACCATGCGACTTTCTCTTGAAGAGACAGAGAGAAAGAGAGATAGTTTTCATGGTTTTCGAGGTGCTAATGCGGATAGTGAGGTCAAAATGAAAATCCAAGATGGCAGTTGCGATTTTTTTCAATATTTCGTCATCGGTGGCGTTTTCATGGTCAAAATAAAAATCCAAGATGGTGTTTGCGAAAATTTTCAAATTTTTCATCATGAGTGTCGTTTCATGGTTATCGAGGGTGCTAAAGCCGATAGCGAGGTAAAAATGAATATCCAAGATCACAAACTAGTTATTAACGAGTTGGTAACTAATCACTCGCGACACAACGCATGTTAGTCGCGCGCTATTGGTTTCGTTTAAAACATGGAAACTGTGCGCGGTTTACATATTATAATTTTTTCATATATATTTACGGCGCGGCCTGTGAGGAAGCGAGCGGGTGGGAACACGCTCGCTTCCTCACAGGCCGCGCCGTGGCAGGCCAGGCCGACAGGCCGTGGGAATGCTCGACACGGGCCGTGACACGCCTCGACAGGCGTAGCAACGCCTGGCACGACCTGTCAATTAACGGACCACGGCATTAGCGTGGCCAATTAATGTATTTAACTTTAATTGCTGACCATTTTTCATAAACGTACTGTGCCGACTCCAAATAACATAGGACAAGGGATGGAAGACGATGAGTTACCAACGTCGTGGATGACGGGCCGACAAGTCTTGCAAAAGAGTAGTAGTAGTAGTAGTAGTAGTCCATTCTCAGCTATTTTACTTCCAATTTTGACAATTCTGTTAAAACCACAATGATCTTTATTCTCGTTATAAAAAGGATGTTGTTGGGTTGCTGCTGTCAGAGGTTAAATAACTATGCATGGACTGCACTTTTTATGTGGTAACTCCATTATTTAAAAATGCCCAAGACAAGAACATTGCTCTAACCGTGTTATGTTTTAACACTTATAAAATCTGTACCTACTTAAATCCTAATTCATTGAATCAAATCAATTAATAGGGACACTTCAATATCTCGTAAAAATGTTGACGCCATATTTGAACGTATCAAAAAATTATATTTATTTACATTATATAAGCTAACATTTAAAATACTGATATTTACATGTGAAAAAATAAGCAAAACAATCATAGGGCATCAAAAAATTCGCCTGCATCGCTGTCAACAGGAACAGTGCCCAAAAGGCTGGCAGCATTGCCACGTTGTATGGCGATGCTAATTCTTTGGCCAAGAAAGAGGCCAGCCCTCTGGTCACGTGAAGAGTTGACTAACCGCTTGGCGATATCTCGAAAAACCAAGTGGGCACTCGAACCCCATGGTCCTAGTGTTTCAACGCCAAACGGCTCGAACATATAACTCCCAATCAGGTTGGAATATTACTAAAATGAATATTAAAAATTATTACAAAAATAAAAATAAAACTCAGCACTTACACCGTTTCTTTTATGAGTAACATTGTTTCATTCCAAACACAACATCAGCTGATTTACATACGTTGCGCTAAAGCGCTTGAAAGCATTGAGCGACGTTATGAGTGACACTAGCCGGCATCGACTGTCAAGCTAGTGCATGGAATTATTAAGTACTATTGTACTTTATTCGAGCCTGAATAAATTACGATAGTAGTTACTAATTCTATGTAGTTTGACAGTTGATGCCGGTTTCGGATGACATTTTGTTTGACAATACGCTCTTTCATAAGGCGAACGCAGAAATTATTTTAGATATGTAACAAATCTCAGATATGTCCGTTTTTTCTATTTAATTTCAGTTGAATGAAGTCATCTGTCTATATCTATTTATCTATTATCATCACGCTACAACCCTTAGAAGCCGGGCAAAAAGAAAAAAAATCAGAAAGAACGCTAATCGAAAATAAAGTAATACTGCGGCCGACCGATGCACAGTAACGCGGTGGGCCGGTTGCTGAAATTTCACGCGGACGAAGTCGCGGACAGAGCCTAGTATACATATACTTATATAGTAAAGATGAAGAGTTTGTTTTTGAGACGCTGGGGTGCGCTCTATTGGATTCTCAATGCTCGGCTCAACACCGAGAGTTGAAAATTCAGTGCGCAATAAAATCCCTCCGTGATATTTTTGTGTCTGTACGTACGTGGGCTAGTCGCAGCAAACAGGAAACCAGCTGCCATTTGCACATTAAAAAAAAAAATTATCAATGTCTTAACTCTTAGATGGGCTTATTTTTAATCTTATATTTTGAATTGTTACTTCATTTGCTTTTTACATTGTTCTCACACATACAACAAGAATAATGTACCCAGGATTTTGTAATATCTCAATTTAAAAGAGTGTCCTTGGAGTTTCTTACCCGTTCTTCTCCGTAGATATAGATCAACGTTTTGGAATGGGCAACTAGCTTCAACTATCTGACCAATTGACCGACTATTTAATTTTGACAGTTTAAAAGTGCCTGTAAATGGTTTGATTGAAATAAACGCTTTGAGTTTGAGCTCGAGTTTGTCCCCACACGGCACAAAACCACTCAAAATCAACGTCCCATGATCGATACATTCCGTCCAATAAAGAAAGATTGCAACACAAAAAAACATAATACCTACAGAAATATTCCTGGCCCCCATTGGACCGTACCCTCATCTTGATAAAACGTAATGTGCCATCTGTTACTATGATGTAGGAGATACAGAAACGCGGTTCAAAATGTTACAATGTATAGATATAGCCATCTGTATGCTGATCGTGGGATTGAGGAAATATCCTGCTTATCGTCTGAGCTGTATGTTTTGGGAAATTTTTTTGGAACGTGATGCCTGTAGGCTTTTTTCGAACAGCATAATCGGCCTGTAACATTCCCTCTACTGGGTCACAGGCCTCCTCTCTGTGAGATGGAGTAGGCCATAATCCACCACGTGGGCCCAGTGCGGGTTGGGGTGTCTGTCATGTCTTCGATTTTTGACAATTCAAGCGACCCCTTGACAATTCAAAAGTGCCTGTAATTGGTTTAATTGAAATAAATACTTTGAGTTAGAGTTTTTTGAGTTTGTGGTTCTAGAACATGAGTTTTCTCACGATGTTTTCGTTCACTGTTTTGAGAGCAGTAATGATGAAAGAAATAACACAAAGTAATGTGCCTGCTTGGGTTCGAACCTACGACTTACGATACGTAAGTTGGGGCCTTTGCCACTAGGCGATCACTGCTCTTCTAAGTAGCAAGCTTCTTTAATTATTTTATTCTTACCTTACAGTTTAAAGTCAAAAGTTACTCCTAGTAACTTTTTAAAACCAAGACTAATAATGATTTTGAAAAACAATTATATTTTTTGACAGCTGAACAATTCGCTTTTGTGCTACGGGTGGATTCCCTTACGTAAATTAAATATTTGCATCACCTGCAGATGGCTGTTTCCGGTGTGAATGTTTGTATATGCGAGATTTGTATTTTTTAAATTAATTGCAACAAAGTATTTATGCACAATACAAAACAACGTTGTATAATGTTTCTTTATGAAAGAAGGTTTTCTTCGCAGTTGTCAAAAAATAGATAAATAAATAAATTTTAATGCACCTATTCTAGTACCTCAAACACAAAATTTTAACAGTTTCTGGAAAACATTCTTTACTCCGCACAGATTTCCAAATGCATCCTACACCATCTTTTTCCCCTGTTATGAACACGCCTGTAAAAGTGAGCTCTGAACAATTGTATCGAAAGCCGTCCTGATGTGTCAACATACTACTAAAAACACCACTGCTACACAATCCACTATGTAACATACAGATCGTGACGTGTTTTCATATAAAGCCACCCATTTCGGAAATATTTTCATAGCCGCGGTTACGTTTGATTTTCGTTACGTTACTGTGTTCCCGCGAGTTTTACACTGCGTTGGATACTAGTTGGCTGTTTGTTCCTGTTGTGTTGGTTTTATTGATAGAACTGACAACTAGCGTGTAGTTGTCATTAGTCTGGTTTATCAATGACTTATGGCACCAAATGTATTTTTTTTTGTTTTGTGATCTATCTGTCTATAATTATCTACCTAAAGAACATGAAAAGCTATTCGTTGGCAAGCGCATCACTTCAGAACGGCTGGACTGATTTGGTAAATTTTTGTTTAAAATGCCCATAATAATCCGAATCCGGCTCTTACAGAAAGAAAAAAATAGAAAAGTTTCCGTGAAAATTAGAAATTCGGGAAACCTGAAAGTGCATTTTCTATGGCAATTTTGTGTGAATTTTGGAAATATTATGGGATATTTGTTTGAACAGGGCAGGACAACGTCTGTGGGGTCAGCAGGTTTATTGTAAAAACACGAAATTAAAAAATATAAGTCACTTATCAATTTAATGCGTTTTGTTTTAAGCAAGCTATTCCATTTATGTGTACTCGATGATACTTTCCTCCTTCCATACAAACTTTTATTCACATCACCCCTTTTGGGCATGAATTTTCCTTTCTTATAAAAATAAAAATTTGCGTAAAATTTCATGCCCTGTGGTTGTGCGAATGTGCGTTGTCTGAGAGTGAGTGAATTCAAGATTTTTATTACTATTTATTATTATCAGTGCTGTGTTTATACACGAAACAAATGATTGCGTTTTGTCATATATTATTGTTTTATTGAGTGTATTTTTGTTAAGCTAGTATGTTATAAATTTTTTAGGGCTCTGTACCCAAAGGGTGCCGGCCCAAGGGGGGCAACCCTATTACTGAGCCTCCGTGCCGTCTGTCCGTCCCGTCCGGCCATTCGTCCTTCCGTCTGTCAGCGGGCTGTATCTCATGTGTATTTCTATTGCCGCTATAATAACAATTATTCAAAATATAATAAACTTAAAAATTTAAAGTCTCTATACAAGAAACATGTTTTTTTCGGCGTTTTTTGCCTTGTGGTACGGAACCCTTTGTGTGCGAGTCCGACTCGCACTTAACCGCTTTTTTTTTAGTGGTGTACTGTTACCCTTTTAGTCCTCTTTTCAACGTGACTTACCTACATGTACAATACTACGAAGAGATAAAAGAGAAATCTCCCAGAACATCAAAAACTCGGAACATTAATACCGTATGATTTTGAAACAAAAGGATTGTTTATAATAATATTAGTTTAGATCTCTCCTTAATTCGTTACCCGTACACGTCTTTGAACGTGCCCTACATATTTACACATGTAGGGCACGTGTATCTACGTATCTCTGATGTACTGTATAAATTAGCTAGTATTGATTACATAATATCTGCTTACATCTTTGTTATAACATAACAAAAGGAATACCTACTTACTTATCTAATAGAGGCCTATATTTGTTATTAAGCCCCAATTATGATTAAGATATCAGGAAATGCCGTGGTTACTATTTTTGGACGAGTCCTGCGAAAAATGGTAATGGAGAATATAGGAAAAATAATAATGTCTCCAGATAATCTGTCACAACTGCTGAATAGATTACGTCATAGAAATGGACTGAATGAGATGGATAAAGATACTGAAAAACAAACGATCATTGCGTTACAGAGGTACTAGCTGCGTCCCGCGGTTTCACCCGCATAAGTATCGATCCGGTGTGAACATCGAGATAAAAAGTATCCTATGTGTTAATCCTGGTTATTAACTATCTGTATGCCAAATTTCATTCAAATTAGTTTCGTGGTTTTTGCGTGAAAGAGTAACAAACATCCATCCATCCAAACTTTCACGTTTATAATGTTAGTGGGGTACGTCTAGCTGCGCCCCGCGGTTTCCCCCGCATAAGTTACGATCCCGTGGGAATATCGGGATAAAAATTGGTCAGCCTTTTGAGCGTGAAGATGTAGCAAACATTCAAACACACACACACTCACAAACTTTCGCCTTTATAATATTAGTGTGAGAGTAGGAAGAGGGATGAGGAACAGGGTGAAAATTTTACTCATCCTCTATAGAAAATGGAGGATCCTCGTGTTGTGTCTTGTGGGCTACTGCCCGATGACTGACGTCAGGACATTGTATATAATTATGCTAGTAACGCTGTAAACTCTGCTTGCGCGATGCAGGATTTTGCGTGACGTCAGTATGATGCGTAGTTCACATGTGGCGCACAGTATCATTGTTGGGTTGCCTATGTCAGCAGGGCATCATGTTTGACTAAAGTAGAACCTAGCCAGATTCTTCGTTAGTTATATTTCTTGTTAAATAAAGCTATGGACCATTCTTGCATCTGAGGTACAATTCCTTATTTAAGAATTTTTTTTGAGAACACATTCACTCATTCGAACCACATTCTCAATCTGTCAAAAAAACCTATTTGAATTTGAACTATTTTTAAGTAAGAATTGGCCTTCGGATTTAGCTCTGTTATGTTAGTCCACGGGGTTTGTTCTGTAGGTCAAAATTTCCAGAACGAAAACGTTGGAACCGAAAACGTACCGTGATTTTAACAGTAACGTTACTATAAAAGAAAACAGTTCGAAGGGTTCGAGCTGTTTCTGCAGCGCTAGTGCCACGGTGGAACTCGTATTCGTAAATAATGCGTCATTTTGAGTGTTCAATATTGTGAACAGAATGATGTCAAAGAAAAATCAAATGGCGCGAAAACAAATGATTCACTAAATTCAAAACCAGGATACACACGCCTTTTGAATTTGGAATCCCTAACCAAACTCCAGATATTTGCGACCTAAGTGGCCAGTTCGACAAAACGATTTCATGTTAAGCATTTTCAAGTTGCATAGCATGTTTAATATTTTATTAAAACGTTTCATTAAAATATAAATTCCCTATACGTAGATCCCAATCTTCCTATCGTGTCTTCCACATTAAATAACAATAACCATACATTAACAGGTATTATGCCTTGATTTCGTTTAAATGCGCACAATGTGTTTTAGAATGAACATTAAAACAAATAATTTGTGCAATAACCACGTTAAATCCTGCATTATTACTGAAATAAAACAATGTTAATTATCATGTTGGCAAATATAGTTTTAAATGGAGAATAATTTATATCACCATTATTCCTATTAGCGTAATATTATCTGGATATTATTATAACATTTATTATTTCAAACATGTACCCTAAATAGATGTAGTATTATTTTGTTTAACTAAAACAGTTGTGCATTAAATTTGCATAAAATCATTTGAATAATCATTATTATTATTTGTAAAGTTCTAACAATTGTATTTTAGTTTAAAATTACACTCGACATGTCATATCTACTGTTATGTAATGATTGTTTTTATATTTATTTTTCTGAAACTGAAATGGTAAATAAATAGACAGAATTTTTTTATTAGTGTTTCTAAATATGAAGTGTAAAAGCTCATCATTAAAGATAGAAAATTCAATTAAAGGACATTCAATAAAAAAACGCACTTGATAGAACTGAAACTTCTTAAAAAATAAAGACTATGAGAGATTTAGTGTGAGAGACAGAAAGAGTTATATCTTTCTTCTCTCTCATGTACCGAAATGTGACTGAACGTGACGCGTCCTTAAAATTTCGCTCTCAATTCTCGTCCAATTTATCGAATCGCCGCCTAAGAAGTTTCACTTCCGAAGCCAGCTTATTGGTTGATTCGCACGAATTATCTCGTCGAAATTGCGTAATACATATTTATGGAGTTGTCAATTCGCACACTAATCAATTAACTTCATGCAAATTGCCTACAAAAAAGTAATGATTAAAAGTATTGATTCGCCCGATTCGGTCGACATAATTCGTGCAAATCCTACTAATAATAGGTCTTTACCTATGTAATTGGAGATTCTATAACCAGCATTTTCAGATTTAATTATCTGTGGATTGGCGCGCAATTCGAAATTCAAATAAATTTTATTCGAAAGACGTGTTAATTTAATTTCAACTTCAGTCATTTGTTTTTATATAGTTTTTTGTTTTTGTGACATTGTGGTAGTTTTTGGCGCCATGGATAAACTGAACTTTCGTACAATTTGCGAATATGAGTTCCTACGTGGAAATACCGCTGCGCAAACAACACGAAACATTAACGACGTGTACGAGCCTAACACTGCTTGCGTAAACACGGTCCATTATTAGTTCAACCGTTTTAAATCTGGAAATTTTGAGTTGAAGAACGAGCCTCGCGGTCAGCCGGTAACCATTGCCGACAACGACGAATTGAAGGCGATAGTGGAAGCGGATCCAACTCAATCAGCAATGGGTAGCTCTCCGTCCGATCAGGACCAGGCCCGTGCCGGACGGCGCGTAAGTGTTCCACGTGCGCCTCAAAGAGATGTCAGCATAGATGACGGGGCCCGACAGGGCCGAAGCCTGCCGGGGTAGCGGGATCGTCCGAAAGGGTTACCGCTGCCCTGGTACGTAAAGGGCTAAGGAAGGAACACGGGTGGGTTTTAGTCAGTAAGAGTCTGACACTCCCTTCTGCTCCACCCAGAGCGGGAGGAGTCATTTGATGATTTCCCATCCACAAAAAAAAAAAAAAAACTCAATCTACGGCTAAGCTTGCTGCGGGCCTTGGAGTTAGTGTCAAAATAACATTGAAGTACTTGCAACAAATCGGAAAGATAAAAAAGCTAGTTATGTGGGTGCCACACGAACTAAGCGACCAACAGCGAGATTTAAGCGTCGAAGCATGCATAGCACTACTGAATCGGCATAGAAACGAGGGAATTCTTAATCGAATTGTTACCTGCGATGAAACGTGGATCCTGTACGACAATCGTAAGCGTTCGTCTCAGTGGGTGGACCCGGGTACAGCACCTAATCAGTGCGCTAAAACAAAGATTACTCATAGGCAGATGATGGTGACTGTCTGGTGGACCAGTGCCGGACTTGTACATCACAGCTTCTTACCGAATGGCACAACAGTGACGGCAGATGTCTATTGCCAAGAATTGCAAACAATGATGGAGAACCTCGCAATTCAACAACCAAGACTAGTCAATCGCTCTTCCCTATTGCTACTCCACGACAACGCGCGAGCTCACACTTCACGACTGACCATCGCAAAGCTACAAGAGTTACAGCTGGAAGCTCTTCGTCACCCACCGTACTCACCGGGCCTTGCCCCAACAAATTTCTACTTTTTTCAAAAAAATTTTAAGTGGGAAAAATTTCAACACCCGAGAGGCAATACAAAACGCGTTCACTGACTTCATCGCCTCCCGTCCGGCAGACTTCTACAGTAAAGGGATAAACAAACTGCCATCAAAGTGGCAAACTTGTATAGATAATTTGGGCCAGTACTTTGATTAAATGAAATAAAAAAATTACCAAAATGTAAATGTATTTATATTTTAAAATGATCATACAAATCTCCAATTTCATAGGTAAAGACCTAATATTATAAACGTGAAAATTTGTATGGATGGATGGATGTTTGTTACTCTTTCATGCAAAAACTACTAAACGGATTTGGATGAAAATTGGCACACAGATGGTTTATAACCAGGATTAACATATAAGATTCTTTTATCCCAATATTCCTACGGGATCGACTCTAGTCAACCAATAAGCCCAAAAACCCTGCCTCAAAAAGGTCTTTCATACAATGTAATCGTAAACATCCTACGCATGTATAACTCATCTCTGCCTCTGCAGTTTGTTAGAGTCAAACTTGTGTACTTAGTTACACTTGCCGAGTAAACGATCACTGACATCAGTGACACCGTATCACATGTCAATGACGCGTAACGGTAATCGCGACTAAACTTGGTATAGTTTCATTAGTTATAATGAATGTATGACTAAATTACTGCTAAGGGAATAATAAACTTACAGTTCATAGCTATTTGGTTGTTTGAAAGTTGTAAATATGAGCCTGTTTATAGTGTTTATGGAGATATAACAATGTTTGATGTTGTAATAAACATGTTGAAGAACTTATGACACGTTTTATGATTATTTGTTTTTGTGTGAATGTATAGAATGAATTTGACCTTAAATCTCGTTTCCAAGTAACCAAACGCCGAAAAAAAAGGTACTTACCTACCTCTTTTTAAACATGTTAAAATCTGACGCTCTTCTCTTTTGCATTTAAATATTGGTTATTTTAAGAGAAATAAAAGGTTGCAACCAAGAACAGATTAACGCCCGTCCGCACTAAACTTTGACAAGCCTTTAGCTATAATTATGGAGGTCAGACAGGCAGTCGCTCCATGTAAAATACTAGTATTCAGCTTCATCTGGTTAGACTGGAAGCCAACCCCAACATAGTTGGGAAAAGGCTAGGCAGATTTTAATGTTGACGTGTGATTCCATCCGCTTATCGTAAAACACCGAACTGATCATGGCCGTATGAACAGCGCCTAACTCATATAGCTAGTGGATCCTTACAACAAATTATCTTAAAAGGACTGATATCCCTAAAACCTGCTATTAGTCTTAAATATTCCCACTTGACACATAAATCTACTTGGTTGGGATACTTGCGTCTATTCTTAACCGAATCCGATTGCCCTAATAGGATTTATAGGGTAGTATTAATACTCGTAACCATAGCAACGGGTATCGGATGAGCAATAATAGTAATATAATGAGTTATGCTAATCATGTGTATGTGATAATTTAATCATTGAACTGGGCATTGAATAGACACTGAACTGGGCATTGAATAGTAATAACATGGTATACTGGAGCTATTACTACAGACTACAGTTCTAGTCATGAATAATTGGTTAGAAACTCCCACAACATTCCACTACCTACTAATTCTAGCAAACTTATTACAAAATTTATTTGTACTTCATATGATGGGTGAACATATTTACATACCAAGACTCCTCCATGCCTCAGAAAACACCATAAGACGTCCCGGCAGTCATTTGTATTTCTTCGACGGTCGTTACGGGTAGTCAGTAATCCAAAAATCTAGCAACCAGTCTTACCAAAGGGTATCGTATTTTTTTTTAAACGTTACCCCACACTAAGAATTTCTCCTGTGTCGTGGGTGCGTTTACAAACATTTAAACTCACATACACAAACAGCCAGACCCGGAACAACTACTTGTAGGCCATACAAATATTTGTTCCGTGCGGGAATTGAACCCGCAACACGCAGCGCAGCAGTCAATCGCTTAACCACTGCGCCAACCGTGCCGTAAAACCGTGCCGTATTACCCAGTGACTGGGTTGTGGAGGTCAGTCGCTCCATGTAAAATAATGGTATTCAGCTGTATTCGGTTAGACTAGAAGCTGACCGTAACATAGTTGGGAAAAGGCTAGGCAGGTGATGTTGCAGTTAAGCGGGAGAAATGGTGGCCCAGTGGCAATGGCCCCAACTTACGAGCACGCACTTTATCTTATGTAAAAATTTGCATCACCACAGCTCTGAAAACGGTGAATGAAAACATCGTGATGTCCAGTATGTCCTAGAACCAAAAATTGGAAGACATGTGACATCTACCAGCCCGGACTGGGTCCGCGTGGTAGATTATTAGCCCACTCCCTCTCAAAGAGAGGCCTGTGTCCCAGCAGTGGGAACATTATAGGCTGATTATTGGTACGTACGCGTAATTAATGCCAGTCATGCAGTCTTTCCTTGCAGAACAGATGGCTGATGGGGCCGAAAGTTCTGGACTGGCGATCGCGAACTGAAAGACGTAAAGTTGGAAGGTCTCTTTCAAGTTGGAGCGATGACCTGGTGAAGACAGGCATCAGCTGGATGCCGGAAGCACAGAACCGGTCAAAGTGACGGTGCTTGTGGGAGGCCTATGCCCAGCAGTGGACGACTTGGATTAAAAGGACAGCATTAAGACTGGTAAAAAACTTAAAAAGATCTGTGTAAATGTGACAGATGGAAACAAAAAATTGTGTTTTTCCAACAGATAAGTATTTTATTTTAAGACAGCTGTTGTATTTATGATAACATCTATATCTGGTTCAAAAGAAGCTTTGATATGAAAGCGGTTTATAAATAAACCTTTTCATCCTTATTCACAACCGTCTACGAGACCTCTTTTAGACTATGAATAGATCAACATTTCTTGTAAGTACTAATATTACTAGAGCAAATGATTCTATTCATAGCTAAAACCATATAATATGAACTAACAATCCTAAGTATATCTACATAGTAAGACCACAGAATAAATAGGAACAGAAGGTTTCCGTACAACACACACAAGCACACACGCGACTGTCATTTGTTTCACATAGTTTGAGATCGCCTTATTACAAAACAAGGTATATCTTTAGATTTAAGTTGTACGTAAAATACGCGCATTGACGTGGAGTTGCGAACACCAGACCGTATTACCTATAACCTAGATTTAAGTTTTAACCATCAAGCTATTTTTGAATTTCGATTATTATTCCGACAAAGTTAAAGTTCTAATTACAGAAACCGAGATAAGGTTAAAAACACAAAAACTGGCCCGAAGCTTGGAATAAGGGTTGAACTCGTTTTGTAATAAGATGGATGGAGTTTTAGACAAAATTTGGAATAATTATGTTGTAGTATAAAATCGTGAAAAGAAACAATTTTACATTTCGACAGTTTCTTTTTATTATTCTTGTAAATAGCAATTCCATACAACATAAATACAGATTTTTGATTAGGTATATAAACAGTATTTATTCTAACACACAAACTAGCTGAGACTAAGCCTAGAGAGCCCAACTTTTGCTAAAACTCTGTGTACCACATATCAGCAGCCGTGTATGTACTTTACGTACGCTTGTATGTGTGATCACGGTTTATTCTGCTCGTTGTATGGAGCTAGCCTTCTGTAGCCATCTATTATGTGGTAAGACGTTGGTTCGCGGACGTGATTAGTACGTGGGTAGATACTACAGGTATATACAGAGTACAGAGTCTCGCCTTTGTCCCGCCAGACGCTCATCTTGCGAAATGAAACGCACCGCTATATGCTACCACCGTTTTTGTAAGAAACGGCGCATGTTGTGCTACTGAATAGTCCTGTTTGTAGTGTGTTTAAATTAGTTTTTTAAGATAGCGGTAGCTAAGGATTCCTTACAGGATACCTAGTCGTTCTTTAAAATTTTGGTTGTAGGTTTATATTAAATAATCGTTACATAAAATACTGTTTTTAAATTTTTTATGGAAGTAAAATATGAAAACAAACAACAACAATAAAAATCATTTTATGTAAAACTAAATATTTGAAAACGTGAACTAGCCTAGATAGGCTACCCATTTAAAACATCGTAGATCGCAAAAATTGCACTGTATAATTTTTTTGGGATTTTGTTAGGATAGATACCAATAGTGTAAAACCAAGTTTGCAGCTTCAGGTAGGCAAATAATAATCTAGAACTTTTTATGGAAAATGGTCAATGTTTGAAGTGCTGTCACAAGGGTTCTATTAGACCTACCGAGCTACGGTTGAATGGAATGTGGAATTTTTTTTATGAACGTATTAACGAAGTTGAGGAATAAAACCGACTGGAATATCCTACTTCCTAGCACACTAATATTATAAACGCTAAAGTTTGTGAAGATGGATGGATGGATGGATGTTTGTTACTCTTTCACGCAAAAACTAATGAACGGATTTTTATGAAACTTTACAGTAATATATAGCTATAAACCGTTAAATTTTGATCGTCCCTTAAAAGTTTAAGGATTAAAACGATCAGAATTTAACGGTGTATACATCAGAATAAGAAATAGGATACTTTTCATCCGGATATTCCCACGGGATCGGCACTTATGCGGGTGAAACCGCGGGGCGCCACTAGTTGAATAATAATATACTAAAAATTTCAATTATTTTACCCACTATAAGTATTGCCAGTAAGCAAAAGGTAGCCATCAGTAGTATCCTCCTATGCGCCATATCTTAAGCACGAATGAAGTTTCCTACCTCCGAAGTTTGTAACAGTGATGAGTTATAGCTGTTTAAGTAATAATGGTAGTCTGTAAATAATCTTTGTAAGTAGGGGAGGGTTAATTCGTTCCCTTGTTTACGGGGGTGACGTGGTTTAGATGCGGTTCGCGATTTATGACGTAAGCTGATCGCTTACGCAAGTTGGGGATGAAACATTCAATGATCTTTTATGGGAGTGGGGGAAAAATATTTGATGGTGGTTCCTATAAACTTAAGCAATGAAACATTATCAAAAAATAAATAGGTTTGCATTGTAAAATGATAGCAGTATTTCGGTTAGGTTAGGCCTGGAAGTCAGGCTCATGTTGTTACTGGAAGTCAGGCTCATGTTGTTACTGCTACATTCAGTTAAGTCGTGTCGGGAAGTAAGCTAGACGAAAATAGTCCATGTTGTGGTGAGAGTATCTGTCAGGTAAACAGCTAGTTTGGTAGCAGGGAAATAGTGACCAGTTTTTTTTAGAGAATAGATCGGCTATTCTGTAGAAAAACTCACCGTAAAATCTTAAATGATGTGAACTTAAAGTTACATAAGTGTCAATCCCTCGTTTTTGGAATGACAGCACACTTTAAGCTCACTTCACCTAAGTTTTCAGGGTGAAATTTGTACAGAATAAACCCACAGCTGTTTGCGATTTAGTTTGTTTGATTTTGTTTGTTTGCTTTAGTAGGTATCACTGCACGTGCTAATTTAATTCACTATAACTAACGTTTAACTTTTACTTATACATCATTATAAATAATGAGAACTATAACGTGAAACTACTTCCAACCGCTTCCGCTACATTCCGCGGGCTTCTGGCGGAAACACCTCTCGTTCTCGCTCGGCCAATAAGGGAGAGCCGAAGCTTCTAGAACATTCTAGAAGCTTCCTTTAAAAAAAGGTATAAACGTAAAAACCTATAAAAAGAATAAAAATACCTTGAAATTATGACCCTACGTAAGAACGTATGAAATTTTTTGATTAAATGTTGTCCCGTCGGGGGACCGCTCTAATTATTAGCCTAACGTTCTGTTAAAGTTTAAAATAGTAGCGGTCCCCCGACGGGACAACATTTAATCAAAAAATTTCATACGTACTTACGTAGGGTCATAATTTCAAGGTTATTTTTTCTTTTTATAGGGTTTCACGTTTATACCTTTTTTGTTCTATTTGTGGCTATTTTTTAATAGTTTTTTTATTTTTTTATTTTTTAATAGTTCTTTTTTATTCATACTATTTTTATTATTATTTTGTGTCGGGGGTTTTTTAATTTTTTTATTAAATTTTTTATTTCATGCTTTTTGTAGGGACTCCTTATTATTTCATTTCTTTTATTTTCTTGCGTTTTAAGATTCAGGTAATTTGGTGTTTAGTCAGGTTTTTTGTAATTCACCATTTTGTGGTGGTGGCCATCTTGGATTTGAAATTTATCATAGTGTATAGTATTCTACTATTCAAGCCTTTTCATTTGATATCCATATTGAGGGGGTTGTGAAAAACTATGTAATCCGCCATTTTGTGGCGGCGGCCATCTTTGACCGATTTTCATCAAACATAGCTAAGAACACTCCCGACTAATTCACCTTTCAAATAAAAAAAACAAAATCAAAATCGGTTCATCCGTTCGGGAGCTACGATGCCACAGACAGACACACACACAGACACGTCAAACTTATAACACCCCGTAATTTTTGCGTCAGGGGTTAAAAAATAAAGGTAATAATAATGTAGTAAATAATGTACTAAAAGCTAAATAAAAACCATTTTACAGGCTCTCTTGAATTGTCAAAATTATTTAGTCGGTCAGCGAAAGTTGAAGCTAGTTGCCCATTCCAGAACGTAGATCTCTATGGAGAAGAACGGGCAAGAAACTACAAGAAACTACACTTTCCTCATCAATTTAGGGCACTGATCAGACAAAAAAATAATTTTCCAGTTTGTAGTTTTCATTTCGTTAGTTAATATTCCTCATTCCCTTTCAATATAGTGTTCATTATCCTACTAGGCAAGCCCTTTCATTTGATACCCATATTGAGGGAGTTGTGATAAAATATTTAATCCAACATTTTGTGGCGGTGGCCATCTTAGACCGATTTTCATCAAACATAGCTAAGAGAGTTATTATACAATTGATACATTTTTGAATGACAAATCAATATGATTATTTATATACCATGATTTTCCATGCGATTTTAATTTTCAAATTTCATTATATTTTTGACTTATTATTAACTTATTATTGACATTGTATTATTGACTAATTTTTAACTTATTATTGACATTGTTTACCACTGAATTAACTTACAAATTGAATTATTTATATTTTATTGACTATTTTAATAATTTGATACTCGTTAAATATTTGTTTTTTTAAGATTATTTAATAATTAATTGTACTAAAAAAAATGTTTGCATGCCTCACGGTAGAATGTACTGGATCCTTCTCTTACTTAACACCGTACTTTTGTACCTACATTCATAGCAAATAAATTATTTCATTTCATTTCAAAACTCCCGACAAATTCACCTTTCAAACAAAAAAAAACAAAATCAAAATTGGTTCATCCGTTCGGGAGCTACGAAGCCACAGACAGACATACACGTTAAAAATCATACGACACGCACCCTTCTTTTGACATCATCCGTGTTTCGTCCGTCAACTGGGCTGCGCACCGAAAAGGGATTCACTGTTACACAATTTAAGAAACTTTATGTTCGCCCCGAACCCTATTGTGTTGATATATATTTATTTTACTGAAAATAAAACACTATCAGTACACTTTGTGTGTATGTTAAAGAACTTTATTATAATTACAAGCTGAACAACAAATGATAAATGATTTCATTTAGTCTCCGAAGCACCTGTTAAAGGTATAACGCATTGTTATATTGCAGTCAGGGAAGTGATGCTACTTACTCAAATTATGGCAGGAATACAGAGCGGCGTTTCTCACGATTTGAACTTCCGTGATTGACACCGTATACAATAGGGTACCATGGGTCAGAGAGTTCTTCTCAGTAGTGGTGGAACCAGAGCTCCTTGTAAGGATTTGACCGTATAAAGGTGTTCCAATCTGAAGGGCTGATGATGTTACAGGCATGTGCCATTTCTACTTCACCATTTGGGTGATCCTTCAGTTATTTTAGGCATATTTATAGCATAGCGTAAAATCCTGTAGTCACCTGAAACCAAAAATCTCCATTTTCTGAGTATGATTTTAAAAATTAAAGCTAACCTTTCGAAGTTTTTATACAGTGCATGGTGGGTTCATAATTTTAGAAAAATTGTCTAGTAAGTTTCCATTCAAACCTCAGAGTTAGTTATTTACGGATGTAATTGCGGTTGTTCAAAACGTAACTGAAGGCTAATTCCTGTTACCAAAAAATGTTTAAAATCTAGTCACAATCTCATCTCAGCGACAATCAATCTCAAAAATTTGCAAAAAATGTAGGGATTTTAGAAAGATTGAGACAGATCAGACTGTGAACGTTCTTAAAATTACGAGATATCCCCCTCTGAAAACAATTATTTTAGTCTTCATTATTCGGACATCATAACCTTCAAATAACCCTATCGTGCCCCAAGATACAGATTAACTGTCTAGTTTGGGGCTCACTGGCAAATAATATATTGTAACAGCTAGGTTGATATTTTAAGCTGCTCATATCGTCTCAACTTACTTCGCGGCACAACTCGAACTTCAAGTCGTTCGTGGTGCCACATCATCTCCAGAAGTTTCTCAAGGAAGAGTTCTGGCCGAAGGGTGTGGTGTACCGCCGGTTTCGTGATCGGCTACATGACACCAGTCAGCAAAACATGACGCAGACACTTCGTGTGTGTTAGTTAGTTTTTTAGTGTAATTATAATGTTGTATGTATTTATAGTATTTTTAAGATATATTAATATTGTATTGTATGTGTTTATATGGGCCTTGATGCCTGAAATAAATTGATAAATAAATAAATTAATTAACCTGTGAACCTGATTACTCTGTACCTGGACAATAAAACTTTTTTACAAAAAAATGAAACCGCCGAAAAAACTGAAAAGCAAAAAATAATAAACCTTTTTTATTTAACCTTAATAACTAAGATCTTAAACGAATGTAAGTATACCTAAGTAATTTTGAGTCAGCGCCAAACAATCAATAAACAAAGATCACTAAATTGACTTAAAAATTTAAACTGCACCGACTCAAAATTATTTAGGTATACTTACATTAGTTTAAGAACTTAGTTATTAAGGTTAAATAAAAAAGGTTTATTATTTTTTGCTTTTCAGTTTTTTCGGCAGTTTAATTTTTTTGTTAAAACGTTTTTATTTTATAATTTTATGTGGCTATAATCTAATACTTGTTTGTCAAAGGGCAGGCATATGTGGCACTGAGTAGAGTAATAATACACAACTCAGCATTCAAATCTGTGAGTGAACAATAAATCACCCCTATTTTCCCATCCTTAGGGTTGGAATTTATATGGGACCAACTTTGGGGTATACCCTTTCCAATAAAAAAAGAATTATCAAAATAGGACTATTCTGTAACAAGTTATGCGTAAAATATTACATACATAAAAAAAAAATATATATATATACGCGTCGACTTGAGAACCTCCTCCGTTTTTTTCGTCGGTTAAAAATATCTTCTATTTTTTCTATTAATAGTTTCTTTTGTTTGTAAAATTTTTCCTATTTATTATTTATTTCTATTTATATTTTCTATTGTTTGTTATTTTAGAATAAATACCGTAGACGTTAATTCTCAGCCTATTTCTAGGTACTATAAACATATTTATTGACTAACTCAACTCGAGCAAACACAGACACAGACACAAATACACGCCCTACCCACACATACACACCCTACATACATACCTACGTATAAACACACCCTCATACTGTAGAGGCCAAATAAACCGCGTCCAGTTCTTCAAGCACTTTCCCAGGGTTACTTTGAAAATTTATTTGTCCCCGGGCGCGGTTAAATACTTGCAATACTTCATACTTTGCTGAGGATCATTTAGGCTTCGCCCGGCTTTTGTTCTTTTCAGAAATAAAAAATAAAACCGTATACGTATTCTTTTTGTATTTTTTTCTTTTTTTTCGATGCTTATTGTACCTGGAGTGTTAGCCTGTTTTAGACGATAATCTCTTCAGAACTTCACAATACAATGCGAGGATATTATTTTGTACAAAATAATGTTGTTTTGGAGTACTGACCCGGATAGGAAATGTATTTAGATTTATTTGGACTACTTGAAGCTCGGTGAGTCGAAAAATAATGGTAATTTTATATACCACAATCGATTTAGTTTCATAATGGCGTTATTGTGTTGTATCGGTTATGAATACGAGCCTGTATCTTCTTTTTGTAAGAATAGAGCTTCCTAGTTTTTACTAAACTAGTTAAGAAGCAAATAAATGAAGCTTTGAATGATATATGTGATTGCCAGATAAGCTAATTGAACATTCAAATATTCCTCAGACTCCTCTTGCATCTCGTAACTGAGTGACGTTCTCTCTCGGATAGCTAACCGACTTGATACTTGACAGCGAGACACTGACAGACTGATTATACAACTCTGTGTCAATCTCGAACAGTAATATTTCAAAGTGGGTAGAAGATACAATATTAGAAAGATGAACAGCAGCTTGTTCTGGTAAAACATTAAAATGGAAGTTTTGTGAGGGAGAAATATATACATAATATTGATATAAGCTCAAATACATTATACAAGCTAACACTAAAATATCTAACTACGAGTACCAGTGTACAAAAAGGAAAGAGCTCATTGGGCATAAAAAACTGTCAATGGGGAAACAACGCAATCAGCGTTGGCATTCGGGCAGTTTTCCCGTTTTCCCCTTTGGCCACTAGTCACGTGAAGAGTCAACCAACCGCTTGGCCATATTCCAAAATACTCGATGCAAGCGATCATGCAATGAGTAATGTCACAAATGATACAGGAATCAAGAAAATACCGTTTAATTCAGTAAAACAGTTTTTAATAAATCTTATGTTCACAAAAATACAAACAAAGCGTTACATTAAAGAAGAGAAAAAAGAACAAAATATTTGTACTACAACTTTCCATTGAGAACTCTGTTCTAAAGATTCTTTTATTCTAAAAATGTACCAAAAATGTTGTATAAAGAAATATGGCTAATAAAACCGGAGTATTGCAGGAAAAGGCCTAGAAATAAAGAAAGTTTCAAGGTTGTCGAGTAATGAATACTGCCGCCAAAAACAATATACGAGTATGAGAGAAAACTTTTTGATACACTTCTCAACAAAAGATCGTGTTGAAATATATCTTGGGGGCGTTTATATACTCGTACCAACATATTGCCTGCATATACTGTATATGTCCATGTAGAAGATCTCGCCCTGTTCCCAAATATATATTAAGTATGAGTGGATTAAGTATTACTTATTGATTTCAACAACACACTTTGTTTCTAGGCCGTCGTGAGGTGGAATTCAAAGTCAACAAATTCTTATTAATATCAAAACCAAATCAATTTCATGGATGTATTCGCAGTGGGAATTAAAGCTTTAGAAGTGAATGATACTGAACTCTGAAAGTGTTCATACGAGTTCATATTTAATCAAAATTAACAATTTAAAAAAATCTCTTATCATTGCTGAGCAGTGGTCGCCCAGTGGCAACGACTGCGACTGACGACTTGTAGTTCGTAGGTTCCAACCCAGTCAGGCGCTTTACTTTGCGTATAATATTTCATCACCACTACTCTCAAAACTTTGAAGGAAATCATCGTGAGGAAACCGACATGTTCCAGGACAATAAATGCGAAGACATGTGACATCTACCAACCCGTACTGTGCCCGCGTGATGGATTACGGTCCACTCCCTCTCACTGGTAGGAGGCCTGTGTCCTATCAGTGGGAACATAAAAGGCTGATTATGCTATGTAGACCTTGAAGTGATGACTCTGTAAGCATATCTGCAGCTGAAGATATTTGTACCCGTGATAGTAAGTTTTAATCAGCCATGTAGCCACACTAAAGATATCTAAACATGCTACTAGAATACTTATGTAATTTGAAGATCCAATTTCGCAACTCAAACCGGAATTCCGATAAATCTTACTGTAACACTGCACAACATAACGTAAAGTTACGTCCCAACATTCAAAACATGACTAATGATGGGCCCAGCTTCGCAGACCACAGTTAATTCTTACAGCTCCCAATTTAGGATTAGGTATTCCAAATTCACAGTAATGGCGGCCGAACCGCACAGCAGACAACCCACATCGTTTGCTCATACTGAATTCATAACCTCCCTTTCAACCCCAGAGTTGGACAATAATTACCGTCTGATAAATGGTAATGGTTATACTTTATAACCCTATTTACACCCCAGTAACGATATTGAAGGATAAGATGTCGGGAAAAACATTATATTATTATAGGTTCTTAGAGTAATAATGACTAGATGGAGCATACATGAGTGAAGCCTCATGAACTATGCCGTATATGGAACAGTTTGTACGTCAGTGGTGTAACTTAATACGCTTGTGTGTTTGACAGTGAGCGTAAATACATGCTGCTTGAGGACAAATAGGTTGTATTGCTTGCTACAGTTTTGACTGTTGAGCGTGGTCTTCGATCCCTGGGTCGAGCAGTCTTATTGGGTTTTTCCATTAGTAATTTTTCATTAGCACGTAATTTGGATATGCGCCTGCACCCCAGTAGCGTAACACACTTTCAATGACAATCCCAAGGATTTAAAATTTAATTCCTAATCCATTGCTTCATGGGTTCAAAAAAATGGTCTGATCCACAAAGTAAATCACGCAATGAATGTTGTTGAAGTCTCAAAATGTAAAGCATTGCTATGGTGGGTTACGCAATTTCCGCGCTGGTTAATGATAGTGAGAATACCTCTTTTATATGGGACTGATAATATAACTGCTATCCATATCTTGGGAGGATTTGGGGGAGGCCTTTACAGCAGTGGGACAGTACAGGTAAAAAAACGGGTTACACTCCGGGAGTGCCGGCAGAAGTGAAAACTTGAATATTAACGTTGTGCATTTTTGATATTTTGGAATGCGGTCTACTCTCCCTGCGTCTTACGAATTTTCGATCAGGTCACGTGTCCTGACGCGAGCTCCGTCTTAGGAATTTCGATCAGGTCACATGTCGTGACGCGAGTTTAACATTTTTTACCCATCACAAAAAATTCTCCCTCCGTCTTACGAATTTTGGATCAGGTCACGTGTCCTGACGCGAGCTCCGTCTCACGAATTTTCAATCAGGTCACGTGTCCTGACGCGAGTTTAACATTTTTTACCCATCACAAAAAAAGTGCACAACGCCGCTAAATAAGTTTTCACTTCAAAAAACGTAACTGGTGATCGTGGTGGTAAAAGATATCTCTACCTCCTCATTCCAAGTATACAGGCTAGATGAAGATATGTTATGGTACTTTAAACGGATCACACACTACGATACGCCACGCGACGATGCCAAATTCTCCGCGTGGAAGCACGTTTCTATTGAATTTGTATGTAAAAAATCACGCGCGGTGGCGCCTCGTCGCGTGCCGCGCTGTGGTGTGTGATCCGCCTTAGCGGCAGCGCGCAGTTCAAAATGCCCCTTCTAGTTGTTATTACTCCAAGTTATAACCATGATCGATCCTCATTTTTAGGCGCAAGTCATTGGGGTAATCTTTAGGTTATTGGATACTGTTCGCGGCTAAGTAGGCTGAGATATATGCTAGCGATGTTTGAGACTGTTAGCACCTATCTCGTGTTTCCATATTAATGTATTTGAGATTTTTATCTATGTATCAAAGATAACTAGATTTTTGATTTTTTAACCAAACCATGTCTACTTATTTGTAATGATGAAAAAACAATTCTATGTAATCCAATAGGGTAGTTTCCTGGGTAAATTTTTTTTTTTTTAATTTATTCCGTCAGTTAGATTATCGAAAAATAATGGACATGTATTTTTTCTTTTGTCATTTAATTTGTTTTTTCATTTTGGCGACCCCCCGGTCATGACGTCACGTCATGCTAAAAAGTGTAGCAAGGCGTGACGTCACACGGAACTTTAACGGGTGATATCTTCATAATTTTTTATATAAGTAATTGACAAAAGAAAAAATACGTGTCCAATATTTTTTGATAATCTAACTGACGGACTAATCAGATTTTATAGGAAACTAGCCTATTCTACTTACCTTATATAAGTCAACTTGGATTACATGGCCGTAACTGCGTTACATATCTTATATAACATAAAACACGGTATATGTAAGATTTCAACTGAATTCAGCTTTTCATATTGTGTATGGAAAAAGCAGACATTATTGTGCTGAACTGCCGAACCCAAACAAATTGGGATATAGGCAGAAAGATGAATGAAAAAAATTAACATCTAACTCACATCACAATAGGAGGGATCCCCTTGAGTATCTACGATCAGTATTACATTAAAGGTTAAATAAACGTTAGACCACGCCTTGTTTCCTCGAAGGGTTGGCAGATGTGTACCTATTGTAGCGAAATCATAAATAAAATTTCACTTAATCATGTTTTAATTTTGTAAAATAAATAATACAGTAAACGAAACTTAATAAAGGACACAGCACGGTTCTTATTAGTTTAAAGGATTAAGTTGTAACGCCGACGCGACGTCCTTGGTGTTAGAGCCCTATAATAAATTTCACGTCATATATACCTGTTACGCGTCGGTCACGAAACGTTTGCAAACGATCCTATAACTCCCGTAACAAAATAGATACCTGGTCGTCCTAAATGGGTAACTTTGCACTAAGTCAATAGGTTATCAGGCAGCGAAGTAATAATTTATATCACTGTTTTAACTAAATTGAGACAATACTTACTACTGAAAAAAAAAAAACAAAACTACGTATTATACGCAAATCCGGTTCTAGGCTCCACGCTGGCAGACGGAAGACTCCTCGCTGGCCGGTATCAGAATCCTCTTGTGTTGGGTTCGATTCCCAACAGGAAGCTTGTAGACGTCTTGTTTTAGGCTAGCGGGTGGAGCGAATTCAAGTTCGCTTTACGATCTTCGGACAAATCTACAGAAAATGACGAAAAATGATAAAAGTCAAATCATTTATTTCAAATAGGCACATAAAAAACACTTATGAACGTCAAAAATAAAATAAAAATAAAATTGATTCTAGTCGCCCCTGCCAAAAGGTAGTTTTCGTATGGAGAAGTATGGGCAAGAAACTCCACCGTTACTCTTTTAAAATGTTTTACAATATTTTGGATACATTAATTATATAATTATATGAGAAGACGATGCACCTAAAATTTATTACCATACCACAATAAGTAAAAGAAATAAAACGGATTAATGAATCAATGACATATAAATTAACTATGTGATAGATACATGATGCTCACATATTTACAAACATTTCAAAAGTAAACGATTTCATAAATAAATAAGGAGTAATAAGTCCGGGTGTGACTTTAAGTAATTACAAAATGTATGTAAATCAATGTAAAAGAAAAAAAAAGAATAAATTATACAATTACATTAGCAACCAGTTTGATTTTGTCTAGACTCTAGAGATTGTCCTATGGAGCAGGACCAGCATGTTTCCAAGCATTCTTATCTTGGATATAATCCCCTAATTTGTAATATCCTTACTTACAAAGTGTAATTTCAATATAAGTTTATAAATTTTCTTTCATTTAATTGCAATATTTCACAAGGTATTTTGTTGTAACATTTAACACAGTACCCTATAAAAGATGTTTGTACTTTAGATAATCTGAAAAAAGGTTGATCTAATTTATCTTTATTTCTAGTATTAAAATTAGGTCTATCACTTATTTTATTAAAAAGATGTTGATTTTTTCTTACATACATAATATTTTAATAAATGAATTGGCAAGGTACCGTCATAATATTAACCCTTTTAAATAGTTCCCTAAGAGATTCGCGGCAACGTAGATTGTAAAAAGCTCTGACAGCTCTCTTTTGCAAAATAAAAATGGATTCAATGTCAGCAGCCCAACCTACAGTAAAATGCTATATGACATAATACTGTGGAAGTAACTAAAATAGACCAAACGCGCGGTTTCTTAATCTGTTAATTGTCTTATCTTTCTAACAGCATATGCGGCCGAGCTTAGCCGCCCCGCAATAGATGTTATATGAGGTGCTCGTCTAGCGTGATTCCTAGGAAAACTGTCTGATTAACAAATTCTATTCTGGCCATTCAATATGATGTCACATTCGCTACTTCTAACATTAGGTAATTTAAATCTAATGAATTTGGTTTTTTTTTTCATTAAGTACTAAATTATTTACCGTAAATCAATCTTGGACCTAAAGAATAGTCAATTCACGTCGTCAAGATTTTGTGACCGTCGGTCTATTTTAAAGATCAATGATGTGTCATCTACAAATAACGCCATCATCGGTTGATTTTGAAGTAATTGGGGTAAATCATTAATATAAACTAAAAAGAGGAATGGACCCAATATCGAACCTTGAGGAATGCCCATTGTCATTTCAGACCCCAATGAGTTTATGCCATTTACTTGGACTTTAACCTTTCTATCTTTATGGTATGATCTTAACAAGTCAAGTGCTGTTTTCCTAATCCCATAGTGCTCGAGTTTCATCAGAAGTGTTTCATGGTTTACACAATCGAACGCCTTAGAGAGGTCGCAAAAGATTCCAATAGCATCTTGTGCTTCTTCCCAGGCGTTAAAAATGTTCTTCATTAGGGTAACACCGGCGTCAGTGGTACAACGCCCTTTGGTGAAACCGTACTGGTGTTCATGAAAGATGTAATTTTTATTAAAGTGACGTAACATTTGATTGAGCATCAACTTTTCAAACACCTTACTGAGAACTGGCAGAATTGACACAGGTCTATAATTGTTGGGTTCTTTACTATCACCGTATTTGAACAATGGTACTACTTAACTATGTTTCATAAGATCCGGAAAGACTCCTTGGTCAACACTGGTGTTAAATTTGAAAGCTAAATAGGGCGCAATGGTTTCGATAAGAGATCTACATACTTTTACAGACATACCCCAGAGATCTTCTGTTGATTTAATTTTAAGATCTTTAAAAGCTCTTATAACAGCCTGGGGGTTTGTTTGCTGAAACCTAAGGTCCAAAGCGCATGCCTTTACATTCCTTTTAAGTAAGGCAGCAGAAAGCGTGGGGGAAGAATTTAAAGCTTCAGTAGTTTTAAGGGGAATATTAGCAAAGAAGTTTTCAAACTCCTGAGCTATTTCTACATCTGAATTGATGGGGCCATGTGCAGTCTCTAAATTAAATTCACTATTTCGCTGTTTTTTCCTATCTGTTTCTTTATTTATTATTTGCCATACTAATCAAATTGATAATCCGAGACGCAAGCAGAATCTTTTATAACAAAAGAGCTGAAGAAAAGTTAAATTACATACCGAGTCTTGATGACATTCGCCTCGAGACCAGTTTTTAGTGATGTACATACGTGATACGATTATTTTCGGGAACACTGCCTATTTTACAAAGAGAAGAATTGAATAAAATTTAGAAAACGATAAGAACTTTTGAATAAATAGGAAAGCAAACATACCCTTGGATCAAATGGATGACCGCACAGAACTCGGTCGTTCAATCCGTTATACACTCAGCGCTAATATTGCAGCGAATTATTTAATTGCCAAAGCAAAAAATAATAATAAATTAGACTTCCATCCTGTGTACAAAAAATCCTTCAAATGAAAAATCTCGGTAAGAGAAAAGACATGACACTTTCAGATTCAAAATTCAAAACCAATATGAAGAAAAAACCTTTCTGGTTACAAATAAGTTTGGAATTGTTACAAAAAAAGGTCATTCGTGATAAAATTATAATGTAGCATTTGCCAATGCTTCACTATGTACACCCACATTTCACCAGGTATCTAAACTAATATTATAAAGAGAAAATGTTGATTTTTTTGGATGTTTGTTTGTTACGGTTTCACGGTAATACGGCTGAACGGATTTAGATGAAATTTGGCACATGGGTAATAATTAGGACTAGGATTAGGACATACAATATTTTTATCCCGATATTCCAACGAAATCGAGACTTGTGCGGGTGAAACCGCGCAGCTATGTTTTATAAAATTTGCATTTATTCTTAAAACATGTAACAAAACCTACCTGAACTCTACACAAAAAATATAAAGGACCTAAAAACCTCATCTCTCACAGACAAAGTGACTAAATGCATCAGCAGGAGCACACAAAACGAACCTCATTGAATATTTATCACTGCAGGCAGGACCGCACTGAATATTGCAGGTGTTGCGTCCAGACGGTTGGTGGTCCTGCTGAATTACTGAAGCACTTCGCTTTGAACGACCCAGGGTTAAAGTATTGGCTCTTTTAAGCTTTAGAATGTGTGGTCTTAAAATTCTGTAGTTGAAATCTGGAATGGCAATGAAGTTTTTTCAATTTGTTAAAATTTACAGTCAGGAAAATGAGTTATTAAGCAAATTGATACCCTACGTAAATTTACCGTGTAGAGCCAGTTTATACAACTGTCAAGGAATGACAGCTGTGATTTGCATATACTGACAATTTAAGTTGGTTCATCTTGCTTAACAATTCATCTCCCTTGCTTTACTTTCCAGCTTATTATTTGGACATCCTTTTACATTTTATTGAAATTTAAATAAAACAGAGAACTTGTTTTTTTATAAATAAACCCTAAAGAAACGGCGGATAACAAGATGTTGACTGCAAAAAACTTTCGTGAAAACAAAAATAATAATCAACACGATAAATTATATTACTGTAAAAGCATGAAAAATTCATAAAATTAAAACGAAACATCAAAGTTTTAAGACGTTTCAACACTTTAACAATATCTACTTAATGTCGAAATTCTTCGTCACTTCAATACTACGGGGTGAAACTTGGACTTTTAAACACTTCTAACTTGAATAATACATCTACCCAACTTAGTGTATAAATATTTTAACTTAACTTCAAAATGTGAGCGTTGAAAGAAAACTTTCTTTGTTTATTTTTTTTTAATTTGAAGTCACTGTGTCTGTGTCTCTTGGCTCAGGTTTAATAAAATAAATTTTAAACAAAATAAAAATAATTTATTTCACATAAACCTAAATGGGCACTTATGAAACGTCATAAGCTAGGTGCGCGGTTCCAATAATTGGTCGTTTCCTATGGAGAAGAGGTGGCAAGAAACTCCACGTAGGTTTATGTGGCACCAGCCAGCTATTTTTAAAAGAGTAACTTTAAAAATAATTGGCTTTTACAATGTTTTCAAATTATAGTAAGTACGGGAGGAGGCAATTGGTCATTTCCTATGGATTGAGCTGGCATGAAACTCCACGGTTACTCTTTTAAAAATAATTGGCTTTTACAATGTTTTCAAATTCAAGTAATAATTGGTATGGGAGGACAGCGTAGGCCTGTCAATAAGTACCAGGTACTTGATGAAATAAAAAATGGTCTACAGATCTAAAGTCTACAAGGCCTACAAAATCGTCACATTTACAACAAACAAACGGTAAAGAAAACTGTAAGGGACGATTCACACCGGAATGCATCATAATGATGTTTGTGCCGCCACGAGCGGCCGCGGGCGGACCCCTGTGGCCGCGCGACCTTTTCAAGCGATACTGGTCTTTTAATGTATGTACTATTTTATGTATGTACATAGACTTGTAAAGGAACACTACTTGTCGTTGTGATCTTATTTTCGAAACTGCAATCATCAACAGTCTTCTTTTATTTTGCGTTGCTTGTATACATAGTATGTATGTATTTATGAATCTATAATTTTGGATATGTATATATTTGTGTATCTATTTTAGTGTATTGTATACATAATATTAGCACCAACGACGGCACGACGGATGGACGAGTTGACGGCACGGTTGGCGCAGTGGTTAAGCGATTGACTGTCGCGCTGCGTGTCGCGGGTTCGATTCCTGCACGGAACAAATATTTGTATTGCCTACAAGTACTTGTTCCGGGTCTGGCTGTTTGTGTATGTGAGTTTAAATGTTTGTAAACGCGCCCACGATACAAAAGAAATTCCTAGTTTGGGGCAACGTTTTTTTTTTTTAAAAAAAGATAAGAAAAAGAAAGAAAGAACGACCGTCCCATTTTATATCCAGGAAAATCACCGTCCATTCTAAGGTTGCCTGGAAGAGATCGCAGTAATGCTATAAGGCCGCCCATTGTATATTTTGTAGTGTTCAATGTATTTTTTATGCTATGTATTTTTGTGGTATTAAGTATAAAGTATATATAAATATATATAAAGTTTCTAATTATTTCACACTGAAAGGTCTCTCTATGTCGCTGCCGCCCGCTGCCGTTCCGGTGTGAATCGGCCCTAAAACACACTGATGCTATGTGTTACCTTTATTGCCGTAACATGTTCATTGGTCACAATAGTTGTAATTTTGACTGCACAAAATACCAACATGAAACTTTATCTTCGTTTATTTCAGATATAAATGAAAAATACACGTCTTAGTTCTTACACCATCTTGTTAATCTTATTTTCTGTGAAATCTTTTCTTTCGAGATGACTCTCCTGACTTCTGCTTTAGGTTTTTTTTACAGAGAAACTGCATTCAGACAACCTGCTACTTTATTAAAATTCCCACATATAAAGCAGGACTTATAAAAATCGTAGTTATTTTTCTTTGCGAAAGGCTATCGTAGTAATAATCTATTTCTCGTGCCAAGTGGTCTAATATGCTTAAAAGGTATATTTAAGTGCTAGTGAAATTGCAGGCACTCGAGACATTTCAACGTTGTCTCTAAGGTTGGCAATGAATCCCTTGGTGTAGCCAGTTTCTGTTGGCAATGGTAACTACTGTCCATTCGTCCTTTGGCTCATCTTACTCCCTACACATTTAGGACAGGAAAAGTAAAGTTTTTGGGACTGTCTTTTTATTGCGACAATCCTTTGTCGGTCCTGTATTTGATTCCCGGTCGAGCAGAGCGTTATTGCGTTTTTCCAACTGGGATTACTCAGTAACAGCCCGCAGTCTGGATTTGTGCCTGGTTGTTTTTTTGAAGTGAAAACTTCTTTAGCGGCGTTGTGCACTTGACCTGATCGAAAATTTGTAAGACGGAGGGAGTTTTTTGTGATGGGTAATAAATGTTAAACTCGCGTCAGTACACGTGACCTGATCAAAAATTCGTAAGACGGAGCTCGCGTCAGGACACGTGACCTGATCGAAAATTCGTAAGACGGAGGGAGAGTAGACCGCATTTCAAAATATCAAAAATGCACAACGTTAATATTCAAGTTTTCACTTCTGCCGGCACTCCCGGAGTGCAACCCGGTTTTATTTTTTATAAAACGTTGCCCCACACTAGGAATTTCTCCTTTATCGTGGGTGCGTTTACAAACATTTAAACTCACATACACAAACAGCCAGACCCGGAACAACTACTTGTAGGCCATACAAATATTTGTTCCGTGCGGGAATCGAACCCGCGACACGCAGTGCAGCAGTCAATCGCTTAACCACTGCGCCGTCAATTGTGTGCTGGTTGATGGCATTAGGCTCGTCCCCTATTTCAGGGAACTTAAGCATAACTGGTAAAATGTGGTTGTAATATAGGTACACCTCTGCCGAACCTTTCAGGGATAACCGGCGTGATGTTATGTTATGTGTCCTCAGTCTAGTGAGGTTTTTTTGTAAAAAAATATATCATGGCTGAATCACAAGCCTCCAAGATACAGACACAAGCCTAGTGTTAGTTAGCAGCATCAGGTTTTTGCAATACATTACCTACCTATATGTGTTAGAATATGTCTTTCGTCATCATCAGCCTACAGCAGTCCATTGCTGGACATAGGCTTCTCCAATTGCATGCCATTCAGCTCGATTCTCGGCAACTCTCATCCAGCTGCAACCATCCACCCTGCGAAGACCATCGCTCCAAATAGCCTGAGAGCGTCCTTTTTTTTTTCCCCTGTGTTCCATCTCACACCTACGCCGGGGGTCGCGGGAATATACGATCCTTCCGCAAACCCCGACTGGTGCCGGACCGCCACCGCGGGCCTCCTCGAGTCAGGGGGGGGAGTGAGGTGTTAGACTCCCCCCGTGACGTCTGAGAGGGTCGCGCGTGGAACACTACGCGTCGCCACCTCGGGTCCTGATGTGTGGGGGGCAACGGACGTAGCCTGAGGGCGTCCTACCTTAAGTTTGCCGATTCGCGGTCTCCACTCTATAACACGTCTACCCAAAGCTAATCGGTTCTATGGCTAATATGGCCGGCCCATTGCCACTTTCGTATTAATTGCCTTTTACATTGTATTCTTAGTGTCCAATCAAAGCATTCCTTTGAAAAAAAAATGTTAGGAGGCTATTCGTAACCATAACAAAGACATCCCAACAAAACTTTTAATAATAGACGTATAATTTCGAGAAACGTGTTTAACAGTCCCGAGAACCCTTTCAGGGACTATTAAAAGAACAATCCTGAACAAAAGTGTTGATTGAAATAACGCTAACTTTTAGTACAAAATTCAGCACTGATTGTTTCATTTTCCGCTTACGGCTGTGGTCTGTGGAAAATTCGTTGAGTGTTATGCGATGCACTCATTAAAGTTCCACTGGATATATTTTTGAAACTATTTCGTTGTGCTATGTAGTTTGTGGGTTGGGCAGGTTAATATTACATGGAATTGATACTGAATTAGCTAATATACAGATTAATTAACACTAGGTGATGAGACGCATTGAAATAACCACACGGGTTATATTAGGTATTTAAATGTACATTCATCATATTGCCTGGAAGAGATGGCAGAATGCGATAAGGCCACCCATTATATGTTTTGTAAGATCAGATGTTTTTTTTCTGTTGTACAATATACAAGATGTCGTTTTGCATCCTCGTCAAATTCAAGGAGGTAACTATGCTACTGATTCTCAACACGAATCAATAACAAAATAAGTAGCTATTTTTTTTTTTTTGAAATTTCCGGAAATCGGCATGTGTGGGACACGCATTTTAAAACGCGGCCTGTGTGAGACCGCAATGTAACTGCCCTTTTACATACACATAAAAACGCGGCCGCTTATAAGATACCATAACGCGATTCTGTTCTTTGAAAATGGTGTATTTTGATATACTGTCAAACTTAAATAATTAAGAAAACAAGTACCTAATATGTATTCATTATTTACCAGGGATCGTAATTTTATTTGATTATTTATGTCTTTCATAACAGCCTCCTGAAACTTGACGAGGATGCAAAACAACAGCTTGTATAAATAAATAATATTTTTTAAGAGATCTATACATATTTGTTTTCTGTTATACAAGAAAAGTAGACAAAAACCAGCAGGACTGATAGCAACTGATGAGGGTTCCAGGGAAAATCTTCGGAATCTTTCAATTTTTTTTTGGAATAAACTACTTTCTGTGTTAATTTACTTAATTTTGGTATTTGACAGTAGTATTACAAATATTTTGAAATTATAAGTCACTAAATCGTATTTCGTAAGGAATTTCACACATTGGTACATATTCACACATTTTTTTCACGTATCCATCCACACCTTCCTTTACCGCAAGCCCCATAAACATACCAACCTAACGCCACAAAGATTTAATCACCACACAAGGAAAAGAGACACGAACATACAACACAAGAGGAAATAACAGCGACATTTTTCTTGCCAACCTCACCATAATAGCGAACATTTACCAGAATCCTTTGGATTTCTTTTTTGTTACTTTGGCGGCAATAGCCTTTCCGAGTCACGGTTTAGACCGGTATTACCGCATGGTTTAGACCGGGTATTACTGCGTTACGGCTTGCAATACGATCGCTTAATTCCGCTAAGGAATGGGAAGGTGAGATGCTATAATTTACGGGGAGAGGAATTTATATCATGTTGTTGTGGATGGGAGTTATATTAGTGTTATATAACTAATTCACTTATTCAAACGAAAAGTGAAAACGTCGGGGGACATAATAGTGACCACTTTGGTGATGTTCTTCAGAAAGGTCAGGGCCCCAATTCTGTATGGTAATTATTATCTATCATTACAAGGTTGCCTGGAAGAGATCGCAGTAAGCGATAAGGCCGCCCATTGTAAATTTTTAGTGACCAATCGGTTTTTTTTTTGTTGTGTATTTTTGTAGTGTACAATAAAGTAAATATAAATAAATAAATACTATTCCCCGCGTAATCTTACCCCGTACAAACCACGCACGGTTGTCAAGCGTGGTATTTTGACAGTTCAAATCACGTCAACTTTGCTTTCATTTCGCGCTGTTTTGTCATTGTATCATAGAGAATACGTGATCAAAAGGCGTATTCTCGTAATTTAAAACGTTCAAAATCTATTCGCAGTCTCATCTCGGCCACAAAGAAATGTCAAAAACTTGTCAAAATGTATGGAAATTAGACGTATTTTTCACAGATTTAGACTGAGATCAGACTGTGCACGTTCTTAAAATTACGAGAATTACCCCTCAGATTTATGAACGTAAACGAGGCAGAAGAAGTATGTAGGGATCGTAGCAGATGGCGTTCTGTAGTTTCTGCCCACCCCCATGGGAAGAATGCGTGAGTTTATGCATGTTTGTTATTCAAACGTTCATTTATACGATATAGGATTGTTTATGTAGCAACGTTCACATTTTCGCAATCTATTAATTATACCTCGAATTTACCTACATTTTGATAATGATTTTTCGCTGAGATGAGATTACGACTAGATTTTGAACGTTTATAATTCCAGGAATTGCCCTTTAGATTTGAAGCAGTTCCTATCATTATTTATTAGAGCTATGTACATTACTGTCGATGCTGTGAAAATTCTTAACATTGTATCAAATGATTCTAAATCTTGAATGACAATTATGACCAAGCACTCAACAAGTCCTATTAATCCTTTCTACGAATATTATAAACGCGAAAGTTTGTGAATATGGATGGATGTTTGTTACTCTTTCACGCAAAAACTACCAAACGGATTTTGATGAAACTTTACAGAAATATAGCTTATACATTAGATAAACACATAGAATACTTTTTATCCCGATATTCTAACTGGATCGACACATATGCGGGTGAAACCGCGAGGCATTGCTAGTAAATCATAAATCCAACACTCAATCTACCTGAAAAATACTAACAAGACATTCACTTACCCAGTTTCCCACACTAGGCACATAAAACAATTTACACCTACAGGCAGGAATGACGCGGCAAAATAAGGCCGTTTCTCACACACATAAGTTAAACATTGTTACTTCATACGCCACCCGCCGCGTCCCGCGTGTAAATGCCACCATTCCCGACAATGAGTAGCTACCTTTATATTAACCTCGTTTGCCGTAATGACGTTGAATTTATTATTGTTAGGCTCGGTGTACACATGAGCTGAAGGGCTGGGCAGAATATTGAGTTGGCTTGAGTTAGTTAAGCAATTTTACGTTGTGTGGTCTCGGATTAAAAGAGCAGACTGCCTGTTTATAGAGGTTGTCTAGAAAGTTTATTATTATAACGTAGTGCTGACGATTAGTCGTCATATTTCAGACTACATAAGGCTGATGACTACAGATGACTTTTATCTGTGGAAGAAATATGACAGTTTAATAATATTTTATAGAAAATAAAATGTCAAGTCGCCATATTTATTCTTCAGGTAAATATTGCCGAGTTTCACTAACTAATTTAATTTAACCCTGTGTATGAGAAACTTCATAAAATATCTTAGGTAGTAAATATAATTGTCGTTCGATCTATCGAGTACACACAGTGAGTGAAGATTTATTATTGTTGGTTAACCAAATATAACATTAACGTATTTTTTAAAATGTTCACTGATGAAGAATCCCTTATTTCTTTCGGTAACATATTATCAATTGCTCAAGAGGTGTTAAAATAACCTTGTTTCGTGCGTACTGCTCTTCTTTTTACACGTGCAGTCTGTGGGCTGATTATACGCAGAAATCGTACAGCGTCCTTCGTGTTCAATATAATAATGCGTTCAGGATATTGATGGGGTTGCCCCGCTACTGTAGTGCGTCAGGGATGTTTGCGGAAGCTCGAGTCGACTGCTTTTATACAACGATGAGAAAACGATGCGCTTCCCTGGTGCACCGCGTGCGGGCCAGCCCCAACCTTATCCTGCGCTGTGTGGCGAGCAGACTCGATTGTCTATATGTGAGTCGCTGCTGCAAGCTCTCCACTTCGGTGATAGGCGTGTGGCAGTGATTCACATGTATTCATGATTCTATATTAAATAAATAGAATAAGAATACTGACATAGAGGTAAGGAATATTGTTACTAACACGAATGAGTCATGTCACTTGATGAAATAAATATATTATTATTATTATACACTCTCAAACGAACCCATTTTCTTTCCACCTTCGGTTAAGACCTGACGAAAATCCCGGTACAAACCAAAAGTTAATGCATCGAAGGCATCTAACATTCGTTCTCCTTTCAGAATGCTCTAACAACGTTGAAAGTCGACGAGGCGATGCTTAACATCGACAGATCGACGTGTTCGTCGGAGTATTCCCAGCGTGCAAGTTACTTTGGTAATGGTTCTAGTCGTTCTTGTGGAACCTTTAAAAAACAAATTGTTTATTTCTCACCACAATACATTTTACAATTTCTAGAAATATCATTTCGAAATACTTTTACAAAACCAAACAATATTATTATAAGTATACAATAATATAACGTGGTGGCTCTGATGGTTGCTATGAAGTTTTGACCCTATCCCCTGAACTAGGTGGGAACCTGTATCTCAGGGGGTAGTGTTCAGCCATGGGTTATGCAAATTTTACCGAGTGCCACTGCTATTATTTAGAGATTCGGTATTGAAATTGTCTGTTTGTATATCTATGAAAGTGGTGTGTGAAAAGTAGGTATGCGAGGGAGGTGTACCGTGTAGGTGAATGCTCAATAGTGTGGCGTGTAAGTGTACAGTGAGTATGTGGTGTGAAGTGTATTTTGAAGGGTGTGCTGTATGAGTGTAGAGATGTGGGGAAGAAATGTATATACATGTATATGTTTGTGTGTACCTATATGGAGAATTTGTAAGTGGATATGTTAGTTAATTTTATTTTAAGTTTCGTTTTCTCGAGTGTGATTAAAACTGATCGTATGACGACTGATGAAGATGTTTAGTGTCCTATGTTAGTGTGCAAGTGATAGGAGATATTAGGGAAACGGACTAATTATGGCTGTTATATGCCTTAATAGAGTTTGTTATCTTTTGAGTTCCAAATTACTCTAAGAGCGTGACAATAAGCAACAGTACTTGGTCACAAGATGTGATACGTGTCTCCGTCTCGAACCAGGCTAAGCACGATTTGCAGTCTAAGTGGCCTCACTTAGACTGTAAATCGTGCTTAGCCAAGTTTGTATCACATGTCACGTACCACGCTATAATAATATCTATATCAAGTTCTTATACGTGACCAATAAATTTAGACTCCGTTTTGCTCAAACAGCGTGAAAATAAGCCACACTACGTCACAACACACGTGTCACCCGTCTTGAACCGGGCTGAGCACGATTTACAGTTTAATTGCGTCGTGTCACGCGTCACGCTGTAATAATGTCTGTATTATGTTCTTCGCGCAGCCAATTTGTTGTGCGGTTGAAAGTCCAGGTAAATGGACGTGCAAAATAAAGACGTGACAATAAAAAAGGCCCGGGAATGAACACGTGTAATTTTATCGCTTTGTTAGTGTTCCGTGTAGAATACAGGAAAACATGGACAAGTATTAAACAGAATTATACTTAATGACGGCTTTTTTGTCACGCTTTTAAAGCGAAAAATATCAGAAAAAAAATGTGCCGGTGCTGAAAATTGTAACGTATTTTTCGAAATTATGGATTGCATTTGAGAGTTTAAAACATTATTTTATGTCACTTTTGCATTAATTTATATTTACACGTGACTGACTGTACTTCACAGTGTACCTATAGAAAAATGACAACAATAAAACAAAATATTTTGAAATAGCCACTTTTTTAAACTGAGTTTTCTGATACAAAGGTCTCGCAAACAAACTCGTGCAGCTCCACAAAAATAAATCACCCTCAAAAAATATTTGTAGCAATAGTTTTACAAGTTTGCGAGTCTCAGTTGAAAACATGAATCCTTTAAAGGCTTTATTTTCATACCACTTGAGTTTTAGAGAGTGCGCCTGGTACGAATATCAAAGAGGGATCAACGTCAAAAATGAAACTTCACGGTGCTCTAACTTCAGAGGACGTTCAGAAGTACTCGTACCTAGTTATGTTTCTGTATGGATTCGAATCCGGGGTCAGAGTACTCAGAGATTTGAAACAGTTTGCACAAAGGGTCTGTTATTTCGGGTTCCAGTTTTTTAGGTCATAATCGTAGATGAGTACAATTCACACAGCATGAAAAAAAGGAACAGATATAAAGTTTAAAATAAAACAAATCTTTACTACATAAATGCCGAACAGTGAGTGTATCGAATAATATTTCTCTAATTAAATGTCGCAACTCTGACTCCCAAGATACAGGCAAATGCCTAGATTGGGGGGTTACTGTCTAATCTATTCTTGTACAAATTGTGATTAATAAATAAATTGGAAATATGAATTTGAGGTACAGTATAAACGGCACTTTTATCGCTAAAACAATTACTATTCCAATTAAGGTAACAAGATAGTAATCCTTGCACAGGTGGCACACGCGGCAGAATGGAAGGTGGACCATTGTCTGTGGGGAGATGGCACACGCGGCAGAATGGAAGGTGGACCATTGTCTGTGGGGAGATGGCACACGCGGCAGAATGGAAGGTGGACCATTGTCTGTGGGGAGATGGCACACGCGGCAGAATGGAAGGTGGACCATTGTCTGTGGGGAGATGGCACACGCGGCAGAATGGAAGGTGGACCATTGTCTGTGGGGAGATGGCACACGCGGCAGAATGGAAGGTGGACCATTGTCTGTGGGGAGATGGCACACGCGGCAGAATGGAAGGTGGACCATTGTCTGTGGGGAGATGGCACACGCGGCAGAATGGAAGGTGGACCATTGTCTGTGGGGAGATGGCACACGCGGCAGAATGGAAGGTGGACCATTGTCTGTGGGGAGATGGCACACGCGGCAGAATGGAAGGTGGACCATTGTCTGTGGGGAGATGGCACACGCGGCAGAATGGAAGGTGGACCATTGTCTGTGGGGAGATGGCACACGCGGCAGAATGGAAGGTGGACCATTGTCTGTGGGGAGATGGCACACGCGGCAGAATGGAAGGTGGACCATTGTCTGTGGGGAGATGCCGCACGCACTTGACACCTGAGCCGTTTATGAACCCCTATCTATGAAGATTGTCTTTGCTCCTGTGTACTTTCTGATTTGATGACTGCGTTGGTGAGCGAAATTGCTTAGCTAAATTTTGGGACAAACATGTTTGAACTTTATGCCATCGATACTAAGAAGAAGTATTCCTTCCAGACCATACCAACGTATTTTTCTTCTGATAGGTAAACAAATCACGTATCATAATATTTATTTGCCCCCAATTTCTACACCTACCGTTATACTTCTCCACCGTCATTGATATTACTTACACTCTCGTACCTATATTCGTCAATTACTAAAAAAAGGTTCAAAGAAACAAATGACTTCATAATATTTTCGGAGAACTTTTATTAATTTCATAATCGGAGTCTCGTTCCCTCAATAAATCGTTTAATTTATATTTTAAAACTAAACGAACCAAATCCATTTAGCGACTAATAAATAGAAAGGGACCTTTACCAAACCTAATAACTGAATAATTGCAGTCCATACTTAATAATATTATAAATTCGAAAGTAACTCTGTAACCTGTGCCTGTGCCTGTGTTATACCTTTTCACGCCTACACCACTGAACGGATTTCGACGAAATATGGCATAGAGATAGATCGTGATTTGCGATCGAGAGTTGCGACTATCGCAACCCAGCGCAGGGCACGCCACGATAGCGGCGGTAAGACCCCTCTTTGAGGAGTGGCTAGAGAGGCGTCACGGCGTTCTCACCTACCGCCTGACGCAGGTCCTCTCCGGACACGGATGTTTCGGGAGGTTCTTGCACATCATCAGGCGGGAGGAGACGCCCGGGTGTCACCACTGCGAGGATCGCCCAGAGGACACGGTGGAGCATACGGTGGAGGTCTGCCCCGCTTGGGCAGAGCACCGCCGTGTCCTCGTAGAGGCGATCGGCAGCGGCGGCGACCTCTCGCGTCCGGCACTGGTGCAAGTCATGGTCCGGGGCGAGAGGGAGTGGGAGGCGATCACCTCCTTCTGCGAAGCAGTCATGCTAGCGAAGGAGGTGGCGGGATGGGCGAGGGAGAGATCCTCACGCCTCAGCCGCCGTGACGACTCCCGGCCACCGTAGGCGCGGGCCTGCGGTCGAAGAGCAATGGGTAGCTCTCCGTCCGATCAGGACCAGGCCATGCCGGACGGCGCGTATGTGTTCCACGTGCGCCTCAAAGAGATGTCAGCGTAGTTGACGGGGCCCGACAGGGCCGAAGCCTGCCGGGGTAGCGGAATCGTCCGAAAGGGTTACCGCTGCCCTGGTACATAAAGGGCTAGGGAAGGAACACGGGTGGGTTTTAGTCAGTAAGAGTCTGACACTCCTTTCTGCTCCACCCAGAGCGGGAGGGGTCATTGATGATTTCCCAATCTTTTTGATTCGACGTCACATTTTTCTGTTAATTTTTGTAGCGAAAGTAAAAAAAGTAGCCAGATATTCAATTATTCAAATACCTACACATGGATTATTTTGTTTCGATATAAAAATCCACTGATATAAGTAGCAAGTAGGTACTTAAAATAAACAATATTTCCGATAAACAATTATCGAATTCGATTAAAGCTCTAATACCACTGAAGAGCTTCTGCCGACATCGAGTAGTAACTTGAGAAAGTTTTGAAGCAATCGACTACTCGTCTTCAAGCCCTATCTGGTGCACCTCTACAAATTATCGATTCAAAATCAAACCGTCAGGACAACAAACTCGATTCCAACTGAATTTAAATTCTGGCGCAATTCTAACAATGGTTGAACGTTCCCTAAATTAATTTGCATTTTAATGCATTCAAATAAAAATTAAATGTAGAAAGTTGCAAACACAGCGGAGCCTTTTGATCCAATTAACCTTTGTTTGACGAGGGGAAAAATGAAAATGTTTTTGACATTTCAGACAGTTTTTAATGTTCCTGAAAAGTTTGCTTCGTGTTACTTACATTTTTGCTTTAGGTTCCCAACGCCTTTTATTTTATTCTAGACTACACAAAAGTCAAAGAGAAAAAGTAATGACTTAGGCCTCATTTACGGAGACGCGGGGCGTCGCGCGTCGCGTGCGGCGTGGCGTCTCGCGGCGCGTCGTACGATTTTCTGTTTACGGAGCGACGGCGCGTCAAGCGGCACTTATCATCACACGCGTAAACACAAACGTATGGCAAGACGTTGTTTATTGAGACGCGGGGCGGGAAGCGTGGCGGTGCACGCCGCTGCGACCACGGCGAATACTCAAGCGTGTAGCAAAGCACGCGGCGGGCAACACTGCGGCGCACGTAGGATACTCAATCAAACAGACCAGTTTTAGGTTAGCGGAAGATGGGGGCGCAAATTAAATTAATTAGTCATTACTAATAATTAATTAATTAATTATTAATTAATTGCGTTCTGCAATTTCCAAATATGACTGGCAGAAGATATCGCCCCGGGCATCGCTTCATCGAGAATTGCCGCTGCGTGCGCCGTCGCGATAAACGCCGCGTGAGGCGGGGCGGTGCCAGCCGCGGGCTCAGCCGCAAAAACGCTCCATTTCAAGCAAACGCGTCTAAAATCGCTTCTCCGTAAACGCACTCATACAACGCCATATGTTTGAATTTATTGCGGGCCGCGCCGCACAACGCGACGCGCGATGCCCCGCGTCTCCGTAAATGAGCACTTAGAATCTTTATAGTCGTTTTCAATGCTTCGGAAAAGACCCACACACGTTTATGGAGGAATGTAACCTGGTTTTCAAAGTATTTCACACGTAGTTTAACATCAGGATTGCATACAACACGGATGCATTACGTACACAAATCGTATTCACAAACATCCGGCGGAGGCTTGCGTTGCAACGTTGTGGGAAACGCAGCAGCAAAAATAGAGACGCGAATATACGAATATTTGTAAAAGAATCTGAGGCTAGCTGTACTGATGCTGAAATAACGATTGGTTTTTGTTAAACACTGAGTTAATATCTCAGAACGAGGCAGTCCTTCCAAATTCTGGTTTTTGCCACCTTCTTTACCTATATGATATTATGTATAATTTGTTTTTTATGTTGTTTTTTGTGTCATGTTTACCGCAAATAAACGTATTTTCTTTCTTTCTATAACTAGCTTCTGGCCCCGACTTCGTCCGTGTTCCCCGACTAATCCCATCGCATCGCATCGCCTGCCCGCGTTATAACTTCGTATTCGCTAAGCGTTCCTTCTGATTTTTTTTTTACTGCTCGTTGTTTCAAGCCATAGCGTGTAGTTATACACAAGATATCTTATCACAAGAATTGTGCTATCAAATGCTAAAATATTTTTTCAAATCTGATGGGCAGTTCCAGAGATTAGCGCGTTCAAACAAACAAACTCTCAAGCTTTATTATAAGTATATAGATAATATAATTTTTAACTTCGATAAGAATCATTCCTGAAATCGATCTTTATACCTTACAAACACTTGCAAAACAACTGAAGACACTTTAAATACAAACTGAAATCAAAGCATGCTCCAACTTAACAACTGAGGCTCGACCAAAGGCTCACTAACAACCCGAAACCGAGCTTCACACGAAGGCCTTTCAAGGAGAACCTAAAACAATCAACACTATCCTTCTACTCAATTACGTCCGACCAGTCTCTCAGCTACTGCAGCCCACAAAACAACCCTCTGATTTCACATTTATATCGACCACACAATTAAGATTAGATCCTGAACCCTTTACGTCCATTATGGCCCATTTGGCCCACCTTCCATGATAAATTGTGGCCAATTAAGATTGTAAGCAGAGGCTATTCTAGATTTGCGGAGTCGTGTTGCAGTGGCCATTTTGTTTGGTAGCCAACGATTTGTGAAATTGATTTTGTTTTGGGGTTGTTAAGTTTTGATAGCTGCTTTGGCGATGTATGAATTGGTGTCGCTTTTGTTACTCATTTTATTTTATTCATAAAAAAATTGTGCTTTTTCATGGTGTCATTTTGTAATGGTGGCAAGGGCTTTAAACTAACACTCGTGTTTTAATAATCTATTTAAAAAAATCTTAAATTTACTGACAGACTACGCACAGCCTAAATCACTAGGTCTAGAAGCATGCAATTTTGCATAATAGTTCCTTATATAACGAAACTGAGCCATAAGGAAAGATTTTTTAAATTCATACCCTAAAGGGACTAGGAATTATGTAATTTTTGTCTACAAAAAATTCCAGGCATTTATTTTTATTAAAATGCGAATTTATTTACCCTCTAAATTTTCACTCTTCATATTGAGTGCAAGTTTTCTTGTCAAGAATACCAAAATTCTAACTAAAGATCAAACGTCACGATTACCTACTGATTAGTACTTCTACTGATTAATTTGTATGGTGTACAATAAAGAGTATTCTATCTATCTATCTATTAAATACAATTGCTTCCCCAATACTAAAATTTACCACGAAAACAAGAAATCTATGCCTTAACCAATTCCCTGTTTCATGAACCACATATGGTTTAGGTTGATTATTAAATTTAACTGTTGTGTATACTTTGTGGACAGTGAAAGTCTTAAGTAGGTTTTTACATACCTAATGTAAAACAAATATCTAAAGCCCAAAACACCATTCCCCTTATATTTAAAACGATCTAAATTATCAACAAAAACCTAATAATTTCCATTCAACAGGACACTTGTATAGACAACAGCGCCATCTGCACGACGTCACGAATATGATAAACCGGTATTAGCAATGCAGATCACGGGTTTGTCCTTCGCAAAAAACAAAGCACAAATTAATGCAATTATGACGTTGGCAGATGGGCCGTATTTAAATCTCGTCACAGATTTGGTTTTATTTATATTAATGATGTAAACAAGTTGTACTTGCAAACGTTTATAAAGTCCACTGTTTTGCATACTTTTGGGTGATAAAATGAGGGTATATTTCTTAAGTTTTAACCTATTCTCTTTTAATACTAAACACAGAGAACACTACAGAGAATTTTCTAAATGTGTTAAAGTAAATATAGGTATACAAATATTTATCAAATTTAGAAACTAGGAGTTATGCTACTCAACATATAATTATTTTTCTATTGTCAACTTCTGATTATTTATTAATTTTTAAAGACTATTTTAGCTCTTTTCGCCTGAAACACAGGATTACCTAGTTCAGGCACGTAAGTCTTAGGAATATAATTTACATTTAAGCAAAACTGTACTACTTTTCATGCCTTATATTTTTTTTAATAAATAAAATAAAATAAATACTACATTACGATACGTGTGACTTAAGTAGTCCATTATTGCACGTATGAAATTAGTTTCACGTATCGTATACTATTTTATAGCTTGTGTACGGTAAACCCGCACTAAGTCATGCTTTTCTGTGTAAAAATGGACTACTTAACTCACTGAAAGTCGTGACTTAAGTGCGAGTTTAGGTCGCACAGTGCTGTAAATTTAACTATTGTTGCGGTCGACAATAAAGTATGTAAGTAACATAAAAAGTTGTCACTTGTAAAACATACAACCTTTTTTTTTTTTTTGGGTCTGAAATCTTCAAATGACCCCTCCCTCTCTGGGCGGAGCAGAAGGGAGTGTCAGACTTTTACTGACTATAACCCACCCGTGTTCCTTCAGTTGCCTGTGCCAGGGGCCACGGTATCTCCTTCGAACAACCCGCAGCCCCGGCGGCATCGGCTCTAGCGGACCCCGTCAGTTCGTGCTGACATCTCTTTGAGGCGCGCGTGGAACACAACGCGCCGTCGACCCGGGCCTGGTCCTTACCGGGCGGTGAGCTGCCCATAGCTCGCCGCCCGCAAGCCCGCGCCTACGGTGGCCGAGAGTCGACTGTTGACTCCCGTCCAGTGCGTCTCCTGCGGCGGCTAGGCGCGCGAGGTTGCAGAGATTGCCCCTCATGCGCTCCGCCTCCTCCTTCGCGAGCATTACTGCTTCGCAGAAGGAGGTGACGGCCTCCCATTCACTCTCGCTCCGTACCATGGCCTGGACCAGAACATAAACAAACATAACATACAAAAACAAAACATACATACATACAGTCACAACAACAACAAAACATACAGTCTTAGATTGAAATTATCCAGAAATCGACTACTTTACAGCTGTCAGGGGAAAATAAATAAGATTAATCGCTTTTAAATAACTACTGCTTTCAGTTATAGTATTTTTTCTCACGAAGCGATGCGCACTTTAATTATGGTTACCAAGTGTACAAACACGCTGTGAATGTGTGTGTAAACGCAGGAGCTCTCGGTACCGTCAGATATAAAGGCGAAGTTGAAAGTGTGTGTGTGTGCGTGTGTGTGCGTGAGTGCCTTATGTGTTGACGCTTGGTCTTCACGCACCCATTCACAGCGTGTTTCTACATTTAGTTACCACAAGTAAAGCGTGTGTCACTTCGTGAGAAAAAATACTATAATGTAAATTGTTTTGCGTCATTTGCCTCCCTTTTCCCATCTGTGTTGGGGTCGGCTTCCAGTATATCCGAATGAATACAAGTATTTTACATGGAGCAACTACTGAAATTCACAACCCAACACTAACTGTATTCAGTAAAAGATCTTATATCCATCTTTTCCAGAATATTTGTTAACTTGGTAATGTTGTTTACTTACCTATTGAATTATTTTTGAATGCTTATTCATGAATTTTTTTTTGTTTTTTTGTCGCTGTATAGACATGGCACTATGTATTGTATATTTTTATACGTACGAAAAACAACTGGTTCATTTTACGTGGATGTCATAGGTATACATAGGTAATTTTTTTTTGGTTCTATTGAGTTATATTGCTATACAGTTCGCCAAACAAATTCAAAGTATTAGGGGTTAAAGTATGCCTCAAAGGCTTATCTGACGGACAGGGCCGTCATCTACCCCGGTCACCGGGGAGAGTGGAACCGGCGAGAGATGTCGTGCGGTGTCCCACAGGGATCGGTTCTAGGGCCGCATCTGTGGGATATCGGGTACGACTGGGTGCTGCGCGCCGACCTCCCTGATGGCGTCAGCGTAGTTTGCTACGCTGACGACACGCTGGTCCTGGCGCAGGGGAGGTCGCACCAGGCGGCGGCCGAAGCAGCGACACGCGGGGTTGCGACAATCGTCGAGAGGATCCGGCAATTGGGACTCGAGGTGGCATTGCACAAATCTGAGGCCATGTGTTTTCATGGTCCTCGGGACGCGCCACCGTCGGGTTCACAAATAACGGCGGGAGGGGTTCACATCGGCGTCGAGCTGACGATGAAGTACCTGGGACTCGTCCTCGACAGCCGGTGGAATTTCGTGGAGCACTTCCGACGTTTGGCTCCCAGACTGGAGCGGGCCGGGGCTGCCTTGAGGCGGCTCCTTCCCAATCTAGGGGGACCAAACGCCTCCTGCCGGAGGCTCTATGCGGGGGTCGTGCGGTCCATGGCCCTTTACGGGGCACCGGTATGGGCGCGATCCTTGAGGCGGCGACCAGCCCGCCGGTTGATCGCGTCCCAGAGGGTCATGGCTATCCGGCTCATTAGAGGATACCGGACGGTCTCCGCTGAGGCGGCGAGCCTCCTTGCCGGATTGCCGCCATGGGATCTGGAGGCCAAAGTCCTCGCCCACATATGGGAGTGGCGAGAGGAGGCAAAACGCCGGGGCGTTGCTCCGCTGCCGCGAGAAATCACGGCACAGTGGACAGAGCTCCGGCGGGATCTCATAGCGGCATGGAGAGTGCGATTGTCGCAACCCAGCGCTGGGCACGCCACAATTGCGGCGATAAGTCCCCTCTTTGAGGAGTGGCTAGAGAGGCGCCACGGCGCCCTCACCTTCCGCCTGACGCAGGTCCTCACCGGACACGGTTGTTTCGGGAGGTTCCTGTTCAGAATAAAGCGGGAGGAAACGCCAGGGTGTCGCCACTGTGGGGATCGCCCGGAGGACACGGTGGAGCATACGGTGGAGGTCTGCCCGGCTTGGGCGGGGCCCCGCCGTGTCCTCGTGGCGGCGATCGGCGGCGGCGACCTCTCGCGTCCGGCCCTCATACAGGCCATGGTACGGAGCGAGAGTGAATGGGAGGCCGTCACCTCCTTCTGCGAAGCAGTAATGCTCGCGAAGGAGGAGGCGGAGCGCGTGAGGGAGAGGCAATCGCTGCACCCTCGCGCGCCTAGCCGCCGCAGGAGACGCCCTGGACGGGAGTCAACAGCCGACTCCCGGCCACCGTAGGCGCGGGCCTGCGGGCGGCGAGCTATGGGCAGCTCGCCGCCCGGTAAGGACCAGGCCCGGGTCGACGGCGCGTTGTGTTCCACGCGCGCCTCAAAGAGCTGTCAGCACGAACTGACGGGGTCCGCCAGGACCGATGCCGCCGGGGCTGCGGGTTGTTCGAAAGAGATACCGTGGCCCCTGGCACAGGCAACTGAAGGAACACGGGTGGGTTTTAGTCAGTAAAAGTCTGACACTCCCTTCTGCTCCGCCCAGAGCGGGAGGAGTCATTTGATGATTTCCCACCCAGAAAAAAAAAAAAAAAAAAAAAAAGTATGCCTCAAAGAGCTGTCAGCACGAACTGACGGGGTCCGCTAGGGCCGATGCCGCCGGGGCTTCGGGTTGTTCGAAAGAGATACCGTGGCCTCTGGCACAGGCAACTGAAGGAACACGGGTGGGTTTTAGTCAGTAAAAGTCTGACACTCCTTTCTGCTCCGCCCAGAGCGGGAGGAGTCATTTGATGATTTCCCACCCAAAAAAAAAAAAAAAAAAAGGGGTTAAACTATGAAATTGCCGATTTGTACTGAAAAATTGAAATTCGTTTTTTTTTTTTTATTTAACATATTTATTTAATCAAAATAATTACCATTATTATCTATACATTGCTGCCATCTAATAGGAAGGTCATTTATGCCTTTGCGATAGAACTCTCGTGATCTAGATTCGACAAACTGTGTGAAAGCATTTTGTACTGCCTCCTGAGAAGAAAACTTTTTATCACGTAGAGAATTGTCCAAATCACGAAAAAAAAATGGTAGTCCGTTGGAGTAAGGTCGTGCGAATACGGAGGGTGACGAATGGTTTCTAATTGCAGTTCTTGTAGAGTTAAAACGGTTTCTCGTGCTGTATGAGGTCTCGCGTTATAATGGAGCAATAATGGTGAAGATCGATTCATGAGATTCATTCATTCGAAAGCGTTTAAACCAAAGTCGCACGGTGCGTTCATTAGCAGTCCCCTTTCCAAACGCAACATTGATATTGCGAGCTGTTTCTGCCGCGTTAGTTCCGCGTCGGATCTCATATGCAAAAATAACTCGAATTTTCTAAGTATCCGTCTTTCTTGTCTAAGCTGAATAAAAAAAACAACTGAAAGTCGATAATCAAATGTTGCGCATTTTTCAAAAGAAGAACTTCTTACGCACCATGTGAAAAAAGTTTCACTAAAAAATCTCAAACCATGAAGGTTCTATGTCAATTCGAAGTACCTATTACAATAAAACGGCAATTTCATACTTTAACCCCTATTATTTTTTTACGGTTTCATACACATAGTCAGTTGTTATCTTAAATAAATTGTAACTTTTGACGATAAAACATGTTGTGGAAATTAATTGACATAATTAACTAAAGGCTGATTTTTCCAACGCCAGATAATTTTATCCGAGGAATAATTTTGAATTTTTGACAGTTCTTTCATTCCACGAATTAAAATTATCTCTCGATTAAGAATTTAGCCCTTATTTGCTTATTTATGTTCATGTATGTCCACACAAAAAACACTGATTTAGGTACATCCACATCAAGTCCAGGATTTACATTTACATCCACACACATCAGGTCCAGTTGAAAACCAGCGTCAGGCACAAGTTGTCTGGCACTTTTGCTGAACTAGGCCTTTTTGGCGCAGCCGTGAGGCACACTTTCCTGCTAATTTCTTACATCGGACTTTACTTCACTCAGCGGGCATACAGCGACCTACGCGTTCAATATAATAATGCACTGAGAGTACTGTTGCGGCTGCCGTGGCGTTGTAGTGCGTCAGGGATGTTTGCGGATAATAATTTTAATGGTTTTACCGCCATTATTAGGAGTAGATGCGCATTCCTGATGACGCGTGTTCGCGACGGCACCAATAGTATTCTCAGTGTGTTCGCAGATCGGTGGGATTCCCCGATGTTGCGGAGGTGGATGCAGCTCCACGCTGAGTTTTGACTGTATATACATCTGTGTCTGTAACCTACTAACACTAGAAGTTAAGTAAAATTGTTACTAACCCTATGGACTCCTGTCTGAAATAAAAGTTTTCTATTCTATTCTTTACACTTTTTATTTAATTTTTTATTTGTTTATATCTGATGTATGTATCTGAGGGGGCAATTCTCGTAATTTTAAGAACGTTCACAGTCTGATCTCAGTCTTACTCTGTCAAAAAAACCTCTAATTTCCTTACATTTTGACAAGTTTTTGGCGTTTATTTGTCGCCGAGATGAGACTGCGACTAGATTTTGAACGTTTTAAATTACGAGAATTGGCCTTCTGGTGTATTGTGTATTTTAGTCTGTGCTAAATAAATGTATTTTTTCTTTCTTTCTTTCTTCCTCCTTGACGTCAGCATATTGTAATTATAAAGTATTTTGGCATTTTTTTTTGAATTTTATACCTACGTATATGTATGTTGTTTTTCAACCCAGTAAATAAGGAAGCTATTTAACATACATTTTATTTGTTTATTCTTTTTATTATACAAAATTATTTTTTTTCCTTCCTTAAATTTGTTTTGTTCTTGGAACATTGTGGATCATTTCCATAGAATATCATTAGTAATAATTCTTGGTGGGGTGACATTAATTAGAGGCACATGAAAACTTTTAATTTTATCTCTTGGTGTCTGACACGCTGTAATATCACGCGTCATTTCCAGACGTGACTTGTGAGGACTAGCAGTTGTGACACGTTTACTTTATATAGTGTGTAATATGTGTGGGAGGCCTATGTTTGGAGAGGCCTATGTCCAGCAGAGGCCGTGACGAAATGATAATCATGACGATAGTATGTAATAATAGCCACCCGGGTCGGTCGATCAGGTTAAGCTACGATTGCGGCGGTCGGTCCGTGGATGGGTGACATAGGATGGCACGGTTTACCACAGGTAAAGGTTCGAGTCCCACTCATGTCAGTTGTTTTTAATATAATTATCACATTTATTTAAGTACCAGTATTTTCATACTACATAATTATGAAAAACCACTTTAACATACGAGCAGTTTATCACAAAATTGTACCACTAAATATAAACGTTACCTAGCAAGTCTTAACCCTAACATAGTGTGTTCATGTTAGACTGGAATCTAGCTCTCCTTGGAGACCTATATACAAGCACTAAAAGGCTCTCCTTGCGAGGATTTCAGTTAAATCTAGTATCTACTTCTATGATGTGTTTTTTAAAGACAAAAGTAAACTTCTAATAAGACGGTGTAAAACTTTTAGAGGTATTTTACTTTTAATTACTTTATGATTGAATCTGTGAGTTTTGTTGAGAAATCATCAATGATAGTGTAATAATAATAGGTGGGTAAATCTGAATAGAATCCATAATCGTCCTGTCGGTCGTGTATTCGAATGAACATCAATCAATTTAGACAATCTATTATATTTGTTCGAGACGTCCAATATGAACATCGGTCAACTTTGGTCAAAAGCAATCTAGTTGCACTTTATCGATAACGACATGACAACGCTGACAACACTATTTTGCTAGATATTCAAGCTATAGCCACATGTTTAATCAAAGCTAGTAAACGTTGACTAAAATGCTGACATAGATCAACCACCTTTGCATTTGGCACTACAGGTCCAATAAATCAAAATTCAGCTTCACTAAAATTTGTACTCTACAAACTGACCCCGTGCAATATGACAATATGTTCGAATAACCGAAGATGTTACCGTTGCATCGTAAACCTACGTTTATACTGCAGTGAACTGAGCTCGTAAAAAATAGTGTGCGCTTCACTTTGATACGGTAACTTTGTTACGACTAGGGAGGGGAGAATGACGATAGATTAGTTTTATGATGATTCGTTATTTGTGTCAGGCCTGGAAAATTTAAAAGGTATAGTTAATAGACAATTATTATTTTTTTAACAAAATCTTTTAAACTTAATAAACTTATTTACCTTTCTTTCTTCATTGCTCTTACACGACAGCATTTCTTGTAATCTACATTTATTCAATCAGTTATCATAATAGCAAAATAGTGCCTTATAACACTATAAGTTAATCAGTCACCAACAAAAATGCAGGTCCTTCGAAAAAAGTGTAGCGCAAACAGCTACACGATTGCTACGAGGTGGTGCTACGCTTGCTACGACAGTGTAGCCGCACAGCAAGCGTAGCACCACCTCGTAGCAATCGCGTAGGCGATCCTTTTTACCACTGACTATAACTATCAGAATGAAATCATCGACTTAATCCCAACACTAGCTATAGTATGGTACAGATAAATGAGTATTTCGGTTCTTAGTGTACGAACATCGACTATCACCGCGTACTTATTCGTTAGTGCCTTTTTATCTCGACTTAGCGTGCTTAGGTTGAAGCCTTTATCTGCTGTGTTTTAGTTCTATTTTGGACAGAGAGATTCTTTATTTTTGTTTTAAATCAAAGTTAGGACTTTACGTTTTCAATTCTGCTTACGTTACACAGTACAGTTTTCAATTATTTTTTTTTGTTTCTTAGCGTGTGCTTGCTGACAAAATTGGGAAATAATTTAATTTAATGTTTTGTGTGTTTTTTGTTATTGCAATACTATTGTATAGAAGCATGTTTTTCTAACTGTGCAGATAGCTATGCTGGTCAGGGAGTTTGTTGTGCCACTTCTTCTTCCCAGCTAAATCACTGGAAACTGGCGCGATTTTTAGGACCGTCTTATGTAATTTTGACGTTCAAAAAGTGGTGATTATCAGCCAAGTTTGAATAAATGACTTTTGATTTTGATTAATAATTACAAATTGACCTTACTAAGGTTTACAACTTCTACGTTATCACGTTTTGGCTTTAAAAATACTTAAAAGTCATCATGTCTAATTAATATTAAAACACAAACCTCGTGAAAAAGCCACAGGATTTACGTAAAATTCAGCTCACAGATTCTTGACAATATTATTTGACGTATAGATTGAGAGGTCAAGGTCTCTTCAAGGTCAGGTCCAACGACACTTTAATGGTAGAGATCCGGCAATGGGAAATATCTTTGAGAAAATGTGCGTTATCTTATTTATTTTATTTGAGATAGCTGTAATTTAGCTGCAACAGTGTCTTTTAGAAATAATTCCTAATTATTTTTAAAGAATAGTTGGAATAGTTGAAGTATGAGAATAGTTGGACTGACAGGTTCTTGAAGAATAATGAGCTGTAATAGAAACATCATTGGTGCAATTAATTTATTAATAAACACAAAATTGTGGGTCAGACTCGCACACAAAGGGTTCCGTACCACAAGGCAAAAACACACGTTTCTTGTCCATACAAGAAACGTGTTTTTAAAGAAAAAATAAAGTTACATAATGACGGGGGTGTATGGACGCCCCCATTATTTTGTAACATTATTTTTTATTTTTATTATTTGTATTTACAACGGTAATAGAAATACTCACTCTGTGAAAATTTCAACTGTATGTCCATTACGGTTTATGAGATGCAGCCCGCTAACAGTCAGACATACATCGGAGGTATAGTAATAGGGTTTTGCTAGCACTATTTGGGTACGGAACCCTAAAAATGGTTTTAGTATTGTGACTAAAAATTTATATAAATCTAGTGGGTAGGTTTATCCATGTCATGCCCATTGTACATTTCGAATAGAAAGGTTCTTCTGAAATAACTAACCATCATAATCATGTTCCGTCCATTCGTGCTGTCTCTATTATACCTAAGGCTCTTCTTACCGATGAAACAAGAACGAAGCACCAAGTTTCTACAAAAACCAAATTACGTAACTATAAAGTTCTTTGATTCTTCGCAGAATGAAAATGATGGCAGCAGATCATAGCCCGCAAGAAATGAGACGCCTCGTTTCAAAGTATGGTGCAAAGTTTAAAACTCTTCTCATCTACTTTAAAAAAGCGCCAATATAAGTACGATACAAAGTACATAAGTACGTAGGTAGGTACAAACTTGGTGTGATCGCTTCCCACACAATATTCAATCTCGCGAGCTCGCCTGAAAGTGTTAAATATTCAATGCTTCGTTTTAACTCAATTTCAGAACTGTTCGATGTGCTTAGTACTTATACATTTATCTTTACGCTAAGCCCTGTGGGGCTTTGGCAGTGTTGAGAGTAGCAGTAATACGTACTGAGTACTTAGGTACTTACTAAAGTTTTCTGAATCATCATTGCTCATTCATTGTAGTTACATCATCGATGTAACTACAATAAATAAGCTATGTTGTTAATACTTTTTGAACATACAATAAATATAAATCTACACAGTGTATGAGAAAAGGGGTCTACCTTGTTTCATCGAAAAGAAATTGCCAAATTATCACTTCCCAAAAAAATTTTCCGCATAATTTAATTTGCCAAATTATTACTTAGCAAAAAATCTATTCACAAATAATTATAACGCAAACGCTCTAATTATTTTTTAAAATTTTTAATTTAATATTTTATTTCATGCTTTTTGTAGAGAATTCTTATTATTTCATTTCTTGCGTTTTAAGATTCAGGTCAAATTACCTGAATCTTAAAACGCAAGAAATGAAATAAAAAGAGTGTTTAATCAGGTTTTTGTAATTCGCCATTTTGTGGTAGTGGCCATCTTGGATTTGAAATTTATCAGTGTATAGTATTCTACTAGTAAATCAAGCCCTTTCATTTGATATCCATATTGAGGGAGTTGTGAAAAAATATGTAATCCGCCATTTTGTGGCGGCGGCCATCTTTGACCGATTTTCATCAAACATAGCTAAGAACACTCCCGACAAATTCATCTTTCAAACAAGAAAGAACAAATTCAAAATCGGTTCGTCCGTTCGGGAGCTACGATGCCACAGACACACACACACACACCCCGACACGTCAAACTTATAACACCCCGTCGTTTTTGCGTCGGGGGTTAAAACTTATAAGACCCCGTCGTTTTTGCGTCGGGAGTTAAAACTTATAAGACCCCGTCGTTTTTGCGTCGGGGGTTAAAAATATGGTGGTGCTTACCTGTAAAAAAATGTGGGCGTCACGGCACGCCCGGCACACGTAGAACATCTAAAAGAACTATGGTGGAGAGGGGCATGCGGTCATGTCATGCTATTTGCCGTAATATATGAGTCGGTGTTACAGCCAAGGTGCGCCAATAGATGTTTCACTTGAAAATTGTGACACTAGACGATAGTTACACGCCAGATATTTTTATAATAATAAAAAGTATTTAAAATCTAGTATCTTGACTCGTGAGATTGTCGACATGTGGGACATCGCTGAGTCCACATGGACTCAGCAATCATTGTGCCGATAGTCGTAACAGCGAATGGCTTAATAGCCAAGAGCCACCACCAACACCTGAGAAGGCTGTCGTTGGGCAGCTGGATTAAGGACTTGATTCAGAAAGCGATACTTCTGGACACGGCTCGGATTGTTAGGAGGTTCCTCTCTCTGGAGCCCTGGTAGCTTGGACCCCGTTCCCGATACCAGTGGGCTACTATATTTTATATGTTTTTTTGATTCTAATATTTAAAAATATAATTTATATATTACTAGCTGACCCGGCGAACGTCGTACCCTCATATTTCTTTCTTGTAATTCTTTAAGATCTTTTTTTCTTTTCATTTTCCTATATGTACAAAGCTTGTCCTGACACAAACACAAAAAAAAGAATTATTCGATTTGGTGCAGTCGATCGGAAGTTATTATAATGAAATAAAGTGTTTACAATATTGTTGGTGCACCTATCAAACAAACAAATAAGGTTAAAGGCATCATCATAGTAACATTGTGACTTTATATTTAGCTTGATATTTGCACTATTTCGTACATACCGCTTCGTTTCTGCCCCGTTCCCATTAACTTGACGGCCGTCGCCATAGGCAGTTGATTAATAATTCGTCAATGGTACACAAAGCTCATTCCAATTAGTGAGATATCGCTGTGTACACGACTGTACAACTGTACATGTGTCTCGCTATGTCTAGTGTACATGAGTTAGAAATTAATGGGATTGCTTGGTGTTTCACGAAGATTAAGGTTATGCTGGAGGAGGTAAAGCCAAAAGAGAGAAAATATTGAACGTGATATCTTCGTGTCGCTGGCACGACTGTATTTTAAATCTTGTTTTCCCAAAACTTTGCCATTTCCACGGCGTTTTCGGTGGCAGAGGTCACTGTGACTGCATGTTTTGGGACACAGAGGGCAGGATAGGAGGTGTAGCATGGTTTGAGAAATAACTCCACAATCACACCCCACTGCCGTTCCGTCTAGGTAGCCCCACTTTACCAGGTTGGATTTACATCTTCCCACTTGTCTCCGGAAACGGTTCAGAGACTTCCAAGTGGACCACGAAAGGTTACACCCTGCAGGGAGATGCTCAATGTGTGTGTTCGTTGGTGAAATTCACGTAGAGGGCCTACAACGTCCTACGCGTTCAGTATAGTAATTGATTAGGGATGTTGATGGGACTTCCGCGTTTCTGTAGCGCTTCGCAGATGTTCCCAGAAGCCCATGTGGACAGCCCCTTCATTAGGCACTGGGTGCAGAGGCACGTGCCGACATGTGTTGAGCCACGTAGTTATTAGTTGTTATTAGGTTAGTTTGTAAGTTTTACTAACATAGTTTTTAAGGAAAATGTATTGTGCGTACTTTTGTGTGATCCGAAATATATTATAAATCAGGAGAAACATTTTGGTTTCGTTTCTATAATAACGATTACGAAAAAACTTGTTATAACCATCACAGCAAATATTGAAAAGCATTTACTTACATGATAATTTGAAAATGCACAAAGGTACAGTTAGCCTCAAAAAGATATGTACAAGAATTCAATTATTTGTATTCATCTATTTTGGTTCTATAATATTGTATCAATAATTGTAGCTACAAAACATAACATATACAGGAACACAGAATAAAATTTTTAACAATCAAATGAATTATTGTCGATGTATATCGAAGTGTATTTTTTTGAGACCGGCGGTAAACTTACATCATACGGAAGTTAAAAGAGTACAATTTCCTTATACGAATAATTAATATCTCGCCTAGTAGATGTTATCAGTGGGTTTACGTCATTTCCTTGACCTTGATATCCTTATTTTCCTGTGAGGAAGTGGCCAGCGTAAGTGCGTGTCAGACAGAAAACCGTGATCGAACTAACAAAGGGTGGCAGTAAGGTCGGAGTGAGTGAGTCTTCTATCAAAAAGATATAAGTACCGTATGACCTTCAAGTATTTGCTGTGAGGGAATGTTGGCACTTCTTAGAGTTTGAAAATCAAGAAGTACTTTGAATGACAATAGGTGTCATTCAAAGTACTTTGGGCGAATTTGACTATTGACATTAAATGGGACCAGCGCATCTAAACTGCGTTCAAGAGCTGTCGGTGTCATTATTATTGCGGAATATTGACACTGACAGCTCTTGAACGTAGTTTAGTTAAGCTGCTCGCGGTTAGTTTCATTGGTGAAATTTGCCCTTAGAAACTATAAATTTGTTTTAACGACAATCCGAACTACGATTCCAACTGAGACAATTTACTACACTTGCTTATGAAACTCAAAGTTCAAAATAAACAAAAAAAAATACCAACCATATTTTAAAAAAAATATTTTATTTTATTTTTATTTTACCATTTATGTACACACATATATAAACAGACAATGAAAAACAGAACAGAAAAAATAGGTACTGAGGTGATGCTTATTTCATAAGAAATCTCTTCCAGCATACCTGAGATAGGACAATAGATACATAGATGTAGACAGCGTGTGATAGAGCAAAGGAGACAAAAAATAATACATAGAATAAAAAAAAACAATTCACTTAAAAACTAAACAAGAATTACGAGGATATATTAACATACATACAAATAAACATACATAAATACTTCTAAAATAAATATTACATGAATGATATTAATTATATCATACTCAAAATAATAAATACATACACAACTATGATGAAATGGACAGATAGTGTTCTTTCACTCTTGTTTTAAAATATCTGTCCTTTAAAAAAAAAATAGTATTAGTAGGATTATTAATTAATTAAATTAGAAATAAGTAAAAAAACTATGCGTTTTTATAAAAGCAGCTCGCAGAAAGGACTCAAACCTGGTAATCTAATAAATCTACAACACCTTTCTTTGACAAAGTGATATTATTCACAGTAATTATTATAATTTAATAATCGCAAATATTAACTAAGCATTTTCATAAACTGTATCTTTTATAATTAATGAGATTTCCGAGTTAAAATCTCTCTGTTTCTGCCTAACTAAATCTGTAGTATAAATTAAAGTCGATTTTCGTGTCTGTTTGTGTGTCCGCGATGCTCTATTTAATTACGCTACCGTTTTTTTTTTTAATATCTGCATTATTTTTTGAGCTGATTGAATTTTAATTGTTTATTCCGTAGTGTAAGTGATTTCGATATCCTAATATCGAAATCACTTTTAAACGTCATAGTATAAAAAAATAAACTAGATTAGGTCGTTTCCTATCTGACTACTCTGAGAAAAAAGGCCGAAACAAACTCAGAGATTGTAAAAACATGTAGCAAATTTCGCATACACCTAGTGTTGTAATAAAACGTATAAAACCTAAATAGCAGCATCAGTACGCAAGTGCAGCAGACGTGCGATAATGCAGAGCTCAGCTGCTGAGGTGCTCATCTGCTCAGCGGAGCGGTCATGTGCGCGAATATTGAGCTAATCTTCTAAGTGCGGAGTGCAGAGCTCGCTTAGGTGCAGAGCAAATTAATTAGCGCATTGCTAGATATTATTGATTGTATGTAAGTAAACGTAACGTAGTAAAAGTAACTTACATACAATCAAAATACTGTTAATACTGTTGTCCATGTGTAATTCCTCCCAGGATGTAAATCCTGGGAGGAATTACACATGGACAACAGTATTTTAATGCGACGCCACTCTTATAACAAAAGTTCAAAGAAAGAAAGGGTTCATTCCGCTATAAAAAGAATGGGCCAATTGCGAGTCGGACTCGCACACGAAGGGTTCCGTAAAACCGTACAATATTTGACACTGTATGTATATTTCAAAGAAAACACGTTTCTTGTATGGACACTATTTGTTATTATAGCAGAAATAGAAATACACACTCTGTGAGAATTTCAACTGTCTACCTACGAGGAGTATTATGGTTCATGAGATAAAGCCCGCTGACAGACAGACGGACGGACGGATAGTGGAGGCTTAGTAATACGGTTCTGTTGGCACCCTTTGGGTACGGAACCCTAGGAATGAGGGTGCTGTACAGGCCTTTTAACTAGGATACGGTCATTATTAACAGTAACAAGTTATCTGGGAATAAAGAACCTCACACACATAGATACATACCTAAATGAACCACAACACTCCTTTTTTTGGGCAGTCGTGTAAAAATAAGAAGGATGCTCACTCTTACCTCGGTTTCATAGAATCACAAAGTCGCACTCCCAAACCAAATTAAAACAACCAGAAGACTATTTCACTTGTGCACTACAATTCTAATTCTATTATCATCGCAAACAGCTATCAAAGCCACGCTCATCACGTACTGAGGACCAACCAGTACAGACAGAAAATTACGTACGAAAAGCGTAACTACTTAAGCTAATATAAGCGTCCTAACGAATAGAACACAGTAAAAGACGTAACAGCACTGTTTGTATGCAAATTTTTATTTGCCAAGAGACACAAAAAGTGGGGAATGGTCCCGGGCTGGGCTTAGGGTGGGGACATATAAATGTACGCGAATTACGTCGCGCTAGAGTTTTTGAGTGAATTTTTTCTTTGTTTTTTTTTTGTTGTGATTTCTATTTTAATTTTGTAATGTTGATTTGGAGCTGGATTTCTTTTGTTTCTTACTTAAATGATTTTGTTACGTTACGATTTTGAGTTCAGTTCAGGAGGCCAACTCTCTTATATTCTATCAAAGTCAAAGCATTTATTTTGACATGTACGCGAATTACAGTAAACTAGAATTGATTCTAGTCGCCCCTTCCAAATGGTAGTTTTCGTATGGAGAAGAATGGGCAAGAAACTCCACCGTTACTTATTTAAAATGTTTTAGAATATTTTGCATATACAAGCTGTTGTTTTGCATCCTCGTCAAATTTCAGGAGGCTGTTATGAAAGACATAAATAATCAAATAAAATTACGATCCCTGGTAAATAATGAATACATACTTGTTTTTTTAAGTTATTTAAGTTTGACAGTATTTCAGAATACACCACTTTCAAAGAACAGAATCGCGTTATGGTATCGTATAAGCGGCCGCGTTTTATGCCTTTTTACGGCCTGAGTGAGACCACAGTGTAACTGCCCTTTTACATACGTAAAAGGGCAGTTACACCGTCGTCTCACTCAGGCCGTGTTTTAAAATGCGGGTCCCACGTAATTATGCCGATTTCCGAAAATCAGAAAGAAAAAAAAATTACCTGCTTATTTTATTATTGATTCGTGTTGAGAATCAGTAGCATAGTTACCTCCTTGAATTTGACGAGGATGCAAAACTACACCTTGTATTAATTATATAATAATAATATGTGAGGACGATGCTCCTAAAATAAAATAACATTACTATACCACAATAGGTTACTTATTAGCAACCACACCAAGTCAACGCCATTACCATTGTACTAAAAGTTCGTAATCTCCTAAATTCATAATGGCGTCAGTTGTCAAAAAAAATGTCATTGGAGTGTTAGTGTCATGTCATCGGAAAATCATAATGGCGCTTATAAATTAAGATATTACCAAAACTGTCAATGATCGGCCATTCCGACTTAATTGCTGTAACAGACTTGGTCCTCAGCGTCTTAATTTTACGTAGGTATGTACGAGTAAGTCCTGAGGGGCAATTCTCGTAATTTTAAGAAAGTTCACAGTCGAATCTCAGTCTCAATCTGTCAAAAATACCTCTAATTTTCATACATTTTGACAAGTTTTTGACATTTATTTATCGCCGAGATGACTCTGCGACTAGATTTTGAACGTTTTAAATTACGAGAATTGGCCTTCAGTACTCCCGACTTATGGCAGCAGGAATAACACCATGGGGTTTTAGTCGATAGAAGTCCGACATAACCCTCTGTGCGATCCAGACGGAGGGACGAAGCGAGGGGGAAGGTTTCTCGTTGTTTTTGAAGAAAAATAATCGTCGTGATTTTTTTCTTTTCGATCGTTTTTGCAACTGATTTTAGACTTAATTTCACAGCTTTACTGTATAGCTTGTATGTACGTGCTTTCACAAAGACACTATTCTGTTCACGCCATCTGGTATTCAGGCCAACTGCTAAGATAATTCTGAGAATTAACTAAGCTCGGTTGGTTCGTGTTGGTTGGAGGCTCAGGTAGGTTCACCGCAATAATCCGGGCTATTCAGAGCTATGCGTAATCATAGCGTGTCGCGATCAAAGCACAGATAGGCAGAACGCAACGTTTCCTTACCCGCATTCTTGACTTTATTCTGTCTGATAGACTTATCATAAAAAATTCCTTGCTGTTTTTGTAAGTTAGGTAAATACTTGGGGAATTTTAATTATGCCTTTTTTTCTTTCCTTTTTCTTTTGTTTTTCTTTCCCTTGTGGCCACAAACAGGTTCTTAGTCCATATTAAAATTCTGTTACATTTTAGGCACGTTATAAAAAAAAAGGTTTTTTTCATTAGCTTAGAGTTATTTAATCTGATATCAAATATAAATCTCTCAACTATAAGGAAATTGCGTGTCTGGAAAATCGATGTGACTTCTTCAAAGCCTCAACGCCAAAGATTTCAACTCTAGCAAAGGTAGTTTGTTTCATTTGCCTTAAATAAAGGAATGAGGAAGACTGCTATAAGATTAACACACCCCCACCTCCTCAGGCTTCCACTTGATATGGAGGCTTAGATGCTCATAACTTCATAGAAATTCTATCTACCTGCGTTGGCTGTGTACTGTGGGCGTAGACACGCGTTAGACACCGTACACACTGTGTCATGACGATTTAGCCACGGCGATTTTTACCTAACAGTGTTTTTTTGACGCGCTGGGATGCTTTCCGAATTCTTAATGTTCGGTTCAACACCGACAGTTGAAATGTGTTGCGTGCACGATAAAAATACGGTGCGTTAAAAACTCGACCGCACGTGCGGCTTAGTTATCGTAAGAAGACTGTCGTTATATTATATTTCTATTGAGTTGTGACGAGCACAGGAGCCACACGGGTCCACGACAAAGGCAACTGCAACCTTCACCGCGTGTAGGCGGCAGGCTGAGCGTGTATGCACAATTATGTTAATAGAATGTAAAGATCCAATAATATTTATACGAAACACGACACTTAGGTGGCATCTCCACGAGCGAGAGATTCGCAGCGATAATATCGTCGTGCCATCAAATTCAACAGGAACTCTATGAATCAATATCCACACGGCGATATCATCACGATGATAATTTGATGGCAACGCATGACTATCGCCTCGATTTTCTCGTCCGTGGAGATGGTGCCTTAGAACAGGATGACTATCTATTGTAAAGACATAGTGGAAACATTCTCCAATAAAAAGTATTAATAGGTTTTGCCTGCCTGTCTAGTGTGGCTGCTGAAATGAGCATAGGACCCTAGATTCGTGCCGGATTAGGAGCAAATAGGATGGATAGGTCTTTGACAAAACAGATGATATGTTGAGGGGGTTGCGTCATCTCTGCCTATCGTCCTAACCTTCTGGGAATACGGACGTGATATTATGATATTAAAAGCTTTTGGAAAAACTCAGAATGAAGTCTAAAGAGCTGTTCAAACTTAATGAACGATTCTAGGAATTTCGTAGAATCACGAACTGAGCCTCGAGTTTTCGTATATTATTATTTTCAATGCGATCATGTTCTAACTACTTTAACTTGGAATTTCGAAACCTGACGAAATATATCTTCGCTAATTGATCGACTAAAAGCTTGCCATTAAAACTGTTTTGTTCTTACAGCTTTTACTTGCCTTTATTGAATTTGACACGATCAACTATGATACTGTACAATATAATGAAGAATTAATAATCAGTTAGGACTTTGTACGAAAGAAGAACTTTTCAGTTTAAGGCAGTGCAGCTTTATTTATTCCTTGGATCGCCAACAGCCCTAACTCTTATAGCCATCAACATTCATACTCAAAACTTTCCTCACGACATAATGAAAATAATAAAATCGCTATCGCTTATCAACATATCCGCACCTCTAACACTGAGCTGCAGACAATCTTAATCGCGTCGCGTTCTCTCAGTAATAAAGAGTCGTTACTAGCTATTGAGATCATTGTAGACTGACTGATCTACTGCAGTTTCTCTCGAATTATAGGGAGACTTATGTACCTATGTGAGAGATTGCTTAAACGCCCCGGGCCCCAATTTTGTATTATTCCCCGCGAAATATTACCACGTGCAAACCATGTCAATATCGTGTCTTGTTTACGGCAAGCAAAGACATTAAATTATTTTTTGACGGCAAGGAATCGAAATGTCAACCGTACGGGTATGTATTTTGACAATTCAAACGACACCATTGTGTCATAGAGAATACGATATTAACAGGTTGTCGTGATAAGGTAAGGAATTGACGTGGCTTCGAAGTAAGGAATCGTTAAGTGGTCATAGTGAATTAGGGCGCTGTTTATGAAATAGAATGATGAAGTTTTGTCTAAAATATATTTTATCTACGTTTTTTTTTAAATACGTTTCCTCAAGGATACTTGTTATCCCGATATTCCCACGGGATCGAAACTTAAGCGGGAGAAACCGCGGGGCGCAGCTCGTTCTATTCATAAAATAGAATTATATTATTATTATAGCTACCGTCTTAGTTCAATATTAACTCTTGTGATCTCATGCATTTTATCCAACATCGATAGGAATCTTCGTTTAAATGGAAATGGTACGACACTGAGTAGTATCTTGATTTGATCCTTTATAAAACTTTTATTTTTATGGAATTCTTTAAGCTGCAGTCAGAAAGGTATTTAATGTATGTTTGAATATGTTTTCTTTTTCCATTAACTTGGGTAAAAAGTATCTACAGAGTACCTATTTGTATTTATCTACTTTGAATCTATTGAGGCTCTACAATTACATATTCATCGTAAAATCTAATGGGAGTCCGGTAGAAACATCAAAAGATTTAAACAAAATTTGTCAAAAAAAGATTTTGTTTATAAATACTTTATTGTAAACTAGAAAATACATAACAAAAAAAAATACATTTAACACTATAAAACATACAATGGGCGAATGGCAAATTACCCTTTCAAGAAGTTAAAATTCAGAGTGAAATCCACAATTTAACCTGTCTTGCGGCCCTGTCGACACTTTACAAAACATTATAAATAAAACATCCTCTAACTTCCTTAATTAATCCCTAACTTACGCCCAAAATATTTAACCCTTCCGCAAAAAATCCATTACATAAAACTACGCTCATTAACTAAACCCGATTGGTTTTTGAACTAGTTTATTTAGATGCTAAAGTGAAGGCGATCGAGAACTCCAAACTTGTCGAAATTGGAATAGTTAGGAGTCCGGAACCCGAAATGTTGGGTAAAGAGTCACACCCGCCAGCTAGATCATTATCATATTAAATTACGTTGTGTTTTACACTTAGACTAATGCATACCGTTTTAATTGGGGATTTAGAATTGGCTAGTTTCAACAACGAAACCCACAGACGAGAAAAAGAAGCTGGGGTAGCCTGGATGCGGACGGCGGAGGACAGGGAGAGGCCTATGTCCAGCAGTGGACTGAGTTGTTTGAGTTTCAGCTGTGCTTGTGATGAACTTACCTTTTTTTTTTATTTCGCGATGGAAATCCTTATGGACTTCCTCCATCGTGGGGGTGACGTAGGGGTATGCCGTATGGGGCTCTCTTACCGGCTAAAACCACCACGGTGTTCCAGCTCTGCGTATGGCTGGGGGTGTCGCATAAGCATTCACCACTCCTGGATGGAGCAACTTACCTACTACTTTCCATTTTGTATTGAAAGAAAGAAAAAGATAAGAAATAAAATACGGTCATTGGCGGTAAACATGACGCAGAGACAGAACAACAACACATAACATGTAATTATTCCTTTACTGCATTTATCAGAAAGGTGTGGGACCAATATCGTTATCGCAAAAAAATAATTCCCTGTCCGATACATCTGGGTTGAGTAGGTATTTTTATATTGAACAATTCATATTTTTTTCGCGATTATGATTTTGATCCCATGGAGAAAGTTTTTCAGTTCGATAGTGTCTACCACACCCTCAAATATGACCACACTTTTCGCTGTATAATTGACTTTAATAGATCACTCAACACTCCTAAAACCATTGAAATTCTTTAAAACTTTGTTTTGGAAGCGGTTTTCTATATTCCAACGTTTCCAACTATAGGATGGTAAGCTTCATAAATATACCTATATAGAAAAATACAAAACTGCGCGGAATATACATCAATTTTACATAAACTAATCCCCACATAAATATACGATACACGTCGATATAACTCACAGATTACCTCGACCTCGATTTATATTTGCGTTTCGACCAATACATCAAATGTCAATCGACAGATTACTACCCTACCACCGAAAATGACTGCTCAATTCCACTAAACGCGTCCTAATACTCAATAAGCCAAGCTCTTGTTGGGACAATATGAAATGAACTTTAGTGACACGCCCATTAACAATAGCTTAAAAATGTGATAACTTCCTTTTGGAGCTCTATGAGAGCGGTCTGCTATTTTCCAACTTTTCCAACGATCGAAAACGTTCAAAATCTAGTCGCAGTCTCATCTCGGCGACAAAGAAACGTCAAAAACTTGTCAAAATGTAGGGAAATTAGAGGTATTTTTGACAGATTGAGACTAAGATCAGACTGTGAACGTTCTTAAAATTGCGAGAATTGCCCCTCTGATGACAAGCTTCAAATACCTTTATAGAACAAACAGGGCCACACGATAGAAATTAAAACTTACGACGGGAGCCACATATACGTGATGAGTGCCGAGTAAACACGAATCAGCGTCCCCGACCGACTGGAGCCGAGTATACGTGATTCAGTGCCGAGTAAACGCGATTCAGTGCCGAGTAAACGCGATTCAGTGCCGTGTAAAAGCGATTCAGTGCCGTGTAAACGCGATTCAGTGCCGTGTAAAAGCGATTCAGTGGCGAGTAAACGCGATTCAGTGCCAAATAAACGCTATTCAGCGTTACTGACCGACTGGAGACAAGTATACTCGATCCAGCGATACCGACCCAAGCGAGACGCTTCAGTTTCGTTCACAGTTCAGAAACAGCGCAAATTACGCCTAAAGAAGTTTTCACTTTAAAAATACTACTAACTACGCGCAATATAAATACATTTTACATAAACTTACTATACTAACCTCCCGATAAATACACCATATAAATTTGCGTTACGACCAATAGGAGACATCAAAATGTCAATCGATAGATTGCTACCTACCGCCATCGAAAGTGATTGAGCTGAATTCCACTAAACGCGTCGCAATATTCAATAACCCGAACTATTGTTGCAATATCAGTCTGCATGATATGCGGAATTGTATTATCTCAATATGGTTATCCGGTTATCAGAAGATAGGATAGTATGTAGCAATTCTGTTACCGAGAAACTGGATTACAAATAGCTGCGCAGATAGATGGTATTGCGGTGCGTGTAAATAAAAGAAACAATCTACGTAATAAAAAAAATCAGTTTATTCACTCACTGACAGATAAAATACAGCCTTATAATCAAACCAATGTTGGGAAGATTCCTCTGGCAGAGAAAGTAGAATTTAATGGAAAGTATATTTCAACGACGCTGAAAAATCCCAAAAATTTACATTCCAGTTTCAATTAAATTTTTTGAGACGTAAATTTTTTGGATCTGCCTGGACTTGAATTACCTTGGATAACCTGGGGGCCTACTCCGAAGTGCAAAGTGGGAATGTTCGGATCGGACCGACACATGGCCGAACCGAATATTATTGAAAAATGCGAAAAAAGTTCGGATCGGCTCAGTTGGGTCGGGACCATAGTCAATATTCGAAAGAGTGTAGGAGTGTAGGATCGGAATCGACCGAACCAAATAGTCACTTCATAGCAGAAAACGGCCGAACATTCCGTCGATACTACTTCGGAGTAGACCCCCTGGATGTTTTTAAACAACCCAGGTTGACTACTATTTCTACACAGAAAGAAGCTAGAAGAGCAAAATCCCATCTCTATTTTGGACTTCACATCGGTGCTGAAAAGGGTAAGTTAAATTCCTTAAAGTCGTAGCGGTCAGAAGGTTGCGTGTTCAAATCACGTCGGGGTCACCAGTATAGAGGTATGAGGAACAGGGTGTAAAGTTCACTCATCCTCCATAGAAAAGGGAGGATCCTCCGACCAGACGGGTGTTGTGTCTGGCGGGTTTGTATGTTTGTTAATTGCGCGGTAAACTCTGCTTGCGAGATGCAGGATTTTCGTGACGTCAGTATGACGCGTTGTTCGCGGCTATATATACCGCTACAAAGTATATTCTTTACGCTAGATGGACGGACGACCTTAAGAAGGTTGCCGGGACGGACTGGATGCGGAAGACAGGGTGTTGTGGCGCAGCCTGGGAGAGGCTAATGTCCAGCAGGGGACTGCGATAGGCTGAGTTGATTGATTGATCGATATTCCTTGTACGACGGGCGTGTATGACCAGATGTATGAACGTAAACGAGGCAAAAGCAGTGTGTAAGGATCGTAGCAGGTGGCGTTCTGTAGTGTCTGCCTACCCTCGTGGGAAGAAGGCGTGAAGTTATATATGTATGTATGTATACACTCTTACAGTTTCTGATTATCACAAATGTTTTGACATAATCCTTTTTAACATTTCCAGTCAGGTCCGCCGAGCTTCTGATATCAAAATTAATTTTCTGTTTACCTCTTATTTTGTTACAGAAATTAACACAAACACAATTCATTCATTAAGTACAACAATTGTGAAATAATAAATTCTCGGAATACTTTAGTAGGAAATAAATGGGAGCAGAACTGTCATTCTGTTACGCTCTAGTGAATTTAAGGCTTTAGAGAGCGTTATTTTATGACGTACGTTACGTAAACTTGCACGTTTTGTTTTTGCATTCGAAATAATTGTTTCTTGTCATGTTAAAGGCTTGTTTTTTAGCCAAACTAAATAATTGAGCTTTAAAGTTTTACTTAAAGTTCGTTTTATAATCCCAGATACTAATCTGACATTTAAGTCTTTACTGTTTGCATTTTTTAGTGTAGAAATTTGACATTACACCTGTCAAATTAGTATCTGGGTTTAAAAACGAACTTTAGAATGAATGTGGTCCATTTAACTTTCTGTTCGAACTCGGTACCGTGCACCTGCAAAATGATATTATATTATAATTATGTATACATAACAACGTATCTTTTCGTCAGTCACCTTAACCTACATTTCCGACCTTTGATCCCTAAATTAACAAACAAATTAATTTATCTACAACTGCGACGTATCCAATTATGATAAGCTAGTATGCAATTTTGTTGAAAGATATTCTCATCATGTTGACATTACAGACTACAAAAAAGCAACCACAAGCATTGTTGTCATTTTGAATTACGCTTTAGGGAACTCTAAGAGGTAACTTTAGGAGGTCTTATTTTATGACGGTCGCTTGGCAGTTCCTCGAAACGTAAAATAATATTTGTGTAGGTACTAGGTATATGAACGATACATTACGAATTGAACGTTCATGTACTAGAAATACGTTTACCTCGGACAAATTCTACAGTTTGGTAATAACAACTTTGAGAGGGAGGCTAACAGGAGGATTCAGCTGGGCTGGGCATTGTTTGGGAAGATTCGCTGTGTCTTCTCGTCGTATATTCCACAGAGCCTAAAGACTAAGTTCTTCAATCGGCGCGTCCTGCCTGATATGACTTACGGAGCCGAAATGTGGACACTCACGGTATAAACTCAATCGCTTTTTAGATCGCTCGCTGAGCGATCTAAAAAGCGATAAACGGGCTATGCTTGGAATCTTCCTGAGGGATCGAGTCTGGAACGAGGTGATCCGGCAGAATCTGGCGCAAATTTTATTTTATTTGATTGACTGTATTTTATTTTCTGTTTGGCTATGGCTGTAAATTACCGGAAAATAAATTAATTTATTATTATTATAGTAAAAAAACATAAATTTAAAAATGCCTTTATAATACTTTTTTTCAGTTAGGTACGTAAATGTTTGATGAGAAATTTTAGCAATATTAAGAAGACGGCGTTGTGTATAATCAAAAATATTCAAAAACATCTCGCATGTATGGACGAGACCCAAACGTTTACTGGATAGGTAGTAAGCCGGATGGCCGAAGAAATCGAGACAGCCGCTGGCGTAGACCAAGATTTAAAAACTGTTGGAGTGAGAAATTGGAGAGAAAAAGCCGAACATAGGTAACGTTGGACAAACATACTTGATAAGCCCGATATCCGCGGCTGCAAAGCCTTAGATGACGATAATAGTTGTGTATAAGGTCATGACATTCTTGCCCCAGTACGCCAATCTGAATGAGTATTTTGGGTTTACAATAAATCATTATTAAATATTATTAAATTAAATTAAAATTAGTATCAATGTTGACCTTTCTATCGACAATTGATTGAATACTAATCAATTAAATGGACCTCTAGGTGAACAAAGCAATAATTACTAGACTATTGACATTGTGTGTAATCATTCTTCCAAGTGATCAATTTATATTAATTAAAGCGCAGATGATCTTGGCTGGTTATTGATTTCTGTATAAGTGTTCAATAAATTCTAAATGTGATGTCCTCATCATCTGCCAAGCCTTTTCCCAACTTAGGCTCGACTTCTAGTCTAACCGGATGCAACTGAATACCAGTATTTTACATGGAGCGACTGCCTATCTGACCTCTATAACCCAGTCACCGGGTAATACGATAACCCCTACTTGTTGTCGAATTTCAGGCTTCTGACTTCTGTCGGGACCAACGGCTTAACGTGTTTTCCGAGACATGGAGGGGTCTTGGTATGTAAAGATGGTCACCCATCCACAGACCAACCGGGGCAAGCATAGCTTAATCTGATCAATCTACCCGTGCGGTTGTTATCACTTAGTTACGGGCCCATCTAAATAACAATTATTATTCTAAATGTGATGTATCCTGTGAATTGTGATCGTGAATCAAAAATATCAAAAACAATATAATATTAAAATACCAATTACCAAAGCGTATATTAAAGAACTAGCTTTGCCCGCGATTTTATGCGCGCGCCTGTTGGAAAACAAATTGGATTCCATGGGTTTAAATTTTTTTGCACGGAACCCTATTTCTTTTTCTACAAGAAAAGCAGGGTTAATTGCTAATTAACACTTGACATTTATTTATTAGTTATCAGTATTACAATATTTGCGCTATCAAGAACTAAATTCAATAGTAAAGGTCGTAGGTTTGAACCCACACAGGCGCTTTACTAGCTGTTTCGATCCAGGGCTTAAGTAGACCACTAGTCGTTTGTTTTGTCCAGTTCGTCCCGCCATCTTTTACGGGGTCTGCCCCGACGCCTTACTTTACAGGCGCTTTACTTTAAGTAAATTATTTCATCACCACTGCTTTCAAAACGGTGAAAGAAAACATCGTGAGAAAACTGGCATGTCCTAGAACCAAAAATTCGAAGACATGTGACATCTGCACTGGGCCCGCGTGGTAGATTACAGCCCACGCCCTCACACCGAGAGGAGGCCTGTGTCCCATTAGTGGAAACGTTATCAGCTGATTAATTTATGGATAGATAACATGAGTTGCGTAGAATGATTATAAAAATCTTATTTAGAAATTGTCATCTCCTCCTTCGTAGCGAACGATACGCTCTAGTGAGAGCAAACCTTAACGTTACTTTACGATGTGCGACGATACTACCACGTTACTCCAACATTTATTTTATTCAGAGTAAAGTCGTTTGTTATTTCAGTTTGCAGCGAATGTGTGTGAATTCTTTCATTGATATTCATAACGGTTGTTAGAAAAGGAAATACATTGACGTGTTATTGAATGTAATATTTTATTGCGCAGTTATTGTATGGCTGCGTTGGTGTGAGAGTGTTTAGGCTGTGATTTTGTATTTGTAGCACATTTGTGTGTGAGTAAAATATTTACAGTTTTGACATGAATAGGGTCGTTGACGAAATTAGGTTAGTTCGACACACCTAAGGCGGTCGAAATCAAAATCAAAAGTCATTTATTCAAACTAGGTTGAAAATCAGTACTTTTCGAAAGCCAAAATTACAAAAGACAGTCCTCCAAAACGCCCGCCCTTCACCACTTCCTAGTGCTTTCGTTGGGGAGAAGAAGTGGCGCAGCAAACTCCACAGTGTGAGGGTCTGGGGTTCGATTCCCAGGTCGCGCAAAGTGATATTAGGTTTTTCTATGTGAAGTTTGTCAGTATAAAGAAAGAAAGAAAAAAAGAAAAAGTATTTATTGCGACTCGCACAAGAGATCATAAAACAAAACTAAACAGCAGCCCACCAACCGGCTGCTAAGTAGCAGCCCGGAGTCTAGATTTGTGTCCGGTGGATGGCAACAGGCCCACCAACTTTAAAAGCGAATAGTAACTGTTTTGTTGACTAACTTGTTGCGCTGGAGATACTGCTGAGCATGAGGTCTTTTTTTTATTTTATTTTTTTGAGGATGGGAAATCATCAAATGACCCCTCCCGCTCTGGGTGGAGCGGAAGGGAGTGTCAGACTCTTACTGACTAAAACCCACCCGTGTTCCTTCCTTAGCCCTTTATGTTCCAGGGCAGCGGTAACCCTTTCGGACGATCCCGCTAGCCCGGCAGGCTTCGGCCCTGTCGGGCCCCGTCAATCATGCTGACATCTCTGAGCATGAGGTCTTAGGTTTGATTTCCGGGTCGGACAAAGTATTATTCGGTTTTTCGGTCTACAATTTCCCGGAGAAACCCGGAGTCTGTATTTGTGCCCGGCTTATAGCAATAGGCTCGCCTCCTATGGCATGGGACTTAAACATAACTGTCTTAATGTGGGTGTACTGTAGGTGCACCTCTGCCGAGCCCTTCGGGGACAGTCGTGATTTTAGCGTGTGTATGACTGTGGGAAGATATTTACAGTTTTGACATGAATTGGGTCGTCGTTGACGATATTAAGTTAATCCGGCACATCCATGCCTTCTACCACCTTTGAAAGCGAAAAGGTACTTACTCAATCAATCTCCCAAGCCTTTTCCCTACTACGTTAGGGTCGGCTTCCAGTCTAACCGGATGCAGCTGAATATCAGTATTTTAGATAGAGCGACTGCCTATCTGACCTCCACAAAACAGTTTCTGGGTAATACGATACCCCTTGGTAAGACTGGTTGCTAGAGTTTAGGGCTTCTGACGACCCGTAACGACTGTCAAAGATCCACGTATGACAGCCGAGACCAACGACTTAACGTAGTTTCCGAAGCACAGAGGGATCTTGGTATATAAAGATGGTCACCCATCCACGGACCAACCGCGGCATGAGTAGTTTAACCTGATCGATCGACCCGTGCAGCTGTTATTACAAAAATACCTCATGAAATGACTGTAGACAAGCTGGAATCATCTTGCGTGTAACCTTTTTAATACAATATATTAAAATATGACGTACTTGTGGTGTTTACTCCCAGAATAAGGGAGTAAACACCACAAGTAAGTAATGATAGTTCTATTTCTAGATGTCTGTGATGTTTCTTGGTGTATTGTTTTGTTGATGTTTTTAATTGTTTGCACACGTAAGATACATTATTTTGTATCTTACGTGTGCTTACATAAACAATTTTCTTTAAGAACATCAAGATTATTATATTTGTAATAGGAGCGGAAATAACGATTTTCCTGTTTGTATCCTTATCATTCAGGATTCTTATGAGACATCCTTTATTATAATCCAAAGGAAGACAGCTATGACAACAAGGACCTATTGTTATTACTGTCATGAACAAAATTAATAATAATAATTATATCATTGTGCCGATAGTCGTGTCAGCCAATGGGTTAATAGCCAAGAGCCTCGACCAACACCTCAGGAGGCTCTCGTTGGGCAGCTGGATCAGGGGCTTGATTCAGAGAGCGGTACTTCTGGACACGGCTCGCATTGTCAGGAGGTTCCTCTCTCTGGAGCTTTGACCGCCGGTAGCTTGGACCGTGTTCCCGATACCGGTGGGCTACTATTTTTTATATTTTTAAATGTTTTTATTAAATATTTTTTTAATAAAAATATTTAAAAATGTAATTGATAAGTACAGTCACGAGCACTAATATGTAAACACTTGGCAACTTTCAGTTGCGATTTTTTCGTGAAATAACGAATGCAACGTTGAAATACGATACATTACATAAACCTATGGGTTCGAAAATGCTATGTTCGTAACAACGTAAAATTTCATTCAAAATTAATAAAGGAGTAAAGCTTTTGAATAAAGCCGAGTGCATACATACTTTTGCTCATGACTGTACTTAAATGAAATAAAGGATAATTATATTTTATTAACAAAGTCAAAATTGTACATTGAAAATTTTTGCAAAAAAGTAATTGCTACGAGGTGTAGAAACGAGTCAGATGCAGAAAACATGAAAATTAAATTTTGCTGGCTACTCTGGTGGTTTCCCCTTTATGTCTAGTTAATCTTAGAATGTATACCTACTCTATCTATTTATCTTAGCAATCTGAACTACGTAAATACTGACATTGATTGGAATTGGTTCGCTGTGAAACACGCATGCTTGTTTGGACTTGGTAAGACGAATGAATAGTTAGAATACATGTCTGCTCAAGAAAAACTTCGATATATTCATGTTATTTTTACTTACATTGAACTATTCTACAAATTAACCTACTATTATTGTAGACTCGGAAACTAATTGTTAAGTTGGCAATGGCAATGCTGCCAGTCTTCTGGGCACGTTTCCGGATGACAGCGATGCGGACGGGTACTTCGACGCTTGAGTGTCCTTTTGTTTTTATATTTATTTGTTTTAGTTGGGGCTGATTTTTCCAATTTTTTCCGAGGAATAATTTTGAATTATTGACAGTTCTTCCATACAAAATCTGTTAGAAGTCAATTTTATTCTACGAATAAAAATTATTTGTCGAATAATTGGCCCTTAGTCATTTAATTTAGTATCTAGTGTAAATAGTTAGTTATCTATACATCCATTAAAAATGCTTATTGCTAAGCAAATTGTCTTCCAACATAAAATGTCCGTATATTCGAATCACAACCGTCAAGATAACCCCAAGATTTGTAGTTATTTTTAAAACAGTATAAAATTGGAACTACGTGATTTGCCTCAAATGATTTTGGTATCAGTGTAGTCATGAAGTTTATAAGTATCTCATTTGAATTTCACACAGACAAAAGTATTTCATTCGTGGATGTTTGACAGTCGTTACGGGTCGTCAGAAGCCCGAAAGTCTGACAACCAGTCTTACCAAGGGGTACTGGGATGTACTGGTATTCAGCTGCATCAGGTTAGACTGGAAGCCGACCCCATTATAGTTGGGAAAGGGCTAGGTTGATGATGACACACATTTTTTTCTAAAACGCATTCTGTAGTATTAACTTTGAAAATATTACTTACTCGTTTACTTTATGTATAAAGCTGTATTTATGTTTTTGTGGTGAAGCTGGCACAATGGCGCGGTAATCTAGGGGTAACCTCGCAAGTGCCATTGTTTGTGAGCTGACTAGGTCGCGCGGTACAGCGCAATGAGTGGTCACCTTTATCACAACAAAAATGAATGAAAAATAACGCACAATATTACTTTTAGGTTTTGGAGTAAAATTGTGGAGGGGCTTGTAGCTAACAAATAACAGCTGCACGGGTCGATCGATTAGGTTAAGGTACGCTTGCCGCGGTTGGTCCATGGATGGATGATCATCTTTACATACCAAGACCCCTCCGTGCCTCGGAAAGCACTTTAAGCCGTTGGTCCCGGCTGTCATCAGTGGATCTTTGACAGTCGTTACGTATCGTCAGAAGTCCGAAACTCTGACAACCAGTCTTACCAAGGGGTATTGTATTACCCAGAAACTGGGTTGTGGAGGTCAGTTAGGCAGTCGCTCCATATAAAATACTGGTACTCAGCTGCATCCGGTTAGACTGGAAGCTGACCCCAACATGGTTGGAAAATAATAATAATAATAATAAGTTTATTTATTTTCTCTCACATAAATTCACATTGTGAGAGCTGGTGTCTGAAGTAGGTTTTAGAAAAAAACCTGTATTACAGGTCACCAGGCCCCACTTAGTGGCATCATACAAACAGACAGGTAAGTAACATGTATTTCTACTAAACACTTAAAACAAAAAATAAATAAATGAGAAGAAATAAAAATAAGACAACAAAAGCAGTCAAAGAGTGTATGGTGAGTGTGTAGGTGAGTGGTGGTGAATATGTAGGTTGAATGGAGATGAATGTGTAGGAGAATAGTGGTTACTGTGAGGGTGAATGGTGGCGGGTGTGTATGTGAATGGTGGTGGATGTGTAGGTAATTATTTGAATACAAGTGTTATTTGATTGAGGGGAGCAATTTATCTGTGTCCTCATAGGAAAGAGTTTTCAAGAATTCAGTTACTTTTTGCTTACAACTGAGCTTGTGCAGTGAATAAATATTTTGCCCCTTGTTGATAACATTATACAGATAATCCCCTAGGTAACAGAAAAACTTGTGGGTCTGACGTAACCCGAAATTTTTTGTACTGCACACAGTACCCTTTTTTCGTTTATCTTTCAATAGATCCGGGTCATAGGCTAGCTGCGAGTGTTTTTTGAGGATTGTGTGCAGAACGAAAGTTTGCCTTATAGACAGTACATCCCATTTTTCGTATAAGTCGACTGTAGGGAATCGGAAGGGAAGACCCGCAGCAACCTTAAGTATGACACGTTGAGCTCTTTCCGCCTCTATCAAGTTTGTTTTAGGAAAAATCATGGATTGAAAATAGAAGGTAAACTCTGCCTCGTTGATCTAGTGATCAAATACTCTACTGCTGATTATAAGGTCTTGAATTCGTTTCTCAGGTCAGGCATAGTGTTATTGGGTTTTTCCATCAGGAATTTCTCAGTAGCTGCCCAGAGGCTGAACTCTCAACTTGAACCCGGCTTATAGCAATAGGCTCGCCACTATTATACAGGATTTAAAACAGAACTGGCAAAGTGTTAGTTGTAAGCGGTAACGTCATAGGTACACCTCTGCCTGACCCTTTGGGGAATTCAGGCGTGACGTTATGTTATGTTAAGAAACTGAACAAACGTAATGTAGCGGTATCTACAACGCCACATGCGGACAACGCGTCATACTAACGTTACGCAAATCCTGCATCTCGCAAGCAGAGTTTACCTCGCAACTAGCATACATACAAACTTCCCGACATCATATAGGCCTGGATATAGGATAATTTTAATCCCGTGAATATTTTCCGACATCCACACGGGAGAAGTCGCCGGCAAAAGCTAGTGTTCTACAACTGGCCAAATGTGGGTAGAGGTGTAGTTCTGCTTTACTCTTTGGGGCGTGAAGTTATGTCGTGAATATAGAATGTAGAAATAAACTTGAAAGAGAAATTCAATGCTTTTTCTTCCCACATAAACTACCACATCATTGTTATAATAAACAAGGAATTTTCCATCTACGAAATATATACATACATATCCGTGAACAAACATTATATCATCATATACTTTCAAAGTGTGCTTAGAATAATAATTATCTTGAGCAATATTATTACAACGTACAAACAAAACTCTGTACCTTCAATATTCAGGCAAACTAATACGTCTAGTACATCGATAGAGTTGAAACCCTAGAATCTAAACCGTATGATAGATTGGAGAGCGTGTATCGGCAAGCGTAGTGTGGGACGCCCCCTAGCTAGATGGACCGACAACCTCAAAAAGGTGGCTGGGACAGACTGGATGCGGAAGGCGGAGAACAGGGTGTTGTGGCGTAGCCTGGTGGATGCCTATGTCCAGCAGTGGACTGCGATAGTTTTAATTGATGAAACCTTATGTTAGTTACTCATAAAAACATAATTAATATTATTTCATGCGCTACATTACTCTTTGGTCGTTAATTGTAAGAAAGAAAATACATTTATTTAGCACAAACTAACAGACACATAATACACCATATAATACATCAGATAAAACATATAAAAGATTAAATAAAAAGACGTAAGAAAAATCGGATCAGTAGTGTTTGAGAAAATCGCAGACACACAAACATACATACACGCATACGGGTCGAATACAGAACCGCCTTTTTTGAAGTCGGTTAAAAAAGAATAAACTTACTACTGTAGTAGTAGTAAGCCTTAGATTTATGGCAAGATTGCCTACATCTAAGTCACTTACCGACGGGTTACACCCTTACGATCGGGACGCCAAAAATTATTTGCCAATTCGTCCAAAGGCAATGTGAAGTTTATAAAATTAGTTCTACTTATTATTACATACTTTAAAATTTTCCAAATTATTTCTCTATATGTACTCGTACATTTTGATGATTATGCTCAACACTTCCAACCGTTCAAAATGTATTCGCGAGTTTCTCTTGGTGTGGAATTACCAAAAATTGTCTCATTTGCGTGCACTGCATAAAGCTGCTTACTTTTGTGACATAATAATATAGCGACGTCTTTTGTTACACCGTAGTGAACAATCACCTTCATACAACATGTCCCAGACAGAAATAACGCACACCACCAATTAGAAGATTATGCTGTAAATGTTGTAATAATAATACATACACTGAATTTTGTGTGTCATGTGTGTTTTATGTGTATGTGTGTGTGTATTTTTTATGTTTTTTGTGTGTGTGTAATGTGTGTGAGGGTGGTGGCTGCGTGTGGGAAAAAATATGATCACATTACAAATCTACCCACGCACACTGTAGCACACGTATACATTTATTTAAAATGAGAGAAACAGATTCAGCAAACGATTCTAAACAAACAATTAAGTTACAAATTATAACTATTTTTGTTTAGTTTGTATTATTTTTGTAAAACTATTTTATCTGAAACGTGGCATTACCATTCAGTGGGATAATTTCAGGCTGATATTGAAATATTATAACATAGAACCAAATACTTACAGTTACACGTGTAGCAACCTCATACTATAAGTACCTACGTTAATCAAAAATGCCTAAACACTTATGAATATGTAACGTTTTAACGTTCTCATGAAGCTAGCGTGGGATTTGTATTTGTTATTCGTTTCCAGTAGATAATTGATGTTTTCATTAACTTACATATCAAAGGTAAAAATCGAAAGCTGATAGCAAAAAGCGAATCGAATATTTATTTTATTCTTTTTGGTAAATTAACTTCGGAATACCAAAGGGAAACCAACTTAATGCAGCAGTTCCATACAATTCCACATGAAATGGTAAATCACAGGCAATTACTGGAAAGGAAATTTCGCGAGATCAAAGCTACAGGAAATCTTTGTATTTTGTTCTTATTTTCCATTTAAATTAAACCTTCTTTCATGATTTTGTTAACTAATATACTCCGGTTTTGTATAAGTACGAAAATTAAATCTTCGAATTAGTAGTCAGAAATCTGTTGAGACGATATTATTGAGGGTACATTGCTCGCAGAACAGATGGCCGATGGGGCCAAAAGGTTCTGGAGTGGCGACCGCGTACCGGAAAACATAGCGTTGGAAGGCCTTCAACAAGGTGGACCGATGTCCTTGTGAAGGCCGTAGGAATCCACTGGATGCGGGAAGTACAGTACTGGTTGAAGTGGAGATGCTTGGGGGAGGCCTATGTCCAGCAGTGGAAGTCTACCGGCTGATATGATGATGATGAATGATGATATTATTTAGATAGTTAGATAAACGTCTAGATCTGAGTCCTTGGCAACGCTCAAGTAAAATAAATCTTACCTCTTGATACGCTGCGGTGTGATAGTCAGCCCCGAAAGAACTCGGTTCTTATACCACATTCACATCAGCGAGCCCACGGTGTGAAAGAAACCTCATCGTCGCTCCGTTAATTATAACAAAACGCTTCAGGCTAGTTTACAAATCGCCTTTCAGTAAGTTTTTGTGATTCCTAGAGGAAATGTAGTTTTAATTATAGTTGTGATTTTAAAAGTCCCTAGTTGGTTCAGTTATTCCTTTGTTTCCGAATATAATGTTTTTTGAACGGAGACGAAGAAGATTTTGATAGGGAAACGTTTTTTTTTTAAATAAAACACAAGCTGATAAAAAAATCTACGACGTATCAACGAATTTTTTACGTTGTATAACTACGTAAAGAGAGGTCCTTAGGCCCTTTGTATTCGGCACGGTTTCTTTACGGTACAGTGTATAAACTAAATACTAAAAAACGTGTCTATCAACAAGCTTCCATAGTTATCCATACAACACTAACAACCGTGCCTACACACGGCGAACAAACCTTAGTTTTCACGGCAAGATAAACGTGTATGTACGAAGGGGGCAGGGAATTAGCTAGCGGAACTACGCAGATGCGTATCGAATCTTGAATTTTAAAAAATCTAACTTATACCATACCATAAGCCAAATATTCTTTGTACAGACGCCAGCACATCAAATTCTAATTCAAATTCATTTATTGCTTATTACAGGTGTATGGTCAGTTCTTATAATTATTTGTTATAATGTCTCTGTAACATACCCATGGGGTGTACAATGTTTAAAAAATAATAATAATTAAAATAAAATAAAATGAAATACATCACTGGTCATAATTACATTAACTACATCACGATGTTGGTCCCATGGAGAAAGTTGTTCAGTTTGATGATCTGTACCACATCCTTAAATTTGGCTGGTCTTTAAAAAATCAGATATTTGAGCTAATACAATCTGTCAAACTTCTATAATAGATTTTCAACTTTATCGCTTAAGCATTAAGTTCAAAGATGATTCGGAAAATTTGACAGTTTCGGGTAGCTTGACCTGCTGGTGTCTGTCCATAGACGACTAAAATTGCTGCCGTAATAGTTTTTATCCACGTGTTTCAAATTACCCAAAAAAGACACAAGTCAACTAAAAATAGCTCGAGTTATATTTTATTAATAGCCCTTAGAAGCCATTTAATTAAAAAAATCGCCGTTTAATTAAAAAAAGAGCAACAAAAAACCTTCTTCATAATTTTAAAATAACTGTCATTAGATGGAACGAATGACAATGGCGCTCGGGTTTCGTATCAAAATATAAATAAAGAGAGTATTCTCCATTGTTGAATATTTAAGACTGAAGATATTATGTACGAGAGGATTATAATGAAGCCTGACTAGACATAAAGAGGCATCTTCGTGAAAAAATTATATTTCGATAGATAAGACATGTATTTCGTCCTTAAGAGAGTCCTTGAAAACACTTTGATCTCAGGGAAGAACTACCTCATCAGTCACTAATATTATGTCAAAAACGGTATATTATGTAAGTGATGAATGTAACTTCAGTCGATCTATTCTGTAAAAATCTCACCGTGAAAACTTAGGTGAAGTGAGCTGTCAATAGTGTTAATTAATCCATAGCTTCAGATGGAATGACAGCTCACTTCAAGCTCACGTCATATATTTTCACGGTGAGCTTTTTACAAAATGTAAATCAAAATAGCTGAATATTTAGCTTTTACCTTGGCCAGAGGCTAAGTATTGCCATACGACGCAGCAATGCCGCCAGTCTCTTGGGTACATTACCAGTTGACAGCGACGCGGAGGAATTTTTCGACGCCATATTATAGTTTGTTAATAGTTTTAGTTAGTTTAGGATGTTATATTTTAATTTTAATAGTTTGTTGGTTTATTTAGTATAGAAATTTGTACAGTGTATATATTTTCATCCCCCTCAATAAATCACATAATATACTGAAAATTAATTTGATACTTTTCAATATTCAAAAGAACAGGTGTGTCAGGAAATAGAGGGCATACAGTAAGGGTCAAAAGTGGAGTGACAGTGTCACGTAGCAATAGATTGACACTTTTGTTTAACTTACGACCTTCTTCTAATGAGTAATTTCTATACTATAGACACACACTCTCACATTCGTTTGCAACTGATTGTAGTTCATAAATTCAACCATTGGGTTATATGGCATGATAGCTTAGCGATATGCAAAATATTGTAAAACATTTTAAAAGAGTAACGGTGGAGTTTCTTGCCCATTCTTCTCCATACGAAAACTACCTTTTGGAAGGGGCGACTAGAATCAATTTTATTTTAATTTTATTTTTGATGTTCAATAGTGCCTTTTATGTGCCTATTTGAAATAAATGATTTAACTTTGACTTTGACTTTGTTATCATACGTCGGTAAGCACGTTCATGCATAGCGAGCCGTGGGTTCGAATCTCACGCGCAGTGATAATTTTTTTTAATGTTTTTATAATTACCTACTCGAATAATCACGCTATTGAATATAGTTCCGTATCATGTTCGCCTTGTTCACATAATTTGTTAAACTTTATGATTATACCCACATAAATCTAAATAAATAAATTATAAGGTAGACAGATGCGGTTAACTGACGACTCATTCACCGCGACTAAACGAACGAACGTTATTTGTTTTTGATTGGTTGTTATCTACAATAACAACCAACCAAAAACAAATAACGTTCCATAACATAAATAATGAACCAAAAACAAGTGACGTGTGTTTAATCTATTAGCGGTGTTGTAGTTCATTTTGAAATGCAAGGATATTCAAATGTTGAGATGAAAGCAGATATTATCGCGCTGCGTAAAAGTGGACTTAATGTTATATCACAGATATTTGATGAGACCGGACTGAGTGTAACTATTATGATTTAATTATTTTATCGATTTTTTTTTCTAATTAAAGTATAACTGCTGATCCTTTTAGTTATTTCTTTAAACGTTTTATATTTATCATAAAGCCTAAATAGAAGAAGAAAAAATTAATGATGAATATAAAATATAACATTAAGTATAATAATAATATTATAATATGTAACATATCTATTTTCAAAATAATTTTATTTCAAATTGGTAATATTCGTATTTTGCTACTAGCCTAACACTACTCTTTTGTTGTTTTAGAGAAATACTTACTGTGAGTCGGAAGGTCAAAAGATGGCCCCAGCTAGTCAGTGAATAATAAAACAAGTGGTTTCATACCAACGAGATATTTTGCCGAATTATTCGACACGTCTTTACGAACCGTTCGCCGTGCAAACGAAAATTCACCCATATTACCCCATATTTGGTTGAAAAACATAAACAACGTTCACATTTTGCGATACAGCGATGGGAAGCATGGAATGAGAGATCTGATGAGCAGTTGAAGTTGCATTGCATGGAAATATGGGAAAATTTAAGAGGAACAGATATATGTTTCAATATTCTTGGATTCATGCGCCAGCGTTTACTTGGTAGCGTTGATAATAATAGGGGTAATACAAACAAAGTATTAAGTTATAAATTACAAATTGATTTTAGTTATATTAAAATAATATTGTGTCATATCCGTAATAAGGATTATTTTGAGGTTTAGTTTCAATCTTCTTTTCATAATGAAAATGAAGCTATAACCGCAATAAGTCCTAATAAATACGATTTGTTAACTTTGAAGTTTGAGATAGGAAACTAAAATTAAAACGAACGCACTGGCAGTAAACAAAAAGTAGTACTACTGAGTAATTTAATTGTATTGTGACAAAGAGTTCACACTTTTTTTATTTACGTGGGTAGATTTGCTAGTTGTGAGTTTTTAGAGTACCCACACACATTAGTAGGTAAAGCACAATATTATTATATTACTAAGATACAACATTTTAAGTCTAAGGGTCGTAGTTCACTGATTACCTGCTTTATTTCAATAAATTATTCTTTATGAGAAAATAAACTGTTTTGACTAGAAGTTTATTTATTTCTTTTTGTTTTAGTTTATAAAATTATAACGAATAAACAATTTTAAATCACTTATAAAACATTTTTATTTTAACCCCGTATTACAATAGCAATATAATAATGAAAATAAAATAATTATTACATTATGATTCTTGTATATTAATCTATAAAAAAGGAATTACAAAATAACCGATAAAGATTACTGTTGGAAAAGAAAAATAAAAGTCTCAAGTCGGGATTGGAACCCAGACTTATGCGTTCATTAATCCAATACGTAAGGTTACCAGCTATCGGTACTTGATGTAATGAGTTCAATTTTAGCAATGGTATGAACCAACTAAGATCATACGTAATTACGTAGCCTGTGTGCAAAAGCGACGGTATGTTTTTTGTTTCGGTCGACGCCAGCCAGCGTGCGAATTATGAGGTGAGCGTTCCGTGTTGATACATCACTTTATGTACAGAGACGTAGGTACGTCCTTTACCGCGCGTTCACAGCAATACAGTCCTTAAGGTGATACTACATTAATGACCGCGACCGTACCTAGTCCCCAAAAGCCAGTTCAATTTAGTGAAACGTTTGAATAACATCAGAAACGGTTGGAACATGTTTTTCTTAAATCTAACACGAAGGAGCTCCACATTGTAACGCGAGAATTACTACTGTTCTCATATGTAAGAAAATATTGTGTTAGGCAGGCTGACGGGTGTACCCCATTCTTATTCAGAAATGATTGACCGCTCTAATTTCGTTGAAATTGCGGTTTGATGTTTTACTAGGAATTTGTGTAAAATATGTGTAATATTATATCCTGCACCCTAATAGCGTAACACATGATCAATCACAATCTGAATGATTTTGAAGGATATAGCTAATCCATTCCTTCATATGCTTGAAATAATTGTCTGCTTAACAAGGTAAATAACGCAATAAATGCGGTTCAACTGTCTAAATTAAAGGTATTTCTACTGGTACTGTGTTACGCAATTACCCGGCGGTACATGGAACTTAAACCAAATGTGGGTTGAATCAACTAAACTTACTTATCTGCTCACCCTTTGTGGAATACAGGCGTAGTATTATGTAAACTGAAAAAAAGGGGAAACATTTTTTTTGTTACCGTATTTGTGCCACTGCTTGGCACAGGCCTCCCCTTTTCCCTCAAACCTCCCTGTTTTGTGCAATCTCAAGCCATGTTTGCCCTGCAAACGTTATCAGAGGAGGGGCAATTCTCGTAATTTTAAAAACGTTCACAGTCTGACCTCAGTCTCAATCTGTCAAAAATACCTCTAATTTCCCTACATTTTTGACATTTGTTTGTCGCCGAAATGAGACTGCGACTAGATTTTGAACGTTTTAAATTACAAGAATTGACCTTCAGATCGATGACAATACTTCAGCAACTGTGTAACGTACGCACGCACAATTCCTTCAAAAATGGATTTAAATAAATGGTCCCATTTCCAATCGTCATTTTAAAATGTCGTCAATTTTCTTAGAAACCTACTACTGTCCCAAGTTTGAAGTGCTCCAAAGTAAGGTAGGCCTCCACCATTACTCAAACTTTCATTTAACTTTGAATTATAAAAGTTATACCTTTCAAATTATCGCTTACCTACTTGTGAGTTTGGGCTTTGAAGGTGCGAGGAGTTGTTGGTTTGAGAGAAGAGTGACTTTCTACGGGCTTTACAATAAGGCTCATTATAGCGGCAAAGTGGTGCCAAAATGATTTTAATACACGTGTATCCAATTGTTGTAGTAATGATTATTTTTTTATGTTAGTATTGATTTAAAATTGTTGCACTGAGCGTACCTCTCTCCTGGGCGTCTCCACACTTTAATCCTTCCATCATCTGGCTTCTGGCAAAATCTGGACTCATCTGTCAAGAGAACTTGACTCCAAGTTTCGTCATTCCAAATGCAGATAAAATAAATGTCAATATGGAGGACAATGCCAATATTTCGAGACAATCTGTATATTTAAAAAATCTGCTTAGATCAAAATATTGCACACAGACATGATTTCAGCTTTTGAATAAGACGTCGTCTATTTTTAGAACTGTTTACCCTTTGTGAGGACCCAAAGATAAATTGAGGCGTTGAACCAATTAATTTGTACATACTTCGTCGAAGATTTGTTGTCGAAGTTAAATTCAATATTTCGAAAATTTGCTTAATCGAAAAGTGTGGACACAGAAATCTAAAAACATTCTAATTCAATTCTTTATTCTCATAACCTTAGCTGATATTTTATCCAACTCTTAGAATACTCACATCACATCAACCATCCAACCCAATTCTTCCGACAATGTCCCCCTTTCGTAATAAAACGAGTAGAATAATTTCACTTTTAAATTGACTTGTGTGACAGTCGCCCTCGAATCAGACTCGCTTGAAATCTTTCCAGCGTTTTGCCGCCTCTGCAGTTACAAACGTTCGCAGAAATTTATCTAATAGCACATTCGTTTGGCATGTGTTTACTCTTGGAGGTGCACGTGCTGATCTACTGTCGAAGAGGTTTTCATTCATGTTCATTTTTATACAGAGATTCTGCAGCTTTATAGTAGCAAGTGGAGGCTCGTTGAGGACGTATTTAGTTCAATGGTTCAAGCTGAATAATTAAAATGATTCTGAAACAGTCAAAATGACGTTGAATTATTTAAAACATGACGACTATAAATCGTATTCGCGTATTGGCAAGCGTAGTGTAGGATGACCCCCAACTAGATGGACGAAGATGGCTGGGATGGACTGGGCGCGTATGGCGGAGGACAGGGTGTTGTGGCGCAGCCTGGGAGAGGCCTATGTCCAGCAGTGGGCTGCGATAGGCTGAGTTGATGAGGACTATAATTACGTAATATTCAACATTGCGGATTATTTAGTATTGTACGGTTAGACAGACTACCGATTTAAATCTCTAATTGAGCCCTACGTACCTCCAGGCACCGCAGGCTCCGCATCCGCCCTCCGGATGCGGAAGCCACGGAAGTGGAGCTGTACGAGGGGTACAGAGCGGCGAAGACCGCCCTCCAAGAGGCTGTCCAGCGGGCCAAAGATATGGCCCGCGAGGAGATGTTGGAGACTCTGAACCGAGATCCATGGGGGCGCCCTTACAGAATGGTGCGGAATAAACTCCGCACCTGGGCCCCCCCGCTGACGCAGAGTCTCCGACCCCAGCTGGTGGAGGAAGTGGTGAGCGCTCTGTTCCCTTCACGGGGGGAGCATACTCCCCCGCCTATGGCTCCGCCACTTGCGGTGCCCGAAGCGGACCACGCGGACGACGACGACGACACCCCTGAAGTGACCGGGGTAGATCTGAGAGCGGCGGTAGGCAGGCTGAAGGCCAAAAATACCGCCCCAGGACCCGACGGCTTGCCGGGTAAAGCCTGGGTCCTGGCCTCGAGGGCTCTCGGGCCTCGACTGGAGGCGCTCTTAAGCGCATGCATGGAGAGAGGCCAGTTTCCACTCCGTTGGAAGACGGGGAAGCTGGTCCTCATTCAGAAGCCAGGGCGCCCTGCGGACTCTCCGTCCGCATACCGGCCCATAGTGCTGCTCGACGAGGTCGGCAAGCTCTTTGAGAGAGTGATTGCGGGCCGCCTCGTCGGGCACCTGGTGAGGACGGGGCCGGATCTTGCGGAGTGCCAGTTTGGCTTCCGCAAGGGGCGCTCGACGGTGGACGCCATCATGCGCGTGAGAGCCCTCACGACGGGGGACGCGGTGTCCCGGGGTGGGGTGGTCGTGGCGGTGTCACTCGACATCGCCAACGCGTTCAACACCCTGCCCTGGAGCTGCATAGGGGAGGCACTCCGGTATCACCGGGTGCCGACTTACCTCCGTCGAATAGTCGGGGCGTATTTGACGGACAGAGCCGTCATCTACCCCGGTCGCGACGGGAACTGGAACCGGCGAGAAATGTCGTGCGGTGTCCCACAGGGATCGGTTCTGGGGCCGCTCCTGTGGGACATCGGTTACGACTGGGTGCTGCGGGCCGACCTCCCTGATGGCGTCAGCGTAGTTTGCTACGCTGACGACACGCTGGTCCTGGCGCAGGGGAGGTCGCATCAGGCGGCGGCCGACGCGATGACACGCGGGGTTGCGATAGTCGTGGAAAGGATCCGGAAGTTGGGTCTCGAGGTGGCATTGCACAAGTCCGAGGCCATGTCTTTTCATGGGCCCCGGTACGGGCCACCTTCGGGATCCCAACTGATGGTAGGAGGGGTTCACATCGGCGTCGAGAAGACGATGAGATACCTGGGTCTCGTCCTTGACAGCCGGTGGAACTTCGTCGAGCATTTCCGACGTTTGGCCCCCAAACTGGAACGGACCGGGGCCGCCTTAAAGCGGCTCCTGCCCAACCTGAGGGGGCCAAACGCCTCCTGCCGGAGGCTTTACGCGGGGGTCGTGCGGTCCATGGCCCTATATGGGGCCCCGGTATGGGCGCGTTCACTGCGGCTTCGAGCCGCACACTACCTGAACGCGCCCCAAAAGGTGGTAGCCGTAAGGCTGATCCGGGGGTACCGCACGATCTCGCGCGAGGCAGCAAGCCTCCTTGCCGGACTGCCACCATGGGATCTGGAGGCGATAGTCCTCGCGCGCCTGTATGACTGGCGCGCGGAGGCACTACGTCGGGGGGAAACTCTGCACCCGCGGCAAATCGCTGCGGAGCGGACGGACCTCCGGCGCGGTCTCATGGTGGAATGGAAGGCGCGTCTATCGCAACCCAGCGCAGGGCACGCCACGATAGCGGCGGTAAGACCCCTCTTTGGGGAGTGGCTAGAGAGGCGTCACGGCGCTCTCACCTACCGCCTGACGCAGGTCCTCTCCGGACACGGATGTTTCGGGAGGTTCCTGCACATAATCAGGCGGGAGGAGACGCCCGGGTGTCACCACTGCGAGGATCGCCCAGAGGACACGGTGGAGCATACGGTGGAGGTCTGCCCCGCTTGGGCAGAGCACCGCCGTGTCCTCGTAGAGGCGATCGGCAGCGGCGGCGACCTCTCGCGTCCGGCCCTGGTGCAAGCCATGGTCCGGGGCGAGAGGGAGTGGGAGGCGGTCACCTCCTTCTGCGAAGCAGTCATGCTAGCGAAGGAGGTGGCGGGATGGGCAAGGGAGAGATCCTCACGCCTCAGCCGCCGAGGGAGACGCTCCGGGCGTCGGGAGCCGCGTGACGACTCCCGGCCACCGTAGGCGCGGGCCTGCGGGCGGAGAGCAATGGGTAGCTCTCCGTCCGATCAGGACCAGGACCGTGCCGGACGGCGTGTATGTGTTCCACGCGCGCCTCAAAGAGATGTCAGCGTAGTTGACGGGGCCCGACAGGGCCGAAGCCTGCCGGGGTAGCGGGATCGTCCGAAAGGGTTACCGCTGCCCTGGTACATAAAGGGCTAAGGAAGGAACACGGGTGGGTTTTAGTCAGTAAGAGTCTGACACTCCCTTCTGCTCCACCCAGAGCGGGAGGAGTCATTTGATGATTTCCCATCCTGAAAAAAAAAAAAAAAAAAGCCCTACGTACCTTAATAACAACCCCGTACATCAACCTCTTTTCCGCCACTAACCCTAAAAGCTTAGAATATCGCAAAGATACACAAATAAATAATAACAACCCTCCTACTGTCACTGGTCCCTAATTCCCCTACACATCGCAAAAATAGGGCAGCGCCTCCTTACATAGAGATGTTGAATAAAATTCAATAGCGAAGGGTTAAGGGTCTCGGGTCCACATTACTTTATAGGTGGGATCCTGGCCGCTGACACGTCTACGATTTTCGATTCGCGAGAAGTTTATTTAGTGTACCATCTAAATGTATTGGCTAAACGACGTCGAGTGGTACAACAGGGCAAAGTGTACCAAATAACGCTTGTTTATGTTCGGTATGGATAATGAAATGGACCTAACCCACCCCCAGAGCCTTTTTATGGAGAGGTGGGACAGAATAAGATTTTAAAGCACTCCTTTTTGCAGTATCAAATATTCTTGAGATGTCTCACTCTCAGAGAAAAATGCTCACAAGAAAGGAACGATGAACGCAAAATGCGGAATTCATGGAAATGTACCTCTGTTCTATTTATTGAACACTTTAATCCGATTAATAAATGCGGTGGATGAGTACCTTTAGCGAAAGGGCCTTTATACATATATTATAATGTAGATGAGAGTATGTAGAAACGATATCAACATAACACAACTTCACGCTTGTATTTCCAGAAGGGATAGGCAAACGTGTACAGCCGGTCTATTCTGTAAAAACTTAAGTGAAGTGAGTTGTCATTAGTGTCAATTCCTAGCATCAGTGGCTCACTTCACCTACGTTTTCACGGGAGATTTTAACAGAATAGTACTGGTTACAGTACACCCACATTTTTAGTTTTTCAGTTTTACTTAAAATCAACACTTTACTAGATTGTTTCCCATAGCAGGAGACTGTTATAGGTACACGACATTGAAGAAAATTAAGCGATCCAACTTTGTCATTACAAATCCTGACATTAATAGACATAATATTAACGATGGCTCGTCTATCTCCTCCCGAGCAATTAATACAAAAATGACTCGGCTAGTCACCGTTCAAATCTTACAACCTCCATTTATATTCGTCAAATAAGAAATCAAAGGCAGGTCCGAATGAAGAGGCTCGATCAATCTATAGATGGGTAGAGGCTTCTGAAATATTATTATGTAGACGAACTGTAGTGGTGTCATTTTACTTCAACCTACTGCAGCCTATTTATATACTATTAATATTATAAACGCAAAAGTTTGTGAGGATGGATGGATAGAGGGAATGTTTGTTACTCTTTCACACAAAAACTACTGACCTGATTTCGATGAAACTACAGTAATATAGCTTATACAGATTAACACATACTTTTTATCCCGATTTTCCCACGGGAACGACACTTATCCGGGTGAAACCGCGGGGCACTGCTAGTAATAATTATATCAAACTAAAAATAGTTGAAGGGCTTGTGGCTAATTAATAACACCGGCACGGGTCGATCTTGGTCCGTGGTTGGGTGGCCATCTTCACATACCAAGACCCCTTCGTGCCTCGGAAAGCACCTTAAGGTGGATGCTCCAAGGTAGCCCGCGAAATTCAAATTTTCTTACGTTTTTTGCAATTTGCTGGTCAGTACTAAGTTGTACGTTGATTAAAATATGATTCGCGGCCGTAACAAATATGTATTTACAGAATTATAATCATTAAAGTCATCAACACAACTCTCTAAGATCAAGGATGTCACATGTCTCCAAATGTTTGGTTCTAGGACATGCCGGTTTCTTCACGATGTTTTCCTTCAACGTTTTGGATAGCAATGGTGATAAATGAAATTACACAAAGTAAAGCGCTTGCTTGGGTTCGAACCCAGAACTTCGGAGCTGATACCACTTGGGTTCGAACCCAGAACTTCGGAGCTGATACCACTTGGGTTCGAACCCAGAACTTCGGAGCTGATACCACTTGGGTTCGAACCCAGAACTTCGGAGCTGATACCACTTGGGTTCGAACCCAGAACTTCGGAGCTGATACCACTTGGGTTCGAACCCAGAACTTCGGAGCTGATACCACTTGGCTACCACTGATCCGGTAGATGCCACCAACGAGTACTCCAGTGATGTTGAAGCTGCTGGACTACTCAATACGATGACCACTTCTGGTGAAAGCTATCAAGCGCCGTTAAGTCTTTTCACTCCTGAGATTTATTTACTTATTTATGAGCATAGGTAAATACAGCCACCGAAGGAGATAAGTAACCAGGGTCATCGGATATAGTTGAAGTTGAGTAAGAAACCGATGGATTTTTTCGAATAAAATTTAATTTAGTTAATAGAAAACAGACAGTTCATTTATCAAATTAAATTTCATTCGAAAACATCCATCGGTTTCTTACTAAACTTCAACTATATCCGACGACCCTGGTTACTTATCTCCTTTGGTGACTGTACGTCCAAAGCATCCCAAGCAGACAGTCACGACTATCACCTGTCTCATTGGCTTATATTTGTACCATTCTTATATTTTTCGCCGAAACGAGATCAGAAGCGTAACCGATCATATTATTACCGTGCCAACCTTGTGAATAAAGTCAATGATCCCTCAATCAGTCAATATAAGAGGGCGATGAACTTACGGAGTTCCTGGTATACTATGATCAAAGTGTTGGCGTGACAACCAATATGTATACGACAAATATTTGATCGAACGACCCATGCGAGAGCGTTCCTTGCTGATTTTGAGTTGATTTTATAGCTTGCGGTCCAATATCGTTTTGAAAGATTGTGTGGGGTGTCAGTTTTATGCTGATTTAAGAGAAACAAAATAAATCAAAGCTATTTTTAACATAGAATATCACGCCTGTGTACTCCGAAGGGTTGGACAGACGTGCATCTTATAGTTCACCCACATTTTGCCAGTTATGTCTAAGTTCCATGAAATAGGGAGCCTATATAAGGTGGTGAATCTTCCGCCGCCATCATTTTTGTGACAGCCGTCACTACGGCCGTTATATGTCAGCCACCATTCTTCTTGGAAACCGTCACTTTAAGGTTAGGTAAAGCACTGTTGTAAAACCCGAAATTAATTTTTCGTTTTGTATACAATCAAGTATTTTCTAGCTGAACAGACAGCTGTGCTGCTGGGGAGTTTGTTGCGCCACTTCTTATTCGCAGTGTAAGCACTAGGAAGTGGTGAAGGGCGGGCGTTGTAGGGGACTGTCTTTTGTAATTTTGACGTTCGAAAAGTGCTAATTCTCAGCCTAGTTTGAATAAATGACTTTTGATTTTGATTTCGGTTTAAGTATTAGTCCCACAGATATCATTCCACCCAACACGAAGTTTTAATTAGTAGCGACGTTATTTTTCACCTTTTGACGTTGATATTCTTATAATTATGATTCATTCTACAGGTTTAACTGAAAGCCAAAATAAAACAAAGCTTAAGAAAGGCTAAGCGGATATCATTAATCGCTTCAGGAAACTGGCAAAGAGCTTACGAGTATAATTAGCGTGGGCTAAGTAGACCGAGCAATTGCTAGGATATTGTTTTCCCCTCACCAGAAATAATCCCTTCATAATGTACAGCCTTTTCTCCATGTGTAGGTAGAGCCAGCCTCAAGCTCAAACTCAAGTGGGCTTATTACAAAACAAGGTTTATCTTAAGACCCAGGTTTAAACCATCGAGCCATTTTTAAATTTCGAACTTTAATCCGACAAAGTTAAAGTTCTTATTACAGAAACTGACGTTAAACCAGAGTCTAAGTTGTTAATTTTGCATTAAGAACTTTACATTCCTCAGAATAAAGTTCAAAATACAGTAACTGGCTCGAAGGTTTAGGCTAGGTCTAAAGTAAGAGCTCGTTTTGTAATAAGACGGCAAGCATTTATTTCAAATGAACTAATTACAGGCACTTTTGTATTGTCGGTCAAAAAGATGAAGCCTACCTTTTGGAAGGGGCGACTAGAATCAATTATATTTTAATTTTATTTTTGACGTTCAAAAGTGCCTTTTATGTGCCTATTTGAAATAAATTATTTGACTTTGACTTTGAAGCTAGTTGCCCATTGCAAAGCCATTCCCTTCCTCGAAAATATGTAATTGTAGCAACATATTAATGCACAGCATTGTAGCCATGCATTGATAGTGTTATGGAACACCCATTTCATGATAGAAAATCAAATGAGTTCTTGTGTTGTTGTGATGTGCTCTTGTTGTTTTTGAGACTGACTGTACCTTATTTTGCCGAGAAAGATTAGAAGCCTGACCTGGCATGAGCCACTTTTTGAACTTCAAAAGTAGATAATAAACTTCCCCAAAACACCCGCTCTTCACCACTTCCGCTCTGCCAATTGCTTTATCTCCAAGTGCTTTATCTGGGCAAAAGAAGTGGCGCAACAAACAGCCCAACTTTATTCACTTGATTCATTAACATATCTAGTATCCTATGCAATGAAACGAAAATCTGAATACTATCAACCTTTACTTCAACTTTTACTGTTTTTGAAAGCCTGGTCTGTAAATCAGCTGTCGAATATCATCCAAGATGTTGTTAACTCAAATATGACAGCAGTCAATCACTTAGTTGACCACAGATTAATTTTAGTGTCTGAACCGAAACCCTACTCAAAAATCAAGGGCCTGTTTCAGCTGTTAGAAAACAATAATTGGATATATTATTTTATTTTTTAAATTTTTATGGAAACAAACTCACACCAGTTTTTGCAGAACGACTTTCTTATTCCTGTCTAATATGTAAATTTCTAGTCCCGTCACCTACCTAGACTTTCCCAAACATGATGGCTGCTTAACCGGATGCAGCTGAATACCAGTATTTTACATGGATCGGCTGCCTATCTGACCTCCAAACCCAGTAACTGGGTAATGCCCAGTAACATGGTGGTCAGACTAAGATCAAGACGTGTAAGGACTGTCAAAGATCAACAAATGACAGCCGGGACCAACGGTTTAACGTGCTTTCCGAGGCGGATCTCTCAATATGTAATGGATGGCCAGCTATCCACGGACCGACCTCGGCAAGCGCAGCTTCTCCTTCGACCGACCCCTGCGAATATTATTTCCTAACCACGAGTCTTAATTTCTAGTCTAGGTTTAAACAATTTAATGCGCTTTTCACAGTCATAATAACACAACGGAGTTTCCTTAGCAATGTATAAACTTTTTTATCTAAGATCACAAATTAATTCAATCTATGCTAATCGTTTTCACTACGTACCCTAAGTTACTCATACGTAGTTTATAGATAGTAAAGTTATAGCAAAGGGTCGACCACTCATTGGTCAGGGAAGCAATTAAATCTATACAGATGTGCGATTGTAACTTCGTTGATTATTCAATTCCAGTTGAATCAACTGATTGATTACGCGATAGGTCAAGTGGTGTGGTGATATCTGTATGTTTGTACATACGCTGTTTTATCTATAGGTAACAGAATGTTTGTTACTATAGTATAATTTAATACAGGGTGCCAGAGACATTGACACGCGAACTGTAACCATGAATTTAGTACAGTCATGATTCTAAACGGGTTTCAACGAAAATAATTGGCGGATAGCAAAAAAAAAAATTTGGCCGCGTAGGCAGCGGCCAAATTTTGGAACCAGCAGATCTATTTTTTAATAACCGACCAAATATTTAACCACATGTTTTTCAAAATCATGTAATGATGCGCGTCGATGTCTCAGCCACCCTGTATGTATTGTAAAATTAATTTATGATAGAAACTAGTTTTTAAAGCCAAAAGGATCCTCTTTAATGAAAATTATTTCATCTATGTATGATTGACTGCAATTTTAAAACTTTTTTGACTCATGAGCAGTTCCAGATTCGCGATTTACCTGGTTCTTGATTGACTAGATTCTGAATTGACCAGATTCTCAACACACCATATTCTCAATTCTTCAAAAATACAATGAGAAACGAAATTCTAAAATGTAACACAAATCCACATTTTCTATCAATTAAATTATTCAATGAAAAATAATAAGCAAGCAGGTACTTCTTTTTTAAAAGAAAGATAGAAAGAATAATGTTTATTTGGACACAGTTCGTGAGACACAAAATAAAAAATGAAAATAATGCTTTAACAACAATGGTGTGTGCCTCAAGTCTGCACCAATAAGGTTCATTTCATTTTTTTTTTCAGGTTCAGATGCTGGTAACAATGGTTTTCTAAAAAAAAAATAGTCAGTCATGGAGACTGCCGACAGAAATGAAAACTTGAAAAAATTTTGGAATAGCTGTGTATTTTAATTTTTTTTTTATTAATATGGTATGAATAATTCAAATTTCATAATTTGTACATTTTTTTTTTTACATATCTCGGGACCCTGGGGTCCCGGTCCTTTGGAAGGCGTACGAGGGGCCGAAGCCAACTCGCAGAGGCGCCTTAGGAAATTTTACTGAAATACGGCACCCACCGACGATTGTCCCTATAAGCACTATGATTTTATTATTACTCTGGTTTTCAAACCTCTTGACTCTCCGAGCAATACCTAATTATAATTATACATTTTTATATAGTTTATTCAAAACATATAATGGGCTGCGCAAGCGCATGAGTACAAAATATAAATACAATTTTATTGAAATAATAATTAGTACTTATACACTTACATTATTTATACTTTGTATTTATGTTAATGAACTTTATTTTAATTGTTAGCATCATTATTACCGCTAAATTCAACAATACTTAAGATTATTTAACAATCAATAAAAATTTAATATGTAGGTAACTAATAGACTAACCGTTGGCTCACATTGCGGAATTTCTGTACGTCCCTATTGCAAATCGTAAACAATTTGTTACCTAACTGTACAACATTTGGTGAATTGAGAATCTGGTGAGTAGAGAATCGGGTAAGGTGAGAAACAGGTTAATTGATAATCTGGTGGGTTAAGAATCTGGTGAATTGAGAATTTGGTAAACTGCTCATGAGCCACTTTTTTCAGTTGCCTTATAATATAGAAACTTCTTCCAACACAAGTGGATACTTCACACTATAGAACCTCGCTACACTCTAACACAATATCACAATCGACGTCAAAGTTCTGAAGACAGTCTTCTGTTTCGAGTACGCACGACGAACTTTTTGTCCCAATAAAAGAAGTCGCTATCCTCCAGTATATTGCCATTAATATAATTGAAAAGGTCGGAAACTGTACGGTTCGCAAAAACGTTGGGAATAGCGTTGATGTGATTTATATCTAGTAATCTTGTAATGCCAGCAGACTATCGTATGACCAGTTATATTGCCTTTTTTCTCCAGTATAGCGATATTATTATAAACCTACGTTGGTAGCCAATTTATTTGCTTGAAATCTATTCATGCTTAAATTCTATTAGGTTTCTGGTTAGTTGATATCCTGTAGATATTGTGAATTAACTGATTGAAATCGTTGAGGCTAACAGCTAGTTTCATTTATGTCTGAATGTTTTTTGCCAGGATGAACATAAAGGAAAGAATGTTTTTTCTTTGACATTACAAGTTAGAAACAAGATATTATTATTTATATTCAATCAGTTTATATCGGAAAGTCATCCTGATGAGGAAAGGATCTAAGAATATCTTTCAGTGACTTCTAAGAAAAAATACAGCTAACTTACATTTTTGGCTTGATCAGATTAATAATACAAAGAAAATAATTTAGAAAGCTTTCATTTGAATTTCTAATGAAAACTCAATACGCTCGGTTAACTACTTTTACATCAACACTTTGAAATCACACCAAAACCAATGACTGAAAATTTTCCTAAGAAGGCATTTAACGTTACAATAAAGCTACGGCTTCCCAGAAGAGCGGTGACGTCACAGAAAAGTTATTTCTGAAAACAAGTTTGGTGTGCTTAGAGAGGGTTTTTGACTCCGTAAAGTCAAACCCCGCAGCCCAAAGATTTAAATTGCTAGATTTGCCCTCACCGTACTTAGTTATGCGAAAAAGTTTCCATGCTGAAAAGAGTGAGCTAATAGTAGTGAGCGAGTTAATGTGTATTAATATATAGCGTTTCTATGATAATCAGTCAAGTTACTGCGTTATTGTGTTTCATAGGTGTCAAAACAAAACAGAAGCGCGACTATCTTTTGACGCGCCAAGGCGTATCTAATTTAAATCTTTGCAACTGTCATCATTGTGACAGAGTGGCGTCCAAGGACTGAAAGACGAGATGTTGGTCATCCAGCGGCGAGATGGGCAGACAAAATTGTTGCCATTGCGGGCAAAACCTGGACAAAGCTGGCACAGGAGCGTGGGGATTGGGACAAGAAAAGAGAGGTCTATGCCCAGCAGTGGGTGAAGTCGGGCTGTGGATGATGGATAAATATGATGATGTCATCATTTCCATGACAGTCGTCACAGCGGCCGTTCAGTGCGGTCACCATTTTACTAGAAAAACTTAGCTTCACGGCTGTCTAAATACAGAGCGTTTTTAGACACCTTAGTGTCAAATACTGGTGAAAATGACAGATTTTCATGACAGCCCTTATGATATGACGGAACTGGTCCTCAAGGAAACCGTAGCTTCATCATCATTTCAGCCCGAAATCACCCACTGCTGAGTATAGACCTCCCCTTTCGTCTGCCATCCTTCCCAGTTAAGTTCCCAGTAATTCTCGTAATTTTAAGAACGTTCACAGTCTTATCTCAGTCTCAATCTGTCAAAAATCCCTCTAATTTCCCTAATTTTGACAAGTTTTTGGCATTTGTTTGTCGCCGGGATGAGACTGGTACTAGATTTTGAACGTTTTAAATTACGAGAATTGGCCTTCTGGTGTTTTCCGCGACTGTGACGATATCGTCAACCCAGCGCGCTTTTGGACGGCCCTAGTTTCTTTGGCTGAACCTTGGCCACCATTGGTCACAGCTTTACTCGATCGGCCATCTCTTCGTCTAGCTATGTAAATGTCCTGCCCAACTCCACTTGAGGCGCATCGCTCTGTCCCCGACGTCGTAGACTTTCGATCGACGACGGATTTCGGTGTTGCGCACTCGGTCTAGTAGAGTAACCGTAGCAAAGTCAAAGTCCAATCATTTATTTCAAATAGGCACATAAAAGGCACTTTTGAACGTCAAAAATAAAATTAAAATAAAATTGATTCTAGTCGCCTCTTCCAAAAGGTCGTTTTCGTATGGAAAAGAATGGGCAAGAAACTCCACCGTTACTCTAGCTTAAGTGAGGACAAAACTAACACTAGTAAGTAAGTAAGTACATTTTATTTGTTTAAGCATGGTGTACATGGTGCGCATGCAGGATAATAGTGGGATACAGAAAAGTTCTAACATGTTGAATTTGTTGGCCACGATATGCGGCTGCATATCGTGGCGTACAAATTGGTAGGAAGAGATCATCTCTTCCTACCAATTACATAATCGCATAGACCGTGATAATATTCATCAAAATTACATTTCATCATTATTCAGTAAAGATTAGGTATAATTACAATTTAATAAGCATATTTTTTAGATACAATTCAAATGTCAATTGTCAGTAAAAATATAAATTACTGTCATTAAAAATTTAAATTCCAAATTACAATTATTCCAAAAAATACAATAGGTTACAACAACGTGTCAAAAATATAACCTTATCATTACAAAAACGAAGAAAATTGTCCTCTTTCATAAACTCTGCTATACTGTAATATGCTCTTTCATTTAGTAAACTCTTCAATTTACTTTTAAGAGCAGATTTTGATGTTTTCCAAGATTTGACCATGCAAAAGATGCTTTTACGCATAAGAGTTGCTTTAGTGAACGCAGAGTTTAAAAATATCACGTATATTCCTAGGGAAAGCATCAGACAAACGCTGAAATAAATGAAAATTGGATTTAATGAACATTACCGTTTCTAGTATATATGTATAATGAGCGCAATGTTAATATTTTACATTCTATAAGATAAGATTTACAACTGTCCGTTGTTTGCAGTCTAAACATCGATCTAATGCACCTTTTCTGTGCCCGAAACGCTATTTCATTGTCCGTGCTATTCCCCTAAAAGATGACTTCATATCTAAGAGAAGGATACTTCAAGCTCTGCTTTATACAACCTGAAATGTTGCTTACTCTGTAATAAGAATATCTTGAAGCCTATTTAAATACGAAAAGCAAATTCAAATTCAGTCTTCAACTATTCTCAACGTGTCGCACTTCAAAAGATTTCTTGTTTAATTAATTGTCCTGTCGAGTTTGGAGTTCTAAACAAACTTTGAGAAGGTGGATCTTGACATTCAGACCTAACGAATTTAAAGTTGTGACTTCTTGAGTTCGTGAGGCTGTGTGACGCTAAGTAGCTTACGTAAAAGGAATCTTTTGTACGCATCGAATACTTTGAAGATGTTGTTGTCATATTTTCAAATGGTTAATGATAATAACTTTGGTGTATGGTTTTCAATTACCTGATGTCATCATCATCATCATTTCAGCCTAAAGACGTCCACTGCTAGACACAGGCCTTCATGCATCGTCACTTCGACCAGTTCTGTCCGGCCACTCCAGAACCTTTCGGCCCCATCGGCCATCTGTACGAGCAATATCCACTGTCCACCGCAAGCTTTGCAATTCTTCGGGCTATGTCGGTTACCTTGGTTCTCGTACGGATCGCTTTGTTTCTGATTCGATCACGTAGGGAAACCCTAAGTATAGTCCTCTCCATTGCCCTTTGGGTGACTTTTAGCTTTCTAATAAGGCACATTGTGAGCGACCAAGTTTCAGTGCCATATGTCATCACTGGCAACACGTACTGGTCAAAGACCTTCGTCTTGAGACATTGCAGTATATGGGACGAGAAGATATTGCCTAGCTTCCCGAGAACTACCCAGCCGAGTCGGATTCGACGATTACCTACTGTTCATAATTTTATCATCATTTTTCTGTAAAGTAAAAAAATAATAACACCACGAAAAATCCGCTTTTACTACGTTAAAAAATCATGTTACATTTTAAACCAAAACTTTGTACACATGCTTTAAAATGTCTCCGATAAAAACCCGGTGTTAATACCCACAAAATATGAGCAAACATTTTCGTACCTACCTTCATTATTTTGATCCTCTTCCCTCAGAGACGCAGGTGTTTATTTCGCATCCACAAAATCAGATGTTTTTCAACCCATTGCATATACATCATTATAACCAACATGACCTACTTTCAACATTTTCCAATATTTTTACCTTATTTACGTGTCATGGGAATCGAAGTTTTGAATTATCAGGACGCCTTTACGGTGTTGTTCGATGTTTGCCACGACAGGTTAGACTGAGTATCTATCACTCCCTCGTCAGATCGCATCTACATTATTTTATAGAAATATGTGGTAGCGCAGCCAAAACTAACCTAAACTGCATCCAAAGAATACAAAATAAACTAATAAAATCTTATTTCATTATGACTTTCTCACACCAACAGATAAATTTACTCCGAAAATAAATTAATGAATATAAAACAAACTTATTACATAATACATGCATCTTAATAATATAAAAAAAACATAAAAAGCTACACTCTGAACTTATTTTTACTAAATCCGTAATTTCCTATGTAATAACATAGGTACGAAGGTGCACAGATGTTTAACAAACTACCACGAGAAATAATAACCTCTAAAAGTTTACAAATATTTAAAACTCAGTTACATTTTTTTTATTATTGACAAAATTTAAATCCGGCCCTGGATAAGTCTTTAATTTACCTAAAAAAATTTGACTTTTGTTTCGCATGAATCCTCTGCTGCTACCTTCAATGTCTTGTTATGTACGTTAATTATTGTTGTCTTCTTTTAATATTTGTGCGTGTCCGTACGCTCATGAATGTCATCTTTGTTATAATTATAATAATAATTTTTTTTTTATATTTTTAAATGTTTTTTTTTTTTTGTTTTTATACTAATATTTAAAAATATAATAAAATAAGACATTAAATGAATAAACGACATAATAATAAGTTTATTAGTACATACAAAAACTACAACACAGTTCATAACATATTTAAAGAGTGACAAACATTATATACTTAGTTAAAATATTTCTCATTAAATGAAGTTTGTAGTAAAATTCTTTTGAGTAAAATAAAGATTCTTTAACCACAATTACATTAGAGTACCGAGTGTCTGGCTAATCGGTGATTATTGAAGTTACACGGCGTGTCGCTAGTTGGCGTTGGTAGTCATTAGGTATGGTTGTTTGATAATAATAGATGTGTGGGGCGACCCTAGTCGGTGATTCATCGTAATTCATCTTCCCTAATCGAGGCTGTGTGGAGCTCGTGTGTATGGTTGTCACACTAAAGTTGTTGATACATAAATATTCTGTAATATGAAATAAGTAAATAAATTATTTATTGGCATAAAAAAATGTGTACAAAGTGAAGCCTTGACTCCTGCGGTAGATAACAACACCTGTGTTGTAGCGGTATCTACAACGCCACATGTGAAAAACGCGTCATACTGACGTCACGCAAATCCTGCATCTCGCAAGCAGAGTTTACCGCGCAATTAGCATAGATACAATTTCCCAACATCAATCGTTGGGCAATTGCCCGCCAGACACAACACCCGTCTGGTCGGAGGATCCTCCCTTTTCTATAGAGTATGAGTGAACTTTACACCCTGTTCCTCATACCTCTATAGTGTTATAGGAGCCCCTGTAAGTGTGTTAACGTTGATATTCTAGATGCGAAAGGTGGAGGACAAGGTGCTGTGGTGCAGCTGTTGGAGGCCTATGTATAAGATAAGTTATAACATACTGTTGTGAGAATAAGAACAGTCACTGAAATCAACTTTACAAAAGTAATATAATATTATATCGCTTTGAGCAGTTTTTATTACATATTCACAATTCTTATTTTATTTCGTAAAGTTAATTTATTTGACTTAATTTGTGACCGCTCAAATCGGCTTAGTCCGAATAAAAAAGTAAAAGTATCAAATTATTTCGACACAATGAAACTTTTGAAATAAATTCTAATCCATTCAGATTCGAATAACATTCTTAAAAAAAACTCTTGATTCGAATTCGAGACAATGGCATTCATTTGTAATCAAGCCCTTTTCAGTTTTAAAGTCTTATATTAAAATCGTTGGCTACAAAAATATAGTATTAAAATTTTTACGATTCCTTTAACTTTTTTGATTGAATCGCCCATTTTGGATATCTTTATGACCGAAGTTTGTTACTCGGCCGGCAGTTAAATACCCCAATTTGAGCTGAACATTACTGAAAATATTTGAATAATGAGCACTTAAATGTGGGCAGAGCTTTTTGATATTCATATCCTCTTAATAGTCGTCATAAAGAGGGGAGATCTACGTAAATATACTAATAGGGAAAGAAAACGATGCTGTGAAGGCTTTATTAACACTTAATTCTTCGTTCATTGCTTTTTATTTTCAATAAGCTGGCGTTTAATTAGTTACTTTCACCTGATGTTAAGGAATGATGCGGTGGAATATACGGACTTGTCAGGAACTAATAATAATATTATACCACTTCTATATTCCTAGAAATCCGCTGAATGTGAAGCACAGGACCGGTTGAAGTAGCGATGCTTGGAGGAGGCATATGTCCAGCAAACGCTTATGCGCTGCCATGATCCTGGGTGTTGGAAGGGAACACCAAGATGGTTTTAAGTCAATAAGAGTCTGACAGACCCCTCCGCCCAACCCAGGGCGGAGGACATGCATGAGGATTTTCCACCCCGAAACAAAAACAAAAGCCCTTTGTCTAGCAGTGTACGTCTTTCGGCTGAAATGAATGAATGAATGAATATTTCCAAATTTTACCCGTCACTAGAGCTGTAAGTTATACTTGTGGTTGATATAAGAAACTTTAATTCATAAATATTTATGTTCAACCAACTTATTAATATTAACTTTATCTGTACGTAAAGCAGACACAACAGCCAAGATGTAGTTCCCAGGACTCAGAATGGGTGAAGGACCTGTATAACCCTACGTTCTACAAAGTATATCATATAGTCACGAAAATAACTACTCGGATAACCTTGCGTGTGCCAACCCTATTATTCTGCTCTACTACGAATTCGGAACCCATCTCGATTCGATCGGAACGAGAGTTAGATGCGTAGTTTTAGATTTGTTTTTGATTTGACGCTTTGAACGGTGATGTGTGTGTTTGTGTGTGTGCATGGCGATGTGTGTGTGCCTGTTATGGGGGGCACTTATCTTTATTAGTTATCGTTCAAGATCTTCGAGGGAAGAAACTATCAGTGTGACTGTTTGGGGCAAGGCAATGATTATGTTCGATTTGGTGGGTGTTATGGCTCCTGACTGGTACAAGATGGGAAACAGGTTTTTTTTTTGTTGAGACGTTAGAAATAACGAAAAAAATAAAGAAAAGGTGTAGTAGTTCTTCCTGAAACTCTATTATTCGTTCAACCGGGTCTAGTTACATAACATATATAATCAATAAATTAGCCTATATTGACAGTGTTTTCGTCTATTAAGCACTTGTACTAAATGTTTGCATAATTTAAGGTAGAATGTACAGGGATCTCTAATTATACATGCAACCTTGATAATATTTGTCATTTTTGTATTAATATGACACATTGTTACTGTAATTTAAGCGTTTTGACATTTTTTGTATTAATATATATATACATTTTTGTGTATTTCAAACGATTTGACATCTATTGTAATTTAAACGATTTCACATTTCTGAATTGTTATGACATTTTTACTGTAGTTTAGATGATTTGACATTAATTTGTATTTTGTATCATCATTATTTCTTAATTGTTAATTAAAATTATAATACGATTTGCATGCCCATGTAACGGTAGAACATGGAGCACTATTATAAAAATAAAACATCTATATGTTTGCTAATTACCCAAGTTTGCAAATGATTTGATTTGATTTATAATATTCCCACTGCTGGGTGCATTGGCCTCCTCTCTCCGAGAGGGAGTGGACTGTACCTAATGCACCACTCGGGCCCAGTGTGGATTGGTAAATATTTTCGAATTTTTTATTTTTGGTTCTAGGACCCCGGTTTCCTCACGATGTTAATTGATAATGACAAAGTACAGCGTCTGCCTATGTTTGAACCCACCCACGGCCCACAACTCGTAAGTCCAGGCCATTACCACTGGGCCACTACTACTCTGGGTCTAGTTATGAAGTACTTAAAGATATAGTGTGAATTAATTAAATCGACAAAATTATTTTCAATGCAGACCACCTGTGGCTGAACCGCTTTATTCATAATCGTCGCTTAAAGGTAAATAGTGATTAGCAACCATACATTTTTGACGTTTGAACGTCACTTAACTTTAACCATCGTTTAAATAAACCCTATTGTGCTAATACACAATATAAAATTTCATACACACTGTGTTCACTGACAATTCTCAAATATGAAAATCTCAAACATCAAACATCTCACATTTTGCTAAGCCTTTGACTGACATATTACGTAAAAAAATCAATGTTTCACTAATACCGGATCAAATTGACAACAAGAAAGGGCGAATCTAAGCCAAATGTTGGCGGCGTAAAAACCCGTATCCACAAAACCGGTGGGTATTGATTGGTGGCACCGGCGGCGGGTGACTGAATCAAACTCCCGCGGCTAATGAGGCACCCTCTCTATAGGTAGGTCGGTGCCTCGTTTATAGGAAGGTAGATACAGTTCTGTAGTGTATACGGGGTAAAAATGCGGCCGGAAGTAGTTGATTTGTATGTGGAATTTAATTGTATAGTTTATGTAGAAGGTGTTCTTATGATCTTCTGATGCTGTCTGTTACAGCTAGTGAAAAATAACTGACTATATGTGCATTTCAATTAAGAATTTGAGATAATTTTTAACTTATGGAACAACAAACTGAATGTTATACTTAACAAAGTTCAAATTCCATTGCAACAAAAAACTTATTAGGACCTTTTTTTTACAAATCGTCACTCAAAAATCAATTCAGAATACATTTTTCTAAAGGGGAATAATTGATTAAGTGGCGATGGAGTGTAAATTATCTGAGATAATGAACACTACAGTACAATACAGTCGGAGTTTAAAATACGTACATATAGAACCAATTTTTAGAAAAGCTGAGTATGTATTTTTATTTCAGGACAATACCCAATAGCACTATAGTATAGAATCAAGTTTTTTGGGGAGTTAGTTACGCCAATTCTTCATGATGTAGGGCGAGTGTTTTAGACTGTCTTATATAATTTTGACGTTCAAAATAGTATTGATTATAGTATATAGTATTGATAATTAAAATAGCATTTTAAATAATTATTGTTGACATGACTATTTCATGAAATATCAATCAATAGGATTATATGAACTTAGTGGGTTGTATTGATGATTTTAAAGATTATAATTCTGTAAAGTCATATTTGTTACGCTCGCAAATCATATTTTAATGAACATTCAACCCGACACTGACCTGCAAAAAACGTAAAAAAGAAGAATTTTGCGGGCTACCTTGCACATCCCCTTCAAAAACCTCTTCAAGCCACAGAATAACCACACGTAACTAACTCACCAGCACATATAATTCCGTGACTGCACTCACTAAAACTCCGGTCCCTATGTTTCCAACTTACCTATACTGTGACGGGTTGACAGCCGTAACTATTGGTTGGCAACTCTGTGAGATAACTGTCACCTTAGTTGCTAAAGCATGAAAGAAAGGGATCGTTTATTTGGGCTTATATGGGTGACGCTTCGCTGGTCTTGTGGCTTCGGTAAGCGCCTATGAATGACAAGTTCCTGAGTTCCGTACTTGCGAATGCAAATGATTTTTGAGAGGAATTTAAATGTTGATCTAAGATATTACATGTAGTTACAGTAGCGACCCGCTCCTGCTTCGTACGGTTTTTCGGCTTTACGAAACATTAAGATTTTTCTGTAATAAGTAAATTTAATATTAACCCAATTATTCATAAACGTTACTAGTGATTAGCGACTGTTTAACCATACATTTTCACATTTTAATGTCACTTAACTTTAAACATTGTTTAATGTCACTTAACTTTAAACATTGCTTATAAAAAAAAACCCTAATTCCCCCACCAGTACACATAAACCTTCCGGAATAAATTCTCTAAATGATGGTGAAATCTGCATCATAATCCGTTGTGTAGTTTAGAAGAACAATCCCGTCACAAAGACAAAAAAGTGACTTTAATTTATATCTATATGAGGAATTTTGCTCAAGATTCCTGATTTAGTTTTGACTTAACAAAGACTGAATGATGCGGATAATTCGATTGGAATAATAATGTTTAGTCATATTTCGAAATTAGGCTTTGCGCAACAAACAATGGTCAAACAGTTCATGTAACGTAAAATATGAATTTTCCCAGCGAACCAAAAAGTCTTGACAAGCAAACTCTCAGAACTTTTGCCCAACAAATGACAACATTAAGCTCCTTTAACTTCTCAAACTCGATCCAATACGTCCATGCAATTACGACTTTCACTAACAATACGAGAACAAAAGAACCCACCATCATAAAATCAAAGAAAAACAATTGAAGGATCTCGCCGCTCAAACTGCGTACACAAAGTTGACTAACAGTCGCAAAATTTGAACAAAACCAATAAGTTAAGTACCAAATTTAATATTCGGACCTCCGAATTTAATGCGTACCCCTCGGAGAAATACTGCGAAAGTTAGACTATTTCTAAGGCCAGTGGAAAGAAAGTTCACGTGAACGTATCGGGGGTTGACGATGACCTATTCATTAATCAAGCGAATCAGTTTGATTGATGGTAGAAAGATTGTCGTTCATTTTTGCACCGCCCCCCGTTCTTGATGTAATGAATTATACCCCTAATCGAAGTTTGGTGGGATTGAAATAGAACGCGGTCAGAGATCCTTTGCCTTTTGTGGGTGTCACGGTTTTTGTCCGTTCTTTTTACGTTGGCAGAGTAACACTTTCTGAATTAAACTGGCTAAGGATATTATTTTGTCGGCGACCAGAATGCTTTTGTAACCACAACGGGCATGCTGTACTCACCTTAGAAATAAAGTTTAAAAAAACCTGCATGGTTATACAATTTCACCAATGTACACAGCAATGCTCCTTGGCGGTACATCAACAAAACCATCCTACAATGTTCCCACTGCTGTGACATAGGTATTCTCTCTTTCAAAGAGAGTGGCCTGTAATCTACCACGCGGGCCCAGTGCGGGTTGGTAGATGTCACAAGTTTTTGAATGTTTTGGTTCTAGAACATACCGTTTCCTCACGATGTTTTCTTCACCGTTTCGAGAGTAGTGGTGATGAACTTCCACAATTTTCTATTACTCAATAGGGCTTTAGGCCACATATAAAAACATCATTTATAGACGCATAATAACATTTACAAGCATAAAAGGGGGGAGGAATATCGCGAAAACAATGTAGGTAAATCCTGTTTGTATATTTTGTAAATTACTGAGAATTCAGTAATTTACAAAATTAAATAACCTTCCGATATTATGTTAATTCGTGGAACATCGGAATTTAGTCAAGCAAGCGAATATATAAAACATTTTACGTTCAGGAACAGCTGTTAAACTGTTAAAAGAGTAATTTTAACTGGACCCTATTAATATATATTTTCGAGAACGGTATAAGAATGGATGAAAAAGTAATTTAATAATTTCAGATATTGGGTTTAAGCGAAATTCTCGTTGAATTCAAAATTAATATTGCTAGGACCCAGCGAAGTGAATTTCAGCGTAAAAAACCGTACTCCAATTACTCTTGAACATTTTATATGAACTGCATATTATTATGATGGACTGGGCATTATTGCATGCAGTTCTGTTGAGTTCGACGAGCAATGAGGTCTTCTTTCATGTATTTATTTGCGTATATTTTAAAACTCACGTGTGATTGGTATTTTATAGGGTCCATCATATGACAATCTTCATTATCATCATCACCCACAGCCCGACTTCACACACTGCTGGACATAGGCCTCTCTTTTCTTCTGCCAATCCCTACGTTTTTGTGCCAGCCTCCAGGCCAGGTCTTGCCCGCAATGGCAACAATGTCGTCTGCCCATCTCGCCATGCCAATCTTACCGTAAAATTATAATTAAGAACGTGTCAAAAGCTCTTAAATATAAATTCATTTTATTTCATTTCCTACCAAATTAGAGACGAAGGAGTAGTATCAAAGTTTAGATAAACTTTCCAAGTATAATCGTTGTTGTCAGTAGGTGCCTGTTAGATATATCACTATTAGACTACCTAGTATATTTACTGTTAGTCACGCAACGACCAAAAAACTACAGCCACAATACAAAATAATTTTTTGCCCCTCAAAAAGTCATTTAACAAACCAGCCACCAAAAAATCTCAACTTCTAAAACGCGGAAAAACCCGCAGGGCTATTCATAACAATAATCCTGCCTAGTGCGTCACCATTCACTGTAACTATAAAAGTCACAGGCAGAGAGTCACAGGCTCGAATTATGGTCGTAGTGATACGCGTCCGTAAACCTCTGCGTGTTTACTATCTACTATTCGTAGTTGGTACGTGGCGTTATGGAGTTACCAGTAGTTATATTTTAAAAGACAGAAAATGTGGCAATGCCGCCAGTATTTTGGGTACCATTACCAGTCGACAGCGATGTGAAGGAATTTTTAAACCATATTTTAGTTTATTAAGTTAGGTTAAGATAGTATATTTAAATTTTAATAGTTTGTTAGTTTATTAAATATCAAAGATTTATCCAGGGTATATATTTTTATTCTCCTTAATAAATAGCATGTTAAAGTGGCTAGTTAATTGTCACGCGGGATCATCAATCTCCGAGGATGAGCTGCATTTGCGGCATTAAGATCAAGAATGTGTAAAAGTTTTTGCGCACGAAGACACTTTCATAACACGAAATCATATCGGTAATCCCCGATGACTTACATATATAGATGTTTATTCTGTCCACATTTCGACAGTTATTGTCATGTCTGTTGTTGTCGTTTGCCATTTCAACAGGGGGACTTTTGCGATTTTTTTGAGTAACCTATTTCATCCCACTGATGGGTAAAATTCTCCCTATTCTCCTCGAATTCTCTTTATCCTCCTCCTTCTCCGGCCAATGGGTCAGGAAAGACCCCATGGGGTCACGCCAGCGTTTCTGAAGCCAGCCTCAGTGACGACGCCCGTCTTTAGGGCATGTGAGCAATTAATCCCTGCGATTATTCGGTCGCAAATCAAGAGTTTGGACTGCTTATCTTGATGGTAAATCCAAATAACACTTTGCTTAAGAGCGCGACCCCTTTGTTGAGCAAAAATAATATAGGCTAGTGGCTCACTATTCTGTGTAACAATAAACGTCAGTGGCAGAGGGCTAGGCGCGAAATATCACCGCACCATAGTGATATGCGATCAGAAGCTGCCTTTGTGAACGATCTAGCGGAGAATTTACTTCGCTTGTTTCCCGAGAAATGATGACATTGAGGCTACAATGATGCCTGTTTTAGATGATTGTGCTTGTCCAAATCTGAAAGTGCGTTTATACCGCGAACATTCGTTTGCGAACGATTACGCGATGACATTATGAAGCTATGCGCTTACAGTAATAGTTTATTTTTCACTAGCTTCTACGCGCGACTTCTTCTCCATGAATTTTTTTGTTCCTCCGACCCACCTCATCGCTTCCAGCGCTATCACTTCGTTTTCGCTTAGATAGCGTGCGTTCTGACTTTTTTCTTTTTGCTTGGCTCCTTATTGGTCATAGCTTGATGTTAGCTAAAAGCCTTCCTCAAGATTTGGGCTATCAATTGCAAAAAGATTTTTTCAAAACTGACTGGTAGTTCCAGAGATTAGCGTGTTCAAACAAACAAACTCTACAGCTTCAGCTCTATTATTTGATCAAAAAATTGTATAAAAAGCCTACAGAATGCAAGGTCAGCGTATGCTGCAAATATATAGCTTGATAATATGTCGTTGGGTGTATCCAGTCGTGAACGAATGCCCATGCTGTAGACGCACCTTTATAAATGATAGTATAGTCAAATACACTTCTTCATAGGTACGATACTGTGCATGGTAACAGACGCAATGGGTAGGGTAGTTAGCAACTGACGCGTCAAAAGAATTAACGACCAATAGCGTTCACCATCTGTCAAAAGAGAATATACCAAGTACAGTCACGAGCACCAATATGTCAACACACGGCAACTTTCAATTCCGATTTTTTCGTGAAATAACGAATGCAACGTTGAAATACGACACATTACATAAACCTATAGGTTCGAAAATGCTATTTTCGTAACAACATAAAATTTCATTAAAAAATAAAGGAGTTAATCGCTTTTGAATAAAGCCGAGTGTATACATACTTTAGTTCGTGACTGTACGATTGATCACTAACTGGCACTGTCGAAATTATTTTGTTTGGTTTTATGCACTGAGTTTCATAAAAATGAATAAAAAATCAAAGGTTTAAAATTCGTAGAAGGGAAAATCAAATACATATCGATCGCACTGCACCAGCGGGGCAGTTGTGGAGTACTCTGTGGTTGTGTGGAGTGAAGAATTGACGGTATACTTAAAGTAATGAGAGATCCTTTACGAAGCACGTTTCGAATTGTAAAAACATCATGCCTACCTACTAAGATTGATAATATCAATCAATTTTATCAATCTATGAAGATGACGTCAATAAAAAATTATAAATACTAACCATTTATAAACCTTTTACATAAATAAATTCCGATCATATCGAAAAACAATCGGTTTCCTACAGTATGTAGGGTTTATTGATAAACGTTGCTTAAAGTTAAGAGACGTTTAAACGTTAAAAATGTATGGTTAAACAGTTCCTAATCATTACTTACTGCCTCCCTGGGTTTCAATCCACGACCCACACCTCGCAATTCCGGCCCGTGACTACTAGCCCACCACTACATACTCTCCCTAAATATAAATGCCGAATTATTACAAGGATGTACCATGTGACATTTCCAAATAATGTCCCTAACGTGGATTTTACTCCCACAATTTATATTTACGTTAAAAACAAATTCGTCAATTTCAAGCACAGTTTACTGCGTACATTCATGTAGGCAACGGATACGTTCCCTTTCTATCACAATGAAGTCACAGCCAACAGGATGTATAGTGGACGAGCATGGACAATATACCGCACACAATGCCCCGCAGTAGCCCTTGATGCGACACTAAGCTGTGTTATCAGACAGGTTTATATGGCTTGGAAAAACTATATTTTGGAGGGACGAGACAGTTAGTCGTAGATTGTGAGGTTTCAGAGTAAATTGAGATGTAGTGTGTTTGTTAGGGACAGTGAGCTGATTTAAACCTTAATTTAGGATAGAATTAAAACAAAACAACAATCCATCAAAGACCTCATCCATCGTTTTCCATCAGGCGTGATCGAAGTCAAGAACGGGCCCATTCAGCAATAAAAAAATAAAATAAAAAATCCCGCCAAGAGCGAGTGATGCTCTTACAATTAAAATTCCGAAAAATAAAAATCAGAATTGATCTTTGACTGGCGATCTGTACGCGCGTCATCGAGACCTAAAGTTATGCTAAAATTTAAATTCCTACGTTACATAGATCTCCAGAACAATCACTGTGATAGTCGGACAAGAAAGTGAGAGAGAAAGAAGAAACATTATAAAAGTTCTCACTTTCGGAACCTTAAAAAAATATCCAATATCACGCTTTCACACCCCCTATTTGCCAGATATAAAAGTCCCTTGAAAAAGTCTATAGAGGGCAACTATACGGCCATTGACCGGATACAAAACCAAAATCCGGTCAGCACGATCCAGGCATCGAATCCAGGAATCCTTGCTGAAGCTGTCACACAGCTGTTGATACTGCTGATACGCTGCTTCAAACTAAAAAACTGTCTAACTGGCTAATCTCTCCACCTGTTTTCACCACGGCCTAAGGTATTCTGGGGAATATTTATTATTTATTTTTAAACACAAATACGGAGGACATACGAAAGTTCTGCAAACATAAAAACAAGTGCAGTTGACCTACTTCGCGATACTTCCCAATTAAATTCAAAACTCCGTATGAACTGTCTCGTATATTGGATGCAAGCAATGGTAGGGTAGTGCAGTGGAAACAGTAAGTTATTGAGTTTAGAAGCAGAACTGACCTATATTTATTCTAACCAAGTGTAAGAAAAACCGTCACAAAATCCATCTCACAGGTAATTTCGAAGTAAAAAAATACTAAGGCGTAAATTTTGTAAAAGATAAAACCAACACAATATTATCCTCGTAGTTTTTGGAAACTACACACAAACTAGCAATACTTAGTGGTTTTTTTTTACCTTTTTTACTTTTTGGGTAATTATCGATCTAGTGTGCTACGAGTATTTACTAGATTTTGTAGAAAGTCAAATAAAATCAACAAAGACAATTATTTCCTACTGTATCAACAATACAACCAATAGTCCCACTCAAATGTGCACTTTAAATGATATCATTTAAAGTGCACATTTGAGTGGGACTATTGGTTAAACGCAACTGTGGTCTCATCACGCTTAGGAAAAAAAACCTCGTTTAAAATCTAACGGGCACAGCACGCAAAGTGCAAACGTGCGCTCTATGGAAATACTGAAATAAAAATATAAAAGTGTTTGCTTGCTTCGTGAAATATTTATGTCCTATCGCCATTGCTGTATGTGTAGTGTGTCCTACGGTTAGTTTGCTGTAAGTGCTTCTTCAAATAGTATTGGCACTATGTATATTTGGAGAGTTAGCACTCAGTACTTAGGAACTTAATTTTTTTTAGTGCACTTACATTTCACCAGTAGGTACTGTTACAATATACTTACCTAGGCATAGGGGATACCGTATTCAATAAGGCGGTTCCACCAGGGCAAGGCCCTCCCATTGCACTGCGGTTAGGTTGACCCCTGCGATTATCCCTAATGTGGATAACTCGGATGCATTATTTTTGATAGTGGGGACTGCGTACGCGCCGTCCCCTCGTTTCTGCCAGGGCTGCGGGTTGTTCAAAAGAGAGACCGTGGCCCCTGGCACAGGCAACTGAAGGAACACGGGTGGGTTTTAGTCAGTAAAAGTCTGACACACCCTTCCGCTCAGCCCAGAGCGGGAGAGGTCATTTGATGATTTCCCACCCAAAAAAAAAAAATAATAATAAGGTACTGTTAGTATGTAAGAAATACTTCAAAGTATTTATGTCCTACATGTTTTGTAGGACATAAATACTTTTCATAAACTTCTTTTCACTTAATACTTCTTTTCGTAAGCTCACAGAATAAGCAAGCTGACGTGGCAATGGGCCGGTCATATTAGCCGTAGAACCAAGAAAGAAGAAATAACTCAAGAACACGTCTACCCCAACGGTCATCCCGTTGGCGTAGACGTGTTCTTGAGTGAAGACCGCGAATCGGTAAACGTAAGGTGGGATGCCCTCAGGTTAGGTGGAGCGACGATCTTCGCAGGATGGCTGGTAGCAGCTGGATGAGTGGCGTTCAATAGCGTGGCGTTCTTATGTCCAGCAGTGGACTATTATAGGCTGATGATTATGAAAAATTCCTAAGAGTGGCAGCACTGGAGTTATAGCAATTAATTTACTATCATACACAAAAGTTCAGCCATTACTCTAATCAATTAAAACAAGTAATCCTCCCATTTGTTCAACAAGGCAGTGTTCCCAAACAGAGCTGTTAGAATAAAATGCCGACCCACATACGACGTAAAATATTCGCATATTTGTGAAATTGCTATCCAAACATGCGACGATGCTTGCAGGTCGCCGCCACTTTCCCGGCTTGCACACCGAACCGAGTCGTCTGGGGGATAAAGTCGTAGTGTTTTGTGGTTGTAATTATGTAAATATCTGCGGAAGAAGCACCTGCGCTATGTGCTGGAATTTTTTACTTCTTTCTTGCGTTAAGAGTTGCAAAATAGGTTCTTTTATGGCTAAGATATTGGTATAGCTTGCCAGATGTTGTGTTTTCGAATCCTATCTTTAGATGTGAAGCCTCTTTCAAAATAAAACGTTGTCGTTGAAGTGTTTTTTGTAGAGAATCCTCTGACCGATCGGTGGGAACGTTACAGGCTGTTTATGTTATTAAAATACACCCTAAATAACAAGCTACGCCCAATACATACACCCTCGTATGCACACACTTACACGCACCCCTTCAGTCTCTAACACACACCGTTTATCTTATTTTTCTTTGTCAATTTTAATTCTAGATTTGCAACTAAGTAGTCCCTAATTCTTGTGCTTAGTTGTATACACAATCTGAAATTCAACTTATTATAACTTAAACTCATCTAGATATTGAAATTATTATAAAATAGGTATTCGGCTGCATCCGGTTAGACTGGAGGCCGACCCCAACATAGTTTGGCTAGGCAGAGTGATTGATTATTGAGACAAACCACTACCAATGTACAATAGTAACAAATATAAAAAAGCACAATATTCGTGCCAGTGACAGTATTTTATTTTCAAATATTTTATTTTGATCAGTATCAGTTCCAGGTATTTTATAAAAAAACGTGTGCATTTCACGTGCACATTAATGTCAGTTTTTGGCCTGAGGCTTTCATTCTGGAATAGGCTGCACAAAAACCATTTATAAAAAATAAACTCCAAACATTGTCTTGCACAGTGAGTCGCACTTCATGTTAACAAAACCAGTACAAGCTGGCCTCGTATTCTATTGAAACTCCATACTACCCTATCCCAGCTCATAGTCCAAGTGTTACCACTAACTTGCAGTCAACTGTACACAATTTTAGTGTATGGTAGGTACCTATATATTTTTTTATAATACCAGTATATTGAAGTAAAATATTTACATGATTTAATAAGCTAACAGTCTTAAAATAATAAAATGTACAAGTAAATAAGAAAATGAGATGATAAATAAATAATCATAGGGCATCTAAAAATTCGTTTGCATCGTCATCTTCAATCTTTTCCAATGGTTTGAAAAATATTTTTCCCGATTATAAAGACCCCCTAGGCTTTATATCGGAATTAGGGACGACTGTAAAATAGTGTTGTCATTCATTCTTAGTTCACGCCCCGAACTATTCTTATGACTTGTGTCTTGTGTTTGTGTTTTGCTGACTCATTGGCCAAAAAATAGGTCTCCTCCAGACAAACACAGATAGGGGTCCTCAGGTCACGTGAAGCGTCGACCAACCACTTGGCGATGTATCGAAAAACTAACACCATGACCCATGTTTCAACCCCAAACGGGTCGACAGTAAAAGTCCCAATAAGATTCGATTAATTCGATTATTAATTACGCCGTTTGAGGTTTGGACCTGCCCGGGTCGACGGCGCGTTGTGTTCCACGCGCGCCTCAAAGAGCTGTCAGCACGAACTGACGGGGTCCGCTAGGGCCGATGCCGCCGGGGCTGCGGGTTGTTCGAAAGAGATACCGTGGCCCCTGGCACAGGCAACTGAAGGAACACGGGTGGGTTTTAGTCAGTAAAAGTCTGACACTCCCTTCTGCTCCGCCCAGAGCGGGAGGAGTCATTTGATGATTTCCCACCCAGAAAAAAAAAAAAAAAAAAAAAAAAAAAAAAAAAAAAAAAAAAGGTTTGGACCTGCCTACCTACCTTTCAAGGCATTATTTATTTATTTAAACAGACAACAAGGATCCATAATGTTAGTAATATCTTATAGGTATAAGTAATATGTTATTAGGTAAAAAATATTATTATTAGATATTCAAGTTTGAAGACTTTTGCACGGAAGATGGCCAAGTACAAGCTTCTCACCTGGCCGTCCTCTCCACAAAATGCCTCAAAATCGGAGAATAGCAACTCTGTTACTATTTTCAGAATCCAATGAATTATGGTTACTCCTTCTGGGCCTCAAGTCTGCTATTACAATAATGTCAGAATGGTCTATCATTGATTTCATCATTGTTGATTTTGACAAGTTTGGTAATCTACTAATATAATGGCGTCATAAGGACTTTCCAGTGGTCAACCACTGACACTCCATTGAAAGAAATAGCATAGAATGGTAATCTCGTACATGATGACAAATGAATAACTGACTTAGGCGGTAATCTGCTAAAATTTTGACAGTTCCTTTGATCAGTGACCTACCATTAGAACGTCATTGTGCAGTCATTGCTTTTAATTCGTTACGACGAGTATCGTGTTTGTGTTTTTATTCATTGTAGAACTAAAAAAAAGTGCAAAAATTACAATAATAATACATTATATCGTTTTATGTTGCATAGGTACCTAATTATACTGTATTTAGGTACTTACTGTGCGCCACTCTGCCGGCGTTTTATTGGGGAGTCCACCGATACTAATTTTAAAATTTGGGCGCAATCCGTCCAATATTGTTTCGATAAACTTCGCCCTTCATTGGTGCGGCTGCTGTGGCCAAACGCCGTCTTGGTGGTTTTCCAAATAATCAATAGGCTAGTTTCCTAAAAAATTCTAATTAGGCCGTCATTTAGATTATCAAAAAATATTGAACCCGTATTTTTTCTTTTGTCAATTATATAAAAAATGATGAAAATATCCTCCGTTAAAGTTCCGCGTCACGCCTAGCTACACTTTTTAGCATGGCGTGACGTCACGACCCCCCACTCCCAAATTTTGACGCGCTTTATCTTTGTAACTTTTTGTTTGATTGACAAAAGAAAAAATACGTGTCCATTATTTTTCGATAATCTAATTGACGTACTAAATATAATAATTAGTTTTGTACCCAGGAAACTACCATATTAGAGCCGAAATTTGCTCAATTAGCACCATTTTGTATAAAATTAATAATTAAAGGCTTCTCTAGTAAAGATAATTTAAATACATATAAGTACAAACAAAAATCTAATTAAAACATTCAAATGAAAATAAATACAAAACATCGGTCGCTAGAAATAAAAACAAATAAACGTCAGTAAGCAGTATTGTCACATTTGACTTTGACAGCTAAACAGATAAAATTATTGAGTTGTAATAGTTTCACATTTATCCGCGTTACACATAAATTTAATGTTTTTTGCTATTTACGAATTTCTAACAACTTCAGATTGCATAAAACACTAATAAATAATATGTAAAAAGATATATTAATGAAAGCTGGCATGAATAAATATTCAAATTTTGTAGTAGTTTTTCGAAAATCATTTCTACTAACGGGTTTTATAATAATGGCAATACGACAATGTCATTATGACACAATTCTATTACGAGACCATTGACCGACCAATGATCGACCATTAGAATTTAGCAGATTACGAACTTTTAGCAAAATGACAATGGGATCGTGTTGGAATGACGAATTTATAAAAAATAGCAGATTTGGGGCCCTGGTCTCTTGCCCAAGCCATTGGGTTCCTAAACAGTTGGCGACCCGGGTGCCTATAGCTTAGATAAAACTTCGCTAGCATCATCCTTTGGGTCTAGTCCAAACTCTTACGTAACTAAACGATAAAATTGCATATCAAGATTTACGTGCCAGTATTTTGTTATATCGCCATGACTTTTATATCTTTCGTCATAAAACTACGGTTTAAATTTTTATTGCCATGCGTTTCAATGTTTTAGTACTTGTAGTTCAACTCGGCAACCATTTGGTTTCAAGTGGTGCCTTCTGTGGAATATTTGTGGCACACTCATGGATTTATTTAATATTGCTATAAAAAAAACTTTAAAGCCAGGAAATTGAAACCAGCGGGGTAATTGAAACCAGCGGGGTAATTGAAACCAGCGGGGTAATTGAAACCAGCGGGGTAATTGAAACCAGCGGGGTAATTGAAACCAGCGGGGTAATTGAAACCAGCGGGGTAATTGAAACCAGCGGGGTAATTGAAACCAGCGGGGTAATTGAAACCAGCGGGGTAATTGAAACCAGCGGGGTAATTGAAACCAGCGGGGTAATTGAAACCAGCGGGGTAATTGAAACCAGCGGGGTAATTGAAACCAGCGGGGTAATTGAAACCAGCGGGGTAATTGAAACCAGCGGGGTAATTGAAACCAGCGGGGTAATTGAAACCAGCGGGGTAATTGAAACCAGCGGGGTAATTGAAACCAGCGGGGTAATTGAAACCAGCGGGGTAATTGAAACCAGCGGGGTAATTGAAACCAGCGGGGTAATTGAAACCAGCGGGGTAATTGAAACCAGCGGGGTAATTGAAACCAGCGGGGTAATTGAAACCAGCGGGGTAATTGAAACCAGCGGGGTAATTGAAACCAGCGGGATAATTGAAACCAGCGGGGTAATTGAAACCAGCGGGGTAATTGAAACCAGCGGGGTAATTGAAACCAGCGGGGTAATTGAAACCAGCGGGGTAATTGAAACCAGCGGGGTAATTGAAACCAGCGGGGTAATTGAAACCAGCGGGGTAATTGAAACCAGCGGGGTAATTGAAACCAGCGGGGTAATTGAAACCAGCGGGGTAATTGAAACCAGCGGGGTAATTGAAACCAGCGGGGTAATTGAAACCAGCGGGGTAATTGAAACCAGCGGGGTAATTGAAACCAGCGGGGTAATTGAAACCAGCGGGGTAATTGAAACCAGCGGGGTAATTGAAACCAGCGGGGTAATTGAAACCAGCGGGGTAATTGAAACCAGCATGCCTTTCATTTTGACACTTGCGTTAGCGTTATTTACGTTGCTGAGCAGACGAATTTTTCAAACCTATAAAGCAATAGATTAGCGCTTTCCTTCAAAACCCTCGGGGTGTGATTGAAAATGTCTTACGCAATTAGGGTGGCCTACCACCAAACAATACTGTTGTTACACAATTTCCCGTGGCCTATAAAATGATGCATTTCACAAGACCTCTCATTTATTTTGATCACCCTTATCTGTCACCCTCCAGACCCGATTTTCGTATAAACCTGTTTAGGCTAGGTCAGACAGTAGATGCGAACAAACTTTGTTGTGTGTAAAAGATAGTCGCGTTTTGGTTTTGTTTTGACACTTCTGACACATAATGGAGCAGTGACTTGCCTTGATAGTCATAGAAAAGCTATTTAATCATGTGTGAGGTCACTCATCTCAATGTTGACCCTGTTTCCATATTTTTTTTTTTGGAAATAGGTTAATTAAACTATCTGTTTACATGATGAACTAAAACAATTATTGATGTATCAATAAATTTAATTAAACTACCCTCAAATCATAATTTATCCGTATCCATAACTTTATTTGTTTAAGATTAATTTCTCGAGCAGCGACCCAGGCCGGGCAACACGAAAACAATTGGATTAATTTCTAAACTAATTCAGTTTCGTCTCGGCCTGTCCTTTCAGTCTAATTCATTATAAGGAGCTTCACAGTCGAGTGGTTACACAAACTTCTGTATACTTAAGGAGTTGAATGTATTCAACGGTTGGCGGTTGCAATCCCCCGTAATGCAGTTTTGTTCTTTGTCTTCCAGTTTTCTCAGCTTGTGATTCTTTTAGTTAGAGAAACTGGTCGTGATCCGATATTTCTATAACGATCTCGAATGTCTTATGATTTTCTTTAAAATTGCTCTTAAAGTAATAAATAAATTTGTTGGAAAGCGTAGCGTCTCGTGAGAGAGTTAAGTTAATTTTCCATTGTATTCATTTCAGCTATTCAGGCGTTTCAGTATGCATGCAATTAATGCTGTTAATGTAAAAATGTACAAATAAAAAATACTTCTCAGAGTAATCAGATAGGAAACACCGACCTCATCTTGTTTTTAAAATATAATGACGTAAAAGTGTTTGTACAAACCTACTTACAGAAATACAATCATTTATCAATGCCTAATAATATAATACAACAAGGCATAACATACACATACACACATAAACCATGTTGCATCCTCTTATCTTTTATTCAATGTATTTATTTCGTTTTAAAAAAAACATGAGTATTAAATCCTCTTATGCTAGCTAGTAGTAGTATAAGAGGACTTCATTCTCATGTTTTTTTTTTAATTCTGTTTGCCATTATTCTGCCTAGCCTTTTACGAACTAATTTTAGGGTCGTCTTACGTGGAGCGACTGCCTATCTGACCTCCACAACTGGGTTATTCTCTTCTGTAACAAGTCTGTATTATTAAATGAATTGAATTGTTGTAATATTGGGGTTCGTGATTCTGTGGCTTTGACATGATCAAGAAATATTATTGTAAGATTGGATTCAATTTACAATATTTTCCAAACGTCAACCAATTTCGGGCAGAATTGACTGCAAAAAAACTACACGCAACAACACATGTAAAGGCATTTTATATCTTAGAACCCATTTTTCAAGGGAAAAGAAATGAGTGCAGAAGACAATGTTTATTTTATATGCGTCACTTTCTTGTCCCGTTCACTTTTGCGTTCGGACCGCTCGTTTACCCGCTAAATCCAACATCACCCTTTTGATAGTATATCTTATTCCGATGTTTTATGACACCCAAACTGATTCGTGAAAGTTGTGATCGCTTCGGTTACACTTTATGTGGTCCATTTTATTGCTCCGACTTGTACAACTCGATCGTAAGCAACTTTGTTTGGCCTCAAGTGTAGGTAGTATTTGATGTAGTATTGTATGTGTGGGTTGTGTATTGTTTTTGTGTAAAACTATTGCTGTAAAAACATTGTCGCTATAAATAAATTTCTGGAGGACGAAAGATGAAGCTACTCGAATGTTACGCTAATGATCTATCAAGTCAGGTAGGCAATCGTTTCATGTACAATAGAATATGTGACTTCTGAGTTTGTTTCGGCCTTTCTTCTCAGAGTTGTGCGACCGAAAACGCCGACCTCATCTAGTTTTAAAAAATATGATTGACGTGAAAACACAAACCTACTTACAGAAATAAACCATAAATGTCTACACACACTCACCTGACCTGACCTTATTGGTGATGTTCTTTAGGAAGGTCGGGTGCGTAGTGCTCGCAACTGGCGTGCGTGCATGACCAGATGTATGGACGTAAACGGATCAAAAAGTGTATGTCAGAATCTCCCCATGAGAAAAAAGCGTAACTTTATGTATGTATGTGTCTAACAGAAAAATAAGAAAAACTTTCACCGCCATCACTTTTTCGACCCATAACAAAACTACACAAACAAGCCTTCAACAAATGGCAAACCAATAAAATAGCAAAAAAACAAATCAACCACGAAGCCAGCCAATCCAGAGCAGGTCTCTAGGAAATTATTCGTCTGTCAGTGACTTATGAGACTCCCGCGCCAATCGGAAGATAAATGTGTCGCTCATTGATGTGGACCGTGGTTGCCAAAGTGGAGGGAAAAAAATGAGCTATTTTATGGCTGTCTGAATCCTTTATATGGTATAAGAATTGGCTGGATGTCTCCATTTTTGTGATGGAAAATGATTTATAGCAATGCGGGTTACATATTATTATTGGTGTTCCTGTTAATCCTTCAACTAAGCTTCACATGTTGGTTCTTGCAGTTGGGTGACATTAAATAACTCAACTCCGTCAAGACTGTCACTCCGTCAAGACTGCCACTCCGTCAATACTGTCACTCCGTCAATACTGTCACTCCGTCAATACTGTCACTCCGTCAATACTGTCACTCCGTCAAGACAGTCACTCCCTGAAGACTGTCTCTAAAGCTGGTTCAGGTTAACCTTTTGCGTGGTGTTTATAGACGACTGTCAAAGTCAAAGTCAAATTCAAATCATTTATTTCAAATAGGCACATAAAAGGCATTTTTGAACGTCAAAAATAAAATTAAAATAAAATTGATTCTAGTCGCCCCTTCCAAAAGGTAGTTTTCGTATGGAGAAGAATGGGCAAGAAACTCTTGTTAACAAAAACTGTTGTTACCAAAAACCACAGCTTGTTTGCCAATCTTACTTTTACATTTATAATAATTACTATATTATTATTATTATTTATTATGGTATGACACGGCAGTTTTTAATCGCCGAGTGTTGGTAATGTCGCTATTATTACCACAATCGTACAAAAAATACTACCTCTTAGTTCAGTAAAGTTTTTCAAAATTGTAACCTTGAATATCTCAATAATATATTATAATAATATATTTTATCTAATATGATAAAATAAAAATCACAATTATCACCATTTCTCTTTATCTCCAAACAAATTGAATACAATATGATAACCACAAAAACCAATATGTAAACAAGCCATAATACAACGAGACGTAATCGTAGATTCGTTTTAGATACGAAATGATTTATGATTCGTCGGCTTCCATCGGAAACGTCCCTTGTATGTCGCGTAATGGATTCTGAAGACTCCCCGGGGAGGGATGGAAATGTTGAGGGCCGCTGTCATAGGATACGCATAGTCGAATGTCGCGAGAATTTCTCACTTAATGTAGCTACGACTGTGTGATAATGAAAAGAATTCCTTCTTTTTTGGAACGGTTGCCGATTCCCACTTAAAACACCTCGTGTTACAAGGGAGGCGGGTCTATTGTGGGATCTTGCGGCTCTGACTTCAAGTATGCTTTCATTACTTGATACGAACGATAGAATAATTTGTTGCTGATACAGTAAATAAATAATAATTATTATTATTTTATTCGTCTTTGACATATCTCGGGGCCCTGGGGTCCCGGACCTTTGGAAGGCGTACAAGAGGCCGACGCCAACTCGCAGAGGCCCGTTAGACGTTTTCAATTAAATGAGGCACCAACCGACGATTATCCCTGTTCGCACTATGCAAGTGCACCCAAGGACAACCCCCGGTTGGTGTAAGACTATTGCAAGACATGGAAACAATTAAATTGGGTTATGGGTTTGGGTGGCTAAAGTGAACTGGTTATATAGAACTTTGGAAAAACTATAGTCCCTGCCTGATCAATATTCTATATAAATTACACAGATAAAATGACAGGGGGTGACTTGCAAACTCAATAATGGGCCTCCGAAAACGGTCGCTAGCAACGTGTCCTGACGGGCTTCTGACGAGTGGAGAGGTATTCCATGGCTATCAGGATAATCCCGGAAGTACGATCAAGAACCCTACCTGCATGTTACTCGAATACTTCCTTCCTCCGAGCACGTTTGCTCTTGCGAATCTCCACTCAAGCCGGCCAATAAAGGCAAGAGAGAGGTGGGAGCTCTGTTCCTCGTTATTGTTCACTCCAGCCGGCCAATAAAGGCAAGCTAGAGGTGAGGAACAAGACTTCTCCCGTGAGATAGGGTCCGTGGGGTCGCTACTGCCCAACAGCTCGCCACATGCTGCCCTGGCGGTTTCTGTATCTCCCTTGGTCTGGCTCCTCATCCTAGACCTGTTCCGCCAAAATAAACTCTTCCGGCAGAAGCCTAGAGTTCGGAGCACGCTGCAAGCCCCACCACCACGTCAACGTAGAGATACGACGGTGGGGTTATTATTATTATTTATTTACATTTCAGGCAACAAGATCCATTTTGTTAGTAAAAAAAAAGCTTAAAACTAAGTTAGTTCACACATAAACGCATAAAATTTTTGAAGAACGGACAGTCATACCTGTCCTGAATAATTATCTAAAAAATACTACATTCGTTTTTATAAACTAAGGGCTGATTTTCCAATCGACAGATAATACAATTTTTGTTCGTAGAATATTTGACGTCTGACAGATTTCGTACTGAAAAATTTTCAAAAATTTAAAATTATTCCTCGGATAAAATTACTGACGTTGGAAAAATCATTCCTAAATAAAATACTAGTAACTAGTGTATAAATAAAATAATTCTATTCATCAGAATAATCTAAATCCATTTCGAGATATGATATCGCTTACCTATGTATGCCTACGCCATAATATACGATTGTCTACAATAACCGTGACCTCTCGATTACAATAAAAAACGAACACTTCAAATAAAGTTATATGCTCCCCAAAACACTTCTTCAGATTACAAGAAAATAAAAGCCGAAACTAAACAATTCGGTAAACAAAATGATTTATTCAGAAACTTTAAAATTAAATTCAGATTGCTCTCTCTGGGGCGGTATGACAAGATTGAGCATCTCTGTCATAGGACCTCAAGCCAAACTTTGCCACTTAGGTCTGCCCCACCCGTCAGATAGGTGCCGATCCGACGACGGTCTGTCTTTCAACTTGAGCTACATTAATATTTATTTCTACTTACTATAAAACTTAAATATTTGTTTTTTGAGACAGATTTTTGGGGTCATGTTTTCAAAATATCAAAATTATTGTAGCAGGCTTAGCTGTCTGTGCGTCGAACGAAACAAAAAACATGCTGTCGGTTTGACACACAGGCTACGTAATTACGTATGAACTTGGTTGGTTCATACCATTGCTAAAATTCAAATCGTTACATCAAGTAGCTGATAGTCTTACGTATTGGATTATTGAACGCCTAGGTCTCTGGGTTCCGAGCGGCGGGCCCTGGTTGCCAGGATCGGGCGAGACCTGTCTCTGCCGGCAGTAGTGAGGGCTATGCTGGCAGAGACAGAGAATTGGACTGAAGTAGCCTCCTTCTGTGAGACCGTTATGGTCAAGAATGAGGCCGCCGAGCGGAATCGGGAGAGGGCTGATCCTGCTCGGAGAAGGAGGCGCCGGGGAGGCCTTGGCGCCTAATACGCCAAAACCCGCTTACTAATAAAGGTAGGTGGACCTTTGGGGTCACGGGCGCATAGAGTGGGGACTCTGTCTGCCTACCAAGTGACCCCAGGAAAGAAGGAAAGACGGTGGCACAGTGGTCTCGTGCTGCCGTGCATAGCAAGGCTTAGGGGAGGCCCCTTTACAGTCTCCCCAGGGATGTGTCTTACAGGCGTTGCGCAGGGATGGTTCCGGAGTTGGTCTTTTAAGAGGAACCGGGACCACCCCTATGCGCGGATGGTGATCACCGGGGTGGTTTTAGTGAGGCAAAAATCCTACACTCCCCGACCCCTCTCCCCGGAGGTCGGGTGCCTTTCGAAGGTTCCCCCCGAAAACAAAAAAAAAAAAAAAAAGGTCTCTGGGTTCCAATCTCGAGATGGGACTTTTATTTTTCTTTTCCAACAATAATCTTTATACGGTTTTTTTAATATTCGATAAACGAGAATAATAATGTAATAAGTATTTTATTTTTGTTATTATACTTGCTGCGCCCCGCGGTTTCACCCGCATAAGTTTCGATCCCGTGAGAATATCGGGTTAAAAACTATCCTATGTCTTTATCCTGGTTATAAACTATCTGTGAAACAAATTTGTCCTAATCCGTTCAGTAGTTTTTGCGTGAAAGAGTAACAAACATCATGTTATGTTCATCAAGAAAATAAGTTTACTATTAGGTATAATGTTTTATTCTTCTATTTAGACCTTATGGTAAATATAAAACTTTAAAAAAATAACTAAAAGGATCAACAGTAATACTTTAATCAGATAAATGTTCGATAAAATAATTAAATCATAATACTCACACTCAGTCGGGTTTCATAAAGTATTTGTGATACAATACTATTTACGCAGCGTGATAATATTCGCTTTCATCTCAATATTTAAATTTCCTTGCATTTCAAACTGAACAACAACACCGCTGAAAGATTATAACCACACGTAACTGACCCACAATAACAACCAACCAAGAACCAACCACGTTCTATTTAGTCGCGGTGAATGAGTCGTAAGTTATCTGCATCTGTCTCTACCTTATAATTTCTTTATCAAGATTTCTGTGGGTATTATCATAAAGTTTTACGAATTATATGAACAACACGAACATGACACGCAACTATATTCAATAGCGTGCTTATTCGAGTAATTATTAAAACATTTTAAAAATTATCACAGCCCGTGAGGTTCGAACCCACGGCTAGCTACGCATTAACGCGCTTACCCAAACATGATAACCGCTAAGTTATCATTTCATATACCATAATGGTTGAATTTATGAAATACAATCAGTTGCAAACGAATGTGTGTCTACAGTATAGAAATCACTCACTAGAAGAAGGTCGCAAGTTAAACAAAAGTGTCAATCTATTGCTTTGTGAGAATGTCACTTCACTTTTGTCCGCTACTGTAAAGTATATAAAAAGAAGGGGAAATAATCAAAGTGCATCAAAAAATTCGTCCGCATCGCTGTCAATAGGAAACGTGCCCAAAAGGCTGGCAGCATTGCCACGTTGTATGGCATCCTGCTGTAGATACAATATAATGTATATCACAATTAACTACTTAAAGTATGTACCAAATTAAAAAACTAACTAACTTACTATACAAATAAATACAATAATAAGACACTCAGTCGTCGAAGTACTCGTCCGCATCGCTAATCCAGAAACGTGCCCAGAAGACTTGCAGCGTTGCCACACTGAATGGCAACACTGTGTACTTCTGTCTTGTTTGCATTTACTGCGCACTGTTACTTAAAAAGTCGTCGAAACGTCGTTAATTGTTCATTTACCACGTTATGTAATCATACTATGTTTGTATTACCTAATGTACAATTGTTTGTTTCCCAAATAAATAAATAAATGCTGATTCTTCGACCAAAGAAAGAAAAAAAGGAAAGAAAATAAGTTTATTTGCGGCAAACATGACGCAGAGAAAGAACACAAACACAAAAAAAGAACAAGTAAAAGAACAACGAATGAAAAGAACAACGAACAAAAAAAACGATTATTTTAGTAGAATTTAAAAAATATCAAACAAGTGTCAAATATTTAAGTAAAATATCACCGACATCTAGCGTGGTACAGAACCCCTTGAATTACATATTCAGGCAACGACGAGTGTTTACTTTGTACCTACGCCTTGGACGTGACCTTCTGCCGCTGAAAACACGAAATATAGCTAATATCTTGATTTTCTCTCAAATATGCTGCGGGATTTACGAACGGAATATTTTGAATACCTTACTTGTGATTTGAGGATATATTTTTATAGACTGATCAAAAAATAATAATTTCATGAATGAAGAAGCGGGTTCGTTAAGGTTTTCCGAAGGTAGGAGTAAACCTGGCTTGGGTAACAACGGTTATCGATCGCGAAATCTATAAATAACAAAAGTATTGATTGACTGCTACGTTGGTCTAGAGATCGCAAGCGCTACTGCTGAGCATGAGGTCCTGGATTCGATTCATAGGTCAGGCAAAGTGTTGTTGGGTTTTTCTATCTGGGATTTCTCAGCAGCAGCTCGGAGTCTGGACTTGTCGCCTATTACATGGCACTTAAAAATAACTGGTGAAATGTGGGTGTATAAACAACCTGTTTTTTTTTTTTGATATCCCATAACTCTAGGGGGTCATTGTACTTATCATTATGAACGACTTTTACTATGGGACCAAACCTGAAAGCGGGTAAAAAAATCAACTGTTCCCTACATTTATGTTCGGGAACACCAGATTTTTGTTTCGCGATTTCGGGTTTGGTCCCATAGTAAAAGTTGTGCATAATGATGAGTACAATGACTCCCTAGAGTTATGGGATATCAAAAAAAAAACACGTTGTATATGTACACCTCTGCTCTACCCTTCGAGGAAACAATCCGTGATATTAAGTTATTGATAAAAACACTCATAAACTTGTTGAATATCACCCACCTCTTCGTACTACTGCAGACTCAGTTCTCTATATTTATGTTTAAAGTAGTGAAACTTTCAAGTTTAAGCCAATGACTTAAAAGTGGTTTTGAAGTCCTCCCGAAACTAACTGAGTAAAGAAATTAGCTAATGCGTTAATGTTTAACTTAGTTATTACTTGTAAAGGCTTGGATATTCACTGAGCAATGACTCAGAATCCTTTTGCCATGTTTACTCTTCGAGTACCGAAGGTATATGTATGTATTATATAGTAACCTATGTATTATACAGACGGATTTTTGAAACGGACCAGTAAATTACCTCAACCGTTGCGTTGTAGCTACAGGAAAACGTTCTTAGGAGACTGTTTTAAAAATTATGGTCTGCATTCACAAATAAAATAAAAAATGTACGCTCAAAAAGAAAATGGGAAAATTTCACAAAAACTTTTTTTTTCAATCGATCCTCTTTCTTATAAAGATCAAGAAATTCTATTGGACCAACTGAGGACTACCTAGAAAAATCATAAATAACTTTTCCTATACATTTCATAGGAAATGAGACTCCGACTTACTTTATTTACTTTCTATAATAAACTGGCCGCTACAAAAAAGACTGACCGAAAAATAAATAAAAAATAGTAACTTCTACTTTGGGTCTCATTTCACCTTAAAAAATAAAAATAAACTTAAAAGTATAAATTGGGACTCATCTAGAAGTATATATTTTGGTGCTCTAAGCTATGAGTTTCTCAAAATGGTAGCCGTTTTGACGAGTTTTCAGAAACTCAAAATAAATAGTCATTTATTTAAATTAAGCTAAGAACCAGCACTTGTCGAACGTCAAAATTACATAAAGCAGTCGCCCAAACGCCCGCCCTTCACCACTTCCTAGTGCTTTCGCTGGAAAGAAGAAGTAGCGCAACAAACTCCCCAGAAAACATTCTCTATGGAATGAATCCTAGTGCATTATCAGCTGCTACCCGTTCTGTATTAAAGAACGTGTACTATGCCTACGTTAAAACGGCTACCATTTTGAGCATCACATCTTAGAGCACAAAATTAAATTTTAAAATAACCAAAAATAAAATATCTATTTTCAAACTCGACAGCTTCGAAAAGTCAAAGCTCACAAATCTATGGAACTATGCGGAGCACGTCACATTCATTTCGGTGTCTCGTATTTGCCGTGAAAAGGCCAGAACCCTCCTCCGTCTGAAGCCTTAGCCGGATGTTTTTTTACCTAAGGTTAAGTTTAGGCTTGACGTACGAGTACCTAAACCAAAAAGGATTGGCTACTCTTTTGCTGAGAAGATTGACAAAATAGGACAGATCGATTTCCGCAATCTGTTGAAGCTCGACATTATTGTCTTGATATAAGGCCTAAGAGATATTGCTCGCTGAGCTTTACTACCAACTTAAATTATATATTAAAATTGCCTTGTATAACAGAACTGTAACATGGCAAATTGACATAGGATGTCAATTTGCTTAATAATTAATTTTTATCTGTACCTACCTAATTGGAGATGCAATATTAATATTACACTTGACCTTTGACGATTCGATTTAAATATGCTTTGACAATTTGCTCTTGATGTCTTGACATTACATTTATGATTTCATAAAAACTTACAAAACATTTAACTTGCTTAAATAATTCGTCAAAAATCTAAGTTTGATTCAGTTTACACAGGTGAAAATCGTCTGTTTTTCATGGTCATAAATAGACGTTTTTCAGTTCAAATAGGAATATCGCATAACTAGCGGCACGTCATTAATACAGTTCAAATAACGAGCAATTCAGGTATCTATCTGACGGGCCACCAAAAATCCAGCTCGCTTCTAAAACCTAACGTGCAAAACACTGACGGAAAAATCTTTTTTACAAAAAATCACCCGTTTGTTTTTATAGTATATACGGGAAGCTAGTGGGGACACTTTACTTTTTACTATTTTGTCCTGTACGTATGCGCGTTGGAATGACGAAATTTGAACGGAACGATGCCAACGCGCGCGCCTTTTTGGAAACTTTTTTTTCACTATTCAACATCGATGCTTCGCTTTCAACTGGTAGTAAAGTTGTCAAAAAATAAAAGGCCCGTTTTGACATTGAAAGTTCTAGTAGGTAATAAAGATCAAATTCGCAAAACACGTATTCGTTTGTATGAAACTGACAGGTGTCAAGAACGCATTCTCCAATCTCAAAACGGGCCTTTTATTTTTTGGCAACTATAACGACTTTTTATTTTAAGGTTATGTCTCAAACACGTTATGTTTAGTTAAAGTATCAGACGGGCAATTCCCGTAATTTGAAGAACGTTTGCATTCTAATCTTAGTGTCAATCTGTCAAAAATACCTTTAATTTTCATATATTTCTGGCCTTGATTGCCGCTGAGATGAGATCGCAATTAGATTATGAACGTTTTTAATTACGAGAATTGGCGTCCTGGTGTGAGCCATAATTAAATTATCGTCTGCTTTTTGCTTTTTGAGAAATTTCACAACAAATACACAGAAAGCCTCACCTTCAGTTGAAGTTTAGCTTCTGCGACTGGCATTTTTCGAAAATATTTTTTTAATAATCCTTGGAAGTTATCGTCTGTAGGTCAACATAACAAAAAATATCATTTAACACCAAAGCGTTTTATTGAGCAAACTGATATGTACTTTTCGTAACCACAATTTGTAGATATAGGCAAAAGGAATCATTTGTATTGATTTGCATAAAAGATATCCGAAATAAAACTTGAAGCCTTTACAAATACCAGAAAAACGCCGAAGGCATTGTCAAAGTTGATTTTGTTTCGGCAAAGTATAACTTGTAATAGGAACCATATTCCGAAGGCATAGAGTCTATTTTCGAATGCGATGAAAGGGGTAAAGAGGGTGAATTTGCGGTAGATCCATGAACTGTAAATACAAACTGTTCGTAATCTGAGATAGCTTCGACTTGAAGTTGAAGAGTATTGCTATTAGATATTTATTAAGAATCCTTCTAACCTTTTAGAAGCCGTTCAGCCTTTGATATCCCGATAATTCCGACCTTGTGCAAAGTGCAGATCGATTATCGGAAAGACTTTACAATGTGTTCAGAGAAAGTGCAATTATAAAATAAGCAAGCTTTTCTGCTAAAATTCAAATCAAAATAGCACAAAGCTTTGTACAGACAGTACGGTTTTTTAACATCAAACGAAACAATCAAAGAGTAAACTAAATAAAGTGAACTAAATAAATAAATTTCCACCACGAGGTCTCCAAGGCGACCTCCAGTGATGACACAATCTTCTACATCCAGAACTCCAATTTAACCTTCCCAGTGATCACTGGGCAGAGCTTCGTTACTTTTATATATGTAAATGACTATCCGTGTATTATACAGTAGAAATGTTCCAGTTGGCTCGACAAACCCGCAAACTGGTAAACTATTAATTGGCCAACTGGGAGCAAACAATTTGGATTACAGATTCGGAAAGCTACAGCCGGCTACAGGCCGTCTCCAGTTTTCCAATGCAAATACCGCTGGACTAAGCAACAAAGCTACATGTGCCTTAGTGGACTGTAGCGTCGCTAAAGTTAGGACTAAATAGTTTTTGGGGGTATGGATTTTTTAGCTTAATTGGAATTAAAAAGCCTGTTCAAGTATCGGTGGATGTTTCTTTTTTATATACCTATATATTGGCTTTGAAATGTATTAAGGAGGGTCTTGTGGCTAAGAAAGAGAGAGAGAATAATAAAGAGTATTCTATTCTAAGTAATAACAGCCGCGCGGGTCGGTCGATTAGGTTAAGCTACCTTTGCCGCGGTTGGTCCGGTCCGTGGATGGATGACCATCTTTACATATCAAGACGCCTCCATGCCTCGGAAAGCACGTTAAGCTGTTGGTCCCGGCTGTCATTCATGGATCTTTGACAGTCGTTACGGGTCGTCAGAAGCCCGAAAGTCTGACAACCAGTCTTACCAAAGGGTATCGTTTTACCCAGTAACTGGTTTGTGAAGGTCAGATAGGCAGTCGCTTCATGTAAACTACCGCTACTGGTGTTCAGCTGCATCGGGTTAGACTGGAAGCCGTCTCGAACAGAGTTGGGTAAAGGCTAAGCACATGATGCTTTACAATGTATTATGAACTATAAACCTTCCGGAATAAATTCTCTAAATGATGGCGAATACCGCATCAAGATCCAATGAGCAGTTTAGTAGAAGAACGCGGTTATACAGACAAACATTAAAAGTGACTTTAATTTATTATAATTATGTATAGCAACAAATATCGAAGTTTTTAACCGCGAAAAAGTAACGTGATTTCATTTCACAATAACAGCAGCTTGTTAACTCTAGCATTGCTGGGTTACTGTTACTATAAGCCTGCATCATCCCACTGCTGGGCAAAGACCTCTCCCATGACTTTGGCTGTGTAAATGCCTTTCTCACACGGACAAGTACCGAGCTACTAAGTGTCTGCTAGCGATAGCAGCACAATTCAATTCTACAGCTGCACATTCTGGTCCTTCGAGCCGGATTGACCACTGGAAAGTGAGGTCAGGTTTTGTTTATTGTGGAGGTATCGGGTGTTTTTTCTGCATACCCTGAGTTGAGTAGGTTGTCATGGCGTTGCATGTATTGGACCTTGAGGTTCTCGTCTTTATCTAGGCGGACCAATATAAGTCAATTCTTACAATTTTTTCCACTATTTTGAATCAATACATACATAAACTCATGCCTTGCTTCGTTTACGTTCATACATCAGAGGGGCAATTCTCGTAATTTTAAGAACGTTCACAGTCTGAAACCGAATTTTAAGATTAGCGGAATACCATTTTTTGATCTATTCACAATGTCATCGCATTCCGGTCTCATGTTTTTCATATTGCAAGTTAATTACGGGAATCGGCCTTCTGATCTCAGTCTCAATCTGTCAATAAATACTAATTTCCCTACATTTTGACCAGTTTTTGACATTTGTTTGTCGCCGAGATGAGACTGCGACTAGATTTTGAACGTTTTAAATTACGAGAATTGGCCTTCTGATCATACACGCACGCTGGTTCCGAGTAATAAGCACCTGACCTTTCTGAAGAACATTACCATAATTTTTAATCAATTTTGTAATACTGAAAGTGTAACTGAAACTGGAGACTATCCTATGCCCTATCCTACTAATATTATAAACGTGAAAGTTTGTATGAATGAATGGATGGATGTTTGTTACTCTTTCACGCAAAAACTACCGAACGGGTTTGGGTGAAATTTGGCAGACAGATAGATTTTAACTAGGATTAACATATAGGATACTTTTTATCCCGATATTCCCACGGGCTTGAAACTTATGCGGGTGAAACCTCGGGGCGCAGCTAGTGCTTTAATAAACATGCAAAACTTTGCAGTCCAACCTCCTGGTCACTTTATAATACTTAAAGAACTACAAGCATCCTTTTAAATAAATATTGATCAAAACTTAACATCTCCTACAAGCTCCGTACAAAGTTGGGGCAACTTTACAGCCAGCTTGTTCCTCCAATCCTCAAACTTGGCCCGATATGAGGTACCAAGCGTTATCTAACTACGTGCACGAAAACTTACGAGAATTCACGAAAACTTACGAACATTCACGAGGATTCGGAATAGGATGACTTGTTTCAGCGTTTGTTTTATGTGCTTTGACCTAAAGGTAGATGGAATACTATGTGGGTACTTACGAGTATATATATATTTTTTTCAATCAATTAGATATTATTGTTTGTTGCGGTTTCACAAAAGGATTTGGAATCTTGATAACTGCCAATAGGCTCTGAAACTAATGAAATGTGTTAGCATACACAATAATCGACTATTTAACTAAATATTATTTGTCTGTCGCAACATTGTCATTTTTAAATATTTTATGCTTTTGAGTTGTGGCAACCCATACATGACTTTTGAAGAAAAGGGCGGGAAAAGCGGTCTTGTATTCTTAGTTAGAGACGACGAAAGTATTCTTGAGTTACAATTGATATTTCACGGTGTTGTATGCCAATAAAGTGATTTGTACAAGTATTCGAGTGTATAATTATTTCAAATGGGATGTACAGTCACCAAAAGAGACAAGTAACCAGGTCGTCGGATATAGTTGAAGTTTAGTAAGACACCGATGGATGTTTTTGAATGAAATTTAATTTGATAAATGAACTGTTTGTTTTCTATTATTTAAATTAAATGTCATTCAAAAACGTCCATCGAATTTCTTACTAAACTTCAACTATGTGCGACGACCCTGGTTACTTATTTCCTTTGGTGACCGTACGTTCAGTCACGTCCAAAATCGTTAACCCATCCAAAAGCGTGTGGTAATAAGTGTAATTTTGTGTTGTCTCTTGTTGCACTGAATTATAAGTTTATGTATGATGATGTTCTAGATGACCTATTGTTTCAATGCTTGTCAAGATTTTTTTTATTAGTGAAATGTATACAACAATAGCAAGCAGTGGTGGCGTAGTGGTAACGGCCAGAACTAACAAGTTGTAGGTCGTGGTTTCGAACCCAGACAGCCGATTTACTTTGTGTAAATAATTTCATCACCACTGCTCTCAAAACGGTGAAGGAAAACATCGTGAGGAAACCGGCATGTCCTAGAACCAAAAAATCGAAGTCATGTAGTAACATCTACCAACCCGCACTAGGCCCGCGTGGTGGATTACAGCCCACTCCCTCTCGAAGAGAGGAGGCCTGTGTCCCAGCAGTGGGACCTTTATAGGCTGATTATGTTATGTATGAATACCATAAAAAAAACTATGTAATAATATCGCTTGTTTACCTTAACAAAGAGTTTTATTGAGTACATTATGACCATTTTATTTATTACAAGAGCTTTCATGAGTGAGCTTTGAAGACAAATGAGATCATTCCTGAAATAAACAAACACCCTTATTGCGTAACCGGAACCCGAGGGTTTTGAAGGATATTCCTGATTAGGAATATCCTTCAAAACGCTCGAGTTGCTTCATATGTTTACTGCTTGCATAACGTAATGAATATAGCTGAACTGTCAAAATGAAAGGAATTGCGTTCATTGTGTTACGCAATTACTTCGCTGAGTGTGCTAACGCACGATTTTTCAGGACTTTGTTTTTCTATAAACGTTTTATTAAATGCATATTATTATTATTTTTTTTTTGTTAGCCTTCTTTGTGTCCCACTGCTGGGCAAAGGCCTCCCCTTGTTTCTTCCAAATCTATCATCAACCTATTATTTTAAATAATATTGACATTTATTTCTACTTTTGTAAATATTCAAGATTTTACTGTGAATTTTACTTTTGTCCTTTGGTCCCAGCTATATAGGTCGGGGGTTTTCATTACTCAGACCCTTAAACCCACAGAAAGAAAAAAAAACCACTCAATTCAAATGACATAATCTCGTCTTATTAATCTCGCCGCTGCTAAACCTGAAAGAAACATAAAGAACAACAATAAAGTTATAAACAACGAATTCAATTTCATGCCCAATTTCCAGCAACATGGATATGAGAAGAATCTCTTTAAGAATCATCCGTTTCTTCTGACAATGTTAACAGGAACAAAGTGATAAATTCCAAAGTGTTTATTTACACAGTACATGAATAATAGGCATTTCTCAGCCAGGAATAAGTCAGGCAGCAATATACCGACTGCGCGGAAATGGTTTAATGTGTCACCGTACTTTGAGGAACATTGGGACTGTTTGTCGCTAATGTCTGTTGTGCACTGTGTGGTACTGTGGCTTATTAGTAGAAGGGGGCATTCAGTCAGGGGGCTATTCCACTAATCTCCACTGATAATAATAATGAGCTCTATGAGACTTCAATGGGGATTTGTGAAAAAGTTAAAAGAGCGGCAAGAAACTCTAAGCACAGTAGAGTTTCTTGCCCGTTCTTCTCCCCAGAGCTCGACGTTTTGAACTTTCTAACTAACTGACCGACTTTTTGACAATTCAAAATTCACTCTAAATTAAAAATTAAAACATACATTTATTTCTAGCAGCACAATAACAACCTTAGGAACATATAATATATATATATGTCGGAGTTGTTCGTTTATTCGGAACGCCAGCGCCATCTCGTGGCGCTAGACAGAGTCTAGCCTGAGTTCGTGGAGGTGGACGGAAAGCTACAGCTACAAGAACGGTGTGAGCATATAATACGCCCACAGTAATTAAAATATGCCTGATGCTAACGAGAGACAGATATACCTTCTCCGTCATCAAAAGTGGAATTCGTGTTGGTTCATGCACTAAATGAGAACGCTTAAAGTGAAAGTGACCGTTGACATTTGAAAAACAAAGTGCAAGCATGCGAACTGTACAACATGTGTAGAAATCGTGAGGATCTGTCCAAGTTCGACCCAGACAAAGGAGATACGAATGCCCGACCTTGGTACATGTTGTTTTGGGCATAGGCTGTATGCAGAAATACCTTTGCCGAGTGACGCGACTGTTGCGCCTACCGCCATGTTTGAAAAAAAAGACTGTCTCTAACCGGCGTTTGAGTTCTAAGTATCCCGTTACCGTAGTTAGAACACGCGGTAGGAGGCGTGTGCAAACGTAACATAACATAACGGTGCACAACAGCTGATTTGTGTTTTGCCGAAAATTCACTGCAAGGTCAAGTTGTTGTGGCCATCAAGTAAGACGTACAAAGAAGAAGCATCAACGTGACTATCTCAAATAGCATACCAAGGAACGACATGGAGCGACTTTAAGAATCTGAGCGAAGCCTTTCGTGTGCTGCAAGTGAGGGAAACCAGGACATATCGCAGCTGGGTGCACGAGTAGTGGCAGCCAAGCCAAGCAAATGGTGGACAACGTGCTGGAAGTCGTAAACGGCGAGTGGACGTCGTACAACTACCCTCAGATACGTTAGAACATAAAGGTGAGCTGTATTGTTTTGTTTACGATTCTGGTGCTGAATGCTCATTAGTAAAAGCGAGTTGTGCAGTCAAATTAAGTGGCAAACGAGTTAATAACGTTGTTGCATTGACTGGTATTGGTCAAACGTGTGTATTCAGCACAGAACAAATCATGTGTAGCGTTGCAATTAGTGAGCAACAACTAGAGATTTTACTACATTTCCACCCGACCTTTACTTGCAAAGTAATATTATGATAGTACGTGAAATATTGAACCTAGGCTTTTCGATTAACATTTGTGTGCGACAGAGTTTTTGTTGCATAAAGCTCTTGTAATAAATTCAGTTTTAAACGGTCAACAACAGAAAGCTAGATTTGATAGAACAAAGGCAGCTATAACAAAATGTTCGGTTGACGATTTCGTGTTATTAGAAAACGAAGAGTGAAATCAGATTATAAGACTAAGTTAGATCGGAACTTCAGAAGTCCGTTTACGGTAGCAGAAGTTTTGGCGGGTGATCACTATACGTTAAAGGCTTTAAATTCTAACCTTACAAGTATACTCACTATAGATAAAGAAAGATGCCAGTAGGTCATGTACCAGTCGAAGTAGATAGTGATCACAGTGGTGATTAGCAAGCCTACATTACGGGAAGCACGCGAGTAGGGGTACTCTATCGGCCGTAGTAAAGTCGACCGTACCAGTAGTCAATACGTAGTCGTAGCCCGGTAGAAATCGGTGTCTCTTGAGGCAACTCAAGTAGTCTGTGGGTGCGCGGTGGACGTTTGTCTCTCGCGGAGGTCGTGGTCTGGAGAGACCGTAGTGACCACACTACGGTCTCTCATGGCGTGTGCATCACCCTGTGACACCAGTCACAGGGTGATGCACACGGATCCATGCGCTGGATGTGTGAGAGCAATGCGATTGCTGGTCGGCTGGAGAGCCGTGGCGTTAGAGTGGCTTACTCGTGTGTGGGTTTCCAGGTGTCTAAGTGATAAAAATGATTGTTAATGTGGATAACTATGGTACATGGCTCTGGTTGAAGATTTACGCTATGATTAGATAATCAAAGTTTGTTTACATTACTCTGGTTGAATCGATACTCTAAAAGCCTTCAACTCTAGGCGTAAGTATAAGTACGCTCACATACAAACGATGCCTCTAAGTATGTAGTGTTCCTAACGAGTTAAACGTAGAAGACGGTGAGGAGAGTTTCTCCACCGAGTAGTAGAGCACATACCATGGCTATTAGGTCGCACTGTACGCACTTGTCTGTAGTCGTAACTGCAACTCAGATGTGAGTTGTTTAGGGGGCGATGGGCAGCTGGTGGTGCAGTGGGGACCCGGGTCTCAAAGGAGACTATTGTTGTGTTGGTCTTGTAATGACCTGGGAGTCTTAGACTCTATGTGAAGTGATGTGTGTTGGTCGTATCACTTGAGGTGATGACGATATGGGTGGCATGAGTGTCACTGTCACTGTGTAATCTACGAGTTAGTTGATATAGTTTCTGACCAATTATTACTAAGGCTTAGAGGAATCTTTTGTTATCGATGATAGTTTGGATCAGAGTATTACAAACGAATTTAAGGAAAGTTAAGTAATAGTTTTGTTGATGAAACAGAGTAGAGATTAAGTTGTGTGTGTTTTGTGTGTGTTGTGTGGGGTTTCGTGAGAAACCATAAAGTCCAGGAGTGACTTGGCGATCCGAGGGGGATGCGCAAATGAATTTGACGAGTTGAGTAACTGGAGGTTACTAAATAGTATGAGACACATGCATCTTAGTTTATTATTTTGATTGTAATCTTGAGATTTGGGAATCAATAGTGGGTAATGCTCTGAACTCTGCTATTGTTAGTTTGTTCGAGTTTTTATTGTGTTTTTGCCTGTACCAAATGTGGTCAGGAGTGACCGAGCTATGTGATACTTTGCGGGTATGTTTCTTTACAGATTAACACACGAGGACGTGTGTCCAGCAGGATGGCCGTGTCGGAGTTGTTCGTTTATTCGGAACGCCAGCGCCATCTCGTGGCGCTAGACAGAATCTAGTCTGAGTTCGTGGAGGTGGACGGAGAGCTACAGCTACAAGAACGGTGTGAGCGGAGCTCTCGGGATCATCGAAACATTGGACATCGTACGAACAACATGTGTTAGAAACTGTCGCGTTCCGTATCGCTGAGTTATGTGAGTGTGTGATTCGTTAGTGTGACTAACTTGTTCGTAAATTATAATCTGATTTGAACTGTAAACTGTTTTTCTATCGTGTTATAAACCAACACTACCCATATAGTACGCCCACAGTAATTAAAATATGCCTGATGCTAACAAGAGACAGATATACCTTCTCCGTCATATATATATATAAATACAAGAATACAATAAAAAATAACATAAGATCTCATGACGAACGTATATGATTGTTAGAGAGTAATTCACACTGACCTCCGTACAAGTAAAAACTGTATCACGGTAGGTCAGTCCACCTCGTCCTCCAACAATCACACACTCAATCAGTGAAACAAAAAACAGTGTATTTTAACATATTTAGCAGGTAGTTCGATAATAATTATTACATTGCTATCATTACTACAAATCGTAAGGTGGGTAAAATTAGAAAACATTAAGTATATGCAAAATATTTAGAAAAAAATTGTTTAAAAGATGTTGTGTTGATGTTTGTATGGTGCATTGTGTTGATGTAATTGCTGTATGTGGCTGAATGTGTGTGAATACAAACTGTGTGTTTGTATTTATGATAGGCTTACCAATAGCATTTCTGTATTAACATAATCAATTAGAAGTAGAAATTAATTTAAAATCTTTTTGTGATTATAGCTTGAGAAATCACGTAACCTCAAACTCTACAACAACTGATTGTATAAATGAGGCCCGATGTGGTCAAAACATCTGCTAGCAAATACCGTTTTGGTTCTAGGAACAGAATACACTAAATCATTTCTACGTCTGGTTGTCGAAAGAGGTAACTTAGAGTGTTGCTGTAGTTTTTATAAACAATTGTCTAGTCGTAAGTAATGACAGTTCTTTATTATGTATGTGTAGTGTATGTGTGGGGTACATCAATCTCCTGAAATTCATTACCTTGAGTACCGCTCGCTGCGCTAGAGACGAAATTATTGTTTAAGATGCGCGTCCCCAAGCAGTGATACGGTAAGTTATTATTGACTCGCAAAGGGAAAAATAAATACTTCGTAGTAGTTTCGGTTGGCAAATGGTTTAATTGAAACAAATGCTTTGATTTTGATTTGATAACTACGGCAAATTGACGTAGTGTGTTTATTATACAACAAACACCGACTTTACATTTATGAATATTATTAGCAACTCAATGGAAAAATATGTAACAAAATATTTTTCTTGTTATTATGTATGTATTACATGTGACTTACCCCTTCCAGATTCCCCGAAGTATGTATAAAGAACGTGTTTAACATCCTACCGCTCATTGCCACGAGGGAAGACGAGACGTATTACATGATTATCTTTTTTTGTATGTAAGTCACCGGGGTTCTTATTGTATTTGTGGATGAGGGATCATCTGATTATATTTGTGATGTTTTTGCTTAGGTAGGTGAGCAGATGAACATAACCACATGTATTGAAGAAGTGTATTATTTACTATACAGGGTGGCAGAGACAGCCTCGTACAGCATGTTACCATGGATTCAGTACATGATTCTGGACCCTACGTTGAAATTTAAAAAGAAAATTTGCTGTTTCATAGAAAAGTGCAATACCTCCGCGGTGAAAATGTAATGAACAGCAATTTGTTTGATCCCCAACCTCTTGGCCGTGACCTTTTTTTGAGGTCGGGGAGTGTGGGATTTTTGCCTCACTAAAACCACCCCGGTGATCACCATCCACACATAGGGGTAGTGCGGTTCCTCTAGAATCATGCTCAAGCGACACGCGTCTTGCGGAAGCGACTGCCAATAAAACAAATGAAAGAAGTTGTTAAGAGTACACCATGAGTCTCAGCGACGCGAGTTGCGGACTTGCGTAGTGACGGTATCACGCAAAGGAAATAAATGACGCGTGCGCGTTTCGCTTGACGCAAGTCGAACGGGGCCTAACAGCGTATACCGCCACCGTCAATGAGACGTGACAGCCCGTTGACAGACGTGCGGTGGACACGCCGCCATAGTAAATGTATGTATCGTTACCTCGGCGCCGTCATCTCGTTCTCATTGACGTCCCGTTGACGAGTAGGTCGACATATTTCTGCGGATTATCAATCTTCATAATCTGCAAAAATACGTCAAAGTAAAAAAATACTCTCGCATGTTACTATGATAGCGGCATAACAATGTGCTTCAATTTGCGTTAAATACACACATTGGTAACTGATTGCCCGAATCAACTAATTACACCTACGCAAGACATGCATCTCTTATTAGAGGTATTCCTTAAACGCAAGTTGAAAGCGCAAGCAGAACACCCGAGTGTAATTACCGGTAATAGGAAACAACTTTGGTAGGTACTTCATTTGTAGCACAAGCCAAAGTTGGATGCTCGTTTAGGAGTTCGATTCTTAATTGGAAAGCGGCTCACTTACACTTCAGCGGCAGTCTGTCTTGTCTATCGCTCTTTTAATTCCCAGAATGTTCAGCGTAGTCTGTTGAAGATTACTGTATAGAGTGGCAGCGACACAGACACGCAAACTGTAACCATGAATTCAGCACATGATTCTAGAATGATAAATAACCGACGAAAAATTTCACGCAAGGGGCTTCAGAATCATGAACTGAATCCATGGTAACAGGTAGCGCGTTGATGTCCCTGCCGCCCTGTATTGCTAAAAGATGATGCTGTGAATGGTAGAGAGCAAAGTGGATGCATGTTCTAAGGATCCGGATACCTTTATCTATTTTATTATTTATTTATTACTGTGATTGCACGTGACATCATAGCGGGCCCTACCAGAATACCAGCGCTGCGACATTTATTTTTTAAATGTCGAAGCATCATGCTGAGATGGAGCCTTTTGGCCTCGTATAGGACTTTCTGTTTCATTTTTTCTTTTGTTACTTTTTTATATACTTAATTTGTTTTATTTTTATTTTTAACTGTGTTTAGTTTAGTTTATGATCCTGTACGAGTCGCAATAAATACTTTTTCTTTCTTTCTTTCTTTAAAACAGCGCTGTAATGGCAACTATAAACTACGCTAGGGCGTTGCTAACAAGCACTACTGCTGAGCATGAGGTCCTGGGTTTGATTCCCGGGTCGGGAAAAGTGTTATTGGGTTTTTTATATGGAATTTCTCAGTAGCAGCTCGGAGCTGCTACTCCCTTATTACATGGGACTTAAACATAACTGGAAATATGGGTGTACCTACTAGGTATATGTACACTTCTGCCTGGATAGGCAGAACGGATCTTCATCCCATTGCGCCATAATAACAACTTCTGATTCGTGAATGTCGTATTGGCATGAAAGCTACATTACTTTTGTGATAGTAAAAATGAATATTATAATATAGCATATATTATAATAGTCATTCATATTATAATATAGCATATATTATAATAGTCATTCCGCAAAAAAACCAGGAACATGCTATGAAAACACAATAAAAAATATAAACGCTACGACTCGGGTGTTTTTGTGAAGTTTTTTTTTTTTTTGTTGTAGAAAACTCAACTGTAGCAAAGAAAGAAACAAAGGCACACGTTCCAATCAATTCCCAAACCCGAAAACAAACCCCTTTAAACTTTACACACTGCACCGCCATTAAACATGCAAATTCCTTGTGGTGCGAATTCAATTCCTACATTTAACGGGAACTGAACATCTTTCTGCACGTAATAAAATCTCCGATAATAAAGTTAAGCTTTCATTATGAAAATCAAAACCTATATTGTGTAGTATTAAAGTGTAGCTGTTCAGGTCTGAGAGAAAAGATGAAGCGTTGATAATGAATTATGACTATGTATGACAATATTGACCATTGTCATACATAGTCATAATTCATTATTATCATAGTATAATCAGGCTATAATGTTCCCACTGCTGGGACACAGGCCTCCTCTCGGGAGAGGTAGGAGGGGAGTAGGTCGGAATCCACCACGCGGGCCCAGTGCGTGTTGGTAGATGTCACATGTCTTCGAATTTTTTGTTCTAGGACATGCCGGTTTCCTCACGATGTTTTCCTTCACCGTTTTGAGAGCAGTGGTGATGAAATAATTTACACAAATTAAAGCGCCTGTCTAGATTCGAACCTACAACTTGTAAGTCACGGCCTTTACCAATAGACCAGCACTGCTTAGAGCAAAAAATACATTATTATTAGGACAGTCATATTCATAAACCTAACGCTGTTTTATGTCACATACTGACACCACACAAAAGCATGCATGCATTTAATTCTCTGCATTTTCAATCAATTCAACCTATTGTAGTCTACTGCTGGACATAGGCCTCTCCCAGGCTGCGCCACAACAACCTGTCCTCCGCCTTCGGCATCCAGTCTGTCACCAGCCACCACCAGCCACCTTCTTTAGATCGTTCGTCTCTATAGCTGGATGGCGTCCCACACTACGCTTGCTGATATACGGTCTCCACTCCATTCCACTCTGCATTTTACTTTTACTTTTTAATTTTATTGCATAAATTGTTAATGTTTCACAGATAAGTGAAAACACTCCTATAACACAGTTACCACCTAGCTCTAGAGTCGAGGCTTCAATTGGAATAAAACATAATTATAATATTACTATTTTCTTGTGTGGCCTTCTGACTTTTACCAGACTCTTTTTCAAAAAGATTTAAGTTATTTACCTCAAAACCCGCCAACATTGTAACCTATTTGAATGTATTTAAAATGTTTTAAAGTTATAAGCAAAAAAGGGAAAGCAGAATTTTAAAGTAAACAAAAAAGTTGTCTGAACGTACCTATAATATTTATCTGGTTTTTTTAACTCGTGCTCCTGTACATGTAGACACTTGCAAAATCTTATGATGTAAATAGCTTCGTAGGTTTCTTCTTTACGTTGAAAAAGGGAAAGAAAATCTGCACGACATTATACTTACCTGTACAAAAGATAATCCCGACTTGTTACCTTTCCTTTGATATTCGTCAAAATAATTTTTCTTTATCAAGGGAGATTCCACTGAATAAGATGGGATGTAAAGACTTCAAAATCAGAAGTATTCTGTTTATAGATAATACCTCCTTGAACAGTTAAGTACTTGGGTCGAAATATCAAAGAAGAATGACCAAAAGTCGTATTACAGTAATTATTTTCATATTTTTTTACGACATTACGCGTCGGGGATTTCATTTTTGAACAGGGAATTTAATTTAAAGTAAAATAGTGTTGATATTGTTTTATTCCCTTTACATGACGTTCCGTTTCAAATGATATGATTAATATAACCTTGTATTTTGAAAGTGGTATGATCACGTCTTTCAAAAAACTTGTAAAAAAAATATACATTGCCGATTACATTAATTAAAAATAACTAGAATATAATAGAATAGAATTTTCATTTAAACGAGTATCATGTTTTAGAGAAATAATGGCCGTTCGTGTTTGACATGTCAAACAAAATAAAGTACCTCGTTTTTAGGTTATATCGAATTTTTTGAAAATCTCCGAAAGAAGTTTTTTACAAAAATAACTTTTGTAGGAGTTAATATGATAAGTGTAGTCTATAAAAAAACAAAGTTTGAATTTGATGCAGCATGGTACGGGATTGCATACATCCATGGACATTGTCCTTTACACCTTTATTCATAAAAGTTGCTTAAAGTTAAGTAGTGATTAGCGACTGTTGAACCATACATTTTTGACGTTTAAACATTTAAATCTTCAATCGTCTTTAATCACCGTTTATAAATAAACCCTTTAATTTAGGTGCAATCTCTGTCTTCAGACAATCATTTTAGCATTATTGTGTCTGCTTAGCTTTTTCCCATATTCCAGTAGCAGTAGCAGTCAAACCAGATGCTGCTAAAATCGAATGTTGCACATGGAGCGATTGCCTATTTGACCTCCACCATCTAGTAACTGGGTACGCCACGCTTTGGTAAGACTGCTGCTGTCAGACTTTCGGGCTTCTGACTACCCGTAACGACTGCCTATCTATGAATGGCAGCCGGGACCAACGGCTTAACGTAATGTTCTCATTATTATCGAACCGATTTAGGTATTTCATCAATCCACAAAAAACTCAAGCTCCTATGGGTTTCACCATAATTAACACACAAAAACAGACCAACTCATTATTTCAAAACGGGAATCTTTAAAGCCTGGTTCTCATCTCTCAAGTAGTGTCAATTTATTAGCCCATCGGCTATGAACAATGAAGGGCCATTCCCCTCACCAGGTGCTTAAGGAGAGGCCTATTTAAAATCTCGAGCCTTTGGTTCGTGCCCACCTTTTAATATTCCTGATTAAATTAACGTTTCTGACACCGCCTTCCCCTTAAATCCTTACTTTTGATTATTTGAAGTGACATTTTTCTTTTTAGAAAATTACTGTTGTTTTTGTTTGTTAAAAATAGCGATGTAAAGGTATTTGTTATTCTATTTTTTTTATCTGGAAATGAGGTTAACTAAATATCTAAACGATCATTTTTTTAATAAAACATTTCTAGCTATAAAATTGCGAAAATCTCACGCGAATTCAGAAAAACAGATTTTCGCAAACAGAAAAAGTAAAATGTAATGACACTGACCAAACTGATTCCTAAGCTAAATTCTTTGATTTACCTAGTGATGAAAATATTTTATCTTCAGATTCTTCTGAAATCACCTGAAAATTTATTCAGTTCTACTCAACACAAATCGTCTTAACAAACAATTCCTTCAATTACGTAACCCGAAAACATTTTAATCGTAAATCGTGGTAAATCAATCGCTTAAACCCCGTTCATTCATCACTTGTACCCAATGCGACTTCGATGGAGGTCGGGGGTGTTATTATGCAAATCTATCGGCGACGGCCCAGCCCGCAGATTGAGCAGGGCTGCGATCTTCTCGAGTGCTCGACTTATATCTCTATGTATTTGGGGACACTTTCTTTTCATGTGGAGGTATAGAAGATCCTTGGTTGGGATATAGCGGTGTCGGTAGATAATATGTCATGGGATTGGTTGATCTTGAGTTATTGTACTGATCTATTCTGCTAAATTATCCGTTTTCAGGGGGGTTGATAAAAAGTCGGTCAATATTTGGCAAATAAAGGTAAATCCCATTTTCGCATGACAGGTGTGTTGAAGAGTTTTGAACCGTGTGTGACTTTTATTATCAACTTGGGGTAATCAGCGGGGTAATTGTGTACCACATTAACAGAAGGAATAGCTTGCATTTTGACAGTTCAACAACATTCATTGCGTTATTTACGTTGCTAAGCAAACAAATTTTTCGAACATGATGATGATGATTCTGATTGAAAGTGTGTTAAGCAATTAGGGTGCTGGTCATCATAAATGTTGTTGAAAAATCATCTACGTGTAGTCATAGATTCACGCCTTCATTAAAAGGTGTAAATAGCAACAACGATAATGACAGATTAAGGTGGAATTTGTAACCAACTGATGTGTTGGTTACAAATTCCAGACCAGCATATTATCTAGTGAATTTTATAAAATGATGAAGTTAGTATGAATGAAGTATATAGTCCTTAGTCATGTTCTCAGTATCCGGTGATAGTGACCCAGACTAACTTTCATACATAGGTACATGTCGTGAGCTCTCTGATGACTTGCAAAACCAAATTTGGTCTTGAAACCCCGTCACCTCGTGTACAGAAGTGCTGATCAGCATCATTGTATGTATGTGAAGGCTTTGGGCAACTTTTGCATAATTAGCGCTTCTTGTCTATGTCTTCAAGACGAGTTATTTCAAAGCAATCAGTTGCTGTATGTTCAGAGGGACAATCTCGTAATTTTAAGAACGTTCACAGTCTGAACACAGTTTCAATCTTTTAAAAATACCTCTAATTTGCCTACATTTTTGACAAGTTTTTGACATTGATTGTCGCTGAGATGAGATTGCGAGTAGATTTTTAAAGTTTTTCATTACGGGAATTTGCCTTCAGTTATTGTATGAATTAACAACGGTCCCCACAATATCTTATACGCTAATAACAACATTCTGTGATCAGCAATTCGATGTCGAGGTATTATGCAAATCACCAGGGATACAAAAGCGCCCGAACAGAACGGGAGATCGAACAGGGTTGCTACAACATCTGCAGCAGTATCATTACTATTTATCCACCGAGATTGTAAAACTTATGCAAATTTCTTAAGAAATAAGCAGTACCTTTCTATTCAAAATTATAATTATGTTGTATATCTATGTATTTTAGTGGGTGTACAGTCACGAACACCAATATGTCAACACTTGGCAACTTTCAATTGCGCTTTTTTCCCATGCTGTAGACGCACCTTTATAAATGATAGTATAGTCAGATACACTTCTTTCTAGGTACGATACTGTGCATGGTAACAGACGCAATGGGTAGGGTAGTTAGCAACTGACGCGTCAAAAGAATTAACGACCAATAGCGTTCACCATCTGTCAAAAGAGAATATACCAAGTACAGTCACGAGCACCAATATGTCAACACACGGCAACTTTCAATTCCGATTTTTTCGTGAAATAATGAATGCAACGTTGAAATACGACACATTACATAAACCTATGAGTTCGAAAATGCTCTATTCGTAACAACATAAAATTTCATTCAAAAACAAAGGATTAAATCGCTTTTGAATAAAGCCGAGTTATACATACTTTTGCTCGTGACTGTACATAAATAATAATAATTATTATTTTTATCCTATTTTGTCCTACTCCAAGGCAAAGGCCTCCCATTCTCCTCTATGTCTTGAGCTAGTGTGGACCAATCCTGTCTGTAAGCGTCAAGCTCGACCCGCCGTACATAAAAAGTAAAATAAATAAATAAACACCCCTTTGGAATTTTCAGATGTAAGTACAGTACAGGAAACACACAGTATTGAGAGTCTTAACCTGGGTCAAATATATTTATTTTCTATCTTTCTCTATTTCTTAGTGTATCTATCATAAGCAGTTAATTTCCCTGACTGTACTTACCTACACAAAAAACAGATAAATAATAGTTGTATCACTACGCCAATGTACAAAGTTAGGCCCTTTGTACTCAAGTTGTTCTTGCCGTGAAAAACTAAGGTTTATTCGCCTCGTGTAGGCAGTTTTTAGGCAGGATAAGGACATTATCAGATCTGCGGTGGCTGAGTTATAATGGCCCTGACTTACAACTTGTAGGTCGACGTTCGAACCTACTTTGTGTAAATAATTTCATCACCACTGCTCTCAAAACGATGAAGGAAAACATCGTGAGAAAATCGGCATGCCTTAGAACCAAAAATTCGAAGACATGTGACATCTACAAACTCGCACTGGGCTCGCATGGTACATTATAGCCCATTCCCTTTCGAAGAGTGGAGGTCTGTGTCCCAGCAGTGGGAACATTATAGGCTGATTACACTATGGACATTATCCCCACTCAAAACTCAGGTCTTTCGTAAACTATGTGATCATAACGGCAACTCTGTGCAAATATATATGCATACCAAGCCAATCGATCAATTTAACAGATGAATCGGGTAAGACTCTTGAGAGATCAGCTCACTATTAGGTATGTTGAATATTGGAAAGTGAAATGAAGACCCACATGAACATAATATGTACAACTCGGGGATATTTCAAAAGCAAAGTCGATGGTGCAAGAATTTACAGGGTTTTTGTTTCTGATTTGGAATCCCTAAAGGCTCCCGCGACGCAACTCTGGTGGAAAAATTTCTTTGAAAACTTTATGGAAATTCTTCTACCAGAAACGCGTTGTACCGCCGCGCGCCGCGTCGCGCCTTTCTGTGGGAGCCTTAAAACTCCAATATGCTTAACCCAAAGTGAGGTATCATACCTACTGTCGATTTCAGACTATCAATTTATTTTCTCAAATACTTAGTTTACGAATAACAAAAATAGATAATATCTTACAAAAACTAACTTATTTAGGTCTGATTTCGCAAACGAGAGATAATTTTTATTCGAGGAATAAAATTGACGTCTGACAGGTTTTGTATGGAAGAACTGTCAAAAATTCAAAAATATTCCTTGAATAAAATTATCTGGCGTTGGAAAAATCAGCCCTTAAAACTGACAGATATCTAGTACCTAGGCAAATTCAGGGAAATTAATTATTAAGCAAATTGACTACAGTTCGGCTATCGAGAAAATGCGTTCCAGACACCTCTTAGTGCGACAATTCTAGTAACTAATAAAGATTAAATTTACAAAACACGTATTCGTTTGTATGAAACTGACGGGTGTCAAGAACGCATTTTGCGGCCGCAAACTAACAACTTAAATTGTCCGTATATACAACTACAACAGTCATTGTAAATATGATAGTTGTGTGAAATGTCTATAACACGGTAAAATGGCGTAGGCTGTAAATTTGGATAACTATTAATTTCGCTGTACATTAATACAAAATTATGCTGGATCACGGTGTGATTGAACAACGTACTGATTTACGCCTATTTTCATTCGGAACTCTAAGATAATATTTTCTTATCAAACTTTATACACTTAATACACAATGCACACCTTACACACACATACTCACCCCAACACTCTCACCGTCACTTCAGTCTACATTATTACAAACTTATAGTATTTTTTTTGTATTTCTTAATTTATTATAAGACTTCCTTAAAGATAGCCTGGAACCTAGTCTGGAACTAATGTCTTCCATGTATTTTGTGTTTGGCGTCAAAAACCACGCCACAGTATTTTACTTTTGCTATCTTCGTGTCTTTTGTTAAATTAAATAGTTCCTAATAAAGTTTTCTTATTAAGTATAGACATATATCGTAAGGTAGGTAATTTTCTACTTTCACCATAATTTATTTTTTCTTTCCAAACCATGAATTACCCATAATTCAACCTCACCCGCCAACCCTTACGGCATACTGATTAAACGGGGCTCTCTAAGTCAGCTGTTAGATACAACTACAATGGAATGATTTAGACGTGATTTGGAAACAGATCCCTGTAATTTTGAATGTTAATTTGCCTTAATAGGCAATTGATTGCGTTTGATCGACCTCATTCGCAGTCTGGACTTGTAACATCGGAATTGCTTCCTTGAGACTCTCTCTTGTCTTAATCAGGGACAGCCTTATAGCTATATGTATCTGTTACTAAATCAGATTATACATAGATGTCTTTGTTCTCATTTAGTTTTATTAGATACCGCTGTTCTTATTTATTTGTGCAGCTTCCGATTATTTCTATGCTTGTGTTACCTCCACATCTGAGTGGCAGAAGAAGATGTCCTTGATAATAACTAGCGGATCTTTGATCTTAATCTCTTCTACCACTAGATTGCCTGTCTTTCTAATCCTGTCGGTCACCTTTATCATTTCTTCCCTGGCCATAAATCCGACCACCACCTTCTGATCCCTCGCCTTGCGCAGCCGCTCCACCCTAGTGCCTTAATTTCTGGCATCGAACGCCGTCCTGAGCTTCTCAATAACATCTTCACCAGTGTTCTGTCACAAATGATACAACCACCAATTGAAGAGGTTCGTGATTGTCTTTTTTTTTTGTATTTAACTTATCATTTTGTATGGACGTGTTTCTGCAACAAATAAACCATTTTTTTTTCTTTCTTGCATTCTATTAAAACTCAAAATTCTAACTTCCGAATTGGTAAGAAAAAACTTGATAGAATTTGCTGTAGTTGTGTCAATGGAGCAGCTATAATTTAGTTGATAAAATGATAGCACAGTTTCTGCACTGGAGCACATTAACAACAACGCAATGTAATTGATAGGTTTAGTTATCTTATATATCAGAGGTCGTCAGAACCATTAAAAAGGTTCATGGGCCTCTTTTCCTTTCAGTTTGAGTCAGAATTCGAGTATTGAAGCTATTAAAGTTAAACTTTATCCACAAGTCACAAAAACTTTTGGCTCCTAAAACGATAGTTTATTATATTTCTGTAAATCTTGATGTAGAATTTTAACTAAAGTGTTTGTAGGTCAAAGAAGTCTTCATAAAGAATCTTGTCTTTTCTTCAAATGTCTCTCTGAACAAGGGGTTCTTGGTAATTAATTTATTTAATTAAGTAGGTACTTACTAGGTAATCGCTCGTGCTAAATAATAACAGCCGTTGGCTGATCGAAGGTTAAGCTACGCTTGCCGAAGTTTGATCCCTGGATGGGTGACCATCCATTACATATACTTCTCCGTGCCTCGGAAAGCAAGTTAATCCATTGATCCCGGTTATCATTTCTAGATCTTTTACAGTGTTATAGGTAGTCAGAAGCCCGAAATTCTGACAGTCTTACCAAGGGGTATCGTATTACCCAGTAACTAAAAAGGGACATTTAAATACTGGTATTCAGCTGCATCTAGCTAGACTAGAAGCCGACCTTAACGCAGTTTTATTTTTGTTTATGAGTTAATATTTTAACATCATATAAGACCCGCAATGAACAAGTTTGCGGGTGATTTTACATTGCTTGTTTCTGCTATGTATAAAAAAGGCCAGTGTCCAATAATCAGACATAAATAATTACGTGTTTTAGATTTATAAATTAAATACGGTATCCCGTGATCATAAATCGAACAGAAATTATCAACAGCGCTCTTGACTAACGACTTTTTAAAAATCATCTTCATTTTATTTCGCTTACAAAATATTATTTCGCGTAAAACACTTATCCAACCACCCCTCAATGTCTTTGACACTTAAAACTTGTTTAAAATTCAAACCCTTCCACGGATTTTTATGAATAAATTAGAAATCCATTAAATTGCTCGAAGCCATTTGATCCGATTAGGGTTCCGTTGTAACGTTCCTTATAAATACATTTACACCACAATCTTGAACATTATGACCACCTTGGAACCCCTTACTACCTCCTAATGAGTAATAAATATTTATCGTCGTCTCACCGTTGGGGATGTACCTACCTATCTCCGAAAGATGAAAGCGGATGGAAAGTATCGGATTAACTAGCAGGTGAAAATTGGTCATACGAGAAAGTGATGTAAATATTTAATGGATGAAATATTGACTGGTGTTTGAAGGATTTACCCTCGACTTCCGAGTGATTATTCAATTTAATCTCATGTCAACTGTTGTTGTCAATTTTTCTCATAGTTATGAGATAAACAGTTTTAATTTAAACTATAATAATAAAACTGGTCTAACTTTATTGATGATAGTAGGTACACTGTAATACAGTATAAACTAGCACGGGGGGTATTCTGATTGTACTAGCAGCCTTATATAAAGTCAACAGGAATCATAATAATATTAAGTTTATTGATTTAAAAAAACAAGTGTTACATATAGGTTTGGCACTGGATCCCGCACTAGGATACCCTGTGTCGCAGGATCCAGTCTCTTTCGACAAATAGTGTGACTTAAAAAAGTTAACAAATGCAACGGTTTCAGTATAGTTAATAATAAAAATTATACTTAGATCTAAAAGGTAACCAAATATATGTGTATGTGTTATGAGTGTAAGTATATATGTGATAAATCTAAGCATGCATGTTGATTGTTTAGTGTGTATGTGGTGATGAATACTTTAATAATTGTATAATAAAAGATTTTCAGTTTCAGCATAATTAAGCCCAAGCAGCCAATGCTGAACTCGTTTTTTACACCCAAACCTTGTCAAGGATAAGATTATATATATATATATATATATATTTCGGCTGAAATGATAGTATACTTTATCATTTCAGCCGAAAGACGTCCACTGCTGGCTGCCTCGCCCAAGCACCTCCACTTCGACCGCTTCTCGCATCCAACGGATTCCTGCGGCCTTCACAAGGTCGTCGGTCTACCTTGTTCCCGGCCTTCCAACGCTACGTCTTCCGGTACGCAGTCGCCATTCCAGAACCTTTCGGCCCATCGGCCATGTGCGAGCAATGGGCCCTGCCCACTGCCACTTAAGTTTGGCAATTCTTCGGGCTTACGGTTACCTCAACAGTTAAGTTAAGGTAAATAAATAGTACGAATAAATAATAAAACGTTAGTCCTTTTCATAAGCAGTGGTGGCCCAGTGGTATCAGTCGTGAATTCGAACCCAGGCAGGCACTTTACTTTGTGTATTTAATTTCATCACCACTGGTCTCAAAACGGCGAAGGAAAACATCGTGAAGAAACCGGCATAGCCTAGAACCCAAAAAATCGTAGGTATGTGATATCCACTAACCGGCACTGGGCCCGCGTGGTGGATTATGGCCCACTTCCTCTCACAGAGAGAAGGCCTGTGTCCCAGCTGTGCGAACATTATAGATTAATTATGTATTTTCCTGAAAAAACAGAACTATTAATATAACGCCTTCAACTTTAAACAAAACATCCTTAAAATCCACAAGACATACATATTCTGTATAAAACGATGACTATCTAAGTAGGTACATTATACCAAATATAAGCTCAATCCAATATATCTCGGAGGAACACGGCCTGATTCTCAGCTTAGTACTCACGAGACAGTTTCAATTGCTCACAGTACGACGGTGACACTGAACGGCGTATTATGCGTCAGGGATGTCCTTGACTTTGTGAGATGTAAGGCTAATCTAATGCGAGATTCATACGAATGAGTAAGCATTTTAAAAGGTAGAATACGATGCGTTATCAGAACTCGTTGAGAGAAATAGAAATTCTAGTAAAAAAATGTTGTTGTTATCGTTCACGAACGCATTATTATATTTGTTTTCCATTTACACGTACTTCCTAAAAGATAAGCACGAATTTAAACTTCAATTTATATTCAACGCTTTCTTTTGGAACCTTATCGAACAGCGTTGAGTTCTTCTAACCAATATCAATAACCACAAAAATCGTTGTTCTATAAAATTTTATCTTCACGCTAAGTGTTTTATTTTTCATACGATGGCTGTCTTCTTCTCTGCGGAGGCACTGGGCCGATTTTCGTTTTTATACTAATACACGTACCTACTTGTGTAGGTACTTTAAACACCCTTTCACGAGACAGGAAATCTTCCCCTTTCAATGAAGCCTCCAAACCTCGTCTACATAATAATATACTTACTGAAAGTGGAGTCTTCCACGAGACAACGTGATACGCATACGAAATACTTCGTTTGTGCACTTTTGGCGTGGCGTTTCAACTGTGTGTGTGCTTTATTAGCGAGTGTTTCAAGAATTAAATAATTTTCAGGGAACGTTTGCTTGTAAAGAAGATGCGTGGAGTTTAAATGAGCTAAAGGAAATAAGAGAAAAACAGCTAAAAGCATTCTGTTGATTACTCTTAGTGCTTATGACTTTGTGGGTCATTTTATTTTTTTTATATTTCTCTCTGTTTTGTTAGTTTTTGTCATGGTCTGGCAGTTTGAGTAATTAATGTGGCCTACCCAAATGTCCTTTCTTTGGTATTGTTCGTCGAATCGTCGAGCTCTTTAAGTGTTGTGTTGAGCTGCACAATTTCTGACAAATGCGTGCACTGACTGGACAGGTCCTCTCAAACTGTTTGGTTCTTTCATCAAAAAACCATCTCAGACATCTATCTACATGGTCTTCATATGATCTGACCAAGATTATGTCTGGACTTTAAAAGAGACTGTGACCTCTGAGTTTGTTTCGGCCTTTCTTCTCAGACTAGTCAGATAGGAAACGCCGACCTCATCTAGTTTTAAAATATATTTGACGTGTAAAAGTTTGTACAAACCTACTTACAAAATAAAATCATTTATCATTAATCATTATGGAACACAGTGCAGAAATTAGCGTTTACAAAATACAAACCGAACCAATGCACGATTTAAAAAATTACTCAGAAATCAACTTTATTTGCAACGCCAATTTCTATGAAGTCTGCTATCGTGGTACGATTGAGATTATTCGGAATCACAGATTGTCGCCACAGATCGTAAGCGGCGCCGAAGCGACCACAACATGTAGATTCTCCCATTCTAGATACGACCACAATTCCTCCGATTTTCACACACTTCCGATTGCACACCAGGAAAATATTTTTCTGTTGCTTTTCGCCAGTGATAAAGTATGTGGTGATTTTTCTATGCGGTTTACTTTTCCTGCTGCACTTACTTATTTTCTTTTTCCCTGACTAGTTTTACCCCGCGGCTACATTCGGGTGGAGGTTGGAAATTTTCACACACGAACGTACTACCGGAATAAAAATTATCCTATGTTCTAACCCAGGTGATGGTCTACCTACCTGTGTGTTTTCATTAAAATCCGTATAAACGTTGCAGACAGACAAGAGTTTCTTTCACTTATAATATTAATATGGAAAGAAAGAAAGAAAGAAATAAAACTGTTATATTTGGGACACGCACAGGAAATACAGACAGTAAAAAAGAGCATTTTAAACTTACCCTACCTTATACCTTGTTGTTCTCACACAAGCTATGCTTACAAGAAAATATTTTTTTATCTTGGTAAAAGAAAAACCAGCACGCATGGTTTGGAATGGGGTATCACCATCTGCCTAGCATTTTCCCAACTATGTTGGGGTCGGCTTCCAGTCTAACCGCATTCAGCTGAATACCAGTATTTTACATGGAGCGATTGCCTACCTGACCTCCACAACCCAGTTACTAGCTAATACGATACCCCTTGTTAAGACTGGTTGTCAGACTTTCGGGCTTCTGACTACCCTTAACGACTGTCCACGATAATCCACGAATGACAGCCGAGACCAACGACTTAACGTGCTTTCCGAGGCACGGAGGAGTCTCGGTATGTAAACATGGTGACCCATCCACAGACCAACCGCGGCAAACGTAGCTTAACCTGATAGATCGACCTGTGCGACTGTTATTATTTAGCCACGGGCCCCTCTATATAATTATATAATAAAATTAACCATTTCCATTACAAGGCACTCGTTAATTCATTCCTGTACGTACGCGTACTTATGAATATACATACACATGTTAAAGAATTTATCGCGGCATCAAACGGTTAGGGAAAACATCACGGAAACCTCAGGTAATAATACATTCTGAACGTGCGCTATTTGTGTTGGATTTCCACTATTTATGTTACATGTGAAAGTTTTTGAGATTTATGGGTGAAATAGTGTTTTGTGTTAAATATTAGCCAGAGAATTTTTGTTAAAACCTACTCCTGAGATGACCTGCATTCTAATGGCGAAAAACACTCGCAATCATAATCTCCCTGATTTGGCCATTAATTAAATGCTAATGACTCTCTGTTAGTGTCATCATTGATGTGGAATATTGACACTTACAGTTCTCTTGATTTAGATGTGCTGATCACGTTCAGTATCATTGGTTAATACCGCCATTAGTTGTAGTTTGCCAAAGCATCATAATCAGCCGGTGACGTTCCCACTGGGACACCGGCCTCCTCTCTTTGAAAGGGAGTGGGTCGTAATCCACCACGCGTGCCCAGTGCAGGTTGGTAGATGTCACATGTCTGCGATTTTTTGGTTCTAGGGCATGCCGGTTTCGTCACGAGGTTTCCTTTACCGTTTTGAGAATAGTGGTGCCTGCCTGGATTGGAACCCACAACCTACAATTATTTATTGCCTGCAGGGCAATTGTTTCCGTACTGAAAATCAAGGAGACGCTCGCAAAATCTAGCGAGTGAGTAATTTTAAACCGTCCAGGGCCCTAATTTACTATGACCACTCAATGATTCCTTACTTCGAAGCCACGTCAATTCCTTAGCTAATCACGCCATCCTCGCGTTTATTTTGCGTGGTTTCGTTCATTCTGTCATAGAGAATACGGCCACAATTATTTGTGTTAAACATGACACAGAGAAAGAACATAAATATAAAAACATAATAACAAGTTGGGGGATATTAAGCGTCACATACACGCAAAACGGCCATCAATGAAGGCTGCGCCACCACATCCTGTCCTCCACCTTCTGCATCCAGTCTAGCTGTCCCAGCCACCTTCTTAAGATCATCCGTCCATCTACCTGGGGGGCGTTCAACACTACGCTTGCCGATACGCGGTCTCCACTCCAGGTCTCGTCTGCTCCACTGGCCATGGGTCCTTGGACAAACATGGCCAGCCCACCAGTATGTATAAATTAGTTGACTAAAATGGAAAGTATTCGTGTTTGTTTATGGGTTAGCATGTCTAGACTTGCTATGTATAAAACCCTTCCATTATCGCAAAATGAACGAAATATTTTTCATCTTTTATTTCATCTAAATGGATTTTTAGAAAGCTTTCATCCAATTGTAGGTGAAATAAAAATAGCTGACACGAACATTGAGTCGTATCGTTCAATTAAGTGGCCATAGCAGTACTTATCACGCTAGGTGTATTAAAAAGGAAAGGTGTATGAACTTATACGCACTACGTGTCCTAGGTATCTTGAGAAGGTATAGCCTTTAATTTCGATAGGCATTTTAAAACAGACTTACATTGTTTTCGGCTAACATGACTTAGAGAATTATTACTATTTCATTGGTAGAGTTATCATCATCAGCCACAGCCCGACCTCATCCAATGCTGATCATAGGCCTCTCTTCTCATGTGCCAATTCCTACGCTCCTGTGCCAGCTTCATCCAGGTTCTACCCGCGGTGGTAACAATGTCGTCCACCCATCTCACCGCCGGACGACCGACACTTCGCCTCCCAGTCCTTGGACACCTCTTGGTCACATCCTTACTCCATCTGTCATCACTGCACCTTGCTAGGTGTCCTGCCCACCCCCATTTGAGTTTGTCGTGTAGCGACAAGGAAAGCTAAACTTTAAACTCAAGGGTAAAATTAAATTAAAGAAAGGGAGGTAGAAAACAATTAAAGGTATATTTACAAGGTATGGAAGGAGATGGAATGAAGAGTCGTGTGTTGTATGTGGAGGTGGGGTGTATGGATGACGATGCGTGATAGGTGGGTTGAGGAGGCTGAGGTGGAGATCCAGTTGGAGCTGAGAAGGATTTGAAAGGAAAGTTGCCATGGCGTATTAAACGTCGTTGTCAAAGCTGTCATAATAAAATATATTATTAATAAAATACAATAAAATCTATAGTTATTTTGTATATAGAGTATAGTGTTTATAGGAAAAATGATAACCATCAATGTGGGCGAAATTACCAACCCTTGGATGTCACTAAATCGTCGTAATCTCATGTTAAAGTTGGAGCTGTGTCTGTGTACTGATTGTGGATAAAACATGTCGTGAGGAATAATCAAATTAGCACCTAGCGGTAACAAAATGCTTGTTCTAACCTGGAGGAATGAATGAAGATAACTGTGAGTATGTACATTATGTTACAAGTTCCATAACTTGTTTTGCGATATCGAAAACTTTCGTACGTCCGCAAGCATGGAACTCTCCATGGCTCTCTATGCCACTCTCACCCTGCACCCCTTCTTCCTCCTATGTGAGGGTCCACGTCTCAGCACCATTCGTCATGGTGGACAGCGGGACTTCAGATATCGTAGAATTTTGGCTGATTTCAGAATGTCGTCCAATTTGCTAAATGCGACCTACACAAGCTGTATTCTTCTCGTATTCCGTTTGTTGATGAACTTTGCTAAATGAAGGAATATGGCTAAGATAGATGACATTGAATAGAAGAATAGAATAGAATAGAATAACGTTTATTGTCTCCAGTACTACAGCTAGTAGTATTAGTACATACACAAAACTATAATACCGGAAGCAAAAGGTTTGAGCGTCAACATTATGCTTAGGTTCCCTAGTGGGTTGCTAAGCGCTGGTTTTCAGCTTAAACCTTTGACTTCTGTTTACAAAAAGGAAAAAAAAAACAGTACATTCTGCAAAAACGGTTTAAATGATAGTTATTTTAATGATCATACATCAACACTATTTAATTAGCTATAAGGTTTTTTTAGTCTGTGGACACGAACTGGTCATTTAAAAGGAAAGAAAACAAAATGTATAAATGTAGACATTCTGTTCAACCAACACCAATATTCATTTACTAGCTGACCCAGGAAACGTTGTTTTGCCATATAAATTATTTCCGGCTGCCCAGCGCTACTTCGTTCACGTGGTGCCCTACCCCCTACCCTACTCCAACCCTACTCCTACACTACTCCTACCCTACTCATACCCTACTCCTACCCTGATCCTACACTACTCCTACCCTACTCCTACCCTACTCCTACACTACTCCTACCTTACTCCTACACTACTCCTACCCTTCTCCTACCCTACTCCTAACCTACTCCTACACTACCTCCTACCCTACTTCTACCCTACTCCTAACCTACTCCTACCCTACTCCTACCCTACTCCTAACCTACTCCTACACTACTCCTATAAGTAAAACGCTGATTGATTGATAGAACCTAGCGGACCCGGCAGACGTCATCCCACCCGAAAAAGCAGCGCCACCTACCGGATCCAATTATGTATGCAAACCTTGTCCTGACAATAACGAACACAAAAAAAAGAATTATCCAATTTGGTGCAGTCGTTCGAAAGTTATGGGCGTTCATATATTTCGAAGATCCATTTTTATCCATACAGTTACATTCGTTTCTGACTTTAACATAAGGATTTGAATTGCTGAAGACATTTGCCATAATCTTCGTCTTGACCTTAATCATCCTAAGTCCCTCCTACCTTAGAACAAGCATTATAAATGTGTTGAAGCATTTTGTGGAGAGTAGAGTTAGGTGCACACCAACTCAGAGGGGCAATTCCTGTTTTTTTAAGAACGTTCGCATTCTTATCTCAGTCTCAATTTGTCAAGTTTTTGATATTGATTGTCGCCGAGATGAGATTGCGACTTGAATTAGAACGTTTTTTAAGTACAATAATTGGCCTTCTGATCTTCATAAACGTCTTAAAACTAAAAATTAAATAGGTATGCTCCTCTCACTTTAAAAATAAAATTACATCTAGGGCTCTAATGCACTTTGCGAACTCATACATTTTTCATAGCTCAAATATAAAAACCGATATATTGCAAGTATAATAATACTTTACTTTTCTAAAGTGACTGCCAATTGGATCGGAACCGCATCTATTTTTTGGCTTTCATCCAAATCGATTCATCGTGTGAGAACTTTATACTTCAGGTATATTTAAAAGCCATTTCTGAGCTGACCGGAGATTGAAAAGTGGTGAATAAGTTGTTTCTTTGTGAAGAAAATAGGTCATTTTTAAGCAAGTGAACCACATCCAGCCTCTGCCTCGAAGAACAATTTATAAAAGAACTTCACGAGAGGCGAGGCTCAATGTGCGTGTGGTGCCCAAACTACACTGCTGGTAGGCTTTTTACCACTCTTTACACAAGCTTTTGGGCAATTATAAAAAAATCCAGATATATTACGGAGATTTTACTGCCAATAACATATAATTAATACCTTTTGATTTTTTTTCTTTTTCTAAAATACAAGTACCAAATGTAAAAAAAAAACGGGTTGCACTCCGGGAGTGCCGGCAGAAGTGAAAACTTGAATACTAACGTTGTGCATTATTGATATTTTGGAATGCGGTCTACTCTCCCTCCGTCTTACGAATTTTCGATCGGGTCACGTGTCCTGACGCGAGCTCCGTCTTACGAATTTTTGATCAGGTCACGTGTCCTGACGCGAGCTCCGTCTTACGAATTTTCGATCAGGTCACGTGTTCTGACGCGAGTTTAACATGTTTTACCCATCACAAAAAAGTGCACAACGCCGCTAAAGAAGTTTTCACTTCAAAAAAGTAAGATAACAGTATGTACTCGTACCAGTGAGTGATAGTACCGTCAAAATCGGTCTAGTCGTTTCGGAGACTATTTATTTATCGCCATAATAATCACTTCCTTATCCAAGCTACATACGAGTAAGTTTTAACTTACTGCACATCCTTCACCTGCACGGCCTTCACAACTTAACGGATATAGTAATTAGTGAGAGTAAGTTCTTAGTGCTTAACAGATATCTTACTAACTTTAAACTTGGATATCAAATAGTGTTATCAAAAGTTGTTAGGTGCATGTAGACTGAGCTACTTACAGATAACATAATGTATTGGAGTGCATAATCTGCCTATAACGTTCCCACTGCTGGGACACAGGCCTCCTCTCTGTGAGAGGGAGTGGGCCGTAATCCACCACGCCACGCGTACCCAGTGGGGGTTGGTTTGGTAGATGTCACATGTATTCGATTTTTTTATTCTCGGACATGCCGGTTTCCTACGATGTTTTCCTTCACTGTTTTAAGAGTAGTGGTGATTCAATAATTAACACAAAATAAAGTGTCTGCTTGGGTTCGAATCTACGACCTACAACTTGTAACTCGCCGCCGTTATCACTGGGCCACCACTGCTATTGCTTGGATTGGTGTGCAGATTAAGCAATAAACAAGAAAAGCAATGTTTTTTTATTTCATTTTCGACCGCACCTAGTTCCTTAAATTCCTACTGGTGATGAGCGAACATCGTGCTGTTTAATGATATCCATTATGAAAAATATTTAGAGATACCTTTAATAATCCGTTAGATATAAAGCACAAATACGATACGATACGTTACGTTAGATACTATTACGAACTTTCCGACGAAAAAAGGGGAAAACCAAAGCCGCAAGAAAACCAATTTTTCGCTTAACTTACTAAAGTTCTATAAACCACAAAACATGCCACACACAACGGAAATAAAGAAAAGAAATATTTTAATTAAATCTTTTTGTTACCGAAGTTCTCGAAGCCTCTTTCGAAGACGCCTGTCACATTCCACCAAAGTTCGAAAGAATTGAGGGAAATAATCAGATTCTGCATGACCTCGTCATTCTTTATAATTAAGGACAGAATCGCCTTATCATTGGAGATTTACGCGTATAATTTAGAGTTGTAAGTACTTTCAATATTGTTCAATGTTCGGAGATAGTAGGGCGAATAGTAGAGAAAATAAACAAACAAATTGAGTAGACTTCTAGATGACTTCTAGAGGCCTTGTAGACATTAGATCTGTAGGCCATTTTATATTTTATCGAGTACCTGGTACTTGTTGACAGGCCAAAGCTATCCTCCCATAACTACTATAATTTGAAAACATGGCAAAAGCCAATTATTTTTAAAAGAGTAACCGTGGAGTTTCTTGCCGGCTCTTCTCCATAGGGAACGACCAATTGGAACCATGCACCTAGCTTCTGACGTTTTATAAGTGCCCATGTGGGTTTATGTGAAATAAAATATTTTGATTTTGAGATATTACTTTTTATTTTAACCTACCTGGAACTTCTGTTAGAGGAAAACACGATGAGAAATCCTGGAGTCAATGACCTCGTGCAAGCATTCTACTATAAAAGGTTCATTCCTTTTCTGTATGAAAAGATTCCGTAACCAGTATTATTATGAAGAAACACGCATCACGTATGAGTTTAATCACCAGTAACAGGAAACATACGAACATGCTTTTGTTAATATATTCCGAACGTGTGTTCCTGGGGGGAGCAGCCGGAGCGATTTGTCACGGGGACCGTCAACTGCCTCGACAACTGGCACACCTTGGAAGGTTTATGTACGTTTATACCAGATTCGTAAGCCTATTTGTAGGTACTAAATCTAAGGCCTTTGGCAGAATAAAGTGAAGTGTTTTCCGATCTCTGCCGTATTTTACTAGTTTAGAACCGCCTGATCATCATCATTGCAGGCGAAAAACGTCCAGTTGGACATAGGCCTGCCCCGGTTCCACTTCGACCGGTTCTGTGCTTCTCGCATTCATAGGGTTCCCGCGGCCTTCACAAGATCATCGGTCCACTTTGTGAAAGGCTTGTCTAACGCCGTGTTCGTGCAATGCAAACTAGGTTTATGTTTACATCTTTGTCATCACCGTTTTAGCCGAAAAACACATTGCTGAACATAGGCCTTCCCTAAGCACCGCCACTTCGACCGGTTCTGTGCTTCTCGCATCCAGCGGATTAATGCGGCCTTCACAAGGTCATCGGTCCATCTCGGCCTTCCAACGCTACGTCTTCCGGTACGCGTTCATCTTTACATGAACTTCCAGCCCCATCGGGTATATGTTCTACCTTTACATCTTACCAAGGATTTTTGAGGAATTACCAATAGGTTTGCCTTCACTTAGTATGAAATGTTTGCAGTGGTTCAGACAACCGACCTTTGCTGGTTAAATTCCCAATCATATAATATCCAATAATATCAAAAAGCGTTGTTTTCATCACAAAATACATCGAATAGGCTTATCTTTATGTAATCACGATGAGATAGACATCAATACTCCAAGGAACGGCTATTGGCAAGCGTAGAGATAAAATAACAAAAATAGTCACTCGTACAACTAAAATAAATATAAATAAAATCTTGTTTATGCATCGCAGAAATTCTAAGATGGAATTCTAAATAAGGTTAGTTACTCAATAAATCAGGCATAGTCACAGTGATCCGGGCTCAGCTGGAGTTAATACAATTTATATCTATGCCTTTGGCTGAGTGAGGGACTGAGTTTGATTCCCACGTCGGATCTCGCACTACAAATCCTGATTATACTGTGTGACTGTTATAATAATATACTATGTATAGTATAAATGTATTGGAAAGGATGACTGTGGTCGTGACAGTATACTTAGGCTACCCATATAATTAACGGGCATTGGTTCTCACTGCTGGACAGAGGATGCTCTCAAGTTACGCTACACCACCTTATATTCCGCCTTCTGCATACAGTATGTCCCAGTCGCCTTTTATAGGCCAATTAATGGTCTCTTAACTGTCATTTTAAACATTAATGGCTGTCTAGTTAGACAGGCCCCATTTTCGATACTAAACTACATTGTCCTCACATTGTTTGACCGAGATATTGTCTGGACTTTAAAAGAGACTGACCTCTGAGTTGGCTTCAGCGTTTCTTCTCAGAGTAGTCAGATAGGAAACACCTACCTCATCAAGTTTTTAAAATATTTTTGACGTGTACAAGTGTATGTATAAACTTACTTAAAGAAATAAACATCATTTGTCTAATTTGCAAACTATCACAAAGATGAAACAATTCGGCCCTAATAATGGACAACATTTAACCTTTTCTCTTTTAAATTAATATCAAACCAAAGCCCAAGCACCCCAAAGGTAGAATCCCATTTTATATCAACTGAAATACAAAGGCTGAAAGTACTAAATCAAGTGCTTGTGCCTACGACCTAGATATAAGAGATTAGGTCTGTACCTAATGCTTAAGCGTGAAATATTACTTATGCTCCTTGAATTAAATGCGACATACATTATCATAGGGTTGAATGGAAGACAGAGGGTTAGGAATTAGATTCATACTCTTGGGTTTAATGTTTATTTTTGAAGTGAAAACTTCTTAAGGCGCACTTTGCACTATTCTCTCTTTCTGAACAGTGAACGAAACTGAACCGTCACGCTCGGGTTGGTGACGCTGAATCGGGTATACTTAACTTCAGTCAGTCGGTGATGCTGAATCGCGTAGATATACTTGTTTGCAGTAGTGATCAAATTTTAAAAGAAGAAAATCATATAAATTTTCATTTTTATCGTGTGGTGACTACACACACCCCTTTTTTTTTTTTTTTTTTTTTTTTTTTTTTTTTTTTTTTTTTTTTCTGGGTGGGAAATCATCAAATGACTCCTCCCGCTCTGGGCGGAGCAGAAGGGAGTGTCAGACTTTTACTGACTAAAACCCACCCGTGTTCCTTCAGTTGCCTGTGCCAGGGGACACGGTATCTCTTTCGAACAACCCGCAGCCCCGGCGGCACTACACACACCCTCTGTTTTGTATATAATAGCTCTATTAGAATATAGCTAATTAGAGAATAGCTCTATTATTTTATGATTGTTTTTCGCTTTTCTCAATTTGGTACAAACGCCAGCACATCCAGCTACTACAATCTGTCAAATTTCTTTAATAGATTTTCAACTTTATCGCTAAAGGATTAGGTTCAAGGTTGACGGGGAAAATTTGACAGTTTCGGGTAGCTTAATGAGCTGGCGTCTGTACTTCACTCGGGACTGTTCCCTGTTTTTATCTTTTAATAACGAGTCAAGTGTCTTGACGTTTATAAGTTAAAGTTCACAATAAAAAACTCTCTTGAACGAAGAAAAAGGAGTATGTAAGGATCGTAGCAGGTGGTGTTCTGTAGTGTCTGCCTACCCCCACGGAAAGAATGCGTGAGTTTATGTATGTATATATGTGTTAAATCTCACTTTTGGACAGACGTTTTGATACAGTTCTTCCTACATAATCAGTCTATAATGTTTCCACTGCTGGGACACATCCTCACTCCGAGAGGGAGTGGTCTATAATCTACATTCACGAGCATAAGTATGTATACACTTGGCTTTATTCAAAAGCGATTTTCTCTTTAATTTTTTAATGAATATGTTGCTACGAACATAGTATTTTCGAATCCATAGGTTTTTGCAATGTGTCGTATTTCATTGTTGTTTTTGTTATTTCACGCAAAAATCGTAATTGAAAGTTTTCAAGTGTTGACATATTATGACTGTACCACGCGGGCCCAGTGCGGGTAGATATCACATGTCTTCAAATTTTTGGCTCGAAGACATTTCGGTTTCCTCATGATGTTTACCATCACCGTTTTGAGAGTAGTGGTGATGAAATTATTTACACAAAGTAAAGCGCCTGCCTGTGTGATAAATTTACATGTCTAACTTCAGTTCCGATTGAACTTCACGAGGATGTGTTTCACGTTCTTAAGTAGAATTAAAATATTAATAATGTAGCTGATGTTATAAAGTAGGCCACTTCGAGATGTTACATCTTTAAATTTTTAGAAAGATTCCTTAAAAAGTAGATCTAAGTAGCCCGAATATTAAATTAAAATGAAAGCCCAGATTTGAGCGGCCATTTATAAAATTTAACTTGGGTCCACTTTGAAATATGTTCTCAATTTCATAATTAAGTTTTTTAAATAACATTTCCCTACACTAGGAATTTCTCCTGTATCGTGGGTGCATTTACAAACATTTAAACTCACATACATAAACAGCCAGACCTGGAACAACTACCTGTAGGCAATACAAATATTTGTTCCGTGCGGGAATCGAACCCGCGACACGCAGCGCAGCAGTCAATCGCCCAACCGTGCCGTTATAATGTTCGTCTAAAGCTTTTTTATTATCAAGTTATCCAGTTATTTGTTTTGACCTCTCTCCAAGATACTCTTGGTACCTACACAAAACATGTATATTAAAAAATCTTCATATTTTCATAATTTAAAAAATGCGCGATAAAAGTACATAAACGCGGATTCTCATTGAGTAATCATTCGAACAAAAAAAATGTTATTTTTTTCGCTCTTAATTCCATCCCCTGTATGTGACTTTCTTTGCGATTTATTTTTAAAGGTCATCATTATTTGTACAGCCTTACAACCTCGTATTTGAACAGCTTAAATAAGAGAACATTTAATCTTTTCACAGTGTGAGTTTTTCATAAAAACGTTATTTAACTATTGTGCAGTCTTTTCTTTAAATCAAGCGCAGCTAATAAGCATTTTTCTTTCATTTAAAATTCTCTCTGCAGACTGCAGACGCTGCCCACATATAATATTTTTTTGCCTTCTCTTTGGGAAACAGTAGATCACTATAGTACAATCCAAAATAACGAGTGATTTAAAGCTACTATAATTTCGGCAAACAGACGGCCATTGCTGGACATAAGGTTTTCACATGCATCGCCACAACAACTTCTCCTGGACTACTCGCTTCCAACAGATTTCCACAACCTTCTCCGAATCATCATGTAAACATAAAATAGAAGGATAATCTATATCTATATACTAATAATAAAGCTGAAGAGTTTATTTTTTTGTTTGTTTGTTTGAACGCGCTAATCTCTGGAACTGCCAGTCAGATTTGAAAAAATATTATTGTACTAGCTGCGCCCCGCGGTTTCACCCGCATAAGTTTCGATCCCGTGAGAATATCGGGATAAAAAGTATCCTATATAAACCATCCTATATAATCCTGGTTATAAACCATCTGTGTGCCAAATTTCATCGCAAATCCGTTCAACAGTTTTTGCGTGAAAGAGTAACAAACATCTATCCATCCATCAGATAAATCATCAGAGAAAATCAGAAAGAACCCTAAGCGAAAACCAAAGTAATAGCACGGCTGGGCGATGCGATGCGACGTGGTTTGTCAGAGGAACAAGACCTTTCACGCGGACGAAGTCACAGGCAGAAGCTAGTTAAAAATAAAACTAGTGTAAACAAAAATAATAAAAATGTCAATTCTATTAACTTTAATTAAATAAAACGTGTTAATTGTTAATTATGTCCCATTGTAAATAATGAATATTAATTGGAAAATCAGCAGCGATTAATTAGTATGAACTCATTTTATCGACAGCTTATCGCTTTTTCAGTTGTTGTTTTCAGCTGATTCTGTGAAAACATTCGTTATTTTCATGATTATTTTAATTTTGTTACTGAAACCAATGATAATGGATGGAAAGCAGCACATGAAATGATTTTTTGCTCCGTGTGTAGTTGCTGTATGGCGTTCCAGAGTGAGGATAAACACATAAATAAATAATAATAATAATGTGCCTCCTCATCATTTAAAAATATCTAAAGGGCCTCTGCGAGTTGGCTTCGGCCCCTGGCACGCCTTTCAAAGGTCCGGGACCCCAGGATCCCGAGATAATAATAATAAATAATAATATTATGAGTATGGCAATGGGATTGCTGGCTGGGCATAAAAACATTTTAACTGACAATTTATACGTTTTATGTGCAATGCAATGTGCATTTTACTGCATTTTATCCATACTTTATTGCAATTTATCACTACATTCAAACATGAAAAATAGTAGATAGATAGATAAACCATTTATTCAGTGCACACAAAAGTCAGCACAACACACAAAAGCACAATTAAATGATAACAAATGACATCCTACTAATACGAGTATTATAAACGCGAAAGTTTGTGAGGATGGATGGATGGATGTTTGTTACTCTTTCACGCAAAAACTACTAGGTATACGGATTTGAATGAAATTTGGCACACAAATAGTTTTTATCCAGGATTAACAATAATAAATAATGAAACAGGTAGGAAAAAACAGCGAAATAGTGAACTTAATTTAGAGACTGCACTTGGCCCCATCAATTCAGATGTAGAAATAGCTCAGGAATTTGAAAACTTCTTTGCTAATATTCCCCTTAAAACTACTGAAGCTTTAAATTCTTCCCCCACGCTTTCTGCTGCCTTACTTAAAAGGAATGTAAAGGCATGCCCTTCGTAGCTTAGGTTTCAGCATACAAACCCCCAGGCTGTTATAAGAGCTTTTAAACACCTTAAAATTAAAAGATCTCTGGGGTATGTTTGTAAAAATATGTAGATCTCTCATCGAAACCATTGCGCCCTATTCAGCTATCATATTTAACACCAGTGTTGACCAAGGAGGCTTTCCAGATCTTATGAAACATGGTAAAGTAGTACCATTGTTCAAATCCGGTGATAGAAAAGATCCCAACAATTATAGACCTGTGTCAATTCTGCCAGTTCTCAGTAAGGTGTTTGAAAAGTTGATGCTCAATCAAATGTTACGTCACTTTAATAAAAATTACATCTTTCATGAACACCAGTACGGCTTCACCAAAGGGCGTTGTACCACTGGCGCCGGTGTTACCCTAATGAAGAACATTTTTAACGCCTGGGAAGAAGCACAAGATGTTATCGGAATCTTTTGCGATCTCTCTAAGGCATTCGATTGCGTAAACCATGAAACACTTCTGATGAAACTCGAGCACTATGGGATTAGGAAAACAGCGCTTGACTTGTTAAGATCATACCATAAAGATAGAAAGGTTAAAGTCCAAGTAAATGGCGTAAACTCATTGGGTTCTGAAATGACAATGGGCGTTCCTCAAGGTTCGATATTGGGTCCATTCCTCTTTTTAGTTTATATTAATGATTTACCCCAATTACTTCAAAATCAACGAAAGATGGTGTTATTTGCAGATGACACGTCATTGATCTTTAAAATAGACCGACGGTCACAAAATCTTGACGACGTGAATAACTCTATTCTTCAGGTCCAAGATTGGTTTACGGTAAATAATTTAGTACTTAATGAAAAAAAAAACAAAATGCATTAGATTTAAATTACCTAATGTTAGAACTAGCGAATGTGACATCATATTGAATGGCCAAAAATTAGAATTTATTAATCAGACAGTTTTCCTAGGAATCACGCTAGACGAGAAATTACAATGGGGACCTCATATAACATCTATTGCGGGGCGGCTAAGCTCGGCCGCATATGCTGTTAGAAAGATAAGACAGTTAACAGATGAAGAAACCGCGCGTTTGGTGTATTTTAGTTACTTCCACAGTATTATGTCATATGGCATTTTACTGTGGGGTCGGGCTGCTGACATTGAATCCATTTTTATTTTGCAAAAGACAGCTGTCAGAGCCATTTACAATCTACGTCGCCGCGAATCTCTTAGGGAACTATTTAAAAGGGTTAATATTATGACGGTACCTTGCCAATTCATTTATGAAAATATTATGTATGTAAGAAAAAATCAACATCTTTTTAATAAAATAAGTGATAGACATAATTTTAATACTAGAAATAAAGATAAATTAGATCAACCTTTTTTCAGATTCTCTAAAATACATACATCTTTTATGGGGTACTGTGTTAAATGTTACAACAAAATACCTTGTGAAATATTGCAATTAAATGAAAGAAAATTTAAAACTTATATTAAAATTACACTTTGTAAGCAAGGATATTACAAATTAGAGGATTATATCCAAGATAAGAATGCTTGGAAACATGCTGGTCTTGCTCCATAGGACAATCTCTAGAGTCTAGACAAAATCAAACTGGTTGCTAATGTAATTGTATAATTTTTTTTTTTTTTTTTTCTTTGACATTGATTTACATTCTGTAATTACTTGGGGTCACACCCGGACTTATTACTCCTTATTTATTTATGAAAATCGTCTACGTTTGGAATGTTTGTGAATATGTGAGCACCATGTATCTATCACATAGTTGATCTATATGTCATGGTTACATTTATCCATTTTAATTCTTTTACCTATTGTGGTACAGTAATTGTATTTTTGGGTGCATCGTCTTCACATATAATTATATAAATAATGTATGCAATATATTGTAAAACATTTTAAAAGAGTAACGGTGGAGTTTCTTGCCCATTCTTCTCCATACGAAAACTATCTTTTGGAAGGGGCGACTAGAATCAATTTTATTTTATTTATGACGTTCAAAAGTGCCTTTTATGTGCCTATTTGAAATAAATGATTTGACTTTGACTTTGACTTTAACACATAGAATACTTTTTATTCCGATATTCCTACGGGATCGACGTTTATGCGAGTGAAACCGTGAGACGCTGCTAGTGAATATAAAACAAGGTCCCAACATACAAAAATTTAAAACGTACTTAAAGAAATTAAGTGAACTATGACAAATTTATTTCCATTTTATAAGATAACACTAAAATAACAAAATAATATCCTAAATTAACTAAAACTATTTACAAACTAAAAAATAGCGTCGAAAAATTCATCCACATCGCTGTCGACTGGTAATGTACCCAAGACACTGGCGGCATTGCCACGTTGTATGGCAATGCTTATCCTCTGGCCAAAGTAAAAGCCAGCCCTTGGGTCATGGGAAGTGTCAACCAGTCTTTTCGAAATATCCTTAAAAAGACTATGCGCACTCGGACCCCACGGCCCGAGGGTTTCAACCCCAAACGGCTTAATAAGGTTATTATATTTACGCCGCTTGAGGTTTTCTGCAGCCGCAGCAGCAGCACCAGCGCAGCACGCCGACCCTGGAAGATGGGATGGCGCAAGAGTATCGACACAAGTTGCATCCCACACTAAAGGCCTACCCACCTTCCAAGGAAATAAAGACATGCCGTCCGGTCTCTTGCAATCGTCGCGTGCCAATCCATTGGGTTCTAATACAGCTGGAACGCCGACGGTGACAAGAGCTCGTCGAATGATGTCGTTAGTGTTTGCGTGCCGCGCTAAGCGACTGCAAGACAGGCCGTGGTGTCCGAGGCTGTTGACAACTTCGCCACAGTGACAACGATGGGGAGAACAACATGGTGCTCTTAGTCGTAAGACTATGACATACTTAACTTAAAAAAGAAAAAACAAAAGAAAAACCACAAAAAAACATAAAAAAAACAACAAACACAAATATTAAACTCTTCCCTTCCTGCATTGCAGTCGAATAAAGTCCAAACTGACACGACGCGACGTTCAAACTTGATTTGAACGTCGCGTGAACCTAGGAGGTAATTGCGTTACACACAATGACAATTGATCGCATTTTCTTCCATTTTGATAGTTCAGCCACGTTGATTGCGTTATTTACGTTGTTGAGCAGACGAAATTTTCAAACCTATAAAGCAATGTGTTATACATATGTGCGTGCGGCACACACCCGCCATGTTATTTATCTATATTATGAATACACGTTAGTACGCTAACAGCAAGCAGAGGTTTCACTTGTCCCCATCCCACGTATTTATCACAATGGATTAGTAATATTCTTTAAAAGGCAATGTGAATGTGTTACGCAATTAGGGTACTGCACCGTAGTCGGATAAAATGAAAACGGACACGAACTTCAAACCAAAACGTCTTTCATTCATTCAAACGACTTCCAAACCAAAAGCCGTAACTCACACAATACATCACCAACAACTAATTGAAACATCCACACATCCATAAACAGAACATCCATCAGCATCCAACGCCAGAAAATAATAACTCCCCGATAATTTCTATATAAGTTGCGTCATTGTGTTCGCCCCATTTAATGGGGCAATGGGCCATAAATGTCAGTTTACTGTGAACGCCGGCCGTAACGACATTGTTTAGAGCTCAGCCGTCACGCCAAGAACGTTCGCGTTTTTCGACTTAATGTGTCGGAGAACTCACACGGACACTGTTCGGGTAGTGACAAGAAATCGGGGTTTTTGGGCAACTTGGTCAACGCCAACTCCCTTTTATTGACTGGTGTTTAACACCACAATCAAAGAAGAAAAAAGAAAGAAAGTACATTTATTTAGCACAGACTAAAAGGCACATGATACAACATATTATACTCCAAGTAAAATACGAAATAAAAAAGTAAAATATTACGTATGTAGGTACCTATATTTCATAGACTAAACTTCTTTGAGACTACAAAATACAAAGAAAATTGGAAAAGTATGGGGAGAGCTTTGTTCAGCTGTGGGAATACATGGGATAAAAGGAATAGTTGGGTAGGTACGGGTGTGTCATGCGGGTTCAAAACCGGGAGAATACCGTGTGCCCCTCTCGTTTGCATCCCCCTATGTTTATTTTGGTTAAAACACAAAATTAAAACACAAAAATAAACAGAGGCTTTTTGGTTTTGTACAGAGTATAGTGTGTCAGACGTTAAATAACGCATGTCAAAACTTTTAACATCTGACGTGACACACTGTTCTCAGATACTACATATTCCAGGCCTTACAGAAAAGGAACATGGAGTCTGTGCAAAACATCAATTAAGTTAGGATTTGATATTAAAATAATACGTTTTTATGGACACAAGTTATTAGTTTTTTGACACCTGACTTTGCGGTCATTAGTCAAGAACACATTATAACTCGAATTAAATCCATATCGCACCGATGATAAATGATCCAACACTTTACTAAATTGTTCATATTTAACTAAGTAATTATTTAATTAAATTTAAGATTGCAATGCACTCAAGATAGTTTCTTGTCAGTTAACTTGATTGATTAATTCAATAATTTATTATGATTATAAGTGCTACTTAAGAAGGTAAGAATAATAAATTATTTGGCATGCTGTCAGAAACCGACGCGTCATTTATTATTTTGATGTGTGAATCAGTAACATATTACTTATAACTTATTTTATTAATTAAAACTATTTCTCGCTCACGGTTTCTGCGAAGTTCCAACATAAGGTGGTGGTTACACAAAGGAAACTGCTAGGCAGACAAGGTATTTCGGCAGGTTTTTCCTGGAAACCCAATTCTCCAAGAGCCCAATTACTTACTCCCTAACTCACGGGCTTCGCTTCTTGGAATCGCGGTCTTGCGACTACCCACAAAGTAGTCATACGTATGAAATCGTAACAATAGTATGGCACTATCTACTTAATATTATGAATGAACTAGCGACCTGCCCCTTCTTCGTACGATCTGTCCGGGGCTGTAGAACTTGACAAAACACCGAAATTTTTATATTTGTTATTGTAACATTGATGTTAGTATACCTATACCTTCCGGAATAAATTCTTTGAATTATCGTGCAAACCACATCAAAATCCGTTTCGGAGTTTAAAAGAACAACGCGGTCACACAGACAGACACGAAAAGCGACTTTAATTTATAATATGTATGAATTAATTGCAGGTGGAGTAAGGCTGTGACAAATAGCGTCCAAGAACTGGAAGACGAGGTGTCTGTCATCCGGCGGCGAGATGGGCGGGCGACATTGTTGCCATCGCGGGCAAAACCTGGACAAGGCTGGCACAGGAGCGTGGGGATTGGGACAAGAAAAGAGAGGTCTATGCCCAGCAGTGGGCGAAGTCAGGCTGTGAATAATGATAATGATGATGGATTGATTTCCATTGATTATAAAGGTTTATCTGATGGAAAGTGATTACTGCCTCCTAATAACACTTTTTACATTAAGTAAATTAACTTACTGTGGTGACGACCGTAGAGACAAAGATACAATTTGACTGTCTTAAGGGCAAGTAATTTCACCGGTTTTTTGTTTCAATACTGAAACACTGAATTGCTTCAGGATATGAAGTTCGTGTCAGGAAGAGCCATTTCACAAGAAGCTCTATTTCTTTGTCAACGAATATCATGCGGCCAAAACCGGTCCGTGTGAGACAACACTTCCCTATTTCAGTTTGTTTCGTCCGCGTAGGTATATCTTTGTTTATTCCTGTCACATAACGCATAATTCTGTGCTGATCCCCACCGAAAGTGAAATGTACTGGCTGCTCGTTTCAAACTACAATTCTTGTAAATGTCACCAACTAATGTCAGCAGTAAAAATCCAGACATATTAATTAATACTACAGACCAAAGAGATTTAAGATACAATTCGATTTTTTATTATTTCTTACGTGACGATATTATGATGGACGTCACGATGACACAGGGAAGTAAAATGTATGGAAATATAAGAAGACGCTTTTAAATTTCCGTTCAAGATAACGATATAAAGTGCACGTATTTCCATACATTTTATGGACGTGGACGTCCACAATAGTATCGTCACGTTACAAATTATAAATAGAATAGAATAATATTTATTTGTTTAAAAACATGGTAAAATACAAAATAACAAGAGCATACATGTTTTTGCTTAACAGTTATAAGCGTAAAAAATTTCACAAGCAATTATGTATATTTAATTTTTAATTCAATTTAACATTAATTATTGTCAAAGAAGTTTTTGACACTATAAAAACTGTGACTACACAACCATTCATGCAATTTCGACGGCACGGTTGGCGCAGTGGTTAAGCGATTTAGTGCTGCGCTGCGTGTCGCGGGTTCGATTCCCGTTCGGAACTAATATTTGTAAGGCTTACAAGTAGTTGTTCCGGGTCTGGCTGTTTGTGTATGTGAGTTTAAATGTTTGTAAACGCACCCACGACACAGGAGAAATTCCTAGTGTGGGGCAACGCTTAAAATAAAAACAAATAAATATATACAATATTTTTGAATAATCTCATGTTTAAGGTCTTGAGATTACTTGTTATCTTATTATATATACGTACACACATAGTTAGACAACTTTTATTATATTTTGCTAGTCTCGGAAGTATATCCAGTACAAAGCCTGTGGGGGTCTCGTCTGTTACGAGGATATAAATCATCTGCATTACTAAACAATTCCTCATGCTTCCTCACAAACATACATGTTTCATAAATGTAAAGAGACGGTAGCGGCAACAAGCCAATTTTTACAAGCTTTTATTTAACTTGCGATGTATGTATGTATGTTTGTTCGGGTGGATTCTTGCAACTCAATTTTGAAGCAGATATCTTCAACCGATTGATCTGAAATTTTGCATTCATGTGTAAATCAGATGACACTGCAAAATTATTATGACATGGAGCTGATCTGATGATGGAACCGGAAGTTGGCCATAGAAACTCTGTAATTAAACGACATAACCCCATTGAGTTTGGGCTCGTTTGATTCGTCTTGACGAGTACTTCAAAGTACTCGTCAAGCCCCTGCCCATCTTTAGTCCCTGTTTACCACCAGGGACTAAAGATGAACAGGTAGCTTAAGTGCAGTAAACGCATATAACGGAAAAACACTACTACGCGCTACGAACTACGCCGTAGTCAATCTCGCATCAAAAATACAAAAAAGTTAAAAATAATATTAAAAGAAAAAAAAAACTTTTTAAAAACAAGCTTTTATTACTTATCAATAAAAAGGACTAAAAAGTTAAAAATTATTTAAACCTGATAAGATATAAATAAAAGCGTGTTACATTTTGATGGAACATTAAAGAACATTTAGAACACAACGTAACACGCTTTTCTTTATTTCTTGTAAGGTTTAAATTATTTTTAACTTTTTAGTCCTTTTTATTGATAAGTAATAAGAGCTTGTTTTTAAAAAGTTTTTTTAAATATCAGCCTACAGGATTCGTCAGGTCGAAGCCCGATTATTGCTCTAATGCATTTTTTATTTGTTCAATAAATGCTCTATTTTGATCTGTGATATTACCCCACATTATTAAGCCAGCGGAGCACCGATTCAACGTATGCATGGTAGGACGTTAATGCCGTTTTAACGTTTGTTATATTTCTGACTTTTTTAAGTGTACGAACTTATTTATTCGTTTGTAGACGGTATCAATATGTGCTTTCCAATTTATGTCTTAATCTAAAGTTATGCCTAGAAATTTAGTTTTCGTCACTTCATCAATTTTATGTATATTCATTTTAACATTGTATTTAGCATTATTCGATTTATTAAATTGTATACAAACTGATTTTTTAAGATTTATTTGTAAATATTTCTATGTAATATTTCTATTTAGATATTCCTAATTGAATTAGAAATATTTACTTTCAATAGTGTTATTAATATCCGTCTCATGATCGTCAATCGTATTATTTTTCCTATCAGTTGTTACAATAATAGAAATGTCGTCAGCAAACAATATACATTTATTGTAAATATATATAAATTAATTATAGAATTTATGTATAAAATTGAAACTAACACACTTCCTTGTGGGGCGCCATATCTGTTGAATTTGAGTTCGGATGAGTCACACTCATCCGAACTCAAATTCAACAGATATGCAGTGTAAAGTGGATAGAAATAACGACCTGATATCACTATCAGGTCGTTATTTCTATCCACTTTTGTACTGGTAGCCCACAGTCGTCTGTTATTTAGGTATGTCGATATCCACTGAAGAACTAAGCCTCTAATTCCAATTGCCTCCAGTTTCTGAAGTAACAGGTCATGAGACACTAGATCAAAGGCTTTAGATAAATCGAAGAACAAACCCGTAGTAAGACGGTTTTGATTAATATTCGTCAATATATTTTTTATTAGAGTGAAAATTATTATTATATATTGTTAAATTCATTACGGAATTCGACCAATCGTTTGTACATGCACTTTTCAAATATCGTTGACAAAATAGGTACTCGTATTAATGTTATTGGGCGATCATTACTAACATCACATTTTTCTCCTTTTTTAAAAATTGGTTTATCAATTAATACTTTTGAAATATAGTATTATATGTTATTATATATTTTTTAGTTCAGGAAAAGTACCAAGAGAGAAAGATAAATTAATTAAATGTTTTATAATTGAACTTAGCTCAGTAGTGCATGCTTTTATAATTTTCGTATTAATTTCATGGTATCCTTCAGAATTTGAGTTTTTTAATGCTATTCTCTCCGTTCTAACTTCATTCTCAGACACAGGTTTGAGGAACATCGAATGAGCTGCTGATTTTGCTTAGGGCTTGTTTTTATATCCATCTTAGAAGTATGCGCCATATTAATGTAATGGTCATTGAAGGCAGTTGCTATTTCCATAGGATCCGTGACTACTGTGTTATCAATTTGAATATTTTATATATTGTACTTGAAGTTATTGTTTATGATTTCATCCCTAATTATTTTCCATACGGCTTTGCATTTATTTTCATTTTCGTTAATAAACATAATATTTGCGTTCTTTCTTGATATGCAGATACATTTCTGTAAGATTTTTGAATATTGCATATATTTACTTTTATTCCCTTTATTTTTATTTCTATAATATTGATAGCGTAGAGCCCGTTTGGTTTTACAACTTTGTTTCAGTCCTTTACTTATCCAGTTTGGTTACTTTTGATTAGTATTAACTTTTACCTTTATTTTTGGAAAGCATAAATTATAGGAAAGGCACAATAATTCGTGAAAATAACTGAATGCTACATCTATATCATTTTCTGCATAAGTTTCTGACCAGGACACATTTTGTAAACATTCCTTAAGCTTCTGAATATTATTCAAGTTGTAGTCTCTTTTATAGATATGTTATTATAAACAAATGACCCCTCCCGCTCTGGGTGGAGCGGAAGGGAGTGTCAGACTCTTACTGACTAAAACCCACCCGTGTTCCTTCCTTAGCCAGTACAATTTGTAGTTGGGATAAGATATATTTTAAATTGTGATAATTTTCTCCTATCCAAATCATTGTTGGTAAAAGCGCACAATAAAGAGGTGGATCAGAAGAAAAACTGTGATCACGTCTCAGTGACGCCATCTAGCATAATATAGCAAAGTTACATACACGACGCACTTTTACAGACACCAACCTTTGATTAGATACCGTCAGCTAGTTTGGCATATATATAAAAACAATATTTAATACAACTTAATACTCGGTATATTATATTCAACACAATGGAAATTGTTTTTTAGATTAAATTAAATTAAATGAAAATGACTGACAAAGGTGTGACCTGTAGGTGATGCCTAATAAATTTTGATGTTGTTGGCATTGTCCTATCTATCGTAAGTATATTTAAATGTCTTTACTACAGACCCTTTGTTTTTATCATTAGAAAATGGTACCTATTCGCAAATGGCCTGACTCCTTTAAAGAGCATTGTTATGCAAATCGGGACGTGGAAAAATATCTGCGATTTGTCTTCGGGTATCCTCGATGTTTTCTAGAAAATGCAAAGCTAACAGTTTATTCTGTGCTGCATTTAATAGACGATTGCCTAACGCTACACGATACAAGTTTTCCGAGAAAATGGAAACAATTGTCACAAAGTTAACGTCGGTTTTTATACGAAAAGTAATTCGTCTATCTCTAACTTTCTTATAGAACATTGATTGTAACATTTAAACAAAGTGTTTTTTTCGCAACTTTTGATCAAAAAAATCCTACTCCTGTGACAGGTGTGTAATCATGAATTATGTAGGTTTTTAAACAGCCTGGAGATTGATATTTATTTATATTTAATAACAAGTAACAAAGGACTCAAATATATGTTAGTAACAATGTTTCTTAACCACTACGTTAGTAAACTTAACCTACACACTTAACCTAACACTGCCATATTACACACACTGTTGTTGTTTGAAACATTATTTTTATTTTGTATTTTGTGTTTCACGAACTGTGTCCAAATACTCGTAAACTTTATTCTTTCTTTCTTTCAATATAGCTCATGCGAATCCCTGCTACAAGCTCAACACCGATGTAGAAAGTTTGCAGCAGCGATTCACACACAAGCAGTCCAGTCTGCTCGCGATACACCGCAGTTTAAGGTTGGTTTAAGGTTGTCTTTAAAAGATCGCTCTTAGCGATAAGACCGCCCATTGTCTCACCCTTTGTAAAATTGTATATACATATTTATGTTCTGTAATTTGTATGGTGTACAATAAAGAGTATTCTATTCTATTCTATTCTGTAATGGATTATGTTTTTATGATATGACATTTGTAAAATAATTATAGCCAAATCCATTTTCATGTGTTTTCTTTACTACTTTTTATTACACAATAAATAACGTGCGTGTTCAAACTAGCGTAAACACAATGCCCACCGGCTATGTTTAATCGTTTTTAAACAGTCTACTACTTTTTATTTTTATGTGTCATACACATTTGTCGAGAACTACAAATAAAATTTTAATTTTTGTTTTCGGCTTCTCCCGTAATGGTTTTTCTGATAGGTATGTACACTGTTCGTAACTTTCAACGCAATTATAAGGATACTAAGCCTACCTAGACCCAACAACTGAAATACACGGTCACCTTTGCTATAATCTACAATTCTACAAGCTTGACAAACGGATTGATTTTGTCCCTTCGCAGGTCTGCTGGGAGAATTTTTAAAGAAATAAGCAGTACCTTTGTACGAGTACTCCTGTGTACATAAATAATAAATAAATTCATTTTCTCATAAGCTGTGACGAACAAACACGCATACAAGTGACCATCTGGTATCCTCCTGACAACAAAATAATTTTCAACACATTAGGATGATGTATTCTTCGCAAGAGTCACACGTATTAATATGTATATGCAGAAGAAGAGGTACCTACGAGTAGGTGCTGAGTCTTATCAAATATGTTATTTGTCAAAACAATCATCACTTCTCTTTATCAAACTATAAGGGAACTCATACGCTCCTCCTAACTGCCCCTTTATCTTCACAAAAGCCATCATATCTTCAGCACAAATAGGCCGCGCCATGACAGATGGCGGGAGAACCCATAAATAAGATGGCGTCGAACAAATATTATGGCGTGCGCATTGTCTCTACGTTTTGTATGCACACGACCGCAGTACTGGGTAGGGAAGACAGAAGTATTGTGGATCAGCGTTTAGATTTAAAATTACTATTGTAACTAAACTCAGGTAGGAGTCATAGAATTGAAAAGAAACAAATAAATCAACGCAATAACAATATTTATTATAAATGATTAAATATTACAGTTCAGTACCATTTACATTATTATCTTACAACGTGTTCCGGTGCCTCGCTCAAGACTGAATCATGTCGGCAACTTGTTAAACTGACAATTCCCGTCAATGTCAAAATTATTAAATAACTGACAGTGACTTTTGAACGTTTCAAAATGACACAACCGTAACTCGACTATAACAAGACTTATCCATGGACAGGGCCCCAATTCTGTATTATTCCCCAAGAAATCCTGTCATAGGCCCTGAAACAGTCCGGTCGTAGGCCCTGTTGTCTATGGTCGTGTTTAACTTGGCCTGCTGTCGATTTATAATAGCCAACCAGTGTTCCACAAAGTTACTCTATAATCATAAAAACTTAAATAAATAATGGAAGGCTCGAAGAAGTGTGGTATCTGTGATGATCAGCTGACTGATGGAGTGCGTTGCTCAGTATGCGGAAACGAATTACATTTCCAATGTGCAGGCATCGCTGAGGCGGGCCACCGTAAGCTGGGAGACAGGAAGCTCTCATGGCGATGCATGAAATGCAAACAGACTGGTGCTCTTCATCCAACTAGTTCACCATTGTCGCCGAAGTTGGAACAGGAATATGCGGTGTTACTTGAGATTCGAGCACTAGCTGCAAAGATGGCTCCATTGGAAGGTCTGAAGGATGAAATCCTGGCACTTAGGAGTGAATTCGCCGACTTAAAATCCTCTCTAAGCCAGCAATTTAATGAAGTTGTTAGGGAGTTTAATAGAAGGATAGGTGAATTGGAGCAGCGTGTTGTTCAGCTGGAGAAAGTACAGGGTCAGATGGATCTTCTTCAGGTTCGTCTGGATAAACTGGAAGAAGACTCAGACAACAAGGATCAATGGTCGCGAATGAACAATGTGGAAGTGAAAGGTTTATCGCCATCGAATAATGAAAATTTGTTCGGAATTGTCTCCAGTTTTGGTGCCAAAATTAATTATCCCGTTGCCAAGAGTCAGATCAACTTTATTACCAGAGTGCCTACGCGCGAAAAAGATCACATAAAACTAATAATTGTTTCGTTCTGCAATCGCTATGTTAAAGAGGATTTTATTGCTGCAGCCAGATATGTTTCCAAGACTTCGCCACTAACAACCAACCCAATTGGATTAGCAGGAAACCAGAGAATATACATAAATGACCACCTAACGACTAAAAATAAAATACTGCTATCTAAAACTAAGAAACTGGCGTCCGAAACGGATTTTCAATATGTATGGGTCAAACATGCAAAAATCCATGCAAAAAAAATGGACACCACCCCAGTTATAATAGTGAAATCAGAAAAGGATCTCTCAAAACTTATATAATTATTACTATTAACTTTAATCCAACAGTGGTTAAATATTTTGTCAGTTGTGCCCATAATCAGTTTGGGAACCGCAAGCCGTTGTGTGCTACTTGCGTTTTCCTAATTGTTCTGTGTTATTGCGTGGTGCTAATGAGTAAGTTCTTTAAAAAAACCCCTTATATAAAACTATTATGTCCATGTGATAACGACCTAATTACATTTGGATTATGGTCTAGTTTCGAATATTCAGTTATGTGTGTTATTGCCATTTTATGCTGCCAACAATTCTTATCTTGCTACCGTTCGTCACCTTTTGTTTGTAGTCAAAGCTCATTTCATAGATACTGTGCTCTCCTGTGCTTAATATATTTTTGTAAGTCATTGCCTTCTACCTCCGTAATATTACTTTATCGAGACACACATTTTAGATCATTACTTAATTTTCTTCGCCCTTTTTATTAAATGTTTATTTTATCCTGCTATATTTTTTACTTGTGATGGCCAATCTTAATGTTTATTAGCAGAATGTGCGTGGTCTGCGTACGAAGACGAACGATATATTTCATAAAATATCTCTTAGTACATATGATGTCATTGTGTTCACTGAGACGTGGCTTGTGGATGATATCTTTAGTGGTGAGATGTTTGATGGTCGCTATTTAGTGTTTAGGCGTGATCGCGATTACTCTAGAACCTCTCAAAAACGGGGCGGCGGCGTATTGATAGCGGTAAGAAGTAAGCTTACTGTTTTAGAAGGATATCATTGGCGAAGTTCTGCCGAAGACATTTGGGTCTCACTTATCTTAAAAAGATCTAGGCCTGAGGTAACTTATAATTTACACATTTGTGCCTTATATCTTTGCAGGGAAAACCTTGGCAATTCATATCATAATCAATTGCATAGTTTTAGTGCTAACGTTAATCACTTGACCTTGAACCACCATTTAGATAAATTCATTATTATAGGTGATTTTAATTTTGGTAATAATGTAGACTGGATAAATTCTGACAATAATGAACTGATCCCGCAAAATGTATCATGTCATCACTTGAGAGAGTTTTTCGATGGAGTTCTCACTTCTAACCTGTCTCAATACAGCGGCGAAAGAGACAGCAATGGTAGATTATTAGACTTAGTTTTTTCCAACGACTCTGTCAATGTTACTGAATGTCGCGATCCTCTAGCATTGCCTGTGAACCTGCATCATAAACCATTAACGATTACTGCCGAGTTTGTTGAGATTCACAAGTTAACTGATAAATTGACTACGAAGTATGTACATATTTTCTAAGGGTGACTATGCGACTATTAAATCTGAACTCGACCAAGTCAATTGGAACGAGTTTTTACTTGCTGATTCGTTGGATAGTGCTGTTGAACTCTTTTATAATAAATTCTATGAGCTTAGAGATATGTATATCCCAATTAAATCGGTTGGAAAATTATCATATCCGCTTTGGTATGGATCGGCTTTGGTTAAAGTACTAAAAGAGAAATATAAATATCATCGCAGGTTCAAAAGGTACGGTAATATTTCAGACTTTCACTCTTTTTCTATTTTACGGAATGGAGCAGTTAACTTGGAGAAAATCTGTTTCAATTCATACATGGATAAAATTGAATCGTCGATTATTGATAACCCAAAATCTTTTTGGTCGTATGTTAAGAGCAAAAGAAATTCCGGTACTTTTCCAAAGGTGATGCATTATGGTGACAGGGCCGGGAGTACGGGTGAGGAGATCAGAAATTTGTTTGCGACCTATTTCCATTCAACTTTCCAGGAACCCGATCCTGTGCCCGCTACTACCGGTGGCATTAGCGTTGAACATAATGTGTCTAGCATCGGATCGATTGTTGTGTCTCATTCTCAAGTTTTAAAGTTATTAAAGACATTGGACCTGTCCAAATCTGGCGGTCCTGATCTTATACCTCCGATACTTATTGTAAATTGTGCCGACAGCCTAGTTGTGCCACTGTGTATTTTATTCAGGCGGTCACTTTCGGAAGGCATAGTTCCGAAAATTTGGAAATCGGCATTCGTTACTCCAGTTTTTAAGAAAGGTAATAAGTCGGATATCTCTAATTATCGACCGATATCTAAGATATGTCTGTTCTTCAAAATCCTTGAACGTATTGTCTTTACTGACGTATACGATGCTATGAAGTGCAACTTTGGTGATGAGCAGCACGGCTTTCTCAGGAAGCGTTCTACTACATCTAACTTAATCTTGTCCCATGAATTTATATCTGAGGGTATGGAACAGCGTGCACAAGTGGACGTTATTTACACTGATTACAGTAAATGCTTTCATCGTATTGACCATGGACTGCTCATGGAGAACCTATTAAAGGCCGGAATACATGGAGATTTGTATCGTTGGTTCTCCTCTTATATTGATAACAGAATGCAGGCTGTGGTACTTCAGGGGTACACATCTGGATCCCTCAGGGTTCTATTCTAGGGTCCCTTTTATTTACTATTTTTATTGCTGACGTGACGCATTGTTTTAAGGCTTGTTATATTTTACTTTATGCTGACGATATGAAGGTTCATAAAACTATCCGAAACTTATTTGATACACACCTGTTGCAAGATGATTTGAATAGATTTGAATAATACTATAGACGTAATAGGCTTGAATTGAATGTTTCTAAATGTTTTCACATGACATTCACACGCCAGAAGTCTATAATTGATTCCACGTACAAACTGTACAATATCAATATAGGCAAAATCAATAGTATTAGGGATCTTGGAGTTATACAAGACAGCAAGCTACTTTTCGATCAGCATATTGATAGCATAGTGAATAATTCGTCGAGAGCAGTAGGTTTCATAATGAGAACCTCAGCATATTTCCGATCACTGAAACCGATCAAAGTCTTATATTGTTCGTTCGTACGCAGCCACCTTGAGTACGCATCTCAAGTCTGGAACCCTCAGTGCGGGTAACGAGGGCGTTCAAAGAAAATTTCTTAAATACCTAGATTACAGGGCGAAGCAAATATCTGTTGATTACACTCACCGATATAGAAGGTACCATTTTCTGCCGCTTGACCGTAGACGTCATATTAATGATATATGCTACTTGCTTAATATCGCAAATGGTTCGATTGACTGTCCTGAACTTGTTTCAAAAGTAAAGTTACGTACTAATCAGATGGGGCTGCGGCAGCGACCACTTCTACATGTACCTTATGCAAACGCTAATTATAGGCGTAATGCATACTTTCTGAGAGCCAGTTGCAGTTTTAATGAGATTTGTTGTGAAGAAGGCATTGATCTTTTCTGCACCAAAGCGAACACTGTAAGAAAGCTCTTAGCAAAGCCATTTTTTGTACAGGAGGCACCTGATTACACTTGAACTGTTTGTTGTCCACATAGGCTTTAAATTGGAACAAACGAGAAAAACCAACTTTGAGAGATTTAATTAATGTGACTTAGGGCTGATTTTTCAATCGCCGGATAACTTTTGTTCGAGGATTGAAATTGACGTTTGGCAATTTATGAATTTATTTAAGAACTGTCAAAAATTCAAAATTGTTCCTCTGATAGAATTATCTGGGCTTGGAGGAATCTGCCCTTAGACGATGAAGGAGTAAAATTTTTTGTATTTATCTGTGGAGGCTTGTAATTAGCAATTTAGTTATATATTACTGTTATTATAATGTTATTAGTCTGTAAGCCTTCCGAAAATAAAGAAAAAAAAAAATTTTACCACGTACAAATTACGTCAATATCGTGTCATTTTAACGGCAAGGAATCGAAATGTCAACCGTACGAACATCATATATGTTGACAGTTCAAAGTTTAAACTACGCCATTGTGTCATAGATAATACGTTAATAGCAGATGTCGTCATAAAGTTAGGAATTGACGTGGTTCCGAAGTAAGGAATCGTTAAGTGGTCATAGTGAATCAGGGCCCTGTTCACTATACTATTACTAATACAAATCTACCCTCACATACAAAAGTCTTGTTACACTATGGAGTGGATGAAAAAGAGACAAATAAAAAGGTAAGCATAGAGAGTTGTAGGACGAGTTGAATACGGTGACTATTTTTTATTTAGTAGGTACTAGCACGGGTCGCTATTACCTACTAAATATAAAATAGTCACCGTATTACCTATGCTTCGCACGATTTTTATGACTAGAGAGAACATCCAGATTTCTCTATTATACCGTTGACTTTTTTACCGTCTGGACAAAAACAGGGAATAAAAGGTGAAAGGTGTAAAAGCCACGGTGTGAAAAAACACAAATAAATCGACGAAATATAATATCTAAATTCAACTTAAAAACACCCTTCTGTACGCGCGGAAATTATCAATGAATTCACGGCGACATTCAATCATTTGATTAAAGCCATCGGCCAGCTTCAATCAAACGATTAAACGTAAAAAAAGAGAATTTATTCTTTGTGAAAAATAAGAAAGTTCTGTGCCATAGGCTTCTACTCCCCTTTTGTATCCTGTTTTTATCCAGAAGGTAAAAAAGTCAGCCGGTATGTAAGGTTAATAATTAATTGATTAATTTTCAAAATAAATTCTTGAAATTATGGTGAAAACCGCATAAAAATCTGTTCCCCACAGACAGACACGAAAAACTACTTTAATTTTTTAAATTATTTATTTAATATTTCAGGCAGCATCCTTATTGACTCAGGTATGTTCACATTAGTCGTATTTGTCATGGCATATAGAGCAGCGGTGTTCCGGTGGTAAAAGCCGCGACTTTAGTGTGTAGGCCGTAGGTTACTTTATGTGAATTATTTCATCATCACTGCTCTCAAAACAGTGAAGGAAAACATCGTGAGGAAACCGACATATCCTAGAACCAGAAATTCGAAGGCGTGTGACATCCGCTTTCGGCACTGTGTCCGCGTGGTGGATTACAGCCTACTTCCTCTCACAGAGAGGAGATTTGTGTCCCAGCAGCGGGAAAATTACAGGCTGATTATCCTATGGAATACAAACTCGATCATCGTTTTGGAGAATGTTTTATACATCACACAGCACAACCGCATCCTCGAGTTATCTCATAATGTTTTTTTAAATCATCGAAACTACAAATAATTACGAATACTTTTTTTTTTTTTTTTTTTTTCAGGATGGGAAATCATCAAATGACCCCTCCCGCTCTGGGTGGAGCAGAAGGGAGTGTCAGACTCTTACTGACTAAAACCCACCCGTGTTCCTTCCTTAGCCCTTTATGTACCAGGGCAGCGGTAACCCTTTCGGACGATCCCGCTACCCCGGCAGGCTTCGGCCCTGTCGGGCTCCGTCAACTACGCTGACATCTCTTTGAGGCGCGCGTGGAACACATACACGCCGTCCGGCACGGGCCTGGTCCTGATCGGACGGAGAGCTACCCATTGCTCTCCGCCCGCAGGCCCGCGCCTACGGTGGCCGGGAGTCGTCACGCGGCTCCCGACGCCCGAAGCGTCTCCCTCGGCGGCTGAGGTGTGAGGATCTCTCCCTCGCCCATCCCGCCACCTCCTCGCTAGCATGACTGCTTCGCAGAAGGAGGTGACCGCCTCCCACTCCCTCTCGCCCCGGACCATGGCTTGCACCAGGGCCGGGCGCGAGAGGTCGCCGCCGCTGCCGATCGCCTCTACGAGGACACGGCGGTACTCTGCCCAAGCGGGGCAGACCTCCACCGTATGCTCCACCGTGTCCTCTGGGCGATCTTCGCAGTGGTGACACCCGGGCGTCTCCTCCCGCCTGATTATGTGCAGGAACCTCCCGAAACATCCGTGTCCGGAGAGGACCTGCGTCAGGCGGTAGGTGAGAGCGCCGTGACGCCTCTCTAGCCACTCCTCAAAGAGGGGTCTTACCGCCGCTATCGTGGCGTGCCCTGCGCTGGGTTGCGATAGTCGCGCCTTCCATTCCGCCATGAGATCGCGCCGGAGGTCCGTCCGCTCCGCCGCGATTTGCCGCGGGTGCAGAGTCCCCCCGACGTAGTGCCTCCGCGCGCCAGTCATACAGGCGCGCGAGGACTATCGCCTCCAGATCCCATGGCGGCAGTCCGGCAAGGAGGCCTGCTGCCTCGCCCGAGATCGTGCGGTATCCCCTTATCAGCCTTACGGCTACCACCTTTTGGGGCGCGTTCAGATAGTGTGCGGCTCGGAGCCGCAGTGAACGCGCCCACACCGGGGCCCCGTAAAGGGCCATGGACCGCACGACCCCCGCGTAAAGCCTCCGGCAGGAGGCGTTTGGCCCCCTCAGGTTGGGCAGGAGCCGCTTTAAGGCGGCCCCGGTCCGTTCCAGTTTGGGGGCCAAACGTCGGAAATGCTCGACGAAGTTCCACCGGCTGTGTCCCAACCTAACCCACTAAAACTCCTTGCTATTCCGTCCAGCGCCCAAGTATTGAGAAAGGTCATTTATCTGAAGATTGCGCCTCCGCCTCAAAATAAATCACTATTGACGTAGAGGTGCTTGAATAATATCTTTCTAAAATATGTTTGACTAGTCTTACAGCGAAGTTTCCTTTGTTGGAAGTAGCGGGAAACGGAAACGTTTGGAAACGTTATATGGATGTGTGTTTGCTCAAACTTGCTAATTTGTCTGTCTTCGGGTTTTAGAGGTGCTATCAGTAGAGCTAGATCAGTTTCGAAAGTTTTTGAAGAAATATGAATGCAACCTTCTGTTAACGTTTCAAAATTGAATAGTAGTACAACAGACAGTAAAATTGTTATTGATTTAAATAATCGACTGATATGTTCTCTATGGCAATAATTTTTATATTTTTGGCCGTCAACAGACGGTAGATACACTTTTTGTTTGAGCGTCGTGACGACAAGAAAAACACACGGTTACAAACGGTTGACTCGTTTATGTGCTATATTTTATCATTTAAAATAGTTCAAATGAAAATAAATCTTATAAAACATAACTTCTGTCATGTTGACGAACGCGACGTTCTGTGTCATAATAAATTTTGTATTTTGTCTGTCACACGCTTTGCAACTCCGCTTTATTATTTAAATTTTTCTGTTACTTAATGTAGTCAATCCTTAACTCTTACATATAAGTTTTCACTAGTTTGAAACTCTTCAATCCGCATCGATTTTTTGGCGCGGGAAATTTTTACGTTTTTTCAATCAGGAGTACGTCTATTCTATAACCATAATTGAGACAGACCTCATTTATAAGGCATCTACACGATAGCCCTATTAAGCAGTCGACCACCTCCAAGGTTGACCAGCGAGATGCCCTTAAGAAAAAAAAGTAAAAAGATATCACAACATGGCATATTAGGTTACGAGTGTTGTAGTTTAAACTATTTGACGCAATTTGTTGTAATCTAGTTTTTTTTAAATTATTTATTTTGATATTCGATTATTTGTAATCGAATTATTGTGCTGACAACACCGAAACTATTCAATTTGTGTGATTCAATTCGGAAAGGTTGTCAGTGAAAATTCATGGCGGGAGATTGCTTTGGGAAGACTTTTTCTTGTACGGTTGTCGCGTCGAGGTCGGACGCACAATTGGTCTTTTACATGGCTGGTCTCCATCTGCATATTAGTTATCAGAGTTTTCATATTGTACAACCAAAACAATAAATACACTGAAATCAGGCAGTTTTATTACACGAGTAAAAGAGGAAAGCATTAAAATAGCATAGAGCAGTGTTGTATTTATGTTCTAGAACATATTCATTAACCACCAACTAACAATCGTCCACAGTGTTCGATTTTATTGCACAGAGAGAGGTTATTACTACATGTCTAAAAGGCCCTTAGGGAATCACAACGCAAATGACTCTAAAATAACAATTACTATACACATAACCCCAGGACATTACTAAATATTCAAAACGAACCTGCTAATACCCAATACATGTTAATCAGCGCGATAATAATGGCACTATTATTGTAACAAAACGTATTATCAACCTCGATATTACTTTACCATTTTTGACAACACATACATTGACATACATAGACTCACGCCTTCCTCCCATGGTGGTAGCACAAAAGTTAACTGGACACCCGAGCGGCCCCTCCCGATCCCGCGCTGTTACGCTCTCGCCATCGACTAGCGGGTTATATATCCTGCTAATATTATAAACGTGAAAGTTTATATGGATGGGCGCAAAAACGACTGAACGGATTTGGATGTAATTTGGCACACAGATGGTTTATAACCAGGATTAACATATAGGATACTTTTTATCCCGATATTCCCACGGGATCGAAACTTATGCGGGTGAAACCGCGGGGCGCAGCTAGTCTGGTCATACACGCACGCCGATTGCAAGTCCTACGCACCTAATTCCCAGTAAATTGAAACTTCACTAACTATATAATTGTCTCATAGACCATATAGACATTGTCGTTTTAAGACGTGCATCAGTGACATTCAACCTTAGGGTGATCAACCAATTACGCGGTTGACGATACATATAGCGCTAAACCGATTTAATTGTAATTTTAATTTACCAAATGAAGTGATCATGGAAGTCACACGGACTATACTAATGAGGGATAATCCCTTATAAAGTCTTGTTACGATTGATTGCGAGTCTATTCTATAAATGATTAATTCTGATATTCAGGTCGTTATGAATTTGGTTCCCGAGGGGGAATTTAAGGAAATTGAATCTGTCAGCTCGTTCAGTAACTTTTACAATCAATTTGAGGGATTGATTCAATGTTTCTAAGTCGTTAGTATGTATGAAAGGAGGTACAGAAGCATCATTTTCAAACGAGTTTTTTTTTTATATTTAGCTTTCACAAACGCAAACTTTTGCGTTATAAAAATGATCACACCACACGTCAGAGTTCATTCGTCATTATTCATCATTTCAGGCGAAAGACGTCCACTGCTGGTCATAGCACCTCCAATTCGACCGTTTATGTGCTTCTCGCATCCAACGGGTTCCTGCGGTCTTCACAAGATCGTCGGTCCACCTTGTGGGAGGCCTTCTAACGCTACGTCTTCCGGTACGCGTTCACCAGTCCAGAACCTTTCATCACCATTAAGTTTATTACGAAATTAAGGGCCTAGTAAAACATGACACATGAAACATGGAATGTCCCCTAATATAAACTACTACCCACTTTTTCAAAATATTACTGTTAATTGTTAATTACTCTTGAATAGACATCATAACGACATCTTTACTTATAAATGTCATCTTTACTTAAAAAACATACATCTTTGACGTTTAAATATCTCTTAACTTTAAGCAACGTTTATAAATAAACCCCTTCACGTTCACAAACTCGTTAGCAAACCAACATTGTGTGTTGCAGTGCCCTGACATGGTTCATAAAAAAAACCGACACTAAACTATAAAATACGGAACCCTAAAAACATCAAAAACGAAAACAAACAAATAAGTAGCGAGAATTGTACACCCAAGGTACATTTCTATTTAAATCCAGCATTTCGCTTCCCTGAATAAAACACAAGTCCTCGTTTCACTCATAAATAAATCTATCAATTATTTCGCGAAAACCTTTCCAATTTTCTTCAGGAACCACGAAAAAACAAATGAAAAAGAAATTCGCGTTATTCTGCCTTCAAATCGCGTTAACCATTCCGCTCAATAAAATAAAGGGGACCCATAGTCGAATAAACATAATAATATCTGAATTCAATTTCCAAGTACCCTAAGTTTGGGCGGAGATAATATGGGACTTCGGATGGCCTTCCTTTCTCTTTATGCTCTTATTAAATGTTATTGTTTTTTTATTAAATACAGCTGGCTGGTACACTTTGTTTTGATTGCTGTATGCGCATGTGCAATTTTATAATTTGTTAATGTTTTCATTACAACCTTACTTGTTGAAAAGCAGTTACCGCCATCTCTACACGCGTCCCACGACCATCGTAGAAACGGAAGATACGAAAGACAAAATTTCAGATTATACAGACCTTTCAGTTATTTTACCTACGATTTTGCATCACTGTCCAAATCACAGTGATCTTTATTCTCATTCTAAGAAGGTTTCTGTTGGGTTGCTCTCACTGAAGAGTCTGTCAAAATCATTGTGAACTTTACTCTCGTTACCATAAGGTTGCTGTTAGGTTGCTGCTGTCAGAGGTAAGATAACTGTGAACGGATTGTATAAAGATTTTTATGACAAGATGTCAAAAATGAAGAACAAATTTCAGATGGTAGAGAAAGAGATATGTCTCTTCTTCGTAGGGTAGAGAAAGAAGTCATGATGATAGCCGCGTGCAGAGGCTAGAGCTAGGGCTCATTTCTTATAATATCACCAGAAAAAACCATATCCTATAAACTGAAATAAACCAATTAGAGAAAGAAAGAAAGGAAATATATACATTGAGACTTACTAGACTTTTCAACTTTATCTAGATCACGTAGAACACGTTCTAGATCTAGAATTCTAGATGGACGAAACCCAGAACTAGCATTGCAGTTGTAATAGATTTAGGTAACGAAGTGGTGGACACAACATGAGGTGGGCAATCTGCCAGCTCCATTAGTTACCTAAATAAAAAACCACCTAGCCATTTGGGACTGCAAATGTGATAAGGCTTATTCTACGAGTAATGCGGCAATCTAAATAACTTTACTGAGCATTGCATAATATCACGCTTGTGTTCAATGAAAGGATAGGTAGAAACCCACATTACACATTGGGCCAATTATGTCACCTATAATTGCCATGTAATATGGGGCGAGAGTAAATTGTAATCGAGACTTCAGGCTGTTACTGAAAATTTTCTTATAACACTTTTCCCAAAGATTGTTTTCACTGAGCCCGAAAGTCTGACTACCAGTCTGACTAAAGAGTATCGTATTACCTAGTAACTGTGTTGTGGAGGTCAGATAGGCAGTAGCTCCATGTAAAATACTGGTATTCCGCTGCACCCGGTTAGACTGGCAGCCGACCCAAACATAGTTGAGAAAAGGCTAGATGACGATAATGACTTCAGGCTGTTACTGAGAAAAAAAGGACTGGAAAGTCCTTTTACAAAAATAAGTATAGTTCATACTTGCACTTCCTCACAAATTAACAAACACTGCAGACGCAACTCCCCTCCTAACCCGCGTCCACAAACAATAACTACAATCTCGACCATAAACTATTTAGTGACAAACTCTATTCCAATTCAGTGCTGCACTCATTAATAAGATTAAGCACAACACTAGCAACCCGCTTACAATACTCAGCTAAATAGGTTACGACTATACACTACACTAGGATGAACCAAATTGTGTTGCTGAGATACAATCTTGTGACATATGCATGGATTATCTGATTATGTTTGTGTTAAACTGTTTAGCTGATATCTAGGGTAACGAGGGTGTATTGCAATCGCCGGTGAGTTTGGCAGGCGTGGTTATTAAAGAAATAATGTTGGTGTAAGCCGGATTATACGGGATATAATGCCAGTTGCTTGCACAATGGTAGTAAGAAAATTGCATGCTACTATACAAGCTACTGGCATGGTGATCTCTGGTTTGATAAACGAAACGCAAGTTCAACTTTTGCGTACAGTCCGTTCACATTCATTTAGTATATCTGATTTTGCATTACTGTCCAAACCAAAATGATCTTTATTCTCATTGCAATAATGTTGCTGTTAGGTTGCTTACATTGCCTAGTCCGTCAATATCATTGTGATCTTTATTTTCATCACAATAAAGTTGCTGTTAGGTAGCTGTTGTCAGAGGTAAAATAACTGTGAACGGACTGAAAACAGATGAGTGATAAACCCTGAAGGTCGAAGGCCATTTGGCGATAACAACATTTGGGAAACAAGTAACATATTACTTGTACAGTGGGTTGCACACATGTTGCTATATAAAAAAAAAAATGATACTATGAATTTATCCACGCGCCAATGATGCTGGGTCATAATGACTCGAGGCGACTTAAGTCTGTCATTATTCTTTTTTACGCTGATCGTGCAATTTTAGCGTTTGTGTAGCTGGAGATACGACCTCCTTCTACCCGAACCGCAGGTATGCTAAGTGCAGCGCTGCATACACAGCGAGATATACGTGCATCGACTCAAAACGGGTCAATATGACCCAGCGTCATCGCTGGCGTAGTATTTTTGTGACATACTTTTATTAGGTCATTTAGTATTTGTTGTCAATTCACCTTGTCCTTTTATTAAGTTTTTGTTAAATATGGCACTGATAGACCACCCTGAGAGAATATTTGCGGTGTTAGAAGAGTCGAAGTCTGACAAAGAAGGGTCAAATGCTGCTTCGACAGTTGCGCGAAAGAATCGCAGGTTTTGCGAGTGACCCCACCTGGGCACCTTCGGGGGAGGTCCCCCGAAGGTTGCAGGAACTCACAGAAGATGTCAAATATGACCGTCTCAACGGGATAAGAAGACATCTAATACTTGTAATGCATGCCAGATTGACATGTGCCCAGATCATTTGATTCCGTACTGCAATAATAGCAGTAGTTCTATGTCTCTGAATGAGGAAGTAGAAGACTGATTTGTTACTACTATTATGAAGAAGTTTGTTTGTTCTCTATTTTATTATGTACGATTATTAATTTATGTCATTATTTAGAATAATTTAACAAAAATTAAAAAAATAACAATGTTATGTTTTCAGAGTTGATTTTGCATGCGCTATTAAGCAAGCTATTAAAAGTTTGAATTATAAAATATTTGGATTTATTTCTTTTTTACTGCATATGCAAAAAACTCTTGTATAATATATAATTATTAAAATTTAGACAACTTCTTTTCATGACAATTACTTGATAAAATCTGGGTCATGTTGTCCCGGTGTCATCGTCGGCGTTATTATGTTCACGTCATTTGCCCCGAGTAATCGAAATATTTGGATATCGTCCTAATTTCAAAAAGTACTTGTGAAGCAAAACTGAAAGTAATGCTCAATAACTGTTAGTTTTAAGCACAATATTCTGCTATTTTCAGTAATAGTGCAACGTAACCAATCAACGTACTTAGTTAACAGTGATGAATTTAATTTTTACGTTAGAAATTATTCAAAATGGCCAAGTCACTTTATTTTGGTTCAAAGATTAAAAACAGCAGTAATGTAATTAAAACGACTTGGAATATTATTAATAGTGAAACGGGAAGGTCTAGTATTCGAAATACTAACTACAACCTGTCTATTAATGACAACATAATAAAATCAGACTTACAAGTCGTCGAGGCATTTGAAAGTTTATTTTCAGATATTCCCGTTTCAACTACTAAATCCCTAAACGCATCGCCTTCTGTTGGAGTCTTTGCTTAAGGAAAATGATAATGATTGTGATTCGGAATTTAATTTTGAACATATTACCTGTAGAGATACAATTAAAACCTTTCACACTTGAAATGTAAAAAAGACTGCAGATCTGTGGGGTGATTCTGTAGAAGTTGCTAAGTCTGTTATTGATATTGTAGTACCTACTTTAGCTCTTATCTTTAATAGTTGTATTGACGGTGGGGAGTTTCCTGACCTCATGAAAAATAGTAAAATAATACCTTTGTTTAAATCAGGTAGTACATCAGAGCCCACAAATTATAGACTTATTTCTGTACTATAGGTAGTACAGAAATAAGTCTATAATTTATATTAATTTATTTATTTATAATTAATTTCTCAAAAATTTTACTAAAGGTAGGCCTTTAGTAAAATTTTTGAGAAATTAATTTTAGAACAAATGTCGTTCAACTACTGTTGAACTTCGCCACTACGGAATCCGGAACGCTGCTCTGGATCTTCTTACTTCATACTTGAGTAAGAGGATTCAGAGCGTTGATGATAATGGATAAAGATCTCCCGGATCTATAGTAACAATGGGAGTCCCACAGGGCTCAATTATTGGTCATTTCTTGTTTCTTATTTATATTAATGACTTGCCGTACCTCATAAAAGATAATCATGATATAGTGTTGTTTGCAGATGACACTTCACTTTTGTTTAAACTTAAACGTCAGCAGCGGGTTACTGACGATGTAAATAGCGCGATCTCTTAAGTAGTCCACTGGTTCAATGTTAATAATTTACTTCTAAACGAGAAAAAAACCAAATGCATTAAGTTTATGCTAGCTCACGTAAGGCAGGTGAAAATTAATGTGTTGATAAAGAGCGACGAAAAGCCCATTATTCTTGGGCATAACTTTGGATGCTAAGCTTCAGTGGGGTCCGCATATAGATAAATTGTCAAAAAAGCTAAGTTCCGCAGCATATGCTGTTAGAAAAATTCGTAATTTGACTGATATAGAGACAGCTCGGAGGGTGTAATTTAGCTATTTTCATAGTGTAATGTCGTACGGTATTCTATTCTGGGGAAATGCCGCTGATATTCAGACTTACTATGTTTTGCATAAGCGAGCTATTCGATCAATTTATAAATTAAGTCCGAGACACTCGCTCAGAGACTTTAAAGAGATTACTTTTATGACTGTCCATTCTCAGTATATTTACGAAAATCTTTTATATGCCCATAAAAATATAAAATTGTTTAAAAAATACAGTGTTATCCATGCAAATAAATACTAGGAACAAACACAAATTTGTTATACCTACAACAATGCTCAAGAAAATAGGTGGCTCGTTCAGATGCCAATGTACATGCTTTTATAATAAACCCCCAAGCTACGTTCAAGATCTAAGCCTTAATAAATTCAAATCATTCATTAAACGTAAGTTGTGCCAGAAAGCCTTTTATACCGTTAAGGATTATATCGAGGAAAAAAGGCTTGGAATTGAGCTGCTTCCAATTTTTACATATTAAAAATTTTTTTTCTTCTCGTTTGTTGTTGTTTTTTTTTTATGCACTTTGACATTAATGAATTTTATATATACAATGACATTTGCTTACTTTGTAAAATATTCTATTATTTTAATTATTGTGAATGTGAAGACAACGTGGGTCATGTTATTTTTTATTTTCTCTCTGTCCTGTTAGGTTTGTCATGGTCAGGCAGTTTGAGTAATTAATGTGGCCTACCCAAATGTCCTTTTTTTGGTATTGTTGGTCGAATCGTTCAGCTCCTTGAGTTTTGAGTTGAGCTGCACGATTTCTGACAAATGCGTGCACTGATTGGATAGGTCCTCTCAATCTGTGTGGTTCTTTCCTCAAAAGACCATCGCAGACATCGATGTACATGGTATTCATATGATCTGACCAAGATTATGTCTGGATTTTAAAAGAGACTATGACCTCTGGGTTTGTTTCAGCCTTTCTTCTCAGACTAGTCAAATAGGAAACGCCGACCTCATCTAGTTTTAAAATATGATTGACGTGTAAATGTGTTTGTACAAACCTACTTACAAAATAAAATCATTATTATTAAGGGTGGCTGGGAATCGACGCGCAAAATGCAACCATGAATTCAGCACGTGAGTTTAGACTCATTAGCGTAGAAATGATTCGCAGGTTATAAAAAAAAAAAATTGCGGTTTCATAGAAAAGTGCAGTACCTACCTACGCGATCAAAATGTATGGAACACCAATATTTTTTTATAATAACCGACGAAAAATTTCAGCGTTGAAACTTTCCGCTCGGGGTTCAGAGTCATGTAGTGAATCCATGGTTACAGTTTGCGCGTCGATGTCCCTGCTACTCTGTATAATTGTATCCTCATAACTTCACCATCATCAACACATCTTTGTAATAAGATGAACATTCACTTATACGCTGAATAAAAAAACATTCTGACACAAAGTTAAAAGTAAATAAAGATAAGTAACGATAATGTGTAACATTTAAGAAACCATTAAGAAAATCAAGATATTCGGAGACTTAACACGCTCAGCGAAGATATAATAAAATTATATGGTATGTGATGAGTTCTGTGATAAAATCCAACGGTGCTCACTGGCGGTCTGTTTGATACAATCCTGTGCTTTATATTTTGAAGATGTTTCGAGTTGGAATGTTGGGGATTTTCTGGGAAACCATGTTACATTACTTTCTTGGATGGTTCCACTCTAAAGATGGTAGATATCATTTTACATTAGCTGTTACGTTTTAGTATGTTGAATTAGCAATCAGAGAGTTTAATGGTAATTATGTTACTGAGGTATCATGTTGAAGCTGTCATTCGTGGATCTTTGACAGTCGTTATGGGTCGTCAGAAGCCTGACAACCAATCTTACCAAGAGGTATCGTATTACACAGAAACTAGGTTATGGAGGTCAGATAGACAGTCGGTCCATATAAAATACTGGTATTCAGCTGCATCCGGTTAAACTGGAAGCTGACCCCAATATAGTTGAGAAAAGGCTCGTCAGATGATGATGCTTGAGGTATCATCCACTGTCAGCTGTACAAGCACAAGTCCCAAAATAATAGTTAGCAAATATGGATTGATTTTTCATTTCTGAATAGTTTTTGTGTTTTCTATAATGGACGCTTTTAACGCGCACATCTTTCTACATCGTTCTCACATGGTTAATTTCAACACGAATGATGTAATCAAATATTTTGTAAGAATTTTATGTTTTAAAAGACCGTCCGCGGAGTTTCTTGCCCGTTCTTCTCCATAGGTACCTACGCTTTGGAATGGGCAACTAGCTTCATTTTTCTGACTGACCGACCCTTTGACAATTCAAAAGCGCCTGTAATTGGTTTAGTTAAATTAAATGATTTGAGTTTGAGTTTGGACAAAAACTTAATACCCCACTGTCACGAATGGGCAAAAATTTTATAAATCATCGTCAAAATAGAAACGTTCCAGGCTTACCAACAAACCTGTGGACATCGGCTTTGGCAGTTTTGGCTTTTAACAAAACTATGTATTTCGACTTTGGCCAGTATAAATAAAACTTCGCCGGCTACTGAAAAATCGCATCGAATCTCTAAGAATTCCGTCTTCACAGAGATGCATCCCAAACGTCTTGAAAAAAATTTAATATCACTACGTATTAAGTTGAAAGTCGAAACTCCGTCCAGAGGCAAGTCTGCAAAAATATATTTACAGGCAGAAGTTTGTCCGTTTTCCGAGCTAGCGATTTTAATCGAAGTTCGAGATAGTTCGATACGGCGTTTAATCTTTGTAGGTATCGCGTACGGAAATTGAAAGGAGATAAAAATGTTTTGCAGTGATGCCACCCACCTGCCTCGATGTCTGCCTTGCCTGCAATTGCTGCGGGGCAACGCCTCGATGCACTTTTGTGTTGCAAGATTTGATAGGGTGAGCCGGACTTTTGTCGGTAACATCGGCTTGCTAATATTTTTAGTAAAAATATATGTAGAACTATTTTATGCACAAATGTTTAATGTGAAACATAAAATATTTTTTTTACATTTAATATTAACGTGAATACAATATTAATGAATGAATGATGATGTTTGTAAACGCTCCCACGATACAGGAGTAATTCCTAGTGTGGGGCAACGTTTTTTAAAAAAAAGAAAAGAAAGAATAAGAATCTAATCCATCAGCGAAAATTTCCTCGCCATTGATTCAGTTTATTACTTTGGTTTTTTCAGTAGTTTCCATAATAACATAAACACAACGGCAGAGACAGAGTGTACTGGACTAAATTTATTAATTATCTGGAACTGGTAGAACTCAAATTTATGACTAAAGTGTTACTTTATAACGACTTCTCAGAACCTCACGTTATTAAAAAGGTGACTCATAAAATGTATGCGTACTTTTAATTTTAATAAATTTATAATTATATTATTTTCCTTGTACAAAAAGTACACCAGGTCGTACTTTCATAATTATAATCAAGCACCTCGTTTATAAGTTAGCATTTTATTTTTCAAACAACACTCAAAATTGTTTGAATAAAGTTGCAAAATTTAACTTTCAGCCGCAGTAATTATTTTTCACAAAATTAATTTTATTATGCCCAACAACAAACAACAACTTAAAAGAAAGTAATAAAATTAAAGTATCTTTAATTCAAACTTTAAAACCTATTAAAATTTTCGTGTGATCAATATTAATTATTTCTAATTCACTCTAGTTCACTCAATCTTGCTTGACAAAGAATCAGGTGGCTCTTTGTTAATAAGGGTGTATCCCTGCATGGCTTACTATATTATCATCACCTGCCTAGCCTTCCCCCAACTCTGTTGAGGTCGGCTCCCAGTCTAACCGGATGCAGCTGAGTACCAGTATTTTACATGGAGCGACAACCTATCTGACCTCCACAACCCAGTTACTGGGTAATACGAAACCCCTTGGTAACGACTGTCAAAGATCCATTAATGACAGCCGGAACCAACGGCTTAACGAGCTTTCCGTGGCACCGAGGGGTCTTGGTATGTAAATATGTTCCCCCATCCACGGACCAACCGCGGCAAGCGTAGCTTAACCTGATCGATCGGTCCGTGAGGGGATGAATATTTGTATGGTCATGCATTGTTACACTAACATAAAATAATAATAATATAATGTTTGGACTTTAAAAGATATGATGCCCCCTGAGTTTATTTCGGCATTTCTTCTCAGGGAAATGACAGCTAAGGAATGCCAGCGCCATCTACTGCGGCGCCCAGTGCCGGCACGGCACAGCAAAGGATTTTTATGCGACGAATAGGAAATATAATTTAAAAGTATGACATTAAAATTGAAATTTCAACGGCAGCGATGGCGCGGTATCCTTAGGCATGCCGTGACGTCCTTTGGCATCATCGTTGAAATTTCAATTTTCTTGTCATACATAATATGTATTTAAGTTATATTTCTATTCGTCGCATAAAAATCCCTTGCCGTGTCATGCCGCCAGTGGGCGCCGGCCCTAAAAGCGTCTTACCTATAAGATCTACTTACATAAATAAACATTTCATTTCATGAATATGGAAGTTCGTCATTTTAGCGGATGGCAAATCCGGGTGCACGGCTTGTTAAACTATAAATTGAAGGTTACGATGTTTTTTTTTTTATTTTGGCATCAAACAGTCATATACAAAGAATATAATTCTTAAGACAATTGGTTTCTTACAATAGACCTATAGTGCCGACAATGTGATGATAAAGACATCTTCACTTGGAATGTTGCAGCATGAAATAATAATCCCATACAGCCTTTGGTTTGAAGCCAATGATAATCCTCCTTATGCCTTTTGATTCTCTTATGCCTACATACATAATGACTACAGTCCGGCCGTTGAGAAAATATGTTCCTAACACCTGTCAGTGTGACAATTCTAGTAACTAATAAAGTTCAAATTCGCAAAACACGTAATCGTTTGTAGGAAACTGCCCCTCAGTTTCCTACAAGAAGCCGCCGGGGCTGCGGGTTGTTGGAAAGAGATACCGTGGCCCCTGGCACAGGCAACTGAAGGAACACGGATGGGTTTTAGTCAGTAAAAGTCTGACACGCCCTTCCGCTCAGCCCAGAGCGGGAGAGGTCATTTGATGATTTCCTACCCAAAAAAAAAAAGAAAAAAATGGGGTGTCAAGAACACGTTCTCTCGACGGCCGGACTGTAATTAATGTTGTTTATGTGTTTTTTTTAATAACCACTTCCTCAACTCATTGGTATATACGAGTATGACAATATATTGTCAAATTGTATCCATTTTGTTTACCAATTGGCCTCGGTCCACGTCGTATAAAAAAACAATAATAAATATTTATTTATTTTAAATTCACAGTCGGCAACGATTCCCCGTCCCTATAATATTTATTTATCGAAAACCACGCTGTCTGCTCTCAGCGCAGATTGGATGCTGATATTGTTGTATGCGGCTGTGATTCTTGTGACCCGAATTGTTTACTGTACCACGTTTTATTTGCTGACTATTAAAACTATGTTTTATTATATTTATGTTTTGAATTAGAGAATCGTTTACCTTTCAATATTTAAAAACAATTTTTCATGGCTGGTTTATATCTAAACTAATATTATAAAGAGAAAAGTTTTTTTTGTATGTTTGTTTGTTACGCTTTCACACTAAAACGGCTGAACGGATTTTGATGAAATTTGGCACATGGGTAGAACATGACCTGGATTCGGACATAGAATATTATTTTAATCCCAATATACCTTCGGGTTAAAGACTTCATAATCAGCCTATAATGTCCCCGCTGATGAGACACAGGCGTGGTGGATTACGGCCCACTCCCTCTCACAGACTCCTGTCTGTGAGAGGTAGTGGGCTGTAATCCACCACGCGAGCCCAGTGCGGGTTGGGGTGGTAGATGCCACATGTCTTTGGATTTTTGGTTCTGGGACATGCCGGTTTCCTCACGATGTTTTCCTTCACCGTTTTGAGAGCAGTGGTGATGAAATCAATTACACAAAGTAAAGCGCCTGTCTGGGTTCGAACCTACGACCTACAGCTCGTAAGTCGCGGCAGTTACCACTGGTAGTTAAAGACTTATGCGGGTGAAATCGCGGGGCGCAGCTAGTAATAGATGATTCGGTTGCATGTTTTGTTAAGTGTGCATTGAATTACTAGTTCGGAAAAAGTAGTTTATGTTCAATTGTTCATGCTTCCCAATTGAACTTCGGAGTTTGTTCAGTATACCAACAGTAATCTAGAAATAATTCAATGTCAGATAACACATAAATGGACTAGAAGAATGAAATTTCCACAAAGGTTCCATAAACAACTAAAGTGACGACTGATAAGGAATTTTTTAAAGTACATCCCCTAAAGGAATGCAAGTTTGTATGGAAGTCCTTTTTACCGTAGGGACTTCCATTGGGCACACGGCTTGTACTTCAATAACACATACCATAACATCAAGCCTGTTATCCTCGAAGGGTTAGGCAGAAGTGGGGAGAGGTTGTACATCAATAATTAACATCTCATATCATATTATGTTAGGTTAATGTATGTGTATTTTTTAAATCGACTAAACTTATCGATTATTTATGTGGCAACACTAGGTAACGGTTGACAAGTGATCAAGGAAGGTACGAGCCGGCAATTCATTCATTCACTTGATTTTGGAGCGAGCTGCGGGTCGGACCAACTAAAGATTACACAGACATTGGTATCTGTGTAATCTTTAGTTGGTCCGATTTTTTTAGAATTATCGACACTAAGTGCGTCGAGAATTCTAAATAATTATTTTATGTAGTTGGTTGATTATAGTCAAAATCAAAATATATTATTTCACATAACCCTACATGGGTACTTATGAAACGTCAGAAGCTAGGTGCACGATTCCAATTGGTCGTTTCCTATGGAGAAGAGCTGGCATGAAACTCCACGGTTACTCTTTTAAAAATAATTGGAATTTACAATGTTTTCAAATTACAGTATTAATTGGTATGGGAGGACAGCGTAGTCCTGGCAACAAGTACCAGGTACTTAATAAAATAACAAAATGGTCTACAGATCTAAAGTCTACAAGGCCTATATACAGGGAGGTCCAAACAGTGACGTCATAAAAAAAAATTATTGTTGGATTGCAGTAATTAAATAAAATTATTGTATATCCAAGGAGTTTTCTTACACATAACATGTGGTAGTATTTTGTATACCTATCTTATAAAAGCAATCTGACATGAAACAAACAAAACTTCTGGCTTTTAAATAAAATAAGTAATACAAAACAGTATTTTAATATTATTCACGCCTTGCAGTTTTACGAGAATACTGGGGAAGCAGAACACGGACGTTAGCCAAGGAATAATTTCAGCAAAGCTATGATAATGCCTGGATAATGAAAGATTGCAGCGGATGCGGCGAAGATCTTTTAGTACAGTAATATCTTAGTTCTTCCTGGCAAACAAGAAAGTATGGTTTATATTACGGAGTAAGCGCTTGTATTTATTTTATATATCTTAATTGGCTTTCTTGTGTACTTTTTGATCGGAAATATTTGGTTTACATCATTTACCGAGTATTTTACGTTGCCAGAATAAATTCCAAGTTAAAATAATGTCTCAATATAGATGTGATGAAGTAGTTAGTTGGTAGTTTGATAGCTATCTTTGTGATGTTGAATTTTTTATTAACATCCCGGAGTTTTTGTGTTGGCGGTGTGATACTCCCATGAGTCGGCAAGCACATTAAGCCGTTGGTCCTGCGCCTGATCTCTCTCCGGTCTTGTCGGATTGCCGTCCCATCACACTATGAGAGTCAAGGAAAAAAAACTGCACTTGCGTGAGTGCATATCTCCCGTGCCCTCTGTTGAGATTGGCCGCCATGACTGAAATACGATCTGGATGACGACTATGTGATGTTGTCAAAGCCATGCCGTACCACGTTGTGTGCCTACGTATTACAGCGTAATCACAGCAAGCTTTTTTTTTTTTTTTTTTTTCAGGATGGGAAATCATCAAATGACCCCTCCCGCTCTGGGTGGAGCAGAAGGGAGTGTCAGACTCTTACTGACTAAAAGCCACCCGTGTTCCTTCCTTAGCCCTTTATGTACCAGGGCAGCGGTAACCCTTTCGGACGATCCCGCTACCCCGGCAGAATCACAGCAAGCTTAGTCTCTGTTCCACACCTTACTCTAATACCAAACAGATGTCCGCAAACACACACATACAAATCATTGAACATTATTATTATTAAGATTGATGGAATTGAATGGCCTTGCCATTTAGTAATCTAGGATTATTGCTTCAAGCCGCTATTTGCTACTGCTAGTAACAAACATAATATTCCGAGAGTTGTATCTACTAACGCGAGGCGTAGGTACACTTAATCCGTCATGGAGCAAACTATGCTCATACGGCCGATCGAACCAAACATGTGAAATAAACATAAACATAGCCTCAAGCCTGTTTTTCCCTAAGGGATAAGAAGAGATGTATACATGGTGTCCTAGAAGAAGTTATATCAGTTATCAGAAAAATATTAAACGGCAGTTATTCCCCTCAAAACAAATGAAATTCAATTATTCGGACGGGCAACAACACATCACGGGGCAACTGTCAAATTGTGTTGTTATTAATACTTAGTGCGGGCCTCAAACTAATCTTATGTATGTAGGTGTCAATACGGAGTACCTAGGTAACGCCCGCAAGTTCGGTTGAAACTACCGATTTCATGCTTATGAGATAGACCCCTGAGGGGGCCCGTGGCTATGTAATAACAGCCGCATGGGTCGATCAATCAGGGTAAGCTATGTTTGCCGCGGTTGGGCCGTGGATGGGTGACCATCTTTACATACCAAGACCTCTCCGTGCCTCGGAAAACACGGTAAACCGTCGGCCCCGGCCATCATTCGTGGATCTTTGACAGTCCTTACGGGTAGTCAGAAGCCCGAAAGTCTGACAACCAGTCTTACCAAGGGGTATCGTATTACCTAGAAACTGGGTTGTGGAGGTCAGATAGGCAGTCGATCCAAAAATAAAATATAGTACGCAAATATCAATTTTACGGTAATTCAGCTGAATCCGGTTAAACTGGAAGCCGACCCAAACATAGTTGGGAAAAGGCTAGGCAGATGATGGAATAGACCCCTGATACGAATTAATATCCTACTAAGTTCTATGTGGTTTCATTTTAGTACTAGGTCTTATCAATTTTGAGGACAGGACTTCTGTAGAATGTTCTAAGTTTTGTTTGTACTGTTAAATTGACCTTTGTCTCGCAAAATGGGAGACATAGGCTGGATAAGTGGTTTGAAACTTTGAGTCCTGTGACCCCTTGTAAGGACTACCTTTCTTTGTCTTGTCGATATCTGATCCTCTCAAATTGACTATGTTTAAACATCTGTTAATCGGCCATGCTTGAAAATGGTTGCTGGGGAGTTTTTTGCGCCAATTCTCCCTAGCGAAACCACTAGGAAGTGGTGAAGGGCGGCCGTTTTGGGGGACTGTCTTTTGTAATTTTGACGTGTGAAAAGTGCGGATTCTATGCCTAGTTTGAATAGGCAAATGACTTTTGATTTTGGTAAATGCCATTTTCCATCATCTACATTTTTATGCTTCCATATAAGTACACAATATAAATAAAACTCGCTTGTCGTGTCTGTCTGTGTGACCGCGTTGTTCTTGCGTTCTTGATGTGGTTTTCAACATCATGTAAAGCATTTATTCCCGAAGGTTTATGTGAGTGTCTACATTGACATTAAACTTAAATAATTATAATGAAGAAATCTCGATGTTTTGTCAAGTCTTAAAAACCGTGCGAATCAGGGGCGGATCGACGAGACTCAACTAATATTATAAAGAGAAAATATTTGATTTTTTGTATTTTTGTTTGTTGCGTGTCGCGTTGAAACGGCTGAACAGATTCGAATGAAATTTGGGACATTGGTAGGCCATGACCTAGATTAGGACAGAATACCTTTTTATCCTGATATTCCAAAAGGATCGAGACCTATGCGGGTGAAACCGCCGTGCGCACCTAGTATGATATAAACGTAATTTAAATTTTGTGAGGGTTTGAATTTGTGGCACTATACATGTAGCATTAGATTGGCTATGAATCAGTAACTTGACATGGGTAATCCAGACACCAGGTAAAATATTGTGAACATTCCACCTCACAGCTATAACTATTTCCAACAAATTGCTTTTAAAGCAAACTGACACTGGCCGTAACTCATTAGGGATTATTAACGTTAAATGTGCGTAATTAAATACAAACACTATACATTCACGATTCAATAACAAACCGTGCTAATAGGGCTTGATAGACATCATTCAATGTATAACAAACTCATTTGGAATCACGCGTCGCCTATTCTCTACATTACCGCTATTGTTTGTTGCTCAAATTGACAAATCAGATAACGCCGTATTCAGTGAATTGACGAGGGGACGCTTGCTGATGTGAATGCTGTAATTTGTGGGACATTATTTTATTTGTCAACTGGTTCGTGTTATCAGAGCTTTGGTGGAATTTGTGGCAGAGATTGGAAACGTGTTTAATGGAGAAACAACGAGCTTTTACAATGCCGATTCAATATTGTTGTTTATAATAATCAACTCGCGAAAGATAAATCAGGAAATATTTACAAAGCTAGCTTCACACCTTTACCCTTTTATTTATTTAAACTTCTCAACCAAGGGTGGTGAAGAGATTAGATGGCAGGTGCTTTGGTTGAGAGGAACAATGATCATAATAAAACTATTAAAACTGGGTACACAAATACATACATAGGTTATATACACATACATACTATTTACTTTAATATATAATTATAAGTATATAACCCTTTATTCATAAACTTTGCTTAAAGTTAAGTACTGATTAAACTTTAACCATACATTTTTGACGTTTAAACGTCTCTTAACTTTAATCACTGTTTATAATTAAACCCTGTGTGAAGAGTCCATTTATGAAGAAAAAGAACCAATGAAAATGTAGGATTTGCTCATGGTTGGCTTATCATACTAACTCGTAAAAGATAGATCAGGAAAGTTTTGGCTGCTTGAAAACTGGCTACACGCTTTTAGTGGAGAAATAATTTATGAAGAAGGAAGGAATGAAAAAGTAAAATCTGATCATGGTAACCGGATTAAATAATAGTTACAGGAATTAAAAGTATTTTCAATCGCGGTTATTTATACCTCGACCACAGGATTTTTTTTAGTACATCTTAATTATTTATACTTCAACCACAAGATTTATTTTTGTAAAAAAAATTAAATTATAAATTTAATAAGCCCCCGACACAAAAATAATAATAAAATACATAGTATGAAGGTCTAAAACAATTTAAAAAAACTATTGAAAAAATAGCGTTTATACCTTTTTTGTTCTATTTGTGGCTATTTTTTCAATAGTTTTTTTTTTATTGTTTTAGGCCTTTTACCTTCATACTATGTATTTTTATTATTATTTTGTGTTGGGGGTTTTTTAAATTTTAAATTAAATTTTTTATTTCATGCTTTTTGTAGGGACTCCTTATTATCTTATTTCTTTTATTTTCTTGCGTTTTAAGATTCAGGTAACTTAGGTTTATTCAGGTTTTTTGTAATTCGCCATTTTGTGGTGGCGGCCATCTTGGATTTGAAATTTGTCATAGTGTATAGTACTTATTCTACTAGTCAAGCCCTTTCGACGGTGGACGCCATCATGCGCGTGAGAGCCCTCACGACGGGGGACGCGGTGTCCCGGGGTGGGGTGGTCGTGACGGTGTCACTCGACATCGCCAACGCGTTCAACACCCTGCCCTGGAGCTGCATAGGGGAGGCACTCCGGTATCACCGGGTGCCGACTTACCTCCGTCGAATGGTCAGGGCGTATTTGACGGACAGAGCCGTCATCTACCCCGGTCGCGACGGAAATTGGAACCGGCGAGAGATGTCGTGCGGTGTCCCACAGGGATCGGTTCTGGGGCCGCTCCTGTGGGACATTGGTTACGACTGTGTGCTGCGGGCCGACCTCCCTGATAGCGTCAGCGTAGTTTGCCGCCCGGAATGTTACCATATATATTTCATGTTTCGCCATCTTTTCTTTTTTTTATGTATGTTTATTTTTATTTTATTTCATGTTTTGATTTTTGTTTTTTGTTTTGTGTCGAATCATATGTTGAATGGTTTATTTTATTTTCTTGTTTTGATTGTTGTTTTTTTTTTATTTATGTATAATTGCATGCTGCACTGGTTAACGTCATCACGTCAACGCCGGCTGCCGCTGAAAACCAGCGCTTGGGCTCTGTCTCGTATAGGGTCTTAGCATTATGCTGAGCGATGGCCGTTTTGCGTGAATGTGACGCATGTTTACCCCCAACTTGTTTTTTTGTGTGTTATGTCCTTTTTTCATGCGTCATGTTTGCCGCAAATAAATGCATTTTCTTTCTTTCTTTCTTTCTTTCAAACGTCAGAAGCTAGTTCCACGGTTCCAGTGGTCGTTTCCCATGGAGATGAACCGGCAAGAAAGGTTACTCTCTATAAAATAATTGGGTATAAAGAGTAAGGAGACAACTTATAAGTTACAGAAAGAAAGATATTTTTAATTGAGACTCACTGGAAATACAAAAAGTAAAAAAGGAGTATTTAAAGCTAACTAAGTTACAATAAAACAACCAGAAAAAAAACTACCGGTGCGAGGGCAAAAAGACTCTTATCTCAGCATAATGCTGCGATATTTAACGGACACACCTACGGACATTTATAAATCCAGCTATGATCAAAAATAAATAAAAACCATAATTATGTACAGCTCATTTTCAACTAACTATTCATCATTGCCAGTATAAACTTAGACCAGCAGTTATTTCCGACCCCGGCTTGAATTAAACAGTACCAGCATCAGTCTTAATCAACCTAGATCTGCATCCACACTTGACTAGAGTCTGGCAACACCGACACAATGGAGAAGGTTATTCTTACCCTCAATCGATAGCTTGATTTGCATACTGACTGCATTGCTAACCGTATAGCTTAGCACGTCTACAAGTCGTATATTTAGCTTGGAAATTTTTTAGCTACACGTGTATTTTGTTGTTGGAAAATAAGGAATAAATATGTTATTAGTATCGTCGCTTGTATTCCCGAGAGCGCGTAGTTTTTGAATAAGGTATGTAGAGAAGGCTTAGCAGATACAGGCTCTGTACAAAATATGTTTGCAATAAACTGACTTAATTTGATTTCATTTTTAACTTTTGATTTGATTTTTTTTATTAGCCCTTAATGTCCCACTGCTGGGCAAAGGGAAAAAAGTGTCTAATTTTATACAGGTTAAATTAAATTAGCTAGCTAAACTCTGAGGTAACAATACTAACAGCGGTCGTTGTCCTCCCAGAATAAACCATCAAAACTTACCCATCGCGTCTGCAGAGTTTAGTTAACTAACTTAATTTACCCTGTATAAATACATGAAGTCACGACTTCTTCCCATGAGGGTAAGCAAAAACTGCAGAACGCCACGTGCTACGTTCTCTGCATACTCCTTTTGCTAAGTTTACGTCCATACATCTGATTTTCAAGAACGTTCACAGTCTAAACTCAATTAGCGGTATTTTTGACAGATTGAGCTGTCAAAAATACCGCTAATTTCCCTTTTTGACATTGTTTGTCGCTGAGATGAGGTTTTCTGGTCTTGTTTTATATAATTTTATAATCTTATGTGTACCTAATTGTTATGACCGATAACTTGAATTTGTGGTGCAAACTGTAAACAATGTTGGTTATTAATAAACTAAAAGCTTCATAAAAAAAGATTTTCCTTTCATTCAGGACCCAGCACTCAAACTCAAATGGATTCCAACATACATGTAAAAAATTAAAGCATATCACACATACAACAGCTTTTACCCGAAACATGCCTTCCATCAAGCGTAAAATGCGTAACAAGGCATTAAAGTGAAGAGCGGAAGGTTGATAATGAGAAAAAGTAAAATAAAGCAAGCGTCAGAATAAAATAATAAGGCCATCCGGGCTGTGAACAAAAAATCTCTTGTTAACACCATAAAGAGAAACAATAATATCATCTTTATTCTGGGAACTAAGGTAAAGCATTGTCAATGTGATGATATTTATAAAGTTTCTGCATTGTCTTTCGTTTTCAAAATGGAAACTTTCATCATTATTTCAGCCGAAATATGCCGCCGACTGCTCCCCCAAGCCTCAATGGAACTCTGAACTTTACTATAGAGGTCTAGTTTTTCTTGAGTCGATCGGGTTGACAAGCCTGTCCTACAAAATGGTCATTCATCCAAATTATTATCCCAGACGACCTGCAGAAGATCACGGGGAAGACCTGCATAGCTATTCACAACCATCCGACAGGCTATCGTATCGAAAATGACACATTTCGATAACCTGATTTGCCTTGCCCCAAGCAGCAAACAGCTGTTGGAAGAATAGCGGTCGTTTGGTTTGACTTAAACTGACAACATTTTCGAGTTTTGGACTTGTGAACAGCGTTTAGAAACATAACATAACGTTGATTGATGTTCGATACGGCACGGAAGCATATCGAATGGTTGTGCAGGATGAGACTCGCACAGACCAGCGGAACATAGCACAAAAGTAAGGAGGCCTATGCTGTGGGTGGAACAAGACTCTCAATGATGATGATAATGATTCCAGTGGATATTTACGGGCTATAAAACGTTTTATCCTAGCATGCCCAGCATCATCTCCCAAGCCTTTCCTAACTGTGTTGGGATCGGCTTCCACTCTAACCGGATGCAGCTGAGTACCAGTATTTTACAAGGAGCGACTGCCTGTCTGACCTCCACAACCCAGATACTGGGTAATACGATACCCCTTGGCAAGACTGGTTGTCAGACTTTCGGGCTTCTGTCGACCCGTAACGACTGTCAACGAACGCCAACCGGGATTAACGGCTTAACGTGCTTTCCGAGGCACAGCATGCCCAGATAGTATACCTACCTAATTAACTCAATAAATCATTCAGTTACGACATTCACAATAAGCCACTTACATGCTTAAACAATGGTTGAAATCACCCATTGTTTTAGGGCGTCAGTTAATATTTCAAATACTAACAGAAATTACAGTTAACTATTGCTACACACTGCAAATCAGCTGGATTTTGGCAAACCACCGCAATCGAGATTACTCTAGTTTATTATAAAATGAGACCAAATATGTTCGGAAAATGTTACGTTAAATTGCATGGAATCATTTGCAATGCTCACGATTTAAATAATTATAATATTAATGAAGGTAATAAATTGTAGCACCGCATAAGTGTTAAAAACATTATTTTCAGTTTTCACGCTAACTCAAACAAAATGTGATGATATGTGTTCATAACAACCAGTTTCGTTTACATTCCAATGCTATGTTCGGATTTATTTTCAATTATTACGACGTATTGAAGAATCCAATATGCATTACCAACTACTTGATTCCTGAAGCAGAAAGTTTATGCATGGCCAAATCGTACCTGACGCTAAAGCGACTAGTGGTGTAGAATTTAGTGCCTCCGTGGTTTAGTACTAACTTCTAGGTTGGTTTATATTCTGTTGATTTCGTATTATATTAGACTAGCTGCGCCCCGCGGTTTCACCCACATAAGTTTCGATCCCGTGGGAATATCGGAATAAAAAGTATTCTATATGTTAATCCGGGTTATAAACCATTTGTGTGCCAAATTTCATCTAAATCTGTTCAGTAGTTTTCGCGTGAAAGAGTAACAAACATCCATCCGTCCATCCATACAAACTTTCGCGTTTATAATATCAGTAGGAAGTAGGATAGGATTGATTATGGTTTGGTTGTTGGTTTACGATCACTGATTTAACAATATGAAATAATATGGTTTAAAGGCTTTATTGAATATTATAATTTATTATAATTATGAAATGGTTAATCTAAGCTAAATTAGCACTAAGGTGGTTTGATCAGAAGGCCAATTCTCCTAATTTAAAATGTTCAAAATCTAGTCGCAGTCTCATCTCGGCGACAAACAAACGTCAAAAACTTGTCAAAATGTTAGGAAATTAGAGGTATTTTTGAAAGATTGAGACTGAGATTGGACTGTGAACGTTCTTAAAATTACGAGAATTGCCCCTCTGGTTTGGTCTGAGTAACGCGGTTGGTAGTGGAATACGTACTAACCGGTTATACAAGATGAAATTGAATAGGTGCCCAAATTAAAACATCTAAATCAACGTGTTACAAAGAAAATTAAGAGCATGTCATTAAAGCATGTTGCGCATGTATGTGCATCCCTTGCACACACGTGCGCGTAGGCAAGCGATTTGGCTACGTCGTTGCGGGCCCTTTTTTCGTAGGAACGGTCAAAATTTTATTTGTTTTCATAATTTTGAAAAAAAAAAACCAACGACGATAATTCGCACTAAGATAATAATTACAAAAAAAAATTCAAGTATTTTAATTTGGAAATTGACGATTTATAATGATTATGTAGCAGTTACTGAACCTGTTATTTTGATTTGGCATAAGTTTTCAATATCAATTTCATCTTGTAGTTGCGTGCTGAGTTGTTTGGTTGCAAATATTGTACCGAAAAAGTGGGTCGAGAGGTATACTAAGAACCGCATGTTTCGGAGCTTTTTTTATACACTAAAGTTCAAACATATAATATAGACCCTCATTTCGTTAAATTGGTATTTCATTTCCATTATTTTTTTAGGAAGTTATTGTAATTGACCCTCATTGTTGAAGTCGACCTGGATGAGGGACGCACTGAACTAGGAAGTATGGCAGAAGAAAGAGACGCCTATACCCAGCAGTGGGTGATTCCGAGCTGAAATGATGATGATGAGCCTCACTGACCCTTCTCAAGGCCATATCTAAAAAGTGAGATAATACTAAGAAAAAAAGAAAATAAAATATTTGGGGGACACACAGGAAAGACAAATAGTTAAAAAGGGAGCTTTTAAAACTAACAAAAATTAAAAACACAATTAAAAACCACCAGAAAAAAAAAACAAAAACGACCTGAGCGAGGCCAAAAGGGCTGCTATCTCAACATAATGCCACGATATTAAAAACAAAAATACTGCAGCGCTGGTATTCTGATAGAACACTACAGAAAAAGATAAATGAGCTTAACTGAAAACAGTCAGAGGGTGAACTAGGCTGACAGCACGTGAGTAATATGGTATACATCCATGTTCAGCAACAAAAATCAATCAAAATACTAAGCAACACAATTCAGCACTACAATAAATAATAATCACAATCCATTGTCTTTTTACCGAGCCGAAACCTTCTCATATTTACGTCCGAGCCTGCCTTGTTGCCCCTTATGTACCCTTCACTAGCAGACCTCCCATCTCATTAATGAGTCCGTTGGACCTGACATTCACACGCCACTTTCAAATTAAAACGATATTCGATATTTTTTTCGAACGTCGATTCACGAAAATGAAATACAACATGGCTGCTGTTAGGGTTCCGTACCGAAAGGGTGCCAACAGGGCCGTCCGCCCGCCCGTCCATCCGTCGGCCACGGGGCTGTATTTTTTGAACCGTAGTAGGTAGACACTTGTAATTGTCAGAGTGTGTAGGTAATACTATGGCTGCTATAACAATAGATAATAATTACAAGATAAAAGTAAAAATTGTTAGTGTTTAATTTTTTGAAGTGAAAACTTCTTTAGCGGCGTTCTGCACTTTTTTGTGATCGGTAAAAAATGTTAAACTCGCGTCAGGACACGTGACCTGATCCAAAATTCGTAAGACGGAGGGAGAGTTTTTTGTGATGGGTAAAAAATGTTAAACTCGCGTCAGGACACGTGACCTGATCGAAAATTCGTAAGACGGAGGGAGAGCAGACCGCATTCCAAAATATCAAAAATGCACAACGTTAATATTCAAGTTTTCACTTCTGCCGGCACTCCCGGAGTGCAACCCGTTTTTTTTTTCTTTTATATTGTAGATTCGGTCGGTCGCATACAAAGGGTTCCCCCCTTTCTATGCGTCCAACCCGCACTTGGCCGTTATTTTTTTACAAATTAATTTCTTCTCGACGAAGGGATCCTTTTTAAAATAAAAATGGCTAACCTTGGATTAACAATAAAGATTAGGGTGCCTAAATGAAAGTTAAACAAAAGGTGTCGATTGACGGGCTCCCTGGGCACAGATAAAAAACATGAATAAATTGCCCGGTTAATAGTGCTGGAGAGGTCACATTGGGTTGTGCCTTTTTTTGTGCTTCAGTGCAAATTACTGAAGCGAGCAAATACTGTGCCAAGATATTGGATGGAAAGATTGATGTTGAGAGTTATGTCTGGTTACTAATCTATCTTTTATTATTTTACTAATATACAGGCTGATTTTTTAAAGACCAGCCAAATTTAAGGATGTGGTACAGACCATCAAACTGAACAACTTTCTCCATGGGACCAACATCGTAATCGCGAATAAAAATTCAGCCGTCCCATACATTTAAGTCGAGTAGGTATTGAAGTTTTCTATGGGACAGTTGATAAAATTTTCGCGATTACGCTATTTGTCCCATGGAGAAAGTCGTTCAGTTTGATGGTCTGTACCACATCCTTAAATTTGGCTGGTCTTTAAAAAATCAGCCTGTATGTACTATCTATCTATATCTTATTCTATACTAATAAAAAAGCTGAAGAGTTTGTTTGTTTGAACGCACTAATCTCTGGAACTAACGGTCGATTATGAAAAATTATTTTTGCATTTGATAGCCCAATTCTCGAAGATGATTAATATCACGCTTCGACCCTTATGAGCACAGCAAAATAAAAAGTCAGAAAGAACGCTAAGCGAAAACGTGATGCGACGATTTTACGCGGATGAAGTCGCAGGCAGAAGCTAGTTTGTAATAAAATAAAAATAATTAAAAAAAGAAAAGAATGAAAAATACGTTAATAATAGGGTAGTTTCCTGGGTAAAAAAAAAATATTATATTTAGCCCGTCAGTTAGATTATCGAAAATTAATGGACATGTATTTTTTCTTTTGTCAATCAAACAAAAAATGACAAAGATAACAAAATTTGGGAGTGGGGGTCGTGACGTCACGCCATGCTAAAAAGTGTAGCAAGGCGTGACGTCACGCGGAACTTTAACGGGCGATATCTTCATATTTTTTATTAGATTTTTTTAGGAAACTAGCCTATTCCAAAACATTCGTTTCGAATTCAACTTTTGCTCATTATTAACCTGTGCCTTGGATCAGTGGCAACCTTAGCTTAAGAGATTTAGATTATAAATGAATTCATAATTTACTATTTTATTGTATAAGCCACCTGCTGTTAATTGGAAAATCCAATCATAAAGACCAACTTTTATTATAATATCAACCCATTCAAATTAAAAATTCAGAATAACTATAAAGCGAACAAGTTAAGAATTTTCATTCAATCAAATAACTTATTTAAGTATTCCAATAGCCAAGAGTTATCAAACCACGAGAATTCTAAGGCCCGCTACAAACTTTAATTTCAAACAAAGCGCATAAAACAATCAGCAAACGGCGCATCAGGATCGTTTGTAAGCCGTTTTATTATATGTACAGCTGAAACCGAGTGAAAATAATCAGAACTTTTAATAACCTTTGTTCGGGGAGGCGGTATTATTTTAGAGCAGGGGTGGCGAAAATGGGGCTCACTTTCCTTCAAATCCTTTCAACTTGTAACGAGCATTAATCTACCTCTAAAAATAGAAATTAAACATTGTTAATTGTTAAGCGCACCACTTGAGAACGACTGGATCGATTTGGCTATTTTTAATTTTAAATGTTCGTAATAGTCCGAATTAGGTTTCATGGAAAAGTTTCTCGGAAAATTGGAGAAATGTGACAAACTGAAATTCCTTTTTTCTATGGCATTTATGTATGAACAGGACAGGACGACGTCTGGTCAGTAAACTTTCAGCCAGAGTACATGTTGTTCTTTAAAATCTACTCGTATGAAATTATTGTGACATGAAAAAAATGAAAGTATTCTGTACATTGTTCTCTGTTGGATATAGCTAAATACTCGAAGATATTTAGGGTCCTTTTGAAACATAATTATCTCTAAAATTTTTTTTAAAATTATTATTATTTATATACATCGAACATAAATGATTCATATTGTTGTTAACAATATGAATCATTTATACAACTTATAAACTATGTTAGTAACATTCTCATTTAAATAAAGTAAAATATAATTTTTCATTAAAATAAAATAATAATTAAAAAGCTATAACAATCCGCCTCCCGCTGCACCAGACCTGCAGCTGTGTATACGGGTCCAGTGCCCCAGGAACGGGCTGTCAGGCTTATCCACTATCACCTTTAAAATGCTGTTGGTGCTCCCCCGAAGCCTTCGCATCAGGGATGCTGTTCTAATGGAGAAGGAAATTAAGTGTAATGTTTTTTTGCCGATGAAATCCAAAAATGGACGAGAAATAATAAAAAAGCAATCATTGAGTAAAGAAAAAAAACTGTTTACGTAAAAGTAAATTAATATTCAATTCTTTCGTTAAAATATCACAAACACAAACAATATTTCTCCAAAAGTTAAAAAGTCAACACTAAAAGGTTTGCCATCCCTGATCAAGAGGCTTGGGCGTCTGCAAACACTATGAAATTGAAATTGCAACTCTCTGGGTTTTTGACCTTCGTTGCAAATAATTATAAGTAATTACGACGCTTCTTCTGATTATTATTTTATTCATGCCAATTAGTTTGAAAGTTGCACTAAGATTTTAGTTTTGAATCGAATTTGATACAAGTTTTGACGGAGTGAAGTATAAAATGAACCTGGCTTTTTTGAATAATTTTAAGTTCATTCAGAACGATACCCCATTTTAGTTTTTAGTCTTATTTGAAGTATAAAGGTGATGTATAAAGGCACAAAATTTATAGGTAGGTAAGTAAGTCTGTTAGAAAGTGATTTTAAAAGTGAAAAGAAACGAGAACTGCGAGTAGTTGCGTAACACACTAACTTTGGCAATACCTTTCAATTTGACAGTTCAACAACATCCATTGCGTTATTTATGTTGTGGAGCACACGAATTTTTCAAACTTAAGAAGCAATGTATTATAATCCCTCATAATCCTTTGGATTGTGATAGAAAGTATGTTACGCAATTCGGATGCTGGATTAATATAGAACCATTTCAAATTGGTCCCCGATTTCTGAAACGAATTCTAAAGGCATTGAATTATTAAATTCGTAGTCAAATACCTGGTCGTTTTAAACGATTGGCTAGGATTTTTTTTCGTACAACCATTTTTCATTAGATTTACTTTTCAGACGCCCTCAGGCTGGGTGCAGCGACGATCTTCGCATGATGGCTGGTAGCAGCTGGATGAGTGTTGCCGAAAATCGAGTTGAATGGCGTGGATGGGAGGCCTATGTCCAGCAGCGGACTGATTTAAGCTGATGATGATGATGACTTTTCAGACAGTCGATTTGGCTTCCAGCAATTATACAAATAATAAACATAATTTCATCCCAAATTATAATGAATAGACTGACGTTCTTTGGATTACCAAGCCACAGGCACAGAAGAGATTTAAGTTACTACTAAACGATTAAGAATTAATTTAGTCTGCCTGTAATGTTTCTGTCTAATTCAGTAGGTAATTGGCTAACTATTGCAATTTCAGAAGCTTTGTCTGGGATAAAGTACGTTTGGATAATTAATTTAATTAAGATTTGATATTTAGTCAACAGTTTACGTTTGGGAATATTCTTGTGGATTCCAAGAAGTTCTAGTCAGTAGGATAATTATTTAAAATTAATTAGCCTATGAGCTGTGGCGGCCCAGCGGTAATGGCCGCGACTCAAGAGTTGTAAGTCGTAGGTTCGAACCCATGCAGTCGTTTTACTTTGCGTACAGACGCGAGCACATTAAGCTGCTACAATCTGTCAAATTTCTTTAATAGATTTTCAACTTTATCACTAAAGCATCAAGGTTGATTGGGAAAATTTGTCAGTTTCGGGTAGTTTGACCTGCTGGCGTCATTTTATCACAACTGCTTTTGAAACGGTGAAGGAAAACATCGTGAAGAAACCGGCACGTCCTAGAACCAAAAATTCGAAGACATGTGACGTCTACTAACCCTCACTGGGCCCATGTGGTGGATCAGGGCCCACTTACAGAGAGGAGGCCTGTGTGCCAGCAGATTTTAGGCTGGTTATGCTTATGCTAAGTAGCTTGCTAAGTCATTATTTTGTACCTAGACATATTTTTTGCCACGATAATAATTTGATCAGAGATACAATACCTAAATTGCTGAAATACACAGCATGGAGATTAGGTTATTAAGGGCTGGTTTTTCAATTATCTGATAACTTATTCGACGAATAATTTTGAAATTTTGACAGTTATTTCATACGAAAACTGTTAAACGTCAATTTTATTTCTCGAATAAAAGTTATCTAGCGATGGAAAAATCAGCCCTTAATTAAATAGTACAGCGGTTATTACAAGTTGTTATCAGTCTGTTAAAATAATAATATAAACAATTTTACTAAAAATGGAAGACTGAATTTTTCAAACTAAATAAATAGCGTAACAATTGGCACGAAATAATAACCCTTAATAATAAGGCACTAGACACGCGGGGCGATGGTATCAACAATTCAACACAAACTTTATGGTATTGTTACCAAATAATCACAAATGAATTTAAATGTTGTTAAAACTAAAACAAAAAACAAGGTCAAAAGCTTTATTTATTATTTATTTAATACTTTAAGCACACAGATGTACAGAGGCGGACATAATGCCAATAGGCATTCTAGCCGTGGGACCTTTTTTTCGTTTGTTAATAATTGTAATGTGTTAATATGGTATTTGAATAATATGTTAGTTAAATAAATTTAATAATTAATATGTTGAGTGTACTGTGTTAATTGTTAAGAATGATTTTAATTGTGTATGTTTAAAATAATGGTATGGTAAAAGGTAATGCAGAATACGTGGTTTGAATAAATGTGATAACCTGCCACACTGTATAACCATGTTTCTTCCCCTTTCTTCTCCATAAAATCGACGCGTCGGTTTCCAAAACTCCATGTATAAGAAGAACTTTTTAATTTCAGGTAGACCTTTATCGTCAATTGTCCAGGTACAGGGTCAAACTGTAGTTAAGGCTCGCCACGCGTGACGATTTAAGCTTATTAGCCAGTTTCACTGTCTTGCTTCCTCACAAATGTCGTGTGTAATGGCCTAAAACCCTAAACGTGTGGCCAGGCAAACAGCGAGTTGACGTCCTCGTTTTGAGGATTATTATAACACAGTTAAAATATCTCTACGGATCTGACAGTGTTAAAAACTCGAGCCGTATAAATGAATAAATCTAATAACTATGATAAATGCGAAAATAACTCTGTACGTCTGTCTGTTTTCTTTTCACACTTCAATGGCTGAACAGATTTCGATGTACCGCACAAGTCAACCATGACCCAGGTTGGGACATAGGATAGGTTATTTTTATCCCAGTAGTACGTTTCCCTGGGATAATTTCCGACCTTTACGCGGGCGTAGCCGCGTGCAACAGCTATTAATTCATAAAGCAATTTGATACATGCATTCGAGATCTCGGAAGTATGTCCACCCATTTATAGGCTATACTCTACAGACACTCAAGTAGAGCAGACGTGTGTACCTATAAGCAATATTATTCATCATATGTCGTTAAAATATTTCCGAGTGATCTATGACCTAAAAAACGAATCGCTCATTTTTCTGCTAAGTTAGTGATTTACTTTACTGAGTAACAATTAATTATGAGAAACATTTAAGAATTAAGTATGTCAAATGGTGAAAACAGCCCTCGGAGTACCCCATCACCACGCAGCCCTGCCAGCAAATCTCAAGTACCTGACCATGCCGCTGAAGCAAAAATTCAGGCAGTGGACACCAGGGACATTAGCAACTGGTTGATCTCAATCGAATCATGCCTGAATGAAGTTTGTACCATTGCTCAGGAAGGAAAGCTGAACTCCGAGCAAAAGCTGAGGGTCAATTCCCTATTGCGCAAGGTTGGACATGGCAATTCACAAATGGCAGTTTACTACCAGGACTTGAAGCTAAAGGCCCAAGCAATACAGAACTCACTAGTGTCGAGAGAAATAGGTGACCTCACGGATTGCCTCGAAGATATCAAAAAAACAATTCAAAATAGCATTCAAGAAAACTGCGCTAAACCAACGATGGCAGAAAAAGTTTCGTTCGCTGACATGGTTAAAACCAATAAAAGTTAGTTCTATTGCAATTCACCCAACGGATAAATTAAAATCTAGTGACGACACTAAATCTCTTGTCCAAAAAATTATATGCCCTGAACAAATGAAATTGCACGTTAGAGGACTGCGCAAAACAAAAAACGGAGGCGTTATAATCAGCACGGAGACGAAAGACGACTTAGGAAATCATCTCAGCTACGTAGTTCCGGCCTAAAAGTGGAAGAGCCCCATAAGGGAAGACCAAGAATTGTAGTTATAGGAGTACGGACCATTTTAAGTGATCAAGAAGTTTATGATTGCATCTATGAACAGAATGTAACCGATAAGCTGCCTAGTTTGTCTCGTGACTCTTTTTTGGCCTCTATAAATTTAAGTCACAAATCAGGTAAAAGGACCTACGTGCAATTTTATTCTTGAAGTTTCTGCTAGCATAAGAAAGGCGCTTATAAACCAAAATCGAGTGTTCATTAATTGGACATCCTGGCCAGTGAAGGACTTCACGCTTGTGACCAGGTGCTTTAAATGCCAACAGTATGGACATGCTGCAAAGACTTGTCGGGAGGCTACCTATACGTGTGGACATTGTGGGGAACAAGGTCACCAGGCGAATGAGTGCACTAAACTTGCTGAACCGCCACATTGTGCAACATGCTTGCGATTTAAAAAACCGAGAAAGCACAAAACAGGCGACCAAGAATGCCCCGCAAAGAAAATAGCTGAGACAAGATACATCAATTCTATAGATTATAATGACGTCGGTTAAGGCCGTCAATGTTTATCTATAAGCCTTTTTTTACTTTATGTTGCATAATTATTATTATGTTGTCTTTTACTAGTTATAATACCTGGGTAAAAATAATTTTAGTTTTAGTTTTTAAATTCGTGTTCTAAATAAACATGAAATCTTGATATTTTGTTGACACGGTAAAATTTTCAAGTATGACAAAGTAAACACAACCTTATTAAAAATGTAACATTGCAAAAATCATAATAAGTAGAACATTGTTGCAAAAATGTCTTACGGAGATGCAAGAGTATCACATTTCTGTCAATTATAATGTAACCATAACTGTATTGGGTCGGGGGGCTTCGGTCCCGGTTCATTCCCCCTATAAATATAATAATTATTTTGAGTGGTTTTTTGCGACCACAAATAAAATAAACAAAGTAATATCTTGGCAAATTACGGTCAACCAAAAACTTTTGAAATTACACAACTAAAACTATTTTTATAAATTATTTACTATTTGTTTAAGGAATTTTAAGTAATACTTATGTATAAGCACTTGAGTGAGATACCTGAGATACAGGTTTATTCCTAGTTCAGGTAGAATCCAAATATTTTTACCAACACCTAGTAGTAAGGCTCATTTTTGTAAATATTTATGTAAATCAATTATTTCAATAAACAATTTCAATTTTATTCAAAATCTCAAGAGGATTGTAATCGTGGTTTTGTAACCACGATTAACATCCTCTTCTGATTAATCCAGAAACCTTCTTTAATGTATTTGTATATATTTTATTGTACACCACAAAAATACATAACAAAAAATAAATCGAACACTACAAAATAAACTATGGGCGGCTTTATCGCTTTCCAGGCAACCTTGGAACGGACAGTGATTTGTCTGGACATAAAATGGCCTAAATACCTTTAGTTGGGAACCAGTTAAGCTGATGAAGACTCGTGCAACGGATCCATCGACGCAGTCAAATTCACAAATGAAAAATCCAACATATTTTTTTCATGAAGCTTATTCCAAAACGCCCATGTATCCGCTGTTTTAACACCCTCCGTACATTCGATCCGGTTCACATTCATTAGCTGGATTGGGCAGCGCGCTTAACGTTTATGTGTCCTGACCCTACTGTCATGCTGATGACCAGCTTTGTTATAGCTGGACTGTTATTGAGTTTGTCTGGAATGGAACACGAATTGTAACGTCAGCCTTAACAAGATGTATACATCGACAAGAATTTATTTTACTGTCTGATATCTTTGTTTCTTTGTTTCATAAAGAGGGGCTCGTAATTTAATAATAACAGCCGCACGGGTCGATTTTCAAGGTTAATCAACGCTTGCCTAGGTTGGCTTGTGGATGGGTGTGATACCGAGACCCCTCCGTGCCTCGGAAAGCACGTTAAGCTGTTGGTCCCGGCTGTCATTCGTGGATCTTTGACAGTCGTTACGGGTAGTCAGGAGCCCAAAAGTTTGACAACCAATCTTACCAAGGGGTATCGTATTACCCAATAACTGGGTTGTGGAGGTCAGATAGGCAGTCGCTCTATGTAAAATACTGGTATTCAGCTGCATCCGGCTAGACTGGAAGCCGACCCCAACATAGTTGGGGAAAGGCTAAGCAGATGATGATCTTTGTTTCATAATATTGCATCAATGTGTTGCAAAATTACCTACTTAATTATAGCAATACATTCATACAGTGTTATTGAACATACGAGTAAATTGTAGACAATTAAATAAATTCTTGGCGAATTATAATGTTCTTCCCGCCATGACGTACGGTGCTGAGACGTGGACGCTCACGCAGGAAACTGTTTACAGGCAGAGAATTGCATAGAGAGCCATGGAGCGTTCCATGTTTGGCATCAGGCTAATAGAACGAGTTCTAAATGTCGAGATACGAAGAGTCGAAGACACACGAAAGTCTTCGATGTCAGAAAGCGTATTATGGAACTCAAATGGATTTGGGCAGGACACCTGGCAAGATGCAGTGATGACAGGTAGAGTGAGGCTGTGACAGAGTGGCATCCAAAGACTGGAAGACGAGATTTCGGTCGTCCGGCGGTGAGATGGGCAGACGACATTGTTGCCATCGTGAGCAAAACCTGGACGAGGCTGGCACAGAAGCACGGTGATTGGCAAGAGAGGCGGAGGCGGAGGAGTTCTGTAGATGATGATGATGCATATTTTGTGGCCCGGTCGTAGAAATGGCCATATCGTAACCTACTTGGCCATTTCACGATACGCTGCCGTTTCATGATTTGACCATCTAACATCGGCCATATCGTTCAACGCTCAGCGTTCGTCGATTTGACCAGTTATTCTTAACAGAACAAATTTTGTTATTCATCAAAAGTAAAAAGATGATTTTTACTTTTGATGAATAACAAAATTTGTTCTGTAGTTTCTGCCTACCCCCATTTAAAGAAGGTGCGAGTCTATGTATGTATGAATAACAAACTATTGAGGAACAATTTTACTTTATTCCCTCACGTTTCATAAAGACAGCATTGTTGAAACCTACGACACGGAACGCGAATCCTTTTTCACTAACTCCGTTGTTACTAAGGCCAAGCTTTCCTGTGTTTAAATATTTAAACATCTACTATTACACGTCTATGTATAACCTACAACATGTTGCCTTTGTTTCACTATGCAAGTTACGTAATTAATTCTAGTATAAATAATACCGACGTAATTATTCCACGAATTAACGCAGTTGTTGACTGTGCCCAAAACTGCTTTGTGAATGAGAGAAATGACAGTAGATTTATTTGTTGCAAGTTAACGAGAACGCAGATAAGTAATTATATGTTATAGTATGCATGAGGTCCTAACTTCGAATCCCAGGTCGTGCAAAGTGTTATTGGGTTTCTCCAGAAGAAATTTCTTAATAGCAGCCCGGAGTCTGAATCTGTGCCCATTTGGCAGTTGACAGACAGTTGACAGTTAAAATTAGTATACGGTTCTATGAAAAATATCTGACTGGACTATGATGCAAGGGACTATTGTAGGTGATTATCTTTATAATATTATCAACAAAAAAATAAATCCAGATAAATCCAGTTGTAAACATAAAGTGCTCGCCCCACATGGGACTTAGACACAACTGGCGTAATGTGGGTGTACTAATAGGTATAGGTACATCTCTGCCTAATTCTTCAGGAATTACAGGCGTAATGTTGTCATGTTATGTAATCGAAGAAATTCGAATCGAATCGGACACGTGTGTAATCTATACTTTTCTTTTTCTTCGTGTCGTTGGCACGACTGAATATCATATCTTGTTGGCCCAAAACTTTGCCACTTCCAAGGCGTCGTCAGTGGCAGCGCAGAGGTCCCTTTGACTGCATGTTTTGGGACACAGAGGGCAGGATAGGAGGTGGAGCATGGTTTGCGACATAGCTCCACAGTCACACCCTACTGCCGTTCCGTCAAGGTAGCCCCACTTTACCAGGTTGGACTTAAATCTTCTCACTTGTGTCCGGAGACGGTTCAGGGACTTCCAAGTGGACCACGGAAGGTTACACCCTGCAGGGAAATGCTCCTTTGGTGGTAGATAGTAAGTAGGAAGGGGAAGAGTATCCTGCCATAGTTTGCAACGGGTGTCGGCCGGGTTTCCTGACGGAGACGCTGACGATTTCAAGACGCTGTGCCTGCTTTTTAGCCGTTGCGTTGGTAGCAGTGCGCCAGATAGTGGGTGTCTGGTGTCGGATTCCTATTTGAGTTTCTCCACTGCGCTTGCAATTTCTCTTCGGACTTGTGGTGGTGCTATGCCAGCTGTGAGATATAGTGCGCTGACCGGGGTCGGTTGCAGGCAGCCCGTGATCGTACGGCAGGTCTCGTTTAGACCAACATCTACTTCCTTGGCGTGAGCGGAACGGTGCCACACTGGGCATGCATATTTGCCCGCGGAGAAGCAGGAAAAAAGTCAGAAAGAACGCTAACGAAGTAATTGCGCGGGCAGACGGTGCGAAGCAAAGATGTGGGTCGGGAAAACAAGAAATTTCACGCGGACGAAACCGCGGGAAGAAACTAGCTGTAAATAAAAAGTAAACAAAAAAGCTTTCCAGAAAAAACGTACCTACAATACCTCCATTTCCCACATTCAATACAACCTCATAAATCTTTGTGGAAATGGGTAGTGACTACTATCGCGGTAATTTCCTAAAGAAACTGTTCTTTGTCTTTCTACAAAATAAGACAAAGAAACCTTTCATACGTACCTAACTAAGCTCAACAGTATCTCCAGATATACAATACTCTTATTGAACGAACCAAGTAATCCCTTAATGCAATATTTTATGTAATCTATTCCACAGTCCAATATTTGTTCGCCAAGTTGGTTCTTATGACTAAGCCACAGTATAGATAGGTACAGAAGGGCAGCTTCATATAACGAGCGAAAACACGCACACCCAAAAAAACAAACATGCATGTGCTCCGGCAATAATAATAACACTCAAATAGCACTCAAATGTAAGGACACACACATGAGACGTGTTAGCGCGGGGACCAATGAAAGAGTGGACTGTATCTTAGGGGCAATGGTTTATAGCCGACCTTGCCAACAAATATATAACTTCCCGGACAAACAATTAATGATTAAGCTTAAGAGAGGAGTATCGCCCGTCGCAGTGTGTCGTCGCGACGACACGGCTCGGCCCGATGACCACTCGCTTCAACGGACTCCGCTTGTCGATGACGTGCTGATCACAAAAGCAGCACGTGCGATTCCCAAGAGACGTGTACAATCAACCTACGAAAACGTTGTTCATTTCTGGACGTTGTTGTACTGTATGTATCGGAAGAAGATGCGGGGTCGTGAAGAAGACGAATGAAAAAAGGTCGCATACAGCGGAGATGTTTAGAGGAATATTTGGTGTGACGAGAATGAATAAAGTAAGAAATGAGTATAGTATAAAAGGTGAAGTTTGAAAATGGCGCTAGTGACAGGAAAATTTAAAGGAAATCGTTTGGCTAGGCATGTGATGAGTAGGGAGGAACCGCATGTGACGTAAGTGTGATCATACCATCATCATTTATATTAATCACACGACTTTCGTGTGATTAATATAAATGATGATGGATGGAGAGAGAGAGTAAGGCCAAAGAAAAGATGGATGGATTGTGTGAGCAATGATAATATTAAGGGATTGAATGATAGTGTGACGGTTGACAGGGGAGAATGGAAGAAGAAAACATGCTTAACCGACCACAAGTAACATGGGATAAGGGCAAGAAGTTAATGATGATCACTTCAGGACTTTTTCTAACCTTGATACATGTCAAAAGTATCATGTTGTATATGGCACGTCAAAAAAAAAAAAAATGTTCAACCGTACGTACGACGATCTTGAACTATGTCAAATGTATGCCGATTGCCAGGGCGCCTGCATTCGCTGTACGTGGAATCGTGTCTATGTGTGTGTGACTTTTCTCTCGTTGTATGGAGTCTACCTTCTGTAACCATCTTTGTCCCGACTCCACTCTGCTTGCTTAGCACATGCATACACATGGCAAATACATAAAATGTATTAGGTACATAGAGGAAATAGAAACGTTTTGGTAATGAAGCGAGTTAATTAAAGTTGTTAATTAAAATTAAACTAGTGTGGGGATTGTGTTTATGATAGGTTAGGTAGGGTGAAAGTTTCGCGGAGTAAAGGTATGTATTTGTCATTGTTAATATTTTTAAATAAGCACACCAACCGAACTTAATCAAGTTCACTAGGTTAGTGTGCTAACTTTAAGACCAACACTGTTAAAATATTTAATCATAAAAAAATCATGTAAATAAATGATATCATGTATTTGATTGCCTCGTTGGTGTAGTGGTAGCATGCGCTACTGCTGACCATGAGGTCCTGAATTCAATTCCCAAGCCAGGGAGTTATTGGGTCATTAGGAATTTCTCAGCAGCAGTCCGGAGTCTAGATTTGTACCCTGTTGATGGCAATAGTCTCGCCCCTTTACATGGGACTAAAACATAACTGGGGAAATGTGGGTGTACAGTCACGAGCACCAATATGTCAATGCTTGGCAACTTTCAATTGCTATTTTTTCGTGAAATAACGAATGCAACGTTGAAACACGAGATATTACATAAACCTATGGGTTCGAAAATTCTATGCTCGTAACAACATGAAATTTCATTAAAAAATAAAGTAGTAAATCTCTTTTGAATAAAGCCGAGTGTATACATCCTTTTACTCGTGACTGTACTAATAAGTTCACCTCTGCCTAATCCTGTGTTATGTATTATGTATGTAAAAAGATTTTATACTGATAATATTGAGAAAAAAAAAGCGGGCGGGGCATATAGCGAGACTAAAAGACGAGCGACGGACCAGAAGAGTGACCTCATGGAGAGGTCCAAGAGGGAAACGGTACAGAGGAAAACCGCTTACGAGATGGGCGGATGATATCAACAAAACGGCTGGTACAGACTGGATGCAGACAGCCCAAGATAGAAGTGAATGGGGTTCTTTGGAGGAGGCCTTCACCTGCGGAGGAGTTCTTGTAAATCGATCATCATCTGCTTAGCCTTTTGCCAACTATGTTGGGGTCGGTTTTCAGTCTAACCGGATGCAGCTGAATACCAGTATTTTACATGGAGCGACTGCCTATCTGACCTCCACAACCCAGTTACTGGGTAATACGATACCCCTTGGTAAGACTGGTTGTCAGACTTCCGGGCTACGGACGACCTGTAATGACTGTCAAAGATCCACGAATGACAGCCGGGACCAACGGCTTAGCGTGCTTTCCAAGGCACGGTTCTGGTAAATTAATATAGTAACCTTAAGTTCATTAGTTTGTAACTTTTTTGCGAGAAATAAAAGGCTTTTTTATTTAATTTTGATAAAGTCATATTATTACAAGTGATCAGGCTCTAATTTTGCAAAAATTTCTTTTAACATTTATGGCATTGAAAAATCTAAAAATTATTGGTATTTTCAAGTGTAATGAAGTGAAAACTTAGGTCTTTATTCTCACAACTCAGCCTTTGAATTGATAACACCTAATCGTTGTTCATGGTTCGGTGGTTCAGTCTACGTGTTATCATAAAATAGGGGCTCGCGTTTTATTTTGATGAAAAATCCGGAAAGTTCAGTGTACGTGTGTAAGTAAAGTTAATAAAAGCATTCTAATACGGAAGCTCAATTCCAATAACTGTAACTTATGGAGAACAGCCTTTGCCCAGCAGTGGGATAATTTTTTTAATAGTTTTTGTTATAATTTTTATTCTATTATTTTGCTTTTATATTAAACTAACCAGACTGCTTGCTTCGGCAATCGCTAGTGACACTAATCACTATGTTACTCCGAATCTTGTTTATATTAAGTTGGTCAATGTTTAAAGAGAGAGCCCTGACACCCATAACACAAGTTTAATCTTAGCTTGGGTGCCAGAGGTTTAAACTCAGTGGTATTCTTAAATTTTTTTGGTTTATATAGTCTGTTCTACACAAATGGAAATAAAGCATTATTATTATTATTTAGGCTGACTGTATTGTTACTAGTCCGATGGGATAGCATGATCTGAGAGAGGTCAGGCGCAGGACCCGTATTAACGTGCTTACGTGCGTGCGTAGGAGTAAAGGAAGAGAGAATGCACCTGTGTCTGCGACCACACTTGTGCAATAAAATATATTCCACGCTAAAGGTTACTTCTCCGCTGAGGTTGGTCGTCATGGCAGAAACTCGGTCGGGAGGACTACTATTATTTTACAAGTAAGAGAAAGTCAGGGACCTGGTCAGCATAGCGGAAATCTGCTGGGTACGTACTGCGAGAAGCACAGGATAGTTGTGGGTACCTTTGGGGGAAGCCATGCTCAGTAGAGGATGTCTTTCTTCTGAAATGATGCTGATAATGAAGAGAAAATTATGTTGTAATGATTATAAATTAAAAGTCAGTTTTCGTCTCTGTCTGCGAGACCGCTTCTAAACTCCGCAACGGCTTTTGATGCGGTTTTCATCACCACTTAGAGCATTAATTCCAGAAGGTTTATATGCATAACCAGCAGCGCCCCGCGGTTTCACCCGCATAAGTTTCGATCCCGTAGGGATATCGGGATAAAAATTCCTATATATTAATCCTGGTTATAAGCCGTCTGTGTGCCAAATTTCATCCAAATCCGTTCAGTAGTTTTTGCGTGAAATAGTAACAAACATCCATCCATCCATACGAACTTTCACGTTTATAATATTAGTAGGATAATACGTTAATATAGAACATCACATCACTCACGGCTTGATTCCCCGATGGGTTAGGCAGAATGGTACGGCACCCATATTTCGCCGGTTATGTAAGTAATTTCACATGGAAAATCCAATAACAACCCAACCCAACCCAATATAGAAATCTCGATGTTATGTCAAATCGTTAAAACCGTGCCAAGCAGGGGCTGGTCGCCAGTGTAAGAACTACGCAAAACAAAACTGTACCATATAAACAAAACAAAACAAACTATCATGCAACAAGAAAATAACAAAAAAACCTCACACTTGCGACCAGACAATACAACATACAGACTGATAAACGTGGTCCGCTACACAAAATATTAACGTCGTCAGTCCGAGTCCACTTACATTCACTATGTAAGCTTTGCATTCCCCAGCGTGGCCGCTGCAGGATTAATATTATTCCTACGTTTATGCAGTTACAACTGTATTAAAACTTCACTGGTTATTTCTATATGAATGTTGTTAATGTTCTTGGGGTTGATTAAACGGTGGTTTACGTAGTATTATACCTAGTGGGTTACAATTAAAACATGGTCTAGGTATTTGCAAAGTGGCAATTTTAGTTTGCTAGCCCAGAACAAAGAAATTGCTCGACGCACCGAGAGTGCCTGGAGGAGCTATTGGTCAATGAAAGATCTTCTAAAAGGAGATCTACCACTATATCTCAAATGGAGAGTTATGGCCATGTGTATTCTCCCCATTCTCACATATGGTGCTTAAACTTGGTGTTTGACACTTCAGCAGAGGTCCAAGCTCGAGGATTGCCAGCAATCCATGGAGCGCAGTATCCGAGTTCGAATTTCTAACCACATCAGGAACACAATACTGCGTGCCAAAACCAAGATAAAGGACGTTACCCAGAAAGCCGCTAAACTTAAGTGGGACTGGGCCGGACATGTCAGCCATGGCATGGCAGATGACAATTGGGCTAAGGGAACCACCGGTTGGGTCCCACTAAACGCATGACGTCATCGCGCTAGGCCGAGACGAAGATGGCGGGATGAGCTTGACTTCTATCGAAAGGACTGGCCGGCACTAGCAAAAGACAGAATTGTGTGGGAAAGAGAGCAGGAGGCCTTTGCCATGCAGTGGGACAATACAGGCTAGTTAGACCAAAATGACAGCTGCGATCATAACATTAATATCACGTTGACAATAAAAAATTAATTAAAAATTTAAAAAAACCCCGACACAAAATAATAATAAAAATAGTATGAATGTGAAAAGCCTAAAGCAGTTTTAAAAAAACTATTGAAAAAATAGCCACAAATAGAACAAAAAAGGTATAAACGTGAAACCATTTAAAAAGAAAAAAATAACCTTGGTATTATGACCCTACGTAGGTACTTACGTAGGGACTTAGGTAAGGTAAAAAAATAACCTTGGTATTATGACCCTACGTAAGTACCTACGTAAGAAATTTTTTGATTAAATGTTGTCCCGTCGGGAGACCGCTGTAATTATTAGCCTAACGTTCTGTTAAAGTTTAAAATAGTAGCGGTCCCCGGTTTTTTAAATTGTTTTAGGCTTTTCACATTCATACTATTTTTATTATCATTTTGTGTCGGTGGTTTTTTTAATTTTTTATTTCATGCTATTTGTAGGGATTCCATAATATTTCAATTCTTTTTTTTCATGCGTTTTAAGATTCAGGTAATTTGGTGTTTAACCCGACGAATGTCGTAATTACAGACACAATTAAAAAGCCATTGTGTCTCGCCTGGATCTACGTTCCGACATATGAAGGGTTAATCAGGTTTTTTGTAATTCGCCATTTTGTGGTGGTGGCCATCTTAGATTTGAAATATATCATAGTGTATAGTATTCTACTAGTCAAGCTCTTTCATTTGATACCCATATTGAGTGAGTTGTGATAAAAAAATGTAATTCACCATTTATTGGTGGCGGCCATCTTGGATTTCAAATTTATCATAGTGTATAGTATTCTACTCGTCAAGCCCTTTCATTTGATACCCTTATTGAGCGAGTTGTGACAAAAAAAATGTAATTCGTCATTTTGTGGTGGCGGCCATCCTGGACCGATTTTCATCAAACATAGCTAAGAACACTCCCGACAAATTCACCTTTCAAACAAAAAAAACAAAATTAAAATCGGTTTATCCGTTCGGGAGCTACGGTGCCACAGACAGACATACACACACATACACACCCCCCACACACACACAGAGACACGTCAAACTTATAACACCCCGTCGTTTTTGCGTCGGGGGTTAAAAAAGGTTAATCGCAGCTGTCATTTTAGCCTAGCAAATTAAAAAAAACAGGGTTAATTTGTAATATACGTTTTTTGCTGCCGTGTACGGACCGCCATTGAAATACTAGTTCTGTGACATTCTGGCTAATCATTGGTAATGGACGTGGAGGGGTTGTGGACTACGGGCAGACAAAGAGAATGCAATACCTATCTCGATTTTGGTGTTTGATTGAAATCGACTCAAAGATTCAAAAGATCAAAGCCGGCCAATTACACGAGATTTACTGACAAGTGTATATTGAATCCATGCAGTTCATGTTGACACCTGTTAACCCTGTATGTTTTTGTGTATAATTTGCATGTTTTAACTTTTCCGTTTTGCACACAGTATCATCGACTGGGTACTTACCCCCGTTGGGCCGTGGGGTTTGTTTCTTTTTGTTTAGGATAGTTTTCTATAGGATATTTAAATTACCTAATGTTGGAAGTAGCGAATGTGACATCACATTGAATGGCCAAAAATTAGAATTTGTTAATCAGACAGTTTTCCTAGGAATCACGCTAGACGAGAAATTACAATGGGGACCTCATATAACATCTATTGCGGGGCGGCTAAGCTCGGCCGCATATGCTGTTAGAAAGATAAGACAGTTAACAGATGAAGAAACCGCGCGTTTGGTCTATTTTAGTTACTTCCACAGTATTATGTCATATGGTATTTTACTGTGGGGTCGGGCTGCTGACATTGAATCCATTATTATTTTGCAAAAGAGAGCTGTCAGAGCCATTTACAATCTACGTCGCCGCGAATCTCTTAGGGAACTATTTAAAAGGGTTAATATTATGACGGTACCTTGCCAATTCATTTATGAAAATATTATGTAGGTATGTAAGAAAAAATTAACATCTTTTTAATAAAATAAATGATAGACATAATTTTAATACTAGAAATAAGGATCAATTAGATCAACCTTTTTTCAGATTATCTAAAGTACATACATCTTTTATGTGGTACTGTGTTAAATGTTACAACAAAATACCTTGTGAAATATTGCAATTAAATGAAAGAAAATTTAAAACTTATATTAAAATTACACTTTGTAAGCAAGGATATTACAAATTAAAGGACTATATCCCAGATAAGAATGCTTGGAAACATGCTGGTCCTGCTCCATAGGACAACCTCTAGAGTCTAGACTAAATCAAACTGGTTGCTAATGTAATTTTATAATTTACTATATTTTTTTTCTTTGACAGTGATTTACATTCTGTACTATACTATTACTTACAGTAACACCCGAACTTATTACTCCTTATTTATTTATGAAAATCGTCCACTTTTGGAATGTTTGTGAATATGTGAGCACCATGTATCTATCGCATAGTTAATTTATATGTCATGGTTTCATTTATCCATTTTAATTCTTTTACTTATTGTGGTATAGTAATTTTATTTATAGGTGCATCGTCTTCACATATAATTATATAATTAATGTATGCAAAATATTGTAAAACATTTTAAAAGAGCAACGGTGGAGTTTCTTGCCCATTCTTTTCCATACGAAAACTACCTTTTGGAAGGGGCGACTAGAATCAAATTTATTTTAATTTTATTTTTGACGTTCAAAAGTGCCTTTTATGTGCCTATTTGAAATAAATGATTTGACTTTGACATTGATAGTCGTAATAAATTCAATATTAGAATCGTATCAAATCCTAAGTCATTTATTCAAACTAGGCTGAGAATCAGCACATTTCGAACGTTAAAATGACAAAACACAGTCCCCCAAAACGGCCGCCCTTCACCACTTCCTGCTTTCGCTGGGGAGAAGAAGCAGCGCAACAAACTCCCCAGCAGTATCTTCGTCTTAGCGTACCGGTGACAAAAAGTTCAAATATCTTTGGCCCAAAATTCAGCTGCACGAACTCCGCTCACTGACGCAGTCATAAGATCATCAAAATTATCATTAAAATCGTATAAAATTCTAAAACTTGAGAGGTATCCACCTAGTGACCCTGTCTAAGCAAAATTATCCGTAATTGTTTTACTTAGGTACCTACACCTAAGTAAAACAATTACGGATAATTTTGCTTCAATGTATCACTCCCAAACTGAAATTCAAATCAAATAAATATTCAAAGCCAATCATTATTCTACTACCACTTTCGTATTACTCACTTGATACAAACACACCCTCGCCAATCAAACACAAAATACACAAACAAATCATTGGAACCCATATAACAAACACATATTTGTGTCATCCAAACACGCAAAATCGGTACTTAAATGTTCTGGCAATACAAACAGACCCCCATTCTATAAGCCATAGACATTACATCACAAAAAGCAATTACTTGGTATATCGAACACGCTCAATAAACACGCGTGATTTTTGCCCTGACACTGCAAATATAGCTCGCTATATTTGCAGGCTTTTAAAGCAGTATGTAAATAAGGGATAAGGGATATTCAAAATCAATCAAAATCCAAAGGCATTTATTCAAACTAGGCTGAGAATCAGCCCTTTTCCAACGTCAAAATTACATATGACAGTCCCCCAAAAACGCCAGCCCTTTACCACGTCCTAATGCTTTAGCTGGGAAGAAGAAGTGGCGCAACAAACTCCACAGCAGCACAGTTGTCTATTCAGTTACAAAAACTTAATTATATACAATCGTATGCAAAGTAATTAACATTACGAAACACAAAATCTTAAATTAAATTATTTGCTATATGTCAGCTAGCATACGCATATACCACAAAAAATAATGAAAAGTAACTCAAGCAGTAATTAAAAAAATATAAACATCCGAATTGAGAACCTCCTCCTGTTTTTTGAAGTCGGTTAAAAACAAAAACGCAAATAACAACATCCAGGCATAAAGGGTGTGCCCGTTCATTGGTTTGTCGATTGTGTATGGTAAAATAGGGCATATTACCTACAACAAGACTAATAACTTTGTGTTAAAATTACCAAAATTCAAAGCCTATTAAATTAAACCTATTACAGCAGCCATTGATATTACCAGGCCTTCATTGTGATTCTCACTGGTAAGGTAAGCACGTTGTTGAACTCCCAGCTTGATATTTAGTTTCTAAGTATGGCAAAACAAATCGCGTTATACATTAAGTTGGCGCAAAAGTTGTCACCCGATGTTCTTCGGCTGTATTTTTTTTTATGACAAACTTCGGTTCAATTTTTGGATTATGTTTATTTGATATTTTAATTATTTTTTCATTAAATCGGGGGAATGATATTAGCTAAGTGGCCGCTGCCAAACTTGATGACCATTCGGGCCCGATAAATGGCATTTTCCATCACTCTTGCCAGAACTTTCGGCGATAGGACCTCGCATTCTCTTTGAGGGCTTCAAGAGTTTGAGGATTGTTGACATAGACTCGTGACTTCAAAAACCTCAGGTAATCTTGCCGGCCAGTGCAAATCCGCAAAACAAGAGACGACCCGTAACAATTATTCCGCGTTCTATATGAGTATAGCGATTCATTACTTGTTGTCCTGTATATTGTAACTGTTTACTTCACAAATGTCAAAGTAAAATTGACATTTGCCGCCATTTGCAAAAATTATTGCATCATCAGATAGGGTGATGACTTTCGCGCCACCTTGTACATAACAATGGCGCTATAACGGCCCCGGTTACTTATAACCGTTGGGTTCTACTAACACTTTAATTAAATAAACACAGTATTCAGATTTTCACTAATACTCACCATCTGTCGAACATACCTAGTTCCAAATAGTCGTAAAGAGAATGTAACCATATCGCCCTCATTTCAATGCTCCAGAAATTTTCCTGATGAATAAATAACGTTTGCCATCGTAAAATTAATATCGCCATATTATGCATATAACAATTACTGTTAATTGCAGGCGGTAGACTGGATTTTAATTGCAATTCACTCGCCTCTGATGGCTAGGACACAAAGTGGAGGGAAAGTGAAGAAGATCCACTTTGAACGCTTAAGTACCTAATCGCCAACCGATAACAAAGATAAAAAAATTTACAAAAACAGAACTAACTATAATGATAACGATAACTACTAATAAAGATCTTAATAAGACATATTTTGTTTAATATTACTAAATGATTGTAAAAAATTTGACGGCAAAACCTGAAGATGGCGGGATGGGCTGGAGCAAACAAACGACCAGTGGTCCACTTTAGTTAGAAAGAGCTGGAAGTCATGGGGAGAGGCCTTTGCCCAGCAGTGGGATCATGCAGGTTAACAGAAACAGTAACAACGGCAAAATTACGATTTCTAGAAAAGTTCGCGTGTTTCCCGCGTCTCCCGCTTCACTATACCTTACCCTAATTAGTTCAGCCAGTGTACCACGCGCTCTTTGTGGTCGGGTGTCATGTGTGTATTGAGTTATAGCATGCAATATGTGCCTTGTGCCTGTCTAAAACAAAAAAAACTTAAACAAACTTTTGCATGAAATGCAAAAGAGCCACAGAACATGAACGCTGTAGAGTAAAAAAATATTTACTATTTTCATTACTATGACCTAAACCCAAAAAAATTATTTGTTACTTATAAAATAAAAAAATGATTCTTCAATTCGTTCTGTTTTATTTTATTTGCATGTCTTTTTACGAATGTTTAGTAAATAACTTGCGAAACTTCATAGACTAGAGGTGTTGGTGTGGTATCGATATTCGTCACATTTCGAGAGTTTCACTACTTCATAGCTTCGCTTTCACTTCTTCGCAAACTATTAGTTTAACAAACATCGATACAGCTTATAATACCTCCCTCTCACAAAATAATGCACAAGGCGAAGGAGCGATTAATATAATTATGCAACATGCAATTAAAACTGATACTGCATCTGTTAGTGATCCCATAGTGGATATATACTCGCCATAATGGGGCTTATAATTAGCGACAATATTTTTATATATATGTAATTTACCAGAGAAGAAAGCTAGGGGAGGCGCGTATTGTAAAAGGTTGGGAACCCCACAAGAATAATTAACAATACAAGATGACGTGTGATGAATTGCGTGGAGGTTATGAAGTAGTGGGATGGCATAAACCAGTTAATTAATTCGATTATCACTCAATTTTCAAATAATTCAACCATTTGCAAATTCGATCTTTGCCAGCATTAACGACTGTTTCATCGGCACCTCTAAATATGTTTTTCAAAGTCAAAGAAAAATCATTTATTTCAAATAGGCACATGAAAGGCACTTTTGAAGTACAAAAATTACATTTAAATAGAATTGATTCTAGTCGCCCCTTCAAAAAGATATTTTTGTACCTCGTTAGATAACTGATTAAATGAAGATGTGTTCCAGGTAAATTGTAGCGTTAATTCCATAGTAAAATTAATTGTTGCAAATGGGCACGTCACGTCTATTTTTTAGATAATTATAATATGTTTTAGGTATCATGTATGTTTTTATTATGTAAACCATAAAAATTACAGATATAAATGTAGACATTTTACAAGGGGTGACACACAATAGGCGGTATTATCGCTAAAAGCGATCTTTTCACTGCAACCTTTGGATGGATTAAGGCAGAATGAGAGACAATACTAATAATATTACTCGTATCTAGGACGTGATAGTCCTAGAAGGAATATGTAAAATTACAAGTCATCCAATAGATTGACTACGCTGCGTGTCTCCGCTGGAGTTGATTTTCTGTTCTTGTTGTTTTGTGACAGGCACAATGGAGTTTACTCTAGTTTACTCTTGAAACAAAATCGATTTTAAATGAATTGCCAGGTTTTGGAGTTAGAATAGATGGTGATTTGTTTAGAACGAAGTTTGGGAGTTCGTTATCGTGTGCTGGCTCTAGTTTTAAGCTTTGATTAGTATTTGTTTGCTTTTGTTTTATTTGAATGTTTCTATAGTATCTGTATTTATAGGATAGGTCTACTAAAGGGCCGGTTTTTTGATCCGTAGTTAATTCAACCAATTGTTAAAAATAGTAACTAATGGTTAAATTTTTGCAAAATTAGTTTTTTGGTAAATGTTTAGTTTATGTAATAGTTATTTTTTTAACTTTAGTTAATTATTTGACCATTAGCAATGATATTATAATATCATTCGATAAACTAGAAATGGATAAAAAACACATTTTGCAAAAAATTTACTATTTTTTTTTTTTTTTAGTTACTATTTTTGACAATTGATTGAGTTTACCAACGGGTCAAAAAATCGGCCCTTAGAGGCATTGGTGTTTCCATTTGCATTTTAATATAAGTATTTTCTTGGTTTATGTCAACACTGGGATTCTAACGACGGAATACATTTCTGTTTAATGGTCAGCAATATGTTGTTCTATTAAGTTCTATCTTTTTTTTTCGGTATTCCACGAAGAAGAAAGACGAAATCAAAAGTACAAAGAGAGAAGAAGAGAAGAGTGACGATTGACAGGAAAAAATTGAAGAGAAAAACGGGTCGCGCCGACCCTAAGTGACTTGGGACCAGGGCAGACTGATGATGGCTAGAAAATGACTGCTAAGCTAGACCTTGCAAGATGAAAGCTGGTGCGTGAAACAGCTAAACGTGTGAAGCATAATTATGTCAATCAGTGTAACTGTGGTGATGGCCTTAAGTGGTTGGTTGTGAATTTCGAAGAACGTATGTATGGACAGTGTGCTCCAAAACATATTTAAAGTTTAGTCACATACTTTACCTTTTAACAACATAAAATATTGATTGAATTTGCAGTCTCGTAAAATCTTACATTCGCAAAACCTAAGTTTTAACTAAAGCAAAAACAGACAACGAAATATTAGTTTAGCGGTAGTTCTCATATAGGTGGTTTATTGCATTGAAATGGGGTTGGACAAAGAAACTGAGGCAATAACCGCGGGCGACACGACGTGACTGTGGCACTGTTTAGAACTATCTTATGTACTACTGTTGGTTCATGAATGTGAGAACGTAGATGCTATTGTGTTAATTTTTCCTTACCGAGTGGCGATTAGGTTAACATATTAAATAGCACAGCGATTATTACAAGTTGTTATCAGTCTGTTAAAATAATAAAATAAGCAATTTTATTAAAAATAGAAAACTGAATTTTTAAACTAAATAGCGTAAAAATTGGCATTAAATAAACCACCCTTAATAATAAGGCACTAGACACACGCGGGGCGATGGTATCAACAACTCAACACAAACTTTATGATATTGTTACCGAATAATCAGAAATTAAATATAATGTTGTGTTAATAATTATTTTAATTGTGTATATTTAAAATACGTAAAGATTTAGAATACGTGGCTTCAATTAATGTGATAATAACCTAATCGCCACACTGTATAGTAGTTTATAAAAACATTATCTGCGCCCCCCGGTTTCACCCGCATAAGTTTCGATCCCGTGGGAATATCGGGATAAAAACTATTATATATGTTAATCCTGGGTATAAACCACCTGTGTGCCAAATTTCATTTAAATCCGTTTAGTAGTTTTTGCATGAAAGAGTAACAAACATCCATCCACCCATCCATACAAACTTTCGCGTTTATAATATTAGTAGGATGGTAGGATTTATTTCAGCCTACAACCACCCTTTTTTTTTTTTTTTTTTTTCTGGGTGTGAAATCTTCAGACTTTTACTGACTAACACCCACCCGTGTTCCTTCAGTTGCCTGTGCCAGGGGCCTACAACTACCCTTTTTTTTTTTTTTTTTTTGTTGATGGGAAATCATCAAATGACTCCTCCCGCTCTGGGTGGAGCAGAAGGGAGTGTCAGACTCTTACTGACTAAAACCCACCCGTGTTCCTTCCTTAGCCCTTTACGTACCAGGGCAGCGGTAACCCTTTCGGACAATCCCGCTACCCCGGCAGGCTTCGGCCCTGTCGGGCCCCGTCAACTACGCTGACATCTCTTTGAGGCGCGCGTGGAACACATACACGCCGTCCGGCACGGGCCTGGTCCTGATCGGACGGAGAGCTACCCATTGCTCTCCGCCCGCAGGCCCGCGCCTACGGTGGCCGGGAGTCGTCACGCGCTACAACTACCCTTAGATATAAAAAAATAAAAATAGCTTTTATTGATTCCTTACTTAACAAATGAAAAAAAGTAGAAAAATTTAAATAAAATGTTATTAAATACTTAACATATAATCTTAAACTGCAGTGTAAATATTAGTTTTCTAAGTAAGGACCGCCGTATGCGGTAAAAGCCTCCTCCAAATGCTTCCATGACCTTCTGTCTTTCGCCAATCTGCACCAAATTTTGCCAGCTGTTTTTATTATTTCGTCGTATCTCATTGATCGGACCCTTAGATATAATACCTTACAAGCTAACATATAAAAAAGAAATACAAACTTGTGTTTATTAATGAGGCTTAAGACTATGTTAGTAGCACTTGCCTGTACATTAGCAAGGCTTAGTGCTGTCCTGCGGAACCAGAAAAATAAATATCCAGAATGAGTTAGAACGAACGCCCAACTGGTAATCCGCCTTCCTTGTTTTGCCGTAGACATTTGGTCACCAGGGAGAGACAAATTGAAATACGAGTAAGTGTAGAAGATCTACGAGTATGTCGGTTAATCCTAATCGTAACTAATATTATAAATGCGAAAGTGAGTTGGTTTGTTGGTTATGCTTTCACACTAAACCTACCAAACGGATTTAGATGAAATTTGGCACACAGATAGACCATGACATGGGTAAGGACATACTTTTCATCCTGAATCGCAGACGACGTCGCAGGCAACAGCTAGTTAGCTTACAACAAAACCTTAAAAAGTATATTTTCTACAACAACTAAATAAAGTTTATCATGTCTTTTCCTGTCTAACTTTCCTAAAGTTAGAACCCAACTTATTTAAAGGAAAGAAATAAGAAAACTGTTCAGTTCAATAACTTAGATTACTTGAAACTTGAGGGTACTTTGTCGAAGAATCGACGCTATCGGAGCTGACGAGTTAAGTAGAGGTATTAGCATCTCTTTACTGTGTCGTAAAAACAACTACGGGTTTCACGAGGCTGGGCAGTAACACACCATGTTATTACAAAACTAAATCTAACTTTAGTTCTAGACTTTGGGCTAGAAAATACAAAACTAGTTGGCCAGTTTTATCTTATGTCAAACTGTATTCTGAACAAAGTGAAGTTCTTACTAGATTAATTACAAATTGCATTCGGTTATAACGTCCGTTTTTGATATTGGAATTGTAGCTTTGTCAGAGTAAAAATCGAAATTAAAAATTGACTCGATGGTTTTAACCTGGGTCTGAAGATAGGTTTATCTCTAGATTCAGGTCTTTTGTAATTAGGCCAACAGTCTCCGTAAGTTTCTACACAAGAAATGGGCTACCAACTTTCTAATTCACCGTCTCCTAGCCTATTCAAAATCTAAAAAATTGTTTTTTTTTTAAACGTGTGCGATGGGGGGACCGCCCTCAGGAAAGAAGTTCCTTACGCGATATTCGCACGCACTCTCGTCTATAATAGAAAGAGACAGCTAATTCTCGAGGGTGCTATCGTATCGTATATTGTATATATAATATGTAGAAAGAGACAAAGAGCGAGAGAGAGAGAGAAAGCCGCATGGAGGGGGCTTAACGCTTTTTCTTTACATGACAATTTTTACCGGTTTACAGCAAGCCGCGTTCGAGAACTTTGTTCCAATAAATGTTTTAAAAGTTGTTTCAACATTAATTCGATCCCCAATGCGTCTACCAAGCGTTAAGATTTCAACAGTCAGTATATTATTATTGTAAGGGATCAGCAGTAAACTATATTATAAGCTTAGAACCAAAGTTCGTTAAGACTATAAGCAGGTACATCATAGATATCCGTGAGGTAGATAAAGGGTTTACATAGTTCTAAGCAAGTACACAGCCAAGTAGTCTCTAAGTTAAGCATTACCCTTAAGTTTGAACAAGTCTTCAATAACACTTCGCATATCTAAAACAGTCATCCGAATTTTAGAATCCTGTTGGACCGTATTTAATACTTTCAAGGATACTATATCGGACGGCTATAGCCGTCATAACAACTCCGACCCTAAGACGGCCCACTGACCAATTATACTTCTATTTTGTCTCATTTAAGTTGTCTGTTAAGTTAAATACTGATCCAGAATAAAACTTTATTCTGGCCCAACCAGTATATCATTTCACTGGCTCACTAAAACACCAACCGCTATCGTGCAGACCTGTTTCCCGCCATCCCTCGTGACTGACAGATGACATTAGTGACAGCGACACCTCTTGTGTCAAATGAGACAGTGTTTACATATATATTAAATAGATACACTACATGCATATTAAACAGTAATCCAATTTTTTAGTTATTAAGATTAGAATAAGGTAAGTTATGAAAACGTGGTTACTGTCACAATTCACGTGTAGGTAACTGTTATTTATTACAATCTAAAATTTAAAAATGATATTATTGCATTCAATGCATTTTTTTCTGATAATGCCTGTTTCTTAGACCTTCGTATGGCCGAACGTGGATCCACGCGAGATACAGTGGCTTTTTAATTGTTTCTATAATTTCAGCATTCAACCGGTTAATATATTCTATTCAGATTTCCATTTCCTTCTTAGGGCTGATTTTTCAATAGTCAGCTAACTTATATCTGAAGAACAATTAATAATATGATAGTTTGACATATTTTCTATACAAAAGCTGTCACAACACAAACCGCAATATTTATTCCTCAGACAAAAATTATCTAACAGGGCTGGTTTTTCCAACGCCAGATAACTTTATCGAAGGAATAATTTTGAATTTTTGACAGTTTTTCCATACGACAACCGTCAGACGTCAATTTTATTCCACGAATAATAATTATCGGCCGATTGAAAAATCAACACTAAGTATTGAATAATTAGGCCTTAGAGGTTTTACAAAAGATGTCTTTGATAAAGATCATAAAGTACATTTTACTGCATAAGCGCCTTATTTAATGTCAACGTCTCAGTAAGAATAACATGATGCAACAGGCTTTAATAAAAGCTAAGCTAAACGGTATTCTAACTTGTGATTAAGCTCTACTTAATCATAGTTTAACTTACCCGTTAAAGCTGCCCTTAGATATCTACCTAATTATAGCTTTACTTACCAGATAAAGGCTATACAAGGTTGCAGGTACATTGACGTTCAAACTGAAACTATGTATTCAGCACATGACTATAGACCGATAGACTGTTCCATACATTTTAACCACGTAGGTATTGTGCTTTTTATGAAACAGCAATTTTTTTTTTTTTTTTTGTATAATTGACGAAATATTTCAACATAGAGGGGCTCAAAATCATGTGCTGAATTTCTGGTTTCAATTTGCACGTTAATGTCTCTTCTACCCTGCATAGATATAACGGCGCAGGATAGCCTTTACCAGAAGCGGTAATCGTATCAGTGGTTTAGCATTTTGAATATCATCAGGATTGTGCCGGAACATCATTCGTTGTGGATGTGGTACGACAACGGCTACACTGACATCATCTCTGTCATTAGAAGACAGCCGCCATCGATGCGACGCTCTGCTGGAGTGACTGTCACCAGCCAGTGTCACTCTTATCCGACCTTATTAGAGATTCCAGTAACGTCGTAACAAAACAAGGCGATAATGATATTATATGTAGAATTTCCTGTAATTACAAACATCATCATTGAAATCCAAATCCTGTTTCAATTTCAGCTCTTATACAGGGTGTCGAATACAAACACTGTTTAAATTTCAGCAACTATGCAGGCTGTCAAAATCTTCTCAAGCGGTGACCTTGCTAACATAAGCGTAACTAACTTCCCGGTTCTTGAGAACCTAGGGAACTTAAATGTGTATGTGTGCGCATGTATGGACCGTATATTATATATTATGTCACTTCAAACTACGCTGTTAGGCTTTATTTACGCTGTTAGCCTGACGATGTTACTTGACGGAAAATGACGAACTATAATAAAAGAAAAAAAAAATAATAAATTAATATTAATGAAAGAATTATACGAAGGTAACTATGGATATGTTGTATGTGTGTACTATGTTGTCCATGGAGTTTCTGGCCCGTTCTTCTCCATAGGTACCTACTACGCTTTGGAATGGGCAACTAGCTTCATGTTTTCTGACTGACCGACTACTTGACAATTCAAAAGTGCCTGTAAACGGTTTAATTGAAATAAATGCGTTGAGTTTGAGTTACTTCAAACTACGCTAGTGACGTTAAAGTGTGGGTGCACCACAGTTTGACTAATAAGTACCTATGAGAGGTTTTATACGTATCTAACTGTGGATATACAGTATTAAAACTCGTAGATTCTTAGCCATTAACTTAGTTAAGAGAAGGTCAATTGAGCAGTAAGGACACTACCTTCAAAACTATATCAAGCAATTTTGGTTATTATATCGTATCGCTATTGTACCCTATCACACTTGCTGAATATTTATTTCTGCATTTTGTTTAGCATCACAATAGCATTAGTAAAAATAATAAATATACTTCATTATACCGAAAAAAGAACTCCGAATTAACATAGTGCAGTGGCAATGACGTCACCACAAATGGAAAGCAAAGCTCCCATTTCAGACGACAAAATCAAATAACAGAGTACATATTGACTTTTAGAACATAAAACACATGCAATTTTTCATCCACGTCAGTTAGGTAAAGAACAGAATATGCGCCACAAAATGCTATTGTCCTTGCTTGTTATGTAAAGCGAGAGAGTTGATTTATCGTTCCCCGTTGAAAGCGGTATGCTGAGTCAATGGCGCCGATTCACTATAACGCAGACTTAATTAAAAGCAGAAGCTGAGGGGTTGAACTTAGAAAATATTCTTGCGAAAGGATGTTTAAGAAAGGATATGGCCTTTCTTAAGCAACCTTTCCTCTTAATCACCATACCTGTTTTTAGAGGGGCTCGTGGCTAAGTAATAACAGCCGCATGGGTCGATCTATTAGGTTAAGCTACGCTTGTAGCGGGCGGTCCGTGGATGGGTGACCATCTTTACATACTGAGACCTCTCCGTGCCTCGGAAAGCTGTTGGTTCCGGATGTCATTTTTGGAACTTTGACAGTCGTCACGGGTCGTCAGAAACCCGAAAATCTGACAACCTTTTACTAAGGGGCATCGTGCTACCCAGTAACTGGATTGTGGAGATCAGATAGGCAGTCGCTCCATGTAAAATCAGATAGGCAGTCGCTCCATGTAAAATACTGGTATTCAGCTGCATCCGGTCAGACTGGAAGCCGACCCCAAGATAGTTGGGAATAAGCTAGGAATATTGAACCTATTTCTGCCGCCAAGCATGTTTCACGGTTTCCAGAAGATCGCAATGCATGTAGAAAGAAAATGTTCAAAGAATGAATCGATAAAACAGGTGAAAATTTTCAACCATGTCAACTCTCCGCGCGTTTCTAGAGCAAAATGCTATTTGGTTATGCAAAGTAACCAATTTTACATAACTTCTGCGAGAATAGCTCCTGTCGCGCTGAAAAGATTAGTGTCAGCAAGTTTGGTGGACAAAACTGTCCGTCTTATTTACCAGTCTCGCTGATGGTTATGACAGTGATACTGACAGACAGTCCAGCCGGTCTATTCTGTTAAAAAGTCACTGTGAAAACTTAAACTACAGTGCGGCTGACAAGAGAATGCGTTCTTGACACCTCTCAGGTTCTTACAAACGAATACCTGTTTTGCGAATTTGATGTTTATTTATTTATCGAATTTGGTGTCAGAAACGCATTATCTCGACGGCCGGACTGTAATGTGAGCTAGCTTGAAGTGAGTTATTCCACCTGATACTAGGGATTTACATTATTGGTAATCGCTTCAAGCTCTCTCCACGTGAGTTCTCATGGTAAGATTTTAACAGAATAGATCGGCATCAATAGATGTTCTTAAGTTCCTATCATCTCTCTTGGATGTCCACATAATCTGAATCTCTTAAATGCCCATCACCCCAAAATTCGCAACAATTTAAAAACATCACCATCAGCATTTCAGGAGTCACCTACTGCTGGGTATAGGCTACCCCTGTCGTCTGCCATACTTCCCGATTCTGTGCGTCCTTCACATCGTCAACCCAACGCGCTTTTGGACGACACAGGTTTCTTTGGTCTAAAATTTAAAAAACAGGAGTCACTCAAACTGATTACAAACCATAATTCTCCAATATCTACTATCTAACCTTCCGCAGAATACCGCCTCGATGCAGATAAACAGATGCAATTTTTCTCCGCAAGTCAGCGCTTACACAACACGGCACACGGCACAAACTGCTATTGTCTCTGGTTGTTATGCAAAGCAACCGAGTTGATTTATAGTCGGTTGACTGTGTCTGCCGTTTAATGTCGGATCCACGGCGGCTCATTAAGGGAGGCAAGCATGTTTGTTTTGAAGGAAATTGTGATTGCAGCTGCTTTGTAAAATGTTGGGAGTAGTTTTGGATTTGTGTAAGGTTTTGCATGTTATTAAGTGAATTTTCTGTCAGTTCGGTAAAGTAGGTATTTGTTTTTTAAAAAGCTTGAGCTTGATTCTTATAATTTTTTGGTGCATTGAGTTTGATTGTCTGTGTGTGTTTGTTTATTTGTTATTTATGTTTCTACGACTGAACTATAGACTAATCTGAAGACTATTTTACTTTGAAAAACTTTTTTTTACTAGGCTACGCTGTCCCACTCCTGGGCAAAGCCCTCTTTTTATCTTTCGCGAGCCCGCGCGTCCTCCGACGAGTTTTGACGGAACCAATGCAGCTCGAAAAAAACGTAAAAAAAAAAAATTACCCCAAATTTACTTAAAACCAGAAAAAAGCTACCAAAAAATTTAGGTCAGATGAGCTAAATATAGCAGTGGTCTACCATTCTGTTGTGTACTTAGGATTTCGTATTCAAGACCCGCGTAGCACAAATATTAGTCAGAGCTAAATTCGGAGACTACATTGACATAGGCACAGTAAGGATCAAGGAAAGTCTTGACAAATGATACCGTCCAGTTGGGTTTCGCCGCAGTTGGGCTTACCCAACTTAACTTAAAAAGGCATATAAAAAAATTCAGGAATCAGAATAAAGAAAAAGGATTCTTCATGTCAGCTTCTTTATGGGCCAACAATTTTATTTCACTGTCAGGTGAAAAAGTCATATAAAAACACTAGCTGATGCCCGCGATTTCATCTGCGTTTATTTTGTATTATTTGAATATTTTTTAATACAAATTTTCAGGATGCAACGAAGCATAGGTATGTCCTCTAGGTCCCAAGCTTTATTAGCTTATTTGACAAACATAATGATCAGTTCATTTGTTTAAACGTGAAAATGTAACAGACTGACAGATAGATTTTATAATCGCCAAGACCAATATCTGACCATTTTGAAAACAAAATACCGTGCAAATGATGACCACAGCTGCATCCGTAATTAAAACAAAAGAGGATCATTTTTAGGTTAACTAATAATATGCACTGCAAGCAGGAATAGTCCTCACGATGCGATGGTCAGATATAGATTTTGGCGACAGCACATATTAATAATAAAATTTGGATTCTTCCAGCTATTATAACACTATGTGGTCATATACTTACACTGAGATAATTATGCGAAGTGGAAAAGAAGCATGAGACAGGCTTCACTACCATGTGGGATTACCAATCGAGAAAAGAGAAAGACTTCCAAAAATTCTCACGTGGCTTAAAATACGCGTACCTCAGCGTATTTTCGCCAACGTGAAACAAGGAAGGGTCGACAAAACAATTTGAAGAGTGTGTCGTAACTCCCTGTTGTTAATATATACACCCCTGGTTAATATTCCTTAGTACCTTGTTTACCATTCTGTATAATTATTACAACGTTTGGACTTTTGTATGAAAGAAAAAGATGCTACTTACCCAAAACTAGCAGACTAGAGATACAAATAAAAAAGAATCTCCCATACTGCTTCCTAATTGCGTAACACACTATTTATCACAATCTGAATCATTTTGAAGGATATAGCCAAATCCATTGCTTCATATGTTCGAAAAATTGGTCTGCTCAACAACGTAAATAACGCAATGAATGTTGTTGAACTGTCAAAATTAAAGACATACCATTGTTACCGTGTTATGCTATAACCCCGCTGTTAAATTCCTTTTAGGACTTCTTAGTATTTGATGTGTCGATGCTAGAATAAATAAACATAACTCAGAATCTTTAGTATATCAATTTTATGATCATCCATAATGTTTAATACTACCATAAAAGGCGCAGAAAGTATGTCAGATTTACGACAGCCTGCTAAACCCGAATAATCATAATATATCATATTCGTGCATTTTATACAACTTTTGCAAGAAAAACACGTAAGTACTGCCTTCTTAAAAAGGACTCAAGGGCTGGGTCAAATGTCCGTCCGATCAGGACCAGGCCCGTGCCGGACGGCGCGTATGTGTTCCACGTGCGCCTCAAAGAGATGTCAGCGTAGTTGACGGGGCCCGATAGGGCCGAAGCCTGCCGGGGTAGCGGGATCGTCCGAAAGGGTTACCGCTGCCCTGGTACATAAAGGGCTAAGGAAGGAACACGGTTGGGTTTTAGTCAGTAAGAGTCTGACACTCCCTTCTGCTCCACCCAGAGCGGGAGGGGTCATTTGACGATTTCCCATCGTCAAAAAAAAAAAAAAAAAAAAGGGCTGGGTCAAATCAGCGAATAACTAGACAGACATACACGTAGGTATGCCACACAACACTATATGGATTAGTAATTCACACTCATACTCAAAGCATTTACTTCAATCAAACAATTTACAGGCACTTTTGAATTGTCAAAATTAAATAGTCGGTCAGTAAGTCAGAAAATTGAAGCTAGTTGTCCATTACAAAATGTAGATCTCTACGGAGAAGTACGGGCAAGAAACTCCAAGGACACTCTTTTAAATCAAGTTATTACAAAATCCTGGGTACATCATGCAAAGTGTTCGATATCGGGAACAAAACTTTAAATAAATAGTAGATGAATTCTTGAGATGGTTTAATTGCATTAAACCAATAACTACTATAAACAATAGATTATTACTACGATAATTAGGACTTAGTTTTTAGTTGCAAAAACTGCATGTTAGGAAGTTGGCGGTCGAGCAAGTGACGTTCCTCTTCCATTCTCCGGCGAGCGGCGCGTATTGCGTGATGTAGCAGTTACGCTATTGGTTGGTGCATTTATCACGACATGGTGAGGGGCCGCTATTGGCAGCGGCTGTGCAATATCGTTGTGGGTGTTGCCGGGTACCGTTGATACGTTCGGATACAAATACGGCGTCAACACAAAGCTTTATATTGCTCATCTTCAAAAATTAGAAAAGTACATTAGCAAGAAAAAACTCAGTTTTAATCGCTTTTTACCAGCACTTATCAACAGAAAGTACTAACCTATAAAAACACCCTTCAACATGATCATCATTGGCGGTCTTGTTTCATCCATTGCTGAGTATAATAAGACTCCCCCCTTTTGTGCCATGCTGCCCTGGTCCGTGCAGTTTAATCCAGGTCTCCAGCGCGATCTGTAATGAAAAAACCCCTTGGCTACTGTAATCTCCTCAAATCACACATTCACCATTTTTTTGCGTAATAAAACGAGCATTCTACTAAAAACAAAAGCACATCACAGCCCTTCTTAACTTTATCTCTTCACTTTTAACTCAAACAGATATAAAGAGCTCAAGTATTTTGATATATTCAAGTATTCATACGTACGAGTACAAACGTATCTAAATCGTTAATGTAATCTTCGTCGTTCGCAGATTGTTTTCCCTTTTACGACTTCAGCATAATGCTGTGTCTACGAGACGCCTATAAAAATATTATTATAGCGAATAGTATTCTGCGTTTTATTCCAACTGTACTGACTTTTACATGGAGATTTTATTTCTATTTTCTTGAAGGGCTTTCCGTTTAAGTGCCAATTGCGCTGGAGTGCCAATAGTTCTTTACTTTTGAAATGTTCTTGTGATAAAACTTTAGCGATAAAAATTTAAATTCTATCAATTTGACGTATTGTAGTGTAAATTCTTTCACTGATTCCTTCTTGGGTTTTGTTTTATTTTGACTTTACAGGTTTCAGCTATGACTAGTACTTTTTCTGTATTCTAAAACGAATGGTACAGTCACCAAAAGAGATAGGTAACCAGGGTCGTCGGATAAATTTTAATATCCATCAGTTTCTTACTCAACTTCAACTATACCTATACATATAGCTTTGGTTACTTATCTCCTTTGGTGACCGAAGATACATTTATGGCTCAAAGGGATAGCTTACTTTTCTGTTTCCAAAAGCATCTTAAAATAAGACTACAAGCTTCCAGTTTAATGCGAGCAACTTAGTACAAGTTGATATCAACATTATGCTGTAAATAAAACTAAAGCAATCAACAATGAGCACCCAAAAATCCAAACTGACCAAACTAGCTAGTGTAAACCATGACTCGTCACAACTCGCTCACAAACGTATCCAATAGATAAACATGTTACAGCTACACGCTCCGCTTTAACGTGGTTAGGACAATGTCATTGAAAAACTGCAACTGGTAAAAGTACATGATAGTTTAGTCTTCGTAATTGCGTTAACACTTTTGACAACAAATGCTAGTAAATTGAAACTTCACTATGGTTGAAATTATCGATGTAATTTTATGACGTGCATCAGGCATTCAACCTAAATTTGATAAAGCAATTACGAGGTGGACTGTACATTGGATACGACACTGATTATTGTACTGACATCCGATAATGGATTCAGAAAATCGAATAATAGGTTTTGGAAGGACATTTTAAATCCGCTGTAAACCTAGAATATCTAGTGCTTAATTTATAACATTTATTCATTAAAAATGTAGAGACGGAATAATGATGGCTTCAACAATAAGGATTCTGACTTTAACGCTCTAGCATTGCTAAAGTTCTGAATAAGAATATTGATAATTTTACTTACACCAAAGATGGCGAAATAAATCGGCGATAGTTCAAAAATAGCAGGTTTTCATTATATGACAATTTATACCAGTTAACTTCTACTACAAGCCGCGTTAAAGAACTTCGTTCCAATTATCAGCTGTCCCATACAAAGCATCAATACCTACTCGATCCAAATGTACGCGATTGTTGATAATTTTTCGCGATTACGATGTCGGTCCCATGGAGAAAGTTGTTCAGTTTGATGATCTGTACCACACCCTTAAGTACGACCACACCTCTCTGACATATGGCAAATAATTTAATTTAGTGTTCTGTGTCTTGTAATGTTAATTACTTTGCATACCTAGCATTGTATACCTACAATCAATTATTTTCTAACTCAACAGACACCCATACTACTGGGGACTTTGTTGCGCCACTTCTTCTTCCCAGCGAAAGCACTAGGAAGCGGTAAAGGGCGGGCGTTTTGGGGGTACTGTCTTTTGTAATTTTGACGTTCGAAAAGTGCTGATTCTCAGCCTAATTTGAATAAATTACTTTAGATTTTGATACATGCCTTATACCTTACCGAAAAACAAACAACAATTATAAAGGCCCTAAAACCAATACCACTATCTAACCAAACATCAGGTTAATACTAACTTATTCCAAAATTTCTGTGTGCAACAAATTGGATTCGACACTGATTGTTATACCGACATCCGAGTTTGTATAATCTGATTTGTTGAATAATAGATAGATTCTGGATAGATGTTATTTTAAGTTAACCGTAATTTCAGGTGATTCAGATAAACTGAATAGGATTTCAGTCTGTAAAACTTTGCCGTATAGATTTCAATTCAATAGAGATTATTAAAATAATGGGTTTTCACGTTACCTACCTTATTATTTATTATTATTAGCCGTTTGAGTTCCTCTCCAGGGTACTAGATGGGGATAGGAGGAAAGGAGGGAAGTGAGTCCTCCCTCCTTCCATTTATCCCTATCTATTGCTGTATGTGACCAATATTTTAGAAAAGAGTCGTTTTCGTCCTGCCATCTCCTCCTGGGCCTACTGTATTGCCATTTACTGCTATTTGGGACCCTTATTATTCTTTTGATGGGAATTGTATGCTGCGCTGGTGTATTTTATTTCATATTTTGATTGTTGTTTTTATTTACGTCTAATCGTACGCTGCACTTGTTGACGTCATCACGTCAACGCCGGCTGTCGCTGAAAACCACCGCTGGGGCTCTGTCTCGTATAGGGTCTTAGCATTATGCTGAGCGACGGTCGTTTTGCGTGGATGTGACGCATGTTTACCCCCAACTTGTTATATATTTTTGTGTTTGTGTTCTTTTTAATGTTTGCCGTAAATAAATGTATTTTCTTTCTTTTATTATTGTATTGTGATTCTATGTATTTTAAATTGGCGTTCTCATAAAACACGCAGCGACCTTTGTCGTCGACTCGTTAGCGATTTCAAAATCTCACGTCCAAACATAGATTTTGAAATTGCTAGAGTTGATCTGATATTTATTGAATTATTAATAACCAACTTATATTTACAGTTTGCACCACACATACTAATTATCGGTCAGTACCTATTAGTAACAAATATAGATATTACAAACGGTGTTTTCATAGAAAAGAAACTGAGTATTTAAAATGCGTCTTTTATTTTAGAGAACCTATCATTTAACAAGACATGCATTGTTAACACAATGTCAAAAATATTCAACATCTTGTCTACCTGTATCTCTGTTTATATACCCAAAAGTTATAATAAAGTGTTTCTGCGGTGGTTTCTTATCCCCCTCATGAGAAATGAGCGCGATGATGCATATATCAATAAATTGTTTATTTAATAAGCTTCCTCCACGTGGTTTTCTATTTACAAATTTACAGCAATAAGTTTGTTTTATCTTATACGTAACTAATACGCCATATTAAATAGCGCTTGTTGGCCAAACTTTGTAGTTATGCTATGAAAATCTCTCACTTTTGCCGATTATTTATTGAATGTAATGATCAAAAGAAAACAAAGAGCTTTTCGTATTATTATCCTTCAAAAGGTCATATGATGGTCTGATAAATGACTACTGCCGGACAAATCGAAGCCAGAAAATAATATAACTAAAGAAAATACTTAATTCTCGAAGAAAATATAATACCCGTATCCCAAGTCCTTTCCCCGAAAAGGAATTGAGAAAAAAATGACGACTACACTTTGACTGACGTTGAGTGGATTCGAAGACTTTTTGGGTATAACGACTTAAATTACAGGTTTCAGAAACTTCACCACATAAATACTGAAAAAATCTTACGTCAGGTACGTAGATTATTTATCAAAAAATACTGAGAGCCATCGTAAAAAAACTCGAGGAAAAATAATACATTTCTCCCTTGGAACTAATAAAATGTCGGGGCAATGGCGTCGCTGAGAAACAGGACGAAAAGGAAAGTGCATAAAGCGCCGAGACGATTGAAATTCCGACGTTATTTTTTCCAACTTGTTGAAATTGTTCCCTTTCTTTGGTCCAATTATTGTTATATTGTTCTCAGGATGTTTTCTTAATTGTTCTATATTGGAGTTCTTTATTGTACTCTCCATGGATTTGTTGTTTGTTACGATATCTTTTCTTTTGAATTTACGAGCCTCGTGCCGCGCCAGTAATTTATAGATTTTCTTCTTTTTTAATCTGGTTTTGTTTAATTTATTTACTACCTTACAACGCTCGGTTGAACCTTCCAGGCAAGGCAGCACAACATTAAACCTGTTAACTATAACTATATATAACAACATATTGAAAATTAGTGCTAAAATAATAGTTGAATGTTAATGGAAACAAAAAAAATAATTTTCCAAAACAGATTTAGCTGGCTTACTTCTTTATCTATACCTACATAATGATCCTACGTTCTTTACATAGCATCAACATCATCTTTACAGATGATCCCACATTATAAACTAGGACGACAAGACAAAGCCGTTCCAATATCCGGATATTCCACACCCTAAAAAGCCATTTACGAAACCCGATCGCTTCATCATCTGCTAACTAAGAACTTCTATAGAACACGACATGTCTATTTGTCTTCTCTTACGTCACTTTGGATCAAAAGGACCAAAAGTTTCCCTGTTTGCGGGAAAAGTTTAAGACATATCCCCTGACACTAATCCCGGGAGAAAGGACCGGGAATTATAAAACAGGAAACTTTGTTTTAGAAGAATTTTTGCTATCAATCTATTATTATAATGTAGGTCGAGCTGTCGAACTGTGTTCACCAATCCGTCTTCTAAATGAGATTATAATCCTTTATAGAAGCAGTGTCTGGGTCGGTTTATCGCTGTTTACGGTTACGGATTAGGAAAAAAACAAAGCAAATAGATTGATTTGCCCCTAAACATGAAGAGCTCAACTGTCACGAATGAGACACAATTACTTTTTCTATTTTTACCGAACTTAATAAGTCTGCTTAACAGAATGAGGGGATGATGAAAAGAGATTTGCTATAATTATGTAGATAATTGAAATCTATAAGTAATCTTCGAATGATTTTAAAACATTACCACTAACATGGCCATAATCCAGCTACGTAATGTTACTGAAGTAGAAGTCTATACTTAGCTTCCGCCTATAATGTTTCCACTGCTGGCAACAGGCCTCCTCTCTTAAATAGGGAGTGGGCGGAAATCTACCACGCGGGCACAGTGCGGGTTGGTAGATGTCACATGTCTTCGAGATTTCGGTTCTAGGACATGCCGGTTTCCTCACGATGTTACTCTTCACCGTTTTGAGAGCAGTGGTGATGAAATTATTTACTCAAAGTAAAGCGCCTGACTGGGTTTGAACCCACGACTAAGTCTATACTTGGCGAACATAAAAAAACTACGCTCCAATTGAAGCACAGCTTCCATGCATTTGAAAATGTTCTTAATCTTTAAATCCCGTCCGACGTTCGTCCGTCCCGTCCCGTCCGTCCCGTCCGTCCGTCCGTCCGTCTTTTTAATCCCGTTCTGTTAACAGGGTTATTTTTCAAAGACCAGCCAAATTTAAGGATGTGATACAGACCATCAAACTGAACAACTTTCTCCATGGGACAAATAGCGTACATAATCGCGAAAATTTTATCAACTGTCCCATAGAAAACTTCAATACCTACTCGACCTAAATGTATGGGACGGCTGAATTTTTATTCGCGATTACGATGTTGGTCCCATGGAGAAAGTTGTTCAGTTTGATGGTCTGTACCACATCCTTAAATTTGGCTGGTCTTTGAAAAATAACCCCGTATAGTATAGTATTTTGCTAAATGTCCATGCTGGGTATACAGGCTGATTTTTTAAAGACCAGCCAAATTTAATCCTTAAATTTGGCTGGTCTTTAAAAATCAGCCTGTATAAGGCAAGAAAAAGTAACAACAAACATTAGTGTAGAAAATGAAAGCAATGGCGAGTCCGATACCCAATTAAGTTCGCAGCTCAGCAAAGAGCAATTAGGTTAATCAGTGATTAATTTTAGTGGCAACTTGTAGTTGAAACTAAACTCAATAAATACCGCAGGCTCGCCTTCACAAAGCTTAATACGATCATAGGCAAGGTGTTGATGTATAATGAACCTATAATGTTCCCACTGCTGGGACACAGGCCTCGTCTTTGTGAGAAGGAGTGGACTACAATCCACCACGCGGGCCATATGCAGGTGTCATGTCTTTGAATTGATTGGTTCTAGGACATACCGGTTTCCTCACGATGTTTCCTTCACCGTTTTGAGAGCAGTGGTGATGAAATAGGGTATTTGCTTGGGTAAAAAAATAATAATTATATTTAGTCCGTCAGTTAGATTGTCGAAAAATAATGGACGTCTATTTTTTCTCTTTTGTCAATCAAACAAAAAATGACAAAGATAAAGCGCGTCAAAATTTGGGAGTGGGGGGTCGTGACGTCACTTGCTTGCAAAAGTGTCGCAAGCAAGTGACGTCACGCGGAACTTTAACGGGCGATATATTCATAATTTTTTATATAATTGACAAAAGAAAAAATACGGGTTCAATATTTTTTGATAATCTAACTGACGGACTAATTAGATTTTTTTAGGAAAATAGCCTATTGTGTCAAAGTGAAGTGCCTGCCTGGGTTCGAACTCACGACTTACAACTAGTAAGTCCGGGCCGATACCACGGGGTCACCAGTGCTCAGTGTTGATGCACAATACTTCATTATGTCCAATTCGACGGAAAATGGGAACGGAAAAATATTTGTATGGCCTAGTACAGATGCTTCCAGGCTTGGATGTTTGTGTATGTGAGATTCATGTCTGTGAACGCACTCACGATGTAGGAGAAATCCTAGTGAAACAAATCAACTAAATATTTTTTTTTGGGGTTTTTGTATATGTCCTAGAACTAAAAAATTCGAAGAGATGCAACATCTACCGACCCGCACTGGGCCCGCGCGGTGGATTATGGCCCACTCCCTCTTACAGAGAGGAGGCCTGTGTCCCAGCACACACAGCACAGCGTTATAGGCTCATTATGCCTATGCTTGTGTATCAAAAGGGTATTTTTTATTTAATTACTCATGTGTGTTAGAGATAACTAATCATAACTTTTAAAGTTAGCTGGATATATGTAGGTTTGTACCTAACTTTAGGATCAAAATGTAGATACATTTGAACCTAGTTGATTGTCCCAAATTTTCTCTTTCATAGTTCAAAGATCTCAGTCATACCATTGCTTCTAAGTTTCGAGAGTTAGTCATTTCTACCAACTTCGAGATAATTGTGTAACACACTAACAGTAGGAATGGTTTTAATTTTGACAGTCCAACAAAATTTTTTTGCAGACAAATTTTTCGAACATATGAAGCAATGGATTAGCAATATCCTTCAAAATGATTCAGTTTATGATTGATAGCTTGTTACGCAATAAGGGTGCTGGTTTGTCACAACTTGGTCCTACGACTGTCGGTCCTCCATCATTTAATACGAGACCCTATTTTAATGTGAAGACGCCGTAGTAATAACTGTATGTTCAGTATATAGGTCGGGAGGTACATAAGGCCGTCCACATGGAACCGTAAGATGCGATTAAAGGCTTATATAAAGTGGATGGGTCACAACAGTCGTCTTGTACGGGAATAATGTTGAAGGTTATGGCTAGCTTAACGACTGTTTTGTTTGTATTATAGGCACGGATGGTAGGATAGTTTTAGCTTTGGATGATGTGACATTCTTCTTATTTACTATGGTTTCAAAAGTGGTAAATTTCGTGTTATACCTAAGGTTATGTGACAACCGAAATTATTGAGTAGATAGATAGATAAAAGATTTATTTAGTGCACATAAAATAAATATCACACACAATTGTAGCCAATTTACGGAAAAAACGTGTGCGGTCGGGGGATCCCCTTCAGGAACGAAGTTCCTTACGCGATACTCACACTGTCATAAGTATCCACGGATTCGTCTTTAAAAAAAAAAGAATGATTTATTTTAAGATATTAAGTATATTTTAGGATATTATTGATTAGGATAACACACATATTTTAGGATATTATAGTTTAGGACAACACGCGTGACCTTTGGGCAGAACCGTCTGTAACGAAGGTTGAGTGTCAACTGGCTCAGAAAGATCACGTCACCAGCCGAGAAGTAGATAGGAACTGGCAGCGCAGACGAGGCGCTGATCGAGCATTAACCCCTACATATTTAGGGTATAACACCTCCCCCTTTAAGAAGTAACTTCGGGGTTACTTAGGAGTTATGTAATTATTTAAATGTAAGATCAAAGTAATCAAGTATTTAAAACTCTAGTTCTAATAGCTGGAAGGGAGGTTTCCTCATTATCGGAATTACTGTTTTCTCTATTAATTTTACACATCGATTCCGGTTTTGATGAAAAAGATACTTTACCTGGGGTTCTGCTGCTGGATCGTATACATTTATAAATTCTAAAACTAACATATTATAATACTATAAGGACAGTAATTAACATAGCGATAATAGAATAACCCATCCCATATTTTAAGATGTGTGGTTCACTGTCAAGGTCGTTATCTAGATTACTTAATTGTTTTAGAAATATATGCTTATTAGATTTCAAATCATCTAAATCAGTATTTAGTAGTAAGGGATACATTATTGATTGATTTAATCTTATTACATTACAGCGAGTGTCATTTAATAGGTTAAAGTCAGGAAAGGGAATGGGTGTAGATATATTTAATGCAGTATATTTTGGGCCCTTACAGTAACCTATGCAGTTTTTAGGGATTGTAAGTATTCCGGTACCTAAAACATTAACTTCTATTTATTTTGAGTTTCGGCATTCTATTGAAATTCTATTAGATACTGACTGTATGTAAATCCATTTATTATTTTCTATGGGTTTCTAGATATCTAAGTTACCACAAATAAATTTAGTTTCACAATATTTCGGAATTTCGCTGATCACTTTTGACATATATTCACTTACAAATAGGTCTGATGTCTGACGCATACATACACGGTTGTTATGTCGCACACATATTTTCCTGCAGTGATAATTTTAAAATTATCCAAATCGTTTCAAGTGCTGTACTGGGTTTTATCTTTGGTCATTGCAATATATTTAGAACTGGGTAAAATTAAACTAAAGGCAGAGCAATGTTATGAAATAATACATATTCTTTGATGGATACTAAAAGTATTTGTAACACGAAAAATATCTTATTAGTAGCATAATAACCAATTACTCTAGATACATTCAAGATTAAATGAATAGAACTTAAATCTAAATTAACAGGTAGTTTCAACTCATTAAGTAAGTATTGATAGTTGTCGGCAAGCTCCCGGAACAATTGTTGTGACGTAATCATCGATGGGTGTAGAATATTTTGATTACTAAATAGGACAGCGTATGTTATATCTTCGAGTTGAAATGACATAGATAAGATTGACACTTCTAAATTATTAAATAAGTGAACAATTTTTAATCGGATCAATCATTCATTTGTTTTGAAAGTTATATTTATTAAATTGTTCGAGAGTTTGTCGATAGCTTCGTTTAAGTTAATTTTATTAATGGAGTCATTAAAAGATGAAATTGTCGATGTGGTTAGTAAAATATTCTCCTTCAGTAATGAAATCAACTTCTTCTCATTATTTTGTAGTACATTTATAGCGTCATTAAACCTGAGACAATCGTTTTCATCCAAATTACCAAATATTTGTTTAATCAACGTAGCTACCTAGTCCTACTACCCAGGCACGTTTTAACCGTTTTTCTAAGAAATGTGAAATAGATTTAAATTTTATTGTACATGTCATTATACATTCTATTACGTTATTACAACCATTCTCTATCAGATCAATTCTTTTACATAGATGTCTAGTAGTATTAAGAGCGGAGATTATATTTTCAATATGCGGGCCGATGTGCGAAATATCTAGGGGCATTAAGACGTTCCACTGTCCACTTCTGATTTTCACTGTGCCGAGGAAATCGAAATAGAGGCCAGGACTTGATTTTATCTGCTGGACATAGTAGTCCTGCTGGCTTCAAGCCTGACTCGGAGTTCTGAAAATTAATAACTCCGTTATTAAAAGATACTACAGGTTACTGGCGTAAGTGTATTATTGCTATTTACATTTACTATTTTGTAAGGACCTTTCCAGGCCAGGGCGCCCTGCGGACTCTCCGTCCGCATACCGGCCCATAGTGCTGCTCGACGAGGTCGGCAAGCTCTTTGAGAGAGTGATTGCGGGCCGCCTCGTCGGGCACCTGGTGAGGACGGGGCCGGATCTTGCGGAGTGCCAGTTTGGCTTCCGCAAGGGGCGCTCGACGGTGGACGCCATCATGCGCGTGAGAGCCCTCACGACGGGGGACGCGGTGTCCCGGGGTGGGGTGGTCGTGGCGGTGTCACTCGACATCGCCAACGCGTTCAACACCCTGCCCTGGAGCTGCATAGGGGAGGCACTCCGGTATGTCCGGGTGCCGACTTACCTCCGTCGAATAGTCGGGGCGTATTTGACGGACAGAGCCGTCATCTACCCCGGTCGCGACGGGAACTGGAACCAGCGAGAGATGTCGTGCGGTGTCCCACAGGGATCGGTTCTGGGGCCGCTCCTGTGGGACATCGGTTACGACTGGGTGCTGCGGGCCGACCTCCCTGATGGCGTCAGCGTAGTTTGCTACGCTGACGACACGCTGGTCCTAGCGCAGGGGAGGTCGCATCAGGCGGCGGCCGACGCGATGACACGCGGGGTTGCGATAGTCGTGGAAAGGATCCGGCAGTTGGGTCTCGAGGTGGCATTGCACAAGTCCGAGGCCATGTCCTTTCATGGGCCCCGGTACGGGCCACCTTCGGGATCCCAACTGATGGTAGGAGGGGTTCACATCGGCGTCAAGAAGACGATGAAATACCTGGGTCTCGTCCTCGACAGTCGGTGGAACTTCGTCGAGCATTTCCGACGTTTGGCCCCCAAACTGGAACGGACCGGGGCCGCCTTAAAGCGGCTCCTGCCCAACCTGAGGGGGCCAAACGCCTCCTGCCGGAGGCTTTACGCGGGGGTCGTGCGGTCCATGGCCCTATATGGGGCCCCGGTATGGGCGCGTTCATTGCGGCTGAGAGCCGCACACTACCTGAACGCGCCCCAAAAGGTGGTAGCCATAAGGCTTATCCGGGGATACCGCACGATCTCGGGCGAGGCAGCAAGCCTCCTTGCCGGACTGCCACCATGGGATCTGGAGGCGATAGTCCTCGCGCGCCTGTATGACTGGCGCGCGGAGGCACTACATCGGGGGGAAACTCCGCACCCGCGGCAAATTGCTGCGGAGCGGACGGACCTCCGGCGCGGTCTCATGGTGGAATGGAAGGCGCGACTATCGCAACCCAGCGCAGGGCACGCCACGATAGCGGCGGTAAGACCCCTCTTTGAGGAGTGGCTAGAGAGGCGTCACGGCGCTCTCACCTACCGCCTGACGCAGGTCCTCTCCGGACACGGATGTTTCGGGAGGTTCCTGCACATCATCAGGCGGGAGGAGACGCCCGGGTGTCACCACTGCGAGGATCGCCCAGAAGACACGGTGGAGCATACGGTGGAGGTCTGCCCCGCTTGGGCAGAGCACCGCCGTGTCCTCGTAGAGGCGATCGGCAGCGGCGGCGACCTCTCGCGCCCGGCCCTGGTGCAAGCCATGGTCCGGGGCGAGAGGGAGTGGGAGGCGGTCACCTCCTTCTGCGAAGCAGTCATGCTAGCGAAGAAGGTGGCGGGATGGGCGAGGGAGAGATCCTCACGCCTCAGCCGCCGAGGGAGACGCTCCGGGCGTCGGGAGCCGCGTGACGACTCCCGGCCAACGTAGGCGCGGGCCTTCGGGCGGAGAGCAATGGGTAGCTCTCCGTCCGATCAGGACCAGGCCCGTGCCGGACGGCGTGTTTGTGTTCCACGCGCGCCTCAAAGAGATGTCAGCGTAGTTGACGGGGCCCGACAGGGCCGAAGCCTGCCGGGGTAGCGGGATCGTCCGAAAGGGTTACCGCTGCCCTGGTACATAAAGGGCTAAGGAAGGAACACGGGTGGGTTTTAGTCAGTAAGAGTCTGACACTCCCTTCTGCTCCACCCAGAGCGGGAGGGGTCATTTGATGATTTACCATCGTCAAAAAAAAAACCGCCGCGCGACCGCGCCCCCCTCCTTTGCGGGCACCTCCGCTTTTTCTGCCGCCTCCCGAGCAGTGAGCCCCCTCCCTATGCCTCGCTCTCGGGCTCCTCCCCGCCTACTGGTGGGGATCTTCCTGGCCGAAGCCAGCTCCCAGTCAGAGGACGACCCCTGGCCGTCCACTGACCTTGGCCGCTTGCCCTGTGCCTTTCTCTTGGCAGCGGCCGTCTTCTGGTCACGGCGAGAGCTCACTGAGCCTCCCGTGCTCCCTCCTCCAGATGCGGCGTCGGACTCCGACCCCGCATCACTCCTCACTACGTCCTTTGGGTTTTTGGGTGTTTTTAAAAAATTTTCCATATTGTTCCCACGAGTAAAAACTTTGTGTACCTGCTCAAATTATGTGGTTCGCACTAGTGACTAAATCAAGCTACCCATTAGCCAAGCTTACTACCTCCCTCACGGTGCGCCGCCGCTTGGAGGTTTGGGGAATTTTTTATAGAGGTTAATCTTCCTCGCGGTCCGGGCGGTTAAGCCAAGACCCTCGACCCCCGTCAAAAGTCAGAGACATGACCTTGACAATCTTCGGGGCTACGATATTAACGGTGGCAGGAGGGGGGGGTTATCCCCTCCTGCCTGCCCGGCGGCAGGGTAAGTGCACACCAGGCCCGCTCTTACTCCACACAGTAGCCGCTCTGCTCCTCATAGCGGCTTGTGTGGAGCGTTCCTCTTGGCAGAACATTAGCATGCGGGCAGCGATATCTCATTGGGAAAAAATCCCACTGAGAAATAGCTGCCCGCACCCCAGGATGCACCGGCCCGAAAACTGGTCTTCCCCCCGGACGTATCCAGAAGGGAACTCCAGTCCCCAGGCACACGTGGAGGTTTTCTGCCCTGGCACCCCATTGAAAATGACCTTCGGTTGGGGTAGGCTCGTCACCGCGGTCAATGCCCTTAAGTTTGATTGGTTCTTTCACCAGTCGTTGATTTTCCTTGATACTGGATAGTTTTAATAGGCATATCACAGAGCTTGAATATTATATATATTTAATATATTATTAAATAAGGATAAACGAATCTGAAACTTGTGAGTCTATAAATACATGTGGTAGATACCTCTTGGATGTGTCTAGATTTATTTCGTATATCTTAGTACTGGCCTCGTTAGATACTGGCGAGACTTCTGGATTTTTAGTTCCGTGACTATCGATTCGGGTCTGGTTACCCTGTCGGTTGACCTCCCTAGGATGAGGATAAGGATTACGACTGTCAGTTTGGGGCTGGTAACCCTGTTGGTTAGTCCTATATAATATTGGTTTGTGTTGTCGGGTGCCGACAGTTATGCGTCGTCCCGTGTGGCATCTCCGCAAGACTCCATCTTGTTTAAATCATTAGAGCCATAGATTTGGCAGATATGGCTGATTTTATAATTATTATTCGGTTTGAATTGAAATAATAATAATAAAATCAGCCATATCCGCGAAACATCCGATGATGAACCCACGGATGATTTCTCTTTCTTCGGCTTGTTATTATAGAATTCACGTTTTTTACAATCTTTTATTTCGTGCCCAGCAGTTTTATAAACCCGGCAAAACAATGCGTCGATTTTATTTGGATTTGACGTAGTGGATTGTGTGTAAGAGTTTGGTTTTGAAGTCCCTGGTTTTGGTATTATTCACGAATTTTTGTTCAACCCGTGGACGCTTATACAGGCTTTGTTGAATGCGTTCTTCGGAAATTGCGAAGTTAATGGCTTCGTTTAATGTTTTGGGAGATCTACACCTCACAATGTTTGATATACGGGGATGTAACCCCATAATAAAATGATGGAGGGCTAAGTCATCCATAGCTGCAGTACGACCGGGTAATTCTTTTACCATAGTGTTAGATAAGGATATTTCGGTTAATAGTCGTGAGAGGCAGGTCTCCACGCGAAGCGAGAATTGGCTAACACTATCCTGCGGGCCTTGCTTGCTCTCCTGAAGATCAGCGAATAAGTGAGCATAATGTTTTCGCTCACTAAATTGTGCCTTTAAAAAGTCTCTGAGTTGTTCCCATGACGCGAACTCTTTTATGGAGCAGGCAATTTCCGCTTCTCCACCCAACTGGCTGAGAATGAACTTAAAAAGAATTGGTCTTAGTGGTTCTGATGCAAGGTCATACGCGTTATTAAAATTTATAATGAAAGAGTTGACAGTTTCTCGGCTGCCGTCAAATGTTTTGACTAATTTAAACCAAATGTTTAAGTCTAATAAATTCGGCCATTTTGCTACGTGCCATAGCAGCCCTTGTGACCCTGGTACTAGGAGATCTAATAGGCAATTTTTCTTTATCACTTTGAGTTTGTTCTAAAATTGGGATATCAAGTTTCAATTTACTTCCTTCTGATTTAGGAATTATTGGCATAATTATATTGTTTGGCCATAAATGAAAGAAAACGGGTTACGAATAGCATAAGGTCTTTCAATGATAATAACAGTAAATTAATTCAATAATATCTAGGGTCAAAGTAGCGAACAAAATTTTTAAAAATTCCATAAATTTTTTTTTTTTTTTGATTTTTTAAATATTTTTGCCGTCGATAAAATTAAGCAGAGATTCCCTCATTTCGATATGTGCACATTATAAAGAATCACACTTCTTCTCTTCACTGATTCTTTATAATGTATAGAGCCATCAAGCATAACTTTTCAGAAGCTCTCATAAGCTTGCCATTTTATGTTTTCATTTTGACCTCGTTAACGGCTTTATCACCCTCGAAAACTATGAAAACTATCTCCCACAAACTATTATCTAACTATCCTAACTAATATCATAAATGCGAAAGTAAGTTGGTTTGTTTATTACGCTTTCACGCTATAACGGCCGAACGAATTTGATTAAAATTTGGCACACAGATAGACCATGACCTGGGTAAGGACAAAGGCTACTTTTCATCCTGGACCGCAGACGACGTCGTGGGCAACAGCTGGTCTACTATAAAGTCGCATGGAGCGGGGAATAACGTTTTTTCGTGACGTGACAATTTCTACCAGTTCACTCCTACTGCATGCCGTGGTAAAGAACTTCGTTCTAAAAACTTATACTAAAGCAATAAAATGACACTGACACACTATAATGAACATAGGCACATACCAAGTGCGCAGTGCGTCTCAACGTTAGGTAAACAAAAACTTTCTACTGTTGCTATTTTTATGCCTCTGTGTCTCATCAATCACCATAAAACTAAAGGAGTACTTATAAAGATGGAATTCGATTGATTCCGCTCACTCGGGAATTTGGTTTCCCCATGGCTATGTATAAAAACAGATACATGTTCGTATGTACAGTCAACAAGAGATAAGTATGAAGGGTCGTCGGATATAGTTGAAGTTTAGTAAGAAACCGACGGATGTTTTCAAATGAAATTTAGTTTGATAAATGAACTGTTTGTTTTCTATTAATTAAATTAAATTTTATCCGAAAACATCAATCCGTTTTTTACTAAATTTCAACTATCCGACGACCCTGCATACTTATCTCTTTTGTTGACTGTAGGTACATACCCTTTCCTTCGTTGTTTTTCCTACATCCTTGAAACAAGGATGGAGGAAAAACAACGAAGGAACAACATATGAACAAATCATTGCCTCGGGTTTCTTTATTTTTAAGGTTCCGTACCTAAAGGCTACCAACGGGACCCTATTGCCAAGGCTCCGCTCGTGCGTGTTCGTCTGTCACAGGGTTGTATCTTTTAAATGGTAATAGGTAGACACTTGAAATTTTCACAGAGTGTGTACTACTATTGCTACTATAACAACATATATAAAATGAAATTCAGTTAAAATCTAAAGGGGGTCCACACAAGAAACGTGTAAAAGAAATCCACTCAACCTATCGCAGTCCACTGCTGGACATAAGCCTCTCCCAGACTGCGCCACAATACCCTGTCCTCCGCCTTCCGCATCCAGTCAGTCCCAGCCACCTTCAGTAGCCACCAGTAAAAGAAATATGTAGTGTTAAATTTAGTACGGTGATAAGGAACCCTTCATATGACAGCTCAACGCGCACTTGGCCGCTTTCTTTCTTTCTTTCTTAACCCTGTCAGTACCGTCGCGTTGTGACATGTTGCCTCTAATATATGTCCCGTAGCAACACAGATTGCTCTACGATTTTATTTTATCTTTGGCTGTACTGCAGCTGCTGTTTATTGATATGTGTTGTAGACGAATGTTGTGCCAAATCTTTTAAGAAAAGTGTAGCTAGCCTAGTCCCATGGGAAGAAGGCGTAGGTTCATGATTGTATTTATAGCCATTGGTAGGTATTCAATTCTTAAAGTTGTTTGGAGGCTCAGGAGATATCAGAAGGTTGAAGAAAATACTCATTGATTTATGAATTGAAAGATATATATTTTGGCAAAATAACGCGACTTATATACTATTTACAATATATGACCTAACCAATAAAAATGTGTACATTAAATTAGTCCAGCATTTACAAAAAAATATAACAAATAGGATTAACGCATTTTTAACCAATCACACGACAGCGGACTGTTGTCAAATGGTTTCCACACGATGTCGCCTGTGTGTTCGTAAGCGCGGCGCGGCGCGTGCGCGCCGAAGGCATAAATATAGGTGCCTAGCAATCCGCGCTTCCTTTCCCCAGCCCGACCCTTCATTGATGAAGAGCCAGCTCGCGTCGCAGCTGAGCTATTAAATGTAAATTCACGATCGTAACCTCTGAGTTTGTTTCGGCCTTTCTTCTCAGAGATAGTCTTAGGAAACGCCGTGCTCATCAAAGCACTAAAAATATAATTTCGATCCAGCCTGTCCCTTTGCTGCCCTCTCCCAGCGACGCCCTAAGCCGAGTAGCCCTGGCTGGAGGCTTTAAGATTTCTTAAGGCAACCACAGGATAGTCCGGTTAAGTAGTCACGACCTCTCAAGGTCAAAAAAAAAAAAAAGCTTCCTTTCCGAGGCGGCCACCGTCGTGTGAAGATCTGTGTTAGCGAACTGATCGAGCGCGGCGGTAGAAGACAGGAAGTAACGAGAACTGAAGTTGGACAACCCTGGTGTTCCCGGAGAACACGATGTCGGCGTGTGGCATCTGCAGTTCTGATACTCCTGTTTCTTTAACGGCTTGTCAAAGCGTGGCATCAGCTCCTCTTAGGGCTGTTTGCTTCTGTGTTTCTTTATCAGTTGTCTAAAACGTGGTAGTGTGCTATGATGTATTATGGCTACTCCTGTTTCTTTAACGGCTTGTCAAAGCGTGGCATCAGCTCCTCTTAGGGCTGTTTGCTTCTGTGTTTCTTTATCAGTTGTCTAAAACGTGGTAGTGTGCTATGATGTATTATGGCTACTCCTGTTTCTTTAACGGCTTGTCAAAGCGTGGCATCAGCTCCTCTTAGGGCTGTTTGCTTCTGTGTTTCTTTATCAGTTGTCTAAAACGTGGTAGTGTGCTATGATGTATTATGGCTACTCCTGTTTCTTTAACGACTTGTCAAAACGTGGTGTCAGTTCTTCTCAGGGCTGTTTGCTTCCGTGTTTCTTTAAGAGATGTCTAAAACTTGGTAATGTGCTATGATGATTGTTGTGGCTACAGTTGTATATGATCACAGGAAGCGATAAAACCACACCCCGATTCCATAACACACTTTCAATCACAATCAAGATTTCAGGGATTCACAAGGAAATTAAATACTAAACTAATGAAAACTTCAGTTCATAATAAAAACTTTAACTGCTTGACAACGTAAAGAATACAAATAAATGTTGTTGAATTTTCACAATGAAAGGTATTGTCATTTTACGTGTGTTATGCAATTACCCCGCCGGTCATTATACAATTTCATGGATCTGTTGTATTTTAATTACCTACTTGTTAAGTTATTATGTAGTATACAGTCAACCCAAGACGTAGCATTGGAAGGCCTTCCACAGAGTGAACTGATGACCTCATGAAGGCCGCAGGAATCCGCTGGATACGGGAAGCACAGAACCGGTCGAAGTGGCGAAGGTTGGGGGAGGCTAATGTCCAGCAGGGAACGTCTTTCGGCTGAAATGATGATGATGGTGATGTACATGATGATGTAGTAGACTTCGCAATTGCTTTACCTCTTGTGACATCAATTCCCAGTTCATTGAAACTTCACCAAGGTTGAAAATATATAACTGTCACATTTCGAAGACATGTGATATTTACCAAACCGCACTAGGCCCGCGTGGTAGATTATAGCCCATTCCCTCCCTGAGGCCTGTATCCCAGCAGTGGGAATAATATTGGCTGATTTAGAACTGTCACATTGACAAATTTCGGTGATGGGCGGGCGTTTTTGGGGACTGTCTTTTGCAATGTTGACGTTCTATACGTGCTGATTCTCAGCCTAATTTGAATAAATGACTTTTGATTTTGATCTTACGTCGATAAAGCAATTAGGTACGAAGTGGACTACCAGTACCTACAATATAATAATAATACCCACAATAAAAAGAAAAATTTAATAAATACGACTTACCTGTTCTTGATAAATGCAAAGCAATTACACTAAGTCCTTTCTATGTTTTCATCGATTGCCAAGCAACAATGCGTTGTGCCATTTAATTAATTTCTAAGCACTGAGTCCGGCCTTTGAGCTGGGAATCCCGTAAAGGTCCTCTTGTGTAGTATAAAGCTGGAGCTTATTCCTTTTGCTGCAGTATTCTGTTTTATTTTGTATAAAATTGAATTATTTAATCAGTTTAATATGTTAAAGTCATAAAGACTAAGATTGCGTGAGATAGATCGTTTTTATGAGGGTATTATTCTGTTAAAATTAATAAACTTATCATCACTGAGAAAACTTTATTTTATACTTTCACAAATCAGAGGGGCAATTCTCGTAATTTTAGGAACGTTCATAGTCTCAATCTGTCAAAAATACCTCTAATTTCCCTACAACTTTGACATGTTTTTGACATTTGCTTTCGCCGAGATGAGACTGCGACTAGATTTTGAACGTTTTAAATTACGACTGTGTTACTAATTCCCTGACATAAACAGGGTTTATTTACACTTTTATCAGATACTTTTGGATAAATATACCATAACTCTTTTATTAACCAACCAAAACACTGCAAAGGTGTCAAATGCCTATCGCCGATATGAGACTGCGACTAGATTTTGAACGTTTTAATTTACGAGAATTGGCCTTCAGGAATGCCTCGACTTCGGTATTACATAAAAATTATGATGTCTCACTGAAAATGGGCTTCAGGAAAGAAGAAACATACTCGTATTTAACCTAGATAAGATAAGATAAGTCTTTATTTGCTTTAAACATGGTATAAAGGTGTTACAGTCTGGTTTTTGTTTATAATGTCCACATGTTTAGCTATACACAAATTGTATCAATTGCATGCAAAATAATTTATAGGTACGTACACAATTTAATAATAATATATAAACATTCGATTTCGATCAATTCGTCATATACACACATTTGCATTCATTCAATTCAATTAATAATAATAATATTACCTGTAAAACATATTTTATATTAGGGGTTAAAGTATGAAACTGCCGATTTGTACTGAAACATTGAAATTCGTTTTTTTTTTAATTTAACATATTTATTTAATCAAAATAATTACCATTATTATCTATACATTGCTGCCATCTAATAAGAGGGTCATTTATGCCTTTGCGATAGAACTCTCATGATCTAGATTCGACAAACTGTGTGAAAGCATTTTTTACTGCCTCCTGAGAAGAAAACTTTTTATCACGAAAAAAATGGTAGTCCGTTGGAGCAAGGTCTGGCGAATACGGAGGGTGACGAATGGTTTCTAATTGCATTTCCTGTAGAGTTAAAACGGTTTCTCGTGCTGTATGAGGTCTCGCGTTATCATGGAGCAATAATGGTGAAGATCGATTCAGGAGTCGGGGCTGTTTCACTGCTAGTTTTGCTATCATTGTTCGGAGTTTGGCACAGTAGAGAGACACCTGCCGTTATTGCTTGACCAGATCGGAGAAAGCTATAGTGAATAACACCATGCTGAGACCACCAAAAAGTTACCATTACCTTTTTATTGGTAAGCTTTGCTTTAGGACACTGTTGCGGCGTTTGACCTGGGGTCAGCCATTGCATTTTTCGCTTACGGTTATCGTAAAGAATCCACTTTTCATCACATGTCACAATTCGATCCAATATTCCTTCATTTCTGTATCGATTCAACAAGGCAACACAAGTTTCAACACGCGTTTCTTTCTGCAGATCAGTCAAATCATGAGGCACCATTTCTCATATTTTTTTATTTTATTGATTTGACGCAAATGAGTCAATATTGTTGGTAAGGTAACGTTAAACTATGCCGCTAATTCCTGGGTAGTTTGGCTCGGATTGGCTTCCACCATCTCTTTCAATTCATTGTTATTCACCTGTGTGGGCGGTCTTCCACGTGGTTCGTTCTTCAAATCAAAGTTTCCATCACCAAAGCGTTTAAACCAAAATGGCACGGTGCGTTCATTAGCAGTCCCCTCTCCAAACGCAACATTGATATTGCGAGCTGTTTCTGCCGCGTTAGTTCCGCGTCGGAACTCGTATTCAAAAATAACTCGAATTTTCGAAGTATCCATCTTTCTTGTCTAAGCTGAATAAAAAAAACAACTGAAATTCGATAATCGAATGTTGCACATTTTTTAAAAGAAGAACTTCATAGGTACCATGTGAAAAAAGTTTCACTCAAAAATCTCAAACCATGAGGTTATATGTCAATTCGAAGTACCTATTACAATAAAACGGCAATTTCATACTTTAACCCCTATTATTTACATGTTAAGGAAATCTAAATTCCTCGAATCGAATATATCTGCAATCTAAGTACTTCCGATGAAAAAAGTCAGATCAGAGACTCCGATCAGACAGAGAGACTAGAGTTTCTGATCGAACTTTTGAAACTTCTGGCAATTATTATAATTACATACATACAACATACATAAGCTCATGCCTTGTTCCCATGGGGGTTGGCAGAAATTACAGGACGTCGCCTGCTAAGATCGTTATATACTTCTTTTGCTTTTTACAATTACAATAACGGTGTAATACTAACTTTCAATACATTTTATACTAAAATCAGATTCATGCGCAACACAAAAGTCTGATTTAATCTACAGGACACGTATGAACAACTACTGATATTTAAAACTTCCTTATTCGGGATGCGAGCGACGAGTCCAAAAAGCGAATATTCGCCAAATTACCGACCCGGCACGAACGAGTCCGCAGGAGGACGATAGTCTTTGAATAAATTTACAAACCCTGCAATTTTTCATTTCCGCCACCTTTGAATAATATCGTTTCTTGACTTTTGACGACGTTCATTTTTAAAAACGGTTTTACTTCATCAATTTCTATTATGATTTTATCATGGGAAATCATCACACTGGACTCCAGTAGGTGGACCTAAAGAGGGTTCTACTCTGTAAGTCCGTCAACTAAGATACGGGGCCTTCCGAAAGTAGTTGCATTTATAGCTCAGCATTATGCTTAGCGATGGCCGTTTTGCGTGGATGTGACGCATGTTTGTTTTTTTTTTGTTGTTAGTATAAAAACGTTGCCCTACACTAGGAATTACTCCTGTATCCTGGATGCGTTTACAAACATTTAAACTCACATACACAAACTGCCCCAACATGTAATTTTTTTTTGTTTGTTTTTTTATGCGTTAAGTTTACCAGAAATAAACGTATTTTCTTTCTTTCTCTTTCAGTTGATCCGTCAAAACAGACAAACACACATCACGAATAAGAACAACAGACTGTCAATTCATTCTTAGTTCGGGCTCCAAAGTAATATTATGTCCGTAGGTGATACGGAGTAGGAAACACCCGTAACTTCGACCGACACTACGGATTTATTGTGTACGTTTCTGGTAATGACGTTAAAACTAGGATCCTGTGACAGTTTTAGGACCGCCGAGCGCACAGTGTGGAGTAAACAGCCAAAAGGGAATTGTAAATGAATTCGAATTGCACGTCGCAACAAATAGCTTTTGGATCGCGTGGTATTAAAACGGTAACATTGCGTATTGGTCTAGTAAGCACCAATTTTGCTACCCCTTAAGGGTTTTTTTAACAATTAGGTAAGGACTAGCTTACGGAAACGTTGATGTAAAAATGTAGCTGTGTAGTTATATATTACTTAGTAGTACCTATTATGTTGCTGACGCCAGTGCTTTCTAGCGTCACCATTGACATTGTCATTATTTTCAACAACGACACGGATAACGGATAACGGACACACATAGGAAATACAAAAAGTGAAAATGGAGCATTTAAAACTAACAACGTTACACTAAAAACAACCAGAAAAAAAATAAACCAGAAAGATTCAAGACTACACCAGACAGATATCAAGATTTTAATAAGCCTGTTACTACACAGCTATATGTAGCTAGTATACATACACACGTCACGTTGCAGTATAAAACTGATTTACATCTGTCACCTCACAAATCAGGTCCAGTTGAAAACCAGCGTCAGGCACTAGTTGTCTCGCATTTGGCGCAGCCTGAACTGGGACTTTTTGACACTTTCCTGCTAATTTCTTACATCGGACTTCACACTTTTTACTTAATCTTTTTTATTTTTTATTTTACTGTTTGTTTTGTCTGATGTACATATGTATATGGTGTATTGTGTGTCTTTTAGTTTGTGCCAAATAAATGTATTTTCTTTGTTCTTTCTTTTCTTTCTTGCTTCTTACACGAATTAAATCTACCGCCCTTTAACTAGAAAGCCGTTGTTAACCCTCAAATGGTTAATTTTTACTTTTTAATAGAAAGCGACCGAGTTCAAATTAATATGCTCATTACTACTGTATATACTCCCGGTAGGTATGAAATGTTCATCAGATTCATGCTCAAATATCTCTACCATCAAGAAGGTTATATAAACCCGAAATATAGCCATATAGCCTTGACTAGTGACCATGGCCAAATTACATTCATAAGCAGAATATTTCGCCATCCATTACCATATATAGCATAGGTAGTAGGTACCAAGTTGATGGATGTTGGAACCGCTGGCAAGAATCCCAGCTCATTCAATAAGATTTCTATTAGCTGATAGGCATATAATTCTATTCCATATCTTTCTACATAGTACATAGTTTGTATAGTGTAAGAAATTGTTATTATCTATTTTCTTCCTTATGGTACACATACATAAACAGGAAACATATCCCGTTGTTATGAAGTGTTATGAAGCATATAGTATTAATCGTTCCTGTTTGGCTATTTTATGGGACTTAAATTATGTTTTATCTTGTAGTATAAAAACAAAGTCGCTTATCGTGTCTGTGTGTGTGACCCTTTAGATCTTCTAAGCTACACAATGGATTTTCATGCGATTTTCACCATAATGTACAGAATTCATACCGGAAGATTTATGCGTAATTAAATTATAAATTTGGTAGATGTTGCATTACAGAATTTATACCGGAAGGTTTATACTACCAAGCTGAAATGAGATTGGGGAGGTCACGTCAGCCGCATGCACAGTGACCCCAGGACAACAGTCTCTATACGGTGGGTGCCTGAGAATGGACGGCGCCGAAGCCGGCCCAGGAAGAGGTGGCGAGACGGCATACGGCGACCGACGCGTACCGCCGGGGTTGAAACGAGGTGGCTCCAGAAAAGGATGCCTGAAGGATTTGGGGGAGGCCTTAGCTCAGCTGTGGGACAGTGTAGACTAAATAAAAAGAGCTTTAGTACCTACCGAACTACTTTTGGCAAGACGTAAAATAAAACAACTTCAATTCCAACACCAATTCTTTGACTGTATTGTTCTGCTGCTCAAATCACACTAAACAATAACACCGCAATCTTTACGGCGGTAATCAACCGAACATATTGACTGTATTATTCAGTTACCCTGGAAGAGGCTGAAGAGAATACCTGGATGAGACTTGCACTGATCAGGGAAGTATAACACTAAAGGGGGCAGCAGGGCTATACTTAGCAGTGGGTGGAAGAATGCTGCCAATGATGATGATGATGATAATGATGATCCATCCAATCACCTGCGATACACCTCACAAAACTGAAACTAAGCACAACTCACTAACAACCTACTTAACTATCACAGAGTTCTGCTTAAACCCGGCTTTAACTTGATAATACTTAAACAAGTTCAAAGTAATGAACTAATAGTTTACCACCTACCACCTGAACTTCACGAGTTACGACATTATCAATTAATGTTAAATATGTAGGTTGATTAAGGCGGAAGCGTCAGGGTAGCCCGCGAAATTAAAATGTTCTTACTTTTTTGCAATTTTCAGACCCTAATTGCGAAAGACACAGTAATCAATCTCAATCATTTTGAAGGATATTGCTAATCCATTGCTCCATATGATCGAAAAATGTGTCTGCTCAACAACGTAAATAACGCAATGAATGTTGTTGAACTGGCATAATGAAACCCATTACTACTGATAGTGTGTTACGCAACTACCCCGCAGGTCTGTGTCAGGTTGTATATTAATCCAAATATGATTTTCAGCCGTATCAATTATTCTCTATATAAAACGAAGTCGGGTTAGTTACATCATGTATGACTCAAGAACAGCTGGACAAATGTGTATGATTTTTGATTTATTGGATTTGTCGCCGCCCCAAATAGCAGAATAACTATTAAAACATAGGAAAAAAAATCATGAATATAATTCATTTTCTCATACATTACGTATGGAACCGCTTCTTTGATGATATCCCTCTGTGTCGGTACAAAGTTCGCCGAGTCAGCTTGTTATTTATAAGATTATAATGATAAAATCGTGGCGGCACGGTTGGCGCAGTGGTTAAGCAATTGACTGCTGCGCTGCGTATCGCGGGTTCGATTCCCGCACGGAACAAATATTTGTATAGCCTACAAGTAGTAGTTCCGGGTCTGGCTGTTTGTGTATGTGAGTTTAAATGTTCGTAAACGCACCCACGATACAGGAGAAATTCATAGTGTGAGGCAACTTTTTTTTTTTTTAATTAAAAAAAAAATCGTCAATATAACTCTCTAAGTTCATATTACCCTATTGAATGACTATTTCATGAAATCATGACATATGTAGCCAATTATAACTCAAGGACTTGTATTGCTGTTACTAACTATTATAATTCTGTACTCATATTTCTTACGGTCGCGAACCACACTTTAATCAACTTACAACCTGACACAGACCGGCAAATTGCAAAAAAAGAGTAAGAAAATTTTAATTTCGCGGACTATTTTAGCGCATCCCCCTTAAATAGGTATGTTGTTTAAGACAGGAGTTTGTATAGGTCGTTATTGGTCGGGGATGGGTAAATCTAGGTCTTGTTTTGGAAACTCAAAATTAGGGCCTATTTCACTGCAATGAATTGACAGAACGATAAAGGGTGGCAGGGGCATCGACGCGCAACCTGTTACCATGGATACAGTACATGATTCTGAATGCACCGGCGTAGAAATTTTTCATCGTTTATCAAAAATAAAAACTGCTGTTTCATAGAAAAATGTTACCTGCGCAAGGGGTTCAGAATCATGTACTGAATCCATGGTGCTGCAAGTCGATAGCGATGCGCGTCCCTGCCACCCTGTAAATTGGAACGCCATTTTAGTTAGCAGTTAAGACCGTTAGTCTTAAGATTTATTATTAGTATAGATGTATGTAGGTTTCACGTGCCTTACGTAGTGAAATAAAAAAGCAATTTTCCGAAAGCATCTACTGAGATTGTGATGTGTGCTCCAAAACGTTTGATTCGCGTTTGAATTTCGTATTGGCTTGCACATCAAAGAAAATAAATAAACAAACCTAGTGACTCTAATGAACCATTAGTAGCTTGGCTACAACCGCTTCGATTTAACAATGCCCTACACCGACCCAAATAAATTAACAACACACATTACATAACATGACGCCTGTATTGACTATTGTCAATACAGGCGTCACAGCCGATACAGGCGTTTGTATTGTGTTGTCATTGTTGTATTTGACTTTGACTTAGACTTTGTATTCGTCAAAGGGTTAAGGCAGAGGTATAAGTATTGTTAGTACTGTTTAGATTATAGACTAATTGGTACTTAAATGCAACCTTTACGAATACTTTGAAAAGTATATTGCAGAAATACGAAACAAACCCTTAGGTCTCATTTACGGAGACGCGGGGCGTCGCGTGTCGCGTGCGGCGTGGTGTCTCGCGGCGCGTCGTACGATTTTCTGTTTACGGAGCGGCGGCGCGTCAAGCGGCACTTATCATCGCACGCGTAAACACAAACGTATGGCAATATAAGACGTTGTTCGTAGAGACGCGGGGCGGGAAGCGTGGCGGTGCCCGCCGCTGCGCCCGCGGCGAATCCTCAAGCGTGTAGCAAAGCACGCGGCGGGCAACGCTGCGGCGCACGCGGGATACCCAATCAAACCGACCAGTTTTAGGTTAGCGGAAGATGGGGGCGTAAATTAAATTAATTAGTAATTACTAATAATTAATTCATTAATTATTAATTAATTGCGTTCTGCAATTTCCAAATATGACTGGCAGAAGATTCCGCCGCGGGCATCCCTTTATCGAGAATTGCCGCTGCGTGCGCCGCGCCGCCGCGATAAACGCCGCGTGAGACGCGGCGGTGCCACCTGGCCGGGCTGCGAGCGGCCGGCACAGCGCAGACAACAACACCACCAAGCCAGCCCGAGCCGGTGGAGAACCAGGTACTAAACCTGGTTCGGCAGGAGCTGGCGACCTTCCAGGCGCGGTTCGCCGTCCTGGAGGGTATTGTTCTGCGCCCCCCCTTGGCGGGTAGGACGGCCCCAGGGCCTAAGGCGGCCTCGTACGCGGCCGCTGCCGCCCCTAAACCCGGGCCGTCTGGCCGGGCCCAGGCGCCGGCCAAACCGGCGTCGGCTAGAGGAGCCCCGGCGCCGGTGAAACCGACGTCGGCTGGTGGAGCCTCGGCGCCGGCAAAATCGGCGCCTGCCGCCAAACCCGCGGCGCCGGCCCAGAAAAAGGGCAGAACGGCTGGGGAGGGGAAGGCCTCAGAGCCTACGCCTCCCCCAAACAAATCTCCCACGACCAACGCCGAGTGGCAGGTGGTCGGGGAGAAAAAGAAGGCGGCCAAGGCGGCCAGGAAAATTCGCAGAGGAAGCGGCGCAAGGAGCGAGCCGTTGCGGCTAGGCTTCGCTCCGCCAAGACCGCGGCTGTAGTCATTACACTACAGCCGAACGCGGTCAAGAGGGGGTGACCTACTGCGACGTGCTCACCAAAGCGAGAGCGACGGTGGATCTCCAGGAGCTGGGGATCACCGGAGGCCTCCGGCATAGGGTGACCGCCACTGGTGCCCGCATGCTGAAGATCCCCGGTGCGACGAGTGGCCCCACCGCTGACGCCCTGGCTGAAAAGCTAAGGGCGTCCCTCAATGCGGACGAGGCTCGAGTCTCCAGGCCCGTCAAGTGCGCGGATATGCGCATTGTGGGCCTGGATGACTCGGTGACGGGAGCTGAGGTGGTAGCCGCCGTCGTCAGGACGGGCGGGTGTCTGGCCGACCAGGTGAAGGCGGGCACCATACGTCTTGACTTCACGGGTATGCGAACCGTAACGGTAAGCTGTCCCGTGACGGCGGCGAGGAAGATAATGGAGGGCGGAAGGCTCCTGGTGGGCTGGGTGTCAGCGCAGGTCAAGCTGCTGGAGCCCAGACCTCTAAGGTGCTATCGATGCCTCGTGGGGCACCACGTGGGCGTCCAGTGCACCATAGAGGACCGCAGCACTCTGTGCTTTCGCTGCGGTAAGCCCGGACATACGGCCGGCTCGTGCAACACCGCGCCGCACTGCGTCGTATGTGCGGCTGCTGGCAAGCCGGCCGATCACCGGGCGGGGAGCAAGTCCTGCGCTCCACCCGCCGAAGCCAGGAGGAAAGGCAGGCCCTCCGCCGCCGCCGTCGCCACCACCACCGTCGCCGCCACCGCCACCGTCGCCGCCGCCGCCGCAGCCGCCACCACCGCCGCCGCTGCCGCCGCCACCGCCGCCGCCGCCGCCACCACTGCCAAGGAGGCCCGGGAGGGGGCTGAAATGGAGGAGTAATGTCTTCTCCTCTACGCCTCCTTCAGGCGAACATCAACCACTGCGCCTGCGCTCAGGACCTGTTGCTCCAGAGCATGGCGCAGTGGTCGATTAACATAGCCGTGGTCGCTGAGCCGTACTTTGTCCCGCCCAGGGATGACTGGGTGGAGGACCTAAACGGCTCAGTGGCCATAATTTCGTCGGCTGCCGCCGGTACCCCGTCCCTCGAAGGTGTCACGAAGGGACAGGGGTGCGTAGCAGCACGGTTCGGAGAGATTGTTGTAGTGGGAGTATACTTCTCTCCGAGCCGAACTCTCGCCGAGTTCCAGAAGTCTTTGACAGAGTTGAGTGTCGTCGTCGCCAGAAACCACGCCTTCTCCGTGCTAGTGCTCGGGGACTTCAACGCCAAGAATTTGGCCTGGGGTTCCCGTTGCACGGATGTGCGGGGCAGGATGGTGGAGGACTGGGCTCTGGAAACAGGCCTGGTCGTCCTAAATCGGGGTTCTGTTCCTACGTGTGTGCGGATGCGGGGCGAGTCGGTAGTGGACATTTCGTTCGCCAGCCTCGCTCATTGAATGGCGCGTCATGGAGGAGGTGGAGACATACTCCAATCATCGGTATATCCGGTTTGATGTCTCCACCCAGACCTCTAGCGCGCTAGTCCAACAGGCCCCGAGCGGTCCGCGGTGGGCGCTGAAGCAGCTGGACCGGGAGCTTCTCCTGGACGCCTCTATCGTGCAAGCCTGGGTGTTTTCACCGGACAGGCCTGCTGACATTGACGGTGAGGCGGAGTGGTTCCGGGAGGCCATGTCCGAGATTTGTGACGTGGCAATGCCCCGAGTCCGGCCAGGATGCGCCCAACGTCAGGTGTACTGGTGGTCGCAGGAGGTTGGGGCGCTACGCAAGGCGTGCGTCGACGCGCGGCACCGGTACGCCAGGCACCGCAGGCTCCGCATCCGCCCTCCGGATGCGGAAGCCACCGAGGTGGAGCTGTACGAGGGGTACAGAGCGGCGAAGACCGCCCTCCAAGAGGCTGTCCAGCGGGCCAAGGAAATGGCCCGCGAGGAGATGTTGGAGACTCTGAACCGAGATCCATGGGGGCGCCCTTACAAAATGGTGCGGAATAAACTCCGCACCTGGGCCCCCCCGCTGACGCAGAGTCTCCGACCCCAGCTGGTGGAGGAAGTGGTGAGCGCTCTGTTCCCTTCACGGGGGGAGCATACTCCCCCGCCTATGGCTCCGCCACTTGCGGTGCCCGAAGCGGACCACGCGAACGACGACGACGACACCCCTGAAGTGACCGGGGTAGATCTGAGAGCGGCGGTAGGCAGGCTGAAGGCCAAAAATACCGCCCCGGGACCCGACGGCTTGCCGGGTAAAGCCTGGGTCCTGGCCTCGAGGGCTCTCGGGTCTCGACTAGAGGCGCTCTTAAGCGCATGCATGGAGAGAGGCCAGTTTCCACTCCGTTGGAAGTCGGGGAAGCTGGTCCTCATTCAGAAGCCAGGGCGCCCTGCGGACTCTCCGTCCGCATACCGGCCCATAGTGCTGCTCGACGAGGTCGGCAAGCTCTTTGAGAGAGTGATTGCGGGCCGCCTCGTCGGGCACCTGGTGAGGACGGGGCCGGATCTTGCGGTGTGCCAGTTTGGCTTCCGCAAGGGGCGCTCGACGGTGGACGCCATCATGTGCGTGAGAGCCCTGACGACGGGGGACGCGGTGTCCCGGGGCGGGGTGGTCGTGGCGGTGTCACTCGACATCGCCAACGCGTTCAACACCCTGCCCTGGAGCTGCATAGGGGAGGCACTCCGGTATCACCGGGTGCCGGTTACCTCCGTCGAATAGTCGGGGCGTATTTGACGGACAGAGCCGTCATCTACCCCGGTCGCGACGGGAATTGGAACCGGCGAGAGATGTCGTGCGGTGTCCCACAGGGATCGGTTCTGGGGCCGCTCCTGTGGGACATCGGTTACGACTGGGTGCTGCGGGCCGACCTCCCTGATGGCGTCAGCGTAGTTTGCTACGCTGACGACACGCTAGTCCTGGCGCAGGGGAGGTCACATCAGGCGGCGGCCGACGCGATGACACGCGGGGTTGCGATAGTCGTGGAAAGGATCCGGCAGTTGGGTCTAGAGGTGGCATTGCACAAGTCCGAGGCCATGTCCTTTCATGGGCCCCGGTACGGGCCACCTTCGGGATCCCAAGTGATGGTAGGAGGGGTTCACATCGGCGTCGAGACAACGATGAGATACCTGGGTCTCGTCCTCGACAGCCGGTGGAACTTCGTCGAGCATTTCCGACGTTTGGCCCCCAAACTGGAACGGGCCGGGGCCGCCTTAAAGCGACTCCTGCCCAACCTGAGGGGGCCAAACGCCTCCTGCCGGAGGCTTTACGCGGGGGTCGTGCGGTCCATGGCCCTATATGGGGCCCCGGTATGGGCGCGTTCACTGCGGCTTCGAGCCGCACACTACCTGAACGCGCCCCAAAAGGTGGTAGCCGTAAGGCTAATCCGGGGGTACCGCACGATCTCGGGCGAGGCAGCAAGCCTCCTTGCCGGGGACCATGGGATCTGGAGGCGATAGTCCTCTCGCGCCTGTATGACTGGCGCGCGGAGGCACTACGTCGGGGGGAAACTCCGCACCCGTGGCAAATCGCGGCGGAGCGGACGGACCTCCGGCGCGATCTCATGGTGGAATGGAAGGCGCGACTATCGCAACCCAGCGCAGGGCACGCCACGATAGCGGCGATAAGACCCCTCTTTGAGGAGTGGCTAGAGAGGCGTCACGGCGCTCTCACCTACCGCCTGACGCAGGTCCTCTCCGGACATGGATGTTTCGGGAGGTTCCTGCACATCATCAGGCGGGAGGAGACGCCCGAGTGTCACCACTGCGAGGATCGCCCAGAGGACACGGTGGAGCATACGGTGGAGGTCTACCCCGCTTGGGCAGAGCACCGCCGTGTCCTCGTAGAGGTGATCGGCAGCGGCGGCGACCTCTCGCGTCCGGCCCTGGTGCAAGCCATGGTCCGGGGCGAGCGGGAGTGGGAGGCGGTCACCTCCTTCTGCGAAGCAGTCATGCTAGCGAAGGAGGTGGCGGGATGGGCGAGGGAGAGATCCTCACGCCTCAGCCGCCGTGACGACTCCCGGCCACCGTAGGCGCGGGCCTGCGGTCGAAGAGCAATGGGTAGCTCTCCGTCCGATCAGGACCAGGCCTGTGCTGGACGGCGCGTATGTGTTCCACGTGCGCCTCAAAGAGATGTCAGCATAGTTGACGGGGCCCGACAGGGCCGAAGCCTGCCGGGGTAGCGGGATCGTCCGAAAGGGTTACCGCTGCCCTGGTACATAAAGGGCTAAGGAAGGAACACGGGTGGGTTTTAGTCAGTAAGAGTCTGACACTCCCTTTTGCTCCACCCAGAGCGGGAGGGGTCATTTGATGATTTCCCATTCTCAAAAAAAAAAAAAAAGACGCGGCGGTGCCAGCCGCGGGCTCGGCCGCAAAAAACGCTCCATTTCAAACAAACGCGTCTTAAATCGCTTCTCCATAAACGCACTCATACAACGCCATATGTTTGAATTTAATGCGGGCCGCGCCGCACAACGCGACGCGCGACGCCCCGCATCTCCGTAAATGAGCACTTACACTGATTTAAAAATAGAATAGAAAAATCAACGGTAGGAATGAGTTTTGGCTGACAAGCCAGGACACAAGGATAAAAAATTTAAAAACGTAGAACCAGCTTTTTGGAATAGTTATTGAAGTAATATGACAAACTGTGATTTAATTCGGTACTGAGAGCTCGTTAAGCTCTTACAGTACACGCACATCCAGGGTGTGCTTGGGTGTTATGTTTAAGTTCCATGCAACAGGGGGAGAGCCTATTGCCGCCAACCGGGTATAAATCCAGACGCGGGGCTGCTTCTGAAAAAATCCCAATGAACCCAGGACAGGATAATAAAATAGTAATAATATTATCACAAATAGAATTATTATTACCTCCATCTTCATTCACCTTTCAACTGTTCCACAATCTAAGGTTGACAATTATAAGCTCTTCAAGTCTCCATTAAACCGGTCGTTTGACTTGAACACCGTTAATTGACTATTATGCAGCATTGTTCTGACAACCTCTAATGTCACAACATTATTACGGTGGCACAATTAGGAATTTTGTCATGTGGATGTCAGGTGGATGGGGGATCAAGCGATTACTTTGACGAAATTAAATGCAGTGAAATGTATCTTGAAAGATATTGGTGAGTTGTAAGAAAAAACTGCTTTTCATTGTGACAATTCAACTACATTGATTTACGTCGTAGAACAGACGAATTTTTCGAACATATATAAAGCAATGGATTAGCAATTTCCTTAAATATTCGGGTTGTGATTGAAATTGTGTTACGCAAATAGTGTGGTTTCTGTTCCTAAATTCAGGAATTGGTTAACCTTCTTTTGACTTAGGCGAATCCTTATGCATTCCGTCCACCGATCCTTCTTCCTCATGCTTCCTCCAGCCGTTTTCACGTCCAGTGTAATTTGTCAGACCCTCAATTGTTGTTTATAAGCTGTACATTCCTGAAGAGATCAATGGTTTTTTTTTTAAGAACTTACTAAAAGCCCTGAAAAAGTAAAAGCTGGCCAGTGGACTAAAAAATAACAAAAACGAAATAAGCACTAACTACCCGATTCCAAACGCCATTAAAAAAAACTTGCATTTCAGTGTCAGTCCATTTGAGATTTGCATTTTATCTGCACAAGAGAGCACAAAAGAACCAATACCTAGTGGTGAACGATCGAGTTTTGTTCTCCCAGCGGATATTACTTTCTCTCTGCAACATTGCCCAATTTCGTTCAACAACCCGGCGACTAGATTATTTTTATGAAAATTGCTATGAATCTGTTGCAATGGTGACTTTTATTTTTACGAAAATTGTGATAGCTCCCACCATGATTTTGGTGATAACATTGGTAATTGCTAAATAGATAGAATAAAAAATGAGTGCATAAGAAGAAGACTGAAATTGGCACCGGTAACTGAAAAGTTGTGTGGAAATCGGTTGTCATGATATGGGCATGTGATACGGAGGAATGAGGAAAATGTCGTAAGGAAAGTTTTGAGTAGGTTTAAATGTCGGTGATTATAAAGGTAGGGAAAGCCCAAAGAAACGAAGGATGAGCTATGTGAATGATGATATGGTTTGAAGGGGGTGACTACCGAGATGACGACTAATAGAGAAGTATGGAAGAAAAAGACATGTTGCATCGACCCCAAATAAATTGCTATAGGGGCAGAAGAATGATGATTTGTGATTGAAAAAGTATCACCTGACCCAAGTTTACTTTTGAACACGGGATGAATCTTTCTAATAATGTCGTTGATAGGATGTTATCAGCACAGTGATAGGATCAAAAAGGGGATGATATATATCAAATGTGCCTATTCACTGAGCATCTACATAAAAGCATTAACAAATGAAATGAATCAACAGTAGCATTTCCAAACATAACTGAATTGACTACACACAAACGCTTCACGCTTCATTTTATTGGTGATTCAAATAAAACCTAAAAGGTAATTGATTCCGATTTCACAATAAAAATAAAAAGGCAATAGTAAAATATTTCCAAGCGATTATTTTTATGGTAGCTCAGATAGCTCTCTCAGTCAGAGTTTATAGCTTAGCTCCAGACGAATATTTTAGAACAAGCTGTAAAGTGAACTGCTCTACTCATGTTCTAGTGATGTGTTGCAGCGCTCGCGAGCTTTAAAGCGCTGACAGCGTGTTGGGTGAGATTCTCTAAATTCAGTTTTGACATAAGTGAGTTCTAAGAACTTTTACCCAACTTCGGAGAAAATGTATTATGCTACTTTATTTATATGCACGGATATCTTAGGGGCAATTCTCATAATTTTAAGAACGTTGACAGTCTGATCTCAGTCTCAATCTGTCAAAAAATACTTCTGATTTCCCTACATTTTGACAAGTTTTTGACAGTCGTTAGTCGCCGAGATGAGACTGCGACTAGATTTTGAACGTTTTATATTACGAGAATTGTCCTTCTGATATGTCATACTTTTAACATATTGTATATTATGAATAGCTTCATTGAAAGTCATAAAACTTCTTTCAAACAGGGCAGCTAAGAAAGCTTTCTTCAGAAATTCGCATTGTCTTTGTAATGAACCTACGATTCTAGAGAAAGAGATTTTATAACTTACGTTTTTCATTGTGCGTCAAATATTAATTTAACAAAATAAATCACACACACACACACACATATATCTATATTAAGTTGTCAACAAACACAATTTTTGTATACATTCTAATCTTCTATACAAATTCACCAAGATGGTCCGACTACCCAGAACACAGAACCAACACGCTTCCTATTCCCAAACAAAGGAAAGAAATGAATAAGAATTCACTTAGTAATATCAGAACTATGAGTTACTCTATTGTCGACTAGTTACTCGCCACTAGTCCGCTACTAGCATAGCTCGGCAGTTTCCTGAGTTTACGCTCAAATTTAATTAGATGTGCGATGAAACCCTAAATTTTTAATGGTCAACTTTAATTTCAGCTGGATTTAATTAAGTTACTTTGTTATCCTACATAGGTCAGAATTATGATATGCGTTTTTGTTTGTTTACACGCCAAACTAGATAATCAATCTCAGCAGCGCATTCTCATCCAAAACCATCATGAAATCAGTTTCAACCAGAGAAAAACGGGTCCAAACCTTAGTTCCACCCGACACATCGCAGACAGGGTAAAGAGGTCATGAATACGTTTGTAAAAAAGCTCTCATTCAAATTAAGTCCCCTTCTGAATAATTCATACAATTTGACAGGAGTGCCACTTTACTGACACAATTTGAATCTAAAAACGTTGTATCTAGAAAAATCCCCGTGATCCTGAAAAGTGGGTTCTTGGAAGGCTTTTGAGGAAACTACATTACCATACATGGCTTATCTTGTGCCAACGAACAGGGCTTATTCGCGCTGCGTACAAAATTCAAGGAGGAATAAGGATAAGTGCTCACAATGGCTGTGAGATAAATATTTCCGCGTCACAACTGTGTAGACTTGGCGTTACGAGTGGGGTGACTGCGTGTTGTATTGTTGTGGGATAGTGTCGTTGTGTCGTTTGAAATGGCTGGAGAAATGATAAGAGGGGGTGCTACTTACTTTACTCAATTTAATTGACTAGCATACCATAGTCGTGCTAACCATCCAATTTAATTCCAATGATACAAATAAATAAAATAAATAAAATAAATAAATAAATATTCCACAACTATCACACAACGCCATCTAGTCCCAAGCTAAGCAGAGCTTGTGTTATGGGTACTAGACAACTGATAAACATACTTATATATTTCTAAATACATAAATATTATAGATAAATTACACCCAGACACAGAACAAATGATCGTGCTCATTACACAAACATTTGTCCTGGGTGGGAATCGAACCCACGACCTCCGGCATAGCAGTCAGGGTCACTAACCACTAGACCAACAGGCCTGTCAAAAAAATAATAAATAACTTATTAATCTGTGATGTTTCACAAATAAATATAAAAGCCGCCCTTACATTTGTGGTATTCCCTTGGCCTTCCCTGTTGAGGATCTACCCATCTCCGGGTTTGTCATCTGCGCATGCTTTTACCACCTCTCAACACAAACAATTACAGTAACTCTAAGCAATTCATCTACACACTGAGCAGTGATGATAGATGAATTGTTTGGGAGCTGGGTAGATCTCTACGTAATTTGCGTAACACCACGTAACACTGTCAAGATAGCTTTTATAGGCAGGTAATAAGATATTTACAGGCGCTAGCACATCAAGCTACCCGAAACTGTCAAATTTTCCCAGTCAATCTTGAACCTTAATACTTCAACGATAAAGTTGAAAATCCATTAAAGAAATTTTACAGATTGTAGTAGCTTGATATGCTGGCGGCAAGGATATTTCAACACGTGCCAAAATCGGAACTAGCGCCGCCATCTTGTTTTTTTGGAGATCTTATTTTGTAGACACGCGGTGTATCACGAATCTAGTTGTAAACTATGGTAGAATGACAACATCACCATCTTTCTCTCTTAGCCACCAAACACAACCAAGGGCGCGCCTAAATCCTATTAATTTAATATTTACGATGATGTCAAAGTAACTGACGTATAAGGAACATAACTTTTATATATTTGCCTCATAACACATAAAAAAATGCGTACTGTGTCTTTAACCTCAAAGTTTTTACGAGCTGCGTTGATAGCCAGATCTTCGGCAAAGCACTTAATTCGCATAATTAATTGGATGTCGCACTTAATTAAGTACATGAGGTACCTATGTTAATGTGCTATACCTACAATTACAAGGTGTTACGTTTTGACAGGACATATTGTTAGTAAAACAGTTACAAATTATGTTTATGTTCGAATCATTTTTGATGAGTTTGAAATACGAGTAACATTCATCTTAATTCATCTTTATGTTTTCTTTTCGTTGCCGATCATGCGTTGTCGTATAGCGACAAGTAAAACTGGACTTTAAAAAGTTAAAGGTAAAATGAAATTAAAGAAAGGGAGGTAGAAAACAATTGAAGGTATATTTATAACAAATTTAAGTTGGAGATGAACTGAAGGTGGGCTTAGGAGGCTGAGGTGGAGATCCAGTTGGAGGGAGGTAGACGCGAGGCAGGTGCCGGTGACAGATGCAGGGACAGATGAGGGCAGGTCGCTGGTGCATGTGCGGCACGGAGGACACCCGTAGGAGGGTCCACGCAGCAGGGCAGGACGCAGCTCGGCAGCAAGACAGAGAGGCACGGCGGGACGCTGTCACGCAGCCAGGTGAGGCGGCCCTCGGATGAGGCGCGGCCCAATAGTCTTAGGACCCCTTCACGGAGGACGGAGGACGGAGGCGTAGGCAGGATCCGACAGGTACCGGAGCGGAGAGGTACGCTGGGTATTCCCGCGATAGGTAGCCCTGGAGTATCAGGCTTTATTATGTATTCGCTTTAGAGGCGAAACTCGAACTGATCCTTGCATGGCGTGGATCTATAAAGTCAACTCGTAGAATAACATCATGTAGAAAATATGAATTTGAGATATGAAATTGGCCAGTAATTAATTTTAATAAGTATGCATATATATTCAGCTAAAAAGATACAGGCAGGTAAGGATTTGAAAGAAAGGTTGCCATGGCAACGTATTAAACGTCATTGTCAAAGCTGTCATAATAAAATATATTATTAATAAAATACAATAAAATCTATAGTTATTTTGTATTAGAAGTATAGTGTTTATAGGAAAAATTATATCCATCAATGTGGGCGAAATTACCAAGCCTTGGATGTCACTAAATCGTCGTAGACTCATGTTAAAGTTGGAGCTGTGTCTGTGTACTGATTGTGGATAAAACGTGTCGTAAGAAATAATCAGATCAGCTCCTAATGGTAACAGAATGCTTGTTCTGACTTGGAGGAATGAATGAAGATAACTGTGAGTATGTACATTATGTTACAGCGTTTTATTTCTTTAAGCCAGTAAGTAATGCTTTATTCTTCGGAATTTGTCTGCTCTGCATGTTTTAATAACTTGCCTACCATAAATAAGTTTTGGAACGAAGTTCCTTACCGCGGTTTGCGGTAGAGTTGACTAGTAGCAATCGTCACGTAAGGAAAAGGCGTTATGTCTCCTCCATGCCACTGTCTCTCTCTCTCTTTATATTATACTAGCTGCGCCCCGCGGTTTCACCCGTATAAGTTTCGATCCCGTGGGAATATCGGGATAAAAAGTATCCTATGTGTTAATTCTGGTTATAAACTATCTGAGTGCCAAATTACGTCCAATTCCGTTCTGTAGTTTCGGCGTGAAATAGTAACAGATATCAATCCATCCGTACAAACTTTCACGTTTATAATATTACTAGCTGCGTCCCTCGGTTTCATCCGCATAAGTTTCGATCCCGTGGGAATATCGGGATAAAATATATCCTTTATGTTAATCTCGGCTATAAACCATTTGTGTGCCAAATTTCATCCAAATCCGTTCAGCAGTTTTTGCGTGAAAGAGTAACAAACATCCATCCATCCATCCATCCATCCATACAAACTTTCACGTTTATAATATTAGTAGGAAGTAGGATTCGCATGTATTGCGTGCGAGTGTCACGTAAGGAACCTTGTTCCTGACGGCGATCCCCAACAGCACACGTTTTTTTATGCCATTGACCAGTCAATGGCATAAAAAAACGTGTGCTCTTGGTGAAAACATGTGTGTTTTTTATACCATTGTACCATTGATCCAGATCAATGGTACAATGGTATAAAAAATACACATGTTTTATCAAGCTTGGCTTTATTTATTTCAGCTATCTCAGAAAAACATACAGAGGAGAACAATATTGTCAATGAGACCGTAATTGTCACAAATGTCCCGTTTAAGTCAAAACTGTTGTCAGCCTTGTTCATATAGCTCCCTACTGCAGTAACTTGATAGACAGCTGGCTCTTCTGGGATAGCATGAAGGTGTAATGCGCGCTAGGGGTATGTAATACGTTTCTAGCTGAATAATGCCATAAAACTGTATGCTGTACTGTTTTTATTTAAGTTTTAAATATATGACAATACAATACCTGACGGCACGGTTGGCGCAGTGGTAACGCGATTGACTGCTGCGCTGCGTGTCGCGGGTTCGATTCCCGCACGGAACCAATATTTGTATGGCCTACAAGTAGTTGTTCCGGGTCTGGCTGTTTGTGTAATGTCTGTAAAGGCACAGGACACACGACACAGGAGAATTTCCTAGTGTGGGGCAAAGTTTAAAAAAAAAAAAAAACCGTGATTTTTGGCAGACAATCAGTCAGGTTGGTGGATGACATTTAGGAGATTGCGAGTAAGACCTGGTTAAGATCCACACAGACCAGGGAACACAAAAGAGAGGAGGCATATACTCAGCAGTGGGTGGAACCAGGCTGCCAATGATGATGATGATAATGTATACAATGTAATGGGTGTTGAAGTGTTGTTTAATTGTTGTTGTTGTTTCATTTTAAGAACTTGCGACGCGACTTGCATCGCTTTTATTTTTATTTTATTTTTGACGTTCAATAGTGCCTTTTATGTGACTATTTGAAATAAATGATCTATCAAAATTAATTAATAATACGTTTAATGAAATACAAAAATATTTTTTCAATTCCGACTGTTATGTCCAGAGATCAGCGCGTTCAAACAAACAAACTATTTAGCATTATTAATAGTATCGATTTTACTTCCTTGTGTTATCGTGATACTGTAGACATCCACGATGATATCGTCACGTTAGAAATTATAAAAGCGTTGCCACGGAGTCAGCTTATCAAACTGTTTTTGTTGTTCCTTTAGCGGTATCCACAACGCCACATGCAAACCACGTATCATACTGACGTCACGCAAAATCCTGCATCACGCAAGCAGAGGTTACCACGCAATTAGCATATATGCAACAGCCTGACATGATTCATCGGGCAGTTGCCCGCCAGACACGACATCCATCTGGTCGGAGTATCCTCCCTTTTCTATGAAGGATGAGTAAACTTTACACCCTCATACCTCTATAGTTCCTACCATTTTGCCTCTCACACAGCCACACCACAAAGCCTAAAAGAAATTCCTTCAGGCCTTAAAGTTCATTATTAGATAAACAAGTTATCACAAACTTATACTATTCCCTGTATAGTATATATTAGCTAAAGATGCCCGTATTACAGAACAACTTAAAGAAGAAGTGAGCGATGAAACTAGACGCACGGAGGGAATTACGCACTTACCAACTTTTATGAAAGGACAGCCTCTTTATCTGGGTTCGACGTGTTGTTTATTTGTTATTGGATTTATATTATTTGTTTTTCTGTGCTATATTTAGTGCATGAGATTTAATACAAACGAGAATGGATCTTTGACAATTTTGATGTTCCAAAATTTTCAGGCCGAAATTGTAGTAGGTACTCAATAATTTTCCAGCACAAAGACCTCTTCTTACATAGATAAGAAATGAATATTGATCTCTATACTGAACAAATGCGTATTCAGATTCACGCATTCACAGCATTTTCTTTCGCCACCATTCTAGTGACATTTCTAAAGTCGCATTAGTTCATTTTACATTAAGAAACAGCAACACACTGCTGAAGTAACGCATTCATAGTTCTCCAATACCTCAATTGCGTTACACACTTTTAATCACAATCCGAAGGATTTTGAAGAAAATTGCTAATCCATTGCTTCATAGTGCTTAAAAGTTCGTCTGCTCAGCAACATTAATGACGCAATGGATGTTGTTGAACTGTCAAAATTAAAGTCATTGTCATTGTAAGTGTGTTATTTCATTACCCCTCCGGCTACCGCAAGTGCCTTTTTTTTTGTAAAACATTCCTTTCTACCCCACAATATCCCCTTTAAAACTCAAAACTCCTGGACTCTAAATCTGCATAAACTGATAGATAGCCACCTTCCCAGACGGTGCTTACACCACCAACCATTTATAAACCGCTTATAAACGGTAAAACACAAGTATATCCCTAGTTTATTCAAGGCAGGGTATAAAACGTGGGAATTATACTGCTATTTTATTTTGTTACTCCGTTTCCACACTTTGGTCCCAGTATTGGGGCCAACGCTACTCTTCCAAGGTATAATTATGGCGAATAAAGTATTGGCCCCAACGTTGGCCCATGCTACATTCTCAATCAACCACTTGGGGCCAATATTGGGACAAAGGTGTAGTACCACTAGACGTTTGCAGCGTCCATGGTTATACTGCAGTAGATATTATTTACTGTGGCCGTAAGGAAGCATTGTCTTGCAGCATAATGTTTTGAAGGAAATATGTTTTGGAGATTTTAAGGGGGCTCTGTCATTGGCAGCTCTGAAATAAGGATGGGTGTACACAGTGAAACAAAACAATTCGGTAAAGGGCCGGACGTGCTTATTGCGTTGAGAGTTTTGTGCATCCTGGCAAATAATAAAATATGTACATATAGCAGTGTTTCATAACGAGATCTTATAGGATTATTGTTAGTCAAGATTTGAATTATGTCACTGTGACTGTTCCTAAATTACTATAGGCTGATAAAATTTTCGTTTTTCCTAATTATGTGGAAATTTCAGGAAAATGGGTCAGGTCCCCCTTGCGGGGGAGAACAGCACCCCTCCTCCATGCTGCTCTGTAGGGCTCGGCTCCAGACTGGACCCCCTTCCACCTATTGTAGATTAAATGAATTCCAAATATGAAGAAGTCCATTGCCTTGTCTCATCGATAGACCAAGGAAAGGATTGAAAGAAATGTTAAATAAAACTTAGGAATTCATAGTTATGAACATAGATTGAATGTGGTTTTAGAAAGCTAGTAATAAAAGAGGGATGCAAAGTATATTATTATTATTAAATTGTGAGTAACCCATACGCTAGCGTAATAGGTATTTGATCAGTCATTACTAACAGGATACCTCACATCTACACTCAGAGTACTCAGAGCAACACTTCCATATAGTGACGTAAGCGGCTTTTCAGCGGCATTGCGTCGGCATCATGCTCCTTTTGAAACATGGTCCCTAGCAGTTCTTTCGAACTGATAAACGTGACGAAGCGGCTTTTCCTGCGGCAACCAAGCGACTGTCCTTGTCTAACTATGGAGCGGCTAGTTCCAGCGGCATTGCGTCGGCATCGTGCTCTTAGACATGGCCCCTATTAGTCTATGGACTGGATATTAGATAGAGGTGGTTACCCAAACCCCTTTTTTTTTTTTTTTTTTTTTTTTTTTTTTTTTTTTCAGGATGGGAAATCATCAAATGACTCCTCCCGCTCTGGGTGGAGCAGAAGGGAGTGTCAGACTCTTACTGACTAAAACCCACCCGTGTTCCTTCCTTAGCCCTTTACGTACCAGGGCAGCGGTAACCCTTTCGGACGATCCCGCTACCCCGGCAGGCTTCGGCCCTGTCGGGCCCCGTCAACTACGCTGACATCTCTTTGAGGCGCGCGTGGAACACATACACGCCGTCCGGCACGGGCCTGGTCCTGATCGGACGGAGAGCTACCCATTGATCTCCGCCCGCAGGCCCGCGCCTACGGTGGCCGGGAGTCGTCACGCGGCTCCCGACGCCCGGAGCGTCTCCCTCGGCGGCTGAGGCGTGAGGATCTTTCCCTCGCCCATCCCGCCACCTCCTTCGCTAGCATGACTGCTTCGCAGAAGGAGGTGACCGCCTCCCACTCCCTCTCGCCCCGGACCATGTCTTGCACCAGGGCCGGGCGCGAGAGGTCGCCGCCGCTGCCGATCGCCTCTACGAGGACACGGCGGTGCTCTGCCCAAGCGGGGCAGACCTCCACCGTATGCTCCACCGTGTCCTCTGGGCGATCCTCGCAGTGGTGACACCCGGGCGTCTCCTCCCGCCTGATTATGTGCAGGAACCTCCCGAAACATCCGTGTCCGGAGAGGACCTGCGTCAGGCGGTAGGTGAGAGCGCCGTGACGCCTCTCTAGCCACTCCTCAAAGAGGGGTCTTACCGCCGCTATCGTGGCGTGCCCTGCGCTGGGTTGCGATAGTCGCGCCTTCCATTCCACCATGAGACCGCGCCGGAGGTCCGTCCGCTCCGCAGCGATTTGCCGCGGGTGCAGAGTTTCCCCCCGACGTAGTGCCTCCGCGCGCCAGTCATACAGGCGCGCGAGGACTATCGCCTCCAGATCCCATGGTGGCAGTCCGGCAAGGAGGCTTGCTGCCTCGCGCGAGATCGTGCGGTACCCCCGGATCAGCCTTACGGCTACCACCTTTTGGGGCGCGTTCAGGTAGTGTGCGGCTCGAAGCCGCAGTGAACGCGCCCATACCGGGGCCCCATATAGGGCCATGGACCGCACAACCCCCGCGTAAAGCCTCCGGCAGGAGGCGTTTGGCCCCCTCAGGTTGGGCAGGAGCCGCTTTAAGGCGGCCCCGGCCCGTTCCAGTTTGGGGGCCAAACGTCGGAAATGCTCGACGAAGTTCCACCGGCTGTCGAGGACGAGACCCAGGTATCTCATCGTCTTCTCGACGCCGATGTGAACCCCTCCTACCATCAGTTGGGATCCCGAAGGTGGCCCGTACCGGGGCCCATGAAAAGACATGGCCTCGGACTTGTGCAATGCCACCTCGAGACCCAACTGCCGGATCCTTTCCACGACTATCGCAACCCCGCGTGTCATCGCGTCGGCCGCCGCCTGATGCGACCTTCCCTGCGCCAGGACCAGCGTGTCGTCAGCGTAGCAAACTACGCTGACGCCATCAGGGAGGTCGGCCCGCAGCACCCAGTCGTAACCGATGTCCCACAGGAGCGGCCCCAGAACCGATCCCTGTGGGACACCGCACGACATCTCTCGCCGGTTCCAATTCCCGTCGCGACCGGGGTAGATGACGGCTCTGTCCGTCAAATACGCCCCGACTATTCGACGGAGGTAAGTCGGCACCCGGTGATACCGGAGTGCCTCCCCTATGCAGCTCCAGGGCAGGGTGTTGAACGCGTTGGCGATGTCGAGTGACACCGCCACGACCACCCCACCCCGGGACACCGCGTCCCCCGTCGTGAGGGCTCTCACGCGCATGATGGCGTCCACCGTCGAGCGCCCCTTGCGGAAGCCAAACTGGCACTCCGCAAGATCCGGCCCCGTCCTCACCAGGTGCCCGACGAGGCGGCCCGCAATCACTCTCTCAAAGAGCTTGCCGACCTCGTCGAGCAGCACTATGGGCCGGTATGCGGACGGAGAGTCCGCAGGGCGCCCTGGCTTCTGAATGAGGACCAGCTTCCCCGTCTTCCAACGGAGTGGAAACTGGCCTCTCTCCATGCATGCGCTTAAGAGCGCCTCCAGTCGAGGCCCGAGAGCCCTCGAGGCCAGGACCCAGGCTTTACCCGGCAAGCCGTCGGGTCCCGGGGCGGTATTTTTGGCCTTCAGCCTGCCTACCGCCGCTCTCAGATCTACCCCGGTCACTTCAGGGGTGTCGTCGTCGTTGTCCGCGTGGTCCGCTTCGGGCACCGCAAGTGGCGGAGCCATAGGCGGGGGGGTATGCTCCCCCCTTGAAGGGAACAGAGCGCTCACCACCTCCTCCACCAGCTGTGGGCGGAGACTCTGCGTCAGCGGGGGGGCCCATGTGCGGAGTTTATTCCGCACCATTCTGTAGGGGCGCCCCCATGGATCTCTGTTCAGAGTCTCCAGCATCTCCTCGCGGGCCATATCCTTGGCCCGCTGAACAGCCTGTTGGAGGGCGGTCTTCGCCGCTCTGTACCCCTCGTATAGCTCCACCTCCGTGGCTTCCGCATCCGGAGGGCGGATGCGGAGCCTGCGGTGCCTGGTGTACCGGTGTCGCGCGTCGACGCACGCCTTGCGTAGCGCCCCAACCTCCTGCGACCACCAGTACACCTGACGTCGGGCGCATCCTGGCCGGACTCGGGGCATTGCCACGTCACAAATCTCGGACATGGCCTCCCGGAACCACTCCACCTCATCGTCAATATCAGCAGGCCTGTCCGGTGAAAACACCCAGGCCTGCACGATCGAGGCTTCCAGGAGAAGCTCCCGGTCCAGCTGCTTCAGCGCCCACCGCGGACCACTCGGGGCCTGTTGGACCAGCGCGCTAGAGGTCTGGGTGGAGACCTCAAACCGGATATACCGATGATCGGAGTAGGTCTCCACCTCCTCCATGACGCGCCAGTCAATGACACGCTGTGACAGAGCGGGGCTGGCGAAAGAGATGTCCACCACCGACTCGCCCCGCATCCGCACACACGTAGGAACAGAACCCCGATTTAGGACGACCAGGCCTGTTTCCAGAGCCCAGTCCTCCACCATCCTGCCCCGCACATCCGTGCAACGGGAACCCCAGGCCAAATTCTTGGCGTTGAAGTCCCCAAGCACTAGCACGGAGAAGGCATGGTTTCTAACGACGACGTTACCCAAACCCCTGGAAGTTCACCCTTTGCACAACAAGCATACCTGCAAGACACGTGTTCATGTCAGCCTGACCGAATTATTGGTCTGAGATAAAGAATACAACATTCACGAATTACTAGACAATAGAGTTGAGATTCGAAACTCGATAACCATCATTGAATAGAGTTTTGAATAATCTCTCAATCCGGCATTATTATTGGCCGGAGGCAAAGAACACAGCGTTCAAGAATTATGGTACTAGGATATACTAGATAATAGAGCAGAATCAAAAATGAAGAATTATTAATTAGTAGAGTAGTGGATCAACTCTCTTGAAGGTCTATAGACAGCCCCCAAAGCGCCCACCCTTCACCACTTCCTAGTGTTTTCAGCTGGGGAGAAGAAGTGGCATAATAAACTCCCCAGCAACACCTCTCTGTCTGAATAGTTATAAGAACTTTAATAACTCTATCAGCCTAGGATAGTTATTATAAATTAGGACTCACCCCGTCACACCAACAAACACACACATACCACTTTAAATACTAGATTAACCTAATCTGGGCTCCAATCACACCAACAAACATACACATGCCACTTTAAATACTAGAATAACCCTAATCTGGGCTCCAACCCAACTATATTTAACTTAATAACTAATACTCGCTACTTCGCGACAGCCCACTCGGACATAGCCTCTTGGCATTCCCTAAATCTCCTAACTTAACTAGCGTGGACTAGGAAGTCCGTATCCTAAAACGGTTTGACCCCGACTGCCCTGACTTATTACATCCGTCTCTCCCATCCTAAAATCGCCACGTGCAGGCGCTCAGGTATCTCCAGTTTTTGGAAACAAGGACCCAAAACGCCCTTTGTTTATTTATTTTTTTATTGTCGGTACCGGGCCATAGTTATGATAACCAGATGTGGCTGAAATAATGGGCGCTGCGCTTGGGCTTATTGCATTGATTCCTAAAATGTTTTAAAAAATATTGCCTGCTAAGACATAAAATATTGCTAACGACACATTTTTTTTTTAATTTTGCCCGACACTAAGAATTACTCCTGTATCGTGGGTGCGTTTACAAACATTTAAACTCACAAACACAAACAGCCAGACCCGGAACAATTACCTGTAGGCAATACAAATATTTGTTCCGTGCGGGAATCGAACCCACGACACGCAGCGCAGCAGCCGATCGCTCAGCCACTACGCCAACCGTGTCGTCGAATTTGTTTCCCATAAAATATAAATGGACTGGGTTTCTAAAAGGTTCAATATTGTTTTACAGTGTAAAATAAATAGGATATTTTGTTATTGATTAGGGTAACATGTCGAGCTTTCAGACCATAAAATTGAGATTTAATGCGTTTCTAAGACGGCCGATATCGTGGGACAATGTTAAAATAAGAATTTAGAATAAGGTATTTTGTTATTAAACAGGAGTAAATGACAGACAGTCACATTACAATGCTTTTTTCGTACTATGTTAGTTAGAAATAGTGACAGACGGCTAGATTAGTATTGTAATAGATAATTTAAAATGGCCATAAGTATAAAAAAAGTAAATTAAAAGAATCAATTAATTTCTACTACTAACTATTTTTTTTTTTTGATTCTTGGATCATATCCCGCAAAATATCTGATTCTTCAAAATGTTATCTTACAAATAAATACCATATCATTAATTCAAGCCATCTTCCTTCAAAATAAAAGGTAACTATCTCATTACTTACAGTTTCAAATATCTCACCGCTAACCTAAATACGAAAAAAGATTTCTTTCTTTAGGTATTTATGGACCACGTGTACAACTAGGGTATACCTACACAATCGTCCTAAAGAGATCTCATTTATCTACTTAATCAATGGTCTGACTTATAAGTCCACATGTGACCCTACCAAGGCCTAATTCACGACCCTGACGCGACTTGCGTCAGGCCCCGTCCTAACCAAGAAAGTTCGTCGTGCAAATACGCTGTTTGAATTTTGACGTACCTACAAACGCGACTTGATTGATCGCGCGATATGTTGTTAGCAATGAAACAGTGAACTGTATTTTAGGGGCATTGGTTTATTGCCGTTCTTATGAACAAATATAAATTGTCCCGGACAAACAATTAATAAATGAAATTTAAGAGAGGAGTAGAGTCCGTTGGAGCGAGTGGTCGTCCGGCCGAGCCTTGTCGACGCCGCCGCGCCGTGCCTCAGCATGCTGATGACGCGTTGATCACGCCGCCTGCGCATGCAGACTGCGCATTAGGTGTTCTATTGGGTTCGATTCCCAACAATGTCATATCAAGGGTCACTTGTTTCCGTCCGTCGTCCGCAAGTCGCGTCGCGTCGCGGTGACTCGTGGCATGGTCTTAACAACTTCTTTCATTTGTTTTTCCCGCAGTCTAGCTTCATCTTTATCATCTTTATATTTGATAATTCAAAAGTCCCTGTAATTGGTTTATTTGAAATAAATGCTTTGAGTTTCAGTCGCTGTCGCAAGACGCGTGTCACTCGGGCGTGTCGCTCGGTCACGGGGTAAGACACTGGGTTACTTAATAACAGTCCACTAGGCTAAGAGCTGGGGACAATCTTTTTGTTTTTGCTTCATGTTACAAATACCTACACATATTTTTTTGTTTTGGTGCTTCCTTGTTGATAGCCTCATAAATGTCCTTTGCACTGAGGAGGACGGAGTGGTTTATCAAACAAAACTGACAAAAACTACACGGTGTTCCCCCAATTACATTAAAACTGGGATCCCTCACAAATAATTCATCCTCGCCTCGACAAAGCTGACTCTAACTGTCACTAACTAATAAAATAAACCCTGTAAACCTGAGTAGGTGTATCATAATCACCACACTTGGCAGACTTTGGTGACAGAATTTAATAATATTCGTGAAAACGCGGCAATTCATTTAACATAACCTCCATATTCACCTAATAAAACACCCTTGAGTAATTAAGGGCTGATTTATTCTTACACTAAACGGAACCACATAATACGCGAAACGTTGTAAATCAACATAAAGTTACAGAAAACGTTTAAGAAAATTCCCTGTTCAATAAACATTGAGTAAAGCGTTTTGTCGCCGGCTCCTCGCCTATAAAGAATCATTAATGTCCGCATTTTATATCGAACTGTCTGCTGAAAGATTCAATTACTACACTTTCAACGCTCAGTATTGACTACTATTTCTGTATCTTTACTAAGTACATTTTACATTGTGTAAAACTACTACATTTTGACGGGAAAATATAGGAAATAGTTGTAGTCTATTGTGTCTTGTGAACTGTGAACCACTCTGTTGTTTAAAATCCTTTCTTCAGGGTTCTTGACTGACTGTATTGTACTGCAAAATGCACGGACAATATACACTCAAAAGCGTTGCTGTCAGTGCAATTTTGTTACTCAATAAAACCAGTATTCGGGAATTCGGTTTCTCCGTAAAAGCGTCTATCAAAATAATGATAAAGACTTCTGTTATTAGACTGACGAGGAATTGGCATGTTTGAACCTGCCGCTGCACTATTGTTGTGCTCACATAATTTAATGAATATTCAGCTTATTCATAGGGATTACCAAGAATATTAACTCGTTTGTAAACAGAGTCTTTAAACAGACTCCGGATCCAGGTCGGCCGAAGCAAAGAAAACCTATTCATGTGCAGATTCATAGAAGATTCCGCCTTGGAGTGTAAATGTGGTGCAAACAAACGATAGGACACTTGATATCGTGTCCTGCGAATCCTGTCGTCAGCACATTACTGGAACTGATGGACGGTAGTGATGGCGCCAAACACGTAGCCGATAAGATGAGACGGTAAGAAGATCACGACCACGATCCAAATATTTTTTTTTTTAACTGCAGTGCATCTGTTAATACAAGCTAGCTACCCCCTGAATACTCTGGGGGCAGCTGTGATTAATCTGGTAAATACATTGTTCGCTTGCACTAAAGAAAAATGGCGACCATTAACTCTGCTCGCGTAAGTTAAGAGGTGATTTAAAAGTAACGTGGTTTGATTAACGATGTGCTTTGCATGACGTGCTTTTTATTATGTTCACAATTCTTACAGTTGTAGGTAAAATGTTTCCTTTCTTATGTGCGGAGGACAGGGTGTTGTGGCACAGCCTGGAGGAGGCCTATGTCCAGCTGTGGACTGCGATAGGCCGAGTTGATTTGATATGATTTGAATTACTTATGTTATTTAAGTTTTTTGTTTGCTAATAACAAATTACTGACACCTTTTTGTTTTTATTTTTGTGTGTACTACTTGTTGCTCTACTAACGCCTTCTTTGTAACTATTTTATTTATGGTATCTGTCTGAATTAGAGATATTATTTTCAATTAGGTGGAATAAGATGGAAATGGTTTCATTTTTATTTATTTAACCATTTATGTACACACATATATAAACAGACAAGAAAAATAGAACAGAAAAAAAGGTACAGAGGTGATGCTTATTTCATAAGAAATCTCATTCTGCATACCTGCGATAGGAGAATAGATACAGAGATGTGGACGGCGAGTGAAAGAGAAAAGGAGACAAATAAATAATACATAAAATCAAAAACAATTCACTAAAACTAAACAAAAAATATGAGAATATACTAACATACATACAAATAAACATACACACATACATACTTCTAAAATAAATATCACTAGAATGATAACTACTCAAAATAATAAATACATACACACACACAACCTCTCAATCTTCTTCTTTACTTGTCGATGGTACTCTTCTTCGATGTTTTATATTTTTTGAGCCCAGTAGATGGCCACGTTGATTGCAGCATCAGTGGCATTCATTAAGTTACCCAAGGTGCAGGTAAACGGGCACTGAGGGCACTCCAGCAAGTGGGGCATGGTCTGATCAGAGGCACCGCACTCCCACTGGATATTGGATGGGTCTATAAACCCCCACTTCGACAAGTTGTGTCTGCAGCGCCCTACTTGGGTACGCAGTCGATTGAGAGCTTTCCGAATAGGCCACTGCAGATCACGGCTGAGAGGAAAATGTTCCTGGGGTTTAACGAAGTCGGGAGGTTGTGGATGTTTTTCTTCCCACAATTTGCTTCTCTCATTGGGTGGTTTGTCCTGGATGGCCTGTGTGGAGCGTAAGAAGCTCCTGCGACTTTTAAGCCTACCCGGGGTCGTTGTGTAATCAGAGGGAATGTCGGGAATCGGATTCCTGGTTATTTTTTTCCAGCGCGTATGCGACGTCCCTTCGTACGGCAGGTGGTGCAATTCCTGCAAGCGGGTAGAGCTTATTGAGTGGAGTCAGTTTTAAGCAGCCCGATATTATTCGACACGTCTCATTCAGGGCAGTGTCCACCTGTTTGGCGTGAGCGGACCGGTGCCACACTGGACACACAAATTCGCCAGCTGAGAAGCACAAGGACATGCCAGTTGTCCGAAGGACATCGGGTGCTGCTACCCAGTTAGTAGAAATTAGGCGACGTAAAAGATTATTGCGTGTCCCACAACTATGATGAAGTGGACAGATAGTGTTCTTTTACTCTTCTTTTAAAAACTGCAACAGTTTGACGGTCCCTAATGTCAGGCCGTTCTTGACGACTAGTGAAAATATATTTGAATGTAGTACCAAAGGTCTGAAATGAAATAATCATATAAACCCGGGCAACAATTAACTAATAATATAGTAAATATTTACTTTACAATAGTAAACGTAGATACTGATAATGTTCTATTGTGTGTAATACTCCTCTAGTTCCAGTAACTCAATCCTTTACGAACCCAACCTCAAACTTATCATATCTAGAATTATTATGGAGATAAGTATGAACTTATCTCCACAATAATTTTACCTATTCCATGAAATTGCATCGCATTTGAAGCTCAATACTCCCCTCCTCGTCCTCGTAAATTCTTTCCATTGTACTGCTCCTCTTCAGTGCAGCACCCTCAGCCTTCCCCACATTATTGTTCGGTTCAGCAGTGTACTACTCGAACATTCTTTAGCTATACAGCAGACATAAATATTGCGGTGTCCTACGTGAGCGGTTGAAGCGATGGCATGCGATGTGTCGTGATGTGAAATGTCACAAGATGTGACCACATCGAAAAGGAAAATGGCAGCCCCGAAATCATAGTTCTTTTCTGAATTGGAATCAATCTATACTTGTAATATATGAAGTTAGTGGTTGATAAATGGCAATGTTTTTCTTGGACTAATAATAGAATTCTCGTTACGTGAACTGGGTAATTCCACTAGGTACAAGTATGCAATCCTAGGGAAAACAATAGAAGAGGGTGTATTAGGGCCCTAGAAGAATTATTACCAGCGCTACGATATTTACTTTTTTTTTTTTAATATTCTGCTTTTTGCCCTCGCACTGGTCTTTTTTTGGGTTGCTTTTATAGTAAGTTTTTTAGTTGTAAATGCGGCTTTTTTTGTTAATAATTGTATTTCCTATGTCACTATACTCATTATTTTTAATTTACTAGAATATTCATTAAAGACAAAACCATCCAATTCATGAATGATTATTCGAAATACAAGTGAGTATTTCGAATAATCATTCATGAATTAGATATTATTATATTTAAAAAGTGGTATTTTCCAAAGTATTCACAGTTTCTTCCCATTCAAAACTAGCAATAGTCAAAACCTAGAAATAACCAGTCAACTAATTTACAAACATTCTATCCACTGCTGCACTGTGAGAGATTTCCCATACACAAAATCTGTCAATTCTGTCAAAAACTCTTAATGGCTTGTTATTAATTCCAATCCGAAATTCCAAACAAATAAACATCGCTAACAAACTCAAAATGGCTTCCTCCCCAAACGTAACCGCACGACCACGGCCGATGACGTACGACCCCGTACGATCACGTACGAAGTAGAGCTAAAATAGTCTGCAACGCAATCACGCTTGATTTTGCAGTCTGACTGTCATGATTGCGGGTTGCATTTGCAGTCAGCTTTGAACCTTAGTTCGTAATTATATCAGCGGGCAAATGCGTTTTCGTCGGGTGGCGCCAACCGTATTTAAGGAAGACGTTATTTGAATACGGATTCCACAGCTAAAAATGCAGTCACGTCGGAACAAAGATACTACTTCACTCAAACAATATACAAAATAAAGAAAATATAATATGTTCAGTAACTAACTCTACTGCCAATCATTTTGAACTAAATACTGACTTCCTCCCACTCTGTATGAAAACTGAACACAACATTGTAGATGTCAAAGACCATAAGATTTAGAACGGCTACAACTTGTAGGTCGTAGGTTCGAACCCAGACAGATGCTTTTTTTTTGTGTTAATTATTTCATAACCATGGCTCTCAAAAACGGTAAAGGAAAACATCGTGACGAAACCAGCATGTACTAGTACCAAAATTCGAAGACAAATGGCACATCTACTAACCCGCACTGAACCCGCGTGGTGGATGACGGCCAACTCCCTCTCACAGAGAGGTGGTCTGTGTCTCAGCAGTGGGAACATAGGCTGATTATGGCATAGATTTAGACCTCTCTCAAATAATACATCCAACCTCTATTCCAAACATTTCCCCTTCGTAATCGCAGCTGCAAAACATTGAATATTCTATGAAACTCATCGCCTATAAAAGCAAATCACCGTAAACGCTCGCGAGAGAACGGAAACCCATATTTATCTAAGCTGCGTCCCCGGCTATAATTGTGTGGCAGACAAGTCTTACGTCTAGACTGATTCCGCCTCCAATTACGTAATACGGCTTGGCTTGCGTCGCCTAAAATGCGATCCGCTTTGAGCGCCACAGACGAGTTTAAATGGAATTCTCATACGAATATTTCACCACCTCTCAGAGTACTCCGAGTGTATTATAAGACTAATTGAGATTATCTGTAAGTTAACCACTACATTTTTGTATGCCAGCAGGCAGAATGTACTGGGAATATTTATGAAACTAACACCATTGCTGTAACACCTGCATTCTGTACAAATAAATAAATAAATATTATTATTATTATGTTTGTTTGTTATAAGCCAACGTAAGGATTGTAGACAGCCTGCGGGTGGCGTTCTGTAGTATCTGCATGAGAAGAAGGCGTGAGTATATATATATATATATATATGTTTGTCCTTTTTTTATATTCCAGTGTGGAAAATCCTCATGGATGTCCTCAGACCTGGGGTGGGAGGAGGGGTTTGTCAGTCCCTTACTGACCAAAAACCACCCCGGTGTTCACTACCCACACTTCGACCGGGGATCATGGGATCTTGTGCGCCGTCCACGATCCCCGGTGTTTTTCCTAACCCAAGTCAGCGAATGTCATTTATTAAAAATGTAATGTAAGCTTACAGTATAGTCACACCAAATCGCTTATATGCTAGAAGACAAGCGAGAATTATATAGATGTGTTTTTTATACAAAATATTTTTAATATAAAAACTTAAAAATTACACAAAAAAATCAACAACAGTTTTCCTTCTAGTAAATGAATATTTTCTCCAGATCTATCAGCTGGTGTCAATTCATACAACCAATTTAAAAATTACCTTTAACCGTGTCAACTTAGCACTCCATTTGCTAACAAATCTGTGGCTATGAACATTAGAACCATTTGTATGTATAGGATAAGGATTTCCGAGGAACTTTATGCTCCTCTTTAGATTTAGAATACCCGAAAGAACCTGTGTTAGGTTTTCTTATGCTTAGAAAGTGATGCAGAGGACATTCGTCAATTCGTCGTTCAATTCGTCTCATAAACTTGGAAATACTACTTGAGTACTAACTTACGCGAACGATCTTGGATCGCAAAATATTGAGACGCATCTGGTCACTTTTTAAGTATTCTTCTCGGTTCCAAAATAGAAGGATGGCTTTAGTCAAGCATGGATTAGCACAAGTAAAGGAAAAAATCCAAAAAACGTAAATTTGTAGTTACATACCTACAAATTTGTACGGAACCCTCGGTGCGCGAGTCTGACTGGAACTTGACCGGTTTTTCTTTATAGACATGTAATTAATTGTAGCAATTTTTAAAATTTTTACTTAATTATTTTTATTTTTCTCGTAAAATTACCAGTATTAGCTTACCAGCGTTCCTGTCCTCTGTCCAAAGCACCGAAAAGTTGACCGGGAAAATTTTAGCCCCCTCCCTGGTTGACTCTGAAGTGCCGTGCTTGGCCGACGCGGTGAACGCCTGGAAAATGGCTTGCCCGGATACAGATCGTCTCGTGAACCCATCTTCCCAGAGGCAGTGGGATGAGCCGCTCTGCAGGTTGGTACGGAATAATCTTATTAATACGTCGACCAACTTTGCTGGGTGAGGCCACGTTCCGGCTCGCTACGTGTCTGCGTCTGGGCGCCCCTTGTGTGGCACCGCATCGCTACCAATGCAGTGAAGGTGTCGACTGCCTCGGACACCATGGCTTATCCTGCAGTAAAAGCGCAGGCCGGATAGCACGGCAGGCCAGCATCAATGATATTATCCGTCGTGCTCTTGTCACCCCCGGGGTGTCAGCTGTTTTAGAACCCAATGGCTTGGCACACGACGATGGGAAGAGACCAGACGGAATGACCATAATGCCTTAGAAGGTAGGTAGGCCTTTGGTGAGGGATGCAATGTGTGTCGACACCCTTGCACCATCCCATCTTCCAAGCACGGTGGGCTGTGCTGGGGCGGCTGCAGCATGTGCGGAAAACCTCAAACAGCGCAAATACTCCAATCTCTTTGGAACTTATATGTTCGAGCCGTTTGGGGTTGAAACCAGTGGTTGGCCCAGGTGGCCATGGCACACTTAGTATTTCGAGACATCGCCAAGCGGTTGGTCGACTCTTCACGTGACTAGAGGACTGGCCTATTTTTTGGACAAAGAATCAGTTTTGCCATACAATGTGGCTATGCTGCCTGTATTTTGATGCCCTTTGATTATTTCCCCTTCTTTTTATATACTTGTGCAGTCACGAGGAAAGCATGTATACGCTCGGCTTTATTCAAAAGCGACTTACTTCTTTGTTTTTGAATGAAATTTCATGTTGTTACGAACATGGCATTTTTGAACCCATAGGTTTATGTAATGTATCGTATTTCAATGTTGCATTCGTTATTTCACGAAAAAATCGCATTTGAAAGTTGCCAAGTGTTGACATATTGGTGCTCGTGACTGTACATATTATTATTTAAAGACTGTAGCTTTTTTAATTGTGCAAATATATAAATAAAAGTATTTTTTTGAAAACTTAGAAAGTTAGTAGCCATCGGTATTCTTTATTGAGTGTGTTAGATATTTCATTTTGATATAATTATAATATTAGAATATTGTTGTTGGATAATGGCATTTGTCACATTTACGAAGCTTGGGACTAACTTAGAAGTACCTAATTTGACTAGATATTGTGTTTACAAAAAACAAGTCTTAACTTGTAAAAAAAACACTTAAATGTTATTACTATAAATGATTAAGTAATATTTGATTATCCTTGTAGTATATCTTAGATTTTATATTGCTATTTTAATATAATAGGTTGTTTCAAATGATTGGTACAATACTGTCGGTTGATGTTGATATACTTTTTGATGATGTCTAAGAATTAAGAATCAACTCTTATTAAATTGATTAATTACCTTATAATGTTTTAAAATGATTTCATTGTTTATTATTACCTGTGTTAGAAGATATTAAGCCAAAATATATGATGATCTGTGATTGGTTCAAAATGGCGGTAGCTGTTTTACGTAAAAGACGTTGGTAGTGTATAAAAAGGATTGTAACGACGTTATCAAGACAGTTGCTTGGTAGTTCAGTTGGTTAGTTCTAGTGCCGTTATTATGTGGAATAAGGTCCAGATGTCACGTAAGTTAATTAATTTCATATGATACCTTAATTATTGCTTATTATGAAAATATTGTTGTGTAAGTCATATTATGGCCAATATTCCAAGCTATTGTTATTATGTTGCTATTATTTTGAATTCTCCAGGACCATTGTCCAAGAGATAGAATAAATTGTTTTTAAAGATAACGATAATTTATGACAACGTAAGAAATGTATTGATAGAATACTTGTTACTGTTTCCATGGAGTTTCTTGTCCTTCTTCTCCATGATGACCTAGTTTTGCGAACGGACGGCTAGTTTTCTGATTAATTACTGACAAGCCTAAATTTAAAATAAATGTTTAGCCTTGTCTGTCTGTGCTTTATTTCATAAAACCCTTTTCCTACAAACCATATTCAATAATAACTTTCATACACAGTAAATAACTAACTAGTAACCATTCTGATATTCAAAGCAGCTTGTTATTTTGGTAATATATAGGTACCTATACTTCTAGTTTATACTAAATAATCTAACAAGTGCAGTTTCGAATAAAGCGTCTACCGCTAAACTTTAACTCCTATTGCGTCGTAAAGGTAAACGAATGCAAAGTACTTACAATTTCAAATTTATTACCACGGGTTCAGTTCAACAGGTGAAACGACAATGCATTTTGTAGGATTTTTTTTTTTTTGAAAAAGCCATTTATAACAAAAGGTATGAAAACGAATGTAAATAATAAATAGCAGGAGTTTTTATGATAGTTAGCAAACAGTTGCTGCTACGCTGTTCGATTTGGTACCATTTTATTTGTTACGTAATATTAGGCTTTAAGTTTCCCACTCACACTCCTCGAGAGAGAGGGTCATAATCCACCACGCGAGCCCAGTGTGGGTTTGGTAGATGTCACAAATTGGATCTTGAAATTTTTGGTTCTAGGACATACCGTTTTCCTCGCGATATTGTGCTTCACCGTTTTGAGAGCAGTGGTGATGAAATAAATTGCATAAAGTTTAGTGCCTACCGGGGTTAGGACCCATTGGTGCAATCTAACCCCGGTAGGCACTAAACTGTATGCAATTTATTTGTTAGGTATCTAATGACACGTAAGTCGGGCCCGTTATCACCAAACTCGAAAGAGTCGCACTAACATGTTTTGGCTATGGTAATGAGTAAATGCTTGTAAGCTTAGTTAAAAAAACAGCTTCACAGAGTTAGAGTTTTTAGTTGTGAGTGTTTAGTTCAGAGTTATTTTATGAAGTCTGATGCATTTAGACAGTATTTATGATTATATTAGACACATGGTTCAAAATTAACGCGATATATTGTTCCTTGTAAATGTAAAAGTCAAACGTATACAATCAATAAGCCTAGCGCCTTTACTTACGAAACATTCAACTAATGGAAAACACTGCTTTCTCAGAAAAGCCACAAGACATATAAAGCCATACCGTACCATATACATAACATCTTTATAATATTAATCTCCATACTCTTTTATATACGAGTCAATTTCACAGAAACATACTCCGACGTCTCCATTCAAAGGAAAACGGTTTTATTGCAATGTTTTTACATAAAGCTCACATAAAACTAATTTATTGGCGATAGAAGAAAGTATCAAACATGCTTGTGTGAAACAATTTAAGTATAACTGTTGTTTTTGAGAGTTGGACAAACAAGCGGTTGGTATGAAGACTTTTTGAGTCTAGGATGAGAATAATTTTTTTGAGTCTAGGATGAGAATAAATTACGAAATTTCAAGCCTAATCCAGTTTTTCACAGCAAGTACTTTCAAAACCAAAAAAAAAAACTTTACCAGAGCTAGGAAACATGGCACAAAAAGGAGAAGACAGCAATGACTAAAACTGCTGCCAAATATGATGATGATGTTAATAACTTTGATGAGGATCCAAATTGATAAGGTCTACTGAGATACTGACACATCCGTTACGCATTATGACCGAAAAGTTTTATAGATATCTCAGCGCGCTATGGAGCGAGGTATGCTCAAAGTCTCTTTGAAGGATAAAATCAGGAATTAAATTATCCGGAAAAGAACCAGAGTCACCGACATAGCTTGCAGAGTAAGCAAACTGAAGTGGCAGTGGGCTGGCCATGTTTGTCGAAGTACCGATGGCCGGTGGCCCCAGCTAGATTTACAGAACCGACCGACCTAAAGAAGGTGGCTGGGACAGACGGGATCCAAAAGGCACAGTCACAAGGCGGAGGACTGGTTGTTGTGGCGCAGCCTGGGAGACGCCTATGTCCAGCAGTGAACTGCAATAGGCTGAGTGGATTGAATTTTATAGGTCCAACTCTTCTTCGCAGTCGGTATAAAAATGTTCAATATGACAGACCAGGGTGGCCATTTCCAGCAATCTGAAATGCACCTTAACCTTAATTAAACAGAGTTCAAAGAGCAGCAAAACAGCATATAATATAGAACCGTTTAAAGTCTCATGTCTTAATGAGAGACCACTGCTTAAAGACAACGTATCTATTAATTTAATACATGAAATTATAGCCCAATTGAGGCAAAATTAATCGCATCTCTGTTTCACGCAATTATAGCTTGTAACTTGAATTTGTAGCGATAATCGCCAATTGTGGCTATAATCGCTACACTGACTTTTGATTACGATAATAAGGAGACATTAGGTTTGAGAGTCCACATTAAAATCTGTATCTCTGCGTTCATTTTACAGACAATTGTGGTGTATTCAACGGTTTTGTAAATATGTCTTTACTGCGAATTGTTTTTGATATTATAGAATAAAAGATTTTCTAAGAATACACAACAACACAAAATTGATGTTTAAACTGCTTAAAACAAATTTTTCACGGAATTTCAGAATGAATCACTGAATTATTTCCATTACCATGTCAATTGCAGGTGACAGTTTTTAATTTGAAGAGACAACTATTATTGCAGGCTTTATAGACAAAAACAAAACAAAACCAAAAATAAATTCCAAATTGTTTGACACTTCCCGTGACCCAAGGGCTGGCTTTTACCTTGGCCATACAACGTGGCAATACCGCCAGTCTCTTGGGTTACCAGTCGACAGCGATGCGTAGGAATATTGCGACGCAATAATTTATTTTGTTAACAGTTAATATTTTAGTCTTGTAGTTTTTTTAGTATTAGAAGTTTGTCCATTTAATAAATAAAGATTCCCTATTAAAAAAGATCTTCCTTTTTCAAACTAAAAATCGAACAGCGAAAAAAAATTTGTCGGCACGGTTGGCGCAGTGGTTAAGCGGTCGACTGCTGCGCTGCGTGTCGCGGGTTCGATTCCCGCACGGAACACACATTTGTGTGACCTACAAGTAGTTGTTCCGGGTCTGGCTGTTTGTGTATGTGAGTTTAAATGTTTGTAAACGCACCCACGATACAGGAGGAAGTGTGGGGCAACGTTTTTTTAAGAAAAAAAAAAAACCTTCAGACATACTACTTATCGCGCGTGGCAACACAACCTACCACACACCCGCCTGTATGGATCAGCCCTAATAGAGCCTCCTCTGCCTATACGACCATGTTTCCGCAGTTTTCGCTCGATATGACTCCGATTCTCCGAAACAATGAACTTTCGCCTATAAATAAGATACATTACGCTACATAATAGATACAGTTTTCTTAATAAATAACTAGCTTGGATGAGGAACTCTTTTGATAGTTTCAGGAAAACTGTTGTGAAAGGAAGATTTTAGGGTCCCGTAGCCAAAGGGTGCCAGCAGGGCCCTATTACTAAGGCTCTGATGTCCGTCCGTCCATCTGTAATATTAATCTCCGTCCGTCCGTCCATCTGTCACAGAGCTGTGTTTTTTTAACCGTAACCGGAAGACACTTTAAATTTTCACACTGTGTACTACTACGGTAGCTATAATAACCAATACGACGTGTTCAGCAACCACCGCACGAACAGTCTCATGGACTATCACACTCATCATCACAAAATCCAAACACACCATCATCTCATCATAATCTAACCAATTTGCAGGAGTAGCTATTTCCTGGGGTAGGTATACTTGGCTTCGGCCCGTATTATCCCATAAATCCGGCGCAACGCCGAGATACGTAAAAGTATAAAAAAGAATAATAATAAAAATAAAATCAACAAACGTGTAAAAAAAAAATTTGCACTGAGTTAAATATTGTACGGTGGTACGGAACCCTTCGTGTGCGAGTCCGACTCGCACTTGGGCGCTTTTTTTGGTTATATATAGAAATCCTTTTATATCAAGATTTTTCCGTAATGATTTGTTACGAAAACATCCGTCCGCATATCGAATTTTATGAAAAGTTAGATTTTGTAGAGCGACCTCTATGTCACACGAATTATATGACAATAGGACATTATTTCACTATTATCTAAAATATACTTGAATTAGTCTATTATATCTATCTATACTAATAATAAAACTGAAGAGTTAGTTTGTTTTTTCGTTTGAACATACTAAACTCTGGAACCGGTCGGATTTGAAAAAATCTTTTTGAATATGATATTCTGGACGAAGGCTATAGGCTATTAACATCACGCTATAGCCCTAAGAAGCTGAGAAAAAGGAAAAAAGGCAGAAAGAACGCTAAGCGAAAACGAAGCGGTAGCGCAGCCAGGCGATGCGATGCGATGCGAAGGGGTAGGTCGGGAAACAAGAAATTCCACGCGGAAGTCGGAGCAGAAGCTAGTATTTAATATAAAGATGTTAGTAAAAAAGACGATTTGTGAGAAAACAAATGAAATCGGTGGGAAAACGGAGAAATTACACGTTTTTTAAATTATTATTCTTCTATCCTTGTCACGCAAAACGATCATTGTACTGAATGGCGCGAATTTACTATGGCTTTCCTGTGTTGTGACGTCAGATCGCAGCAGAGTGCTAGAATAGACTTAAAAGCGCATACAACTTTGAAATTTTTGACATATTAAAAAAAAATATAGGGGCTTTCAAAAAATACGGTCAAATACCTCTATACTCGTATTATTCTTATTCTCGATGTTTCATATTAACAGCAGTAACAGCGGTTACAGTTTTCAGGGTGAACAAAATATCACCTTTAAATTCTACAACAACACCCCTTAAATACCTGAAATATCCGTACAATACATTTTTCCTATTTCGCGAATTACGTTTCGAATATGGCCACATTAGTAGCATTTGATCACCGCAAGGTAGAATGGTTACTTGTTACTGTTAGGCTGCATCATCCCACTGCTGGGCAAAGGCCATGACTTCCACCTCTTTCGATCCAGGGCTAAAATTGACTACTGGTCGTTTGTTTTCTCCAGCTCGTCCCGCCATCTTCTACGGGGTCTGCCGCAACGCCTTCTAGCTGTGTCAGGCCTTCACGTGGTCAATCGGGGGTTGCGGAAGGATCGTACGTTCCCGCGACCCCCGACCCCCGGCGTAGGTGTGAGATGGTACACCAGGGTGGTTTTTAGTCAGTATGAGTCTGACAGACACCGCCGCCCACCCCAGGGCAGCGGACATCCATGAAGATTTGCCACCATGGGGAAAAAAAGGGCTCCACGTGGTGGTTATTTTGCCCTTTATAATGACAATTAAGATGACAACATATAAATTACGATGTTTCCTGTCAGTACGTCAAACAAATATAAAGAAAGTTAGTAGCTCGTTCCAAAGCTTACAATTTATTGAAGAATAAACTTGGGGCATCTAATGATGAGTTTATTGCCGGCTCTTCTCCATAGGAAACGACCAATTGGAACCGTGCACCCACCTTCTGACGTTTTATAAGTGCACAGGAAGGTTTATGTGAAATAAAATATTTTTAATTTGAATTTCGTATTGAGTGCCCAAGGTGGAAATTGTTTTCAATAACGTTTACCCACGGTTGAGAAGACAGTTAAATTCTTTGCTATAAACCCACCAACTTCTCACCAAATCACAAACCCCTTCAATAAATATCATAGCAACTTCAAATAAAAATATTTCACGTTCGTAATATAATCCTCAGAGGTCCCTCATTGGGATTCCTCCCCGATTGTCGGGAACTCGTAAAGATCCGCTAAAGTTAAATTAGGGCCACTTGTTACTGTCACCAGGCTTATCTGAGCACCGTTTGTTTTTCGATAACACCATCCAATGACGAGATAAAAATAATTTTCGAACCTTAAAGTGAAAAGTTTAATTAATTTTGTAGGCGAACCGTTTGGGCGGGATTGATTGGGGAAACTTGACCTTTTGGGTGAAGGACTCAACATTTATAGTATGCTGGGTGTTGACCTACATTTGGGGGAATGCTGCGTAGAGGACGGTTTGTTATTGTAACGATTGCCTACTCAGTAAGTAGGTACTGAGTTTGATATAAAGCCTGGTCATAGCTCAAAAGGTTTACAGACGGCAGTTATTTTAATCTTTTATGTAATTTTATTTTTACTAGTAACTAAGCGTTAACACCGCAGTTTTGTTATGACCTTTAATTATTCTGTCCAGGTCACGGGCGCAATGGTTTGTATGGCTCAAACAATGGTGAATTATGACCTAATAACCGTTAGTACTTATCATTTTTGACCATCAGCCATTTCCATAATTTATTAAATACATAAAAAGTCCTAAATAATACCATTTTGATACAAAAATAACCATTTAGTCAAACTTCTCGATTTCCTAACGGACAAAGAATTTGCTAGCCTATTTTTGCCTTCCCAGAAACTATTAGAGCAGATTTTTGTCTTTCCCCCAAAATTGTATGTTGATCGGGGGATGAATAAACATGTGTCGGCAGTTTATCATCACGTGTGAGTCGTAAAATTGGGGACGAGAGGGTTACGACGAGATAAGCCGACGATCTGTCACCGGAATATTATCGTATCTGCGGCCTGACGCTGCTTTTCGTTTATAGGATCGGTTTGGAGTGCCTACTGGGATGTTTTTCTCGCTCTTTCTTTGTGGGGATTAGTTTTTTTTCAAGTACTTCTTACGTGATTGTTATTGGCTATTAACTTAAAAATGTTAATACAGAACTGTGTTTTTATTTGTATAGTTAATTAGTCATATAGAGTAGTAGTAGAGGGGCTTGTGGCTATGTAATAACAGCTGCACGGGTCGATCGATCAGATTAAGCTATGCTTGCCGCGGTTGGTCCGTGGATGGGTGACCGTCTTTACATACCAAGACCTCTCCGTGCTGCGGAAAGCACGTTAAGCCGTTGGTCTCGGCTGTCATTCGTGGATCTTTGACAGTCGTTACGGGTCGTCAGAAGCTCGAAAGTTCAAAAGGTTTCGTATTACCCAGTAACTGGGTTGTGGAGGTCAGTTAGGCAGTCGCTCCAAGTAAAATACTGGTACTCAGCTGAATCCGGTTAGACTGGAAGCCAAGCCCAACATGGTTAGAAAAAGGCTAGGTAGATGATGAGTTAATTAGTCATATAATTTAGTACTAGTTTTAATAGTTAGTTGTCTATTAGTTTACTATTCAATGGCAATACCTGATGCATCCTGCATGTTATAGCAGAAAATTATCAATAAAAATTTTACGTCAAAAATAACAATGGCATATTCATATGTAAATCATTTTCCAATTTAGATCAACCTCGAAATAAAAATCAAAATCTATATAAATCCATTTTACTCCAGTGGAATATTTTAAATAATTTTTATTATAATAATAATATTCTATTCTTACCCACATCCTTTTTTTCTATATGCTTTCAAAGGTTTTTGTGTAGGATTTATTTATTCAGGGCTCATATTTCATCTGTTCAAAAGAAATATTGTAGGAAATTAATTATTCTTTAGTTGACAGATTGAAGAGTGGGTAAATATTTATAAGCTTTGATTGTCAAACATGAATGTATTACTTTCTTTCATTTTGATCAATCCTTCAACATGAGTTATGATTATGGTTGATTAGTTATTAAGTAGGTAACTATGTCTTGCTGAATTTAATTAATATTAATGTGCCTTTACAAGAAGTGGTAGAGCTCTTTATTTTGTATACCATGTAAATTAGAGATATAATTGTTGAAATTTTACAAAGGGTGACACAATGGGCGGTCATAACGTAGTTAACTGGTCATCGTATTAGTGGTCCAGCAGCTTCAATATCGTCAGGATTGTGCCACAATATAGCAGTTCGGTGTGGACGTAGTACGACAGCGGCTCCTCTGACCTCATCTCTGTCATCAGAAGACAGCCGCCACGCAACCACCGATGCGACGCTCTGCTAGACTGACAGTTACTCATACCCGACCTCTTCGGTGGTTCCTAGTAACTTTGTAACCAAACCAACTAGCTACACTTGCTGCTCCGTCAAACTGTACGTTTGTTTTTAAAGCCTGTGGAAATAGAAATTGATTCGTATTTGGTCGTTTAAACTAAAAGGGATTAAAAGATAATACCATTGACAACCTAAAATCAAAATATTTTATTTCACATAGACCAACATGGGCACACTTATGAAACGTCATAATGACAACGTAGATTCAAGAGTTATTAAAGACTAGGACCACCAGTCATTAGTCCAACTTATTAAATCTCAAAAGGCGAGCCATTTGAAGTAAGTTAGTGCTTCCTAATTTTGATTAAACTTAAACGCTAAATTAATTAACATTTTCCTCAAACTTCCAGTTTAAAAGATAGGCAAGATTGCGCAATTAAGTTTAGCTAAATAAGTTTTATGAGCGACGAATAGTAAATTAGGAAGCTGAAGACTGTTTGCTGACTGAAGTGTCAGTTGCTGTTGATCGTACCGCTCAAAGTTAGGGAATTGACACGTACTGACACAGACACGCTCAAGTAATTCCCTGTGATTAATTAGGCACACTAATTTCCTTGCTTTACTGGCTCGACTTTAGTTGAAAGCGTTTAAGATCTTCGAGATTCTACGAAATGACGTCAGCAAATTGTGATTGCGCAATAGATAGTTACGCTGTAAAAAATTAACTAGCGCTTTTAAATTAATAGGTTTTCAGTTTAAGAAAGAGGGTGTGTAGATGGGTTTTGAAGAAAATACATCAGGATCGAAGTATAAATTGTTGGTTTATTAATTTTTGGCATAAAGAACCAGTTTAACTATTACAATGTAAGTGTATAACCCCACCATGACAGATATTTGACATCTAATACAGCGCCACAGTGGTATATATCTGAACTAACATAGTACTTTTAAACTGTGGTTTACACGTCCGTTCCAACATGTGTGCTTATAACCCCACGATAGAAGTGAAAACTTACGACTAAAGCCGAGAAAACGCGAGTCAGCGCCGAGTATACGCGATTCAGCGTCACCGAGTGCCTGGAGCAGAGTATACCCGATTCAGTGTCACCGAACCGCGCGTGACAGTTCAGTCACGTTCGCGGCTCAGAAAGAGCGCGAATTGTTTTGTACTTTGAACATCAGAATGCGACATGGATTACTGCACCAAATGATAACAACAATTACATTGAAACTTCACTACAGCCATGACGTCACATAAATAAACAGTGGCAACAATAAACCAAATGTACATTTGTTTATCACAATTGTTATTATAAAACTTATAGAAAAACATGAAAATAATTCATACACGCAAGCGGCCCCACGGACAAAAACAGGTTCAAACATAAATCGAGAGGGGAAACCCATTTTTATGACGCGTAAAAAAATCTTTATCGAACAATTTCGCCTTTAGTTTTCTGTGAAATAAACGAGTACAGTTTTGTTCTAAATAAATTTATGTGCGCACCACTTTTTGCCGCGGTTTCGGGTTGTGTGAGCGTCTAGTTTTTGTACCCAATCTGTTGAAATAAATAATGGCCACCATATTAACTTCATGCTTTAGTGGGTCAATGGTTCATGGACCTGCTTTTTAAGCATTGAGTTGAGGGTTCGAAACCTGGCAAGTTAGCCAATTAAGAGTAGTTCATTGTTACCTGCCTCTTTCCTGAGTTATTTTATAGACACTTGTGTTGATTATCTGTATTGAGCCCTTTTTATTTTTTCGTAATTTCTATTTCTGATACATCCTGTATAAGTCATTCAGTCGTTACGGGTCATCAGAAGCCCGAAAGTCTGACAAACAGCCTTACCAAGGGGTATTGTATTACCCAGTCACTGGGTTGTGGAGGTCAGATAGGCAGTCGCTCCATGTAAAATACTGGTATTCAGCTGCATCAGCCGACCCAAACATAGTTGGGAAAAGGCTAGGCTTAATCTAATTACAACATAATTAGCCTATAATATTCCCACTGCTGGGACACAGGCCTCCTCTCGGTGAGATGAAGTGGGCCGTAATCCACCACGCGGGCCCAGTGCGGGTTGGCAGATGTCACATGTCTTCGAATCTTTGGTTCTACGACATGCCGGTTTCCTCACGATGTTTCCCTTCACCGTTTTGAGAGCAGTGGTGATGAAATAATTTACACAAAGTAAAGCGCCTGTCTAGGTTCGAACCTACGACCTACAACTCTTAAGTTGCAGCCTGCACTGCTCCTCTATTACTTTAATAATAATTACAAACTTATACATATTTCCGTGAAAGAAAAAGCGTCTAACGATAAACACAGACATGAATGATGAATCCTTAAGCGGTTTAGCTCCGCTCGCATGAATTATTTCCTCACGATCCCAGGGGCACTACATATTTCTTCACGATAAAATGCTGGTATGTCTCTCTTGTAGCCCCGAGGAATCTGTATATATTATGTTTCACAGAAATTCTCGTTCATTCTCTTGTTTATATACTAAATGAGCGGATTAGGTACTAGGGTTTATAATATATGGTTATATTTCACGAGTCGGTAACCGTTTGTGGGCATTGTCTGTATGTGGTACAAAAGGTCTGTATTTTTGTGGTTGGGAGCGTATTGCCCGGCTGCCGCTGAAAACCAGCGCTGGGGCTCTGTCTCGTATAGGGTCTTAGCATTATGGTGAGCGATGGCCGTTTTGCGTGAATGTGACGCATGTTAACCCCAACTTGTTTTTTTTTTTTTTTTTGTTTTTTTTTTTGTGCGTCATGTTTGCCGCAAATAAATATATTTTCTTTCTTTCTTTCTATTGTGAGGGTAGCTCAAAAACTTTTCACGCTTATATTTGGTGTTATAATAGACTATCTTCTGTCTGCGTGAAATGTCTTGTCCCTCCGACTCACCGCGTAGCGGGCCGTGTGCGGGCGGGCGACTTGACTTCGTTTTCGCGTGGCGTTCTTTCTGTATTTTTTTTTTCTTTTTGACGACTTTTCCTGGTGGGGAGAGGTCCTAGTGTGATCAGAAAGAGCATATCGCCTTCCTCAAGAATTGGGCTATCAAATGCAAATAGAATTTTTGAAATTCGACTGGTAGTTCCAGAGATGTTCAAACAAACAACCAAACTGTTCAGCTTTAGTATACAGGCTGAAAGAAACATCGAATCGCAACCTGTAACCTTGAATCAAGCACATAATTTTAGACCGCCTAATGTAGAAATTTTCTCTCGGTTAACAAAAAATACAATTTGCTGTTTCATAGGAAAATGCAATACCTACGCGATCAAAATGTATAGAACAGCTAACTTTTTTTTAATAACCGATGAAATCTATCGGCGTGAGGGTGTTTAGAATCATGTGCTAAATCCATGATAACAGGTTGCGCGTCGATGTCCCTGCCACCCTGTATATAATCAATCCATTTCAAACAGTCTATGTATAGAGGCAAATTTGAAACGTTTTTACTATAGGTTTATGTGTTTATACTACCTGACCTTATGGGGTATACACTGACGCCTGTGTTACTTTCTTAAGTACAATTTATTCATGACTAGATTTTGCTCGCGACTTCGCCTGCCGGATGCCGGAAAATATCGCAAGGGAACGTACTATCGGAATTACAAGTATCTGTTAATCCAGGTTATACACTATCTATGTGCCGAATTTCATCTAAATTCGTTCAGCCGTTTTTGCGTGATTAAGTAACGAACACCCAAAGATACAACCATGCAAACTTTCACATTTATAATAATTTATTATTCATGAATAAAAGAAAAGTAAGCAATTAATGTCGTATGTAAATGTATGGGTCTGTAAATAACGGTACTGTAATAAAAAGTAACCCCATTATGAATATTCGTGAAAAATTAACCATATTCTCGCACGTGGAAGATTCTATTTCCATACAATTAAAATGTATTTATGTCAGGATACAAGAAAACCGCTTAACGTTTAAGTCTATATTCGATATAAGGCGAAAATAGCCTAAGGCTAGTATCTCGCTACTATCTTCAATATTGTAATCTTAGAAAACACCAACCCTTCGGAAAAATCTTCGACCCGAATAATTGAAAACGGGCCCGAAATAGAGACAGCCTCCGCATATTGAGGTTCTTACTTCCATCGAGATTCGAGATTCTGTTGTTCTTACGATGCAAAGTTTCATCTCGGCGAGTCACCGGCAGTCTTACAAACTACAATATGCAAGGAGAGTTACATAACCGTTACTTTGTATAAAATTCTCGGTGTACTACGTTAGGGCTGAAGTTTTACTTGTAAGATAAAGTCTGTGTTTATTTTATGCGTACCACAATAGCGTAGCCGCTGAGTTATGTTCGCCATTGAATGTTACGCTACACGCTCGATTCTAAAAGCTTGTTCAATCGAACAGACCGTGTATACAAGTGTACGATATAATGGTCGTATTAGTGTTTCATAGTGGAGTTTGAAGGAAACACTACAGGGATTGTTGTTGATAAATTAATAATTGTGTGTATGCTTATGTTTGTCGGAATCTCAAATCGGTTTCTTGGTTTATAACAGCTTTCTGGCAACATTGCCATGGCATGTGAGATCGTTTGTTATGTTCATAAAATAGGCAACAATATCCTTAAAATTTTATATTTTTTAGTAAATCTCGTGGACAGACTTATGAAAAACTTTAGTCTTGCAACCACAGCATAATCAGCCTATAATTTTCCTACTGCTGGGACACAGGCCTCCTATCTGTGAGAGGGAGTGGGCCGTAATTCACTACGCGGGTCCAGTGCGGGTTGACGAATGCCACATGTCTTCGAATTTTTGGTTCTAGGACTAGGTTTCCTCACGATATTTACCTTCAGCGTTTTGAGACCAGTTGTGATAAAATTTACACAAAGTAAAGAGCCTGTCTGGATTTGAACCTATGGCCTCCAATTCGCAAGGCGCGGCCATTCTACTTGGCCACCACTGCTCTAGCAACTAGTTCGTTGTAATCCTTCAAAAACCTTTTCGCGGCACAGTAAAGGATTGCTAAATGATCACAAGAACTCCATACGCATACGCCATACGCATGTAGGTTAAAATGCTTCACCAAAACGCCCCGACACGTTACGATATGGAGAAAATGTGCCCCACCTTCCATTAACTGAAGCACGTTGATAAAAACGATAAGTACATATCTGCCTAATATTTTCCTCCATAAGGCAATTAAAGCGATTGCTTTATCACCTACCTAGCTAAAACGGAACCGACGCCCTTATCTTAACTACCCCATAAAAGTAACCGATTTACACACTTTCAACAAAAAATACTCTCTTTTGAAAGTAATTAAAAATCAATATAAAAAGCATTACTATACCCGACTTCCCAGTAAAACGGAAAAGCAGTATTAAAATAAAAAAACTTAATAAAATTTTATGCCGATCATTATTACATTTGTAGACCATAATAAAATTGAGAAACAATTTATGTTGATCGCGTAAAATAAGTGGTGGCTTTATCCGATATATTATTCGTGTTGGGTTACCTGAAACTTTTTAACATATATCGTTGCATTTTATAAGATAAGCAGAAGTTCAGGCTTGAGATTTATGACAACCATTTCTACACGCCCTGTAGTTTTTGAAATAGTATGAAACTAGTTATAGTTCAAGAGCCGGCAACTTAAGGCAAGTTCCATATAACAATTCATGAAAACAATGAGCGAAGTTGTATTGAAATATTTCTTCTCGTCCTCCGTCACTTATTATATCAGCGGTCCCCGAACACAGCACGACTTTTTCAATATTATATGTATTTAATTATTTATTAATGCTCCCGGAGAGATAGGCAAAGATCATCACTCACTGGACGCCTGAGGGGGGACATCGTTGTCAGGGTAGACCACGGTGAAGGTGGTGCGACGATCTGATAACGTTTGCAGGGCCAACATGACCGGAGATCGCACCAGACAGGGATCTTGTGGCCTCCTTCCAAACCTAGGGAGGTTTGGAAGGAAAAAAGGGAGGCCATTGCCCAGCAGTACGTTACAATATACATGATGAACAATAGTTTTACATAATGCTTGTAAACAACCAATTTTATTGTAGCGTGTTGCGTGTTGTGTTTTGTGTAATTTTGTGGCTTTTTTGTAACGATTTGTTGTGTTTTGGTATTGTTGTTTTTTGTTGTATTTATTGTACTTTTATTGGAAATCGCAATTAATTAATAAAGCACAAAACCTTTTTTGTATCAACAGATTTGTAAGATGAGCATCATAAAAATCTGTCGGTACAAGCAAGAACACTCTTTCGTATTTTACGACTCAACTTTACGTCTCATACTACGTCTGCAACAGTCATATTTTAGCAGCGAGCTCTCGAACTATTGCAACTAGGTTACGAATTTCTGTATGCGGTAAAAAAAGAAAATTGACGAGTGCACGTTACACGGAACGAACAGACATGCTGTGGTCTTTGCTTGTTTGGTTTTTTTTTACTTTTTGTTTGTTGTATCAGAGCTTAAGTGTAGTGATGTTTTTTATGACGTTGCTTGGCAATTTTTAAAGTAATATTTGTTTAAAGACAGTATAATATTTATTTTATATAAGTACCTAAAATTTTCTGTTGATGTTATTCGTGAGTCATTTATTTCTTTATTTAATACTTAAAGGACACAAATTTATGCAGGTGGACATAGCGACTGTTATGATTATTCACAAATATTAGGCAATTATAAAAGCACAATGTACCTAAATTTGAATCACGACATATTCGCCAAAAATGTAAACAAATATGAGTTGATGGAAAAATAACTTTAATTCCTACAAAATAAAGTTCAATTTACGCTACAACTTCAAACATTTTTATAACTTTTTCAATAGTGCTAGTCACTCTGAAATCAACTTAATTACCATTAGATTAAAGTTGACGTTGACTTAAATTGACGTTATTTCAAGTTAAACAAATATTGTTTAACTTGAAATAACGTCAATTTGAAACAAATGAGATTAGAATATAGATTCATTGGTATCCCATCTGAAATTTCTTAGTAGGTCTGGATTTGAACCCGGTTGATGGCAATAGGCTCGCCCCCTATTACATGCATGACTGTGTTAAATAAATTATATTATTATGTTTAAATAGTGTAATTGGCTTCGGCCGTTCTATTTAAAAAAAATGTGGGTGTACTATAGGTACTAATCTGCCTAACTCTTCGGGAAATACAGGCGTGATGTTATGTAATGTATCCAACCAATATAGATCAAATTAAAACCAACCAATACGTTAAATTTAACTTAGAAAATACATAATACCTTTGCCTTGGGTAATCAAATTCAAACCGTGTTTTGCAAATGGATACCGTTATTATTTTAATTAATCATAAGTCACATACCATGTATTACACCCCCTGTTGAACACAAATCAATACGGTCGCCCCCCTCCCCCCACTCCGCTACACACAACACATTAAACAACTTTGCAAACATACTATTTCACTTTCGCTAACAACGTCGGATCAGCGGTGCTCAATCTGAGATGAAATCTGATTCGCTGGGCTTATCTTTTCCTCCTTTGTGCGACTATTGTATCTATTTTCTGTTACTTAGGAGCTCGTCGCTAAATATAACAGCCGCACGGGTCGATCGAGTGTGACAAAAATACTATCTGACTAAACATCACCAAAAGCGACAAAAATTTAGCTCAAAGGGAAAAATTTTTTTCGATAAGATTCGTTCTATATTTACATTTTATATTTATATTTATTTCTATATTTATTCTTTTTATATTTATTTTTATAATAATAATAATTCTTTATTGACATAATAGGTTACAAAAACTTGTTTGAAGCCTCTGACTCCTGAACTAGGTGTACCTGTATGTCAGGACTCAGACAGTGTTTAAAAAAAGAAAAAAGGTGGGTGGCAATGACCCCAAAGTAGCTCAGCTTTTCAAGGAAATATAATTTTATATTGCCTTAGAAAGCTGAGCCGCAAAGTACTTATTATTATATATTATATCTCCTTTATTTCATTTCAATACTTACAAATTACATTTTTAAATATTTTTACAAAAAGATAAAAAAAAACATTAAAAAATATAAAAATAGTACCCCACCGGTATCGCGAACAGGGTCCAAGCTACCGGTGGTCAGGGCTCCAGAGAGAGGAACCTCCTGACAATGCGAGCCGTGTCCAGAAGTACCGCTTTCTGAATCAAGCCCTTGATCCAGCTGCCCAACGAGAGCCTCCTCAGGTGTTGGTCGAGGCTCTTGGCTATTAAGCCATTGGCTGTCACGACTATCGACACAATGATCGCTGAGTCCACATCCCACTTGTCGACAACCTCGCGAGCCAAGTCACGATACTTGATTTGTTTATCTTTCTCGGCTTTCACGAGGTTCTCATCATGCGGGACGGTTATGTCAACAATCATTGCACGTCGCTCTGATCGATCCACCACCACTATATCAGGCTTATTGGCTATATTATATTATTATTATATATATTAGTTAATTGAAGAAATTGGAGTTCGAACATGATAAGGCGAAAAACAATTTTGTTTCATACTTGGTAGAACTAGAGTATTGTATGTGTTTCCACTTAGAGTAAGTCCATTTTTATGTACTTCCTTGCATCCGATTAAGCTGAAATTCTTCAATAAGTCTTCTATTGTTAACTCTGACCAGTAATGCAGCAGCTAAGTCGTATGCCAATTGATTATTTGAATCATTTAACTTTTTGATGGAAAATTTAAACGCAGCATCAGCAGTAAGTAATTTCCACGTTATTTTTCACACGACTTAAACAACAGCAAATATTTTGAAAATGTTAAATATCTGTGTTTGTAAAAGTGATATCTGATTAATTTCGATTAAACATCATGTAACTGGTGCTCGAATTATCAAAAATATGTTTAACATTTCACCAAAACTTTAACAAAAATAAATAAATATATACCTAAAGCGATAAATTACCTTAATTAAAGTTTGATTCGTAGTTACAGATAATTTACTTACCGTCAAAATGGGCGGTTTACCGGTAAAAATGAAAACCGGGAAATCCGGTATCGCATGCCGTACTCTATATGCTACATTCTGAAGCTGTTTGACTAAACCAAATATAACTTTCAGCTAGCCGTCTTGCGTGAATGTAACGCATAGTTTAGCCCAACTTGTTTTTTTTTTTTTTGTGTCTTTTCTTTGCGTGATTTTTTACCGCAAATAAACGTATGTGCTTTCTTTTAGTTGGGTAAAAATTAAAAAGCCTCACACTCTGTGACCCTTACAGCTCAGCTTTGAGTACCACTGAACTAGATACTTCTCACCATTTCTCAATATTCAGTGAACGAGGCGTTCTCGCTGTCACCGACACCCGGCAGTTAATTAATGTTCATATTAAGAGAAATAATTATGTAAACTGTATCGGTAGCGGACAGACGAACCGACTTTAGAAGGAATTATTTTTAACCTGAATAATTCTGTTTGATTTAGTATCAGAAATATAGCTAACCTGGCCTTTAATTCGCTTTCGAAGACCTCGATATGTAAATATTTAGTTTTAATTAAAAATAGCTCTTAAATAAATTAACCCTTACACAATTAAAACATAGAAAATATAATTTTGTGCGTAAACTTATTTATTGTAATTTAAAATTGGTTATTATACTACAAATTATAAAGATTTTAATATCAATTCCCATTCGATTATCTTCATAACATCGATGGTGATACGTTAACGTTAATGCAGATCAGTTCTGATTATGTAATCAGATAAATCAGATCTTGATAGCGAAAACCATCCTCTCTTTTTAAACAAATCTCTTAAAATCTGATTCTGTTAACAGTATCGAACTTTGAGAATAGTCTTTAAGCCTACTACTGATCAACCATTTATTTTTTCTACTAAAGGCGAATAGATAACAAGTATAAGACATCCCACAAGGTTACAACAACGCTAACAAATTCAGAGCATGCATAACACGTAGCCCGATACAAATAAAATGTTTACAAGGGTTGTTTACGACCTGTGCACTTATGCACTTGTGACCTCAACACATATTATTATTATCTCCTTATGAATATGATGATATTATATGATTGGTTATTGCGGTTCTGCGAAGGAGGTTACAAAGGGTTAACATCCATGTCATTTGTAGGGGAAGGGTTAAGACAAGATTTCAACAGCTATTCAGGTTAACAGTGTTTCTATCATCTGACTCGTAGAGCGTTTCGCAGCGCTACATCACTGCGTAGTCGCGTAGCCGTAGCGCGTAGCAAATGTGCTACGACGTATATTGTTCTGAATCGAATCTTGTACATCGAAAACCGATTGAAGTAGTAAGTGTTTTAGTCTAGGCTAAAGCAATGACCTAACCTAACCTGACCCAGGCCATGGTGTACCTGTGTACCACACATGGTATAACTAGCGAAATGTGGGTGAACTTTAGGTACACGTCTGTCCAACCCTTCGGGGAAAGAAGGTGTGATGTTATGTTATGGGGTTATAGTATGGAAAAAAAATATGCATACTGAATAAAGCAGGCTGGTGCAGTGCCTTAAAATAAAATAGAACAAAATGATTAACTCCCCAAATGTGGTTCCACAAACAGACTAACGCATTTCGAAACACCAAACCAGTTTAATCGATGAAATTGGCGTTAGAGGGAAATAAATTAGTTTGTAACGCGATGTAGGTCAATCTGTATGTTCATCATTTGTAATTAACTAAATGTCGATTAGCCAACAACACAGGCACGAGCTAAATCAAATGATTCGTTTCTGTGAATAAGGTAATTTGTTTTTTGAATAAATAAATAATACAATTCTGTGAATTAGGTGTTATTGTTGTGAAAATAATACTGACCAATCACAATAATGTTGTTGCTGAAACACCGCCTTTTTGTTTTTCGGCTTAAAAGGTATAAACGCCATTAATGTGAAAATTTAAATAATTTCAAATTCAAAATCTTGAATTCGAGCGAAGACTCTTATCACAGGATTAGTAACATTGTTCTTAAAACTAAGTGTAATGAGACTTTCTATTAACTCTCGAAACTGAATATGGCTTAGACTTAGCTTGACCAAAGGTTTAGTACCTAGTGGTTGAGTGTAGTAATCAAGGTTCTTCAAACGTTTGTAAGAACCTTGATTCCATTATATAACAGAAAACCAGCCTCTTGTTTAAATCATTAGCTAAAAGTATCTGAAAACTGCAAAAGAGTCTTCCAGAAGACTTGCACACAAAAGCAGGAAAAATGCAAAATGAACTAATGAAAAAAAAAAAAACAAATAATGTATCTTTAAATAGTCATTATGTATTATTAGAGGGCGTAGCAGCAAACCCCATAGAAGATGGCGGGACGAGCTGGACAAAACAAACGACCAGTGCTCCGCTTTAACCCTTATTCAAATATAGGGAAATTATTTCCCACCCGACAATTATCTACATTTTGGTATTTTATAATTAATTGATAATCAATACTTGAAATTATTTCGATCTATACTCCCACCAAAAAAAAAAATATATGTACTGTGTTTTTTTAATATACATACATTAAAACAACTTCTAAGTGTAAGCTTAATCCATTTTAACATCTTTGATAAGTCTTACACAGCTCTGCATTTGTTTAAGGGTTAACCTTGGACCGAAAGAGCTGGAAGTCATGGCGAGAGACCTTTGCCTAGCTATGGGAATCATCCCACTGCTGGGCAAATCCTGCATCAGCAGGCTAACAGTAACAGTATGTATTATTAAAGTGTTATATTGTAATTTGAGTTAGCATTGTAGTAAACATCATTTTTCTTTGAGTTTGAAATAAACGGCTCTCCATCACACAGATAAACCCTGAGGGGTTTTCGCTAAAAACCAAGTGTAAAATAGGTTAAGTATTTTGGAAATAATAATAACCATAAATCTTAGCAGTACCTAATAGACAGAATTTACCGTTTAACATCAAATGGGCAGTGATGGGCGGGAGCAGTGATATCGAGTTGTAGGTCGTGAGTTTGAACCCAAGCAGGCACTTACTTCAATTTCATCACCACTGCTCTCAAAAAACGGTGAAGAAAAAATGTCGTGAGGAAACTGGCATGTCCTAGAACCAAAAGTTTGAAGACGTGACATCCACCAAACCGCACTGCACGCATGGTGGATTGCGGCCCACTCCCTCACAGGGAGGAGGCCTGTGTCCCAGCAGTGTGAATATTATAGGCTGAATATGTATCATATGGACTATCTGGCAGCACTGACACTTTTGTCTTCTCCCGATAAATAAAATGATCATTATTATTATGATTATGAAGACACTGTTCGCGAATTAAACCCTTTAAAAAATACAGCTGCAAAACGTAATTATTTAATGCAAAACGTTCCTTAGAAATACAACCGCATAAATATGGGTAGGTAAGAAAAATCTAAAGGAATAAAAACATCTTGAAGGGGAAATAATTTAGCACCAGAATAAAATGAAAAAGGGAAAAATGTGGGAAGATCCGCCCCAATGAATGGCTATAAGAGTTATATTTATTCAAGATCATAATTAACGATGTTTCGCAACGATTTCAGTAATTATTCATTTGCTTTAGAAAATTGAGCCTTTAAAAGGGGTTTGTAGGTAAACATAACGGATTGGATCGATGGTTTTGAGGTTCAGCAACGCTTTTGTGTCCAGTGAGCGGTTGTGTGACTATTCATGTTTAGATAATTCTCTTTTACAAATTTTCATTAAGACCTCTTTGTCCTGAAAAGAATATTTAACCATATTGGGCCCTCATTTATATTTATGCATAATACTCACTACAGACAAGAGTCTAACCAACGCGCTACTTAAGGGTAACTTAAATGCCGCCGGGGCTGCGGGTTGTTCGAAAGAGATACCGTGGCCCCTGGCACAGGCAACTGAAGGAACACGGGTGGGTTTTAGTCAGTAAAAGTCTGACACTCCCTTCTGCTCCGCCCAGAGCGGGAGGAGTCATATGATGATTTCCCACCCAGTAAAAAAAAAAAAAGGGTAACTTAAATTCAAACGATTTTAATTTAAAAAATGTTTAATTTTTTCGGAACGTATTTTTTTAAATTAAACACAATTTTTAAAAAAATACTTTGATAAATGACTTTATTTCTGTAAGTAGGATTGTACAACACTTTTACGCGTAAATAATTAGTATCAAATATGAATAACGTCTTAAAATTAAGTAAATATTCTGTGCGAAATATTCTGTGTAGTTTCTGGGCTCACAGGAGCCTGAAAGTGCTTTTTACGAAGTTAGATTCAAAGATTACATATCGATCTGTAAAAACTGTTTCACCCGGACAAAAAACCAAATAATCTCTTCGCGCACGTACGCATTGTTTTGATAGGTAGTTAAACGAATTTCCGAATAACAAATAAACATTTAATTTACAAGCAATCACGTGAAATGTGTTTTAAATCAATGTTTTGTTGAAACACAATGATTTCACATGCTCTTTCTGCATACCTAAATAAAAAGTTTATTTGTTCACAATACTGCGTCAAACGAATTTCATGTTCATTTTGAAAGAAACTGCATTTTCCAGCAATTTTGTAAGCATGACGATGATAGTTTTGATGTAGGTATTGAGTTGCAATTAAAAAGGCATGAGCATTTAGTGATAATATACTAAATAAACATGGACTACGATTGCTTACGAGTTATAAAGGTCGTGAATTCAAACCCAGGAAGGCACGTAACTTTGCGTAAATTATTTCATCACCACTGCTTTCAAAACGGTGATCGTGAGGAAACCGCATGTCCTCAAAAATTTGAAGACATGTGACATCTATCAACCCGCACTGAGCCCGCGTGGTAGATTACAGCCCACTCCTTCTCAAAGAGAGGAGGTCTGTGTCCCAGCAGTACGAAGATTATAGGCTGATTACACTATCTGAATGAAAGAAGAAGAAGAATGAAAATACGTTTATTTGCGGTAAACATGACGCAAAAGAGAACATAAAACAAAAAAAAAACAAAAAAAGTGGGGGTAACTCATAACACACTATCTCTACTGTCACTTCACGGTGTATTGCAGCGACAGAGAGACACGTTGTCTGAAAATTTGCAGGTTATTCGCACTAACAATTTGGCGTTGCGTTTTAAGCACACTTCTACTGGCTAAGGGTACTTGAGACCATGAAGTTAGCGTTCTATAAGGAAAAAGAAAATATGAAATTTTATATTTAATCATTCAAAGTGTGTAGCATTGTTATCAATGCAGGTTCGCCATTTTATATGTAGTTAATTGTTTCCTTTTCTGAAAAAATTGTAGAAGCGAAAATCAATAAAATCTTTAAAGGCGGTTTGACTGCCTCATCGGAATTGACTTTTTTTCGTTGCAAGAAATTGTCCAAATTCCGAAAAAAGGTCCGGGGAGTATGGTGGGTGTTGGAGACATTCCAATCGCAGCTCCTTTAATTTAGCGACCGTATGTTGCGCAATGTGTAGTCTAGTGTTGTCCTGAAGCAGCAGTGGGCTAGATCAATTGGCCAGTCTCGGTTGTTTAACGGCTAGATTTTCCGTCATGATTTGCAATTGTTGACAATACAGATCTGCCGTAATCGTCTGACCAGATCTTAGGAAACTGTAGTGGAATACACCGGCACTGGTCCACCAGGCAGTTCCCAGTACCTTTTTCTGAGTCAACTTTCGCTTGGGGCAGGATTTGGCCGGTTCTCCTGGGTTCTACCATTGTGATGAGCGTTTCCGATTACCGCACAGGATCCATTTTTCATCACAAATAATGATACGATTAAAAATCCTCTCGTTATTGTGACGGTCGAGTAATCGAGACGGTCTCGTGTTGTTGGTGTGCTTCACTCAATTCATGCGGTACCCATTTTTCAAGCTTTTTCACTTTACCAATTTGTTTCAAGGGAATTAAAATTATTTTATCACTCATACGAGAGCAGGTCTCACAGAGAGGAGGTCTGTGTCACAACAGTGCGAACATTATTGGCTGATTATGCTTACTCACACCGAAGCCTGCCGCTAACTCTGACGTCATTTGGCATGAATCTGCTTCCACGATCACTTTTAATTTTTCATTATCAACGAGGGTCTCCGGCCGTCGACGGGGTTTTTCTGTAGATCAAAATATCCAGAACAAAAAAGTTGGAACCAAAAACGTACAGTGTTTTCTTTTAAATACATCTTCCCCATACATATCATTAGGGTAAGCCATCGAGCTGTTTCTGCAGCTCTGGTGCCACGGTGGAACTCGTATTCGTAAATAACGCGATATTTTAAGTTTTTCATGTTGTGAACAGAACGATATCAAAGAAAATTCAAATGGCGCGAAAACGAATGAATCATTATACACACATCAACACTGTCTAGGGATATTTTGGATTTACTCAATTTACTCAAAATTTATTAAATATAACATACAGCATGCATATATTTTTATAAGGCCCATTTATCAGACTACACTCCAGAATAAAATAAAAATTATTTTTTTTGCGTAATCAAATTTTTATTCAAATAAAGAAAAAACGTGAAATAATGGTAAAACTAACAATGAATGTGTTTCTCAAGAAAAAGTGAATAATAAGGAAAAATTAATCTGTTTTTAACAGTTATGTGAAAAATCAGTAGTCAGTAAAACACCCCATGACGTTTATAACGGTCCTGCAACGGTTTTTCATGCTTTGGATTAAGTTATCCAAGTCTTGCTGCGGTATATTGTCCCAGGTCCGGTTAAGATGCAAAAAAAGTTGCTCTTCCGTCGCAATGTTTGCAGGGAAATTCCTCAAAGCCCTTCTTTGGAGCATGTCCCACGCGTGTTCTATGGGGTTTAGGTCAGGCGATTGAGCGGGCCAGCCTAAGACCGATGCGTCGTGCTCCTGCAACCAGCTCGTCACCACTCTCGCTGTGTGCGGACGGGCGTTATCGTGCATGAGCGTGAATTCTTGGCCCATTTGTAGTCGATGGGGGTAGATTATTGGTACTAGCACCTCGTTACGGTATTTTTCAGCCGTCATGGTGTTTCTGATCCAAACGAGGTCTGTTCTTCCACCAACACGAATTCCCGCCCAAACCATAATTGTCCCGCCGTGGTATGAATGGACTTCCTGAGGATGTTGCAGACGGCTCTCACGACCAGGAACTCGCCAAACAGGTACTTTACGTGTATCGGGATGGAAACCGAACCGGGACTCATCGGTGAACAGCACTACAGACCACTGGTTATCTTCCCAGAGCAAATGTTCACGAGCCAACTCTAGTCGTCGTCCACGATTTCCTCGGCGTAGTGCTGGAGTACGAAGCGGTCTGCGAGCATGAAGGTTAGCTTCATGAAGCCTTCTCCTTACAGTTTGATCACTCACAAGCAACTGGTGCTCTGACTGGAGCCTCTGAACCAACTTCATGGCCGTAACATTTGGTTGTCTTCTCGCTGCAACTTGCAAAAATCGGTCTTGTCGTTCAGTGGTTATGCGCTTCCCGCCTGGGTGTCTTTCAGCGACATCACCAGTAGCACGATAACGTGACCATAACCTTGATATCACGTTTTGTCTTGTTCCAATCTCCTCAGCAATACTCCGTTGAGTAGCCCCAGCTTGGAGCATGCCTACTGCCCTTAACATTTCCTTTCTCGTTAAATGACGTCGCTGCATGATGCACACAATAACATTAATTCGAAATTAACCGATAACTTGTTATAAAACTTAAATTTGACACAAAAAAATAGCCAAAAACTACTGTAGGTAAATGAAGCCTTCGGACTTCGTTACCATTATGCCGCGTAAATATTTTGTTTTTAATTTATTTTTTCAAATTCATATTTAGAATCGTTCAAAAAGGTTTACAAAATAAGCTTTCTTCAAAAGAATTTAAAACTGGCCAGTATTTTTTGAGTTAAAGAACTTTATACAAAATATCCCTAGACGGTGTTGATGTGTGTATTCGAAATACCAATACACGAGCCTAAATTTGAAACGCCAGATATTTGAAAGTGGCCAGTTCTACAAAACGCTAATTTCCTAAGTAAGGACCTAATATTAATCGAAACAGTTGAACATCTACAGACGTAAACGCTGACAGAAAACCAAAAGGCTTTATACAACTTACCATCATCAGCTTAAAACTTTAATCCAAAAAGCGATCCTCCAGCTGAAAAACAAGGAAGGTTCCTGTCGCCCTTCCGTCTGGCGGCGACTTAGTAATTGAAATGATTAATGTCCCTCTCGGATGCGTGCGGCCGAGTAGCTAATTATAAATAATGAATGGATGGATCGCGACAACGATGCAGGAATGAGCCGAGTTGATTATAAAGGATTAGAGGGTAGCTAGCGATTTTAAGGAGTTATTTTGTGTGAAATATTTTGCTGAAGGTGCTTCGATCATTTTGATTTTTAATTAATACATCAATTTGTTATGGTACTGTTTTATCACCATCCGGTAAATAGTATATTCACTGAGGGGAAAAAGCAGTACCTTATGTCTCGGAAGAATAAAATCCTGAGTGCAGTGAGGGATTCAAGCTCACTCAAAATGAAAACACCTTTGACAACGCTTACCCCTAAAATACAGGTCCAGGCATAGTTTGAGCTGGGGATCACCGGAGGCCTCCGGCATAGGGTGACCGCCACTGGTGCCCGCATGCTGGAGGTCCCCGGTGCGACGAGTGGCCCCACCGCTGACGCCCTGGCTGAAAAGCTAAGGGCGTCCCTCAATGCGGACGAGGCTCGAGTCTCCAGGCCCGTCAAGTGCGCAGATATGCGCATTATGGGCCTGGATGACTCGGTGACGGGGGCAGAGGTGGTAGCCGCCGTCGTCAGGACGGGCGGGTGTCTGGCCGACCAAGTGAAGGCGGGCACCCTACGTCCTGACTTCACGGGTATGCGAACCGTAACGGTAAGCTGTCCCGTGACGGCGGCGAGGAAGGTAATGGAGGGCGGAAGGCTCCTGGTGGGCTGGGTGTCAGCGCAGGTCAAGCTGCTGGAGCCCAGACCTCTAAGGTGCTATCGATGCCTCGTGGGGCACCACGTGGGCGTCCAGTGCACCTTGGAGGACCGCAGCACTCTGTGCTTTCGCTGCGGTAAGCCCGGACATACGGCCGGCTCGTGCAACGCCGCGCCGCACTGCGTCGTATGTGCGGCTGCTGGCAAGCCGGCCGATCACCGGGCGGGGAGCAAGTCTTGCGCTCCACCCGCCGAAGCCAGGAGGAAAGGCAGGCCCTCCGTCGCCGTCGCCACCACCACCGTCGCCGCCACTGTCGCCGCCACCGCCACCGCCGCCACCGCCGCCGCCACCACCGTCGCCGCCGCCGCCGCCGCCGCCGCCGCCACCACTGCCGATAGGGCCCGGGAGGGGGCTGAAATGGAGGAGTAATGACTCCTCCTCTACGCCTCCTCCAGGCGAACATCAACCACTGCGCCTGCGCTCAGGACCTGTTGCTCCAGAGCATGGCGCAGTGGTCGATTAACATCGCCGTGGTCACTGAGCCGTACTTTGTCCCGCCCAGGGATGACTGGGTGGAGGACCTGAACGGCTCAGTGGCCATAATTTCGTCGGCCGCCGCCGGTACCCCGTCCCTCAAAGGTGTCACGAGGGGACAGGGGTGCGTAGCAGCACGGTTCGGAGAGATTGTAGTAGTGGGAGTATACTTCTCTCCGAGCCGAACTCTCGCCGAGTTCCAGAACTCTTTAACAGAGTTGAGTGTCGTCGTCGCCAGAAACCACGCCTTCTCCGTGCTAGTGCTCAGGGACTTCAACGCCAAGAATTTGGCCTGGGGTTCCCGTTGCACGGATGTGCGGAGCAGGATGGTGGAGGACTGGGCTCTGGAAACAGGCCTGGTCGTCCTAAATCGGGGTTCTGTTCCTACGTGTGTGCGGATGCGGGGCGAGTCGGTGGTGGACATCTCGTTCGCCAGCCCCGCTCTGTCACAGCGTGTCATTGACTGGCGCGTCATGGAGGAGGTGGAGACATACTCCGATCATCGGTATATCCGGTTTGAGGTCTCCACCCAGACCTCTAGCGCGCTGGTCCAACAGGCCCCGAGTGGTCCGCGGTGGGCGCTGAAGCAGCTGGACCGGGAGCTTCTCCTGGAAGCCTCGATCGTGCAGGCCTGGGTGTTTTCACCGGACAGGCCTGCTGATATTGACGATGAGGTGGAGTGGTTCCGGGAGGCCATGTCCGAGATTTGTGACGTGGCAATGCCCCGAGTCTGGCCAGGATGCGCCCGACGTCAGGTGTACTGGTGGTCGCAGGAGGTTGGGGCGCTACGCAAGGCGTGCGTCGACGCGCGACACCGGTACACCAGGCACCGCAGGCTCCGCATCCGCCCTCCGGATGCGGAAGCCACGGAGGTGGAGCTATACGAGGGTACAGAGCGGCGAAGACCGCCCTCCAACAGGCTGTTCAGCGGGCCAAGGATATGGCTCGCGAGGAGATGCTGGAGACTCTGAACAGAGATCCATGGGGGCGCCCCTACAGAATGGTGCGGAATAAACTCCGCACATGGGCCCCCCCGCTGACGCAGAGTCTCCGCCCACAGCTGGTGGAGGAGGTGGTGAGCGCTCTGTTCCCTTCAAGGGAGCATACTCCCCCGCCTATGGCTCCGCCACTTGCGGTGCCCGAAGCGGACCACGCGGACAACGACGACGACACCCCTGAAGTGACCGGGGTAGATCTGAGAGCGGCGGTAGGCAGGCTGAAGGCCAAAAATACCGCCCCGGGACCCGACGGCTTGCCGGGTAAAGCCTGGGTCCTGGCCTCGAGGGCTCTCGGGCCTCGACTGGAGGCGCTCTTAAGCGCATGCATGGAGAGAGGCCAGTTTCCACTCCGTTGGAAGACGGGGAAGCTGGTCCTCATTCAGAAGCCAGGGCGCCCTGCGGACTCTCCGTCCGCATACCGGCCCATAGTGCTGCTCGACGAGGTCGGCAAGCTCTTTGAGAGAGTGATTGCGGGCCGCCTCGTCGGGCACCTGGTGAGGACGGGGCCGGATCTTGCGGAGTGCCAGTTTGGCTTCCGCAAGGGGCGCTCGACGGTGGACGCCATCATGCGCGTGAGAGCCCTCACGACGGGGGACGCGGTGTCCCGGGGTGGGGTGGTCGTGGCGGTGTCACTCGACATCGCCAACGCGTTCAACACCCTGCCCTGGAGCTGCATAGGGGAGGCACTCCGGTATCACCGGGTGCCGACTTACCTCCGTCGAATAGTCGGGGCGTATTTGACGGACAGAGCCGTCATCTACCCCGGTCGCGACGGGAACTGGAACCGGCGAGAGATGTCGTGCGGTGTCCCACAGGGATCGGTTCTGGGGCCGCTCCTGTGGGACATCGGTTACGACTGGGTGCTGCGGGCCGACCTCCCTGATGGCGTCAGCGTAGTTTGCTACGCTGACGACACGCTGGTCCTGGCGCAGGGGAGGTCGCATCAGGCGGCGGCCGACGCGATGATTTCATATTATTTCATATTTATTTCATATTTATTTATTTGCGTACCATAATGTGTATACAGGTGTTACATAAGGCTTAAAGCTAAAGGAACAGTTATGGACCCTGTTAGGGCACAGCAACATTTAAGGTATAATTAAACTTTGAAAAATACAAATTAAAAATTAAATTAAAATTAAAATTTAAAAACATAAAAAATAACATAACACTTCTTATAAAATCGTAACATTTATAGTTTTTAAAGTCACTAACTTAAAAACTACTTTCAATATTTATATTTTAGAAATTATTTTAAGTTTTATGAGATCATAATAATATATTTTCTGTTGTATCTAAGTATTCAAATGTATAGTATAGTTCGAAATTATCATTATATTAATATTGTTATTTAATTATGGTATATTATTTATGTATTAATATTATAATTATATATTTTTAATGTTCGGTGTTTAAGAGAGGGGATAATTTTATTTTGGAATTGATTTGTCATCTAAAAACTCTTTTACTGAATAATATACCTTGGATTCCAGACGTTGTTTACATTTATTAATAAATATATGTGTTTTATTTAGTTCTCTAATGTTATTCGGTAATTTATTATAAATTTTTATGGACATAATTAAAGGGCTGGTGGAGTGCATTTTGAGTCTGGATTGAGGTTTGTTTATTTTGTTTTTGTTATGTCGCAAGGTGTATCTTGTTTGTGTTTCTTCGCAATAAGTGTAAAAATACGGGTGTTTTCTGACAAATTTACATATTTCCAAGATATATAAGCAAGGGAGTGTGAGTATTTTATGTTTTAGGAAGTGTGGTTTGCAGCTGTCTGTGTGTTCTATGTTTGTTATAATTCGGATTAGCTTCTTTTGTAAAATAAATATGGTTTGTGAATCTGTACTATTACCCCACAGCATGACCCCATAGCTGAGCCATGCCTGGGCATATGCATAGTATGCGACTAGTGCTGTTTGCAGGTTGGTAGTTTTTTTTAATTCGCGTAGGGCATATGCGAAAGTTGATAGTTTAGCTCGTATTTTCTGTACATGGGATTTCCAGTTTATGTGGGTATCTATAGACACACCGAGAAGGGTAAATTCGTTTACTTGCTCAAGTTTATGATTATTAAACATGAAATTTAATTTTAATGGGGATTTTTGATGGGGATTAAAAGTAATTAATTTTGTTTTTGCGAAGTTGATTTCAAGATTATGGTTATCCATCCAATTTGAAGCTGTAGAAAGAAGGGAGTTTAACTTAGCATTTATGTTGTAATCATTTTTGCATGAGGTGAGTAAGGAGATATCGTCCGCAAATAGAACACATGGTTAATTTATAATTTTAGGAAGGTCGTTTATATAGATTAGGAACAAAAGGCAGCCTATAACACTGCCTTGGGGAATTGATGCATTAACTGCTTTACTGTCAGATCTCATTTTAATTATTTCATTTGTGTTTTTGTCAAAATATTCAATTTCTACTAGTTGTTCCCTGTCCTTTAGATATGATGTGAACCATTCATGAGCTTTTCCTCGTATACCTATCCCATGTAACTTGTCTAATAGTATTTTAAATTGAACCTTATCATAGGCTTTGGTCATATCGAGCAGCATACCTGCGGCGTAGTTTTTATTATTAATAATAGTTAGGGCCTCTTGTACGTACTTATATACTGCTAGCGTTGTTGATCGGTTTTTACGGAAACCGTTTTGGCAGTCGTCAAGTAATTTATACTTTTCGCAAAAAGAGTAAACGCGGTCACACATAGCCTTTTCGAAGATTTTTGACGCAGCTGGCAGCAGCGCAATAGGGCGATAGTTATTAGGGTCAGTTTTGGAATTTTTCTTGTGTATAGGCTTTATAAGTGAATTTTTAAGTTCTTTGGGAAAAGCTCCCTCCTCAAATGATTGGTTGATTAATTTATAAAAAGGTAGGGTTAGTTCGTCTGCACATTGCCTAAGTAGAAATGGGGGGAGTTCATCAACTCCATAGCTCTTTTTATTTTTTAAATTCTTTATAAATCTATTAACTTCATAGGGATCGACAGGGCTGAGGAACAAGGTGTTCTCTGTGGGGCACATAACAGGGGCTCCTTTTGCTTGTGATATGTTTCCTCCAATAGAAGCAAAGAAGTCATTAAAAATATTAGCTATTTGCTTAGGTTCTGTTATTATGTTGTTATTTTCATGTAGTTTTATGTTATTATTTTCTGTTTTTATTAATTTATTTGTTCTTTCACTAATTATATTCCACATAGTTTTTACTTTATTTGTTGACTTTTTTATTTTATTTATATATTGTAGTTTTTTTGTCATTACAGATTTCTTTAGGGTTTTTTCGTACTTTTTATAATATTTAGATAATATGGGATTGTTTGTTTTAGAGGTAAATATTTTAAGTAGTCTTTTGTTTTTGCAAGATAATTTGATACCTTTAGTTAACCAGTACTTCTTAGGTATCGATTTTATTTTAATTTGCTGCAGCGGAATGCACTTATTTAAAATTGTATTTACAGTATTATTAAACGCAAAATAGTTCTCATCTATATTTTGATTTGATTGTATTATTTCATTCCAATTTTGATTTTTTAACTCTGATTTAAAGTTTTCTACGTTTTGGGTATTATATAACCTTTTTTTCGCGAACCAGTTTGTTTGTTTATTGCTGTCGCTATGTAATTTCATGTGTAAGATGGTTGCACAGTGGTCCGAGAAACCTAATTCTTCTACGGTGGTGAAACTATGTTTATTATTAAAATTTGTAAAAATTAGGTCTAAGCATGTTGAGGTAGTTTGTGAGATACGTGTGGGGACTTTAATATGTTGTATGAATTTATGTTCTAACATTAGATCTAAGAACAAGTTGGTTTTCAAACATTTCTCTAGGATATTTATATTAAGATCTCCTCCTAATATCACATTATATCTTAAATATTTTTTATTAATATAATACAACATTTCTTTTAATTGGCGAGTAAATACTTCCTCTTCTCTTCTATTCCAATAAATTGTTACTATAAGTACATTCTCATTAGGTAATTCTATTGCACATAATTCTATACAATACTCAACAGACATATTGCTAATATCACAAATATCTTTGTACTCAAAATGGTTTTGTAGTAAGATACAGACACCGCCGCCTCCTCGAGTACGGCGACAGTAAGATGATGCAATTCTATAGCCGCTAAACTGTAAGTTGTTCAATTTTTCTGGTGATAGCCAAGTCTCACATAGGCATATAGCATTATACATTGGTTTATCATGGATGAAGGCTTCTACTAGATGTTGTTTGTTATAGATGCTTTGTATATTTTGATATAAAATTTTAAAATGTTGTTCTGTGGTTTCGAAAAGTACTATTTGTAATATGCTCGGTTCTTTGAGGTTTGTAATGTTGTGTAGTGAGGGTTTTTTCGTCGTTGTATATTTGTTCGTTGGATTCAGCGCTCTTGCGGTATGTTGTCACTCTGGACGCCTCTTCTTTAGTTATAATCCGTTTACCATTTATAAATAAGTTGTTATTTCGAATTACTGCATACTGACCATTTTTTCGTGCTCTTAGCATTTCCTCGCGCATTTGCTTTCTTTCTTTTCGTGCATTTTCATTTAGAAATTCGGACACACTTATGTTAGTTCCTTGGAAATAGTGGCTGTTCTCAATAATGTACCTAACCATTTTCTTGCTAAGGAGCTCAATAACTAGGGGTCTGTTTTTTGTCGCAAATCTTCCTATTCGTTTTGTTTCTTCAATGTATTCAGTTAGGTCTACTTGCAGAATCTTATAAAACATTTCAATCAATCTGCTGTGTAGGTCATAGTCAGACTCGTTGTAGTATTCGGAGAAGCCATAGATTACTATTTTCTTGGAGTTGTTTTCAGTATATTTTGTTTCTGGAGTTACTGTTTGTGATAGATGTGTCACATTTTTTATTTCGTTTTTCAGGGCTTCGTTTTCTTTACTTAGGTTTTCAATTTTTTATTAATTTCTTCTATTTCCTGAGTTGTTTTATCGTTTTGTTTATATAAGAAGTCGGTTTTTCCTTCAATATCCTCTTTGAGCTTTGAAATTGCTTTTTTTATTTCGACTTCAATTGTGTTTTGTAGTTCTGATATTATAAATTTATTATTTTCCTTTAAACGCTGCATTATAATTTCGCTCAAATTTTCTAGTGAAAATATTGCCTGGTACCCGCCTTTATATTAATATCCGTATGTTCTTGGGGGATAGTATCACCGAGAAAAGAGTCTTCTGATATTGTGCTATCATTGTTAAAATTTGTAGCCTTTTTTCTGATGGTAATGTTATGATTGGTTGTACTTTCTAGCGGGGAATTTATCTGGTTGTTCTTTTTGTGGTCTTGCGATCGTATTGGAGTGTCTATATTGCCGGTTTTTGGAGTCTTACAGCGGCATGCCTGGCATTGCCATGATCTTTTCTGTTCTGGTGTCATGCTTTTGAAGAGATTGGTTGTCGTATTTGCACATTGTAGATCATATTTATCTTTACAAAAATAGCAGACAAGCATTTCCATGTCAGGTGGGTATTGTTGACATCCTGCACACACAATCGTAGACGACATCTTGAGATATTTGTTATAGCGCCCTCTAGTAGTAGCGTTAAGCTTAAAAAGTAGCTGGGCGTTGATATCTGTCAATATGGCGATAGTGTTTTTTGCTATTTGACGCTAGATGGAGCTGTTAAGATTACAGAGTTATTAAAATTTGCACTTTCTAATGGTTTGCAATAGTTGTTCACTTAGGTATTCAATATCTGTTTCTCACCTTTTCGGAATGCTTTGTAATGTATTTCTTTTCCAATTCAAAAGGAGTTATTTCACTTTAAACACTTCTCACAGTAAACACGTAGAACGAATTTGAATTTTGGTCGTTAACGTTCACACACTTTTTATTTTGGATATTTCTTTACTTTTGTTGTTAGATTTCAATAAACTATAACTTCTGTGGCTGTCTTTTTGTTAATTTTTCACTTTTATCTACTTTTTATAGCGATAAGATCACTGTTTCTATTTTTAAGGGAATAAAATACACAGAGCTAGTGTTTACTTGCGCACTGCAGCGCCCTCCAACCCAATTTCAATTTATACATGACATTTATATATGACATTTATATATGTCATTTATATATGACACGCGGGGTTGCGATAGTCGTGGAAAGGATCCGGCAGTTGGGTCTCGAGGTGGCATTGCACAAGTCCGAGGACATGTCCTTTCATGGGCCCCGGTACGGGCCACCTTCGGGATCCCAACTGATGGTAGGAGGGGTTCACATCGGCGTCGAGAAGACGATGAAATACCTGGGTCTCGTCCTCGACAGCCGGTGGAACTTCGTCGAGCATTTCCGACGTTTGGCCCCCAAACTGGAACGGACCGGGGCCGCCTTAAAGCGGCTCCTGCCCAACCTGAGGGGGCCAAACGCCTCCTGCCGGAGGCTTTACGCGGGGGTCCGGTATGGGCGCGTTCATTGCGGCTGAGAGCCGCACACTACCTGAACGCGCCCCAAAAGGTGGTAGCCATAAGGCTTATCCGGGGATACCGCACGATCTCGGGCGAGGCAGCAAGCCTCCTTGCCGGACTGCCACCATGGGATCTGGAGGCGATAGTCCTCGCGCGCCTGTATGACTGGCGCGCGGAGGCACTACGTCGGGGGGAAACTCCGCACCCGCGGCAAATTGCTGCGGAGCGGACGGACCTCCGGCGCGGTCTCATGGTGGAATGGAAGGCGCGGCTATCGCAACCCAGCGCAGGGCACGCCACGATAGCGGCGGTAAGACCCCTCTTTGAGGAGTGGCTAGAGAGGCGTCTCGGCGCTCTCACCTACCGCCTGACGCAGGTCCTCTCCGGACACGGATGTTTCGGGAGGTTCCTGCACATCATCAGGCGGGAGGAGACGCCCGGGTGTTACCACTGCGAGGATCGCCCAGAGGACACGGTGGAGCATACGGTGGAGGTCTGCCCCGCTTGGGCAGAGCACCGCCGTGTCCTCGTAGAGGCGATCGGCAGCGGCGGCGACCTCTCGCGTCCGGCCCTGGTGCAAGCCATGGTCCGGGGCGAGAGGGAGTGGGAGGCGGTCACCTCCTTCTGCGAAGCAGTCATGCTAGCGAAGGAGGTGGCGGGATGGGCGAGGGAGAGATCCTCACGCCTCAGCCGCCGAGGGAGACGCTCCGGGCGTCGGGAGCCGCGTGACGACTCCCGGCCACCGTAGGCGCGGGCCTGCAGGCGGAGAGCAATGGGTAGCTCTCCGTCCGATCAGGACCAGGCCCGTGCCGGACGGCGTGTTTGTGTTCCACGCGCGCCTCAAAGAGATGTCAGCGTAGTTGACGGGGCCCGACAGGGCCGAAGCCTGCCGGGGTAGCGGGATCGTCCGAAAGGGTTATCGCTGCCCTGGTACATAAAGGGCTAAGGAAGGAACACGGGTGGGTTTTAGTCAGTAAGAGTCTGACACTCCCTTCTGCTCCACCCAGAGCGGGAGGGGTCATTTGATGATTTCCCATCCTGAAAAAAAAAAAAAAAAAAAAAAAAAGGCATAGTGCGGGGGGTTAGGATCAGATTTCTGGCAATACACTCGTGTGCTTTCTTTTTGTGATTGGCTTGCAACATGTATTTCGTTGTACGTACTTTATTGATCAGCGGGTAATAATGATGATATATGTTCAGTACAATATTATAACCCGGGTAGCACCAGCACTATGATCACTTACTTAAGGCTATGTTTGCATTACATAATAATTTGTCATCGAGCAAGTGGTGTGAAAAATATACACATTATGTACTTACTTAAATCAAGGAGTTCTACGTATTGTGAAAATAAAACGTCCATTAGACGTGACATCGCTATATTACAGTCAAACACACTTTTACGATAACAATTTAACTTTGATAACGCTCTCATTTCCAACTGACGAGTTGACGTGCTGTTGCCGATACGTTCAGCGCACCAGCAGAGCGATTCTGTAACCATCTGTAGTGTTATTCTGTAAACATCTCACCGTGAAAACTTAGGTGAAGTGAGCTGTCAACAGTATAAATCCCTAGCATCAGATGGAATGACAGCTCAATTTAAGCTCACTTTAACTAAGTTTTCACGGTGAGATTTTTACAGAATAGACCAGCTGACCGTCAAAACTTAGGTGAAGTGAGCGTGGAATGAGCTGTCATTCCAACTAATGCTAGGGATTGACACTATTGACAGCTGGCTCTAAGCACACTTCACCTAACTTTTCACTGTGAGATTTTTACAGAATCGATTGGCTGAAGCAGGTGTTTATTAGTAAGCCAATATTTTCACTATGACAAGAAAAACTGTCACGTGAGTCTTGCCTATACGAGAAAAGAAACAAACAAACATATTCCCATCACACTAGACTTGCTCAAAAACTTCTTATTGCACCAGATTTAGGTTCATCAGAAAAAAAATCCGCGGGCAATTTTTCACAAATATTTATTACAAAATATTATATTTGTGACAATTTGTTCATTTATTACATCATTTATGTAAAGAAAGAAAGAAAGAAAAATGCGTTTATTGGAATTACACAAAACGAATACAAACTTAAAACTATAAAAACAGAAAACAAGATATAAAAAAAAAAAGAAGAAGAAGAACAAAAGAAGATTATAATGCCAAAAGGGCCTCAGCTCAGCATAATGTCAGGTGACAACACAAGTGTACCACCTGACGCTGATTTTCAGCTGCAACCCACGAGTGCTATACGCTGGAATATCAAACACATACATAAACAGACAAGAAAAAAAAAGAACCGAAAAATAGGTACAAAGGTGATGGTGGTTTTATTTATTGTTTCTTCGCAAGTGTCTTGAAAAACGTAGTTTGTTACGCGTGAGCATTTGTCATTACACTAAAGCCTGGAAACTCTTGTAGTAAAACTCAGATCACTGTTTTATAACTATTTTATTTCACAGCCAATATTACACAGCAAACTACAGCTAGCCCACGTCCGCAGAGTACGGCCGTCAAGATTAGAATGCCTGAGCTTACCAAGTCTTGCCGACTCATCATATCGATTCTAACGATTCCTCAAATCGATTATATTTACCGTTATTCGGTTTATTTAATTTTGTATTTAATGTATTTTTTATTAGTTGCTATTAAAAATCATAAATCTTACACTTTGCATACTTGCATCAAAATGTACCTACGTTAATTCATACAGTTCTGTAACTGAACATCAGGAAAACCAAGTCCCTTTACAACCTACCTTCTTAACACAAGTATTTTTCTTATCAAGTCCCCTCGTGTATACAACCTGTTCACAAACTTAGTTAAAAGAGAAACGTTCCCACATGGCCCGCGGGTACAATTGTACCCTGACTCGTTCTCGTTGTACCCTGCAAGGATTTGTAATTTAAAACGACATGATAAAGAAAGAATAGTATAATACATGGTGGGGCAAAAGTAATGTGAATTGGCTGCCATTTGAAAGAAAATGAAAAAAAATTGGTTCTGTTTTCACGGAAAATTTATTTGAAGGTGTAAAAATTATGACATTTAGGGCTGATTTTTCAATCGACAGATAATTTCTATTCGTGGAACAAAATTGACGTTTTTTGAAAATTGTTCCTCCGATAAAATTATCTGGCGTTAGAAAAATCAGCCCTAAATCGAAAAAATTATATCGGTCAAACGACCACCTCCTGAGTTGATACACATTTGTGCTCGTTTTACGGCATTTTGAATTGTTGCTCGCAAAACATCCTCCAAATTGTTGCTCGCAAAACATCCTCCAAATTGTTGCTCGCAAAACATCCTCCAAATTGTTGCTCGCAAAACATCCTCCAAATTGTTGCTCGCAAAACATCCTCCAAATTGGTGATTTCTTCTTCAATGTTGGCTTTCAAGACTTGCAAGGTTTGTGGTCTGTTGTGATAAACGCGAGATTTCAAAAAGCCCCAAAGAAAGAAATCTGGCGCCGTCAGACCTGACGATCGGGCCGACCAGTTCAAATCGCCAAAATGGGAGATCACACGGCCCCGAAATTGTTGTTTTTAAATCTCCACCGTTGCATGAGCTACTGTGTGTAACGCTCTATTGCATCGTCAAAACTACCTCTATCTGTCTACAACATTTATGTATTAAACACAATGACAGAATAAACGCCATTAGCAAAAATGATAGCACATTCACATTATGACATTATCTTTGCCCCACCTTGTACAAATGAAGCTATTAAAAGCGTGTTAAAAACACTGGGTCCCATTTTTTATATTCTATCGACAGATGGGATTTCTAACTTGAGTTTATTTGGGAATCTTTCATATACCGACTTTATATTGATACTAGCAACCCGCCCCTGCTGCGCACGGTATTTATTACTTGACGCAATATCTGGATTGCTTTATTATTATATACATAAAAGTTGAATATAAACTTATTATGCACGTTAACCTTCCGAAATAAATCCTTTATATGATGGTGAAAACCGCATCTAAATCCGTTGAGTAGTTTAGAAGAACAACCCGGTCAAACTATAATTTATAATACATATGTATAGTTATAGATTGCTAGAATTAAATCTTTATATTTTTCTTTTTTAGTGAACATCGTCAGTGGGAAATTCAAGTTTAACAGTCGAAATGTTTCTAACATGGTAAAATTACACCACTATTGAAGACGTTCTTCTAAATTGTTCCTGAAGATAGAGTTCTCTGTCAAAAATAAAAGCTAAAAACAACGAAAAAAATACAAACACGTCCAATATTTTCTTAATCCACGTTTTCGTCACCGAATCATTATTTAATTAGTAGCTCCCACCACGCTCGTATCTAGGCATCCATCCTCATTAGCCACCCGCCTTTCAGGCCGTCAAAGAAATCGAGTGTCAAACCTAAGCATTTGCAAAGTGTCCCTCACTTCACCACGTTAAGTCATGTCACCATTTAGCAGGCTTTAGAGGACTGAAAGGGTTTTCGTGATTGTTTATTACATAAAACCGCTGTAAATATTTCATACATTTACTTTATTACACATGTTTCGTGCCTGCGGGGTAATTGCGTAACACGCTAACAGTAGCAATGGCTTTCATTTTGACAGTTCAACAACATTCTTGCGTTATTTTTGTTGTTTAGCAGACAACTTTTTCAAACATTATGAAGCAATTTATTAGAAATATCCTTCAAAATGGTTCAGATTGTGATTTGAAGTGTGTTGCGCAATTAGGTGCTGGTTTTCTCCAGAGAACCAGAATTATGGAACAGCAATTTTGTTCATCAGTCAAGTGCGTGTAAGAACTTTTTGGAATGTAAGCATGGAACTTGAACTATCTGACGAACACAGTAAATGTAACTTATCTGATCAATCAACCGTATTTGATCAAATATCTAGTACTTAGTTGGGGGCTTGTGGCTAAGTTATAACAGTAGCGAGGGTCGATCGATCAGGTTAAGCTACGGTTGCCGCGGTTGATCCATGGATGGGTGACCTTCTTTACATACCAAGAACCCTCCGTACCTCGGAATGCACGTTAAGCCGTCCCGGATGTCATCTTTGACAGTCGTTAAGGGTCGTCAGAACCCCAAAGTCTGACAACCAATCTTACTAAGGGGTATCGTATTATCCAGTAACTATATAGGTTGTGGAGGTCAGATAGGCAGTCGCTCCATGTGAAATACTAGTATTCAGCTGCATCCGGTTAGACTGGAAGCCGACCCCAACATAGTTGGAAAACGCTAGGCAGATGATGATATATTAATTGATGATAACTTAGTTGGATTAGACTACAAATTAAAACAGGGTATCCCGGTATAAAAACAGGATTGTCTCGTAGTTCAAATTGTTCAGAGTCTACTCGTATTCGTTTAAACTAAATTTTAAATTCAAAACCCCGAAAAAAAATGTTAAGGTATTTTTTTCAGTGTTTCGAATTTAAAATTGAGTCCAAGCCACAAAAGGTAGTTTAGATGTAAATCACAAATATTCACACCAAAAGATACTGATAACACAGTTAAGAGGTTTAAATGTAATCCTTCCGAAACAAAGCACGCCTGAGTGTTTCAGGAAGAATTTCAGGTAAACGAGAAATTAATCTTGCAAATCTTGTCGCTTTCGCGTTTGAGTCTTGCCTTTTTGTCAGAAATGATCACAGCCTTATTTGAATGAATGAAATGGTGAGTTGAATGAATGAATCGGTGAAAGTGATATTGTAGATGTTTAAATCATTCAGGCTGTTGATTCAAATTTTAATATGTAGCAGTAATGTAACCTTTCCAATATTATTCGTGGTTAATTTAAGAAATCACACAAAGAAAGGAAAGTAATCAAAATTTCTTACAACACAAACCCTTCGGAAAACCTAGAAGGAAGTTTTAATTTCGCAACCCTCCGAATTCCAATCAAACCACGCCATTAAGAACCTTTTTAAACATATTTTAACAGCAATAACGAGTCAATTAACTTTGAGGAAAGTTATGTAGGTTAATATTTCTATATAAATACTTATAAATGAATTCGATTTCGAAAAGGAAACTCCAATCCAAAGTAACTTCGCGAAATTACAAAACAAGCTTTTGGGGAACCTACAATAAATATTCTTGCAAACTCCGTCCGCCATCGAACTTACAATATCCGCGATAACCGGTTCAATCCGCCTTAGACCGGTCCAAACTTACCCGAGCCGGTCCAAACTTGTATTAGCCAAGTTCATTTCACGGAACTATGGGCGGAGTATAAATTTTTCATAAAACTGACGTCGGAATTAAGTGGTTCCGTACTTTTTGATGAGGGTTTGTAACTTGCTGGCAACTTCCGAGTTGCTAATGTATCTGAGGAACGTCTGGACCCGACTCAATGTTATGCGAGAATTTTGAGTGTTTGAAATGTTTTTACTTACGGTTATTTGATGGTGTGGCTGATATGTGAAACTTGTGTGTGGCTGCTGATTTTGATGTGATATAAGTTTCAAAAGTTTAGTAGTAGGGCGAATCGTGAACGGGGTCGTAAATTCTACGTTCGGCTGAATTTTAGAGCGGTGGAGGCCCAGTGGTATCGGTTTCGTCTTACGAGTTGTAGGTCGTAGATTCGAACCCAGGCAGGCACTTTACATTGGGTAAAGAATTTAATTACAGTAAAGGAAAACATCGTGAGGTAACCGACATGTCCTAGAACCATCAAATTCGAAGACATGTGACATCTACCAACCTGCTTTGGGCTCGCGTGATAGATTACAGCCCACACCCTTTCGAAGAGAGAGGAGGCCTGTATCCCAGCAGTGGGAACATTATAGACGGATTATGCTTCGTCTATTTAGCCGCCAATACGCAGTGTTGCTTTCGTGTTTCAATGGTGTACTGTAAATTCAATTACAAGGGCATTTTAACTTTCGCAAAAATGCGAAGCAGCCAAAACATAACATCTCGACGAAATTAATAAAAGTATTTTCTGACTTCAAGTGGCTTTTCTTGAACGGTGGAATCATAGGCTACCAGGAAGAGTTCTCTGTTTACGTAATTAAATTAAATACCACCAAAGGTTAAAGGTTCTCCGTAGCTCAGTATTTTTTTAAGAACCCACTTTTAGCGAGCTTTGAGTAGCTGGTTGATTATTTAAGGCTTAAAACGTTACATAATCAACTAACTACTTTCATTTTGTGCAACATCCGTAACGGGTCGTTTTGCTTCGATACTTTTTGAAATTCTAACTTGTCCTACGATAATGTTTTTGAAACAGTCAATTTTGTGTGTCCTAAAACAGGACTATGCAGTTGCCATTCAACGTGGCAATGCTGCCAGTCTTTTGGGTTCGTTTCCTGATAACAGCGATGTGGACGAAATTTTGACGTCTAGGTATGTGAACATTTGTTACGAAATATTAAAAAACTTTTTTTTTTATTTGAATCGTTTGTTAGTTGTATGCGTAATAATTGTAAACAGGACCTGTATTTACTTCTATGTTCCCAAAACCTTTCGTATCCTACTCGCCCGTGGAAATACATGCAACGCTATATCTCTGTGCAAACAAGTACTCAAACAAATTTGTAACCATAGAAGTTTTTTCTTGCCACAGACATTTCCAATAAAAAAGTGTTTTTTTTTTTTGTTTTTACAGAACCCTAGTACCTCTCTTGGTTTTTTTTTTTTGTATAGGTATTGGTAGCATAGGTAGGTTCATAAAAATAATCACACATGCACAGACATATATAACTATAGGCCAGTATCTACTCATACGTAACTATCTACTTTCCAAATTGAACGCTCCCAAGGCTAGCTTTTATCCGTCATTTTATTCAAGAAAAACTATTAAAAACTTTATATAATAAAGAACCGAGTACCAGCTGGGCCCTATTACACAAGTGTCATAACTATCCAAGAGCTTTATTGTCTTCATTATAAGTGTGAAATATTAGCTATCAAATAAAGAAAATGAACATTCAATTAAATTAAATAAGGCGTTGTTGGGCGCTGTAATTTATAAAACGCCAAAGAAAACAGAACCTTAGTTCTAAAAGATAGAGTTTATTTTTCATTGGAAGTCTTCCCCCATCAGTTGCCGTCGAGATAAGGAAAGAGGCACTCGAGGTCTAATTCCAACCGTTAATTATTTTTGTATCCCCTGTCAAAGGAAAACAAAATTAAAGAATATTTCATAACTACATAATGTATCTCAGTGATGAGATCGCCATTGTTAAGAGGAAAGTTTGAATAACATAATTGTACTTTACTTTTGTTTAAATGTTCGATTGTGAATTTTTTTTCATTTGTGGGTATATGTTTGGTGAGCTCTTATTTAATCAGCTGCATGTGTCATTTGTTAATTCAGTTATAATATTTGGATCAGTATTTTAATTAAGGAAAAAAAAATGAATAAATAAATAATATCAATAAATAAAGAAAATGTTTTCAAATGTATTTGGGTAGGCAAATAAAAGTGTATTTTCTTCACCATTGCATTTTAAACAGTAATTTTCATTTGATTTTGATACTTTATTTTAGTTTCCATACTCATTACTCATATAACAAGTTTGAATGTCGACAGCTAATAAGAGTAGGGGAAGACCAGAGAAACAATGGATGGGCTGTGTGGATGATGATATCGTTAGAACGGGCTGACTACCGAGATGACGACTGATAGAGAAGTATGGAAGAATAAAACATGTTGTGCCGACCCCAAATAAATTGGGACAAGGGCAAGAGAATTATGTTGACTGGGTAAGTAATAGATGATATAACAACAAAATCTCTAATATTAACAACATATACCAACGGAACCTTAATATAGCGATTATTTAATATAATGAACGATTGATATAATTTTAAAATAACTAATTTTTATAAGCATAACATACATTAAATATAACATCGTTTGACATAACATATATTAAATATAAAATCGTTTGACATACCACTCAAAAGATATAAAGAATAAAGATATCAAAAGATATAAGAAATATGATGAAGATAGGTCGACGGAGCCCCGCTCCACGGGGCTCCTATTTCCAGGTGGTTTAAAAAAAAATAATCCACGAAGGCTAAGGCGGGAGCGAAGCGGAGCGGAGCTCCCGCATTAGCCTTCTAACCTAACATATCCGAGTCGGGGTGTTAACCATAATGACATTTTTTATATACAGGCTGATTTTTTAAAGACCAGCCAAATTTAAGGATGTGGTACAGACCATCAAACTGAACAACTTTCTCCATGGGACCAACATCGTATCGCGAATAAAAATTCAGCCGTCCCATACATTTAGGTCGAGTAGGTATTGAAGTTTTCTATGGGACAGTTGACAAAATTTTCGCGATTACGCTATTTGTCCCATGGAGAAAGTTGTTCAGTTTGATGGTCTGTACCACATCCTTAAATTTGGCTGGTCTTTAAAAAATCAGCCTGTATATTAAACGTTAGACCTAATGATTTTCGATTAAATAAACAATATACATATTAAACGTTAGACCAAATGAGTTTCGATTACATAAACGTTATATCAAACAATGTTATACTAATTAAGTTTTAGAATAAATAAATGTTATATGTAAAGAAATTATATCAACAGTTGGTATATCTCACGTTGATTATATCTTATGAACGATAATAAAATGAAATTAGACCAAATGAGTTTATACGTTATGAGACACCCATGTTGACTCGTTCTTTGTGTCTTTAAACGAAAGCTGTGACTGGCAAATTATTAAAGTACAAGCCGCATGCCCGAGGGGATTCCCCATCGGAAAAATTACCAACTTCCATAAAACCATTCATCCCCTATTTATCCTCTTTAGAGAAATTTGAAAAATCAGCCCTAAGACTTTTATTAAGTGAATGTGATTAATCGAAATCTCTCTGTTAGTATTTGTACGGAAAATTCTCAGGCGCATATTCGGTGCAGTGCTGGAGAAAGAGGAATGGTGAAAACGGTACAAACATGAGCTCTACGATATGTACGACGAGCATAATGTAGTTAAAACCATCACAATAGGACGTCTCTGATGGGCAGGACATGTCGCAAGAATAGATGAGACCAGAAGGCCAATTCTCGTAATTTAAAACGTTCAAAATCTAGTCGCAGTCTCATCTCGGCGACAAACAACTGTCAAAAATTTGTCAAAAATGTAGGGGAAATTAAAAGTATTTTTGCCAGATTGAGATCAGACTGTGAACGTGCTTAAAATTACTCTCTGTGCATGCACTCAAACGTTTTCTGGATAGTAAACTGGATGGCCAAGATTTAAGAACTGTTGGAGTAAGAAATTGGAGAGAAAAAGCCGGAAATGGGTCACATTGGAGAAATATTCTTGACCAGACTTAGGCCCCACACGCGGATGTGAAGCCTTAGATAATGATGATGACTAATCGAAAAGGTCACCCCCAAGTGCACCTATCGAAAATTAAATAGATCTCATGAAAAACGAACATTGCTAAAACATGTTCATTCTGTTCTCTCCCATATCAAACAGCGAGTGACTGTAAAAACAGGCCGATACTAAAATAGCCCGTGATTTGGAAAGGTAAAGACAAATACACGCGGATGTAGATCGTCCCAATTTTTTGCACTAGTGTTGTACCAAATGTTGTGTGTTTTTGTGGGACATTGCATTTTTTATTTTTGTTTGAAAGAGTGTCACAACGATGTTTTCAGTATCTAACTACATAATATTATATTACTCCTGTAACCCGCGATGGGTTAGGCAGAGGTGTACCTACTTTACTCCGTGACTGTACTAATAATGAAATTGGGTAGTGGGTCCAGTCGACCTATTCAAAATGTGATTGGGGTTGAGTGTTCCCGCGGGTCCATTTCAAGTGGGTCCATTTGACCAAAGACTCGTACCGTTTACCAGTTAAGTTATGTTGGTGTCTAACTGTTGTGAAGCGATTGCCCATACCTAATTAGTCGTAAAAAATCAGATCTTTCGGCCCCAATTAATAAAGTTATTAAATCTCATGTGTTCGAATTTATCAACGCCTGTAGGTTAAAACGGTGCAATATACTTCAACAAGATTTAATTTAAGAGCTACATTATTATAATTGCAACACCATTCAATAACGCTGCTAAGATTTAGACAGGAAATAAACTAGACATTTACAGGAGTGACAGTGGTACAACATTAAAAATGACCAAAACTAATACATCAATGAAAGTCATTAACGATGATTTGACCACTAATTACTACTTGAACAACCGCAATGCGATGTTAGCAATATTAACCGCAATGTTGCCGAATAGAACTAAGTTTATGTGGCTAATTTATATGATGTCATTGGCCTTTCTGATACATCGTAAAAGGGGATTATAGAACATTATCTTAGAGGGACGGAAGCAGACTTAAAACAAACAACAATCACTGTTTTTCATCACCAACCTTAAAAACAGATAAACCATATCGCAAGGAGCCTTTTCATTTCAGGCTGTTGTTTCTAATCCAAGCTTAAGGCAGGGTCCGTTTAAGCCTTACGCCTATAAACCTTTATTAACTACCACTAAACATTAACAGCTTTTGTTTTCATACTGGTTTATAATACTGTACAGGGTGGCAGGGAAATTGACGCGCAAACTGTAAACATGAATTCAGCACATGATACTAGAGCGTAAAAATACTTCGTTGGTTATCAAAAAAAAAAAACATTGTTTCAAAGAGTACTATAAGATACTGGTTTCAAGTGCAATCCTATACGCGGTCAACATGTACTCAATAGCTATTGTCTTTGGTCTCTGGCCCTGACATCAAGCAATGGACAAAATTGTCAACATTTTATATGATTGAATACGAGGCTTTTGACTACGTTGTGTGTATACTTTGTCTTTTTGAAGTGAAAACTTCTTTAGCGGCGTTGTGCACTTTTTTTGTGATGGGTAAAAAATGTTAAACTCGCGTCAGGACACGTGACCTGATCGAAAATTCGTAAGACGGAGCTCGCGTCAGGACACGGGATCTGATCGAAAATTCGTACGACGGAGGGAGAGTTTTTTGTGATGGGTGAAAATGTTAAACTCGCGTCAGGACACGTGACCTGATCGAAAATTCGTAAGACGGCGGGAGAGTTTTTGTCATGGGTAAAAAATGTTAAACTCGCGTCAGGACACGTGACCTGATCGAAAATTCGTAAGACGGAGGGAGAGTAGACCGTATTCCAAAATATCAAAAATGCACAACGTTAATATTCAAGTTTTCACTTCTGCCGGCACTCCCGGAGTGCAACCCGTTTTTTTTATTTGTAAGAGGTATGCGTTTTGTTTGTGCGAAGTAAACCACTTTTCTTTCTTTTCTTCTTCTTTCTATTTTTTACTACCGACGAAAAATCTCTACGCAGGGGGTTTAGATTCATGTACTGAATCCATGGTAACAGGTTGTGCGGCGATGTCCCGCCCACCCTGTATTATTATCATATTGGACTAGGTGTACCTACAATTAAGCTGAAGTACGCTTACACTATAAGTAAGTAGTTTGTATACGTTGATGCATAATTTAAAACGACCTCCCAAGATCTTGTCCTTGGCCGACATTTTCGCCTCTCGCGTATATTATTTCGTTGTTGTCGAACAGAGGTAGGTCGGGTAGAGAGGGTGCATATTTAAATAATGTAACCAGAGCGCTTTGAAGACTTGAGGGCCCAGCTAAACTGATGTCGCTTCAAAATGAAGATTCTTTCCTCAAACTCCGATGATACGGTTGATTGCCGATTGAAGTGCGATTTTGCATTGCCTATAAATAAATGTTAGAGGTGTGCGTTTTAGTACACACTACAGGAGAAACATTATGTAGAATCAGGAAACAATTTAAAAAAGGAAGAAAAAAGCGTAATTCAGTTCTATAAATATTTTATTTGAAGGTATGGTGTACCTACATTAAAAATTAAGTTAGGAGTAAAATGGCCCTAAAAAGTCCCAGCCCGAGATATCGGCTAAGCAGTTAATCAAAAACCCCCAAATAGATTTGTGTAAAATATAAATTTATTTCGGGACGGTCGGGATTTTAACTCAACAACACTGACCTCAAAACTTGCTAATTATCACTAAATTAGGAACTTGCCGTTTGCCTGAAATTGTCAGAATACCTAATTGAATTCCTAAAGTAGTCGTAAGAGAACAATTTATCACGGCTATTGCATTATTTACCTGAAGACCTAGACTTTGAAGGTGAGTAGTCAATATTTATGTCGAGTACAGATCGAGTAAGTGCTTTAGAGATGATAAAGATGTGACTAACAGACCAATCTACTTCGAACTAAACGAACTAAACTTCGGTCGGTTCCATTCTAGTCAAACCGCATGGAGGTGAATACCAGTATTTTACATGGAACGACTGCCTATCTGATCTCTAACACCCAGTTGCTAGGTAATACGATACCCCTTGGTAAGACTGGTTGACTGACTTTCGGGCTTCTAATGACCCGTAACGACTGTCAATGATCCACGAATGACAGCGTGCTTTCTGAGGCATGGAGTTGTCTTGCTATGAAAAGATGGTCATCCATCCACGAACCAACCGCAACAAGCATAGCTTAACCTGATCGATGGACCCGCGCGGCTGTTATTACTTAGCCACAAGCCCCTTCGAAATCTAATGTTTAATTTGCTAGTCTAAAATGACAGCTGCGATCGACCTTTTTTTGACAACATGACAATATTTAGCTATTGTTTTTCCTTTACATTAGCTGTCATTTTAGTCTAGCAAATTAAAAGTCAGAGTTTTGTTTAATGCATGTATGGCCTTTTTTTCCGAAATCCATGCGTATGACGTCGTTATGTAACGTAAGCTCCATATCCAAAACAAAACCGTCAAAATAGGAACAGGACAACGTTGGTTAGCAGGCTGACCTATATATTCAAACTATATCGGAGCTCCTATTCCCAACCTAAAATTGATGTAAATTCGTCCCGCCAAAAATCGAATGTCCCAAAATTGTCCAATCACATATTCACACAACACTATCCGGGCCTTGTTTCATCTGGCCCACAAAATGGCTGCGGTCCGGCCGTGCCATAAATACAAACAATAGATGCATTAGCAACATTTTTTCTGTCCCTGCCGAAAATAATGGATATTTCAATTGGCTGGGGACAGTTTCAAAGCATTTGTTTGTACTCGTAGGTAAGCAAGACTTTAGTAGTATTTTGTTGTCGTGACGAGAATAAACCTCGAAAGCTGAGTAATTTGGAGGACAATACGGACTAACTAATGGATTTGTCAAAAACAGATATAAGGGAAGAATGGCGAATAATTCGATTTGTAAAACAAGGGGCTGAGAGGACTAACATTGTCTGACAGTGAGTCTAAAAGCTGTGAATTGTTTAATTGGTGTTGAAAAGATGTTTACTTGGTGCTCTAAAATAAATGTAAGGAGCAATAAATAGGTATTAGGGCTATTTTTATTTAGAGATAAAAGCTCTCAACATTCTCATTTGTTGAGTGCTCTCTATGTCTCTCATAAAAAATAATCTTATTTCAAATGATGCTTTTTCGATAAATGAACTCTAAAACTCAGTAAACGAATTAGCCATCCAGCAACTTTATGGAAGAATTATACACTAGAATACTTGTACAAACCACTTTATTGGTACTCAACACATTAAAATAATAATTGTAATGAAGGACGACTTTCGTCGTCTCTAGCTGAGAAGGCAATGGCCGCTTTTCCCGCCGTTTTTCCTCAAAAGTCAGCTATGAGTTGCCACAACTCAAAAGGATAAAATATTTAAAAATGTCAATGTTACAACTCACAAATAATATTACATAGTTAAATATTCGATTATTGTGTATGCTAGATTTACTACCGTGATCTGAATGCATGTAACGAATTAGGATATATTTGTTATAATTGTCTGTGGAGGCTTTTCTGCTCTCCTACAACTAGCAATGAGTAAGCTCAAACGATCGTCCAATTAATGTTTGTTATTCGTATTTTTTTATATTTATTCGGGACCCTGGGGTTCCGGACCTTTGGAAGGCGTTCGAGGGGCCGAAGCCAAGTCGTACGGGGCCTGTTAGACTTTTTAATGAAAGGAGGCACCAACCGACGATTATCCCTGTATGCACCATGCAAGTCCCCCAAGGACAACCCCCGGTTGGTGCAGGACAATTGCAGAAAATGGAAACAAAATATACTGGGCTATGGCTTTGGGTGGCTATAGTGGATCGGTTACCTTGAACTATGGAAGGTCTATGTCCCCTGCCTGACCAATGATAATATAATATTCTCAGATGAAATGGCAGGGGGTGACTTGCAACCGCCGGGGCTGCGGGTTGTTCGAAAGAGATACCGTGGCCCCTGGCACAGGCAACTGAAGGAACATGGGTGGGTTTTAGTCAGTAAAAGTCTGACACGCCCTTCCGCTCAGCCCAGAGCGGGAGAGGTCATTTGATGATTTCCCACCCAAAAAAACAAAAAAACGATAGCCAGCACACAGTGTCGTAACAACAAGGGGGCAAAAGGGCTTGAGGCGCTTGTGAGGAGTGGAGAGGTATTCCACGGCTATCAGGACAATCCCGGCAGTACGGTTTAGATCCCTACCAGCATCTTACTGAAATACTTCCTACCTCCGAGCACGTTTGCTCTTGCGAATCTCCACTCAAGCCAGCCTATAAAGGCAAGAATGGGGTGGGAGTTCTGTTCCTCGTCAATATTCACTCCAACCGGCCAATAAAGGCAAGCCAGAAGTGGGGAACAAGACTTCTCTCAAGAGATAGGGTCCGTGGGGTCGCACTGCCCAACAGCTCGCCACATGCTGCCCTGCGGGTTCCTGTATCGCTCTTGGTCTGGCTCCTCACCCTAGACTTAATCCGGCAAAGGAAACTCTTCCGTCACAGACCTAGAGTTTAGAGCGCGCAAGCCCCACCACGACGTCAACGTAGAGATACGGTTGTGGGGAAGGTACGGCGGTGGGGATTATTATTATAATTATTATCATTTCTATCACATCAACGATTTATTGTATTAGTACGATTCGACAGTTTTGTTAGACTATCGAAAATTTTAGGTTGAGTTACCAGGAATTCAAGTTCCCAAAGGAATGAAGCCATCAGTGCTTTCAAAAAATGTACAAATCAATCTTCTCATTCAGCTGGAATTGAAGGCGTCTTTACAAATCGACGGAGCATTGACTGAAGGGTTTTGATTATTATTAAACGGTACTGTATTCAATCCAACCGAGCAAACATGAGTATTTGCACTCCGGAAATATCTTTCTATTCCTTTGGATTTTTTCCGGCAAATTGAAAGAGGTGATTTAGGTCAGAAAGAAGCCTTTTCGGATAGACCTAAGCTCTCATTCGGGTTGAGAAAAATATTTGATTTAGTATTTGGCAGTCGATACCTAAGCCATCGGATATGTCAAGGGATTTCGCATAAAAATATCAGCTCCGATGTCGATAGGTACTGAAGGGTTTTTCAGCTTAGAATATAAATTTTCTTACTGAATAAATTACTTGTCAGAATGTATGTGTGGACTGGCATGACAATTTTTTATAAGGCCGCCATTTCGTCTGCATTGGCATCCAAGCATCCAAGAATATACCTACTCTCCACAGTTTATTTTCCATTTTGTTACGTACCTGGTATTTGTTGACAGGCCTACACTGTCCTCCCATACCTATTAATACTGTAATTTGAAAATAATTATTGTATGAGCCAATTATTTTTTAAAAGAGTAACCATGGAGTTTCTTGCTGGCTCTTCTGCATAGGAAAAGACCAATCGGAATCTAGTTTTATGCAAAATAAAATATTTTGATTTTGAATGTGAATTTTTATAAAATCTAATTTCACAATTATAACATTAAATACTTACATATCTCAGGGGCTTGTGGCTAACAGCCGCACGGGTCAATCGGTCAGGTTAAGCTATGCTTGCCGAGGTTGGTCCGTGGGTGGGTGACCATCTTTACATACCTAGACCACTCCGTGCCTCGGAAAGCACGTTAAGAAGTTGCCATTCGTAGATCTTTGACAATCATTATAAGTCATTGGAAGCCAACGGCTATCGTATTACCTAGTCACTAAGTTGTGGAGGTCAGATAGGCAGTCGCTCCATGTAAAATACTGGTATTCAGCTGCATCCGGATAGACTAGAAGCCGACCCCAACATAGTTGGGAAAAGGCTAGGCGGATGATAACTTACATACTCAAAAATGTTGCCAACATAACCCATTGTACCTACGTACGCTAACAAGGCTATACTTAGGTTCTATTCATAAAATAAAATCGTCCATATGGATGACCACAATACATCAATTGAATGAATAAAAAGAGTTAGCCTATTTCGGACGTAATCTAAAGCTTTCAACGTTGGGATTAGCTGAGCTTTTAATGACATTTATGGCTGAAAACATATTATAATCAATTAGGCTTACTGCTTCATATTGCTATGAGTAGGAGGCATTGCCTGATTGATTTATTTATTTGTCGGAGTCATTCGTTTAACTATTCGGAACGCCAGCGCCATCTCGTGGCGCTAGACAGAGTCTAACCTGAGTTCGTGGAGGTGGACGAGAGCTACAGCTACAAAAGCGGTGTGAGCAGATCTCTCGGGATCATCGAAACATTGGACATCGTACAAACACATGTACTTAGAAACGGTTCCTCGCGTTCCGTATCGTTGAGTTGTGTACCTACAGTGTGTGATTCGCTAGTGTAACTAACTTGTTCGTAAATTATAATCTGATTTGAACTGCAAACCGTTTTTCTATTGCGCTGTAACCAACACTACCCATAGTACGCCCGCAGTAATTAAAATATGCCTGATGGTAACGAGAGACAGACATACCTTCTCCGACATATTTATTTATCTTCTTACATCTACGGTTACAGGATAATCCCAATGCGATAAATGCGCTTATACTAACTTAATATTAGATTAAGAGCAGTGGTGGCCCAGTCGTTAAAACTTACGAGTTGTAAGTTCGAACCCAAACAGTCACTTTACTTTGTGTAAAGGATTTCATCACCACTCCTCTCAAAACGGTGAGGCAGACATGTCTTAGAACCAAAATTTTGAAGACATGTAACATCTATCCCGCACTGGGTCCGCATGGTAGATTATAGCCCACTCCCTCTGACAGAGAGGATGCTTTCTTTTTTTTTTTTTTTTGTGGATGGGAAATCATCAAATGACTCCTCCCGCTCTGGGTGGAGCAGAAGGGAGTGTCAGACTCTTACTGACTAAAACCCACCCGTGTTCCTTCCTTAGCCCTTTATGTACCAGGGCAGCGGTAACCCTTTCGGACGATCCCGCTACCCCGGCAGGCTTCGGCCCTGTCGGGCCCCGTCAACTACGCTGACATCTCTCTGAGGCGCACGTGGAACACATACGCGCCGTCCGGCACGGGCCTGGTCCTGATCGGACGGAGAGCTACCCATTGCTCTCCGCCCGCAGGCCCGCGCCTACGGTAGCCGGGAGTCGTCACGCGGCTCCCGACGCCCGGAGCGTCTCCCTCGGCGGCTGAGGCGTGAGGATCTCTCCCTCGCCCATCCCGCCACCTCCTTCGCTAGCATGACTGCTTCGCAGAAGGACAGAGAGGATGCTTGTGTAACAGCAGTGGGAACATTATAGGCTGATTATGAAATAAATTCGTGTTTAGGTCACAAAAATGCATAATGTGTACCTACCCAACTTAATCGGTTCAGTCGATTCGGAGCAAATTGGCTGTGACAGACAGACAAACACACACCCGCAATTTTTTGGGTTCCATAAAACCCAAAAAAATTAGGTAATTTCGTCGTTTAATTTTCCTTATAACACAAACAATATTGTTTCCTTTCTATTCATATTTTCATTTCAACCTTCGTCAGTTACATAAAAAAGGAAAAAGTACATAAACGGTCTGGCATACTTTTCGTAATTACTTCGAACAAGTTCCGCAAAGGAATGCCTTTAAAAGAAACATTACATGCTAGCAATCTTTTAAAAAGGATCGTAAAATAATGATTGTGTAATCTCTCTGGTCGAACCGTGCTACCGACTACAATTTACGGGCTGGGAATAAATAATATTGAAAGCTTCGTGGTTTCATGGCTCCCATACTGAGCATGCATCGGGAACCTCATTCATTACCATCGTTTCCGACTGACGTGTTTTATCGGTATTGTAGATTGGCAGTCATCAGGGGCAGTGATCTCTTTTGTGCTGATCCCAACTGTCATGTGAGAATACATTAATCATTACAGGATGGATAAAGACAAAAAAAACGTATGCGATCAGGGGACCCTCGTAAGGAATCAAGTTCCTTACGCGATACTCGCACGTACACACACACTCGTATATAATAAACCGAGAGGGAGAGAAAGCGTGTAAATACGCGTTTTTACTATAGAGCCATCTAGTATAAGTTTTTAGAAGGTCTCATAAAGATGTCGCTAGCATCGATTTTCATTTTCAAAGTCAAAGTATTTATTAGTGCGATTTTTGGTGACGCTAAAAAGCACTGGCGTCAGCAACATAATAGGTACTACTAAGTAATATTAGGGATTAAAGTATGAAATTGCCGATTTGTACTGAAAAATTGAAATTCGTTTTTTTTTTAATTTAACATATTTATTTAATCAAAATAATTACCAATTTTATCTATACATTGCTGCCATCTAATAGGAAGGTCATTTATGCCTTGGCGATAGAACTGTCGTGATCTAGATTCGACAAACTGTGTGAAAGCATTTTGTACTGCCTCCTGAGAAGAAAACTTTTTATCACGTAGAAAATTGTCCAAATCACGAAACAAATGGTAGTCCGATGGAGCAAGGTCTGGCGAATACGGAGGGTGAAGAATGGTTTCTAATTGCAGTTCCTGTAGAGTTAAAACGGTTTCTCGTGCTGTATGAGGTCTCGCGTTATCATGGAGCAATAATGGTAAAGATTGATTCATGAGTCGGGGCTGTTTCACTGCTAGTTTTGCTATCATTGTTCGGAGATCGGCACAGTAGACATCTGCCGTTATTGCTTGACCAGATCGGAGAAAACTATAGTGAATAACACCATGCTGAGACCACCAAACAGTTACCATTACCTTTTTATTGGTAAGCTTTGCTTTTCCATCACGAAAGCGTTTAAACCAAAATCGCACGGTGCGTTCATTAGCAGTCCCCTCTCCAAACGTAACATTGATATTGCGAGCTGTTTCTGTCGCGTTAGTTCCGCGTCGGAACTCGTATTCAAAATTAACTCGATGTTTCGAAGTATCCATCTTTCTTGTCTAAGCTGAATAAAAAAAACAAATGAAAGTCGATAATCGAAAGTTGCACATTTTTTAAAAGAAGAACTTCATAGGTACCATGTGAAAAAAGTTTCACTCAAAAATATCAAACCATGAAGGTTCTATGTCCATTCGAAGTACCTATTACAATGAAACGGCAATTTCATACTTTAACCCCTATTATAACACAGAGGCAATTCTCAAAATTTTAAGAACGTTCACAGTCTGATCTCAGTCTCAATCCGTCAAAAATACCTCAAATTTCCATACATTTTGACACGTTTTTGACTTTTGTTTGTCACCGAGATGAGACTGACTAAATTTTAAACGTGTTAAATTAAGAGAATTGGTCTTCTGGTCTTACAAATATTTTATAGAAACTCAAAAATGTACCCTTTAGGACCATATACTATTAATTTAACAATATTAGAAATGAAATAAAACATAATAATATTATATTAATTATCTCCTTTATTTTAATGTAATCATATAAATTATATTTTTAAATATTAGAATATAAAAAGTATAAAAACATTTAAAAATATAAAAAATAGTAGCCCATCGGTATCAGGAACAGGGTCCAAGCTACCGGTGGTCAGGGCTCCAGAGAGAGGAACCTCCTGACAATGCGAGCCGTGTCCAGAAGTACCGCTTTCTGAATCAAGCCCTTGATCCAGCTGCCCAACGAGAGCCTCCTCAGGTGTTGGTCGAGGCTCTTGGCTATTAAGCCATTGGCTGTCACGACTATCGGCACAATGAACGCTGAGTCCACATCCCACATGTCAACAACCTCGCGAGCCAAGTCAAGATATTTGATTTGTTTATCTTTCTCGGCTTTCACGAGGTTCTCATCATGCGGGACGGTTATGTCAACAATCATTGCGCGTCGCTCTGATCGATCCACCACCACTATATCAGGCTTATTGGCAACAATAGTCCTGTCAGTGATGATAGATCGATCCCAGTACAATGTGATATTACCACTTTCGAGAACTGGGTCGGGCACATACCTGTAGTACGGCACCTCCGATTCCACAAGGTTGTATTTCAGAGCAAGTTGTTGATGGATTATCCTAGCTACAAGGTTGTGTCTATGCAAGTACTCTCCATTAGCTAGACGAGAACACCCGGAGATAATATGCCTGATTGATTCCCCCGGCCGGTGGCATGCCCGACAGATGTCAACCGTGCCGTCTTTCACAATAAATCTCCGGTAGTTGTTCGTCATCATAACTTTATATTAATTATTATTATTTATACAATTCAAATAAATGAAAAGTCTTCTGATAGGAATATTACATTTTTTATTTTTTTGACCTCGCTATTGATTTATCACCCTCGAAAACCACGAAAACTATGCCATAAGAGAGATAGTTCATTGTGTCGCATGGAGGGGGCATAACGCTTTGTCGTTACGTGACTATTTCTACCAGTTTACTCCTACCGCAGGCTGCGTTAAAGAACTGCGTTCCAAACAATATTTAGGAAGACATGTGGCTCCATGCAAACCAATGCCACACCAAACAAGTAAAAGCAAATAAAAAATGGCACAAAAAATGCTTAAAATAAACTTGCTATCCCCAGCTTGGATTAACACTGTGTTTTTGTCCCCCATATGTAATATAGCCATACAAAAACAACGAATCAAGCGAAAACCAATGTACACAAACTTAATATGATGACTAAAGAATACCCTCAATGTTTAATTTCAGTAATTTTGTGTCCGAGTTTCGAATTTAATGCTTCATAACAATTATCGTAGTACGCAGAGCGGAAAATTTTGGTTATTTATTCGAAAGTCTACTTTATCTCGGACGTTTTGCCTATAATCGATTACATACTAATTACTCGATCGGGTTGTATTGCATGGCTCGAATTGAATGTTGGCCATTAATACCAGTTCCCATACAATACCTACGAAACCCAGCTACTAGTGTGTCTTTAGAATGTCGGTCATCAGTGTATCTTTGAGTAAGAACTAATATTCTGGAAGTTGATCTCAACATACACAGAAGTAATTACATAAACTCACGCCCTCTTCCCATCGTGGTAGGTAGAATCTACAGAACGCCATCTACTACGATACTCACATACTCCTTTTTCTTTGTTTACGTTCATTCATCTGGTTATACATACACACAGGCTGGTTGTGAGCACTACGCACCAGAGCTTTCTGAAGAACACCACTAATAACGTCACTATATGTACTAGAGCGTCTCCTTCCGGCATCTCAACATCTACTCAATAAAGTCTTAAATTCACTGACAAACAACACACAGCCTAAGCTGCTGGTCTAGAAGCAAGAAGTTTTGCACAAGAGTTGCTTAAATAAACAATGTGAGCATTATGGAATATTTTTGAAAACTCATCCCATAAAGGGGCTAAATAAATAAAAATGAAAGTTTGTATGGAAATTCGTCATGTTTGCCGATGGGAAATCCCATGGGCACACGGCTTGTAGCCAAGAAAACGCCGTTAAAGACCACATTTTGCTAAAATTCTCCCAAGTTTTCCAAAACCATCTGATGCTTTTCCAAATCAAGTTAACTCACGAAAACTCCGGGAGGTCCCTAGACAGTGCTAAACATTACAAGGACACAACTGCTTTGCTTGCGGGTCAGTTGCCTCAATTTCGTTTATTGCAGCCAACATGCGTGACGAAGCCAGCTGTATTAGGAATCTGTAGAGACACATTTAAGATGTATGAGTCACAGATTCCTTTATTGGATGTAGTGAGATCTGATGAATGCGGATGTGTAATGTTGCGAGACTGTTTCCTTGGATATTTCACAACGTAATAGGCTCCCTTTTCAACGGTGAACCGCGACTGGATAATGTTGAGTGTGTTTTTTGAGTAATGCATGCAAGCAAAAATAGAAAGTAGTAACTACTGGTTACCGATATCGATTGACTAGTGAGACCAAAAGATTTACCGACTGAAGGGACGAAATTAAAATGCCTATGTACTCTCCAAAGCGAAACTTAGCAATTCAGGCTAGCACTTCCCAGTCGGATACGTTCAGAATGATTGACCATACTACCGATATCTATTTTCAGAAAATCGTATTCCTTTTAATGTAATTTTTTCCCAAAAACTTGTCCTGTCCAAAACATTCACAAAATTAAAACCATACCATTGCGTTTGAAGTCCTCTACAAAGTTGGATATAAGCCGAAAACTTCGCGAAGTCGGACTGCATACAATATTATACAACTACTCACTCCCTCCCACTCCCCTACAATTTCAAATGAAGATGAGTAGCACTCCAGTCTTAACTCCGAAGTTCTACAATACGAAGTTTCTCGCACTAGATATTCAGATGCGAACGCAGTCTAGGATCACAGCGTAACTACTAACAGTGGCTCATCACGCATACATTTGACAGGACCTATTTTTATTTACCTTTCTCTATACTCTAGTACAGTGTTCACACTCATGTCCCGAAGTGCAATATAACAGTTTGGGATATACAGGGTGAAATTAAATTACCTAACTAAACTCCGCAGATGCGATGGGTATCGATATCTCATCTGAGATCAAGAAATTAATTTGATGTTTTCTTGTGGGAAATGACACATGAGTTTAAAAAGGACTATACTCATGGATGTATGGAATCCCGTACCATGCTGCATCAAAGACAAACTTCGTTTTTTATAGACTACCCTCAACATATTAACTCCTACAGAAGTTATTTTTGTAAACAAAACCCGTGTTCCAGAGATTTAAAAAAAAATCGGAATAACCTGAAAACTAGGTACTTTATATTGTTTGACATGTCATACACGAACGGCCATTATTGCTCTAAAAAAATGATAATCGTTTAAATAAAAATTATATTCTATTTTATTCTAGTTATTTTTAATTAATGTAGATTCGGCAAAGTATAATTTTTTTACGTGTTTTTTGAAAGACGTGATCATGACACTTTCAAAACTCAAGGTTATATTAATCATATTAGTTGAAACGTCATGTAAAGGGAATACAACAATATCAACACTTTTCCCTTTAAATTAAATTCCCTGTTCAAAAATCAAATCCCTGACGCGTAATGTCTTAAAAAATTATGAAAATAATTACTACAGTATTTTGATCTTCATGCTTGAGAGTTTTTGGTACGACTTTTGGTCATTGTCATTTGTTTTTTGAAGTGAAAACTTCTTTAGCGACGTTGTGCACTTTTTTGTGATGGGTAAAAAATATTACACTCGCGTCAGGACACGTGACCTGATCGAAACTTCGTAAGACGGAGCTCGCGTCAGGACACGTGACCTGATCGAAAATTCGTAAGACGGAGGGAGAGTAGACCGCATTCCAAAATATCAAAAATGCACAACGTTAATATTAAGTTTTCACTTCTGCCGGCACTCCCGGAGTGCAACCCGTGTTTTTTTGTGTAAACTTCACTGAAGTGATGATTATCGTTATCTAAACACAATAAAACATAAGAAGTCAGTTTTTCTCAACCCACTTGAAGTAACCACACTAACAGCGATTGGTGTCCTCCCAAAAAAACATCAAATCTTTTTATTTATTGTGTTTAAATATTGATATGCTAACTATCGCGTTGACGGGGCTTAGCAAGCCAATTTTAAAATAACTAATAATTAATTAACTAATTACTTCGCCTACTTACCCTTCGACACACGATTACTCCTCGAAAACTCTCCCGTTGACCCACTGTAAGTGGCTACACTGTGCTGGAATCTAGATATTATGCACTTACAAATACGAGGAATTTGTTATGTAAACAGCTCATTGCCGTGGTTTCACTCAGGGGGAATTAGATATCATCCCTCCTTAGGGAACGGGAATTAGGGCGGAAACGCACATATGAACATCTATCTGAATTTGGTTGGGTTGATCTTGATTGAAAATCTAATTTCCTAACATGATTTGTGGAGGCTTAAATTCGCAGTCGGGCCACGTAAAAGCATTTTTGGTCCTAGTATTTTTACCTACGGCACTGCTGAATTATGAACTTTAGTTCAACAAAAATGTAAACTGTGCCTTCCTCTATACTATACTAACAATAAAGCTGAAGATTTTTTTTTGAACGCGCTAATCTCTGGAACTACCAAACTGATTAGAAAAAATATTTTTGCTTTCGTAGCCAAATTCATGAGGAAGGCTATAGGTTATGCCGGGGTAGCGGGATCGTTGCCGGGGTAGCGGGATCGTCCGAAAGGGTTACCGCTGCCCTGGAACATAAAGGGCTAAGGAAGGAACACGGGTGGGTTTTAGTCAGTAAGAGTCTGACACTCCCTTCCGCTCCACCCAGAGCGGGAGGGGTCATTTGATGAATTCCCATTAACAAAAAAAAAAAAAACTATAGGTTATGTAACATCACGCTAAGACCCTTAGGGGCCGAGTAAAAAGAAGAAAGTCAGAAAGAACCGTAAGTGAAAACGAAGTAATAGCACTGCCAGACGATGCGGGGTGGGGGGGGGGTAACAAGAAATTTCACGCAGACGAAGTCACGGCGGAAGCTAGTGTAAAAAGCGTGTAGTGTGTTTGTATAGAGTTTCGTTACCTAGCATCTTTCTTATAACATCAGAATAATCCTACTTCCTACTTTATATTAAAAACGTGAAAGTTTGTATGGATGGATGGATGAATGCATGGATGTATGGGTGGATGGATGGATGGATGGATGGATGTTTGTTACTCTTTCACGCAAAAACGACTGAACGGATTTAGATGAAATTTAGCACACAGATAGTTTATAACCAGGATTAACATTTATAGGATACTTTTTATGCCGATATTCCCACGGGATCGAAACTTATGCGGGTGAAACCGCGGGGCGCAGCTAGTAATTATTACAGGTAGTTAATAAACCTGCCCCTAAAGTGGTTTTATGATCACAAAAGTGTGTACTAATATTAATATTTCGTTTAAAATGTGACAAAGAAAATTAATCCTTAAAGTTTCAAACATTCTCGTGTTGACCTAGAAACAGAGCCAGCAAATACCTATCCCTGTGCTCATAATATTATGCAAGAGGTGCTTATTTCATACAATGTACACATACATACGGCTTCTCTTCATCGTAATTTTCTTGAAGGTTTATCTTCAAAGCTCTCATACGACTTTAGATGAAGTTACTCGTGGAACTTACGTGTCAAGGATATCAAAAGTGAGAATATTTTTAACTAACTTTAAAATGGAGGTTCTTAAATAAAATACGGAGGATAAATGCAATACTATACGTTCCTAGTGAGGTTCATAAAGGTGCACCTTGATACATGATCGTATATAACATAATACATAAGCCTATAACATTCCCTCTGCTGGGACACAGGTCTCATCTCTATGAGAGGAAGTGAGATATAGTCCACCACGCAGGGCCCGTGTGGGTTGGTGAATAATTATAATGATCTTATAATAAAGACCAGTAAACATCATCTACCTAGCCTTTTCCCAACTATATTGGGGTCGGCTTCCAGTCTAACCGGATGCAGCTGAATACCAGTATTTCACATGGAGCGACTGCCTATCTGACCTCCAGAACCTAGTGAGAGTATTACGATACCCCTTGGTAAGACTGGTTGTCAGACTTTCGGGCTACTGACGACCTGTAACAACTGTCAAAGATCCACGAATGACAGCCGGGACCAATGGCTTAACGTGCTTTTCGAGGCACGGAGGGGTCTTGGTTTGTGAAAATGGTCACCCATCCACGGACCAACCACGGCAAGCGTAGCTTAACCTGATCGATCGACCCGTGCGGCTGTTATTACTTAGCCACAAGCCCCTTGGCTCGGATAATGACCAGTAAACGTTTGAAAAAAATTGGAAGGCTCCAATGATCTTCGCATTGCAGACAGACGAATTAGATATGACAGACATAATGATACCGCTGTCTTTTCTCTTGACATTATTCATTTTACAGCTGAGGAGGGTATGACCTTATGCTCTTTGCTGCATTCCCCAACAACATCACGTAATGGCTTTTCGTTTTCATGATCAAAAGCGGGACTGCCAAACGTAGTTGGTTACTCCGATCCAATGCTGTAAAACATAAAACAAATCAAATTATTTATTTATTTGCTTGAATAATGGATTACATGTGGTGATACATAATTACAACAAAACTTCTTTAAGCCATATTCTACCTTAATAGGTGTGCAAAATATGTATTATAATAAAAATATAACTACAAAACGCCACCTGCTCCAATCGATAGATACTATGTTTGCCTCACACATCCCGTCGTACACGCACGGCGGTTGCGAGAAATATTTCGTACATTAATACATAAGAAATCTAAACGTGTATTTTTCTGGTTCTCTGCTTAAATATTTACGTGATCTAAATAAAATAACGTCTAACAAAATAAACCTACCAAAAATCAATCAGGGTCCTACCTGATCAGGAATTAAACACTCCAGCCCCATCAACTGAATGCAATCAGTTCGTCTCATTTCCAAGTGGGATGCGTCGTTTGCCGCGTACCTTGTGCCATGAGATGAAGATATCTAGAAGTCTTACTCCGTAGAATAGATGAAAACTAGCCAATGCTATAGCATTGGCTAGTTTTCATCACTATGTTAGCACCCAAATTTCAATTAACATTCCTCTATAGAGGAATGTTAATTGAAATTTGGGTAGGTCTAATTCGTGAGTCTATATAATTCACTAGTATGCAGTGTACCATGATCATCAATATATGTGAGTAAATTTCCTCTAGCGCGCTACTCTTTTTATATGTAGAACCAGCGGGTAAGCACACTATAGAGGTATGAGGAACAGGGTGTAAAGTTCACTCATCCTTCATAGAAAAGGGAGGATCCTCCGACCAGACGGGCTGTTGTGTCTGGCGGGCAATTGCCCAATGATTGATGTTGGGCAGTTGTATATGTGCTAATTGCGCGGTAAACTCTGCTAGCGAGATGCAGGATTTTGCGTGACGTCAGTATGACGTTCGCATGTGGCGTTTGTAGATACCACTACAACACTATCAATCACAATCTGAATAATTTTGAAGGATATTGCTAATTTATTGCTTAACATTTTCTAAAAAAAAAATCTGTTCTATAACGTAAATAACATAATGAATGTTGTTGAACTGTCAAAATGAAAGCCATTCCTACTGAAAGTTTGTTACGCAATTACCCCGCGGTACTTATAGCCCTGTAAATATCTGTCTGGTGGCAGATTTATGTTTTCAAAATTAAATAAAAATCTAACTACTTGACGTATCGTTATAATGAAAGTAGAAGAAGACAGAGTAAAAATGCAGATTTTTTTTTTTTTAATTATGTCATCCAAATGTCTTCCGTCGAGTTGCACACACTGTTCGAAACGGAGCCTCGTGTTTCGCGCCACACTCTGCAGTAAGCTCGGTTGAATTATGCTGGGGCAATGCAAAGATTTTTGATGCTTCAGTCGAGGGTTACGGGTTCTTGGAGACCAGTAACGGCTGTTCTGGTTATTGGCGTGCCCGTTTAAATGAAAATGAGCCTCGTCGCTCCAAAAAATTTAATTCACAGTGTGAAAACGCTCCAACATCTTTTCACAACATTTTTTGCGTTAAACAAAGTCATTTTCTTTCAGTTCTTGAACGATTTGAATCTTAAAAGCATGGAACTTCAAATCCTTTTCAAAATTTTCATGGAGAATCTCTCTTGGAAGTCCCAATGAGGCAGCCCTTTTTCATATCGAAATTGCATTTTCACGTAAACTCAGTTCAATGTTTTCGAGAGTTCTTGCAGATCGACTAGGCCCTGCACGGGGGGTGTTCATAGCCGAACCAGTTGCCCGGAACCTCTGTATCCAGGATTGAATTAAATTCGCACTCGGTATATGACTTAACCGTCGAATATTGAATTGTGAACAATATTATCGACGAGCGATAATGTAAGAATCGTTGTTCTTGAAAAATGCAACATTGTGACTGAGAAATCCGCACGATCGGTTCTTCCAATGATACAACCCTCCCCCCGCACCGTTTATTACTTTTTGAAATAATCGTATTTAAAAACATAAATCTGCCGCCAAACATCCTGTATAAACAAAAAGGCGTGCCTTCAAAAGAGCAATGGTGTGCACTCGCACTCCAATCTGGTGTAAACTTATAGCTTGTAAGAGGGTATTTACATAGTCCTGCACGCTTCCTAAATAACTACCCATGCTGGAAGAGGAAAAGTCGCTTTTTAAAGTGATACTTCTGAATAAGTTTTTTTCCAACTCATAGATACGTTGTGGTGTATGTATGTACGTATGTTTACAGAATTCAATTTACCTGCAGACAGACGCTTGCCCGCGGCTTGGCTTCGACTTTTATGTTAATATTACACTTTTATTGATCCGTCTGCGTGTTATATTCGATGTAGGAAAATGGATTGAGTTTATTTATTTTTGGATCGCGGGCGTGGGCTAAAGTGTATATTCTATTACTTCTGATGGTTTAGCAAAATGTGATGCTATTTTCTATAGATATGGTGTTTCAACTATTAATGATAGCGTTTGCAAAGCGACTGTGCTTAATTTTTCGCAGCATGGAGATGTTTTGGTTCTACAAGACCGCTTCAAATCTGGCTGCTTGTGAAACCACCGTAAGTTCTTAATTTTGATGTCTTTTCTCTAATGTGACACGTACCTTTTAAATATTAAATAATTACACGTTCGCGTTAAAAAAATATTAATGTATTCGATACACTGATGCGAATAGCAGTATATTCAATAAATTCATATTTTTTTAACGTGAGTGGTCCCACACTTGCAATTCTAAAAATCACTTAATATCGAATAAGCTAAAACAACCCACAACCGGCTTACCAACGACAAAATAAAATCAACCTTTTTATAAACAAAATAAATGTAAGCCACATCCCCGTCCCTTTTAAGGTACAGCCAGTTGGAGTGGTTCATTCGATTTTCAATTTCAACCCAATCACTGCGCAGCCGGGTTGAACTCCGGTGACAAATTGGGTTCCGTACCGTGCAGTCAAAGGCGCATGTTATCAGGGCAGGCAGAGATGTAGAGATATGAAGATTTAAGAATTAATGACAAGGTTTTCTTGCAGAACCAAAACCGTTGCTGTAGCGGAACATTTCTATATTCATCAGCTTTCTATAAGTTTCCAATTCTATGGGTATCAGAATACTTTAATTTGAATATGGAGCCTACATTTCGTGCATTTTCCAAATCAAATATATTTTAATGTTTTCTATCATATTAGGGGTTAAAGTATGAAATTGCCGATTTGTACTGAAAAATTTAAATTCGTTTTTTTTTTTAATTTAACTAAATTATTTAATCAAAATAATTATTAGAAAACTTTTTATCACGTAGAAAATAGTCCAAATCACGAAAAAAATTGTAGTCCATTGGAGCAAGGTCTGGCGAATACGGAGGGTGACGAATGGTTTCTAATTGCAGTTCGTGTAGAGTTAAACCGATTTCTCGTGCTGTATGAGGTCTCGCGTTATCATGGAGCAATAATGGTGAAGATCGATTCATGAGTCGGGGCTGTTTCACTGCTAGTTTTGCTATTATTGTTCGGAGTTCGGCACAGTAGACATCTGCTGTTATTGCTTGACCAGATCGGAGAAAGCTATAGTGAATAACACCATGCTGAGACCACCAAACAGTTACCATTATCTTTTTAGTGATAAGCTTTGCTTTAGGACACTGTTGCGGCGTTTGACCTGGGGTCAGCCGTTGCATTTTTCGCTTACGGTTATCGTAAAGAATCCACTTTTCATCACATGTCACAATTCGATCCAATATTCCTTCATTTCTGTATCGATTCAATAAGGCAACACAAGTTTCAACACGCGTTTCTTTCTGCAGATCAGTCAAATCATGAGGCACCTATTTCTCATATTTTTTATTTTATTGATTTGACGCAAATGAGTCAATATTGTTGGTAAGGTAACATTAAACCATGCCACTAATTCCTGGGTAGTTTGGCTCGGATCAGCTTCCACCATCTCTTTCAATTCATTGTTATTCACCTGTGTGGGCGGTCTTCCACGTGGTTCGTTCTTCAAATCAAAGTTTCCATCACGAAAACCAAAATCGCACGGTGCGTTCATTAGCAGTCCCCTCTCCAAACGCAACATTGATATTGCGAGCTGTTTCTGCCGCGTTAGTTCCGCGTCGGAACTCGTATTAAAAAATAACTCGAATTTTCGAAGTATCCATCTTTCTTGTCTAATTTGAATAAAAAAAACAACTGAAAGTCGATAATCGAATGTTGCACATTTTTTAAAAGAAGAACTTCATAAGTAGGTACCATGTGAAAAAAGTTTCAATCAAAAATCTCAAACCATGATGGTTCTATGTCAATTCGAAGTAACTATTACAATAAAACGGCAATTTCATACTTTAACCCCTATTATTTTTTAATGGCGCCCAACTGGGACCGGATGGCGCCCAACCTGGTTTATAGTGGCGCCCACCTGAGAGACAATTCTCTTAATTTTAATAAGAACGTTTACAGTCTTATCTCAGTCTCAATTTGTCAAAAACACCTCGTATTTCCCTACATTTTTGACAAGTTTTTTGTCGCTGAGATGAGATTGCGGCTAAATTTTGAGCGTTTTTAACCATGGGAAATGGCTTTCCGAGTTATAATGGAGCCCAACCTATCTCGTAATGGCACCCAACTATCTAAGGATGACACCCAAGTGACACTCCTCACTGCCTGTCTGCGTGATTCATCAAAGGTCAAACACGCAAAACGGTAGTAAACGGTATAACTAAATTAGTTGCTTGAGTGTTCTTCAAAACTACATCAAGCAACGAAAAGGGTTTCCAGATGTTCCCAATATTCAATTATAGTAAACGAATTTACAAGATGTTGCAATGCAGCCGGTATTTTCAACCAATTGAAAGTCCATTCACTCGGTATCCTTTCATTGATAGAGTGAATGAACTTCCTACAAAGAACGTAATATCTACCCTTCTACGAATGTAGGATAAAGTTGCAGGTTTCTACGGGTTATTTCAGAGTCATTAATCAATGTGATGTTTACAATCTAACCAAGCCTCGTTTCCAATCAGCCAAGTTTCATAATGAAGGTTGTTTTACGGTGAATGATTTTCACGATAATTTTGTTTGGTAAATTTTTACCAAAACAAGAATACGAGCCACGGATATCGACCTTTTTTTGAGCAGTGGTGGCCCAGTGGCAACTTACTAGTTGTAGGTTCAAACCTACGATGTTCGACCCCAGAACGTCGTGAGGAAAGCGGCAGGTCCTAGAACCAAAAAATAGTAGACATGTACACCTACCAACCCGCACTGGGCCCGCGTGGTAGATTACGGCCCATTCCCTGTCACCGAGAGGAGTTCTGTGTCCCAGCAATGGGAACATTATGTGATTAACGAACTGTGTCCAAATAAATAATATAAATATATTTTATTTAGAAAGAGGTAAAAGAATATTCTTTCTACCTCTTTCTAAATAAAATAAAAAAACTGTAGAAAACTCGAAAGCCCAGGCAATTATCAGAATCAATGCAAATGGCACTCGAACAACAACTCGAGTTCAATAAATAACTTAACTTTATTTAACTGCACAATAAAAACAATTGTACTTTATTTTATGGCGACCTTTTATACGTTATTGCTTACGTGGGGTTGGCATTACATGCATGGTCCCGCTTGGTAAGCAATTCTTGTTCCGCAAAGGAAAAAGTGGTGAATTAAATAAATGTCTTGACAACACACTTTATTCTTTTAATGCTTCTTTATGTTGTGTGATTTCTGACATGAGAGAAGGATGTTTTCTTAGACTTAGAGATTGCACGGTAGAATATAATTGACGACAAATGACGGCACGGTTGACGGAGTGGTTAAGCGATTGACTGCTGCGCTGCGTGTCGCGGGATCGATTCCCGCACGGAACAAATATTTATATGGCCTACAAGTAGTTGTTCCGGGTCTGGCTGTTTGTGTATGTGAGTTTAAATGTTTGTAAACGCACCCACGATACAGGAGAAATTCCTAGTGTGGGGCAAAATTTAAAAAAAAAGAAAAAAAAAATTGCCATCCAAGGGGCTTCCATGTAATATAATAACAATCCAACGAGAGAGGACGACATTACGAGTCTGAAATTAAGTACATTTTGTAATATAGATTTTTTTAAAGATACTATTCATCATCAACTGCCTAGCCTTTTCCCAACCATGTTGGGGTCAGCTTCCAGTCTAACCGGATGCAACTGAGTATTTTATATGGAGGGACTGCATATCTGACTTCCACATTCCCGTTACTCGGTAATACTTTAGTATTACCCGGTGTGGGTTTCCCCCTTGGTAAGACTGGTTGTCAGACTTTCGGGCTTCTGACGACCCGTCAAGACTGTCAAAGACCCACGAATGACAGCCAGGACCATCGGCTTAACGTGCTTTCCGAGACACGGAGGGGTCTTGGTATGTAAAGATGGTCACCCATCCAAGAACCAACCGCGGCAAGCGTAGCTTAACCTGATCGATCGACCCGTACGGGTGTTATTACTTAGCCATAAGCCCCACTAATCTTCTTCTAATTTTTCTTTAAAGATAGTATTAGAGGTACCTAAAATACTAGCTAAGTAATACAAACCCATAAAGGCACAACCCGCCAATGTATGTCATAAAATAGCAGTTTCCTTCCATAATATTAAGATTACTGCAAGGACACTTTAACTAAATTCGACCCCAGCTTATATTTCTACATTTGTCGAAGATGGCCCCGGAAATGGCTTAGCGTTTGTGGATTTTACTTCAAAGGTTTTGACACGCTTAAGTACATATATGTATATGGCCCTTTACCTCTTTTGTTGAGAGAGAGAGATGGCTAGTGTTTCTCTATTTCACTCATTGAACACTATTGATAAGCTTTAGAATGGTGACGGTAGCACCATTTTGGAAACACACTTTGATTAATACTACCCTGTCAATGATACCGTTTATTTGAATAGACTATAGTGCAGTAGTAATTTATTAAATGTGTTTCTAATCAATAAATTGTTCTATTTTAGAGGTTTTTTTACCAAAGAACAAGCGACGCGTCTTTTGTTCTCGGCAGTGATCTAAAAGAGAAATTGGCTAAAGTGGATAAGACATAAGATCACACCTGTGTTCCTCTAAGTGTTATGCAGGGGTGTAATGTAACTATAGTAGGAACACCCACATTAAGCCAGTTATGTTTAAGTCCCAGGTAATAGGGGGCGATCCTATTGCTATCAACCGGGCACAAATTAGGACTCCAGAGTTTTTCCAACAGGAATTTCTCTACTGGGAAATTCCTGTTCGAAAAACCCAATAACATTTTGCCCGACACGGCCATCGAAACAGGTTCTCATGAAAATGGATATAATGCGGCTAATTAATGGACTCCAGAAAGTCAATAATATGTCAAGATTCTAGCTACCCCAGCCCTGTTTTAAAAATAATCTCATAATGTAAAGCATAATCAGCCTATAATGTTCCCACTGCTGGGACACAGGCCTCCTCTCGGTGAGAGGGAATGGACCATAATCCACCACACGGGCCCAGTTCGGGTTGGTAGACGTCACGTCTTAAAATTTTTGGTTCTAGAACATGCTGGTTTCCTCACAATGTTTCCTTCGCCGTTTTGAGAGTAGTGGTGATGGAATAATTTACACAAATTAAAGCGCCTGTCTGGCATAAATTTATGCAGCCAAACAAGTTGGCAAATATCTCGAAAGAATCAAAACTACAATAAAATCTGTTGTAGCACGTGGTCATAAAATGTAACAGTACAAACGTAAACGAACTCGCAATGGCGGCTGTAACTTGAAAGTGGCAACTTTGTTGTTGACGTTTGATAAACTGTGAAATGTTGCCAGAGTTCGGGTTAGTGTTGTAACGGAGCGGTTATTGTGGTGTTTATTTGTTGTGTACTTTCTAAATGCTGTTGGTGGTGATTTAAAGAGTTGTAACATGAGGTTATGGTGGCTATTGTGCCATAATATTTTATAGTGGATCAAACAGGTGGGCTATACAGGATCAAATTAAAGTATTTAGCGAAACTCCGCAGACTTGGTGGGTATTGATATCTAAGCATGATAAAAAAATAAAAAAAGATTTTTTGTGGGGCTATCGACGCAGTTAGTGTACTGTAAACATCAATTTAAAACAACAGTTTCGTTTGTGTAAACTTTACAGACGTGATTGGTATCAATCCCTAAACACGATCAAACAAAAGAAAACAGATTTTCTCACCTCATACTTCAAGGTAAGAAAAATACCAGCGGTCGTTGCCCCCCAAAAAAAACTTCAAATCTTTTTTATTGTTATGTTATCGTTTCAAAATATCGATCGAAGTTTCGCTAGCTAATTTAATTTGACCCTGAATAGTTACTTCTAGGCACTTGACGTTTTAATATCCTTCTAATAATTCAACTAGCAGCTTACAGCTAGTTAGTAATAAATCCCTCTAGAAGTAACTATATCTATACAAAAATCCCATAGAAAAAAACACACATTCAGTATTTCCTCAACATTTTCCGGGAAAACTTTCCAGTGTTTTTATTTCCATAAAAATCTACTTTGGATTAATATTAGGGGTTAAAGTATGAAATTGCCGATTTGTACTGAAAAATTAAAATTAGTTTTTTTTTAATTTAACATATTTATTTAATCAAAATAGTTACCATTATTATCTATACATTGCTGCCATCTAATAGGAAGGTCATTTATGCCTTTGCGATAGAACTCTCGTGATCTAGATTCGACAAACTGTGTCAAAGCATTTTGTACTGCCTCCTGAGAAGAAAACTTTTTATCACGTAGAAAATTGTCCAAATCACGAAAAATATGGTAGTCCGTTGGAGCAAGGTCTGGCGAATACGGAGGGTGAAGAATGGTTTCTAATTGCAGTTCCTGTAGAGATAAAACGGTTTCTCGTGCTGTATGAGATCTCGCGTTATCATGGAGCAATAATGGTGAAGATCGATTCATGAGTCGGGGCTGTTTCACTGCTAGTTTTGCTATCATTGTTCGGAGTTCGGCACACTAGACATCTGCCGTTATTGCTTGACCAGATCGGAGAAAGCTATAGTGAATAACACCATGCTGAGACCACCAAACAGTTACCATTACCTTTTTATTGGTAAGCTTTGCTTTTCCATCACGAAAGCGTTTAAACCAAAATCGCACGGTGCGTTCATTAGCAGTTCCCTCTCCAAACGCAACGTTGATATTGCGAGCTGTTTCTGCCGCGTTAGTTCCGCGTCGGAACTCGTATTCAAAATTAACTCGAATTTTCGAAGTATTCATCTATCTTGTCTAAGCTGAATAAAAAAAACAACTGAAAGTCGATAATCGAATGTTACACATTTTTCAAAAGAAGAACTTCATAGGTACCATGTGAAAAAAGTTTCACTCAAAAATCTTAAACCATGAAGGTTCTATGTCCATTCGAAGTACCTATTACAATGAAACGGCAATTTCATACTTTAACCCCTATTACAAACATTTAAAAAAAAATACACAAATCGGTCCACTTACCTACGAGCAGCATTTCATTTTATGCAGAAGATAGATGGTGTTAAAGTAACTTCTACGAGTTTGATTGCCAATTTAAGCCATTTTATTTTTTCCTTACAAAATTATGCTAACCGAATTAAAAACTGTTTCAACGGCCTTAACCCAAAAGCACCCAATAAAATTATAAATTCGTTAATATATCGCAAATTGGGTGAAAACTATATTCGGGGCAATGATGGCCTGAACAGATTAGTGAAGTAATTAAATTTTAATAATAAAGTTAATTTCGCACAAACCCAAATATCTCATACTAAATGTAGCAACTTCATAGTGAACAAAATCAATTTTATTTTAGTAGAGTTGTTTCCTGTTCCGAACATTTTAAAGGTCAAACGAATCTGATTAACATAGAAATTACAAGATAAAACGAACTTTCTTATGTAAATGTTTTATTTCCATGCTAATTTCACAACGGGGAAAAAAGTTTTAAAACTCTAAAGAATTCCTGTGGTATTTGGCAAGAGGATTTTTAATTCCACTTTGTACTGAAGGAGTCTGAACACGAGCCAAAAATGAAGATCGGCAGGCATCTGCAAGACGGAATGATTGAAGTTAAACTGAGGCAGTCTTTTCATACTGGCGAGAGGGAATAACACAACTATCTAAGAAGAATATTTACCTACGTAAGGAGTTTGTTGATTTTATCACAGAAGATAACACTACTGTGGTCAGATGGTTCTAGTAACGTTATTCCTTAGACACCTTTGAAGATATGCTTTCCTGGTAATGGGCTACCTTGTTCATGATAAGATAGATAAACCTTTATTCATCACCAGGAAATACATAAACCTTCGCCATTTTCTTTATCCACGGTAAAACAATGTGTTTCATTATTAATATTCAGACGTAAAGCAAAGAACTGCTTCCTCTTATTACCATCTCTTCAAACCTCAACAATGTAATCTTCAGTGCTAATGCACTTTGCAGTTGTCAGTAAACAGTTGCTGTTCCCGGGAGCTTCAGCCACAACATTTATCTTTTTATCTTTGAACCTCTGCGTTCCTGGTACGTATAAAAGCGTTCCTTATTCTTTCAGTTCCATCTTTGTTTTAATGTGGTTAAAAAGTGGTGGAAGCCAGATCACCCTTTTTAATATGCGGTAGAAAGGCACGGGGAACTTGTGAGAAAATGTGTGTGGTTGGGATTGTGCGGTTTCGACCTCGAGTGAAGTATTTTATTTATTCTCGTGAGTGTTGTAAGGAGTGTTATTAAGATATCGTGTGAAGGGTAATGAGTTGAAGAGCTCTGTGCTATACCTACCTATTGCAGGTATCGTAAAATATTACGTTAGAGTTAAATGGCGTATTAGTCCTTATTGAATACGGCCAGGCAATTCTATCTGCAATCGTTTTATGTGATAAAGATAATTTTGTAATAGGAAGTTTTATTATAATCATTATAGCTTACCTTGGAATGCAAATGGCGTTATTTAGAGCTTCGATCACAAGAGTAGGTAGTGACTAAATCCCGCCATGAACTCAAACACATAGCATTTATTTCAAATAAGCCAATAGGGTAGCTAACTGGGTAAAAAAATAATTATTATATTTAGTCCGTCAGTTAGATTATCGAAAAATAATAGACACGTATTTTTTCTTTTGTCAATCAAACAAAAAATGACAAAGATAAAGCGCGTCAAAATTTGGGAGTGGGGGTTCGTGACGTCACGTCATGCTAAAAAGTGTAGCAAGGCGTGACGTCACGCGGAACTTTGACGGGCGATATCTTCATCATTTTTTATATAATTGACAAAAGAAAAAATACGGGTCCAATATTTTTTGATAATCTAACTGACTGACTAATTAGAATTTTTTAGAAAACTAGCCTACTACAGGCACATTTAAATTGTCTAGGGGCCAGTCAGAAAGATGAAGCTAGTTGCCCATTCCAAAGCGTAGTAGGTACATACGGAGAAGAATGGGCAAGAAACTCCATGGACACTCTTTACACCATCATTCTCGTTCTCCTGCTCTGTCCCAGTTTATTTAGGGTCGGCACAACATATCTTTTTCTTCCATACTTCTCTATCAGTCGTACACTCGGTAGTCATCCCCTTTTTTTGTTAAAATGCTTAGTAGTTGGAAGAGGACGCAAATTACAATTTTAGGTAATGAGATAAAACCACTCTTGGTAACCCCTAACCAACTGAAAATGTAGTCACCTCTCTAGTCTCCGCTCTGGAATTCATACTCTGAGCCCCAAGATACAGACTAACTGTCTAGTTTGGGGCTCACTAGCAAATACCATATTGTAACCTAGCTGTAGGTAATATTTTAAGCCACTCATGTCCTTTTAATTTGCTGCTAACCTGTAAACCTGTTTACTGTATTACCTGGACAATAAATATTTTCTATTTCTAACTATGGCATCTTCAAATAATTACCCCATGTCGTCAGCGTCCTTTCCTGCCATCGCAACATCACTGCCATACCCAGTAGCCTAGCAACTCGTCATTAAAGTTAACGCAAATATTGTGGTTTTCACCCCAACACTTAGAAGACAGTATACACGTGTTCTTTGAAGGTAATGTGGGTAACTAGGGTTAATGCTTGAGTGTTCTACACTTACCGCAATAAGGACCAAACTTGGAAAACATTAATTGTTACTAAATATAGGTAGTACTCGTAACCACAACTAGATATAATGTTCTTGACGAATGATATTTTTTCTCGTTTCTCTCATCTCAATGCTTTTTCGCGTTGTTACGAAACAGGCTTCAAGACAGCTTAGTCATTCCTTAGTTTATTAAATACCACTATATCTTTTGAAGTGATGGTGAAAACCGCATCAAAATCCATTTTGTAGTTTACATGAACTAAGCGGTCACACAAGCGGTTACCGCTGCCCTGGTACGTAAAGGGCTAAGGAAGGAACACGGGTGGGTTTTAGTCAGTAAGAGTCTGACACTCCCTTCTGCTCCACCCAGAGCGGGAGGAGTCATTTGATGATTTCCCATCCACAAAAAAAAAAAAAAAAAAAAAAGCGGTCACACTACTCGCACTGGGCCCGCGTGGTGGATTACGGCCCACTCCCTCTCATAGAGAGGCCTGTGTCCCAGCAGTGGGAACATTATAGGCTGATTATATAAGCCGTCACACACACAGACAGACACAAAAAGCGACTTTAACTTATAATATGTAGTATGTATAGATTCTAATAGTTTTCCACGTTGTTTATTTACCGAAGACAGCTTCGTATCCAATAATTATATTGATGGTGCTTTTATGAAACAAACAAGTAGAGGCAATACAAATATTATCTACTACCTGTGGTACAACAAGCCAGACAGGCCGACAAATACAAATTGCCTCTAACGTATCATGCGCGCATCCAATCACATTAGACGTGATTACACGGTAAATGGGTTAACAGTCAACCGTAGGTCCACCATGATCTACCTCTATCTACCCTCGATACTAATTGGCGAACGTGACGTCATAATATCAATTTACAACCGCAACGCTAAGCAAATCAAGGGTTTCAAGCTCAATAAGCAACTCATCGCACCCTCATTAATCGATTCGATTAAAGCAAAGGTCCCCATCGATAAATAATTAATCGATTCAGTTAAAGCAGAGGTATCTAATCGGACGCGCGTGTCGGAAATGTCTTCGATTACAAATTAATCGAGTCCCGAGCGAGCGAGTGTGAATTTGCGAATGTATGGGCGTTCAATAAAACGAGTCATTAACGGGATGTTTAGAATTTAGTTTGTTTACCCTACTGTTTTATTTCGATAGGAAGCTTTTTAAATTATCGTGATGAAGATTTAAACGGTACCTAGATACTTAATGATCACTAGTTAGTAACCTATTCAGCAGTGCGATTCTGTAACCATCTCACCGTGAAAACTTAGGTGAAGTGAGCGTGGAGTGAGCTATCATTCCAACTACTTAATGCTAGAGATTGACACTATTGGCAGCTCACTCTAAGCCCACTTCACCTAACTTTTCACGGTGAGATTTTTACAGAATAGATCGGCAGTTATGATTAGGTTGAAGGCTCAACTACCATAAATCGATTTTGGGGTGGCCACGGATCTTTATATCTACTAAAAATAAAAAACGCTACGATATAAGTAGGCCCAAAAACATAGCCACCTTTCAAAAGTTGGTCCTATTTTTAAGTATTTATCCGTGTTCCTATCAAACCATGCTTCATTACACACTGTTACTTTAGAATGGTCATTCAAGGAGCCAACACGTTGGTGTTGCCAACACGTTGGTGTTGGCTCGATGTTGATGTTGTTAGTTAACCGTCTTTAGACAAAAGTAAGTACCTATTATTAGTTTCTGGTGTTAACAGTGGTGGCCCAGTGGTCGACATGCGACATGTCCTACAGTCCTAGTACCAAAAAAATTTAAGACATGTCACATCCACCAACCCGCACTGGGCCCGCGTGGTGAATTATGGGCCACTCCCTCTTGCAGAGAGAATGCTGGGACACAGCCAGCAGTGGGAAGCATTACAGGCTGATTAAGTAAGTTTTGGCCTCATTGCCTCTCCAGCTTGCTGACTCCATGTAGATATTTCAGTGTCTCCAATCCTTCGCTAGAATTATGAATATCTAGTTAAGCACAGCACACAGTATGCACATATTACCCACTATTGTCGTAGGTATGCACGGGTGCAATCAGCGTTCTACTTGATACTGTACCCAATTAGGTGTAATGACTGTGTTCACGGATGAATCAAGTGTCAGTGTGCTCGAAGTTAACCAATTTTCACAGAGTAGGTAATTATTATGATGTTTAATAAAAAATACCATTAATTATTTACCGAACTGTATGTGTTTTCTTACTAGGTAAGTATACCTACATAAACATTTTGAATTAAACTTTTTGAATTAAACATTTTGATTAATGTATTGTTCGTCAGTTTTGAGTTTCTTTTGCGTGCTAAGATCACAACCACGTCATTTACAATTCAATGTTAAATCTGATTTAGTTACTTAATAATTATATTTTTTATTCTAATTTATAGTTCCTAAATCATTTCAATAAGAGACATCTGTGGGTATAATCGTGAAGCGTAACAACAATTCAACGTCGTTCTTGGTTTCGTTTTGAAAGTTCACATAGAGAACAACAGATGGCATTCTGTGCAACAAACTATGTACATCTAACATTTGAACTATAATGTATCTACTTACCTACCTTACCTACTATTTCTAGTTGCGCAGCATAGCGCCTCTTACCAATGATCTAGATATGTATGTAGGTACACCTAGCCTTAGGTAGTTATCCATAATAATACCTACTTGCGTTTAGTTACTTACCTACCTTTCATAATCCTTGTAAGTTGTCGTGTAAAAATATTTAAAAGATAATAAATAAAGTTATAAAGGAAAAATGAAATTAAAGAAAGGGAGGTAGAAAGCAATTAAAGGTATATTTATAACTTTAAGATGGAGATGGACAGAGAGGTGTGTAGTTTGTGGAGGTGGGGTGTGTGGATGACGATGCGTGATAGGTGGGCTGAGGAGGCTGAGGTGGAGATCCAGATGGAGGGAGGTAGACGCGAGGCAGGTGCCGGCGACAGATGCAGGTACAGATGAGACGCTGGTGCGTGTGCGGCACGGAGGACACTCGTAGGAGGGCCCACGCAGCAGGGCAGGCTGCAGCACGGCAGCAGGAGCCGGCGCAGGTACAGGTATAGATGAGTGCAGGCGGAGGACACTCGTAGGAGGGCCCACGCAGCAGGGCAGGCTGCAGCACAGCAGCAGGAGCCGGCGCAGGTACAGGTATAGATGAGTGCAGGCGGAGGACACCCGTTGGAGGGTCCACGCAGCAAGGCAGGACTGAGACGCTGTCAGCCCGCCAGGTGAGGCGGCCCTCGAATGAGGCGCGGCCCAATAGTAACAGGAGCCCTTCACGGAGGACGGAGGACGGAGGCGTAGGTAGGGTCCGACAGGTACCGGAGCGGAGAGGTACGCTGGGTAATAAATAGGTAGCCCTGGAGTATCAGGCTCTTAGTTGTATTCGCTTTAGAGGCGAAACCCGAACTGATCCTTGGATTGCGTGGATCTATAATGTCAGCTCGTAGAATAACATCATGTAGAAAATATGAATTTGAGTTACGAAGATGGCCAGTAATTAAATATAATAAGTATTCTATGTCTAATTAGCTAAAAAGATACAGGCAGGTAAGAATTTGAAAGAAAGGTTGCCATGGCGACGTAATAAACGTCGTTGTCAAAGCTGTCATAATAAAATATATTATTAATAAAATACGATAAAATCTATAGTTATTTTGTATTAGAAGTATAGTGATTATAGGAAAAATGATATCCATCAATGTGGGCGTAATTACCAACCCTTGGATGTCACTAAATCATCGTAGTGTCATCTTAAAGATGGAGCTGTGTCTGTGTACTGATTGTGGATGAAACGTGTCGTAATAAATAATCAGATCAGCGCCTAACGGTAACACAATGCTTGTTCTGACCTGGAGGAATGAATGAAGATAACTGTGAGTATGTACATTATGTTACAAAGTTTACACCTATTTAAAAAAAAAGGGTTATTTTGTTTCTGACTTTTGTCGTTAAGTGGGTTACGTACATCAATCAACATTGTATAAGTTTATTAAGTTATTACTTATTTTTTATTTTTATTAAAGGGATAGATCCTCTGGTGGGCGAAATGTAAAAAGCTCACATCATACGATGTTTAGCAGTCTATATGTAGCTATTCATACGTACCTATGCATGTATTCACAGTCCACAACTTTAATTTAGTTAGTAAAAAATAATCCATCAAAAAGTAAAAAAAAAACTGTGTTCAATGTTTTTAGTAGCAAACTGAAATCAATATTGCGCGCGGCGTTACGACTAGTCAAGGGGCTCGTCACGTGTTCTATTTGATCATCTTGCTTCCTGATCCGACATTTTATGCGTCAAACATGTGATTCTTTTTGAGACGATAATTTTCCCTATGAATTTTTCTAATAGGCAGAAAAACTTTTTCACAAAGATTAGTACCTACCGACTTCTAAAAAGAAAAAACTGAATAAAGTGCAAAATATCTTCAGTTTCGGAAGTCGGTGGCAACAGGAAATAAATGAAACATAGCCTAACTACCTACTGGTGACCTGAAATACAGGCCCTTAAAGCCTAGCTTAGGCACCAGTCTCCCACAGTAAACTAAACCAAATAATATATCATGTGTAACAATGTCTGTAATGTTTATTGTGGTGAGAAAATAAATACTTATTATAATTATTATTATTATTAACACACCGACTTTTCTTTCTGGAAATCATTGATAGGCATCTAATGTAAAAACACAAGTTCGTTCATCAGTCACATAAGTGGTAGGCAGACGAATTTGTGTTTTTACTTATAAAGTTACTAACGAACGTTTTAAATTTACTTAACTTTATTTCATTTTCCGTGCGGTTACCCATCCACAATATGGAGGATCTTAGGAAGGATAGGTGGCATCCGGATTCAATCACGAACTATACCAAAGTATTACTGAATTACCAGCGACTTACCAGCTTACCAGCGACGACAAAATCAATGACTATCATTGATTTTGTATTACAGAAGTTTTGTTCAGACATCCATATTATTCACCTAATAGGTACATTTTGCAGTCGCTCCACCTATTTAGCTGCATTCGGTTAAACTGAATTCTGATCCTAACATGCTGGGTTAAAAGCTAGACAGTTTTTTGTCACAAACCGGTCTTCAAGCAGTTGACGTTTTATGCAGTCATATTTTTTCAAATCAAAATACTTCTCTCTCTACTCACGGTTGCATCACAATTCATCTTCGCCAACATCTTATATATTAGGCAAAATTTACACTTGTACACTAAAAGCAGTGATATTCACAGTGTTAACACTACAAATATGGACATACTACGTGCTCACTTTCACCGGCTCCATAAGGTTCATAACTCATTTGTTGGGCTTGGTATAACCTTTTATAACAAGATACCCTCTTCTTTGCTAGACTTGCCTTTTAATGCGTTTAAAGCTCAAGTAAAATCGAACCTTTGTTCAAAGGCTTACTATTCCATCAACGACTCCTTACACGATAAGAATAGTTGGTCGCCCTAATTAACGCAAGACATTTCATGTTCTTTCTCCAGAATTAGCTTACTGACATGTTATTGTTATTAGTATTAACTTATTTATTTATTTTACTTCGATGGTCCTAGTTTATCATCTGTGACTTCAAGTGACAGCTATGTGACCAGAACCCAGCAATGCATAAATAGGTACCTATCACGCCCTTTATGCCTGGAGGCTTTTATTTAGGTAGTAAGTTTTTATTTACGTTTAAATTTTAATTAATTATTTTTTAGCTTGAGTACTTATAGTTTTTTTTTTACTATAATATTTGTTGGTATATTGGCGTGGCTAGCTGACATATGGCAAATAATTTAATTTTATGTTCTGTGTCTTGTAATGTTAATTACTTAACACCTAGTATTGTTAACAATCAAGTATCAAGTATTTTCTAACTGAGCAGACAGCTGTGCTGCTGGGGAGTTTATTGCGCCACTTCTTTACAGCGATACCACTAAGGGCGATACCACTAAGGGCGGGCATAAGGGCGGGCGTTTTCGGGGGACTGTCTTTTGTAATTTTGACGTTCGAAAAGTGCTGATTCTCAGCCTAATTTGAATAAATGACTTTTGATTTTGATTTGATTTAAATCCCTAACAGGCACACTTACAGCCTTCTGCAATCTACTCCAGCTGATAACTAAAAATATTGTCTAACATTTTAGCTGTGGAGTTTCTCACCCATTCTTCTCCGTATAAAACTACCTTTAGGAAGGGGCAACTAGAATGAATTCTATTATCTTCATCATCATCATTTCAGCCGAAAGACCTACAGTACTGGACATAGGCCTTCCCCAAGCACCTCCACTTCGACCGGTTTTGTGCTTCACGCATCCTACGGGTTCCTGCGGCCTTCACAAGGCACGTCGGTCTACCTTGTGGGAGGCCTTCCAACGCTACGTCTTCCGGCACGCGGTCGCCACTCCAGGGGGTCTACTCCGAAGTAGTATCGGCCGGATATTCGGCCGTTTCCTGCTACGAAGTTACTATTTAGTTCGGTCGGTTCCGATCCTACATTCTCTCTTTCGAATATTGACTATGGTCCCGACACAACTGAGCCCATCCGAACTTTTTTCGCATTTTTCAATAATATTCCGTTCGGCCATGTGTCGGTCCGATTCGCACTTTGCACTTCGGAGTAGGCCCCCACCAACCTGTCGGCCCCATCGGCTATCTGTTCTGCGAGCAATGTGCCCTGCCTACGTAACCACGTAACTGCCTATTTGAAATAAATTCTTTGACTTTTGATTTTACTTTATTCTTGTAGGAAACTGCATGAATATTATGTTAGTTTCTGTAGGAGTCATAGATGGGTGAAGGTCAGATATTGATTCAAACAACAACATTATAAAAATCACAGTCGTTTATTTAATAATAAATACTGGTAATTAGGATAGACATAGAGATTTACGAAAAAATCTTTAGCGTAATGAAAGGTACTTTAAAATACTAATTAAATACCTAAGAATGTTGAGTACATACAAGTTGATATCGCCTACGCGTGATGTTATAAATGAATCATAAACTAACGTATGAAAAATCACTAATTAAGGAACTTAAAAATTAAGTCATGGGCCCGATTTCCTATAAAACCTTAACGACTATCCCCTATGGGTACGTATAAACAATCTATACTTTATCTGCGTACTAAAAAGCTAAAGTATTTCGAAAACTATTTTTTATTATTATAACTACGAACTTGCTATCAGAATCCGTGATGATCAAAGAATTTTGGAATAGAATCGGACTTAAGACCGTTGAGCTATATGGGGCATACCCCATTAAGTACATCCCTAATATTAAAGCATAGCTAGCTGTGACAACACGTTTATATTAAAAAACAAACTCCCATTAACTCTACGAGCCTGAACACCTCATCAGCAAACACACGAAGCTCAGACCAACTTAAAACATAATCATTTATCCTTAGGAATGATTCATTAATATCCTTTTGGTACACACACACCTTACGGAACCACGCAAAGATTCACTTAACTCCGATTCCATCAAAATCGACAAATTGACAGAGTCATCGCCAACGAAGCTGATCGTTCTGATCGTTTTGTGCATGCGCCTACTGCATCATCTTCAATTTGAACCTTAAGACTAAGTAAGAGATTACCCTAATGAAGACGAAGAGTGCGCTTAGTGCGCCGACATCGATCCAGAAATTCGCCTTATCCATAGTCATTTCCTTCAGGAACAAGTTAGGATTCCTGAAGTGGCAGTAGTCTTCGGAGCAGTGAAGTTTTTCTCTTCCGAAGCCGTAGACTGAGAGCATGGCTCCTTCGAATCCGTATCGAACGTAACTGAGGTAAGTAAGCCATTGCAGGTAGCTGGGTATTGCGTTGAAATTAACAAAAAAGCCTGAGAAGAGTACTACGGGGATGGTAGTAACTGGTCCCAGGTAGACCCCGGTCTCGATCTTCATGGCGGCCCCGATGAGCAACCCGAGGGATTGCGCCACCAGGGCCGTCAGGATGTTAATGGTCGTGAACATCAGCACCCGGTCAGTCTGCATCGGCTGGCCTGTCATGAAGTAGACTATCATCACGTACACGCCGCTGAAGACAATCTGGAAAAGGAAGTAAAGGCTTTGTGAGTTTAACGTTTAGATGGCTGTGACGTCCAACGAGGCCATGGATGTGTCAAAATGTTGAGTAAACAAAATTTCAAACATTGCCGCGCTATCGCCACGAAGATCTTAAAAAAATATAGTATTTGTAAGAACTATAAACGAAACAAATACGGAACAGAGTAGATTCATATTTTTCTCCTATCTCTCTCGATGAGACATCTAATATTATATATTATATATGAGACATATAATAGTTGTTGGAGATGATAAATAAAAAGCTGCACTAATACGACTTTTCTTTATGTATATATCATATATCATCGCAGAAGATACCATTAGACACAGGTTTTACTTTAAATACGTTCTTTACTTTATCAACAAAGAAATATAATCTTTTTCCTAAATATTATGTCTATTTCATTGTTGACTCGGTATTTGACATTGCCCGGCTCGTGTCAATATTTAACGTCCAATTGTGGCTTGATTGTAGTCAAGTACCTATTAAATAAAGTAGCGTGCCTTTATGGGCAATTGCGGCCATGTCAATATCGAACAGACAAATATTATTGGTCATAAAACATTTTTGTCAATGTTCACCGACTACAATCTATGTTTGTATCGCTATATAAATATTTTAAGCTAATGTTATAAAGAGGTAAAATTGTTTTATTATTTGTATGTTTATAAGAGGTAATCTCTGAAAGTACTGATCCAATTATCCTATTTTATTAGAAAGTTTACCTAGCTAGATTTATTTGCCCATAATATCTACGATAACTGATATTTGACCCCAAAACTGTCATACAATTATGCCAGTTTTGGAAGAATAAACAAGGTTTTTTGATCTGCAAAAGTGAGTTTTGTCTCTATGTGTAGGTATGGGTATCATAACAATTGAGATAAAGCAAATATTGGCAATTTTTTTTTTTTTTAATCAGTTTCGTATACTTTTATGATAAGTTTAAAGAAATTAGGATTATAAATTGCATTTATTATATTTATGTACTATATTTTTTAAGTTATTTGTTAAGTTTATGTTTAAGTTAATAAACATTATGAAAGTTTTAGCATGGATAAGCCTTTATTTAACATCCTCATTTGCAAACCTCTCTATAGCTGGGTTAAGCTGTCCTTATTGTTGTAATCATGTGTACAATAAAGAATTAAAAAATGAGATGTATTTACCTGAAACGGTAGATCCGCAATTGTTTTAGCGAAGTAGAAGGCTTTCAACGAGTACCAGTAGTTCAAATGCTCTCTCACAAACACGCTCATCTCAATAGGGACTGTAACAATGAACAAAACACAATCGTTATTACAATGTTACTCAAGAAAAGTTTTACTTCATGTGATTCATCTAATACAAGCATATTTTCTCATAGTCGTTGTAGGAGTTTACCAAGGGATTGTACTGAGTCCACCTCTGCTTTTTAGCAATTCCATAGTTTTAAGGTAGAATAATATAAAAAATAAAAAAAGGAAATAACGTCTTTATTGACTCTCGCAACAGTAAATATTTACAAGCAACATTGCATCATCAACAATAGCCTAAGTACAAAAAGGAATGAATGGTAAAATACTCACATGTTAGAATAGTAGGCATCATAGCAGTAAACATAGTGAACATCACAGTAAAGAATATACAGCCAGCATTGCTCATCACTTTCGCGGCATCTCTGCCAATGTCATAATACAGGAAACCAATCAGCAGCCCAACCACCGTATGAGAACAGAGCCTTAAGTGCGTCAACATCTGATCCCGCATAATGCTTCTAAAGGTACGTTTCAATAAGATCCAGAATTGCTTCCACCCTGATGTAGGGAAGCCGGTTTTGATGGGTTTCTTCGTGAAGCTTTCGCTGGAGTCGAGGAGTGATGTGGTGCAGGTAACTGGTGCGAGGCTTGAGGCGTTGGGTAAAGCGATCTGCTTTTCTGAGTTAATGACTGGTTCGGACATGTCTATCACAGTGCAGGTTGGTTTGTCTGGAAACAAGAAAATAGATATTAACGTGATTGTCTAGGAATGTTAAGAATTTTAAGTGCCTCTTGCAATGGACTGAGGAACGTTGGTCACTACTGAATATTCTGGCAAAAATTCAAATGTCTACTTAGCTAGCTAGACTAACATGTTTCATTTATTCGTCTATTGTACGAACATTTTATCGCCTGCAAAAAAATCTCTTACAAATTTATGCTGCATCTGTGACCAGCGCTGCTATAACTGAATTACAACCGTAAATTTTACAGGATAAATTACCAACCCAATGCAATAAGGTTAGTTATTTTCATTCAATTGCATTGTGTCTTAAACTTGCTCGACAAGTGACTAGAACACCTTTGCCTAACAGACCATCAATCTCAATCTGAATCATTTTGAAGAATTACTTCATATGTTCCAAATAAATGTCTGTTCAACAACGTAATTAACGCAATGAACGTTGTTGAGCTGTCAAAATGAAAGCCATTGCTACTGATCGTGTGTTACGAAACTACCCCGCAGATCCAGTTTCGGCAAGTACAGTCACGAGCAAAAGTATGTATACACTCGGCTTTATTCAAAAGCGATTTACTCCTTTATTTTTTAATTAAATTTTATGTTGTTACGAACATAGCATTTTCGAACCCATAGGTTTATGTAATATATCGTATTTTAACGTTGCATTCGTTATGTCACGAAAAAATCGCATTTGAAAGTTGCCAAGTGTTGACATATTGGTGCTCGTGACTGTACTGAATACTTCAATATCTCGTTTCTTATTCTTTGTTCCCACTTGTGCAAAAAAAAACGTATCATCATGCTTACATATCACAATGGCAAGTGCCTGTTGTTCCGCCTTCTCAGCGTTATTCTTGCTAGTCTGGTTGTTGTAGTTCAGGTTCGGAGGTACAGAGGACGATGATGATGAGGATGAAGACTGGCCGCGGCCACAGTTGCCTTTGTTGACTGCCATCACCAGCTTGTGTACCCAGTCACCGTGCTCGCCTGTTGCTACTTCCATCACTGGAATAGACAATACATAGAAAGTTAGTACTGGGCATAAAGAACTTAAATTTAATTCAATCTTTATTGCATCCATAATGTACACGTACATGTGGTAATTATAAATCAATGGAATCAATTATGGACCCTGTCAGGAATAGCAAAATTTTAAATAAGTAGGAGAGAGGAAGCGCGCTTTTTACACGTATAGATGGCAGAAATAGATTGTGTTTCAAAGTTAATGAACGGGACTTTATTTTAATGAGTCTCGTGAAAAATAATCTGACTTTAAAAAGATTGCTACAGCAGTGAAATCTAGTGACGTTTCACCAAACCAGCTAGTCACAATTGTTCTAAGTCATCAAAGTGAACATGGTACAAGCCTAGACTCTTAAGACTTTTGTGTTCTAAAGAAAAGTGGTCGTACAGTCGTATTGCACTAGGCCCTTACTATTACGACAGAAAGGCGCGATCAAATTGTTACCATTGATGTGCTGCATTGGTTGACTGTACCTACTACAATTAGCTATAGTAAATGATAGAACACAATTAATTTTCATTGCATCGTAGATATAAGATTCTTCAGATCGCATGTCATAAATAAACATCTATAGAGTGTTAAAATTAATGAATGCTGAACAAATGTTTTCACTTTCACTGCCGCTGATTCAAAAGTAAAGACAAACAGTACAAGCGATGAAGAAAAAGTGAAAAAACTGATGTTTAATGCTCACAGGAAGTTATAAAGTGAAACAGACGTAACTAGGTTATTGCTATATTTATCTTTCATGCTCTGAATAACTTAGGATGTTCTTTTGGAGTAATATTACACTCAGCGGCAGTAAATATGGCCCAAGCCCTAAACGCGAATTTGTGAACAAACTTAACCTATTCCAAGGGCTTTTGTAATGAGCATAAGTGCCTTCTCTAGTTTCACTTTTCTATTAAATTTTCTGTATTTGGTCAGTTTTTAAATGATTTGAGTAAAAATAAAATCATTTAACTGACATTCCTTGGGAATTTTAAAGCAGCTGTGTTTTTTTACACAAATCAATTTTAAATTAACCAAATGTGAATTTGTTCGCTTAAACCAACTAGAGAAGTTACTTGGCATCTATTCTCATTAAAAAATCCTATAAAATAAATAGGTTTAGTTTGTTAAAAAAATCGCGTTTGAGTCGTGACTCACTTTTACTGCTGCTGCGTGTGTAAAACCCGCCTATTTTTAGAAGAAGATTTGGTAGATGAATTGGGGTCAGTCGGGTAAATAGATACAAATGTTGATTGATCAAAAAGGTTTCCTTACATACTGACAGAGGACTCTATAAGGTCAGCCTTACAAGATGCTACCTACACTGTAAGTATTTTGGGTATAGACAAAATGTACATATGCTCTTCACTGTGAGTAATATTTTTTTGGGGATCGACAAGATATGTCTAAGGAACCTTGCAAATTGTGTAGCACCAGAAAATTGTAGACGAGACATACCTATCTATTTAATTACCCGCACGTTAACTACGATTGACGCTTTTTGTCGTTAGTCAGTCCGATGTGTGTTTAAAAATAAACCTTAACCAATTCAACCTTCATAATATTACATCAAAGCGAGGCCGTCCTATGGTGTACAATAAAACAGGTTACGTTATTTCTTGTATTTCTACTTCTAGTTATAGTTTTTATTACGTTTTGCTATATTAAACCTTCTTGAACCAAAATATCTTTTATATATATAAAGGGCTTTTTTATTGTTCTATTGTTACTGATAATACATATAATTCTTTGCACCAAGTGGCTTTAGTGTCCGAATGTACATATTTTTCAGCAGTTTCATATTCCTAAGCTAACCTAACTTTTTTTATTAAAATTGACACTAGTCAAAAGAAAAATATTAAAAAAAAAACCAACCGACTGTCGTTGGGTTAGAATTTTCGTAGTTTGAAACCGACTTCCGAAATTAAAGTTATTTTTCACTTTGTAGTCTTTTTTGGAAGTCGGTTGATTTTATTTTTTGCAAAAAAAGTTTATATTTTTCACTTTTAAGTTGTAACTTTTACCAGTAATTTTGGTTTAAAAACCAAACTACTGAGCCGTTTTTGATGAAATTTCTATGGGACCAATCTGAAACTACATCCTTACGAATAAAAAAGAATTTTGCAAATCAGCTTATAAATAACGGAGTTCTGAAGTAACAAACATAAAAAAAACAATACAGTCGAATTGAGAACCTCCTCCTTTTTTGAAGTCGGTTAAAAAGAAAGAAGAATTACCTAACCGCCTATGCCCGCCCGCCTTTGTACCTTTTTGTATGCGAAAAGATTAAATAAATAATAAATAGCCCCATTTCTTCTTTGTTCAACAATATTGGAAGAAGATTCGGTCAATACCATTTCACTTCTAGTTGATATTGATGAAACGAAAACGGGAGCAAAGAAGTATAAAGACAGATGCAAGACAAGTGATCCCATGGTTGATCACTTTGTTTACGACTTAAATAACTTGTATTACAATAGATGCGACTAAACGAGTTGCGCCAGTGAAAACAAACTTAATTCGCTTTCAGCACCATATACTATTTCGATACCAACTGATCTAAATTATATGAAGTAGGCGCGAAATATTTTCAGATGTAAAAACTGTATGTGTTAGCATCGAAATTTCAGTCGATGTAATTACGGTTTCATTTATTTATTCGCCTACATACATACATATTCGGCCTATAATCTTCCCACTGCTGGGACACAGGACTACTCTGTGTGAGAGGGACCTAGCTGATATTGTCAATTACATAATATGTTGTATACAGGTTGGCAGGGATATGGATGCGCAACAGTAACCATGAATTCAACACATCATTGTAGACCCTTTTACGACGAAAAATTTCAACGCAATGGCGTTCAGAATCATGTACTGAATCCATGGTGTGCGTCCATGGCCCTGCCACCCTGTATAATATGAAAACTAACATGGAATATTGAACAAACTTTCTCTTTAGAAAGTTTTACGATTTTCGTACAGCAAAGCAAACGACCACGACACGACACGATCGAGAAAATGCAATATATCAGCACAATCATACTTAATATTTTCTTTTAAACGAACAACTGTTGAACAAAGAATTGTGTTAATTCAATAACATTTTCATATAATTTACTCATTTAACAAGCCTTTGTTTGAGAATAGGGCAATGAATTTCCTTCAACTGACCTTATAGTTTTATCGAGTCCTTTCATGTTTAACGGTAGTAATGTAATTTCGATAACTGATGTAATCAATTTTGTTTAATAAGTAGAACAAATCTAGGAAAATCTTAAACTGTATTAGCATGAAATATTATTAAAAATAGCTGAATCTTGATAGCACACCTTGATAGATAGTCAATCCCCTAAAAGTACCACTATATATAAGTGACTCAATAACACTGCTTTCCACTGTTTGTCTTTAATTTCAAATGGATATGATCTTTAATTAGTTGGCATTTATAAACACTTACCGTAATCAGCAGGATTGTGGTAACTCGGACAGTGAAGACCCATTGAAGACAAAAACGGCACTAAACCACTAACTCTTCCTTGATATATACACTGCCCGTCGGCCAAAGTGTACAAAAAGTCAAACATCTCAAAAAGCCTTGCGGACGGCTGATGTATAGTGCATATGATAGTTCTACCGCCTCGCGCTAGTGACTTCAGAAGTGATATACATTGGAAACACGATGAGCTGTCCAGTCCAGATGTAGGTTCATCGAAGAACATCACAGGTGGGTTGTTAACTAACTCTAAAGCTATGGACAGCCGTTTCTTCTGGCCGCCTGATAAGTTTATAGTCCTCGTTTCTTTCGCCTCTACGAGCCCCAACATTTCCAAAATTTCTTCTATGACGATCTTCTTGGCAGTGACTGTCATGTCTTTCCCTAACTTTAGATTCGCTGCGACGTGCATAGCTTCTTTCACGGTGAGGTGTGGCAGCAAACAGTCGTCCTGCATTATGTAACAGGACAACTTTCTGAACCGTCTCAAGTTCCTCTCCTTGCCGTTTATGAGTATCGATCCGCTGACATTGGACGTCCTAAAAGTAAAAAGTGTATTGTAAACGCAAAAGGAATTTAGAATATTTTGGCAATACTCCAATAGTAGCATTCCGAGCGTGATTTGTCATTTCCAAAGCCACGAACTGAAGAAAAAACATTTTAGTTTATACTATGTCTGTGCCTATGACGCACATGGTGCCGAGACCTAAGAAGATGACGTAGTTCATCCTTTTGTGAGTACATTGATACTAAAGATGACCTTAAGTTTATCTAACATCCTTTATATCAAACCCGGAATAAGTTAACCTTTGCTCAATTGTATTGATAATGTAATGAATAAAAAGCTATTTATTTTTAACTTACTTGTATCCCGCTAAGATATTCATAAGCGTACTTTTCCCAGCCCCAGAAGGTCCCATTATGGCCGTAAGTTCACCAGATCTAAATGTGCCATTTATGCATTTGAGCAAAGCTTTGTAGCCCCTTTTTCTTCCCTCACTGACTGAGTACGATAAGTCTGAGAACTCGATGTCTACCGGAGGACGTTTGGGCAAGTGTGTGAGTGTGGCCATAGGTTTCTTCTGGTCTCCATACCCGTTGGGTATTTTTGGAAGGCCTGTCATGGCTATTGTGCCGCCGGCACCGTTGCACAGGTTAATCTGCGAGCCTCTGTAACAAAGTTGAAGGGAAGGTTAATCTTAGGTAATACAAATATCTTTACGATTGTTGATTCCAGTTTCGTGCCAGTATACGCAAAAAAAAACAATAAAGTGAGATAAGAATTCAATTACACATGACGCTTTTCTGTCAATAATGCCTTTTTCTTGCTCGCCATCTGCGAGGGACTAGGTTTTTTCTCTTGCGAAAACTAATAAGCAATATTGCCTAACACTGGCTGTAATACGCTTACTGAAATAGACGTGTTCAAAGTTGTAATTTTATTTCTAATAAAATTTTAGATCTTCGAAGGAGGTTTTTACAGGTTTATGTCGTCAAGAAAACTATTTTTTTACGGTGCATACACGGTAAAGTACCTGATACAACTAAGGCAACTATTATAAATGGAACCAAAATAAAACGTTTTGTCTAAATGAAAACCGTCTAGACCACATTATAATTAAACTAAACTAGATTGTTTCGTTTATATAGTCGACAAAATTATTGCTTTCACTCCTGTAGGTATTCATTATAGGCATGAATAAAACCTTAAACTGCCACTTAATTATATTCAGACCTTCTTTTTGTGGGATCTGTAGTACTATAGCGCCAATATTTATGTTCTTTTCCACGCTTAGAGATTACGTAAAGGTAGTAAAAGCTATTCTTTTTACACGTCTAATGTTTTCATAAGTATTTATGAAGCAATCTACTTAAATACAACGTTTTGCTACCAAACCGAACAATTTGTTTTTAAACATTATTTACGTAATTCTGTTATGGCTTTCCACGTTCCCCGGACAGGTATGAAATTTTTACATAATTGTTCCAAACACGGCCATTACAGAATTTTGAGCATAAAGTGCTGTCATGTCAGTTGTTCAGTCATTTACAACGCGTTGGACGGTTGCCAACTGGCATTGTTGGTTTCGCGAAACGGTTCAACGGAATCCAGTTGCATAGGTACTTGAATGATATAATTCTTTACTAAAGATGGAGTAGGAGTCTCAGTTAAAATAAGTGTAAAAAAATATTTAGCCTGAAAGAATACTGCTTAACTTGAACTGACACTTAATAAACCACTAACTACTGCTTTAACAACATAAAATAATACGCAAAGATATTCACAGAGCCGTACAACCGTTGACAAATAAAGCCAATTTTAAAGTAATAAATTTACTTGAAATAACACTCTTAGCAAAAACAATAATATTACTAATAGGCCACTACACGATATCATTGTTTGCGGAAACCGAACCAAGGGCGATATCGCAATTCGCGTAATGGATGGGTTCCATTCAATTATATTCTGACATCATGACACAGAAGGATAATATTTATGCTGGACAAAGGTCAACAATGTAAATATAATTATGATCTACTTTTAACTTTGTATCAAAATGTTATTGTAAAACGAAAAGGAACCTACCTCCTAAACTTGGAAGTATCTATAACTGTCTTTTTAAGTTCACATTCCACCTTACATATTCAGCCCTAAAAACGTTTAGATTGACATGTTTGAAAATACCATAAATCTTTATGGTAAAAAATAAACCCAATTTAAATCAACTTGCCCTTTATACACTCATTTGTAAAACACCAGAGGGGCAATCCTCGTAATTTTAAGAACGTTCACAGCCTGATCTCAGTCTCAATCTGTCAAAAATATCTTTAATTTCCCCACATTTTTGACAAGTTTTTGACATTGATTGTCGCTGAGATGTAATTACGACTAGATTTTGAACGTTTTTAATTATGGGAATTGGCCTACAGATAAAAGGACTCAGTCGTACTGGGACGTAATGAATTACAAGTTATTACTGCTAATGCACCGTTGCATGTTCTAAGTGATGAACCAACTTTCCCTGTGGGACTTCTAATGACACCATTAAACCCGAGTGTACTTAGCAATCAACTTACAACCAAAGATATAAAAGTGTTGGTAAATATAAACGCCAGTGCTGACAATGGCCTAAATATTGGGCTAACAGCTTTCTGTATTTCGATTTCAGTATTGTCCTAAATATTTCTAACCCAGAAACTTTAAGGAGTATTAAATTATATGAAGTTATTACTCACGTATCCATATCGAGATTTCCCGGTAACTTTCGAAACCTAACGGAGAGCTTATCACGCGTCGAGATCGCAAATCGAACTGAAGAGATCTGATCCTGGTTACCCTAGATGACATTGCATGATCTGATTTAAATCAGATACCACACCAAATTTTTGTTTTACTTATTTGGCAGATTATGTTCGTCACATTTGACAGAACAAATCCATAGTCATAAGTCATAATGTTCCCACTGCTGGGACACAGGCCTCCTTTCTGTGAGAGGGAGTGGGCCGTAATTCACCACACAGGCCCAGTGCAGCTTGGTAGATGTCACACACATGTCTTCGATTTTTTGTTGTAGGACATGTCGGTTTCCTCACGATGTTTTCCTTCGCCGTTTTGAGAGAAAAAATCCAATATTCATAAATTCCTACGATTGGACAGTTACCATATTAATAGTGTAGGAGCCATTGACGTCAGAGCTGTATTCAATTCACACGTTACATCTGAATATTGCATCCGGAGCGATCCCGTTATCGACACTGTTAGTTGACTCGTCATTTTGTTTTATGCCGGAGATTTCGAAGCAAAACACAATAAAAGTTTCCATATGTATGTTCAGAATTAGAAATAACAGCAAACATTTCCGTTTTACTGTGTCTTTTATCCGGACTCTTTCGATGTGATATGTATGTATTTCAGTGCGTTATGACTTCATTTCAGCATTCCCAAAACCGTTGTCAAATTTTATATTCGCATAAGATTTTATTACGGTTAGATTCTTTTGCATTTTAATATTCTTTTCACTGAACATCTCTCATCAGCATATTATGATATTACGTAACACTTGGTTTGTAATAACAAATCTGACGAAGGAAACAAAACATAAAAATATCTACTTCTTTAAACCTACCCACTGCACTGCTAGTATCTAATTGAACCAGCATTAAGTAATATTTTAATGATAGCGATATGTTAATGTCAAAGCAATTTATTATAAAAGTCATGTGATATTTATTTTCAAGCTCAATTATTTACACTTCAATTTGTGCCAGACATTATCCTGTACCACTTGTAAATTACCTAATCATGTTGAACTTTCATATCTATAAATTTCCTTGTTTACTATCACATCCTACATAAAATTACAGTAAATAAAATTCTACGCAACACCTACGTCATTTTATGACCTTGAAGCTGATATAAAGGTCACACTTTTCATCCACCCTTTTCAAATAGCGTGTGAAATACTGACGTTTCGTGGAATTCCGAATATTCTACATGGCGACTGACATTGATAATGTCTGTTTGTGTAACAGGGAAAAAGATTCAGGCTTTAAGGGTTAGTAGGCTGTTATTGCAAAATGCTTGGATTTTTCCGATAAAAACATAAATCTGGCAAATTCTTCTAGAATTAGACACCTATGCCTGAATTCACAATCATTCAGGAATTCTTAAGGTAACAGAAGCGATTCCATACAAAACGTCCAGATTGCTTTAATAAATGGAAATGAATGGGTAATAATATCGCCACAATGTATAACGTAGAACACCTTACAGCTGATTATAAAGATAATGATACTCTTAATAACGAGGAAAACCATTCACCATAATAATTAAACGAAGCCTCGTGCAATTTAAGTAATAAATATACGCTCCTTAATGTGACAACGGCTATTCGGGGTTCAGCCTTGAAACACATAATAGTGGAGCATCATACAAAATTAACGAACTAAGCAATGGGAGGGACAAAAGCGTCGTTCCAATAAACCGAGCCGGCGCCCTTGATAATGTTTACCCCGAATCTTGTTCATGAAAATATAAACGTGCCAGATAGGAACCAGAATATCTGAAAAGAAACGTTATTTAAGAGAGACCCTCGAAAAACTGGCGCAGAAATAAAAGATAATTGCGCTCTTAGTACGATTGTGTTAGCAGTTTAAAAACCACAGAAAGCTTTTTAGGGGTTTTTAATGAAAGCACCTTAACGTTACTTATTATCTTTTGGAGGCGACGCTCTAAAGTAAATGCTAGATATTTTTAAAATGAAATTAGCAAAATCTGCAAACTGTCGGAGCCCATTTTTTTACTGCTTAGACATTCATTAATATGGGAGACCGGGCTCAGCAGCGGACATTTATATTCTGGTTTCATTTAAAACAATGGCCGTCCGACCTCTACAACGCAACCTTTGGGAAAATTAGGTTTCTGTTATGCCAGCATACCTGGATAACGCGAGGCACGTACACAACGTTGCCACAGGAAAAACGTTTACCAATGGAGATGCAAATACTACAAATGTATTTATAGAATGACATTTAAGTACTCCTCACGATATCAAATGGTATTGTACCCAAACTTCGATAAGTGACCCTTCAACAAGATTAGAAGACAACAAAACAGGTAACAGCACGGATTTATGTATATATAAGTGTGCACGTAAGTTTACAAGGACGGAAGCCTCTGAAGTGGTTCTTGAGAATCGTCAGCAATCTTTAGTGTATGAATCAGCTTGTGTGTTATAAATAGGGTCGGAATGAAGGAAATATGTGGTATTTAGTAACAAATAATCAAATAGTTCATTCATTCATAATTTTACCCTGGGTGTTATTTTCTCATTGTCTAACAAAGTTTCATGGAAATCATGCTATACTTTTTTGTTTACGAGCATGGAGCTTATTACTAACCATTTCCAAATTCTTAACCAAGAATAAAATATTTGGACAAAATATTAATTATTTTTTAAATTACCGTTTAAGATGCCTCAGCCGGTTGAGTTTACCGTTTCAACAACTGACGTCAAAGACGCCGTAGGTATCATACCTATTACCAAAGACGAGCAAAACTCATTTCATTTACGCACATAGTATGCTTCTAAAAATACTTCTACATATCATTCACCTTTTACGGCGCTAATTCTGGTAATTAAAAGCCAATCATAAAGTGCTTCACGTGAGTGCTGTAATGATAACGTGAATAGCACTCAGAACTTAATTATAGGATAAGACTTAAGTAGACATTATTAGGACTATCAAACGAGTAACCAATACTACCAAAACTAAAACCTCAGCTGCACAATTACTTTCATTGTCACCCTCGCCTACACAATCATGTAATAACGTAAATTCATTTTTTGTTAATATCGGCGAAAAACTAGCCAATGACATCATAAAAGATAGAGGCTGTCAAGCATTGGCTCCGCCACAAGATATACACAATACCTCATCGGCATCTTCCTTTGTTCTAGACCGTGTAGATCCCGACGAAATTATTACTGTCATTAAATCGTTACGATCTAATGCTGCTTCTGGTTGGGATGGGATTTCGCCTTACTTTTTAAAAAAATACGCAAACACTCTGGCACCTATATTAAGCCATATTTTTAATCTATGTTTCGATACTGGTATCTTTCCTACATCCCTTAAAAAGGCTATAATTCACCCAGTTTTTAAGGGAGGAGACGGGAGGGAGCCCAGTAATTATCGACCAATAGCTGTTCTGTGTGCCATCTCAAAGGTACTCGAACGCCTCATCAATAGAAGACTGGTTAATTACCTTGAACATTATCACCTTATATCTTCGCAGCAATTTGGCTTTCGCAAAGGTCAAGGCAATCTACCACAGACGCAGTACATGATCTGCTTAACAATATAGTACATAACATAGATAAAAATAAAAGGGTGTTAACTATGTTCATAGATCTTGCGAAAGCCTTTGACACCGTTCCAATTTCTATGCTGTTACTAAAACTGGAAAGGATTGGTGTCAGGGGCCTGCAATTGGATCTCTTCAGAAGTTATCTTTCGGATCGCGCTCAAATGGTTAGTATAGATACCCACAAAAGTGAAGAGCTTCACATCTATTACGGAGTACCCCAAGGAAGTATATTGGGTCCGACGCTTTTTCTAGTTTTTATAAACGACCTGTGTAACCTTAATATTACAAATGCCAAGATAGTAACTTTTGCAGATGATACTGCCATAACCTTTGTTGCTGACACCTGGTCAGAACTTGAGCACTTTGCACAGTCTGGTTTCAACAAAATCCTAAATTGGCTCTATTCCCACTCACTAACACTCAACACCTCCAAAACTAACTTCATTACCTACTCAATTAGTCCCGCCACCCAGCCAAGATTTCCTCTATCTATTAAAGCCCACAAATACAGGTGTCTACAAGGAAATGCCTCTTGCCTCTGCCCATCCCTAAATGTAGTCGATCATATTAAATACTTAGGCGTATATATAGACGAAAACCTTAAATTTAAAACTCAAATTAACCAACTTACCAGTAGAGTCCGCAAGTTAATTTATATATTTAAAACCCTCCGAAGTATTGCGAATCCAAATATTATACGCGTAGTTTACTATTCCCTGTGCTTATCTATAGTTACATATTGTATCACATGCTGGGGTGGTGCTGGGAAAACTGTACTCAAACCACTTGAGATCGCACACAGAGCGGTACTAAAAGTGGCTACTTCAAGACCTATCATGTTCCCTACTGATCTATTGTATAGTAGTTGTAATGTTCTTAACGTTCGACAACATTTCGTCCTGCAAACAGTTCTTTTACAGCACCGTAAAACCCCTTATAAAATAGTAACAAGGCGTAGGAAGGACTTAGTTTGCACTCTTCCACAAGTACGCACATCATTTGCGAGTGGATTCTTTAACTACTTAGGCCCAGCGCTGTACAATAAATTTAACAAAATCTGCTTGATCTACGGACTATCTTACTTTAACTGTAAAAAGATTTTACGTTCATTTCTTCAAAATAAAACCTATGATGAAACAGAAAAATATCTTAGTAAGTGACAGTGACAGAAAAATATTACTTCACACGACTTCAATCAAAACAAACAAACACTCTCTTTCACTCTATCACACACACACACACAGAGAGAGACACACCCTCGCACAGAGACACACACAGAGAGAGACACACCCTCACACACACACACACACACGCCATTTACATTTATATAATCACTCACACTCACATACACGCGCACGTATTCAATTATAATCATTGTTGTAGTATTCAAAAAAAATATATATATATACATATAATTGTACTAGTTTATTGTAAGTTTTTGTAAGGGACGGGGACTGCTATTCCTTAATACAGGTTATTCTATAACCTAGCTAGGAAAGCTGAACTTCACCCACCAGATTGTGTTTGACATGGTACAAACTTATAAGAATAACTGTATGTATGCCTCATGTACTACAATCTCCTTTTTATGAAATAAATTTATTATTATTATTTTTTTTTTTCTGTATCTATCGACGAATTAGACATAAAGTTACCTTTGAATGAGGTCTAAGATCTAAAGGGCACGCAATTGTCCTGATTACCTTAATCAAGCAATAAGCTTAGCTTCAAATAAATTACCACAGAATTTCTAATCCATACTATGGATAGTTTGGACTTTCACTGTTATAATATTAGCGGCTATATGCCTGTCTGTTGTTTTCAAGCCTAAGCCACTGTACCGATCAATATAAAATTTGACAGATAGGAATCCTGGGACCTAGAGAAGAACATAGGCTACATTTTATCCTGGCTCGCAGAGGAAGTCGCGGGCGACAGCAGCTAGTCGTTACATTTGTTTATCATAGCAATTTTTACTTTTAGATTTTAACTTTATCAATAGAAAGTAGACATTTTATATGTATAACAATAGAACGGCAGATACTAATGCCCAATTATTTATTGTTATAACCAATTTCAATTGTTTCATTGGGATGTTTCACACTTTCACCAAAATTCACTATCTACTGTGACTTATCACAGTTATTATTCTTTCACGAATCCTAAAGCAACAATATTAATGAATGGAGTGTTGTTCTAAACCTTTATAACTACAGTTTTTGGCTGTTTTCCAAACATGACCTCAGCCAAGTCTGTGGTAACTGCCATGTTCATCATCACGTTTATTAACGCTCGCTTTCATACAGGGTTGCCAGAAAATTAGTCCTCCTACCCTTGTCCCTAGATGGGGCACATTTTTACACAAAGTGTGTTTGCTTTAATTAAAATTCTACACCAGGGTGTTGGTCTAAAATTTTACGTCAGTACTAAAGTGTACATGTTATATCTACCCTGGAGATAAAACCTGTTAGAAGTTTTAAAAGATCATCCCGTGTACATGTTTTATATACCATTAAGATGTGTTGCTTGTCTTATTCAGCTGAGTAACTAATCTTAATTAATGAGGAACTCCCGGCATGAGTTCATGGCTATACAGTTAGAATAACAATTAGATGTTTCCATAAGTTAAAGCTACACTGCTGCATTGTTATACAAATTTACCTTTTTATCTTTATCTTTGTTATGTTATCTTTCAATATCATTCTAAATTCCTATTTTTTTCCAAAAACTTCAACAAACTAGATTCGCATATACCTAGTTGTCACTACAAAAACCACACAATTATTCCGCTTCTCATCTATCTGAATAATTCTCGTCTTGAACCAGAGTACAACCAAAAAAACATGAGCAAGCATAGCAATGTAACCAACGGACAATCTATTATATTATATACTTGTTTGTTACCTAGCTAATAACATACATCACATGGGCGAATGACGGCCGTAACATGGAGAAGAAACGGCTAAGTACGTTTTCCAACTTTTTGTTAGCAGCAAAAACTTTTGAGTACATTCGCACTGAGAATAAAATAAAGAGTACAAAGTTTGAAGACCCCTTTTTTATCAGAGCTTGTATTGAATTCAGAATGTCTAGGCTCTAGCGTAGCTATCTTTATTGTATGTATGTGGGTTCACGCCACGCTTTCCGACTAAGAAGTGAGCCAAGTGTCTACGATTCAGAAGGCCAATTCTCGTAATTTAAAACGTTCAAAATTTAGTCGCAGTCTCATCTCGGCGACAAACAAATGTCAAAAACTTGTCAAAATATATGGAAATTAGAGGTATTTTTGACAGATTGACACTGAGATCAGACTGTGAACGTTTTTTAAATTACGAGAATTACCCCTCAGATGTCTGCACAGTGTTCCAACTTTGTATATTTTTTCTTTTGATATTTGTCAAGATAATTCTTTCATATTCTTCTATATTCGGTGTACCTACCAACCGTATGGTTGGTTGCCTTATGGTTGGTTGGAGGAATTACATACCTAATACCTATTTAAGTTACAAACTTTTTGGTCACTAAAATAATACCATATTCTTTGTGAAAAGGTTATCCTTTTCAAAATATGACAGGAATCAAAATAATTTAACTTAATACACCACACCAAAACATTGACCGTCCCCTTTTCATTTCATTCAGAAAGTTTTAAGTAAACTAAAATTGGTTTTGGCCTTTTCCAGGCTGCTAAGGATTATTATTCTCTGTCCGTATCTCACTGGGGGATTCCGAAAGCCTGCGTATATGTTTAATAAAATTGTATCTGGGTCTTTGGGTATTTTCATCACAGAGTTTTCTCATTCTGTCTGTTAGAAATGACCAGTAGTACGTACCTACCATAGTTTTATTGGTTTTTGGCTTGCTATAGACAAAATTATGGCATCATGTCCTATGACTTGTTTTCTATAAAAATATTCGCTTCTGATGTGTTGACTTTTGATTTTATTAACTATTAACGTCTCTAATATATTATTAGTTACGGTATAATCTATTCGAATCTAATTAAAGCCTCGCAAATTAGCCGATCCATAACCGTATTCATCCATCACTTCAAAAGCTTTATTTGACCTACCAACCAGACCGTTCCATTGTCACTTAATCCTATCCAAAAAATATCATTAAAATATATTTACTCCAACAGCTGTCCTTTATTGAGTGGCTCAGTGTACGGCGGTGACTTGACCTGGGCGAAGGTCACCTTGTCGTTCAGCTCTCCTCGGCTGCCGCGAACCATCAGCGGCAGGTGGATCTGGGTGCCTTTCGACTCCATCTTTAGGCCCGACGTCATCGCTGCATTGACATCGTGTGATTTGGGGCCCTGGAAAGAGAGAAAGAGAAAAAGTTTAATGACATGGTACAATTTTGGTGATGGTAAATCTATGAAGGCTATGAAGTTGCTGTTGAAGAAAATACTAGAAGGTATTAACACAGTCACGTTTTTTAAAGTCATAATCATTATCAATATGACCATCCCAATTTATGTAGGGCCGGTGCAGCTTGCCTTCTTCGTACATACATCTTTATCAACTGCTATCTCATTTACCATTAATTCAACTTATCATCTTAACAACCAACCACTCATCTTATTATCTTAACAGCCCAATGATATTTTGCAGAATTATTACAATACACTACGTATTGTAATAATTCTCCGAATACGAAATTGTTTGTTGTCACATGGCAACAGTACCTAATAAATAAAACCAGCATGTTTTACCATTTAAAAAATTTACCTAATGATGACGCGTCGGTTCCTAGGATGATAAAATGCAAATTACCAAATCCTAAAATTAAATTTTCATTGATATACATATATATTTTATTTGCATAATGTAAGCTTATACAGATTAAAAATAAGCAAGGCTACAAAGACATTTTTAAATACAATAAAAACTTGAGCGTGAAACTTGTTACTTTTTGGCTCCTCGGGTCTTAGGAATGAGATGCAACCTTTAAACTTTTTACAATTCACTTTAAAACAAGCTATGTAAGTTCTATCTGGCACACTGTTATAAAACTAGGCATTAAATTAATGCCTGAGATTATAAGAAAATACTAAATCAAATTCAATATTATAGTTGATTTAAGGCTTAAATTATTATTATGGCTTATGTTATCGAATCGACGATTTTAAATCAGGCTGGCTTAATAATGATATATTAAAGGTATTAATCTTCCTTATTCAAGATAATATATAATATAATATTAGGATGCCAATGAAAATAAAAATAAGCTAAATCATCCTATTTCATAAATGCGCCAGATATGAACTGATCAAGATCTGAAATTCAAGATAAGTCTAGACTTGTTAAATGGGAGCTGTAAGTTAATGGTTTGAAAAACAAAATAAATCTACCAGCCTTTTTAAGTGCATAAAAAAGTAATAACTTGAGCAGAGGCTTGTGTCGTCAACGGGGTGGATAAGGACTGCCAATCAAAATGAAGAAGATTGATTCTATTCAGACGTCACAATATCTTCTAACATTCGCAAAAAAGTGAAGCGACGTTTTGACAACACAGACAACAGCTCAAATGGGAAAAAATGATGTGAGTACATACATATATCATTACGAAAGTAAAAACGACCGTTTCACACCACGATGATAAGAATACACACGGCGATATATCAAGCTATTATACATTTCCGCCTACAATGCGAGACCAGCTCTTACTGGATTCGTACCTAAACCTTGATGTGGGGGTGTGTATGTAATAGTCCCAAGGTCTACGACTCCCATTGGGTTAATCAGTTACAATTAGAGCCAAAAGCCTCAGTTAAAACCGCGATCATTTGGCACAGGTGTTGTTAAAAGTTGATGAAATCGCACATTTTACTGACAGCCTTTGCCAGTGTTGCAGAACCCTCGTTATTTAACTTTGAATGATCATAAGCGAAATGTTTAATCTACATATTTTGGTTTTTCTTAACTACCATCACTGCATCAACTACGTACCTATATCAGAGGAGATCTTTTAACAAACCAGAAATAATTTTCTTTTGCAGCAATTATTCGATAACATATCAAAACTTCCACACCAACAATCACTTTATTGGTTCCACCAACCTATTTTCCAAATAAACTTATAACCTTAACACCACTTACGTTCCTAAAATGGATCAAAACTGTAAAGTAACTATGACGCAATTCGTATGGGAGAAACATTGACCGCGACATTTGTCAGACGTAGGAGGGCTATCGACTTTCTTTCGCATGACGTCACACTAACAGAATTGAACAACAAAATGGATCGGACAAACATATAGCTCGATCGTGATTTATTGATAGGGTTAGAGTGGCAATTCAATTTTTATATTGCTGAAACAGAACAGATTCCAACGAAGGATGTTCAAAGAGACCTTTAAAATGATAAATGGTCCCATGAAATTGGACATCCCTTGGGAATTTGCAGGACTTATATATTTTACTAAATGTATTCAAAATACTGCAATAATAAACAAGTGGAAACTGTGTTTGATTGTAACTACATATAAATACGAATTAGTAGACAACAATCCAGCTGATACCAACCACATCATAAAGCAGGTCATCATCAACGGAGAAATAGGGTAAATACTTGTAAAAGTACCGAACCATTGTAGTGACACTAAAAAATATTTACAAACAACAACAACGAAAAATAGAAGCCAAACAAATCAATTAACCAAATCATTGTAGCCACTCACAAGCGTACATACAAACAATATTTTCACGACGACAGTTTTATATGTAGTTCGGTTTATTTGAGTTATTTTTAAAAACTACGTGAATCTTAACAAAATCTTAAAGCTAGCAAAAGGTTTACTACTAACAACTTGCGATAAAGCTAACGCATTATGATCCAATAGTAAACAACCAATTTCGTCGCAGACAGCAATATTTTTATCTTTATCTTTGTCTACGAGAGTGATATAATCCGGCTCCCTTAGTGCATTCAATTCTACTTCTGTATTCACATTAAAGTCTTCCGTTAAGTCTTAAAATATGTATGTAACACCCACGCCTGCTCGGCTAGTGGCTATTTCAGGCGTGGAAAAATGTACTACGTTATTCATGTTACGACTAGGAAATGAAAATTCAATTATTTACTTTTCTATCATCGTAAAAGATTAAGGAGTTAGCGAGCCGTGTTTAATTTGGTTGTAAATATTCAAGACTCAGATACTACATTTTGTTTAGTAAAAAAACGAGTGGTATCAAATACCGTCTCTTCAAGTCGCTACTGACGAGTATTTTCCGATACTACGAATCGTTGATGGTATATTTCAAGGCTAAGCAACTACGCGTGTACGCGGTGTACGTCATTTGCCACGAAACCCCTTATTACTTTAGTGGTTTGTATTTCATTATTTTTATGTAATTATACGACAACCAGCGTTTTGCATGGTAATGATTTTTTCATTACCTACACTGAAGAATTCAGAAATTCGGAAAATGTTTAGAATGATGACGGCGTCAAATGATTTCTTCGGAAAATTGCCTTTGCTTTCTATGATGATAGATTATTTCACACCTATTGGAATCTACATCATGTGAGCACTCTCCCAAAAAGTATTTTATATGCCTACACGATCAGACAGTTTCTCAAAACAGTTCTCAAACCTCCCTAACAACAACATCTAAAGGAAAATCAATAGTAAAATATCGAACTAATATCACGTATGATATTCAATGAAACTGTCGGGAGCAAGTTCTTAGTATTCACAACACGACGCAAGGTGTCACGTCAGAGAGTTTGAATAACGTTGGCGATCAATCAATTTTTATGATGCTCATCTATGATCATTGGAGACCGTTTTACGAACTTTTATTACGTTATTGTGTGGGCTGGTATCAACGCTGCGGTTAAAGTTCGGGGAAATTAATGGTTTGAGAAGCTTTGTAAATTGACACGTTTGAAGAGACATTTTCTTGGCTATTGAAACGTCCTATAACGACGATTCCTTTTCACTCGCCCCACAAGTGGTAAAAGGCCTCCCTCCTCTTCCAATTTAGGGTATAGTGCTTGGGTTATTTAAATAATTTACGTGATATAACAAGTTTTGCTATAGATGATTCTAGCGAATCCCGAAAGATCACATTACAGGTTTGAATTCTAGCAACTCATGGAAAATTCTGTTATCAAAAGTCAAAATAATATAATTTTAAGACATTATAAATCAAGTTCTTCGTCTCCTTACCATAATTATAATTTACGTAATATAACTGGTTTCCACCAACAACAGTTTTTGCTTCAATGACCGGTTATCAGAAGGTCGTACTTGAACCTCTTTTAATAATAATGTTTGGATGAGTAGTCTCTCAAGGGCAAGTTGTCCTGATGCACGATGAAATTACCACTTTATAGAAGAAGAAGAAAGAAGAGGAGAGAATCCAAGAAGCAAGTTATGAAGAAAGCGACGACGACGAGATATAACAAGACTAATGATTGAAACCTCTCGAGATTACGACTAGTACGTGGGCAGCATAATTAGGCGAGGAGGTTTGCCTGTTTTTTCTCCATTTTCTCTCGGAAGACGACAATTCCTAGTAAGCGGAGGACTATGTCGGATACAATAAAAAAAAGAAAGCCACATCACTGCTCTCAAATTGTATTTAGTTCAATCCATAGATAACTTTTATCAGTCACATTAATTTTCTCGAATTTTCTTATTGAATCTTTTCCTATCAAAGGTAAAATATTGGCCTTTAACCAATACCTACATAGAAAGGCACACCGTTCCGTGTTCCTTCCTTTTCATATAAATCGTGCCTAACATTTTATTTTTTCCCGAACAAACGAAATTGGTTTCGTGCATTAAAATAATGCCTGCTTTATCGTTTTCCGATAAAATATACCGAATCCATATTAACATGGGAACTGTTCTAGAGATAATTAGCTTTATGGACTTAGTCAACAATGATTGTTAGATCGTTATCACTTGCTACAGATATTTAACACCTGTGCCATATAACATATACGATGAAAAGTGTAAATGTAATTTTGCAGGATTAGACTGATGAATTACCGTTTTGTGTAATTCATGTGATTCATGAAACTTGCTATGATTGTTATCATAGAATTTTATCATCTCGACGATAGAAACAAAATCATAAAGTTTAAATTTTACATAATTGTCTGATAACAATTGAAAACTAGACAAAATAATGGGCTACAAAACGTTTCTAAACGCGATATCAATGAAATTGTGGATACAACGAACCTGATGGTCAATTCAACTGATTGGTCAACAACTCCAACGATGCAGTTAATTCGATTGCGCTAGCCACTACTTCCCACACAGGTTTCAAACGTGGGTGTTGCTAAACAATTACAGATGTTTTGAATTTTGATCTTTTCACAGAATCTACAATTGCAGTACCGTTTAGAAAAATATTGCTTTTGTAACAATTAACTAAACAATGACATAGGAGAACTACCAGCTACGCCACATAAGCATGAAAATATCAGGAAAACTAATAACGTCATGCAAGTTTCAAAATGTTCTTCCAATTAGGCTTGGAGACACTTTACTCTAGCGAATGACGCTCATTCTTTGTATTGTAGGCTTGTCGCGTCATAGTCATGAGGACTGGGGGAGGCTTATAAGAGAGGCGTGAAAAGCATTCTTCATATAACTACGACGTAGACGGGTTTTTACAAACTCATGTAATGGAAATCATTATGAAATGCTTTGTTAGTAGTTATCATGAAAATACATACATACACCTTTTTCCCTTGGGGGTAGGCAGAAACTATAGAACGCCACCTGCTACAAACCTTACATACCTACTTAAACACGAAACTATGTATATTTAATATTTTATCGTTGTTCATTTTCTTAGTATATTACTATTAAAATCATCACCATCATCGTAAACGATCGAATCAAACCGAGGTAACATTCATTTGAAGAAACTGAGAAATGAGGAAATTATGTTTACCAGAATCGATAAGAAATAAATGAACGACTGTGTCAGGAGATAAAGAGAAAACGTTATCGTAAACAGCCTTTCTTTGTTTAAAATCTGATAAAGACACTTATTACCAAAAGTCGACGATGATTAACCTGATTTTAGATTCTTGAAAGCGTTCCTGTTTATGAAAATCTAATGAAAGGAAACGCTGAGAACTAAATTATAGAAAATGAGATTATTAGGTGGAAGGATAAAAGCTTCTATTTGAACTTTATCCATAGTATTTTCCACAAAAAGCTCAGTTAATTAGGTCAGGCTTGAGGTATTTTCCCAGAAATTTTACTTAATGATCAAAGGAATGATCAGGATTTTTCCAGCAAAGATGTCCTTTAAAATCATAAATAAACAAATTCAAAGACTTGATAAATTTTAACAGATTGTCATGCTTGTTAACTAAGATAATGTTATGTTTATTAATAGACGATGTGAGAAGAATATCAAACAATTAACTTAGTATGCTGCATATAATAATGTATTACGTAAGGAAGTGTTAGGTAATACATCTGTCTGATCTAACGGTTTGCATCATGTTGATACTCAATAACATAATCAAGTGGAAGATAAACCAAATTATAAGATAAACCAATTTACAGAAAAGAACTGTGGCCATATATACTAGACAATGAAATAGTACGAAAAGAAACCTACATTAATATTAATAATAACGATGAATTAAAACAAACTAATAACATCAAGGTAGAAGTTGGATCTGAAATGACTATGAAAGCTAACTTTAAAACGATTCCATTCACTATACAAAAAGATTCAGACGATTCGCCTCCTGAAAAGCTTACTGAACTAAAATACCGTTAGCATTTCGCGAATTGTTGGTTGGCAGTACAATAACTTTGCGCAGACCTGGTTCTAGACAGTTTGGAAAGTAAACTGAGATCCGTTTCTCCTACTGAAATGACTAAAATGTAAATATTCAGTTTAAACATTCTTCCTACGGGTTTTGCCTTTGATCGTGTTACAGAATTAGCCCAACCGTGCATTCCTTTGGGTTTAGTAAGAGCTACGTTATTATTATTTTTTTTTCGTTATGTTACTATTCGGAGGATATTATTCTTTGACATATCATATATTATGTAAATATATAAATATTTTATATTAAATTGTACAGCTATCATCCATCACCCCGACAAACTTGTTTGCTGTGGTAATATGTCCAAGAGACATTAATATTGCGGCTAAACGACCTTCATACTATTTTAAAATCCAATATTTTTATAACCGACGTTATAGGTCATATGGCACAGTTAAAAAGAACATTTGACACAGTTATCAGATCACGGTCTGTATTTTAAAGAATGTTAATGTTAACCAATTAATGGCTGTAAGATCCATTATTTTGTTTAAGAATATCGTCAAGTTAAACAGTCTATTTTGTAGAGTATAATTACTATGATTGATCGCTATACTTCGCAGAACCGAGCCCTGCAAACGACTAACTATTTATAATGTTCCAGCAGTTTCTATTTGCATCCATCATGTTGTTTGTAAGACTTCAGTACGTAAGTAGATAAACGCAAAAGAAGAAAAAATTATAATTAATCACAGCTGGTAATTATAATCTTAAATCAAATCTTGAAACGTCTCAAAGTCAATTGAAGAACATTATATACTCATCTAGCTTTTAAGATGGCTAACATAGTTTTATTACAAAACCGGTAAATACAATCTATCACAATGACTATTCGATTTTTTAATGTAAAAGGAGCTCCTAGAATATTTTAAGAATCTATAAACGTTAAATATCAAACCACTATTGATTGTGCACAGACACACTGACCCATATTTCTAAAGTATTGCTTGGTCACTCCCTGTGTTTTCTTTGACCCATTGCATCGGAGTAAACAACATGATGAGCAGAAACGGGGACAATATTATTATAATAATTGTGAAGAAAATAATAAATTTTAGGCTAGATCAATAGGACCCTTTGGAGTCAAGCCAATAGATGCGTTAGCATAAAAACAGTGCTACCGGAAAATTTATGTAGTGTACCCAAATATGTAGTACGTACGAGAGTACAATTTGAGTACATGCGTACCGGACGAACTTAATAGTACTTATATTTGATTGAACACAGCTAATCTCTGGCGTGTACCAGCAATTTCAATTTAATTAATTCTCTGTAAAGAGAGATATCTTAATTTTGCGTGTGAGGCCGGAATAAGCTCAAATTAGTATAATTTTACCCCACAATTACACCAGTTTGGGGTGAGTTTATGTACCGACCCCAAAATACTTTTAGATACCACCGATACCACGTAAACTATAATAATATCAACCCTACTCACGTACAAGAGTTCACATTTACCAATAAACGTACACCAAAATACTAAGAACAGTAATACGATCTTTTAGCCCCCAACAGTATAATAAGCCTCGGAGTCTGCACAGAATTAGTTTCCTAAGAATCTTGTAAGTTTAACCACATTGTTAAATATTACAGAATTACCTATATAGCGCACGTTTTGCCCGTGATTTAGTTAGCAAGGTAAAACAGGATTACCTATTTTAAACGAAGTACGTGGAACAAAACTTATTGGATTATGCCACCGAGTATTACGTTATCCACATTTTTCGTTGAAATATTCTTGGGCTTGAAAATAACCCGCTGTTCACTTGGCGCTATTTTGTTGCAAGCATTACGATAGAATATTGTCTATGACACAATTTTGTTACACAAAAGGGATTTTCCCTTTTCATTTTTGAAAGATACGTCACTTGATATCTTGTTAACCAATATAAAAAATGTGACAGATTAAGAACTTACGTATTTTCAGAACATCGAAACGGAAAATCAAGTCATGATTGTTGTAATTATCATCATTACAAAGTTTCAGTAGATACATACTCTGTAATCAAAATAATCCCCATTCCAACAGGTAGGGGTAGGTATGATAAGTCGGTCAATATTTCGAATTTGCATACGATAAAAGAAAAGCATTTTACGAAATATAAGCATTAAATATTTCAAAATAATTTTAACCAGTCCATAACATTATTCCTTTGTAAACCAAGCCAACGTTTGATGCTTTTTTCGTTCGCCTGATGAGCGAAAATTATTTCAAAAGGAGTTCTATTGAAATAATTCTAATTCACCAGGGCAACAACAATCAAATGAAACCTTCAAACTGCGACTTCTTTGTGTCATTGCTCCTAACTGAACAAGAGAGCACGTTGCTAACTAGTTAAATAAACAGTTAAATACTCAAAATGTAGAATTTCAAACAACAGGCTACTTTGCCGTTATTTTTCTTAAGTGATCCAAAAAAACACAATAGGTGCTTTCATTTGTCAATTTGTCCCCTTACATTGTTCAGGTCAACTTACAAGGTTTCAGTAAAAAAAATAACAACACTAGACACGGCAACTCTGAATTAACCAATAAAACAACATTTTCTGAGGTTCCTTTCCAAACTTACACAAATAACAAAGAAACTAAACAAGATAAAGAATTCTACTAGCCACAAGGACCTGCAATACATTCTCAAACACAAAGCTTTGATCGTAAATTGATGACCGAAACAGCAAATTTTGCAGACTGACAAAAAACAAAGAGGTATTTACGTAGGTACACCTGAACGATTCAAATAAGATGCTGAACCAAACTGCAGCTTTGAGCTCTAAGCGATATCTCTGTCCATATCAAGATCGTAATCCAATGGATTTTAGAATTTGTATCCCTTTTATGTGCATTTACAACCTAAGCTATTCTGACTAAAGTTTCAGAAGTAGTTTCGCCTTTCTCAATTACTTCAATCTTTATTTCATTCCCGCGGTAAACTACCATTACTGAATCAAGAAGATTGCCTTGTACAGTTTGTTCAAGTACTTTTATTATAACATCAATTATACACAATTTGTAACCCTCCTCTTTGGACCACAACGAAGTTTCAACTACGACAAAAGCACAATTACTTTAGTCAAGGAGCTTAATAGGCCTTCCGAGCTAAAAAAGTGTTTAAGCCACCAGACACTCAACTCAATTCTCCTTTAATGCTACCAGAAATTCGTTTCATCTTAACTAAATTCGATTGATCTAATAATTTCCGTCTCTTATAACTAAGGTTCGTGAACGAAAATTTTGTTAAAGATCAGCTCCCGAGGCATTTTCCGTTCATTGAACGAAGATAATATTTGGTCTACTGTTGAGGCTTATGGATAAGGCACGATATAGATCCATGTTTAAATTTTAATGCTGCTTAACTAAGCTAATCTTTTGTCTTGCTAACTAATGGTTGCAACACTGACGCAAATCGAATCTCTGAATGATTAATTTGTCCTTTTTTGTCCGTTGAATCTGACGTTTCAAAGATTTTCGTTAACTAAGACTTATTGAGTTTTTCTTCGTCTTACAAAATATAGATTTAACAATGAGCGTCTAACAATTTCAGCTGAGTTTGAAGATTGTTCAAGTTTATTGTTAATACAAGTTTTGCTTTCGCCATATTAGTATTTGTAGTTAGAAACTGAAATTGGTCTTGTAGCCAAGTTCTATCATTAGAGCACTAGTTGTTTTCATGACTTTCAGCAGTTTCGTTTCGAACAATGTCTCAAATTGAAAAATAAAAGGTTTCCAGTCTGACCTGGGTAATCAGGACAGGCACCCAATATGGTGACAATTGAAATGGTCAGGCCGGTAAAGGTTAACAATAGTGTGCGAGGTTGTGATTATTCAGATAAGGAAGCACCTATAAGGACAGTATATGGCCGTATAGACGAAGGTATAAGAGTGTTTAATAACAAGGACTCAAAACCTAATAAGTTTGAAAATCTATTGGGTTAATTGGTTTATTTGGTTATATAGGTTTATCACTTTGAGATTCAATTATATATGTTTTGCCAAAACTAACAGCGACAAAGTTACGTGTTATAATTTCGAAACAACACCAAAAACAAATATTCACATTGTAACTTTTGTGGGCGGAGACAATGCCAACCTTCCGGATGAGAAAGTTTCATATAAAGAACGTACGTTTAAAATACATATTAAATCAAAAGTAACCAGTTTCTTATCCCACACATAAGACAAGAATAAATTGAAGAATAATGATATTTCAACAGTGTTTGTAGAAGACTACATGATAATAAAGAATCTAAATCAAAACCACACATATAATATAATGTAGGAGCGTCCTTAGCAAGTAGCTTCTCCCCCTGGAAGTGTTTTATTAGCCTACTTTCATACATTGGCGCGGGAGAATTAACTACTACAATGTATGTTTAGCTTTTATATGGTAAAGAAGAAATTTAGAGCTTGAAATAAAGCTCAGCTGATAAAAGGAAATTGTCACCAATGAACAGATATTTTGTGCAACGTTGCAGGTTTTGTGAAAAAATGCTTTCCTATAGAAAACCACACAAATCAAAATTGGAGAAAGTTAATTATGAAAACTCAATGCTAGTTACAACTGTACTTTCAGCTTTGAACTGCATGATTTAGGCCATTTCGGTTCAGAGAGACATCAAAAATCTATTACTCCCGTTAGGAAAGACATAAAACAGAGCTATGATGCAAACTTAATGGTGTATTATGTTACGAAAAATCCCCATTTCTAATTTGACAACACATGTATTGGAGAGAAGAGAGAAACTTACTTAAATACTGCATTTCTCATAAAAACGTGACGGGAATAAATTGAAAAAGCACAAACTATAGTTAAGTATAGTTTTGGATTTATAGTCCACTAAGTTCAATATTGGTAAACAAGTCACGTTACGTACCGAAATCAAAACAAACTAAGTTTTATAATATAATTAATAATAAAGACCCACCTGCACCCAAGTTGCGCTTAAATTAAACATTACACAATCTGAACCACAACTACGTCCAACACTTGCGGGACGTCGGCACTAATTATGACAATTGATTACATATTGATTAGGCTGAATTAATTAACGATACTTGCGAACCCGCTTAGCAACTATCTGAAATCTTTTGATAACAATTCACGTCAGACTGAATTGTGGATAAGGAAATGCGTGATGCGTATTGCATTGGAGATTAACGATTTACAGTGCCTGCATGACAGACCTTTAAATTCTGAAGATAATATTTTGCAATATTCGAACGACTCAACAGTTGAGTTCCCTTAAGCATTTTAACCATCTCGTGGAAGATAATGTGAAATAAATCAGTGGCTGTACACCCCGAAAAGGATAAGGAAGAAACATATTTAAAATTGAACTAACAGGCTAGACTTAATGCCATGATCCCCACTATTCAAACAATTGTTAGAGAAGACGAACAATGACTTGGCAAACGGTGATCACATACAGCAACATAATCTTCTTTAAGTCCACCACATTCATGCCAAATGTCATTTAAAGTAGTGCTTTGGCACTATCTGTAACTCTGCTTATCCCGCCTGGGAGGATAGGCGTAGCTGTATGTCCTTTATACGTCGAATAGGGTGAAATTGAGGGCGACGGTAACACCTTGCCCATCGTCCAGAGCCAAGCATTGATTACAACTATTGCCAATCTTGGAAGCAATTTAGTATATAAGATTAAGGAAGCTAGAATTCAAAATGTAATTACTTAAGAAAACGTGAAAGAATTTGTAATTACCGAATACAAAAATGAATCTAGAACACTGTGCCAATGGATTACGATAAAGCAGTACATAGATACAAGATAACAATAAATTCAGCTATCAGTAATTTTTGCAGATTAAGCAAACTGAAGTGGCAGTCGGCTGGCCATGCTTGTCGATGGACCGATGGCCGATGGAGCAGACGAGTCCTGGACTGGAGACCGCGTATCAGCAAGTGTAGTGTGGGACCGGGAGGAGACGCCCGGGTGTCACCACTGCGAGGATCGCCCAGAGGACACGGTGGAGCATACGGTGGAGGTCTGCCCCGCTTGGGCAGAGCACCGCCGTGTCCTCGTAGAGGCGATCGGCAGCGGCGGCGACCTCTCGCGTCCGGCCCTGGTGCAAGCCATGGTCCGGGGCGAGAGGGAGTGGGAGGCGGTCACCTCCTTCTGCGAAGCAGTCATGCTAGCGAAGGAGGTGGCGGGATGGGCAAGGGAGAGATCCTCACGCCTCAGCCGCCGAGGGAGACGCTCCGGGCGTCGGAGCCGCGTGACGACTCCCGGCCACCGTAGGCGCGGGCCTGTGGGCGGAGAGCAATGGGTAGCTCTCCGTCCGATCAGGACCAGGCCCGTGCCGGACGGCGCGTATGTGTTCCACGTGCGCCTCAAAGAGATGTCAGCATAATTGACGGGGCCCGACAGGGCTGAAGCCTGCCGGGGTAGCGGGATCGTCCGAAAGGGTTACCGCTGCCCTGGTACATAAAGGGCTAAGGAAGGAACACGGGTGGGTTTTAGTCAGTAAGAGTCTGACACTCCCTTCTGCTCCACCCAGAGCGGAAGGGGTCATTTGATGATTTCCCATCCTGAAAAAAAAAAAAAAAAAAGTGTAGTGTGGGACGCCCCCCCAGCTAGATAGATGGACGGACTACCTTAAGAAGGTGGCTAGATAGACTGGATGCGAAAGGCGGAAGACAGGGAGGCCTATTTCCAGCAGTAGACTGCGATAGGCTGAGTTGATTAATTGATTGATCAGTCATTTTAAATAGACACTCTGAGAATAGAAAAAGTTTAAAACAGATAATATATAGGGTTTCAAATCGAAGAAATGGATAGAAAAGTAATAAAATAATATAAAATTAATAACAAGTAGCAATAATTCGCACCACCGGATAATTTACTACAGAAGTACAGTCGTCAACACAATTAAGAATTATTATCAGGCAGCTTTTGTCCCTATTAAATGTCAATTCAGTTAACCAAGACGAGATAACAATATTTGAAACAAGTATAGCATTTCAATTACTTTCTTCCTACTCCCTAAGATATAGATAAATCTGCATCTGTTGATAACTAATTTTAACAGCGGTTATACCAATCATTTGCGATGACAATGGGTGATGATTGATTGGTTTGAAAGGTCAGGTTAACAGGGTAGATTAGATTAAATATGTTGTTTGATCATGTTGATAACACATTATGAATGGTCTTATCAAAATCGTAAATCAATTAGTAAATTCAAATCTTTTTGGTGTTTTGACAGATTTTATTTTGAGTAAATCTCATTGTTTTATTAACTAACATAATTTTAAGACCTTTGTAACTATGAACAATTATGGATGTACTAACATTAGTGTTTAAGTTGTGTATGTAATTACTAACAAAATGGATGTTATGATCTGAAAATAAATACTTGATGATGCTGATAAAATCAATGTTCAAAGTAACCTTTGCTTTGAATTTTAGTTGAACTTTTCCTATATTTTCAAAGGTACAGCAGTTTTAAACTCTTAAATAAAGCTAGACCATTTTACGACATTATTTTTTAGGATAGCTTATCGAAGTAACGACCTACTAAAACTCTCTTAGGCTCAATTTACATTGCCGCGGAACGGAGTGAAAGCGAGTTTTCGTAGCGATATTATACATAGCAAAATGAACTTTATGTCAATGGTCTAATGTACAAATTAGATACGAGCTTATTACTGCTGGAATTCCCGAGAATGCGCGATGATTCTCCAGAAGATGCGCGACCTTTGCGTATGTGTAGTGAGTGTGTGTATCTAATTTGTGCGTTACACTATTGACATAAAGTTCATTATGCTTTGTACAAAATAAAACGCTTCTATTCCGTTCCACGCCAATATAAATTGAGCCTTATCCTCTCATTTACTCGTGGCTAGCAATTTGTCATTTGCACAACGATTACGGTCTTCAAGCTTACCCTACTGTTAATGGACATCAAGAATTTTGAATATTTTCCAGTGTTATTTCGAATTTTATTTCACCGTATTTTATCAGCATGCCGGGTATATCCATACTAATATTATAAATTCCAAAGTAACTCTGCCTGTATATTACGTTTTCACGCCTAAACCAAGAAACGGATTTCGATAAAATTTGGCAAGGAGATAGAGGACATCCTGGGGAAGGACATAGCCTTTTTTTTTTTTTTCAGGATGGTAAATCATCAAATGACCCCTCCCGCTCTGGGTGGAGCAGAAGGGAGTGTCAGACTCTTACTGACTAAAACCCACCCGTGTTCCTTCCTTAGCCCTTTATGTACCAGGGCAGCGGTAATCCTTTCGGACGATCCCGCTACCCAAGGACATAGCCTACCTTTTGTCCCGGTAGCACGTTTCCGTGAGATAATTACCGACATCCACGCGAACGAAACCGCGGGCAGAAGTTAGTTGCTAGTATACCAGCAACTTTATACAGTTCTAAGAATAGACTAGGTACCCTATTTCATCACTTAGGTGACATAAGGGGCAACTTAGGACGTACCGACTAAGCGTAGCGTTGGCGTCTGGCTTTAATAAGTTAAATTGCAAAACGTTTCCTTAAAGTTGTTGGTGAGTTTAAATAGAACGTCGCGTCGCAATAACATAATTAAGTGGACTGTTTCTACTAAGAGATCTGCACATGGAAAAGTACAAGAGAATAAATAATTTTAATTTATAGAAAGAAAGTTGGAAGCAGAAGCATTTTACAACAGTTGCAACAACACCACGATGAAACGTGCTGATTCTCAGCCTAATTTAAATAAATGACTTTTCATTTTGATTTTGACGACTGCACAATAATTACGTCCTCAACAAAAAAAAACTAACTAAACAGAAGGCCGTCACATAATATGAGTGGTGTTAGCATCATAAAAGGAAAGATGGAGGTAGGTAGGGTAAGGTCGAAGCAGCAGAATGGAGCGGATCACAATTTCCATAACTAAGAAACTTGGGTATCTTGATTGTACGAGCAAGTTCGTGTCATGTATACCTATAGGATTTTTACGACAGTAATATAAGTATATTTTTCATCATATTTGTTTTTTGTATCACTATATAACTTGGAAGATTTAGTTAGATAACAAAGGGCTAGGCAAGATTTATAAAACACACCAACGGGAATTGCATTATGAAACGTAGATACCTCACGGAAAATCTTCAAGCTTGGCAGATGGTTACACATTACACACATTTTGAAAGACGCTGCCCAAGTACACTGAAATAGTCTAGAAATGAATTCATCCTTTTCATCTGTGTCATCAATAAGTTCGCACAAAATCCAAAAGATACGTAGAGCAGGAGCAAAATCAATACATTTTTAAAGATTACATTTTACCTATAGTATTGCTTCACCTATAATGAAATAAATTAATGAGATTGCCATCAATTTATTTCACATCATAATGGCCTACCCTCAAAGGTTATGCCAATATTTTACCTGTAATATCACCACGTGTTATATATCGAATTTATGTAATGGATTTTTTTTCAATAGAACGAAATAAATTGCTTTTCATGAATACCCTAATAATACAATATCTTTAAGGTCTTAGAAAAGAGCCGCTTTGAAATTAACTTTCATTTTACCCTGTTAAAAAATATATAAATATAAATTCCTCTTGGGAAAGCCATGGTTCCGTTTCTTTTCTTGGAAACAGTGCCAGTTCTTTCGACAGTTTCATGGAATTTTTAATTTCAATTAATCAACATAACGTCGTATACGATCGGAACGTCGATCAATTTTCTTAGTAATACAAAAGCAAAAACAATATTTTAAAAACACGCACACTACTCACAAAGGCATACGTGTACACACGCACACACACAACGTACCCAGTGACACATACATTTACCTACATATTTTTTTTAATAAATGTATTTTTTTTTCTTAGCATTATTTACCGTAATATGAGAAAACCAGTCAATAAATTAACATGGTAAGCTATTAATGGTCGCTTCTTTGTTCGTTAGAGGAAGCGATAGTTTTAACATCGGCCAGGAAGTTTCCGGCTGTGCCAAGGCCCAATCTATTAGGTCTCGCATAAATATCATGGCGTGAACAGCTGTCAACCAGCACAGTCCGCCTTTGCGATTTATAGTCCCTCTTGGATATAGTATTATTAAAAAATAAAGAATAAGAGACATTTAGTGTGAGAGACGGAGAGAATTATATCTTTCTTCTCTCTCGTGTAACGAAATGTGGGCTGAAATGTGCCTAAACGTGACACGTCTTTGACCAATTATCGAATCGCCGCCTAAGAAGTTTCACTTCCTAAAATTGTTTTTTTTAGACTGGAACAGATTTATTGAATTACACATTTACTTTCACGGCTGTGGAACTATTTATTACATTTATCACTCATGAATTAGTCGTAAAACAAGAACGTAAGCAACACAATCACGACAAAATAGATAAGAAAGAAAATTCGTTAAAAGACAATGACCAAAAGTCGTACCAAAAAGTCTCATGCATCAAGATCAAAATATTATAGTAATTATTTTATAATTGTTTACGGGATTGGATTCGCGTCGGGGATTTGATTTTTGAACAGGAAAATAAATAAAAAATAAAAAATAAAAATAATAATAATAAATAAATAAATTTAAAGTAAAAAAGTGTTGAAGCTATTGTTTTATTCCCTTTACATGACGTTCCGTTTCAAATGATATGATTAATATAACCTTGAGCTTTGAAAGTGTCATGATCACGTCCTTAAAAAAATATGTTAATAAAATATACTTTTCCGATTCTACATTAATTAAAAAGAACTAGAATGAAATAGAATATAATTTTTATTTAAATCATTATCATTTTTAGAGCAATTATGGCCGTTCGTGTATGACATGTCAAACAAAATAAGGTACCTACCTAGTTTTCAGGTTATTTCGATTCCTTCAAAAAACTCCCAAACCTGGGTTTTGTTTACAAAAAGAACTTTTGTAGGAGTTAATATGATAAGTGAAGTCTATAAAAAAACAAAGTTTGACTTTGATGCAGCAGGGTAGGGGATTCCATACATCCATGGGCATTGTCCTTGGTGTACTCTTCATTTCATATAGAAAATGTAAACAGATTTTTTAACATCTTACTATAGTTTACTATAACTTCATCATCATTCTGAAGCACTAGACATAATATTTGTTTGACTCATTTTATTAAAATTTATCTCAAAAAAGTATTTCAACTGCTGTCGACGATTGTACATCGGATAACGTCATAACATCAAATTATTGCCAACACATCAAAAACAGATTTATTACTTGTAACATTGTTGGCTTTATCTGTGAAATCTGGCTTATCAATTCATGTGAACTTACAGTATCACAGACGTACGGGCTATAAATTGGTAGTAATCTGATATGATATCAAACAGTCATCAAAAAACGTCATTGATAAGAAAATTCCAATATTAATTAAGTATTTAGATTCTTCCATGATTGGAGAAGAATCAGACAGCAGGCATATTCATATTTTTATTTGCATTCCCTAGTGTAATGTAAGGATGTTACAAAGGCTTAAAGCTAAGGTACAAAATTATTACGGACCACAAATAAAGTACAAAATAAAAATAAAATTAGGAAAACAAATTAACAATATACAATTTCAAATAAGAACCATTCGTGATATAAAAGAGGTTAAGGCGACCAATGATAATCCAACAACTATTGCTGAAATAAACAATTGAGAGAATGTAGTGACAGTTGGAGATAAGGAAATAAGTTCAGTAGTTTTACTTCATCTACAATGTAGGCAAAGAGATAAGATAATGAGATTGCGAAGTGTTAGTGAACTTAACAATGAAAGGTAATCCTTTCATTGAACACGGTTTTCGCCAGTAAACATGGATATTTGTAATCAAATATCCATGTTTACTGGCGAAAACCGTGTTCTTACTGTTTGTGAGATAAATGAGATGAATGCAATGAACTAGTGACGCATCATCGCAAGATTATTGTTGATGAGTGAATCATTGATTTTAATCTTTAGATCCTCGGAAAGAGACGAGTCTGCTTCCATTTTTATGTCTTCTTGAAAATGTGATTGAAAATATTTCCACGCTTGCTAATGTTTCTGAAAATTCGCGACAAGATTTAATGATATTAGTTCTTAATGGAATCAACTTCTTTTAAACTGTTGTTTCTCTTTTTAGTACAAAGATAATTTGGCTTAAAGTTAGTACATAATGAATGAACAATTTCAAAGCAGTTTATACCTACTAACAAAAGGTACATAACAAAGAAAATTCTTATACAAAAATAAACTCAGAGTTGCCATAATTGGTTACAAGTTCGTAGGCAAACTAAAATGAAGAATTCGTACCTCAACTATTCAGGTTCAAGAAACAAAAAATATTTGAAATCTTTAGAATAAATAAAACCCTCATGACGTAGATTAAATTCCTTCGAATCATACCGATGAAAATACCAAGATAATAAGAAACTTGCCGGTATTTTAATATAGGCTGAGAACTCATATGACTTTACAATGGAGTTGCTTTTAATTGGTCGTTGGCACGGACCCTTTACTTAGAAGGGTCCTAACCTTGGTAGGAATCTCACTTAATTTGTTTGAACGGACTTTAGTAAGAAAATTAAGTAGGCTTGGCTTTGCAGCAGTTTTTATGTAAAAATACCGTCTTTCTCGTACATAACATGTCTAGAAATAAAAGAATGGACAGATAGAAATAGCAAGTCCAATTCATAGAATATTTAATGATAGCTGCGGCGACACTGGGGCTCTATTATTATCAGACATTCTACAGTTGATCTAAAACAAGAAACTATTTTTAATTGTTGCAATATAACACGATTTTGAAGTGATAAAACGATGAGAAGACTGATAAAACTTGACAAATCCTACTAATATTATAAACGTGAAAGTTTGTATGGATAGATGGATGGATGGAGGGATGGATGGATGGATGTTTGTTACTCTTTCACGTAAAAACTACTGAACGGATTTGGATGAAATTTGGCACACAGATGGTTTATAAGGTTTATAACCAGGATTAACATATAGGATACTTCTTATCCCGATATTCCCGCGGGATCGAAACTTATGCGGGTGAAACCGCAGGGCGTAGGTAGTATTATAAATGCGAAAGTTTGTAGGATGGATGGATGGATGAATGGATGTTTTTTACTCTTTCACGCAAAAAGAACGAATTTTGATGAAACTTTACAATAATATAGCTTATACATCAGAATAACAGATAGGATAATTTTTATCCCGATATTCCCACGGGATCGACACGTATGCGGGTGAAACCACGGGGCGCTGCTAGTGGGTAATAAAACGAGTACCAGGAAATCAACGCAATTTGACAAACATCGAATAACCAATGGGAAATGCGACAATAAAACCGAATTGCCAATGGGTAAAGTCATCCCATACACAATCCCATAGCACAAATCGGTATGTTCTAAAGCTCCAATCAAACTCCATAATAAAACAGTAATCCTGCTTAAACAAGATGAAATTCAAAGCAGTTAATGCAAATGAGGGCAGAACAGTCGTAGAACTGCCGACTGAACATGAAAGCCAGAATTTAAACGTATTCCATGTACGGTTTATTACCTAGGCAGTATATGATTAAGTTCAGGCTGGCTGCTATAGGTGGAGCGATTGCTGGAAATCATGAAATCCTCGTTGAGTCGAGTACGGAATTGATAAGAAATTTAGTCCAGCTAAAATATAACTATCAGAGCATGATAATTCATGAAAAGAATAAAATGGAAGTGTTCATATTGAGATATGTATATATTAATCCACCTATAGGAATAGTAATTTTGGGGATTCTTGAATTTAGGTAAGACAATTATTCAAAAATAGGTTGCGCTACGGAAGGTAGGCAGCTTAACGACTTAACTGAGCTACAGTTTACGCCGGCATGTTTCAACCACGTTGCTATGCCAACTAGTTTATTGCCTGAATAATGAATAGATTTGATTTATTAGTACCATCATGAAGCCTTATGTAACTTCTGAACACAAAGGATCATACTTCAATGTCTATCGCAGAGACCATACATATATCGCATTGGTTGAATAATGGGCCTTGTGAAACTAAGGTCTACGTTGAAGATTTTTCGCTATCAGTCAAACTACACGAAGTTGAAAATGAATAAAATTAAGTGACGGTGCAAAATGATTATGTTGTAGAACTTGATCCAGCTTCTCTATATTATAATCCATGAATGGACGTTAAAATGTAACCAGCATCGGCCATTGTAGGCGAGAGTCTTGTCATAAGAATAGAAGAAGCCACACGTTTTCAAGATCAAGTATAATGACATACAGTTTTATTTACTAATAGCTACAGTATTCTTGTCTACCGTCTGATCTTCTCTGGCACGAGTCAAATTAGAAATATTTAGAATTTTATGCATTCCTTCCTGTAACAAATATGAGAATGCTTGGCATATATCAAAGCTTTACCGAGCCTTTTATACTAACATTTTCCATTACGATTCTGATACAGCCTGCCTGAAAATCCCTGAAATTTACAGATGCATACGCCACAAATTACTCGATCAGCTGGAGATATACAGCCAAAGAACCTCAAAACATTTTCTTTCTTCAATAACAATGATTAACTCTCTGTCGCCACAAGTTTACATAATAATTCTCATTGTAGCTGACGTAATAGAAACACTACTAAACTCACTGTCACAATGTCGGCGATCGATACGCTTTTGACTGTTCCTGAGCACGCGACACTTACACGCAAATCCTCATATAAAAATTCTGACCTTCGTACAAGTTCGAATAGGTTCAATTTTACATCGGATTACCGATCCTTGCTTACCCAAGGAACACACGCAACTGTTACGGTTTATCGATAAGAAATGAATGCTTGAGATTCCTGTTGCGAGGGAGCAATTTCATTAATGATTTACAAAATAAATGGTATGACAAAATGAAATGGTTCTAATTAAGCAATATACTTAGTTTCTAAATTATACTGATAGAGATGATGGTACGAGAATTATAGATGAAGACAAACGTATGTATTATAGATGAAGAAGCTAAAGATATGACGCTAAAAGAAAATGTTAATGGAACAGAATTTAAAACGCAAGGCCATTTAGGTTACAAAAAGTAAAGCAAAATATCGTTCCTTCGACATAATTTCAGCGCAAAAAGCACCCCAAATTAGATTACTTTTTTCATTTTCTTCAAGACTTGGAGGCCTAATAGGTATTTCTGTGTCACCTTAAGCAAGAGTTTGTGTGGCTGTACTTCCTTCATATACTTAATATTCCTGTATAGTTGCTTGCTTTATGATTTCAAGTAGAACGAACAATTGTGCTAGTTGCGGGAGACGCGTGACAATCAATTTCAGTTGGAATTTGGCGGTCTAAATTACTTTGATTATAGGAACATCTGCATTCCGCGTAATTGAAATGTTTGACTCCATTGTGGGTTCAAGGTTCAAACAAAATTTTCGGTATGCTAAATAGTGTTTGATTTGACTATCTGACATATTAACTATGTTTAACAAGCTACCTCTTTAAAGTATAATGCTCTTTTTCGTTTAGATTTGTCAATGACATCAATTATGGGTTCATTCAAAGTGACAAAGACAACAAACCTTTGTCACATTGTTTTTCGAAACATTCTAATTGTTAATAAAGCAATGTTCGTGTTATAAACCAAGATGGCGTCATTTACCATTGTCTGTTTTATTTGCTCTCACAAGTAATATCGCGTTGTCAGCCCGGAATCTACAAGTATAGATTTCCCGTTTCTGTTAACTTTGGGTGTTTGCGCAGGAAAATAGTCAACAGATAAAACTACACTACACCCCGACTCTTATTAGATTATTTTTATATTAGTTTCCTGAGGTCTCGCGGACCTTAAAGTACTAAGTTTGGCACTTTATCTGTCTCTAGACAGCCTCAGGTTTTGGACATTATTTAAATGACAATGTTATTTAAAGGCCACAATCTCCAAGGCCCTGTGCATAGTCATTATAACGTCCCAAAATATTGGCACACGGGTTCTTAAGGGGATGCGCTAGGTAGTCATCGACATTCAAATTTTCTTACGTTTCTTGCAATCTGCAGGTCAGTGTCAGGTTGTATGTTGAACAAAATAGGATTCGCGTAAATAAAATTAATTTCGCGGGCTACCTTGCGCATCCCCTTAGGAGAAAACTCATTAATAGCTCATCAAATTCCAGTCATAATCCATCCAGCACTTGTGAACAGCCGACCCTCTCCAGAAGCTTGGAAACTAGCCTAGTTTACTGTGATTGATTACTTTACCAACTTTCAGTCCGTACCCTACTTATGTGGAGTAGGGTCTCATCCTCAATACGCTGTTACTGTAGCTACAACTTCTATGTAGTTAACGTAATAGCCTTTAGTGCCTTCCTAACCTAGTTTTAGGGATTCTAAAAACTATTTCGGCAAGTTTGACCCTTATTATGTAAGCATAACATTGTTATAATCATCTTCAGAGTCAGGCATGAGAAATTCTGCGATTATGGAACGGTGCCAGGTTCTCAAGGTAATTTAGGTGCATTGTAGTACGAGTTCTGTACCTAAAGTACTCGATGTCTGGTGAAGCACCTGTATAGACATTATGAGAATGTAATTACATGTAATGCAAAAGATGCTGCCTGTTATGAAACTTGTTGTTACATTCGGTTTATTATAAAGGCCAGACTAATATGTTGCTGTCTTTTTCTTTTGAGATTATGAAGCAATGACTATGCAACTATATATGAATAAAGATATATGAAAGAAGTAAGGAGAAATATAATTAAAAAGAGATCTTAAAATTTTCTCATCGAATTATTACGAATGGCAGAGAGCCCAAAACGCTGGCACCATTGTTAGCTTAGCTTACCCCACTGAAGAAATGAGACCTATCCATCCAAGTTTCCTTAGCTAACCTGCCATAGCAATGAAGATCTTAAACCAACGATTTAAGGAAAGATTTTGTTAAATGATGTTTGGCATACAGACTCCGCGGGAGATTCGACATTCTATTTGTTCTGCGTCTGGTGTCACTTTCGATTCTGAATCATAACTTAAAGACATGAACCACGAAATACGAAATATACATTAGAGTATATTTCGTATTTCGTGGTTCATGGGCGGAGAAATCTAGTTTAAACAAAATTAGAATCTTTTATTACCATACTAGAATTCATTACCTCTCGTCACTCCCTCGCTTCTTGTTTAATAACGCGGGGCTAAAGTCTAGACTTGTATTCATCGTTTCTCTAGTATACTAGAGAAGCGAACAACCGTACTTAAAGCCCTTAGTAATGAAGAAATGAATGTTGTGTTTAAACGTTTTAGGGATGAAGACGAAGCAGAGTTAGCTTCAGATGCAGATAAAATTTCGACAAACCAAATAAATGAATCAGTTTTGTTGCAATTTCTTGTGGTGATAAGTGGATTATTTTAGGAGTAAACTAACGTAAAACATACGAGTGCCAATGAAATGTGGAACATTTAATGTTCCACGATTACGATTCTGGCTGTTACGTGCGCGTTTCTGATCTCCGATAAAATCTTGTATCGATTGCATAGTTTCAACTGCTTTGCTAGCAGCTAATCGTTAATTCTAAACACGTTATGCAAAACGTCTATGCTCTTTTATTCCGAGAAATTTCTTCCAAGGTTTTTTGTTTTGTGGTAATATTAACAACAGAATTGGTATCAATTTCTGCAGACAGTGTTGCGAGCTATATGGTATGCTTTTCTTGTGAATATTTTGTGATCAATCAATAGAAGATTATTGATTGATCACAAAGTGACTGTGAGTAACTTAGAGGACAAGCAATGCGATAATCTGGTAATAGTCTAATAATAATCCGCCATCTTACAGATTCAAGACTAGTTGCGCCCCGCGATTTCACCTGCATAAGTCTATCACGTGGGAATATCGGGAAAATAGTATGTCCAATGTAATACAATTCATGGTCTACCCGTGTGCCAAATTTCATCCAAATTCGTTCAGCCGTTTTAGCGTGAAATAGTAACAAATAAACACACACAAAATCGAATGTTTTCTCTTTTTAATATTATTATAATTTGTTTTTGTATTTATTTATATTATAGTTCGTCTTTTAATTTAGTACCTAGTGTAAATAGTTAGTTAGGATGTTTGTGTATGTGAGTTTAAATGTTTGTAAACGCACCCGCGATACAGGAGAAATTCCTAGTGTGGAGAACGTTTAAAAAAAAATTAAGAGATTATGAAAATAATTTTTCTCCTAAAACTAGACATTATATCCTAACTAATACTGTACGATCAAAACTCATTCGAGAGCTTATTTCAATCGCAAATATGTAGAAAACCCATCCTTCACTGACATCCGTCCAGTATCTATCTATAGCTATGTGGGATCACATTTGTCAGATACCCGAAAATTACACTATGATACGAAAACCCTTACATAAATTCTAGAACCGCAAAGGACTCAACTGATCTACGAGACTACAAGAAACGTACAATTATCGGAAAATGTCCTTTTTCGAGTCAAACATGTATCCTTTTGAGGTCAAGGGCATGGAAGGGCATGTTTAAGGGCTGATCCTTTAGCCCTTGAAATTACTCGAATTTGCACGAGAAGATAAATCAGTTAATGTTGGATTAGTATTATTATTTTGGTACAGAAATGTGTTGCTTATTCCAATGATATTGAGCTGAATTCTTTAACAGTATATCAACTATAGCATTCAGTGCTGTTTACTCGTATCTCGCATTTCCCAATTTCACATTAATTTCTGTGACTGACGTTCATCAAGATAAGTGAAACAATAAAAATTACAGAATCATTCAATTCTACGTCACCAATTTTGTACTAACATAAAATGGTGACGTAGGTTTGAAAGATTCTGTTGGTTTTTTTCGTAATTGTGAGGACAAAATTATAATACCTTTTAAGCAATTCGTTTGTTTATTGTTTCACTTCCTTTGATGAGTGTCACGGGAATTAATGTGAAATTGGGAATTGCTCCTTTTAACCGCATCTGGGATTGGATCCTCCACTTTTTAACTGTCTATATATATATACTATGGAAGACTTCTTAGTAAAACCCATTAATAAAACAGCAACGATGGAAATAATCTGCATTGCTTTTAAAATATTTGTTTCTTTTTTTCCGATTTTGTAAATAATCCAACACGTGACCCTTATTTTTAGAAATACGAGGTTTCGAAAGTATCGGTCTTAGGAGCTGCCACAAAAGGGATTCTCCGAAATCCTAAGAGATTTTACCGGTTTTGAGATACGGATCATACGGAGCTAGAATATCTTTGCATTTGTATCAGATTACTACTCAAATCTTTTAAGCTTATTTTTTTGTATTTTAATATTATAGTTAAGGTTTATGTGTATTTAATTCTAGTTATCCATATGAAACTATCTTTTGGTAGCACTAGAATCAATTAATTCTTTCGTAAATTTTGTCGTTCAAAAGTGCCTTTTATGCGCCTCTTTGAAATAAATGATTTGACTTTGACTTTACCTCATATAAATGCTATGGAATCATTATTAAACTCACAATATCTTCGTTGTGATGTCGAATGTGGTTCACTAAATGTGAAACAAAATGAGTAATATAAAGAATTCCAATGATATTGAGCCGAATTCATTAAAAAAATAACAACTATATCATTCAGTGTTGTTTATTCGTATCTCGGATTTCTTTAGTTGAATCGCTGGATATTATCCAACATTCTAACAATACTCTACTGGTCTCTTTTAAATATTTTGATTGTTAAGAACTTTTTGCCGAAGGTTTGCATACCTACAGTTAGCACAAAAGGCATATTAGGTAAATGATAAAAAATATTCATTGAATTTTCATTTAATGAAAAATCAATTAATAGTTTAGGAGCTAAGCTACAATTTTGAGAAGGAATTTTGAATTTATGCTTTTAATAAAGTGCAGTCAGTATGTTTGGAAATGGAATGTGCATTAAGAGTTTTTGTTTTTCTTATCAACTTGGCAGAACAGCACAGGTTTAGCTGTTGTTGCCATAATTACTTTATGTTTACTTTGTAGCACATACATCAAGAACTTACAATTACCACCGTGGCAATATTATTATGCAATTTACGACGTTCCTAACAGTGTAGTCTAAGAGCTCTCTCTTATGCACTTAACAGCATCTATGCACTTAAAATCGTCACATTTAAGTGCTTCAAATTGAGGCTCGTGAATTTTATTATAGTTCATTCATTATATTTGCACTTGCTACCTTTGTTAATGCTTTTATCGTTAATTAACTAAAAGGCGTATAAAATAACTATTTAAAAGAAATTACGGGTAAAAAAAATAACAACGATAACATGTATTTTAATTTATAATTTAACCAAACATAGGTACCTACGTACATTTTCTCAATTTCTTTAGCAAGAAATAAATTTTCCTGGCTTCATAATGTATTTTTAATTTGTTTTGTATACATGCTGCATTCTTTTGCTAATAATTTGATTCCATAAGTCATTTTAATTTAAAATGCGTATAAATAACAGTTCTGTTACACAGAACTATTATTTGAATTATCACACAAACATTAAACTTGTTGTTTTGTGGTTAATGACTTAATGAGTCATGACGAAATCACCGATAGGCATAGATGTATGAAACATTTTACCTACCTACCTATCTATCTACTTGGTGTATAAAAAACATTGTTTGGATCAGACACCCCTCGTCATCGTCCCAAAATGATAGTAGAAAAAAAATGATAGAGACCAATAGAGCTTGACGCGTAGGGTGAAAAGATTATTGAGCGGGAATTTTGATGAAGAGCCTGCTCGAGTTACAGGCGTTGCTAGTTACTGACCCCGGTTTCGCCCACGTGGCTGTGGTTTTTTTTTGCGTGGAACCCTCATTCTTTTTCTAAAATAATAGTACGCCTAAGTTACTCCATAGAACATCAGCTATCTACTAGTGAAAGTCCTATCAAAATCGATCCAGCTGTTTCGGATATTAGCCGGAACAAACAGACGGACATACAGGCAGCCATTTTTTTTTTTATTGTTAAAACTAGAAAGAAAAGAAAAATATTTTATTCTGCACAAATCAAACGCACAATTACAAATAAAAAATAAAAACTAATAAAAGAAAAAAAGTACTGTCTTATGCATTTAGTAAAACGCTGTTATTTTGACATTACAAACACAAATCTTTTTTATTTTTATTTGTATTTAGATATAGATTTATACCTAGATACGTGGCTTTCTACGTCAAACCAATGTATATTTTCTAGACCGTATTGTGAGAATACCACCGATGTGAACAAAAGTGTAACTTTCTCCTAGATGCAGAATATTCAATGACTGAAACAAATGTTGGTACTTACCTACCAAGTTATGACTAGGTAGGTACGATGTGATGTGAAGACACGATGTCAAAGTCAGGACCTATTTGGAGATTCTTTTACCATTTATGAATGAGACAATCCTGTCCCAAAAAAGTACGTCTGTGATTTTAAAGTCACAAACTCAAAGTCAAACGACAATTCTAAAAGGTAGTTTCGTATGGAGAAGAATGGGCATGAAACTCCACCATTACTCATTTAAATATTTTGCATACATTAATTAGATACGAAGACGAAGCACCTAGAATAACACTAATAATATCACAATAGGTAAACATAATTAAAAATAAAGATGCATGCATACATGGAGCTCACATATTTACAAATATTGTAAAAGTAGATGATTTTCCTAAAATATTAACAAATAATTTTCACAATTTCTTAACCTTCATCTGAAAGTGTTACTTTATGTGTACTCAGACAGAATAAACAATTTCTGTACACTTGTTTTTCACAGATTCTGCAAAACGACTCCAGATTACTATCTATTTGCACAAAAGTGTTTTGATGTAGGTAGGTCATAATGACAAAGATAATAAAAACATTTGATAGGCTTGAATAACAATTTTATTCATTTGGTTTCAATTTCTTTGCTTTTCAGAAAAAGCGAACCGAAAGTAAAAATCATTTAACTGCTACCCACCCAACTTGGCTCATTATAATCCGACTAATTACTACAAAGCACGCAATTTTCACAGCTCTGAAATTGTATAATTTATTGTATATTTTTATACTTTAATTTCTTCTGTAGCTAGCTCAATTTGCATAGGTTCTGTTACGACAATAGAACGTAGGGCCAAAAACAAAACAAAAACATTACAATAATTTTTTGTCACTCGAATGGCGTTGACCAATAAAATTTTTCCACCGAATAGACGTAGTCATAATTTTCCACACCAATAAATAAAATAATGAATATTCATACGACCTGTTTAACACAAAAGCGGACATTTTACCATTCAACATGAACGAAATATTTGAGAAAATAAATAAACATTTCTTACCTGATTCTCAAAATGGCTATCCAAATCGAGGGATCATAAACAATCTTCTGTCACAATATGCACACGCCTGTCACACACATTGAGATTTTACAAAATCAAACGAAATGTCTACGCACTACAAAGGATTTGGTTAATATTTTATTGTTGTGTGCGGCAGCTCGCGGCAACACGCTCTCTCACTACTAACGCTCATGTGCTACTGATTCATCACGACAACGAACTCAACACGGCGCTTCGACTATACGTACTGGACGTACTTGTGTGTCCCTGGCACCGAACAAAGACGATGGTGGCCGAAGCTCTACAGCTGTTTAATGTTTGTGAACCCGACACATCGCCAATCGATTGTCAATTCTAACATCTTGTGACGTAAGATAACGCATTTTGGTATCATAACGTCGATTTGAGGTCGTCGGTATGGCTCTATAGTTTTTACGAATTTGAAAGAATATATTTTCTTTTCTTTTTAATCAATTCGTAATTTTCATTCTGTGATATCCATCAAGTCCATAATCAACGTGACTAAACCGCGGAAGTCGATTTAATTCCAACATACAAAATCAAACCGATTCGCAACGCTGATTACGTTTAAATTTATCGTTTCCAGTACGTTTTGGTTACATCAGAATGAGTGCGAATCGAGTACACCACGCACTGTCGTTCGGCACGCGGGTGCATTCTTAGTGCGGGTGTACTGGCGGCGAGCGAGATAGGATCATTTAACACTCACTCTTTCTAACATCGATTTCGGTCATTGTGCCCGTCCTTTTCTGGCGCAATGTGCCCCTCTTTCTGGCGGAGCGGCCGCGCACTGCGGATGTAGCGGCTCGGGAAATAACTGCCCTATTTTAGGATAAAGTTTTGAATGCATTCTCTTACCACGTCAGTTCATGATATGTTTAAAATAATGCTAGTAACATCGTAGACACGTTCGGATTCATAGAGAAATCGGTTCATTCGTTTTAAATGGAATTTATGTTAGAATAAATCGATACGGCCTATTTTGACTTTAAATAGAACTGTTTGTCTAGTTTATTAACTAATTTAGTTTTTGAGTAGAATTCTTATTTGAATTTCTCATTATGTGCGCCGTGCATACAGAAATGAGAATCTATTAATTTACTCTCAATTTACGACTCAACCTGCTAATATTTATTTTATTGTAATGAAAACGCTGTACTAAATAATGTATGTGCACAAATATTTTAATTTAATACTCATAAATAAAATAGATTATAGTGCTCATTTGGATTTTTATTTCGTTGATTAACACGGTTCTTAAATATTTATGACAGTTTTGCATTAAACTATTATATTGAAATGGTAAGCTTATGGGAATTTTATAAAAAGCTAATTTAGAAAAATAAAAACAATTTCTTCTTTGCACAGTTTAAACTTATTTGAATTTGTATAACTAATTGTATAATTCACACTTTTTAATACATGCGCAAAAAAAACTGAACTGAACACTCTAAAATGATTATAGATTAATAAAATTAATCTAGGTCGAGCTCCTAAACTAGGACAACAATTTTATGTTAAAATCAATATCGTAAACACTGATTATAATCAGGAATATATTGCCAACATAAAGGCATAAAAACAGGGGTATAATTATTATGTAAACTTATGAAAAAATACAGCACGAGTAGGGTAATACAAAATCTTATTTATTTTCGTATGCGTCGCTCGTTCTAGGCTACTTAGAAATTCTTTCAGTAGAAACATTCAAAAGTCCAAACTCAAGGTTTGCCAACGTGCAATGGAGCGCAGCATTCTAGGCGTCAAATTGACAGACCATATTCGCAACACCACATTGCGCTCCAAAACACGGATTACGTTGCTCAAAAAGCCGCTAAGCTGAAGGGGGAGTTCGCTAGCCAAGTCTGCCGTATGCCTAATAAGCTGTGAGCCAATAACAACCACGTGGAGCCCTGACACAGCTAGAAGGTGTCGCGGCAGACCCCGTAGAAGATGGCGGGACGAGCTCGATAAAACAAACGACTCTCGTCCACTTTAGCCCTGGATCGAAAGAGCTGGAAGTCATGGGGAGAGGCCGTTGCCCAGCATTGGGATGATGCAGGCTAACAGTAACAGTAACTCGGGTAGTAACCAAGTACCCTGAAATTCCACCCAGAGCTAGGTAGGTTTTCCCGTAGGTCATCAAATATGACAAAGTCAAACGGGTAGACAGCAGCATCAGTCAGTTATAATAATAGGGGTTAAAGTATGAAATTGCCGTTTTATTGTAATAGGTACTTCGAATTGAGATAGAACCTTCATGGTTTGAGATTTTTGAGTAAAACTTATTTCACATGGTACCTATGAAGTTCTTCTTTTAAAAATGTGCAACATTTGATTATCGACTTTCAGTTGTTTTTTTTATTCAGCTTTCAGCAAATTCGAGTTATTTTTGAATACGAGTTCCGACGCGGAACTAACGCGGCTGAAACAGCTCGCAATATTAATGTTGCGTTTGGAGAGCAAACTGCTAATGAACGCACCGTGCGATTTTGGTTTAAACGCTTTCGTGATGGAAACTTTGATTTGAAGAACGAGCCCATGGAAGACCGCCCACACAGGTGAATAACAATGAATTGAGAGATGGTGGAAGCCGATCTGAGCCAATCTACCCAGGAATTAGCGGCATGGTTTAACGTTACCTTACCAACAATATTGACTCATTTGCATCAAATCAATAAAATAAAAAAATATGAGAAATGGGTGCCTCATGATTTGACTGATCTGCAGAAAGAAACGCGTGTTGAAACTTGTGTTGCCTTGTTGAATCGATACAGAAATGAAGGAATATTGGATCAAATTGTGATATGTGATGAAAAGTGGATTCTATACGATAACCGTAAGCGAAAAATGCAATGGATGACCCCAGATCAAACGCCGCAACAGTGTCCTTAAGCAAAGCTTACCAATAAAAAGGTAATGGTAACTGTTTGGTGGTCTCAGCATGGTGTTATTCACTATAGTTTTCTCCGATCTGTTCAAGCAATAACGGCAGATGTCTACTGTGCCGAACTCCGAACAATGATAGCAAAACTAGCAGTGAAACAGCCCCGACTCATGAATCGATCTTCACCATTATTGCTCCATGATAACGCGAGACCTCATACAGCACGAGAAACCGTTTTAACTCTACAGGAACTGCAATTAGAAACCATTCGTCACCCTCCGTATTCGCTAGACCTTGCTCTAACGGACTAACATTTTTTTCGTGATTTGGACAATTTTCTACGTGATAAAAAGTTTTCTTCTCAGGAGGCAGTACAAAATGCTTTCACACAGTTTGTCGAATTTAGATCACGAGAGTTCTATCGCAAAGGCATAAATGGCCTTCCTATTATATGGCAGCAATGTATAGATAATAATGGTAATTAATTTGATTAAATAAATATGCTAAATAAAAAAAAACGAATTTCAAATTTTCAGTACAAATCGGCAATTTCATAATTTAACCCCAAATAGCTTCTTCGCGTTATATTTCTTGGTCCCCCATCGCATCGCATCGCATCGCCTACCCGCGCTATCACTCTCTCGTTTTCGCTTAGCGTTCTTTATGACTGTTTGCTCGGCTCCTAAGGGTCATAGCATGATGTAAATTAAAACACTTCCTCAAGAATTGGGCTTTCAAAAATGCAGAAATATTTTTTTCATATCCACCTGTTGTTTCCAGAGATTACCCCTACGTACATACAAACAAATTCTACCACTTTATAATATTAGTATAGAAGTATAGATTTAAGCATAATGTCATCACGTAGACCAACACGTTTGTAGAGAAAAGCCAATCTTAACAATAGTAATAACATAGCTGCCCAGCCAAGCTGAATTCTTCAGTTAGCTTCCCTCTTAAAGTTGTTCTTACCAAACTGCAAAGATTGCCCGAGGTAATTCTTGAACAACTTTGAGAGCACAGCCATTGACAGCAATCGGTCCCGGGGTAACGTATTCATTGAACATAACCTGGGTTTTGCCCAAGTTCATCCGGAGACCAATGCGTACAGAAGAATCAACTAGGCCGTCCAGCATCTGCTGCAAGTCCTGCACCGATTCAGTCATTATGACCATGTCATCTGCAAATCTCAAGTGTGAGATGTACTCGCCGTTGATGTTGATGCCGCGTCCTTCCCAGTTCAGCGTCTTAAACACATCCTTCAATGCGTTGGAGAACAATTTCGGGGCAATTACGTCCCCATGTCTCACCCCAAACTTTTATCAGCCTAGGGTAATTTAGGAACAAAGGCGTGCCGATTATGCTAAAAAAAACAGTTTTGTAAGATCATCGAAAAGATGTTTTACTCTACATTTTCAAGTCAAAAGAACAATCAAAAGTTTTAAATTATACAACCATCTGTACGCAGAAAATGTAAGTATGTTGGAATGAGTTATGGCAACTTGGCAGTCACTCCGCGTACATTTAATATAAGATTAGAATATCCAATGAGTATGTCTGACATTACTTTTCATTTCTATCTAGATGTCCAGTTACTACATACAAACATCACGCCTGTAACCTCCGAAGGGTTAGCCAGAGGAGCACCTATAGCACACCCACATTTCACTCGTTATGTTTTAAGCCCAATGTAATAGGAAGCGACCCTATTGCCATCAAACGGGAACAAATCCAGACCTACGGGGTAATTGCATAACACACTAACAGTAGGAATGCCTTTCATTTTGACAGTTCAACAACATTCATTGCGTTACTAACATTGTTGAGCAGATAAATTTTTCCAACATATGAAGCAATGGATTATCAATATCCCTAAAAATGATTCAGATTGTGATTGTAAGTGTGCTACTGAGAAATTCCAGTCCAATTAGGTACTGTTGTTCATTATCGGCCCTGAATAATTTGTAGGGTTCACTCCTCCTACCACATACTTCGTTCAGAAATACGCCACTAGTGGCGCCTCTGGTTGTCAATTTGCTGTCATGGCTGAGACATACGTCTGTTAATTTTATTCAGTAATTTCAATTTATATTATTATTGTGGTTTTGTGATCTCGTCCGTGTATCGTGCTGTGTACATACATTATATTTACATAAATTCTAAATTGACTTTTGTTTCTTGTTCGTCCGTACATTTTCTACAAGAGCTAAAAGTTCATCGGACCCTTCGATCTAATATCGACGGGCAGTGAACTGTGATATGATATTACACCTCTGTCACACTCCGGGGATCAGAGGGAAGCCACTACATACGAGCAGGTGATGATTAGGCTAGCAACATACAAAGGAAACTAACTAAACTGGGTCTTGGTAAAGCAAAACATTCATGAAACAAAACAACGTTCAGTGAAGAACTAATCACGTCAACTGTGACGTGGTTAGTTCTTCACTGAACGTTGTTTTGTTAAGGAGCTTTAAAACTTAAGGAGCTCAACGATTCGACGTGATATACTGATATCACGTCGAATCGTTGAGCTCCTAAAGTTTTTGAGTTGAGCTGCGCGATTACTGACACATGCGTGCACTGACTGGACAGGTCCATTCAATCTGTGTAGTTCTTTCCTCAAAAGACCATTTCAGATATCAATCTATCCGATCTTCACATGACCTGACCAAAATTATGTCTGGCCTTTAAAAGAGACTGTGACATCTGAGTTTGCTTCAGCCTTTCTTCTGAGAGCAGTCAGATAGAAATCGCCGACTTCGTCTAGTTTTTAAAATATGATTGACGTGTCAAAGTGTTCGTACAAAACTACTTACAGAAATAAAATCAATTATCATTTAACCAAAAAGTCAAAGAAAAATTAAATCAACGAGTCTCTATGAACTAAAAACATCAATATTTCTCTAACCAAAGTTGAATTTCAAAAGAGCTCCAAAACAATTAATTACTTCAAATCTGACAGCTGACTCTATCATTCAATAAAGCTATTTAACTCCACAGCTAAACAATCTAACTCCTAACAATTCAAAATACGATAATGACATATCGATGGGCGTAGAGTAGACACATTGTTTACTCACTAAAATGTCGTAAGCGGTCTAAATATAAACCTATATTATTGGCAGGCACGTGAATTTAGGTCCAACTCAGCAATACAAGTCTAAAAATATATCAAATTCCGGTCTATCATTCAAATAACAACTCACGACTGGTTGCAGTTGCATAATCTATCATCGTCAGTGCAACAATTACGATTTTAATGTTATGCAATTTAAAAAAGTGATTGTCATAGCCTCGTGTTGGAAAAGTACTAGATGAAGTGATTGTCAATAGGTAACACCCACAACTCGAAGAGTCTCGAAGTTTCTATGGTGTGAAGGTGCAATATTACTGTTTAATTCACATAATATGTCTATTAATACCTAACCACTGCTGAACATAGGATTCCCAAAGATGTCAGATCCACGTTTGACAGATAAGCGAATGTCTTTTGTTTTTATTATTATGACCGTTTTTTTTTGTAAACGGCATCTCGCAGGTCAACCTAGGAGGTCAGGCTTGCCTTGCCAATAAATTAAGGCCTCCAGCCGGGGCTTATAAACTTAAAAACTAACCGATTACACGTTAAGGGCACCCCTCGTGCGGTACGGGCCTCGGCTTAGGGCGTCGCTGGGGGAGGGCAGCAAGGGACAGGCTTGATCGGATTAAGAATATTATGAGCCAACATAATGAACATTTTACACTTTACACAATGAAATACTCCAATTACTTGCAACGTAACGTTTGCAACAAACATAACAATCGGTTGATATTACTCGGACACAGCTGCTAAGACAATAACCTATAAAATACGAGTGCAGTTTACTCCAAGTGTTCTGGAAACCAATATTGGAGTTTACAAGGGCAAGCGCAACGCAATTGTGGCACGATTTTCATTAACTAAAGTTATACGAAGAGCACATGAAAACAACTGCGACCTAGTTATATAGCCACTCGCTGGTACTATCCCAATAAATTACACTGGTGAAGGTGACTAATGGTCTTCTCATCATCATCATCATCATCTGCGTAGCCTTTGCCCAACTATGTTGGGGCCGGCTTCCAGTTTACCCGGATGCAGCTGAATACCAGAATTTTACATGAAGCGACTGCCAATTTGACCTCCACAACCTGGATACTGGGTAATATATACATACACATATATAAAGTCACCCCTTTTCCTCATAGAGGTAGGCAGAAACTACAGAACGCTACCTGCTCCGATCCTTGCATACTCTTTTTGCTTCGTGACGTCATACATCTAAGGGGCAATTCTCGTAATTTTAAGAACGTTCATAGTCTGATCTCAGTCTCAATCTGTCAAAAATACGTCTAATTTCCCTACATTTTGAGAAGTTTTTGACATTTGTTTGACGCCGAGATGAGACTGCGACTAGATTTTGATCGTTTTGAATTACGAAAATTGGCCTTCTGGTCATACACGCACGCTGGTTCCGAGCACCTGACCTTTCTGAAGAACATCACAAAGAAGGTAATACGATACCCCTTGGTAAGGCTGGTTGTCGACTATGGTTCTTTAGAAAGAATAACAATTAGTGAACATTGTCATAACTAAGCTACGTAGGTTGACGAAATTAGTTCAAAGGATGCCACAAACACTCATTCCCAAATAATTTCTTGAAGATGGACAAATATTTGGTCATACCGGAGGTAGAACCCTTGCTTAGTAGAGTAGAAAATTAAACTTTCTACCTGAGATAACCCAAACCCATTTAGTAGATCTCACGTGTGTTATGTTGTCATTAATCTTTTTACCTCCTCGCCACCTCGTCGTCTTAAAGTCGAAAAGGGGGTCTTAGGGATTACGTCAAGAATAAAAACGTCCTCGACCAACTGAGCCTCTTATCGCAGTCCACTGTTGGACATAAGACTCTCACAAATTGTGCCACAACACCAGAGTCCATTGGCACCTTTCGCATCCAGTCCATCCCAGCCGAGTTCCACTGGTCATCAGTCTCTCAACAGACATGGCCAACTCACTATCAAATCAGCCAAACTATTCAGTCAAAATCTTAAAGCGAAAACAGGTGAAAAGTGAGCTTGAAACGATGTATTAATTGCATCAATCCCTAGCATCAGGTGGAAAGCTCACTGCCAGCTCACTTTACCTAAGTTTTCACGGTGAGATTTTTACAGAATAGACCATTGATTGCAAAAAATGCAAGTTATATCGGCAACGTCCTGGCTGATAATAAAAACAATCTACGATCACCAAGCCGGCAGGTGAGGTAAGCTCTACGCTACAGACTCATATTCAAGAGTTGACTTTCATACCTACGAGTATGTCTATATTTCATGAACAGATAAGAGAGCATAATGTTCGTATTTTCCTATTCCAGTATGTTATCATGATGAAATGTCTTCCTGTAACATTTCTTTGTAGTACAGACGCCAGCTGCACATCAAGCTACTACAATCTGTCAAATTTCTTTAATAGATTTTCAGCTTTATCGCTAAAGCATTAAGGTTCAAGGTTGATTGGGAAAATTTGACTGTTTCGGGTAGCTTGACCTGCTGGCGTCTGTACAGTCACGAGCACCAATATGTCAACACTTGACAACTTTCAATTGCAATTTTTTCGTGAAATAACGAATGCAACGTTGAAATACGAAATACATTACATAAACCTATGGGTTCGAAAATGCTGTTTGTAACAACATAAAATTTCGTTTAAAAATGAAGGAGTAAATCGCTTTTGAATAAAGCCGAGTGTATACATACTTTTGTTCGTGACTGTACATATACTTATCATAATTTGTCTATGTGTGCTGACCCTCTTTTTTCTTTCGAAAATATATGGCGTTATTTGCCAAATGTTGCCAAACAAGTAAGTTAAGTTAAGACTCCATTATTCTTCAGTCCTACCCAAAGCTAATGGAAGGTTTAGAGGGTATTATCTTGGCTCCAGAAAGACTTAGTTGATGTACCTCAAGTACAAATTCTTGGAAATAATATAACTAGAAGGACGTATTTCTTTACCAGGATTACCATATTATGAAAAAAAAAACAACACCAATTTAACTAACGAAGTTCAAAACATAACATAACATCATCCCTGTATTTTTCGAAACGTTAGGCAGAGTTGTACCTATAGTTCAAAACGTTGGCATTTAATCTAGATTCCTGACTTAAGTCTATTTCCGACCTAGATCCAGTCAGAGTTGGCGATTACAAAATGTAATTACTTTAGCATTTAGCTATTAGCTTGTCTGTGATTGATGACGTCAATTTGTCATGGTGGGTGTGTTTTGATGGTTGTGACGAAGAAATACGAATCTGACACTGAATATTCTATAAGACTATTAAGGTATGTACGTCATCAAAATAGGGATTACTTTCAATCGATCAGCAAAACTGTGAAGGAAAATATCGTGAGGAAACCGGCATGTTCTAGAACCAAAAATTCGAAGACATTTTACATCTACCAACCCGCACTGGGCCCGCGTGTTGGATTACAGCCCATTCCCTCCCACAGAGAGGAGGCCTATATTCCAGCAGTGGAAACATTATAGGCAGATTATGCTTAATCAGCAAGAATGATCGTGGTGACTCCTGTGGGTCTACTTCGAAGTAGTATCGGCCGAATGTTTGGCCGTTTCCTGCTACGAATTTACTATCTGGTTCGGTCGGCTCCGATCCTACACTCTTTCGAATATTGACTATGGTCCCGACCCAACTGAGCCGATCCGAAATTTTTTCGCATTTTTCAATAATATTCGGTCTGGCCATGTGTCGGTCCGATCCGAACATTCGCACTTTGCACTTCGGAGTAGGCCCCCTGACTGTAAGATACTATTTATTTTCTCTGGGGGACTCACAGCTAAACAAAACAGAATAAAATGTGTAAGTATGATTGTCAGCCAATTACAAGTCACTCGTCAACATTATCTGGCCGCTTTTTCCCAACTACGTTGGGGTCTGCTTCCAGTCTAACCAGATGCTACGGAATACCAATATTTTTCATGGAGCGACTGCCTACCTGATCTGACCTCTATCACATTATGTTTGTAAAATGTTACTGTTATATTAACAGAATGTGTCTCTTACTGAACATGAGCTCCTTAGTATGTAGAGTTCTTCATGTGTTACCGATTCCTATAACGAGTGTTAAACCAGCAATATAAATTTACCAGTAGAACTGTGCATCAAAATCTATTTTCATTCTTTTTATTGGTGTATATTATATATCTCCGGATGCATATTGTAGTATGATAAATCAGATTTCCGGAGACAGAAAAATTTTGCAATATTTACTTTGCAAACAATTATAGAATTAATTCTGAAATGATTAAATTGATTAACGCATTTTTTGGATAATAATTCAGAAACAAAAACATCTGGTGGGGATTCTTACTTATTTTTCCAAAAATCCTCACTAGGCTGAGTTTATTTAACTAGTGGGGATTTCTGGAAAAAAAAATAACAATCCCGACTGGTGGGGATTTGTCGGTGGGGATTTCTGGAATAAACCAATTAACGGACCGTTATTGGCTAAAATGAAGACTCTTGTATCTTTACCAATAATGAAGTAAAGACCTCATAGCTTTGCACAGCAGACAGAGATAGCTAGGTACTTCCATAGGAGTATGGAAGTACCTAACTATCACAGGTAAAATTAGCTTACGAATCTTTTTATATACCCAATGTAGCAGTAAAAAAAAATCTACCATTGGTAAGCTAAACGATTCGATTTTCGTTTATAGGAACCTAGCATGAATAGGTAAGTGCATATTTTTCCCTTATTTTTTTTATCGTAATTAACATTCCGATTGACGTTTCAAAGGAGTTAAATATAAAGTAATGAGGCACGAAGTCTTTTTTGTCTTTTAATATCCCATCCTCGTCGCCAATTTGTGACGTAAATATATATTGCTATCTTGCGGAGTGCCAGTTTGGCTTCCGCAAGGGGCGCTCGACGGTGGACGCCATCATGCGCGTGAGAGCCCTCACGACGGGGGACGCGGTGTCCCGGGGTGGGGTGGTCGTGGCGGTGTCACTCGACATCGCCAACGCGTTCAACACCCTGCCCTGGAGCTGCATAGGGGAGGCACTCCGGTATCACCGGGTGCCGACTTACCTCCGTCGAATAGTCGGGGCGTATTTGACGGACAGAGCCGTCATCTACCCCGGTCGCGACGGGAATTGGAACCGGCGAGAGATGTCGTGCGGTGTCCCGCAGGGATCGGTTCTGGGGCCGCTCCTGTGGGACATCGGTTACGACTGGGTGCTGCGGGCCGACCTCCCTGATGGCGTCAGCGTAGTTTGCTACGCTGACGACACGCTGGTCCTGGCGCAGGGGAGGTCGCATCAGGCGGCGGCCGACGCGATGACACGCGGGGTTGCGATAGTCGTGGAAAGGATCCGGCAGTTGGGTCTCGAGGTGGCATTGCACAAGTCCGAGGCCATGTCTTTTCATGGGCCCCGGTACGGGCCACCTTCGGGATCCCAACTGATGGTAGGAGGGGTTCACATCGGCGTCGAGAAGACGATGAGATACCTGGGTCTCGTCCTCGACAGCCGGTGGAACTTCGTCGAGCATTTCCGACGTTTGGCCCCCAAACTGGAACGGACCGGGGCCGCCTTAAAGCGGCTCCTGCCCAACCTGAGGGGGCCAAACGCCTCCTGCCGGAGGCTTTACGCGGGGGTCGTGCGGTCCATGGCACTATACGGGGCCCCGGTATGGGCGCGTTCACTGCGGCTTCGAGCCGCACACTACCTGAACGCGCCCCAAAAGGTGGTAGCCGTAAGGCTGATCCGGGGGTACCGCACGATCTCGCGCGAGGCAGCAAGCCTCCTTGCCGGACTGCCACCATGGGATCTGGAGGCGATAGTCCTCGCGCGCCTGTATGACTGGCGCGCGGAGGCACTACGTCGGGGGGAAACTCTGCACCCGCGGCAAATCGCTGCGGAGCGGACGGACCTCCGGCGCGGTCTCATGGTGGAATGGAAGGCGCGACTATCGCAACCCAGCGCAGGGCACGCCACGATAGCGGCGATAAGACCCCTCTTTGAGGAGTGGCTAGAGAGGCGTCACGGCGCTCTCACCTACCGCCTGACGCAGGTCCTCTCCGGACACGGATGTTTCGGGAGGTTCCTGCACATCATCAGGCGGGAGGAGACGCCCGGGTGTCGCCACTGCGAGGATCGCCCAGAGGACACGGTGGAGCATACGGTGGAGGTCTGCCCCGCTTGGGCAGAGCACCGCCGTGTCCTCGTAGAGGCGATCGGCAGCGGCGGCGACCTCTCGCGTCCGGCCCTGGTGCAAGCCATGGTCCGGGGCGAGAGGGAGTGGGAGGCGGTCACCTCCTTCTGCGAAGCAGTCATGCTAGCGAAGGAGGTGGCGGGATGGGCGAGGGAGAGATCCTCACGCCTCAGCCGCCGAGGGAGACGCTCCGGGCGTCGGGAGCCGCGTGACGACTCCCGGCCACCGTAGGCGCGGGCCTGCGGGCGGAGAGCAATGGGTAGCTCTCCGTCCGATCAGGACCAGGCCCGTGCCGGACGGCGCGTAAGTGTTCCACGTGCGCCTCAAAGAGATGTCAGCATAGATGACGGGGCCCGACAGGGCCGAAGCCTGCCGGGGTAGCGGGATCGTCCGAAAGGGTTACCGCTGCCCTGGTACATAAAGGGCTAAGGAAGGAACACGGGTGGGTTTTAGTCAGTAAGAGTCTGACACTCCCTTCTGCTCCACCCAGAGCGGGAGGAGTCATTTGATGATTTCCCATCCTGAAAAAAAAAAAAAAAAAAAAATATATATATTGCTGTATATACATTCAATTATTATTTTACATAGAATGTCACAAAGTCGTTTTTTACTTCTTTCAATCCACACGTCTCCAAGGAGTTAGTATTGTAAACAAGATGGCTGGATATGTATCAGTATCAATCAGCAACCTAATTGCGTAACACACAATCAATCAGAATCGGTTTCATTTTGACAGTTCAACAACATTCATTGCGTTATATACGTGTTGAGCAGACTTTATGAAGGTAACCTTTTTCGAACTTATGAAGCAATGGATTAGCAATATCCTTCAAAATGATTCAGATTGAGATTGATTGTGTGTTTCGCAATTAGGGTGCTGAATGTTAATTTAATAAGCACCATTATTATGAGGAACGAAGCCTACTTACGGTTCAAAATACTTGCCGACACAAGAACTTGCTAATTAGCAATTAATGGGTAAGTTAAATTCAAGGCGGATCTTGGCATAAAGCCGTAATCGCTAGAACAGAGGAAATTACCCGCACTATTATTGTAATTATATTCTAATTAAGTCAGTCTAGGGTAGGGCATAGTAATAAGAGTTGCTTAGCGCCACACCTGCTGCTTCCGCAACATATCACAGGTTCATACACAGTATTGTAGCTGTATATAGGTATAGATAAATACTGGAGCAGTACTCGAACCACCATTATTTGAATGAAACAAAACGTTACTGTTACTGTTAGCCTGCATCATCCCAAAACTGGGCAAAGGTCTGTGGCCCCGTGACTTCCAGCTCTTTCGATCCAGGGCTAAAGTAGACCACCAAAACGTTAGAAAAATAAAAAGAATTGAGAAAAAATAATTGTCCTAAAAAAATATTCTGTCGCGTCTTCCTGCCTCTAGTACCACAAATTCAAATAAACTTTATTAACAAACTTATAAATATACTAGCTGCGCCCCGCGGTTTCACCCGCATCAATTTCGATCCCGTGGGAATCGATATTCCCACGAAACTTATGCGGGTGATACAGGATACTTTAGGAAATAGGATACTTTTTATTACGATGAATAAAAAGTATCCTATATGTTAATCCTGGTTATAAACCATCCGTGTGCCAAATTTCATGCAAATCCGTTCGTAGTTTTTGCGTGAAAGAGTAACAAACATCCATCCATCCATCCATACCAACTTTCACGTTTATAATATATAGTATTGACACATATTCTGTACATATAAACATAAGCATATTCAGCCTATAATTTTCCCACTGCTAGGGACACAGGCCTCCTCTCGGCGTGAGGGAGTGGGCCGTAATCCACGATGTTATATGTCTTCGAATTTTTCGTTCTAGATCATGCAGATTTCCTTACGATGTATTCCTTCACCGTTTTGAGAGATGTGGTGATGAAATAATGTACATATACATTTACGTATTGTAAAGTACTGTAAATATGTTTTTGACGTCGATAGTGAGTTTGTTTTGCTATCTAGCATAGGCCTTCCCGGGAACCTTCCACAATTTTTGATCGAGAGCTTTCCTTCTCATAATCGCACCTGCTGTCTATAAGTACTTAATAACAACAAATTGAAAACAACAATCGATCTGCCAAGCCCATTACAGGACAAAATCTTTCATCATATGCTCAGTTTTTGACTTTTACGGGCTGTTAATGCTTCAAGCGATTTTAGAAGAAAACTTTGAGGTCGCTCGCAGAAGAATCGAATTGTGAAACATGAACCTGTCCATCTAAGAGAAGAAGATATTATTACTCCAAGAACAATACAAACAAGTTTATTATAATTTAAGCGAAGTTCAATAAACCTCTCTGTGTTTATAAGTTTCGTCTCAATACTTGTCGCTCAAGTAAAACGCTCATTTTCATACGTTGTCAACATCAATCTACCTGAAAGCTATTCATGCATTTATTCACCCGTTCACACACGTAATATTGTTTTTTTTTTAAACGTTGCCCCACACTAGGTATTTCTCCAGTATCGTAGGTGCGTTTACAAACATTTAAACTCACATACACAAGCAGCCAGACCCGGAACAACTACTTGTAGGCCATACAAATATTTGTTCCGTGCGAGAATCGAACCCGCGACACGCAGCGCAGCAGTCAATCGCTTAACCACTGCGCCAACCGTGCCGTCAGAATATACTTGTCTGCCCCGTTGTTTTCGTGGTCGCAAGCGCGACTGCTGAGCGTGGGGTCCTGGGTTCCATTCCCGGGTCCGACAAAGTGTGCTTGGATTTTTCCATTGCGAATTTCATTTCATAGTTACAGCCCGGAGTTTGGAAGTTGGCGGTGTGGTACCCGCGTACCTCGGAAAGCACGTTAAGCCGTTGGCCCGGCGCCTGATCTCTCTCCGGTAGTGTCAGATTGCCGTCCCTTCGGACTGTGAGAGTGAGGGAAGAGAGAGGACACTTGTGTCTCCGCACACACTTGTGCACTCCGCTGAGATAGGTCACCGTGGCCGAAATTCGGTTTGGAGGACTTTATTTTAGTTCATACAACCCGAATCTCTTCAGAGCGAGAGTGAATAGGCTTCTTCTGGGCAAGCTCGTTCCACCGTAGATCTCATCCCTGCCTCTGGGTTGGACTGAGGTCAATAGTGAGCCCATTGTCAATAAAAAAAAAATGTATACTTGTAAATACGAAGATGAACTAACAAGTGATGAAAAAGACTACGTTGACTGCCAATAAATACTTAACTTGTCCCATGTCGCCAGTTGGCGACGTGGGGCAATTTACTAACGACGTGGTAGTTACCACGTCGTCGTACCACTTCCTATATGTCTGTGTACATATTCAATCGATCAGCCATTAATTTGTTCCATTGTTGCAAAGACCATGGGACAGTTACCAGCTGGTAGTTATCTTGGAATAGAACTGAACTTGCTACCCAAGTATCACCTTTCCTGCGGTGTAATTGCGCTACACACTATCAGCAGCAATGACTTTAATTTTGACAGTTCAACAACATTCATTGCGTTATTTACTTTTGCGTTGTTGACATATTTTCGAACGTTATGAAGCAATGGATTAACAATATCTTTCAAAATGATTCAGATTATGATTGATAAGTAGTGTGTTACTCAATCACGGTTTAATTTCACAGCAAGTCATTTTCCCAAATTTCAACGTATTCCAACTCTATCTAACCCTTAAAATGCTATGAATCCTATGTGTCCTAATTTTATTATCTCATAAAGAATATGATAAACAACTAAATGAGGTACTTACTTGCGTTGTCAATACCACTTCGCCTGAAATACATAACGTATTTATTACCATAGTCTTGCAGACAACGCACCGATACCACGCCACAATCTCACCCCCATTTATATGGTACGGGGTGGTAACGTGATACCGACGACAGGTCGACGATACGATGACGTCATGACGTGTTGGCTTTCTTGTGGAACCGAAGATTAGAAGAATTACGAAGATACTACAAAGAAATTACTGAATGTCTGAAACTGGAAATAAATTCGTCCCTAAATAGCAGTTTTTCCTTTAGAAATAAAACACTTTTGTTGTTGTAAGTGAAGCACGAAACTTAAGTTGTTATTTATTGAAAACAGTCTCAACACAAATTGAGATAAAAAGGATTCTATTCCTTAGAATGCTTTTAAACTAAAGAAGCTACTGCAAGCAGATCTAGCTCACTTTACCAGTAAATACACAGTAAATAAGTGTGAGTAAAAGTCCTCACAAAGAAAGAAAGAAATATGATAAAAAATACACCTTAAAACTATTAAAAACAAAAATCAATGATTTTTAATGCCAAAATAATTATCAGATGACAAGGTGTACCACCTGACGCAAATTTACAGCTGCAACCCACGAGTGATAAGCGAAAAAGCTTTTCAGGCAAAATGCTTTATCCATCTGTCATGAAAAGCCTCATCCATTTGCAGAACTGGCTTCATTTATCATATGAGCATGTTGACTGTTAAGCAACTCATGGTTACTTACGCCAGAACGAAATAGAGAGTTCACAAAACAACCTTATTTAAATAACATAAACTAAAACTAATTTGTATATCCTAGGTCACAGTAAAACACGTTTTTAAATTAACATAAATATCCTCAGTTTTGAACTAGTTGTGTCTTTAACATCTAAATGAACTACATACTTGGAGCGACTAACAATTCTAGTGAATCCTTTAAAAGGAGGTCAGATAAACTGATTAGGTAATTGGGCCGTGGTGGCAGGTTTAGAACAAATTATGCTAAATAAATACAATTGTATTTCTTTAACTGATACTATAGAAGCTGTGCTTTATTGTGGTCAAGGCGAAGATATCACGTTATTTAGGTAGATCCTACGTGACGAATTAACCCTTCCATTTGCCATTCTTCAGCAATTTACAGCTGTATTTCAGGTATCAAGGTAAGTGTGATTATTTCAGAATGGAATAAGGTAACAGCATCTCTCTGTTCCTGTAAACGAATTATGGTTATCAAAACATTACACAAAAGACTACAGTATCCCTTTTGGAACAAAGGTGCCGATTTTTTTTTTTTCACTTTAAATTTTCTCCACCCAGTTTTCACGGTGAGATTTTTACAGAATAGACCAGCTGAGGTCGAATTTAATAATCCTAGAACATCGTTTCTCCACCCTACATCGTATTCGCATCGTCCCCGTATCGTCCACTTTCAACAAGCGTCCTTTCAGGCAGTGCAACGACCCCTACGCTTCAATTTACATCGTAGGGGCCGGGAAATGCAGTGGGGATCGATTTACCTGCGCACTACAGACTAGCACAGACTACGCGTGAATGGCTGACATTGAACTGAACAAACTTCCAGGGATCCTGTCTAGACCTGTCTACATCAGGCTGTTCATTGAATTATTGTGTGAGGCTGTATTAATGGCGCCTGCTTCAATGAAGTTGAAGAGATTCTGTGTTTTTGTATCTTTTCAGAATTTGTAGCATTAAATAAACTTTGCGTATGGCTAGGGCAGGCATGACATACATATTTATTTTATTTTTAAATTTTTAAAGAAGAAAACCTTTACTAAAATACAATATTCAAGTTCACATTGTGGAATGCAATAAATATACATTTATTGCATTCCACAATGTGAACTTGGGTCGTAGGTTTTACAAAGACATGACCATTGGACCCATCATTGGACCCTGTCGGGCACCGCAAAGTAGGAGAAAGGATGAAGGCTTTAATTTGACAAATGAGTTGTTTTTTTTATATTATAAGAGTCTTTATTTACCGTGACTACTCCGAAAATAGTCGAGAGCTAGTTGTGACTAGTCCGAAACATGTCTAGACGGTTTAGACTAAAGGCTTACTTCTTTAAAAATATATAAATTAACAATAAATAAATATATCCACTGCTGAAAATAAGTCTTCCAGAAATCCTGCCAGGGCTGCGGGTTGTTCGAAAGAGATACCGTGGCCCCTGGCACAGGCAACTGAAGGAACACGGGTGGGTTTTAGTCAGTAAAAGTCTGACACGCCCTTCCGCTCAGCCCAGAGCGGTAGAGGTCATTTGATGACATCCCACCCAAAAAAAAAAAAATGTCTTCCAGAAATCGCTAATACCTAAAATGAGTCAATCACTTGGCTTGAACACATTGCAAATCCTAGAAGAGACTGTTTCATGACTATAGAGAAAATATGAAGTAGATATTCTGAAAATATTATAACTTCATCACCTGCCTAGCCTTTTCCCAACTATGTTGGGGTCAGCTTCCGGTCTAACCGGATGCAGCTGAGCACCAGTATTTTACATGGAGCGACTGCCTATCGGACCCCCACAACGTGTGTATAACTCCAGCTTCCTCAGGTTGTAATAATGTTGCGCACGGAATGGCAACGCCGCTCCTTACCTTCCCCGAAGCAATAATTTGATGTTTTTGGCGCGAAAACTGTTTTTTGTTTATTACGTGGAAACTACAAGGCCTAGGGATTTGAAAATTTTGCTGCCTATGGCAGCTATTATGCCTGAATTTTTGAGCTATAATACATAATCATATCTTCTTTCGTACGGAAGGTATGACATGAGCAACTGGGGTGCCGTCACTCCAGCTTACGCATATTTATCGGTTTAATAACTCATAGAGTATTTTGACCAGAGATTTGAAAATTTTGCTGCCAATGGCAGCTATAATACATAATCATATCTTCTTTCGTTTGGAAGATATGAATGAGCAGCTGGGGTCACGTCACTCCAGCTTACACACACGTTTTTGATCGTAGTTTCAACACTTTTTAAGTATTATCGTTCAGTTTTTTCTTTCCTTGTGCAGCTATTATGCCTTATTTTTCTGACTATAGTCCAAAACCCTAACCTCACTGGTTTGCCTGTATCGAATGAGGAAGCTGGGGTGACGTCACTCCAGCTAACACACACTATGACACTAAACGACACATATTAACGAAGTTTTTGTGGCAGGTAAATTAAGACTGGGAACTTTGATTGCAGCTATTATGCCTTAAATATTGGCATAGGTAGAATTATTCTATCACATATGAGGAAGCTGGAGTTATACACACCTCCACAACCCAAATACTGGGTAACACGTAGCACGATACTCCTTGGAAAGACTAGAAATGTTACAACTTAGTAACAATAAAAACTATTTCCTGACCACTACAATAGAATTGGAAAACGTTCGCTTTAATATTCGTAAGAGAGAATAAAATAAACTTCTTGGTGGAGGAATAGGAGTTTTCGTTTATGAGTTTGTGTAAATAATAGAATACTTCGGAAGGTTTGTTCTATTTATTGTTTTTGTTTATCAGAATGTAAATGAGGCAGTAATTATGCTACATTTTCAATTCCTGAATCGAATTAATCTACCCAGCAGTTCCAGCGCCTTTAATTGTGTAGCACACTATAAATCTCAATCTGAATCATTTTGAAGTGTATTGTTAATCCATTGCTTCATACATTCGAAAAATGTGTCTGCTCAAGAACGTAAATAACGCAATGAATGTTGTTGAACTGTCAAAATGAAACCCATTGCTACTCACAGTGTGTTACGCAATTACCCCGCTGAATTTACTTATTGGCCTTGCGACTGCCTCGTTGCTCCAGTGGTCGCAAGCGCTACTGCTGACCACGAGGTCCTGGGTTCGATTTCCAGGTCGGGCAAAGTGTTATTGGCTTATTTGGTTTTTCCTTAAGGAATTTCTCAGTAGCAGCCCGGCTCGCCCCCTGTTACATGGAACTGAAACATAACTGGCGTAATATGGGTGTAGTATAAATGTATCTCTGCCTGACCCTTCAGGAAAACAGGCGTTATGTAATGATATATTATGATTTGTTGCAATACTGTGACCTGTACGATAACCCTACGAACAACGCACTTTTATTTCACTTCGATAAAAAGTCAAAGATAATTATAATAGTGTGTGTGTATTTATAGTAGCTGTTGAAAACCAGCGCTGGGGCTTTTTTACCCCCAACTTGTTTTTTTTTTGTGCGTTTATGTTCTTTTTTATGCGTCATGTTTGCCGCAAATAAATGTATTTATTTTCTTTCTTTTTTCTTACTTCTTTCTTTCTATGTTACAGGTATTCATAATTTCTTACCACGTAACTGATGACTCCGCAAAGTACTGTTGAAACATAAGGGCCTCATTTTTAATGCATTTAAGTACTTACATTTTTTTCAGCAAAATAAATGCTGAATATGGGACATTTTTATGGCCTACATTTATCTAGTTAAATTCGCGTTGCACGGAGTTTTTAGGAGAACAAAAATGCAAGTGAAAAATTTAACGTATACGTGTGCTCCCATTCAAAGTATACCTACACTGCATCATTATGAAATGTATATCAGCTAAATACTATTAATCTATGAAATTAAATGAAATTGTTTATTCGGTAAATAGGATATCGGAATCACTTTTACGCGTCATATGGTAAAACGAAAAATAAGCTAGGTGAGGTCTGCGTTTCCTATCTAACTACTCTGAGAAGAAAGGCTGAAACAAACCATAGCTATACATATTATAAACTAAAGTCGCTTTTTGTTCCGCGTTGTTCTTATAAACTACGCAACAGCTTTTGATTCGGCTTTTACCACCTTTTAGAGAATTTATTCCGGAAGATTTATGTGTGTTTATTTGAATATTAAACTTATACAAAATAAAGAAATCTCAATGAATTGCCAAGTCTTAAAAACCGTGCAAAGCAGGGAGCTGGTACCTACTTAATAAGATAATAATTAATTAGATACTTAGTTTAACAACATCCCAAGAGAAACATGTAATACATGACACCACAGAACAGATAAAATTAGTTCTGTCCAATACATGACATCAATTACGTGATCGTCAAATCTATATCTATAAGTAAACAAAGCCGTTTAATAGCACGTCGTACTAATAATATTGTAATATATAACATTAATATTTACTTACGCAGAACATTGTCGGATGTTACGTCTAGCTAGCAGCGAAAATAATCGTCGCGATGACGATTATTTTCGCTTAGGTAGTACTTACATCAACATTGGATGGATGGTAGTTTACACAACACACAAAAAATAAATCCTAGTGGTATTAAAATATGGTATGTATTTAATCCACCCTTTAATAATTCCCATTTCGCGCTCCTAAGAATATTATTTAACCACAAATAATTCTTATTTCGGGGTCCAAAAATACTAAATAGCTAAGTAAATATGACCAACTTGGATGCAACAGTGAGCTTTTTCCTAATAAATGAAATTCCAATGGAGCAACTATTGGAAAGTACAATAGTATGGCAATTTTCGGGATGAACACTTTGATTAGAGGTAAGGCGTTTTTTTTTCATGTATTTCTTTTTTATGTATTTTAAGGATATTCGGAACTTTTATTAGATCAATAGTACCAAGCACATATTAGCGTATTTTTGTTCTATTATACTTACACAACACACCAAATTGTTGTTCAGACTGTAAAAAATATCAGCCAGTATAAATTAATATAATATCAATAGTCAGCGAAAAGTTTATTTAATTACGTTTAGAGAGCTCAGGCTTCTTGTCCTAATTGTTAAACAGATTTCGTTTGAAATGACTAACAATTTCATTTGGCCTAAAGTAGGTAGAGACGCCAGCACACCAAGCTACTACAATCTGTCAAATTTCTTTAATAGATTTTCAACTTTATCGCTAAAGCATTAGGTTCAAAGTTGATTGGGAAAATTTGACAGTTTCGGGTAGCTTGACCTGCTGGCATCTGTACATACATAAGTAATCATTTTGTTTGGTCAACCCAATTAATGTTGTCAATGTTTATCAGCATCACTGTATCCTTGTAGATTGAAGATCAAAGGAAGAATACAACGTTGTTATCTATTAATAGTTATTTAAATATTGCTGAAAACAACAGCATTTTTTATCTTAATTCCAGAGTCCATTTGATTAATTATTTACTGTCATGACGGTTGTATCTACGGACAATTTGCATTTAATTTTAGTAAAAAAACTTGTTCTAGAAGAATGATTAATAAAGATTTACGTCAACATTATTTTGTCATGTCATTGCTGACGATAATCCAAAAACCTTCGAAGATCATAGAAAAGAATACAGTTTCCTGTACAATCCTAAGAATGTTCACAGTTCGAGCTTTTATAGCTACATAGGTAGGTCCCTAATCTAAATCCTAGAAAGCTAAGAACTTTGAATAGAACCACAGAGATCAAATACTTATTAAAACTACTGAATAAAATGATGACCGATAGAGAGCAATAGAAATTAAGATTCCTTCCAACACAAAAATGCCTTAGTACTAGGGTCAAGATTACAGTGGACCTCTTATGACCGATTCCTATAATTTATGCACCGTTATTAGTTTCTTTACCAATAATGAAGCAATAGCCTATAGCTTTGCATAGTAGTCCCATATGGAAGTAGCTATCACAGGTAAAACTAGCTTAAGAATCTATTTATATGCCCAGTTTGGCAATAAAAAATGCTAAAATCGATTGGTTTTCGTTTATAGGAACCGAGCATTAGAGGATTAGTACTATTCTAACTCTTTGCTCTTATTTTTTGCATCATCTCTTTATTGCCCAAAAACATATTCCAATATTTTTACGCCTTATTTTCGAAAAACCAATGAAAGCGTCATCATCAAGCAGGTCAAGCTAAAGAGGTCAGCCTATTTCGCTTTGAGAGGATGCAAAGAAGGCCTCGCGGAAAGGCTATGTAAACATCATAGCCACAAGTCCACTACGCATCGGCTTTGAGGCCTGAGGGGCTTATTTGATGGATATACTTCGTTATTCAGGTATCTAGGGATTTTGGTTGTTATTCTTGCATGTGAAGTCGAGGTTGAAAAAGATAGGTAGGATATTTTGTTTTAGAAATCTTCTTATTTTATGTTTTTTATTAAAAAACGTTGCCCCACACTAGGAATTTCTCCTGTATCGTGGGTGCGTTTACAAACATTTAAGCTCACATACACAAACAGCCAGACCCGGAACAACTACTTGTAGGCCATACAAATATTTGTTCCGTGCGGGAATCGAACCCGCGACAAGCAGTGCAGCAGTCAATCGCTTAACCACTGCGCCAACCGTGCCGTCGTAGTTTGATTTTATGTCCAATGACTGATTTGTATCTCTTGTGATGAAACTCTAGTTTCTTTGGCAATATATCGATATCTTCAGAATAATTAGCTTACTTAAATTTAAACTTCCAATAAAAATAAATAAATAAAATTAGTCACATTTTCAAAAGAAAGAAAGAAAAAAAAAATTCTGCACAAGCAAAATGCACATTACAAATTAAAAAAGACATAAAAATATACACAAACAACGTAGGCAGTCCAAAGCGTCGTACTCAAGCATATAAAATGTTAACAATTTTGTCCATTGCTTGATGTCAGGGCCAGGGACCAAAGACAACACACACAAAAAGAATCTTGGCAAAAACCCGCGTAACCTCTTTTTAATCCTTTTTTTGAAGTCTCCTACAAAACCAGTTATACATAAACATGACCAAATAATTAATAAATGAAACTCTGCGTGTTTTAGTACAGGAAACGGGTATTTAGTTTTGTAAAGATCAACCAAGAGTCATATTGCGTGAAATAAATTTGATGAAGCCTTTACCGTTTGGCCAATGAACTCGCGATGTCGTGGCTAATGAACGCAAGACCAATTAATTATTTGTAGCCAAGCACAAGTGATGGCTCAGAGGTTGGGGGACTTGTAAGATCGAAACCTGCAAATCTATTTTTTTCAGTTTTGTTCTTTGCAAGCCAAATAAATTACACATACATTGTATAGACATTATCGACTAGAAGTGCCCCGCGGTTTCACCCGCATGTAGATTAACATGATAACTTTGCATTTTTCTGACATTCCGCTGTCACTTGGGAATAGTGAATATTTCTATCGATGAAAGAATGATTAGAATCTGTTTAGTATTCCCATATATTACCTTACACTAACAAACAACTTTCTTTATAGTAAGTAAAGACAGGCCGTGCGCCCAATGGGATCACCCATAGGCAAAAAGTACGAACTTCTATAGAAACTTTCGTCCCCATTTTAACACCTATAAGAGATGAATTTTCAAAAATCATTCCTTAGTGCTCACCTTCGTTATTTGTGGAATTTTTTCGCAAAATTTCATGCTTCTAGACCCAGGGGTTATGACTGTGCGTTTTGTATCAGTAAATGAATGAATGAATGAATATAAGTAGAAAAGAAAGAAACACGAATGTGACGCATGTTTACCCCCACCTTGTTATTTTTTTTTGTGTGTTTATGTTCTTTTTTATGCGTCATGTTTGCCGCAAATAAAAGTATTTTCTTTCTTTCTTCTTCCTTCAAAGAAAATACGTTTATTTGCGGTAAACGTGACGCAGAGAAATAACACAAACAAAAAGAACAAGTTGGGGGAAAATTTTAGATTTTATTACTAAGTAGAAGATTTACTGCAATTCCCTTATAAGGAGGCCCAAGATAACTGAGTTACTCCAAGTCGAGAAGTTCATAGTAATGACACTTTGTTTGAGAGTCGTACAATATAATTGTGTATATTGTAGTTTCGTATCTACCATACATTACCCATAAACAAACTAAATCGCGGACTAAATATGAAGTCTGTGCTAATGTAAATATTTTTAGCGGAACGCTCATCGCAAGTGCGCGTGCACTTATTCAGTTTATATTTCACACTATAATGATGCTTATGTTATGGATTGTTTAAAAATTGGTGCAATAAGGATGTGTTCAGAGGAAAAATGTGATTTAATTATTACTTCATGAATTCTTGTAGCGTAGAGATAAAGTACCTAAGGTCAGCCAGAGGCGTAACTTGAGTGGGGCAAGTAGGGGGAAGGGGGACGCAAAATCGCCAATTATTCAATGTAAAAAACTAAATACACTGCAATAAACCATTACATACTCTTATATTGACTTCATGATCCTGATCAGTCACAAATTCTGCTTACAATATTGTAGTACCGACCTAGCTTTGTGTAGAGCGAAAAGGGACGGATAAAATTAAATTATGAAAACATCATCGATATGTTTGCGTCGCAGAAGGCCAGAAACGTGCAGTTGTAAGTAAATGTAAATGTTTTACGGACTTAAATTCGTTATAAAAAAGAAAATAAATATTTAATGTTTTGTAAGTAAGATTTATGACTATTTTATTTACTGTACCTATATGTTTTTTTTATATTATGATGATAAATAACTAAGGGGCGCAACTACGATGCGTGCCCTAGGCGCCATTTTCTATTGGTACGCCCCTGAGGGTCACTATATACAAACATATTTAAATCTCACAAGAGTAAGCATACAAATTCAGAACCGAAGCCGAGGTACTTAATTGCGTAACAGTAGCAATGGCTTTCAATTTGACGTTCAACCACATTCATTGCGTTATTTTCGTTGTTGATCAGACAATTTTTTCGAACATATGAAGTAATGGATTAGCAAAATCCTTCAAAATCATTCAGATTGTGATTGAAAGAGTGTTACGCAATTAGGAGGCTGGACGGATTTCAAGAACTTGAAGAGTTGTTAGAATTGTCAGTTCAGCAGTGAGGTGTAATTAAAAGTTTTTGATAACCTTTATTCTGCTTCACGTTACCCAATCATGATCGTTAATTAAGAGCAATATAGGTATGTTTTTACCTGTTTTATTGTAATTAACCATATTTATTTTACCTCATAATTAATCATACGAATAACAAACGGCTGCGGCTACATCTAAATTATTGTAAAATAAGCACTATGGCCAATGTAGGTAAGTATAACAAACCAATTCACACGTACTTTTGCTGATACGAATTGCACAGAACCCAAGAACCTAATTCGGTTAATCAGAATAAGGTAAACATCTCAAACTAGAGTGCTACCAGGATCTTTTGACGCCTGAGTGACATTGACAGGTGGGCTTTTTTTTTCTTGAATGTTGGACCGGTGTTGACTATTCTGCCAACGTCACGTTGAACGGCGCGGCGGCCCGGCGCGGCGGCCTGGGGTGGCGGGCCGTCGAACTTTGTACTCTCTGGTAGTTAGAAGTTAGTAGCTACAAGGACGAAAACAAGGGTTAGTAAAAACATTTTTTCGAATTTACAAACATATAAAATAGGGTACATAGTTGTTTTAGGTAGGATTAAAATTTTTCATTATTTTAATTTAGAAATGTGGCTAATATTTGTATGATTTTGGGAGAGAAATCGGATAGAAAGGAATGAAAGTTAGTGGGGACAGAGGGGCGTTTTTGCTAAACGTTTGTGAAATTGTCACTGTCCTTGTGTACTTTATTAACAAAACAAGATGGCGGTGTTAGTTCCGATTTTGCCCACACGCCAAAATAACGCAATAGCGCTGTAAAGGCGAGTAGTGACACAAAGTGATAAACAATTGAATGCTGACACACACCGGTCTGTCTGTTTATTTGCACGCTTTGTGAGCTTTGAACAATGTATCTGATCACGTGTGACCTATATTACATTGCAACGTTATCAATTACATAGAATGGACTACATTTTATAAAGGTCTAATTAATTATACTGTAGGTATAAACAATGAACTACTATTAGATTCGCTTAGTTAGTCAAAAGGAAAAGGTAAAGTGATTATTATTGATTTGTTGCTAACAGTCAGTGATATGCTAGTTGATCTCTGATCTGTAATGTGAATGTCCCAACGATTTATATATCTATAGTTAACTAGCAGCGCAACGCGGTTTCACCCGCATAAGTGTCGATCCCGTAAGAATATCGGGATAAAAAGTATATATGTGTTATTCTGATGTATAAGCTAAAAAAAAAGTGTCATCAAAATCCGTTCTGTAGTTTTTGCGTTAAATGATAACAAACATCCATCCATCCTCACCAACTTTCGCGTTTATATTATTAGTAGGATAAATAGGATAGGATAGGATAGTAGGATTAATGTACTACTTACTGAATAAACTAAAGCAACATCGACCCTTTACAAAGGCTTAGTCGCAAAATGTCTCTTTCGCAAAATGTCTCCTACTAGCAAAATGTATATTTCTCATAATGTCGCTTTTGCAAAATGTCGTTTTCACAGAATGACTCTTTCTCAAAAAGTCGCTTTCTCACAATGCCTCTTTCGCAGAATGTCTCTTTCGCAAAATGTCGCGTTAGTAACATAGAATAAAATTTTGCCCGGTTTAAAAAAAAAGGTTGTGTTTTCCCATTTCTTATTAAATGTTTACAAGTTTTACAGCTTATACATTAGTACTAAAATTTAGCCTACAATAAATATATCAATCTGTATTCTGTTGTTATAAAATATACAATGAATCACGTCATCATTAATACAATTATCAATATTATTGGTACTTATTTAATTTAATTATTAAATAATAATAATTCATTATAGTTATTAACATAATTAATAGTGCTACAGTTGCAAATAATTTATAGTAAATTTTCTCACCTAAAACTGACCACCATCCGCATCTGAAGTCTGAACACGACTTTATCTCGTAAATTACAGCTGAATAGATATTTTAGTTAAAATTAACTAAAATATCTATTCAGCTGTAATTTTGCTACACAGCCTTATTAGCTTTGGTAATAAAGTTGAATATTGAATGTAACTTTATTAATCAAAAGTTAATGTTATAAGGTATGTTGGTAGAGTTCTGGAAATCAGGGAGAGAACGCTCATTGTAGTAAACAATATGCGTAGTACGGAGTCTGTAAACAATAGTACGTCCTTCCTTATTACAAAAATATTATAATATTTTTAGAAAATAATAGTTTTTGCTAGGAGTAACGGGGTTACATAGCTTGCAGAGGAAGCAAACTGAAGTAGCAGTGGGCTGGCCATGTTTGTCGAAGAATCGATGGTTGGTGGAGCAGACAAGGCCTGGAATGGAGACGGCGTAACTGAAAGTGTAAGTCCTAGTCTGGGACGCGCCTCCCCAGATTGATGGATCGACGACCTTAAAAAGATGGTTGGGATAGACAGAATGTGAAAGGCGGGCGATAAGGAGTTGTGTCGCAGGCCTGGAGAGGCCTATGTCCAGCAGAGGACTGGGAATACTGCGATACTAATGAACTCAGCCTGCCAACCCGTAATAGGCACGCGTGGTGGATTTCAACCCACTCCCTCGCCCAGAGAGGCCTGTGTCCCAGCAGTGGGCACATTATGGGCTGATTGTGCTTATGCATTTCTAGTGCTTCCTTGGAAAGTATAATTTTTTTGGGTTCCGTACCCAAAGGCTAACAACGGGACCCTATTACTAAGACTGCGCTGTCTGTCCGTCCGTCTGTCTGTCACCAGGCTATATCGCGAGAGCCGCGATACTTGACAGTTGAAATTTTCACAAATTATGTATTTCTGTTGCCGCTATAACAACAAATACTAAAAACAAAATAAAATAAATATTTAAGGGGGGCCCCCATACAAAAGACGTGATTTTTATAGATAATGGTACGGAACCCTTCGTGCGGGGGTCCGACTCGCACTTGGCCGGTTTTTTTTAAATTCTTTTTGATTTAAGGTCTTCTATGTATTTAATAAAACATAGCAGTCCCGTAGTACCTTATTAAAAATTGCATAATTCATAAGACTTCTTTACATACTACGATACTACGTTAACTACGTAGCAAATAGTAATAGGTATCTATCGTGTCTATAAACTGACAAAGTGCACTCAAACTCAATGCACTCGAATACACCACGTCTTACTGCGTTAGGTACTGTGGAACACAGTACGCGAGATAAAGTGAAAGTGTCAGAGATCTAGACTACAGATGTTCTAGGTATTGTGTAACCAAACAGACTTTATTAGCACTAAATATATTATAATATGAGCTGTGGTAGCCTAGGGGTGTCGGCGACCACTTACGAGTGGTAGGTCATGAGTTCGAAGCTAGGCAGATAGTTTAACTTGTTGCATCACCACTGCTCTCAAAACGGTGAACGAAAACATCGTATTAATAAAAAATTAATAAAAAATTGAAGACTGGGCCGACGTGGTGGATTATGGCCCACTTACTCTCACAGAGAGGTGGCCTGTGACTTAGCAGTAGGACCAATAGAGGCTGATTATGTATAATATACTAAGGCAGTGTTTATTTTATTAGTAATAAATATCAGTTATGTTCGGTTATTAACATAATAGATATTGACAGGTGATTTCTATATTGTGTTTCATGTTTTTAATGTGTCTCTATCTTATTACTAGTGTCTGGGATTAATAGTACAAAAAGCTAAGAAGGCCAATTCTTGTAATCTAAAACGTTCAAAATCCAGTCGCAGTATCATCTCGGCGACACACAAATGTCCAAAACTTGTCGGAAATGTAGGGAAATTAGAGGTAGGTACTCGTATTTTTGACAGATTGAGACTGAGATCAGACTGTGAACGTTCTTAAAATTACGAGAATTGCCCCTTTGATAGTACAAACTTTTAAAAAGCTCTGAAGTCTGACAAATTAATTGCAAAAGCATGAAATAAGATCGCTATTAATAGTTTTTGTTAAACACACTGACATGGTAACTACACGTAGGTACCTACGAATTCTCTGGTCATTGACTCAATCGGAAAGAATCGTCGCTTCAGGCTTCGTTTACAGTTGCCTATGATAAATTGAACTAAGATAGAGCTGTCGACATCAAGCTACTACAATCTGTCAAATTTCTTTAATAGATTTTCAACTTTATCGCTAAAGCATTAAGGTTCAAGTTTGGTTGGAAAAATTTGACAGTTTCGGGTAGCTTAAACCTGCTGGCGTCTGTACCTACCTAATGTACCGAATTGACCGCAACATCAACAGTTAATTAAAACTAAACTTTAGACGATAAGTACGTCAAACTATAATTGACAAGACAAACTAATTGTTACAAAACTAATACCAATTGCTTCTCAATTGGTATTAGTTAGCACAAATACTACATCAGTTAGCGGCAATCAGATCAATTTGCGCGTACGCAGCGCAGCTGTGGGTCAACTGGCTTTGAGCTAACGAATACTAGTCGTTAGTCGTTGATTATGAGTAGGTTGCTCTTTGTTTTATGCGGTTTTAATTGAACTTTGCTCATTTGATTAAGATTAATTATAATGGTCATGGTTTTTTTTTTATTTTTTTTTTTTATTGAATATGAACTCTGACCATAACCGACTTTTGAACGTTGCAGTATCAGCCTGTAACGGTACCAATGCTGGGACACAGGCCTCCTCTCTGTGAGATGGAGGTTGTCCGTAATCCACCACGCGGGCCCAGTGCGGGTTGGTAGATGTCACATGTCTTCGAATTTCCTGTTCTAGGATATGCCAGTTTCCTCACGATGTTTAACGATGTTTGAATGTTGATAATGACATATTGTTATTTTAAATCCACGTAATACGTTTTGGGCAATTCGGTATCGGGGTAACGTATATTAATAACCTTTTGAACGCCATTGTCACATATACGTGACAAGCAAGCGCGTGCCCTATACGCCAACGACACAAATATGTGACAAAAAATGCGGTGCACTTTATCAAGAAAAAAACAATTAAATCAATACTTTTGGGTGTTTTTATTTGTATACCTTAAATATTTAAGCTCTTGTCCACGTTTAATTGCTTGAAACGAATTAAATTATACATCCATGGTATAATTGAGAAATTTGATGACAAAAAAGGAGAAAAAACGTTTAAAAAGGAGTGTTCTCACACGCCAAAGTCTTCTATTTGTGACCGCTAGTGACGTGAGGTATGATGGATAATATCGATAAATCCTTACTAAAATTCATGTGAAACTTTAACTTTAAATTGATGTGATTATATTAGGGGTTAGTATGAAATTGCCGATATGTACTGAAAAATTGAAATTCGTTTTTTTTTTAATTTAACATATTTATTTAATCAAAATAATTACCATTATTATCTATACATTGCTGCCATCTAATAGAAAGGTTATTTATGCCTTTGCGATAGAACTCTAGTGATCTAGATTCGACAAACTGTGTGAAAGCATTTTGTACTGCCTCCTGAGAAGAAAACTTTTTATCACGTAGAAAATTGTCCAAATCACGAAAAAATTGGTAGTCCGTTGGAGCAAGGTCTGGCGAATACGGAGGGTGACGAAAGGTTTTTAATTGCAGTTCCTGTAGAGTTAAAACGGTTTCTCGTGCTGTATGAGGTCTCGCGTTATCATGGAGCAATAATAGTGAAGATCGATTCATGAGATTCATTCATTCGAAAGCGCTTAAACCAAAATCGCACGGTGCGTTCATTTAGCAGTCCCCTCTCCAAACGCAACATTGATATTGCGAGCTGTTCCTGCCACGATAGTTCTGCGTCGGAACTCGTATTAAAAAATAACTCGAATTTTCGAAGTATCCATCTTTCTTGTCTAAGCTGAATAAAAAAAACAACTGAAAGTCGATAATCGAATGTTGCACATTTTTTAAAAGAAAAACTTCATAGGTACCATGTGAAAAAAGTTTCACTCAAAAATCTCAAGCCATGAAGGTTCTATGTCAATTTGAAGTACCTACTACAATAAAAAGGCAATTTCATACTTTAACCCCTATTATTATTTTTGCATCAATTGGTATCTGGATAAACCAGTTATAAGATTCAGTCTTATAAAACCACACTATAGCAGCCATAGAATCGAAAACAAAATCTAGTCAGTTCTAATTTCGATATACGCTAATCTCATCTCGCGCATCCCTAGCGCAACACCGATTATCAGTCCCTTGTACGCCATGGTCACAAATAGACGACAAAATCGTGACGTCATATGCGCAGGGATCATTTTTAGTGAAGTCCATTAGATATTTTATAGTAGTATAGTACCTAGTATATTACAACAGTGATATTTCTATGAACCCATACTTAAATGACTTTGATTTTTTTCAATAATTATTTATTTTATTTGTTTGTTTACATTACGTAAATAAAAAACAAAACAAATATTCCAAAATATATAGCGATGAGCCTATTTTTTTTATTTACCAAAAAAATAGCCCGGTTCATACTGAATCGAATGACATAATACCATTGTTCTTCCAAACTTTTGAAATATAAAATTGTTTAAAAACACAGTGATATCCATATTATAAATAATTAAGTACTTAGGAACAAACACAAAACCCACCTGTCAAAAGAACCTGGAACGCAACTTATAGGATCTATGGTAAAAATAAAAAGCGCCCGCGACGGGTGCCCGCCTAACGCAGTTTCAGCCCAAGTGGATGAAAAGAAGTCCAAAATAGTTGGTACTTAAACACGATTTATAGAATAGAACAATAATTTTATAATGCTTGTTTATTAGTACATATTTCACTTTGTTGATTTTTCTATTATCTATTCGAATATTGTTTATTAATGATGATTATAAAATGCTTAAAAGCTAATTTAAAATGTGTTTTTTTTATTACAAATTAATGTCATACTACAAAGTACCTATCGATAAGCGAGATGTTGATGTTATGTTGCTAGATCCCCAATTTCGATATATATCAAATATCGGATATTTTGATATTTACTATATATACTTATCGGTCTTTTACGAAACCTGTTATGAGATACAATCGATAAGCGACATTCTGTACTGCTACATCCCTAAATCAGATGCGAAGAAGTCATATAATGGCTGGCAGCCCACGCCATTGTCACAATATCAAGACAACAGATCGAGAAAAGTCCTGTACCATAATATAATTTGATTTTTTTTTTGTCTCCTAATTTCTGCTTTTACATTGATAAACTCTGTATTGGCGTGAAATGATTACTATAGTGGGAATTAGTGCGAGGTTAAATAAAATTTCAATGCCATGAGTAGTGTTTATTCGAAAATTACAGACAAAAATGTTACAATAATATTGTTGGCGTTCAAAAGGTTAAATATGTTCGTCCAGCGCTCAGGGGCTCGTGGCTAAGTAATAACAGCCGCACGGGTCGATCGATTAACTTAAGCTACGCTGGCCGCGGTCGTTCCGTGAATGGGTGACCATCTTTATATACTGGCACCCCTCCATGCCACAGAAAGCACGTTAGCCCCTTGGTCTTGGCGGTCATTCTTGGGTCTTTGACAGTCATTACGGGTCGTCAGAAGCCCGAAGGTCTGAAAACGAGTCTTACCAAGGGGTACTTATTGTGTTACCCAGTAACTGGGTTGTGGAGGTCAAATAGGTAGTCGCTCCATGTAAAATACTGGTATACAGCTGCATCCGGTTAGACTGGAAGCCGACCTTAACATACTAGTTAGGAAATTTAGTCTAATACTAGTTGGGCTCGGCAGATCGATTGAGGTTCGTCCAGCGCTCCCTGGGCTATCATCAATGCTACCAACCTTAGGGAGTAGTCAAAATCGGGTGCACGCCGAGCGGGCCTACAGACGGCAGCGCTAGTTGTAATTCGTTGCATAAAAATTAATACAATTTTATAGAGCGTCCGAAACGCAGCGTTCTGAGCGCGCGCCTTGGACGTCTGTCATGACTACTCCCGTACTGTTTTGAAGAACCACTTCAGAAGCCTATAATAATAATAATCTATATAATAATAATATAGCTCATGGTGACATAACTCGCTGCTGTGTTGATAAATTATTACTTTTTAGGTGCTTAGTCGTTCTGCTGACCTTTTACTGAAAAACGTGAAAATGCTTGCAAAGGATCCTTTGTTTGAATTCCCTGCATTGTTATCCGGCTTCAGAAGAAAAGAGTACCCGTGTTGAATAACGTGACTTATCGCAGGTACCCATGTCTATTTTCGCTTAGCAACCTAACCCGCTATTATGGCTCCTGGAGACAGGCGCGACGCGACAGCGCGAAGGAACTCTAGTAGAACAATTTCTATGAAAACTTCATGGAAATTGTTTTAGAATCGCTTAGCACCTTCGCGTCGCGCCTATCTGCAGGGTGTTTAATAGCTCAAACATTCATTTCACCATTCCAACTTCTAATTAAAGATAATTACAGATTTACAGTCAACATTCAAAACGATTGGTGCTCGATAATGTTCGTCTTCCATCCCGCTCCCCCTTCAAGGGATAGAAAGAGACAGCAGACAATGGAAAACCCTGCCACTACCACAACAAAGGAATGAACTTTAAACCATTATGTAAAGTTGAAGTGTAGTGATTAATCTTTATACTTTGTCTCTAACTCGTTGTAGGTACTTGGTAGATAGTCGTAACGCCTGTGCGTACAATGGCTGACGCTGGTAATTCAGGATTCAGCTATACTTGATATTGTACTATTGTTTACTATCAGACGTGGCTTGTGGCTAAATTAACGATTGAAAGTTAAGCTACGCTTGCTGAGGTCGATCCGTGAATGGGGTACCATCCATTACATGCCAAGGCCTTTCCTGCTTCTTCTTAGCGTATTGATGGCAAAAAGTCCAAACATCTTTGGCCCAAAATTCAGCTGCACGAACTCCGTGCTTCAGAACTTTAGTTGTTTGTCCCGGATGTCATATGTAGATCTTTGACACTAATAGAAGTAGCAGTCTTTCTAGGGCGTCCCCTCCCGGCGTTTCCGCTCACATCTGCCTTGTATGAGGATGATCTAAGGCGACTAACAAAAAACTCAACATGACCAAACAATCTAAGCAATACTCCTTCCACTAAAATGTTTGAACTAAAAAGGGAAAAATAAAATAAAAATTACAAAAAAAAAAAACAATCGACTTCCAAAAACATTCGAAATTAGAGTTATTTTTCACTATTTAGTTGTACCTACCTACCTTGGGGTAGGTAGGCACAACTAAAAAAAAAAAAAAAAGTAGTGTTATTTATATGAATTTGTGTGGACAAATTCATATAAATAACACTACTTTTATTTTATTTTATTTGTTAGGGACAAAAAACAGTTACATGCCAAACTACTAACTAAAAAATCTCAAATTTACACAATACTTACAATACAGTTATACATAATCTATTCTATATTTTTGTTACTACACATGTAACCCACACCATTATCCACGAATTCACAAAAAAAAGTTAAAAGAAAACAGACACACAGTGTGCATCACAAAATACTGTTAAGAAGAGAAACAAAGAATAACAAAATAAAAAAAAGAAAGATTACACTTAGGAAATTAGTAACTCTATTGCTCTCGCCTTGAAACGATGTTTGGAAAGAGCAAACATGTCGAGCTCCATAAAGTGAGCGTTATACGCATCAACGAGGCGACGAAGAGGCACGCGCACGCCAGCGTTAATCCTGCACGAGTTTGTGTGGAATAGTCGTGGCGCACGCACCCCACGAAGCATGACAGATCTAGGTACTATATAATGTAGACTATTGGATAAAGGAATGCAGTTGAAACTATTATTACAAATACCATGCAGCATCATTACACCCAGAAGTAATCGTCTCGATTCCAAGCTAAGGACACTACATGCTATTTAAATATCAGTGACAGGAAGTTATTAAATCATCATCAATATTGAAAACCAACTGGAAAAACATGGTTTTATTGAAGCTAACTCGAAAACTACCCAAACAAAGTTATTAATAAAATTTATATGCGACCACCCCTGAGGCAAACTTTATCGATTAAAAACAGAATTTTGCAAATCCGTCCATATAATATAGACGAATTTGCCCAAACATACATAAAAAATAAAAAAACTTCTAAATTGAGAACCTCCTGCTTTCTTGAAGTCGATTAAAAAATATTGAATGTCCATAAACAACACAAGAGAAATTGAAAGAGTTTTACAGCTCCACACATAATATTATGTTATCTTATGCATGATAAATGATAACCAAGGAAAGTAGGTTTAACAAAAAATCATGTCTGTATAAATAAAAATAACAAAGGATTGTTTAAAACATACACAGTTAGCATTAATTATATGTAGAGTACTCTGGAGCCACAATGACCATTGTCAGTGACGAAGCTGTAACAAAGAAGATATATGTAGATGCATTTGTTTCCTAAATCTATAAGAATGAATGCCAAACATTATAATATTATGAGCAGTGTATTACGGAACTGTTTGTTTTAAAAACAATAATCAGATTTAAAACAAATTTCTCATCTTCTACTTTATGAAATCTAAAATTCGCTGACTCAACACACAGTCTAAACCGTTGGGTGTAGAAGCATGACATTTTCGCTAGAGTTCTTTATATTATAACGAAGGGAGCACGAAGGAAGGATTTTCAAAAATACCACCCCCTAAAGCGGTTAACAGGACTTGAAAGTTTGTATGGAAATTCGTCACTTTTGCCGATGAGCAATCCTATGAAAGAAAGAAAGAAAATACAATTATTTGCGGCAAACATGACGCATAAAAAAGAACATAAACACACAAAAACAAAATAACAAGTTGGGGGTAAACATGCGCCACATTCACGCAAAACGGCCATCGCTCAGCATAATGTTAAGACCTTATACGAGACAGAGCCCCGGCGCTGGTTTTCAGCGGCAGCCGGCCTATTGTGGACAAGGCATTCAGGCATTTCTTGTTCCGCCGACCTACGCCGTCGCACTGCATCAGCCAATTCATAAAAACCTCTAAGAGGAAACGAAGTCATAGCGCGGGCAAGCGATGCGATGCGACGCAATCGGCCGGGGGAATAAGGAATTTCACGTGGATGAAGTAGCGACCAGAAGTTATCATGTTCAAGTTGTTATCATTAATACACCGTTAAATTTTGATCGTTTTAATCCTTAAAAGGGGTCACTGTACTCATCATTATGAACAACTTTTACTACGGGACCAACCCTGAAATCGTGAAAAAGAATCAGATTTTTTTTTCACGATTTCAGGGTTGGCCCCGTAGTAAAAGTTGTTGTTGGACAAAGTTGCTATTTACAGAGTTATGCTTTTACGAATGCCCTGATAATGGTGATAATACTTCGGGTTACATAGGCTTCATTATCTTTGAAAATATTGTTTCGTTTAGGTATTTGTGACGTTCGATAATCTGTTTTTAAGACAAAAGCGAACTGTACAGGCTACAACAGGTAGAGGTTCGATATCTACATATTTTATTCTTTTCACCTGTCTCATAATTAAACTTTCCGACCATACATACACTTTTGGTCCTTACCGTAAACCAGCACCAAAATGGCGTAATCACAATCTGAATCATTTTTGGACCTTGATAATCCATTGCTTCATAAATTATGTTCGAAAAATGTGTCAGCTCAACAACGTAAAAAAACGCAATGTATGTTGTTGAACTGTCAAAATGAAAGCCATTAGTGTAGGGCGGGCGTTTTGGGGGACTGTCTTTTGTCATTTTGACGTTCGAAAAGTACTGATTCTCAGCCTAATTTGAATAAATGACTTTTGATATGAAGGTTAATTCTCGTAATTTAAAACTTTCAAAATCTAGTCGCAGTCTCATCTCGGCGACAAACAAATGTCAAAAACTTGTCAAAATGTAGGGAAATTAGAAGTATTTTTTGACAGATTGAGACTGAGATCAGACTGTGAACGTTCTTAAAATTACGAGAATTGCCCCTATGGTTTGATTGCTACTGTTAGTGTGATACGCAACTACCCCGCAGGTAGATTTGACTCGACAAAATGTTATACGTACTTGTTTGCCGTCTAACTAGGCGTCGTTATAAAGTTTCAGGAAAGGACCCCAGGATTTTGAAGAAGTATTAGGTTTAAAAGGTTTTTAATTTCAAAAGGATCATATTGCTTGTTAATTTAAAAGTTTTGGTAAGTTACCAAATACTTTTACTGAAAGAAAACTTAAAAGACATTGATTACTGATTGGGCTTTTACTCAGTACTTTGTCTCCCAGGGGGGTATGGAAATATTGGGTTATGCCCTATCTCCTCAAGTTCTAAGTTCCCTAAAGCTTTTATGATTAACTACAACTTGTACGACTCTGTCTTGACCGAAATTGTGAATGGTACAGTTGCCGAATCAATGCTTACATGTACTTATTGTGTAATTTTATGTGTTATTAATTAAGAGAACAAATGGGGTACAAATCGTAATCTTTTTATTGATATCCTACAATTTATTCTAAACCATACAAATCCGTTTCGATACTCTTGGTAGTCTAACAACTAGCAATCTTCATAACAAGGTTACCACCCATAGTTTTTATGAATCTGTTGAACGGACAGATTTTTCCACTTACAAAGAATAATGACGCTATACAAAACAATGTAGGTAGTTAGGTATGTATATCATCATTAAACTCATTATCATGCAATAACACCATAAAATGATGACTGGTTTTTGCGTAACATTCTGCTGGCAGGGAAGAAATTACTGAGTTCTTAGTAGGAGGTAGTAATCTAGAAATAATGACTAGGTGTCGGTAGTGAGGCCATGATGTGAGTGTTTTTAGGACAAGGGTTAACTTCTTATATTATTATAGTAGATACTAATAATTATACATGTATTAAAAAGGCTTGGTCCTGGATATAATTATATAGGTGCTAAGATTTAATTAATTATTTATTCATTAATAATAATATAATTCCTGCAATAGTCCTGCATCAACCGGGGGTTGTCCTTGGGTACACTTACATAGTGTATACAGAGATAATCGTTGCATGGGGCCTCATCATTTAAAATTGCCTAAGGGGCCTCGGCGAGTTGGCTTCGGCCCCTCGTACGCCTTCTAATTATTCATTTATTTTTACACAAAGTCCATTCCATTACATTAAATTAAATAAAAACGATAAGATATGAAAATCACACAATGCTATCAAACGCAAAAATAATTTTTCAAATCCCACTTGTAGTTACAGATATTATTAGCGCGTTCAAACAAACTCTTGAGCTTCATTATTAGTATAGATTTATAAAATAAAATTCAATACCTAATTCCATTGTAGTTATAAATATCTCACTATCATAAATTTTCCTATGGATATAGATTTGCATCTGTTGTCTTCACCTAGGGTCATGGTGGTTGAGTTACAGTAATTCTAGTATAATAACTATCAGCGTCATAATATCTAACACATTCATAAGAATGACGCAAATGTTGTGAGAATTAACAATAATGCTAACAGAGGAGACAAACATGTTCCGAATGATATGATTTTGTTGTTGTTCTGAGCAACGGAAATTAATAAAACTAAAGCATTACATCTCAGTTGTGTGTAATGGATATTATGGATACGAATAACGTGATCTGAAACAATTAAAACCTGCTTCCACACCAGACTGCGGGGTAATTGCGTAAAACACTATCAGTAGCAATGGGTTTGTTTTTTTTTTTTATTATGTACACAGTAAAATACATAAATTGATATGACATAATTATAATATGAGTACAAAGGTACTGCTTATTTCTTAAGAAATTTCTTCCAGCAGACCTGCGAAAGGAGAAGTAAAAAAAGAAATGTAAACAATAGAGTGTGAGAACAAGAAGAGAAAAATATGAATGTGTGAAGTCTAAAACAAAAATATTAAATATACCTACACATATAACGCAAAAAAAAAGAATACTTATACTTCAATAAGTATACTTGACAGTTCAACAACATTCATTGCGTTATTTACGTTGTTAACCCAAGACATTTTTCGAACATATGAAGCAATGGATTAGCAATATCCTCGCAATTCGGGTGCTGATTGGTGTTTTTCTACAAATTGTAAAGAGTCTGTTTTCTAAAAGAATCTTAATAAGAATTCTCGATTGCTCTCTAAAAGCTTATTTCTACGTTTTTATAATGTTAATTTTAACGAATAAACATTTTATATTTTCAGGAACTACCTCATGAAGACAAACAACACATTGTGAAAGCCTAAATGCCACTAGGGCTGCGGAAGTGTGGCGGAAGTTGACCCATGTCAGCCTGAAACCTGCTGTATCAAGCACAATACATCGGTAGTCCCTCCTCGTCGAGTGTACAACAGTACCTGTAATGAAATGTTTCCTGGGTCCGGGGTATACATCATTACCCTGGACCCAACTACGATAAGCCAGAAAAAGATATAAACATAGAGATACGGCAATATACAATTTGTTTGACTGTGTGTTTTGGAAACTTAGGTACTTGTGGGAAATTATATAGAACTGTAATACTGTAATCTATCGTAGAATGCAAAAAAATGAATGAATGAATGTCTATCTCACCATTTTTTTTTCATATTCTGTTCTATCTTCTGTCCGTGACTTCGTCAGCGTCAAATTTCTTTTGCCTCCGACCCACCCAGTCACATCGTATCGTATCGCCTGCTAACATTTGTACTTCGTTTTCGCTCAGCATTCTTTTTGACTTTTTTTTGTTTTTGCTTGACTCCTAAGGGCCCTAAACCTTCCTCGACAATTGAGATATCACATGCAAAAGCGATTAGCGCGTTCAAACAAACAAACAAACTCTTCATCAGCTTTATTATTAGTTGGCAAACTAGCAGCCCGCCAAGCATAAGTTAAGTGAAGATTAGGACTCCTGGACCTGGATGCCAAGCACTTGCGATGCGTCTGGTAAGATGCATCGCAGTGCTTGGCCACCTCATAAACAAAGCTGAAATATTTCACATGTAACACGATTATAAATCATAATCATAAATCTTTATTTTATCTCAACATCATATTACATGCACTGATCAATATAATGCACCATCTTAAATAGATAAAGGAGTCTGTGATAGGAAGCAATAACACAAAATTGTAGACTGTACTGATAAATACAAAGATGAAGTCAATAAATTCACACTTGAACCAAATCCCAGCTCCAATATCGCAATCCCAAAAGGAAAAATATAGCTCACCATCGACAATTTTACGCCTAAACTCGTAATGAGCATACTAAAATAAAACTAGAATAAAGGGACCGTGTTGTCAAGTCCCGGGTCTCGGGCAATCATGGTCGCTATCGTGACGCGATATTCAGTACAAAGGTAAGCGTACTTTGAGTACACGCGTACCTAACCACGTGTACTTGGGATGAAGAGGAGTTTGTTGCTGATTTCTTTTTTGATGTGTTGCTTATTTTTTTACTGTTAAGAAAATGTTTGTCTGAAGATTATTACAAGGATTTTCACCTAACTTTTCCCAGTTAAAGCACTAGGAAGTGGTGAAGGGGCGCGTTTTGGGGGACAGTCTTATGACGTTCAAAAAGTGAATACTGACTTTTGATTTAACAAGATAGATAGATTAATCATTTATTTACAATTACAATTTACAAACAAGGGAAAAGTGTCTCTAAAATAGTAGGAAGGTAAAGTGCCTGCATAGCTATTCACAAGCATTCGACCGGCGTTAACTGATTTGCCTTGCCTCCGACAACTACCTGTCGAAAGTATGGCGGTTAACTATTTGATTTAATCTGACAAAATGTTCGGGTTTTGAGATTTGTGAAAAGCGTTTAGCTCTTTCGATAACAGTGGTTGAAGTTCGATTCGTCACGGAAGCGCATCGATTGGTTGTAAATAGATAACTTACATTGATCGATCAGCGAGATCATCTCAAACTTTTGGATGGGAGACTATTTTTCGGTGAACGTGTAAAAAATGAGAGCTGTGGTGCCCCAGTTGTAAAGACCATGACATCCAGTTCCAAGTTGTAGATCGTAGGTTCTTACCTTCGAATAATAAGTTCGAACCCAGACAGACGCTCTTAAAAAGGTAAAGGAAAACATCGTGAGGAAACCGGCATGGCCTAGAAACAAACATTCGAATTGACATCTACCAACCCGCACTGAGTGTGCGTGGTGGATTACGGCCCACTCCTTCTCACCGAGAGGAGCCAGCAGTGGGAATATTATAGCTTATGCTTTGTGTAAAAAATAGTCACCCCTCCTCGTAGATGTTTTTTACCATATTGAGCAAATTGCCCTCTATTCACTGGCTTAGAAGCCTTGAAGGTTCTCCTTGCCTAAACGAGTACCTAGGTCTTATCATTTCTGTTCCACAAAAACAGTAGTTGCGGGAAGTTAGAAAGTTCAAGGTCAGACGAACGATCTAACATTCCAGTATTCTCCACTAATTGGGTTGCGTTGCGGTCCTGCGAAGGTCACTGAGGTCAGCTGGTAATTGTAGTTGGTCCGTGTGGAACAACGCTAACCGATATTTATAATTTGTACAGCGGTTCTGCAACAATAGGCACCAAGCGATTTGGACCTATAGTAATCAGACAGTACCTACTCATGTTAGTGAGTAATAGCGATAATATTTTATTTTCAACTCCTTTTAATACAAATTAAACAGTGTCACGACTCATGACTAATTCGCACTTAATGTAGGACAATAAAGAAATAGACACATAGCTTAGGGGTTTATTTTTATCCAAATGTTGCTTAAAGTTAACTAGTGAGTGGTTAGCGGCTGTTTAACCATACATTTTTGACGTTTAAACGATTCTTAAATTTAAGCAACGTTTATAACTAAACCCCAGATTGCTGAAGACAAATGAATAATAGGTATATGTATATTACCTATTATTAATTTGTCTTCAGCATTTTGCGTAGGTGTACAAAGAATGGAGTTTCCGATACGCCTACCTCAATTTGAGGCACACCTGCCTGCTAGTTTCTTACATCGGACTTTACTCTTTTCATTTGTTTTTATCTGTATGTATCTGGGCCAGTATTCCCGTAATTTAAAACGTCCAAAATCTAGTCGCAGTCTCATCTCGGCGACAAACAAAAAATGTCAAAAACTTGTTAAAATGTAGGGTAATTAGACGTATTTTTGACAGATTGAGACAGATCAGACTATGAACGTTCTTCAAATTACGAGAATTACCCGTTTGGTGTATTGTGTGTCTTTTAGTCTGTGTTAAATAAATGTATTTTCTTTCTTTCATTTTAGCCAAACGGGGTGATGGCATGAAACATATGTAGGTAATATGGGTATGGGCACATAGCTCACAGAACAGATGGCCGATGGAACCGAAAGGTTCTGGAGTGGCGACCGCGTACCAGAAGACGTAGCGTTGGAAGGCCCTCCCACAAGCTGGACCGACGACCTTGAGGCCGCTGGAACCTTCGTTGAATGCGACAAGCACAGAACCGGACGAAATGGAGGTGCTTGGGGGCAGCCTATCTTCAGCAGTGGACGTCTTTCGACTGAAATGGTAATAATTAATTAAGTAATATGAAACAGTCTGTTAGTTTAAAATAGACAGCTAGATTCTTTAGTTGATATGTCAATCATAAACTGCAATAGTTGTACCATTATACTGTTACTAATCAATCTCAAAGTACTACATACAATGATTTGCACAACAGCACTCAGAGTGATCATTCCATCTACCGTTACGCACTTTAATTGAGTGCAAAGGTAATCGGCCGGTCCAGTGCACATGCACTGAGAATGCACTCGGCTAAATGAGACGACTTTTGTTCATTGACAATTGAACTCTCTCGAACAAAATGATGAGGTTTTTTTGTTACTCACAAATAGAGGAAAGCGGTGTTAGTCATCTGATACGAGTTTGAGATAATATCATAAAACGTTGTCCGAGTTTAATTTAATAAATTTAATGCTAATGTAACACGTACGATGCTAGTGATTATGAATACGAAATATTATGCTAACTTTATAATGGAAATACACAATCGAACTCCTTATTTAGCATCCTAGTCTAACTAAATAAATGATCTATTGCCGCGTGTATGAAAGACACTTCATCACTTGAGAATGACTCGACCGATTTAAATTTTTTTTTTTTGTTTTTGTTGTGTTCGTAATTGTCAGGACAAGGTTTGTATGAAAGAATTTTTAGGAAAATTCACAGAGTCGGGGGTGCGGTGAATGTACAAGTATCTCCCGGGCCCCCGACTCATGGTGCTAGAAGGAACAGTGTGGTTTTAGTCGGTAGGACATAACCCTCCGTTCGTCCCAGACGGAGGATATTCATGAGGATATCCACACGAAAAAAAAATAAGGAAAATTTACCCGATAAATCGCAAATTCACCCGAGCGATGCCGGGCAAGAACAGCTAGTTTAAAATAATAGTATTGGAGCGATTGAGACCTTACTTTTTTAAATGATTTAGCTTATCCTCATAAATAGTTAAAAGTAAAAGAAAAACACAGACCTTTTCCCTTTTTCGACCTTCCCTTTTCGAGTCTTCTAAGTCGCTAGGGTCGCGGTCAAACTAGATATTTTAAAAAGCGTGACTCGGACTGTCACACGACCGTGGTTCCGTCCCAAAAGACAAAATACGCAGAAACTGACATGTTCCTGGTAATTTAAACCTTTATTTTATTTTATTATTTGTTGATAAAGCGGCAATAGCACACACTGTGAAAATTTCAACTGTCTAGCTATTATGGATCATGAGATACAGCCCACTGACAGACAGAAGGACGGACGGAAGGACGGACAGCGGAGGCTTAGTAATAGGGCCCAGTTGGCACCCTTTGGGTACGGACCCCTAAAACATGTTCACAACTTCTGACATATAAAGCATAGACAAGTATTGAGGTTACGTCTGGCGCGGATTAAGAATGAATTATTTATTTTATTTGATAATATTTTAAATAATTAATTAATTATATATATTTAAATAATAAAGTAGATTATTTATTTATTTATTACTGTAATTGCCCGTGACATCACAGTGGGCCCTATCAGAATACCAGCGTTGCGCCATTTATTTTTTAAATGTCGTGGCATCATGCTGAGATAGGAGCCTTTTGGCCTCGTACAGGACTTTCTGTTTCATTTTTCTTTTTGTTCCTTTTTTTTATATAATTTGGTTTTGTTACCTACTTTTGTATATATATATATTTAAAATTTGTTTTTTTTTTTTTAGATTGTGTTTAGTTTAGTTTTATGATCTTCCTGTGCGAGTCGCAATAAATACTTTTTCTTTCTTTCTTAAATTATCGATCGAAGCCCGTACATGTTCTAGAATGAAACTCAACGCAATTCAAAACGGACAGATTTCACAATAATGAATCATTACTCAAACACATTATTGAATCTTTACTCAAATTTCACAATAATGAGTCTTTACTCAGACTACATAGTTTTAAATCCAGATTCATGCTTGAGCTTCTTTCAAAGACTAGAATCTGTATTTAGCCCGGCTTGGGATTTGCACACAATCCTCCATTATTAATTGACATAATTAACTGAATGATGCAAATTAATTACAAAGTCATTTACATTTGGTACAGAGAGACAAGTCCAACTCAGTACACGTGCACTTAAAATGCACTTGATTCAACTACTTTAGGTTGCCAGTGTTTTTTTTTTTTTGCTTGTCGATTACCTAGCTGTGTTCATTATAATGTATGCTATATATATTCACTACTTTTAGCCATTGAATGCAAATGAATATAGTGCGAAGTAACTCAGGTAACAGTGCATTGTCTAGTTAGGTGGCTGCACAAGTAGTGGTAGTTAGAAATATAGGGTCAAATTGATTAGCTAGCGAAACTCCGCAGACGTGATGTATGTCGATATCTAAAAACGATAATATAAAAGATTTAGATTTTTTGGGGTCAACGACCGCTGATAAATGATAATGATAAATCATAATATGTTTAATCATGTGTAGATATCGATACTAACCACTTCTGTGAAGTTTACACACAAAAAAACTGATGTTTAAACAGATATTTCAAATTAATACACTAGTTGCGGTCGATGACCCCCCAAAATCATCAAATTAATTTATTTTTGGTATTATCATGTTTAGACATCAATACCCATCACATCTGCGGGTTTCGCTAGCTAATTTAATTTGACCCTGGAGTTTCGCTAATTAATTTAATTTGACCCTGTATAAGGTGGCAGGGACCATGAATTCAGCACATGATTTTGAACCCCGTAGCGTAGAAATTTTTCGTCAATTATCAAAAAAAAAACAACTGTTTCATAAAAAGTGCAATACCTACGCGGTCAAAATGTATGGAACAGCATATTTATTTTTTCCAGAATCATGTACTGATGAATCCATGGTAACAGGTTGCGCGTCGATGTGGTCCAGAAGCATGTACTGAATCCATACTACTAAGCTTGATAGTACCCTGTATACTGTCGCTCTATATTAACCAATGACGGGATTGATAGCTTAGGAGGAGGGACCGGGGTCCTTATTTTTTCAAGCCCATAACTGCTTTCAGGAAATCCTCTTACAATATTCCGAGAAATCGACCCAGAGTTGAAGATTATCTGCCGTTAAGTAATATTGTTAGTTATAATGGAAAACTTTAATAAAAGCCGCACAGGTCGATCGATCAGGTTAAGCTACGCTTGCCGCGGTTGGTCCGTGGATGGGTGACCGTTTTCTCATACCAAGACCCCTCCGTGTGTCCTACATAATTGGGAAAATATTACACAGATGATGAATGGAAAACTTTATGAACCCAGTTCCAAGCTATCTTAGTTTGTAATTTAAACAGATGACAATCGTAATTAATGGCCTTGTTTTAATGGTCAAGGGTTTTTGCAACTTACAAGTATCACAGGATAACACTGATCCTCATCCTGTGATACTTCACAGGATGTGGTTTGTCATAGCAACTGATTAATTGATTCCAAGAATGACTGAATTAAAATATTATCATAGCAGTCAGGCAGTTCAGTGTGCGTGCACTCAAAATGCACTCAGATTGACATAGCAACATTTTTATTCCATAAATAACTTCAGTATTTTTCCAGTTTTTTTAATTATAACCAAGAATGTCAAGAGATATCGTGTGTGTATGAGTCCTTCGGATGCTTCCTTTCACTTTTTTAACTTGCATTTTAAAACAATATCTTGACAGCCGCACGGGTCGATCGATCACGCTTGCAGCGGTTGGCATGTGGACCCCTCCGTGCCTCGGAAAGCACGTTAAGCCGTTTGGTCCCGGCTGTCATTCGTGGATCTTTGACCGTCGTTGCGGGTCGTGAAAAGCCCGAAAGTCTGACAACCAGTCTCACCAAGGAGTATCGTATTACCCAGTAACTGAGTTGTGGAGGTCAGATAGGCAGTCGCTCCATGTAAGATACTGGTATTCAGCTGCATCCGGTTAGACTGGAAGCCGACCCCAACATAGTTTGGAAAAGGCTAGGCAGGTGATGATCTTGACACAAACATTGAAACTGTCAACATTTGCAATCAATTAAACTCTATCAGACTTGAATCTAGTATTGATCTGGCTTTGAGTTTTGAAACCGTCAAAAATGTACACTAAACTAATATCTAGTCTAAGTCTAACTAATACTAGTCGGTTTTGTTTTTAATTTGAATTATTTCGTTAACACTTGTATCAGAACTATGATTACCTACATTTTATTACCATTCGAACTTGCCTAGGACTCCTTGCAGAGTCTGCTGAAAAAGCATACACTTTCGTCAACCGCGGCATTATATTCTAAAGAACAAATGAAAATCAAACCTATTAAAAAATATCTTAGAAATTTCCCCAACTCACAAATAACGACTTAATACTTCTATGTAAATCTAAAATATTCTCATCTAGCCTCGACTACAGCCATTTAATTACTAACCCTTTACCTCAACACCTATTCTGTAACTGTACATCTAGGTACAAAGGTGATCGTTCGAACCGGTACACCTCAGTGCACTCGCACCGAACGCACTCGGCGAAGCAAGCGACTTGTTTAACGACAAACACTCTGTGGCAACCACAACGTTTTATGTTATTTCATAATATCCGCGACAGGCGGACAATTAAACCTCGTCTATTTATGTATCTTTTGGTGTGAAGGACTGAATCTGTAACATTTTACTACTGGTGATGACGGTAGCAGTTTTATCGAGGTCCTAACTACTTAGACTACGTCATGTCTGGCGATAGTCGACCTGAATAAAACACTTATATTAGAAGCAGTAAGACGGGTAGCAGGCGCTGCTATTTTTGTCAAAAAAGATAGCCTAGAATTTCTGACGTCACAAGAATCTTTACCAAAACTTTTTAGCATCCGCGGGGTAATTGCGTTACACCTATCAGTAGCAATGGATTTCATTTTGACAGTTCAACAATATTCATTGCGTTTTTACGTTATTGACCACTGAGCAGACACATTTTTCGAGCATTATGAAGCAATGGATTATCAATATCCTTTAAAATGATTCCGATTGAGACTGATAGTGTATTGACGCAAGTATGGTGCCGTTTGGAAGGCGGTTGAGTTGGTCGGACACTTATCATCTACGGCCAAATTAATGTTGGCGGTCCATAGCAGGCGGGTCTCTCCGTACGCTGCTATAGAGCACTAACATTTGGTCGCTCCAGAATCTTTCTGATCTAAGGTATTCACGAGCTCTAAGGAAATTCTGAGGAATGAGCCTAAGAGCCTGGAAACCCACTAGCTAAAATTGACGGAACATCCCCCACACACGCGGAGGGATATCGAAATTGAGATGCGTTGGGGAGAATACGTCATACTCGAAGAGGTTCTCTGCACCGAAAAATCTAGTCGCGGGCTAGAACATTTCACAAGATTTACTTAGAAAACGACGAAGACAGTTCTTCAAATAATCTTGGAAGTCTCAACAATATGTCCTTAACCTCAATAAAAACAAATACAAATAACAAAGGTGACTGGCCGAGTGCGTTTGCACTAAATGCACTGGACGTGGTCGCACCGTCGCAACAGCTCCCTTGTTTAATAACTAAGCTTGTGGTTTCACGTCTGACATTGTTTGGATAGTAGCTGTATTCATCATCAGTTTGGTTTGTATAAGAGTGCGTTTGTTTATATTCAACTGAACTGTAGGTAGCTGTGGGCAAATACATGACTAACAATATCATTGCGCGGTTGCGTTGCCATCTGTTCGTTTGGTGGCAAAAAATAACGCTCTCAAAGCAATTAAGGAATTAGTCACCTTATCCTCATAGATTTCATTACGAGATTATAAAAGAGTAGAATCACTCGAAGTTTTTTGGTACGAAGATAGGCAGTCGCTCCATGTAAAATTCTGGTATTGAGCTGCATCCCGTTAGACGGAAAGCTGAGCCCAACACACTTGGAACATGTTTAGGTAGATGATGATTTAGGGAATACGAACAACACTTCGCGGCTCCCATTTTCAGTGTTTCAGGCTTTCCTTTGTCTGTGGTTCAGTCAGTCACGAAATGTTTAGATAATGAATATGATAATCCTCGCGAGCCCTCGTACGGTAGTGCGGTACTCCTTAATGATGTAGAAAGTAGGTACAGCGGTGACTGGCCTCAGTGCGCGTGCACCTAACGCACTCGACGACGCAACTTTTGTTTAATAACTGGACACTTTGGGGTTTCTCCATTTGTAAATGATATTATGTAGTGAAAATTGAAATATGTTTTGGCTCCCTTTGTCATAGATTTTAAACAACCTTGATTGTTTTGAATAATTTGAATCTGGTTCTTTTACTTGTTTTGATCTGTTATGTAATATAATAATAATATTATGATGTTTCTGGTACAAGTCTGTGGCCGCAAAGTATAAGGTGACAACTAAATTTTTGCGAGATATTAACATTTAATGTGGCGTTTTTAGAATATGGCAATTTGAGAATATGACATTTTGCGAAATTCCAATATGTCATTTTGCAAAAGTGTCATTGTGCGCCGAATCTATTTGGATAGATACGTTCAGAATGCCTTATTGTGCGAGGGGCTGCACAGCACTAGTAGATGTACTTTGCCTATTTTTTCCCAGACATAGAAAATATATTTGAAAATGTGTATCTATCTAGCAGTGTCGTGAGCATAGAAATGTTAAAAAACAGAAACTTTAGAAACTTCTTTCCTTTATTTGTCAGCTGAGCGCTATCTTCTGAGATACCTACAGGCCTCGCCTAGTTCAGAAGATAGAGTCAATACCCTAAGTACCTAAACCTCTTTTACCACCACAAATGCTGTGGGATTATTATTGTACAATGTATATGACAGTAGTATACTTACCGTATAATAAGTACTTTTTATTTTTTTTCTTATATGTAATCCTATTGCTATGTTGTTGAGAAATAAACTATTTTTATTATTATTTTTATTGACAGGCCTGTTGGTCTAGTGGTTAGTGACCCTGACTGCTATGCCAGAGGTCGTGGGTTCGATTCCCACCCAGGACAAATGTTTGTGTAATGAGCACGATCATTTGTTCTGTGTCTGGGTGTAATTTATCTATAATATTTATGTATTTAGAAATATATAAGTATGTTTATCAGTTGTCTAGTACCCATAACACAAGCTCTGCTTAGCTTGGGACTAGATGGCGTTGTGTGATAGTTGTGGAATATTTATTTATTTATTTTATTTATTTATTTATCTATGGTCGTGAGTGATACAGCTTGGCTGCCGTTCGGGTGAGTGCCGTTGAAATTAGTTCTTTGTGTGGAATACATTCATTCGCTGTCTTAAAAGTTGAAACTCAACAAACAATAAATATTTAAGCTCACCGAGATAACTATCGACAACAGTCACACTTCATAATAGGTATTAGCACTTAACAAAGACTAGAGAACGAAAGGACCTTGAATAGTTTTTTATAAGGAAATAAATACTTCAAATATCAATACCTAATAGGTATGTACAAAGTACTTCATTTATAACTAAGCATGTAGGTATCCTGTGGTTTTAACAAGAATATTATAGAAAAGGTCACTCTTTTGGTCCGAGGGTGTCGTAAACAAGTAATGCCTGTACCGAGACGTCAATTAACTATAATGGGTCCTTCATTATGTTTCAGAGGGTGGCCGTTAAGGATTTTATCAAGAGGATGGGCAACAGAGTCTTGCCCAGCATATGCTATATGTATATTAGTAGGATTATGCTAAAAGATGACACTTAAGGGTGAAGTAAAATACTTAGCAGATTCCTACTCGTATTTTATGTACCTATGTACGAAAAGACTTCCTCTACATATTTCTATTAGAGAGGAGTGCTTCAACAAGGAACATTAAAATAGTAATAAGTCCAATACTTTCACTTTTATAACAGTTCGACCGCTGTAACTAGGTGACTGTTGCGACAGATAAATAGAGGCAAAGCAAATAACAGTACTTTAGGAAAAAACACTTATCTGCTAAAATGCGTGAGTTAATGTTGCTATTGAGTGTTATTTGGCTGTTTCATAAGACTGAATTTAATGTAATTTAACCCTCGGGCGGGGGTCAGAGTGCTCATGGATTGTTCAATGAAATCTCTTAACGGCTGGTTGACGCTTCCCGTGACCCAAGGGCTGGTTTATACCTAGGCCAGAGGATAAGTATTGCCATACACCGTGGCAATGCCGCCACTCTCTTGCGTACATTACCTGTCGACAGCGATGCGGAGAAATACTTCGATGCAATATTTTAGTTTTTTATATTGTATTATTATTTAAATGATTTGTAATTTATTTGGTATTAGAAGTTTGTACATTTATATGTATAATTAAAAGGAGGTGCGAAGTTTTAGAAATAAATAAAAAAACACGCATAATAGTAAATATAACATTATATACTGGAAAAAAAATTAAGCAGTGCGCAGACTGTAGCCAAGAATTCAGCATATGAGTCAGACCCCCTAGCGTAGAATTTTTTTATCGGTTATACAAAAAAAAATATTAGTTGTTCCATACATTTTACCGAGAAGGTATTGCACTTTTCTATGAAACAGCAGATTGTTTTTTTGATAACCGACGAAAATTTTCTACGCTAGGGTTGTAAGTAGGCTAGAATCATGTGCTCAATTCATAGTAACAGTTTGCGCACTAGTTTTTTTTTCTGTATAACATAACATCACGCCTGTAATCTCCGAATGACAGAGATGAACCTATAGTAACATTCACATTTTACCAGTTTTGTTTAAGTTACATATAAAATGCGAGCATATTTTCATCATCAACCGGGCAAAAATCCAGTCTCCGGGCTACTATTGAGAAATTCCAGATTAAAAAAAACCAATAACTCTTTACCCGACCTGGGTCCGAACCCAGGACCTCATGCGCAGCAGTAGCGCTTGCGACTACTAGACCAACAAGGCAGTCACCATTACATAATACCACTACGATACCACCACGATAGATACAGAAGATTAGGTCACAATTGAAACAAAAGTCAATCATTTTTGCGGTTTTGTAACCACCACCGTGAACAAAGAAAACGGACAAAATCAGCATTATTCAGTAGACATAACAGACCCGACTGGAAATGTTAACATTCAACAACCGACAGATATGTAAGTTTCTTTTTAATTGAATTTTAATTGCCTTGAGACAATCACAAGAGTCGGATCTTTTTTCAGAACTTTCAGACTCAAAGCCAACTTTGCTTTGGAACAATCGTGCGTGAAATTTTGTTCAAATTATGTAAAAAATTTACCAAAAGAACACAAAAACGATGTAAAAAAAATACCAAGTTTGACGAAATAACGTAGAGATACTTTAAAGTCAAAACTAGTTAAAGTGAAATGATTACTGTCTTAAAACATAGGTTCTCATCCTCATTTTGCCCACCCCAACATCATCATCTGCCAAGGCTTTCTCCGACTATGTTGGATTTGACTTCCAGTCTAACCGGATGCAGCTGAATACCCACTGCCTATATGACCTCCACAACCCAGTTACTGGGTAATACGATACCCCTTGGTAAGACTGGCCGACCCCAACATAGTTGGGAAAAGGCTAGGCAGATGAAGTATACTTACCTATATCACGTTACCAAAAGTTATTAAACTCGCTAACCTCGAAGACTTAAGTTCAAGTTGCAAGGTCCATCGTTTAATGACATTTATGAAGAACCCCAGGACAGCAGTAAAACGACAATAAAAAGTAATCTCAGGTTAGTTTTATGTTAGGATTAGGATTAAACTCGGTTAAAGTTTGGATTAGAGTTTATGGGACAGGGATTACATGTGATAACTAAACGTGTTATGAAGCGTTAAAAAAGGTTATCATATAAATTGAGGCACAGCGAAATTATGAATATTCCCCTAAAATAAGCACGCTTAGGGTGGCTGCTAATCTAACATATTAATTTACCTACAAGTATTGACCCTCAGGGGAGGGGCGGTAATCGCACGTTTTTACGACCTCTAAAACATTGATATTCTTTCATTATAATACATACTATAATGAAGGATTGTGCACATAAATCTTCATGAATAAATTATCTAAATTATGGTCAAAACCGCATATCGCAATATCCGTTGCGTGGGTAAAACCGAATATCCGCTGTGGGGGATTACATCGCTGATAAAAATGCTTGGCTAAACGCTGGTCCTGCTCCATAAGGACCCATAAATAAATTTATTAGCATTTGAAAATACTGTTGGAGCTGCTGAAGATTTTAAAATACTATTTTTGCATTATATAAATTCAATCTCCTAGTATTGTATAATTGTATAGCACATGTGTGAGTACTATGTACATAATTATACTATAAAGCTACCATTTACTGGGTACGTCTTTCATTGACTTGAATGTGCCTTGGCGGCTGAGAGTATGTCATGCTCAATCTAATGTCTCGTTGATGGTGGCGCATGTGTTGGATCATTTAGCTCCCTTCAAAATGGTTGAGCTGAATGGTGCTAACCCATGCGCCATGTTCGTGAACGGGCGCCGTCATCGTCAGTAGGGACTAGTCATCTCTTTGGTGCCATGGCTTATTTTAATTTAATATTTGTTTTTTTTTTCCTTTCATTACGGACGCTTTTAACGTTCTGCATCATTCTCATATGCATAATTTCTAAAATGAATGATATAACCAATACTTTGTAACCATAATAATTTTATTTAAAAGAGTGCCCATGGAGTTTTTGCCCGTTCTTCTCCATAGGTACCTACGCTTTGGAATGGGCAACTAGCTTCATTTTTCTGACTGACCAACCCCTTGACAATTCAAAAATGCCTGTTGGTTTAATTGAATATAAAGAAATACTTTGAGTTTTGAGTTTTTTTTTTAATGAACACAGATAGACGCGAAAAGCGACTTTAATTTAGTTAAAATATGTATCATATTATAATGAAATTCAAGTCGCTTTCAAAAATGTGTGCCTACTGAAAGGTCAAGCAGGCCGAAATGATTGATAATTGTTATCTTGTATACCCATATATACCTACAAGATAACAATTATCAATCATTTCGGCCTGCCTGACCTTTAGGAACCACAAATTTAAAGTGAGGGGACCAATTACAATATTTACAACACTACACAAGGCTCTCTCTTCCAAAATCGGAACTAATGCCTTCTTTTTAACAAACACGGAGACGTGTTATTAGTTTCAAAACGCCAAACAGACGAGGCTTATACCCAGCAATAATAAATGTAAGCTATTGTAAAAAAGATAGTTGCTGTTAACACGAATTATTCTCGTTTCGATCGTGCCAATACGAGATATGATGAAGACGCTAATTCAGCGTCTTAAACATTTACAAAAGGTTACAAAATAATTTCCACATCAAACCATTCTCTAAATATAAAATAGCAATACTAAACTGCGCTACAAAATACCGTAAACAACATCTGTTCAACATTAGATTGCAAATTACGTATTAACTAACAACGGTCCGAGTTCACAGAGCAAACGCTATAACTAACCAAGCGTTGCCAGTAAAGGAAACCAGCCGTATGTTTAGCAACCGGCCGGTCACCGGTGCATGCGTACCGAACGCACTCAAACCGCCCCAGTACAACGTCGGAATTTGGTGCAAGTGATAAGCGAAATTATGGCATTTTATCGTGTTGTTTGGGTTATCGGCGAAGGTCTCTCTAGCAATATTAATTATTTTTTTAATGTAATACTAATAACAGACTGTAACTGAGTAAGTAAATAAGGAAAATAATGTCGAAAAAAATAATTAACATACATAATTAAGTGTGCATAACTACATACTAGCTAATATGTATGGTACATTATTTGATACATATAGATACAGAATATAGATCGGCATTCTTCAACGAGCGCCGATACTGAATTGAATCCTTACTAAGACTTGCTAACTTTGAGCGAATATTTACACAACGTATACCTTGGCTTAGCTTAGTTAAGCTAAGTTCTCGTGTAGCTTGTGCCGACAGCAAAAAAGAAGATAATATTCCGAAGTTTTCCGATATTCTCCACCTTATTGCATAATTACATGCAATGTTTTTCTATGTCTAATGGAATTAAACATTTTAAAAAAATGTACACATGAATGCAATAAAGAGTTTGAGTTTGATTAATAATAATGATATTAGATTCTCAATCCTGTGCAAAATTCCGGCTTGGTGAAAGAATGTTTAGGACTTTAAAATAAAAATTCATGTCATACACAAAATAAATCCATACATTGTATTGTGATCTTTTCCTCCAAACAAAAAGTGACCTGTTTCCAATATGTTGCACCCTGTGCCAACTTTCAGATATTATAATATGACAATGATTATTCACTTGATACTAAATACTCTTATGACGTCAATAAGCCAGAAGGTTTAAGTCACACTTGGTTTTATGATAGCACTATCTAGATGCAGCAGGTGCACTTTCGTGCCTACTGAAAATTCTCAGACTTATGCAATTTAATTTTTATAAACATGCGACATGTTGTGACGTTATCAATACGATGTAGAGTGCTTATCACTTATACTTATCCATATCTCTTGATAAATAAAAGAAAGCTATTTTCATTCTTCAATACAATGTAGCATGTCATTAACTCTTTGGTTATCAAATAATATTTTTTATTCTTGCTGCAATTACTTCCTATTTTGCATGGAACAAACAATAAACGGTTTGTCCATTACTTTCTTTATCACCACTTGCGTATGTGGTGTTCTTTCGCATCAATTCCCAATTCCAAGTGATGTGATGACACAATGTCAATACTGCAGCTGTATCTTTCCAGTTCCCGAGTTCCCGCTGTTGGAGTATAAACTAGTGATCGCAGTTTGTGGTTAATATCTGCCAATGGAACGATGTCCTATTTCCTTACATTGCACGTCATTCCACGCAGGGCACCACACGAAATCATGAGTATCATAATAATAGGAACATCCATTTTTATTATGGATTATTTTGTATTGTCAACGCAAGCCTTCCATTCACCCGATTCTAAGCCACCACCACTAATCAATTACCACAATGGAGTAAAACAGTGATCCGTCGTTATGATAATATACTTCCAAAACGAAATCTGCACATCCGCCCGCTGTACCCCGCTGTCCCGTAACTTGGACCAAATCAATATGTACAAACTCGTCACCCGGCAACGGTGAGTCAGTTCAGATCCATTGTGAACATCCGTCTGTGATACATGCCTTTGTTTTGCATATTAGGGAACTCTGATAGGACATGCCGACGTTCATGCCGACGTTAGAAGACCATCTTTGTACTGATGGGATCTAATTATGACCTCTTTTGATACCGATTAGGTGTAGTGGGCTGTAGTTTTCTCTAGAGAAAATTAGGCAAGCTTCTCTGCTTTATTTCCTAGAAAGAGAAGTACTCAACAGCACATGATTTAGCAAGTAGTTAAACTAAGAAGTAGCAGAGCCTAGAAGTAAAGAAGTAGATACAAGAATCGGCTCACTCATGAACGATGGTACATTGAACTCAGATATTCCTCTATCGAAAAGTAACACACAGATAGCTGCTGCATAACTCGGTGCCTCCAAATAGGTACCTACCTTGAAAAAAAGGGGCCAATACATTAATTTATGCGTGCATAGATAATTATTATGGGTAAGTCCCGTTATGATATTGACACTGGCCGGCTGCGTGCAAAATACCTACATGAAAAATGGCTGTTTATTTTGCTTGAAGACCATAGAGCACGGAGACGCCTCATTGTCTGCCAGCGCGGTGATTCCGAGCGCTGCGTTCAAAACAGTAGTTGTTCCAGCCGTCGAAGGCGATCGATCTTGTGGGTGTCACAGCCAGCCACAGACGGTTTAGAGTTTGGTTTGATCAGACGGACGGGCAGAATGTAGAACTGAGTAGCTGACCCATAGGTAAAATAGTATATAGTATTTGTAATCTTCTACAAACCCACGAAGACCCGACGGATCACGGACCGACTACGTGTGGTGATAAATGAATATATAGTATGTACCCAGAACTGACAATACACAGAAAATGCTTTATCATCAGAAACCAAGACCGGTCCACAGTCCACTCCGTCCACTGCTGGAAATGTTTTAATCAGTGTAATATTTACGGCCAGGTACTGTTCTAGGTTGGCAAGTTTCATTATAGTTCCCAATAACGCCGCCTGCCAAAATATACTGGGCACGCTGTAGTCATAGTTCTCATTAATAATCACTATTGTTATTCTAGTAGGTCACGAAATAATATTTTTTTCTGTGGTAAAACCTATTAAATTAGTTCCAGATAGACTCATTAGTCATTTTATTATAATTTGAATCGTACGGTCACGGCCAGTTTAAAAAAAAAATATAACATTGTGCAGGTTAAACTTAGAAGTAGAGTTCTATTCTAAATGAAAAAAAGAAAGAAAAAAAAAAGTTTATATGAACACAGTTCGTGAAACATTACATTTCAACATTCTACTAGTACATCGAATGATATCAACACAACGTTTCTAATTAATTAAACAGAATGTAGAACCAAACCGTGGCCTGGCCACTGTCAATGCCCTTCATGGTCAATAACATGCTAGAATTTTTTGACCCCTTTTATAGTTTACTATTAGAAAAACGAGATGGCGCTCACATCGTTACAATTTCCTCTAGTAAAACAAATTAAAATGAAACAAGATGTGTTGTGACCTAAATTAAAAATAAAATGAGTTTCTAGTTATCACTCAATATAATAAAACTAGCTAATCAATTGAAATTATGTAATTATATCATTTAGTTTTAGCTGTTTCCATGAACGCTTTTTCCTATTGGTTTTTATATTGGCTAAATTGAATGGCGTTTAGGTTGGCACTACTGTTTTGGGGTGGCAAGAGGTAAAATATTACCCAAGTTTCAAGATAATATCATACAGTACAACAAGAAATCTATAAAAAAAAGAATGATTTAAAACAACTTTATTTATAACTAGCTTTTGCCCGCGACTTCAACTGCGTGAAGCAACTTTCTTAATTTTTGTTTCTGTAAGAACCTTCTACAAAGTATTAGAAAACTTTAAAAAAAAGATGGATGAAATCGGTAAAGTCGTTCTCAAGTTATGACATGACCAAGGGAAATAGGGATTCATTTTTATATATTTTATTTTTAGATAATCGCTGATTTGGACTCATCCATACGTATACTGAGTAAGATCTTTCTTGTTTTTCTGAAACAGATTATTTTACGTATATTACTAAAAATCTGTCGATAGAGCCAGCGACCCAGCGTACCTACCTATCCGTAGTAAAATTTTGCCAAAAATGGTATTAACAAATGCCTTTAAAATAAAAACATGCACCTGTTTCTCGTTATTGCATCATCATAACTGTATTAAGTTTGGCAAACAGAATTAAATGTGGGTTCAGGTAGCTTGCTGGTCAACATTAACAAATTCTTTCAGCAACGCCACGAATGTAAAACAAATTCGTGATGCAAATGCTTGCAGTGAGTAAATTCCTTTAGAAATAAAAAAAAACACTTACTATTTTTTGTAGAAGTACGATTTCAGAAAAACAACATCAAAAAATTCTGTCATCATCTCGTACAATCACAATTTCAATTTAGAACACAATCATTAATTAGCCTTTTTTTTTAAATCGGTTTTTATTAATTTGAAAGGGAATGCAATATTTGAAATTAGGGGAAATATTTTGGTCGCAAAGTCACAAATAGGAAAGGAGGTAGCTTAGGTAGTTCAGTTCACAGTCTGGCAACATTTTAAAAAGAAAGTGAAGTGAAAGAAATGAATTTACGAGAATAGGTCGCAAGTCGCATAGATTTTTGGTTGATTTCCTTTTCACTTTTCTTTCGTATTCTCCATAAGATCTAATAAACTAGAGCTTATTTGTGTTCCTCGTTATATTTTGATTCAACGGACTCGGCGCCGTACCACCTAAAACAGGATAAGTACAAAAGTGAACAGCATCTTATTGATTTTCTTCCCTTGCATATGCTTTCAACCAACGCGAAGTGGTGGTGTTGTTATAACTAGGGAAGAACGTGGATCTATGTTTTAACTCATCCGTTTTATATATTTTGTAATAAGTCACAGATCCTGTGACATTTCACCTAATTTGGTGTAAACATAGAAATAGTAAAAATGATGGCAAATACGCTCGACAGCGTAAACGCGAACCAGCCCACGCAAAATGGTAGCAAGGTCCAACCTTGCAATAATGAGTCTAAGACCAACCTAATAATCAACTATTTGCCGCAAACGATGACACAGGAGGAGATTAGATCGTTGTTCTCGAGTGTCGGCGAAGTAGAAAGTTGCAAGCTTATTAGAGACAAAGTGACAGTATTCCCCGACCACATTCTGAACGGGCAGAGTTTGGGGTACGCATTCGTGAACTACCACAAGGCGGAGGACGCGGAGAAGGCTGTGAACACGCTCAATGGCCTGAGACTGCAGAACAAGATCATAAAGGTATCGTACGCCCGCCCTAGTTCCGATGCGATTAAAGGCGCCAATCTTTACGTGTCGGGCTTGCCGAAGCACATGACACAGCAAGAATTAGAGAAGCTCTTCAGTCCGTACGGAACCATCATCAGCTCGCGCATACTTCATGAGAATGTGAATGTCGGCCATTTACTGCAAGTGGGCAGCGACGAACCGACCATCGTCGGACCTTCGAGGGGCGTCGCATTCATCCGCTACGACCAGAGACACGAGGCCGAGAACGCAATACGTGAGTTGAATGGCACAGTACCTCCAGGTGGTACAGGTCCCATCACAGTCAAATGTGCCAACAACCCAAGTAACCAGAACAAGGCACTGGCCCCACTGGCAGCATACCTCGCGCCTGCTGCTGCTCGCCGCTTCGTAGGTCCTGCTGGAAAGGCTCTACTGGCTATCAACAAAGGTCTTCAACGATTTTCTCCTTTAGCCGACCCGCTGATACAGGGAAATGCCATCGGCGGCTCAGGTTGGTGCATCTTTGTGTATAACATTGGAGCTGATACGGAAGAGAGTGTACTTTGGCAGCTCTTTGGCCCATTTGGTGCCGTCCAGAGTGTTAAAATAATTAGAGATCCCACAACCAACAAATGCAAGGGCTACGGTTTTGTCACCATGACTAATTATGATGAGGCTGTCGTTGCCATCCAATCCTTGAATGGATACTCGCTAAATGGCCAGGTACTCCAGGTCAGCTTCAAAACGAACAAGAGTAAATCTTAAATGAGCCAGATTCTAGTCAATAAATTGTAGCTAATGCAAAAATGTTGATCATTACTTTGTCATGGTTTGAAGTTTGACTAATTACTGAGTGAAATACGGAATAAATGTGATTCAAATCATGACATGATGTCAGTTTGAACCGATGTTCATACATTATAAGTACAAAATAAAATCATCACAATAATATCTAGAAAAATTTCAAAATGACTGACATTATACACCAAGTATTCTACAAAATTGACCTAATTTTAATTTACGGAGTCCATGAAATACCTGTCTAGTGAAATACCTGATATAATATGTCCTAAGATATTAAAGTTAGTAACAAGTGATGCAGTACTTAGATGGATAAACTTTGTGTAATATTTTAATGGCTTACCTGGCTAACTGAATTATAAATCAGACGGAGTCAGTAGCTTAGTCATACTCATATAAATTGAGAACAATGACATACATACATATAAATAATTAACTGCATACTTTTTGCTAACTCAATGTTTATGTATTTATTAACTTATGTCCATTGGTATGAGTCTTTTTTTTAAGACTAAACTGTAGAGTTCTGGTACTGTAATAGGATAAAGATGCCAACAAGATTCTAATATTTAACCGTAATTCAGGCAATAATTATAATATGTTTAACGATTGACAGTGCAATATTAAACTTTTTTTACTGTAAGTAAAAAATAAAAAAATATTTTATTAAAATATGTATATTGAAATGCTGTGCAATTTTTATTGTACCAACAACTATTATTATTTTTTCTTTTGAAAAATAGTTGCAATAATAAAACATAGTATATGTAAACAAAATGTTCATTGTATAATTATTACCAAAGATGTCAGAAATGCATTGACTGATATATAAAATGATGTTTGTAAGTAAAACTTTTACTAAAAACTATACTTCCATTCATTTTGATAAAATAAGGATGGCCCCATTATTATAATAATATTGGATAATAATATAATTCTGGAGCTTGAATTGTGCACAAAGTCATAAGTAAGGTGGATACATTTTATATAGAACAATTATAATTAGGATCATAATTATTATTTACTTATATATAATTTGATTCCATTCATAAAATCTACTTGAAATCTGACAAGAAAATCTCGATTGAAATTATGTATAAGGACCATGACATTACAACTAAATTAGTTATTGATCAACATTTTATTATGACTTGGATACCTCCATGTATCACATTGGGCACATAATTATTATAGTGATTGTATAATAGTGAAAGTCAAATTGATAATTATTGATTGAAAAATTTTTGTGTGCATTTAAAATCGAAATTTTTAAACTTAATGCAATTTTCTCCAGAAAGTTTGCATATATTGCACAAAGCAAAATGCATGACGTTTGACTTTCACATCATGATATTGTCTCTCTAATTTGATTGTATAATCATCACTATTTATTATTAAATTTAAGTAACTTAAAATTCATTGTAAACATAATTTATTGTCATAATCGTAATAGAAATTATAGATTTCATTTCGATGTTTATATTAATATATTGAATGTAGTGTAAGTTCAAAATTAGTTGGGTAATCTACTCAGTACTATACCTTATCCAACTGTTTGTATCGGTTCTGATATTCATTATAGTAATTTCTGTAATAGTTAAATTATTGATAGTCAAATGCATATCATAATTAAAGTGGAAAAAAAAACCGTGGCGAGATATTCACAGACACCTAGATGGGCTTGTATAATGCATTTTGATTAAGTATTTTCTTTAATTTTTATGGTAAGGATAAATGTTTCATTAATATTAATTATTTATTTAAAGTACTTAAAATACGCGAAACTAGTCAGTTATAATTTTGCGCAACATTTAAATCTTTAAGTATTTAAAGAAAACTGTGTTCTCTAATTTAAAATGTAGTTTAGGATTTTGGTTTAAAATTATGTTGGTGTGGTGTTTGGTTTAATATAAGTAATATACCCATATAAAGCACACAATACATAAAAATACTAAATGGTGTGTATCAAACTAGTCAAAGGTAGATGTACCTCTGAGTTATTGCTATGATGTGGATGTGCTGTACTTGTGCGCGATTGTACACGCCGACTCTGCGAGTGGCAATTAGAAGCGTCTAACTTTTAATTGAAGATAAATTAGAAAGGGTTGATACAGAGTCGAAATTCGGCTGGAAGGAAATGGCCAAAGTTTATCAAACCCAATTTATAACTTGAATTTTATTGCCGCTTTCGGCTTCCCGTGCTAACATGCAAACATTCGCGCATAAAATAAGCAAGAATCCATTTTACAATTACTAATAGTCTATGTTGTGTCGTCCCTGAATGGTATAAACAAAATACGCTTGCTTTCTCCACCGAAAATAATACCAGTACACACCTGTCCACTTATTCGTTTTGTTCAACTTTAGTATTTTGTGTTCTAAGTTGTGGTATTTTATTTATTTAGAATAGTTTCTGTTTAATTTATATAAAACTAACATCTTTCTATTTAGTGTTTATTTATCCCATGTTTAATGATTTGGTTTAGTTTTTTTTTCGTTTGTATACTTTGGGCAGGTTTGGGTATTGTAGGGTTTGGCCTAGAATGTAGCTAGAATTATAAGACAGAGTACAAATCGCCGATAATGTATGAAAAAGTGTTTGGCTTACTTACATTTAATTTTTGAAATAATGTCAACGAATGTAATCTGACGTAGGGGATATTGATAGAAATTAAATATTGACCTTAGCAATAATACATATAAATAATGTTTTATTTCAAAAACTCTTTTTAATTTCCTAGAATTCGCTATAACTTCAACCAAATCTAAGTATTTAAATCCAAAGCATTTCCTCTATTTGGGCTTATCCGCGCCATCGGCCGGATTACGCCATTTGCTAGGGTGATTTGCCTGAGATGTGGGTTACGAATATCGTCGACTCCCCGTGGCACCGCCCTGGGATTAAAACAAGCCAGATTTTATTTAATTCAGTAAAAATCCATTCTACTTGGCTAGATTTGTCCTTAGCGAAATGCGGAAGACGCCAAAAGTGGTACCTAATGTAAGCCGGGGGTGTATGTACGCAGTACGCATGCATCGATCCAAACTACAGACAGCGAGGCGCCACGCCCGTTTTATTTAGCTTGAAACTCGCGAATTGGATTCCAAACAAAGGTTTGAAGACTCACTCACTGGCTAGTAAGTATAAAGCACTAGGCTTACCGACTAGTAGGTAGGTACCTATGAGCATTTTAACGTGCTTTTGGTGAAATTAAATTTCTCATACGGTGGTCTCCCTATGGCGTTGGTGCGCTTCGAAGCGGTCCGTTTTCGACAGGGGACATCTTGAAACCCAAAATGAAATCAGAAATGATGCCTTCATAATATATGAAAGCACTATGTCTGTAATCCTGTCCTACGCCTATGACCACGCGATATTACTTGTTTAATACTTACGACAATATGTCTACTAAATCAAATATTATATATGTATAGGTACTATTTAAAATATCTAGCTATTGTTTCAGCGTATAGTTAATAATTAGGATCAACGATCAAGCATTCTCAAACTCCCACTTTATTAAATAGGCATCTAAGTATCCTTGAACACCTAATCTTGCTTGCGAAATCACGAAAGGGAATTGGATGTGGGTATCTTTATTTACCTTCTTCATTGGCTTAGACTTAGAATAATTTCACCAGTCTTTCTTTTCAGTAATTTTGTTACACAACCATCATAAAAAAATATGTCGATGGTCAACTAAGGCCAATGACTGGATAACTCAAAACAATAATTACGTGCTACATTTGGACATTGCGTTTATAACAACATGTGCATTAATTAAACCAGGGGGTGAATGCTACCCCATTTTTAAATCGGTGGGTCAATGACCCCGCAGAAGGATACTAAGAGTGAATACATCGATAGCGCCTGCTATTATTCTTATAGCAACTATGTGTATGTTGGGATTTGCAAAATGGTTGCCGTGTCTTTATACACGTAATTCATTCGAAAAGATGTAAATTTATTGGGTAAGGTAAATGCAAGATTCTACAAAGCATTTATTAGAAATATATATTATGTAGAAGAGTATTCTTGTAAGGTTTAATTTCTTATATTTTCATTAATCGTATTTAATCTCTGTTTGATAAACAGATTAAATACAAAAACAAATTAATCAATAATGGTTAACTACCCTTAATCATTATTAAAAAGTTGAATCCATGGGTAATTATTGTAAATTATTATATGTTAATTCTTGACTGTGCTTTTGTAGCTTTTCGAATGCTACAAAGTTCCCGGTTGTGATTTTGATATCGTCATCCCGCGTGGTCATCGATTCGGGCCACCAAAAGTTCAATGTTGCCAACATACGTAAATACGTACTAACACCTGGATCAATAAAAATGTAGCAAAGCTTATAAAATTCTTCCATTTTAGAAGGAATCTAAATAAATTCAGGACTTTATTCACAGGATGTACCCTGTGAATAAAGTCCTGAATTTATTTAAAAAGTTAATGTTTAAGTAAGTAGTAGTAAGTTTATTTAAAAAGTTTAAATTTTTCTTTCTTAAAAAGGTAGTACCTTTTTAAAAATAATCCAATCTCATTTCAAATGCGTAGTGTAAAAAAAAATTGTTCATTCGTTCATCCGTAATGTGACATTAGTGACGTATAAATGTCATATTACTTTACGTCACTTCAGTCAGTCTGTGTTATGTTCTGTGGTCACAGGCTAAGATGAGAAGGTGTCAGTCAAAGAAAATATTATTGAATTGCAAGAAAATTAATCAAGCAGTTGAGAGATTAAACAATAAGTGTGAGCAAACTTGCGTAGTGAAATTGTTATAAATCAAGACTCCATATCGTTTATCATATTGAGTCATAAACAATTAGTAACTCGTGTCCAGTGTGTCTTAAATCGTAAACAGCAGTGGTGAAAAATCATGGAATCATTATCCAAACAAGAATTGATATCAACTATTACCAAACAAGCTGATCAAATCAAGCGATATGAAGGTCGTCTCAGAGGTAAGTGGATACAATTGAAGCACAAACACAAAACCCATATGTTTGGTAAATTTTCCAGTTCCAATGTTCCGATAATGAGCGTAGTTTTTTAATGCTACATTCTAAATAGGTGTTTAACACTTGTATGGGATTTCTTTTTACTATGCTCAATGATGAACTGTTATCCCATTGGGACAAACTGATAATTTTTATTTAATAGGTATCTTCAATATTATTGTTAGCTAGAAAGCTTGAACAATTCATGGAAGTAATTGTACGACTATTGCCATTCTGTCCTTGACCTGTCCAACTGTTCAAAATCTTGTTTAAACTTTTACCACAATATTTGAAAATGTTTCAAAGTAAAACTGCAATTTTATGTAGCAAGGTTTCTAATTGTGTCTATTACATTCTTAATAAAGATAATCTCAAGCTTGATAATTACAACAGGAAACCAAAGTAGTAGTTTTGTTATTTTTATTATCAGAACATTGATCTTCTTTAAGTGGAGAAATTTACATAAAACCATACTCCATACTAATATTATAAACGTGAAAGTAACTCTGTCTGTTTGTTACCTTTTCACCCTTTAACAACTGAACAGATTTCGACATAATTTCTGTCACAGGTAGCCGGTAGGTATGGTGGGTTAGTGCATAAGACTATCCCAATCGTACATTCCTGTGGGATAATATCTTGCCTAAATGCGGGTGAAGCTATTGACAAAAGCTAGTTTCAAGTAAAAGTAACATGATCAGCTACCATACTAGACCACTTCTGAGTACCATGCTTAGCACCATCTCTTATTTCAAGATAAAATTAATTTCATCAGATTTTATTTTTTCAACAACTAATTCTTTTTTCAGACGTTGTTGCTGCATACAAAGGACTTATCAAAGAAAAGGAAGCGTTGGAGATCAGTTTGAAAGCTCTGAATAAAACTGAAAGCCCTGCTGAAGGGGGAGGAGAGGGAGGTAAGCATGTTATTTTTTCTCCATTATCGGAGTTCTAAAACAAATTTAAACAAATAACTAGTCTCTAAGACAAACACTGCATAGGTATACAGCATTCAATTTAATGTAGATTTAGACGTGTTTCACATAGGTACTATCCACCAGCTAATTTGGAATAAGGTTTTCTATGACATTATCCAAACAAGGACTTCTGGAAGTAGGAAAATACACCAAAAAATCTCATAAACATTAGAAAATTATGCTCTAATTACCAACAAGTTTCAGTCTACTGCCTAAGTGATTCCTTGTCCACCTATTCCATATTACTTTGCTTAGTTTTAGTGACTTATTCCTTGCCTGCTTGCTTGTTTAATAGCCCTGCAAAAATTAAGACCTTTTATCTCTCTTTTTCAGAGGAAAGCAGGGATGAGTCGCTGTCAGCGCTCATGCTGTCTCTATCCACCTTAACAGCAGAGAAGTCACGGATGGAAGAGGCTTTCCAGGCAGACAAGAAACTAACTAGAGATAAGGTATGTTCCAAATGAAGTCTTTCCAAGTGCCTGGCAGCACCTTTGTAAAAGAATGTAGGTAGTATTGCCCCAATTAAATATATTTTATATCAAGCTTAACCCTTGGTATACCCGAACGTGGATCCACGTGACGCACAAAGGCTTTTTAATTGTTTCTGTAATTACAGCATTCAACCGGTTAATCCAAATGTCTACACAATCTATTACAAAGTTGGTATCACATAAACAAGTCATTGTTATTATAATTTATTGTGTCTAATGATTAATAAGAAGGCTAAAGAACTTATGTCTTATCTTTGAACAAGTTAGTTGTGTAGGGTGTAGGTTAGATACGAGTAGGTACAACACTGTGCAGCCGACGAGAGAATGCGTTCTTGACACCAGTCAGTTTCATACATACTAGTATTAATTTGTATAAAACTGACAGGTGAAACACACAGTGAGACATCTACTAAAGATAAAATTCTCAAAACACGTATGAGTTTATTCTTTATTAGCTTCTTGAATTGTCGCACTGACAGGTGTCAGGAACGCATTCTCTCGACGGCCGGACTATAGGCAAAACACTTTTAGTAAGTTGTGATTAGACTGGAGAAAAACTTACTATGAACATAAAAAGGCAAGTACAAGTACATGTCCTGCGTGTCTTGTCAGCTGCACGTTACAGGGACTGATGCACGTTAGTGCTGTCACCAAACAAGTAGCCGAATTCTGGGCAGAGACCATTTAGATTGCCATTGTCACGCTAAGAAGAACTACAAAGAGCTATTTACTATAAAGTTCATCATCATCAGCCTACAGCAGTCCACTGCTGGACATAGGCCTCTCCTATTGCACGCCATTCAACTGGATTTTCGGTAACTCTCATCCAGCTGCTATCAGCCATCCTGCGAAGATCGTCGCTTCACCTAGCCTGAGGGCGTCCCACTTTACGTTTACCGATTCGCGATGTCCACTCAAGAACACGTCTACCCCAACGGTCATCGGTTCTACGGTTAATATGGCCGGCCCATTGCCACTTCAGCTAGCTTTTTTTTTTTTTTTCTGTGAGCCAAAGTGAAGAAAGTCCAATAAACTCTATGTTCCTTTATACTTTTACACACAATAAATGTTTAGGTAATAAGCAGTTGATGCAGCATACTTAAACCATTATGTCACCAGCGACAGCAACTCCTTTCAATCATAACAAGATTGTTATCAAACTATAATATTAATTGAACACATTCATTTATATATGGGTTATAAATGTAGAACAAAATAATGAAGTGAGATTGTGATTTGAGTTTCTAGTAATTTGATTTTGACAAGATAAATGATTAAATGATGTTTATTTCTGTAAGTATTTCTTTGAAGACATTTTTACACGTCAATGTTTTGGCCAATATTTTAAAACTAGGTAGCACCAGCGTTTCGCAGCTTTCTGATCCCTGAGACGAAATGACAAAACCAACACTGTCTCTGGTCTCTTATAAAGTCCAAACATAGTATGATTAAGATTGTATGTGAGTCTATCAATGCGCGGCCATGTCTGGAAGGTCCTTTTGAAGAAAGAGGCATTGTAGCTTTGAATTGACCCGTTCCAGACAGCATGCATGCAACAGTAATCATGTAGCTCAACCCCAATGACAACAAATTGTTTATTTAAGCCTTTTAGGCTACTAAAAATACGCGTATTGACGTGGAGTTGTGGACATCAGCCAGTTTTACGTACCTATCTAATCTAACTAGCCTGTATTGTCCCACTGCAGAGCAAAGGCCTCCCTCTCCCTCTTCCGTACAATTTTGTCTTTTGCGATTGCCGGCCACACAGTCCTCGCGGTAGGAGACAAGGTCGTCCCGCCAGCATCGTCTTGGCCTGCCGCGATGGCGTCGTGCGTTAAGTGGGACTCAAGTGGTGGTTCTCTTAGCCCAATTGTCTCCACGCCACTGGGCACCTAGGCACTAGGTCTAGGTAGGCTTTTTAGTGCCTAGTACCTACTTAGGCACAATAAAGATCTTCCTGTTGTTGATGCAATTAGGGTTGCACAGCACAGCAGTCATTTAGGTCATTGCACTTCCTCTAGGCCACTCTTCATAGGAATTCAAACAATAAACGTTTTCTATTGTGACACAAGTTTTGACGATATTGATAGATATCGATTGAGGATACGAACGGCCTTTGTTTATGTTCTGTACTCGAATTTGTTAATAAATGACAATGTACGTAGGGTCATCTATTTTGCCGCCGTATGCAAAACGAGCGCATCTGCAGAAAATAAATAAAGAAAAAAAGGGTGTGTGCTTATGATGTGATATAGAAGTGAAAACTTACGACTGGAACCGAGTACCTACCTATACGCGATTCAGCACCAAGTATACGCGATTCAGCGTCACTGATTAACTGGAGCCAAGTAAACCCGATACAGTGTCCCCGTCCCGAAAGTGACGGTTCAGTTTCGTTCACTATTGAAAATGAGCGCCTAAAGATGTTTTCACTTCAAAAATACGTCTGACTAGAGAACAGAAGTGCACCTAGTAAAGCTTATTTTTCTTTATTCCCCTTTCGGTTACAGCGGCAGTATTACCATCTTGTATTGCAGTGAACTTACCATGATCCATTCACAACAGGCCACAATGCAGAATGTATAATCAGCCTGTAATGTTCCCACTGTTAGGACACAGGACTCCTCTCGGTGGAAGGGAGTGGGCCGCAATCCACCACGCGGCACCAGTGCGGATTGATAGATGTCACATGTCTTCGAATTTTTGGTTATAGGACATGCCGGTTTCGTCACTATGTTGTCCTGTTCTAACACTATGTGTTCCAAAGTTAAGCGCCTACCTAGGTTCAAACCCAGGACCTACGACTCGTAAGTCGGCGGGCGTTACCACTGGGCAATCACTGCTCCCTTTTGCCTATAGCGGCAGTATTGCCACCTCGTATTGCAATAACTTTACCATCATCCATTGACAACAGGCCACATTAATCATCCATACACTTTTTATCCACCAGTATGAAAACCAGATAGCTGCAATGAGAGAAGAGACAAGGACATTAGTGCAGCAACACTTAGTTGAGACTAACAACTTGAAGGCTAAAGTAGCGTACGAGATACAGGAGAGAGAGAAAGAGAGGGCTGATCATCAGGCTATGATGAAGTGAGTATTATAGTAGTGCATTTAATTCGCGGAGTCTGGATTTGTGCCGGTTGATGGGGAAAGGCTGGCCCCCTATTACACGGGACTTAAACATAAATGGCAAAATGTGGATGAACTCTGCTCTAGGTGCACCTCTGCCTAGCCTTTCGGGAAATACAGGTGTGATGTTATATACATTTAAATTCAGGCACTATTCCAGAACACTACTTAATAATATAATAGTGCTAGGACCACAAAAATACAAGACAAGGTAATTGCACTAACGAAGGAAATTATGTTGTTGCAAATTTTATCAGTCAAATGCATGATAAGCAAAGTATAATGTTATGTGAAATAATTTCGTTTAATTTTTTTTTAACGTTGCCCCGCACTAGTAATTACTCCTGTATCGTGGGTGCGTTTACAAAAATTTAAACTCACATACACAAACAGCCAAACCCGGAACAACTACCTGTAGGCAATACAAATATTTGTTCCGTGCGGGAATCGAACCCACGACACGCAGCGCTGCAGTCGATCGCTCAGCCACTGCGCCAACTGTGTCGTCAAAATTCCGCAATAACTAGATCCTGTGAATCTAGTTATTGCAGTAATAAAACTAAATATTTTGTGGCGCGCCGCCTTGACAAAACGCCGAGATTTCTTTTATGGTATCTTACTTCAATATCAACGTGTTATACATATAAACCTTCCTTAATAATTTTCCTAAAAAATGTTTATGGAAACCGGATCAATAGTGCGTAGATTTTAAGAACAATGCCGTCACACAGATAGACACGAAAAGCAACTTTATAATATGTACGTACTGTCATGGGTGGCCACAAATTAACGCCTGATTACATAATTTACGACATTCAAAGTTTACAGTTACAGCTTGAACCTGGATCGATTATTTTTAAAGAAATCGGGTTCATCGTGAATCTATAAATAATATGTTTAATTTTCAGAGAATTACACCTGAAATTGAATAGTGAGAGGAAGACAAAAGAGAAATTAGAAGACAAGGTTGTGCACTCCAGTGAGACTCAAGGTAAGACCTAGTTTAACATGGAACAGTTATTTTTAAGGTCCATTAATAAAGTACTTTTATATTTATTTTATAGTTTGTCTATATAGGTATATTCTAAAAATTTTTATAATTGCATCTTCCACCGTTTGTCTCTGCATCACCTAAAGATTGACTGGTAGAAAATTCCTATGGAATTAAGTCCATCTGAGTACATTTCTGGGCTTGAAGTATTTTGTTGTGCTTATGACTTTAGCATCTGTAAACAGACCCATACATAAGAGAAAACTCAAAGTAGTATTTTCGTACAAGATTTAACTGTAACATCATTGTTACAGTTAAACCTTGACAAATTAGACAGTTAAGATCATTTCTAACTGTCTAATTTGCCTTATAAGCCACGTTTAGTAAACGTCTCTTTTATAATTTACACATTAACACAATTTTATATCTTTCAGCATCACAAGCAGAGCTGGAAAAGCGTGTCCGCGACCTGAGCAGTTCGCTTGAAGCGGCGCAGCGCCGCCTGCAGCGCGCGGAGGCGCGCACGCTGCACACGCCGGCGCACCTCGCGCGCCTGCAGCACAAGCTGGCGCTGCTGGAGCAGTCGCACTCGGTGGCGATACGGGAGGTGAGGACCATGCTTGTGTAAGCTACGACAACATCACACGCCGGCGCACCTCGCGCGCCTGCAGCACAAGCTGGCGCTGCTGGAGCAGTCGCACTCGGTGGCGATACGGGAGGTGAGGACCATGCTTGTGTAAGCTACGACAACATCACACGCCGGCGCACCTCGCGCGCCTGCAGCACAAGCTGGCGCTGCTGGAGCAGTCGCACTCGGTGGCTATACGGGAGGTGAGGACCATGCTTGTGTAAGCTACGACAACATCACACGCCGGCGCACCTCGCGCGCCTGCAGCACAAGCTGGCGCTGCTGGAGCAGTCGCACTCGGTGGCTATACGGGAGGTGAGGACCATGCTTGTGTAAGCTACGACAACATCACACGCCGGCGCACCTCGCGCGCCTGCAGCACAAGCTGGCGCTGCTGGAGCAGTCGCACTCGGTGGCTATACGGGAGGTGAGGACCATGCTTGTGTAAGCTACGACAACATCACACGCCGGCGCACCTCGCGCGCCTGCAGCACAAGCTGGCGCTGCTGGAGCAGTCGCACTCGGTGGCGATACGGGAGGTGAGGACCATGCTTGTGTAAGCTACGACAACATCACACGCCGGCGCACCTCGCGCGCCTGCAGCACAAGCTGGCGCTGCTGGAGCAGTCGCACTCGGTGGCGATACGGGAGGTGAGGACCATGCTTGTGTAAGCTACGACAACATCACACGCCGGCGCACCTCGCGCGCCTGCAGCACAAGCTGGCGCTGCTGGAGCAGTCGCACTCGGTGGCGATACGGGAGGTGAGGACCATGCTTGTGTAAGCTACGACAACATCACACGCCGGCGCACCTCGCGCGCCTGCAGCACAAGCTGGCGCTGCTGGAGCAGTCGCACTCGGTGGCTATACGGGAGGTGAGGACCATGCTTGTGTAAGCTACGACAACATCACACGCCGGCGCACCTCGCGCGCCTGCAGCACAAGCTGGCGCTGCTGGAGCAGTCGCACTCGGTGGCGATACGGGAGGTGAGGACCATGCTTGTGTAAGCTACGACAACATCACACGCCGGCGCACCTCGCGCGCCTGCAGCACAAGCTGGCGCTGCTGGAGCAGTCGCACTCGGTGGCGATACGGGAGGTGAGGACCATGCTTGTGTAAGCTACGACAACATCACACGCCGGCGCACCTCGCGCGCCTGCAGCACAAGCTGGCGCTGCTGGAGCAGTCGCACTCGGTGGCGATACGGGAGGTGAGGACCATGCTTGTGTAAGCTACGACAACATCACACGCCGGCGCACCTCGCGCGCCTGCAGCACAAGCTGGCGCTGCTGGAGCAGTCGCACTCGGTGGCGATACGGGAGGTGAGGACCATGCTTGTGTAAGCTACGACAACATCACACGCCGGCGCACCTCGCGCGCCTGCAGCACAAGCTGGCGCTGCTGGAGCAGTCGCACTCGGTGGCTATACGGGAGGTGAGGACCATGCTTGTGTAAGCTACGACAACATCACACGCCGGCGCACCTCGCGCGCCTGCAGCACAAGCTGGCGCTGCTGGAGCAGTCGCACTCGGTGGCTATACGGGAGGTGAGGACCATGCTTGTGTAAGCTACGACAACATCACACGCCGGCGCACCTCGCGCGCCTGCAGCACAAGCTGGCGCTGCTGGAGCAGTCGCACTCGGTGGCTATACGGGAGGTGAGGACCATGCTTGTGTAAGCTACGACAACATCACACGCCGGCGCACCTCGCGCGCCTGCAGCACAAGCTGGCGCTGCTGGAGCAGTCGCACTCGGTGGCGATACGGGAGGTGAGGACCATGCTTGTGTAAGCTACGACAACATCACACGCCGGCGCACCTCGCGCGCCTGCAGCACAAGCTGGCGCTGCTGGAGCAGTCGCACTCGGTGGCGATACGGGAGGTGAGGACCATGCTTGTGTAAGCTACGACAACATCACACGCCGGCGCACCTCGCGCGCCTGCAGCACAAGCTGGCGCTGCTGGAGCAGTCGCACTCGGTGGCGATACGGGAGGTGAGGACCATGCTTGTGTAAGCTACGACAACATCACACGCCGGCGCACCTCGCGCGCCTGCAGCACAAGCTGGCGCTGCTGGAGCAGTCGCACTCGGTGGCTATACGGGAGGTGAGGACCATGCTTGTGTAAGCTACGACAACATCACACGCCGGCGCACCTCGCGCGCCTGCAGCACAAGCTGGCGCTGCTGGAGCAGTCGCACTCGGTGGCGATACGGGAGGTGAGGACCATGCTTGTGTAAGCTACGACAACATCACACGCCGGCGCACCTCGCGCGCCTGCAGCACAAGCTGGCGCTGCTGGAGCAGTCGCACTCGGTGGCGATACGGGAGGTGAGGACCATGCTTGTGTAAGCTACGACAACATCACACGCCGGCGCACCTCGCGCGCCTGCAGCACAAGCTGGCGCTGCTGGAGCAGTCGCACTCGGTGGCGATACGGGAGGTGAGGACCATGCTTGTGTAAGCTACGACAACATCACACGCCGGCGCACCTCGCGCGCCTGCAGCACAAGCTGGCGCTGCTGGAGCAGTCGCACTCGGTGGCGATACGGGAGGTGAGGACCATGCTTGTGTAAGCTACGACAACATCACACGCCGGCGCACCTCGCGCGCCTGCAGCACAAGCTGGCGCTGCTGGAGCAGTCGCACTCGGTGGCGATACGGGAGGTGAGGACCATGCTTGTGTAAGCTACGACAACATCACACGCCGGCGCACCTCGCGCGCCTGCAGCACAAGCTGGCGCTGCTGGAGCAGTCGCACTCGGTGGCGATACGGGAGGTGAGGACCATGCTTGTGTAAGCTACGACAACATCACACGCCGGCGCACCTCGCGCGCCTGCAGCACAAGCTGGCGCTGCTGGAGCAGTCGCACTCGGTGGCGATACGGGAGGTGAGGACCATGCTTGTGTAAGCTACGACAACATCACACGCCGGCGCACCTCGCGCGCCTGCAGCACAAGCTGGCGCTGCTGGAGCAGTCGCACTCGGTGGCGATACGGGAGGTGAGGACCATGCTTGTGTAAGCTACGACAACATCACACGCCGGCGCACCTCGCGCGCCTGCAGCACAAGCTGGCGCTGCTGGAGCAGTCGCACTCGGTGGCGATACGGGAGGTGAGGACCATGCTTGTGTAAGCTACGACAACATCACACGCCGGCGCACCTCGCGCGCCTGCAGCACAAGCTGGCGCTGCTGGAGCAGTCGCACTCGGTGGCGATACGGGAGGTGAGGACCATGCTTGTGTAAGCTACGACAACATCACACGCCGGCGCACCTCGCGCGCCTGCAGCACAAGCTGGCGCTGCTGGAGCAGTCGCACTCGGTGGCGATACGGGAGGTGAGGACCATGCTTGTGTAAGCTACGACAACATCACACGCCGGCGCACCTCGCGCGCCTGCAGCACAAGCTGGCGCTGCTGGAGCAGTCGCACTCGGTGGCGATACGGGAGGTGAGGACCATGCTTGTGTAAGCTACGACAACATCACACGCCGGCGCACCTCGCGCGCCTGCAGCACAAGCTGGCGCTGCTGGAGCAGTCGCACTCGGTGGCGATACGGGAGGTGAGGACCATGCTTGTGTAAGCTACGACAACATCACACGCCGGCGCACCTCGCGCGCCTGCAGCACAAGCTGGCGCTGCTGGAGCAGTCGCACTCGGTGGCGATACGGGAGGTGAGGACCATGCTTGTGTAAGCTACGACAACATCACACGCCGGCGCACCTCGCGCGCCTGCAGCACAAGCTGGCGCTGCTGGAGCAGTCGCACTCGGTGGCGATACGGGAGGTGAGGACCATGCTTGTGTAAGCTACGACAACATCACACGCCGGCGCACCTCGCGCGCCTGCAGCACAAGCTGGCGCTGCTGGAGCAGTCGCACTCGGTGGCGATACGGGAGGTGAGGACCATGCTTGTGTAAGCTACGACAACATCACACGCCGGCGCACCTCGCGCGCCTGCAGCACAAGCTGGCGCTGCTGGAGCAGTCGCACTCGGTGGCGATACGGGAGGTGAGGACCATGCTTGTGTAAGCTACGACAACATCACACGCCGGCGCACCTCGCGCGCCTGCAGCACAAGCTGGCGCTGCTGGAGCAGTCGCACTCGGTGGCGATACGGGAGGTGAGGACCATGCTTGTGTAAGCTACGACAACATCACACGCCGGCGCACCTCGCGCGCCTGCAGCACAAGCTGGCGCTGCTGGAGCAGTCGCACTCGGTGGCGATACGGGAGGTGAGGACCATGCTTGTGTAAGCTACGACAACATCACACGCCGGCGCACCTCGCGCGCCTGCAGCACAAGCTGGCGCTGCTGGAGCAGTCGCACTCGGTGGCGATACGGGAGGTGAGGACCATGCTTGTGTAAGCTACGACAACATCACACGCCGGCGCACCTCGCGCGCCTGCAGCACAAGCTGGCGCTGCTGGAGCAGTCGCACTCGGTGGCGATACGGGAGGTGAGGACCATGCTTGTGTAAGCTACGACAACATCACACGCCGGCGCACCTCGCGCGCCTGCAGCACAAGCTGGCGCTGCTGGAGCAGTCGCACTCGGTGGCGATACGGGAGGTGAGGACCATGCTTGTGTAAGCTACGACAACATCACACGCCGGCGCACCTCGCGCGCCTGCAGCACAAGCTGGCGCTGCTGGAGCAGTCGCACTCGGTGGCGATACGGGAGGTGAGGACCATGCTTGTGTAAGCTACGACAACATCACACGCCGGCGCACCTCGCGCGCCTGCAGCACAAGCTGGCGCTGCTGGAGCAGTCGCACTCGGTGGCGATATGGGAGGTGAGGACCATGCTTGTGTAAGCTACGACAACATCACACGCCGGCGCACCTCGCGCGCCTGCAGCACAAGCTGGCGCTGCTGGAGCAGTCGCACTCGGTGGCGATACGGGAGGTGAGGACCATGCTTGTGTAAGCTACGACAACATCACACGCCGGCGCACCTCGCGCGCCTGCAGCACAAGCTGGCGCTGCTGGAGCAGTCGCACTCGGTGGCGATACGGGAGGTGAGGACCATGCTTGTGTAAGCTACGACAACATCACACGCCGGCGCACCTCGCGCGCCTGCAGCACAAGCTGGCGCTGCTGGAGCAGTCGCACTCGGTGGCGATACGGGAGGTGAGGACCATGCTTGTGTAAGCTACGACAACATCACACGCCGGCGCACCTCGCGCGCCTGCAGCACAAGCTGGCGCTGCTGGAGCAGTCGCACTCGGTGGCGATACGGGAGGTGAGGACCATGCTTGTGTAAGCTACGACAACATCACAAGAAGAGCTAGCAAGCGTGTCCGCGATCTAACGGATGACGATATTGGTCGCAGTAACGCGAATAGTAGCGAATTGGCTACATTAATACATTACTCATTAATACGTTACATTATAATATCATTCAGGCCGTTACTTTAAAAGAGACTGTGACCTCTGAGTTTGTTTTGGCCTTTCTTCTCAGACTAGTCAGATAGAAAACGCCGACCTCATCTAGTTTTAAAATATGATTGACGTGTAAAAGTGTTTGTACAAACCTACTTACAAAAATAAAATCATTTATCATTTATCGTTACTTGAACGGCCGCCGTTTAGTTAAAAGGCTAGGCGGTTAACTAAATGGCTAATTAAACCAGTTGGCTGCGACATACATATATGAACGTACTTATATTTCTGTAAATTGTATTATATTTTCTTGCATTTACCTTACTCAACAATTTACATTCACGTCATATTCATATTTTCACATCTATCTATGTGAATGAATTCCGTGTCTATAGACACGGCAACCATTTTGCAAATCCCAGCATACACATAGTTGCTATAAGAATAATAGCAGGCGCTATCGATGTGTTCACTCGTAGTATCCTTCTGCGGGGTCAGTGACCCACCGATTTCAGAGCATTCACGCCCTGGATATGAGAGGTAGAATGTCGAGGAGAGCTCCTGCCATAATGATAAATGTTGATAAATTATATTTGTTTCTGTAAATTGGTTAAAACAACACTTTTACACGTCAAAAATAACTTATATTTTAAAACTAGATGAGTTCGGTGTTTCCTATCCTAATCAGAGAAGAAAGACCGAAACAAACTCAGAGTGGTAATAATATTAGCCAGTTATCACAAAACTGACCTGTGAAACTAGACCATTTCCTAGTCCTGGAAATTATATACTTTTTAAGATTGGCTAACAAAAGTAACAAATCATCACGAAAAGGATTGAGTTTGTAGGGTTACGCATAAATATCTGTATCAGTGGCGAGGCGCTCTAACAAGCCGATTCCCACCGGCTTCCCTTCGAAAATTCAGAACACAACCACTCTATAGTTAATTCATCATTGAAATATAATCAAATATTATACTGTAGGTATATAATATGCCATAAAATTAAAACATTGCAAAACGCCTACATTACATATTTTTGTCATTCTTTCCCAACAACAAAATATTTTGCTATAGAATAACTCGTAGGCGCGTGCGGCTTGCCATGAGGTAAATTTCTATACAAAACAAACTCGTCATGACGTCCCTTCAGGTCACATGGCTTTTGCGCGCCCTGTAAGCCGGTGAATACCTAGTTATTATAGACACAGTACGGTACATAGAAAATGCGTGCGCGTGAACGAGATGGAGCAATATCGGTATATATATATCGGTTTCGCTGAATTTCGTAATGCAGGGTCGGAGTTCGGACCTTGACATAAATTCATACTATGTAGGACACTATTTTGACGTAATAATTTGTTTACACTTGTAGTTAATTTGCATTTTGTTCATTGTATTATTAGATTATAATTCTGTAAATACATATTTGTTACGGCCGCGAATCATATTTTAATCAACGTAGAACTTAGTACTGACCAGCAAATTGCAAAAAAACGTAAGAACATTTGAATTTCGCGGGCTACCTTGGAGCATCCACCTTAACTTGAAATTACTTATTTAGAGTAGATTTGAAAAGTAATCATTAGGATGGCATTATTGGCAGTAGATTGGGTTTGACAGATTATTTGCTTTGTGAGGAAACATGCTTTTCAAGGTTAAGTTTTGAAAATAAAAAACACACGTACATAGTTGAGTTATGCTGTGCTCGCCCAGATATGACTAAAAACGTTAGTTCTATTAGTTATTCTGTGCTATAAATTACAAACACCGCGATGAATTTTTCAAACATTGTAATGTCGTTCTTTACGATAAATATCAATGGCTGACAGTTGTAAATGAAATAAAATGTATTGTGTTTCCCGTGTTTACATTCTACTACATACGACTAGTAAGTACCTAGTTTATGGAATAAAGGGGGTTTTATAGATATTATTAATTTGACGAGTTCATCAAAGAAACATCTCACAACTGAAAAACAATTAAGGAGTTGGTTAGCACTTCATGAATTCGGTACCTAATGGTAGTCGGACAGAATCATTTTTCGCTAATTCGCATGAAGCTTATAATAGAAAATTAGATCGAAATAGGATTATAGGAATTTAATGAAACGGTTTATTGACACCGTTATTTTGTTAAGTAAACAAGAACTAGCTTTTCGTGGTCACAATGATTTATTGTGAATATGATTGATTGATGAAAGTCCGAATTCCCGAATTTTTTGTGCTCCGGCTTACCTCTGTCATAAGTTCACCTTTCGCCACTGATTTGTATGTATAAAATTATCTGTACATATGCAAAATACGCGTTTGGACGTGGAGTTGCGGACACTAGCCTGTTTTATAATACCATATCTGTCTGCTCAGATAGCCAAGTCTTTATTCCATCTGTCTACAAAAGTGCTACATTTTTGTTGACAGGTGAAACAAGGGAAAACTAAGTTACAAGTAACATGTTATATTTTGCTTCACAGGAGCAAATAAAAGCTAAACGCGCCGAAGAATCCGCTCGCAAGATATGCGCCCGTCAGGAAGAGAGAGTTGCCCTTCTAGAGAGTAAGATAGCTGAGTTGTCGGAGACGGTGGGACAGTACGACTTGAGACGAAGGCATGACCAGCAACTTATACAGCAGTTAAAAGATTCTGTCAATGGCAAGCTGATGGATAAAATCGCTGCTAATCCTGATTTTGGTAAGCATAATTATAATATGAATAATCCGTGCCATAGATACGAATTAGAAGTGGCGTTGCTAATAATTTTCTCTCTCGCATTATACTGTGCGAGCGAAAGAGCATGGTTTGGCCGCCATTTTTATTTGTTTTTTTCATGGTGCAGGCTATATTTGCATATTTTAGTAATAGAACTCTTTGTTATGGGGTAAGTCCGTGGAATTACTGCCATTACAACTTACAGCCGCCAAGCAACGCTGTGTTACAGTTTGAAAGGTATGAGTGCTGGTGACAAGCACTAGACATTTCAGCTTTATTCCTGGAATGGCAACGCAATGCCTCGTATCGTAGATGTCCATAGACTGCGGTGACCAATTTACCTTAGGTTTTGGGTCGTTCTGTATGCCAGTCTATCACAAAATATGAATCAAAATATCATATCTTGAACTCATTTCAAGATATGATATTTCCTTCAAAACGTACAATATGGTTTGTAGAAACTTTAATTTATCATTTTCATTGAATAACATTTGTGCAATTGATTTACAGGAGAAACAAAAGAAACATCACAAAAAAGCGAGACAGACAACGAAAAGCTAGCTGACAGCGAATACCTACAAACACTCATAGACAAGATACACATTCTAAAAAAAGAACTCATAGCCGAAAACGATAAACTAGGCAGTCCTATAGACATTTCAACAGTTTTCAAAGTCCAAGGCTATGAGAACGTACACTTGAGGTGTAGAGAAGAATATGAAACTTTAAAGGTGGAGTTTGATCTCTATAAGCAGCAGATGAAAGTGAGAGATGCTGGGAGTGAGACGGATGATGTAGGAGACTTGAAGAATGAGATAGCATTGTTAAAAGAGAGGGTGGAGACTTATAAAATGGTGTTGGAGGAAGAGAAGCAAGATAAGTTGGATACTTTGAAGTTGTATGAAGAGGTAACATTATGTCTTTTGTTATTTTAATTATTTACTTTTCTACGAAACATGTGTCCGCGGAAATTGTAAGGTGACAAGAAAAAAGCAACAATCTTCTAGTTTACGAATAATACCATAACATATTGCAAAAGCCAATTCTAAAAGTCTGCAAAACGTGGTGATTGCGACATCCTGAAGCCTAAATTTAGCAGTAGACGCCTGTCTTAGCAGTCTGTAGCTGTAAGCGTTTATGGTTAGGTTATGAAAAAAAACTGGTTTTTGTGCTTTGAAACACTTCATATTGTTGTTTCTAACTAGGAATCTTAATCAAATATAAATCTGTAATAATAAACTTATACCAAAATGGTATAGTAGCAGCAACTCTCTCTATTAAAATCTAACATAAGTAAGCAGTTATTGACACATGAAGGAGGCAATATATCTAATATTTACTCCTAACGTTTCAGAAAATCAAAAACGAGCAAGACTACCAAAAGGAAATCGTGTCAGACCTCAAGACTCGTATCCTCAGCCTAGAGAAGCAAGTACAAACTCAGCGCGAGCGCTACTCGGCGCTGCTGGACGAGACCGACAACTACATCCGCGCTCGCAACGACCGCTCGCGCCGCCTCAGCGCTGAGGAACACACGCATTTTAAAGAAGGGATGTTAACGGTGAGGAATCTTGAACTAAAGCTTTTGTTTCCTAAAGCTACGATTACCTAGAAGAACGTTTTCGTCAAATTTATAACGGACGTCATGAAAATCTGTCGTTTTCACCAGTACTTAATTTTAAGGTGTCGAAAAACGCTATTTAGACATTACGGCCGCACGTGGCAGTTACCGCTCTCGGCCGCAACGACGGACGTCCTTATTGATGGCGTTTTTAGTCGACGTAAAGTCAAACATCGGTGTCGTCAGCGACCGATATTTTAGGAAACAGAAGTTTTAGGTTGTTGTAGGAAAGATATAATTATTATGTGACTCCATGCTTCGACGAGTACGTACTACATACTTCGTGGATAGTATGATGGTCGGCTCTAGACTTTTACCTTTTTTATTTCGGAGGAAACCTTCAAAAGGCGAGCTTAAAAAGATCGCTCTTAGCGATAAGACCGCCCATTGTGTCACCCTTTGTAAAATTCTATATATTTATGTTCTGTCATTTATATGGTGTACAATAAAGAGTATTCTATTCTATTCTATTCTTTAGGGAGTGTGGGGACGCTGGTCAGCACCCGCACATGGAACCTCCAGGCTTTTAGCCAGTATTCATTATTATTTATTGAATATGTTAGTATTCATTAGATAACAATGGATGCTAACATTAGCGTTAAGTTTCTTTACTAACACTATTGTACTGTATGGTTTCTCTGTAGTCTGATATAAAGGTTTATTAGTTGTCATCGGCTACCCAATACCCTTCTGCGGGAGAGACGAATATTTTGTTGTAAAATGTGTTACACGACGCTATTACAGTGAACATTTTGGCAAAATATAAAAATAAAAATTTAATAACATCATAAAAGGACTGTTGTCAACACAAATAAGGTTAAGAATTAAACTATACAATGCACTGTCGAATCAAAGCAGTGTCCAAGACTTTCTTTGATGGACAAACAGTGAGAAAAAAAAAAATAACTCAACTCATTCATATCATATACCTACTCTTTATAATTTTCAGGACGTAACAGCACCGCCGCATATGCTACACTATGCGCACGAGTTGGCTAGGAAGGACCTCGACATATCGCAGCTCCGGAAGGAAAAACATATTATGGAGGGGCAGTTTAGGTATGGAGCATAATATTTCATATTTATTTATTTCAGCTTTAATAGATGTTGCTGACTATGGTCTGGTCCAAAAAATCTGATGAAAGTGTAAACAAACCCTGTTCAGGTGAAATAATTACGTAAGGACATTAGTAACACATTCTTCTGTATTTAGAAGGTATTAATATCATGTCTCACCAGGTGTTCTAACAATTATTCAATGAATACAATTATTAAATTGTAATTTTCAATTCACACAATTTCAACCTCAATTGTCAAATGAAAAACATCTTTAAGGTGATTTAATAAAGATTACAAGATTTATTTTTTATTCAGAATTTCGGGTTACAGCAGTTAAGTTTTCATTGTATACTTTTCGAACAGACTATATCTTTAACACTATTCCTATGCCCCTGAAAAGATGAAGATAATGGTTTTGTCAGTGTCATTAACCAACCTGGGCCTCTCCAAAAACTGCATCAATCGATATTGTCACCGGCAGACTACATGGTAGCGGCTTTTATAAACACAGTACATAACTGTCGAAGAGTGGGCATTATACTATATCTGCCTACCCCTGCTATGAATACCAGCGTGATGTTATTTTACAGTCGTCATGATGGTTTTATTGCTGTAAAGTGGCATAGTATTAGATTGGGCCAGTAAAATATAATAATACCATGGACACGAAAAAGAAGATATTGATTTTAATTTTCATTTGTGCTATTATTTTTACAGAGATTGTCAGCGAGAGGCTACAATAGAAAAAGAACGCTTCAAAGAAGTTATAAGGACGCTGAGAGAGGAGATTGACAGGTAATATATTTTGTGCAGAACACATCATTATCATCAGCCTACAGCAGTCCACTGCTGGACATAGGCCTCTCCTATTGCACGCCATTCAACATGAACGAATTTTGCATTATACATACGAAATACAAATATATATAAAATGAATATGTCGCTTGGGCTCTGTCTCGTATAGGGCCTTAACTGAGCGATGGCCGTTTTGCGTGAATGTGACGCATCACACCCCCAACTTGTTTTTTTTTGTGTGTTTATGTCCTTTTTTCATGCGTCTTGTTTGCCGCAAATAAATGCATTTTCTGTCTTTCTATATGTGAGATTTTTTGCACAAGTTGACACAATGGCAGTTTCAGTTAAACTTGCAGCAAACCATTACGTTGAATGTTTCCACTGAATAATTTGATTGCGATCGTCAACTGGGGTTTTAAAAACTCCTTATGGATAGTGTGATTCGCGATAAAGTTTCATAGGAGACGATTGAGTCTAGTAATCAAGGTAAAGATACGGCACCTTCACCCTGATTTGTAGCTCAACATCAGACAGTAGCTGATGATTCAGGTTCATTCTAATGTCTTAAAGACTCAAGCGATCAGTGGCCCCGAGAATAAATTACATAACATAAATAATCAGCCTATAATGTTCCCACTGCTGGGACACTGCCTCCTCTCGGTAAGAGGGAATGGTCTACGCGGGCCCAGTGCGGGTTGGTAGATGTCACATGTCTGTCTTCGAATTTTTGGCTCTAGAACACGCCGGTTTCCTCACGATGTTTTCCTTAACCGTTTTGAGAGCAGTGGTGAAATAATTTACACAAAGTAAAACGCTTGTCTGGGTTCGAATCTCGTAAGTCGCGACCATTACCACCCACCACTGCTCTCTTGTATCTCAACATTAGACATAGGTACTATAGTTTGACCAAAACCGCTGTACCGCGCCTTCGGTATGTGCGCGACTCCCGGGGGGGCAGTGCAGGCCGCTCACTCGTCCTCGGTATGTGCGCGACTCCCGGGGGGGCAGTGCAGGCCGCTCACTCGTCCTCGGTATGTGCGCGACTCCCGGGGGGGCAGTGCAGGCCGCTCACTCGTCCTCGGTATGTGCGCGACTCCCGGGGGGGCAGTGCAGGCCGCTCACTCGTCCTCGGTATGTGCGCGACTCCCGGGGGGGCAGTGCAGGCCGCTCACTCGTCCTCGGTATGTGCGCGACTCCCGGGGGGGCAGTGCAGGCCGCTCACTCGTCCTCGGTATGTGCGCGACTCCCGGGGGGGCAGTGCAGGCCGCTCACTCGTCCTCGGTATGTGCGCGACTCCCGGGGGGGCAGTGCAGGCCGCTCACTCGTCACCGCTCACGGCGTGCCGCCCCCGCCTCGCCGCGCATTCCTAAGGCGCGGTACTGCAGTTTCGGTCAAACTATACATACTACTTATACAGATAGTCTAGTCCAACAGGTTCAAACGGTCAAACGGTTCAATCCACCATTATGGGTGCCACTTGCAACTACTAACTACAGACAAAATTCGTACGTTGTGCGTGTAAGTAGGTATTTTAATAAGGCGTGCAAACAGTTCGACTTTGATCTTTTTAAAACGAGTGTGACCTCGGCAAAAAAGTGTTTAGCAATGAATTTCTTTACAGATTTAATTCTTCAGACTTTGTTTTCTTTTTATTTTTTAAATTGAATTTTTTAAATCTTGGTTTGGTGGGAAATAACCTGCCGCAATTATATTAGTTTTTACATATTTTAGGTGATGATCTACTTGCAAATTTTTATTTTTTATTTTTTTTTGGCAATATTTGCGGTGTGTATATTTTGTTCCACAGTACTTTTATACCAGACAAGCTCTAGACATGAAGACCTGTAATTGGCTGTCAGATTATCATACTGTTATTTATCACTATTGTATTTAGCTGTAAGTCTTCCAAAGTCCTTAAATAAATAAATAAACAGTTCTCATTGTATAATCAGATTTGATTTGGTAAAATTTTTGAGACCCATCGGCGTCATATAAACTGGATCTAATGGCAGCCCTGAAATCATTTCCAATTTTATTAATCACCCTCATCACCCTTTGCAGGTTACGCCGCATCCAATCCCGCGAAGGCGCGAACCTGGAATATTTGAAGAACGTTGTAATGGCGTACCTAATGTCGACGGACTACGCAGGAAGAAAACACATGTTGAACGCTATCGCAGCAGTACTACACTTCACTACAAACGAAAAGAATTTGGTGTCAACTAACCTTTAGAAAATGTGATTATGATTTAAAATTTTGTTAGTATACTTTTTGAGAGATGGATGTGCTTACAATGCTATAAGGGTTCCTTTAAAAGGAAACTCGACTATTCCAAAATCTTAATTTCTTCTAAGTAATGGTTCTGGATTTTCGTTCCTTTGGTGACTTTTCAAATTAATGGTCCCTAAAATGTTGAAGAAAAAATTTCTGAAAATTTCTTTTAAAAAAAAAAACTATTTTGCTTGAATCTTCAAAGGTTTTCTGTCCAAATTGTTACCGTTTTAAATTATTTTTAGTCACTGACTTTTTGTTGTGTTTGTGAGTATCTGTGGGAGTTAATAGTTTGCTAAACAAATGTTTGTTCTTTCTTTTTTAATTATATTGCAACGTCGCCGATTTTGGTTGTACTGAGGGTATTGGCTGGAGCGTCTCGCCTTGTAAATGACGCGTGTGTATAATATCACACCCTATTTACACTAAAACCTGATCTACACGTCTTCCATGATAAACTCCGTATTTTTTAAGCAAAATTAAAAGTTTGTCCTGAATTTTAATTCGAAAAATGTATTGTTTTCAATTTTTTTTTGACTGTATATTATGTCAAATGCGTCCCGATAAACAGTTACAATAACGGCTGTAGACGAACTTAATGAAGCCGAGAGTTACTTGTACTCTCCGTCATTGTAATAATTTTTTTGGCCTGGTCCTGGGAATCTTCTGGTTATGGAGATATTGAAGGTCATGTCATGTTTGACCTTTTTTTCACTATGAGCTGATTTTAAACGAAAGTTGGAAAAATCAGCCCATAATGTTATAAACTTAAGGCGAAAGCATCAAGTTATTTGCAATTTGCAGGTCAGTATCAGGTTGTATGTTTATCGAAAAAATATTTATTTATAGCATCCTCCTAATATTATAAACGTGAAAGTTTGTGAGGATGGGTGGATGTTTGTTACTCTTTCACGCAATCACTACTGAACAGATTTTGATGAAACTTTACAGTAATATAGCTTATACATCAGAACAACACATAGGATACTTTTTATCCCGATATTCTCACGGGATTGACATTTATGCGGGTGAAACCGCGGGGCGCTGCTAGTTATAATCATAAAATTCTACCACTTAAGTTTGGTAACTCTTCGGGCTTTGTCGGCTCCCTTGGTTCTCCTGCAGATCTCTTCATTTCCGCGCAGCCGAGTACTGTGCTATAACAAAATATGATCTTATAAGTACTTTGTTTTAATTAGGAAATCAGGGCCTAGCCCTCGAGAAAAATAACGTGATTATGTAACAAGTTACAAAACATTTATTAATGATTACAAAACAACTAAAACATTAAGTCATTATAAGTACGAATTAGAACGTAGAACAATTACTTCTCTAGGACGAAAAGCGAATTAAAACAATTTTGATAATATTGTATATTTTTGTAAGAGATTTATTGTAACAGTATTATTTACATAACATATTATACTGGAACTTATCACAGTTATATTTAAACATATGACACGATTTTCTATGTAAAATACATAATGTGTTGCAGCACTGTTATCAACTATCAAAATGTATGTGTTAAGATAGCTCTACCTATCCCTTCGGGGCATAAAAGCGTAATGTTATTAAGTATGTTAATATTAATATTATGGTCTGAGTGTATTTGTACCAACGCATGTAACCAACTGCATAGTAAAGTTAAAAATATTGTACAAATTTGTTCACCAAGTTTTCCGTAAATTGGAAGGACACAGTTTTCTTGTCTGAATAAAAACGAAGATTAATTGTTTAACTTGATATTTTCTTACAAAGACTACGGATCATAGTAAATAATATTTTCTATATGAAAAGTTCATGACCCTTAAAACAAAATAAACTTAAAATTTTGACTTTAGCGCCATCTAGCGGAAATATGGCCACGAGTACCTTAAGTAGGTTCTGCAATTTCTCATTAAACTCGGTGAATCTTAGTGCAACTGAGAAGTGATCATGGTATACCCTACCACTAACAATATTTATAGATCTAATTTGTGACAGAGTAACGTTTTCTCTGGTACATACATCAAATTCGCACTTTCACCCACTCAAATGCGGTAGGTATGTAAAATGCTTGATGTCAATGATAGGGGTACAATATCGGTTTGTAGTTGGAAAGGGTCCTATTTAAACACGCTAACATTCCTGTTGTCTATTTATAATAAATTAAAATAAAGTTTATAAAATGGTGGATTTGTTTCATTACCTCCTTTGACCAACCTCCCTCCTCCTTTCCTTTGTTCATGTAGTATCCTCATGTTCATGTAGTGTCTAGTATCCACTGATTGCTATTCATCATAGACGTGTCATTGAAAGATTGTAGTCAAGCGTGGAGCTCTTACTACAACTGTACAGTATTTTTACGCGGTGTCCTGCATGAGCGACGAATACGACGCAACACGACGCGACGTAATGCGACGCGATGCTACACGCGAGAAATGTCCTACGTGATTTTGGTCATTAATTTTCGAATCATGGAGAAGTACAATACAATTTTGCTCATAGTAGTTGATCGCGTTTGCAGCGTCGCGTCGCGTCGTATTCGTCGCTCACGCAGGACACCGCGTTATCTCACGAAGCCACGCGCGATTTACTTGTGGTAACCAAGCGTATGAAAACGCTGTGAATGTGTGCGTGAAGACGAGTAGCTTCAGCACATAACACGCTTCCGACATTGCCATTGTCTCGGACGGTACCGAGAGCTCCTGCGCTTACACTCACATTCACAGCGTGTTTGTTTACTTGGGAACCACAAGTAAAGCGTGCGTGAGATAAAAATACTATAAAAAAATCTTTCGGCGCGTGACCAAGATCGGAATTAACGCCCGCTATCATGTTTTTCAATACAGGTTCTGTTTACCACCAACGCCCCACTGTAAATGTCATTCAGGCGCCAAAAGAACCCAGTTGCACCGTATCTACATAAAGAAAGGAGAAGCACAGAAGCAGATTTCTGAAAACAAAAATGTCTTTTCAAAACAGAACTGTAAACGGTACGAGCGCCATCTATGTTACAAGTTTCATAACTTGAGTTGTGGCAGTCCTGCGTGAAGATTTTATAAAAGTTCCACTTTAGACACGGAGATGGCGTTTAAAAATATGAAATTTAGCCAACTTACAAAATAGGAGGTTCTCACTTCGTCTGGAGGTTCTCTCACAAATTGTAATATATCAAATAACACAGATTCATCTTCAATCTAAGGGTTATCTTTAGGAAGGCAAGCATTCTAGTTTTCCATATCTACATATTTAGGTACTTATGTTTATCTACTAGATACTAGAGTCCGTTTCACGTAAGAAGTCCCGCGGCAATCAAAATCTGCCTATAATGTTCCCACTGCTGGGACACAGGCCTCCCCTCTGTGAGAGAGAGTGGGCCATAATCCACCACGCGGGGCCCAGTGAGGGTTGGCAATAAATGGCACTAATTATTAATCTAGTTAGCAAAATCCCTACAATAACCGTCGTACCTCATACACCTTTCTCTATTTAGGATTGTGCATTTTATTAACCAGTGCCTTTATTATGATGTCGAGTTAAATAAATAAATCCAATATCTATGATTCGGTCGCACGACAGTGGCGCCGCGTCTGCGAGACTAATTTCGTGAGACGGACTCTACCTACCTGATACCTACTTTATTTACAAGTTGCCAGTCTTGCCACGGTATCATGCTCAAGCAGCTTTACAGCTTGAGTCAAGCTGTAAAGCTGCCTAGTCCCTATATTATGAACCAAACATACAGACACCTCATGTTTTTACGATCGCACTTAGCGATCAGACCAATCGCTTGAATATTTGTGTATCCTGCAATATAGATCCATGTTCGGACCCACTTCCAGTAATGTAGGTTTGAAAGTTGACGGATAGTTCCTATAAAAATGTACGGTCGTTTGGATGTAAAATTGGCAAAATATGAAATGAGATGAGGTCTCGAAGGATGAAGTTAGTACCTAGAATAAACCTTCAGAAGTAGTGTTAAAAAGGTACCCGCAGCAAGCTACATAAGGATACGACGGGCGACGGCAAACGTATTTATTAACAATTAGGTATATATAAACAAAAACATGGACTGACGGTTGACAGGGGAGAATGAAAGAAGAAACCTGCTGCGTAGATCCCAAGTAACATGATACAAGGACTGGAAGAGATGATTATATTTTTAATCACGAGGAGCTCATACTGCCCGTATCTTTTATGTACGCGCGATATAGATACACGCGACCATACATTTCCAGTTTTAGCTGACCTCGCATTGTACAATATACATTATAATTTTCTTCTTTTTTTCTTTTCTTACATTATGAGAAGTCAGTTTAAATACTGGAAATGCATAGCTTGATATGTTGTCGTGCGTACCTATTCCCGTACCTAGCTTCGGCCGGTTTGGCGCTGGCGGTTTGACTTCGTCGTTTACAAGCGAGCTATTTAGTTAATATTATTTTTCTAAATACAGAAACTACCTCATCTTCTTCAATGCTGTCAGAACGAACCTTACAAACATACATTTCATTAAAAAGTATTACAGAACAGAGTACTCTGTGTAGAAGCGTCTCAGACGATACCGCTCATCCATCATCGCTCTTTTGTAGGTGACATCCACGTAGGGCGACCATGGTTGTGAGATACCCAGTAAATCGGTGTAAAATACTGGATAAGTATTTAATCTGTACTATAAACAAAAAAGTTTCCATATGCGGCCGACTGTGCTATCTGAAATTCGTTTGTTAATATAGTTTTTTAAATTAGAATAGTACGAATTCTTTTTTCTCTATGGTGTGAAACACAAAAACAGAACCCACTGGCTGTTAAAATGCTTGTGCTAAATAATACCAAACAGTTATAAATATTGTGAATTTATTATTAATTTATAGACATTTATAAATAAAAGCGTGTTAAAAAAGCAACGATTATTACTAAATTAATTTGCTTATTAAAGTTAAGATATCGATGCTTCTAGATTATTTCAAATTTTGAACTGTTACCCTGACCGACCTATTGCTTATTGCATTAAAGGTTCATCAGAAAACCAGCGTCAGACAGCATCTGTCTGGCATTAATGCTGAAATGAACCTTTTTGGCGCAGCCGTGAGGCACACACTATTGTTGTCTGAAACATTATTTTTATTTTATTAATTTTGTATTTTATGTTTCACGAACTGTGTCCAAATAAACTTTTTTTCTTTCTTTCTCATTAATTGTTAGAAAATAGAAATTCAAACATCGACACATTTGTATTGTACTGATAACCGCACTTAGGTAAGTGGTCACAAAACCAGTACAATAAGCTGGCGTCGTATTAATGAGAATAAAAATCACTTTGATTTGGATAGTCATGCAAAATCAGGGAGAAAATAACTGTGAAGGGACTGTATTGATGATTTGAATGATTATAATTCTGTAAATACACAATTTGTTACGGTTGCGAATCAAATAATGTCAATAATGGAAATTGCAAAAAACGTAAGAAAATTTGAGCTAAACTGGCGCTTTCACTTTTAAAGTACCTACCAAAATTATCTATGAGTTCCACAAAAACCGGTGCTCATGGTCTCCCTAGGAAACACGAAGCGTTTTGCGGCACCGCGCGATTATATCGATTGTCTTCCAACTCTTTTGTCCCGCGAACATTTGCTAATGGACTTGGCGACTTGATTAATACACTGCTACTTACCCCTTTTGTTCCTTAATTAGTAGGTACCTACTACCTACGTACTTCGTTCAGTAGATTATTAAAGACCTTTAAAAGGAAGGAGCACTACTGCCTATTAGGTACCTTCCACAAAAAAACTTAATTAACAAAACCAATTTTTATTTAGGGTAAGGTTGCTCAAGTCGTACCCCTTAAGGAAATAATGTTGTAATATTTAATGCCATTTAAATAGAACAAAATCTTTTGCATGAATGAATAGAATCTTTATTTAGTTACCTTTTAATCAACATTCATAGAAATTTAAAAATCTCTTATCAACGTAGGTATTTTAACGATTTTCACAAATGTACCTTCGCTACGATTAAGGCACCTAGTCGCCTAATTCGTACCACCTATAGCCTAAGTCGTACTTAGAATAAGACTTTAGTGAAGACATTATAAACGATATAGAAAAATACTTAAGTAATAACAAGATATCACATTAAAATAAACAAAAGTTACAAACAATTCAGTCTGAATCTGTAAGATCAACTTAAAATGTCTTTCCTTGGTTAATAGTCACAAAATCATTCATATTGACCTACCTATAAACTAAACTAAACATAGAAAACAGTGGTACGAGTATGTAAAGTAAAACACCGGTACGAGTAAAGAATTCCCCACGGGTACGACTTAAGCAGCCAGGTATTCTAAGTTTCAAAACAAAATTACTGTTATAATCTAATAAAATTATACTGTTTGAGTGTGCCTAAACGACTGCCAGATTGTCATTAAAAGTAGATGATGATAGATGTGAACAAAAAAATAAGTTACATTCCTTTTATAAAAAACTTACGAATGAGCTGAAAATTTAATTAAAAACTGTTGAAAAAACTTACATTTCATTATTTTGCTCCGCTAGACGGCCGGCCGTCCGATTGGTTTCACATGCTTGCATCGACTATTTAGTTGAGGGGGCCTAAAAAGGCCACTGTGGCAGAATCATAATGAGATAACAATATGAAACATATTCAAAATCATAAAATGGTCACAAACTGACAATTCATTATGATCTGTGTGCAATTCATATCACAATGAAATAACATTTAAACTGTAGAAATAAAAAATAAAAAACCAATTTGATTAATAAAAACTAATGAATCGTATAAATGGTGTGGAAAAATCAGTAGTGTGACAAACGAGAAAAAAGTCCTGTTTGTCATACTGGTGTGATAATCTGGTGTGACTACGAGTCGGCAAGGGTGACTACGAGTCGGCAAGGGAAAAATTTACCGATAAAATTACGGTTTTTATTTTTTTCATGCGGCAATGTTTACACCAAATATGAAATAAATTTTACGAAAATTAGAGGAACTGCTAATGATCTGTTGGGAATTCAGGAAATGAACAGCTTTTAGAGGTATTGCTTAAAGTGGCCTTTTAGGCCTCCTGATCTACGTCACTAGATGACACTTCTTATACGCAGCAGCTGGGATATCATCGGGGTACGACTTAGGCGGTACGACTTGAGCAACCTTACCCTAAATGCAGTAGAGAGTTTCAGTTATCTATTCTACAGTTACCTACTGAAGTAGGCTTCAGTAGGTAACTGTAGAATAGATAACTGAAACTCTTCAATTTGATTTTTTGCGGAAAAAAAGATATAGGGCCGCAGTAACCCAGAAAAAAATAAAGTTTCACCCGCGCATCCTTGCCTACCCCTCTCATCAAACACGACGAAAACAAAACACAATCCCTTCCCAGCAGTAGAAATCAAATTGAAGATAAGTAGGCTATTTTTCTAGATTCCCCCTCTTAATTTTTAGTGCTGTTTCTACCAACATACAGGTTTAACTTCGGTTTCAAGGAACCTAGGTGCCGAGGTAGACATCAGTACCAGTCTACCTTTGTGCCTAAAGTAAAACTTTATTATTCAGTTGCGGCGGCGACGTTCCCATAGCGTGTGTGACTCTCTTTGTGTTGCTTTCTCCGGATAATCCTGTGGATAGTCTAGTGTTTTCTTAGGCGTCACACTAGATACTAATCCTACCTTGGCGACGACACTCATCCACACACAACTGGTTTATTTATTTGTTAGGAGATAGGAGTATTGGCGGAAGCAAAAAATATAAATTACGCCAAAAAAACATCAAAGGGACATGGCAGTGGTGGATAAACATAAAAATAAATATTTGGACTAGTATCATTAACCAGGGAGAAAACAGGAATACGTTAGGGTAATTAAATGCCGAAGATGCCTCACTGCGGTACCTCGCGGTCGCTGTTTAGCTTGCTATCTCGACATCACTTAACGCGGGCTGCTTGGGGGCTTACCTCGATGCCAGGCATGTGCGGGCGTGTCTATTAGCAAGCATTTGGTGGTGACATCGAGGTAGCCAGCTAAATCGCGAGGTATCGCAGTGAGGCATCTTTAGTATGAAACGAACGCCAAAGACCACGTGACCGGGTTTCCTTTTAAATATATTTCATGAAAAATATAAACTTCTAATGAAATATGATCGATCCATTACCCTACGTAACAGGCAGGGAAGTATTCCAGCATCCCCTGGGTCCGTGCCTATCCAGGCGGCACAAATAATATTTTCCATTCAGGAGGTTACTTCCTCTGTGCCCACTCTCTGGTCTGTTGAGATTTGATTGAGGAAATCTCGGGTTTTTGTTTTTATGTAATAGATGTTTATGCTGTATTTCCTTTTATCAGGAAACTTGCTTCTGCTTGCGACTTGCGTCCACGTGGAAGTCATAAAACATATCCTTTGGCGCTCGGCAATAGTGTAGCCTTCTATCAGTAAGAGTTTTTGTATGCATTTTGACATACAAACGCGTTTTGATAGTTTACACGAGTATGTCATATTCAGCGGGATGATTGCGTAACGTACGAACACTAGCAATGGCTTTCATTTTGACAGTTCAACAACATTCATTGCTTTATTTACGTTGTGGAGCAAACAAATTTTTCGAACATAATTTTATTATGAAGCAATCCTACTAATATTTATTATAAACGTGAAAGTTTGCATGGATGGATGGATGGATGTTTGTTACTCTTTCACGCAAAAACTACTGAATGGATTTGGATGAAATTTGACACACAGATGGTTTATAACCAGGATTAACATATAGGATACTTTTTATTCCGATATTCCCACGGGATCGAAACTTATGCGGGTGAAACCGCGGGGCGCAGCTAGTGGATTATAAATATATGTGATCGTCTTGCTAATCCTTCTCGCTTGTCTTTTTGTCTTCTTGGCTGTACCTAACTTACTACTAGTAAAAATACTAACTTGAACGAAAACTAAACATCGAGTTACATTGAATGTAAGCCTCCTTCCCGTCTCACATTTGCGCGGAACCTAGACGTCTGAGATAAAAGCGACATCGTAATAAAATTGTCTGTCTGTCTGCGACACTTTTATTCTTTTATCATATCTCAGAAATGATTGAGCTTCTATTCGTAATAGGTACCTTGACGGCTATTTTTGTTTCAAATAACATTGTAATATGTAGGTATGCCAGTTACTGTGGCAGGGCATAGGTATACCTACTACAAACTATAACCATGAATTCAGCACAAATAATTTAAGCAGATTTTTAAATTGATAACCGACGAAAAACATCTACAATTAAAAAATCGACTGTTTCATAGAAAACAGCGGGGTAATGGCTTTCATTTTGACAGTTCAACAACATTCATTGCGTTATTTACGTTGTTGAGCAGACACATTTTACGAACATATGAAGCAATGGATTAGCGACATTCTTCAAAATGATTCAGTTTGAGATTGATAGTGTGTTACGCCATTAGGGTAAATACCTACCTACGGGGTCAAAATACAGGGTGGTAGGGATATCCACACGCAAACTGTGAACGTGGATTCAGCACATGATACTAGACCCCATAGAGTCAACATTTTTCATCGGTTATCAATAAAAAAATCTTCTGTGTCATAGAAAAGTGCAATATTCATTTATATACAGGCAGATTGTTTAAAGACCAGCCAAATTTAAGGATGTGGTATAGACAATCAAACTGAACAACTTTCTCCATGGGACAAATAGCGTAATCGCGAAAATTTTATCAACTGTCCCATAGAAAACTTCAATACCTACTCGACCTAAATGTATGGGACGGCTGAATTTTTATTCGCGATTACGATGTTGGTCCCATGGAGAAAGTTGTTCAGTTTGATGGTCTGTACCACATCCTTAAATTTGGCTGGTCTTTAAAAAATCAGTCTGTACACTTTATTGTACACCACAAAAATACATAGCATAAAAAATACATGAAACACTACAAAATATACAATGGGCGGCCTTATCGCATTACTGCGATCTCTTCCAGGCAACCTTAGAATGGACAGTGATTTTCCTGGACATAAAATGGGACTGTCGTTGGTGTAAATATTATGTATACAATACACTAAAATAGATACACAAATATATACATACCCAAAATTATAGATACATAAATACATACATACTTCAAGCAATGAAAATAAAAGAAGACTGTAGATGATTGCAGTTAGGACAACAAGATCACAACGACAAGTAGTGCTCCTTTACAAGTCATTTGAACACCTGTAACGACTGCGCGCGTTTTATTTCAACTGGCAATGCATTCCACCAACGAGCGGCCTGGACAGTAAAGGATTTATCAAGGAAAGTTGTGGAATGCATAGGCATTTTGACCTTCAAGTTATCTGATGACCTTAACAATTTCGTGTGGGAGTCGCAAAGAAACTGAAAACGTTTCTTGAGATAGAGAGGGGTGGAAGGGGAAAAGAGCACATTAAACTGAAGGGAAAGAATATGAGCATTCCGGTGAAGGCGAATTGGTAACCAGTTGAGTTTCACACGAAAGTCGGAAACATGGTCAATATAAATACCTACGCGGTCAAAATGTATGGAACAGCAATATTTTTTTTTTAATAATCGACGAAATTTTCGACGCTATGGGGTCTAAACTCATGTGCTGAATCCATGGTTACAGTTTGCGCGTCTATGTCCCTACCACCCTGTATACATGTAATGTGTGTAAATGTGCAACAGCAATTTTTCTTTTTGATAACATCCCGTTCACTGTCATGTACTGAATCCATGGTAACAGGTTGCTCGTCGATGTCCCTGCCACCCTGTATAATGTTGATAAACGTCATAAAGTGTGTGCACAAATAAACATATTTGGTATAATTTGATTTCGCTTTGCCTATTTAGTCTAGTTTTGTGTGAGAATAGGACAGGCAAAGGTGTTATAAACACCCGTGCCTGTTATGCTACGGCCACATTGTAGCTAGAGAGAGCGCGCGAAGTGTAGTTCGCGTTATTGCCTCAATGTAGCCGTAGCATTAGATGTTTATATTTTTTATCAATCTGTCAAGTCAATTGATACTTTTAATTTGTGACTCCTAAATAATTAATTATTATATTAATACCTTAAATGTCATCATTTAGACAGCCTATCCGAAATCTTTCACATGATCACATCTCAAGCAAAGCCGTATGTTCCAGCTAGATACAAAACAAATACGACAACATACACCATCTCTTTCCGTCCAGTGCGTGCTCAAAGTCTCTCTAATTAAAATTAAACTTTGTTTGACTTATAAATTATGCTGAACTGTCGTATGTTACGTATCTGTTTTGAGTTCCAACTGCGGATGGGAATTTGATTAAACGTTTTGCTGTTGGAATTTAAAAAAATGTGGTGTAATTAAATTCGGTGGGCAGGTACTTTTTTGAATATCCTACTATCATATCCTACCAATATTATATACGCGAAAGTTTATGAGGATGGATGGATGGATGTTTTTCACGCAAAAACTACTAAACGGATTTAGATGAAACTTTAAGGTAATATAGCTTATACATCAGAATTTCAAATAGGTTACATTTTATCCCAATATTCTCACGGGATCAACACTTATGTGAGTGAAACCGCGGGGCACTACTAGTAAAAAATAAATTGAATAAGCCAACTATTGGTAAGTTACCAATAGTTGATTTTTGTATTGGAAAACTGGTTGGTTGGAATTCTAACACAGATTAAGCACTCACAAATCTCAATCACTTCAGTCCGGCCGTCGAGAGAGTGCGTTCCTGACACCTGTCAGTGTGACGATTCTAGTAGCTAATAAAGATCAAATTCGTTTGTGTGAAAACTGACAGGGTATCCAAAACGCATTCTATCGTCGGCCGCACTGTAGGTTTTATCCTGCTGCATTTAACAAACAAAGACGTTAACTCAAACAGTAACAATATTCCTACTTTTAACTCGGTTCACAACTTCAAAAACCAGCATTTTATACTTCACACAGTTTCCAGTCTTCAAAATCTAACTGCCAAAAAGCCCACACCGATTTGTAAAACACAGTGCTATGCCAGAGCGGTGGCAATCAGTCAATGTAACCACAAAGTGGGTGCATAGTCGGGGCTCATTAATCACTGGCCACCTATGACGGAACCTCGTCGCCATTGTACTTTGGCGCCGATTCTGAATACAGAAGCGTCGTAATGTGTTATGCGACAGGTAAAGAATCTCAACATTATACGAGGAATTTTTCATTTTTTACACAAATGTTGAATGGATTTTTGTGGTTTGTGAAAATGGTGTTTTTTTCGTGTCAGTTACAGATTTGTCAAATAATAACAGCCGCACGGGTCGACTTTCAAGGTAAAGCAATGTTTGCCGAGGTCGGTCCGTGGATGGTTGAGCATCCTTTACATACCGAATTCGTTAGTCCCCGCTGTCATTTGTAGATATTTGACAGTCGTGAGAAGTCAGAAGCCCGAAATTCTGAATACCATACTCGTACTTACCAAGGGGTATCGTGTTACCCAGTATCTGGGTTGTGGAGGTCGCATAGGCAGTCACTCCATGTAAAATACTGGTATTCAGCTGCACCCGGCTAGAGTGGAAGCCGAGCCCGACATACGTTGAGAAAACGCTAAGCAGATTGATGATTGATTGAATAAAGTCAGAATTCGTTTTCCAAGAATATAGCGCAGACAATTTCAGATTGAGACTGAGATCAGAGGGACAATTCTCGTAATTTTAAAATCGTTCACGGTCTGATCTCAGTCTCAATCTGTCAAAAATACCTCAAATTTCTCTGCATTTTGACAAGTTTTTGACATTTGTTTGTCGCCGAGATGACACTGCGACTAGATTTTGAACGTTTTAAATTACGAAAATAGGCCTTCTGACCGTGAACGTTCTTAAATTTACCAGAATTGCCCCTCGGATTCTTTTGTAATCATTTTCATTAGGTATTGTACCGACCTAAATCACTGTTACTGTTAAATACTTTAGCAAACTGCTGGTCACACAGGCATGTCCCAAGATCTTCTCCCTTCCTAGTCTACTTCAACAGTCCGTCAGCTATTCAATGATAGTTATAATGTTTTATGTAAGGCGTCCTTAGATCATCTCTAACATTTTTCTCAGAGAGGGTTTTAAAAGAATCTTTATTTATTTGATCGAAAATTTTAAAGTTTTCAAACTCAAACTCAAAGCATTTATTACAATTAAACCATTAAGCATTTATTAATTAAATGGTTTAATTGAAATAAATGCTTTGAATTTGAGTTTGAAAACTTTAAAATCAAGAAGTCAGTCAGTTAGAAAGATGAAGATAGTTGCCCGTTCCAAAGCGTGGTAAGTGCCTATGGAGAAGAGCGGGCAAGAAACTCCATGGCAAGAAACTCCATGGACACTCTTTTAATATTTTTTTGTTTCATCATTTTCCTTCCATACCATCGGAATAGTTCCCTTAAAGATAAAAACGTCCAGCATCCTACAATTATGACCATAAGAAGGAGACATGAGTGACGGCGCTCACTTGCGTTTCTTGTCACGGCGCGCGCCTAAATCGCCTCATTGTGGCGCGCGTGTGGCGCCGATCCAAATCCGATACTCGTCATTGTCTTTAAACTTACGATATATCGTCCTAGTGTGATTTACTTTAGTTTTTCCAGGGAATGTTTTTATTTTTATGCCGTGGACGTAGCGGGAACATTTCTTCATCGCGTGTTTGGCTTTCCTCAGGTATTTTGTGTTTGCAGGGATTGATTTACACGTACGAGTATAAGTATTGAATAGATAATCGTTTCATCCCATAATCAATTTCAAACTTAAACTCGAAGCATTTATTTCAATTAAACCATTTACTTGGCACTTTTGAATCGTCAAGGAGTTGGTCAATCAGCAATAGGAAGCTAGTTGCCCATTTCAAAGCGCAGTAGGTACGTAGTAGTATATGCAGAAGGACGGGCAAGAAACCCAGAAGAATTCTTGTGATAACCTCATAGCAAAAAGAAAAAAATAGTAAGTTTACAGAATTACCTACCTAACTATCGGAACCTACGTTCTTTCCTTTTAACGCAGGGCAAGCGCGGCTTACCGATTCTTCTGTGTAGCGGTAAACGAGTTTAGATAGAAGTACTTATGAGTATGTTAGCAAAATAAGTGGCAAAATCCTTCAAACATATCTAGTAAAACGAGTGAGCTAGATTTATACAAACGACTCTTTGATACCGTCACATGAAAGCGTACTTAGACGTACTCATGCGTCCTCTCAACCTAACATAATCATAAACTTCCCAAAAAAATTCATAAAACATCAGCTTAGTGAAACTTGGTTAAAAAAACCCGGGACATGTGCGGTCGACATGTTGTTGGACGACAGTTTCTTGGCACGAGAGGGTTTAATTACAATCTGGCCGGCCACTCGGGACCACAAACATCCTGGCCATATAGGACACTTGGCAACCGCATGGCCGAAAAAAAAAACGTAAAATTGTCCCCGTAATTGCGATGTGAATTTGTGAATGGAACGTTTTGTGGTCTTAGCCTTTTTAGTGGGATGAATTGGCAAGCTGGACGCCGAATGTGCGGATGGAAGTGCGCTTTTGTTATGTTGGTCAGGTTGTAGATAGGACATAGGTATAGAAAGGCAATTCTATATTCTATAAGATGGATTAATTATAACTAAAGTGTCTTTTTAGGCTAAAACGATTGATATTATTCAATGGTCCAACAAAATTGTGATTTATTCGAAGATTGATCACCTGCTACGACGTAGCTTGCGTAGCAGTACTTGCGTAGCTACTAGCTACGTCGTAGCCTTTTGGTTTACGGAGCTTAGGAAATAATTTCTCAGTTGTAATTCCTTCATTGCATGGTTAAAAGTATATGCAAAACAAAACCAAAACGCTCAAAGTTGGAACAAAGCCTATAAAACAACGTTCATTAATTCAAAATTATAAGAATCAACAACAAACTGATGCAAGACGGAGCCGCCTTTCAAAACTGAATTATCAACGGAATTTGTACCACCATCGCAATACCTACTCTATCTTTACCACTGAAAGTTCATTATCGTTTACCAAACCTAGTTTTTGAATAGGATTTTCCCGGCTATAAGTCTTTGTTTCGTAAATTCGTACATAGTTAAGGACAGACAATCCACGTACTGTCGTCACATGTACTCGCGACTAAATCGTACTTTTATGAATGTTATATTTTGTTCGCTGGCTCCTAGACTATGTTTAAAGGATGATTAAGAGCTTTAATTTAGATGTCGCGTGTGCGGATGTTCGCTTTGAATAGCAGTGGCCGAAACTGTGTTGCTGTGCGCTGTTTTGAGAGCAACATGGTGGGTATTTTGGACTGGTTTTGGGAAAACGTGCAACGTTGTGAAGCCATCATTTAGGTTAAAATAATCTTTTAACACTGCCTTTCATACAACTTTAAAACGAGTTCACGAAAAAATTGAAGAATCAAACCCACTACCCACCGTACAGAAGTGGCAACAAATATTACATTATACTACTATTGTGCAATGTGTAGGGACACCAACCCCCAATCATTAAAAAAAATATCTTAAACTCAGCCCGAAAATTCGATAATTATGTAAATATCCCAAACATGATAACCCAATAATTTCATTCATAGGTAAAAGTAGATCTAATAACTAATCGTATTTAACAACATATAATCGATGTCGTTTACCGTTTACCGCATCACTATTGTTTGAGTGAATAACAATATCTACTCACCGCCGGACCGACCGTGCTGCCCTCACCCGGTTGCAGTAAGCATATCTACTTACCAAATTACCCTCAGTTTAGAATTATCATTTTTTTTGTTTAGCCTCATCGATGATAATGAAATATTTAAATCTAAGTTAAATTGTAGTATTGTAATGTTTTAACCTGTGCTCCAACTAGTCAGTGAGTGCATTGCCTTTAGTAGGTCAACGAGTCAGTGCTAAGACTTTTGTGCTTTTTCGAATATTAGTGTGTTTTTATGGAGTTGTGGATTGCTTATAGAATAGTAAACTCAGTGTAAAATGTTTGTAAAGGTAAGTTAGCCTAAGAATTTGTTATGTATATGGTTTTACGCAATTAGAAGATTACGAATAAGATCTTATTGATTACTTTGTGTTATTATGTCAATTATAAAGACGTTTAAAATCAATCAATCATTTAGGCACTTGACATTAAACCTTGCAGTGTTTTGGTTGATTAATAAAATAGGTATGGTTTGTTCCAAAAGTATGTGATAAAAGTGTAAACAAACCCTGCTAATGTCAGGGAATTAGTAACATAGTTATCAGAAGGCCAATTATAGTAATTTAAAACGTTCAAAATCTAGTCGCAGTCTCATCTCCGTGACAAACAAATGTCAAAAACTTGTCAAAATGTAGGGAAAAGAGGTATTTTTGACAGATTGAGACTGAGATCAGACTGTGAATGTTCTTAAAATTACGAGAATCGCCCCTCTGTATTTAGTAGGTTTTAACTTTATCCCATAACTTTGTCCAACAATTTTTGTGACATTATTAAATTATAATTTAAAAAATCATCGACGAAACAAGAGGTAATTAAAAAAAAACGTCTTTAAGGTGATTTTAAATGAGATTTTCTTGTTTAAACATTAAAATAATCAAATCAACGCACTAGATTTGCAAGTGGCACTACAAACTGGCGTCCACAGGTACGTTTTCTGATCCATTTGCTTACATTTTCATCATATACTTTTGGAAGAGCCTATATGCGTATCTAGGTTAGAAAAATGTAATATATTAATGATGGGATTGTTTACAAGATTCCGTGCATTCATCGACTATAATTGTGTTTTTCTATAATAGTCCTCTTATTTAATTGACCGGTTATTTTTACTTAGAAAACTACCATTTATATCTTTATTTTTACGGATATAGGTCCACAAACTCACCAGCCATAATTCAAGCGTGTCCTACGTCTAAACCCGCACCATAAACTTGGAATTGAATTGGGTAACTAAAATGCATTCTGGGTGAAGTGCAAAAGGCGTTGCTGTGCTGGTATCAGCGGGCACACTCAACATGCAAAGTACGCGTCGCTTGAGAAGGCATCGCTAGTGATGTGACTTGAGAGAGTGAGCTGAATTATACACTTATACAGTACACAGGAGTGAGGTTGGAATTATTGTTCGTAATATCTGATAACTGTACGAATCGTTCTAATTGAAAAGCCAGTCTTTGCAGTGCGTTTGGGTTTCTTCTTTATAGGCGTCTTAGTGTTCATTCGTTTGCGGGAATACTTATACACAGTTTAAACTTGAGTGCATTGTGATTGATCTGTCAATATTTTTTATTTATAAATCAAATATGGCACATTTGGCTAACTAAATAGGTCTTATTTTCTTTCGGGACTGGCCTTTTTCTGGCAAAAAAGCCTTTTTTCTACTTTTTCTACTTACTGAACTCTTTGGGTGACATATGAGTACAAAAGCAGAAGTTGGGAGTTACAAACTTACAAACAAACCTTCTTCCTCACAAACGACTAAGAAGTTTCGTTGCACTTACACAGCCTTTGAAAAATCCATAAATTCCCCCACCTTCCCTCATGTGTTTACCTCATCGTGTCCCATCCCTATAATCCTTAACATATTAGGGATCGTTCGCTACAGACGCAACACTACTCTGGATTTTTCCGCACCGTCTTGTGTTTGTGCAACTTAAACTGATTTACAAATAAATTGAAACATTACGACTTGTAAATTTCGACGCTCCGCTCTATATGTAAGTTGGAAAAGCAATTTACTTTTGAAACAGTTTCAAGAAGAATGAGAAGTGACATTTAGGGGTTTATTTATAAACGTTGCTTAGTGTTAAGTAATGATTTGCGACTTTTTAACCGTACATTTCTGACGTTTAAAATCTTTTAAGTTTAAGCAACGTTCATAAATAAATAAAATAAAATAAATATTCCACAACTATCACACAACGCCATCTAGTCCCAAGCTAAGCAGAGCTTGTGTTATGGGTACTAGACAACTGATAAACATACTTATATATTTAAATAAAGGCGTTAATCTTTAGACGTTGATTTTTGCGCTTAGATCTTAGATCGAGAAGTAGGTGAGTGTTTAGTTCAAATTATAGGAGTAATTGACACTATGTCATAGCTGCTGAGGCAAAACTACAGTCCTTTAACAGTTATTTTACGTATGATAGCAGTTACTCAAATACAACCTTATAGTAACGTGAATAAAGATAACTGTGATTTTGACAGACTAGTCAATGGCAACCACCAAACAGCAATCTTATCGTAATGTGAATAAAGATCAGTTTGATTTTGACAGTGATGCAAATTCAGAGGTCTTGTTTGAGTAATTTACTCTAACTGGACTCAGTTGAAAGTTTTGTGACCGACTGGTCACAAAACTTTCATAACTAAATAAAGTCAATCATTTATTATCAGGGTTCATCGTCTTAGAGAACCCAATGATTAGGATCTATATTTATCGCCATATCCTATTTCATACTTCGCTCACACAGCGGTGTGAGCGAAGTATGAAATAGGAGCTTGCCAAGGGTTTTCTTGATATCGTCAATATTGAATCCAGCCTATACCTATGTCACGGTTGTCAGGAACTGTTCAACCGATCTATCCTGTAAAAATCTCACCGTGCAAAATAACGAATAGTGCCAATCCCTAGCATCAGGCATACCTAGCTCTCAAAACGGTGACGGAAAACATCGTGAGAAAACCGGCCTGTCTTAGAACCAAAAACGCGAAGACATGTGCATGCACCTTTCTTCGAGCGATCAACATGCACTGGGCACGCGTGGTTCATTACGACTCCACCTCCTCTCATAGAAACGTGTCCCAGCAGTGGGAATATAGGCTGATTATGATCCTGCCAGCATCAGGTGGAATTATAGCTCACTTTAAGCTTATTTCACCTGAGTTGTTGATTTTTACAGCACCGGCTGGTGTTTATAGCGTGCCAGCAAAAAAGACAACTGAATTTCACGTTAAAGGATAAGCGGATTTACCTTACTGTCTAGAGCCAGACGGTAGTATCAAACGATACTACTAATTCGTCTTCTTATTCATTTCACCATATAATGTCCGCCATCTTGGCACTGTCTCCAATCCGTGCCAAAACATAAACACATCGTTTATTTTATCATTCTATTGAGTATCGTCGCGAACAGACAATCCATCAACAGTGCAGTTAAAATCCTTTCGTACGAAGCGCGTTACATTGTCGTTTACGACCAGCGGCCGACGGAGTGCGGCTAAGCGTTAATGTATTATGTTGGTAGATAAAAGTGACTTTGTAAGCTGTATATGTCGCAAAGTCTGGCTATAAAGGTGTGGGACATACATATGGTGGGGAGTTTAGGGGTTATGATGTGTGTTTGAAGTATGGTGGAAGGTGGAAAAATAAACTTAGTTGTCCAAATACAGCTATGTTACGTTGGTTTGAGCAATTGAGCATACGATTGTCTTAAGTCTCACATAAAAGGTCCCGTAGGCGCCAGTGCTGTGCAAAGAATTTGCATGAACTTTAGGTATTTTTGTAAATGAGCGATCTCATCATCATCTGCCTAAGCTCTTCCCAACTATATTGAGGTCAGCTTCCAGTCTAACCGGATGCAGCCAGTACCAGTATTTTACATGGAACGACTGCCTATCTGACCTCCACAACCTAGTTACCGGGTAATGCTATGCCCCTTGGTAAGACTGGTTGTCAGACTTACGGGCTTCTGACGACCCAATGAGTACATGAGCGATCCAAAAAGGTCGAAATGCTCTTCACTCACAAGCTTACATTTTTCCTCCATCTATGTCACCAAACTTAGGAATACAAAATGTTTATCCGCGCTCGTCATAAAACCGTATCAGACTCGACGTTCAACGCCCAACTCTGGACAAAGCGACGCGATAAACACGTGGCACCTCGGAGATCTAATAAAGTAAAGCTAAAAGATTAGGATGATGAAAGGCTTTCAATGATTTTGTAATGAATTGGTGACATGAGTGACGTAGTTAAGTTGGAGTACTTATGTGAATCGATGTAAGAGTAGGGGATGACCAAAGAAATAGTGTGAATAATGATATGGCTAGAAAATACTTCTGAGATGACGATTAATAGAGAAGTATGGAAGTATAGAGGTAAGACGAACAGGGTTTGCAGTTCACTCATGCTCCATGCAAAAGGGAGGATCCTTAGACCAGACGGGTATTGTGTCCTGATGGGCAACTGGCCGATGATTGATGTCGGGACGTTGTATATATGCTAGTCGCACAGTAAACTCTGATTGCGCGATGCAGGATTTTGCGTGACGTCAGTGTGATACGTAGTTCACATGTGGCGATGTAGATGCCGCCACATCATTCCCCTGAAGCAAAAAAATGATGGTGATGTTGGTGGTATGAGTTATGGCAATTAATTCAGCAAGTTGGTATATAAGGGCTCTCTCGACTCTCACGTGATGATACTGAGGGTTCTGGCGGTTGTTTATTGATCTGTACTCTAGTTATTCAAAATATTTCAGTCTAATCATTGTCTTTATGATGATCATCGTCCTCCTGCCCCAGTCTCAATTTGTAATCGTCAATTCAGTATAAATTTCCTATACAACAGAAATTAGCTGGGGCTCTGTCTTGCATAGGATCGTAGCTCGTAGCATTATGTTGAGCGATGGCTCTTTTGCGTGGATGTGACGCATATTTTCCCCCAACTTGTTCATTTTTGTGTTTGTGTTTTTTTTGCGTCATGTTTCCCGCATATAAACGTATATTTTTTCTTTATGTTACATAATTTTTCCCCACCACAGATACGTACTGCTGCAAACGTTCTGTATATTCCTTTTTTCCACGTTCCAACTACAAAACAGTTTTTCTTACACAGTAATTTTCCTTTATTATCTGAGAATATTCTTTCTGCCGAACAAAATGAAACAACGGCTCGCAGTCACCTGCCAAGTTTACCTTTATGAGCCTACAGGCATTGCACATATATTGACAGTTTCTTGGCGCGCACCGATTTAATTATAGAGTACTTTTTACAGGCCGCCGCGGTTCCAAACCGGAGCCAAACTGGTGGGTAGTATAGGGACGTCTATTGTGTAGGAAAACGCTGCGTTTATTGCAGGAAATATTTACAGAACGTTTCGGGCCCAGGTGGATAGCATTTATTTTAAATGTACCATTATTTACCTTACAATTCTAATTTCAACGATATTAGTGGCTTTTGTAGCCAGAATAATAATTCAGATTTGTTACAATTGTAATGGCAATCATGTAATTTTGGTTTAAATAGGTTTTTATTATTTTAATTATCTTTTTAATAGATTCTTTTATATTTTATGAATGTGAGAACATTGTAGGTCTTGTAGAACGTGGATTTGTAGCTGTTTACCATTTTCTATTTTGTTAAGTACCTGGTATTTGTTGACAGGCCTACACTGTCCTTCCATACCTGTTAACACTGTAATTTAAAAACACTATTATAAAAGTCAATTATTTTTAAAAGAGTAACCGTGGAGTTTCTTGCCGGCCCTTCTCCATAGGAACCTAACAATTTGGAACCGTGCTATCTACTGACATTTCATTTTTTTTTGTTTTACTGACTTCAAATAAATAATAGTATTTATGTATAGGTTAAATTCATTTAAGGTTTTTGAAAAACAAAAAGCGGTTTCTGTGCTATAGGATTCTACTCTGTTCACCTTTTATGCACTTTTTTTGTGCAGATGGTAAACAAAGTCGGCCGGTATATCTATTTCTGCTCCCGGACATTCAGCTTATTCTTTGGGATGGAAACACACTTCTTGTGATGGTTCTGGGATTGCAGATGTCCTTAGAAACGGTGGCGGCCTTCAGGTAGGCTGCCTACTAGCTTATCATTTAATTACATAATAATTATTTACCCACGTCGTCACTGCTCGCAATACACTCCCGTACGTACATCCACCAATTTTCCTGGCACAACCAAATCGCAGTCACGAATGTTTTCATGCTCTGTAATTTATACAACAATTGTCTCCTGTACAACCGGTAGTGCAACTGTTGCTCTCTACAACCATTGTTTTATTGGCAGCCGTTTTATGAGCACCACTTGCATTCAAATGGGTGAATGGATTAAGTGTTTTTGTTGATTGTTTCTTTGATTTATATAGGTATCAAGTAAATTGTACTATTTTAAAAACATTTTCATGAAGATCTTGTAGCTCTTCCCTGTAGTTTTAAAGTAACTGTGCATTTATGTTTACTATGAACCGACTATAATCTCCTCAAGTGGATACCAAAAAAGTAAGAAATACGACGTATGAAATGATGAACGACGGCCGCCATTATCCACGTACAATGGTCCACTTGAAGAACTAAGTGCGGAAACCAATCCCGATAACATAGATTATGGAAGTAAGAGATACCTCATTTTACCTTCACCCCGATTATGAGCACCTCTTATAGACGGCAGCAACGATACATTTCTATGCCGCTGTAGCTATCAAGTCATAAGTCAGTCAAGATAAACTTTGAAAGAATACATGACCTTTACAACCTTCTCAGCATAATCAGCCTATAAAGTTCCCACTGCTGGGATGTGTCCCAGCAGTGGGAACTTTCCCCCAGCAGTGGGAGACTTCCCCTGCCCCTGCGCCTACACACAGGTAGGCGCAGGGGCAGGGGAGGTCTCGGTGAGAGGGAGTAGTAATCTACCACGAAGCCAGTGCGGGTTGGTAGATGTCACTACATGATGATGTGTTGTCAGCCTTAATGGCGGATAAAAGAACGAAAGAACTAAGTATTTACCTTACTTTCCGAACAGTCTGTTTAACGAACTCACCAATTAGTTCTCACAGAACACAGCCACGCTACAGGTTAGAAGCTGCGATCTACCAAAAACAGGAACTAAACGTTCCCCAATCAAGCTTGTTCTAAACATATATTAATAGCCGATGTCCCTTCGGTCTCATTACACTCCACGATAAATAGTTGGTTGCACACACGATCGGTTGCCGCTCAGTCACCGATGTAGATGGTTCCCGGGATTAATCGCGTGTCGGCCGATGTAATGGTTGCTGCAACCAACGAGTGATGTGTTGCAGTGTTCGGATAAATACTGGTTGTGTTAGATAAGCGTTGGATTAGCTGTTAAATGTTCGGTTCGTGTTGTCATTTGTTTTATTGTGGGGAGGTTGATTTGTGTGTTTGGACAGGCTTTTTGGCACGGTTTTAATTGTCCTCTAGTGTCGTCTACATAATTATGGTCCCGTTCAAGGTGCCCCTAGTGTATCTTGGAAAGGCAACCACGCAATTTTTTTATAATAATTTTACTTCTTGAAAAGGCAGCCACGCAACATTCTTCTAACTTTGAACACCTAAAGGGTGTTGAAATTGTTTCCCCTAGCCACTTGTTAAGCTTATTCTAACTTTTGACACCTAAATTTTCTTTCATAGTCACTTGGCCAAACTTGCAAAAGTTAAAGATATTTAAATTGTGCAAATGATAAATTTCCCTAACCTTTTTAGTAGAAATCTGGACATTTGGAGTAGTATATAGTTGGACAGGATATAAAAACCATCTTAACCAACCTTTGAAAATTTTGCCAACATTCGATCGTGTCCTTTGATAATTCTATGCATAAATTCTGTCTACAAAATAACCAAAACAAAGCACAAACTATAAGGGACATAAAACAAGACTGATATACATCTAAAAGCTTTCAACATCACCTGCAAATGGCTGAGACCGCCATTGGCGTCATAAAACAATATCGGTGTAACGTCATTGGCTGCTCAACTCCGTTACATTGTCAGTTTACGATGCGGTGTAAACCTTGTATGTTGCAGTTATGGTATTATTACCTATTACCTAATGTAGTTGTTGATTGTGTTGAGATTACCAACTCCAATCAAACCTAGGTACCTTGGTTTAATTTGGAGTTGTTAATCTATCAACTCTGTATTTCATGACATTTTGTTTTTAAAGACCTGTAGGTACGACAGGTCTTTAATTGACGAGTAGTATTGGTTAGGTTTTACCATACCTAGATGAAACTTGTACCTTCTCTACCTCATTATTGCTTACTATCTGCGCAACATCCTTATTTTGCAAGATTCCATCTACTATTCTACTACTCCATCAACGACTACTTACACGATAAGAATAGTTGGTCGCCCTAATTAACTCAAGTAATGTTCATGTTCTTTCTCCAGAATTAGCTTACTGACAGGTTATTGTTATTAGTATTAACTTATTTGTTTATTTTACTTCGATAGTCTTAGTTTATCATTTGTGACTTCAAGTGACAGCTATGTGGACAGAACCCAGCAATGCATAAATATGTAAGCTGTCACGCCCTTTATGCCTGGAGGCTTTTATTTAGGTAGTAAGTTTTTATTTATATTTTAATTTTAAATAATTATTTTTTAGCTTAAATACGTACAGTTTTATAATTTTTGTTGGTATTTTGGCGTGGCTAGCTGACATATGGCAAATAATTTAATTTTATGTTCTGTGCCTTGTATTTAACACCTAGTATTGTATACAATCAAGTATTTTCTAACTGAACAGACAGCTGTGCTGCTGTGGAGTTTGTTGCGCCACTTCTTCTTCCCAGCGATAGCACTAGGAAGTGGTGAAGGGCGGGCTTTTTTGGGGGACTGTCTTTTGTAATTTTGACGTTCGAAAAGTGCTGATCCTCAGCCTTATTTGAATAAATAACTTTTGATTTTTATTGAAGTAATAAAAACGCTTTCGATTAACCATTCAAAAATTCGAGTTGTTTGAAGCTATGACTTGCCAAGGCGAAGCTTGAAAAAGGGTTACATGGTAGTAATAATATTTCAAGGTTTTGTCCACCTTGTGCTTGATGAGACCAGTGGTGGTCCAGTGGTAGCGGCCCGGCACGTTGTCGTGAGTTCGAACCCGGGCAGGCGCCTGAGCTCGACGATAATATTAAATAAACAAAGTAAAGTCCCTACTTTACTTTGTGTATTTAATTTCATTACCACTGCTCTCAAAACGGCGAAGAAAAACATCGTGTGGAAACCGGCATGTCACAGAACAAAAAATGGAAGACATGTGGCATCCACCAACCCGCACTGGGCCCGTGTGGTGGACTCCCTCACACAGAGAAGAGGGTTTTCTTCTAGCAGTCCACGTTATAGGCTGATAATTATGCTTGATCTGTGTCCACCGGCTGCACAGAAATTCTAGTCAGGCTGCTGCATGGTGAGAGAACTGCTCCTTACTGTTTTCTTTACAAAACTAAGGTAAAAAACAGCGGAAAGACTAGATTTTTGCATGGAGACTTTCGGTGCATAAAATTATACACGTGCAAGTTTTAATTACCAACACAGGCCTTATTTATTGGGTCAGCCGTTCTTACTAACTTGCGTATCTTTTAAAAACTCATAAAAATGCAAGACTTACCGTCGGGTGTTATAAATATTTTTAATGACTATATCTAATTAAAGTTTGCCGAGATATCGTTGCGTGATAGCAATGGCTAATGAGAATATTTTTAAGGAAACTTCCTGTTGAAATTGTAAGAGGATACTTTGTAAATAATTTTGTTATGCCTTGATTAAGGCTGCGTACTAAATAATGGTGGACTCGGATGGAATTAAGAATGGATTTACATAGTAGCTTGGCATCAGAGGAAATTTGATGGTCATAATCGCCAGGTGATACCTCATTGCAATAGATAATGAACATCTGATGCCTCATTCCTTATCCAATACCTATATTCCAAAAAGCTGTTCGTTACGTATTAGCTTCTCTACTTTCAATAATATTTTTGCCATTTTCTTAGGCTTACAATCCTTGACTTCATGATTTTCAAAGAAATCAACGGAAGAGATATTGTATGTGCCTTATATGTCTTTTTCTATCGTGTCGATAGATTTTCATGTAACGACGCTGTTAACGCAGCGCCATCTTTGATCACCGGAAGACATTATCACAGCCAGTCATGAAGATAGTTCGATCGTTAGGTAGAACCAATAAATCTCTTGTTATAGCCAGGCGTCAGTCTAATTAGCTTGCGTCGTCTCGGTTAGATGGCACCACTTTCCGTATCAATTAAGAAACAATCATATGTAGATTTTGTCTATGACATTCTATTATCTATGTTAACTTCAAATTGAAATTCTCACTCATTAAACAAACGGTCAAAACGACAGCATCGTTTTATTCCAACGCCTCTGAACCCAACAAAACTTCTCCGCCCTGCTGGCGTACTACAAGTCAATAACAACGCTTTATTTGGCGTACATCACATTACACACTAGCTTCGCCGGCGACTTAGTCCGCGTAAAACTTCTTGTTCCGCAGTCCCATCCCGTCGCATCGCATCGCCCGCCCGCGCTATTAACTTGGTTTTCGCTTAGTGTTCTCTTAGTTATTTTTGGTCGGCTCCTAATTGTCCTAGTGTGACGTTAAATAGCCTATAGCATTCTTTAAAATTGGGCTATCAAATGCAAAAAGATTTTTCAAATCCGACTGGTAGTTCCGCGCTCAAAAAAACAAACTCTTCAGCTTCATTACTAGTATAGATTACTCTTATAAGATTTTTAAAAGAACTTTCCCCTTAGATCCACGCAAGTATGAAGTCAGTAATTCAGACAAAGACGACTCTCAATACAACTAATAGCACAATACCCACACACGTACATATATAACTTCCAGATAAGACGTAGCAACTAGTACCGCTGTAATTATTCTCCGCAGTACTTCGGGACTGTCGTTAAGTCATTTTGCAGCGCCTACCTGTCCCGCGCGACAAAATTTCTACACTACATTATAGTAAGAAAGTTTGTTGTACTATGGGTTGACGATGAGTGGATGAAATTCGAATAGTTTAGGACTGAATGAAGCTATTCAATCAAGCAGTCGTAAAGATGCTTCTGACGGTGCATTGTACAGACGTCAGCACATCAAGCTACCCGAACTATCAAATTTTCCCAATCAACCTTCAACATAATGCTTTAGCGATAAAGTTCAAAATCTATTAAAGAAATTTGATGGATTTAAGTAGCTCGATGTGCTGGCGTCTGTACTGTCTACTGCATGGACCGTAGACCATACATGAGTCCATACAAATCTCTGGATCCCATTTGGTGTAGTACCTTGATTTGCAATCAATTGTGTTTTGCTTGGAAGTTAGTGCATGATAGCATAATCAGCCTGTAATGTTCCCACTGCTGGGACACATACCTCTTCTTGGTAAGATGGAGTGGGCCGTAATCCATAAAGCGGACACAGTGCGGGTTGGTAGATGTTACATGTCTTCATATTTTTGGTTCTAGTACATGCCGGTTTCCTCGCGATGTTTTCCTTTACCGTTTTTGAGAGAAGTGGTGATGAAGTAATTTACACTAAGTAAACCGCCTGCCCGGTAAGTTATTGACTATAATAATAATGTTATGCTTGTACGTCGTCTTAATCAAGCTTATCTGCAACAGTTCTTTTTGACATTGTAGATTGGACTTGCTTCGCCTGGTTGTGTAATGTAGCGTAGCTTCAGCGTCAGTTCTCATAAAGTTTTTATTGTAGTCATTGCATCCTTTGAGATCATTGAGATACTATAGTCATTACATCCTTTGAGGTAATTTTAGTTGAGGTATGACTGAGTTATGTTGTTAATTGTGGTACTTATATTATGAATGTATTTTTTTAATCATTTTTATCATATGGAACGATTGTAAAAACAATGTAAATTGTTTGTGAAAAATAAAAGAATGATCGTGTGATAGGTGGCCGTTCGTTTTGGTGGCACAGCTTCATCAGCAATCATTTTGTTCACCGAACAAACAGGAAAATCAACACGAGATAATCCTACTACTTCGCAGACGAGTTTGCCTCGAGTTTCCACGTTAACCCTCCTCAGCTAGGTATTCATTTTAACATAGCTTGGGACAGTTTAAGAATTCGTGCCAAGATCCGTGTAGCCGGGACCTTTCAGGTACGGATTACATTTGGCCGCTGATCAAAGTTTTGAACGCTATTTCCTTTTAGAGTTTTGTGGTCTTAAATGCATCGATTCAGCTACTTTTGTGTTAAAATGTATAGGGATAGTCTGGGAAAATGGTTGGACTTTTTTTTGTAGTTTTTTTGCAAAATCCCGTCTTTCGTTTTTTGAAGATAAGTTTGAAATGATAATTAAACAGGCATTTTTTCCAAAACTTGTAGTCCCTAAGTACTTGGGTTTTCTTTAATACAAGGTGTCGTTTTGCATCCTCGTCATATTCAAGGAGGTAACTATGCTACTGATTCTCGACACGAATCAATAATAAAATAAGTTTTTTTTTTTCTAATTTTCGGTAATTGGCATGTGTGGGACACGCATTTTAAAACACGGCCTGTGTGAGAGCGCACTGTAACTGCCCTTTTACTCACACATAAAAACGCGGCCGCTTATACGATACCATAACGCGATTCTGTTCTTTGAAAGTGGTGTATTCTTCAGAATATAGTAGGTATTTCAATACCTACTGTCAAACTTAAATAACTAAAAAAAACAAGTATGTATTCATTATTTACCAGGGATCGTAATTTTATTTGATTATTTATGTCTTTCATAACAGCCTCCTGAAATTTCACGAGGATTTAAAACAACAGCTTGTAGAAAGTGGTTACCAACATCTTTGGTCACCTATTTCTCTCGTATACGTCTCTGCAGTCCTAGTAGCAAGATCTTCTTGAAATGTAAATTAAAATAATCTATTAGGGTACCTAAGCTTTTAAAACTTCTTGAAATCAACAATTATGGCAACACCAATTTAGAATATATGGTGTTGCCATAATCTGCATACCCTTGGCCGCTTCCTACGACACTCATGGGAAGCTATGGGCTCCCTTTTATTAACACATCCCATAATTTATCATAGTATATTTCTGAGGAAAATTAGTTGTCTGAGCTACCCTTTAAAATTGAGTTAAGTTACCATTAATTTGTATGTACGTCAACATAAAAAAACAAAACTTGTTCGGTAAAAAAAAATAAGCGAATTTAACAAACGAGAATGTTGATGTTTTTTTTTTTACTGGTGGTTGCGTTTTCGATTACAAATATTTGCATTGACAGTATGTACACAGAGTATTTTAATGTTATCCGTTAATATTCAGTCATGTACAGACGCCAGCACGTCTATCTACCCGAAACTGTCAAATTTTCTCAATCCTGAACCTAATGCTTTAGCGATAAAGTTGAAAATCTATTAAAGGAATTTGACAGATTGTAGTAGCTTGGTATGCTGGCGTCTAAACAATCCGCTCACATTAATTTTACCTCTGACAGCAGCAACCAAAGAGAACCTATAATAAAGATCATTGTGATTCTGACAGACTTGGCAATGGCAGTAACCAATTAGCAACATTATTATTATTATTATTTATTGAATCAAAGCCAACATGGACCAATTATAAAATAAACTAATACAAAGAAAATTTAATTAAATACAATAAAATACAATTTAAATACAAAAATACAATACCATACAATTACAAGTCAAAACAATTAAAACAATATTTTCACATTAGCCCATACATGTACCATGTCACAGTGATACATGTACTGGCAATCGAATCGCTGGACGAAGGCGCTCAGGATACTGTTCGGGCTGACCCGCACCCTGCGCACCAGGGATGTGCACTACTTGCGCATGGTGGTATAAAAACAATCCACGCGCGCTTCGGCAAACATCCCCGAAGCGCTACAGAAGCGAGGCAGCCCCAACACCACCCTGAATGCATTATTGTATTGGACGCGTAGAGCGCTGTAGGTACAGCTTTTGCGTATAATTCACCCACAGTTATTAATTGTTATTGCCACAACAATAAATATGACTGTGATTTTGACAGTGCAGTGATGCAAAATCAGAGGTAAAATTACTGTGAACGGACTATAGTATTATGTACAGTTATCAAAAGAGTTTGGTATGCAGGCAAGAAAGAACTAAGCATCTTTGAATATTCATAACATTTTAACATAAGACCATAAGAAGAACGATGTCTAAGGCTTGACTATACACCAAGTCAAAAAGAAAGCCCTTTGCATAAGATAAAAAAAAGTTTGTGTACCTTCATATACGGAGACGACAATAAACTAAACTTCGTCTATCTGATGACGTTCCCAGTCTCGTAAATACAAAACTTCAATCAAATATATTCAATAAAAAATCACTTATTTTTCTATGTTATTGTATTGCCAATATTTCTCTACATATTATATCTATATCTTTTGTTAATTCCACATTAAACGAAACGACACAGACAAATAAAGCCAAATTAAGGAAACATCAAAAGCAAACAATATATTTAACGATCAATATTATTAACAAATAAATAGAAAAAGTACCTACCATTGAATTAGGCTAACAAATAAAACCTGTACCTACCTACCTACCTACTGACAGATCCTATCAAACTCATCCGTACGTAGGATCGTTCGTATAACGTGAAACCATTTTACTGACAAAGTTATTAGCGTTGTTATTGGCTGTAAAAAGCAACTTGCGAGCCGACAACGGCCCCTCATTTTACAACGCCTAACTTACATGTTAGTCATGTTAAATATGAGGTAACAAAAGGTTTACGTTACCTACAGTGCGGCCGTTAGTAGAATGCGTTCCTGACACCTGCGAGTGCGACAATTCTAGTACCTAATAAAGATCAAATTCGCAAAATACATGTTGGCTTGAATGAAACTGACAGGTGACAAGAACGCATTCTCAAATCGGCCGTACTGTAATGCGGAAATATCCAAACGGCTGAAATGTCGTCGGCCTGCCTAATGCGTTGACTTCATCTGTATTATGTTGAATAAAACAGTAATACTTTTTTATGTATATTCGACGGCAGCGACCAGGACTAATTCTCTTCCCTTTTAAGAGCTTATCTATAAACCCATAATTATGTGCTACATAGATGCTGAAGACTTTTAAGGTAATTACATGCCGAAGATGGCTCACTGCGATACCTCGCGATTGCAGTTAAGCTCGCTACCTCGATGTCACCTCCATGAAAACCAAATGCATGCGATACATTGCGGGCTGCTTGGGGGTTTACCTCTACACCCATGTACGCAGCCTTAATTACTCCTTATAACATCAGCTATCTGCCAGTGCAAGTCCGGTCAAAATCGGTCCAGCCGTTTCGGAGATTAACAACAATCAGACAGGCATTTTTTTTTTATAAGTAAAATGCTTTAGTTTTAGTTTTTTTTACATTACAAACAGACACTTAAATTTTATTTATTTGTTTGTACGTAATGTATATGTAGATTTAGATGACTATACTTAGAACTCAGAACAAAGTGGACCTTTTCTCAGTCCTGCCTGTTGCATATTTTGTGCTATCTAAGCTAATAAAATTGTTTGTTCCCCGTATACAGTTTGCGAATTACCAAATTTATGTCAAAGACATGTTCCGGTTGAAGTAATTCAAAGCGAAGTAAGGTCAATTCACAGTCCTGAATTACGAAAGGGAAGTGCGCAGTAAAAATTATACCTGAAATAAAAAGTTATAGAATATGTATACTATCATGACAGGATATATCATGTCTGTTATGTTGGTAGTAAACAGGGTAATATAACTCACTTTCTTTATGGTTTCTTGAGGTACTGGATAATAACTTGTGATGTGGTGAAAAAAATATTAAGTCAGCAAGTCAACAACGCTCGGGAGGGTAATCTTATTTTACTTTTGGCAATATTATGTTAAAAAAGTGCCATTCTTCTCTACAAAATGTATTTATTTATGTGGAGACTACACAATTTAACAAGGGCAAATACAAGTGTGCCCGTCAAATTATAGGAGACCACATCATTTACTTATAATCTAGGGACAGTAAGTTTGTTAATAAATTTTGTTATTAAAAGAAACTATATTAAAACAAATAAAAAAACATAAAAATCATACCAAGGAAACAAAGTGAATTAGCTGCATAATAATAATGATATAAATGAATAATCTTCCTAGTGTGTTGATAGCAATCTAAATGGACTCGGCCCAAAATTCGGCCACTTGTTTGGCGCCATCACACGATATTAAGTGTCCCAAACTTTTGTGGAACAGCACGACATTTACACTCCAAGGCGGAGTCGTCTATGAATAATAAGAAACAAAAAATAACCATACAAGACAACAGACAATTATAACAAAATATATTACGACTTAGATACTATAAGTTTATCTAGTAAATGTCTAGTATTATATATCTAGTAAATGTCTTTGTGGGACTGGGCGGGACATACTTATAGGATGTATCCAGACAGATGGGCCAAAGTTGTCACACAGTGGGTGGCTGAAGTCGTCACCGAGGCAGGGCTAAGAAACGCTGACGTGACGATTTGGACTCGTTCCTAACCGGTTGGACGGAGAAGGCACAGCACAAGGAAAGATGGAAGACTATGGGGGAGGCCTTTGCCCAGCAGTGGGACAATATAGGCTAGCGGAAACTGTCTTTAAAGAAACACTCTAGTACAATCATTCGTACATTGTCATGCATATTATAATCGCAGGCGGCTTTTTCGGCCTTTGGTCGCTGAGTTAGATACGGATGGCAGATATTTTACCAACCCAGGTAAAATTGACCTCAGCGTTTATGTACGCAATTTGTTTTTATTTGACCGATCATGAAGTATCCGAGTCCCATATAAGTTATGTTAGTGCTAGGGTCAGTATTACGATTGACGATAAGAAGGAAATATGGTTAGTATAACTGGTCTATAGTTTAGGTTACCTTGTCATCAACTGTTATGGGTTGGAAGAATAATGCTTGGGCTGGTATTATTACGGTATTTATTATGTTGGTCTAGTGGCACCAAGCGCTACCTGAGCATGAGATCCTGGGTTCGATTCCCAGGTTGGGGATGGTGTTAGTGGGTTTTTCTATATGGAATGTATCAGTAGCAGTCCGAAGTTATTGTGCCCGGTTGACAGCAATACGCTCGCCCCCCTCAATAAGGTACTATGGTACTTAAACATAACTGGCGAAATGAGAGTGTACTATCTATAGGTACACCTCAGCCGAACCCTTTGGGCAAACAAGGCGTGATGATATGTATGTTGAGTTATAAATAATAAAAATGTGACTTTGCTAAAATCCTACTAATATGTATTATAAACGCGAAAGTTTCGATGGATGGATATTTGTTACCCTTTCACGCCAAAACTACTGAACGGATTTGAATGAAATTTGGCACACAGGTAGTTTATAAGCAGGATTGTATTGGAACACATATGATACTTTTTTTCCCGATATTCCCACGGAATCGAAACTTATGCGGGTGAAACCGCTAGGCGCAGCTAGTATTTAAATAAATTTGTTAAGACTGATAAGATTAAGCATATCAAATAATATTTATATGTGAATACGCTACTTTTAATTAGTAGCTGTTTGTGATTATTCTCATCCGGAGAAGTACCTACCAGCATACTGAAACTTACTGCCAAGAAGCATTTCTGTGTTGTGGTTTCAAAGGTGTTCTAGTGAGAGCAAAATAAACAGTTCATCTTTGTCCCTGCAAGCTTGTTTCTACATTAACAGTTGTCGATACATAGACTACTGCATTAAATGTTGGTAATAACTCTCTCAAAAATTGAAATGTATACTTTAATGGTTTCGTCATGTTGTTACGATAAATGGAAGGCGATTACCAAAAGATATTAACAAGGCCGATATTAGTGGAAGGATGTCCTAGAAATATGTTATAGTTTTTGCCTCAGACAGGTCAGGTGCGCAGCACTCGCAACCGGAGTTCGTCGAAGCAAAAGGAGTATATAACCTTCGTAGCAGACGGAGTTCTGTAGTTTCTGGGCAAAAAGTCGTGAGTTTATGTATGGATGTATGTAACTCTTTCAAATAATTTAAATAAATGAGACACACATATTCTGGCCTTATCCCTCTTTCTAGCCATAACTTAATTAAAAGTGAACATGCACTATTAAATTTAGTCAAGCTATAAGTCTTCTTAATCTAAATAATGTTACGAGTAGGTGCTGTGCTGTCGAAAGTGCCATCGTATGTGTTTTTATGACGAGTCGTTAGAAGAGGTTTTAATCTGTTACTTACTATGAAATATATAGCCGTGGTAATGCTGGCTGATAAGAATTTATGGTCCTTGTGTCAAGGAGATCGGATGAATTTATGTCTTGTGGTTGAAGTTGATACTGGTTGAACATAAAGATTTGTTTTTGAATTTAGAAGAGTCTGTATTTGTCTGTAAACAAATACTACAGTTTTTTCACAGTTATTTTACCTCTGATTTTGCATCACTGTCAAAATCACAGTGATCGTTATTCTCATTCAAATAAGGTTGCTGTTGAGTTGCTGCCACTGGCAAGTCAGTCAAAATCATTGTGATCTTTATTTTCGTTACAATACGGTTGCTGTTGCTGCGGAGGTAAAATTACTGTGAACAAACTGTAGAATGATTTTTTGAATTTTATGCCTAAAAGCTTCAAGACAATAATATAATACACAAACTGTGATCATCAATAAAGTAAAGGTCACATGATAGACAACTTATAGGCTTGTGTATTTTTCTCGTTGAACGTTCATTGTAGTAGTTCCATTTTTGTAGCACAATTTTTCCCAACAAAATAAATTGCCCGCTCAAAAAAATCTATCTATACGCAAACAGGCTTTAATACACTTCAAGCCATCACCGGCCATCATAGCCCAAAAACAAAAGCCTCATACATATTGCATCGAAAACTTTATCAATAAATAACGTTACGCCATGAAATACGGCACTTTTACAGAACCCGGTAATTCACGTGAGCTTTGGAAATATTTTAGAGTTCAATGGTAGAATGGTGGGATGGTAGAATTATGATATAGTGTTGCGCTGTGCGGGCACGGGCCGCAAATGAAAATTTACGCACGGCGGGTAAGGTATCGTTGTTTATAGTACCGTCTCTGATGCGATTATGTTCTAAATGAGCCACTTTCCGGTAACTATGATTTAGGGGCACTTCAATAAGGTTGTATATTATGAAGTGTGGTTTTTAAAAGCTGTATTTTACTTTATTTCCTACGTGTTTAAAGTAGTAAAGAAAAGCTGCCTTGCTTCTCACCATTATTCTTTATCGTAGGTATTATAGACGAAAAGGTTGTTAGGTAAAATGTACAAACACTTTCACACGTCAATCATATTTTTTTAAACTAGATGTGGTCGGCGTTTTCTATCTCACTACTCTGGAGAAGAAAGGCCGAAACAAACTCAGAGACTCTTTTAAAGTCCAGACATAATCTTGGTCAGATCATGTAAAAACTATGTAGACTGGTGGTTAGATTATGTTATAAATTTCAATTTCAAATAGCCAAGCAATCTTAAAACTTATTTAACAATTTATTTAAATTAAAGGTTTAGACATCCGAATTCTCCAGATTGCTTTGCTTTTTAGCATAGGTCACCCTAGTCTTTTCCATAGCTCACGATCGTGAATTTTTCTCCACCAGACCCAATATAAAATATAAATACCGTAGAAAAATATAAACTTGGGCTGAAAAATGTCTGAAGATCTTATACTGCTGAAATTATACTGTACCTATCTGTACAATTATTTAGAAATTCAAATTTAAATTTCATAACGTAGACGTAAGTATAAATGTTTTTTTTTTTTAATCTTTTATATTCCCTGCAAAGAATTTAAAATATTGGTAATGTCTATAAGGAATTCCTTATAGACAACCAATATTTTAAATTGTTCTGAAATTCATTTGCAAAGCTATTGCACAATTTCGGCAGATAAAAATCTCTTAGTACATAATTCCAAAGAAAAAATACTCCAAAATGATGTTCTAATCACTCCAACTTGATAACAAACTTCGTACGAAGACGCGCACATTTTTAATAGGAGTCATGTTTCACCACAGAGCTTCGTTAAAACTTAATGAAACACAAAAAATAAACTTTAATTAAGGCATCTTAATCATCATTGTTTTAATACTCTGCCTTATGTTGTTAAAGTTAAGTAAAGCAATAAATTGTCGAGTTTTGTTTTTATTTATTGGTGGATTTTTTAATTTAGGCGCTTAAGAAGGTGTAAATATTGGTTTATTGAGTATTAAAACATAATCAACCTATAATGTTCCCACTGCTGGGACACAGGCCTCCTCTCAGTGAGAGGGAGTAAGCCGTAATCCACCACGCGGGCCCAGTGCGGATTGGTAGATGTCTCATGTCTTCTAATTTTTGGTTCTAGGACATGCCGGTTTCCTCACGATGTTTTCCTTCGCCGTTTTGAGAGCAGTGGTGATGGAATAATTTACACAAAGTAAAGCGCTTGTCTAGGTTCGAACCTATGACTTACAAGTCGTAAGTCGCGTCCGTTAACAGTCCAGCACTGCTCTCAATAAAAAGAAGGTGCGAGAAATCAAAATCAAAATTAATTTATTCAAATTAGGCAGAGGATCAGCACTTTTTGAACTTCAAAATTACACAAGGCCCGCCCTTCACCACTTCCTAGTGCTTTAGCTGGGGCTGGAAAGAAGTGGCGCAACAAACTCTCCCTTTGTTTGAAGGCATTTTCCTCTAGATTCAATTCTTTATTTGAGTTAGTAATAAATATTAGAGCTTCTTTAATACACCTGCAAATTCAAATTTACAACATTTTATTGCATATAAACCTACATTAGGGCATTGGCCACTTGTGAAACGTCAGAGCCTGGGTGCACAGTTCCAATTCAGCATTAAGGAGTTTGCCATGGCTTGCCAATGTGGAGTCTTTTAGGCACAGCTTTAAGGTTACTGGTTAAAAATTCTCATGTTTCTTTCTGTGATTACACCAGCACTCATTCCCTCCGAGCATGAGGATAGCAAAGCTGCTTAACAGCTAAAATAAGTAGATAAAGTAGTTAACGTTCAAAAAGCTCTAGAATTCACAAACAAATAGACAAAGTAAAAAAGGCTAGTTTAAAATAACAAAATATTGTATATAAGTACAAAAAATCGATCTACCTAGCCTTTCCCCAACTATGTCAGGGTCGGCATCCAGTCTGCCCGGATGCAGCTGAATACTAGTATTTTACATGGAGCGCCCATCTGAACTCCACAACCCAGTAACTGTATTGTATATCGGTACATTAGTCTTTATTTCCTCACCTACACAAATAACTGACGCTACAACTAACTCCAAAAACATCTACAGGAAAGGTATCTCTGCCAATTTTCCCCCAGGAACTACACGCCATATGTTACAAAATTAAAAACAATATCTCGGCAGTTGCCAACTAAAAATATTCGCAACTTGAAATTCTCCGAGTACAGGGTATTTGGCATAATGACACAATTTTGCCAAGATTGCCAGCAACATGCATAATGGAGGTAGGCCTTGCCAAAGAGTGTTTCCGACGGTATATCATGTCTCACCGCTGGTGTCTGTTGCTAATGTTACTATCATGTCTCACCGCTGGTGTCTGTTGCTAATGTTACTATTATGTCTCACCGCTGGTGTCTGTTGCTAATGTTACTATCATGTCTCACCGCTGGTGTCTGTTGCTAATGTTACTATCATGTCTCACCGCTGGTGTCTGTTGCTAATGTTACTATCATGTCTCACCGCTGGTGTCTGTTGCTAATGTTACTATCATGTCTCACCGCTGGTGTCTGTTGCTAATGTTACTATCATGTCTCACCGCTGGTGTCTGTTGCTAATGTTACTATCATGTCTCACCGCTGGTGTCTGTTGCTAATGTTACTATCATGTCTCACCGCTGGTGTCTGTTGCTAATGTTACTATCATGTCTCACCGCTGGTGTCTGTTGCTAATGTTACTATCATGTCTCACCGCTGGTGTCTGTTGCTAATGTTACTATCATGTCTCACCGCTGGTGTCTGTTGCTAATGTTACTATCATGTCTCACCGCTGGTGTCTGTTGCTAATGTTACTATCATGTCTCACCGCTGGTGTCTGTTGCTAATGTTACTATCATGTCTCACCGCTGGTGTCTGTTGCTAATGTTACTACATTTTTATGGATAAACTTATTTGTAGTTTATTTTTGTGTTGGGCTGGAATTTAGTGATGGCTTTATACAGGGTGTCCCGAAAGTCAACGATAACCTGGTACCGGGCGAGAGGCCAAGGTATACCAGTTATGAAAAAAAATCCATGTCACTTAGTCAAGCGGTAATAGACATTTTTAAGTACTGTGATCACAATTTTTTATAATTTTACAGTGATTTTTATAATAATGTAATCTCAAATAACAGTGCTATGAATCGCAACCACAAATCAAAGTAATAAACATTGTTAACTAAGTAAAATAAATTAAGTTTTGACGAGTTATGGTTTACAAAATTATTGTCAGTTAACTTTGACACTCAATGTTGTAAAAAAAAAAACACATTTTTTTCATAACTGGTATACCTTGGCCTGTCGCCCGGTACCAGGTTATCGTTGAGTTTCGGGACACCCTGTATATGAATTTTTGCCATATTTGGAACATGTTATCTGATCATTGGAGGGACTGAAATCAAGTTGTGTTGGGACTGCTTTTCTTAAATAATATTGCTTACTCTGCAGTCTCGTTGTCAGCTGCCTAGCCTTTTGCCAACTAAGTCTCCAGAATTAGCTTACTGACAGGTTATTGTTATTAACTAATTAATTTATTTTACTTCGATGGTCTTAGTTTATCAATTGTGACTTCAAGTGACAGCTATGTGAACAGAACTCAGCAATGCATAAATATGTAAGCTGTCACGCCCTTTATGCCGGGAGGCTTTTATTTGGGTAGTAAGTTTTTATTTACATTTTATTTTTAATTAGTTATTTTTTAGCTTGAGTACGTATAGTTTTTATTATATTTGTTGGTATATTGGCGTGGCTAGCTGACATATATGGCAAATAATTTAATTTTATGTTCTGGTCTTGTAATGATAATTACTGAACAAAGGTACCTAGTATTGTATACAATCAAGTGTTTTCTAACTGAACAGACAGCTGAGCTGCTGGGGAGTTTGTTGCGCCACTTCTTCTTCCCAGCGATAGCACTAGGAAGTGGTGAAGGGCAGGCGTTTTTGGGGACTGTCTTTTGTAATTTTGACGTTCGAAAAGTGCTGATTCTCAGCCTAATTTGAATAAATTACTTTTGATTTTGTTGGGGTCGGCTTCCAGTCTAACTGGATGCAGCTGAATAACAGTATTTTACATGAAGCGACTGCCTATCTGACCTCCACAAACCCAATGACTGGGTAATACGACACCCCTTGCAGCCACTTGCAGCCTTACTGCAGTCTTGTGATTCATATAATTGCATTTCCACGTCTTTTCCTTCCCAGCTAAAGCACTGGGAAGTGGTGAAAGGCGGGCGATCGGGGGGACTGTCTTGTAATTTTGACGTTCAAAAAGTTCTGATTCTGAGCCTAGTTTGGATAAATGACTCTTGATTTGGCTTTTAAAAGAAACGATTACTTACTGCTTTATTTTACAATACAGTCACCGGTGCTGAATATTGCTTCATTCCGCTTCCATTGAAGCTTAAAATCGATGTTTGTCCACTGAAACTCTACACTTATTTACAAAATAATTGACAAACGTACCTATTCTGTACAGTTCCACAATTCAACAGAAAACTTTATTATTTCACCTTCAAACCTTTCAAAAATGTTCACTCCGCTCCATTTTGCTGACCTTTCCAAAAATAATATGAAAACGTGTGAAATATACTGACAAAATAAAACTGTGTACAAAAGTGTGGACTCTTGTGTACTGGTAAAAATTAACGTCAGAGCCATTCAACTAATAGTCAGCCGGAAGAGAAGTAGTTTGTTGTATTAGATTTGTATGAAGCGGGCCGACTTTGTGAGCGTACGATATGGTCAAAACGAGCGGTTTAAATTTTCGGCTGATCTGAAATCAAATAAAACGGTTTCATTAGTGTTTTGTAAAATAATTCAATTTTCAAGAGTAGGTAGTACTTTCATAATTTAATAAAGGTGCCATAATTAGTTACATACAGCAGAGGCAACTGAAGCCGTCGACAACGTGCCGCTTGTGTATTTGAGTACGGTGCTCAACGTGCACTTAGTGAGTATCACTGTGTGATTTTTTTAACATTTAAAAAAATGCTGAAACAAAATATTTTCCGCCTACCGTTGCTACAAAAATAAATGTTATAACATTTTTTTTTTGTTTTAGCACGTACTCTTTTTACTTGCAGAAATGTGTACAAAGATTTTAGCAAAGAGCTACAGAATTGAGCTACAGGATTTGCCTACATTTATGTAAACGTGCAAATATTTTTTTGTAGAAACTGAACGTGTTTTGGTTGCAATTTAGTTTTCATAAATAATGAATAGGTTTGTAAACGTTAGGTAATTTAACTAGATTCGAGGTTTTTCAAGCCACTACACAATTTGGTTTTAATTAATGAATTTGGTTGGAATTTGGTTCCTCTCTTGATCTTTTTTTTTTTTTGGGTCGGAAGTCATCAAATGACCTCTTCCACTCTGGGCTGAGCGGAAGGGCGTGTCAGACTTTTACTGACTAAAACCACCCGTGTTCCTTCAGTTGCCTGTGCCAGGGGCCACGGTATCTCTTTCGAACAACCCGCGGCCCTGGCAGGCATCGGCCCTAGCGGACCCCGTCAATTTGTGCTGACATCTCTTTGAGGCGCGCGTGGAACACGACGCACCCTCGACCTGGGCCTGGTCCTGACCGTGCGGCGAGCTGCCCATTGCTCGCTGCCCGCAAGCCCGCGCCTACGGTGGTAGGGAGTCAGCTGTCGACTCCCATCCAGGGCGTCTCCTGCGGCGACTAAGGGCGTGAGGGCGCAGAGATTGCCTCTCCCTCACATTCGTCGCATTACTGCTTGGCTGAAGGAGGTGCGGCCTCCCATTCACTCTCGCTCCGTACCATGGCCTGGACCAGGGCCGGACGCGAGAGATCGCCGCCGCCGATCGCCGCCACGAGGACACGGCGGTGCTCCGCCCAAGCCGGGCAGACCTCCACCGTATGCTCCACCGTGTCCTCCGGGTGATCCACATAGTGGCGACACCCTGGCGTTTCCTCCCGCCTTATCCTGAACAGGAACTTCCCGAAACAACCGTGTCCGGTGAGGACCTGCGTCAGGCGGAAGGTGAGGGCGCCATGACGCCTCTCTAGCCACTTCTCAAAGAGGGGACTTATCGCCGCTATTGTGGCGTGCCCAGTACTGGGTTGCGACAATCGCACTCTCCATGCCGCTATGAGATCCCGCCGGAGCTCTGTCCGCTGTGCCGTGATTTCTCGCGGCAGCGGAGTTACGCCCCAGCGTTTTGCGTCCTCTTGCCACTCCCATATGTGGGCGAGGACTTTGGCCTCCAGACCTCTTGGCGGCAATCCGACAATCCTCTCTTGACCTCAATCTCATTGGATGAAAAGTGAAAAATTATTTAATGCTGCTAGAATAAAAGCGCTTTCAGCCATTGCTGCAAACTCAAGTGAATTAAATAAATACTTACTAAGTGGCGAGTCGAAGTTTTTGTGAAAAGCTAACTCCCTCCCAAAATCTTTGAGTATGCTACAATTTGTTGATTACTAATGATCCCTAAATAAATAAATAATGAATAAATACGATTTAAATGACAAAAAAATATGTTAGTGTTTCTGGAGAGTAAGGCGCCTCTACATCGCTACTGAACAGTATTCTGGCTGCACCCTTGATGTCCCTTTCTTATAATACTATTCGTTATTTTGACAAACGGGGAAAATACTAGTGATTTAAGAATAAAAGTGCTTTTAGCCATTGCCGCGCTACTCAATTTGCGTGTCTAAGTTTTTGTGACAAGCTAACTCTCTCCCGAAATGTTTAAGTCTACGGCAATTTATTTATTTTTTATTCGTTATTATGTCGACTCGGAAAAATATCTAGTGCTGCATTAATAAGAGCGCTTTTAGCCATTGCCGCGCGACTCAAGTTGCGAGTCTAAGTTTTTGTGACAAGCTAACTCTCTCCCGAAATGTTTGAGTTTACAGCAATTTCGCAGTTCGCTACTGACGACGCTTCGCGACATTAGTACTAGTTAAATTTAGTTTCTCGCTGTATTCATGTTGGCAATCAAATTAGACACGTCTTCGCAGTTTTTCGGTTTTATATTTGAAAAAAATTGAAAATTACCTACTGTTTCTGGTTTACGGTAAGACACAGAACGGCTCTCTGGTATAGTATTTGTTTCTGTAGCTGTCGAATGAAAGATCTTGGGTCTCCTAGGTTACGCAAAGCAAGATGTATGAATTAGAATTGCTATAAAACTCAACACAATTAAACGAATCATTTGTAATTAACATACCAAATGATTATAATTCAATCCTCCTATAACACCTCCACAGAAACAAACTCCTACTCAACTCTTTACATACCCACAAACATAAATTACGCCTCTTTTCAATATCGCGATAAAACAACCTAACCCAGCACCTGAAAGGATCCCATTAATCTCTCCGATAATTCACGCCATACAAAACTTCAGAGTACAAGAAAAAAAAGAGCGGAGTTTCTTCGACAATTTTCCCCCGCTTCTCGAATCCACTCTATTTAGAAAAACATCCTTACGTACACAAAATATCCGCAAAATGAACCGAACACGATTTGAATATCTAAATTGGCAATCCTTCGGTATTTCCAACTTTCCTCATTACAGTCGCGGTCACCTGTTAATTTTTCGGGTTCCGTAGAAAAAGGGGAATGGGATTTAATCTGATTTTGCAGAAAACGTCTTTGTTCATTTTCTATAGCGAATTTTCAGGAATTCAGGGTTTGTACATATGGTTGTACGTTACGTTAGGACCAGTATCGTGATTAATTAATTTATATCGAAAATAAGGCAGTTGACACCACGTTAACTAACATACAGTTCACATACCTAGTATTTAATTCATTTAGTCTATGTAGGCACTGTTTGCTTTTGATTATAAAACGTTCGTTAGTTTATCTTTAATATTAGTCTGTAGAGAATGAGTTTTCGGATCAGATAGGATAAAGTGTAATGGAGATAACGATATCTGTTGTTGGGTATGTGTGAGGTAGGAGTATATAATTAGGTTACACGTCATAATTCTTATATATAGCAATGACACTGGTAATTTCTCAAAGAGAGAAGGCAATAAGCAGCGACGTTCATACTAATATAATATGAAAAGCACCAATTTCACGCCTGCCACATACGGCTGAACGGATTTCGATGGAATTTGGCACACAGGTAGATTACGACCTGGGTTAGGATAATTATTATCCCGGTAGTATATTCCCGTGGGATAATTTCCGACCTCCCCGCGAACAAAGCCGCGGGCGAAATTCAGGTTCGGACCGACAACAATGATCCAGAGGTTAGTTAGTTAGGTTCAAAAAACTTATAAGCAAATTATAATTACTAAGCTCACAGAAAACCAAATAGATCTCCATTCAGTCACCGGATGCAATGAATTACTCCTGGCTCGCCAACACCTGCTAGTATAAAATAAATAAGAAATGATGATAATATGAAATTAAATGAATAAAGAATGAATGAATAAAAGTTTTTTATTTTGGAAACGATGATAGCAACAAAAATTAAAAACTGTTACGCAGCTACAAACTTATGAATAAGAAACACATTGTTCCAGACTTAACTATGACATGGGTACAGTTTAGTTAAAATGAAGATCGTAAACATGCAAAAATAATAAAATAAGGCGTAGGATCAGAGTGGAGAAACGCCCTTAACAGCGGCTGCGCATGCATAACAGATGCATGCGCAGCCGCTACTGTTAGAGTGTGTGCTGTTAAAAGTAGGTACTTAATTTACTAGTTAAATAATTTAATGTTATACTTTAGAGTTATGGTTAATGAATAGTTAGTCAATTTGAAAATATGTATAACAATACTTTATTGCTAACTGTGGAGGCTTGTAAATAGCTTGTCGTCAATTACCTCACAACAACTTCTGCATTTGATAGCTGTAAGTCACCCAAACACAATAAAATAAAATAAAAATGGTAAAATAAGTAATAAAATAAAATTAACATAGAAAAGTCACACAAAATCAGTACGGAACACCTGCACCCAGCATTCACCCACACTAAAACATTGTCTCCCTACTTCGGTTGCGACTATCTTCACGTTTTCCGGGTAATTTTTATTGTAATTTATCGAGACCACGTGACTAGGCACTTTAGTTAGTACATAATAGTCTGCCAGGAGACAGAATTATAATTTTACTTCAAAATTTCATGTGGACACTTTGTGGGAGCGTTTTATAGCCTTAGTGGGTAGTTTGTAATGGAGTAAGTTTTTGATAGTGGCTGTAATATGTTTGAAAAACGGGCTTAGTGCGAAAACGTGTGGTAAAAAGGGTTTAATTGTAGTTGTTCTGTTATTACCCTCTCTTTTACGCTAGGATAAAATTGCAGTAGTACAAAAGTCGTTTAACACTATTACTTTTACATGCCCTTTAAACTGATTCAATAAATTGCTTTTCAGCATTTCACATAACACCACGCCTGTATTCTCCGAAAGGTCCGCTGAAATGTGTGTGTACCTATAGTTCCCCCACATTTCGCCAATAATGTTTAAGTCCCATGTAATAGCCCTATTGACATTAACCGGACACGAATCCATCCTCAAAAACTAGTTTTTATTATAATTCTACATAAATAAAAACACGAACTCTCAAAAAAAAAAAATGTTTGTTATGTGTGTGACTTAAAAGGCAACTTACTGAAATAAACATTTCATTTCATGTTGTGCCAATAAAATTATAATAATATTCTTTAAGTTTAACGCGATATTCTACCGCATTTAATGCTGTGCTGAAAGTTAATCTTTATGTAGATAGAGATGCGGTGTCACGATTAAAAATTCTAATCTGCTACGACATCGCTCTCGGGAGTCGATGCATCTAATTCGTTCGGCTCCAGCGCGGTTGAGGGTCCGCCCTTTATTGATTGAAAAGAAAAAAGTTTATTGGCAACAGATTAAGAGCTAGGTAGGTTTTCATCGGGATTCGATTTCCGTTTATAATTGACTGTATTTCAGGTGAGGTTCTAATCAAATGCAAGCCTGTACTAGTAAGTAAAGAATTAGAAAGCTGAAGAAAAAAAATAGTGAAAACTTGATTCAGTAAGTACTTATTTGAAAATTGCTGGACATAGCACAATCGCACTTATTTTCGAAATGGTTTGATTAATTGGCATCTACTGCCCCGTTGGTCTCGTCGTTGCAAGCGCGACTGTTGGGCGTGGGGTACTGGGATCAAATCCCGGGTCGGACAAAGTGTTACTGGGTTTTCCATTAGGAATTACTTGGTAACAGTCCGGAGATTGGAAGGTTGCTGTTGGTACTGCGCTTGATCTCCCCCCCGGTTGTGTCTGATTGCCGTCCCATCGGACTATGAGACTAAAGGAATAGAGAGTGCATCTGTGTTTACGCACACACTTGTGAACTATAATATCTCCTGCGTACCTGGCTAATCTCTGTTGAGATTGGCCACCGTGACCGAAATCGGTCGGGAGGCTATTATCTATACAAATTTCAATATCTGACAAAAGGAAACGTATTTCCATTCAAATGCTTTTATATTAATACTTCTCGTACGGTTTACGGTGTAGCTACGAATTCCTAGAAGCGCGGCGGCCGTCATATTATAACGGTCGTTGACATTAAAGAGTAAAACATTACTCTGTATGTCATAGGAAACCAGAGCTTTACAGACGCTGAATAACTCACTTTACTCCAACAAGTTTCAGGCTTTAAACCCCGTAAGAAACGGTACAAACAGTAACGACAGTCCGACATCAATCGACATTGCACTAAAGTCCTTTCAAAAGCATTACAAAAACGAAAACCTTAACCTTAACACTATAACAACGAAAACCCGAATAGTCGACATTCGACACGAGATTGTAGTTCGATAGAGGGCGGGCGTTCGCGAGTCCGTTGTCAGTACCGCGTGACTCCACAGCCGCCACGCACGCGCCACGCGTGGCGGTGACGTCACGGACACATGTAGCGCGTAACCAGCGGTTTTAAATTTAGTTCCCGTGCGTTTGTTTTGGATGTAACACGGTAAGTAGCTGTGTTTAGAGTGACGTTTTGTTTTTAGGAAAGTGAGGTTATGTTATGTAAACAAAGGTTATTCGACCATTGTTTGATTTATTTGATCAACGTCGTGGTAATTGGTGGGAGAGCGTGTTAATTAATGAATTAATTGATTAAGCTGATGGAGTTGAAAGCGGCTTTCACGATACGATGATGCTATAAGAAAATTACTTTTAAAACTGCACATATATTATCCGATTTTAATTTTATTTATGCTACGGTTCATTAATTCTAAATAATTATTAAATCATTGCATGGTGTTGTCAACAAAAATAGTGAACCATGTGCATGGTTCTATTTTAATTAAAATCGATATTTTGTATCAAGAAAACAAACGGTGCACATTCATGAGTTAGTGTTTCTAAATATCAAGTGAAGAGTGCGTGGCTGGTAAGAATTTGGGAGAGAAGGGTGCATGCATGTGGGTTTGTACGAGTATAGTTGATGTAGGTTTAGGATACAATACTATATTTTGCGACTTCCTCTGCGTGAAGTTTATTATTTTAACTTGAAACATATCCTATGGCACTCGTCAATAGTGTAGCTTTCTATCAGTGAAATCGGATCGGTACCTACTTGCAGAGATTACCTCTTGCAAATAAATAAACAATTTATTTTCTTGTAACCTAAATATTCTTTTATATTTACATTAGATGTACCCTAGTAATACTAGGACGAACATTTTACAAAGATCTGTGGGTTCCTTGGGAAAATGTTTTGCATGAGGTACTAGAATTCAACAGCTTCATCTGCGGATGACGAGATGAACAGCATCATGACAAGAGATGCAATGCTATGTAGAGAATTATAGCAGATGTCACTGAAGATCAAGTGGAGGCACGGTGAGCCAGTTTGGTCATTAAAGTTTCGTCGCATCTTCATCTGCGTAGCTCTTTCCCAACTATGTTGGGGTTGGCTTCCAGTCTTACCGGATGCAGCTGAATACCAGTCTTTTACATGAAGCGACTGGCTATCTCAACTTCACTTGGTAAGACTGGTTGTCAGACTTTCGGGCTTCTGACTACCCGTAACGGATGTCAAAGGTTCGAATGACAGCCGAGGCTAACGGTTTAACGTGCTTTCCAAGGCACGGAGGGGTAACGGTATGTAACGGATGGTCACCCATTCACGGTCTGACTTCGGCAAGTTTCGTATAAGTAAATAAAATCGATGAACATTATTATCGATTAATGGTTCGTTTTAAACTTGTGTATTTGTTTCAGTTATAGGCCAGTCATATTGAACATTAAAATCGCAAACTAACGGCTAGTTCAGATTTTTTAATATGTTGTTAGGACCACTACCAGTAGTGTATATCCAAGTTTGCAGCTTCGAAAGTCCTGTGCTAACTTTGCAGCACTCGAAAAACTTCAAAATTTTCGCACGTTTTTTGATATTCTCAATATAAGTCCTAAACTTAGGTTTTTAAAAAACAAAATCCAAACGTTTTTAAAGTACATATACTAAAATTGCTATTATTATAATGACACCGCCCTGTATGATATTATTATACATACAGGACGGTGTCATTATAATAATGATTGTGTACCTACGTACCTACAAAGGACCTTTAACGATAACTTTGTAATCGCTGGAGCTAATCAAAGTTGGGGCCGATAGTTGGTAAGATTATTCTAAAGTTAGATTAACAATATACGTGGGAGTATTGTCATTTAGAGTTTAAGTACGAACTTGTTTTAATAATAGGTATTATAATGCTTCTCGCTGGGTTGTGGAGATCAGATAGGCAGACGCACCTGGTATTCAGCTATATCCTGTTAAACTATATCGTGGTCAAGAGCAGGCCGAATAACAATAAAAAAATAAAAAAAAACTGGAAGCCGACACCAATATAGTTGGGAAAAGGCTAGGCGGAGCGTACTTATCCTACAAATGTCACATGCTCAACCACCAGGGTGGCTGAAAATGGGACACATATTGTATTATAGTTTGACCAAAACCGGTGTACCGCGCCTTCGGTATGTGCGCGGCGAGACGGGGGGGCAGTGCAGGCCGCTCATTCGTCATCGCTCACGGCGTCCCGCCCCCCGCCACCCCGCGCATTCCTCCCGCCTCGCCGCACATTCCTAAGGCGTGGTACAGCAGTTTCGGTCAAACTATAGTAAGTAATCTAAAGGTAGTGAAACAGGTCATATACTTTGTGACGGAGAGAGAAAATCAAAAGCCGAACGTTGTATTGGTACCTACTAAACCCCCGCATAATGCATTGGCTAAAAATATTTCTAAAGCACTGTCTTACCATCGCATTATATTACCTCAAAAAACGAATAAAAAGCGAAACATTTGCCAAGTAAACCTGTACAGCAATAAAACACTACAAGTCCGAACTAATTGAGTTGTTTGCCACAAACAAGCTGTTTTTAGGCCCAGACTGCTTTGGTAAATCGTTTTCTAAATTCCTTGAGTACGTTTGTATGGAATATAAATAATGGTATGTTTAGTTACTTGGTTCTGCTGAGGAGAAACGTAATAATCATGTGTTATGGTAAAACGTAGTTTATGGTCTAACGTTTGGCATTGTTGAAAAAAGTTTTGAATTCTACCTCGTTAGTACAGCTTTTAATCATTGGATAGGGCAAAAGGTTTATGAGGTTTTCAAGTATGCTACGGCTACATTATCGCGATAAAGTAAACTACACGTCTTCGCGCGCTCTCTGTCTACAGCGAGACGTCAAGGGGTGTACTAGAGAGAGCGCGCGAAGTAAAGTTCACCTTATCGCGACAATGTAGTCGTAGCATTAGGAATTCCTTAGTAAGCCTAGGTGCGCCCGGGCTACTTTTAAAACATCGATGTTTTTAGCCTAGCATTAAAAATCCAACAGAGTACATGCCAGCGCGTCAAAAAATACACTGTTGGGATTTCAACTGTGTAGAGGCGATTTTTTACCGCGCACCATGTACCTAACTCTCGGCGCTAAGCAGATCGTTGACCTATGCTAAGATACACAGTGCATGGTAAAAAATCGCCTGTGGGTACGAGGGCTAACAGTCCGGAGACAGGATTTGTGCACTGTTAATGGCAACAGGTACGCTTCCTATAACATGGGATCCAAACATGACTGATGAAATATGGGTATGCTTAATACATAATTATCTACCTCTTCAGGAAATAGAGATGTAATTCGAGGTATAGAATTACGTATGTATTTTTTTTATTATTGGTATATAGGTGATATGGACTGAACAGAAAGATTTACAGCAGCAAGAGTAATGGCGATTCTGTCTTCTGTGTGTGAGATAATGGAAAAGTCAGCAAGATGCAGAGAGAACACCTGCCTTATCACAACCCGTGTTAAGCCCTCACTTAGCAGCACGTCACGGTATTTCATAGCAAAGAAATGCCGTGACGTGCTTAAGTTTCCAGCGGCATACCGCAGTATGCTCAAGTCTCCTTGTGGTGATATCAACGAAATGTAAGTTCTAAGGCTATAAAAATAAGATTCAAAATAATTCCCGCTTACGAAAATCCTTTGCCATGCCATGCCACGCCTTGGCTCCTGGTGAGCGCCGCTGACCTGTAAGTTACTTTAGTTTTAGCATCCTAAAGTAAACCACAACAACCTTTCCAAAAGCAACATCCTTCACGAAACTACTAATTAAACTAAAATAATATCCGCGCCTAGAGACAGCGTCACACCGAGTGATATGCAAATTGCAGCTTGTTTACAATGAATCAACGTACGCAGCTGCACAAATATGTGTGTAAATATTATGTGTAATTGCGTCGCTAGATGGCGCTGCACGTTGCCGCTCTGTCAGGATTAGGAGCCCGGGCTAATTGGATGAGGAGACGCGTTCAGTGATTACGTGTGATTATGTATTGTATGGCGTGATATGTTGCTATGTTTGAGATTAGGTGGTAGCGCATTTAAAGGCCCATGTGAACTGTGTTCGGGCATGAAACTAGATTTAAATCTGACAGATTTCGCGCTAATCTCTGCTATAATCTGTTTTTGGATCAGGATTCTTCATGGAATCAATAACTCTGTATAAATGTTTGTAAGGGGTTCGATTATTCTTTTTCAGTTAATATTTGGTCGTGCTAACTGTAGGTATAACCTATGCATGTAGAAGTAGCCCAATAATCTAACGAGTCCTATTCACAGTACCAAAGCCTGAACAAACACCCGTCATTCGACATCCCCGTTCAACAGAAATGAAGTGCGAGCATCAATCCACGACGTTGCGATGCATCGATGCATAATGCAGTATGCAAATCTGTTGCCCACAAACTAGCGACCGACTGATTGCTAGTTCTAACGAATTTACATTTTTTTCCATGTCTCGTATTGCCGATTGGTCGTTTGAAACAATTGGATTACTTGTATTTGTGCCCGGTGTGCCTGTGGCAGTGAAGTGTATTCGTTTTTTTTTTTGGAAATAGATTTTATATTTTTTGGGCTCATTGGATCTTTGTTTTTTACTGAAATAGATAAGGACAGAGCAGAGATAGCAGCATAAGAGCAGAGAGAGAGTATATTCTGTAGCTTTACTCTGAAACTGAAATGCCTACACTGTGATATTTTATTTAAAAATGACAGCAACCGTCGACCTTTTTTTATTAACATGACATAGTAACATAGTATATATTTGCTGTTATTTTGGTCTAGCTAATTAAAAACCAGAGTTTAGTTTAAGTTAGTGAGCGTAAGAGTATATTATGATAAAGCAAGCAAATTCTTAATTGTAAAGAAAAGTAGGTGCAAGCCAAATACTATATGTACATTTTAGTATAAAAATACAATACCATAAACCTAATAAATAAACACACAAAATGTAAAAAAAACAATACTTACCGAAATCCCCTGCTGAAAACCTAACATAACAAAAAACTCAATCGAACCATTATTCCATACATCGAGCCACAACTCTCATCATTCATAAAACACAGAATTTATTCGCACGTTCCCTTTGGTACATTGCGAAATCCGTCCCCATTCGGTTCGAGCATAGAATAAGACTGGATAAAAGCGACACTCTCAATCGAACGCACAGTACAGGGGGTCTAGTTCATCGACGAAATTACGGACCCGTACGATAGCAGTTGAGCCTCAACACAAGGGTCAAATTTAATTTTTCGGACAGTCAAATACATCTCGAAAGTATAAACCACTTTTAAAATTAAATACATATTCTCATTAATTATTATTTCTTTCCCTGTTTTAGAACGGGGAAAGTAATAAGCATGAATGACAACACATCACTCCGTATTACTTACGGACATATGATTAGTCATATTATGTGTGTCCGTAAGTGATACGGAAAAGGATTCGCCCGTAACTTCGACAGAAACTACGGATTTCGAGCTTAGGGGAGTAGGCCCCAGTTTCGGATCGTTCAAAACGTTTAAGGCCCTGTTTACGGCCTCAAGCAATGCGACTTGCGTCAAGTGCCACTCGCGCGAGTTAAAAGACTGAGACTCGTGATAGAGATAAAACTAATTTTATTCTCAAAACGTGTTAGTAGTACAGTGGTATGTTGTAGAGTCAATACAATAATGTGTCTAAATTATATTTGGGTTAGTTTATATACTAAGTCTTATCAGCTAATACAATGGTGGGGGCAGGTTGGTTGTCACCACAATTCATTTATCTTTATCGCTTCCGTACCCGTCCGGTATCTCTACTGTTTCGTCTCGTTATCTTGACTAATTCATATTTATATTTATTTATAATCAATTCCGCTCATTCCAGTGTTATGGGGTGGTAGCGTTATCTCTGCTGTTGACTGTCCAACCTCGTTATCTTGACTCTCCCCTTCTAGTCTTTTTGTACTCTGTCGGGTTTTTATGATTCGACGAGTTAAAAAGACGATAGTTAACAAGATTATGGTTACTATCGTTATGTAGGTCAGGATCCCTATGTTTTTGATCTTATCAGAGGTTAAGTCGGGTCTATTGATGGCTGCGATCTGCTCTTCTATGTTGTCCATATTTTCTGGTAACGTCATTGGTAACTCGTTTGCTGGTTCTGTGACTTCAGTAAAGGTCTGAATATCCACAGGATCTTGAGTGCTTCCGCATTTGGTGTTGTCTTCTATATAGGAGTCTACGATGGTCACGCTTCTGTCGGCACATCTATCATAGATTGTTTGTTCCTTTAATCTGAACTGGAAATATAAGTCATTTTGAATTTTGTATGAGTATTGTTCTGGACAGTAGATTTTTATAACGCTACAGTTGTTGCGTTGTTTCAGAATGCTTTCTTCTACACATTTCTTTGTTGGTGAAGCTGTACATATATTGTTGTTACATTTGTCTACTTTATACACATGATTGGTTCCCGTTAAATACTGGCCGTTCTTAATACTAGGCATTTGACAATATTGGTTAGATGGGGTGATTATGCTAACTACTGTTTCTAGATTATATTGTTCTTTAGAGACCATGGGTAAAGCGAATTGGAATATTAATAGTTTGTTTTGTATAGCAACGCTTGGGACTATTAGGGATTGTAGTTTGTTTATGTCTCGTACTACGTTAATTTTGCTGGGGATTTTATCTAAACCTTGCTGTAAATGTATTTCGTTAAATATTGCGGGTTGCAAGAGATTGTGTTGGGCTAGGACGTAAGCTTCTTCGAGATGTTCGCAGATGTCTTTCAGTGTTTCGTATACTAATATTACTTCTTGTAAGAAGTAATCCCTAGAGTTGAGTTTCCTATATGTCTGTCTATAAATTCATGCGTTGTTCTAATTATTTTTAGGATTTCTTCTTTATCTGTGATTTCTACACGTGGTTGTGTAAACCAAATAATTGTGAGTCCTTTTTTATTGAAATGTTTCCTGTATATTTCAGACAGTTGTTCTATGAGTTTATTACTATTTCCTACTATAGCATATCTTTTTGATCCGAGATATTCTTTACAGAATTTTATAAAGTCTTGGGGATTGTTTATTTTTAGATTATAATCGTAGGTGTGGTTGTCTTTTTTTTATTACTTCCACTTGATATGGTTCTGTCGTTACAAATATTCTATTCATACGCCTAGGGGGGTGTTCTGATTTTATTATGGATCCTTCATCTGAGTCATCGAAGTTGCTATGTACCGTTGCTTGGTCTGAGTTATGCATTAGTACGATTCTAGACAGAGCGTCTGCTACGTGGTTAGTACTTCCCTTTTTATGTGATATTTCATAGTCGTATTCTTGTAGTTTTAACTTCCATCTGGTAAGCTTAGCGTTTGGTTCTTTAAGTTTGGTTATCCATATTAGTGGTTGGTGGTCTGTTTCAAGTTTAAAGTGTCGCCCATAGATGTAGGGTCTAAATTGTGTTAGGGCATAAAGTATGCCTAGTAGTTCTTTTTCAGTCGCGTTATATTTTTGTTCCGTTTCTGTTAGTGTTCGAGATGTGTATGCTATAGGATGATTTTCTTGTGAAATAACAGCTCCTAATGCTATATCACTTGCATCAGTCGTTACTGTGAATATTTTATTAAAGTCTGGATATGCTAGGACTGGTGGGTTAGTGATTAAGTCTTTTGCTCTTTGGAAAGCTTCTAAAAATGGTTTATCATGTTTTATCTCTTTTCCTTTCTTTGTACACTCAGTTATAGGTTTTACTATTTTGGATAAGTTTGGTATGAATTTCCTATAATAGGATACTAGTCCTAAGAATGACTTGATTTCTTTGGTTGTTTTAGGTGGTGGAAATCTGGTGATTGCTTTGATTTTTTCTGGGCATGGACTGAGTCCCTTCTCTGTTAGGATATGTCCTAGAAATTTGACGCTAGTTTGCATAAATTTACATTTTTCATGGTTAATCCGTAAGTTGTAATGTCTTAGGGTGTTGAACACTGCTTGTAATCTAGTTAGGTGTTCTTCCTTTGTGGCGGCAAATATTATTACGTCGTCTAGGTAGACTAGACATTCCCTATTTTCTAAATGTTTCCTTAATACGTTATTCATTACTCTCTGGAATGTAGCTGGTGCTGTTTTTAATCCGAAGGGCATTCGAGTGTACTCGTAATGTCCGTCAGGTGTGGAAAAAGCAGTTAATGGTATTGATTCAGGGTCCATTTCAATCTGATGGTAGCCGGCGGTTAAATCTAATGTAGAGAAATATTTGGCTCCATTTAATTTTTAAAATATATCGTCTATGTTTGGTAGAGGGAATTTGTCGTCTCTGGTTTGATCATTGAGTTTGCGGTAATCTATAACTAATCTCCATTTCTTTGGTTTTCCTGGGTCTGCATGTTTTTCCACTAGGTGCACTGGGCTTGACCATGGGGAGTCTGAAGGTCTGATTATTCTATTTTTTAACATTTCCTTAATCTGGCGAGTGACTTCTACTCGTTGTGTTTCTGGTAGCCGGTACGCGCGTTGGTAAATTGGTTCGTTTTTTGTTAACGTAAGGTGATGTTTAACGGCGGTAAATGAGGTTTGTGCCGCGTCTTCCGCGAATAAATCTTCGTTCTCTTTTAAGATTTGGTCTAAGGTAATCGACTTGTTTTCTTGATAATGTAATAGTATAGTTATATCGTCTGGTGTTTTTATTTTGTTCTCGCTAGGAATGATTAATAGGTTTTGTTTAGTTAATGTGTCCCATCCTATTAGGTATTCGTATTTATTAGAGAAGTCGAACATATAAAATTCTATTGGATTACTGTGATGTCCGAAGATATTTACCATGGGGTAGGTTATTATTTTACCATTATGTTTCGAGAGTCCGTGCGGGGTTTGGACTGAAAATGTTTCGTCAATATAAGTCGCGTATCCATCCGATATTAATTCTTTAGCTATATTGGGTTTAATAAATGAGCGTGTTGATCCGGTGTCTATTAGTATTTTTTCGTCTGTATTAGGTATTTTAATGTATGGTAGTTGAGTATGATTAGGTGTAGAATTTATGTTGGGGTATTCTGGGGTGAATCCGTTTGAAAATCCTCCGAGTTTGGGTCATATTCGTGTGTTGGTTCACAAATTTGATCATTGTTTTGTGTTGTTTGTGTTGTAAAATATTCGTTGGCGCATTGCTGCATGTATTCTTCAAAAGGGGTATCGGGATAGTCATCACTATTACATTCAGGTTCGTCGATGTTAAATACTCGGTTTCTTTTTAATTGAGGTCGTTCTGTTACAGTTCGCATAGTCGCGTCTTTATCCTGTAATTCGGGAATTTGTGGTTTTGGTTGCCAGTTTGGTCGAGTTGGTTGCCATGGAGGTCTTTGATTAAAATTATTAGCATTATTATTGAAATTACGCTCAGGGTGAGCGTGAGTTTGCTTATTATTATGGTTGCCATACCAAGGTTGTTTAGCTTGTCCTGCTTGTTGCATCCGAATCCTAGCCGAGAAAGGTGAGATTGGATATGTGTGTCTCTGCTGGACAGGTCTATTACCAAGGTTTGAATTATACACAAGGGCGTTGTGTTGTTGGTGGGTTGAGCTCAAATTATTTTTAACGAAAGGTTGAGTATGACCATTCGGTTTGTTTCCCGTATTTCTGATGTTAATTACGTATCCTTCTTTGTCAAGAGTTCTAGCTCTAAGGCAAGTTTCTAGGAAGTCTAATTTTTCACAGGCTGGTTTATATTCAGGTGGTAGGAGTGATATTAACTTTTGGTTAGCTATTTCCTTTAAACCGGTGTGTACATGTTGGTTAATTGTACATCCTTCAGCTATTAACATTTGTAACTCGTATATAACGTTAGTTAAGCTTGGTGAGCTTGGTCTTAAGTTATTAATTTCCTGAAACACATCTCCTATCGTTCTATTCCATGATCCATACTGTTGTTTTAGGATTTCTTTAATTTCTAACCAAGTGAAGTTATGGGGGTAGCTATATATGAGAGTAGCCGCATTGCCTGTTATTTTTGACAAGATTATATTGACTTTCTGCGCATCTGTGCCAGAGGTTATTTGAATAAAACGTTCTACTGCGGTGATAAAACCGTGTAGGTACCTTTCTCCACCTTCTCCAGAGAACTGGGGAATAGGAATATTACTTTCTGGTCTAATTTGGGAGTTGGAATCTACGGGTGGTGTCATTATTAACTTTGGGGTGTTTACTAATTTTCTACCTGAAGGAGTAAATGCCAGTTTGAGGTTGTTTTAAACGGGAAATAATCACGTGTACTTACAGTTGTGTTGTGAGAATGATGAGGGCTATCACTGTCTTCATCTGGATGTAGTAGAGGCTTCGTAGAGTCGGGTCTTTGAAGTCCGTCGATTTACTCCGATGAGCTTCTATACTGCGATGTACGAAGAGAAGTTCTTCTTGGCCAGCGTCACCTTGATGTGTACGGAGAAGAGTTTTTCTCTGAGTCAGCGTCACCTTGCAGGAGAAGTCTTGAGTCTTTTTCTTTATTTGTAGGTTCTGGGCAGGTTTGATAGAGTAATCTTCTTGGTTCGGTGTCTGGTAGCGGAGATACAGCAATTCAGCACGTCGCCTTGATTGATAATTTCTTCAAGAAATGCCCGTAACGTTGGGCGCCAGTTAAAAGACTGAGACTCGTGATAGAGATAAAACTAATTTTATTCTCAAAACGTGTTAGTAGTACAGTGGTATGTTGTAGAGTCAATACAATAATGTGTCTAAATTATATTTGGGTTAGTTTATATACTAAGTCTTATCAGCTAATACAATGGTGGGGGCAGGTTGGTTGTCACCACAATTCATTTATCTTTATCGCTTCCGTACCCGTCCGGTATCTCTACTGTTTCGTCTCGTTATCTTGACTAATTCATATTTATATTTATTTATAATCAATTCCGCTCATTCCAGTGTTATGGGGTGGTAGCGTTATCTCTGCTGTTGACTGTCCAACCTCGTTATCTTGACTCGCGCGTCGTTTGTTTCCGTCGGTCGCTCCGCAAGTCGCGCCACGATGACTCGTGGCATGCTTTAAACAACTTCTGTCATTTGTTGTCTCTGCAGTCTCTGTCGCAAGACTCATGTCGCTTGAGCATGTGACCATGGATTAATACGTCCGGGCATATATGTTACGTGTTCTGCACTTGTATTGACCATCGTCCAAATTGACAATCCTGTTTTGCTTTGGGCGAGCGCCTGGTTATAGTGGATGGTTGGGAACGGCAGATGATAATCTCAGCGGTATCGGCGCACGCACAAAGGAATGTACATGGTACAGCCCCCACAGCGAAACAGGACATTTGCGTTCCGTTTGAGTGTGCGTCCAAGTGCATCAGCATAAACTGATTTATACTGAATTGTGATTAAAGCTTAGGTGTGTGAGTTACGAATTGACTAGATGAAGTAGGTCAAATATTAAAATAATAAAGCAGAGTTATCGTTGCAAAGCGTGTTTTTAAAACAGACAGGAGACAGAAAAAATACAAAATTAATTTTGACACTTATGTAGAAAGGGGCATTCAACATCAACATGGCAGAAGCATTAGCATTAAACCGTAGGTTTAAATTAAAACCTACAGTTTAATGCCCAATTCCCTTTTCTGTTATTGTTTCACTTTTTTTCCGCGTCATCATCATCATCAGCATATAGCAGTCCACTGCTGGACATAGGCCTCTCCTATTGCACGCGGTTCAACTCGATTTTCGGCAACTTTCATCCAGCTGCTACCAGCCATCCTGCGAAGATCGTGGCTCATGATGCGGACTCTACAAGAGTGCCACTTCTGTACTCTGACTTTCTTATTCTATGGGACGAGGTATCGGTACATTATCTTACACTTTTTTGCCACACTGTCACATAAAGTGACAATACATTATTGGCACCGTTAAAATGGGTGCGTAAATGTATCGAGACGTTTTGGTTAGCGATTGTTTATATATATCTGCGCAACGTTATAGGTCGTTCGAAGTGTGTTTTTATGGGAATGAATGATCAGGGTGGAGGTTATGGAATCTGCGCGGTAATCGCGTAACACACTGTAACATAATGTACATACTCACAGTTTCCTTCATTCATTCCTCCAGGTCAGAACAAGCATTCTGTAACCGTTAGGCGCTGATCTGATTATTTCTTACGACACGTTTTATCCACAATCAGTACACAGACACAGCTCCAACTTTATCATGAAACTACGTCGATTTAGTGACATCCAAGGTTTGGTAATTTCGCCCACATTGATGGATATAATTTTTCCTATAAACACTATACTTCTAATACAAAATAACTATAGATTTTATTGTATTTTATTAATAATATATTTTATTATGACAGCTTTGACAACGACGTTTAAACTACGAGTTGACATTATAGATCCACGCAATCCAAGGATCAGTTCGAGTTTCGCCTCTAAAGCGAACTCATTATAAAGCCTGATACTCCAGGGCTACCTATCGCGGGAATACCCAGCGTACCTCTCCGCTCCGGTACCTGTCGGACCCTGCCTACGCCTCCGTCCTCCGTGAAGGGCTCCTAAGTCTATTGGGCCGCGCCTCATCCGAGGGCCGCCTCACCTGGCGGGCTCATAGCGTCTCCGCCGTGCCTCTCTCTCCTGCTGCCGTGCTGCGTCCTGCCCTGCTTCGTAGACCCTCCTACGGGCGTCTTCCGTGCTGCACACGCACCAGCTCCTGTACGTGCGCCGGCTCCTGCTGCCGTGCTGCGTCCTGCCCTGCTGCGTGGGCCCTCCTACGGGTGTCCTCCGTGCCGCACACGCACCAGCGCCTGCCCTCATCTGTACCTACGTGCACCTGTCGCCGGCACCTGCCTCGCATCTACCTCCCTCCAACTGGATCTCCACCTCAGCCTCCTCAGCCCACCTATCGCGCATCATCATCCATACACCCCACCTCCACATATTACACACCACTCTTCAGTTCATCTCCATCTTAAATTTGTTATAAATATAACTTTAATTGTTTTCTACCCCCCTTTCTTTAATTTCATTTTACCTTTAACTTTTTATAGTCCAGCTTTACTTGTCGCTTCACGACAACACTAACAGGAATGACTTTCATTTTGACAGATCGACAACATTCATTGCGTTGTTTACGTTGTTGAGCAGACAAATTTTTCGAACATAATATGAAGCAATCGATTAGCAGTATCCTTCAAAATGATTCAGATTGAGATTGATATTGTGTTACGCAATCAGCGTGCTGGGTGACAGAATATAAGAATTGGATGTCAAGGTTGCTTCAGACTATCAACTTTTTTTTTTTTTTTTTTTTTTTTTTTTTTTTTTTTTTTTTTTTTTTTTTTTTGTGGATGGGAAATCATCAAATGACTCCTCCCGCTCTGGGTGGAGCAGAAGGGAGTGTCAGACTCTTACTGACTAAAACCCACCCGTGTTCCTTCCTTAGCCCTTTACGTACCAGGGCAGCGGTAACCCTTTCGGACAATCCCGCTACCCCGGCAGGCTTCGGCCCTGTCGGGCCCCGTCAACTACGCTGACATCTCTTTGAGGCGCGCGTGGAACACATACACGCCGTCCGGCACGGGCCTGGTCCTGATCGGACGGAGAGCTACCCATTGCTCTCCGCCCGCAGGCCCGCGCCTACGGTGGCCGGGAGTCGTCACGCGGCTCCCGACGCCCGGAGCGTCTCCCTCGGCGGCTGAGGCGTGAGGATCTTTCCCTCGCCCATCCCGCCACCTCCTTCGCTAGCATGACTGCTTCGCAGAAGGAGGTGACCGCCTCCCACTCCCTCTCGCCCCTGACCATGGCTTGCACCAGGGCCGGGCGCGAGAGGTCGCCGCCGCTGCCGATCGCCTCTACGAGGACACGGCGGTGCTCTGCCCAAGCGGGGCAGACCTCCACCGTATGCTCCACCGTGTCCTCTGGGCGATCCTCGCAGTGGTGACACCCGGGCGTCTCCTCCCGCCTGATGATGTGCAGGAACCTCCCGAAACATCCGTGTCCGGAGAGGACCTGCGTCAGGCGGTAGGTGAGAGCGCCGTGACGCCTCTCTAGCCACTCCTCAAAGAGGGGTCTTACCGCCGCTATCGTGGCGTGCCCTCAGACTATCACCTCGATTAACATTGTGGCTGCCAACTATCCCTCTAAGTATGCAATGAAAAGCAACAACTTTTAATTGCGTAATAAGGGATAGGATCTCTGGCAAAGTCAATAATGACATACAAAAGAAATTAGAGTAGGTCAACTGTCTCTAAGGTCCAGTTGAAAACCAGCGTCAGGCATTTTTATTTGACATTTTACTGGGCCTATTTGGCGCAGTCGTGAGGCAAAATATATTTTTTTGTTTTCGTAAAGAAAAAAGATTTGATTTTATGTGTTTGTTCGTTACGCTTTTACGCTAAAACGGAATCACGGATTTGGATGAAATTTGGCACATAGGTAGACCATGACCTGACTTTTTATCCCCGTATTCCCACAGGTTCGAGTCGTATGCGGGTGAAGCCGCGGGGCGCGGCTAGTGCCAAATAAACATTATAATTCAGGATTATAAAAGTAAAAATTAATGTTTCTGACCTGAAAATTATTGAACTGAAAATGTTTGCCCAGTTTCTAAGTACTGCTGCTAGAAAAACAATTGCGTTAACGAAGTTGTATCACTAGAACTGAACACAACGACAGACACTCGATAAATATGACGATTAAAAACTGGTTTCGACATGAAATTCCATGAAAATTTTATTAGAGCGTGCTCGATATTACAATAGACAGAAACAGTGCAACGAACTATGCAGCAGAACTTCACATTCCATCTGTTCAACTTTGCGGTTGATTGCGAAATAAAACAGTCGTAACCGAACGAATCTGTTTAGTCTCTAAGGCTGCGGATAGATACGAGTCAGAGACGTTAGCTGTGAGAAAGCAAACGTCTTCTTCAAGAGGCTATTGTGATGCACCCAGACTTTGACTAGCGGAGAAGTAACTATGAGCGTTCAGTTTGTTTCCGTTTGAATTGTTTAAGTATTCTGTAAAGTGGCAGTGGGCTGGCAATGTTTGTCGAAGTACCGATAGCCGGTGGAGTAGACGATTCCTGGAGTGGAGACCGCCTATCAGCAAGCGTAGTATGAGATGCCCCCCGGCTAAATGGACTGACGACCTAAAGAAGGTGGCTGGGATAGACTGGATGCGGAAGGCGGAGGACAGGGTGTTGTGGCGCAGCCTGGGAGAGACCTATGTTTACCAGTGGACTGCAATAGGCTGAGTTGATTGATTGATTGATCCTCTATACGCCAAGAACACAACATCAAAAAGCGTCTTATCTGTTCTGGTTTAAACGTGCATCCTCAAATACTTCAGACATGTCTCGAGGCGCGAGGGACACTCTATAGAGTGCCTTGTTGTGGAGGGTAGAGTCGAGGGCACTAGACCACGCGGACGGTCACCCATGAGATGGACTGACCGAATTAAATCCACAGTGCACTAAGGATACCAAAAAATCGGAGTAGGTGGCGCAAAATCGTGAGGCGAATAACATCAGCCCCTAGACATGAAATTACATGAGTTCCCACGACCGCTTTTATTCGCGAAGATGAAGAAGTATCCGAGTTGGTGGTCGGCTCCCAATTAACATACTCCCAAAAAAGCAGGCACTTTGAAAAATACTAGCACATTTTCAAATGCTACCGATGGAAAAAGTTAATTAATGATAACTAATAATAATTAATGAGGCGATTTTATTGATTATCTGGCAATTCGATTTTGAGTACCCCTTTCCATTTCTTTTTCACTATGCATATTATAATTCTTACATTTAACTATTTTGCTAATATGGTACTTTGAAGTAGAATTAGATACTGAGAAAAACAATTAATGTCGCTGGCACCTGAGTCACAAACATTCTTGTCGCTTATTGAACACGCAGCTTTACCGTGAGTCATCTATTCTCAGCGTAAGGTTGTTCAATGTCGTTCACTGCGTGACACTACTCGATATAGACTGTGTTATAGAAACAGTTAATACAATATTGTTTTCCTTTCGCAATAAGATAGGAACTTTGCGACCAATCTGATAATATCTTAGGAATACGTTGCTTTTTATTGAGACACTATTTATTGGGTTTCTGCATTCAAATCTGAAATCCTCCGTCCTATACATACTTATGTTGTTTGTGCTGTCTAATACAATCATCATAGACATCTACTTTTTAGCGCAAAACTACCAAAGTACCGACTAAACAGCAGGCACTTGTTTTTAAAATCGACAGCGTCACGTGCAAACTGTGGCAGAATATTCTCCCTTCATCTACTCCATACCTACCATAAATCGAGCTTCTTCCTGCAGTGTCTTACCTTCTGAGGTCCACTTAGAAGACTCTGACCGCCTCCGAACCCAAGTGGGAAGATGTAACCACAACCTAGCAATGGGGGCTACCTCGACGGAACGGGAGCAGGCTGTGATGTGGAACTGTGTCGCAATCTATGCTAAACCTCCTATCCCAAAAAATGCAGCTAAAGTGACCTCTTCGCTGGCACCGTCGACGTCGTAGAAGTGGCGAAGATTTGGTCAATTTTGTCCCTCTCACAAAGAGGAGGCCTGTGTCCCAGCAGTGGGAACATCATTGGCTGATTTTGCATTTGATTGTACTTATGTACCTAATGTATACTTGCATATCTGGTTACTTTCCTGATTCTACGATTGGTTGTGGATCTCAGAGATGCTGTGTTCAGATTCTAGGTCTACGTAATTTTCAGCTATTAGCTGAAACTAATTAAACTTGAAAAAAGCTGTCTGACATAGTTCATACTAGGTATTATATTGTAAATCTTACAATCTACTCAAAATTCTCAGAAAAAGTATCAAAGTCTTATTACGAGACTCATCGTTTTCTTCCACTCTCTAGAATTTCTTTGTTTTCTAAATATTCTGTGCTTCTAGGAAAATGTAAGAAAAAACAGCTTTTATGTAGAAAGTAAGGAACATTAAAATAAGATAGGACAGGACAATATTTCAAATACAAATTGCTCGAGACGCCGACATATTTTTTATCATTATATTTTGAAAGATGCGGTCACATTTTTTATCATTATTTCCTTTCAATTTATTGACGATCTAAACGTGGTTGGCAGGTGCGTTGGTGCTTAGAAAAAAGAAAGTTGCTGAGTTTTGATCGTGGAAAGAAGGAGTTGCGTTACCCGTTTCATAGAATGATAAATGATTAAACTGTAGATTGTTCGTAAAAAACACTTTTGCACGTAAAATAAATCATGTTTTAAAACTAGATGAGGTAACCTGGTAGTGTCTTCAAGTCTCAAATGAATAAGTTATAATGTAACTTATTCTTTAACTATTAATGTCATCGTTTACCTGATAGATAAACAAAGAGGTCGACCTGGGAATCGAATCTAGGACCTCATGTTCAGCACTACCACTGAACATGATTACAGCATGACTGCTCAGGTGTAAAGATTCGGTATTTTTTCTGAATCTCTGTACAAGAAGCGATTACAAAATCAATTAAAACACAGCCAGATTGCCAACACAAAACGACAAATCCTCGACACATAATACACTCCAGTTCATTTTCAACTTACTGAAATTTCGTTAGCAAGTCTGCAAGTGCCTACAAAATGTAACACAAAGATAGGTAGTCCCTGCTAATGCGGCCCGCCGTCACGAGAATTTTGGCAGTGATGCATGGTTTGTTTTGGCTATAGAACTACGTCCCCGCTTCAAAGAACTTTACTCACTAATGGACCCCGTTTTCACATTAAAAATTTCTCGTAGCGAATCGTAAAATTCGTGACGGATTTTTATAGTTTTGAATTTTTATGTTGACAACATTTTTCGATGTTATTTGATGTGTGGTTGTTTGTGTTCGTGTTTGTTTGTGAGGCAAAATTTTTATGTGGGTTGGGAATAAAATGTATTGACTTATTTACTGACTCGTGTTCATAGGTATCTGGGTATAACATAAGTTGGTAATAAATAATAGTTTGACTGCAGATAATATTACCTACGCCAGTCACCGTAGCGAAATAATCGCGTTAGGTCGCAAAAAATTACACTGTACAAATGTTTTGGGATGTTAGTAGGACAGATACCAATAGTGTAAAACCAAGTTAGCAGATTCTAAGGACCTGAACTAACTGAATGGTGCTTGAAAAAGCTCAAAATTTTCAGACTTTCATTTTTTGTCTTACATGTTACAAAAGATGCTATACATTTTTAAAGTATACAAAATTTGCTACAACTTGAGCTATGAAGTCTTAGATGACTGGCCTGTATGCTTCATCTTAAGGAGAATAAATCAACTTTGATCGCAATGCCTAGTCACAGCGTTTCAACGATTTTACATATTATTATTTTTCCTTCGTTAACTATTTCATCCTTGAATAATAGCTATATTTTATGCTTATCATGCCTCAAATCACCAAAACGTAAAACAATAGCGGAAGTAGTGCACTAGCTTATATCCGGAATTCTCTGATGACGGTAAAGGTTATTATTACGGGTAAACCTTATCGTAATTTATAGGCTACCGTTCCAACCCTAGACCATAACAATGTCAGTTTATATTACGGAAAAACTAGGTTTCAAACTTATGAAGGTACTAGCAGCGCCCCGCGTTTTCACCCGCATAGGTGTTAATCCCGTGGGAATGTCAAGATAAAATATATCCTATATATTATTCTGATGTATAAGCTATATTACTGTAAAGTTTCATCAAAATCCGTTCTCTAGTTTTTTCATGAAAAAGTAACAAACATCCATCCATCCTCACAACAACCTGTCGAGAGTCTGCATGATTTACTTGCCTTATTAACTTAAGTTACTAACTTACTACTTGGGGACCCCCCTCCCAAAATCTTGGGCTGTGACCGCGCCTGGTAGGACTAGCATTACATAAGGAGAAAGAGGATTTATTTCTACTTCTTTTAAACAAAGAGCATACTTAAATGAGCTTACTGCAACATCCAATCCGTTCCACAATAATCCGTACAAATTAAACCGCACGGTCTATCACAATGCCACCGTTTTATGGTGCCCTGGTACATCTAATCAGATTCCTCGTCTTTATTGCCAGACCTAATCAAAAGACCGCATGATTAAAATCCAAAACAGGCGGGAAATTAATTAAGAGAGACATTCAAAATCCTCCGTAAAAGTGTGGATTTTGAAGGCTGACGTTGAAAATAAAATTGTGATTTTAATAAAATGCAAATGTGGTGTTGCGGCGGGCTGTCGTGACGGAGTGAACGCGGCCATGTTTTATGTGTATGTTGTAAGTTTTGTCTCGAGATGCGCTTCAATGTTATGGCAGTGTAGAATTCCGGATATCTCAGTATTTTCTGGTGTGCTTGTGTTATTTTCGTAAAACTAAAATTAACCTGTTAATTTTGTTCTTTAGATTTCACGATGTGTTTGTTTCACGATTCATAAAGATTCAGTATTTTTCAAGTGAGCAGACATAAGTACTGAAGATAGGTCTTTCACGTCCGATGCAAAACCATTATAGTAAGTCATTGCAATCTAACACTTGTCTCGTTAAGTTAAGGTATAAATTAGATTGATGGCCAAAGGTTTTATCAAACTCGCGGCAATCATTCTAATTTAGACTTTATTACAATGCGATAAGAGTTAAATTGAAATAACTTACTAAAGGTTTTACGTCATTCAAATTTGACCGTGAATGTCGGGCTTGCTGTAACTCAGTCGCATGATACATTTCATTCTTTAACGTGATTATGCTTTTTCCTGTTGCATCCATCTTGATCGGACCATTTCAGATGAACCACTTACAGGAAGAAATTGCATGGCTTATGCTCGTCCGAGAACCACAAGTCTAGGGTTAAAAATAAGCCACCCAATCTCTTTCCCTAAGTGTCCTCGGCGACTAAGGAATTATATTAGGCGGATGGCACAACGACCTAGTTCGGCCTGGTATGCATAGAGCCTAGGAGGTTAATATTCTATAGAGTGCATGCAGTACACGTGCACTGTAGTATGATTGCATGGGCCATGAAAAGATAGATGCGGTATCAGCAGTACTACAGTACACCTTATATGAACACATAACATAACAACAGGTGTGTATTCTCCGAAGGGTTACGCAGGGGTGTCCTATAGTACACCCACATTTCGGCATTTATGTATAATTCCTATAGAATAGAGCTCCTTAAATCAATTACATCGCTAGGCTCGTCAAATAATTGCCATCAATGAAATGAAAGGTATCAAAATTTGAATAGCATTCTTTTATTATCCAAATTGAGATGCGTTTACAAATAAATCTCATATATAGGTAAACACACACTAACACCATCCCGCATAATTAATCATGCTAGCATGCGGAATGCGTGCAAGTTATGGGAATCAAATCATCTAACGATATTTTGGTTAAATGATTTATCTTGTCTTATTTAATCAAAATTTTCGTTCAATTTTCGTTGATGATGAAGATAACCTCATTGTGAAAGTTTTCTTTCGGATTAGGACTTTAACCACTAAGCACTATTTATTTTCAATCAACATAGGCCTCTCCCAGAATACGCAACAACACCGTGTCCTCCGTCTTCCGCATTAAGTCCGTCCCAGCCACCTTTTTAAGGTCGTCGGTCCACCTAGATAGGGGGTGTCGCACACGCATGCTCGAATATTCCCAGTCACCCCCACATGGATTGCCACCAGGTGGCAATCGGGAATAAAATTCCCAGTTGCCACCGGGTGGCGACTGGGAAGTTATTGCCTCTACTTCAAATCGCTGTACACTGCGGCGTGGATAACTAACCCCCCTCATCGTTGTCTGTCTTACGGCCGCGATGAGAGGATTGGCGATCAGACTTTTCCAATGTGGTTTTATTAGTACATAAGTGATATTTTCTTCATAATAGTTGCTTTTAATCTGGACGACTGGGAATATTCGCGCTTGCCAATACGCTACATCAGAAGAACAATTCTCGTAATTTAAAACGTTCAAAATCTAGTCGCAGTCTCATCTCGGCGACAAACCAATGGCAAAAACTTGTCAAAGTGTAGTGAAATTACAGGGATTTTTGACAGATTGAGACTGAGATCAGACTGTGAACGTTCTTAAAATTACGAGAATTACCCCTCAGGACTCTTCTCGTCTCGCCTCGGCGTCTAGTCTCTTCTCTCTCGTTATCTTATCTACACTCAAATGCTTTATCCTGTCCGTACTCACCTATTCAAGTTCAAACGGAACTTAGTGTGTATGTTTATCAAAGGTTACTTCTGTTTCACTTAGACCAGATTAGGCTAAGAGGGTAGGTTGGCAGAGGTTAAAATAATGTTGAAAGAGGACTGAACTGGACGTTAAAAGAGCTTTTTTCACGTTTCAAAGTGATATTTGCGTATGTAAGGAGTGAATTTATTTTTTAATGTACGCATTTTTTTTCTCTCTGCGTGTCCTTCTGAGGGATGATAAATTTATTATGATCTCTGTCTGTTTTAGTTACTACTGTTGCATTAGGCTGTTTCAATGAGCATAATCTGCCTATAATGATCCCACTGCTGAAGGCAGGCCTCCTTTTGGTGAAAGGGAGTGGGCCGTAATCCACCACGTGGGCCCCGTGCAGGTTGGTAGATGTCACATGTCTTCGAGTTTTTAGTTCTAGGAAATGCCGGTTTCCTTACGATGTTTTCCTTCACCGTTTTCAGAGCAGGGGTGATGGAATAACCGCCTCGACTCTTCAATTTTAATAAGAAAATAAAACATACAAAGGTCAGTAATGAAAATACTCAGGAAACGTCAGTTCGTTTTATTAATTAAAATCATCAAATACTTATTAATCCATTTTATTATCAGTTTACTCTTTCAAAGAAATACAAGAACCACTTTTAACGGTTGTTAATTAATATAATATCGCGTTTAAATATTGAAAGTAGAGTAGTAAAGCTTGTCGCAAACGACTGTAATTAAATATCTCTTTTACTTAATTGCTGCATTAATAAGAGAGCATGTGTGCATGATGCCTTTCATTCGCAGTGCACGATGAAACATTCGTGAAAAGGGAAAAGATTTAACAAATTGAAAACGCTGGTAATATAAGTATGTGATTTATTTTATGGAAATCAGTTTATTTTCGAATGAAAACTGTTAATGATGTCATTAATAGGTTACTGTGTAAGTTATATTGTTTCTGGTTTTTCATTGGCTGTATATTAAATTATTGCGAAGTCGAAATTTACAATAAAAGCCAATGAAAGAATGTCAATGAATCAGCCTATAATGTTCACACTGATGGGACAGAGGCCTCCTCTCGGTGAGAGGAAGTGGTCCGTAAACCACCACGCGGGCCCAGTGCGGGTTGGTAAATGTCGTTTTCTTCGAATTTTTGATTCTAGGACATGCCGGCTTCGGATTCCTCACGATGTTTTCTTTTTTTTTATTGTCTTTTCACTTTCGATTCGCTCTGTTTCTTTTACTCCTCTTTACTATCTTTCCTTTCTTCTTTCATGAACACATCCTAGCAAATGAAGCCGCCTACCATTCATCATAATCAGCCTCTATTGTTCCCACTGCTGGGACACAGGCCTCTCTTGGAGAGGGATTGGGCTATAACTACCACGCGGGCCCAGTGCGGGTTAGCAGATGTCACATGTCTTCGAATTTTTGGTTCTAGGACATGCCCGTTTCCTCACGATGTTTTCCTTCACCGTTTTGAGGGCTGTGGTGATGAGATAATTTAGACAAAGTAAAGAAGATGATAAATTTATTATGATCTCTGTCTGTTTTAGTTACTACTGTTGCATTAGGCTGTTTCAATGAGCATAATCTGCCTATAATGATCCCACTGCTGAAGGCAGGCCTCCTTTTGGTGAAAGGGAGTGGGCCGTAATCCACCACGTGGGCCCCGTGCAGGTTGGTAGATGTCACATGTCTTCGAGTTTTTAGTTCTAGGAAATGCCGGTTTCCTTACGATGTTTTCCTTCACCGTTTTCAGAGCAGGGGTGATGGAATAACCGCCTCGACTCTTCAATTTTAATAAGAAAATAAAACGATGTTTTCCTTCACCGTTTTGAGGGCTGTGGTGATGAGATAATTTAGACAAAGTAAAGCGCCTGTCTGGGTTCGAACTACTCGTCAATCGCGGTCGTTACCATTAGACCACCACTGCTCTCGCAAAACTAAACTTACATTATTAATGTCTTTCAGCTGTCCATGATATTCTGACTAATAAAATCGATAGTTCTAAATTACTAACAGGTTTAATTTGGCACTACATTCAGTAGCTAATTGAACCGTGAGACGGTATTGACGAGTCGTTTCGTTAGTGCCTAAATACAGGATCCCCTGTGAGCAGTCGAGCTAGAAACTATTAAGTTCAGTCAATTAATTTGCCTGGAAATGGCTTTCTATTTTTAGCCGACTTTAACTTTAATTTTTGGAAAGTCGTGAGTGTTTGTTATGTCCATAATGAGGATGAGATGCATTTGAGAGTGAATCTAGTCGAAAATCCAAAAAAATGGTGTGTACCTTTATTGGTTTCTCCCACAGACTTTTACATTGGTTTTAACTAAAAAAAAAAAAACTCTATATTATTATGGCCAAAGTATAAGACAACGTTATTTTGATAAATATCTAGGTAGGTACTCTAAAGTTAAGACGCGATTATTAATCAAATAAAAACATAAATCAATTTAAAATAGTATTAAATAATAATAAGTCACGGGTTCACTTCCAAAAATATGGCAGGAAATACCTAGCTCAGGTACAATTAGAAAGTTTTGTCACAGTCACAGCGAAGCTTCCACCAAGCCTTCAAAACAAAGGTAGGAGGAGCACCTCAGTCTGCCCCAAGCCTAATACTTCTAAAATATTAACTGACCGCACAAGATATGAATGACAGGCAGACAATTTTAGATATCGATTCCTAGAAATTGTCGCCAGACGGCAATACGAGAAATAATTTAGTGGAACGAAGACAGATGGGTTATTGTAGAGGTTTATTCTTTGAAATTTTGAAATGAAATTGCAACATTGTAGAATATTGTCTTTTGTTTGGTTTCTAAGGCAAGTTTACGTGGTACAAACGCCAGCAGGTCAAGGTACCCGAAACTGTCAAATTTTCCCAATCAACTTTGAACCTTAGTGATAAAGTGGAAAATCTATTTACGAAATTTGACAGATTCCAGATCCAGATTTTATGTGCTGGCGTCGACATCTAGAAACAGTATAGTTAAGGACCATGCTGATAGGATGTATGCTACCAAGACCTACAAGTTTTGGTTGAAAATAGCCGCGTCAATGTTTGTCCAAAATATATTTAGTAAGTGCTAACATTGCACAAAATTATTTTCTTATTTGTAAGGAAATGGAGTTTTTATAAACCTTACTATTATTTTATTACATTAATATACTACGCATCTAACCGAAGCCAAAGGCACCACCCATACACGTCATTGCTTTAAAATTGCAACGTTCCCTGTCGTGATAAAAGCATATTTGATTCGCCATTTACTTTATAAGATTATTATGGTATATGTTTTTACGGCAATTATGCCCAGTAAGTACCGTTTTTAACTTACGTTCAGTGTTATTAAAATATTCCCGTTTTTCACGATAACTTACCGGGCGTGTTTTGTTTTATAATGTTTTTTTGTTTTAATATGCGATAGAAGTGTGACAGGTTAAGGGCGTTATGAATGCTTAAAATAAAATCGCGTGTTATTTTTGTGTTTTAAATAATGTAAAGTATAAACACACAGGGTGCAGTGCTGGCCCGGCGTCGACTTACGAGTCGTGAGTTCGAACCCAGGCAGGCACTTTACTTTGTGTATTTAATTTGATCACCACTACTCTCAAAATGGCGAAGGAAAACATTGTGAGGAAACGGCATGTTCTAGAACCAAAAAAAAAAATTAAATATTTGACCTCCACCAACCCATACTCGGCCTACATGGTGAAATATGGCCTACTCTCTGCCTGCGTCCCAGCAGTGGGAACATTATAAGCTCATTGTGCTTATGCTTTTATTAATTAATCTATAGTAACAATGGGAGTCCTACAGGGCTCAATTCTTGGTCCTTTCTTGTTTCTTATTTATATGAATGACTTGCCGTACCTCATAAAGGATAATCATGATATAGTGTTGTTTGCCGATGACACTTCACTTTTGTTTAAACTTAAACGTCAGCAGCATGTTACTGACGATGTAAATAGCGGGATGTCTAAAGTAGTCCACTGGTTCAATGTTAATAATTTACTTATAAACGAGAAAAAAACCAAATACATTAAGTTTACGCTACCTCACATTAGGCAGGTGAAAACTAATGTGTTAATAAAGGGCGAAGAATTGAATCCTGAAGACAGCACAGTATTCTTGGGCATAACTTTGGATGCTAAGCTTCAGTGGGGTCCCAAAATAGATAAATTGACAAAAAAACTAAGTTCCGCAGCATACACTGTTAGAAAAATTCGTAATTTAACTGATATAGAGCTGTCTCTATATCAGTTAAATTACGATTTTTTCTAACAGTGTGTACACTAAACGGGACAACCCGTTTAGTGTACTTTAGCTATTTTCATAGTGTAATGTCGCACGGTATTCCATTGTGGGGAAATGCCGCCGATATTCAAACCATCTTTGTTTTGCAGAAGCGAACTGTTCGATCAATTTATAAATTAAGTCCGAGATACTCTCTCAGAGACAAATAAGAGATTAATGTAATAACTGTGCCTTCTCAGTATATTTATGAAAATGTTTTATATGCCCATAAAAATATAAAATTGTTTAAAAAAATCAGTGATATCCATAATATAAATACTAGGAACAAACACAAATTTGTTGTACCTACAACAAGGCTCAGGAAAATAGGTGGCTCTTTCAGATGCCAATGTATACGCTTTTATAATAAACTTCCAAGCCACGTTCAAGATCTAAGCCTTAATAAATTCATATCATTAATTAAAGGTAAGTTGTGCCAGAAAGCCTTTTATACCGTTAAGGATTATATCGAGGACAAAAAGGCTTGGTATTGAGCTGCTTCCAATTTTTATAGATTGAGTGCTTTTTGCTTTTGTTGTGTTTTTTATATACTCATTGACATTAATGAATTTTATATATATACAATGACATTTGCTTACTTTGTAAAGTATTCTATTATTTTAATTATTGCGAACGTGAAGACAATGTGGGTCATTTTATTTATTTTTATTTCTCTCTGTTCTGTTAGTTTTGTCATGGTCTGGCAGTTTGAGTAATTTGTGTGGCCTACCTTTCTTTGGTATTGTTCGTCGAATCGTTGAGCTCCTTAAGTTTTGAGTTGAGCTGAACGATTTATAACAAATGCGTGCACTGACTGGACAGGTCCTCTCTATCTGTGTGGTTCTTTCCTCAAAGGACCATCCCAGACATCGATCGACATGGTCTTCATATGATCTGACCAAGATTATGCAGACATAATCTTGTCTTGGCCTTTAAAAGAGACTGTGACCTCTGTTTGACACAGATTGTTTCGGCCTTTCTTCTCAGACTAGTCAGATAGGAAACGCCGACGTCATCTAGTTTTTAAAATATGATTGACGTTTAAAAGTGTTTGTACAAACCTACTTACAAAATGAAATCATTTATCAATTCTTTATTTATATATTTATGTTCTGTACTTTATATGGTGTACATTATAAAGAGTATTCTATTCTATTCAAATCTCTCATCATCACGAACACAGTAAAAAGTCAATGTACATAAGACTAAATACAGATTAGTGATTGTTGTAGGTAAAACCGGTTTTTCTGACAGATCGTGTATTCCAAGCATGGTGATAGCATGGCTGATTAGACAAAGTCAATTGTTACTCAGCCAATTCAAATTAAAAATCATTATTTAGACATGCCATAGATAGCATGACACATAGCGTGTTACATAATTATTTGACTGTCAAAAGTTTTATATAAATAAGGTTGTCACATAATTCCCAATAGTGTAGGGGCAATCTTCATACGTTATCAAAGTATCCCTATCACAGACAATCTAATTGGATTACCATAGTTATAAAATTTGGCACGGTGATCAACAATTTATCATGTTTTAATAGAGTACCATAGTCATCTAGCGTTAGTTATGGAATTATTAAGTCTCTGTCCAAGGTGTGAGCGGAAACGGCAAGGTGGGTGTTAGAAATAATTAATTTGGTCTGTGTGCAAAAATAAGTTCCTTCTACGTTTCGTAGCAAGTAATATTTTTTGGGAGCTAGTTTAATGTGCCTGCGATCAGTGGTCAACGATTTTGAAGTTTTCATTAAGGGTAGTAAGAATTTGGTCAGCAATTATGCAATTGAAATGAGAGTACACTTTGATAAAATTTTATGAGCTCATCAAGCTCTTCTTTACGGATTTTCTTTCGTTATTTGTATGGTGTATGAATTTATATTCAACATCTAAGCAATGACGCACATGCATAATTGTCTAAAATCAACTAAGAAATAAATGATACTGGGCACATTATTTAGTTATGTGATGAAAAAAAATGACTTACCAATTCGTGATATTATTAGTAGATAATTCCGTTGTGGGAGGCAAGGCAGTATCTTTAGTCAAATTCTGCTGAATTTTACTAAAGATACTGCCTAGCATTACACAACAAAACTGCTTACCCTTATAAACCGCTCCCTTGCACCACACCCTAAGAGGTTAATATCCCGAACATTCCAGGTCGCAGCAAGTCGAGTAAGCCGATAGTTCGGGAATCTCAAGACCTCGCTAAGACGCTCCAGGGTTTTAATTAATTACCCCTACACACTCGGATAATTTGATATGCCTATCATCCGTGAACACTTCTTTAACTTGCCAAATGAGTTTTGTTGAGTTTCGAGTAGAGTTTGGAGGTAGATGGAGTTATGTAGTGAATGTTGGCTCGTGTTCTTGTTTCGTGTAGTTTAATTGCACCTGTGTGTAGAGGAAAAGGGTTTTGATGAAAGAGCTTCGATAGTTTTTGGCAAAGAAGAAGTCATGGACCGGTTTTATAGTCAGTCCTCTGAAGGATTTGCTGTTTGTTTCTGAGACAGACATGGGAAAAAGTGATAGTAACAAAGGTGAAGAATAATAGGTGACTGCACTGTATCCGTACCTACTCACATACTTGATACAATTGTCTCTGCCTATTAAACTGCTTTTAATATTTAGGCTAGAAAATTGAATATCAGGGGGTCTTGGCGAAGTGATATTCTATCAATAATAACGATAGTGGAAAGCACGTATTTATTGACACTGTTTATTTAAATTACTACCTTACTCAGCTAATATTTGCATGCCAAAATATGGCGAAATGTGTCAATGCACATGAATATTTATTTACCTCCTTACACAAAAATATGGTACTGACATAAGCTACGATGTAGGAGTACGAAACGCTTTGAAAGCAATTCTCCCTTGTCACGGCCTTCTTGTTCAATCAGTCGATAAATACTGATAAATTATAGCAACTAACATCCGTGGGGTTTATTTATAAACGATGATTTAAGTGAGGTGACGTCCAAACGTCAAAAATGTATGATTAAACAGTCGCTAATCACTACTTAACTTTAAGCAACGTTTATGAATAAAAGGGTGTGTGCTTAGAAAGCCGGACTTAAACAAAAATAGGGTGACGAAATTCAACCCCGATCCCACCATCAACACCTCGCATCCCGAAACTAATAAACTGCTATAACTTGACCTCCTTTTGTACCTTTTTGTTGTGAACCAAAACTTCCTAAACTTTATGCTATGGCCAGCAGCGAAATTTCAGAATATACATTTTTTGCTCACAGCCCGATCGCAATTTTGGGACCACAGTGCATACCTATTCGGATAACCGATTTTGGGGAAACAAATCGTTTGTAGGTGGCCTATAAAATGCGATAGTTCGAACTGGGTTTTGTCTATGACCCGTTTTTGTTCTTAGATATTGACTTGCGAATACAGGGGGATTGAAAATAGTTTGTATGCGGAAATTGTTACTGGTCAGTTTTGAGTATTATAATAATATGGTTTATTCTAGGTAGCGTTCTGTAGTTTCTGCCTACCCTCATGGGAAAAAGGCGTGGGTTTATGTAGGTATTGCATTGCTTCAGCAAATGAAATGCTGATTAAATGGTCTTATAGTCAAAATTTTTTTGTTAATTACAATACAAGGCCGAAGAAGTAATTAAGTCTGTAGGCACACTAAGATTTTATTGCGATATTTAAATTCAAATGAATCCCCGTTAGCTTAGAAATAAGATTTTAAGATTCCTTGCTTAATATATTCTGCACCAGGCCAAGTTTTCTTAGTGAAAGAATAATAACTTGTGTTAGTTTGCTGACATAATATTAATTTTAAATCAAATTATAGCAATGGCTTTGGCTAACGGCGTTACACGTGCTGCGTATATAACATACGTTTACTACAGTACTTTTTCGATGTCTTGCCAAAATCACGACATTTCCACGACTCACTGACACGTAAGAGCAGGACAAACAAACTAATAAAACAACTCGTATTACTAAGAATTTGTCAAACCAATCACTATCTTTCGATCGCTTCTCGTTCGCAGTTGTCTATAGAATAGGCCAGTCCAAAGTCCAGGCAGCGGTTATTGAAGGGTCCGTGCCAAGAAATCGGCCTAAACGCTATCTCCAGCCGACACTCCGTATCACCTCAGGCCTCCGGGCCTTGGAATTATTCAAACTGGATTACATTACGGAATTGTGTATGAAAATTTTATGACCTCAAGTATTGGTATTGATGGTGTGGAATTGTTAAATGATTGGTTTTAAGTTTGTGGGCTCAAGTACAATTTTGGGAGTGCTTTTTTCATATTTAACATGTAGAAAAAATCAAAGGCTCAATTTGGGTCATTCTTGGGGATTAAAATATACACATATCAAGTGTTGCATAATGAGTATGAAACCAATGAGTATTTAATCTTAAACCAGTTGATTGACTTGTTTCTTGACCAAATAGTTTTATTAAGTTTAACCTTCAGAGGAAATTACATCATCAAACTGTAATGTGACCTTTATAACTTTGTAAAATTCGCACTACAGAGTCACAAGATACAAGCAACGCATAGTTTGTATATTTATATATTGAATATGTCACATTGTATTGTTACTTTTTTACGAATAAACTTTATAATTGATATTCATTAACTAGCAGCACCCCGCGGTTTTACTCGCATAAGATTCGATCCCGTGGGAATATCGAGATAAAAATCTTATGTGTTACTCTTGGTTATAAACTATCCGTGTGCCGAATTTCATTCAAATCCGTTCAGTGGTTTTTGGATACAAACTTTCGCGTTTATAATATTAACTAGGAAATAGGGTTGTAAGATTTCTCGAACTACATTATAACATAAACAAGGTCTTAGTAGTCCTCAAATAATCATTCCGTATACAGTTACGTAAAAGTTAACTTTAAAATGCGTTGTAAAATAAATATATAAACTGCCTTATCTTATTGAATTATCTTATTTATGGATTCTTACAGACATTATAATACAGTACGTGTATCAATCAATGTATTGTGTGTTGCTGCTATCACTTGTTCCATCTGTCAAAAAACGGATTACTTATACCCTGTCCATTGACAAGGTATAAGTAAATACTCGTATCACATTACTTTTGTGTCGATAAATTTAAACGGCTCATGAATAGTTCGCATTCGCTCGTTCGCATTCGTTAGTTCGCTCGTTACTTCGAACATTCATCGGGAAATAAAAATATTATAAAAGTCAAATAGTCCGGAAAGTTCGGTTAATATTCGCTGTACTAAAATTCGCCGGACTTTCGATGTTTTATATTTGAGAATTTTCACACTCGTAGAGAGGCCTAATATATTTTTTACTTAATATATTTTTAAGTGGAATAACGGTAACTGTTTTGAAATAACTTTGCTTTTTCAAATTAATATAGTCAATTTCTCCACGTGACCAGAGGGCTGGCCTATTTTTAGCCCAAGTGCCCAAATCAGCATTGCCGTTCAACGTAGTAATGCTGCCAGCCTTTTGGGCACTTATCCCATTGACAGTGACGCGGACGAATTTTTGGATGCCTTATGTGCTCCTCCCTTCTTCCTTAATTTTTTATTATATCTAGTCAATAGAGTTAGAATTTGTAAGTTTTCAAGCTCTCTGGTTTTTGTCTGTATTTAAAGATTCGACATTATCTTAATATCATATGAAAATACCTAGCCTATGTCCACGGCTGAACATCACACATCACATCGACCACATCCTGTCCTTCAATAATCAATCAATCATTATTTGTGAAATAAAGAATTATTGATCTAACATATAAGTTAATTTCTCTCCAATTATCGCGAATTGTATGGAATATCTGGCTGGATTTTTCATTTTTATCTTTTTTAGTACGGACTCTTTTAACCTGCACGTCTTTCTACATCGCTCTCAAATTTATAATTTCAACATGAATGATGTATTCAATATTTTGTAACAATTTTATGATTTAAAAGAGTGTCTGTGGAATTTCTTGCCCGTTCTTCTCCATAAGCACTTACTACGCTTTGGAATGGGCCACTAGCTTCATCTTTCTGACTGACCGACCCCTTGACAATTCAAATGTGTCTGTAATTGGTTTAATTGAAATAAATACTTTGAGTTTGAGTTTGCTAATATTACGACAAATGACTGTAATAGCCAGTCAGCAGAATGTAGCCGCTCACTGGATACACAGTAAAGTACCTCTACTCATAGAGGTTATTTTAATGTTCTCTCCAAGTCACAAGAAGTGACTTGGAACTATAACATGGGTAACAGTAACATGGGTTACTTGGACGTAATACATTTTCTTCTTCCATTCTCCCCTGTCAACCCATCACGCTATCATTTACTCCCTTTACTTTACTTAGAACTTGAATAGTTTATCGTCAATTTAGTTTCAGTGCGGTTACAGTGGAAGTGCTTAGGTGCGGTTCGGGCAAGTGCTGTTGAAATCAGTGCTCTAAGTGGAATACTTCGTCTAAAGTCTAAACGTATAAATAGAGCTCACAAAGAAAAAAACAAAAGATAGAAAAATATTTTATTAGGGACACACACACGAAATACAAATAGTAAAAAAAGAAGCATTTAAAACGAACAAACTTACACTAAACACAACCAATAAAAATGTGCGAGGCCAAAAAGGCTGTAGCACAGCATAATGCTGCTATATTAAAAAATAAAATACCATAGCGCTGGTATTCTGATAGAACCCACTGTGATGCCACAGACAAAAAAAAAAGGCCCGCATCAACCCAGCTTTATCCCCCAAACTAAAATACCCTAAACCTTTTATTCTCAAAACTGTTCAATAAACCCGAGCATCACCCAATGAATGGTAGCAGTCCAGCCGGCATCGGTAATGGCTGTAGAATTATTCATGACCAGCATCTTGGATCATATCTTCATCTCGCGGTAATGGCGGCTGCGCGGGGGTCAGGGGGGGCAGGCCACTTGCACGTAATGATGCAATTGTTGCAAGGCTCTAGTTGTTAGGTTTGGTGTTTGGCCTGGTATAGTTAGGTTTTGTGGGCTTTGAATTAAGTAAATTTTCTTTTTAATGTCAGCCTTTAATAATACTGCCTAAATATGTGTTTGTTTGTGGTAAGTAATAAACATAAATTTCTTTGACAAAATGTATGAAAAAAAAAGTCTGCATTTCTGTCTTCTTCCATATTGAAATTGAAATATAAGTATTTTAGGATAATATTCAGAAATACTTCGCATTACTTCGTGACAAAATAAACTCAAAACTCGAACTCAAAGCATTTATTTCAATTAAACTATTTACAGGCACTTTTTAACTGACAAAATTAAATAGTCGGTCAGTTAGTCAGAAAGTTGAAGCTAGTTGCCCATTGCAAAACGTAGATCTCTATGGAGAAGAACGGGCAAGAAACTCCAAGAAAACTCTTTTAAATCAAGATATTACAAAACCCTGGGTACATTATTCTTGTTGCCTCTATATGTGTAAACAATGTAAAAAACAAATTAAGAAACAATTAAAAATAAGCCCTGGCAGTGAAGAGATAATCTGTCTCAACCGACGGCACCCGTTCCTAATATACTGACAAAGAATATAACAACACAGAAATGTCACTCCGTAATTTATAAAAAAGCTTTATGTACCTAGTAAAATACTACTAATTAATGAAAGCTACCCAAAACAAGTTTAATATGACTACGGCTATAACAATACGACTAGTTGATTCAATTAAATTATCGTATTAGTCAAAGTCAAAGTCAAAGTTTTTTATTTGTAAAACATAGGTGGTGTAAAAACAGGTGTTGTTATTAAAATATATAGGTACACTATGTTTTGCCCATGGCGGCGTACGAATATGAATAAGCCATAATTAATTAAAAGTGAATTCAGCAAAAATAATAATTAAAAAATGTCAACAGTAAAAAATAATTAAGTAATATAAAAATGTATGTTAAAATAAATGCTTCAGTCAGATAATTATTGTAGAGATATGTCATAATGTCAAATTAGAATTATATAAAACATTTTTTTTTAGATAATACTTATTAAAAATGCCTACTAATAAAAATGTTCAATAAAACATAATATTGATATTTATTCAATTAAACAACACAATAAACAGACACTTCTCACGAATTTCATTTCAAATGAAACTGCATCCGATTGTGATGAAAACGAGGCGTGAATGACAAAGCACATATTGCGTTGCTACGGCGTAGCTTCGCAGCACTCGTAGCGCTCGCGTAGCAGATGCGCTACGGTGACGAATTATTATAAAGGTAAAATGAATTATCCGTCTTTAGCTAGTGTAGTTGACATAGTAAAATGCAGAATGAAACTACTGACTCGTAAGAAAAAGTATTTTATGAAAGAGAATTGTTAATCACATCATCATCGTCAAAGACGTCCACTGCTGAACATAGCCCCCCCAAGCAGTTCCGTGCTTCGCATCCAGCAGATTCCTTATATTAAAAGATCTACTTACTGAAATAAACATCATTCCATTTATTTATTTATCTCTTAATTTTTCTCTATTTCTGATGATATAGAAAACTGAAAACTAGATGGAGCCGACATTTTCTAGCTGCCTGGTCCCTGAAAAGAAATGCCGGAACAAACTCAGAGGCTATGGTCTCTTTTAAAGTCAAAACGTTATTCTGTTAGATTTTATGTGAGTCTAACAATGTAGGGCCATGGCCTTTTGAAGAAAGAGCCATTGCAACTTTGAGTTGAATTGTCCCGACAGACGGCATGCAGGCATCTGTTAATACTCCTACTGACGAGCAAATTCCTCCATAATATCGTCCAAGTTTTGAATAACAATGTAGGTATAATATATGTGATACATTTAGCCATTTAAAACATACAAATGTTTACAAACCACTGAAACGTCACCTAAAAGCTTATTCCACTATAATTACATTGTTACACTATAATTACATTTTATTCGAATTCCATTGAAAATAGTTAATTACCTGCCTGCCATTCAACAGGTAACTGATGCTAATTTATCAATTCATTGCACAATTCAAATAAATATTATTCAAAACGTTCATTGGTATTATTTTGACAAATTAATTAGCAAACATCCACTATTATATTGTTTAGGTCATGTTTATCAATTAACAAATATGCTACATAATGGATTCCGGTGAATTGAATTGTCTAAATATAAATCAGAACTCATTTATGGAAATAAATTGAACGGCGCTTTTAACGGTCACAAAAGATTTGAAAAATCAGTAGAGCATCGCGATTCACGTCCCTATTCTGGTTTACCGTTCATGCATAGTAGTTTTAATTTTCCTGGACAAAAATATGCCTCATTTTCCTCCTTAAAACGTACCAGTATTTATACATTTTCTATGTCTTATTGCCGCCGCACGTGTAGATAGTCTAAATGAATAATAAACGAATAAACGAGGGTCAAATACCGATAGGACTGAAGCTTCTCAAAAGTAATGTGTTATAAATTCAAATCACCAATAGCACAATCAGCCTATAATGTTCCCACTGATGGGACACAGGCCTCCTCTCGGTGACAGAGTGGGCCAAAATCCACCAAACCGGCCCAGTGCGGGCTGGTAGATATCTTCGATTTTTTGGTTCTAGGACAAGCCGGTTTCCTCACGATGTTTTCCTTCACCGTTTTCAGAGCAGTTGGTGATGAAATAATTTACACGAAGAAAAGCGTCTGTCTGGGTTCGACCTACGATCTTACGAACCTACAAATCATCAATGAATAGCCAGAATGTCACAGCACTAGTATAATATCCAATGGTGGTCCGTACACGACGCAACCAATCACAACCTAGTTCATAACGCGTTAATAAGTCGCGACGGATTACGGCCTTAGATCCTATACTCCTGGACTACGAAATCGAGCCTCCAAGCATTTCCATGTTATGGCTTACTACATCAAAGTAGTGTTAATTCAAGCAAAAGTTTTGATGCAGATTTGAAGCCGACATACTGGCCATCGTTTTGGTGTCCACATTATTCCAAACTAGCAGCGCCCGGCGGTTTCGCCCGCATAAGTGTCGATCCCACGGGAATATCGGGATAAAAAGTATCCTGTGTTATTCTGAAGCTATGTTACTGTAAAGTTTCATCAAATCCATTCAGTAGTTTTTGCGAGAAAGAGTAAAAACCATCCATCCATCTACACAAACTTTCGCGTTTATATATTTTTTTAAAAATATTAGTAGGATTAGAATTCACTACCACAGAAGCCATACCATAAAAGCTATAGGACTTGTACAAACGGGATGGCTCGATTTAAGAGTCCGGGAGTCTATAATGTAATACAAGACAACATGAAAATTGGCAAAAAGACAATACCCAAGCCCGGCTTTCACACGACCATTTAACGCCGAAACGATTGCCAAAATTAGCATAAAAACAAAAATTCAATTCGCTCACTTACATACATGGCTGTAACTGTTTAACACAAGTACAAGGCGACTGTGCTCGCCAACCTACTCCCTTACTGGAGGCCGAGGGGCCGCCTGCCAAAATTTCTGCCTGCTATCTTCTACACCACACTCCAACCCACGATTTATATCGAAACTTGCTGGCACGGAAGACAACCTGAACGTATTAGCCCACTGTACACCGTAAAGCCATATAAAAGTGTTCAAAAGTTAGTTTTCTGGCACGGATTTTAGTTACAATTTTTGGACTGTCCTTTTTTGCGGGTTCGAAAATTATGTTCTTTTCTAAGTATGTTGGAGTTATTGAAATATAGTGTGTGTAAGTATTTTTGCCATTTTTATGGACGATAATTTCTTGTTTAGTCTTTGCTACGGTCACGTGATCTCGATTGATAAAACTTGACAGGCACGAAATGGCATGGAAAGTTATGTACAACGTTCTCTTTGCGTTGCTAAGCTTACTTCATCAATCTAATATATAAAATTCTCGTGTCGCGGTGTTTGTTGCCCAACTCCTCTGAAACGGCTGGACCGATTTTAATAAAATTTTGTGTGCATATCGGGTAGGTCTGAGAATCAGCCAACATCTATTTTTCATACCCCTTAATGTTAAGGGTGGTCCACCCCAATTTTTTATTTTTATTTCTGGAACAAATTTTTGTTTTTATTTTATCATGATTCAGCATTGAAAAATACATATAATTCTAAATTTTTACCCTTATACGATCAACCCCTGTTTTTAATCGCGATTTTTATATTATTCTGTTCCAGCCACAGATCCGCAAGATGGCAATCGAATATAATAATTCATGTATAGTTCTAACAATCAATCAGCGTTTTACTTATAGGAGAGGGTAGGAGTAGGGTAGGAAGGTTAGGAGAAGGGTAGAAGTAGGGTAGGAGTAGCCGGGCAGTTAGAAATTATTTATATGGCAAAACAACGTTTGCCGGGTCAGCTAGTAGTATTAATAAAATGTTTTATTGACCTAAAAATGTGTTAGATTTTCAATTGAAGCCCTGACTCTTGAGCCGGGTGGTACCCGTGTTACAAGAGTCAGTGTTTTCACCCGTTTTTGGAACATTAACAATTTTATGCAATAAAATTAAAATAAAGTAAAATGAAGGAAATTTTGCGCATGCATGCTCGTGAGTGTTTTGTATTTTGTGTGTGTAAGTGATTGTGTGTGTAAGTGATTGTGTGTGTAAGTGATTGTGTGTGTAAGTGATTGTGTGTGTAAGTGATTGTGCTACAATCCATTTACGGTTATTTTACCTTTGATTTTGCATCCTGTCCAAATCACATTGATTTTTATACTCCTTATGATAAGTTTGGGTTGCTGCCGCTGACAAGTCTGTGAATATCGCAATTATCTTTATTTTCGTTATTATAAGGTTGCTGTTGGGTTGCCGCTGTAAGAGGTAAAAAAGCTGTGAAAGGGCTCTAGGTGGCTGATCTTACGGTTATATCTGAGAGATTGTTTGCCTACATTACTACTAAATTCCTTTGGCAAGTGCTAGTTGCTGATTTCACTTCAATTTATTTAGTCCACGTGTACCAAAGTCTGAGACTTGTGTAAAAGGTTGCCCTTAGGTCAGCCTTGACCTAACCCTGTCTTTAAAAGTACTAGTTCGTTGAAGTGAAGGTCAATAGTACTGCTTACTAAGTTACGAATGGCACTGAGCCAGATAAAAAGCAATGTAATTTAAAGAAGGTACCTAAGAGGAAAAGTGGAATTCATACATAGAACGAGATATTATTTTGTAAAAGAAAGAAAGAAATAAAAAATGTTTCTTTGTCACAGAAGCACGTGCATATAAAATAAGACAAGTTCAAACACTCTGAGAAGAAATACCGAAAAAAACTCGGGTCTAGATCTATTTTAAAGTCCAGATATTATTTTAGTCAGATCATGTGAGGACATGCAGATTAGTGTCTGAAACGGACTTTTGAGAAAATAACAATACATAATGATTGCTTAGTTATGTATTATTTACTTATTTTATTCTAAACACTTGGTAAAAGTAAAACTACAGTAGACTGGTATACATACAAATGCTTTCTAATATATATAAAATACGTCCATCCAATTCAGATTCATCTATTGTCAGATATTGCATAGATTCCGGTCGGGCACAAATAAAAGGTTTTCTTACCTAGACAGTTTAATCGAGGCCACATTTGACCTAAAATGGTTTCTAGACATGACTCGATGTGATTGCGAAATATCAAGGCTTTTAGTGTATTTGTTTCTAGAGTTTATATCTTACCAAGTAACACGTTAACTTGACAAAAAACGCGTAGGTTTGCGTAAATATACCAATTTTTCTTTCATTCTAAATATATTATAACTAAATAAATATGTTCCAATCCTAAGAATCGTCTAACAGTTGTTGAAGCTAACTTATAATAATAACTTTAATATGAACCTTGCACTTCGCGGAGAGGTAGGCAGGTATAGCCACCCACCAGGGATACCTACAATTTGCCAGCTATATTGGTAAACGGCCGCACCCAATAACCCATTGACAGATAGCTACTGATGGTAGCCAGTATAATAAAAAAAATAAATAAAAATAAATATAATAAAATAAATATTATATATAACTGTAGTATAGTATAATATAATCATACAGATCGCTACTGATATAGATTATTGGGACGTCAAAACCAGAAATAGATAGGTTTTTCTACCTCCAGTATGCCAAAACTGGTGATAGATAGGTAATTGGGTTGAGCCGTAAGACAATTTGTCACTTATACTCTGTCCACTCAGTTAACCGTTTTTTGACGGATCGAACTAGTGAGCAATTATATGGACATACGCCAGCACCTCAAGCTACTACAATCTGTCAAATTTCTTTAATATATTTTCAACTTTATCGCTATAGCATTAAGGTTCAAGATTGATTGGGAAAATTTTACAGTTTCGGGTAGCTTAACCTGCTGGCGTCTGTACCTACCTATGTTTTTAGTTAAAACTGAAACATGTACGGTATTATAATGTCTGTAAGAAGTCTTATATAGGATAATTCAATAATATTAGACAGTTTATATATATTCATTTTATTACGCATTTTAAAGTTAACTTTTACGTAATCTGGAATAGTTCGTTATAAGGCAGCTGTCAAAAAACGGTTAAAAAACGGACACAGTATAATTGGTTGTTACTAGTCCCATGTTTGGCTATCAACGTTAATGATCTAAAGTTACAAGTAATATTAAATTTTCCTTGTAATCTAGACTCAAAATAACACTAAAAACTTTCCTTAAACCAATGAAACACGTACCTTGAATAAGTCTCAGAACAAGTTACAATCCGTCGCACTGCACGGCCGAGCACTGTATGAACTTGTATGAAACTTAGCTAAACTTGTGCTAGGCGCGTGTCATACATTCTAACAGTATGCAGCTTTTGGCAGGATTCTTACATGTTTCTGCCAAAAGGTTGTATTGTGGTAGGCAAGGTATTGTGTGGTAATCTATGAGAGGAAAAGTAGCGGAGTTTTATTTTATGCATAGGTGGGTGGCTATATATACTAAGTTAGCAGCGGAAAATGTTTTGAAGAAAAATATTTTGAGAAAAATATAACGTTAGCTAAGTCATGCATGTTAGTTAACATGATAAAAGCATGTGTACCTCCAAATAGGTAAGTATGAAGTATTGATAATTTTTTACACACTGCATGTTATCGGTTTGAGACCTGTATTGTGTAATAATGCGGAAGAAAGTGGCCTCAGTAATATCCCGAGTGAGGGGAAGCAGCAACAACATTCTGAAGGTGTTTACAGAGAGGCTGGATGGGCCTACAAAGGGGAGGTTTGCCAAGCTACATGTTGGCAACAAAGCTTGTTAAACCTTCCAGTGATTGTGATTATGTATTTCTTTTTAGTGTTCCTGCATATTACTAATACAGTTTTTAAGTAAGATGTAATACTAACACGCTTGGGCCTTGATGCCTGACAATAAAGTATTTTTTTAATGTTTTTATAGTCCTCATGTGGTTCTTGTTTATGTGTTGTCACGTCTGTGTCCAAGATTGTCTTGAAAAGTACCTTTGCAGCATTATCACTATCATAATAATCGAAAGACGTTCACAACTAAACATTGGCCTTACCCAAGCATCGCCGCAACGACCGCGATCTTGCTTGCTTGCATCTGGTGGATTGCCACGACATCTACCAGGCCCTTAAACAAGGTAGAGCTTTTGATAAAATGGAAAATTTCACGTTACCTAACCTCAGACCCTCTATTAAAAACTTATTATCGTTTTTAAAAACGTGAGAAAAAGACAGTTACGATAAGAATTTTTAATTAAGTCACTTTCGCTTGTGATAATGATTTCGCAGGTGTTCGCGAAACTTTTGATTTTTGTTCTAAACTTTAATGGACGCGACCCCGTTTTGAAGTTCACAACTTTAATTGGGTACGATGTTCGGTGAACTATGTGGGCGGGTTTTTTGTCTTTGGGAAATTGTTGTTTTAGTGTCAAAATTCTTTAAAAGTGGTTCGGATACTGTTTCTCATTGATAAATGATAAATTATTTTATTTTGTAAGTAGGTTTGTACAAACACTTTTACACGTCAATCATATTTTAAAACTAGATGAGGTCGGCGTTTCCTATCTGACTACTCTGAGAAGAAAGGTCGAAACAAACTCAGAGGTCACAGTCTCTTTTAAAGTCCAGACATAATCTCGGTCAGATCATATGAAGACCATGTAAATCGATGTCTGAGATGGTCTTTTGAGGAAAGAACCACACAGATTGAGAGGACCTGTCCAGTCAGTGCACGCATTTGTCAGAAATCGTGCAGCTCAACTCAAAAGTTAAGGAGCTCAACGATTTGACGAACAATACCAAAGAAAGGACATTTGGGTAGGCCACATTAATATATAGCCCGTAGGTATTTCGTAGGAAGACCGTTATCTCAGACTTTTGGACTAATTAATAACCTTTTTAACGTTTAGCCCTTTAAAGTCCAATGCTAGACAACTTTAACTTTAAACTTTTTAATTAAACTATTTTTATTTCCTTTTCTTTAACGTTTGTAGCACAACTTTCAGGTTCCCATGATTCTGAAAGTGGAAAAAAGTCGCCATCTCATCATCAAGACTCCCTTCGCCATCTTGAAATTGTCGTTTCTGTAGATATTCTGCGGCCTGTAAATAAAGAAGAAACAATTAGTAGTCTAGTACAACTACATTTAAGATAGGTAGTTAAAGAATCTATCTAAATAGTTAACCCATTACCGTCCACCCACACAATGTCTGAAGACTCCATTACCCGATTTGCATACTGAACGTTGGAGGCTCAAACAATTAACGGGCACTACATGACGTCATGACAATGACGTCATCGGCGCCGCACGCACGCTCGTCTCCACCATAAAGAACCATGGCGCCTCCATGCCAATACTATTAACGGTAACCATTTAACTTGACCCCTGGAGTTGGTACTATCAGCCCCGGTGTCACCTTGATGCGTTCAGTGAGGAAAGGTGAGGGGGATCAATGTAAAATGGTGATGTAAAAATGTTTATGCCTCTGAGCGCATTCCCTCCGTGCTTGAGTACAATGATGCTTCATGTGGAGTGTGTCTCGTGTAGGTAGGTGAGATGTATGGCGATCTGAATTAGGTAGTGAAGGTATTATTGATTGGGTGTTTGTATGCATGTCTAGATTGGATTAAGTTGTAGTTGTTATTGCGTATTAAGACGAGGGGCTTGTAGCTAAGTAATAACAGCTGCACGGGTCGATCGATCAGGTTAAGCTATGCTGGCCGCGGTTGGCCCGTGGATGGATGACTCGGAAAGCACGTTAAGCACGTTGGTCCCTGCTGTCATTCGTAGATCTTTGACAGTCGTTACGGGTCATCAGAAGCCCGAAAGTTTAACAACCAGACTTACCTAGGGGTATCGTATTACCAAGTGTAATTGGGTTGTGTAGCTCAGTTAGGCAGTCGCTCCATGTAAAATACTGGTATTCAGCTGCATCCGGGTAGACTGGAATCTGACCCCAACACAGTTGGGAAAGGACTAGGCAGATGAGGATTGTATATATGAAATAAGCATCACCTCTGTAACTATTTTTTCTGTTCTGATTTTCATTGTCTGTTTATATATGTGTGTACATAAATGGTAAAATAAATAAAATAAATAAAGATAGTGGGTACCGAATGCATGTACCATTACGATGTGCCATATTGGCTGAGGGTTTGATGGTAGGTCTGTGTTTATGTCATGGGAACTGTAACTAAAAAAATAAAACAAAAAATAATAATAACTTTATTGTTCAGGAAAAACATTACAATATTCAAATAGCACTAGCCTTCACACTAGGATTCCCTGTGTCGTGGAGACTAGTCTCCTTCGTCTTACAAGATTATTATGTCCAGACACCAGCAGGTAAGCTACCCGAAACTGTCAAATTTTTCCAATCAACCTTGAACCTTAATGCTATAGCGATATAGTTGAAAATCTATTAAAGAAATTTGACAGATTGTAGTAGCTTGATGTGCGTCTGTACACAGTAGGTAGGATCATACATAGCATCGGTCGGTAAGTTTCCTGAGGCGACAATAATCGAGCGTTCTTCCAAATAAATAAATCCTTCTAAACATCTATATAGACTACACATAGATGTTAAGAAGAATTTATTTATTTCACTTAGGTGTGTTAAATTTAAACTTACTTGTAATAATTTAAAGACTTATGGCCAACCCGCACTGGGCCCGCGTGGTGGATTACAACCTACTTCATCTCACCGAGAGGAGGCCTGTGTCTCAGCAGAGGGAACATTATAGGCTGATTATGTATGTCGTCTGTATAGATGTCATGTATGGTTTAATATAATCTAATTATGGTGAAATATAATTTAAATCTTTATAATGCCATAGCTATATATACATATGGCGGGTAAGTATTGCAATATCTAAAATTAAAAGAACTAACGTAAATTAACTTACGTTCAAAATCCCTAAAATCTAAATACCTAATGTTATTCAGTACCTAACAACCTAACCTAATAGCAACTAACAGCTACCTACGAATTGCCTTAGTTTAAAATACTGATTGGACTAAATATCTAATATTTAAAATATCAACAATTATTTCACCTAAGTTTGATACACCAACATTTGAAATACCAAATGGTCAAATACCTAAAAAGATGCATCACTTGCGAGCTATTTGTATGAAGTAGTAGATCAGGTTCCGCGAGCGTAAAACAGGGTAAAATATCGAAGGATTAAAAATGTTTGGTTTTACATTCAAAAATATGTTTCTGGCACTCGCCGGCCGCTGCCGCGGCACCGCTCGCTTCGCTCGCTCGGCTCGCGCGTTGTGTGGTCACAGTTCTAACCTAACCTAACCTAGCTGTTTCGATTTAATTAACATTGATTATAACTTAATATGGAAATTATAATTATTTGATTACTTTTGTAGTAGGTATTATTCTTTACAATTATTGTATTCATATATGATTAAAAATTTAAACATATAAATTGTGTTTTTATTTGAATTTTGAACTTTACATAGGTACTTAGATCGGTATTTTTGATTTTGTTCAATTAACGGTGAGGTAAACCAATTTAAGGAACTTTGTACATAGGAATTTAAAGTTTTAGCTTTATAAACTTCAGTAACAATATCCATTGACATTTTAAGCTTTCGGTAAGTATTTTGAATATAAGTGAAACGATCATTAGGTATTTAGATTTTAGGGATTTTGAACGTAGGTTATTTTACGTTAGTTCTTTTAATTTTAGATATTGCAAAACGTACCCACCTATGGCATTATAAAGATTTAAATTCAAAATCATCTAAACGAAAGCACATAATGAAGGAAACGGAAAAATACAAAACTCTCTCTCGTTGAATTGGTGTAATAACATTAAAAGCTGGAGGCACTATCCGTTTCAACGAACCAAATAAAAAATACGAAACTAATTTCCATTTTAAGTTGAAAACGTTATTGTTGTAACTCTTTCAATATTATTCTGGGCTACCGTTCGTTCGTAAAAAGCAAACACATTTTAGCCGTTAGAAATACATATTATCGAACCGATCCGTGGCTCACTATAACAGTTTACATTCACTGATTTGGTGCAAGTTATAAGCTTATTATTGTTAAATTATTTTTTACTTTTTTAAACTTTATTGTGACTTAAATGTGTGCCTTATTTAGGTTTAATTTGTTAAAAAAATATTACTACAAGAATAGAGAACGATGAACGGATTGTTTTGTAGCGACATCTACACTGCCATATGCGAACAGCGCATCATAATGACATCGCTCAAAATTCTGGTAAATATTGAGTATTGGTATAATGGGTGAATATTGAGATTACGTTCTGCTTATATTAAAGATATGTATGAAAGAAGACAAGCTTTGCCGAGTCTAAATCAATTGAGATAAGGGCAAGAATTATGTACAAAAATATATTGATATACCAATTAAAATGAACAAATGATGACGAACAATTACCGGAGATTTATAGTGAAAGACGGCACGGTTGACATCTGTCGGGCATGGTAACTGGCCGGGGGAATCAATCAGGCATATTATCTCTGGTTGTTCTCGTCTAGCTAACGGAGGGTAAAAAAGTGACCTCTCCCGCTCTGGGCTGAGCGAAAGGGCGTGTCAGACTTTTACTGACTAAAACCCACCCGTGTTCCTTCAGTTGCCTGTGCCAGGGGCCATGGTATCTCTTTCGAACAACCCGCGGCCCTGGCAGGCATCGGCTCTAGCGGACCCCGTCAGTTCGTGTTGACATCTCTTTCAGGCGCTCGTGGAACACAACGCGCCGTCGACCCGGGCCTGGTCCTTACCGGGCGGCGAGCTGCCCATTGCTCGCCGCCCGCTAGCCCGCGCCTACGGTGGCCGGGAGTCACCTGTTGACTCCCGGCCAGGGCGCAACCCTCAAGTTGAAACAATTAACTTTACAAATGCATAGAACCGCACCCTAAATGCGTTTCACATTATCAATCTCAATCTGAATCATTTTGAAGGATATTGCTAATCCATTGCTTCATATGTTCGAAAAATGTGTCTGCTCAACAACGTAAATAACGCAATGAATGTTGTTGAACTGTCAAAATGAAACCCATTACTGCTGATAGTGTTACGCAATTACCCCACAGAATAGATGACAAAATAATATCAATTCAAATATAATTATCCTACCTACCCCCAAAAAAGCTAGACCATTTACTAAAATAAAGCATAACTAGCCTTTTAAGGTCGCGTCTCAATTTGGCTCAACCTTTCCATCTTACTCAACTAACTTTATAAAGTTGGTAGTTGGTAACTTAAAAGGTCGTGGCGATTATTATAACAATTCAGCTCAGAATTTATTACTGTTTTACTTAAATACCACCGAAAAAAACACAATTTCTTATACAAATGCTACTAGAGCTTTTGTTTAAGAAATTGTGTTTTTATCGAATTAAAAACCTTATTAAATCATATGGATTTTGTTTTACATATTTTTATACTCAAGTGGGATCAATAAGTCATGTCATTTATTAATTTGTTGAACATACTCGTAGGTACAATAATGATGTTATATAAAGATAATACAAAGTGGGCTACGTTATGCCAGAGGGCGTATAAATGTTTGTGATTTAGCAATCATGGCAGCCAAGTCTCGACAGTAAAATAAATTAAAAATAAGACTGGACAATAAAAAAATAATTATAAAGAATGACACATTTTGACAAATTAATTAATAATAAATAGCAATTGAAGCCAATGTCACTTAAACAGATAAAAATAAAATACAAAATAAAATGACAACCAATAATAAGACTATGTCAATATACAATACAGATGTCTATATGTCAGATGTCTATATGTCAGATGTCTATATGTCAGATGTCTATATGTCAGATGTCAATAGCGTAATATATTTTTTATACACATGAATTAAACAAGAATGCGGCATTGACGAATGGTCGTGGGTAGCCTATGCAGTGGAAGTAAGCAGATATGACGGTGAATGTGACGATTATTCTATGTATTATCATAACAAACGCTTAAGACGTAAACTCTCTGGCTACTTGTCCGTCAGAGTATTTACTAATGATATTACTACCTAGCTTCTACGTCGGAAATTATCCCACGGGAACGCACTACCGGGACATACAAAGCCTAGGCTCTTCCCCAGAATGCTATATATCTCCTTGCCAATGTTATCGAAATCCGTTCAGTGGTTTACGCGTGAAAAGGTAACATACAGACAGAGTTACTTTCGAATTTATAACATTAGTATGAATCAGCAACAACGTAAATGGGCCACAATAAAAAAAATCTTTGAAGAATTTCAAAACTCGTTCCGCTTCTAACGGAGACCAGCATCCTGCATCTATCGCGGAGATTGTCCTGGGACGTATTCAATTTTGCACGGTGCCCTATCTGCAGGCTCTATTAGCTGACTTTGATGTTGCAGATTGCATGTCCCTACTTGTTTGAATAACCGTATGGAGATCGGTAATTAGGGAACACTGATTGGATGCTGAGCGGTACGTTATTGGGGGCAGGAAATTGTGAATTGCTTTTTAGTGTTCCGTTCGAAAATTGGGAAAACGGGATGGTTCGACGCGACTGCGTCGAGAACCCGCGTATTTTTTAAGTTTTTAACTCAGGCCTGCGCTCACCTAACCGCCGTATGGTTGTCACATACAACAGTACCTTTGTAAACATAGATATCTTCAATTGCACAATAAGTAAATTTAAAAGCCTCATTCGTCATTCCCTATTAGATACCACAACAAGTGCTCCTTAATATAGTAATATTGTATAATTTTGGTATCTATTTACTTTAATTTTTAAATTACTCTTAATTTTTTATATATTTTTTCTTTCTATTTTCTGTCTTTATTTATCTTCTTTTTTTTATAATTTAACTTTTAATTAAGTATTTTGCCACACGTACTGCTATTAATGTTCCCAGCGATTAGCTCCTTTTTTTTCTTAAACTTCTATGCCTACTTCTGGACAGCGTTGTGGGTTACTTTATAACCCAATTGCTATTTTGTTAAATTAGTTGTAATTCCTTATAATGTAAGTGTTTGCTGTTCCTCTCAACAAAAATAAAATAAAATTTTAGGTTCCATTTAAAAAAAAAAAAAATCGAACCTAAAATCAAAAACTTAAGTAAGTGTGATGGCCCATAGTCGAAGTGAACTTGTTTTTTTTATATAAATAAGGAGGGGAAAATATTCCGGTTAAATAGCAAATAATCATGATGTATCTTGCATATTATGTTTAGTAATGTTAGTTACTTACTATTGTATAGACAGCTGTGCTGCTGGGGAGTTTGCTGCGCCACTTCTTCTTCTCAGCTAAAGCACTAGGAAGTGGTGAAGGGCGTGCATTTTGGGGGACTGTCTTTTGTAATTTTGACGTTCAAAAAGTCCTGATTCTCAGCCTAGGTTTAGATTATATGGGGACTGCAATTTTGAAAACAACAAGCTTCTATGTAAACACAAAAAATATATACTGCCTTAATTGTCCGTCATACATTGAGGTGTATAGTATCATCTATCCACATATTTCGGATACAGTCAACAACAGAGATATTTATAGTCTTGTTGTGGGAGGATGTTGATTGGATGGCAATTCTTGAAATGGATACGTCAATCAAATTACTTATAGGCAGTTAATTGGTGATTGATATGATGGAAGTACTTTTAATATCATTTACTGGGAAATTGATCGGTAATTGGTTTTCAATCGGGTACTGACAGGAGTTCTCATAATCTAGGCTGAAATGTTTATTGGAAACACGAAGGTATTCATGATTATTAATTGTTTGTGGTATTACGCACAACGTAGTGCATGCTGTGCTTCTCGTTAAGTAATAGGGCACTTTGATTTAATTTTGTAATGTACATCTTGTTAACTAGTAGTGTACAGTCACGAGCAAAAGTATGTATACACTCGGCTTTATTCAAAAGCGATTTACTCCTTTATTTTTAAATTAAATTTTATGTTGTTACAAACATAGCACTTTCGAACCCATAGGTTTATGTAATGTGTCGTATTTCAACGTTCGTTCGTTATTTCGAAAAAATCGCAATTGAAAGTTGCCAAGTGTTGACATATTGGTGCTCGTGACTGTACTCATTGACTTTGTTTCATTTTTGTTTTTGTTACTTTAAATAAATATATAATTAGCTGACAAGAAAAGGTTCGTGGAAGGTTTTGGAGGAGGCCTTTGCCCTAACAAAATAATAATAATAACTGGTTTTTTTTTTGACAGTGTTTAGTTTAGTATGTGATCTTCCTGTACGAGTCGCAATAAATACTTTTTCTTTTTCCTTTCATTGTTGAAGAAGCAAATAATAATATAAATGACTTATAAGCAGATATACAGTTACTAAACAATAATTGAAATATAAGAAAAATAGATATTTCTCCCAGAAACATATACCAATAACAAAGATGTATAAATTGATGATGGTGTGTAGATGTGTAAGGTATTTAGACAAATCTAATCTCGGGTAAGTTCTGACTAGATTATCAGGCAGATTTTGTACAAATTCCATGTTTTATTATTTTACAGATATTGCCTATCCGGTCACCTATATAGAATAGAATAGAAAACTTTTATTTCAGACAGGAGTCCATAGGGTTAGTAACAATTTTACTTAACTTCTAGTGTTAGTAGGTTACAGACATAGATGTACATACAATTAAAACTCAGCGTGGAGCTGCATCCACCTCCGCAACATCAGGGAATCCCACCGATCTGCGAACACACTGAGAATACTATTGGTGCCGTCGCAAACACGCGTCATCAGGGATCTACTCCTAATAATGGCGGAAAAACCATTAATATTATTATATAGGTTTTAAATTTTCACAAAAAAAAAGGCAAACTGATCCAAAATAATCTATATCTTCACTCCTAGCACACTCCAATTAACAGGATTGATTTTTCGCCTCACCTGCTGTTGTTTATAGTTTCAATTTCGTTGAGAGGTTGCCATGGTGTTTTTAGGGTTCCATACGACAAAAATGGATACTTTGTAGGACGGACGGTAGACCACCCTCATGTCAGAGTATTGTTTAATGAAACTGATATGAAAAACGTAAGGACTGCTCTCTTACTTAAAACTGAGGGATAAATGACTTTTGGGATGTCGTTAGTGGTCATGTCGTGTGTAATAAACCATATATCTTTCTTTATTTTTTAAATTTGACTAATAAACTATTTTGCTTTCTTTTATTTTTCCTAAGTACTATTATCGAAACTTATTGTGAAAGTGTAAATTTATCTGTTCACAAGTTTTTATCATCCGTTATATCCAGAAAATATAATTATTAACTTTTCAATACGGAACTCTCAGATCAAGCACTTGGCAAGTTTTATAGAGTACAAAGCTATGGTTCTCGTATCGAATGGGTACGAAATTTGGTCACATGTGAAAAAATTCGCAGTGTCGTGTATTTTATGGAGGGAATCCATCTGGAGATGGGCTGTATATCTAGATGAGGGTATTGGTGTAGGGTGAAAAATTAGGTGTTGGTTCTGTGTTGTGTTGTTCTTTTTTTTCTTGATGATTTGTGTTGGTAGGTAAGCAGGACTGTTTGTAGGGACTTGTGGCTAAGTAAAAACCATCGCACGGGCCGATCGATCAGGTTAAGATACGCTTGCCGTTGTCGGTCCGTGGATGGGACAATATTTACAAACCGAGATGTTTCGGTGCCTCAGAAACCACGTAAAGGCGTTGGTCCCGGCTGTCATTCGTGGATCTTTGACAGTCGTTATAGGTACTCAGAAGCCCAAAAGCCTGACAACCAGTCTTACCAAGAGGTATGGTATTACCCAATAAATTGGTTGTGGAGGTCTGTGTCCCAGCAGTGGGAACATTCAAGGCTGATTATGCCATGAAAAATACTGGTATTCAGCTACATCCATATAGACTGGAAGCCGAGCCCAACAGGTTGGAAAATGCTATGCAGATGATGGGGTGAGCAGGACTGTTATAGTTATAGGTAATGCTATTCCCTCATTAGAAGGCAACAATGACTGATTAAGTAGGTGGCTTCTACGTCATAGATGATGGCGTCATTGCGTGGCTTCATAACCTTTCATAGTTTCCTTAATTATCTGCGAATGAAGCAATATATTATGAATATTATTGAATTATATCCTCACTCAGAGCCGTGGTGCCCAGCGGTAACGGCTGCGACTTACGAGGTGTTAGCCGTAGGTTCGAACCCAGACAGGCAGAACAACAGGATAACCCAGACAGGGTACTTTACGTACATTATTTCATCACCACTGCGCTCGAAATGGTGACGGAAAGCATCGTGAGGTAACCGGCATATCAAAGAAGAAAAAAATCTAAGACATGTGTCATCTACCAACCCGCACTGGGCCCGCGTGGTGGATTACGGCCCATTCCCTCTCACTGAGAGAAAGCTTGTGTCCCAGCAGTGGGAATATTATGGTATTTACATTATACTGGTTATGCTATCCGGGCTTAGAAAATCTTGATTAATTTTAAATTAGAATGTGAGTCACCAAAATAAATTGCTAATATTGTAATATTTACTTGACAAATGCGTGCACTAACTAGACAGGTCAATCTGTGTGTGTTCCTCAAAATACCATTTCAGACACCAATCTACATGATCTGATCAAGATTATATCTGAACTTTATAAGAGACTGTGACCTCTGGGCTTGTTTCGGCCTTTCTTCTCAGAGTAGTCAGATAGGAAACGCCGACCTCATCGAGTTTTTAAAATATGATTGACGTTTAAAAGTGTTTGTAGAAACCTACTTACAGAAATAAAATATTTATATCAGTCTTTGTCTGAGTCTTGAGACGAAAATTTCATAATACAATCACCTAAATATCGAGAATATTGAATAATAAAAGACTTTGGAAAGTTAGTCTTGGTGAAACGCGATGAATAATTCAGACTAAATGACTGCTGATTTGCAAGAGAAAGGAGTGAATGGTTATATAAACTATATAATTTTCTCGACTTTGTTTGTCGCCACAATGCGGGCTTATTAACATTTCTGAGGTTGAGTTGGAAAGAGACAGATATTCATTTGAGTTTTCTAGTGTTCATTTCTCTTTCTGTGGAAGGAGTTATATTCTCTATCTTGCAGTGACATTTTTGTGGTGCTACTTTCTAAATAAAAATAGCAATATTGTTTTCCGCAAAAAAGGTACTTAAAAGATTGTATTTATTATATCTGCTGTACCTTTGTAATAATTCAGTTAGTATTTCGATTAAAATAAAGAGAAGTTTAAAAAAAAAAATATTTTGATAAAGCTAATTCAAGGGAGTTTTACACCTTTTTTACCTGTAGGCACTGGATATAAAACTCCCCCACACACATTGAATTAGCTTTATCAAGTATATTTTTTTTTAAGAAACTTCTTTGTATGTACTTACCTAAGTTCAATGTAGAAGGAAATTACATAATAATATACTTATTGCGTAAATTACAAATTTGTTGTTACTAATAATTTTGATGTTAAAAAAAAATTGCGACTTATTGTTCTTTACGTACATAATTATTATTTTAATTCTGAATAAAATATTTGAACCCACTATAAAAAAAACAGAATATTCCCAACATAATAAATATTTACATTTCATCGCCACAAAATAAGTGAAAAATAAGCTTTTTCATCACTTCACTGAGCTGTCTATATTTTTTTACGATCCAATTTATTTCAATATCCAGGCTTCAATATCAATTATTTATTTGCCGATGAAAATCATACCCACAAAAATTATACATGCTGTATAGCTAAAGTTACAGGCAGTATACCGAACAGTTTTCCGTGTATTTTTTATTGCTGTATTTTTAACTACACCGAAAAAACATGTAGTGTGTAAATGTTATTCAATACTGGAGTCAGTTTCGTTTCCCAATATTAAAATAATAATCCTAGCTATTGGTATTTTCTGGAACCAAATCTAAGGTATTTTTTTCCGGGGAGTATATAGCAGTTCGTGGTATTGGGTTGATATCTTGACTCATTGCGTTTTCAATGTCAGTAAGAATGACGTGACAAGAAACTTTGGTTTTATTGATAAAAAAAAATTGACGAACCAATAGATTTAGATAAAAACTGCGCAGGTTGACTCTGAAGTGCCGTGTTTGACCGACGCGGTGAACGCCTGGAAAGTGGCTTGCCCGGACACGTTTCAGCCCGAGAACCCGTCTTTCCAGAGCCAGTGGGATGAGCCGCTCTGCAGGTTGGTACGGAATAAACTTATTAATACGTCCACCAATACTGCTGAGCGTGCCCGCCTGCTGGCTTTGGGTGAAGGGGAGTCGGGGCTCTGGCTTCAGGCGCTACCGTCACCCAATATAGGCACTATGCTGGGTGACACGACATTCCGGCTCGCTACATGTTTGCGTCTGGGCGCTACTGGCGGAGCTCCACAGCGCTGTCAATGCGGTTAAGTAGTCGACTGCCTCGGACACCATGGCCTATCCTGCAGCAAGAGCGCTGGACGGATGGCAAGGCACGCCAGCACTAATGACATCATCCGTCGGGCTCTTGTCTCCGCCGGGGTGCCAGCTGTTTTAGAACCCAATGGCTTGGTACGCGACGATGGAAAGAGGCCCGATGGAATGACCATAATGCCTTGGAAATTGGGTAGGCCTTTGGTGTGGGATGCAACCTGTGTCGACACCCTCGCGCCATCCCATCTTCCTAGCACGGTGGGCTGTGCTGGGGCGGCCGCTGCAGGAGCAGAAAACCTCAAACGGCGCAAATATAACAACCTTATTGGGAGCTATATGTTTGAGGCGTTTGGGGTTGAAACACTAGGGCCTTGGGGTCCGAGTGCTCGTCGAATTTTTCGGGACATCGCCAAGCGATTGGTTGACTCTTCACGTGACCAGAAGGCTGGCCTATTTTTAGCCCAAAGAATCAACATTGCCATCCAACGTGGTAGATAATGCTGCCCGCCTTTTGGGCACTTATCCCATTGACAGTGATGCGGACGAATTTTTTGATGCCCAATGAGCACCTGCCTTTTTCTATATTTTTTAGTATTATATACTTGTATATAACTGTATATAGTATATATTAGTGTTAGCTTGTAAAAATAGTGATTAATCTGTGTGTGTTAAATAAACTAAGATGTTTAATATTTTTTAAGACCTCGGATGTTTTTTCCGCGTGGTTGGCTACGTTCCACTGCCTCTCACAGAGGGGAGGTCTGTGTCCCAGACGTGGGCCCATTATAGTCTGATTATCCTTATGCTATCTGAGGTCCTCAAAAAACACAAAAAAAAAAAAAAAAAAAAAAAAAAAAAACAATAATTTGTTTTTCTTAATCTGTTGGTTCGTCAATGCTTTAGTAATAATGTTACTCAATCAAAATATAAATAAAAGTACTCCACATGCCACAATGTTTTTTACCCAGTACACCAATACGTCACAAGGCATGTGACAGCTAAACACTGCCTTGTATCGACGCAAACCGAGTAGTTGGCGTGTCGGATCTGTATAGATAATTCAGGCCATTGTCCGTCTGTGTGGCTTGTTGCAGTGTTATCACGGTGTTTCGGGATGCTCGAATTAACACTGGTCTTTGGTAGACTGGTATTTGTAGGCTGTGAATTGAAGGGTGATCTTTGAAGGCATTTGTGGGATTTGGCAGGTTTTTGAATGAAAATTACTTTCGAGTGTTGATGATCAAGTATATTTGTACCATCATGGGTAGTTAGCATTGCTACTAACTTTGTAATCCTAACTGGCCTAAGTTTTTCAAGCTTGCGCTACTTTCGTATAGCTCATGCGGAGATTGTGTTCATTAAACAACACTTAAACACGATAGTTTAAAATATATTTTCGTAGTCCAATTGTAGTTGTTGGTGTGTCCAAGTGAGAGTTTGTCCCACTGCTGGGCAAAGGCCTCCCCCATATCTTCCACCTTTCCTTGTGCTGTGCCTTCTCCGTCCAATCGGCGAGGAAGAAGTCCAAATCGTCAAGTTCAAATCGTCATTTATCTATCAACAATAAATAATTAACATAGAAATCCTGGAAGATCACCAACTTTGCAGAAAATCATAACAAACTCGTTTGAAAACGTGCACTCTAGAATACGTAAAAAGTTTAACATTACAAAAATCTGTCCATGTGTTACCCAAAATTAGATTTACACTTCCCTAAAAATCCAACAGTCCCAATGAAAGTCACAACGGTTGCAAAGACTGATCACGTTATAACTGACGAGCCTTAAAGGTTCAGGCCTTTCAAAATGAGTCATCTAAATTCCGTGGAGGGGCCAAGGTGTCAGTCTCCATACCTTCAATTTGAGTGCTCTTCTAAATTACAAAGGTCTTCTCATAAATTGTTCCAATATTCTACGACGCCAATGGCATGTTAAGCTTAAGTAGGATGGCTGTTACACCGGTGCGAGCGTTAAAGGGCTAGGGTAAGGTGATAAGGGGTAGGGTGATAAGAGGCTTGGGTTAAAAAAATACATACTCGTATATTTGGGTTAAAAAAAAAGTAAATCATCGCTGATTTTGTAACGGTGATTATTATTATCTGTTTAGAAATATTTGTTCCAGTTATAGATTTCTAAGGACTAGCTATTGTCTGCGACTTTGTCTGCGTTTCAGGATAAAAAAGTAGCCTATGTCCTTTTCCAGGTCCCAGGCTACCTATATGTCAAATTTCATTACGATTCAGTTCAGGTTCAGTGATTTAGGCATCAAAATGTAACAGATTGACGGACAGACTGAGTTACTTTCGGATTTATAATATAAGTATGGATGGTTAAATTGGTATAATTTACGCGACTACAGTATACCTAAATATAATATAATGCGTATTCGTGCATCTAGACTTGTCTTTAGGTATAAAAATTACACAAAGACCCATGCTGTAAATTTATTAATCTGAAATGTGCACGATCTTTCATTACACAAACTGCGTAATGCTTCTGAAACTTAAAAAAAAAAAATACATTGACAATGTCAAAAACTCACTCCTTATTCCCATGGGGGTAGGGTGAAGCTACAGAACTTTTGTTCTGTCCGCGTAGGAACATATATCTGGCCTTATATGTGCGCCGTTTGCGAGTAGGGACTACGAACTACGCACCTGACCTTTTTCATTTAATTCACCTATAAGATCAGTGCTACTTTGTATATCTCACTTAATTTTCACTTGCTAACGGTGTAAACACGCATTACACTTCGGTGTAACAGACAGCCCTTCAGTCACGTAACGTCGAACGCGTCGACGGATCGATGCCGAATGCCGAAGCGTGCGTATTTTTCATTAGCGCCAGTCGCCAATTAGATATACAGCCGAGCTATTGTCATAGAATAATAATTGCAATAATGCTGGAGGAAAGTGATTCGGATACCAATTAGCGGCCTTCCTGTGAAATTAGTTTGGGTTTGTAATTGGTAGGAAGTTTCAGAATTTAGATTCAGCAAAAATATGTACGTATACTTTGTCTGCATGAATATCATCTCTGAAAACTTTTAACTAGGTAAAAAACTAGAATGGTCTGCATGTGTGCCAAAAATTCAAATACATTCCAGCCTTTTCGGCGTATTTGAACCGCAATGAAATATCTAAACTTTCGTATTTGTGATCTCATTAGTTTTTATCCGACTTAAAAAGGAGGTTATGCAGTTTTTTTTCATGTTACGTACACCGAATTTTTCGTGATTACTGGACAGTATATAATTTCTATACAATATACCATACTTTTCACGTGACCTGCGGGCTGGGTCGTTCTTTGGCCAACGAATTAGCATTGCCATTCAAAGTAGCAATGCTGCCAGTCTTCTGGGCACGTTTCCGGATGACAGCGATGCGGACGACTACTTCGACGCCTAAGTGTCCTTTTGTTTTTGTATTTATTTTTATAGTTAGGGCTGATTTCTCAATCGACAGATTATATTTATTCGTGGAATAAAATGGACGTCTGCCAGATTTTGTATGGACCAACTGTCAAAAATTCAAAATTATTCCTCGGTTAAAATTATCTGGCGTTGGAAAAATCAGCCCTTAGTCATTTAATTTAGTACTTAGTGTAAATAGTTAGCATAATCAGCTTATAATGTCCCCACTGCTGGGACACAGACCTCCTCTCTTCAAGTGGGAGTGGGCCGTAATCTACCACGCGGGCCCACTGTGGGTTGGTAGATGTCACATGTCTTCGCATTTTTTGTTCTAGGACATGCCGGTTTTCTCACGATGTTTTCCTTAACCGTTTTGAGAGCAGTGGTATGAGATTATTTTACACAAAGTAAAGTTATCATCGGGCCACCACAGCTCGTAAATAGTTAGTTGTGTTAGATATAAAAAAAAAAACCATATCTACTTAAAATCTTACCCAAACCACAATTCAAAAGATTTACAACAGTATTTACAAACTAAAGCATCTTACATTTTACTTGAATATCCGACGAGTCGAGTCGGAAACACGGAAAAATACCAGCTTTTAATAAAGCGGCAAGAATAATCTTCTGCGGCTTAGACAACTGAGACAAAGGCACAAAGAGTTTATTTAAAACATGGAAATAATCAATGAGGAGACGAGCTACATGAGGTTTTAGAGATGGAGAGAGAATCTTTTCTTCCCTGAATATTATATAATGTAAAATACAGTTTGTCGTGCATCGGTCACAACATTTTAAATTTTATATAATGCCATCATCTGCCTAGCCTTTTCCCAACTACGTCGGGGTCACCTTCCAGTCTAACCAGATGCAGCTGAATACCAGTATTTTACATGGAGCGACTGCCTATCTGATACCCCCGGTAATACGATACCCCTTGGTAAGACTGGTTGTCAGACTTTCGAGCTTCTGACGACCTGGCTTAACGTACTTTCTAAAGCACGGAGCGGTCTTGGTATGTAAAGATGGTCACCCATCCACAGTCTAACCACGGCAAGCGTAGGTTAACCTGATTGATCGAACCGTGCAGCTGTTATTTCTTAGCCACAAGCCCCTCCTAAATTTTATTGTAATGTGTAACTGAATAAATGCACATTATGAAGTAGTTGGTTCAGAATCGTTTACTGAATCGATGTCTGTATTTTGGTTATACCATAATATTCTTCTTTGGGTCATTCTAATTGGGGTGTTTGGCGGTGTGCGTTAATTCCGGACATGATGTAGAATCCGATCCTCTTAAAATTTGCCAAACGGTTAAGTAGTTTAGGTATTTAAAAAAGTGTCCGTGAAGTTTCTTGCCCGTTCTTCTCTATAGGTCCTAACTACGCTTTGGAATGGACATCTAACTCCATCTTTCTGACTGACCGACTTCTTGACAATTCAAAAGTGCTTGTAATTTGTTTAATTGAAATAAATTATTTGAGTTTGAGTTATGGGGCAATGAAACCGGCTATTAAAAATGGGTCACCCCCTATAATACGGAACTTAAACATAGCTGGCAAAATATGGGTGTACTATAAGTATATAATAAATATTTGTATGGCCTACAAGTAGTTGTTCCGGGTCTGGCTGTTTGTGTATGTGAGATTAAATGTTTGTAAACGCACTCACGATACAGGAGAAATTCCTAGTGTGAAAAAAAAAAAAAAATCAAATATCATTTATTCAAATTAGGCTGAAAATCAGCACTTTTCGAACGTTAAAATCACAAAAGACAGTCATCCAAAAACGCCCGCCCTTTACCACTTCCTAGTGCTATCGCTAGGAAGAAGAACTGGCGCAACAAACTCCCCAGCAGCACAGCTGTCTGTTCAGTTAGAAAATACTTGATACTTGCTTGTACACAATACTAGGTGTTAAGTAATTAACACGTCTGTCTTACCCTTCGGAGAAAAATAGGCGTAATGTTATGTGTAAAACGGGTTCATTGTTTTTTATTTATATATACCTAAGTAAAGTGATTTCAAACGTAATTTAAGCGTAACGCCATCTACTTGTAAAATTATACTAAATTAAAAACTTGACTTGTTCCCAGGGGAATAAGAAAAATATTAACCGAGAAAGCTCAAATAAAAACTCCAACCCATTCCAATTCTTTAATTCTAAAACTACGAATGAATACCAACACCACAGACATCCAAAACGTTCCCACAAATTCAAACAACAGTACAACACAAGTCACTCATCATACACTAAAAGAGAAAACAAGAAAATCTTTACATTTACGTAACAACACCAAATCTTCGCATCTGGCAACACTATAGCGCGATGTGCACACAAAATGCACATTCCGTACATATTGCATGAGAGCAATAAATGAAAGTTACACATTATTACGGCGAGCCCGTAATAAATACACCTAAAACAAAGGGTTCCGTATATTTCAAACTACTCGCTTTTACAACTGCATTCAATCATTTCGAGTCCAATTTCGTCTCGGTGGAAGCTGTAAGTGATACGATGTAGCGGGTATTGTTAGCTGTCGTCTCAGATGCTTAGAGTGAACTACACTGTTGATGGACGTGGGCTTGCTAATAAATGATTTAACCTAATGTTTAGTATTGTACGAAATATTCGTCGACGTTTTCTCGGTAGATAAATTGAAATATTTTGAAAGTTAGCTATCGAAGGTAATAGCATAATCAGCCTATAATGTCCCACTGCTGGGACACAGGCCTCCTTTGGGTAAGAAGGAGCGGGCCGTAATCTACCACGCGGGCCCAGTGCAGGTTGGCAAATGTCACATGTCTTCGAATTTTTGATTCTAGGACATGCCGGTTTCCTCACGATGTTTTCTTTCACCATTTTGAGAGCTGTGGTGATGAAATAATTTACACAAAGTAAAGCGCCTGTGTTCGAACATACGGTTTACAATTTGTAAGTCACGGCCGTGGTTACCACTGCTCTTACAGGCCCTTAATAGTCGCTTCCACTTATGCCTTTCACCACTTTGCTAGACGCAAGCGTTCTCTGCCAGTCCCTGTGGACTCCTATCGCTGAGAACCGGGCGAGGCTTAATCTAACGAATGTAACCCTAACACAAGTTACTACAAATGGAATTCGATTCAGGATTTAACTAAGAGCTTTTATATATAAAATGATATTCGCTGTACGTTTGCCAGTAAACACTTTATTTCGTTTGTTATTGTATTGGGGATGCAATGTAATGAATTTGGCGTGAAAGGCTTATCTGGTTTAAGTTTTTCGTTTCATTTGTTTGTGCGAAAAATACACATATAAAAAATACTGGCCACCTTCAAAAGGCTGAAGAAAAGTTGCATAAGGAGTGTTAGAATCGGAGGATGTACTTAAATAAAATAAAATAAAGTCGTCCAAACCGAATTTCGGCCATGGCGACCAATCTCAGCGACCAGTCTTCGGCGCGGGAAGTTTTATAGTGCACAAGTTTGTGCACAGACAGACTCAGACTCTCTCTTCCCTCACTCTCATTGCATAGCACGTGCTAAGTCCCGAAACGACCTATCCAAATTGACGCATTTGTCTAGTAAGACGATATTTATTTCTGGTATACCTATTTACCTACTTATTAAATGAATCATTTATCATTTATTTATCAATAAAACTGATAAGAAGATCAATCTAAATGGAAGACCCTGACATCATCATCATCTGCCTAGGCAACTAGGTTGGGGTCGGCTTCTAGTCTAACCGGATGCAGCTGAGTACCAGTGTTTTACATGGAGCGACTGCATAAGACCCTGACATACAGACAGCAAAATTAATTATTCATCAAATATTAGGGGTTGAAGTATGAAATTGCCGATTTGTACTGAAAAATTGAAATTCGTTTTTTTTTTTAATTTAACATATTTATTTAATCAAAATAATTACCATTATTATCTATACATTGCTGCCATCTAATAGGAAGGTCATTTATGCCTTTGCGATAGAACTCTTGTGATCTAGATTCGACAAACTGTGTGATAGCATTTTGTACTGCCTCCTGAGAAGAAAACTTTTTATCACGTAGAAAATTATCCAAATCACGAAAAAACTGTAGTCCGTTGCAGCAAGGTCTGGCGAATACGGAGGGTGACGAATGGTTTCTAATTGCAGTTCCTGTAGAGTTAAAACGGTTTCTTGTGCTGTATGAAGTCCCGCGTTATCATGGAGCAATAATGGTGAAGATCGATTCATGAGTCGGGGCTGTTTCACTGCTAGTTTTGCTATCATTGTTCGGAGTTCGGCACAGTAGACATCTGCCGTTATTGCTTGACCAGATCGGAGAAAGCTATAGTGAATAACACCATGCTGAGACCACCAAACAGTTACCATTACCTTTTTATTGGAAAGCTTTGCTTTTCCATCACGATTTTTCATCGCGCATCAAGCGTTTAAACTAAAATCGCACGGTGCGTTCATTAGCAGTCCCCTCTCCAAATGCAACATTGATATTGCGAGCTGTTTCTGCCGCGTTAGTTCCGCGTCGGAACTCGTATTCAAGAATTTTCGAAGTATCTATCTTTCTTGTCTAAGCTAAATAAAAAAAACAACTGAAAGTCGATAATCGAATGTTGCACATTTTTCAAAAGAAGAACTTCAAAGGTACCTCCATGTGAAAAAAGTTTCACTCAAAAATCTCAAACCATGAAGGTTCTATGTCAATTCGAAGTACCTATTACAATAAAACGGCAATTTCATACTTTAACCCCTATTAGTAAGAAGATTAATCTAAATGGGAGACCCTGAAATATGTAGAGTTAGGAAAACTAATTCTTCATTAAATTGACACACTACATTAATTTGCCGTATTATAGTCATTTCATACATCTGTAATCTGAAAATTATGATTTGAATAAACGCACAATCTAAGTTGATAGTCAAGTAAAAAAAAAAAAAAAAAATCCGGATTTTACCTAACTGTAATTGTCTTGTCCGTCGATACGAGTATTAATATTTTGTAACAATTTTGTGATTTAAAAGCGTGTCTGTGGAGTTTTTTGTCCGTTCTTTTCCATAGGTACCTACTACGCTTTGGAATGGTCAAATAGCTTCATCTTTCTGACTGACCGACCCCTTGACAATTCAAAAGTGGCTGTAAACGGTTTATTTGAAATACACGCTTTCGAGTTTGAGTCACTTTAATCATTCGTAATGTCTGTAATGTATATTGTGTGTACCACCAATGACGTGGATGGATGCACGTATAGTTTAAAGCCAACGAACAGACAGCTAATGAGGCTAATTGTTGAGCAAAGATAATGGACTACGACCTCTTGTTCATATGGGAGTCCTCTATCATTGGGAGTAGATATTACGTATAACAACATAACATTGTACAGTCAGGGATATTGTTTAGCAGATTGACCACCAGCTTAAATTATGGTGCGTATATTGAAATCACAACTGTCATTGTTTGGGGAATATAGGCGTCACATCCTCGCAAAACGGCCTTCACTCAGCATAATACTACGACCCCATGCGAGACAGAACCTCGGCGCTGGTTTTCAGCGACAGCCGGAGTTGACGTGATGATGTAAACCGGTGCAGCTTACTATAAGATAAAAAAATACAGAACTTCTCATGCAAAGAAGCAATGACATTGGTCAATACCAATGCTTGCTCAATGCGGGTTAGCTAGCGATTTCAGACCATTAAAATCCTGATTTCCTCACGTTTTTTAACTTTACCACAGAAGGGCTCATATAATATAAACACAATATTGAAGAAATAAATATTTTGTTTGCATTTTGACATACAAACGCGTTTTGATAGTTTACACGAGTATGTCATATTCAGCGGGATGATTGCGTAACGTACGAACACTAGCAATGGCTTTCATTTTGACAGTTCAACAACATTCATTGCTTTATTTACGTTGTGGAGCAAACAAATTTTTCGAACATAATTTTATTATGAAGCAATCCTACTAATATTTATTATAAACGTGAAAGTTTGCATGGATGGATGGATGGATATTTGTTACTCTTTCACGCAAAAACTACTGAACAGATTTGGATGAAATTTGGCACACATATGGTTTATAACCAGGATTAACATATAGGATACTTTTTATCCCGATATTCCTACGGAATTGAAACCTATGCGGGTGAAACCGCCGGGCGCAGCTAGTGTTAAATAAAAATAAACCTCCCGAATAACCATTAATGAGTAATTTGTGACGTAGTGACGTACCCCAGTTACGTCGACGTCGGCGGCGTCAGTGTTTGATTTGACGTTATCTGTGGTGACGAGGGTCGACACGCTACTGTCAATGTATTCTGTGCCCGTTGTAACAGAGAGGGTAGGCAGAGCTGTAAGGGGTAGACGTTATGGTAACGGTTATGAATTTTGTATATATTTATACGAGGTTTTTAAAACCTCAAAGTTTGTTTCTTTATGTCATCACTGAAATAGCAAAACCACGGAAAATTTCCTGGACTTTTGGTCAATAACAGAAGTCTGAAGTTTCGAATCAAAATCAAAAGTAATTTATTAAAATTAGGCTGAGAATCAACACTTTTCGAACGTCAAAATTACAAAAGACAGTCCCCCAAAACGCCGGCCATTCACGACTTCCTAGTGCTTCCACTGGGAAGAAGAAGTGGCGCAACAAACTCCCCAGCAGCACAGCTGTCTTGAAGATGCGTGGTGATCAATTCAAGCCTTTTCTGCATGAGAAGAGCCCTTTGCAAAGGACAAAGGGCTCTTGTGGGATAATATTATTATCCCACAAGGTATATGAGGTTAGTATAATAATTGTTAAATATTGGAATGTTGCTTAACCCCAGAATTTTTTTAAATAGCAGCTTAAATTGTTCCACCAGCTTCTCATGACCTTCACCCGTCCCGTCTTGCCTAACAACACTTTAAAAGAAACTGCTTACATTTTAAGTGAAATAAACATATTTCACCCCTCCAGACTCGCAAGGGGCCGAGCCTCGTAAAATAGCCTTTTGGGATCATTCGCGGAATAAAAGTTAGCGTTAAAAGTTTGATAGAAAGTTCCGTAGCTCAGTTGGTCGGCATACCTAGGTCTTTCAGGAATACATTTTTATTTCAGTACTAGTGTGAATATTCGAGGTGGCACTCTGATATTGATTGCTATGTTTTTGTTCAAGGTACATTTTCGTTGAATATTGCATGGAATTTTCGATATTTTTAAAGTGCATTGGTATGTAAAGAATAATTGCATTGAATTTATGAAGATTCCACACGAAAATAGAACATTTTTCATATTTTAATCACTTTCAAAAAGGTGTCCGTCACTTCGTCTGCTTGAAATTTCATGTCCTCCCGACCCACCGCATCGTATCGCATCGCCAGCCCGCGCTATTACTTTCCGACGTTTTTGCTCGGTTCCTATGGGTCCTAGAGCGATGTTAAGTAGCCTACTTAAGAATTGAGCTATCAACAGCAAAAAAAAAAGAACAAATCCGAGTATTAAACTCTTTAGCTTTATTATTAGTATAGATGAAAATTAAGGTTAGGTAACTTAATTTTCATCTTCTGTCTTCAGTCAGAATTTAGTTTTATTTCGATTTAAATGTTTGTAATAAAAATATAATATCATAACCTAACTAAAACTAATAACAAACTAAAATATGGCCTCGAAATATTCCACCGCATCGCTGTCGACTGGTAATGTACCCATGAGGCTGGTGGCATTGCAACGTTGTAAGGCAGTACTTAGCCTCTGACCACGGTAAAAGTCAGCCTTTGGGTCACGGGAAGCGTCAACCAGCCGTTTGGGGTTTTCATTGAACAAGCCATAAGCACTCGGACCCCACGGCCCGAGATTTGAATGTTTCATATTGAAAGCAATATACAAAGGTATATGTTTTAGACTCCATTACCATGTATATGTGATAAGAGCTAATAATTATACTGATGAAAAATGTCCATGACTTAAACAATTCTTAAACATTGTTGTTGAAGAATTATTTCGTTGGTTAAAATAACTATCTTATTGCGACATTTACCTTAATATGTATAACGGAGGTATACATCTAATCAAACTCACAAAACATACCACGATAATCGTCGCGTATTCAAACAACATATTCTAAATGATTCAGTTAAAAGTTGTATCCGCAAGCCAACATAACTCGGCTGTTGTATGCTATCGAAAATAATTTAATACTGTTAAATTCGGAGCGTGTTGCGTTCCAAAAACCGCAAGCCTTACCATTTGCTTGTGATATTGATATTTTGTATTTACGCGTCTTAGCTCGGCTGTGTAGTGTGGAATTCTTGGTTTCTGAGTATGTGGTTCAGGCAATGTTGGGGTTGAAATATTAAACTCCGTCATACGTCACAGTAACCACTTACTCCCAAAATACAAGCTTGACTTAGTCTGGTAGTAGGTAGATGATCATTGATGTGCTTTTTTTTGTTGCGCGGTAAATCGTGGGGGTGACGACAGAGGGGCATGCCGGTCTCTTACCGGCTATGACCACCGCGATGTTCCACCTCTACCTATGGCCGGGGGTGCAGGCTTCGCATAAGCATTCACCGCTCCCCATCATTTATGTGCTGCTGTAAAACTATTAAGCATATTCATTAATATTGTACTACATAGATTAACTATTTATTGTATAGGAATAGACACTAAATACAGTGAGTTCTCGTATAGGATTAATATTATGGTGTGAGGCTTTCTACCACGATCACAAACGATTTTCAGTTTTAATTGCAGTATGTTTTCTCCTGTTGCAAGGTCTTGATAAGCCTAGAATAAAAATCATACCTACGCCTAAAAGAAAATATCTATCTACTAAATTACGTTTGTAAAGAAACTGGAGTGGTTACAAAACTAACAAAAGTGGTTCAAAGGACTACTGCACAACACACACACACACAATAAAGTCACTAATTTCTCGCTCCAATTAACGACTGTACTCCTAGTAACTGGACATCGTCAGGCGCAAGTTAGCCAAACAACTTAGTGGAACTTGGGTAGCATTTGTAAGACGTACCCTAGCCAGCCCAGTCATCGCCAACCGGCGTGTGATGCTAATTATAGCATTGTTTTTGTGTTAACATGTCTACAACTAGCACAGTTTAGGGTCTTATAATTTTTGAATGGTTCCGTCTCGTTACAAAAGGAGATTTAACTTTAGTCCAAACTGACACCCTCAAGGCAGTTGACTGGAAACAGAAACCTTCCACTCAGTTAATATATTTTGAACTTTATTTCGACAAGCGTAAATTTCTTAACAAAAAAAACTGACTTTAGTACTGAGTGTAAGTTGTCAATTTTGTATTATGATCCTTAGGTTGTCGGAATAAAGTTCAAAATCCTCTAACTAACCGTAAATTTGTATAAAAAAACCTTTTTAAAAAACAAGCTTTTATTTAAATGCGCTAAAAAGAAAAAAATAAACTTTTACTTCAAAACTTTTACTGTCAACTTATAACGTCATTACACAATTTATATTATGATATAAAAGCTTGTCGCGAGATTTAAGTACATACTCGTATTTACTTAGTTTGAAAATTTTAATAGTTAACATCAATCACATCAAGTTATTTAACCTACTTGTTTATCTACACAGGTAAATCTCGCGACAAGCTTTTATATCATATAAATTGTGTAATCCTACTAATATTCGTATTATAAACGCGAAAGTTTGTATGTTTGTTATTCGATGGATGTTTGTTATTCTTTCACGCCAAAACTACTTAACGGATTTGGATGAAATTTGGCACACAGATAGTTTATAACCAGGATTAAGATTACACATAGGATACTTTTCATCCCGTTATTCCCACGGGATCTAAACTTATGCGGGTGACACCGCGGGGTGCAGCTAGTGACGTTATAAGTTAATAATAAAAGTTTTAAAGTAAAAGTTTTTTTTTTCTTTTTAGCGTATTTAAATAAAAACTTGTTTTTTAAAAAGGTTTTTTACTTTTAAATTATTTTTTACTTTTTAGTTATCACTGGACACTCTTGTCAGTCTATTCATCTCATTCAACGCATCATTGTTGCAAGGTCGTTTGCCAGTTAATCTCGAACAGTCTAGCTCTTCACTATAGCAAAGCTTCAGCAAGCCCTTTCATTTGGTACCTACCCATATTGTAGAAGTGCATTAAAAATAATTAGTCCGTCATCTTGGGTGTGCCGCCATATTGGATTTAGAATGACCTTACACAGTTAACCATGCATTTTCATCCAAACTGAAAGTGTATACAAAATTTCAGCTCAATCGGTTGAAGATGGGATCCCTTCTTTTCGCATAATATTCTTTTTCCTAATATACTTTGGCATAACGATTTTGGTATAATTTGTTTTGCTATAATAATACTTTGCCATATTTTATTTTGCCATAGTTTTTTGTTTTGGCATAAATTTTATTTGCATATTGTTACTAGGCCTAATGACTATTAGCATAATAGTTTTTAGGCATACCATTATTAGGTATGATGTTTCCTGATATTTACTACTGTTATTGAACCATATGGGTTAGGTTAGTTTAGAACAGTGACCAATAACGCGCGAAGGCGAGCGAGCGAAGCGAGCGTGCAGCGGCAGCGGCCGCCGGGCGCCAGATCCCCTCTATTGTTGTAGTTGTGGGTTGTGGTTTGGGTTAGAACAGTATGATGTTTCCTGATATTTATTTATTCATTACAGAATTTTGAAATTTTAAAGGATAAAGTTACAACTTTTTAGTGACACAATAGTTTTATGATACCAACCACTTAGAAAAATTAAAAAATGATTTGTTCTACCTATAATGTAAAGTGCCTACAATTAATTTCATTAGAGCAATATTGTATAAAAATGTGTATTAGTGTCTGACATTTTAGCAGTTAATTATTGTGCTTATTTGTTATGGCTATAAAAAATATGTTTTAATATCATTATGCGTAAATAAATGTATGCTTAAGAATTTTATGCTTAATCCTTATTAAGATTAGAGAAATTATGATTATAACGTTATGTGTAAGCTGTTATGCATAAATAATGTTATGCGAAAATATAATGAGGAGAAACAAAAGTATGCCAAGTTATATATTAGGTCTTAAAATTTTATGCAAATGGATAAGGAACCGTTGAAGATATCTGCTTCAAAATTGAGTTGCAAGATTCCACCCGAACAAACATACATACATTGCAATTTAAATAAAAGCTTGTAAATACAATGAAAAGAAAAAGAAAACAGTCCTGTCTGAAATCGATACTTTCATTTTCCGGTTTGGCTTTATAATAGACATTCTATTCAAATAAAGCAGTTTTTTTCATGTCTTCACATTTATGATAACAACACAATTAATTTCTAAATAAAAGAACAAAAAATTATCGTAACGATTTTCACGTTATTATAATTGAAATGCCTCACTACAGATCACATCTCAAAGAAGCTCGTTAAAATAAGGAGCGACTGTGCGTCGAAGAAAAACAAAGTCAATCACAAAAGAAATAAACGAAAATCATGCGAAAATAATGAAGATCATTGCAAATAGCCTAACGACAGAAAAACAAAAGAACATTCAGAAGTTCTTCTAATACTGGCTTCTTTAACACGCGATAAAGACTTTAACATTGAAATAGTGATGGTTAGGTAACCTTAACTGAGGCGGCTCATTTGGTAGAAAGATGTGGAATGTTGGATGTAAAGGATGCGTTGTTGGATGTAAAGGATGCGTTGCAAACTTAAGGAAAATGTTAAAATGCCTAACATGTGTGATTTCAAGAGCCCTCAAAAACGGACCACAGCTGGCTGGCGATAGAAATATGTATGTTAGTAAAGTTAAAAAAAATAATTGTCTGTGACAAAGTTGAAGAAACAATAAAAGTTGGCGTTACCGTCTAAACAGTGTTTAGAAGATGCACGTCATTCAATTTTACTGTTTGTGACATGTATGAAACTTGCATCGTGTAAATGGGACAGACGTCCCTGGACAATGAATTTGTCTATTATCTCATTGTTCTCATTCAGTTCCTTTACTTGTGTATACTATTCATACTAAATTCAGTTTTAAGTATTCACTTAGTTTCGTTACATGCGAGTGCTGCAAGTTCTGCAGACTGGGTTTTCTGAACTCTGTTTTGTGTAAGGCGTCCTCATTCATTTGGCTGTTACATTTTAATTACATTTGGATCACAAAGCCAATGATCTGTTGATTGTGCTGCTAAGTCTTGGGATTGTGGTCACGGTTTTATGAATGTGTTTGGGCAGTCTGTTGAGTAGGATTTGGCTGGTTTTCATCTACTTCGCTTTTCCCTTTTATTCATTTTAAATAAGCTTCGGCCAGAATTCGGCCGCTTCGACAGCGTAAGTGTTGGCCTCGCAAAGGTCTTCCATAGTGCAGAAGGCCAATTCCCGTGAATAAAAGCGTTCAAAATCTCATCTCAGCGACAATCAATGTCAAAAACTAGGGAAGTTAGAGGTATGACAGATTGAGATTGAAACCCGACTGTGGACGTTCTTAAAATTACGAGACTCTCAGGTGTTTTTGCACAGCGAGCTAGACAAGAGGTGAGGTGATTGTGATATAGGCTCTCTGGCTGGTTTTGATCAGTACCTATATCATGTAGATATTTGTTATGTAAGATTACATATCAATAAATGTTTCTAATACATTGTGATTGTTTAGTTTCTATCACATTGTGATTGCTTCCTTCATTCTTATCGAATGTTAAGATTCCTAAATTAGTTAAAATATCTCTAGATGTACAAAACCTAAACGAGAAACAATACTAATATCTAAAGCTTCCTCAACAATAAATCCCATTCAAATTAAACCCCAAACTCGTTTATCCATTGAGCTAATTTATCATAATCTGAAACTTATACAATTCTATTGTGCCTTGACTTAGTCCTTAAGCTTTGACGTCGACAATTCATTGTAATAAAGCAGAGGCGGTTCGTCTTTCTGCCAACGTAATCCCTACTTTCCCACATTATATCTAGAGTGAGACTCGTTTGCTTTAGGTAAACATTAATAATTCAGCGGTGGTCGCGGGCCGCGACAAACACCACCCCTGCATATTCATAGGACGAGCGAAATATATTTTTTGTCGCTCCCACAGTTGGCTAATTACAAAAGTCTTCAACGTTTTTGACTTTTTTCCGATTCCCATCTGCCTTTGATTGGGTATCGGGACAGGGGAATATGAATCGACGATTTAATTAAGGCTTGCCTTCTATTCGAAGTTTGTTATGAATGAGATCGTTAGCGACTGTTGAAACTCGCTTCAGATTGATTACAAAAGTTGACAAAGATTTTATTCATATATTCATTCGTTGGACGCTACTTATTGTTTCTATTCGTTCTTTTATATTCTCTCTAATAAGTTTGGAAGTGGCGGACGTTTGGAATGGTACCGAGGGGACGAATGATTAATTGAAATGAAACCAACGTTTTTACTTCTACCAAAGATGAATTAGAGAAATAAGGCGAGAGTAACAGATTACTTTACTGATTGTGCTTGGTGTCCATCCTATGGATTCTTTTAGTATTTTCTCGCTTATTTCCGAATTCCATTTCCCATCAACGCTATTACGGTTTTTTTTCCCTAACCACATAAATATTATACAGCAGATTGCTTAATACTTACATTCAATCATCTTTCCATAATCGTCTGTAGTGCTATAGTTACCAAAATTGATACAATCTATCAAAATATAAGGCAGTTTTCCTTATTTTATTTAGCTTTCAAAACCTATACAAACAATGAATAGGCATTTACTTAGTTCTGCTAATAAAATAAGTTGGTTAACAACACTTTCATACATAATTGGCTGGCGGAAGCACTTGTACCGAGCGATTCGATAGAAACTTTTCTTTTGTTTGAACTTGTGTTGTACTTCAATGTTTTCGCTGTACGTTTTAACGTTGTTAGTTGAACGAGTAGTTTATTTTTGTGTTTTGAAGGGTAATTTAATTACCTAGATATAAAAAAAAAATTTTTTTTGAAACAATGTACAAATTTCTAAAATAATTACAACATCATAATCTCACGAATAGTAAAATAATAATACCTTAACACAAACTCCTCTAAATATTCAAAGAACGTAAAATCCAACATAATATTTCGGTAATTTCATCCTCAAAAATTCATAGGACTCATTCTGTGGAAAATACAATGATTTCAGCTGAAATTCGCACGGCGCGGGATGTGTTAAATTCCATAATAGAATTCCCAGGCGTGGAAATTTTAATTATGTCCGAAAATGCAAGTTATGTAAACGCCTAGTCAGCCGCTGCGAGTTGGCGAGAGGAAAACAGACGAGCGGCGACGGGAAACGTGCTTGTATGTATGTGTGTGTGGATATTGGGACGTACTGTGTAGATACATTGTGTGGTATGGATTAATTCTTCTCGTATATTTTGGTACTGAGAGCATTTGCTCAACTGCTGTTGTATTGCTGAGTTATGTGAGTTTAAATGTTTGTAAACGCACCCACGATACAGGAGAAATTCCAAGTGCGGGGCAACGATTTAAAAAAAAAAAAACTTCTGCTCCTTCCCTAATTATGTTTATCTTTGGTCATGTCGATATGAACTGCGATGTTTACAAGAACAGCTCTTGTCGTAGTAAACGTTTTGCCAGTCGGCGATACTAGGAGTGGGTCTGACTGCGCATGCTGCGTCAAAATACTTATTATTAGCCATTAATGTCCCCTTGGTGGGCAAAGGCCTTCCCTACTCTCCTTCCACATCTCACTGTCCACAGCTGCCAAGGACCAACCTTTATTAAAAAGTCTTGCTTATCCCACCAAATACTTAAGTTAGGGAAATAGTCGTCTGGAAGGGGCAAGTACAATCAATTCTATTTTCTTGTAAGTGTTCCCTTTTAATGACCTACTTCAAATTAATGATTCAAACTTTGATTTTAAGATGGTTCTCCGATTTTTCAGATTCGAATTTCATTTCCACTGTCACAGTTTCTTCTGTATGTTTAATTATGAACAGAATAATTTAAATCGAATGAGCATTGCTTACTCGTATTTTATTTTTGTCAGACAGTGTAATTTCCTGCATTGGATTCAATAGCTATAGTTTAATTTAAATACAAGTCTTAACAATGTTGACGTGACAAAAGCAGAATTTTCAACGTACCTGCAGCACATTCCCACCGTAGCAGAGTTAAAACAAAGTTTAAACATACATTATGGAATTATCTAGAATACTCGACAGTGTTATGCGAGAGCGCAGGCATACCAGTAATTGAATGAAATGGCACTAGGCACGCTGTTTGGCAATTAAAAACTGGCGTTCTGCCGCTGACGTGCTGTTTTGTACAACGTGCATCTGAATGGGTGACAAATTATGTTTTTTTTAGGTTATTTGGCTAACTGGGAAGTAGCGAGGTTGTCAATGGCTTTGTTTGAAGTTTTTCATTTTAAATTATTTTATGAATTTGTTGGTGGGTATAGTGAACTTATTGTTTCTCTGTTGAATTCTAATGAGTCAGAATATATGTGGATATTTACCAGTAATAGTGAATTTACGTGGATATTAGTAGTTTAAAATACTATACGAACGAACGAACGAACGAACGAACGAACGAACGAACGAACGAACGAACGAACGAACAAACGAACGAGCGAACGAACGAACGAACGAACGAACGAACGAACTAACGAAAGAACGAACGGACGAACGAACGAACGAACGAACGAACCAACGAACGAACGAACGAAAGAATGAACGAACGAACGAACGAACGAACGAACAAACTAACGAACGAACGAATGAACGAACGAACGAGCGAACGAACGAACCAGTGTCAGTGTTACCTGTAATGTCCAAAATTTTTGAACGCGTATTATATAGTCGCCTATTTGACACATAAAATTTTTCTAATAGACGAACAGTATGGCTTTCGCTCTAAATCAAGTACTCTCTCGGCTGCAACGGATTTAGTCACCAAAATCAAAACCTATATAGATCAAGGCAGCTAAGCCTTAGGCATATTCATCGATTTAAAAAAAGCATTCGATACCGGGAGTCATCAAAAACTGCTACAGAAGCTAGATAACATACCTAGGTGTTACAGGTACAGCACATAAAATGTTCAAATCGTATTTGGAGAACAGGCGTCAAGTTGTTAAAATAGGAAATACTCACACTAGCTCGGTCCAAAATATTTCATATTTCATTTTAATATTTCATGCTGTCCTCAAGGTTCAATTATCAGTCCGTTAGTTTTTCTAATTTATATAAACAATATTAATAAAGTAGGGTTAACAGGACACCTAACACTATACGCAGACGACATCTGTCTCTTTTACTTTGATAAATCAATTCATAACATTATAAAGGACGCTCGACATGACCTCGATCTACTAAACGAATGGTTAAAGTACAACCTACAATCTTACAATTAATACGTCGAAAACCTCATTCGTGATCTTTACCACAAAAATAAGCGCTGCTAAGCTTCATTGCTAAGCTTGCGCGATGCTAAGCTTCAGTGGGGTCCACATATAGATAAATTGTCAAAAAAGCTAAGTTCCGCAGCATACGCTGTTAGAAAAATTCGTAATTTAACTGATATAGAGACAGCCCGCTTACGCGACTTTAGCTATTTTCACAGTGTAATGTCGTACGGTATTCTATTGTAGGGAAATGCCGCTGATATTCAGACTATCTTTGTTTTGCAGAAGCGAGCTGTTCGATCAACTTATAAATTAGGTCCGAGACACTCGCTCAGAGATAAATTTAAAGAGATTAATGTTATGACTGTGCCTTCTCAATATATTTATGAAAATCTTTTATATGCCCATAAAAATATAAAATTGTTTAAAAAATACAGTGATATCCATAATATAAATACTAGGAACAAACACAAATTAGTTGTACCTACAACAAGGCTCAAGAAAATAGATGGCTCGTTCAGATGCCAATGTATACGCCTTTATAATAAAATTCCAAGCCCCGTTCAAGATCTAAGCCTTAATAAATTCAAATCATTCATTAAACGTAAGTTGTGCCAGAAAGCCTTTTATACCATTAAGGATTATATCGAGGACAAAAAGGCTTTGGTATTGAGCTGGTTCCAATTTTTTACATATTGGATGTTTTTATTTTTTTCTCTGTTTTGTTGTTTTTTTATTTTTTTACTCTTTGACATTAATGAACTTTATATATATACTATGACATTTGCTTACTTTGTAAAGTATTTTATTATTTTAATTATTGTGAATGTGAAGACTATGTGGGTCAATTTACTTATATTATTTTTCTCTGTGTTCTCTTAGTTTTTGTCATGGTCTGGCAGTTTGAGTAATTAATGTGGCCTACCCAAATGTCCTTTCTTTGGTATTATTCGTCGAATCATTGAGCAGCTTAACTTTTGAGTTGAGCTGCACGATTTCTGACAAATGCGTGCACTGACTGGACAGGTCTTCTCAATCTGTGTGGTTCTTTCCTCAAAAGACCATCTCAGACATCGACCTACATGGTCTTCATATGATCTGACGAAGATTATGTTTAGTTAGTTTATGTTTACTTAGTTTGTTTCGGCCTTTCTTCTCAGACTGGTCAGATAGGAAACGCCGACCTCATCTAGTTTTAAAATATGATTGACGTGTAAAGGTGTTTGTACAAACCTACTTACAAAAATAAAATCATTTATCATTAAAACATAAGATTGATAACAAAAAGTAAAATAAAATAACAAGACAAACCATATTATAAATTTGCCCACTTCATTCAAATAATTTATTTCAATTAAACCATTTACAGGCACTTTTTAACTGTCAAAATTAAATAGTCGGTCAGTTAGTCAGAAAGTTGAAGCTAGTTGCCATTCCAAAACGTAGATCTCTATGGAGAAGAACGGGTAAGAAACTCCGAGGACACTCTTTTAAATCAATATATTATTACAAAATCCTGGATACTTACATTATTCTTATTGGTTCTATATGGGAGAAAAATGTTAAAAAAAAAACAAATAAAGAAACAATTTAAAATATAAAATTAAAAATAAGCTGTTAAGTTAAGAGATGACCAGTCTCAACCGACGGCGCCCGTTCGCGAACATGACGCGTGGATCAGCACCATCCAGCTCAACCATTTTGTAGGGAACCGAATGATCCAACACACGTGCCACCACCAGTGAGACATTTAAGTGAGCATGACATATTCTCAACTTCCATGCTCTTTCAAGTCAACATCAAAATATCATAAAACGGAAACATGGTTCTTACATTTACAAAATTTAAAAAATGCTTCTAAATTATACAAAAATGTAGTTTGCAATTTATTTAAGAGATGAAAAAAAAATTAATACCAATCAAATCAAAATCAAAAGTCATTTATTCAAATTAGGCAAAGAATCTGCACTTTTCGAACGTCAAAATTACAAAAGACAATCCCCCAAAAACACCCGCCCTTCACCACTTCCTAGTGCTATCGCTTTTTTTTTTTTTTTTTTTTTTTTGTGGATGGGAAATCATCAAATGACTCCTCCCGCTCTGGGTGGAGCAGAAGGGAGTGTCAGACTCTTACTGACTAAAACCCACCCGTGTTCCTTCCTTAGCCCTTTACGTACCAGGGCAGCGGTAACCCTTTCGGACGATCCCGCTACCTAGTGCTATCGCTGGGAAGAAGAAATGGCGCAACAAACTCCCCCGCAGCACAGCTGTCTGTTCAGTTAGAAAATACTTCATACTTGATTGTATACAATACTAGGTGTTAAGTAATTAAGATTACAAGACACAGAACATGTAATTAAATTATTTGCCATATGTCAGCTAGCCACGCCAATATACCAACAAATATAATAAAAACTGTACGTATTTAACCTAAAAAATAATGATTTAAAATTAAAATGTAAATAAAAACTTACTAACTAAATAAAATCCTCCAGGCATAAAGGACGTGACAGCTTACATATTTATGCATTGCTGGGTTCTTTTCATATTTCTGTCACTTGAAGTCACAAATGATAAACTAGGACCATCGAAGTAAAATAAATAAATAAGTTAATACTAATAACCTGTCAGTAAGCTAATTCTGGAGAAAGAACATGAACATTGTCTTGAGTTAATCAGGGCGATCAACTATTCTTATCGTGTAAGTAGTTGTTGGTGGAATAGTAAGCCTTTGAACAAAGGTTGGATTTTACTTGAGCTTTAAACACATTAAAAGGTAAGTCTAGCAAATAAGAGTGTATCTTGTTATAAAAGGTTATACCAAGCCCAACAAATGAGTACGTAGAGGCACGTAGTTTGTCCTTATTTCTAGTGTTAACACTGTGAATATCACTGTTTTTAGTGTACAAGTGTAAATTTTGCCTAATATATAAGATGTTGGCAAAGATGAATTGTGATGCAACCGTGAGAATACCAATAACTTAAAAAAAAAATCTTAGAGAAACTCTGGCACCTAGCTGGTAAATTGCTCGAACAGCTGGTTTTTGAAGGACAAATATATTAGAGAGGTATCTGTAAACAGTACGACGGTCAATCAGGAAGAGGTATTTAATATTGAAGTATTCAAGAATTAAATCTTGATTGAATAAAATAAACATTAAGTTCGTAATGTCAGAAACACTAAAAAAAAAGGGGAAGCATCTCTTCTAAATATTGAAATTGTGATCAACTAGTGAGCCCAAGTGCCTGTGGAGCAGGATCAGCATTAAGCTAAGCATTTTTATCTACGATATATTATGTACTCATCCAACTTATAATATGCTTGTCTACATAATGTGCGTTTAATGCATGTTTTAAATTTCTTCTCATTTAGTTGAAGAATATCGAGTGGTATTTTATTATAACATTTTACACAGTAACCTATTAAAGAAGTTTTTACTTTAGATAATCTGAAGCGCGGTTGATCTAGTTTATTCCTATTATGTCCTACTTAAAACTGATACATAATCAATATAAATAGACATGGCCAATAGGTATAAATGACTAACTAACTTAATATATAAATAAAAACAAAAACAAAGGACACTTAGGCGTCGAAGTACTCGTCCGCATCGATGTCATGCGGAAACATGCCTAGAAGACTGGCAACATTGCCACGTTGAGTGGCAATGCTAATTCTTTGGCCAAAGAACGACCCAGCCCTCTGGTTACGTGAAGTGTCGACCCGCCGAGGAGAAATTTCCTTAAAAAGGAGATGCGCACTCGAGCCCCACGACCCGAGCGTTTCGACACCAAACGGCTCAAAGCTATAGCTGTATAATATAATTTTGTGTTTCAAATGGTAATTCTGTAGATAGATAACGTATTTTTACTTACAACAATTTTCTTCAATATAACGTACCTACAACGCAATGATTTTTCACTATTATCCTATTAATAATACTTAATACTAATATTATAAATGCGAAAGTTTGTATGGATGGATGTTTGTTACTCTTACACGCCAAAACTTTTATCCCGATATTCCCACGGGATCGAAACTTATGCAGGTGAAACCGCGGGGCGCAGCTAGTAGGTATTTAATTTTGTGTTTCAAATGGTGATTCTGTAGATATAACGAACCTACAACGTAATGATTTTTCACCATTACGATACATATTTTAATAAAAGAAAATTAAACGTATCAAAGTAACCAGTCTTTCAATTTCAGAGTTAATTTTCGCTTCCACTGTGAGCTTACACGGGACAAGGGAATCAGTGTCACCTGTCACCTTTATTACTACATTAAGAATGAAAAATGAACGTCTCCGTCATATCTCACAGCTGTTACCTGTATACAGCCTGTATTGGATTACGATTTAATTGTCTTTATTTTAGGGGAATTTGACATTTTGGCTAATAATTATCATGTTTCGTGAGGCGTATTGTTATTTGTATTGTCAATGTCAATTAAGATGTGTTGTCTTTGGTCCCTGGCTCTGACATCAAGCAATGGACACAAATATCAACTTATTATATGCTTGAGTACGAGGCTTTTGACTACGTTGTATGTGTATATTTAATGTCTTTTTTTTTTTGTAATGTGCGTTTTGTTTGTGCCGAATAAACAATTATTCCTGCTTTCTTTTATTTCTAGGGATAATGAAACGTTTGTTTTCTATTTACTTATCAAGTTTACCTGCATTGTCCTGCAAGACCTTCCCCTCTTCTCTCCCTTTCACGCTCATTTCTATACTGGCCAGTCAATGCAAGATCAAATCAGGACCCTAATTCAATATGACCACTTAACGATTCCTTACTTCGGAACCACGTCAATTCCTTAGTTAATTACACCAATCTCGCGTTGATTTCGTTCGGTTTTGTTCATTGTGTCATGAGAATTGTGGCCCAAGAGAAGACCGTTTACAAAACACTTTGCCATGCACTAGGGTACTGATCCTCCACAGTGGCTCATTTTGTTACTAATACCTTGCTCTGTAATTAATTTCAATAGTTTTAATCAATCAACATGAACAAAATGTATTCAAAATTGGGAATCAGTGTCCTTGTCATCGTTATTACAACATTACTACATTAAGAATGAAAAATTAATGTCTCCGTCATATCGCACAGCTGTTATCTCTCACAACCTGTATTAGATTACAGTTTAATTGTCTTTGTAGGCTCCCCTAAGGGGTGACGTTTGGGTTATTACGGTTTCATTGATAATAATGAAAATCCTCGAAAGAAAAATCGCCAGGAGATACCTAACCTATGTAGTATAAGCCACCAACTAATTTCATATTTCCCATTCATTCCGCCCATTGTGTCATCCTTTGTAATATGTCTATTTTTTTTTTGTCTGTAATTTATATAGTGTACAGAGAGCCAGCACATCAAGCTACCCGAAACTGTCAAATTTTCCCAATCAACTTTGAACCTTATGCTTTAGCGATAAAGTTGAAAATCTACTAAATAAATTTGACAGATTGTGGTAGCTTGATGTGCTGGCGTCTGTACATAATAAAGAGTATTCTATTCTATTCATTGACAATTCAAAGGTACCTGTAATTTTAAATTGAAATAAATGCTAAAATAATTTATTTAATAAACTCCCAAATTGAAAATAACACAACATCAGTCAATCAATTTTAAACGTGCATGCTTAGTTGCAAAATGCTTCTACCCCTACAGTATTTGTCTTTCCTTCCCCTTTTTCATCCATATAAAGGTTCCCTTTAAAAGATTTAAGAGCGCCGTAGACCGCGTAAAATTTCCATATTTGTGTCTATAATTATTTATGTACTTTTTTGTCTGGTTTTTATTTTACTACCACCAAAATACTAACAAAATTATGGACCTAGTCTGAAATACAGTTTTATTTCATTTTAATTTAATTTTATATGGTGAACATAATAAAGAGTATTCTATTCTATAATGTAAAGTGATAAAAAATTATATATTAAAAAAAGTGCCGTTAAAAACGGACTCTTAATCTCCGTTACAAAATTTCCACGTGCAACATAACTCAGAGCCCGATGCACTAAACTCTAACTCGTATTATGTCACCTACTAAACCTATTAGTTCACCGTTTAAGATTGATTACGGCTAAGCTCTCGGTGCGTCGCTTTAAACCTCAAGTTGGTGGCTGAAATCGCTTCGATCAATCAAAATTATATTACCAATAAATCTACGGCGGCTCACGGTTCGTGAGCAGGAGCCTTTATGAATGGCGATCTTGTATCGGTGTCGAATCGCTTCCGGTGTATGAAAGAATGTTCTTCTGCCTTTTAAAATGATAATATCAGTAAGAAAAATATTCTGGGCAAGACGGAAAAAAATTGCAAAAGAAAACTGTTTAGTGAAGGGTATATTTAGTTCGCTGTAGACTGAAGATGCTATGGAAGAAACGGACCTATCTAACAATTATTATCTTATTTTTTATATATTTTACCTGCGGCTTCAATGGTCAGAAAAAAATATTATCGATTTCAGCTCAATTTTTTTAACGATTTCTCAATTTTTCTGAGATGAACCATCACACATCGTATCATCCCAGCTTCGCACCGTCCCCGTATCGCAACGTCTCCGCATCGCCGATAAAAAACAGGGCCCAAACTTTTGCCATACACTGATTGCTTCATAATAATTTATAGTCCGTAATCTGCAAGCCATCGAGCGTGGTATATTACTCATCGGAAGCCGGTAAACTCGGTTACGGCTGATGTGTTCCGATTCCGCGTTTTAATTTGGATTAATATTTTTCATTTAAAACGAATTTTGGGACTTTAAAATGAAATGGGATGGTTTGTTTCGAGATTTCCCTTTAAAGTTTTAATTTCTGTTTGTGCGAATTCGAATGATTCGTTAAACGTGAGCTTCAGTAATTATTGGAATTATTTTTTTCAATATAACAAAAAAAAAAACATTATACAAACAAGTGCCAAATCAACTTTTACAATTCATATGTACTTTCTAAGTTTATCTTGAAAGAAACAAAATACATTATTTAGCACAGACTAAAATACACACAATACACCAGACACATACATCAGATAAATACAAATAAAAAATCAAATAAAAAGTGTATTAAATTTACCTTGGACGTCATTGACATCGGTGAAGGCAAACGTCGTGAGGAAGTCTGGACTAATTATTAATATTAATCTAAAATCGCCAACCAGCCTTGAGCAAGCGTGTTGATAAATGCTCTTCCGTCTCTGTGTAAAAAGTGGCCTTTGTCCTGCAGTGGGATAGTAATAGCCAGTCTATTACTATCCCATAACAAAAAAACATTGCGAACTACAAAAGTTTATACATTTGTACGACTAGTTTAGATTGAAAGAACTAGAAATATCTAAGTCGTCCAACCTACCTAGCTACCTACATGTCTATTCCCAATGCAATATCCTTCGCAAAAAAAAACATATAATATAATAATGCAAAGAATTTAAACGTATTAAGTTTCTTGGCTGCTTTTCAACCGTCAGTCTAGTCCCCTGGCAGCTTCAGATCCACGCATTTATCCCCGCCTGACGACTCCAAACTATTTAAATTCAAATAAAGTTTCATTGTGAATTGTCACGACTCACAATTGTGTTCAAGTTCGCTGTCATTCTTTTAATATGTATAAGTTGGGAAGAAGTTAAATTGATCTAGCTCTTGGATATTGTCAAGTTGTCACTGGGATGGAATATTTAGATTTTGGCTTGATATGCTTGAATATTTCATCTATTATCATTTGTTGATAGTATTATGAATTAAATTCTTGTCAACTATTTTTCATTTGATAAGATCTGTCTATCTATTTTATTTGAAATTAATTTTAATGTATGTAGATGACATGATTATAATGATTTACGGTGAGAGCGTAAGAACATTTCTTCAGTAGATTCGTCAATCTATGTAGATCTATCAGAATTTGAGTAACCTACCAGAAACTGGAACCCCGCTGAGCCATTTAACGTCATGAGTGCAATTCCAGTAAGCGAAAAGCATTTAGTTTCAAGTGAAAATACAGAGTCAATTTGCATCTGTCGGTACAGCGGCTCAGGTACACAAGTCAACGAGGAAAACTCATGCACAAGCGCACTTGTAATAAATAAGTATAAAACCAATTTACTCCTGTTTCACACTCGTGACAAAACATTTAAATCACTACTTGCTACCAAAAAATACGGTTTAATTTTCACAGTTTCTCAATGAATGTAATAATTAGTGAAATTGCCGCTTGCGAGGCGTACACAGCACCGGATAATTAGTTCAAAGCTCTGAAGTGAGCGCCGCGCCTAGGTGAGATGCCACTCGACGTTCGCGTTTTTTATCCCCCACTTTTTACTCCTATTTCACCCTTCTCTGCGGGCAACAACCATTACAATGTAAAATTCTAATTCACTCGTTAAGTCCTCTGGCCTTTTCTGGGCACTTTTGCGGAATATAAAACAGGTTAAATGGATTTGTATCTGTATAGGTAGGTCGGGAATTATGGTAATACACGTTCCCTTGTTAGTGAATATGGATGGCCGCATGTATTTTATATTTTATGTATTTTTCCTTTCTTGTTATTTTATGTTAATTTGTTTCGTAATGAATTAATGTTGTTCTTTGCTTGTAAATCATTATGTGAGGCACTACATCTGCATATTAATAAGAAATTTTTATAATAATGTAGTAGCGTGTTCGCGGCGTTATTATGAGTTTAAACAATATAACAACAACGATAATTACCCCTTGAAGCACCTCTTTTGTTGCCTACTTAACATATGATTTTTTTTACATTAATAATTTTGAGTTCAATAACTGTAGAATACATAATTGATTGATAATTGACATAATTGTGTGAGCCAAATAAATGGTTTATCTATCTATCTATCTAATATCTAAAGTAACATTCAGAGAACTTGTTTGCAGCTTGTTTTAAGCATTTTGTTAACCAATGGAAAGCAGGACGTCATTTCAGTTGAGACTGTCACTACGTTCACCTCACGAGTTAGTTTGTGCATTGATATTAAGGTAACTCTTTCTTGTAATCTGCATTGTATTCATTACAGTTCCCACAGGATAGTCTTTAGTGTTGTTATGTCATTATATTACAGGCATATGTCCAACAGTAGACTGCGATAGACTGAATTGATTCTATTACTAACACTCTGTATTTTTGCAGTAGCTTGCTTTAACGATCTGTTTAATGTGTGGATTCAATTTTCCTTTATATTGGCAATGTTTTAAATACAAAAAATATTTGTAACAACTTCTGGTCTATTTCGTAACTTTCAACAATGTTTCCTAACTCAAAAAGCTACCTTGATTTCCTTTACTTTACCTTTCCATAGCTCCCAATGAAGCCCCTCAAAAATCGACACGTGACCTCATCCAAACAAACAAACAAAGATCACTCCTCATTCCAAACCAACGTGTTTAAATCAAACCCATTTATAATCCGCACTACATAGCGGCGTATTGTTATTTCACGATATGTGCCAGTCGGTGCGTCGGCTCACATCGCCCTGTCACTTGTGTTAATTAAACGTGCTATCTGCTGGTATAGAGCTCTATGGATGGGGTAGTGGACTTGGGAGTATTTTGGGCTAACATTAGACTCAGTAGCATTCTTTGCTACTAAGCCTTGGTCATTTTTGACATAGACCTTTTGAATTGCATGTCACTTAACCCGATGTTCGGCTAATATCCTTGCCACCTTGCGAAGATGATTAGGCACAAGCCTTCAGGCTATGAGGAGAAACCAGTAAAGAAGCCGCACGGCTCGATAGATCAGATTAAGCTACGCTTGCCGCAGTTGGTTCGTGGATGGGTGACCATCTTTACATACCAAGACCGTTCCGTGACTCGGAAAGCTTTAAACCATTGGTCCCGGCTGTCATTCATGGATCTTTGGAAGTCGTTACGGGTCTTCAGTAGCTCGAAAGTCTCACAACCAGTCTTACCAAGAGGTATCATATTACCTAGTAACTGGGTTGTGGAGGTCAGATACGCAGTCACTCCCTGTAACATACCGGTATTCAGCTGTATCCGGTTAGACGGGAAGCCGATGCCAACATATTTTTACCCTACTTTTGTCAAGCAATGGTGTCCTGCAGTAGTATAATAGTTGACCTGCTGAAGAACACTTTAGTAGAAGGCTCAACGTAGAAACGTTTGATCCAAGGAAAAAGGTATCGTTCAGCAACCTTTTACGTGCTTCATCCTAGTCTGGAGTCAAAATCTTCTCAGCAAGCATACTGTATCGCTATCGGTTTATGGTTACCTCTCGAAAAGATTATCTAATTAATAGAATATTGGTCAAGTTTATATTATTTTCCTTCAAATACAAACAGGCTATCCCTTCCAGGCATACAAGTTCTCCGCTGTCGCATTTACCGTTTCTATATGCGTATACATACACACGTCCGGACAATGCTCGGCTGTATTTATGTACAGTTTTTCCGTAATTGGTTTTCGATTTAAAGGCAGAGGGTGGCTATGTAAGGCCTTACACAGAATTATGTTTTTACAGGTGGCCGAGAGTGTACCTACGGCTACGGTTTAAATTGGGGATTCTGTAATGATAACTGAGTTGGTCGACTGTTTGTTTGTGTGGCGGTTTGCGCGTTTGGGATTGTGCTGGCATGTGTATTAGGAATATTAGGTTAATTAAGATTTGATTTTTGTGTTTTTATAATTATTGTGACGAGATGTTTTTTTAAGCGAAAAATATAGGAGTTTAGAGAAGAGAAAAAAGTTACGACCACGTATGAGTTCAACTATAAAAAAAAACGTGTGAGGTCTGGGGATCCCTGTCAGTGTCGAAGTTCCTTACGCGATACTCGCACACACACACACTCGTATATAATAGAAAGAGACACAGAGAGAGACAAAGTATGGATTCAATACGCGTTTTTGATATATAACCATCTAGTATAAGGTTTTAGAAGCTCTGATAAAGTTGTCGCCATCTTGGATTTTCAATTTTACCTCACTTTTGGCTTCAGCACCCTCGAAAACCATGAAAACTCTCTTTCAGAGAGAGAAAGTCGCATGGACGGAGCATAACGCTTTTTTGTGACGATTTCTACCCGTTTACTCCTTCCGTAAGCCTCGTTATAGAACTTCGTTCCAAGACTCTTGAGGAAACGCCACAGGAAAATATTAATGTAGTCATAATGTTACATCATTCACCTGTCAGAGCAAAAACCTTAAATAAAGTCTAATAAAACTTTTGTAAACACAAAAGTAACGGATAAGGTTTACCAGCCCAATCCCACCGTATAACTCAAACACACAATCACCATATTTCTCCAAACTCCAACTCCAACCCTTTTCGAGCCAACACTTTTCCATTCTAAAAAAAGTGAGCCGCGCAAACTATTTCTTACAGTTTCAAAAACCAAAAAAGTTTTCGACTAAAATTTGTTACCATCCTTGCAACTCGAAGTCAAATGCTATTAAAACTTTTAATGACTTGAAGCATTCTTTCGGTTCTCTGTTCGAAGTGGTATTAATTAAAAAAGAGAGGCTGGATCAAGCACCCGTGGGTTTCAAGTTGGACCAGCTGTGATCCACGGCTGGGATGGACGTACAACTTCGAAGCCAAGACTGCTTGCCAAAAACAAAGTTTGTAGGCAAAAGTTTCCGTAAAAATGTTGTGTTTTAAATCGAGTGTTTTATTGACTGGCTCTTTTTGGCTCTGGTTTTGTATACCTGTCTGGAGGATATATAATAATAATTAATATGCATCGTGGATATATTTACTTTAGTCGCTTCCGGGATATTGCGGTTTAGTTGTAGTCAATTATTTTTAAATATTTATTATACTGATCACATTGACTCATATCTATCATTGAGAGAGCAGGACCAAAGACGAGATAATAGAATACTCTTTATTATCTACACCATATAAATTACAGATCATATAAACGTAGAAATTTTGCAAAGGGTGACACAATGGGTGCTCTTATCGCTAAGACTAATCAAATTGAATCTTAAACGTGCCTGAGAAGCGCCTTTAGTTAGATGGTAACTAACAATTTGCCTAACTCTGGACACTGCAACAAAATGCATTTAATATCGTAACAAACGAACTCACACACAAACTTTGCATGAAGTAGTAAGAATTAAGTCCTCTTTAGAAATGCTTTATGCAAAAAATACAGCATTGAAAATGTGAAAAAAAAAATTGAACATCATGTGAGCGCACAAGACCAAGACTGCAAGGAAGGCGAAATCGTAATCACAACTTGATTCTACCATTATGGCGGTTGCTTGCCATTCTCCTGATTCACTGAACAAGAAAATTCCTAAGTCACGACAAAACGTTCACAGATAATTTAAAAACGAATCATATTCGAGAATGGAACGCTGCCAGCAATCTGTATGATCTGTGACGCACGAGCGCTTTTACAAGCTCATCGCTGGCTCGACAAGCTACGTGACCGTGTGTAGTCGCAGTTCTTACTTCACTCGCGAACGAACGAATCGGGTCTCGTTCAGTCATATTCAATGCATTGAATCTAGGCACTTTAGCTATGCTGTTATTAAGTAGTGGAAAGATAAAAATTGCAGGTTTCAGATTTTATTTTTGTATTGAGTTTTTCTTTTGATAAAACTGTAGTTGTATTTGAATGAATCTCACATCATTATAGGTGTCATCGTTAGCTAAAAAGAGATCAATTCGAACAGGTAATTTGTCGTTCAATTCCTCGAACTGGCACACACAGAAAAGTAAACAGCTGTCGGAAGAATAGCCGTCATCTTTTTGATTGAAACTGACAATATTTTCGGGTCTTGGATTTGTGAACAATAACGTTTAGATGACTCCTACGATAACATTTACTAATGTTCGATAAGTTACGGAACCGTATCGCGTGGTTGTGAATAGCTATAGTGATCTATAACAACCTCATCTACGTCCTTCCTACAAGAATACGAACAAACTAGAAGCTATTGTATTAGCAAGGGGCACGTTTTTCAAAGGACCAGTGCATAAATAAAAACTCTAGCGCGGACGTTCCACGGTAATTGGGTTTGGCTGTCCAATTCCGCGCTTCACCCGCCGACGTTGAATAGCCTCCGTACAAAAGCGGAGATAGTGACTGGCATCTCAGAAAAGATCGCTTTAAACTCAGGCTGGGAGAACAGCGTTTAGCCTTTGTTGGGGATAAAGCGATGATTTTTTGTTAAGTACGTTAGGTGCTAAGCACCTGACCTACTAACCTGTCTGGCTGGCTAATCTTTTTAATAAGATATAAGGTTGTTAATATTGTATAAAGAGCAAACGGGTTTTTGTTTAATATTAGACACAATGTTTTTTTTTTTTCATGCTAGTTTTGACCTATTTAATTTGCACATTTATCACCAAAACGTTGTACAGACGCCAGCAGGTCCAGCTACCCAAAACTGTCAAATTTTCCCAATCAACCTTGAACCTTAACGCTTTAGCGATAAGAATGAAAATCTATTAAAGAAATTTTACTGACTGCAGTAGCTTGATTTACTGGCGTCAGTACGATAGGTACAACTCAGCAACAAAAAATAATAATTTATTTGAACATAGGCGTGGCGACATATACATGGCCACATGCGAACTACAGGGCAGTTGCCCACTAGACACGATAAGAAGATAAGGGATTTCTTTTTTTTTTATAGCCTTTACTGTCCCACTGCTGAGCAAAGGCCGAAATCCTTCCAGGAACTCTTTTCTCGCTATTCATAAGTAGAATTTTGAAAAAATCTTAAAAAACCAGCACGATCAGGATTTACTTTTTTCCAAACGTTTGTACGCTCCAAGTGGCTTGCCACGAAGTAAATGGCCACCCCTAAATAAAATAGTGAGAAAACTACATACCTATTCTACATAACTGACATGAAATAAATTAAGTTAAATTTTCATAACAAGCTGACACTCCAATTTCATGGCCACAGCGCGATGTAAAAGAAAACACGACGGATTAGACGAGGCGAGTAGATTTTGTGTATTCTCTTAAGATGTAAAAAATTGCAAGCTGCATCGTAATCTGCGGAAAGAAAGTAGATTCCGCTTGAATTGTTTACAAGTTTGCTTAACAACTTGTATTGGAAGTGATGGACCATGTTGATAAGAGTTTTATGTTGGTACAAATGTTTTAAATGAGGGGCTCCTGGCTAAACAACAACAGCCGCACGGGTCGATCTTCAAGCTTAAGCAACGCTTGCCGAGGTCGGTGCATGGATGGGAGGCCTTCCATTACATACCGAGACCCCTCCGTGCCTTGAAAAGCATATTAAGCCTTTGTTGGTCCCGGCTGTCACTTGTAGATCTTTGACAGAAGCCCGAAGGTCTGACGACCAAGGAGTATCTGTAACTGGATTGTGGAGGTCCGATAGGCAGTCGTTCCATGCAAAATATTGGTATTTAGTTGCATTCGGTTAGACTAAAAGCCGACCCAAAAATAGTTGGGTAAAGGCTAGGCAGGTGATGGTAATGTATGTTTTGAAGATTAAATGAAAGTATTCTCTGAAAACTACACTACCATAGTCGTCATCTCCCTAGTCTTTCCTAATTGTTTTTGGGGTCAGCTTCCAGTGTAACCGGGTGCAGCTGAATACCAGTATTTTGCGCGGAGCGACTGCCTATCGGACCTCCACAATCCAATAACTGGACACTGCAAGAGCACGTAGACCAAAACAATGAGAGAATGTCCTCACGTGTTTTAGGTACTGAAAATAGACGCTGAAGGTAGGGGTTAACGTAAAAAATAACAAGGTACGTAATGACCACGTGAGTGACTAATGAGAACAAAAACAATGGCTACACGAAACGAACTTGAAATGTAGGCCGAGTAAATGTTTCGGGGAAAACGAAAAAGATTTGGTTCCACATACATTGATCGAAGCGACTTCGGGTAATCGAATATGAATAATTTATATTTTCACAAAAGTCCTGAGACTCGATTGAAAGAAAGGGGTTACTGTAATATCGGGACGTGACTTTTACAATATTTCTGAATCGTAAAGTCTTTTAACTCGATGCGTTGAGACAGATCCAAAGGGGGTTGCGTTTTTGTAACGAAAGCGATGTTTAAAAGTAATGTGTAGAATTAATACTGTTGATTTTTTGAAAATGAATGTTATTCAAAAAAATTCAAATAAAATTCGAACAGTATCAGAAAAGCAAAGTACAAAGAGTTTTTCAGAATGTTTTTCAGAAGTGTGCTGCCATTTGCAATAGTTGTATTGTATGTATAGTAGTCGGGGAGCGAATAAGTATTACTGGTCACAATAATTCGATACACAAAGTGGAATACATTACATCCGTACATCTGTCCGTACCGTGTCACGTTAAATATTTATATTATATTTTCCAAAATGTTGACATGGAAGCCGCATCTTGAATTTCTGTACATGATCAACTTATAATGTTCCCACTGCTGGGACACAGGCCTTCTCTTGTTGAGACGGAGTGGGAGTCGATCCCCAATGTCAGATGTCTTAGAATTTTTGGTTCTAGGACATGCCGGTTTGCTCACGATGTTTTCCTTCACCGTTTTGCAGCAGTGGTGATGAAATTATTTACACAAAGTAAAGCGCCTGTCTGGGTTTGAACGACCTGCAACTTACAACACTGCACTTGGCCCTGTGAGTGTCTATATTCTTCCATAAATGATTCTTGATTCGTACCTTTGATAATTATCCCACACAACTACCCAAATCTCAATTGAAAAACTTCGTCCTCCATTCAAAGAAGGAAATCCCCCTAATTCGAAATAATATTTTTATCTAAAAATATCCGGGGGCATGGTAAAGTTTAATAGAGTGGGCTATATAAGTTGTGTATAGTATGTAGCACAAAGGGGCATGTTGCCCGTCAGCGAGTTTCCGAGCTATATGCTGGGACATACAGAGGCAGAGGATGGGAAACTGTGAAAAATGAGTAGATGATTTTTCGTAAAAGAGTATGAGTGTTTTTGTATATTTGAGTCATAGACAACGGACATGGGGATGTAAATGATGGAGAATTACTTGAATTAGCTTGTGATTTTTTTAAGCGATTAATGCCACGTATTGTATTTGACTTTGAGTTAGCAAAGTTATGCAATATAACAAGCATCATATCAGTTATTTTGAGCACTGTCAAAAATCTCAAAAACGCAAACTTGTATGTTTTTATCGAGAAACTCTAGAAAACTGCTTCCAAGTGTGAACTCAGACAGTGCAAGCATGCGCCGCGAATGCTTTTTTTTATAAGATATTATGTCAGATGACTTATGAGGAAACCAAAAGTCCTAGAACCAAAAATTCGAATGCGTGGTGGCTTACGGCTAACTTCCTCTCACAGGAGGCCTTTGTCCCAGCAATGGGAATATTATAGGCTGATTATGCTATAATATGCACATACCTCTTCCTGAGGCATGCGTCACATGCGTAGCATACCATTCGATGAACTGCTTTGCACTGTCAGGACGCAATTTATAAAACACGGATTTAATGTTCATTATGTTTGCCTTCAAGCAAAATACGTTATCAGTTAAAAAAAATATCAGTAGGTTTAGTTGCTATCCCATCCATCCGTATATCCCCCAACACAAGACTGGTAGTGCCGCCGGCGCCGCGCGCAACACTAAGCCTCGTTTAATAATGTGGACATTGGAGTCTCATAAGTCGGTAACTCTGCCATCTGATCTAGACAATCGTAATTAGTTGTCCGATTTATGTCATTGTTTTATCCTGTAGTGCTAAGTGAGTTAGGGGTTTTATTCTTTGATGTTGGCTTAGCATGTTGGGTTCGGATTTTGGATCAAGAGAAGGGTTTTTTTTCAAACAAAGTAGTAATGGAAGATTTTCTCGGTGCAGAAGGCTAGTGGGGCAATTCTCGTAATTTTATCAGCGTTCAAAGCCTGATCTCAGTCACAATCTGTCATAAATACCTCTAATTTCTCTAAATTTTGGACAAGTTTTTGACATTTGTTTGTCGCTGAGATGAGACTGCAACGATTTTTTTAACGTTTTAAATTACGAGAATTGGCCTTCAGAGGATTTGATACCTGCTTGTTAGGCATCAGCAGGCCAATTTCCGTAATTAAAACGTTCAAAATCTAGTCGGAATCTCATCTCAGCGAATATCAATGTCTAAAACTTGTCAAAAATGTAGGGACATTAGAGATATTTTTGACAGATTGAGACTGAGATCACACTGGGAATGTTCTTAAAATTACGAGAATTGTGTATCAGGTTAAAACCATTTTTTTTATTTTCAAGGTCATTGTTAACACTATCCATAGTTAGGTAGGAATATTGGTGTTTATCAGTGAGCGTAATGATCATAACTGGTTCTATCATGCACGAGAAGCAGTCTTCGTGCTATAGTTAACAATAAACATCAAAACAGACGAAGCCATCTCTACCTTGGATATAACAGACGCATTATTACGCATCATAAGATAAAATTATAAGTCTCCAAACCAAAATCCATCACCGCCGCTTGGCTTAGTGGTAACTTGTACCAGACAAACTCTTTAACAAAGAGCTTGTGTAAGTTGAAGCCATTTTGTACACAAGGCCATGTAAGTATTAAGTTACACAAATTCCTTAAACCGACGTTGTCATTGTTAATTGGAGATGTATTCAAGTTGGAATAGTTTTAGAATTCTGTTAGATACTAAGTAGTTAAGTTTTGAAGGCGATGTTGTTTAAAATGTAATCAAAGAAGTTTGCGTAGCTGGCGTGGAGCTGCGCGGAATGTATAACAAATGGAAACCACTTAGAATAGTAACTTGTGAGTTTAAGTTGTGTTTTATTATGATAAGCTTAAGAGTGTAGATGTACTACGTAGTACCCCTAAGTTGTGTTGTTGTTATTACATTAATTAAGAAACTTGCAGAAGCTCACGAAAAGAGACTTCATCAGCATGTGAACTACGAGGCAATCTAGCTTCTCGACCACACAAACATAGTTCGAAAACTAAAAAAACAAAATCCGTTATTCACTAACACTAGCTCGAAGCTAGTGTTAGTGAATAGTGTAACAAACGCAAGAACGAAGTGTATTCGCCTTAATAGAGACAATAAGAAAAGTGTTATTGGACACATTCGTAGTATATAGTCAATTAGTATTTTATTTATGTATTTATTGAGACTGGAAGATATAATCAAGAGGTTATTTTTGTTTTGCTCATCATCGATGCAGTTCTTTTCCTAATGATGCAAAAGAAATCATCGATGGAAGCATCCGCAAACATTGCGGAAGCACTGCAGAGCCGGGGTTTTCTCAGCACTGCCCTCAGCGCGTCATTGTACTGAACACGCAGGGCATCGTAAGCCCGCCGCGTAAAGTTGATCCACAGACTGCACGTGTAAAAAGACTGACAGAAGGCTCTAAAAAGTAACAGTTTTACCTCTGTGGTACTTCGTGCGAACCTGCGGGCCAACATATTGCAGCGGACTGCCAACGCCCTCCTTTCCCTCTCTAGGTCTTCATCGTCCTGTAGCCGATCTGTCAGCATGTGACCCAAATATTTTTCTTTAGACACTCTCCCTAGTGCCGACCCACCGATCTTAATTGCTGGCACGTTTGAGGGAGCCTTGTTCCCTGCTTTGCATAGCATGAGAACACTCTTACTAGGAACACTCTTACTTATATTTGAGGCCATGTGACAGGGCATATGATTAACAAATGCCCAGAAGTCTCCTAAGCGCACTCACTGACGGGCTCAACAGAACCATGTCGTCCGCATAACTAATATTATTGACCATTCTTCCGTCTATTGAGCAACCGACCATGGCTCCGCTGAGCCTGCCAATCAGCTGGTTAACAAACAGGTTAAACAAACTCGGGGACGTCAACCCACCCTGCCTAACACCGCATTTCAGGTAATATTCCTGACTGTGCGTTGACCCATCTGACTGCATTCTTTTGATTATTGTACCAATATTTGAGGAGAGATACTAGCTCCTTCGGCACAGTGGTCTCTTCAAGCAGTTTATGCTAAAAAACATCATAAGACACCAGGTCGAAGGCCCTTGAAAGATCAAGAAAACACTCATATACTGGTGTTTTCCTGTCGGTATAGTACCTAACAGTTTGTGTCAGACACATAATTGCCATTTCCGTTGACAGGTTGGGTCTGAAGCCAAACTGCAAGTCATGTATCTGAAGATGTTCGCTCAGCTGCGCGTTCATGAGACTGCCAAGGACCTCCGCCATAGTTGTGGCCGGTGATATCGGGCGGTAATTATGCTTGTCAGATGGATCCCCGGTTTTGTTTTTTATTATTGGAACCACTACTGTTTTCATCATATCGTCCGGTATAAAGGAATGTCCTATACAAAAATTAAACAATACTGTCAGGACTCTGGGCAGATGTACACCTGCATAACGCAGATGTTCTATACTTATACCGTCATGACCTAATGACTTTCCACGCTTCAACTTTTTTATGACATTCTTCACGTCTGATGGCATAATTCGACCGTACTTCTCACCAGGTCTGACGTCTGGTTTACTTAAATTATTAACTTCACATGGCATTGGTTCTACCGTAAACAAATCTTTAAAAACATTCGCAATATTTTGATCCCCTACTGCACTGTCGACGCTCACAGGAACACTCGGCTTAGGATTCAACTGCCCCGTTTTTTTCCAAAAACTGCTAAAATCTTTAGCCTCATGTTTTGCCGCCAGTATGTCCATTTTTATTTGCTCGGTATTATCCTGGCACCATTTCAATTTCTTCTTAAACTCTTTTCGTGTTTCACACATACTCAAATACTGGGGCCCCGAGCGCGGCTTCCCCTGTAGAACCCAGTTACTGAAACTAAGCCGAGCACTCCTATGAGATTCTCCTACGTGCTTGTTCCACCCTACAACACATGATTTTTTATTTATTTTACTGTCAATTCGAGTTTTTTCCAAGGCACTACTGAAGATAGACTTAATGTTAGCGTACATTGTATTCATTATGAGCCTGTGATCTACATTGTCATACATGTAGTCACAGCAGTCGTCCCCGCAATTCCACTGGAAAGTCTATATTACGCAGTGCCCCGTTGCACAGCTCCCTATATTCACAAATTTGTTCATTGCTTCTTAGGCCCCATAATATTCTGTTATCTATTTCTCTGTTTACAACAGTTTTATTTGGTATACACTTAAGATTGCAAATTATTTCCCACGGAAAGTGGTCTGACCATGACACTTCATACAATACCTTCATACTTTCAATTGTTTGAAATGCCACTGTCGTAACCAGGCAATGACCTAACCATCTTACAGATCCATGAGCCTCACTCAAGTATGTATAAGTGTTCAGACAACTTGGTAACAAGTCTTAGTCAGCGCATGACCAACTTTGTTCCTAACAGAAGTTCAGCATTTCATTAAAAAACAATTCCCTCGGATGTGCATTGAAGTCCCCCATAATAAATACTGTATCTACATTACAATCATCAATTACCGCATTTATGTCCGAGAGACACGCAGTAAATTCAGATAGATTGTCCTGGCAGTCCGTAGGCATTATACACTGAGAACACTAACATTGATTGACACAGATTCACACATTTTATCGTCGAAATGCGCACACTCTTACACTTAATAATCTCGACGACACTAAACGCACTCTTTCTCCATAGATTGGGCACCCCACCATATGGTCTCCCCCGCAGCACTCTTTCAGCTGTGACTACCGCTGAGGCGCCCACTGTCGCAAAATCACATTTTTTTATAAAATTGTATCCTTTATTAAAAAGAACCAGGTTCTTAATAATTAATTATAATCTAGCCTATAAGACTAATAAGCAATTTAATTCTAACTTAATTTATTACGTGATAATTATTTTAAAACTTAGAATAGTGTTTATTGTACTTTACACAAGTCCGTTCCACTTTCTTAGAGTCTGATATGATGGTATAAGCACTTTGCAAAATCACAATGAATGTCGTTGAGATAGGACAGATCGTGAGGTAGCAAACACGTCTCGTCCAGTGCAATTATATCCACAGTGTCACACAGTTTTTTAACATAATCTATTGATTTCTTTATAGACCTACAATTAAAACTCAATAGTTTAAGTCATCTATTTTCCGCAACCATCTTGACGTTTTAATACCCGCTCCTTTCCAGTGACTAAGTACTCCTGTCGAGCCTTAAATATTATATATCTCCTAAAAAATATTCCACTCGGCCAAAAATCGTCTTTTACAAATAAGTCGAACTTACTTCTCGGAATATAGATCTTATAAGATTAATACTCTTTCGAGTATTTCATGGGTACTTTTTCTGGTGCCACTAGAATACTAGTTTTCGCTATGATATAATCTTCAATATATATGTTTTGTACATATGTATTTTTGTTTATAATTTTAAATTCCTGTGCAGATGACCTACTGCAGGGCAAATGCCTTCCTACTCTCTTTCCATTTGTCTCTGTTTAAAGCTGCTAATGCTCCTTGTAGAAGTCTAGCGCAACCCGCCATCTCCGTTTTTAGACAATTATTTATTTGACCATTGGATATAGAAGGTATTCATAGGCTCAATTTTGTCAGTAATTATTAACTTTTTACATTCTTCCTAGTATCAAATTGTTTTTGCCACTTACCTACTTAGATTAATAAACTTTGGGTACCTTAAGTTTCAGAAATACCACTTACAGCTAAATAGCAATAGTTGTTGATTGGCAGCTCTAAAGCCACCACCAATCATATTAGGAGACATGAAATTTAACAACAAATTAAATTATGCATATTAAAATATGCGTTCAGAAACCCTTGACGTAATTGCTTAAACTATAACCACAACCTTTCAATACCCTGAACCAATAGAAATAAATACATCTTGTAGCAGCCATACGAACGTTTACCAATCTAATATCGTGGTGTACGGTGCAGGCTCCAATAAAAAGTAATTAAAGTCGCAGCCAGCGCCAGGCAGATTTGTCTCCGCTGATACATGGACATGTGAAGAGTGGCTTGTTGTGAATATGTGTGATTTTTTATGACAAAAAAATCCGTATGTTTGTATTTAGTTTGATGCTTCAGGGCAGCAGAATGGAATATAATAGTCTTTGTTATGTACACCATATAAATTACAGACATTAATTGTAGATTTTTTTATTATACTTCTATACTAATATTATAAAGAGGTAAAATTGGTTTGCTTGTTTGTAAGTTTGTATGTAGGGGTAATCTCTGGAACTACCAGTCGGATTTGAAAAATTCTATTTGCATTTGAAAGCCTAATTCTCGAGCAAGGCTATAAGCTATTTAACATCACCCTTACGAGCCAAGCAAAAAGAAAAAAAGTCAGAAGGAACACTAAGCGAAAATGAGGTGATAGAGCGGGCAGAAAATATGTATAGTAGATAGAGCGGGCGGGTACAAGAAATTTCACGCGAACTAAGTTGCGAAGAAGAAGAAGAAGAAGCTAGTTAGTAATATCATTAATTTTAATTTAATAATTTAATTTAATTTAATAATTTATTTATTAAAAATCGTTTACAAAAGGTGTATATATAGACAAGAGTGGCAAATTTCCCATACAATGATAGAGCCTAAAAATAAACTACAACTAAAATATTTTTATTTTTATTACACGTGCAAGTAATGGTGGTTCGGAATTCGAGTGTTAGGTAGCGACCCTCCCGAACTAGGTTTAATTCAAACCTGTGTTTCAGGCCTGCTTTTTTTTAGATTTTAGAACTACTGCCAAAAGAAGTAAAATAATAAGTCCTTGTTTTCTCATATAAATCCTTGTTGAAGCTTCAGCTGCAGCAAACAAAAACTCGTCGGCGCATGTCAAAGCCTGCGTGAAAAAGAAAACTGAATTACAGACTGCAGCAAAACATGAAACCTTTACCTAAAACCAAACGGAGTTCTAAACAAACAAACAAAAATAGAACCAATAGAATACAAATAAACAATAATAGGAACCGTGCAGATACCGTATCTGCCGGTTCACGCTCGTTGCGGCCCGGATTTGGCCGGACGGCGCGAACTTGGTCAAATCTGCCGATGGGTCCGGAACTATTACTGAACCGGATCGAATTCAGCCAAATTTATTCGGAAGCGAACACGTTGCTCATTCATTTTTATTTGCCCTGTTTTTTGTTTATTTTTTTGGAAAGTTTCTGTTTAATTTTGTTTTTTGAGTTTTTTTATTAATTTTTGTGGCGCGATTTTTGGCGGGCTAGTTCAATTCTAAGCTCTCAAAACATTGATTGAATATTTTTGGTGTTCTGATACATGAAATAAATATAGAATCAATCAATTAATGTATGCAAAGTATGTTTATCGGTATATAATATATTTACATGCAATCAGCTATAACAATACTTATCATATTATTCAAACTAGCTGTGCCCGCGACTTCGTTCGCGTAGATGTCGGATCAAAATTTATGTGTCTCTTTACTAATTATTTTTCTGAAATGAAAAGTATGTGCTGACGATAATTTTATAAGGAAAGAAAGAAAGACAAATGTTTTTTGGACACAGTTCGTGAAACACAAAATACAAAATTAGGAGTAAGTTAGGCTGTTATAACATCAGCTATCCACCAGTGAAAGTTCGGTCGAAATCGGCCCAGCCGTTTCGGTGATTAGCCGGAAATAACAGACAGCCAGACAAAATAAAAACCGTGTACCGTTTATACTTTCTTAAGCATTTAGTTAAAAAAGGTTAATTTGACATTACAAACAGACACTTCAGTTTAATTTATTTGTATAGATATAGATATTCGGTGTGCACATTATTAACAGTTTTTATTTTTTTACAGGTGACAGAAAATCATCCAAAATGACGGAAACACACTTTACGTAAGTTTCATACCAACCTATTACATTCACCGATACACTTCCAATTTTATATTATGCAAGTCTTATTTACCAGACCACCTACTTACCCTATCTGCATGCCCCGAGTCATGTGTCGTCGCTAAAGTAAAGAACAATACTTCTTTGAAAAGCTGCCAAACACAGGCGTCGCTCACAAGCGGTGCAGACTCAACAAAAAACGCCGTGAAACTTCCCAAGCCGCAGGTACATACTTCGGGAAATATTCCCGAGTTGTTTTTTTTAAACCGCCCAAAAAGTTGAGCGACTCATTAGCCGAATGAGCGAAGGTTTCCGTTTTTAGTAACTTTGAGCCGGTTTTGGTTTGCAGTCTTACTCTTTGTTTTTTTGTTTTTTAAGTGATAATTAGACGAGTTTTGGTGTAGCTTAACGCGAAGCAAGGTTTCCAATAAGCAGCCTTGCAACGATCGATGATTGATTTTTTTGCATGTCCATACGTTTGTAATTACTGTCGCATCGGACCATGAGAGTGAGGGAAGAGAGAGTGCACCTATGTCTCCGGTGAAATAGGCCGCATGGCTGAAATTCGGTCTGGAGGACTATTAATTATTGTTCAGACCGAATACACATACACATTTACATTATCCTGATAATAGTGTTTCCAATTTTATGGTCAAAGATTGTAACTATTGATTCTGTATGATTGTCATTTACGTCAGCATTGTTATTTTTTATATTATATATTTTTTTATGTCGATACTACATCACTTTACAATTCCTCCTTAAGTCTTCGAGTACAATTAGTAGCAAACGTCAGTAATACCCTAACACGAAGTTGTGCCCTCAGAAGACCACAAGTGTAGCCCAAATATAGGCGCCCCTCTAAATTATTCATATGTACAGTTACGTGGCCCGAGTTCTAATGCCTTGGAAATTACAAACTTTTTCACTAAAACCTTTTGTTTCGCAACGATTCCGCATATTATTGCTAAGTGGTTTTGTTTTATGAACGAACAGATTATTATATTACTTGTTATACTTCGGAGACTTGATTAATGGGATCGGTTTATTAAATATTACTTGGAAGTTAGGGGTCCCATAAATAATGCTGAAAATCGTTCGTACAAAATTTATAATTTAAACATAAAACTATTTAGCAAGAACATAATTTTGTAAATTATTTGAATGGACATTTATCTGATATATTATATCAATAGAGTTTGCTGCCAAATCTGATTATAGTTCAAAGATTACGTTTTAATAGAAACACAAATCATTTTCAGTCCTTAACTCGAATAAACGTCTTTCGACATCATCACAAGCGTGTCTCCAAACTAATTTAGTTAAAGAGAAAATACGTATGTACGACTATGTATGTGGATATAACCTTTCGTCATATCTGTTTCTGGAGTTAATTCGACATTCGATTTCAACAGCTTGGTACCCACCCAAAGCTATGGATGTTCTTACGTAAGCAATTTAATTTTTTAATAACTGAATTAAATTGAATTTTTTTTTTTTTTTTTTTAATTCTGTGAATTTTGTATCCACAGTTATCAATAGTGTTGACGAGCTTTTCAGCTAATGGTACATACTCGCAAAGAGATGTGGTAGCCCAGTGGTAACAGCCATGACGAGTTCTAGGTCGTGGGTTCGAACCCAGACAGGCACTTTACTTTGTGTAAATAATTTCATCACCACTGCTCTCAAAACGGTGAAGAGACACATCGTGAGGAAATTGGCATATCTTAAAACCAAAAATTCGTAGACATTTGACAGCCGCACTGGGCCAGCGTGGTGGATTACGGCCCGCTCCCTTGTCTCAGCAGTGGGAACATTATAGCCATTATATGCAGATATTTGGACGACGATGTTATCCTTCACCGTTTTGAGAGTAGTGTACTCTCAAAACGGTGAAGGATAAAGGATAAGGATCGTGAGGAATCCGCAAGTCGTAGAACCAATCATTCGAACTTTCGCACTGGGCCCGCGTGGTAGATTAAACTCACTCCAGCATCCCAGCAGTGGGAACATTATAGGCTCCTTATTAATACATACTTGCTGGCTATTTCAAAATCTCATGACCAAACACAGATTTTCACAGCTGATTTGTCGCTACCGAGACCCAAATCTACGTAAGGACGTGAGATGACTGGAAGCCACTGCGTGTGTACCTAGCATAATAGTCTGCCTGACATCTCTCACTTTTACAACCACGAGACTGGAAAGCCCATACAGATTGTATCACCTGTTTATCTTTGCAAGTAAAAATTTTACATGTCCATATACTTAGTGTTACAGTAGAAGTGCACGTCCATGGCAACAATTTGAAATTAACAGCGCCTTTAAGTCGTAGCAGTAAGAGTGGTTTTTGAAGTCTATGTGTAGCGGTCTACTGTACCTAAGTTTTGCGGCGATGTACTCGTAAAGTGCAGTTTTATGGCGCGCCCAGCAGTAAAGTTGAACCTTTTGCGTTAAGTGCAACTTGCGTAGTTAACGACCGTACATATTTTGATACATAGTCAGGTGGGTTGCCGTTTGTAAGTTAACTTTGTCTATAAAGTTGCATAGTTCTTTTCCTCATTTATTCATGACAGAATTTGTGATATTTTATGTGACTCTGCAGCCATAAACTCTACCAGATTCTCTTATCTACCATTATTTCTTTTTGTTTTCTTTCTACTATCTAACTGTACCGCAGACTATTATTATTTATCGATAGTATTTTTGCAAAGTGAAATTTTCTATAGATTTTTGGATTGGTCCTTTTATACGAATATGTCGTGTGGACCGGTTAGAGATTAACCGACCGGCACCATAATTGCGTAACACACGATCAATCGAAATCGGTTTCATTTTGACAGTTCAATAACATTCATTGCGTTATTTACGTGTTGAGCAGACAAATTTTTCGAACTTATGAAGCAATGGATTAGCAATTTGTTTCAAAATGATTCTGATTCCGATTGATCGTGTGTTATGCAACTAGGATGCGGGTTACAACGCAACGACCATCAATCGTTTCTAGCTATGGCAACTACTCCTGGTTATGGGTCTTTGTCGAGTTGTCCTAAAATATCTAGCTATATGTCTCGACCTTCATTTAGAGCATGGTCACATTATTATACCTGAACATCATCATCATCTACCTAGCCTTTTGCCAACTATGTTGGAGTAGATCCCCGGTCTAAGTGTGGGAAGTGAACACCGGGGTGGTAGTCAGTAAGAGTCTGACTGACCCCTCCGCCCGCCCCAGGGCTGACGAGGATTTTCCACCGCGGATCAAGAAAAAAACCTTTCAGTCTAACCGGATACAGCAGAATACCAGTATTTTACGTGGAACGACTTCCTACCAAACCAAAGTAAAATGTTTTTTTTTTTTAATATAATATCTCTGAGTGTTTCATAATTTATAGTAATATCCTTAGAAATCCGAAATGTTACTTAGCATAACATAATAAGCCTATAATATTCCCACTGCTGGGACACAGGCCTCCTCTCTTCAAGGTTGTGGGCTCCATCACCCGTGTGATGGAGCCATGTGACGACATGTGACGTCTACCGACCCGCACTGGGTCCGTACCCAGTGCGGGTCGGTAGACGTCACATGTCTTCGAAGTTTTGGTTCTTGGATATGCCGCTTTCCTTACGATGTGTCTTCCTTCTCCGTTAAGAGCAGTGGTGATGAAATAATTTACACAAAGTAAAGCGAAATGTTAAGAAAATAAAAACTTACAATAGATAAGCGTTAAATTTGGTCAAGTTTTCTGCAGTCACAACGTGCCTTGGCGAGGCCATTAAACCGGCGAGCCTCTCAGGAGGGCTTTATGCGTCGTTTATGTGGCCGCGCCGTGCTCGCCTCTTTTATTTACACTTAGCAACTGTCACAGTTGGTGTACATTTGGACAGAAGCTGGTTGGGACGAGTTGACCAAGTCAGTAAAGCCCACCTTAACCTTGACTTAAAACTTGACTTAACTTTATCATCTGCTTAACCTTTTTCCAACTATGTTGGGGTTGGCTTCCAGTCTAACCGGATACAGCTGAATACCAGCATTTTATTTTTATCAATCCCCATTTTCGTAAATTTTCCGCGTCAATCTGACCTGACCGCATTTTCAAGTACGAGCATGTAAAAAAAAAAAAACAATCTGTTTCATAGCGATGTGTCTGATTGAATATAAGAGTTATTTTATTTTGATATAATCATAGCACGTGTCTCTATTTCACCTCTCATATTATGTCTCATTTGTTGCAAATTCGCAACAGTGTTCTCCTGTAGCTATCAAAAATAATATTCAACGATTTCATAATAGGTGTCCCAAAGACTTATTTAGGTTAGCCAACATTGTTCACACGATATATCTATTTCTTTATCTTCTGTCATAAATAAAATAAATAAATCAGCCTGTGTTGTCCCACTGCAGGGCAAAGACCCTTTCCTTTTCCACTCCACTCGATCTTGCGCCAACATAATCTTCTATGTATACATATTATAAATTATAGTCACTTCTCGTGTCTGTCTGTGTGCCCGCAACGTTTTTATAAACAACACAGAGGATTTTGATGTGGTTTTCACCATCATATAGACTGGTAGACACACTAGAATACATAAATATTCAACTAATAATTAATAAAGAAAACTCGGTGTTTTGCCAAGTTGTAAAAACCGCGAAACAAGGCCGAGTCGCTAGTTTTCAAAAAATTGCTTTATTATACATTTATAAGTGCACCAATTAGTCACAGTCAAACACTACATGCACCATGTAGGGTTATACAACATATTATTATAGGATTATTGTTAATTAACATAGGATTAAGATTATTACATAGGATGTAGCGGTAACTACAACGCCACATACGAACTACGCGTCATATTGACGTCACGCAAAATCCTGCATCTCGCAAGCAAAGTTTACCGTGCAACTAGCATATATACAACGGCCCAACATGAATCATCGGGCAGTTGCCCACCAGATACGACACCCGTCTGGTCGGATGATCCTCCCTTTTCTATGGAGGATGAGTGAACTTTACACCCTGCGCCTCATGCTTCTATATAAGGGTTGGATTTACTCAAAATTTCATAATCAGCTCAGTAAGCTTTCACAGGCATAATATAAGCGAAGAAAGTTCTTATTTGCTCGATCGGTTTCCAAGTGGCATTATATTCAGGTGCACCTAGATGCATACTAAATCTTATGAATCAAATTGGACTGGTGCCAAATCTGTCCAAATTACATCTCTGGAACGCTTCTAGTCAAAGACAAACTTATTCGCAGACACCTCAAGGGTTTCGCTTGACTCCCGCGAGAATAACCAGCGTAGTAAGTTAGTTATAAAAAGGATGAAAATATAAGCCCTTATTTTCTTATGAAACATGGCTAAATGTTAACAGCCGCACAGGTCTATTAAAGGTTAAGCTATGCTTGCCAAGGTCGGTTCGTGGATGGGTTACCTACCATTACATATTGAGACCCCTTCGTGCCGGCTGTCATTCGTAGATCTTTGACAGTCGTTACAGGTAGTCAGAAGCCCAAAAGCCTGACCACAGTTACCCAGTAACTGTGTTGTGGAAGTCAGTTATGTTATCACTCAGTAAAGTACTGGTATTCAGCTGCATCCAGTTAGACTGGACGCCGACCCCAACACAGTTGAGAAAAGGCTACACGGATTGATATTCTTATGAAACATGGTAGGTATCGAAGAGAAAGAATTTAGGTTAGAAAGAATACCCTATATAGTTTTATTTCTTCTTTCTTTTATTGTCAACAGTCACATTGTTCATCAAAAAAGAAAAGAAAGAAAGAAAAAACGTTTATTTGCGGTAAACATGACGCAAAAAAGAACATAAAAAAACGAAAAAAAAAAACAATAAGAAATGGTTGACATGCGTCACATCCACGCAAAACGGCTATCGCTCAGCATTATGCTGCGACCCTATGCAAGACAGAGCCCTAGCGCTGGTTTTCAGCGACAGCCGGCACTGCCCAAACTGGTTTTATATTTAAAAGATCTTAGTACTAAGTATAACATTTTTATGTTCACGCAATCACTGTCCATTCCAAGGTTGCCTGGAAGAGAAATCCTAAATCACAGAAAGCGATAAAGCCGCCCATTGTATGTTTTGTAGTGATAAGTGTATTTTTTTCTAGTGTACAATAAAGTATATATATTATATAGAGATCTTTATTCATAACATAAGATTTACATTATATAGGGTTATTTTTCAAAGACCAGCCAAATTTAAGGATGTGGTACAGACCATCAAACTGAACAACTTTCTCTATGGGACCAACATCGTAATCGCGAATAAAAATTCAGCAGTCCCATACATTTAGGTCGAGTAGGTATTGAAGTTTTCTATGGGACAGTTGATAAAATTTTCGCGATTACGCTATTTGTCCCATGGAAAAAGTTGTTCAGTTTGATGGTCTGTACCACATCCTTAAATTTGGCTGGTCTTTGAAAAATAACCCTGTATAAGCTAACATGTATGTTTAAGTTCACTTTTAACTACTTTTCTGCTTTAAAATCTTAGAATTGCGCACTGTTATACAACGTGTTTTTTTTATATCCCATAACTCTAGGGGGTCATTGTACTCATCATTATGAACAACTTTTACTATGGGACGAAACCCGAAATCGCGGAACAAAAATCTGGTGTTCCCTACATTTTGACAAGTTATACGAACATAAATGTAGGGAACAGCTGATTTTTTTTTCGCGCTTTTATGTTTGGTCCCATAGTAAAAGTTGTTCATAATGATGAGTACAATGACCCCCTACAGTTATGGGATATAAAAAAAAACAAGTTGTATATAACTTTTAATATGTTGTGGAAAATGTCGTAGGTTATACATTTATAGACCTTGTACATTTAGAATTTAGTGTAACTGTTTATTTTCCCGAAAAAAATAAATAAAATAACATTTAAAATAATATTTTAAATAAATAAATTAAAAATTGATGGTCAACCTGGCTACGATTGACCTAAGACTATTTCAATGTTCGTTATTAGTACTACTCTGAGGGTTCTACATAAGGAATGTTGCTATATGTAATAATGTGGTACCTCTAAAGAAAGGAGGCCATCTTTTTACTCACAGTGCCTGTCAAATGCTTTTTTTCATGGCCTCACGAACTTACGTGACAGTGTGATTTTTATGAGAGTTTCGGTGTTACCTTTGGTTTTCGTTAGCGGTAAGATTTCTTCATTTTTTTTTCAAAGTTTCTTTCAAAAAAGACCATGATTACTTACTTAATTTTAGATGTACACTCCATGTCAGACGCTAAACTTTTTTGAAATGCTGCATTGTAATAGTTTGTCTATTGTACTCGTATCTGGGGTGCGTTATACACAAATGTCACATGCAAACTTTTCCAAACGCACCATTCACTAAGCTCAATTGAAAGGGTTTCTGGTCTTGTGTACCAGAAACCTGTAATTTGTAAGCTTTAAATTGTTTGACGGTATGAAAGAGGCTCTGATACAGGCTAAATAGTGCGTTCATTTGATACTGGCTCAGTTTTTTATGAGTTCGTTTGAACCAGGCACAGTTTGTCATGAGTTCGTCTCTCTCCAGCAGTACCCCCAACGTGACAGAGTCATACGGCGACTTTACGAGCGCCGACAGTGATAAGAATTGTTAATTTTATAGAGCGAGCGGGGACGTGTGCATCAAATTCAATGTCTTCGGCTGAAGTTGGTTTTAAATGCACGAGATATGGTAGAGAGATGAATCTTTGACGAAGTAGGCTGGTTTGTTTTGGTCGGATACTTTGGAGTAGTGGTGAGCGATGTAGATGGATATTTGTAAGTTTTCTGGGTGTTGATGAGTGGTCCTAAAGTTCAATACTTTGGAGTAGTGGTGAGCGATGTAGATGGATATTTGTAAGTCTTCTGGGTGTTGATGAGTGGTCCTAAAGTTCAATACTTTGGAGTAGTGGTGAGCGATGTAGATGGATATTTGTAAGTCTTCTGGGTGTTGATGAGTGGTCCTAAAGTTCAATACTTTGGAGTAGTGGTGAGCGATGTAGATGGATATTTGTAAGTCTTCTGGGTGTTGATGAGTGGTCCTAAAGTTCAATACTTTGGAGTAGTGGTGAGCGATGTAGATGGATATTTGTAAGTCTTCTGGGTGTTGATGAGTGGTCCTAAAGTTCAATAATTCATGTCTAGACATATGCTGGCCCATTATAATACTAAAATCAGTTTCTCAAATGTTTTGAAAAGCTCATTGTGTAGATATTTCGATTTTGATATATTTATATATATAACTCTTTGGGCTCATTCTACCAAACGTTTATACAATGTCATAGACTAACTAGAACTGTCAGACGTCAATTTTATTCCACGGACAAAAGATATCTGACTTTGGTAAAACCAGCACTTAATGGCAAGCGACATTGCGGCAGGCCCAGATGGAGATGGCGGCATGCGCTGGACTCCACCACACCAACCACACCTATACTGCTGTACCAACACATAACCTACCTATTATGTTCTTTGAAATAATAAATAAGAAGGTTTCAATGTTAAAGATACAGCCCGTGACATTACAGCGGGCCCTATCAAGAATACCAGGGCTGCAACATTTATTTTTGAAATGTAGCAGCATCATGCCCCGATAGGAGCCTTTTGGCCTCGTATAGGACGTTTTATTTCATTTTTCTTTTTTTTAATATAATTTTGTTTTTATTTTTTATTGTGTTCAGTTTGTGATCTTTCTGTACGAGTCGCAATAAATACTTTTCTTTCTTTCTTTACAGTTTTTATAACAAGCTATTTCAGGCTTGTTTGTATATCTCTATTATCTTTATGTTTCGTGATTGGACAGATCAGTCTCCTGAATATAGCTAGAATCCTACCAATTTGTCAGATTGCGATTGATTAGTAAATGGCCACGTATTGAATACTTTTGTGTTAAACCTGTAGTGCAGATCAAAGGCTGGTATACATTTTGTAATCAATGTGATTGGGAAAGGACTGCCGAGTGTAGAATGGCTTGCATTGTGTATTTGTAAAGTTAACATACAGTCTGGCATTTTTGCTGAACTGGGCCTTTTTGGCGCAGCCGTGAGGCACACTTTCCTGCTGATTTCTTACATCGGACTTTACACCTTTCATTTGATTTTTTATTTGTTGTTTGTTTTATATGATGTATGTATCTGGTGTATTGTGTGTCTTTTAGTCTGTGCTAAATAAAAGTATGTTCTTTCTTCTTTTTTTAATTTTTTTATCGACTTCAAAGAAAAGAGGAGGTTTTCAATTCGTTGGAATCTTTTTTGTATGTAGAATGTCCAGCGATAATTCTTTACCACGGCCTGTGCCGTGCGGTGGCCGGTTTCTATGATTTTTATTAGAACAGCGTTTGTTGTTATGTTTGATTCACATTTTGCCACCAACTTCCGAAAATAAAATTCTTTTGGTTTTTGTATTGTTTATTTTGTTTTTGTAAAAAAGGTTTTGTTACCTTTAGGTAAGGATTGTTTTTGTTTATCATCAAAATCGATTCGAGATAGACATAACGACAAAATTCGCACACAAAATTCGACAGAAATAGCTCGTCTGTGAAGATTTATAGTGTCACCGTATACGCACGAACTATCAGCCTAATAAATTAGTAAGACAGCTCACAAAGCGCATTACGTGGAATACACGGTGCCTTGTTGCGGTGTGTTGTCGTGCTCAACCTGAGTACGCACTCAGCGGATTAAGTGCTCCTCACTGCCTCTTAATCGATCGCCGTATGGTGCTGCACTGATGTTCGCGGGATTCACTTAGGAATATAATTATCATACATCCATAATGATGACGAGATTTTCACATGTGGGTCGGCAGGCCGCCTCGAGCTTAGTTATACTTCATACTGGCTACTGATTGGATAATAATATAAACAACAGTTTTTTTTAGTTGAAAATAAATATATTTGTGTTTTTAGCTAACTGATGGTCAGTTAAAACAGCTGCCTGTATGTCTGTAAAAGTGCCTCATTTGTTTCTGCAAATAAATTAAAACCATTGTACTAAGCATTAATTACAATCTATGAATTAACTATAAATAAATAAATAAACATTACGTTAAAAACCGTGTGCCCGATGGGATTTCCCACTGTAAAAAATGACAAACTTCCATATAAACTTTCAGCCTCTATTTAACCACTTTAGGGGGTGAATTTTAAAAAATCGCTCCTTAGTGCTCATGGTCGCTAGGCAGGGTGGCAGGAACATCGGAAATTTTTCGTCGGTTATCAAAAAAAAATATCTTCTGTTTCATAGAAAAGTGCAATATCTACGCGGTCAAAATGTATGGAACAGCAATATTTTTTTTTAATAACCGACGAAAAATTTCGACGCTATGGGGTCTAAACTCATGTGCTGAATCCATGGTTACAGTTTCCGCATCGATATCCCTGCCACCCTGTATAAGGAACCCTTATTTATTTATTTATATTATTTATTTATACCCTACCCTTGTGCAGAAATAGAGGCTTCTAGGCCCACCGGCTTAGGCTGTGCGTTGTCTGTCAGTGACTAAATGAATGAAAGTAAGACACGTAATAATTCAACGTGAAAATTAAGTTCCGACTGAAACAATGAAGTGTTTGTTAATAACCCAAAGCTTATTCATTCATTACTCAATCAATAAAATCAGCAGAAGTTAGTATGGGTGTCACAATGCGCAAACATTGGAACCGGGACAGAATACCGAGAACACCTCAAAACTTTGCGACGCTCCGCTTCGGTAATAATCGCCAGTTCACAGGGCTGGCACAATGTAGAACGGAAAATATTATATAGGTGGAAGGTCTCTTGAGTACTATAGGGAAGTAGGGGGGTTTGAAGTAATTTGGGTTTGAGATAAAAGAGAAAGTAGAGAGAGAAAGTGTGAATTGAATACGCGTTTTTAATACAGAGCCATCTAGTACAAGTTTTTAGTAGCTCTCACAAAGTGGTTGCCATCTTGGATTTTCATTTTGACCTCACTATTGGCACCCTCGAAAACCATGAAACCTATCTCTCTCTCTCTCTCTCTCTCTCTCTCTATCTGTCTGTGAGAGAAAGTCGTATGGAATCATAACGCTTTTTCATTCATGACGTTCTTTTGTTTTTTTTTTCTAATGTTATGTTAAACATTGGCTTGTGAAGACCACCAAATTAAGTTCTGCCAATGAGTTGAACGAATCGAATGACAAACTACACAAGTGATGACCCTACCACCTTTCCGAACAAAACAATTGACACTACCTATAAAACTCTCTCTATTGGTGGGAAAAATTTATGAGTTTTGTTCCTTCAGATAGTTCTCGTGTTACCTCTTGCTATAGATTTTGTACCAAACGGTAAATCGTGACTTTCAATCTAAAGTTGAAAAGTAAATGACAACCATGATGGCTGATAGTGAGACTTTTGAGAAATTGCGGCCATTTTGCGGTTTGGTGTTTCAGTGTTATTAGTTGCAATTAATTAAATGTCTTGTATTTCAACACCTTTAATCGCTTTGAAACAAAACACACCAAGGCACATCGTCGATGTTGGTGATAAGTCTGCGAGGCTGAAGTGTGACTGGGTGGTGTACACCTTTAGGATGCATTCAGACAGATGGGACAAAGTCGTCACTCAGTGAGTGCCTGAAGACGGGCGTCGTCACAGAGGCAGGCCTAATAAATGCTGGCGTGCTGATTTGGACTCGTTCCTAACCGATTGGATGGAGAAGGCACAGCTCAAAGAAGGGTGGAACAACATGGGGCAGGCCTTTGCCCTTTGCAGTGACAGACTTATCAGTGACAGCAACCCAACCGCAACCTTATTAGAATGAGAATAAAGATCACTGTGATTTGGACAGTGATGTAAAATCAGAGGTAAAATAACTGAACGGACTGTACCACCAAATGAGACTATTAATGCTTGCTTTCCGAATTATTAACTTAGAATGTAGATAGACTTGGCTGGATGGCTCCATCGATAGATGATAGACCTGACTGAATACAGAATTCATCATTTGCCTAGCCTTTTCCCAACTATGTTGGGGTCGGCTTCCAGTCTAACCGGATGGAATACTAGTATTTTACATGCAGTGACTATCCGACCTCCTTGTGGAGGTTGTCCCTGTTACTGGGTATCATGATCCATACCCATTGGTAAGACTGGTTGTCAGACTTCCGGGCTTCTGACTAACTGTAACGACTGCTAGATCTACAAATGGCAACCGGGACCAATGGCTTAACCTGTTTTCCGAGGGGTCGCGGTATGACCAACCTGTGCGGCTATTATTTTTTTGCCACGAGGCTGGAGTTGTTGCGGAATTACCTACATACAAAATAATAGGTTCATATTCTAATCTATGTTAGGGGTTGATAGAAACAACCAAATAGCTGTTATGCATGCATTCCGAACTATAAACTATATATATTATAACTGTGTGTAGTTTCAAGTGGTATCTATGCCTCTTAGGTCAAAACTATCTTCTATTATACTATAGAATAGTTATGGTTACTGACATAGGTATATAATATACGGACACAGCGAACACGGCACGGCACGATTGCAGGCAGGAGTCTGGAAGCTGGCGGTGTGATACTCCCGTGCTTTGGAAAGCACGTTAAGCCATTGGGCCTGCGCCTGATGTCTCTCCGGTCATGTCGGATGTTCGTCCCATGGTGCAATGAGAGTGAAGAAAGAGAGTATTTCATGTTTTGATTTTTGTTTTTTGTTTTGTGTCGAATCATATGTTGCAATGGTTTTTTTTATTTCTTGTTTTGATTGTTGTTTTTATTTATTTATGTATAATTGCATGCTGCACTGGTTAACGTCATCGCGTCAACGCCGGCTGCCGCTGAAAACCAGCGCTTGGGCTCTGTATAGTATAGGGCCTTAGCATTATGCTGAGCGATGGCCGTTTTGCGTGAATGTGACGCATGTTTACCCCCCAATTGTTTTTTTTTGTTGTGTGTTTATGTCCTTTTTTCATGCGTCATGTTTGCCGCAAATAAATGCATTTTCTTTCTTTCTTTCTTTCAGAGAGTGCACCTGTGCCTGCGCACACACTTGTGCACTATAATATCTTCCGCACCGATGGCTAGTCTGCACTTAAGATTGGTCGCCATGGCCGAAACTCGGTCTGGATGACATTATTTATTTTATATTATACGGGTGAACCTTTTGTTGGAATAGAAAATATATTATTGTGAATATCGCACACTTAATTGGCTCAAGAAGGGCTCAAGCATGTCACAACCGATTCATCGTTGCTTTTTTAAAACCACTCACAGTTAAAATTGCCCTCAGAGACACAACACATCGCTGCTTAAATTCAAAAGGGCCACAAGTCGAAAAGTCACTTTTTTACAGGAGAGCCCGTCAAAGTTTTGATATCGGTTTTTCTTTATTATTTTTATTAATGTACGTTGTATATCTATGTGTTATATATCATCGGAAGTATATTTTAAGCCTCTATTTGTCTGTAATTATATATTTTTTATAAGTTTTACCCAGTTAATAAAAACATCATATAAGTCCCTTTTGATTATACAAAACACATATAATGTTTATGAATTTTATAAATAAAAAGCCACAACTCAAACAGAAAATAAGTTTTATTGTGTCTTTTCGTATAATGTTTTTTGTTTATTTATGCTAGGTTTTGTTTATAACTAAATGGTAGCAATACTTTGCAATAAAATAACAAAAAATCAACCATAAAAACATACAAACCAAATAAAAAATGTACATTTTTTAATGTACTTTTAGAGCTAATCTCAAGATATCCAGCATTTTAAGTGGATTATGCAATATCGACACCTAACCATGTCACATACAAAAACAAAACTTAAAATTAAATCAGCTTCTAAAGAAAAAATATTACTTATGTAAGTTAACAAAACACAAATTGCTTATAAATCTCTAGCACACCATGTTAACAAATTATTAGAATGCTTATTTTCGTATCTAATTTAAATCTTCTCTTAAAATAAATCACAAATTAAAAGGCGACGTAAATCTTTGACTTACAATGAGATATAATATTATGATTAATATTAGGGGTTAAAGTATGAAATTGCCGATTTGTACTGAAAAATTGAAATTCGTTTTTTTTTTAATTTAACATGTTTATTTAATCAAAATAATTACCATTATTATCTATACATTGCTGCCATCTAATAGGAAGGTCATTTATGCCTTTGCGATAGAACTCTCGAGATCTAGATTCGACAAACTGTGTAAAGCATTTTGTACTGCCTCCTGAGAAGAAAACTTTTTATCACGTAGAAAATTGTCCAAATCACGAAAAAAATGGTAGTCCGTTGGAGCAAGTTCTGGCGAATACGGAGGGTGTCGAATGGTTTGTAATTGCAGTTCCTGTAGAGTTAAAACGGTTTCTCGTGCTGTGTGAGGTCTCGCGTTATCATGGAGCAATAATGGTGAAGATCGATTCATGAGTCGGGGCTGTTTCACTGCTAGTTTTGCTATCATTGTTCGGAGTTCGGCACAGTAGACATCTGCCGTTATTGCTTGACCAGATCGGAGAAAGCTATAGTGAATAACACCATGCTGAGACCACCAAACAGTTACCATTACCTTTTTATTGATCAGCTTTGCTTTAGGACACTGTTGCGGCGTTTGACCTGGGGCCAGCCATTGTATTTTTCGCTTACGGTTATCGTAAAGAATCCACTTTTCATCAGATGTCACAATTCGATCCAATATTCCTTGATTTCTGTATCGATTCAACAAGGCAACACAAGTTTCAACACGCATTTCTTTCTGCAGATCAGTCAAATCATGAGGCACCCATTTCTCATATTTTTTTATTTTATTGATATGACGCAAATGAGTCAATATTGTTGGTAACGTAAGTTTAAACCATGCCGCTAATTCCTAGGTAGTTTGGCTCGGATCGGCTTCCACCATCTCTTTCAATTCATTGTTATTCACCTGTGTGGGCGGTCTTCCACGTGGTTCGTTCTTCAAATCAAAGTTTCCATCACGAAAGCGTTTAAATCAAAATCGCATGGTGCGTTCATTAGTAGTCCCCTCTCCAAACGCAACATTGATATTGCGAGCTGTTTCTGCCGCGTTCGTTCCGCGCGGAACTCGTATTCAAAAATAACTCGAATTTTCGAAGTATCCATCTTTCTTGTCTAAGCTGAATAATAAAAACAACTGAAAGTCGATAATCGAATGTTGCACATTTTTCAAAACAAGAACTTCATAGGTACCATGTGAAAAAAGTTTCACTCAAAATCTCAAACCATGAAGGTTCTATGTCAATTCGAAGTACCTCGTGTTTTATTGTAAAATAAAACGGCAATTTCATACTTTAACCCCTATTATTAACTAAATCATCACAGTAACTTCTCTTAAAAAACTTATAACTAACATTTCAAATTATTACTCTACTGAAATCAGTCTATGGGTTTCAATCAGTCTAAGCAAATCCTAGTGTTAGTAATTATACTAACTTATTATTAATTGAGGAAACTTAAATTAAAGATTTGTATAAAAAGTTTTATAATTGACCTTGATATTTGACCTTGCATCAATATTTCATTTAAAACTTAACACAATAATTACAACCTTGTTTAGGTTGTAATTATTGTGTTAAGTTTTAAATTTAAACATTGTACATTTGTATAAATAAATACTACCACAATCACCATAATTTTATATGCAAAACAGAAGCATTCCAAATACTGCACTTATCTTCAATACAATAATAATAAAAAACATTTTATTTTAACTCAAAATGGACATATCACAAAATACGGCACTTTTCCTTATGAGATAATGTTATACTTACATGTATTTTTAAATCAATACTGTCGTATTTTGAAATGTGGCACTTTTCACTATAACTTTCGATCCAAGTTAAGGTCTTTTTCGGAATGTGGCCCTTTTTCACATAACAAGCGTGCGCTCGCGCTGACTGCAGGGTAGCAACTGGGAAGATGGCGGCTTTGGTCTGAAGTTAGCCACCAAGTGTCAAAATGCTAAAAGGGCTGTTGTGCGATTACCCTCATTTTTATTGCGAAAATACTGGGTGTCTTTTTCGAATATAAAAATATAGGCAGAATTAATACGATTTTTGCTTTAAAAAGTATTTGTAACTTTTTCGACTTGTGGCCCTTTTGAATTTAAGCAGCGACATGTTGACCATTCAATTCCTTTCAACCTAATCAAAATATCTATGTAGTATCTAAAAGACAACTTCTTGAAAATATTCATTAAATAATTATAAAAATACATAAAATTCCACTGCCCACAAGGATTCTTGCAACAATTTAAACGGTGCAGATTTTAATTCACGTGAAAATCCGCATGTATTCAAAAAAGGCGACGCGGAATCCTGGCCCTGTGTCCGCACACGGAACGTACGGACGGACGCATGATTAAATTTTCAGGTGTATATCGGAGCTTCACTAGTGGGGGGTCTTTCACTCAAATGATGTTGCCTTCCTTTTTTGGAGTATTTGAAGCTCTTGATTGGTTTTGGTTCATCAAACCAGATAAGCTTCTGCTTGAGATTAGGGTTAGCAAAGCCTTTATTTCAATAAATTATTTACAGGCACGTTTGTCCATTCCAAAGGGTAGTATGTACCAAAGAGAAGAACGGGCAAGAAACTCCATGCACCCTCTTTTTAATGATATTGTCACAAAAATATTAGTTACATCATTAATGTTGAATTTATAATGATATGTGAGAACGATGTAAAAAAGACGTTGAAAGCGTCCAGTGTACAGCAAATAGAAACAAAAAACAAAAATAAAATAATTAAAAGCCGTGGCAGCTAAGAGATGACCAGTCCCAACAGGCGGCGCCCGTTCACGAACTTAACGCATAGATCAGCACCATGTAAAGCGTAAATTAGAATACATATTATTTTCTCCTTGACTAGCTTCTATACCCGACTTTGTCTGCGTGAAAGAACATCGTGTGGCATTCGGCAATAGTCTAGCTTTCTTTCAGTGCAACAATTTTTGTAATCGGATCAGTACTTCCAGAGATTAATTCTAACAAACAAAAAAAATTACGTCTTCATAATATTAGTTTAGATAACAACGGTAAGTGGTAAGTGGTTTTACGCAATGGTTTGAAATCACTGTCAAAACATTTTCGTAAACAGTTATTATTTTTACTTGACTCATTTATCTCCTATCCTGCAATCAATAGTCACCCGGACAAATAGCCCGCAAGTTTGGGCGATTGCAAACCGGACCCATTCTGTTTTAGTTGTTAAGTATTATCATAGGCTAAGCTATTTTTGTTACTAACACTATAGAGCATTGTAGTCTGAACGAATAAAGATTATTATTATTTACTTGGAGTTTCCCTGTGTGATCGAATCAGAAATGAAGAGATCCGCAGGAGAACCAAGGTATCCGACATAGCCCGAAGAATTGCCAAATTTAAGTGACAGTGGGCAGGGCACATTGCTGAAAATTTCTGGAGTGGCGACCGCGTACCGGAAGATGTAGCGTTGGAAGGCGTCCCACAAGGTGGACCGACGACCTTGTTAAAGCCGCAGGAACCCGTTGGATGCGAGAAGCACGGAACCGGTCAAAGTGGAGGTGCTTGATGAGGCCTATGTCCAGCAGTGGACGTCTTTCGGCTGAAATTATGATGATGATTATTTACTCAAGTCGTATTGAAAGAGCGATTCTCGAATAACTCGTGTCGGCACTAGAGAAGAAGCAGAAATAATATGTATGCTACAAATACCTACGAAGTATACAAATGACTCGTGTGTATATTTTTCCCCCTTAGCAACATACATCGAACTAGCTCTCTTTGTGTACACAATATTGCTTGAAGCGATAGCATCGCATGGAACTAATTAAAGAGTCTTATTAAGATTTAATAGGGTATTCTTTGCGCCGTAAATAATGAGCAGAACGAGGCAATATTCTCTGCGGAAGATAAATGTTTTATTTATATTTTATGGCTTAATTAGCATGGAAATATGGATAGCGGAATAATTTTAATGTTTCTGTTTTCTTCGAGTTTTCCCGAGTGAGTCTGGTTGGGTGGGCTTTCTTTCTTACTCGATGGGCTGAATATTATCTGTGGTTTTTAGGGTTCTGTACCCAAAGGGTAAAAACGGGACCCTATTACTAAGATTCCACTGGCCGTCTATCTGTCTGTCTGTCTGTCACCAGCCTGTATCTCATGAACCGTGATAGCTAGACAGTTGAATTTTTTACAGATGATGTATTTTTGTTGCTGCTATAACAACAAATACTAAAAACAGAAGTACTTGACCTTATATTATTGTATTTTTGTTTATATTAAAATTAAAATCAGACATAAAAACAGAATAAAATAAATATTTAAGTGGGGCTCCCATACAACAGACGTGATTTTTTTGCCGTTTTTTGCACGATATTAATAACGGCAACAGGTAGACGCTTGAAATATTCATAGAATATTTAGTTGACTCCGGGACAAGTGAAACTAAAAAAAAAAGATATGATATATTGTCTAATGTTGTATAGATAATGGTACGGAACCCTTTGTGCTCGAATCCGACTCGCAGTTGGCCGGTTTTTTTATGTGAATTAATGTTTGGTCCAATTCTACTCGGTTAGTTTGGCTAGGATTTTTTTACTAAGTTATTTTGCGGTTCTAAAGCAGTGTAGTCGTTGATTATATTTATCAAAACATACTAAACTTTAAATAATATAATGGAATTTGAATGTCTCTTGGTAAAAGTTCAGTTAGCTCAGAGAAAAGGTACGGTCAACAACAAAAATCGATAAACACTGCTATTTTTACACAGTCATCATCTAATTTGACACATAATGATTCGATAATCTGCTTTTTAGCATTTAATATAATGAGTTAGAGTTGGTTTTTATTCTTTAAATTTTATATCTGTTCCGATTTAAACAAAAAAGTGTTCAATAATTAAGATTTAGAAAAGTAAAGTGTTATTCGACCTTTTTTTGCTGACTGTAACTAGCAGATTGATTCAGTGTACTGTTTAAAATGTTTTTAGCAATATTTCAGCCATGTAAAAATCCCCAAAAATCCCCAAAAATCACCATAAATCCTATGAATACTAAATCATCCCTTAAAAAATATTCCCCACAAAACCAAAACTCAGTCTATTTGCATTTGTTTGAAGCAGTCCATGTAAAAACTAGTATATTTTAAAGCATGCATTTCAAAGGGCCGGAGCGTGCGAGTAAATTCAAATTACCTTGACAAATAGCCTTTCGGTTTTACATAAAAAGCAGATCCACCGGATGGGGCGCTTCGTACAAAAGGCTGGAATATAAACGGAAATGGTGGACTAGAATATTATAATACGTAGGGAGTATTTGTAGGGAGATTTTTACATATTTTTTGCAAATATACTGTTACTATTGGTAAGGTCGTAGAAAAACCTGTCTTCTAGGTTTTAGCTACACCTGAGGAAGTTGTATTTCCACGTTAAAGGTGAACGAGAAATTAACTCAGCCTATTGCAGTCCACTGCTGGACATAGGCCAGACTGCGCTTGCCAATACGCGGTCTCCACTCCAGGACTCGTCTGCGCCACCGACGAGAAACCTCATGAATAATTTACACATACATAAAGAGTTTCTGTTAAGCAGAAATGAATACTTTAATTAGTAGTTATTAGATTTTGAAGATATTAAAACATTAAGTAATTTTGGTTTACTGAATTTTTTCTTGAAATATTAAGTTTCAGAAGCCTATTATTAAGCAAAATCGGATTACCTTGAAATAAAGATGAATGTTGTTAACAAAGCCCACGCCTTGACGTCGTAAATTATAATATAATCGGCTAAATAAATAAAGTAATGAAAATTTACATTAAAATATAAATACGGGCTTAACTGAAGAACTTACAGGTACTTGCCAGTTTTTCGGTGTTTCATTTTTAAAGTCAAAAATAACGAATTCATGAAAAAGAAAATTCCGCAATTACGAACCTCCACAATTCACGAAACAACACACAAACAAACCCAGCGCAGAACATACCTAATTCATAAACATACATTTTATTTAAAAATGAAATACAAAACTTGTGATTTGCATACTCGCACGACAATTCAATTCGCATATTCATGCTAAGTCCGTCCGTCTCCGCTGAAACAAATTTAAAAATATTGCTACAACATACAGCTCGCTTTTGCGTATGGACGAGTGCATCTAATTTTCTATATTGAAGTCATTCATCTATTGTTCTATTTCTCGTGGCTTACTGGCCGGTATTGGCAAGTATTGTATCTTCAACATTCTCAGCGGCTGAGAAATTGTAGTTTAATAATTATTACATAACATCAAGCCTGTTATCCTCAAAGGGTAAGGAAGAGACACCCACCCACATACACCCACATTTCGCCGGCTATGTTTAAGTCCCTTGTAATAAGGGGTAAGCCTTTTGCTATTATGAACTCAGCCTATCGAAGTCCACTGCTGGACATAGGCCTCTCCCAGGCTGCGCCACAACCCCCTGTCCGCCACCTTCCGCATCCAGTCTGCCCCAGGCAGGTGGCTGCCTACAGATGACCTAAAGGTAAAGTAAGGTTATCTTGCCTTTAGGTCGTCCGTCCATCTAGCTGGGGGGCGTCCCACACTACGCTTGCCGATACGCAGTCTCCACTCCCGGACTCGTCAGCTCCACCGGGCACAAATCCAGACTCCGAGCTGCTACTAAGAAATTCCTGATGGACCACCGAATAGCACTTTACCGACCTGGGAATCGAACCCAGGAGCTTATGCTCAGCAGTAGCGCCTGCGTTCACTAACCCACCGAGGCAGTAAATAATTATAATGATTAGTTGACAGTTGACAAAACAGACAGACAGTTTGACAAAAGTGCATTTTGTATGGGCCCTAGAATATATAATAAATTACCTAATGATATAAAGGAACCAACTAATTTTATATCATTTAAAAATGGATTAAAGCTTTTTTTGATTAATAAAGCACATTATAAAGTCAATGTTTATTTAAATGATAAATGTAATACATTTTTTAAAATAAACAATGATTATAAAATTATAATAATTAATAAATGTCAATATATGGTATAGATAATGTTTAATGTCATCTATGTATTGAAATCATGGATTAATGTAATATATATTTCTCACAAGCGTGCAATGTGTGAACATAAACGAGTCCAAAGTATTGTGTAAGGATCGTAGCAGGTGTCGGTAACCTGGGAAGAAGGGTTGTGTTTATGTATGTGTATATTTTATTTTATTTTATTCGATATTTGCACACCTATTAGGGTAGGATATGGTTTAAAGAACTTATAATTATGTATCACCTCGTGTAACCATTCATATTCAAGCAAATAAATAAATGATTTGATTTGATTTGTGTTTATTAGAAGCTTTCATTCTTTAGATGTGATTTAAGGTAAAAATATTGCCTCTAAAACGTTTCCATGTATCTAATTAGTAATCGCTTTGAAAACTAATGGTTGATAAAGAAGCGATCCGTTTTATAATATAGGAACCTGGCATATTATTTATCCAAAACCCACTCAAAAAGCGCTTGAAAACGTAACAGTGTAAAATCTCAACAAATCCTAGATTACGACGGGGCAATTTTAACACAAAAATACAAGTGCAATTTGAGCGGCCATAAAGCGAGGCCCGAGTTCAGAACATCTTAATAGTTAGTTGGCAAGCTTTGTTATTCTCGACACCGGAATGTGAATCTGTGTGGAGTGTGCGGTCGTAATCTGGGACATACTGTCCTGTAATTGCGATCCTAATTGTCCCCCCTTCCCCTTCTTTATTCTGTCCTCCTTGTTATGTGCCATGTTGCCGTTTGTCCGCCACTGTCCGGCCTGAGCGCTCTTGTTTCGTATTGTGTGGGCCTACGGTTGCAGAATTTGATGCCTTGATTTTAGTGGGGCCTTTGGGCCATTGTTGTGCGGTCCCTCATGGTTCGGGGGGGTTATTCTACTGTCAGAAGATGTGTGAAGTATGTCGTGTGTACAGTAGTCTAAAGTTCCCTATAGAAATATTAATTTTCCGTTCATGTATCTACTTAACTACTTAATTCACATAACACATTCACATAAAGTTCCCATTACTGGGACACAGGCTTCCTCTCTTCGAGAGGGAGTTGACTGTAATTCACCCCGCGGGCCCAGTGCGGGATGGTAGACATCACATGTTTTCGAATTTTTGGTTCTACGACATGCGGGTTTCCTCATGATGTTTTCCTTCACCGTTTTGAGAGCAGTGGTGATGATATTATTTACACAAAGTTAAGCACCTGTCTGAGTTCGAACCCACGACCTATAGCTCGGTAAGTCGGGGTCGTTACCACTGGGCTACCACTACTTACTTATCGCCTCTTTATTACGTAAAAAACACCTCCATTGATAGACGTAAGATGGATAAATAAATAACCTTATGGAAATGAAACAATACATGTTTGTAACATGGAAGAATAAGTCGCACAATAAATGGCAGACATTTTTCATTTCATTATTCACTCATTTATTCTTGTTACCACATCTTACGAAGCCAAAGCACAATTCTCCACACCCATTTGGCTGAACAACCTCAATAAAAAGATTACAGATGCAAACTCCACACAAAGCAAGCAAGCGGAACACTGGTTGTATCTGGTCCAGCTTGTGCCATCTGTTGGCAGGCCTGGTAGGCCTGCCGCCAAGCACGATACATTCCGCTAATGGCTAGATTACAAATCGTTGCGTTCACTCAGCCGCTGGCATGGACCGACGATTTAATACAGTGTGTGAGCACAGACCGATTGCGAGATGTGGATTGCGGAGTATGCAAGTTTGAGAGATAGTTTTGAGTTTATTGTTTTTTATGCTTTTTGGAGTATTTTCCTACATAGGAAAATTATAATTGTAAATTTTATTTGTAAATTCATTGGCATTATCTATATAAATAAAACAAAGTCGGGTCAGTTACACTATTTCTATCTCTTGGATTTGTATATAACGTTGGCCTGAATGGACATGGGAAAAATTTACAAACAAAAAAAATTATGAAGATAATTCATTTTCTTATACATTCGGGTCAGCTAGTTTAGTTAGAGTTTTGATTTTGTTTATTGTTGTTCTTTAACAAAGTACATTCACTCACTGTAAGACTGCCAATGAATTTAAAATTAACCTGTATAATGTTTAGTCAAAAAAAAGGATGACTACTGACTAGGCCTTGAATGCGTTATGGTGGATTGACGTTAATATAATTATTTTCCAATTCAAAACTACATGGTTTTTGAAAAGATGTAGCCTACAGACCACTGTAGTATACTACAGACCTGGTACTTCAAGAACTCCGGTACAACTTCAGATCCCGAGAGAACAAAAGTTGTTTCGCTGGATTTCTCAGTAGATGACCGTTCTGAAGTTACTAATACTGTTCCATAATGCCGCTTGGTACACAGATTCATATTCACAGAATGACGTCACCAAGATGTCAGTGCTTCATAAAAATTCAAACTACCTACACCTCTTTTATGACACTGAATCATGGTTTATTTATTTCGTCTTCGTCGGAACGTCTCGCCATGCAAATGTCTACGCTCAATGAAATTGCAGTCTCAAGTAATATGGAAGGCATTCTGAATACTGTATTGAGTTTAATCATAAGCAATTAATATGAAAAGCCCCCCGTTTGCTAATGTTCTATTATTTCTTAGCTTATCTAAGGCAACCCCCACCGACAATAATGTGATTGAATCAGCCCCTGCACTAAAACGATTCATTATTTTCGGGTAATAATATTGCCTGCCTATAAGCTTCAAAGTTTTCACGTAAGCAAGACCTGCGCAATAATAATTATACTACACGGTGCAATAAAAATTTAATTCTCTCAAACTTTTGTTCAATCATTGCGCAATCTTCAATATTAACCTTGAACGGTCAAAAACATTGCGCCATTCGTGATATTGCGAAATATAATTGATCGACAAGGGCTCAGAAACGATGTTTTACAATGCATAGATTCTATGATTCTGGTAAAGACCGCCCTCAACATTTTTTTTTATCTTTATTGTCCCACTGCTGGGCAAAGGTCTCCCCCATATTTTTCCAGTTTTCTTTGTGCTATGCCTTCTCCGTCAAATCTGTTAGAAGCGATTCCAAATCGCCAGGCCAGCGTTTCTATGGCCTGCCTCGCTGACGACGGCCTAGGAAACCTATGACCTCATTTAGTTTACAAAATTATTATTGAGATGTGAAAGTGTTTGTATAAACTACTTACAAAAATAAAGATCATTTATTAAAGTTATAACATGGAGATTTTTGCCCGTTCTTCTCCATAGGAATTTACGAACTTTCTGACTAGCTGACAGACAATGCTAAAGTACCTGTAAATGCTTTAATTACTTAGATACTGTTGTAATAAATGCATTGCATTTGAATATAAACTTTTACTACTTACCGGTTCCTTTGAATTCATGTTCTTTTGATTTTTGTTTGCTAACAAACCCTGCGTCGTAGTTTAAGCTATCTTTTTTGTCACAAAATCTAACAAACTACTACGCTCTGTAAGCTACTAGTTTCAAGTAAAGCATTTTGCGCTGTTGCAATGTGATTGATGCAAACGAATTAAGTTACAAGCTTTAACTTAGGGGAGCTTGACTAATGGAATTAGCTTGCTTGTTTAATTTCGTTTTATAGTACCTACCGTTTACAAATTATGTTTACAAAGGGTTGGTGTAAATATCATTAAATTTAATGGCTACGGTATTATTAACTTCGATTGAGTTTATGTTGAGTTAGTGACGTCATTTAAGAAATAAATAAATGTATATTTGTGACAGTGTAAGTATTTAAGAGGTTGCTGTTTAATATGCATAGCCTGTAGCGCAACGTTATTTAAATGGCTTTTAATATTCTAAACAGCGCGCTCAGTTAGTATTTTTAATTACTTTGCAAAAAAGTAACTAAACTTTTTCATATTTATGCTGTAAGTCTTCATCAAAGAGAATTTATTATGAAATTAATTTACATATTTTTGGAAAAAGTATGAGAAGTAACGGTTGAATGTAAAGTACTTATAATATTTATCAACTTTCGCAATACAGGATAATAATTTTAGGTATCAATATGAGTTGTAACTGCCACGTTGGTCAAGTAAGCTCTATTGCTGAGCATGAGGACTGCGTACACTGACGGAGGTCCTGGGTTCGATTCCCAAGTCGGGCACACTGTTTTTGGGTTTTTCCATCAGGAATTCAGTCGCAGCCCGGAGTCTGAATTTGTAACCAGTTGATAGCAATAAGTTTGGCCCTATTACATGGGACTTAAAACATTGCTGGTGAAATATGGGTGCACCGGTGCACTGTAGATACAGCTCTGCCTAACCCTTCGGAGAAATACAGGCGTGATGTTATGTATAAGTGGTAAAAATATTTACTTTAAAGTAGAATGGGAGATGAATTCAATTGATTAGTTGTAGATAGCTATCGCAGTGAAACTAAATCAACTTTTTACCCTGTTCTATCATCACACAAAATTTTAATTAGTTCTTTTGTGGCGTCATCTACATCGCCACATGCGAACTACGCATCGTATTGACGTCACGCAAAATCCTGCATCGCACAAGCAGAGTTTTCCGCGCAACTAGCATAATACATACAACGTCCCGAAATCAATCGTCGGGCAATTGCCGAGGATCCGCCCTTTTCTATTGAGGTTGAATGAACTTTACACCTTTGACACCTAATAAAAAATATTTACACTGTTCCTTGTAGAGGTACTATAATAAACAGAATAGCACTATTTCACATAGTAATAGGTTTTCAAGAGCAAGGTAAAGAATGTCACTATAAATGCCGCTTACTCCGTCAGTGTACGCAGTCCTCAAGTGAAATCAAACATTGGGCCTTTCCCTTTACGTCGAAAGTGTTTGATGTTTTTTCCCTTTTAGATTTTTGGCAGCCAATTTCAAGGTTTTATTCTTCTTCTTATTCTTCGTGTCGCTGGTACGACTGAATTTCATACCTTGTTGGCCCAAAACTTTGCCACTTCCACGGCGTCGTCAGTGGCAGCACAAAGGTCACTTTGAACACATGTTTTGGGACACAGATGGCAGGATAGGAGGTGGAGCATAGTTTTATTCCTGTTCATGGTTGTCCTGAAAAACTGAAAAATATAATTTAACGTTATGACGCGTTGATCTTGGTAGAATTCAACTGAAGTCTGAGAACTGGCATTAGACTTGGAAATCACGTGCAATGCACACTCAAATAAAACAACTGAGCAACAACATTTTATGTTATGTTACACAAATTAATATATAAAAAATCATTATGAGGAAATCGGCATATCCTAAAACCAAAAATACGAAGACATGTAACATTTACCAACCCGCACTGGGCTCGCGTGGTGGATTACGGCCCACTCCCTCTCACCGAGTGGACCCACTACTGAAACACAGGCCGTGTTTCAGCAGTGGGCACGTTATAGGCTGATTCTTTACACGAATTTTGTTTTATCCATTTTCTTATCTTAATTTAGTCTGTCTCTTTCGCTCTCTCTCTATCTCTCTTTTACCCTTTAATTAACTCCAGGAAAACTTCACCCAAACAATTACACCAAAATTCAACCCTCAAGCTGCGAAACGCCAAAAATCTTGTTCACTTCTGTACCGTAACTTCGGTAACACAAACAGCCCTAACAAACGGTGCCACAATAACGAGAATCACCCCAATAGAAGGCAAGACAGGTGCAAGCCCCGACCACAGAGTATATATCTATAGAAGGCTAGCTCCGTAGAACGAGTGAAAATGCACGCACATGACGCGTAGCATAATCACTCTATAATTTTCCCACTACTGAGACATAGGCCTTCTCTCCATGAGACGGTGTGGGCCATAATCCATCACGCGGGTCCCGTGCGGGTTGCTGGATGTCACATGACTTCGAATTTTTTGGTTCTGGGACATGTCGGTTTCCTCACGATGTTTTTCTTCATCGTTTTGAGAGCAGTGGTGATGAAATGAATTACACATAGTAAAGTCTGCCTGTCTGGGTCTGAATTCAGCACCTACGACTTGTAAGTCGCAGCCAATACCACTGGGCCACGACTGTTCACGATGACACGATGCGTATGCATAATATCGAACAATAGATATAGTCACGGAATTAAAATATTAAGCACTTTGTTTATTTTTATTTGCACGTTATTATTTTTCGACTACGTATTCATCATTTTGAATGAAAACGACAATTTGAAAAGATAACATGCGCCAGCTATGAGACAACATATTCGCTCTGTGACCGTACGTGAGCTGTGTCTATGTGTGCGTGCGTTTTTGCTTGTTATATAGAGCTGTCCTTCTGTACCTATCTATTCTGTGCCCCAACGTAAATAAGCTATACGAACAATTTGTGGCGAATGGTTAGCTGAAGCCAAGCTCGCTGGTTTAGTCAAGACTTGGTGCGGCTTAAATCTACGGTTGAAATCTGGATTCGGTTGAAGATTTTTTAATAACATTTTGGAATTGTTTGTAGAATTTTGAATTTTCTCTGAATTTGTTTTACTTTGGAATTACTTTAAGATATTTCAAGAAAACTTTATTTATTCATCTTGACTGTGTGTACCTATCTATATTTAGATAGACCTTATGAAATTCTGAACTTCAGACGTAGAGGCAGCAAAAACAGGGCCAAATTTTCAGACGTAAAAAAAACAGCGCAGAAAAACTTTTAAAGGGCCCAAAACAGAACATCTTATCCAATATCACGAGACCAAAACCTATAACAAGCCTTAACAGCATGTAAAAGGAGACCCAAAACACTAAAATAAACAAAGAGATAAAAATTCCCAAAAGGATTTGCGGCAAGTGCCCTCAAAATCACAATTCAGCCCTTTGGCGATTACATGATATCGGCTTTTTGCGTTACATTCGCGAAATTCAATAATACCGATGCTCGTAAAGGGGCGGGGTGGCAAAAAAACTGGTATTTGGCTCACTAAACCGTTATTGTCAGCCGCTGCAAATAACTGGGATGTTTTTTCTTGTTATTTCATTTTAAAAGGTCCACGTTAAATGTTTGCGTTAATATTGGACGGCTTTGGATCGCTTTTGGAAGGTACGTTATGGTGAGCACGTCTACTTATATAAAGAAAGAAAGAATAAAGTTTGTTTGGACACCGTTTGTGAAACACAAAATAAAAATAATAGGTAATATTGTGTTGAGGAAAGTTTAAAAAACTCGCACCCACACTCGCAAAAATATACGTGTAAAAGACTTTAACTCAAAGATCGAAAATGCAAAGCCAAGGAAATATATTTCTTAAAACTTCTAACACGCGATGGATTATCTGCTACGATCGCGTAGCTGTGTCATCGTCGCGTCAGCTACGCCGTAGCTACATATCGACGCGTCAGCTACGCCGTAGCAACATATTGACGAACGAAGTTATGTTTTTCGCCGACTTCAAAAGTAGTAGAATATTCAGTGAACCAGTTTAAGTTGTCTTCGATGTTTTTTTTTTTCTAGTGCTTAACTTTTTTTCTACCAATTTTACAGTAACTTTAGCTTATTTTTCAGGCCAAAAATTTATATTTGCCAAAACTTGTGAGAACATGCACAATGCACAGTTAAAAACAGTAAAAAGGTGAACAATTTTAAAGTCTGCAATAGTGCGTAAACAGGGTCTGGTTAGTCTGTCCCGGGAGTTACGAACGAACGCTGTTTTGCTCAGTTGACTTTTATAACGCGTGAATATTTACAGTGTAAAAATATGCTGCCTCATGCCATGGAAATACTTCCATTTGTGGGTATTCTTTTGACCGTGAACGTTGCACGGTCTTTATTGGTGGCATGCTACCTGTACATGCTACATAAAATAAATACTACAATGACCAGTAAACTCCAGTAAATCATGGCGACTTAAGTATTCAAATGCTTTGATGAATGAGATTTTTGTGAAATTAAAAGAAGTTGGTAGATTGTTAGAATACTCTTTTTTGTACAAAATGTAGGTACGTTATTATAATTTATCATTCTTACGCCCGATTCCCGTAATTAGAAACGTTCAAAGTCTAGTTGCAATCTCATGTCAGCAACAATCAGTGTCAAAAATGTAGGGAAACTAGAGCTATTTTTGTCAGATTGAGACAGATCTGACTGGGAACGTTCTTAAAATTACGAGAATTGCCCCTCTGTTTTCAAGTAGGTCTAACGACATAATAGGCTAAATAGTTTTTTCGCAAAGAAAATTAGAATGTATTGTTACCTATAAAGGCTAATTTTTCAATCTTCTGATAACTTTATTCGAGGACTAATTTTGAAATTTTGACAGTTATTTCATGCAAAAACTGTCAAACGTCAATGTAATTCCTTGAATAAAAGTTATCTGGCGATGGAAAAATCAGCCCTTAGTCAGATAAATTATTACCATTAATTAATATTCCCCATCAAACTGCTTCATCATTTCACAGCACCACACACTCCCAGCCCACATATGGTCGCTCCAAAATCCTCTTACCCGTCTATTAACAAAGGAACGGAACTAAAAACTAAAAAGCAAGCCAACGTTTTCAGTATCCGATGCAATTTGTGAGTAGGCGGAACATTCCTCCAGATTCCAAGCGCGTACCGAACAAATCCGATAACGCGTCACGCCGAAACTTGCAGACTCAATTTCAGGAACACGATTACTCCGCGATGGGAACAAGAGTTGAATCTCGGAGTACCTGACTCGGTTCTGTGAGTTCATTTTAAGGTGTGGAATGGTGTTTAGCGGGACAATGGAGCCATTTGGCTGGAACGTCTTGTCTATAGTCCTATTAACCTAGGATGTTGTTATTGCACTTCAGAATTATGTTAGAAAGTGCAAAAGTGTTCTAGGAACAAAAAAAAAAATCAAAGCCTATCTTACACATTTGCACAAGTGGTACAATAGACGTTTATTGACATTCGTGAGTGTTCAAAATAAGACTGCACAAACAATAAAACCTTTTAATATATAAATCAAGATTCGCATATAAAGGATGAAATGGATAATGACTGGTAGATGAAGAAAATCAAGTTGAGATTAAGAATAATACATAGTACAATAACGTCAGTTCACTTGAAGACTTCCATCCAGCAGGGACATGCTGAAGTAGGAAATAAAAGATGGCTCATGGTGGAAACTTAAAATCAGTTAATGTATATAAAGCAAATAAAGTATGCACACTGCATATAAGAACTAAATTGGCAAGATAAGCTTTAAAAGAAGTCCATTCGTTTTTTGAAAGACGCGTTAACCTAAAGAGGAAAAGTATATAAAGAAGCTGTAGGAATTGGTGTTTTCTCTACAAAGCATACAAACTAACAAAAAAAATTTACTACACCAACAAATTTAGCGTACAAATTCAAACTTGCAATCAGTTACACTCCCATTGCCTGCAATGTCTGACATTACCATAATTATTCTATATTAAAACAGTAATGTAATATTAAAACTCTGAAGACGTCGCCTGTTTAAAATAACAGATGGCAGCACATGTATTATTCATGGGGCGGTTTTAGTCGGAGTCCGATAAGTTTGAAAGGCGTCGGATAAAGTTGATGGTGTATGGTACATTTACATTTTAATTGAACGCATTCCAGATGGACAGATGAGGATATCTATAATAATTGCTTTTAAATAGAAGCTTTTAAGTTTTTAAAAACTGGTCTTGACGGCTAAAGGAAAACTGTGCAAGTATACAATTGTTAAAAAATTATTGGACCATTCTAGTTGGTACTATAGTACAGTCCAGATGGCGAAATATATTATGTCAGATATTTTTGTATGAAAAATAACCGAATAGAGATTAGATGCAATTTATGTCTTTTATTGCAAGTGACTTACCATACAGGCTTATTTTAAAATGGCTAGCTAAACTCCGCAGACGCGGTGGGTAGAGATATTTGGACATCATAAATAAAAAAATAATTAACCTGATGTTTTTTTTTCTGGGGTCATCGCCCGCGTGGTAGATCATAGTCCACTCCTTCTCGAAGAGAGGAGGCCTGTGTCCCAGCAGTGGGAACATTATAGGCTGATTATCCAGTGTATTTAAACGTAGGTACTCACTGTTTTTTTGTTTATTTTCAGATTGGAGCTGCTGCATCTCCTCGAGATGGAAGCACTCAGTGCGTACGAGTTCACTCCAACCGTGTACATGCTTAATGAGGGGTATTCTGGTAAGTACAATAACTATAATTTTGGCTAACCTAGTATTATGATAAAAATAATATGGTAAAACGCGAAGAACGAAGACTGACTTCGCTTCGCGTCTATTTTAGATACGTACAGTATTTTGTGATTTATATGTTTTTAACTACAAAATACAGTAGATAGGTACTTCAATTATTCTAAGATTTTAGCTATGGAATAAAATAAAAAATATACTTTCAAAAAAAGAGAGAAATTTAATAAAGTAACTGCATCTTTATTTCAGAGTCAATACCAGATGAGTAAAAGTAAACACAAAACCTTCCTATACACATTAATCCAAAATTTCAACCCAGTTCCTACTAAACGCTACTGAACTATGATAGACAGTGAACTTCCTCGAATCAGATCACGAACCAATCGGTGTATAATACGTGTTTACGTGCCGGCGGCGTTGGGCACCGATCACACTATCGATTCGGTATGCACATACTTGACACTTGCATAGCCGCGCTAAATATGTGAGGGTTTGTCTATAATAGTGTCTATGTGTCGTGGGTAAAAGTGAAAGTTAATTTAGAGATGGATATGTGTTTGTTATGCTTTTGTAACTGATAATCATTTGTTTCGTGTGGGTGTAAAAATATTGAACACAATTCGGAACAACACGCTGCGTTCCAAAACGGGCATATTGGATATAGTAAAGAAGGCTGCCAGGCTTAAATGAGATTAGGTGCATGCATGATGACCACTGGGCAAACGTCTCCACACAATGGGTGCCTGAAGATGGATGGTGCCACAGATAGCGGCCCAGAAAGCGATGTCAGCCAGATGGCCTGGACGCGTACCGCGAAGGCTAGTTTGAGGTGGCGCGGGAAAAGTGTTCTTGGAAGGATTTGGGGAAGGCTTTTGCCCAACAGTGGGACAGTATTAGCTAACAAAAAAAAAACATTCGTAGTAAAGCTCCTTGTAACACAATTCCGAAACACAACTTGTAACACAACCGTTAACACAACTTGTAAAACAAAAGTAACCACAAGGTTACTTTTGTTTGAAAAGTATGCGTGCTGCTGATTTGTGGCACAATTATGGAAGATTTTAAAAAAGCAGGTGGTTACCATTTCCAACCAAGTAGGACGTTCGTCCCGTTGGTCTATCTATAAAACAATGAAATTACTGATTTTTCGCATCGGTTTGCTTGCTATTACAAATACTTACTACGTAGGTCTCGTATATCTATGTAGTGACATAGATATAGGCCCCATGCGGTGCGGCGTTTCCAACTCTTTTAAGCTCTTACGGCCGCGGGACTATTGCGAGTTAGTCTGTGAGCTTAAAAATCAATTTGAATTAAAAACTATCGCGAACTGTGTTCAATTGTTTTTTTTACCTTTAAACGAGCTTTTGCTTTCCGCTTTACATAGATAAAAAAGTTAAGCCCCCGATTCACTTTGTGACTAAGTTTCTTTGTGTGCTCAAAGATAAAAGTTTGACAGCACAGTTGGCGCAGTGGTTAAGCGATTGACTGCTGCGCTGCGTGTCGCGGGTTCGGTTCCCGCACGGAACAAATATTTGTATAGCCTACAAGTAGTTGTTCCGGGTCTGGCTGTTTGTGTATGTGAGTTTAAATGTTTGTAAACGCACCCACGATACAGGAGAAATTCCTAGTGTGGGGCAACGTTATAAAAAAAAAGTACTCAAACGACTGTATTTTTAGTGGTATAGTCTTTTTTTCCAAACGGTTGATTGACAGGGAATGCCTTGAGTCCGTCTTATGTATTACGAGTTGTTCATCTTCATGTTAGGTGAAAAAGAAGCGTTTGCATTTATTTCTGCTTTTTTATAGATATACATATATTTATATATTTTTTATAGGTACGCGTCATTGTTATCTCATAAACCCAAATACATTAGGTTATTACAGCTACATCTTTTGAATTATTCGGTGTTGGTAGGTAAATATGTATTATGTTATTTTTAGTATGGATGTGAACTTTTTCAACTTATGAACTTATGCAAATCTCTCTTTTGCACTGAGATTTGCTGTTTCACTAACAGCAAATCTCAGTGCAAAAGAGAGATTTCCGTGACCCGTCTTGAAGCTGTCCTTATAATGGTATAACATTGTTTTTTGTCATTTTTGTGTAGCATAAATAAGAATTTTCCTCAAAAAACTTAAGAAAATTCTCTAAAATTCTCCGCCAAACAAACGTCTGGCCTCACACATAACACAACAGCGAGTGAAACTAACAACTGCCGCCATCTCGGGGCTCTCGGCGCAGCTGCTGCTCCCGAGACGTCGTGAGCTCTTTGCACGGCGCTAAAAAGAGCATAAACCGGTATAGCCGATTTGAAGACGTGGTGTAAAGTGCAAAAGGCAGCGGGTAGGGTATAGTCAGGTGTGCAGAGGGGCAATTTTCGTAATTTTAAGAACGTTCACAGTCTGATCTCAGTCTCAATCTATCAAATAAACCCCAAATTTCCCTACATTTTGACATGTTTTTGACATTTTTTTGTCGCTGAGATGAGACTGCGACTAGATTTTGAACGTTTTAAATTACGAGAATTGGCCTTCTGGTCTATATAGAAACAGGTCATGTATTTTTTGCATGAAAACCACGTAAACTGAGTGTTCTCACCTCTGTACCTATTTTTTCTGTTCTGTTTTTTCTTGTCTGTTTAAATATGTGTGTACAAAATGGTAAAATAAAATAAAATGGTAAAATAAATAAACAATGCAATAATAAAGAGAAAATATCGGCAATTTTTCGTAGACCTTGTTTATAAAACTCACTGTTTTCTCCTCATTATGGAAATTTGGTGAAAATCTGCTGACTACGTTTTTATAAAATCATTCGACTTTCTTGGATAAGCTTAGGAATCTATTTAAAGGTTACACAGATTTTAGAGGTAGGTAAGCTTTTTTTAAACCTTTTTCGTGACTGGATCCTCTAACAAGTCTTTTAAATTTGTGCTATATCCTAAAAACTTAATATACAAAGTCTGGATAGATTCTCCTCCACCAGTAGGTTATATTTTTTTGACCACCAAGTCAACAGCTTCCATCCTCTCCCTTACGCCACCTCCTCAAGTAGAGGACAGTACTAAGTGCTCTCCAGACAACTAGTGTATTGCAGATAGTTGTCCAGATTTACGAGCCCCGCCGCTCATCGTAACGTGCAAGACTTAATTCACACGTGCCTGATCTGGTACATTCATTCAGATTGATAGTTTATCTGGTGGGCGTTTTATGGTAGGTGATGAGTATGGGCTGGGTTCAGATGTAGCAGTAAAATGATGTGAAAGTCAGAGGCTTCTCTTTCCTGTGGCTACCGTGTAAGGCGACTTCAGTATTGATGTTAGTTGTATGGTTAAAATGTTCCTCCGATAAAAACGTGGAATCCTAAAACCAGCCCAATGATAGTATAAGTATGACTGCTGCTCATTTCTGTTTTCTTTAGTTTCATATTTATTTTTAAAAGAGCCCGTTTCTGGTTTATTTGAAATAAGTGGTTTGATTTTGACTTCTACGGTTTCTGCTAAGTATCTATCAGTTGTCAAGGTTTACAAGCTGCCCCTCATCGTAACGTGGAAGACTCAATTCACACGTGTCTGATCTGTCACATTGATTCAGTTTGCTAGTTTATCTGGTAGGCGTTTTATGGTAGATAATGTGAATGGGTCGGGATTTTGATGCTAACCGTAAAATGGATGTAAACAAAGAGTATGGAACTTTTCTTTCCCAGTTTTTTTTAAAAGAAAACTTCACAGTCTTTTTCAACACCCCTGGGTTTCGTGCAAGACGACAAACGTATTATAAGAAAATAGACATTGGTGGTGTTTGTATGGTGAAGTACCTACTAGGAAAAGGAATAATCAAACCAATCGGTTAATGCCTAACGACCTTAAATAAATGTAGCTGTTACACCAGTGAATATTCTATTAAACGTTAACCTTTACGATTGATATACCTACCGAGTAGTCACATTCAATCAGTTAAGGTGCTAATTCTAGCTATCATGAATTTATCAGATCCGAGATACGTATAAAGATAACATCTCTGATTCAACATTTGTATGTTACAAGTCAGGCATGACTCATCGGAAGAAATAAAAGCATACAAAGTAGGTACATTGAGGTCCATTGCCAAGAAAATCCACGTATGCAAAGCTAATAAATTACCATTCGTAGAAACCGAACGAGTTTGAAATCGACACGAGTTTCGCTATTATTTTCTTAGTAATTTAACATGTGAAAACATGGCTGATGGTATCAAATGTTTGATTATAAGTCGATTGAACACTGCACGGGGGCAGGAAGCCTCATCATCGGCCCGATAACGGTGGAATGTACGGGACGAAAGTGTGGCGAGTACACTGGATTTTGGTCTTTGAAAAAAGGAATAAAATCTACTTGCATGAAACTGAATTAAATAAAAACGTAAGACCTACACGCAACACAAATATATAAACCGCCATTTTTCTAATAGAAAGCCTTGCTCATAAATTAAGTGAATGCTAACTGGTACATACAGAAAAAAAACCGTAGCTTAGGAGCAGTTAAGCATATTAGCTTATCGCTTTACTGTAGACTTAATTAACGTCAATCTCAGATGATAAAACAAAAACTTCCACTAAATGCGTTTAAATCCACACAACATACTTCACCATTAACGTCACAAAAATAATTACAACAACAGCCCTACAAGTATAAACAGTGACAAACCCGACAGGTCGCACACGAACGCCACAATAACTCACTCGGACAAGTTAGACAAAGCGCGACGTTCATGTTTTTCTCGAAACACGCAAAATAAACACGATACATTCCTTACATTGTTGGGTGGTAGGCAAGTCCGTGTGTGACAAACTAAGCAATAGACGTAGCTATTAAACGTGCATGCAACGCCGCATGCAAGCCGACTGTTATGCAACTTATCGAAGATCGAGACGCTTCATACTTCGTTGCAATGCTCGCGCTAAATTACCCTTTGATGGGTACAATTATTGCTTCAGAACACATAAATGTTGTGATAAGGAAGGTGGTTGTGGAGTTGGATTTGAAAATGATGTTTGCTGGAATTATAATGAAGAACACTCAATTTGCTCCAGATTTTATCGAAGTGAAAGATAAATGGTAATGGTGATGATAGGTAACAGATATAAGGTACAAACGCACAACCGCAACGGTCGCCGCGGAACGCATTTATGTTCGAAAAAATTCGGTGCGGCCCGCATGCTCATAGAAAATGTACGAATGTAATGAAGGAAGACTTTTGCAAAGCGGTGCGTTGTTGAACGGCCCGCCCAAATCTGCACTTTAATATGAAATGGCCGAATTGAGGTAAATATGAAAACTAAAAGGCCAACACGATAGCAGTGAAAAATTACCACTGGAGCCGAGTATATGCGATTCAGTGTCACCGACCCGAGCGTGTCGGTTCAGTTTTGTTCACTGTTCAGAAAGAACGCAAAGTGCGTATAAAGAAGTTTACACTTCAAATAGTTTAAAAGCTATTTACCGCCATTTTTTAAAGACAGTCAAGTGAGATTCGACATTGATTCTATCCACTGACTTTTAATAAACAAGTATGCTGGACTATATACTATCGATGACAAAATGAAGACCTTTGAGTTTCGCCATTTTGGCGCTGACAGCAACGTGAGCGTCTGTGGAACTAATATTTATGATAGCGAGTTTTACAAGATGCGCATACTCTCATGATAAAAATGTTCTAAATATCTCGTAGTAAACACAAAGTACACAAAAAAGTTTGATCCACGATTTAGATCTAAATTATCAGAGACGTACCAAAACAAAACGACGGCCATTTGCGGCAATTTGTCAATTTTAGTTCCTGAGACGCTCGAGCGGGAGCGCTTTGAATCGGCACAAAAAACAACTGTAATTTCGTATAGCATATTTAGTCCAGCGTATTTGTATAATATTGGTCAGTGATTGTATCTTTGGAAACTCAGTAACTCATTTCGGGCCAGACTTTTTTTTTTTTTTTTTTTTTTTTTTCTGGTTGGGAAATCATCAAATGACTCCTCCCGCTCTGGGCGGAGCAGAAGGGAGTGTCAGACTTTTACTGACTAAAACCCACCCGTGTTCCTTCAGTTGCCTTTGCCAGGGGCCACGGTATCTCTTTCGAACAACCCGCAGCCCCGGCGGCATCGGCCCTAGCGGACCCCGTCAGTTCGTGCTGACAGCTCTTTGAGGCGCGCGTGGAACACAACGCGCCGTCGACCCGGGCCTGGTCCTTACCGGGCGGCAGCTGCCCATTGCTCCATTGCTCCATTGCTGCCATTGCGGGCCTGCGGGCGGCGAGCTATGGGCAGCTCGCCGCCCGCAGGCCCGCGCCTACGGTGGCCGGGAGTCGGCTGTTGACTCCCGTCCAGGGCGTCTCCTGCGGCGGCTAGGCGCGCGAGGGTGCAGCGATTGCCTGTCCCTCACGCGCTCCGCCTCCTCCTTCGCGAGCATTACTGCTTTGCATAAGGAGGTGACGGCCTCCCATTCACTCTCGCTCCGTACCATGGCCTGTATGAGCCGGACGCGAGAGGTCGCCGCCGCCGATCGCCGCCACGAGGACACGGCGGGGCCCCGCCCAAGCCGGGCAGACCTCCACTGTATGCTCCACCGTGTCCTCCGGGCGATCCCCACAGTGGTGACACCCTGGCGTTTCCTCCCGCTTTATCCTGAACAGGAACCTCCCGAAACAACCGTGTCCGGTGAGGACCTGCGTCAGGCGGAAGGTGAGGGCGCCGTGGCGCCTCTCTAGCCACTCCTCAAAGAGGGGACTTATCGCCGCAATTGTGGCGTGCCCAGCGCTGGGTTGCGACAATCGCACTCTCCATGCCGCTATGAGATCCCGCCGGAGCTCTGTCCGCTGTGCCGTGATTTCTCGCGGCAGCGGAGCAACGCCCCGGCGTTTTGCCTCCTCTCGCCACTCCCATATGTGGGCAAGGACTTTGGCCTCCAGATCCCATGGCGGCAATCCGGCAAGGAGGCTCGCCGCCTCAGCAGAGACCGTGCGGTATCCTCTAATGAGCCGGACAGCCATGACCCTTTGGGACGCGATCAACCGGCGGGCTGGTCGCCGCCTCAAGGATCGCGCCCCTACCGGTGCCCCGTAAAGGATTTCGGGCCAGCCTAACCCCTGTGATATTAATTTTCCAGTTTTAACAATCTTGATCCACCATTGCATCCGAACAAAACAAAACATAAAATTAATACGGGAATAAAACCGTCCTTTCCGCACTGTCCCTGCAATTACAGGCGTTATAACTTTACAAAGAGCACCCTAATTAAAAGGTCTGTCATAAAACAGTATCACAATGCATGATAATTTTAATGTTGCAAGATAAAAATATCTCATTTAAATTTGAAACATGGCGACCCCATCCCTTAGCGGAAACGGAGGAAATTGTAAGTGAGGTCGCGTCTCGTTCCGCTTCCCGCGTTTTTTGAGTCCCGAGGCCTGGCTATAGGTTGTGGCCTTACGCTGAGTGGCGAGGCCTGAACCTCTATTACCGGGAGTGGGGACATTTTAAAGTGATATTATTTGTTGTGGGGTTTAAGTAGGCTGTCGTAAAAAAAAATTGATTTTATAAAACAACATAGGTTGTCTAAATTATTACAATAGGGACCAAATTATTACAATAGGGTCCTAATTATTGCAATAGGGTCCAAATTATTGCAACAGGGTCCTAATTATTGCAATAGGTTCCAAATGATTGAGGTCTAAACTATTGATTAGGTATCGTAACGGCAATAAAACTCGGTTCAACCTACGGATATTGAGTTCAACCTGTGGTTTGTGTAAGTATGTTTATGTGTTAAAGGTAGGTAAGGTAGGTGTGTTGAAAAAAAATTAGACTATATCCTTCCCCAGGGCTTAAAGCATCCCAATATCAAATTTCATCAAAATTTGTTTAGCCGTTACAGAGATTACACGGAACAAACATACAAAAAAAAAATTAAAAACTGTTTGTTATAAGTACTCTATGTACTTTCACATGCATTTAGTAAAATGATGATGCTGTATGCAAATTCAAAGGCCTAGAAACATTGAATTCCTACCCTGCACATTTAAACCAGTCATCCGCACTAACGCTAGCACTCTATGTAGACGTGTTCCCCTCACTCGGCCTAGACGCTGTAAAAACTAAATAAACGACGCGGAATTTATACGTTTAGTCGTAAAAGTCGCCGCTCCCTGTGGACGAAGTGCGTTTAGTGGGCTGTGGGCTGTCTCGATGAATACACTGTCATACACAGTGCAACTCAGAGATGAATATTTATGACATGGTTTGTCATTTGTTTGCACAGTTTTAATGCGGCGTTAGAATACTGGTATGTTTTATATTATAACGAAGCCTGTTTTAATTACACAGATGCGACGCACGACTTAATTGTTCTTATGATTTTTGTTTATTTGTTACAAAAGTAGTTATTTTTCCACTCTGCAATTGGCATTTTGTTTTGATTGTTGTGGTTTTGTTGTCACCTGCCAGTGTTGCGGGCGCATTACGGATTAATTTATATTGTCATTGTCAATTTGGTATCTGGCCCTGACATCAAGCAATGGACACAAATATCAACTTATTATATGCTTGAGTACGAGGCTTTTGACTACGTTGTATGTGTATATTGAATGTCTTTTTTTTTTGTAATGTCCGGTTTGTTTGTGCGGAATAAACAATTTTTCTTTCTGTTTCTTTCTAATTGAATAAGAAATATTATTTTATATGGATCTAAAATTTAGGCTATGGCTTGGAATTAACTATGCTTTGGATTCGGTAACAGTAGTCATACTGTTACCGAATCATATATACTTTCCAAGCCTAGATTTTTATAGTATGCTTCCTGTTATCAAGTATAGATTTAATTTCCCAGGCACAAAAAAAAAATATAATAGTACGCCTGTTTTCTCCGAATGTTTAGACAGAGTCAAGCATTATTACATTATCCACTATTCAATCTCTCAAACCGTTACTTTTCTCCTTAAACAACATCTACCAACATAAATATCTCCCAGTAATCCGAGTTTTTAAACCAAAATATACATTTATTCCGCTGCCCACTGGCTGCGACGTTTTATTGTTTCCCAGTTAAAAGTTAAGAGATTAGCAGGAAAGCCTATAACATTTCGCGTAAAAATTCCGACCAACCGACCGAGCGCCGCGAGTTCGGAGTTCCCTTTGCTCTGTTCATCTTTTGGTGTGGGCTGAACGATAGGTTCTATATATTCTATTTACGACGGCACTGATTTACCTTTTAAATCTGCTGTTTGGAAGCAAATATTCCTAACAGCTGATTAAAAATGTATGATGATTCTTTTTTTATTTTAATTATCTTGTGAAATATTCAATATCTGACCATATTACGACTGCATCGTACAACTTTTTTAATCGTAGATGCGTATAAATGGTGCGAATTCTTTGATAATAGGTTATTAATTTAATTGCTATTGCCGTCATACTGCTGTATTGTGATTGCGATGATGACGATGTTGAGAGAGAGCGGAGGGCGCTGTCGGTCAGAGCGAATATGATTGCCCGCAAGTTTAAGCGTGCTTCTAAAAACACCTTTTCTTATTAATACGGGACCTTAAAATATTCTATCAGATCGAGCTTCACTCGGTTTTTTCACCATGTTATTTCCATTTGAGGAGATACGCTCATTCGTTCGCGGCTCGCTCGCCACTGTGCCCGACTGCCCGCTCCAAGCCCTATTGCGTTTCCAATTTTATCGCTTTTTTTCTCACTAACTAGTTTCCATAATTTGATATTTTTTGCGGTGATTTTTGTTTTGAAATTCATGATATTTGGACTACAATAACTGAGATGTTTTACACATTGCGACCTCTACTTAGGGCCGGTTGTTTCAAACGTTTGGTTAACGTAACATACGTACGTCAAATAATAACGATTACGTACTCGTCATTATTTGTAATTTTTAACAACACTTTTTTGGGTTTGACAATACTTAGTTTGCTCCATTTTTGATGTATGCGCATGCATCAAGTGGACGTGAGACAACCCACCCTAATATTGCAAACCAAAAAAGAAAACAAATGAATGCAAATAAAAAAGTACAATAACAAACGAACATAATCTAATGTTGTAATTTGAATAGATATGAAACAAATGAAAAGGAAAAAATGGCTGCACGGGCTTAGCCCATTTGTTTTGTCAGAATGGGTGACCAATGAACGGGAAAAGAAGCGTGGGCGATGTGATGGATCGGCAATTTTAGCAAGAATTTAGGTCAAAATTGATGCGATAAACGAAGAAGAACGAGAATTGGGCAAAGTTCATGCTATCTGTTGTAATTTGACTGTGCAAGATGATAATGATTTTAGGTTTACCACTCCTAAGATATGTTTTGAATCAAAATAGCGTGAAACGGTTAACTTTATATTGAGGACGTAGTTGTGAGTCTGATGGTTAGACACCACCACACCGATAGAAGGAAGGACGTGAGGGCCCTACTCGAACCTCGACACAACAGAGTAAATAGGTATGTACTCTTTCATGAAAATATGAAAATAATGAGTTTAAAACTATGAAAGCAACAAATCGAAAAACAAGTTAGTATGTTTTTAAACTATGGCAATTACCAAGTTCTCATTCTATCTTTCATTCTAAACAAAGCAATAAAATGCATTGGAAATTGGAAACCGAAGACGATCTCAACCAAAAGTTTAATTTTCACCAGAATATTTCCATATCGCCAACATTTGTCGCGTCTGTCACAAAACGAATTTTTATCGCGACGAGCGACGCTGAGAGGCGATGATAAAGGGCGAACCTATTCCCTTCACTTCAATCTTTACGACGTGATAAACTGGTGGTAACCAGAATACGGACGGATCAGTTTTCTTTTTGGGAACAGACACTGTCGTCTGCTGTAGATATCAATATAGTCAAAGGATATTTCATATCATACCTTAAGTGTAGAAGTCTAGAAAAAAGTCGCAAAACGGCGAAGGAAGACGTCGTGAGGAAACCGGCATGTCCTAGAACCCAAACTTCGAAGACATGTGACATCTACCAACCCGCACTGGGCCCGCGTGGTGGGTTACGGTCCACTCTCTCTTACCGAGAAGAGGCCTGTGTCCCAGCAGTGGGAACGGCTAATTATGTAGAAGTCTAGAAACTTTAAATAAACGCGTGAGTAAAACCATAACCAAGGAAACAATTATAATTGATTGTGTTCTAGAGCCGACAGAATCAAAATAGTGATTAAAGAATCCAAATATTATTTAATCGCATTATCATAGTCACACACACAGCTACACATCAAGGTATACATTTCCAGTTTTAGCTGACCCCGCATTCTATAGGTTTTTCATGCAATGAGAAGTCTTACACTAGAAATGTATAGCTTGATACCTTGATAGTTGCGTGCGTACCTACTTTCAAACATATTCTACGAAAACCAATAAACAATAATCCTTATCACCTTTCATATCCCACGTGAACCACAAAAAGAGACAACAATACATACCAGAACAAGACAGCACGATACTTATTAAATTCCTCCGTCCTCTCATTCTTTCAATTATTTCCCTCGCACCAATACCAACTTTCTGCGAATTCCTCCACTATCGCATTCGTACTTCTCTGTACGTCACTGGGCATATAAAGCGGGGATTTATGACCAACGCAATAACATTTAATTCTAATATCGATGTTGGGCGATAAGCTGCTTGTTATAATGTGGATTGATTGTGCCAAAGATTTTACTTGCACGCACTTGGCATATGGGACACGGGTAGTAGGTTCTAGTAGAATTGTTAGGTTAGGAAACTTGTGGGTAGGAAACTAGTTTTAGATTAGAATTTCTTCGTTCCGGTCAACAGCTAAGCTGAGGTTCTGTGAACGTTTATATAAAATCTATGTGACGGGATGAAACAGTTATTTTGAGTGTCTAGTTACCGCATTGTAACAAAATATCAGGAAAGTCGCCAGAGGAGAAAAAGTATAAATTCTCTTTCGAATATCAAATCTCCTCGTTAAAACTGAGAATTGTTTTGTGCCTGCCATGACGACAAGGAAGTGGCTTTTTGCCCGATGACCAGACAAACTTCCTTCCCTTATTTATGAATAAAGAAGTAATGCAACTGTCATGACCAAAACCACATATAAACACATCTAAACTAAATCATATTATTATGCATTTTTTTTTATAAAACCTAAAATTGCTATATATTTTAGTTTGATATCCCTATTAATCTTCATTCAACACCCCCAAAAACGCTAAAATTTTAAAAAAAATCCTCCAAAAGGTAATTGAATGCGTGAGGTTTACGAGACTTTCGGTGCGAGTTCATTTATCTGTTACTGGACCGTGCAAAAATCTGAAACGGTGGTGGAGTCGCAAATTGCGTTCCCCTGGGGAATGTTGACCGACTCACACAACTGCGAAATAGGTTAATGATGTATGTACTGTGGATAGCAGTTGACATTGATTTTGAGTATTAAAAATATATTATGTTCAATTAGGATTTCCATAATCAAGTAGCAATTTTGAGACGAAAATAAATATACTATGTTAAAAAAAAATTGGTGTTATGTTGATACCGGTTTTTTGAGGTAGGTATAACAATATGAAAAAAAAAATCAAATTAAATATTTTATTTCCTTTATATCATTTAAATACATATAAATTAAATTTTACATTTTTAAATATTTTTTAAAGAAAAAGATGGAATAAAGCATTTAAAATTTATATAAAAAATAGGTAGCCCAGCGGTATCGGCAACAGGGTCCAAGCTACTGGTGGTCAGGGCTTCAGAGAGAGGAATCAAGTATATTTTAATTAAGAACGTACAGTTTCAATGGGGCAACAATAATAATATTAAAAATGTGCCAAAATTATTTCTCATGCGGCAATGTTGCAATTTAATCTTAACCGATTGTTTTACTATAGCTGGTAAATGGTTAAATGTTATTTTCTTTTAAGGCTTTGGAAAGTGATTTACTGTATTGTATTGTATGTATTATTAGTGAATTTGTTATTTAAAAGTGAATCCTTATCGCTCTCAAAAACCTGAAACACGTAGTCGCAAATTCAGATTGTCCCATAGGTAAAGTTGACGAAAGCTTACGAAATTAGGGAACACTAAAAATGCAACATTTTAATTTTTTTCTTCGAATCTTTTGTCATTCAGGTAGCTTTTGTTTTTTTATGGTGTACATAATATTCTATCCACAGCTTGATGTTGTAGTCCTCACCATCGTTATCTGACCAAGACTATTTCTGGAATTTAAAAGAGACTCTGACCTCTGAGTTTGTTTCCGCCTTTCTTCTCAGAGTAGTCAGATAGGACAGATTATTTTTTGTATAATATGACGTGTAAAAGTGATTCCGAAATCCTATTTTCACAATAAACAATTTCATTTAACTTCAATTAATCCCAACATTACATTAATCCTCGAGGTACCTTAGATTTTTACATTGAGGAACTATTTTCCGTGGTCACTGCCCAGCATAAACGGACGGTCGATCGCAGCTCTGCCACTTTCCACTGACATTACACCAGGTGAAGTAGGTATTCACTTCCACCTCATATATTTTTCTGCAGCTCCGTTTAAAAATGTGTTGAAAATTCGAAGCGTCCGTACTCGCAATTTGCGAACGCTCCCCAGGGCAGTGTTGACCGAATATTACACATCTGCGAATGGTAAACACTGCCAATGCTGTATGTTCTGTGGTCGATGTTACGTATAATTAGTTAAACATTGATTTTGCGGGTTACAGTTGAATCAATTAAATTATTTCGTATTAATTCTAGAAAGGAATTAAATGGGCATTGAAGTGTGATAGTTTTTGTCGATCAGAGGGGCATTTCTCGTAATTTTAAGAACGTTCACAACCTGTCAGTCTCAGTCTGTAAAAATACCTCAAATTTCCCTAAATCTTTGACCAGTTTTTGACATTGATGTTGCTGAGATGAGATGGAGACTAGATTTTGAAGAATTTTAATTACGAGAAGTGGCCTTCTGTTTGCTGTAAAAATAGAATACCTACTTAATCCCACCGATCTCGTATGAACCAGCTGTTTATAACAAAAATAGACTAAATGACAATAAATAGACTAAATCGTGAAAGCCGATGAGCGCTTTTTTTTTTTTTTTTTTGTGGATTGGAAATCATCAAATGACTCCTCCCGATGAGCGCTAACATGTAAATGGCTTCTAGTTGGCGATCGTTTGACGGTTAACTTTACAACTCTTTACATTCACATATCACATTTTTCTATATATTCAACCACAGTGGAGTGATAACAGCCTTTGTAAATCAGAGCTTATTTACAACCAAAGCATAACTTTAACATTTTTGTGATTTTCGAGAAACCAATCAAATGAAATCATATTTTACAGCGCCCCATAAAATCAAAGCATAATTTAATAATGTACAGCCAACTAAGTGTAAACACTTCCATTTTGTAACAAGTTTACGACAAAATGTCAAACATCTAAAATGGCTCATTTACAAAATGGCGCCATAGGCTGCGGACCGTACTAATTGAACATTGGGTACTCAACATTACAAATGGGCAAACGGTTCTTGAGAAATTCGACACTGATTTTAATTTAGTCAAATAACTCCTTGTAGGATTATCAAAGTACCTAGGATTTTAAAAATTTCTTAGTAGATTTTCCAAAACCACTTTCTTTAATTCAGTCAAATTAATTTATTGTTAGAATGGAATTGGGCTAGACACATCTACCGCATGTCAGACGATCAATGAGCTAAATTTAAGACCCAGTGGGTCCCCCTTAATGGCAAATGACATCGCGGCAGGCCCAGACGGAGATGGCGGGATAAGCTGGACTCCTTTCATAAAGATTGGTCCTTGGCAGCTCTGGACAGCTGAAAGCTGGAGAGGTGTATAGAGAGTAGGGAGGCCTTTGCCCAGCAGTGGGGCATTAACGGCTAATAAACCAATAAAAATAAATAGTTGAGTTTGTTTATTTTTAAAGTTTGGCTTATAAAATAAAAAAATAAAAAAAAAATCTTTATTTCAGACGCAAAGTGTCCATAACGTTGTTAGTGAGTTAGTAACAGAATGTACTTAATATACTATGTTAGTGTTGTTAGTACTAATTATATAATCCTATAGCTAATTCCACCCAGTGTCGTTGGATGGGGCAATCTGGCCTACCCGCAATCATTCTTAGGATGCTGTTACGACTGCTACGCAACCGTTGCAGTAAGGAAGCCGCTTTCTTACGCATGATGGCGTGAAAACCATCCGCGTGAGCTGCAGCAAACATTCCCGACGCACTACAACGTCGCGGCAGCCGCAACAGCATCCTGAAAGCGTTATTGTATTGTACGCGCAGGACGCTGGAAGCTCGGCGCGTATATGCTACCCATAGGCCGCTTGAGTAGAAAGACTGGCAGAACGCCCTGAATAAACTCACTTTGACGTCTGCCGTGCAGCGAGCGAACCTATGGGCAAGCATATTGCCCCGCCCCGCCAACGCCCTACGCTCACGCTCTATGTCACCATCATCACGTAGGCCACTAGTGACAACATGACCCAAGTACTTAAAACTATCAACCACATTGAGTACTATGCCATTGAGATATACCGGAGGTACACGACGGGGCTGTTGTTTGGGTGCTTTAAACACTAAGACCTCACTCTTCTTAGAGTTGTATTTAAGGCTATACACCTCCGCATACGTCTCGCAGATCGATAGCAGCTCCCTCAGTCCGCCTATCGACGGACTGAGCAACACCATGTCGTCCGCATAACTTATGTTATTGACACACGTACCGTCTATGTGGCAGCCGACATGTGTGTTGCTCAGTCGTTCGATAAGCTGATTGATATATATATTAAATAACAGAGGCGAGCTTAACCCCCCCTGTCTTACACCACATTCCACTCCGTATTCATCCGACAGAGTACCGACCCACCTCACCCGGTTTGTCTGGTGAGCATACCAGTACCTGAGAAGGGCTGTATACTGCGCCGGCACACCCGTGTCCCTCAACTTGTCCCACAGCATATCGTATGAGACAAGATCGATAGCTTTCGATAAATCAAGGAAACACGCATACACCGGCGTCCTCCTCGCGGTATAGTACTTAACGGTGTGTTTCAGACTAAGGATGGCACTCTCAGTAGATACTCCCGCCTTGAACCCGAACTGGGCATCATGCACTTCTACACAATCTGTGAGGCATCCATTCAACACACCGTCTAGCACCTTGGCCGTGGTGGCAGCGAGCGAGATGGGTCGATAGTTGTTCATGTCGGATGTATCACCCGTTTTGTTTTTAACTACGGGCACAACTATCGTCCGCATAAGCGGTTCCGGCAGATAAGAGTGACCTAAGCACAGAGTGAAAAACAGTGACAAGACTCTAGGCAGGTGGACTACTGCATGTTTAAAGTGTTCGATACTGAGGCCATCGTGGCCTGGTGACTTTCCGCGTTGCATTCTGGAGATAATTGTGGCTACTGTCTTAGCTGGTATTTTTGCGTTCCGTTCTGTCACGATAGCCTCAGCACCGTCCACCTCACCAGACACCGGACTCAAGGGTGACTTCACAGAGAAGTGGTCCCTAAAAGCATCCGCAATATTCTTGTGGTCAGTGATACCACCGACACTCACCGGAAGACTCGGCTTTATGCTTTTTTTAATAAATTTGTTCTTTCATATTTTACAGACACACACAAAAACACATCCACTGGGAGTCCACATTCCAGTCCTAACTGTTATTAGGCTAATCACTATAATCACGACGTTGTACTAACAAGTCGATGATCGAATTGGACTTTTATGATACCAAAGATTTATACATTTATATACCAAAGATTTATAGACTTTTATGATACCATAGATTTATTTTATGAAGCCTGTTACTTTTAGCAGAACTTTCTTACATTTACGAGATTTTTAATTTAAACTTCGCATTTATTTACTTATACTTAATTTTAATTTCTCCTCCCCCGACATTCCTCATGTGCTCTGAACATCAGCATGTCTCATTTTCACACCGACCCCCACATTCATACTCGCACACATTTATACATTCTTCATACTTAATTAACTCCACATATATTTCTGTGTACTTTAATTCCAACATTTCTGTCGTATTTATTTTACCAGTGTTCTTCTGGAGATTTTTCTTGTGACGTATCTCGTGTTTTATGCATGTAGTCTGTTTACTTTAAGCTACTTTAATAATAGCATTTTATACTACAGTGCAGTGGTGGCCCAGTGGTAAAATCAAAATCAAAATCAAAAGTCATTTATTTAAATTAGGCTGAGAATCAGCACTTTTCGAACGTCAAAATTACAAAAGACAGTCCCCCAAAAACGCCCGCCCATCACCACCACCTAATGCTATCGCTGGGAAGAAGAAGTGGCGCAACAAAACTCCCCAGCAGCACAGCTGTCTGTTTAGTTAGAAAATAGTTGATTGTATACAATACTAGGAACCTATGTTCAGTAATTAACATCACAAGAAAATTAAATTATACTAACGACCAATTACGCCAATATACCAACAAATATATAACAAATATATGGCCCAGTGGTAACAGCCGTGACTTATGAGTTGCAGGTCGTTGGTTCGAACCCAGTCAGGCGCTTTATTTTGTGTAAATTATCATCACCACTGCTCTGAAAACGGTGAAGGAAAACATCGTGAGGAAACCGGCACGTCCTAGAACCAAAAATTCGAAAAAGAAAAGAGGAAAGACAAATATCCCTGATTTTTCAGCCTGGAGTCTGAATTCTTACCCGGTTGTGGCAATAGGCTCGCTTTTATTACATGGTACTTAAACATAACTGGCGAATGTAGGTGTACTATAGGTACATCTCTGCCTAGCCCTTCAGGGGTTGTAGGCATGATGTTATGATGTGTGTAAGAAAAATTATTGTGATGACTCAAATTATTTGAAGCCCGAAGTTCAATTATAGAGAGTAGGAAATCTACGTAGAATCTTTAAACATTGCTCCAAACGTTTAGGAATTAAATATAATGTAATGTATAGTCTTATATTCATTCCTGTATCCATCCCTGTCAATTCTTCATAACAAACATTTCGAACTCCATTTTCCTTTCCCAGATCGGATAGCATGAAAACTAGATTTTGAAAAAGTCGTTGTAGAACAAAATGCGGAAGCGGCTGACATTTGCAAATGACCGGTCGCCGTGTTGGACCATTGTTATATCATACTCGGAGCAAACCTTGTATGCGCTACGAGCTGCAAATTGACGCATCGGCCACTTTCTATTCGATTTTATTGATTCTGTTTTTGATTGTTGTTACTGCCATCATATGAGTGGGCTTATCTTTCAGAAAATACCAAAGAACTCTAAAGAGTTACCTAATCCTTTATCTTCTATACTTATATCCCAACTTAATATTATAAATGCGAAAGGCAGATTGTTTGTTTGTAGTGCACTAGGAAGTGGTGAAGGGCGGGCGTTTTTGGGGGACTGTCTTTTGTAATTTTGACGTTCGAAAAGTGCTGATTCTCAGTCTAATTTGAATAAATGACTTCTGATTTTGATTTTTTTACGCTTGCACGCTAAAACGGGCATGGATAGATCATGACCTGGAGAAGGAATTAGGCTTTTTATCCCATTAATCTCACGGGATCAAAACATATGCGGGTGAAATCGCGTGGCGCTGCTAGTATCCATATAAACTTTCTATTCCAGAGTCTCTTAACTACGAACGAAGAAGCACTTGCATCCATTCCTTGCTCGTTACCAACTTTCAAACCACCGTCTCCTAACACTCACTCGCATTTCGTCCTTTGGGATTCAGCGTTACAATTAACATAACATTAAAAAGCTTTGGGTATCAAACCGAGGGAAATGAGATTGACGGGTGACATTTCCTTTATAAAAAAAACTTTCTGTAAGTTAAATTAAACAAAAAAAGCTTCTCTCCCTTACGACTGACTCTGTTAGTTCAGTTGAGTTAACGGTTTTGATTACTGGCTAGGAAAATAGATTTTTCGAAAAATTTGTGATAAAGTTTTAGTTTTTATCAAAATCGGTTCGTGACTCCTTTGAGCACTTCCTACTAATATTATAAACGTGAAAGTATGTATGGATGGATGGATGGATGGATGTTTGTTACTCTTTCACGCAAAAACTACTGTACGGATTTGGATAACATTTAGCACACGGATGGTTTATAACCAGGGTTAATATGGGATACTTTTTATCCCGATATTCCCACGGGATAGAAACTTATGCGGGTGAAACCGCGGGGCGCAGCTAGTTTTACTATATCTCTCGGATTAGTCATACACGTAAACTTGAAAAATATTAACTCGTAAAAGAGGGTGCGTGAGACCACACGATAGAGTTGAAAACTTACGACTGGAACCGAGTATACCCAATTCAGCGTCACCGACTGACCAAAACCGAATATACCCAATTCAGCGTCACCGACCGACTAGAGCCGAGTACACCCGATTCAGCGTCACCGACCGACTTAAGTTGAGTACACCCAATTCAGCGTCACCGACCGACTAGAGCCGAGTACACCCGATTCAGCGTCACCGACCGACTAGAGTTGAGTACACCCGATTCAGCGTCACCGACCGACTAGAGTCGAGTACACCCGATTCAGCGTCACCGACCGACTAGAGTCGAGTACACCCGATTCAGCGTCACCGATCGACTAGAGTCGAGTACACCCGATTCAGCGTCACCGACCGACTAGAGTCGAGTACACCCGATTCAGCGTCACCGACCGACTAGAGTCGAGTACACCCGATTCAGCGTCACCGACCGACTAAAGTCGAGTACACCCGATTCAGCGTCACCGATCGACTAGAGTCAAGTACACCCGATTCAGCGTCACCGACCGACTAGAGTCGAGTACACCCGATTCAGCGTCACCGACCGACTAGAGTCGAGTACACCCGATTCAGCGTCACCGACCGACTAGAGTCGAGTACACCCGATTCAGCGTCACCGACCGACTAAGCCGAGTATACCCGATTCAGCGTCACCAACCGACTAAACCCGAGTATACCCAATTCAGCGTCACCAACCGACTAAACCCGAGTATACCCGATTCAGCGTCACCGACTGACCAGAGCCGAGTATGCCCAATTCAGCGTCACCAACCGACTAAACCCGAGTATACCCGATTCAACGTCACCAACCGACTAGTAAACATGTACCTACTTACAACAATGTATGTTTAATAGCTCTGCTAACTTGAAACTAGCCTATAATAAATCATCCCAATCAAAGTAATAACAGCGTCATCAAATTCCTGAGTGGTACAACTGTCGTAACGTTGTTCGTCAAGATTTATAGTGTCCACTAAATTAGTTCGGGGCTGTCGCATGATGAATGGCCGAATTATGAATGGGTTGACAGCGGGACACTCGATGACGTCACTGATGAAATGATATTTTTTATTTATTAATGTTTTGTTGTTGGATGCTTTTTGATGTCCTGTGATATATGGTAATGAAATATGTACTTAGCACGTGAGATATTTTGGCAGTTTTTAGTAGCTGTGGTTGGGCAAAAAGCCAAAACGACATCTTTATTATTTATAATAAATATGTCGTTTTGAGTTTTTATTATTTATAATAAAGATGTCGTTTTGACTTTTTGTTTAAAATTAACAAAGTGGAGGACTAGTTTATCAATAAGCCTCCTCTGTTCGTCCGTCTGTCTGTCAGCGGGCTGTATATCATGAAGTAGACAGATGAGATTTTCACAGAGTATGTATTTCTATTGTCACTATAACACCAAATACTCAAAATAAAATAAAGTTAAAAATATAGGGGTCCCAATACAAGAAACTTTAAAAAAATATACCTATATAGCGTTGATTATAGTACCGTGGTACGGAACCCTTCGTTTGCGAGTCCGACTCACACTTGGCAGGTTTTTTAAATGTAGGAAATTAAAGTTTTTTTGTGCTGCTATTCACAAAGGCAAAAATCTTTAGTCAAGAGTTTCGGCCCTTCCATAGCATTTTTATGGTGTCCTCATGATTGGCGGCCATGACACTTTTTATGTAGCGATACTCTCGAAGATGACGCGCAAAAAGTGGAAGCGTGATATTTATGAGTTTCTGAGATAACATGACTTGACGGGATGAAATTGATTGGAAATATGATGGCGGAAATAGATAGCGTATGGTGTTATTAAAGTATTTTGTACATATAGTAATTGGTTTTAATATTACAGAAGCTTCAAGGCTCAGTTCCCACTAACAATCTTGCTGACTAATATTGTTACTGCCCTGTTGGTCTCGTGGTTGCAAGCGCGATTGCCGCGTGGCGTCCTGGGTTCGATTCCCGGGTCATGCAAAGTGTCATTGAGTTTTTTCATTAGAGTTTCTTAGTAACAGCCTGGAGTTTCAAAGTAGGTTGTGTGATACCCCCGTTCCTCGGAAAGCACGTAAGATAGAATAGATAGATAGAATACTCTTTATTGTACACCATACACATTACAGAAACCTAAATATATAAAATTTTACAAAGGGTGACACAATGGGCGGTCTTATCGCTAAGAGCGATCTTTTAAAGACAACCTTTGGATGGATTAAAATGAAGGAGAGACAAATATAGGTGGTAGTCTGTGGTGTACCATTTACATTATACAATTAATATAAATACATATAGGGTATTTTACTCGTCTAAATAAATATATACATATAATAATAAACATGAAACAAGAGCAAAGACAAAAATAATAATATAAAAATAAATAAATAATAATAAAATAATGATGATGTTTAAGGAGAGAGGAAGTGCTTGTGTATCATAATTTTGAAAGCGGACAAAGATTGAGCACGCCTTACCGACACGGGCAAGTCATTCCATAACCGTACTGCTTGAACAGTAAAAGATTTGTCAAAGAAACGGGTGGAATGCATCGGCATCTCTAGTCTCAGGTTTTCCGATGACCTCAGATATCTATATATATATTATGTGTAAAGCACGTGTTGGTCCTACGCCTGATCTCTCCCCGGTCGGATTGCCGTCCCATTGGACAATGAGAGTGAGTGCACTTGTCTCTGCGCACACACTTATGCGCTATTATATTTCCCAGACGCCATAGCGAAATTCGAGGACTATTTTTATTCCTTTTTTTTCGAGATTTATTAAAATTTAGTGTGTGTTTTATTGTTCACCCACAATAAAACACACACTAAAACGGCTGCTGAACCGTGGGAGGAATACAGCCGTGATGTTATGTGTGTGTCTTTGTTAACATAGTTATAGCAAAGTAAGAAGAAAAAACTACGGATAGCAGGTGTACCAACTTTACGATTTCACTCCTCTGAAAAGGAAACCCAACACATCAAAGTCACATATTAAATTAACAAAAAATATTTTTGGCAGAAATTTAATTTAATGCCAACATTACAAACTAAAACTTTCAACAAACTTGCCAACAACAGCAAGGCTGACCCCTTTGATTACTGGAATGACTACAACAAGTAGAGCAACCTTTAATAAATTTAAATTCATAGACTTATCAAGGCGGTATGCAAATGAGCCATATAAAAATGTTAATTACTCTGCCCTTAAGCTTAGCTTGCATATGCGAACGGGTGATATGAACCAGCGCCTACTATTTTAAACTGGGACAACTCGGAGCTTTGTGCTGGCTTTTGTAGTTTAAAAAGAATATACGAACAAAATATCACAATATTTTGAGAACATAATATTAGTTCTAAGGAGTATAAAGAAAGAAAATACGACTATTTGCGGCAAACATGACGCAAAAAAAACACAAACAAAAAAAAATATAACAAGTTGGGGGAAAACATCCACGCAAAACGGTCATCCCTCAGCATAATGCTAAGACCATATTCAAGACAGAGCCCCAATGCTGGTTGTCAGTAACAGCCGGGGTTGACGTGATGACGTCCACCAGTGCAGCATACGACCTTATCAGCCTGTAACCAAACATAACATAACATCAAGCCTGTAATTTCGGATGGGTTAGGTAGAGCTGCTGAAGGTATTAGAGCACCCACTTTTTGCCAGTTATGCTTAATTCATTTACAGACTGCCTCGTTGGTCTAGTGGTCGCTAGCGCTACTGCTGAGCATGAGGTCCTGGTTTCGATTCCCAGGTCCAGCAAAGTGTTATTCGATTTTTCCATCTGGAATTTCTTAGTAGCAGCCTGGAGCCTGGATTTGTGCCTTGTAGATAAGCTCGCCCCCTATTACACGGGGCTTAAACGTAACTGGAGTAATGTGAGTCTACTTACCTCAGCTAGCCCTTCGCGGAATACAGGCGTTATTATGTTATATTATGATATGACGATACCAGCCCAGAGATAGAAACTAGCACGTTTTAACTACGCAGCGAAACTACAAGCTACAATGCTTGCAGTTGAACGCCTTAAGTCCTGAGTAAAGCTACACGAATACTGACAAATGACACTGACTGGACAGGTCCACTCGCAACGTTAGAGCGGGGCAACATATAAAAAAAAAAAAAACTATACGATTCTTTCCTCAAAAGACCGTCTCAGACCTTGGGTCTCATGGCTTGACCAAGATTATGTCTTAAAAGCCACTGTGGCCTCTGATTTGATTCGGTCTTTTTTCTAATCAGTTATGAAACACCGAACCCATCTAGATTTAAAGGCACAATTTAATTTTGACGTGTAAAAGTGTTTTTTTAACCAATTTACAGAAGTCATTATCATTAATCATCATCACCATTTCTCATTGCAGTTACATCACAACTCCGAAGCCGATTTGTTTGCGCCGTACGCATTTCGGAAAAGGGGAGGTGACCTCCACATTATTATGTGTAACACGATATTAGGGTCTCTAATCTACCTGGCAGGCGCGGCCGTAATTACAGCATTATCTTCGCGGGATCTCCGATCAAGGTTATGACTCCATGCTCAGTATTTGAAAACAGGTGAGGGGAAATTATATAAATTGAGGTGAAATATTGAAAGAAAAAACATTTATTTGTGGCAAACATGACGCACACAAAAGAACATAAACACACAAAAAAAAAAAGTTGGGGGTAAACATGCGTCAAATTCACGCAAAACGGCCATCGCTCAGCATAATGCTAAGACCCTATACGAGACAGGGCCCCAGCGCTGGTTTTCAGCGGCAGCCGGCTTGATGAAGAAGTATATTTTGGCAATGATTTAATTTTATGATTTAATAGAGTGGTTATCTTGCCCGTTCTTCTCCATAGGCACTTTCTGGCTGACCGACCCCTTGACAATTCAAAAGTGCCTGTAATTGGTTTATTTGAAATTAATGCATAATCATGCATAATAGTCTATTTTTAGTAACCACTCAGATTACTGTTACTAAACTAAACTAGCTAAACTGGGATGGAAATGATGTATTTTTTTACAAATACTGAATGTTACACATTGTTTGAACAGCACTATAAGACAAAAAATATACATCAGTGCCTATGAGATGTAATAAAAATTTTTTAGAAGCTGAAAACTTTAAATATTTTGTTGTAAGGCACACCTGCAAATTGACATATTGCGGAAATCACTTGTAGTAGATACTGTCAAGTCAGATACTGTTATTTTTCAATAGCGTATCAGAATTTCAATCAATTCCATTTAAACTGTAACTCCCGCTACGCAGAGACGGGTGAGTTTGCCTAAATTGATGTCAGTAGAATAGGCAATTTTATATAATATACGGACATCAAGTTTGGGTAACTTACGCCTCTCTACATTGCGAAATTATCGTAAAAAACCCGCACAAACCCACAAACTCGAAACAAATCAATAACAATTCGCTTTTCGTTTTAAAATTGCTACCGTATACAGTATAGGTATACCAATTCTAATCCAAACGGCCTCGGTGGATTTACATTCAATGAATATTTGCTCAAAACATTTTGGCGCTGCGCACTCTGCCATTGTCAACTTTCTAGTCCAAACTATCCTTTTGTTAAACAATATTAAACTTTATTATCGTAACAATAAGGCACCTGTGTATGTTTGTTCGGTTTTCAGTCTATATGTATTAGATCTAGCTGCGAAGGGTTTCTGTTGTACCGGTCTTCAATATGTCGATGAAATGATAGAATAAAAATATTATTTTAACTTATATCGTGGGTAGGTAATACACGAACGAAACAGAATAAGGAATATCGAAAACAATCCTTCATACATGGAGACCCGTTTCTGCCTTGGGGACTTTGTTAGTTCATTGTTTCTGATTTTCACACGAATTCTATTGATACGACTAGTCAGAAGCCCGAAATTCTCATAGCTGATCTTGTTTTGGATTTCTATGGAAACCAGTAGTTGAATTGCGGAGGTCAGATGGCAGTTCCTTTGTGCAAAATACAAATACCTACCTACAGGCATATCTAGTTAAAAGCTAATCCCAATATAGTTCGTTAAAGACGAGGCTGGCTCATAGTCATTTTATTAGGACCTTGCAGTGTTTCTACACACATTTGTAGGTTCTCCACGTTTTATGAAGATCGATTTATTCAGATCTTAGACGGCAAAATATCCTAGTACGGAAAACATGCGCTCTACCGGCTGACTTTTTTTTTACCGTCTGGAAAAAACGTAGTGGCGTAGTAGCCTATGGCACAGAAATCTCGTGATTTTTTTTTCCAAAACCAAAAACTAAATTAACCTATAAATAAATACTATTACTTATTTGAAGTAAAGGCACCCTACTCTACGCGCCGAAATTATCAATGAATTCGTAGTGACATGCAATCCTTTGATTGAAGCTGCCCGATGGCAGCGATGGCAATCAAAGGATTAAATGTAAAAAAAAGGGAGATTTTTTTATTTTTTGTGAAAAATAAAAGAGATTTCGGTACCATAGGCTTCTACTCCATTCACCTTTTATACCCTGTTTTTGTCCAGGCGGTAAAACATCAGCCGATATATCCTGAAAAACACGAAACACAGCTAATAAACTAAGGTAAGCAGCATCATCGGAAAAGCAAACGGCTATAAACACAAAAAACTAGATGACAGGCCCCGATATAAAAAGTTATATGTCCTCTAAACAAAGGGCTATCTAACGAAATGAGAAGGGCTATAACTCTATACGTCTACGGCCGGTAATAAAGGCATCATAGCCGAATTCCTTTTTTTTACTCCGAATAAAGTAACAGGCAGTAAAAGTGGGGAAAGGCGTATTCATAATGCAGGGGGATTAGAAAAAATGTGTTTTTTGTAATGATGTTTTTTATCAGAAAGGTTTTTTAGTATGAGATTGTTTAGGAGTTCGTTGTTGTTGTGTTTTTGCATTATTTACATTTTTTTAATCTTTTTCTTTTTTCTAAATACTGAAATCCTAAAAAAGTATTATATTATATATAAAGAATAACTGTTTTAAAACTAAAGCCTGATTTACACTGTGTGATTTAATTTCCTGTGCCATATCATAACTTGAAGTAACTATTAAAGTGGGACTGTCTAAACGGTCTTTAGATGATGTAGGTCTGTGGTCGGTTCCATTTTATTGTATACCACAGGCATACAAAAAACTTGCACCGTGTAAATGGGGTTTAATGACGCCTACACGGCTAGACTCGAAAATAAATACTAACTATTTTTATAAAGAACAAAATTACCTTTTCCTGATGCAGCAACTGATCTTCAACCTTGACTTTAAAAGAGCTCTTTCATCGAAATATCTTGATGCATGGAATCCGGTAAAAAGTATACCTTTTCCTATGTAGGACATCATCTCTATTGTGGTGTTGTATGTAAGCCTTGTATATTAATATTTCTTATTCAAATGCCAGTTATCGCATCAGCTCGCTTGGCACTCGGTTAATGTATGCTCGAGTACGATTGGAGTTCCGGGCAACATTACTGAAGGCGTTAACTATTCATATCCACTGTCTTCATATTTGAATATAATATACAACGTTTAAATTGTATTATTTGAAGTTTAGGTTGGTTGCATTGGGTGCATAATAATGCGCAAAGTGAAAAATAACTTATTAGGACATATTATGTCCCTCTCTCCTCAAATTGCGCTACGTTTTTCGTTTCTTGGCCCGTTTTTGGTGTATGATATATCATCATCATTTAAATCATACGCCAAAAACGGACGATCTTCACTTCACATCTATGCCTTTGTTTTTTGGTTTTCATCAATTACTTTATTAAAATGTTCTAATAAAAACTACTTAGATTATCAAATAATTTTTTTTTTGCATAAGTGGTTAAAGTTAGTAAACACGTACAAATGTTGAAAATTCTTTATGCCATATTGTTATTAACAAAAATAAGGAAATAAGGAATGACTAACAATCGTTTGTATCTAAAAAACAATAACATAAACAGTGAAAACAGAACGCATATTTGCATGTGCTCGTGTCAGGCCCTTACGACCTGCGGGACAATAAAACGCACTCGCTACTGTGACCATTGTGAAGAGATGACCAACTGTACTGGAGTAAGCTGTTCTCTTTGTAACTGCTTTATTTTTGTTTTGTTATGTTACTGTACCTATTTAACCAATATAAAGCAAGGAAAATTAATTGTTAAGCAAGCTTACTACCATCTTAAATTGTCCGTATATTCAAATCCTACAACTGTATTTTCATACAGTTGCATGATTACGGTAAATTGACGTAAAGTGTCAATTTGCTTAACAATAAATTTCCCAGACTGTATCTAATTGGATACTTGTATCACAGACACTATGGGTAATATTCGTAATGTTAAAGTTTTACCCTTGAAATATAATTTATTACCAATATATTTCATGTACCTCGAGAATACCTATGTTAAAATTCCGTGATACAAAAAGAATAATGGTGGTAGTATCGGTTCATTTTATAACCGCCAAAATAAACATGTAGGTACTCAATAATCAATAAAATACTATGGAGTATTAAGTATCCAAGTGTTACAAGCAGACAGACAGGCCGAGGTAAAAGCGATATATCTACCCATTTTCTGGACAACTACATAATAACGCTGCCGAAGGGACTGAGTGATGAATTCGAAAATAAATTATTAAATAAAAATAATTAAATAAATTATTTCCAAAATGCCATTTTATTCGCTACTAAGCAATAGGAAGTCTTATCAAAACAGTTTGTTGAGGGTTCATCTTTGAGAGGGAGTTGCTGTGGTGACTAAGGGTTATATTTCATATATCTTTGCTAAGCAACCCCTTAAGTAGTGGGTACACCTTTTGAACCTCTCCATAAATTTTAAAACAAAATATCATAAATGTTTCGTTTTAGAGTAAGACTTTTAAGAACGTTCGCATTCTATTTCCAAACCGTCAAAATACTCTTATTAACTTACATTTTCGACAAGTTTTTGACATCGATTGTCGCTGAGATGAGATAGCTACTTGAATTTTAACGCTTTTTAAGTGCAAGAATTGGCTTTCTGAAGTCAATTAAACGCTACTTGTTTCATGTATTAAAAGACGGGAAAATATGGCCAAAAATACCTACCTACTTAGTAGGTAGGTACCAAAGGATTGATGCCTGAAAAACTTTAGAAATACATTTTGTATGGTGGATGCGGGAAACACTAGACCGGTCGAAGTGACGATACTTGGGGCCTATGTCCAGCAGTGGACGTCTTTCAGCTGAAATGATGATGATGATAATACCTAATGATAATCCTTTGATACCTACCTTATAACAAGAAGCTCCAAAATGCCTAACATTAATATTAAATGAAAACGAGCATGAACCCTGAGCTAACAATAATATAATTTTAAACTGTTTACCATATTCAAAGATGATTACTTCATCGTATGAACCAGCGATACACTGTGCATTATCACAACACAGCATCGCGGTGATTCCATCTCATTCTTATCTCCCAAGTTAAAACAAGACAGAGTATTCTCCAAGTAAAGTTTCGTTACAACAGTTAGTGGAATCGTGTTCACTTTGTTCAGGCAAACTAGTGGATTAATGGAAAACAAATATGGGAGGTTATACGATATTTTACATATATGCGGCAGATGAGAGTTGGATGTTTCAAATTTCTTCACTGTGTTGTGTTTAGGTTTGTGTGAATGAGATAAAATGGCGGTTCGGGAATATGTTGAAAATGAGACTAGAGAAATAGCAGCTAGCTTTTAAACAATTTTGGTATATTAAAGATGGAAGTGGATAAACATTTCGATGTCAATTTAATTGTGCTCTATTTTAGATAGTGCTTTTGCTTAACATAAAGCTAGATTTGTGTGGCAAAAAAAGTGATAATTATGCATTTGTCTGTAGTAATAAGCGACAGTTTACCTTTTAGCAGAGTCTGAATAACACCAATAATAATTGTTACGAGTAGATAGATAAATAAACCATTTATTCAGTGCAAATATAAGACATAGCACAACACACAAAAGCACAATTAAATGACAAAAAGTTACATGAATATATAAAAACAAGGTTGTTCCACTCTCATACGCTGGATGTGCAATTCCTTCGAGGTCTTTTCACTTTATAATTAGTACTAAAGCAAATTGATAAGCGTTTCTACTTTACCATAACCATTTCTCAATTCGCACTTCAAACACATATATTTAAAAAAATACAATATAACCACAAAATAAAATTCACACTTCTCACCCTCAAAAACGCATAACAGCACAAATAACAGGCAAGCAAGCACATTTCAATTAACAGCATAACTCTTCTAAGCCCCAACACGCAAAAAAGGCAACATAGCGGACGATATAAAAACACATGCAATGGAATTAAACCCCGGATGAATTCGACCAATAACACGAACACAGACGCAGCAATAAAAGAGTCGTCCACATATGTTGCATGAAGTACGCTGCAGCTTTGTTTGTACTTATCTTCCCCATTTCGCCTTGTTATGAGCTGGATTTGGTGTCTAAATCACGGGAAAATATCTCCTCGAATCCGAGAGAAAGATGTTTGAGTTGAAATTTTTGGGCTGAAGGATTTGATACCCAAAATGTAACAGACATTTCTATTAAACGTGTAGCATAAATTCAAGTTTTGACAGAAATATGGCAAGACAACGTTGCACACGAATCGTGCTACTACAATTTTCTTTAAAATTACAGACGTGGTAAAAATGTTAAGGTCTGAAACTTCTAAGACCTCAACGCGTGACAAGAAGGAGAAAGGAAATACTACGAACTGTTATAGAAACCTGAAATTGTTTTATACGAGAACAGTATTCCTTGCTCATAAGTTGCAGATCTTCTGGTTCTAAGTCAGTTTCTCTAACTGACCTGAGTTTGATTACCAGCAGCGGCATATGTTTTTCTTATCTTTTCCCTCTGCTGCTTCAATATGTCAGCAAAGATCATAAGGACGATGTTTTCTATATTACAGAAAAAAACTTCGTGGAAAGTAGCTATATACTTTGGATTAATCCAGTCACAATAGTCGAGAGCCAGTACTGTTAGTGCCCAAGTGTATGTGCGGTCACTGCACTCCACTGCAACATGTGCCGGTGACTTTTTTATACCCTGCGTTGGTTTCCGGCCAGCTCTATGGAATCCTGTGTCTGTGTTCCGCCATTTTATAATTAATGAATCAAATAAAACGTATGGGGAAACTGTGTTCTGCATAAAAAAAAAACAGAAAAATAATAAATTCTAGCACAAACAGTTCTATTGCTGGTAATAAAATTCTAACATAAAATAAACTGGTCACACAAAATCCAACAATGATAGTAATAGGACACAAAAAATTGTAAGACATTCCAATGCTCCTGTAAAAAATATTTTACCAGAACCCAAACATTTTTTATTTGTTGCCAAACCGGTAGACGTTAACAAATGGTTACCAGGCCTACACACTCTATCAAACCCAATTTGCTCCATAAAAAGAATCAAGATGAATTGCGCCATCCAATTCCAGGTATACTCCGAAATTCGGTTGACACCGTTTTCGCAATAACAAATATGGAGATGCAGGCCTTCGACAAAAGGAAGGGTAGTAAATAATTTGTTCGGGCGACATCTGGGTACTTCCCCTTCGTTGTAGCCCTGTGAACGGCAAGCGAATTGCAAAGCCGAAGAGACGGCAGAATAAAACGGTCACACCCACCATCCTATTGAGTTTTATGGGAGACACACTGTAGGATGCTTCAGGGAGCTATGTTTGGCCCACGATTGATTTAGTCGTTAAATTAATAAATAGGTACAGTCAAATTAATTCATCATGTTGATTCAACGTTCATTATCTGCCTAATCCGACGTCCACATCCCAGTTACTGGGTAATACGATACCCCTTGGTAAGACTGGTTGTCTGACTTTCGGGCTTTTGACGTGATGACCTGATGACCTGACGGCTGTCAAAGATCCACGAATGACAGTCGGGACCAACGGCTTAACGTGCTTTCCGAGGCCCGGGTGGGTCTCGGTATGTAAAGATGGTCAACCATCCACAGACCAACCGTGGCAAGCGTAGCTTAACCTGATAGATCGACCTATGTAGCTGCTACTATTTAGCCACGGGCCCATCTCTCACCTCCCCTCTGATTCAACTTTATCAGCTTCAAAGCGTTTTCCCTAATGAAACACAGAGATTGTTTACAACATAGTGAAAAGTTCAATTTGCAAAGCAATGATAGAAATATTACCACAATATTTAGTTTTAATTTATTGTCACTTCACGTGCAATGTTTTTTTTTCGACACATAATGAACTTTCCAATATCGCTACGCTACTCAAAAACAATTAATCACTCTTCATCAATCCTCCAAAAATTACTAAACTAAAAAAGTTTTCAGATCTGTATCATTAATCTTTGTTACCGTGTGTCACTATCTACCTGAAGGTGATGGTGGTGACCCCAGCGTTCTGAAAAGGTGAATATGGATATAAAAAAATCACCCGAGGCATTTTTACCGGATAACTCTGAAATGGATTTTTAAAGATACCTTTAAGGTTTTCTCCTTTTGATGACGGCAAACAAAGCTGAAATAATAATTTGGATCCCTTTTTGTGAAGCGTCAATTTTCGTCGTTAGTATTATTGGGAAAAGGATATTTTCTTTTGTTGAACAAAAAGTTGGCTATGAAATTTTCGTTGCTTTGTTTTTGAAGTTGCGCAAAGGGCTTGTTTGTTTTAGTGAAGACAATTTTGTTAATGTACTAGGGAGTTTCGCAAACGACTGTTATATTGAAAATACAAAAGAAAAAGGCAAAAGTTGCTCACTTGTTTATTATTGTAAAGAAAAATTCAGTATTTGAAAATAAACTTTTAGTTCAAATGGTTACTGACTAAATAAATGATAGGCAATTGAAGTTAAGTGAAGAGGTAGAAACTAAAGATGAGGAACAATTTCGCATTTTTATAAAAATATCTCAGCACTTGGATGTATCGCCAATCAACTTGGCATCGCTGCAGAGACTCCAAAACTGACCAGGTATCGATAGAATCAAAACGTTTCTCATAGTCCACAAACGCAAGACATAGGAGCCGATTATACTCTTCGGACTACTGTTTAGTAAATAAAACATAAGTTACAAGGTAATAAAGAAGAAAATACGATCTTGATATACCAAAATCAGAAAGCTCAGCACAATTTACCACGCACATATTTTTCGCTTATACGATCAGAATGAACCAGGCAGATACAACTCATTTAATATACCACCGTATTTAGATAGTTGGTTCAGATAAACATAGGCTCTACCTTTGGAGCGGAAAAATGTAGCAATAAATCTTTTGGCTGTCAAGCAGACACACTTAGCAGTAACAGAATAAATCAAGACTCGTCTACAGATAGATTGCATCGACGGTAATGTTGGCAAAAAAAGAAATGATTCTGATGAATGGGGTTTTATTGAAACAGTGCATTGATTTGGAAAAAGATTTGATGTTGCAGATAAGGCTTGATTTGTGGAGTTTAAAATGGCAACATTGCTATCGTAGAAATTGCATGCTTCAAAATTATTTAAAACTCACATTTATGACCGAAACGATTAGGAGATAAGATTTTGTTTGCAACCAGTTCCAATGAAAAAATGTAATTAATAGGCAGTGGTGTTTTTTAAACTGAGCGTAACAAAAGCTCAAGCTCACAGTGTTTGCATGTTTGGCATCAAACACTGTGAAGCTTGACTATCAAACCCAAACAGAACAAAATGACAAAAACTCTATATCAAAATTACATTCAGTTTGAAACCCGAAAAAAAAACCAAAAACCATTAATAAAACTTATTCTGTAATTCGTACTCCGCTCTCACATATTAGTTCGGCAAAGTTCGGCAACGCTCGGCTCGGTGGGATGCCATTAATCTATCTTTATTACCAGCATTTGATCACGATGAGTCCTCACAAAAGTGTTTATGTGAGCGCAATGACTGCGCGGGTTTCCAGTACTCAACATTCTGTGGACGGAGCTTATAATGTATGGTTTTATTTTACAGTTTTCATTGGGTTTCTGTGCAAAATTTTGTACGAATGGATCTGAAGTAACTTACCGGTCCCTTTGGTAATCTAACGGGTATCGCTTTGTGATTACGTGGCAGTAATTAAGGGGTCGGGCTCTTGGCTATGTAATAACACGGGTCTATCGATCAGTTTAAGCTACGATTGCCGCGGTCGGTCCGTTAATGGATGACCATCTTTACATACCACGACCCCAGAAAGCACGTTAAGCCCTTAGTCCCGGCTGTCATTCTTGGATCTTTGACTGTCGTTACGAGTCGTCAGAAGCCCGAAAGTCTGACAACCGGTCTTATCAAGGGGTATTGTATTACCTAGTATCTGGGTTGTGGACGTTTAGATAGGTAGTCACTCAATGTAGAATACTGGTATTCAGCTGCATCCGGTTAGACTGGAATCCGACCCCAACATAGTTGGAAAAAGCTAGGCAGATTATCATTGGCAGTAATTGGTAGGACTGGACTGGACTTTGTAAATGTTAGAAGTCTGATTTGATTGTCCTTGGCTATGTCTCTTACTTTTATATAAATTGTGTTTTATAACACATTATTCTTATTCTCTGCTTCCATAATAACATGAGATTAATTGAAAACATATATTACATCAATATTGCATAATCAGCCAATCAATGTTCCCACTGCTGGGACACGAGCCTTGTCTTTGGGAGTGGGCCGTAATTCACCACGCGGGCCAAGCGCGGATTGGAGGATGTCATATGTCTTCGATTTTTTGGTTCTAGCACATGCTTGTTTCCTCACGATGTTTTCCTTCACCGTTTTGAAAGCAGTGGCGCTGAAATAATTTACACAAAGTAACGCGCCTGTCTGGGTTCAAACGCACGACCTTCAACACCTAAGTCGTGGCAGTTCCACTGGGCCACCTCTGCTCCCATCAATATTGCTATGAACATATTCTGCCGCAACTTTTAGCTTTAGCCAACTATAAATATTTCTATTTATTTTACAGTATTCAGTTTTGTGCTCGAATAAATCACTCCAAATGGGATTCTATTCTAGTGCTATCGATCACTATCCGATGGTAACCACTGAATATTTTGACTGTGTCAACAGACGGTTTGATCGCAGTTTGTTTGATGTAAATATTTAATGGTTCAAGCGTATTACTGTTTTTTTTTTAGATTTAAACTGATTTATTGCTTATCGGTGAGTTTTGAATTTGTATTATTTATCACAAATATTTATATTCAAATACAAACCGTATACCAAGCTTTCCAATGTGTGTAACTCGAATACAAATTCTAACTCAAATTAAAATAGGCACCCTAACATTTTTACATAACGTTTACAGATGATCTGCCATAATGTCAACACTACGTCAAATAGCTTTCTAATAACGAACATATGACTCTATGGCCTTTGCTGGGTGAGATCATGATTCTCTTTTATAATATAATAACTAGCTATGCCCGCGACTTCGTTTCAATTCTTTTTTTTTTATATAAAATATCAGTAGTTGATAATAAAAGTAAGTTACTCCTTGTAACATCAGCTAATTAAGTTGATTTCAGAGTGACTATGAAATCAACTTAATTACCATTAAAATAAAGTTGATATTTGTTTAACTTGAACAATCGTCAATTTGAAAAAAAAAAAAAAAAATCAATCAATACAATCACACACTATTAAAAAAGTTATAAAAATGTTTGAAGTTGCAGCGTAAACTGAACTTTATTGTGTAGGAATTAAAGTTATTTTTCCATAAACTCATATTTGTTTACATTTTTGACGAATATGTCGCGATTAAAATTTTACCGTTTCGGATATTAGACGGAACAATGGCAGACATTTATTGTAAAAATAGTTTTTTTTTTGTTATAAGTACCGTATATGTACACTTTTATAATTATGCATTTAGTAAAAAGTTGTTATTTTGACATTACAGACAGACACTTCAATTTTATTTATTTGGGTAGATGATAACGGGTGTAAAAAAGACGCTCTTCTTCCCGTCATTGTGATTTTTTTAATATTTCTTAGTTAACCGTCATCTACGCATTTTGTACAGAATGCGTTGTTGATGGCTTTGCGATAGTCTTTTTACACCCTGTATAATATATTGTAAGGTTATATCAACTTAAAAATTTGCTGACCCAACCAACCCTGAAGGCATATAAAACCGACTCTGTTCTGCTTATCTCAAAGCACAGTATCATCCACTATATACATAGTTTCATCTATAATATCACTTTTCCGTAGATATCTTCATCCTATTCCGAGGACTATTTTTGAAGTTAAGCTCGGAGACTCAGGTCCATCCTATTTGCCCCGGGCAGCACAACTTATATCAGTGTAGTCACTACTTCTGCGTACGTGTTCTATGTTACACTGTTTTGTAACTTGTACGAATATTTACATATTAATTTGGAATCTAGTAGTTAAGAAAGTGAATATATTTGAATATTTTTCAGTACCGACCTTCGCTCTATCTTTCCGAGGGTGTAATGAAAAGATATTCATCATCATCATCATCTCTAGTCCAACTTCACCAACTGGGCTTCTCTTTTCTTGTGCCACCACGCTTCCGTGCCAGCCTCATTCAAGTTTTGCCCACGATGGCAACAATGTCGTCTGAACATCTCGAAAAGAAAAAAATATTAGGTAAAGACATCTTCTAGGCTTGCTCGTTCCATCACAGACCTTATCCATCGCTTTCCACCAGGCGAGATCAAGGTCAAGAGCTGGCCAAAGCAAAGCCGAGTAAAGCATATTTTCTACTGTGGCGACCAATAGTTCACCAATCATGATGATTATGGTAATACTGTTGTCAAATCCTTGCATTATATCTCTTTCAAGTAATATATCTACTGGAGTATAAAAAATATTTTGTTAATATTGCTATATTAACAAAATATTTTTTATACTAAGGTCAATAGTAATTAATTGATTTTTTCTTCAATGCCGCGTATTGCAGTTGACACCTGCGGGGTAATTGCGTACCACACTAACAGTAGAAATAGATTTAATTTTGACAGTTCAACAATATTCATTGCGTTATTTATGTTGTTCAACAGACAAACTTTTCGAAAATATGAAGCAATGGATTTGTAATATCCTTCAAAATGATTTTGATAGATAGTGTGTTACACAATTAGGATGCTTGCCGGTGTCTTACATTTCATACATGCCTACGTTTTCTCTCATTTCAAAAATAACAGCTGGAACAACAGCAAGCCATGGACAATGTGACCAATTTTATAGAAGTTAATGTCTAGTTTAATTTAAATCCACCATCATAATTGTACCCCGGCATTAAAACGGAATAGCAATGACTTAGAAGCTTCCACCCAGATGAATATTGTACAACTGATGGTCTATATACCGCAGCAGTTTATTGGCTTAGCATATTAGCTACAGTTGTGGAAGCATTTAATTAAATCTTAACTAGTTATGGAACTTGGGGCCCTAGGGAGGTCAGTAGAGTGCTTGAGTAGGTCGTCCGGTAATATGGAGTGGCTGTTATCGAAATTTTGAGGGTATTTTGGTATATAGTCTTTGGTTTTGAGGTTTTTGGTAGGTCATAGAATGGGACCACATAAACGTAGTGCCAATTTCACCAATGAAATTGAACGGCGATCAGCACATAAACTGTGTTTAAGATGTCAATACTTTAGTGACAAATGCGTGCACTAACTGGACACTGGACCGGAGGTACACTCAATCAGTTTGGTTCTTTCCTCAAAAGACCATTTCAGACACCAATCTACATGGTCTTCACATGATCTGACCAAGATTATGTCTGGACTTTAAAAGAGACTGTGACCTCTGAGTTTGTTTCGGCCTTTCTTCTCAGAGTTTTTAAAATATCATTGACGTGTGAAAGTGTTTGTACAAACCTACATACAGAAATAAAATCATTTAATAATCCATAATAATGACGACACTGACAGTTCTGAAACGCGGTTTAGATGAGCTGATTGCCTTCAGATTCTGTGGTGAAATCCGCCCTGTATCAAATAAAAAGGATTTTACAACTATACCTACCTGCTAATCAAATAAGAATTCTATGTAATCCAAAAATTTTTATGTTACGTATATTAAAAAAAAACCTTTTTTTGGCCTCCAAAAGTTATGATTTAAATAAAATTCTAGTGATCCAAATGTTTGAACTGCTATAACGTTTTCATTGACTTTGGGCTGATTTTTCCAACGCTAGATAACTTTATCGGAGGAATATTTTTTCATTTTTGATTCTTCCATACAAAAACTGTCAGACGTCAATTTTATTCCACGAATAAAAATTATCTGTCGGTTGAAAAACCAGCCCTAATTCAACTACCTTTGACTTATCTTAAAAAATAATCAAGTAATCCCTTAGGAGTACCTGATTATTTTTCTATTGTAAATCATAAAGTGGTATCACAGCTGCAGGTTATTTTTAATCCTTAAAACCGTAACCTACACCTATTTTCATTTATACCTCGCACCTTTTTAAACCGTGTACATTTGCGAAACCCTTTTGATCTAAAAAAATAACGGCAGTAGTAAAATCATTACTTTTTTTAGAACTTTCAAGGAAATCACGAAACTAATTTGTAAGTACGAGTATTATACAGGTCGATAGGTACTTTTCCTAAAAGCCAATGGGTCACGTTGCCCCTTTATTTCCGGGGCCACGTGAGAAGTGGGGCTTATACCCCTTTCCTACCCTCCATTCGATACCCCCAAATATCACTCCATATAACGGTTAAGCTTTACTAATTATACCCACCGAGTTATACAGGCTGTGACTCTAAAAGAGTTATTCTTGTGTTTGAAATTATCCTAATTTGATTCTACGTAATTTTACTAATGGTTTCTGCGTGGGTCATTTGTTTAGATTTACGCAAATATAAAACTATATAATGTTTATGAAGAAAAGACAGAACTAGAAAAAACATATAGAATCGGATACCTATTAACATTGTTATAAAGATTTTGAAGAGCTGTGGTAATTTTTTGAGGTGATCATTCAAAGTTTTTATCAAGTCATGTATGTTGGTTCTTGTTTTTGTGATTCTTAATTTAATTTAATTGGAAAATATATCTTTTGGTAAAGCCGAATTACCCATAGATAGCTTAATTCTACACATTTATACTATTTACGCCATTACCCCATCAACTTTTTCATCATACTTTGTAGGTAATCCTACTAATATTATAAGCGTGAAGTTTGAATATGTTCTGTGGTATGGATGGATGGATGTTTGTTACTCTTTCACGTCAAAACTACTGAACGGATTTGGATGAAATTTGGCACACAGATAGTTTATAACTAGGATTAACACATAGGGTATGTTTTATTCCGATATTCCTACTGGATCGAAACTTATGCGGGTGAAAATATTTTTTTTTATTTGCGCAACTTTATCGGCATTCATAGCATAATTTAAGTACTTAATACCAAACCACCCAAATAAAATACTCCTGTATATACCTCACTTCAGTGTGAGCCTGACCCACATTCATAGTTCGCGATGAGTCCAAGATGCGACGATAACCGATCCCTTCCAACTATCGCCCTTTATTACCCACAGAGGATCGGCAGATATGTATGGACGGTTCGTTTGTATATTTTTTAAGATAGTAATTTTATCTGGTGAGGGCTTCCGGTATTGTCTTAAGAAAGATAGTTTGATGGTTATCAGAGTCATCAATCAATCAATGAACTCAGCCTATCGCAGTCCACAGCTGGACATAGGCCTCCTCCAGACTGCGCCACAACACCCTGTCCTCCGCATCCAGTCTGTCCCATAGGTCGTCCCTCCATCTAGCTGGGGGGCGTCCCGGACTACGATTGTCGCTACGCGGTGTCCAATCCAGGACTCTTCTGCTCACCAGCCATCAGAGACATCATCAGAGTCATAGATGTTTGAATTTGCGTGATGTTTAGTATAATAGAAAAGGGACTGCGATAATGGTTTAAAAACCACATTATTCATGACGAAGTTTCTTCTAAGAAATGATAATTATTTAATTCTAATAAACTAAATAATTATGATGATGGCTTATAATAGTAGGCTATGATAATAGTAAGTAAGCAAGTAATTATTTATGTTACTAAGGGCTGATTTTTCAATCGACCGATAATTTTTATTTGTGGAATAAAATTGACGTCTGACAGATTTAGTATGGAAGAACTGTCAAAAATTCAAAATTATACCTCCGATAAAGTTATCTGACGTTGGAAAAATCAGCCCAAAAAGATTTAGCCTAAGTTACATCAGTGTTATTTCAATAAGGGATGGGTATGGCTATTGCAGATAAGAAGACTCCTGCCCTTTAAGCTAGGAAAATCCCATATCTTGAAGGACAGTGTACTTTTAAGGGATTGACACGTTTTACAAAATATTGATAATTGCGTAATAACTCTGATGCTAACATAGATATTTAGAAAGAAAGAAAGAAAATACATTTATTTGCGGCAAACATGACGCATAAAAAGATAATAAATACACAAAAAAAAAATGTTAATTTTGGGGGTAAACCTGCGTCACATCCACGCAAAACGGCCATCGTTTTGCGTGGATGTGACGTTTTGCCGATTGCCGATTCTGAAGCATAATGCTATTTAAAAAAAAATGCTTGAACTATAAAAAGGCTTGAAAGCTTATTGTGGGGAGTGTTTGTGTGTGTGTTGCTGTGGAGTTAGACTGATCCGTTGGGGTAAGTGTAAGCTTAGAAGCCTATTATTACTAGGTCCAGCTAACTCATTAGTAGCTAACAGGGAGAAAAAACGGTTTCCTAGGCCTAAAACGGTGAAGGAAAACGGCATCTCCTAGAGCCAAAAATTCGAAGACTTGCGACATCTACCAACCCGCATTCGTAAATTATAGCTCACTCCCTCTCACAGGAGGAGGCCTGTGTCCCAGCAGTGGGAACATTAGGCTGATTATGCTCAAGCCTAAAACACATTGTCTTCAAAGAAAATTAATTATGTATAATAACGTCACGTTTTGTAATAATATATGCCACAGTGGATAACATTCAACAACCTGACTCAACGACGCGAAGTCATTTAAATTACTTTCTTACATAAGTATTCCTTCAATATTTTATTCCAGTTTTCAATCTTATCTATCTCGTTCCATTGTTCTGTTCGAGAAAAACGAATCATTCACCTCCACAGGAATTCATTCGATTCGTTCATCAGATACCACCGAGCGTCGCCTTCACTCATTTATATTTCATTCTATTTCTTCGGTCTTTTTGTCACCTCATAAATATAGCTGTAATAAACCAATATTGAAATGTGGCTGTGAATTGATTTCCATTATTTATTGTTGAAGAAGTATTTTTGTTGTGTAAATAATCGTCTGGTATTTATGGTACGCTCAAAAGAAAAACGAGTTGTGTTTTTTTTTTTTAGATCATCTCCGGGTTTCGTGCCAGCGTACGATATTTCACACTACATATTGTTTCTTGTATGGGGACACCCTTTAATTTTTACCTTAATTTTATCTTAATTATTTGTTGTTAAAGCAGTCTTAATAGTACACACTCTGTGAATAAATAATAATAAATCAATAATAAATTCTTTATTTCACCAAAAGCCATCACATTACAGTATCCAAAGACTCTTAACCATATAAGGCTTATAACTAGGTCACAATAGTTTTAATTCTCTGACTCCTAAATTAGGTGTAGGTGCCTGCTGTGTCTTAGGAGCCAGTGATTCTTCGTTAGAAGCAAAGTCATATTATACTAAATCGGGACGTTTCAGCTAGAAGCAAATGGTGTAAAAGAAAACCGGATATAATTTATGTACAAGAAACACAAATGCAAGATGTTTATCTGTGTGCTGTGGTGAATTAATGTAGGGTCTGAGTGTGTAGAGAGTAAGTGTAGGATGTGTGTGAGTGTATGTAGTGAGTAGGTGTAGGGAGATAGTAGTGAGGAAGAATAGGGTGCAGCCAATAGACAATCGTTTATGGTTGACTTAGATTCGTATAGTTCATTATCATTGTAAATTACCCAGTAGAAGATCCTCAGTGTTATCATAACTTAGTGTTTGTAGATAATCTCTAAGTAAGTTTTTGGATTGGTATTTAGGGCACGAATAAATTTTTAACTTTTTATTTAGGAAGTTGTACATTTTTATGCTATAACATAGAATTGGCGTTTTACAAAGGCAGTTCTATGTCGTTCACGAGGGAAAACATTATGGTTAAGTCTGCCAGTCGGTTCCTTTGGGCAGACTGTTTGCGTAGGGTTGAAAGGAGCACATAAAGTTACCTAACTGTGAGTACCTTGCAATCGGAATAGAGCTGCACAGTGGGGTGCCTACGTGGACGAGAGAGCATTACCTTAAGGACAGCTCTCTGGGCTCTCTCAAGGCGGATAAATACATTTTTGGTGGCACCACCCCAAAAGGGCAAGCAGTACATTAGTACAAATCGGCATAGGGCAAAATATACTAATTGTAGCATTTCGTTATCAGCAGAGTTACGCCGCTTCTTGAAAACATACGTTAGCTGACGTATGCGGGACGTGACTTTGACTATATGGGGGTGCCAGTTGAGATGCTGATCAATGAGTACGCCTAGATAACTTACACAAGTGGATTTGGCGAGTAAGAGGCAGCTACACTGTGTTAAGGAACCGCAAGCGTGTGCTTTTAGGTTAAGGGAATCTGAGGGACACAGATTTAACCGAATTGGAAAGGGAACGTATATCGTTTTATCAACATTTAAGGTGAGCAAGTCATCGGCCAAACCTTTCATTACGAGGGACAGGACAGCCCCGGCGTTTTGGTATGTCTGGGGCCCGTCATAACTATATATAACAAGGGCAGTGCAATCCGTGTACGTATATATGATACAATTTACGATAGGCAGTTTGCAGAGTTCATTTATATAGATGAGAAAGAGAGTAGGCCCTAGAATGCTGCCTTGCGGAACGCCGTATGTGATTGGAAGCTCGTCACTTTCATATAGGCCTACTTTCAAGTTTTGGGTACGATCGCTGAGATAGTCTGCGAAGATTTTCAAAGGGAGTCCACGTATTCCAATGCTATCCATTTTACTTATTGATATTTAAAGAATATGGAATAAAGAATATTTCAAGTGTCAACCTATTACGGTTCAAAAGATACAGCCCTGTGACAGACGGACGAATAAACGGACAGCTGAGCCTTTGTAATAGGGTCCCGTTGGCACTCTTTGGGTACGGAACCCTTAAAATATTTTTTTATAAAAAAATAATATTTTATCAAAATCTTATGAAACTACCAAATAGTGATTAGTGACATAACGGAACAATTACTCTAGCTTATACAGTTTCTCTCAAAGATATATCAACCGTTGCTTTTCCGAATTCTAGGATTAGTTTTCTTTGCTTACTGAGCAGACTATTACATTGCCTCACGAGAAAGTTTCTTATGTTAAATATTTTATGATCATCAGAATCGTCCTGTACTCCTAATTTATTTCTCGCCAGCGCAGTATTTTCTCATCTTTGATAATATATCATAATAATGATACAAGAATGCTGACACACAACGAGAAAGAAAGTGTAACGATATATAAAAGTGTGACGCTGAATAAAAGTGTGACGCTAAATAAAAGTGTACCGCTATATGAATGTGTGTGAAACGCGACACGTCTTTAAGATGACGAGCGGCGGTGCGGGTATAATGGAAATCAATAACGGTCCCAAGTCCAAGCCCTACTCTTAGCGCACAGTTTTGGGGGACAGAGGAATATGTGGAGTTGCTGTTGAAACTTCATAGTTTTTCTAGAATAAAATAATGAATCCTGAACTCGCGTCCTAATAGAAAGCGATCGTCGCGTGAATACGCGATCGTCGTGTTCATATGTCACTTTGTTCGATGAACCGCAAAGCGTGGTCGTGCCGACAGAGGACGCCTTCTGAATTCTGAATCAATAATAAGCCCATAGCCTACTTGCTTTTTTTATTGCTAAAAATAGACCCCCCAAAGTCAATTCGCTGACCTCGTTTCTCATAGAACATCTTCACTTGTAGGAAATTGAAATATAATTATAATTTAATTTTGTTCTATTTGAATTCTCTGCCATACATTCTAGTACAGACGCCAGCAGGTCAAGCTACCCGAAACTGTCAAATTTTCCCAATCAACCTTGAACCTTAATGCGTTAGTCATAAAGTTGAAAATCTATTAAAGAAATTTGACAGATTTTAGCAGCTGGATGTGCTGGCGTCTGTACATACATTCATTATACATCATACATACAACATTCCGGGCAGTTTTTCTTGAAGCAACCTTAGTTTTGTGATTTGTTCCAAAATTAAATTAATTAATTTATCAGAGTTTTTACGTGTTAGTGACCAGAGGACTAGGTTATTCTTTGGCAAAAGAATTAGCATTACCATTCAACTTGGCAATGCTGCCAGTCTTCTGCGCACGTTTCCGAATGACAGCGATGCGGACGAGTACTTCGACGCATAAGTGTCCTTTTGTATTTATTTGTATAGTCAGTTAATTAGTCATTGTATTAAGTACATAATGTAAATAGAATTAAAACATTAAAATAAATTAATTTATGAAAAAACCAAAATATCTTTGGATTTTACGAAAAAAGGAACTTTAAAACCAACTCCACGCCACTCAGAATCGCACATCACACATCCATCTCCTTCGCCTTTAAATACGAAGGGGACGATTCGATAGCGGCACAGCCCCCACGTGTTCAAACCCTTAGTGCACACAATCACACGACAGTGTACGAAAAATGCCGAAAGTTCTCGAAGATGGAGGAAAACTATTTGGTCATCGATAGTTATCTTGGTTTTGTGGACACGCACAAGTGGAGTTTGTATTGCTTGGTGTGCTTTAATCATGTTTAGGGAAGAGGGACGTTGATGTTTAGTAAAGTTTTGAAGTTTTATTCGTTAGGTATTTTATATTGGAGTATAAAGAAAGGTTTGGGGAGCCATCTTGTTTACTTGTTGACCTCAGTAGTAGTAATGCCGTGTGCCTTTTAGCCTGTGCTAATTAAATATATTTCTTTTTATCTTTGCTGACAGCAATAAAGTGATTTATTTTTATAATTGGTTTGCATAAACACATCTGTCCCAGAATTAATGCACACAAGCAAACACCCCAATTGGAATATTATGTTATAATCATAATACATACACGGATTTTTTACTAATAGGTATGTATAACACATTGTTTATTTATTAAATTAGTTATGGTTGTGGGAGAAAATTGTAGTTTTATTACAAACTAGCTGACTCGGGCAAACGTCTTCCCGCCATTTTTAAAAGATCTTTTTTTCTTTTCATTTTCTTCTATACAAACCTTGTCTTGACAATAACAAACACAAAAAAAAAGAATTATCCAATTTGGTGCAGTGGATCGGAAGATAAGCGCGTACATACATTTCGGTGATTCATTTTTATTTATATAGATTTACGCACACACACAGTTGCACGCGTATAAGAATCTAGCGTAGTTACTTTGTTCATTTTGGTTCGTTTTGAATGTACAGCGGAATTTACGTAGATTCAATTATGTTTGCGATAACAAAATACATATAATAAAAAATGACAGAAATTGATTTAGTAAATGATTCTGAACAAAATACTTTCAAAATGTGTATTGTTTTTACACAATTCACGAGTTTTTTGTAAAATATCCCTGTAGTTTTTTTCCCTTGATCTGGCATAAAAATACAGGCATAAGATTTTATTCAAGTTAAGTGATAATAATTATGTTAAATGTAATGTTATATTTAATAATAAGGTAAAAATAGAAGTGTGTAGTATATAAGTATATATTATAATCATTGAAATAATATTTAAAATAAATGTTATGTAAATTATTTACTTACATTATATAAACTAACATTTAAAATAATAATACATGTACATGTGAAAAAATAAGCAAAAGAAGCATAGGGCATCAATAAATTTGTCCGCACCGCTGTCAACAGGAATAGTGCCCAAAAGGCTGGCAGCATTGCCACGTTGTATGGCGATGCTAATTCTTTGGCCAAGAAACAGGCCAGCCCTCTGGTCACGTGAACAGTCGACTAACCGCTTAATGTAAATTCAAAATTTATGTAAGAACTTCATTTAATTGCAATTATGAACACCTTTGTAAACACCATGTTTCTGGCAAATAAATATTCTATTCTATTAATTTATCATATTGTATATCTGAGTCAAATTGAATAATTGATCGAAAAAAAATGTGCGACTCATTTGAGTTGTTCCTTGATAACTTTTGACATCAAGTTTATAAAAGTACCCCCTCTTTTAGTTCAACGGAAATACCCGGAATAAGTCACACTATTCCTTTGTTATGATTCTTATCGTAGTTTGTTAGAAAAACTGTTTTGGGTGTACAAATATTATCGAGCTTGAACACCAGGAGACAGAAGATTGAGTTGTATTTTGTTACAAAATGTGTGTTGTTTGGAAGTATTCCGTGTATGGCGTGGCGGGTGACATGACTAAACATTACACCGGATTTACATTATGAAACTAGTTCTGTGATGGTTTTGTTTATATTTTGTTTTGTTCCTTAATTACTAAACAATAAATAATCACAAAAAAGGCTGCGAAAACTCAGTTGTTCATTGATAGTTACGTGAATAATCTATTTAAATGAAATCCAGCTTTATAGTTCTAGAATTTATGTAAAAAAGAAATCTGATGTAACTTAGCATTTATTGATTCTATATCTGAGTATTGTGCTTAGATTATAATGTACGCTTCATTCATGTTTGAACTGATGCAGCTGAATAAACAAATTAAAAATAAAAACATTCGAGACAATTATCACCCCCGTTTTAAAAATACTAAATTACTTATTCGTACAAAAAAAAGAAAATCACGCGACAGCACTTTGTTGATCACCCGAACCCTAGGGACACACCTATGCCAAAAAACTAAATTATCGATTATTTCTCTAGTAGATGCACCCCTAGTTTTGGGCCCCATGGTTCAACGACCTTCAAACCGTATCGTATCAGGGGTGAGCTGTCCACGCGCCAAGATTCTGCTCTAACTGGTCCGAACTGGTTTGGAGCGGATTAAAAAGAGGGTTCTGATGTTGATACGGTGACATATAAAATTGCGTATTGAATGACATGCAATGGTTTTATTGTTTGCTCTGGTGATTGTAAATTGCTTTATTATTGCAGATAAGTAAATAGAAAGTGGTGTTCAAAAGAATATTAAAATGAGGTATTTTTGGGTAGGTATGTCATTTACAAGAGCTGTGGTGGCCCAGTGGTAATGGCCACGAGATTTCTAGGTCCAAGGTTCGAACCCAGACGGGCGCTTTACTTTGTCTAAATTATTTCATCACCACTACTCTCAAAATGGGGAAGGAAAACATCGTGAGAAAACCGGCATGTCCTAGAACCAAAAATTCGAAGACATGTGACATCCACCAACCCGCACTGAGCCCGCGTGGTGGATAACAGCCCGCTCCCTCTCACGGACAGGATGCCTATGTCCCAACAGTGGGAACAATATAGGCTGATTATGCTATGTCATTTACATTAAGATTCTATCTAACTAGCCTGTATTGTCCAACTGCAGGGCAAACGCCTCCCTCTCCCTTCTCCACAGAATTCTGTCTTTTGCTAGTGATTTTTAAGATTAATCAAGAAATATATCTTGACCAATTAACATAATAGATTCAAGCCATTAATATCAATACATCAATAATCGAAAATTACCCATTGAGATGTTAGTAACCCAATTTCATACCGTTCAACATTGTATGGTGAATGACTAGTCACCGGACAGTTCGACGCAAAATAGTAGTGACGTAGCAAAACTCCATTGAAGCAAGCATCTGGTCGCACAATTAGGGTGAAAGTGAGGGGCGAATTATATTACTCTTTGTTGGAAGATGTAACTATTATGTTGGGTCGAACTGGCGAAGGTGAATTCGTTGAGGTTTTTAAGTAGGCCTTTTGAGGTTAAAGTCAATAGAATTGTAGTTTGTGGTTAGCGGGACTGTATAGACAATGTAGAGCAGTAGGGGTATTTATTTAATTAGTAGGTAGATAATTTTAGTTCATTGTTGTCTGTGGTTTGCTATTCTAACTTTTACGTAGTTGGTTAATAGTAATTTTACTTATTAAAAGCTTTTTATTTATCATCCTTTAATTTTAATATACAGGGTTATTTTCAATTGTCTAGCTAAACTCCGCAAACGCGGTGGGTATCAATATCTGAAAATGATAAAACAAAAAATCTATATGAATAAAAATGAATCACCGAAATGTATGTACGCATACTCGTATAACTTCCGATCGACTGCACCAAATTAGATGAAATTTTGTGCGTATATTTCAAAGGGTTACTGGATGGTTTGAAAACACAATTGGACCCGGTAGGTAGCGCTGCTGTCGGTATATGATGACTCAATCGGGCAGGACGACGTCTGCCGGGTCAAATAGTTTTTAATATTTTTGTGGGGTCATCAATCACAGTTATTGTAATCACTTGCGATATCAGTTTAAATATCTGTGTTATGTTTGCTGAAAAACCTGTAGTTATTGTTACACTTATAATATGATTAAGTAAGGCATTCCAGCTGATAATCGCTGATGGAACAAAACCGATTAATAAAATTCACCTTTCAAACAAAAAAAACAAAATTAAAATCGGTTCATCCGTTCGGGAGCTACGATGCCACAGACAGACATACACACACACATATACAGAGACACGTCAAACTTATAACACCCCGTCGTTTTTGCGTCGGGGGTTAAAAATGGTTGATGAATAGAGAAAGAGAATGTGAATGAAGAATGACCTTTATAATGATCGATAGTTTAGTTCTCGAGTCCAATACTTGATGGCGTTACTAGGCTCGCCACAATAGTTTTAATAGCATAATTATCATTAGACAACGGACAAATGACGGCAGCGAGTAAATAATCAAACTGGGGTGATGTAAAGCCATCATTATTTGGAAATTACTACAGAATAAACATACATATTGTCGTTGGTGCATTGTAAATTTGTTTGCGAATAATGGAAGTAACGGGGTAAGTGTTTCCATCTATTTAACGAGGTGTAGATTGTATGATTGGAGATGTTCTGTAAGTCTGACTGTTCTCATTTTGTCCTCAGCTTGCGGAAAAGTAGCCAATTTAAAAGAACCCTGTATAAACAGCCTAAAATATTCTCAAAACTAGTTTATTTTAAAATGAAAGCTAGCAGTTAATTAAAACAGAACACTGAAATTGCAATTACGTCTTACTACCGCACTTAAACCTTAGTATTCATATAACTTTATAGACTAACAAGACTTAAAGTCTCACTAAACACAAGTTGTATATCTTCGGCCAACTATCCGCCAACATTGCGTGCTCCCCAAGCGGTCTGTCGTTATAATTTTAGTGTAGATGGCCAACTTATTGGCCCCAAGACATTGGTCTGGCCAGTCTTAGAACGTGTAACTTGCTGCAGTAAAAGGATAAGCCTCGGGCATATGTATATGGGAGACATAGTACTGGGCTCTGTGGGTGAGATTGAAGCTACATATTGAGAAAAATTATTTGTAAGGTTTAAAATAGATAGATGGCATACTCTTTACTATGTACACCATGAAAAGTACAGATATAAATGTAGAAATTACATAATAGAAAAATAACATAATAGAAAAATAATTTTTAAAAAAAATATTTTTGATGATTTTTGCATTTGAAGTACATAACGCTTTTTTAAGCTGTGTGTTTTATATAGTCCTATTAATATTATAAACGTGAAATTTGTATAAATGGATGGATAGATGTTTGTTACTCTTTCACGCAAAATCTCCTGAACGGATTTGGATGAAATTTGGCACACATGGTTGGTAACCAGGATTAACATATAGGTTACTCTTTACCCCGATATTCCTACGGGATCGAAACTTATGCGGGTGAAACCGCGGGTGCAGCTAGTCCTTCATAGAACACACAGTTTGAGTAAAAAAAGTTCAAGTCAAGTATCAGAACCATTATCATAACAAGAATACGACCATCGACAAAATAGAAAAGGACCATTATTCGCAAACGCATGACCTCCTTATTTCTTTCTATACAAACAAACTAAAAAAATAAATAAAAGAACGGCCCTTAACGGCCCCCGAAAATGATGCCCAGATTTAATAAGGTCTGTTCGCAACCCTAAGTTTTAGGGGTCCGCAGGCCCCCTTTGTTCCGAATAGTAAGCACGTAAGGGGGCTATTCGAATAGTTTGTGGCAACTTGTGCCGATATCTCCATTCACTCTTTGGGCATAAGCTTTCTCGGTCGGCTGCTCGTGCACAGCCTTTGTGCTAAATTATTCCTGAAGCTGCCTTGTTAGTTGGGCGATTTAATTATTTTTGGTGTGGTTGGGATTATGTTGACATTTATTTATGTGTGAGAGAAAAGTTTTGATTGGTTTTTCGGGTTGATACTAGGATTATGAAGCTTGTTGTTGGATAGTTTTAGTTTCGTATTCACAAACATTACTACGAGGTATCACAGTGTGCGCGGACGCACAAAGTCCCAAAAACCTATTCACAGACTTGGGACCTATGCGTCCCTTAATATTTATGTTTTGAAAGGCTTGTCATGTGAAACGCATTGAGAAATGCCTTACTTCGCATAGTATTACTACCTAACTGAGACAAGTACTTATTTATTGATTTATTTAATCTTTTCGCACACAAAAAGGTACAATATTGTTTGTGAATACGGGTGTTAGTGTGTTTTGTAATAATAATAGTCTTTCCTCTTTGTACACGTGACGACGTTTGGCATATTTGTTCATATTTCTGCCAATAACGATATTTTAACACTGCAATCACCAAGTGGAAGCAGTGTTTGCCAAGCGGTAACAACCGCGACTTCCGAGTTGCAGGTCGTGAGTTCGAACCCAGACAGGCGCTTTATTTTGTATAAATTATTTCATCAACACTGCTCTCAAAACGGTGGAAGGAAAATATCGTGAGGAAACCGGAATGTCCTAGAACCAAAAATTTGAAGACATGTGACATCTATCAACCCGTAGGGATTACGGCCGACTCCCTCTCATCGAGAGCCTGTACATTATAGGCTGATCATGCAACAAGTATTTACTAAGTGAGGAGATTGACTATTGCCATTGTGACCCAAGAAATTAATCGTATCTTCCACCAAGTTTAAGTTGAGATTTTCCACCCGAACAGCAAAAAGATCCCAAATTATCAACCGCCAAAATTCTATAATAACAAACCGCTATAAACGGCATACATTTTTTCCACAAACCATTTCGAGCCCTTCAAAAAAACACCTACGAAATCCTGCACTTGACAGCGTGTATGTCGCAGGTAAAGGGTGCGTGAAAATGTACACTTTACGTACCCTCTGCGTGCGTGTGGTTTTGACCGGCGCTGACACATCCCTGTTGTTGACACCTTCCGCTGATGTTGTTCTGACTTCAACCTGTATGTTTTTTTTGGGTGCGAAGTTTGTTTTGTGTTCGTAAGTAATTAGTGTTACCTCAGTTGTGTGATGGTGTAGACGTGGTTTACATGGGGTAAAAAATACAGCTTTGCTTGGGGACAGGGATGCTTTTGTACCTACAGCAGTGAGCCTTAATATCCTAGGGACATTTATAAAATTGATCTTGAGCCTGTCAGTAGCTCCGTATTCAAAAGTAGGCAGAATTGATCAATCCTACAAATAATATAAGCGCGAAAGTTTGTGAGGATGGACGGATGGATGTCTGTTACTCTTTCACGAAAAAACTACTCAACGTATTTGGATGAAATTTAGCTCATAGATAGCTTATAACCGGGATTAACACATATAATAATTTTTATCCCGATATTCCCACGTGATCGAAACTTATGCGAGTGAAACCGCGGGGCGCAGCTAGTAAGATATAACATTAAGGAATACCAACACAGAATATAAATGGTGCTAACATTGGTAACAAATCTTTCGAGTCGTCATTTAATATTGTGACGTTAATATTTTAATCTCAATATTTTGGAAGGTTGAGGTGATTGACTTATTTATAAATATTGATTTGGAATGTTTTAAATAATTGATTGCGAGATAAATTAGTAGTGTCCATCATCGTTCTCTGGCCTTTATCCCAATTAATTTGGGTCGGCGCAATAAAGATAAATGATAAATGATTTTATTTTTGTAAGTAGGTTTGTACCAACACTTCAATCATATTTATACATATTTACTACACGTCACTCATATTTTAAAACTAGATGAGGTCGGCGCTTCCTATCTGACTAGTCTGAGAAGAAAGGCCGAAACAAACTCAGAGGTCACAGTCTCTTTTAAAGTCCAGACATAATCTTGGTCAGATCAAATAAAGACCATGTAGGTCGATGTCTGAGATGGTCTTTTGAGAAAAGAACCACACAGATTGAGGGGACCTGTCCAGTCAGTGCACGCATTTGTCAGAAATCGTGCAGCTCAACTCAAAACTTAAGGAGCTCAACGATTCGACGAACAATACCAAAGAAAGGACATTTGGGTAGGCCACATTAATTACTCAAACTGCCAGACCATGACAAAAACTAAGAGAACAGAGAGGAAAATAATATAAATAAAATTACCCACATAGTCTTCACATTCACAATAATTAAAATAATAAAATACTTTACAAAGTAAGCAAATGTCATAGTATATATATAAAATTCATTAATGTCAACGTGTATATAAAAAAAAAACAACTAAACAGAGAAAAAAAATAATACATCCAATATGTAAAAAATTGGAAGCAGCTCAATCCCAAGCCTTTTATATGTCTATATTTTTTTATATGTCTTCTTATAGATAGAAAGATTAAATAACTGTCGTGCCAGCGACGAAACGACGAAGAGGAACAAGAAGGTCTTCTTCGTGTCGGTCCACGACTGTATTTTAAATTTTATTTTCCCAAAACTTGGCCACTGCCACGGCGTTATCGGTGGGAGCGCAGAGGTCCCTTTGACTGCAAGTTTGGGGGCACAGAGGGCAGGATCACACCCTACTGCCGTTCGGTCAAGGTAGCCCCACTTCACCAGGTTGGACTTATATCTTCCCATTTGTGTCCGGAGACGGTTCAGAGACTTCCAAGTGGACCATGGAAGGTTACACCCTGCAGGGAGATACTCCTTTGGTGGTAGGTAGTAAGTAGGAGGGGGAAGAGTAGGTATTCTGCCACAGTTTGCAATGAGCATCGGCCGGGTTTCCTGACAGAGACGCTGTCAATTTTAAGAAGTTGTGTCTGCTTTTTAGCCGTTGCGTTGGTAGCAATTTAAGTTTCTCCACTGCGCCTGCAACTTGTCTTCGGACTTGTGGTGGAGCAGTGTGTATATAGTGCGCTGACCGGGGTCGGTTGCAAGCAGCCTGTAATCAGAAATATAGCGTTTACCTAAAATAATATGTATGGCCTTATTTAAAAAAGTAGGATTACATACAAAAATATACTGACGTACATACCTGCCTTTCCTACAATTTCCCTCTATGGAACAATCAAAAGTTCTAAAAGATTCAAAGTTACAATAGTGCACAATGAAGTGCATAAAGTTGCTCTTATCTAAGCCTTTGTTTGTGCACTAAGAACTCCACCAGGCTCGATTATGTGTAGCGGAATCACTTTAAGTTTTTCGAAATTGTGTACACGGAAGTTTGGTACAGAGTGCTGAAGATAGGTGTTGCTGAAGGAAGCTGCAGTAGTCATAAAGGGAAAGTAAGAGATGTCTGAATTTAACATTATTGTGTGGTTTAAAGAATTTAAGGGTGTAAAGGAATTGCAGTTATAATCAATTGAGGTTACAGTCGTGGCACGTAACTTGGCCAGTCTTGAGTTGTTTCTCCCCTTTCTTTAAATTTCTTCACAACAGATATGTTTAAAAATAAATTATGGCAATAACCATAGAGTTATGATAAGTGATAAAAAACTTTTTTGCAAAAAAAAAAAAACTACACTACAAAGTGAAAAATAACTTTAATTTCAGAAGTTGGTGTCGTTGGGTTCGCATTTTCGTTGTTTGCTACCGACTTCCGAAATTAAAGTTATTTTTCCCCTTGTAGTGTCTTTTTTGGAAGTCGGTTGTTTTTTTTTTGGTAAAAAGTTTTTATTTTTCACTTTTAAGTTGTAATTTTCACCAGTAATTTTGGTTTAAAAACCAAACTACTGAACCATTTTTGATGAAATTTCTATGGGACCAATCTGGAAGTATATCCTTACAAATAAAAAAAAAAATTGCAAATCGGCTTATAAATAACGGAGTTCTAATCCAAGGTAACAAACATAAAAAAAAAATTACACTCGAATTGAGAACCTCCTCCTTTTTTGAAGTCGCTTAAAAAGTGACAATTTTTTTGTTGCACTAACTATACACGCGCAAGCTTATTCCCACTACGCTAAAACCTGGCCAAGTGACGTACTACTGTAATACTCGGTAATACAAGTAATCTATCTGCCATGTCCATTATTTATTCATACTAGCTGCGCCCCGCGGTTTCACCCGCATAAATTGTGATCCCGTGGGAATATCGGTATAAAAAGTATCTTATATGTTAATCCTGGTTACCAACTATCTGTGTGCCAAATTTCATCCATATCCGTTCAGTAGTTTTTGCGTGAAAGAGTAACAAGCATCCATCCATTCATCCATCCATACAAACTTTCACCTTTATAATATTAGTAAGATTTCACGATATCATAACATCACGCCTGTATACCCCAAAAGGTTAAGCAGAGGTGTACCTATAGTACTCCCACATCTCACCAATCATGTTAAAGTCCCATTGTAACAGGGAGCAAGCTTATCGTCATCAACCGGACACAAATCTAGACTCCGGACTTCTACTGAGGAATTCCAGATAGACAAACTCAATAACACTTTGCCCGACCAGGGACAGAACGAAAACAAAACGTAATTACAGTTATTTTAGGAGCTCAATCCCATACCAGTGACAGAACAATTCCTCCACCAACATAAAGCCTATTACGATAATCAAAATAGAGTCAAATTCAAAGTCAAAGATTTATTTGCAGATAAATATGGTTATAAAAGTTCTTACAATGTTAGAATAATAGCAGCTTAACATATTCAATCATAACATAATGACATGCAATTTTTTTACAATTATATCATTTATATTTAAGATGAAGGAATTCTTTAATACTATAAAAGGGATTCTCAACTAGCCACATGTGTAAAGCCCTTCTGAAGCCGACCATTGGAAGTTCTTTAATTTGGTTAGGAATCTTTTTGTAAATCTGAATACACATAGGGTAGCAGCTTCGTCTATATAGTTCCGTTTTCGTTCTAGGAACAATCAATCTATTATAATGTGTGTATGCTCCTCGAAATTTCCGTGTAATTGTGATATTTTTACGAGTGTGTGCCGTACACTGTCACCCTACACACCCGTCCCTACCGTGTTGCATCACTATAAAGTCATCATCATAGAAGGAAAGAAAGAAAGAAAAAGGATTTATTGCGACTCGCACAGGAAGATCATAAAACTAAACTAAACAATAAAAAATAAAAAAACCAAATTATATTTAAAAAAAAGTAACAAAAAGACAAAATGAAACAGAAAGTCCTGTACGAGGCCAAAAGGCTCCTATCTGAGCATGATGCTACGACATACGGCTACGGCTACAGCTACGATCATCTGCCTAGCCTTTTCCCAAATATGTTGGAGTTGGCTTCCAGTCTAACCGGATGCAGCTGAATACTACGCGACAGCCTATCTGATCTTCACAACCCAGTTACTGGGTAACACGAAACCCTGGACTTTCGAGCAACCATTATTAATTACAATTACATTCAAATACCACGTAAAAGCATAACTACACCAATGGTCATGACATCAAGGATAAAAAGTAAGACGCAAAGACATTTTAAGAACTCAATCAATCCCTCCACCAGTGACAAAAGAATTCCTCCACCACCATAAAACCCATTACGATAATACGAGTAAAAACACGTGTATTCTCCTCAAAATTCCGTGTAATTCTGGTATTTTTACGAGTGTGTGCCGTACTCTGTCACCCGACACCCCTCCCCCCTCCCTTCCGTGTTGCGTAACTATAAAGTGGTCGCCGATAATTGTCCCCTTCGTTGATTACTTCGATGTACTCGTAACTCGTGATAAAACTTATTAAGACGTGTGCGTCGGTGTTTATTAGGCCAACTGTGATAGGATTATGTTATTCCAGTCGCCATTTTCTTTTCTGTGTGAAAGTTACAATAATTTTGTTATGATCAATCAAATGTTACTTATTTATTTGTAGCTTATGTTGTCCCACTTCAAAAATTCTGTAGGTGAAAGCTAAAGGACCTTTTTTTTTTTTCCCACCCATGTTCCTTTAGTTGCCTGTGCCAGGGGCCACGGTATCTCTTTCGAACAACCCGCAGCACCGGCGGCATCGGCCCTAGCGAACCCCGTCAGTTCCTGCTGACAGCTCTATGAGGGCGCGTGGAACACAACGCGCCGTCGACCGGGCCTGGTCCTTACCGGGCGGCGAGCTGCCCAAAGCTCGCCGCCCGCAAGCCCGCGCCTACGGTGGCCGGGAGTCGGCTGTTGACTCCCGTCCAGGGCGTCTCCTGCGGCGGCTAGGCGCGCGAGGGTGCAGAGATTGCCTCTCCCTCACGCGCTCCGCCTCCTCCTTCGCGAGCATTACTGCTTAAGCTAAAGGACCTTAAGTCCATTTTTTGTCATTTTTGTATTTTCAATGGTAGTTTTGTATTTTCAATAGCGTAATAAAAATTCATAATCATACTTTTTATTCTACAACGATACACTATTTACTTTTTATTCACGGTCGTCTTTAATATCTAATTTCGGGTATAGACATCTTTAATGAGCTCTACTGAATAATTTATAAAATGTGGCGTAAGATCGTTTAGCTTTCACCTACAGAATTATATGCGTTTATGTGTGAACTAACATTGTTTTAAGCTTTTTTTAACTAACAAAATGGATCTTCTACTAACAGAATGGATATTCTTTGTCTGAAATATAAATTTAAAAAAATAAAATAAAGGTCTCCCTTTATTCTCCTCCATCCCACTTCCAAATGTTACAAATAGAATTGGGATTTGCATTTGAAATCACATTAACATAGCTAGAAGAAGTTTTCTTCTGTAAGAATATCTTAAAACATTTCTGTGTAGTCACAACAGGTAGTGATGGTGTTGTCATTCAAAACCGAGAGCAGAAAATAATGTTTTTTATTGCTTGCACAGACGCCATCAGGTCAAGCTACCCGAAACTGTCAAATTTTCCCAATCAATCTTGAACTTTAATACTTTAGCAATGAAGTTGAAAGTCTATTAAATAAATTTGACAGATTGTAGTAGCTTGATGTGCTGGCATCTGTACAATTCCTACCTTTGTCATCATTCTCCTGCAGTTATTCCAATTTATTTGGGGTTTGCGCAACATGTCTTTTTCTTCCATAGGTACGTCTCTATTAGTTGTCAACTGGATCTGCACTTCCTACCTACAATATGTACTTTATTACCTGCAGCAACATAACAAAATACATCACCAACGCATGCCCCTCTCATCCCTTTCCTACAGCATTCACTACCAACCTATTTCTTTTCAGAACCCAAACAGTTACAATTACACAATCCTTTAAAACTCACACCAGCCCTAATTGGATCTATTCCATTCCATGTCACTCACACATTCTGAACAAAAGCCTCGTGTCAAAGTTGAACAAGATTCCAAGACAGTTCTAACCATAGTTAGCACATAGCCCGCTCAAATATTCAATACAGAATGTTTAATAAGTAGGCCGTAGCCCCTTAGTTTAGTTAACAAAGTTCTAGAAATCTAAAATTTTGTGGGTATGATTGTCTTTTGAAAGAGTTGGGGAGTTTTTGGTATCCGTGATTGTGAGGGAACTATAAAAGTGTGAATCTCCTTGTGAACTATTTGTGTACAGTTCATCTGGATCTATATTTTGTAAAACTCTCACCGTGAAGACGTAGGAGAAGTGATCTTGAAGTGAGCAGTTGCTAGGGATGGACACCATCGACAGCCCATTTTAAGCCACACTTCACCTACGTTTTTATGGCGTGATTTTTACAGAATAGACCGGTCTGTATTTGAAGTACACGTGTCTCGGTGATCCAATGATTTTTGACATCATTTTTTGGTCCTTTTGTGTTGCACTGAAGTAAACTTGGTTCTCCTAAGAAAGCGACGTCATCTAGTTGCCGCAAAATAACAAAAGGCATGAAAATGACAGTGAGTATTTTAACGGCGTAAAATGACGACACCGCTTTTTAATGAAACCCGAGCTTAAGCGGAAGTATGAGTTCGCGATTTATGAACTTGTTAAGTCATTCCGCTGTTTTTCAGTCTCACTTGAGATAACTACCTGGTACCTACCTACAACGTAGGTACCGTCTAAATGAAGGGTAATGAAGTAGATTTTAATAGTCGTAATATCATCTACCTAGCCTATTCCCAACTATGTCGGGGTCGGCTTTCAGTCTAACCGGATGCAGCTGAATACCAGTATTTTACATGGAGCGACTGCCTATCTGACCTCCACAACCCTTGGTAAGATTGGTTGTCCGATTTTCGGGCTCCTGTCGACGTAATGACTGTCAAAGATCCACGAATGACAGCCGAGACCAACGGCTTAGCGTTCTTTCCGAGGCACGGAGATATCTTGGTATTTAAAGATGGTCACCCATCCGCGGACCAACCGCGGCAAGCGTAGCTTAACTTGATCGATCGAGCCGTGCGGCTATTATTACTTAGCCACAAGTCCCTCTTTTAATAGACGTAATACTCTATCCAAAATTACATCTTACTTAGAAGATTAACACAGAAGGTAGTGTTAGCTTCACGTTGGACAAATGGTCAGCGTACCGCAATGCTAGCCCTCCCGCACCAATGACGAAGGTGCCTGTTACCGGCTATATTAAGACACGTTATATGGTTTTATCTCGATCATTTTTCGGTCATTATATTTTCTTTACATAAAAGGACAATGCGCAAGGTTTATATAGATTGTTGCTAGTGATTTAGGGCAGTTAAAGAGCATGCCCTGTAGGCAACTGTTTCAGAAATACAGACGCTTACTACTAGCATCTATCAATTTTTTTTATTACATTTTCAACTTTATCGCTAAAGCATTAAGGTACAAGGTTGATTAGGAAACTTTGACAGTGGCGCCAATTCCCTTATTCACAAACTAAACAAAATTTAAGGTCAGTGCATCTTTTTCTTTCTATTTCATTAAGAAAAGGACAGACGATAAATATTAGTTTAGTCCTGTCAAATTAGTCGGCGCCTGATGTAAATTGATGTATTTTTAGTAGTCATGTTTTTAATCACGTCTAAACTTGCTATGGAGTATCTTAATTTGACAGGACTAAACTAGTATTTATCGTCTGTCCTTTTCTTAATGAAATAGAAAGAGAAAGATGCACTGAACTTAAATTTAGTTTAGTATGTGAACAAGGGAATCGGCGCCAATTTCGAGTAGCTTGATGTCTTGGCGTCTGTACCTATCCGGATTTTCTTTTTCCTTGGCCTTTGATGGGTACATTTTCTTCTTCGTCGTACTGATGATTCCCTTTTATTAATATTATATAAGCTTCGACCAGAATTTGGGCACTTAAAATATTTATATATAATAGTCCTTCGGTACAAACTTACTCTTCAGCAATTGGTGTCTATAATCATATATGTACAACATCCTAAGTTATGCTTAAATATAAAAAAAACATCCTTCCATTAATCTATTTATTTTAAAAGATCACAAGCACTTTACTTTACCCGAGTCTCAAATACATGTTATCATTTAGATTTAGAATCGCCATACAACGTGGCAATGCTGCCAGCCTTTTGGGCACTGTTCCTGTTGACAGGGATGCGGACGAATTTTTTGATGCCCTATGATTCTTTTGCTTATTTTTTCACATATGTATTATTATTTAAAATGTTAGCTTATATAATGTTATCATTTTAAATTATATCTTACTAGCTTCTACCCGGCCTTTGCCTTACCCTACTTTACCCAGACACATTCCGTCGCATCGCATCGCCTGCCTGTGCTATTTCTCCGTTTTCCCTTAGCATTTTTTCTGACTTTCTTTGCTCGTCTCCGAAGATTCCTAGCGTGATATTATTATAGCAAATCCGACTGGTAGTTACAGAGACGAGCGCGTTAAAAAAACTCTTCAGATTTACTATTAGTATATAAATTAAAACATACAAGCAGATAGGCACTAAAATATATTTCACTAAACCGAAATATATCGGTCATATTCCAAATACACGTAAATCGAAACGCGTATCAAAAATGTAACATTAGTAAAATCAAAATATCTAGCGTTTGGCCAAATGTTTGCGGTTTACAGAATTTGGTCGGCGCTCGCATGCGACTGACGGTTTGGGAGCACGAGACCGCACCAAACGGGCCTTAATTGATGCACGGGAGATGCAAAGACCACTGACATGCTTTTGTGATTTTGTGCATATGCTTATGTTAGGGTTTTTATTGTCGATTTTAGTTTTTACACAACCTACGGCTTATTTTAGTACTCTGAGGCAGGAAATAATGATCATGTCTGGTGACTGTGCCGAAGGACCAATATTTTATAAATTTGATATCTGTAGTTGTGATTTTTCCAGAAAGTTTTTCACCTGCTTCGTAATTATTTAGTTGTTTGTTAGCTTGTGGCAAATGTGTTGCTGGACCATTTGTTGCTTCACTTCTTCATTCCTGCTAAAGCACTAGGAAGTGGTAAAGAGCGGGCGTTTTGGGGATTCCCCCAAAACGCACTTCACTCTTCCCCCAAACGCACTTCGCACTTTCTGAAAGAAAGAAAGAAAGTAAGTGCGTTCAGAAAGTGTTGATTCTCTGCCTAATTTGCATAAATGACTTTTGGTTTTGGTATAAAACTGGTAAAGTAAATATACAGGCTGATTTTTTAAAGACCAGCCCAATTTAAGGATGTGGTACAGACCATCAAACTGAACAACTCTCTCCATGGGACAAATAGCGTAATCGCGAAAATTTTATCAACTGTCCCATAGAAAACTTCAATACCTACTCGACCTAAATGTATGGGACGGCTGAATTTTTATTCGCGATTACGATGTTGGTCCGATGGAGAAAGTTGTTCAGTTTGATGGTCTGTACCACATCCTTAAATTTGGCTGGTCTTTAAAAAATCAGCCTGTATAAGAGCATAATTATGGGCATTCAAAATGACTATGTTTTAAACAGGTACAGTATTTTAATGGGCATAAATCACAAATACGTAATGCCTTTATTTGTGATTTTAAATTGACACCAATCAACGTTTGAAAACGTAATACGAATGTAGGATTAATTAAATTGTTAAAGTTTTAACTGATCAGTTTATTATGCCTGTGTTTGTTTTAAATTAAGGTGTCAATTATAAAAGCAATTATTATTTATTAAACTGTAATTATGGGAACGTAATCCACTCGTCAAAATACTGAATGCCTGTTAAATCTAAGACAGAAACTTGCAACAATTATTAAAATGACCTATGTACACTTTCTAGTTGGGGTCCCACTTTAAGAGCCACTTGAGAGAATAATTTTAGGTGAAAAGTAGGTCATGTATTTCCAAGGACCCAGGTAAAATTTCATCAATATTAGCTGTGGGAAATATTACTAAACTAACGTCTTCCACAACTCATTTTTATTACAATTTTAAAATTAAATGTTATAGTATTCTATCACATATTACACGCATCTTTTAATATTTTCTCAATGAAAATGCAAAAAAAAGGATTTAAGCCCTACAGAGTAATAAATAATAAACTTCGCTTTGAATGGATTATAAAAGTGACAAAACAATGCATCAGCTGTTGATCATCCCACGGTAAGGGTTCTCTAACTACTCAAATATTAAAATAAAATTCCACGTTGGCATAATTTATAATAACCCTTGACACAATTTTGATTTTAAAAGAGTCTGAATGTAGACAATAATTTTATATTATTTATTTGACCTAGATAATAATATTCACAAATAAAACAGTCGACATGTCAGTCCTAAAATAGCTAAGTCTCATAGAAAATCATAAAATAAGAAGAAAAGGTAATACCCTCTTTTCTAAGAGATTATTTCACAGATAATTACGAAAGCGTACTTAGTCAAACCCACACAAACACCTCCAGCTATACAGGTACAAAACAAAACATAAATAGTACACCAAACCCCTTAATTAAGTCCGCATATTACCATATTTTTATACTTCATAAATTAAAAAAAAATCATCCTCGAGAAAACTCAAGGAGGGTTTCCTTTTTTATGTATTTTTCTAAACAGCCATTACGAGTTGCGTGCAAAGATCATCGGAGGCTGAGGTCCGGGGGGTGAGGCGCGGGGGTGAGAGGGGGCTTCATCCCCTTCGCTATTTTTGGGGCTTGAATTATAGCTCGACCAAACATTGAAGACCTTTTACCGAATTTGCCATTGCGTTTTACGACCGACTGCTAAGCGTCGGTGGGCTAAATTATTCAGAACCAAAGGTTTTTTGCTAACACTTGATGTGGGTTTAAGCTGTGTTTATTAATAATGATACATTGCTCTTTTTTTGGTTGGCACTTTTAGAAGGATTATTTTTGGTTTTATTTTAAATTCGAAGCGGTACAGGATCCGGGTCATACAATTTATTACGACAAAATAGAAATGGAAATATAATTTTAGTTAAACATAAGCGAAGTTTATTATTTATTACTCTGTCGGGATTTTTTTCTATTTTAATTTTACCGTTTAAAAATTTAAAAGATAAAATTTTGAGTAAATTATAACAGTATGTTAAATCACTGTAACCACAAAATACAATTTATAAAACTCCGTTATATTTAATTAAACAAACCTGAAAAACTAAAGAAAAACGTGTAATTCGTATTCATTAAAACTCATAAAATAAGCTTTAATCCATTCCAAAAAATCTGAAAAGTAAGTAAATATAATATAAATATTTAATAAGAAATTCACCTCGCTGAAAAACATAAAAATACGCATCATTTCAGTAAATAATCTACTAAAACGCGGCAAATTTTCCACATAATTCAAGCCAAAACCAACACGGGTCTCAACACCGTCAACGGAATAGCGAAACAAGAAATTTCAAATAATCAACCTATTCACACAAAGCGAATTTACTCGCGTATCTAAGGGTGAGTGAAAGGGAGGATTGTATCAAGACTGGAGGCTCCCCCATGGCGTGCTATGAGGGGACCTCGGAGGGAATTTTAGGTTAGTGGACATGTAGGCATATAGACGGGAACACGGCGAATTTGTTGTCTCATTTAGTTCGTGTTTTGTGCTTTTCGTTTGTGCGTCGAGTCATAGTTAATCGTCGTCAAGTGCTAATATAAGTTAGATTAGTATTCTAGTGATAAGTGTGTTGGTTAAAAAAATATTTACAATTTTTCTCGTAAACATTTTTCATGTGTACAGTGACAAATTGTCAACAATCAGAGGTAAACGGTGAAATAAAAATAAAAAAATATAGAAAAAATAACGTGTGTCGGACCGCGGTTTGTTTGTAAACAGAGCCCCGTGCGACGCCGCTCTCGCTACGTAAACACTGACTAACATTATACACTTTTTCACGTGTGAAAAACTCTGTAACGACATTCCAAAGTAGTGGAAAAATTTTAAGATATTTCTGAAAACTGTGTTAGAAAATTTTCGCTCAAAAATCAATGTGTAGAATTAGCGTCGTGCCAAATTTTTTCTCAGAGTTAATTGTAATTAATATTTAAATTATTTAGGTAAATGTCTGTTACTAAGTGTTAACTAAGGTGTAGTTTTTAATTAAATCGATGTGCAATATTTGTTAAATAACTGTTAAATAATAATATTATAAAATAAAATATTAATAGAAAAAATATCACTCATAAAAAAACTTAAATAAATCCGCGTCAGTGAGAAAAACAGGGGGACGATTGTACTGCCTACTACCGTTACTATACCGATCGATAATATTACGCATTACGGGGTGACTGTGAGAAGAGACGGCACGCACACAGCCGCGATCTGCCGCACACCCACACACGCCAGCCCCACCTCCTAAACACTCGCCCTCCGCGAAAAACGAAAGTAAACACGAGTGAGCTTTAAAAAAACTTGCAAACCGAATTTATAGATTAAGGCAAACAAAGTACAAAGCAAAAAAAAAACCACTGTGATTAAAAATTTGTGTTCAATAGAGTCTGTTCTGTGATAAACATGATTGTGGGAGCGAATATGCGTAGCGTGAACCCGATGTTGTTGGGCTACAATACGCAGAATGTGAGCATGATGAGCGTTCCTCAAAGTTGCGACTCGAGTATTGGCACCGCGCCGTCGACGCCGGTGCACAGCCTCGGTTCGGATCCGAAGCGCGCGTCGCCTCTGACGCCGGCGGAGCGGACCGGCGCGCCGCCGGGCGCCGGCAGAGACGCCGTCAAACTGTTCATAGGCCAGATACCGCGACATCTGGAGGAGGACGACCTCCGGCCCATGTTCGAGGAGTTTGGGAAGATTTACGAGCTCACGGTGCTTAAGGATAAGCACACGGGCATGCACAAAGGTCGGTAATGATTTATTGTCGATTAGAAATATGTTGCGCGGTAAGTGTTCGTAAATTTTATGTTCGTACCCTCCCAGAGATATGAGAGAATATTCCAAAGTTGACTGAAGCGTCAATTTTTGCATATAAAACACGTTTTCTTGTCTTAAGGAAGTAAACTTTGACAACGACTGTAATTGGCTGGAGCCTAGTCAAGGTCGTATTTATATTTTTGTTACGCAAACGACACAGAAAGAGACAGATTTGTATTGTTCAATGTCACAATGAAATGTCAAGTTGATGCGGAAAGTAGGTTCTATTTCGTAAGCATGATGCGTCGAAAATGTAATGTTGATGTAAAAGTCGTTCCGTTGAATGTAAGCAAACTATAGGAATATGTTTTCCCTTTCTCAGTAACAGAAGACAAATAATATTTTCACAGCTTCTATTTATACAGGATTATTGCACTTATATGGTGACAGTAAGTATTTATCAGATCTTTTCATCAAGTATAACATTGATAGCTGAAGCTCATAAAAGCCATGTATTTTTATTTTCTTTCTAATAATAACGGGACTACAAAAGATAATCTTACATACAAAATAAAGTGAAATATGTTTTCCCTACGCTATTTTATTACTTTTAAATAAAATCAAGATCCAACACAGTAACTATTGATCGGAAGGTGAAAGTAAGCCAGTGCACCGGCCATGTATCTCCTCAAGTTGTAAAAGTCAGTCGAGAGGAACGGTTACTTACCACTGTTCCGGAGAACTGTTCACATGTAGTGTGCACAGCACTATCGATTAGTGGGTACAACACTATTGTTTCTCACATGATGTATTGGTATTGGTCTTTAGATACGGTTGGTGTTAAATGGCGCTTGAAAAGTGATTTTTATTGTTAGAGATGTTTGTACTTTGTAGTATTGAGCACTGTGAAGGAATTCGTTTGACAAAGTATTCCCTGATTATTTCTGCAGCTCAACAACATTGTCATTTTACAGAGTAAAAGGCATTGTTGCCGTTAACTATAGTACCTGTATTCTGCACCTACAGGTATGAATGCAGGTCGTACATGGTACACAATAAAGAATATTATTGATTGATTGATATACATTTTCAGCTTTATCTCTTAGTGACAGACACAATGCAGAGTTATACGTTAAGTATATCCTTGGTTAGCATGACCATTCACATTACTCGCTGGGAGTAAGATAGATTGATAAAATAGTGAAGAAAGTTAAGAATATAATCAGTAGGCTCGGTTGAAAAAAACTGTATTAGACCTACCATTTACAGAACAAGGGAACTGTAACGATATTAGTGTAAGCAAGTAATGCATCCCTATCCACCTTTTACTATCCTCTTGCTACTCCGAGATACCGAGTGGGGTAACTTGCGACCCCGGGATAAAATGGGGTGATGCTGCCATCGTTGCCTAGGGGGCACATGGCTAATATAAAAACGTTGTAGGATTCAACTAAGGGTTGAGGATAAAAGCAACACTCGGAAGTTACGAACTGTATTATTAACCGAATTCAAAGATGAAGGAAGCTCTTAATTTGACTATTTTTTAAGTGAAGTGATTTAGTTAAGAGTCCACCTGTGTTCGTTTATTAGCCCATTAAAAAAATCACGTTTATAAATCGTACCGATATTTGAAACAAAATTCACCTACTTATGTTTTTGTTTTCATTTTAACCAGGTCCAGATTAATATTTTTTATCGTTGACATGGTTTAATTAGGTACAACGATGTTTGAAGGAACATTTTCAGGCACTATAATTCTTTTTTTTTGTCTTTTTCATTATTGTTAAGTATTTACCTATATGAGTTATGTATATTTATAAATACCTTTACTAGCAAAACATAAAATGGCAGCAAAAACCCTCTGAACTATTTTAAAACCTAAAAAGTGTGCTGAAAAACCGACGCAGTCTTCACAATCGGCCCAGGTAAACGAATCGGTTGTCCCGCGTGTGACGAATGTCACGTGTGTGACGTCACGGCACAGCGTGATTCGTGTTTTTTTTTTATTACTGTACGTCGTCCCGCCATAATCTTCGGGTGACGTGACTCGAGTACCTTATTTTTATTGTTTACTTTGATTTCCCTGTGTTTTTGTGTGGGCGGGGTACTAATGTGTAGTTATGATGTCTTTATGTAGTCGGAATGTGAACTAGATATTGTATAACGTGCCCTTGTATTAGTGCTGAAACTGGGATGGAAGAAAGATCTATAAAATGTACATCATATACATAATTATGGACCAAGTAAAGTGAATGTGATCCAAATCAAGATAGCGTAGTTTCTATACAAAACATATTATACCGTATCGGGATTAAATGATAACTCCCACATCCTAACGCGGGAAAGTGCTGAAACGAGCGAGAGAGTCGAGTCAACGGCCGCTGACAAGAAGCTGATAAACACACCCCGTCTCCCTCACTCCTATACAAAACAAAAATTATTGCGGTGGAAAACGGTCGTAAAAATAACAAAACACCTACACATACATCAATGTAACACAATCCAGAAAAATAGCTTCATCGTTTTTTCCTCGCGTGCCCGTTGCAACGGTTTTCAAGTTTCGGCTTCATACATTTTTATTGGTACAGTCACACGCAAACTGTGTTATGACGCCAAGTGAAAAATTTGTCGCGGACACACTATTATTCGTTTTGGTGCAGTTTCGTGTTCCCCTGTTGTTTGTGACTGTACGGTACGAGTAGCTATGGTTTTGACTGCCCTCATTATGGTCGGTATTCGTGTAATGATTTTGGTATGATGTTGCTGTGAATTGTTTATGACGGATGTAAGGATTAAGTAGCAGACGGTTTGATGGATTTCATTCGTAACTAGCTGACTCGGCGAAATTCGTACCGCTTCAGAATCAATAAGCCCTCCATATAAAATGTATGAGAAAAATAAATTATCTTCATAATTTTTTTTTCGTGATTTTTTCCCTAGTTTTAATAGTTATTCTGCTATTCGGGGCTGAGACAAATCAAAGATCATAAAAATCGGTCCAGCCTTGAGTTATAAATGGAGACAGAGAGACAAAGGTTTTCTGTTGAATCAATTTTCCTAATGCAATTTGTGAATTCCGGCGAAACAATTACCATACTACCATACATTAATAATTATCCGGAAAAGAACCGGAGTTACCGACATAGCAGTGAGCTGGCCATGTTTGTCGAAGGACCGATGACCGGTGGAGCAGACGAGTGTTGGAGTGGAGACCGCGTTTCGGAAACCGTAGTGTGGAACGCCCTCCAGCTAGATGGACGGATGACCGAAAGAAGGTGGCTGGGACAGACTGGATGCGGAAGGCGAAAGACAGGGTGTTGTGGCGCAGCCTAGGAGAGGCTTATGTCCAGCAGTGGCTGAGTTGAATTGCCATACAGTGGGATACACAAATTCGTAGATCAGGATATGAACTTTATTCTCGTCCCTCATCCATCACTTCGCCTAAAAATTCCAACATCACATCAGTCCTCTGTCCCTAAGCACTTTAAAATCCAATTAAAGTTATGAAAATAATTAACAAAACCCCATTTATAATTACAGCGGACACATTACAGGGCTGCTATCATCATTAATAATTTCAACATCGCAATTACAATAAGTGGATGTATTGTGAAGAGATGCCACATAAAATTTAATAATGGTTCCGTATGAAAAGGACACTTATATTTATCAAGGGTGACAGGAAAAATGCGTCTTTCTTGAGTATAAAATTTTGTACTATAAATTCTCACCCCTTTTGTTGTGGTTATATTAAATTGGCTTGGTCTGAACCCCGTGGGGTTTTGATTTAATGTGTTTTTAAGTAAGCTTTGTTTTATGTATTATGAGTTTATTAAGGCTGGGTATTGACGGGTTGGAACGACGTTTGCTTAGGATTTATTGGTATATTGATATGTTTGTTGTTTGATGGGATCGTTATTGATTACTTCAGTAAATATTTTCATGTTTGTTAATAAATTTTGGTCCTGTTTTTGTCTTTAAGGAACAAATTAATTTAAAAAAATGTAATCGGTACCTTTTTGTGTTGAAGTTTCCAACTATCCTAATGTCATCACCACTGCTCTCAAAACGGTGAAGGAAAACATCGTGTGGAAACCGGGATGTTCTAGACCAAAAATTCGAAGACATGTGACAACTAGCAACCCACACTGGGCCCGCGTGGTAGATTACGGCCCACACGCTCTCGCAGAGAGAAGGCCTGTGTCCCAGCAGTGGGAACATTATAGGCTGAGTATGCATGTATGATTATACTATCCTATGTCACGGCATCACTTCTAACTCATACAGACAAGACAAATCTTATCTTTTATCGATATACGTAAGTTATGTAGATCAGATGGGCAATTCTTGAATTTTAAGGAACGGTCGCTTTCTAATTTTAGTCTCAATCTGTCAAAAGAAAGTAAAAACATATAGCTTTGTGCCTCTACTTTGCCTATATTTTTTACTTATTTATTGTTGCCAAGATGAGATAATGACAAGACTTTGAACGTTATTAAATACAGAAACTGGCCCACCTGAGACTAACTTACGTCAAATCACTTGGAGCTTTACCAGTAAACGTTACAACTTGCTCCTTTGAGGGAACCAACATGCACAGCACACAATACACTTAGTACCATGAAGTCGTGCACAGCTTCCCTCATACATTCGAAGAGCATTAGATAGTCTGCAACGCACAAGTTATAACAGCCAGTTCAAAGTTCTAAACCATAAATGACATAAGAGTCAAAACTTGTCTCATAGTTATCGGATACACGGTATAGTTTAAAAGTCGCAGGTGCTTAGAAGATGTTGTGAGGCGAGGTTGAGAATTGGCTAGCCGGTTTGCTACTGGGTATAAATAGACGACTAATATTATGTGAAAGTAAGTTAACATCAATTGGATAATGATAATTGATTTTTTATTTTTGTAAGTAGGTATTTTTTTAAACACTTTTCCACGTCATTTTAAAAACTAGATGAGGTCAGTGATTCTATCAGAGTACTCTGAGAAGAAAGACCGAAACAAATCCACACGGGTCGGACGAGGTCACAATCTCTTTTAAAGTCCAGACATAATCTTGGTCAGATCATGTGAGGATGTAGATTATAATGTCTGAAATGGTCTTTTGAGTCATTGAAGGCATGACTATTTATTTGTTTTAGTCTTAGTAACATCGTCCGATAGTTTAAAAAGATTTTACAAAAAAGTGTTTTACTGTGTAACATTGACAAAAAAAAAATCTTTAATGTTCTATGAAATGAGTTATTTAAATGCATTTTTCTAAGATTCGACTTTGATGTAAACAAGTGAGCTCATCAAGGCTGAATATTGCCTAACTAGCTGCTTCTTGAGACTATAGTGGGTCTTGTCCGGATTGACATCTCGCTGAGAATGTAAGTTAACTTACATGGTAGCCATTTCGCATGGAAAGGCAGTAGAATTGTTCTCTTATCCTTGGTGATGGTCTCCATATCTTCGTTTATCATCATAATAACTCTGACAATACAGTATCTCCTTTACATCACATTCACATAAAAAACAAAATCTTACAGGAAAAAGTTACAAAAATCTGCACCATCCCATTATTTCACCGTAACCTTTATTCTCTGGACATAAAGTCGTAATTGTCGGAATATTATCTTTACGGTCGGTAGTCCGGAGGTTGCAAAATTGACAGGTACGTTAACGAACGAATAAGCCGGTTCAAAGAATAACTGGGGGGGTTTAAAGAGAAGCAAAGGTAAAAAAACGGCGCGTTTTCTGCTCGATTGGACGAAAACTGGTGCTCACAGGGTGTGTGTAACGGGTTTTGTAAAATAGGTTAAGTCATTATTGTATACCTACTTTCATTTTTCTGAAGGCTATGAAGGTTCTCATCTTAAACATTTTTTGTGGTAAGTAAAAATCACAAAAAGCTATCTAAGGAAATAATTATTCAAATTTTGCTTTTATGAATATGACATGTATTTTTTCAACTTCCCTCGAAGGCATTACCGTGACCTATATAAAAATAAGCTCTATGATTTCAGTGTAGAAATAACTTGAACCCACACAGGTTACCTGTGTGGGTTCAAGTTATTTCTACCCAACACGCTGCTCAATCGGTTAGAAACAACTTAGACTATGATTTTAAAGTTGTACGCATAGTATATTCGATAGGTATACTAACGTTTTCCTTTGCGGAGCAGTGTTAGTGACGGCCCGACTTAGGAGTTGTCGGTCCTGGGTTCGTACCCAGGCAGGCACTTTACTTTGTGTAATTTATTTCATAACTGATCTCAAAATCGGGGAAAGATAACTTCGTGAGGGAACCGGCATGTCCTAGGACCAAAAATTCGAAGACATGTGACATCTAGCAAGCGCACTGGGCTCGCGTGGTGGATTACGGCTCACATCTTCTCACAGAGTGGTCTCAAAAAAAAGGCATAACGGCAAAAAGGCATAACCAAGCCTCGTGGCTTGGTTATGTCCACCCGTGTTCCTTCAGTTGCCTGTGCCAGGGCCCACGGTATCTCTTTCGAACAACCCGCAGCCCCGGCGGCATCGGCCCTAGCGGACCCCGTCAGTTCGTGCTGACATATCTTAGAGGCGCGCGTAGAACACAACGCGCCGTCGACCCGGGCTTGGGCCCGTATTCCTGTGATTTAAAAGTTTCAAAATCTAGTCGCAGTCTCATCTCGGCGAAAAACAAATGTCAAAAACTTTTCAAAATGTAGGGAAATTAGACGTATTTTTGACAGATTGAGACTTAGATCAGACTGTGAACGTTCTTAAAATTACGAGAATTCCCCTTTTAGTACTTGCCGGGCGGCGAGCTGCCCATTGCTTGCCGCCCGCAAGCCCGCGCCTACGGTGTCCGGGAGTCGGTTGGTGACTCCCGACGTCCAGGGCGTCTCCTGCGGCGACTAACGCAGAGATTGCCTCTCCCTCACGCGCTCCACCTCCTCCTCTGCAAGCATTACTGCTTCGCAGAAGGAACTGACGGCTTCCTATGCACTCTCGCTCCGTACCATGGGCTGGACCAGGGCCGGACGCGAGAGATCGCCGCCGCCGATCACCGCCACGAGGACGCGCCGGTGTTCCGTCCAAGCCGGGCAGACCTCCACCGTATGCTCCACCGTGTCCTTTGGGCGATCCAAACAGCGGTTTCTCCCGCCTTATCCTGAACAGGAACTTTCCTGGTTATGCTTGCGTTTGTGGTGAAGTAAAGATATGTGTCCCACTATCCATACTTAACGTGACCAACAGATAATTCTAGAAGATGCAGTGAAATTATTGGACTTTCTCTAATTACCATGATTATAATTTTATTTTTGGACAATACTAAATTCTGACAGTTTCTCAGCTTGACAGTGTGTACCCCCAACATATTTTTTTTGTGTGTTTATGTCCTTTTTTCATGCGTCTTGTTTGCCGCAAATAAATGCTATTTCTTACTTACTTTCTTTCTTTCATATTTTTACTGTCTTCAACTATTGATTATTTAAAAGCGCAAATTAGATTTCACCCATTTTAATAACTCGCAAAATTAATAACAAATCCCTTAGTAAACACCACAATACTGATATTAAACCATAAGTTATGATTGAGTGCTGTGTTGTTATTATCAGACGTAATTATGCAGCTAGCTTGAAAGTAGGTTACCCTATCTAGATCTAAGCTAGCATAGCTAGAAGCCACGCATGGCAATAAACGCTTGAAATATTCCAACGCATAATTGGTGACGGGCTGGCTTGCAATCATCATGTGGGTTGTTGGTGGAGAAAATTGCAACGGTAATTTAAGAACTTGTAGGTCGTCATTTGTTTTTCTTCGATGGATTTTAATTACATGAGTTATGCCTGAGTTGAAGCAGTTGTGGCCTAGTGGTGACGGCTGCGACTTACGAGTTACAGAGTTACGGTCGTGGGTTCAACCCCTAGCCGGCATTACTTCTTGTATATCATTTCATCACAACTACTTTCAAAACGGTGAAGGAAGACGTCGTAAAGTAACCGGTATGTCCTAGAACCAAAAATTCGAAGACATATGTCAAAGTCAAAGTCAAATCATTTATTCCAAATAGGCACATAAAAGGCACTTTTGAAAGTCAAAAATAAAATTAAAATAAAATTGATTCTAGTCGCCCCTTCCAAAAGGTAGTTTTCGTATGGAGAAGAATGGGCAAGAAACTCCACCGTTACTCTTTTAAAATGTTTTACAATATATTGCATACATTATTTATATAATTATATGTAAAGAAGATGCACCCAAAAATAAAATTACTATACCACAATAGGTAAAAGAATTAAAATGGATAAATGTAACCATGACATATAGATCAACTATGTGATAGATACATGGTGCTCACATATTCACAAACATTCCAAACGTAGACGATTTTCATAAATAAATAAGGAGTAATAAGTCCGGATGTGACCCCAAGTAATTACAGAATGTAAATCAATGTCAAAGAAAAAAAAAAAAAAGAATAAATTATACAATTACATTAGCAACCAGTTTGATTTTGTCTAGACTCTAGAGATTGTCCTATGGAGCAAGACCAGCATGTTTCCAAGCATTCTTATCTTGGATATAATGACATCTATCAATCCGCACTGGACCCGCGTGGTGGATTATGGCCCACTTCCTCTTACCAAGAGGTCTGTGTGTGAGAGACGAGTTTATTTTTTTTAATGAATTTTAAAAAGTGACCTTGTTACTTTGTTTTTAAAATGTGTGTCCTTAGTCACGGGCTGACTTACAATCAATATGGGAGTTGATATGTTGGTGGATCGTTATATGCATACTGAAGGAGGAAATTGTAACAGCCATTCAAGTAGTAGGTAGTCTTTTAGTTTTCTTCTATCAAACTTAATTGACTAGATTTAGGGTTAGAGCCGAACGAGAGATGTTGCTCCGACCCAAAATAAATTAGGTAGGGGCAAGAGAATGATGATGAGAGTTAGAGGATGATCTTATTTAGGGTGAATTAAATGGATGAGGCAAAAGGAGTATCTAAGGATCGTAGCAAGTGGTGTTCTGTAGATTCTGCCTCCCCCCGTGGGAAGAAAACGTGAGTTTATATAAATTGTATGTAAATGGATTTAGGCTTGCATACATATGTAATCAGCCTATAATTTTCCCACTGCTGGGACACAGGCCTCCTCTCGGTGAGATGGAGTGGGCAGTAATCCACCACGCGGGCCCAGTGCGGGTTGGCAGATGTCATATGTCTTGGAATTTTTGGTTCTAGGACATGTCGGTTTCCTCACGATGTTTTCTTTTACCGTTTTGAGAGCAGTGGATTTAAGCTTAATAAAACAATATTATGATTCTTAATAAATTGTAGTTTTCAGTGTTAAGGGCATGCTGAAAAGGCATTGTCAATGCTCAAACTTATCGCAACTTGTAGTTTAGTTCTGGGCTTAAATAATCTAGATTTCAATCGACACGCTAAGAAGAAAAGGAATATGGCAACTTTAAATTGGAACATGAGGATACTATAAGTCGTTTGCCGATTGATAGAAAGTACAATGGACCAAGACGTCGGCAAAAGAAATAAAATATGTCTACCAATCAATCCACTTCTGGACAAGTGGTTTTCTCAAAAGGATATTGCCCGATCCACGCAACAATGATCCACTCCAGGACAAAATTAAATACCTTTCTTATAAAGGAGAGTCTTAACCTACCCACATATAGCCAGCAAATTAAACAAGTAGGAAAAAAAAGGCCGAATTCGTGTCAGACCACGCACAGTGAACGGTTCCGTTGTTGCGATGGATACTTACGCATGTATTATTGATTTTATCAACCACAAATTTTAATATAAGTTTTTTATTTCATAGTACTTCTCGAAAACACAATGAAAAATAAAGTTATTACTGCGGTTGTAACCGAAAATATCCCACATCTCAAAAACTTTTGAATTAAAATCCAACCTTGATAGTTTTTACGTAATTTCACTACATTGTATGAAGTGCCAATAGTCTCCAAGTAAAATTACTTTGTAACATTTGGATGAAGGCAGACGGTCAGGCGGGATATGACGAAATTGTAAGGGTTTCGTTCTTGCCATTTGGCTACGGAGCCCTAAGAACGGCTTTTTTTCTTAATTTCCTAAACTAATACAAAGATCCTTGAAGCATGTTTCATAATATCCTCCTCAAGTCTCGCGTAAACCTCTTAATAGTTACTTTTTTTGCCAACAATATAATACGCGACGAGGTCGATCAGGTCAGACGCATTAAAATTAACGTCCCAACCAAATCTGGCTAATATCCAAAATACTACAATGTCTTTGAATATATTTTAAGACACTCTTGAAACTTTTTAAAATAGAAAACTTGAATTCATATTTTTATACAGGCTGTGTGGGAGGCTAGAAACGTGACTGGAATAGGCATAAAATAATAAGATATTAAGGTTAAAATCAATTAATTCTGGAAAAGAAAATACATAATAATATTTTGATTGAATAATAATATGTGATAAAAATAACTGTACGTCCTAAAAAAAAAAACTCGTCTATATTTGTAAAATTGTCTATGACAACTAATTATCTCAAGAGTTCCAAATAATGTTTTGGTATTGTAATACGACCTTCAATCGCCTAGTAGTAAGCACATTTCGATTCAAATAAACACCCTGTATGGGTAATGCTACGAGCTACCTACGGCGTAGCTGCACTACGAAGCTACGAAGCTACGATGCTACGGTTTCACAGGTATAAAATGGGTCAATTGGTTACGTATTTCTAAGATCATATTATTTTATGTAGTGTACAAAGTTCTTTAGGAAATTTGAGTGCTCAGAGCCATTTATTCTCGTTTTGGTCGAAGGAAAATGTGTGGAATATCATAATATGTAACAAAATATCAGCAGCCAATTTCTTAAAGTGCCTACGGATGTCTCAGTTTTACATCTCATCTGCAAAGATGATATTTGGTACGTACCTTGCCTGTGTCAACGACTCTTTATTATCGAGATACGTCACATAATCATATTATCTAAGATTAGGGATGATTTAGGAGAAGCAAGCAACGTCCTTAGGGTGTTTTAGGTATATTTGATGACTTCCATTGAATTAAATGATAAATGATTTTATTTCTGTAAGTAGGTTTGTACAAACACTTTCACACGTCAATCATATTTTAAAAACTAGATGAGGTGTGCGTTTCCTATCCGACTACTTTGGGAAGGAAGGCTGAAACAAGCTCAGAGGTCACAGTCTCTTTTAAAGTCCAGACATAATCCTCGTCAGATCACGTGAAAACCATGTAGATTGATGTGTGAAATGGTCAATCAATCATCAAGTAAACGTTTAATGGTATGTACTTATTAGTTACTTAAAACACATACTGACACATTCCCCGATGTTGCGGAGGTGGATGCAGCTCCACGCTGAGTTTTAATTGTATGTACATCTGTGTCTGTAACCTACTGACACTAGAAGTTAAATAAAATTGTTACTAACCCTATGGACTCCTGTCTGAAATAAAAGTTTTCTATTCTATTCTATTGTAATAATATATTTACGGTCATGACAACATTAGGCTTGCCTTCTATAAGCCTATATTCAAAATCTATTTTGGGAGTACATACATACTTGAAAATGTATCATCATCTGTCAAGCCTTTTTCCAACTATATTGGGGTAAGATTCTAGTCTAACCGAATGCAGCTGAATACCGGTATTTTAGATGGAGCCACAGCCTATCTGCTCTTCACAACCCAGTTACTGGGTAACACGATACCGTTTGGTAAGACTGGTTGTCAGACTTTTGGGCTTCTGACTACTCGTACAAACTGTCAAAGATCTACGAATCACACTTTCCGAGGCACGGAAGGGTCTCAATATGATGTAATGGATGTCCACCCATCCATGAACCGGCCGCAGCAAGTGTAACTAATTCTTCGACCGACCCGTGCGGCGGTTATTACTTAGCTAGGAGCCCTTAACGTACTTGAAAATACATTGTATTTATAAAATGCAATGTATTTTCAAGTACCTATACAAAGCACCTCACCAAAACAAAGTCATTCCAATATAATTACTCCATAATCTCTGACACATAATCGCCAAATGTTTGAACAAAACTGTGAATTTCTTCGTTAATCCACCCTTATTAAATAAACAGGCCTAACCTTTACAAATACGATCGACCCTCAGAACTGTTATGACGTGATTGTCATCCTAACTTCAAACAACGTAATCAGAATCAGGAGCGTACGTGTGTTTACTACTGAATTTAACAATGGTACTTGTAAATGTAAAGGATTAGACTAGGCTTGGCGTGCGATGTTTCTCGGTAGGTAAGGAAATGACAATCGAGGAAACAAATGGGTATAACATGTGGCATTGAAGATGTTGATCACGGACGTTCTACATACTATTTCTAGCTTAGAAATATTATTTAGTTTCTAATATTATTTTTATTTTATATCTTGGTCTTATCAATTTCATGAAACGATTCGACTTGAAACAAACGATTTTCAAAAGAATGGACAGCAGAACTAAAATACACAACTTATAGAGTAAAAAAAGAAGTTGTGTATTTAGAAGTTAATAGTTTATTTTAAAAGTGGACATTTATCGACAAGATTATGATTAAAAAACAATCGATTTAAATCTGTCAATAATCTGATTGATTAAACCAATCTCACACACCAACAACCCCGTCAACATACTCATACATAAACAAATTGACAATCACAACCTCCTCTCCCTGTCTTTCTGTATCTGTAACTCACGCACACATAGCCGCACACGTAATTGACTCACACACACATACTTATAGACTGTTGGAGCAAACACACACAATCTCATAGAAGGAAAACGTTTCATGCACACAGAGGAAAACCACCAAGTTTGTTTGTTAATGTGAGCAGTGTTTTACACACACACATGTATGCTTTAAGCTATGGATACATCGGATTCCGTGCACAGTGTAACCCACACAGGGGCATTTGTGTAAGTATAACTGCCCACTCGTGACGAGGTAATTAAGTAAGGCTGGTAGCTGATTGACGGCCGCTTGATTGCGTCCGACCCGATCTGCGACCCGCTATGATCTTTGCTCACCCCTCCGGTGTTACGTTTGAGGTATACGTATGTATATTGGGGAATAGTAACTAGTAATCCCTAAACTCTCGACATCAGAGCCCGATATCCATTTTTGCAACTTTTCAGGAGAGCAAATAAATCATTGTTCTATAGTTTTGAAGATTACACACACGAACACGGAAGATGGAGAACACGGCTATAACTATAATTATAGCAGTGTTCTCCATAATCTTCAATCATTTATTTTCAATGTTTAATTTCGCTCCCCTGAAAAATTGCAAAAATGGACATCGGTCCAGATGGCTCTGATGTCGAGAATTGAGGTTGCGTTACTTGGATAATTTATTGACCTATTGATAAAATGACGTGCAATACAAAATCCTGTCTGCGTTCAATGTTTTTTAAGTGCTGTTGGGTATCTCGAATCTGTATTAATACATATTATAGAATATAGTCTATTTTCGTGTCTGTTTTTGTGACTGCGTTCTACTTCTAAAATACGCAGTGGATTTTGATGCAGTTTTCCCCATCATTTAGAAAATTGATATAATACACTAAAATTAACTTACAGCTAAAAGCCTCGATGTTTTATCTAGTCGTAGAAACCGTGCGAAGCAAGAGCGGGTCGCTTGTTTCTCATAAACATAAGCTTGTGTGTTATGCTGTAAAAGTTTATGCAATATGATCTGTAGGCAAATCACCCATCGGATCACCTTACCCATATGATAAGTCGTTGTTATTTTGGTGAATCAATCACATCAGCTAACATGCGTTTTGGCATGTCGTTTACTTATAAGAGAGATTAGAATTTTGGTTTGATGGAAGTATAGTCAGCCTATATTGCTGTGGCACAGACCTCCTTTCGGTGAGAGGGAGTGGGCTGTAATCCACCACGCGGGCCCAGTGCGGGTTGGTGGATGTCACATGTCTTTGAATTTTTTATTCTAGGACAAGGCCGGTTTCCTCACGCTGTTTTCCTTGACAGTTTTTAAGGGAAGTGGTGATGAAATAAATTACACAAAGTAAAGCGCCTGTCTGGGTTCGAACCTACGACCTAGAACCCGTAAGTCGCAACCGTTACCACTGAGCCACCACTGCTTTGCACTGCACTGTTTGACGTCATATACCTTTATGTTTTTTGTTTGTTAGCCTGCACTGTCTAACTCCTGAGAAAGCCCTCCCTGTTTTCCAAGATTTACTTACTTTGCAGGAATGATAAATCAAAATCAAAAGTTATTTATTCAAACTAGGCTGAGAATCAGCACTTTTCGAACGTCAAAATTACAAAAGACAGTCCCCCAAAACGCCCGCCATTCAACACTTCCTAATGCCTTTGCTGGGGAGAAGAAGTGGCGCAATAAGCTCCCCAGCAGCACAGCTGTCTGTTCAGTTAGAAAATACTTGATTGTATACAATACTAGATAACTAATCTTACTGATATACTTATTTCATAAAACGTTCAATCTACTTAAGAATCTATAAATTCCTGACATTTTTATAGACCAATTAACAATTTACACCTTTACCTAAAACACAACGTTTATAATTTCAAAGACCTAGTTATACCTAGAGGAAGCTAAAAGCTATTAAGGGTCTTATTGATCTAGTTACAGTTACTGGAAGCGGCCTCGTGGGCGAGCGTGGAATGGACAAGATGAAGTAAGCGTAATGAGATAGGGGTATTCGTACACATGTCTAGAGAAGTTGAGCACAAGGCACTATCTATCTATCCGTTTGGGAGATGAGCCGGAACAAACAGACAGAGAACGACAAAAAATTTTAAAATTGTTTTTTTCTTATAAATACCGTATGTACTTCCTTCCATACGCATTAAAAAAAAAGCTGTTATTTTGACTTTAAAAACAGACACTTAAAATTTTATTTTACAAATAAAATTTAAGTATGTATGTAGTAAATACATAAAGATTTTTAATTGACCGACGATGTCTACACGTGCTGTGAAATTTGCACAATTTCACAGTTTATTAAAATTGGTATCTTTTATTTATTTACTAAGCTCACTAACGACATAATTTCAAAGATAGTAACAATAGGCAATCACGTTAGTTGTGATTGAAGTATGAGTGGACTTTGCCTATAGGCCATAGGACGATGATGAACAATGTAACTCCAAAAAGTTCGAGTATACAGGGTGGCAGGGACATGGACGCGCAAACTGAATCCATGAATTCAGCACATGATTCTAGCCCCAGGGTAGGAATTTTTCGGGGGTATTTATGATTTGATGACATTGTATTTATTTTTGTGATTTGTATTTACCTCGTGTTCATAACTTGTGATTGATAGTGATATTTATTTAAAAAAAAAAAAAAAAGCTGTTTCATGAAAAAGCGCGCTATGCGGTCAAAACGTATGAAAAAGCATTTTTTTTAAAATAAACGACTAAAATTTTCAACGCAGCGGGTTTCAGAATCATGTACTGAATACATGGTGAAAACAGAGGGGCAATTCTCGTAATTTTAAGAACGTTCACAGTCTGATCTGTCTCAATCTGTCAAAAAGTACTCCTAATTTCCCTACATTTTGACAAGTTTTTGACATTTGTTTGTCGCCGAGATGAGACTGAGAATAGATTTTGAACGTTTTAAATTACAAAAATTGGCCTTCAGGTTGCGCGTCGATGTCCCTGCCAGCCTGTATGTGCAGAAAAATCTGTAATATAGTAGTGCATGTTAACGTCATGTTCAAAATAGTTTGTTTTTTTAAAAAAATAATATTATCCTACTAATATTATAAACGTGAAAGTTTGTGTGGATGGATGGATAGATGGATGGATGGATGTTTGTTACTCTTTCACGCAAAAACAGCCGAAGGGATTTGGATGAAATATGGCACACAGATGGTTTATAACCAGAATTAAAATATACGGGATCGAAGCTTACGCGGGTGAAACCGCGGGGCGCAGTTAGTTAAAAATAATTATTAAAAGCCTGTGATGTCCCACTGCAGGGCAAAGGCCTCCCTACTCTCTTTCCACTTCTCTCTGTTCAAAGCTGCTAAGGACCAGTTCTTGTTGAAGGAATCCAGTTCATCCCGCCATCTCCGTCTGGGCCTGCCGCGATGTTGATTGCCATCAAGTAAAAATATATTTCATATTTTTATCAACACCTTCATCTTTATACAGCTGACTATGCATATTACATTATTGCAAATCCGGCTTAATTTAATAGAAAACGAAAAAACATACATTTCGACCAGACTGAATTTCCAAAGTAACTAAATTCAAATAGGTACCGGAGCGTTAGCTTCCGGACCAGGCGCGAACTTCCGGAAATCGCTAGCGTGAGTGTGCGTAATACAAATGACTTGATTTAATTCTAATGCAATAAACGCAATTATCTTGAACTGTTCTTCATTAGCCTCTGACGAGCTATTCACGATAATGTTCTAAGGATAGTAAAAGACTAATGAAAATCTCGTAAAATTAAATAAACCCCATGAGTGAGCTCTGACCAGTCAGCCCCGTTACCTATTTTCATGACATCCACACATACCATGACATGAATGTTACCAGTCGGTTTTGGTTCCGTTGCAAGGCTAAGGTTTCTTCGCATATAGAGAAGGCATGAGCATTAAATATTGTCAAGTCATTGTTGCTCAAGGTGGATGGGCGATTTTAGGCTTATATCGGCTTGAACTTATAAATATGTATTATGGAGATGTCTGTAATCTTTACCACAATTGCAATGCTAAGAAGAATATATTATAGGTACTTTAAAAAATATGAAACAGTATTTTTTACGAGAAGTATTTCCGCATCATTTTTTTAAAGTATAGAATTATTTTAAAGATTTTATCTGAAACAATAACTACGTCCCAAGCAGTAATAATACAAATTAATAGTTAAACATATCACTAACACAAAAGCAATAGGAAGGCTTTAACCTATCAATAATAATTTACAGCGGAGAAAAAGTTCATTCAACTGTATCGTAGCAACGTGCTACGCGTTCGTAGCGTGTGCTACGGCGTAGCAGCTGTAGACATTTTATTAACCGTTTTGTTAGACAGACAACGTGTTTGATATTTTTATTTCATTTTATTTTTGTCTCTTTAAAGTTGCGAAGTGTTATTAGTTTTATTGGTATAGAAGTGGTTTATTTATTTTGGATACAAGCATTGAATTTGACAAAAAAAAAACACGTATTCTCATTAATTGTGAAATAATAATAAAAACAACGTTTCAATTCTAAAATTAATACATTAATCTTTGATAATCATCATCATCACTTTTCTAATATGATATTACAATCCTGCAAAGGAATTAACTTTTCTGCTTATCCTTTACAAAAATACAACCATGTCTTATTAATAATCCAAACAAAAATAAATCACAATCCTCTGACATTATCATCTAAAAAAAGAACAACATAAAATACGAGTAGAGACTTGAACACAACACTCTATCGGACTCTACATAGAGTCGACACTATCTGCTATGTACAGCTCTATCGGACTGTTGTGTGCTTGGCTAGTTAATAATGCCCTTTGTAACGACTCTACGTGGGAGGCTCTATTCGAAGGGTCAAGGTCTGCGAAGGATGTGTCAAAGCTCTTAACGAATTTCCTTTTTTGACCTTTAAGGGAATAAGGAAGGCTTTTTAAGAAATTGGTTCATAAAGAGAGTGAGGGAGTACAGAATTCTAAAATAATTGCAATAATTCATTCATTGTTACAGTATTTTTTTTCTATATAAGATAATATTTACATAATAAATAAGTTTTTGTTAAAAAAAAATATTACAATCTTAAATAACAGTCTTAAAAAATAATGATAATATGAACATAAATATAAAGTAGAAGGGAAGAATCATAGGGAATCAAAAAATTCGGCCGCATCGCTGTCAACAGGAAAACTACTACCAATTAGTATATAAGATAAGATATTGATTTGTAGTACCTGTATGTATATTGTAGGTTTAGTAGCTTTTATTTATAGTACCTGTAATAGTAGATGTATATTAAAACTATTAGAAGTATAAGGCCCAACGGGCGTTAATTGTGTTCATCAAGCCCAATATTGTGTAGTTGATAAGGTCCTATACATAGATATAGGAAAGATTTATATGGTCCTATAGGACCTTCGATCTATAGATCAATATTATATTAAGGTGTACTATGAACCATTTAAAAGGGCCCGAAAGGCTGGCAGCATTGCCATGTTGTGTGACAATGCAATCAGCATTGTCACATTTGGCCAAAAAATAGGACAGCCGTCTGGTCTCATCCTTATATTATTGTTATCAGTCCAGTTACGTCTTTCATAAAACAGGGGCACCAAAAAGGCATTTTCAATTAACCAATTCTTGAAAAAACGAGTCCAAATTAATCCTTTAGAATTTTGAGTATAAATTATTTTGCGGCTTCAGTCAAAAGGATTCAGTTACTACAGAAATAGGTTTGGGTTCACCTGAAAAGTAACAATAACTGAGCAACATCAAGTTTGACAGGAGCCATGTGAACTATTCCAACACAACAATTACCTACATCTCATTCCATCACATCAACGCCAACTTAATTAAACTAATAAACATAACTTTCGGCTTCGTTTGCTCTGCACACCGTACATAACTCCGGTACTTCCAAAACTTGCATATAACTAAGTTTGCGTAAGACGCACACTGTGTGTCACTCGTCGACACGTGCGTTCTGATCGGGTAGCGCAAGTGTGCGTGCGGACGCATGCGCTGTGGCGCGCGAGGCTGAGTGTCATCTGACGTCACGGTCGCCTCCGACATCAGTCCAAAGCAACCAACGGCCGCGCCACACGCCCGCCGCTCCGGCCAAACGCGAAAACACGCGCGTAAACAACAATAATAACAAGCCAATATGAACGCACATTTATGATACTACCCACGACGCGCTAAACCTATTTGGTGTATTTAGTTCACAATTTTGATGTATTCATTTCAACGTTGATATTTAAATAAAATTATTATAAAATAAAATATTGTTTTGAGTGTTGACGTTCGGCGGCGGTTATTGCTGTGTAACAAAATCGATTATAAATCGTGTCTTTTTAGTGCCATTTTTAATTCTAAAAAGTGATATAATAGTAGTAGCGCTAACGATACTTATCGCCAGTACAAAGTTTAATATTTCATTGCCTTCACGCCTCTAAATATAGAATTTAAAAATCTCTTAAAATAGCCAAGCTTTCGAGTTAGACGCGCTAGTTAGATAGAGACATAGTCACACACACAAGTTAAATTAGTCGATTTTATAAATATATCAATCAAAATTACCTCAATGTCTCTAATCTGTGGAGGTAAGTTAAGCAAAGTAAAAAAAACCTAAGATTTGTTACACGTTAGCCTAAAATCATATTTTGTGTATAAAGCCATCATAAACTCTGCGACATTGTCTGGCCTGTGAGTCATAACATAACATGAAAAACAAACAAATTATCACTCGCACTGTGGTTCGATGACCGACGGTTTGGACAAAAATAATGACAACGCAAAAAAAAACACAACTCTAAAATGATTTTGTGTTTTAAAAGTAACTAAAAACACAAAATAAAGTTAAAGTGACGGAATGGAAATGTGTTAAAAGGCTTAAAAGCTTTCTTGAGTTAGCAGACACGTTAGGGAAATGTAAAAGGAAAATATTAAAAATTAAGAGTAGCGTGGTGAGGTTTTAGACTTTGAAGGTAGTTCCTTTCTGTTAAAGACAGTGAGATCTTAAGATTCGAAGAATAACATTTAAAAACAATTGAAAGGTCTTTCTGAAACAGATTTAGAAAATAAATATGAATATTATTTTTACAAGTACCAAAGTATGTACACAGTTTATGTTGAAAAAAGTCTGAAGAAGGGAGACAGGAGCAAAACAGAAACCTTTTATTCTATCAGGTTTTGTGGCCATCGTTTAGATCGCCAAAATTTTCAATCATGATCTTGAAATTCAATACTCTACAAAACTATGGAGCATTTTGGCAATACAAATAATATCTTATGAAATATGTATTGAGATTCTATTCATCCTTCAAGACAAAAACCACTGAGATAATTTGAAGGAAAATAAATTTCTTGATGTACCTCCCGCTATCTCAGTTCAGCCTACCGTCTCAAACTTGGCCTGGAGATTTATGACTGTACTAACTATATTTGACCTGAAAATTAATTAGGGAAACTTCACTGAATTTCGTAAGGAAGCAGTTTATAAATTAAGTTTTGTTTAATGAAACCAGTGTCTTGTAAGACAATGGAAATTGTGTCAAATGGTGAAGTCAGTTTTATAAGAGAACATAAACAGATAATTTTATTGTTGTATGCATTTTGGAAAGTAAAGTTTCTGTGACTCTGAATTTTCACATGTCATGTGAAAGTGAGCTTAATTTTTTAAGAAAGTGACTGTGAAACTGAATTGTTACTTTTTCTAGTGTTATAAATACTAAATAAGTTTGTAATAAAAACATCCTCACAAAAACGAAAAATAATAATAATAACTTTAAAATTATTGAAGATAATCGTTAAATCAGTAAACGAGACAAAAAATAAACAGTGATATAAAATAAAAATATTAACCCTAATACCGCACAACATTTCCTAAACACATTTCTCAATAAAACCACAGTGCAATAATGAAAATTTAATAACAAAACAAACGTTATCGCTAAAGTGAATGTTTTCCTACTACACCTTCATAATAAGATTTCAATTAAGATAAAGTTATTTAAATGTTACGGATGCATCATATAATAATTCGTGCCGAGTTTCTTGGCAGATGCTACTGGACCAAGTCTGGAGCTGGAATAAGTGTCATTATTGCACGAACGATGGAAAAATATTTTAGAAAGTTTTATTCGTTATCACACTGACAACGTGGTTGGGAGTGGATGGAAAAGTGTGTTTTATTGACTGTCAGTGCGTCATTGAATTGTGGGTTAAATTGAAATTGATTGTAGACCAAAATGTTTGGTGGTTGTGACTTTTGCTGGTGCGGTGTTTTTTGTTTGTGAAAATCGTGAAGTGTGTTCTGATATATTGTAGTCAGTGTATTTATTAAAAAGTGAAATCGCTTATTTCATAACAAAAATCCATTAGCGAAATTAGTTTACCTATCAATATTTCCCAGTACCTGATAAAAAAATAAGTCAGGTATAATTTATTATTCCTTATACGAAGAATTTCCTCTAAAAAAGGCCTCAGGGGACCTTGATAAAATCGAAGAAATCTACCGTATTTGGATCGACAAAGCAATTTAGCTGGAACCCGTCTTTACGAAAAGTTGCTTAAAGGGTCAAATAGATTACCGAATAAAGTTCGATCTTTCAGGTAGTCTTTTTAATAAGAATAATGGATGAGAATTTGTCGAAAATGTACCTAAATAAAATACGAAATTGTTATTAAGAGTGATTAAGGTTGTTTTAATGTAAATAATTAATGTTTCCGCGAACTTGTAATAAAAGTGTTGTGTTGTGTTGAAAAATTAATAATTTTACCGACTCATGAATAATTTGTTGTGTGCTGTGAAATAAGTGAAATCACTAGAAATTATGTTTCCATTTCGTGTTGTTACATACGATTTTCCTAAAAGTGCCTAACTGTTTTTCCATAAATGAAAGGGAATAACTAAAATATTTTGAAATAGATGAAAATAAATAAAGTCAAGAGATAATAACATAAATAATGAAAACACAGTAAGTATATAAATATATTAAACCTAGTAACAACCCAAAGTCAGACAATGCCGCAGTTTACTAAAAAAAACTCATAAAATAACTAAACAAAAACCTATCGTGAACAAAACAACGTTTTTACAGGTACGAGGTAATAAATACTGATATGATAATATCAGGTTCATATTCAAACCCCTCGTGAGATAAGGATCGAACATTTTGTCCAGCGATAACACAATAAGTGGCTAACGTGTAAAAAATCCACAGCAAAACGCTCTCGTATTCTGTGTTTTTAACCAACTACGGTGAAAGAATGTCTGTAATTTCAGGATTGTGTTCGGTAAATATTGTAAATATTGTTTCTATAAAAATAGTGAAAACACCCCTCCGTGTTGTGCAGTGTAATTTTTGTTTTGATATTTAAAAACAGATTGTTATTTTTCGTTACATTTTACAAAAAAAAACATACTTTACTCTTAAAAGCATTTCAAAGACTCCACAAGCAAGGAAGAACAGAAAATTATCCTTTATTCATTTTGCTTTTTGTTTCAATGTTCCATAAACTTACAACAGCTTTCCATCAAGTAAATACTTTTCCTAATAAATAAATAAACATACAACAACGTGTAGCACGTAGCACCGTAGACCTTGCTACGCCGTAGCACGTAGCACCGTAGACCTTGCTACGCCGTAGCAGTGTAGAGGCGTAGACCACGCGCGTCTACGTTCATTTAATCCGCTATATCTGTAGCACTGAAGTGTTTTTAAGTTTACTTCAAGGACAAAAGCTAGACTTCTGAGTTTAGTAATATAGTCTTTTGTTGTTTTTCGATTTATAAGAAGATGTTAATGCTTGTAGTTAGATATAGAGACTCGGTTATGGAGATAGTATCGTTGTTTAAACGAATCTCAATTTCTGTTTTTTTTTTTTTAATTTAAAATGTAACTTTTTGTCATAAATAATGAGTGATACGACATCTTACTGCATTGCGCTACCTATACAACCTTATTGATTATAGACTGTAAGACTATAATTTTCAATATTACCTATGGATGGAAACCTTTTGCAAATGTTGTGGAAAAGTATTTATTTTAAACGGTCAGTTCAAAAGTGATCCTTTGTTCTTTTAAGCTTAAAAATTAAGCAAAATGATATATTTTGTTATGTTAGTTACGGTTAATTAAAAAAACACAAAATTTTAAAAAACCAAAACATAAAAATTAAACTAAAAACCAAACACCTTCAACATTCACCGTAGTCGGTTTTCCACTAACAACAATATTTCCAGTGTCAATACAACAAACAAACAATTACTTTTCAGAGCCGACCGGTCTGATGACAGAGCCGATATTGAGCCTATACAAATCCCCCTTATCAGGTATGATAGTCTATCTCTATATTATCGTATTTCTACATAAATATATTAAGGTTTAGATAAAATAAGTACGCGTTAGTAATCGTGTATTTATTGTGTTATGTTTTTATAATGGTGATGTTTTTATGTTTTTGTGTTAAATTAGTGGAGCTTCTTGTTAATGGTTTTTTTATTTCGTTTTGACTCACAACAGGCATATGCGGCATTTTAATATTGTATCCAAGAATGCTATGTTATTGCAAGCCTGATAGTGTAGCACAGGAGACTCAAGAATACAAGAAAATAAAGAAAATTTGTTTTTTCTGCACAAAGAAAACGCACAATCAAAATAAAAAAGACAAAATATACACAACGTAGTAACATCAACAACATACAACGTAGTAAAAAGCCCCGTACTCAAGCATATAAAATGTTGTCAATTTTGTCCATAACGTTCCTAGTGCTGAGACACAGGTTTCCTCTGATCTCTATGGGAGCGCGAACCGTAATCCACCTCACGGGCCCAGTGCGGGTTGGGTTGTAAACACTTCATGATTTTAATGTTTTGATCATCGACCGTGGCACATATTCTGTATCTATACAAATAAATAAAATTTAAGTGCCTGTTTATAATGTCCAAATAATAACTTTATACTAAATGCATATGCAAAAACAAAAAATAACAACAAAAAAAATCATTTTTAGAATGTTTGGTCTGAAACGGCTGGACCGATTTTGATGAAATTTGGTATGAAGATGCTTTGAAAATAACGCGGCCGAAGCCGTGAGCGTAATTTAGTTTAGTATATATTTCTGATTAATACAGAAACATATTCTGAATTATACGTATACAATTATTTCTATTTAACATTACACAAGCCTACATAATCTTTATTTTTACTAACGACCAATCTGTGTGCTATACTAGAAAATACTTAGACGTAACACGTTTACAGTTTTCTCGGCAGGCGTCGCGTCAAAACATATAACTCTCATAACTACTATTCTCTAGATACTTACTGGACATTGTTGGATAAGTTATAAAACACTCTCATCCAGAAATGAAAATACTAAGGTCACCTAAATCCAGACAGTATTACAAGAAAACGCTAAAATACTTGTACAATATAATCAAGGTTGGCAGTAATTCACTCTTAACGTCTTTATTAAAAATACAGTTTTACTTCAAAAGGAAACTCTTTCAGTGTGCTATCCCTGTAATTAAAAACTCGGGATTGAATAGGATGAAGCGATGCCGCACATGTCTACATCTCCTGTCTGAGAATTTGCTTAGAATTTTATGTTAATTTTTTAATACAAAGGATGGGAAAATGTGTTTGTGGAGCTTTAGAACCTAGTCATCAAAGTATTTACAAATTCCATCCGACTTTTTTCTAGTTTAATGAGTTGTTTTAGGAAAAAGGTTTTAAGCTAAAAGAGAAAAAAATTATCGTGTTGTTTAGTATACAGTCACGAGCACTAACATGTCAACTCTTGGAAACTTTCAATAGCGATTTTCGCGGGAAATAACGAAAACAACAATGAAATACGACACATGCAAAAACCTATGGATTCGAAAATACTATGTTCGTAGCAAAGTAAAATTTAATTTTTAATTAAATTTTACTTTGCTACGAACAACAATAAAGGAGGAACAATAAAGGAGTAAGTCGCTTTTAAAGCCAAGTGTATACATACTTATGTTCGTGACTGTACAAGTCACTGCTATAGCCCATCTATTTCAAACATGGTAGGTAAAGTAAAAAAAACATTCCGAAAAAGAAATACAAATACTGGCTATATATTACGGCATTAAAGTCTATTCATGTGTTATTTATTGCTGCAAAAAATACCTTCCGTATTCTTCCCCACAAGGCAACAGATGCCGATAAATCACCACTATCTCGGCTAAAAATTACCGTAAAAATATCCCAGAATATATTTCTCCAACAATATGTACATGTCAATCACACAATGTGCAATGTATATCATTGTATATCATTTTATTGCCTTTATTTTGTATACAGTAAACACGCCGTCCGCTGGCCCGTGTCATCAATCACGGGCCTTTCAATTTATTACAAAAATGCCTAAACTCGTTCGACGTGAAATTTTTAAATTTCGACGTCGCCATCTTTTTATTTTGCATTTTTTTGATTCGCGTTCGTTTTTTGACGGATTTTTGTCTTTTGTGTTATAACTAAGTTTTTATTTAGTTTTCATATAAAGTGACCAAAAATTATTTTAGGTAAAAGTTTTTTTTAAACTTCGTTCTAGACGAAAATAATGACCACTTTGCTTAAAATTTGGTCCCTTTTAGCGACTCACCCTAGCTTTTTCCTTAGTATATTGAAGTCTGCTTTCAGTCTGGCCAGATGCGGCACAAAGTTGGGTCTTGCTCGCTAAGTAGTTTTTCGCTTAACCTGGGAAGTAATTACCGCTGAATTGGATTCAAAAATCCATATTATACGGAACCATCAATTTTAAACGTGATGACGGCGTCAGGAGAGCTTGGTAATGATTGTGGTTTGAGCATCAACCACTACAAATTGACTCCATTCATGAAGTGCTGCAAATTTGATGACAGTTCCACAGTATGTATTTATTGCCCTGTGGTGGCGTCGAAAAATGTTTGATGCGAGGCTTTATGATTGTGAACTCATTATTTCTGTGCTGTTTGTGTTACGGAGTGTGCTTCGCGATGATGTTTAATTAATGTTCGTGGTCATTTTCAGTAATGGTGTAGGTAAGCAGTAACTTAATAGTGTTCGTAAAGCATAATCAGCCTTTTAGGATCCAACTGGGAGTGCGCCGTAATCTACCACGAGGGCCCAGTTCGGGTTGGGAGATGTCAGATGTTTTCGAATTTGTGGTTCTAGGACATGCCGGTTAACTCACGATGTTTTCCTTCACTGTTTTGGCAGCGGTGTTGATGAAAATGTTAACACAAAGTAAAACTTTAAGTAAAAGTAAAACAAGTATTTTACTAAAACTCGTAAATCGGGGTCAATACCACTGAACCATCATTGCTCTTAATCTCATCTCTATTCTATCACTGTTCGTAAAAGTTAACTGATAATACAAGTCAACAAGGAAGTAGTCCCGTCCCTAGTTATGTAACTGAAATCTGAAATGCTAAAACGACCTCGCGGTCACACGTCATAGGCACATAGTAATGGCAAAGTACTGCTACATAATATAGGAGAGGTCTATGACAATCAAAAGATCTTTAATGATTGATCAAAATCGCAGTACCAGAACTTCATAATTCAATCATCGTGGCCTACTCAAGTAAAGGTCCTTTCTTTGGTATTGTTCGTCGAATCGTTGTGAGCTGTACGATTACTGACAAATGCGTGCACTGACTGGACAGGTTCACTGAATCTGTGTGGTTCTTTCCTCGAAAGACCAAGATAATGGCCCTGATTCCCTTGTTCACAAACTAAACTAAATTTAAGTTCTGTGCATCTTTTTCTTTCTATTTAATTAAGAAAAGGACAGAAGATAAAATATTAGTTTAGTCCTGTCAAATTAAGATACTCCATAGACAGATTAGATGTGATTAAAAACATGACTACTAAACTTAAATTTAGTTTAGTTTGTGAACAAGGGAATCGGCGCCAGTGTCTGGATTTAAAAGGGACTGTTACCGCTAAGTTTATTTCGGCCTTTCTTCTCAGAGTAGTCGGATCTCATCTAACTTTTATAATATGATTAACGTGTAAAAGTGTTTGTAAAAACCTACTTACAGAAATAAACTCATTTATCAACATTTAATATGACAAAATAGTCTATCCCTAATACATAATCACACGTATAGCGTAGCGTATACATTCCACACACACAGATATTTATTACATAATATAACTCATATCCTATCAAAGAGGAAAATATCGTCGGTAAATCCACACGTTAACAATCAGTTCCGTGAATTGCCATAATCAGCGGCACCTGTCACCTTCATACAAATTGTAGGTTATACATCCGTGCCAAGTCTCCTTATGAGTTGGAAGCGGATCGCGACAGGGGATGGGATTTAATGTCTATGTTTAATTGTGAAGGTAATTACGTTGTTTTACTTTTAAAAAATCTTAATACAATGACGATACTATGTCACTGTATTAAGATTTTTTTCTTAAACAAAGTAGCCTTTGCTGTCGATTGCTTAGAATATAGATCTTTTAAACTACACTGGATTTTGATGATTTTGATTCACCATAATTTAGAGTATTTTCTACATCCCTTATTGATAGACTGTGTTCGATATGATGCTCATATAAATTATCTGTGTGAGTTTTGAGGTTGAAACGACTTTATATGGGCATATTTAATAAAATTATGTGTGATGATGCGAAGTGTCTGTTCAAGTTCATGGCACAAATGTAATCCGTAGCAGTGTGTATTTAGAGTATGATGCGACTGTCATACGCATTGGAGTCATAAAAGTCTCAAATTCAATAAAAATAAAATAAAAAAGAGCATTTACTTAGAAAGGTCTATGTTTATAAAACATGAAGAAATCTCGATTTTTTACATGTCGCCACTGTACCCGTGCGAAGCAGGGCTCGCAAGTTACAAATAATAGACACTTATCGGCGTTTGTTATAACAGTAATTGCACCGATTAAATATTTTTAATTCTACAAAAATACTTTACGAGTTGTTTTCGATACGTTATTAGACATAATTTTAGTAAACGCTAAAAGTAAGGAAAATATCTCATACCGTACTAACATACGTTCTTAATAAATAACCATGACTAAACTTTGAATTGAGTAGCCATCTCGCCATCTTGCGGACCCCTGCGGCATACATATATTACGGTCCGATCACATACCTAGATTAGACGTCAAAGTCGTTCACAGAAAAAACTTTCTTCAATATCGAGTTCTCTATGTTATCCCAAGTCAATTGAGAGTCCAAGGATGACATGAGGACGTCATTACACCCACGCCTTGGGTCACCCCTTCGCTGACAGTCGATTACAGACATAATTTGATAAAAAAAGTAGGTTAGCAACGTAGATAACCGACGAATATCTCAGAGGAGATGAAAAAAGTAATTTGTTTTAGGTAGGGAAGTGTTTTTATTAAGAGCGTTATTAAGTTTTGTTTTCGATGAGGATTCTGATAAAACGATAAAAAGAGATTAGAGAATATTGAGCTGCATAGGCTGGCAACTTTACAGTCACGGAATTTTTTATCCGCGTGCAAGGAAAGGCGATCGTATAAAACTTTGCCCTTGACCTTACAAAGGTCATTTAACTGCCCCGTTGGACTCCTTGTCGCAAGCGCGACTGCTGAGCTTGGGCCCCTGGGTTAGATTCCCAGGTCAGGAGTGTTATAGAATTTTTCAATTAGGAATTTCTTAATAACTTCCCGGAGTTTGGAAGTTGGCGGTGTGATACCCCCGTGCCTCGGAAAGCACCCCCTGCGCTTGATCTCTCTCCGCTCGTGTCGGATTGCAGTCCCATCGGACTATGAGAGTGAGAGACGAGGGAGTGCACCTGTGTCTGCACACACACTTATGCTCTATAAATATCTCCCGCGCCGAAGGCTGGTCTTTGCCGATTGGTCGCCATGGCCGAAATTTGATCTGGAGGAATTTATTTATTTATAGGTAATTTCGAGACCCATGTTCAGAGGTGAAAGTACGCAGGCTGAAAGCATGGTGATGACGATCATCAACCACGCCAAGTTAAAAATACATCAACCATAAAAAACTAATTTTCTTAATGCCTCTTAAGAAACTAGAAAATCCATTCCTAGACCATAAAATCGTTCAAAAACTTTTAAACGGAAAACGAATATTGCTTCCAAGACACATTAAATATTAGCACTCACAAGATCAAGCTATAAATAATAGAGGTTATCCGGAGTGAAAATCGGCAAATTTGAACATCGTAGATACACAAAAGTTCAGCCATTAACTACAGCTTACTATGAACCCCGGTCTGTTATGACAAACGTTCTGCAGTTCCAGCTAATAGATCACAACTGTCGAATGATTTTAAATGTATTTATGTGATCGGGGAAAGTTTTGATATATTAAGTGATGTTCAGGGTTTTTGTTCGTTTTCGTTTTTTTATGTAGGATACTGGTTAAAGTTGGCAGAAAAGGGAGATTGTCCTATTAAAACATATCGCTGATAGTAAAATTATTATGGTCCTACTTGATGTAAATATTAAATGTAGAGTATCTCGAATTGTCTCGCGAGGTTGTCGACATGTGGGATGTGGACTCACCGATCATTATGCCGATAGTCGTGACATCCAATGAGTTTATAGCCAAGTGCCTCGACAACACCTCAGGAGGCTCCCGTTGGGCCAAGGGCTGGATCGAGAGCTTGATTCAGAAAGCGGTACTTCTGGGCACGGTTCGCATTGTCAGGAGGTTCCTCTCTCTGGAGCCTTGACCGCCGGTAGCTTGGACCCTGTTCCCAATACCGGTGGGCTGCTATATTTTATTTTATTTTTTGTTTATAAAAATATTTAAAAATGTAGTTTAAAGTATTTAAATGATACAAAATAAAAATTCTATGAATGGTCTCCAAAAGAATTATGAAACATAAAACAGTAACAAGCCAATTCATAAACTGTAAACAAAGGAAGGTCCTAAAATTACAAAGGTTCATCACGAGACGAGTCCCAAAATATTTACACAGACGGTAATAACGACTTTTTTTTTTAATAAAAAAGAGGTTCTATTTACACTGGCAACAGAGGGTCTGATCGAACTGAGATAGCGCGTTGCAGCAGCCGCTCCAAATGAAGATTTTAAGCAAAGAGTTAAAATGGCCGAAACATAAATTTTGGGCATAATTCTTGAAGAAACTTTTCTGGAGAGACTAAAGTGGAAATGTAAGAGATTGTTTTGATGCGGATCTGTTAGTGGAAGAAATTAAAGTAGATTTTATTATAATAGCAACTCAAGTTGAAAGAGTTGAAGATAATGAGATATTTTCGTCTAAATTAGTGCTATAAACTGTAACTAATTTAGTCGGTCTTGATAATAGTTTACCGTGGACAGTGTTATCTATGAATTACTTACTTACTCAGCATCGCCATACAACGTGGCAATGCTGCCAACCTTTTGGGCACTTTGCCTGTTGACAGCAATGTGGACGAATTTTTTAATGCCCGAAGATTCTGTGCTGTGATTCTTCCTTTTTTATATACATGTACATATTATTATTATTATTTTAAGTCTGTTCGCTTTTATATATGTAAATATTATGTTGTTTGAAAAAAAAAAACTTACTGATCGACATTCTGAATGAAACTATCGTCCTATGTCCTGTGGATTATCTGAACACAAATAATCTACGTTTAATCTTGACTCAACGTATGATAATAAACTACAGAAATTCTCATCTAATTCTACGTCAAACTCAGACATAAGTCACAGAAGCAATAAAAACGAAAAGGACTATCTGCAAATCGGAGAAAATTATAAAATGGGATTCCATTTGTGCTTTAATTCAGATGGGAATAAAATCCTGTGTGACTTTCCGACCTGGGGTGGCTTGTGCGATAATTGAAAATTTTCTTCAGCCTCAGTGGCACGCAAAAAGTTACGAGATGGATGGAGATAAATGTTTTTCTGCGGTTGTTATTGCAAATTAGTAGGATTTTTGGGAAGCTAAAGGAATGTTCTCGATTGTGAATGGTGGAGATTTATATGGAGTACCTCCAGCAATTTTGATTTCAAGATTTTTGGCATGCGTACCTGGCTCTTTTGGGTGAATGTAAATTTTCGGATGGTGAGATAAATAGGTTCCAATTTAACTAGTCCTTGACCGGCAGTTTTTCAGTTAAATGGTTCTAGGATTCTTTTTGCACAGTATGACTATGACTATAATTTACACTTTAAAATTTGGCACTGGATGTGGTAGAAACTCAAGTTGTCCCTGCCAATTATCAGATGTTATCAAACTTTCGATTCGGTTCCAAATTTTCTTGTACAACGTATTTGGATTTAAATTACAGTGAGTTCATTCCAGATAAGTGACTTTTCGGACATTTTTGATTTTTTTTTGTTTCCAATTTACACCAAAACCTGCAACCGAGTTCCTTTTCACTCCTTAACGGGCAGTCATTAAAATAAGTCTACATCCGATCGGTAACCGCAGACACAGCTTGTCTTATTTATTTTCCAACTGAGGGCAATTCGCGTTCCGTATTTATTGGCTGTCGTCGAACGTTCGTATCAAGATTTATTGGAATACACGTTATGGGATCTGTGTTTATCGTGGAATCAGTCTTCGGTTACATGGTGAGTGATCAGACCATTATTTTAGTGGTATATGTTGTTAAACTTGGTGCTTAGTAGCTGCGGACAGATTTGCCTTTTCATGTTGGTAACAGGCCTTATCATTGCTCTTGAAAACGGTAAAGCAAAACATCGTGAGGAAACTGGCATATCTTAGGACCAGAAATTCGAAGACAAATGTGATATGTACCAACCCGCACTGGGCCTGCATGGTTCTGGATTGAATCCTGCAGGCTCTGCATTAAACTTTTTTTCCAGTGAACAATAAACAAATCAGCTGTTTCATAGAAAAGTGCAATACCTACGCGATCGAACTACGGTGTACTGAATCCATGGTTATAGTTTGCGCGTCGATGTCCCTGCCAGCCTGTATAATAATAAATTACGCTTATTATTTCAACAAAAGACAATATAGGTAGGTAGTATGTCTCCAGTGTCCGGGCAAATAGTGACGCCTAGTCTTATATCCTACTTCCTACAAATATTATAAATGTGAAAGTTTGTATGGATGGATGGATGGATGGATGTTTGTTACTCTTTCACGCAAAAACTACTAAACGGATTTGGATGAAATTTGGCACACAGATGGTGTATAACCAGAATTAAAATATAGAATACTTTTTATCCCGGTATTCCCACGGGATCGAAACTTATGCGGGTGACACCACGGGGGCAGCTAGGCTCCTATAAACCCCTTAATTATGGCCCCATCAGCAGTGATTCGATCCTTACATTATATTGACAATACCATAGTGTCATCACCAAATTAATATTGATGGCTACTGAATTTTGAATCCAAACACACGTTCATCATGAGCGATCGCTACTTCATTAGCAAGTCATAACTAAACAACGGCTATGCAACTAAGCCTATCATAATACGGCTATATGTACTCATATGAGCACATATAGATAATGTACTCCTATCTGTACTAATAATAAAGCTGAAGAGTTTGATTGTTTGTTTGAATGCGGTAATCTCTGGAACTACCGGTCGGATGTGCATACCTACTATTGTATAGAAGCAAGTTTTTTTTTAACTGTACAGACAGCTGTGCTTCTGGGGAGTTTGTTGCGTTTTAGAGGTCTGTCTTATGTAATTTTAACGTACGAAAAGTGCTGATTCTCAGCCCAATTTGATTTGATTTGATATCCCAATTCTTGAGGAAGGCTTATAGGCTTTTTTTTTTTTTTTTTTTTTCAGGATGGGAAATCATCAAATGACTCCTCCCGCTCTGGGTGGAGCAGAAGGGAGTGTCAGACTCTTACTGACTAAAACCCACCCGTGTTCCTTCCTTAGCCCTTTATGTACCAGGGCAGCGGTAACCCTTTCGGACGATCCCGCTACCCCGGCAGGCTTCGGCCCTGTCGGGCCCCGTCATCTATGCTGACATCTCTTTGAGGCGCGCGTGGAACACATACACGCCGTCCGGCACGGGCCTGGTCCTGATCGGACGGAGAGCTACCCATTGCTCTCCGCCCGCAGGCCCGCGCCTACGGTGGCCGGGAGTCGTCACGCGGCTCCCGACGCCCGGAGCGTCTTCCTCGGCGGCTGAGGCGTGAGGATCTTTCCCTCGCCCATCCCGCCACCTCCTTCGCTAGCATGACTGCTTCGCAGAAGGAGGTGACCGCCTCCCACTCCCTCTCGCCCCGGACCATGGCTTGCACCAGGGCCGGGCGCGAGAGGTCGCCGCCGCTGCCGATCGCCTCTACGAGGACACGGCGGTGCTCTGCCCAAGCGGGGCAGACCTCCACCGTGTGCTCCACCGTGTCCTCTGGGCGATCCTCGCAGTGATGACACCCGGGCGTCTCCTCCCGCCTGATTATGTGCAGGAACCTCCCGAAACATCCGTGTCCGGAGAGGACCTGCGTCAGGCGGTAGGTGAGAGCGCCGTGACGCCTCCCTAGCCACTCCTCAAAGAGGGGTCTTACCGCCGCTATCGTGGCGTGCCCTGCGCTGGGTTGCGATAGTCGCGCCTTCCATTCCACCATGAGACCGCGCCGGAGGTCCGTCCGCTCCGCAGCGATTTGCCGCGGGTGCAGAGTTTCCCCCCGACGTAGTGCCTCCGCGCGCCAGTCATACAGGCGCGCGAGGACTATCGCCTCCAGATCCCATGGTGGCAGTCCGGCAAGGAGGCTTGCTGCCTCGCCCGAGATCGTGCGGTATCCCCGGATAAGCCTTATGGCTACCACCTTTTGGGGCGCGTTCAGGTAGTGTGCGGCTCGAAGCCGCAGTGAACGCGCCCATACCGGGGCCCCATAAAGGGCCATGGACCGCACGACCCCCGCGTAAAGCCTCCGGCAGGAGGCGTTTGGCCCCCTAAGGTTGGGCAGGAGCCGCTTTAAGGCGGCCCCGGCCCGTTCCAGTTTGGGGGCCAAACGTCGGAAATGCTCGGCGAAGTTCCACCGGCTGTCGAGGACGAGACCCAGGTATCTCATCGTTGTCTCGACGCCGATGTGAACCCCTCCTACCATCAGTTGGGATCCCGAAGGTGGCCCGTACCGGGGCCCATGAAAGGACATGGCCTCGGACTTGTGCAATGCCACCTCGAGACCCAACTGCCGGATCCTTTCCACGACTATCGCAACCCCGCGTGTCATCGCGTCGGCCGCCGCCTGATGCGACCTCCCCTGCGCCAGGACCAGCGTGTCGTCAGCGTAGCAAACTACGCTGACGCCATCAGGGAGGTCGGCCCGCAGCACCCAGTCGTAACCGATGTCCCACAGGAGCGGCCCCAGAACCGATCCCTGCGGGACACCGCACGACATCTCTCGCCGGTTCCAATTCCCGTCGCGACCGGGGTAGATGACGGCTCTGTCCGTCAAATACGCCCCGACTATTCGACGGAGGTAAGTCGGCACCCGGTGATACCGGAGTGCCTCCCCTATGCAGCTCCAGGGCAGGGTGTTGAACGCGTTGGCGATGTCGAGTGACACCGCCACGACCACCCCACCCCGGGACACCGCGTCCCCCGTCGTGAGGGCTCTCACGCGCATGATGGCGTCCACCGTCGAGCGCCCCTTGCGGAAGCCAAACTGGCACTCCGCAAGATCCGGCCCCGTCCTCACCAGGTGCCCGACGAGGCGGCCCGCAATCACTCTCTCAAAGAGCTTGCCGACCTCGTCGAGCAGCACTATGGGCCGGTATGCGGACGGAGAGTCCGCAGGGCGCCCTGGCTTCTGAATGAGGACCAGCTTCCCCGTCTTCCAACGGAGTGGAAACTGGCCTCTCTCCATGCATGCGCTTAAGAGCACCTCCAGTCGAGGCCCGAGAGCCCTCGAGGCCAGGACCCAGGCTTTACCCGGCAAGCCGTCGGGTCCCGGGGCGGTATTTTTGGCCTTCAGCCTGCCTACCGCCGCTCTCAGATCTACCCCGGTCACTTCAGGGGTGTCGTCGTCGTCGTCCGTGTGGTCCGCTTCGGGCACCGCAAGTGGCGGAGCCATAGGCGGGGGAGTATGCTCCCCCCGTGAAGGGAACAGAGCGCTCACCACTTCCTCCACCAGCTGGGGTCGGAGACTCTGCGTCAGCGGGGGGGCCCAGGTGCGGAGTTTATTCCGCACCATTCTGTAGGGGCGCCCCCATGGATCTCGGTTCAGAGTCTCCAACATCTCCTCGCGGGCCGTATCCTTGGCCCGCTTGACAGCCTCTTGGAGGGTGGTCTTCACCGCTCTGTACCCTTCGTACAACTCCACCTCCGTGGCTTCCGCATCCGGAGGGCGGATGCGGAGCCTGCGGTGCCTGGTGTACCGATGTCGCGCGTCGACGCACGCCTTGCGTAGCGCCCCAACCTCCTGCGACCACCAGTACACCTGACGTCGGGCGCGTCCTGGCCGGACTCGGGGCATTGCCACGTCACAGATCTCGGACATGGCCTCCCGGAACCACTCCGCCTCATCGTCAATGTCAGCAGGCCTGTCCGGTGAAAACACCCAGGCCTGCACGATCGAGGCTTCCAGGAGAAGCTCCCGGTCCAGCTGCTTCAGCGCCCACCGCGGACCACTCGGGGCCTGTTGGACCAGCGCGCTAGAGGTCTGGGTGGAGACCTCAAACCGGATATACCGATGATCGGAGTAGGTCTCCACCTCCTCCATGACGCGCCAGTCAATGACACGCTGTGACAGAGCGGGGCTGGCGAACGAGATGTCCACCACCGACTCGCCCCGCATCCGCACACACGTAGGAACAGAACCCCGATTTAGGACGACCAGGCCTGTTTCCAGAGCCCAGTCCTCCACCATCCTGCCCCGCACATCCGTGCAACGGGAACCCCAGGCCAAATTCTTGGCGTTGAAGTCCCCGAGCACTAGCACGGAGTAGGCATGGTTTCTAGCGACGACGACACTCAACTCTGTTAAAGAGTTCTGGAACTCGGCGAGAGTTCGGCTCGGAGAGAAGTATACTCCCACTACTACAATCTCTCCGAACCGTGCTGCTACGCACCCCTGTCCCCTCGTGACACCTTCGAGGGACGGGGTACCGGCGGCGGCCGACGAAAGTATGGCCACTGAGCCGTTCAGGTCCTCCACCCAGTCATCCCTGGGCGGGACAAAGTACGGCTCAGCGACCACGGCGATGTTAATCGACCACTGCGCCATGCTCTGGAGCAACAGGTCCTGAGCGCAGGCGCAGTGGTTGATGTTCGCCTGGAGAAGGCGTAGTGGAGGAGTTATTACTCCTCCATTTCAGCCCCCCCCCGGGCCCTATCGGCAGTGGTGGCGGCGGCGGCGGCGGCGGCGGCGGCGGCGGCGGTGGTGGCGGCGGCGGCGGCGGCGGTGGCGGTGGCGGCGACAGTGGCGGCGACGGTGGTGGTGGCGACGACGGCGGAGGGCCTGCCCTTCCTCCTGGCTTCGGCGGGTGGAGCGCAGGACTTGCTCCCCGCCCGGTGATCGGCCGGCTTGCCAGCAAAGGCTTATAGGCTTATATTAACATCACGCAAGCTACGTGAAAAAGAAAAAAATAGCCAAGCAAAAAGAAAAAAAAAGTCAGAAAAAACGCTAGGCGAAAATGAAGTAGTAGCGCGGGTAGACGATGCGATGCGACGCGGTGGGAACAAGACATTTCACGGGAACGAAGTCGTGGGCAGAAGCTAGTGAGTTCATATACACACACATTCACGTTCTCACATGAGTACATAATGTCAGTTACTCTCATTTGACTATAACAATATCCTTCGACGCATTGTTTTCCTTTCATTTCATTCAGACTGGAGTCAATACAATCAATTTGATACCATTGTGGCATAAAGGTGAATGGACGGATTTTGGAATTGTTTTATTTTTTGTGTGTGTTATTATTTTCTGGAAAGCTAATGGATAAAGTGGATTTCTAAAATCAGTTTTGTGTGTAAAATGAACAGAGTTTGTTTCATTGTACGCAAAATGAACAGAGTTGAAATGATCTGCAGGCTAGATGCAGGCACAACTTATCAAGCAAAATGGACAAAACATGGGAAACTATCTATCAGTTCTATTTTTTTGTTAATTTTGATGTTCGAAAATGCCTTTTATGTACTAAAGCCGTGTCTCCTGCGCGTGTTTTTTCGAAAGATTACACAAAAACGCCAAAACAAAAAGACGTGGCCATACACATTTGTGTATGAAAACACGATGTTTTTGCTTTCCGAGCTGCATGGAAAACATTCCCCGCGCGGGTGAAGAGGGGTAGGGTTTGTTTCATTTTCAAGTACCACGCGCACCGCGCACGTCTAGTATTTAGCATTTTGAAAGCTAATTCCAACTGACACAGGTTTTGAAGTTATATTGTCTTGTGAATAGTTGACACTAATCTATAAATATTTTAATACAGGAGGCAGCTTGTGTATGAAAACAAATGTTTATATGTAAGGTTTTTTGTGTAATGTTTAGGAAAAACACGCGTAGGAGACACGGCTTTATATAGATATCAATCAACAATTAACTAAGGCTATCTCAGTCCACTGCTGGACGGCCTCTCCCAGGTTGCGCCACAACACCCTGTCCTCCGCCTTCCGCATCCAGTCCGTCCCAGCAACCTTCTTTAGGTCGTCCGTCCATCTAGCTGGGGGGCGTCCCACACTACGCTTGCCGATACGCGGTCTCCACTCCAGGACTCGTCTGTTCCACCGGCCATCGGTCCTTTGACAAACATGGCCAGCCCACTGCTACTTCAGTTTGCTTACTCTGCGAGCTATGTCGGTAACTCCGGTTCTTTTCCGGATAATTTCATTCCTGATTTTATCCTTCAAAGAGACTTATACAGGGTGGCAGGGACATTGACGCGCTACCTGTAACCATGAATTAACCACATAATTTTAGACCCCCTAGTGTACAAATTTTCTGTCGGTTAACAAAAAAAACATCATCTGCTGTTTCATAGGAAAATGCAATACCTACGCGGTGAAAATGTATAGAACGGCTAACTTTTTTTTAAATAACCGATGAAGTCTATCGACGTGAGGGTGTTTAGAATCATATTGTGCTGAATCCATGGTAACAGGTTGCGCGTTGATGTTCCTGCCACCCTGTATAGATATCGGTAAATGTTAATTCTGCTATGATTAGCTGCAATGTGGACACAAGATTACTTACAGACCTATAAGATTACCTATTTACTAAAACGCTTACGTTAATACATTAATGATAGGACTACAAAACAGTAATTTTTTACAGTTCTCTTAAATTTTCTTAACATTAGCAAAAGTAATTTGAGGGCCCAACAAACGGTGGCCATTCTGCAGCGTCATTTAATAATTAAAGTGTAGTGTTCGCCGCTGTTACAAAAGACGTAATTGCTTCGATAATTACAAACACATGAGTGCAAACAAATGACCACGTAGCTTTAAGAAACTTCAACATTTGTAGTAAGGAGGTAAAGGTGACCTTGTCTTTGACCCTTTGACTTATATTGTTAGAAATAGTGACAGTCCATTTATCATAGTAAGCAATCTATCATTACTAAAAAAAAACGTCATATAGGAAAAAGTTCAACGGTTCAGAAGCTTGCATTACTATTGTATAAGATAATAAAGGAATGACGTGAAGAAGCAGTGCAATCGCCTCCTGTTACAGATAGCTGCAATCATCAATTCGTCTGTAGCTAAGCTCAGAGATTATGGCAATAACGACTAAAGTTTTAATTTCAGCGTCTGATTCTGACATTGATACTTGGTTAAACTGGACCAACGGAGTAATTTCGTAACACAGTTCATTTTGACAGTTCAACGACATTCATTGCGTTATTTGCGAAAAAACACACACCCACACCAGCCACACACACACACCACATGCACATCACACACACACACACCACACAAACATACACACGCACCATACCATACTTGAAATCACCTCTCTAGTCTCCACTCTGGATTTCATACTCTGAGCCCCAAGATACAGATTAACTGTCTAGTTAAGGGCTCATTAGCAAATACCATATTGTAACCTAGCTGTAGGTAATATTTTAAGGCACTCATGTCGTTTTAACTTGCTGCTAACCTGTGAACCTGCTTACTGAATTACCTGGACAATAAATATTTTCTATTTTTCTATTTCTATTTACGTTTTTGAGCAGAACATTTTTCAAACTTTTGAAGCAATGGATTAGCAATATCCTTCAAAATGATTAAAATTGTGATTGACAGTGTGTTACGCAATTACGGCACTGTTTGATAGTGTCACGTGACCTTTTTATTTTTTTAACTATATCTTAAATAACCATGATGTGTTACGTGTCTTTGCAGCCCCATATCAGTTAGTCTCCCATATCATCATCTTCCTGCCCTTATCCCATGTTAATTGGGGTCGGCGCAACACGTTTTCTTCTTCCATTCTCCCCTGTCAACCGTCACGCTATCATTCACTCCCTTCTCTTTCATATCATTCCTCACACAATCCATCCATCTTTTCTTCGGCCTTTCTCTCCCACTCTATCCATCAACATGTATATTCATTACTCTTTTAGTCACATGCGTTTCGTCCCTTCTCATCACATGCCCATACCAAGCCAAACGATTTCCTTTCAACTATTCTGTCACTGGCGCCATTTTCAAACTTCCCCTTATATGCTCATTTCTTACTTTATCCATTCTCGTCACTCTACACATCCATCTCAACATTCTCATCTCCGCTGCATGCAATCTTTTTTCATCCGTCTTCTTCACAGCCCAGCATTCAGATCCATAAAGTACGACAGGCCTTATCACGGACTTATAAATTTTCCCCTTTAACTTGAGGGGCATCCGTGGGTCGCAAGTTGTTCCTATCCCTCAGCCCTTCTTATTCCTTAGCCTCGTCAGTTAGTCTCCCATATAAACAATATAAAAATACTATGGTTACATTTAAGTAACACAAATATTCAAAGCTATTTTTAAAGCTTATTGTTACGAGCTTCGGGTTCGTGACAATAAAAACTGCCGATAAAAATTACCAAAAATAACACTTTAATTAAATAACACTAATAACAACTCAAACACACTGATTATAAAACACAATCGCTCTTAAGTCGCACTTGAAGATCGCTTTCGATGTATTCGCTTCTATCGCAGAACCAAGTCTGATTAGTCGCGGCTAGTCCCGGCCTTATATAGTGCCGCAGATAATTCCAGAATCTTCTATTGTAGAAACATCTAGAATGTTCGAGTACATACCGGCCCCGACTGACCAGATGTCGATAGTTCTAGTAAGTTCAGCCAATCGATAATAGATGGCGCTAGTGAAGAACTAATAAGTTCTTCTACTAGAAACTAGATGGCGCTAGTGGTAACTAATGTCACCAACATCAGGCATTAATTGTGGCGCGCAACACTGCCCCCTCCTAAGACATGCTCGTCCCGAGCATTATCGGCTCCATAATAACGCGCCAATCGATCCACATGGACGATCTTAGGAGTACCTCTTGCACCTTTCTGTATCCGGTAGGTTACGTCATTGATCTTTGTCACAATCCGGTACGGTCCATCCCATTGAGCTTGAAGCTTAGGAGATTTCCCTTTGCTGCGGACTGGATTGTGCAACCACACTAGTGAACCTTCGTCGAACCCTTTACTGTTCATTTTGCGGTCATAACGGGTTTTCATCTTTTCAGACATTTGCTGGCCCGATTGTCTGACGTGCTCATAAATGTCATTCATTTTGTTCCGCAAGTGATTCGCATAATCGGTTATACTGCGTGGGGCATCAGGTGGTATTCCGGTGATCAGGTCTGCAGGCAGCCGTAATTCTCTTCCAAAGTTTGCGAAAGCTGGTGTCACCGATGTACTTTCGTGAACAGCGCTTCGATATGACAACAAAAACGGTTGTATGTGCTTGTCCCAATCTCGTTGCCGATTTTCCACAACTTTTGCTAGGTACCTCTCCAATGTCTGATTGAATCGTTCCACCATTCCATCCGATTGTGGGTGGTAAGAAGTTGTTCTTGTTTTATGAGTACCCATAACTCGACAAGTTTACTGGAATATTTGGGACTCAAAATTCCTTCCTTGATCACTGTGAATCTCTAAAGGTACTCCAAACCGACAGAAGACTTCATAAACTAATTTATCTGCAACTGTCGAAGCTTCTTGATTTGGGATGGCGAAGACTTCCGGCCACTTAGTAAAGTAATCCATCACAACCATGAAATACTTGTTACCACTTTCACTTTCCGGAAACGGCCCCGCTACGTCAAGGGCTATCCTCTCCCATGGTGCGCCAACATTGTACAATTTCAGTGCACCTCTACTACGAGTCTGAGGTCCCTTTACAGCTGCACAACTTGTACACTTGCGACACCAGTCCTCGACATCGTCTCGGCAGTGGACCCAGTAAAACCGTTCTCGTATCTTCAGTAGAGTCCGTTTTACTCCCAGATGACCTCCTGAACAACTATTATGGTACAGCTGTAGAACATCCGGTACTTGAGCTTTAGGGACAACCATTTGCAAATGACAGCTGTCTCCCCGAGCATTTTCCCATTTACGGCACAGGACTCCATCCTGAATCACCAAGCTGTCCCATTGGGCCCAATAGCTTTTTGTGATCGAACTCATTGCTGAGACGTCGCTCCACCTGGGCTTAGGAGCTCTGGCCCTCATCCACTCCAGAATCGGCTTGATGTCCTAATCTTCCTGCTGTGCACGTTGTAGGCTTTCCTTCCACTCGTTGCTGAGGTCTGTCTTGAGCATCCTCACAGGTACGACTTCTTTACTTTCTTGCCTAGTACAATGCTTGCAGTCTTCAGGACAAGGTCTTCTTGACAATGCATCTGCGTTGCCATGAGATTTTCCGCTGCGATGTTCGACCACGAAGTCGTATTCCTGCAATAGTTCAATCCATCTCGCAACTTGACCTTCTGGATTTTTGAACTGCAATAGCCATTTCAGTGCAGCATGGTCAGTTCGTATGTGGAATTTCCGCCCCAGAAGATATTTGCTAAAGTGCTGCAATGACTTTACCACAGCAAGCAGTTCCCGTCTCGTAACACAATAGTTCCTTTCAGGTTTCGACAGTGACTTGCTGAAGTACGCTATCACAAATTCTTGATCGCCATTCCGCTGAGACAACACACCGCCAAGTCCTATGTCGCTTGCGTCTGTGTCAACTATAAATTCCTTGCCCGCATCAGGGTACCCCAAAATAGATGTTTTGCACAGACGGTCCTTTAGCTCCTGGAATGCGATGTCACAACTTCCATCCCAGCAGAAATGTCGCTTCTCCTCGGTTAGCTTATGCAGGGGTTTGGCTATATCTGCAAAGTTTTTGACAAATCGCCGATAATAGGAGCACAAACCCAGAAATGCTCTGACCTGCGTCTTGTCTTTTGGGATTGGCCAATCCTTGACAGCGGCGATTTTCTCTGGATCCGTGCGGATACCTTCTTCAGACACTACATATCCCAAAAAACTAACTTGTCGTTTGAATAGTGAACACTTCTTCGGACTTAACTTGAGGTTGGCACTCTGGATCCACGTAGCGAAGGTGTTGTAGCTACGGGAGCTGCGATTCCATCCCCAAGCTTAAGATAATCCAGCGTTTTCTTTACGTCAGCCACCACGTTGTCAACCCGATTATTCACTTGGCCGATCCGGATTTCAGCTTCCGACAGGCGGTTGTCATATTGAGCAACCTTATCCTTCACCTCCTTCATGTCTTTCCCAAAAGTAGCGTGAAGGTCCTTAATAAGGAGCATCTGCTCCTCCTGGCGGCGCGCTTGCTCCTCCTGGCGGCGCGCTTGCTCCTCCTTATCATGTTGGAGCTGTTGTTCCAACCGACGAGCCTGTTCCTCCTGTCGACGAGCCTGTTCCTCCCGTCGGCGGGCCTGTTCCTCTCTGTCACGCAGCAGCTGTTCTTCCAACCGACGGGCCTGTTCCTCCTTGTCCCGCTGGAGCTGTTCTTCCAACCGACGAGCCTGTTCCTCCTGTCGGCGGGACTGCTCCTGCAGCATCATCATCAGGGCAGCAAAGTCTGGTGCTGCTGAAGCTGGAGCTTCTGCGGACGGTTCGGCCTCCGAGGTTGGTAGCTGGCCCTCCGACCTCTGCGGCATAGTTCCACCAAAACGTCTCTGGTCCGTCTCCTGTTGACGTTGACTCCGGGTACGGATACCCTCCGTGTCGTCTTTAGGTAAAATCGGCATGATTTTAATCCTTGCTTCTGACACCAATTGTTACGAGCTTCGGGTTCGTGACAATAAAAACTGCCGATAAAAATTACCAAAAATAACACTTTAATTAAATAACACTAATAACAACTCAAACACACACTAATTATAAAACACAATCGCTCTTAAGTCGCACTTGAAGATCGCTTTCGATGTATTCGCTTCTATCGCAGAACCAAGTCTGATTAGTCCAGTCCAGTTGGAAGTCGCGACGCCCCCGTTAGGGGGCGTGGCGAGCGGCACCAGGGCTTCGCCCCCAGGCCGCAGATAGCCATACGGTGGCCCGCTAATACGGGCCCCTCTCTTGGTTGGCGTCAATGGCTCCTGGTGATTTGGCGCGCGTGAGTTGCGCGCGCCTGTGTGAGTGGTTGCTATGCGTATTTCTGTAGGCGCGTCACGACGCCGACTCACAGCGTCGCTTTCTTCACGACACCTCGGCGGTCTGTCCCCGCCAGGTGAGACCCCCAGTTACCTGGGGGAGGCCCGGCGGGGGACGACCAGCGACAGAGGTGCCGACTCGATGCTCCTACAGAATAAAGGTGTTTTGCTCCCGCCCGTCCCGTTTCCAGAGCTAGCCGGTTACGTTCCGAGCTAAGGAGCAGTCATGTGTGTGTGAGCGGTATTGTATTGTGTAACACCGCTCAGTGTCTACGTGTGTCGCGGCCCGCGCTGCGCCTACACGCGTGAGTTTAGGCGTCTGTGTAGTAATGGGTGTCTGTATTCGTCGCATAACGTGCCTATATTAACCTAGCACACGCTACGCAGCGAATGTATGTAGTGTGTGTGGAGTGTTTATTGTTTCAAGTGAGCTGCGTGTAACCTGGGTGCAGCTCACTTGGGGCGTCAATCCGGTGCGATGGGGTCGTCGTCCGCTACCAGGTCGCGGGGCAAGGGTCTCGCGTCAGGGGGGCGCGCGTGCCAGGGCGCAATGTGCTTGACGTGGGGCCAAGCTGATGCGTCGGCACGCGCGAACATATCCTTCGCGAGGTGCCGCACAAACTCATCCAGGCTCTCGATCCCGAGATCCCTCCGGATGACGTCGTTCCTCACAAAGCGAGGGGCGTCGACGATTGTCCGCAGCGCAAGACTTTGTTGCGCGCGGAGCAGCTTTCGGTTGGTCTCGCTTGTGAGGGCGAACCATGCCGGAGCGGCGTACGTCAAGATTGGGCGGACGTACAGTTTGTACACGCTCAACTTGACGCGCGCCGGGATGCGAGACGAGAGCACTGGTTTGAGTAAGGTGCGGGCTACCCTACCCCTTGCGGCGACCGAGCGGACGTGTGGCCCCATCGTGAGCCGACGGTCTATGGAGACCCCCAGGTATTTGACCCGGGGCGACCACTTAACGTCGGCTCCTTGTAGTTTCAAGGGGGGCGGGAGGGGCGCTGATCCAGTGACCATCGCCTGCGTCTTACCCACGTTCACCGACAGCCGCCACTTGGACAACCAGTCGGGAAGGAGCTCTAGCGCGCGCTGCATCTTGACCGCCGCGTACTTCGCATTGAGCGATGTAGTAATGTACGCGGCGTCGTCCGCGTACAGCGCGAGCATCGCTTCCTGTGTCGTGGGGATGTCGTCCGTGTATCGTGAGTAACACGCCGGCGATATGCAGCTGCCCTGCGGCACACCCGCTTGCACCGGGTGCGTGCTTGACAGCGCCCCGTCGACCACCACCCTGAAGGACCTGTGGGACAGAAAATTAGAGACCACCTTTACGACGCGACGGGGCGCGCCTGATGTGGCCAGCTTATATATCAGGCCATCGTGCCATACACGGTCGAAGGCCTTCTCCATGTCGAGGAATACTGCTACCGAGTATTCCTTTTTGTTTAGGGCAGCTGTGAGGTGGTGCAGTACCCTCGACAGCTGGAGCGTCGTGCTGTGCTCCGCCCGAAAACCAAATTGTTCCGGACGCGGCGAGATATGCGGCTGGAGATGTCGCAGCAGGAGTGCTTCGAACACCTTGGAGACTGTCGGCAGCAGCGTGATTGGCCGATAGCTCTCCGGCTTCAGGATGTCTTTTCCCGCCTTGGGCAGCATAATGACGCGCCCTTCCTTCCATGAGGCAGGAAAGGCCCCCGTGCGCAGTATCGCGGTGAACAGGCGCGCCAGCGCTGCTACCGTACGGTAGGGCAGGCGGCGCAGCACTGTGTTTGTGATACCGTCGGCACCGGGGGCCTTCCTCGGCTTCGTTCGGAGGATGGCGCGTCTGACTGCGCCAGGCGAGAAAAAGATTGGTTCCTCATCGGGAGCTATCGGCGTGGCGAAGTAGTCTCCCAGGTGTTTCTCGACTGCTGCGACATGGTCGGTGTCGCTGGTCGGGTTGGGGCGGAACTGACGCTCCAGGTGCTCGGCGAAGACCTCCGCCCGGTCCTCCGCTACGTACTTAAGCGCCCCGTCGCTGTCTCGCAGCGGCCGCACCGGGGCTGGGGTACTCGTTAACTGGCGACACAACTTGTGTAAAGACGGCCAGTTGTCCGTTGTGGCGTCTATTCTTTCCTCCCAGTCCGCGGCGGCGTGTGCCTGTAGCTCGGCCTTTACCTTTTCCGCGAGACGGTTAAGCTGTTTCTTTAGGGTGGGACATCTAAGCTGCTGCCACTGCTTGCGGAGGCGCCTCTTTACGGCGATCATTGAGTAAATGTGCGCCGGCAGGGGCGGCAATAGCACTCTCCCCTGCGGCTGCGTGCTCGTCGCCGCTTCTAAGGCGCTTTGAATGCAAGCAGTGATGTCCCCCGCCGCCTGCTCCACATCCGCGGAAGTGGTGATGGGCCGAGTCGGCGTGGTGGTCTCTAATTTGTCCGTGAACTTGTTCCAGTCCGTGACTCGACGTGGCACTAGTGGCTTCAGTCGGGTCGGCATACCCGATAGGACGACGAGTACAGGATGATGGTCCGACTGTAACTCGTCGTCAATCACTTGTTGCGTGATCTGGCAGTGTAGCCCCCGGTGGACTACGATGTCCAGCACGTCCGGCATCTGCCGTGCGGCATCCGGGTAGTGTGTCGGCGTCTCTGGGCCGGACACCGAGTAGCCGAAGGCTTCCGCGTCCGCGAAGAGTCGGCTTCCCTCGGTATTCCTATGCATGGAGTTCCACGCTGGGTGTTTACAATTAAAGTCACCGGCAAGGATGGTCGCGTTGCCGTTCGTTGGCGTTAGTAGCGCCCGCAGCTCCAGTAAGTCTAATCGAGCCGCGGGCGGCTTATAGAAGGCGTATATATTTAGGTCCTCGCCGGCGATGTGCAGCTGGATACCCAGCGCGTAGCACGTAACGTTCGGCGGCAAGGGAAGCTCTTGGTGTACGACTCTCCGCCTCACTAGTACCGCCAGACCACGGTACCGTTGGTGTGCCGACCTTTCGTCTTTTCTGTAGACGTGGTATCCCGGAACCCTGACCCTATCTTCGGGTCCCAGGAATGTCTCGCTGATTAGCGCCACGTCGATATCCTGTTCGCGCAGGAGATGGCGGAGGGGGGCGACCTTTCCCCTAAGGCCGCGGGCGTTCCAGTGGATCACCCTTAATGGCCTAGCCATGGTAAAGCGTTAGCAAAGTGGCCAGGCCATCAAGGATGACCGTCTCGATGTCATGACCCTGCCTGATGGCCTTAATCAAGTCCATCAACAGTTGGATGGCGCAGGTCGTAAACTCTTTTTTGGTCTCGGGCTTGGATTCATCATTTGTTTTTGCGCCGGAGGCGCCGCGGCTGGCTTTCTGTCCCAACTGTTTTAATTCCACCGTTTGCCGCGGCGCTGCGCCGGCGCTAGTTGTAGGTTCGCCCTTGTTTACGACCTGCGCCCTGTTTGAGGCAGGGTTGGCCTTAGGCACGTCTTCCTGGGTCGCAGGGGGGTTTGGTTTCTTTCCCTTCCCCTTGCCCCCGCGCCCCTTCTTCCTCCGCTTTGAGGAGGTGGCTTGGCTCCTCTGTGTGGGCCCGTTAGCTGCCGCCATAAGCGTCGTCGCTTGGGCCTCTTCCTCCACCATTTTTGGCCCCTCGATGGCCGCTTGGGGCCGGCGCGTGGTGGCCGTAATGGCGGCAGTCCCCGCTCGCTTGTTCCTGGTTTCAGCCTGGAACACAGGGCACTTTATGTTGCACGCGGGGTGCGGGCCACCGCAGTTTGCACAGGTGGCCGGCTCCTCCCGCGGGCGTGGGCAGTCCCGTGCCGTGTGCTCACCTCCGCATCGGACACAAGCGAGCGGCCGGTGGCATTGGTGTGAGCTATGCCGGAATTTTTGACACCGGTGACATTGAGCGGGCCCACGTTTGCCCCGCCAAGCCTCTATCTTCACACCACGCATATACATAAATATGGTGGTGTCGAAGATAGCCCGGACGTCAGGCGTCCTCTTTAGTATGGCGTGAAATACACAGCCGGGTCTTCCTTGCGCGCCCTTTATGTGGCGCACGTACTCCGGCTGGTACCCCAACGCCCGGAGTTCCTCCTCGATCTCCTGGGGGTCCGTGTCGGCGGGCAGCCCCCTGATGGCGATCTTCATGCTTCTTTCCGCTGGCAGGGAATAGGCGAACCATGACACGCCGCTTTCTTTTTCCAGGCCCGTCAGGTAGCGTTGGACCAGCCTGTACTCGTCCTCGGTATCGGGGGTGAAGCGAACTCCACTCCCGTAAGGCCGAGCGTTGGGAGGCCGGCCCAGCTTGGCGCTGATGGCCCGGAAGTGAGCGGCCCAGTTTGGTAGCCTCTCCACCACCAGCGGAGGGTACCTTAGCTTTTTCCCCGGCTTCTGTTTCGTCGTCGACGTCGAGGCGCCGGGGGCGGCACCAGGGGGTGCGGTGTCAGTTTGGGGGGCAGGGGGTAAATTTTGTGGACTTACCCCTGCAGCAGATGGTGTGGGTGAAGGCGACTGCGGCGGCGTGCGGCGCGCCGCATCGGCGAAGGTAGGCGATGTCGGTGTATCCCGATCGCGCGGCGCGCGTTCGCGCTGTGGCCGCGGCGGGTCGAGGCAGTACCTCTTCGCCTCCTCTTCTGCCGAGTCGTCTGTGCTCCTCCTCCTTCGCTGGGGTCTGGGTCCGAACCGGAGCTCACGCTCGAAACCGAAACCCACCGACGACGGTACTGGTGATGGTGGTGCCGGCGACATCATCTCGGCGTCTCTGGCTCCCTCGGTGGACCGCAGTCCGGATCGCGGGGTCGTGTCTCGCGACACGTCTGCGCGACCGGACGCGGCCGAATCCACCGATGCAAGCGACGCACTCGACCCCGCGTTCGACGAGCACGCCGAAAGCATGGCGGGCGAGTCGTACGCCGAGGTTCTTGGTGGCGCCGGCGAGTCAGGTCCTGTGGCTGCGGTGGTGGTGTGTGTCGGACGGAAGTACGGTCCGGCACTCGCTGGCCGCTCCTGCTCCGCTGTCGCCGGTCCCGCCAGCGAGAGGCGGGGACCGGATGTGGCGGTGCGCGAAGCTGGCACAGCTTTTGCCTTCTTGCCCGGCTCGGGCTTAGGCGGCGACACGAAGCGCGGTGGCGCGGCGCTACGAGCGGGGGGTGCGCGGAGTCGCGCGGATGTCACGGGGGTATGCGCGGGTGGCGCGGGGGGCGCTTGGGGCACGGCGGCGCGCGCGGCGGGCGCGGCGGTGCGCACAGCGAGCGCAACAGTGCGCGCGGGCGCAGGCACTCGTCCCGACGGTACTGTGGCGCGCGCATGCGGCGCGCGGCCTTGGTTCGCGGCGGGCCCCGGGGCCTGTATGGGTACCGGGCGGAACGCGGCGGGGCGGACGGGTACCGCGGCGGGCTGGCGGCTCGACGACGGCGGCGGCGCACCGCGCGCAGGCGCCGGGGCCGTCGGTGGGCCGGCAGCCACAGCGGCTCCCGTTCCCCCCCCTCTCCTCCTCTCCTCCTCTTCGGGCTTGGTGGTGGTGGTGGGTCTTCTGGCGCGTCCGGCCGACGGCGCACCGGACGACGCATCGCCAATATTCGGCAATGACGTCGCCCGGTCCAACGTCGGGCGGGGCTGTTCGTCCCCGGTGTCGCGGCCCAGCGAGCCGCGCACACCGGGTTTCTTCGACATCACGAGTGGGTGTGGTCCCAGCGATCGCTGCGGCGGCGGTCCGCCGGGCAGCACTGGGTGCTCCCCTGTGTCTGCACTAGTGGGCACCTAGTGCAAACACAAGAGAACCGATTTAAAATACGCGATCCGCGCGGCACAACTAGTTTAAAAAGACTCCGGACTAGTTGGTGGTACGACCACAGGCTAATCCTGTCTGATTAGTCGCGGCTAGTCCCGGCCTTATATAGTGCCGCAGATAATTCCAGAATCTTCTATTGTAGAAACATCTAGAATGTTCGAGTACATACCGGCCCCGACTGACCAGATGTCGATAGTTCTAGTAAGTTCAGCCAATCGATAATAGATGGCGCTAGTGAAGAACTAATAAGTTCTTCTACTAGAAACTAGATGGCGCTAGTGGTAACTAATGTCACCAACGTCAGGCATTAATTGTGGCGCGCAACATTATCTTTCATTTAACACTTTGAGTTACTGATTTAAAATGTTAAAAATGTGATCTTGAATGTCTGAGACAGCCCTATGCAATACACAATAGGTAGGTATACATAGATAGGTATTGAAGGTGTAGGTTTGAACCAAAGCACGCCTGAGTGAAGCGATTGTGTAATAGACAATCGCTTTAAGGCAAGGTCGGTTTGTAGATACCTACCTTCTTTTGTGTTGCAAAGTTTATACTTGGGTAAAGTTCGAGTGTACGATACTATATTTGTCCAGTTAATGAGCATAATAATATGACTTAGGGAAGGACACGAAGGTCATTTGAGTGATAGTTGCTTGAAACCCCGAATATAGAAGTAGGCAAAGAGAGTATGTAAACTAGTGGTGTTGTATAGTTTCTGAAATATGAAAAATGAAATGAAATAGTTTATTCTGTAAATAGGATATCGGAATCACTTTTAAATGTCATATTATAAAAATATGAAAAAATAAGCTAGATGAGGTCGGCGTTTCCTATCTGATTGTCGGAAAATAAACCACGGGAACGCACTACCGGAAATAAAAATGTGTTAATCCAAGTTAAAAACTATTTCATCCAAATCCTTTCAGTAGTTTTTGCGTGAAAGAGTAACAAACATTCATCCATCCATCCTCACAAACGTTCGCATTTATAATAATTATTAAGTAGGATAAGATTTAGAAAGAGAAAGCAAAGACTTGTCTAGGACATGTTTCCCTTTTTCAGTTGTTAATTTATTTTGACTTTCGGAGTCCCTAGACTAATAATAACCTTGCTGTGTATTTTTAAATGATATCATATAACGTTGCGTATTACTTACGGATCCACTCGTGTGAGGGGGTTAAATCTGCATTCACCAACCTAGTAGGCGTGGGAAAATTCAAGAATTTCGAATAATATTTTAGAGTTAGAATATTCAGGTCCAAAATTTTGAGACAAGTGAACCAAATAGTATGGTAATAATAAATACATTCTTTATTGAGAGTAACCATGAGACTCATAGTGTTAGTAACAATAAAATAAACTTACAACTATGTAAGTGATAAAATTTCAACAACAATTACACTAAAATACACAACAAACTAATAAAACAACTATTATTTTTAAATATGTTTTGATATATTCTTTATTTTTCTTCACAAGTTCAAAATAGAAAAGTGAATGATTTCCTTTACGGCATATTTTTATAAGTTAGCCATCCAGCCAATTTTTATTGCAATCAGCAAAGGTACTTTATAATAATTTGAAGACTCGTGGAGCTACTAACTGCGTTGGTATTAAAAAAAGTACATTATTAAAATATAAAGAAATATCCTGACAGTAAAGATATTTTTCATAGAGTCAAGGAGAGCTCGTAAATGAATATCTTTTTATGTGTCAAACAGATGTTACCCCCACTTGATTGAATGAGAACACGACATTTTATTTGCGAAATCATTTCGTTCCCATATTAAATTTCCGTTTTATTAGCTACGAAGAAAAGTTAATATGTACGACTATGTCATACGTCTCGTTAAAATTATTTATGTAATGTACTTTAAAGGTTATGTAATAAAATTATGTCACGACTCTAGTTGGGTACATACTAACGCGACTTTGTATTAACTAGACCAACACATAATATCTTATACTTGACTACTATAACAGTGAAGTATAACTTATTATGGTCAAACTTGATTTAGTATCGTTCCTACTAATATTATAAACGCGAAAGTTTGTATGGATGGATGTATGTTACTCTTTCACGCCAAAACTACTGAACGGATTTGGATGAAATTTGACACACAGATAGTTTATAACCAGAATTAACACTTAGGATACTTTTTATGCCGATATTCTCACGGGATTGAAACTTGTGTGGGTGAAACCGCGAGGCGTAGCTAGTCAGTTATAATTTTAGTTTGGATTGAATAATATTCAAAAGAATTACGTTGGTATTCATGGCGTATTAGTTGTAATTTTAGTTTAAATTGTAATAATCAAAAGAATAATGAAGGTATATTTTTTCGGTATGAAACGCTTTGTCCTCTCGGGAATATTTTAGAATCCATCTTTGATAACGGTATAAAATTTTCATTTACTTAATGCCATAATTACCCATCTTTATAGGGTAATCAGTAAATTAATAGTGATGTTCAATTCATGAAAGTTATTTTCTACAAAACAGTTAAAAGCTCCCGAGTAATAATATTCCGCGGTCATGACATTTTAACCTTTCTCTCTCTTCGTCGCATCGTGATTTAAACGCTTAGTTCTTTTTTCCTTCTCAATCTGCCAAGCCTTTTCCCGACTACACATATGTTGGGGCCGGCTTCCAGTCTAACTGGTTGCAGCAGAATACCAGTATTTTACATGGAGCGACTTTCTGACTTCCGCAATCCAGTTACTGGGTAACACGAGACCCATTGGTAAGACTGGGTGTCAGAATTTTAGGCTTCTGACTGTCCGTAACGACTGTCAAGGATCTACGAAAGACAACCGGGACCAATGGCTTACCGTGCTTTCAGAGGCACGGAGGGGTCTCGATATGTAATGGATGGTCACCTATCCACGAACCAACCGCGGCAAGCGCAGCTTAACAGCGGCTGTTATCTGTTTTCTTTGCTTCTATTACCAATAAAATCATCCGTCCAAAACCGGAATCATTCACCAAAATACCTAAAAGCTCAGAAACGAGGCACCATTCAAAAGGCCTAACAAATACAACGTAAAGTTTGTCGCGTAAAAACTCCAAACTTGGAAGTACTTTTAGTTTTTTACAACACTTTAAGGCGCAAGGTTCTTGTTAAAAGAAACAAGAAGCCCATAGCAATCTTAAATGTTGCTTCAATGAAAGTTTTGCCGTTCAAACTTCTCTATCGATATATGTTTATGATGGATTTGGAAGAATAGTTCGAGAAAGTAACATGTATGTATGTGAGGGGAAAGATTTTGACGGATTCGGTTCCCCTTTGTACAATTTCTGAAAAGTTTCAGTGATAAATCAGACATTCTATGAGAATTATACGTCTGCACTTTTTCGTAGGGATTGTCATTGTTTCTGTCTACTCCTGAATATATGCCTCTTAAATAATGCACAATAACAGTCAGTTTTATTTTAGCTACTTTCACTAAATCGATCGATCTATTCGGTTTTATTGTACAGTCGCTAAAGGAGATAAGTAACCAGGGTCTCCAGATATAGTTGAAGTTTAGTAAGAAACCGATGGACTTTTTCTAATGAAATTTAATTTAATAAATTAACTGTTTGTTTTCTATTAATTCAATCTAATTTTATTCGAAAACACCCATCGGTTTCTTACAAAACTTCAACTATATCCGACGACCCTGGTTACTTATCTCCTTTGGTGACCGTACATAATACTGTTTATCTTATGGTGATTTATATGATTTTAACTATATCTGGACTCAGAACAGATGGCCGATGGGGCCGAAAGGTTCTGAAGCGGCGACCGCGTACCGGAAAACGTAGTGTTGGAAGGCCTCCCACAAGGTGGACTGTCGACCTTGTGAAGGCGGCAGGAAGCCGCTGGATGCGGGAAGCACAGAACCGGTCGAAGTAGAGGTGCTTGGGGAAGGCCTATGTCCAGCAGTGAAAATCTTTCGGCTGGACGTGTATGATTGGGAGTTATCCTTTTATTGTTAAGTGGGTAACATCATTAGGTTAGTTTTCTTTTAAAGTGTCCAATTTGTACAAACTGGATTCAACCTGAAAGCTGGTTCGTTGGCTGGTTCAAACTGGATGTGTCGATAGCAATCTAAATAGACTCGGCCCAGAATTCGGCCACAACGTGCAGCTGACAGGACACGCAGGACACGATATTAAGTGTCCCATCGTTTGTGGAACAGCAACACATTTACACTCCAAAGCGGAGTCGTCTATGAATGTCCACCTGAACAGGTTTTCATTGCTTCGACCAACCTGGGTTCGAAGAGAATGAAGTCACTTAATGAAATTCATTCACCTATTATTACACACAACCAGTAACTGCACACTTCAACCCAAATTGCCAGAAAAAATAAAATCGACCGATAATCACCACTCAACTCACTTGTTAAAACATAATTAAAGATGCAATCACTGACTAATTGTTCGCGAATAATTACCGCGTAAAGTGACGAACGCTCGAACGTAACGCCTAGTACAGTACGTAACCCGGTAGATAGCCGGTCACTTATCGAGGGTCGAGTGGCAAAGGTATTCTCGACTGAGGACACTAATTAGGGATGTCAAAGATTCGAGTGTAACGTTACTATTAAAATGGCGATGTTCTACACTTTATCATTCGATTTACTGTCTCTGCTTGGCTATCTGATTTCTTTGACGTTTTTTTTTTAAATTAATATATAATCACCAGCGTGCGCGTCTGACCAGCCGGTCTATTCTGCTAAAATCTCACCGTTAGAACTTAGATGAAGTGAGCTGTCGTTCCGTCTGATGCTAGGGATTGACACTAATGACAGCTCACTTTAAGCCCACAATTTTTTTAAGTTCACCCAAGTTATCACGGTGAGATTTTTTTACAGAATAGCTACAGATGTATGAACGTATGCGAAGTAAAAGGAGTAAATCTAAGAGCAGTAAGTTTCTGTATGTATAATAATCACAAGTAACTGATGACCTGTTTTGTCAATAATATCATCAATAGACTTGAACAGTTCAACAGCGTGAGCTTTTTCTGTCAAATTCTGAAATGTAATTTAATTTTAAGTCACTGTTAAATCTCATGCTGATACGGTTTCTATGGGTGGCAGCGACCAGGAAACTTTTCATGTAAACAAAAACGTACACAAAAAGTTGACATAAAGTTAAGTGTCCTTTGAGAATTCGGGGTTTAGGAATCTTCTGTTATTGTCTGCCAAGCCTTCTCCCAACTATATACCAGTATACTAGTATTTTATATGGAGCTATTGACTATACGAGTATATACTTAATAATACGATACGCCTTGGTAAGGCTGGTGGTCAGGGCCCGTATTCCCGTAATTTAAAACGTTCAAATCTAGTCGCAGTCTCATCTCGGCGACAAACAAACGTCAAAAACTTATCAAAATGTAGGGAAATTAATTAAACGTATTTTTGACACATTGAGACTGAGATCAGACTGTGAACGTTCTTAAAATTACGAAAATTACCTCTCAGACTTTCGGGCTTCTGACTACCCGTAACGACTGTCAAAGATCCACGAATTATAGCCGGAACCAACTGCTTCACTTGCTATCCTAGGCACGGAGGTTATGCGGGCGCTATGTAAAGATAGAGGTCACCCATCCACAGACCAACCGCGGCAAGCGTAGCTTAACCTGATCGATCGACCTGTGCGGCCTTAGGTACAGACGCCAGCAGGTCAAGCTACTCGAAACTGTCAAATTTTCCCCTTCAACCTTGAACCTTAATGCTTTAGCGACAAAGTTGAAAATCTATTAAATAAATTTGACAAATTGTAGTACCTTGACGTTCTGGCGGTTGTACCTTCTGTAAAAAAATATTAACATTCAGTTTTCCAACAAACACTTGATGTTGCTCATAGTAATTTAGCATATTTACCTACTGAAAATACAAAACATTTTCCAAGCCAAACTATAAAAAAATAATTGCCCCACCTAAACGCCTTCTAATTGTCGGCTATTAATGACGTCACGTCGGTGTACCCCGTCACTTATCGACGTCAAGTGGCTCGGGTGGCTCGTGGCTCGGGTTGCTCAGGTGGCTCGTCTGACGGCCACAATTAGGGACGTCGATGGCTCTTAGACTTGGGCTCAAGAGCGATTCAACTGTTAGGGTCTTAAGGATGGGAACGGGTAACAATGGGGTGTAGTGATGTGTGAATGCGGGTTTTTTGCCGTTTTTTTTTGTGTGGAGTATATCTTGTGTTAGCAATATTGCGTAAAGAAATAATAACGTGTCTTGTGTTTTTCTGTTAAAAAGTTTTTTTTTTTTATAAAAAAAAAACATACTATGATAGTTTGTTTGTTTGAATGCGTTAATTTCTAGAACGTTAATTTCTAGAACGACTACTCAAATTTGAAAAAAAAAAACTTTTTGCATTTGATAACACAACTCTTGAGGAAGGCAAGCTACTTAACACACGCTAAAACCCTTAGGAGCCGAGCTAGAACAAAAAAAAAAGTAATCCAAAACGCTAAGCTAAAACGAAGTAATAGCAGGGGTTGGCGATGCGATGCGACGCGGTGTGTCCGGGGAACAAGACATTTCACGCGGACGAAGTCACGGACAGAAACTAGTCATTTATATAATTACTTGTTGTAAAAAAAAAGAAAGAAAGAAAGAAAAAGTATTTATTGCGACTCGTACAGGATCAAAAACTAAACTAAACACAGGGCCCGTATTCCCGTAATTTAAAACGTCCAAAATCTAGTCGCAGTCTCATCTCGGCGACAAACAAATGTCAAAAACTTGTCAAAATGTAGGGAAATTAGACGTATTTTTGACAGATTGAGACTGAGATCAGACTGTGAACTTTCTTTTAAGAACGTTCACAGTCTGATCTATTACGAGAATTACCCCTCAGACTGTGAACGTTCTTAAAATTACGAGAATTACCCCTCTGTTAAAAATAAAAATGAAACAAATTATATAAAAAAAAAGTGACAACAGGAAAAATGAAACAGAAAGTCCTATACGACGCCAAAAGGCTCGTATAGGAGTTGCCTTGTTCCTAAAATTATCACGAATTATTCAGGACTCATTAATTAACTCATCATAATAATTTATATTGTCTATTTGTATCGTGTTTACACCTAGTTATATGTGCATGCTGTGGTATTCTGTAATTGAAGGAGCACACGTAAAATAACCTTTTTTTATTATTATTGTAAATTTCTATTGTATATGTGTATCCTTTGTTTTTTTTATTTATATATAAATAAAAAAAACAAAAAAAAATATCATTATAAATATAAAAAGTCATTTATAAATTAAATATATAAAGTCATTTAAAATAAATCATAAAATGTAATGTTTCCACCCAGACTAAAATTACTTCCAATCTAATTCAACATTACTGTAGCGTAGCGACATATTTTAAAACCATGTGTTTTAAAATGAAAAAATAGACGATTTCCAACGCACTTACAAAATGAACACCGTTCAGTGAATACTAATGTGAACAAACTCTGCTTTGTTTGTAGTATATTAAGTTTGACTACGTTATTAAAAGTTCGCCTGTATCCAGCGTGTTGCTTTTGAAGAGTTAATTCGGATCTTCCATGTGAACGCATCAGGTTGTCTTCTTTGTGAGATTATATGTTAAACGAAGAGGAATTGGAAGAACAGGGAGTTGTCAGGTTGTGTTCACCTTGTTTACCTATTTTTGGAACGAAATTCTTTAACGCGGCTTGTAGTAGGAGTAAACTGTTAGAAATCGTCACGTAACGAAAAAGTGATATGCCCCAAGGAACTTCGCTCCTGACGGGGATCCCCCGATCGCACAAGTTTTTTTTTTTTAATTTTTGGTCTACTTATTTAAACAGCAAAACAAACAGCATCTAATATTAAAGATAAATATTATTTATTTGTCCAAAACATGAATATAAACACAACGCATGCAAGATGTTATAATACAAATTATCACAGTCATGTATAATATTGTGTATTAAATCTTTGTTCTTCATTCAATCTTTGAATGTAATATTTTATAATAATTAAATATAGTTTTAATAATTAAATAAAAGTTAAGCTCTTATTTAATTATTAAAACTATATTCTACTTTCGTAGTCAAAAATCAACTATCTTACCTCTTCAATTTCTATAAAAAAACATGCTTTCACGTTTTAATAAAAAACCGCGACATCAAAAATGAAAACTTAAACCAACCTTATTAAACCCGCTGTCACCGTTTCAACATCATTAACGAATTTAAATTCGGAGGCATTCACGACAACCTCAATATTGAAAACATGCATAATTTCGTTCATCCTTCCATTCAACCCAGATTTATATTATTTTATTTTAATCCAGAAGGCCAATTCTCGTCATTAAAAACGTTCAAAATCTAGTCGCAATCTCATCTTAGCGACAATTAATGTCAAAAACTTGTGAAAAATGTAAGGAACTTAGAGGTATTTTTGACGAGAGTGAGACTGAGATTTGACTGTGAACGTTCTTAAAATTACGAAAATTGCCCCTGTGAGGAGAAACCGTGTTTCATTTCCAAATTCACAGCACATCGCCAATCGGGGTAGTGTCTGTACGAAATTGTAAGGAGCAACAGAGAAATATCAGTGAATTAAAGTAAATACAAGATGGCTGTTCGGATTCTAGTCACACTGTTTAAATTTGAAACTGTGGTACAATATGAGAGAGGTCCAATCCACTTATCATCGTCGTGGATAGTATTTGTTCTGCCAAGTGGATTACAGATAGTGTATGTACTGGAAGAGTCGCTCGCAAGTTGTGTTGAAAGTAAATTGTAGATTGGATTTACTTTGTGTTAGCTTGTCTGGGATACAGGAATGATATTGTGAGCGTGGGCTTTGAAGTTTTCTTTCTTATGCCATATAATTTGCCTAGCCTTTTCTCAACTATGCTGGGGTCAGCTTTTAGGTTTTACGGGTGCAACTGAATACCAGTATTTTACATGGAGCTGCCTATCTGACAGTTGCTGGGTTACACGATACCCCATGGTTGTCAGCCTTTTGGGCGTCTGACTACCCGTAACGACCCGTAATGACGGCAACCGCAGCAACTGTAGCTTAACCTTTGATCAACCCACGTGGCTGTAAATATTTAGCCACGAGGCTCTTACCGAGCTACATATAATTTGTTTATTCTAAGTTATAAATGTTTACTGCTGAGTTTGAGGTATAAGATAACATTGCACAAAGGTTTTAGTGGTGGTTTTTATGTTCATCTATTGTCGCCAAAGTATTTTATTTTGCTTCCCTAGAAACCACTTGTGTAGGTAATTAACTATAATGGCTATAGTGACAGTTCGAAAATTCAATCTAAATCCTGCCAAACGGTACTTCCAGACATTTTTTGAGATGCCTATAAGCAGACATAGATAATCACTATGTGTGTGTATTCAAACACAAAACACAAGCTCATTTTCATAAATATTTAATAACCCTAGCTCTTCCATGTCTTCTCACATCGGCGTGCGCTCGTGAAATTCCAAGATGCCTTAAATTCTGGCGACCCACTTGAACTTAGTTCATTGTAGGATGACACCTGAACTCAGCCAAGACCGCCATCTCGGATTCCACTGAGTATTTGCTATGATAACTGCTCTAGTCTGTTACCGCGACGGATTTATTAAATTTTGTTGTGTCACTGAAATATTTTAATTATTTCGGAGTGCTAAAGTTGGAAGTGTGCGTGAAAAATTTAATATATTTTATATATTCTAGTCTTGTGGGTGTAATGACTTTTGTGGTGTGTTTGTAGACGGTTGACAATGTTTAGTGTTTTTACTTTGAGCTGGATAACTGTCTCCCAAGCTAGGTTTTACGAGGCATTGTACACATTGAGGTTGATTGATAATTTTATGTTCTTTCATAAATGTAGCTATAATATGAAAGTTCTAGAGCTGGTTTGGTATAGGAGAAAGTAATCGATCGATTGATGTGACGTATATTTTCCCAAAACTTGTTCCTTTTTGTGTTTGTGTTCCTTCTCTGCGTCATGCTTACAACAAATGAACGTATTTCCTTTCTGTTTATTTTCTTTCTAATCAAAACCGATTTTATCTTGTGTTATAAATATGCAGATAAATGTAAGCGTATAGCAAATGCTGTTAGTGGCACCAACCCCTTGTGAAACTACTTCAGTTATCCTATTAAAATTCATATCATACATTCAATCAATCCTTTGCAAAACACATCGATATCTACGTATCTTTATATACCAACCTTTTTATAGGAGGCCTTGCATCTCCGCCGCCACACATAGTCGGCGTCCTCCCTCTTACGTCTCCCATCGACAAGCCATCTACTTGTGAGCCATTTACGTAGTTTCAGCCGTCAAATTGACGCCGCGCTGAAGGCAAGTAGGTACTAACTACTTTTAGAATGGAAGAATAGAGCTAATATGGTGGAATTGGTAAAATGGGTTCAATTTGTGCGTTGACATAGGTAATTGGCTCAGAATATTGGCTGTAGAAGTCTTACAATAGATGATGGTCAGATAGTCGTTACATGGAAAATGTAAATAGTCAGCCGCATCTGATTTCTTGTTAAACAAACCAGAATTATAATTAATTTTATGTCCATTATTTTTCCATCAAGGTAGACTTACTAAGTGGTGCCTTATAATTACAATTTTATGTCCATTATTTTTCCATCAAGGTAGACTTACTAAGTGGTGCCTTATAATTACAATTTTATGTCCATTATTTTTCCATCAAGGTAGACTTACTAAGTGGTGCCTTATAATTACAATTTTATGTCCATTATTTTTCCATCAAGGTAGACTTACTAAGTGGTGCCTTATAATTACAATTTTAAGTCCATTACTTTTCCATCAAGGTAGACTTACTAAGTGGTGACTTATAATTACAATTTTATGTCCATTATTTTTCCATCAAGGTAGACTTACTAAGTGGTGACTTATAATTACAATTTAGTGATCAATTTGTGCATAATAGAATGCTCAGGTACATACGCCAACACATCAAGCTACTACAATCTGTCAAATTTCTCTAATACATTTTCAACTTTATCGCTAAAGCATTAAGGTTCCAGGTTGATTGCGAAAATCTGTCAGTTTCGAGTAGTTTGACCTGCTGGCGTCTGGACTATAAAATTCTATGTTAATTTGCTACAAAAACAAACTAAATAGCCGGCTATGTTGACTACACTGGCGAGGTAGGGAAAATACTCGTACGTGGCATTTTTCACACTATTTATAAAGCACTGCATATTTACACTGGTAATGACCCAAGGGTAAAAACTTTACCACCTATTTATAGAATTTAAAGGCAAAACATGTAGGTACCTGCCAGCCAGAAAATATATAGTTATCCATAACCGCAATCGCATAGCATTTATTTCAATTAAACCATTTACAGGCACGTTTTAATTGCCAAGGAAGTCGGTTAGCTTGTCAAAAGGTTGAAGCTGGTTGCCCGTTCCAAAATGTAAATCTCTATGGAGAAGAACGGGCAAAAATTAGACACTCTTTTAAATTAAGATATTACAAAGTCCTGGGCACATTAACAACAAAACATGAACTCCGATTTTCAATTCATAAATCACCCTTCACTAACACTTTTAACTCTCTCAAATTCTTCTTTCTTTCTTTCCAATCGAATGCAACAATCGTTTACGTGAACAACAATAATATGTTTATAAAAAGACATGAGCATTAGTTGGCAGTGCGAGTAATAGTGTCATGCATTAGGGCTCGCGCCGGGGAGTAATAAAGGGGTAATCGCCCCGCCACGGGAGGGGGGAATTACTTAGGGCGAGTTGAGTGGACCGAGATATGAGTTGTCGCGATTTTGAACTACTGTTTTCTGTTATGACAGTACTAAGCTTTACCACTAGGGCTGCAGTCTCGACATTCATAGCGATCGCTTTACAGTCCCTGATTGACAGGTGTAATGTATGGAGTGACAGGACTTTGCGACCGAATCCGGTCGTAAAGTCGTAAAATGTCGAGACTGCAGCCCCTGATGTCCAAAACAGTTAATCCATGATTCGTCTTGATAATTTTTATCAGAAAAAATGGCAATGGAAAAAATGACTATTGATAAGGGATGACCTCAATGCCGTGATAGCGTTACCAGTGACCAAATAACAGATTTTAGAGTTGTACCCACTGCATTGCAGAGCAGCAGTGGTCCAGAGCTAGCGGCCCCGACTTACGAGTCGTAGGTCGTGGGTTCGAACGCAGACAGGTGCTTTACGTGATGTAAATAATTTCATGACCACTGCTCTCACAACGGTGAAGGAACACATCGTGAGGAAACCGGCATGTCCTAGAACCAAAAATTCTAAAACATGTGACACCTACCAACCCGCACTGGGCCAGTGTGGTAGGTTACAGCCCACTCCCTCTCGAAGAGAGGAGGCCTGTGTCCCAGCAGTGGAACGTCATAGGCTGATTATGTATGTTGTACTTTACTCCAAGGAAATGTTCCCTTACCTAATCTGCTCGCAACCTATTCGCTCGATGAGGTTTTCTCTGAGTGATGAAAACTGATGGTATTCTTAGGGCTGGTATCCTTCTGCTCTTCCCAGCTCCACTGATCCGCAATTACTTCCTGCGTGTAGTTATTAGCAATTATGTTGCTTTTGCAGACCTGCAATAAAATCAAAGAACCATTCAGTTGGCAGGCCCATGATGCACCCTCATCATGGGCCTGCCAACTGAATGGTGTAGACAAAGCTTCTCGTCTCGCTTCTCCTATGTCTGGTGCCACGGTCGCGTCAGGCTAACGTTTAACTCCAACCGGCACTGGCCGCTATTTATTGTATCAGATGAAACGTATAATTTCTGATTCTTGTCGCTTACAATACTGTTTTATTGTAAGGTTACTGTATTTATTTTGTGTAATGCCAATAAACGCATTTTTCTTTCTTATTTGCACATCTTTTTTGTTGAAGGTCATATAGCAGGTTTATTTACTTTCTCTCTATTCCTGAAAAAACTTGGCAACAACTATTTTTTCCCAAGAAAACTCTTTGAAACGATTCCATGCAAAGAAATTTTTTCGCGACTACCTGTGTGACTGCTAGAATCTTCAAAACTACACAATTGATTTTGATGCAGTTTGGGCCATTATTGAGAGCATTTGTTCCAGAAGGTTTATGTGTGTAAAACACTATTAGTTAACTAATTTTTGCATAAATTTATTTAACATACACTGATTAATTACTATTTTTTTTAGTTAACTTGGTCACCATTACACCCTTGCGAAGCAAGGGCGGGGTCAGTAGTTTCTATACAAATATTATAAAGCAGCTTCTGTTTTCGTTTTACTCTGATTTTTAGCTTTACCCGAAAATGTTTATGGAGAAGAGTTCGTTTCCCATTTCTAGAGAATTTTAAACTGTTTAAGTATCATTCCGTAACCACACTGGTCAAAATCGGTTTCGATTACAAATAGCCTTTATTAAAACTAGTTTTACAGTTTATTTAAATTAAAGGTTCTAAAATCTTTAGATTGCTTTGCTCTTTAGGAAAGGCCGCCCAGGCCAGCCCAGGGTTTTCCGTAGCTTACAGTCGTGAGTTTTTTTCCTCCACGTCCCTCCCGCAATAGTTTTCAAGTCGCCTTCCGGTAGGAGGGAAAGAGGTATTTTTATATGGTCTTCCTCTTTCCCTCTTCCCTTCTCTGGGATACCATTCTATTACTTCTCTGGCCCGGAGAAAAAACGTAAAAATCAGTTAATTTACGACAAATAATCTTTATCCTTTTTCGGATAAAGATTCTTTCACAACAATTTAAAATTCGCAACATCCCATCGGTTAATTCGTCGTCTCGAGAGTTCAATTTATAAGTACTTACTTATCGCATTGTTGACGTGAACTCACATTCATTACAAGCGTACTTGGAAAGGTTAACAGGAATACCATTCATATAAAACCCATAATTAATGCCATTAGAGTTTTTATTAACTCCTTTATGTTTCGCTTTTCTCGTGTTCCGTGTCACACGGTTTGACTCCGGCACGACTCCGTATTTATTGTATCTGATGAAAAGTAGAATACCAGAAGGCCAATTGTCGTTCGTACGTTCAAAATCTAGTCGCAGTCTCATCTCAACGACAAACAAATGTCAAAAACTTGTCAAAATGTAGGGAAATTAGAAGTATTTCTTGACAGATTGAGACTGAGATCAGACTGTGAACGGTCTTAAAATTACGAGAATTGCCCCTCTGATATTTGCCACCGACATTGTTGTATTGTTAGTGCGTAGATTTGACTGGCGTCTATTTATTGTGTTTCAAAGAATGATAATAAATATATCGATGTGACTTTCTGAAGAGAAGAGGTTTATGTCCAGCAGTGGACTGCTATAGGCAGATAATAATGATGATTATGTGACGTTTTAGTGTTTCATTGTATTGTACTTTACTAGCGACCCGAGTCTGCTTAGTACGGGTGCAAAGGCGATATGTCACAACATTGAGATTTCTGAGCTAAATCAAATTAGAGAGTGGAATTTATTAACTTTAACAATAAACATAATATTTACAAACTTCTTATAGGTACTAAATAAACTAAAAATTATTAAAATAAAAATGTAATATCCAAAAACTGTACTACCTACAGTCAACAGCGATGTGGAGGACTATTTCGACGCAATATTTTAGTTTTTAATCGTTTTAGTTAGTATAGGGTACCTATTATATTTTTATTTTAATCATTTGTAATTTATTTATTATCAGAAATCTTAATTAAAAAAATAATGTATTATACACATAAACCTCCCGGGATAAATCCTCTAAATCAAAGGTTCTCAATGTGGGCAGTCGGTGTCGTTGGTTCTGCATTTTCGTTATTTGACACTGACTTCCGGAATTAAAGTTATTTTTCAGTTTGTAGTGGTTTTTTTGGAAATCGGTTGTTTTTTTTTTTTGTAAAAAAGCTTTTACCATAGTAGTTTTTAGATAGAGAAGCACTGATATAAAAAAAGGAAAACCGGAAGCTCTAACATAAAAAAAATAAATTTACTATTCATATCCCTCAGGCTAAAACAAGTAAATAACAATCAAGTGACTTCTTCACTCATCTATATAGAGTTTCATAAAAAATAACTAAACAACAAAAACCAATAAACAGACTAACAAAGCACTGCGGCGTGACGTCACTGTTCACGTCACCATCTAACTTGACCTCAAACAAAACCTATTCTCTACGAATTCTATCACAAACAATATTCTAAAACATGCCAATCGACCACATTCAAATATTCACAACTGTTAGGTACTAGGTACTACATTTTCGGTTTTATTTTACAAATCCGGGAAAGCAGAGGTATTTCAGAAAACTAACACGTGGACTGTGTCTGTTATTATTTACGTTTTTCGAGATGTCCCATAAATTTTCAGGCTCTTAATAGTAACAGTCGTTACGTCAGTAGCCCGAAAGTCTGACAACCAGTCTTACTAAGAGATATTGTATTACCTAGTAACTCGGTTGTGAGGTCAGATAGGCAGTCGCTCCATGTAAAATACTAGTATTCAGTTGCATCCGGTTAGACTGGAAGCCGACCCCAACTTAGTTGGGAAAGGGCTAGGCTGAAGATGACCTTAATAGTTAAAACTAAGCCTAGTAAAGAGTTTGAAGCTGGGTTCTGTTCGAGTTTAAAGCTGGGTTCTGTTCGAGTTTGCAGCTGGGTTCTGTTCGAGTTCAAAACTAATCGGGCATTACAAATCAGCATCTGTAATGGTGGGTACACATATTTAAAACGTAACATGAAATCTAATGTACACAAATTGAAAAAAAATCGGATCGGAATCGGTTGGTTATGCCCACCATACCCACCATAAAACTTTCGAACAAAACAAGTAAACATCGAAAACATTTGTGACGTCAGCCCTCATGATCTCCTGAAGTGACCGGGGTAGATCTGAGAGCGGCGGTAGGCAGGCTGAAGGCCAAAAATACCGCCCCGGGACCCGACGGCTTGCCGGGTAAAGCCTGGGTCCTGGCCTCGAGGGCTCTCGGGCCTCGACTGGAGGCGCTCTTAAGCGCATGCATGGAGAGAGGCCAGTTTCCACTCCGTTGGAAGACGGGGAAGCTGGTCCTCATTCAGAAGCCAGGGCGCCCTGCGGACTCTCCGTCCGCATACCGGCCCATAGTGCTGCTCGACGAGGTCGGCAAGCTCTTTGAGAGAGTGATTGCGGGCCGCCTCGTCGGGCACCTGGTGAGGACGGGGCCGGATCTTGCGGAGTGCCAGTTTGGCTTCCGCAAGGGGCGCTCGACGGTGGACGCCATCATGCGCGTGAGAGCCCTCACGACGGGGGACGCGGTGTCCCGGGGTGGGGTGGTCGTGGCGGTGTCACTCGACATCGCCAACGCGTTCAACACCCTGCCCTGGAGCTGCATAGGGGAGGCACTCCGGTATCACCGGGTGCCGACTTACCTCCGTCGAATAGTCGGGGCGTATTTGACGGACAGAGCCGTCATCTACCCCGGTCGCGACGGGAACTGGAACCGGCGAGAGATGTCGTGCGGTGTCCCACAGGGATCGGTTCTGGGGCCGCTCCTGTGGGACATCGGTTACGACTGGGTGCTGCGGGCCGACCTCCCTGATGGCGTCAGCGTAGTTTGCTACGCTGACGACACGCTGGTCCTGGCGCAGGGGAGGTCGCATCAGGCGGCGGCCGACGCGATGACACGCGGGGTTGCGATAGTCGTGGAAAGGATCCGGCAGTTGGGTCTCGAGGTGGCATTGCACAAGTCCGAGGCCATGTCCTTTCATGGGCCTCGGTACGGGCCACCTTCGGGATCCCAACTGATGGTAGGAGGGGTTCACATCGGCGTCGAGAATACGATGAGATACCTGGGTCTCGTCCTCGACAGCCGGTGGAACTTCGTCGAACACTTTCGACGTTTGGCCCCCAAACTGGAACGGGCCGGGGCCGCCTTAAAGCGGCTCCTGCCCAACCTGAGGGGGCCAAACGCCTCCTGCCGGAGGCTTTACGCAGGGGTCGTGCGGTCCATGGCCCTTTATGGGGCCCCGGTATGGGCGCGTTCATTGCGGCTGAGAGCCGCACACTACCTGAACGCGCCCCAAAAGGTGGTAGCCATAAGGCTTATCCGGGGATACCGCACGATCTCGGGCGAGGCAGCAAGCCTCCTTGCCGGACTGCCACCATGGGATCTGGAGGCGATAGTCCTCGCGCGCCTGTATGACTGGCGCGCTGAGGCACTACGTCGGGGGGAAACTCCGCACCCGCGGCAAATCGCTGCGGAGCGGACGGACCTCCGGCGCGGTCTCATGGTGGAATGGAAGGCGCGACTATCGCAACCCAGCGCAGGGCACGCCACGATAGCGGCGGTAAGACCCCTCTTTGAGGAGTGGCTAGAGAGGCGTCACGGCGCTCTCACCTACCGCCTGACGCAGGTCCTCTCCGGACACGGATGTTTCGGGAGGTTCCTGCACATAATCAGGCGGGAGGAGACGCCCGGGTGTCACCACTGCGAGGATCGCCCAGAGGACACGGTGGAGCATACGGTGGAGGTCTGCCCCGCTTGGGCAGAGCACCGCCGTGTCCTCGTAGAGGCGATCGGCAGCGGCGGCGACCTCTCGCGCCCGGCCCTGGTGCAAGCCATGGTCCGGGGCGAGAGGGAGTGGGAGGCGGTCACCTCCTTCTGCGAAGCAGTCATGCTAGCGAAGGAGGTGGCGGGATGGGCGAGGGAGAGATCCTCACGCCTCAGCCGCCGAGGGAGACGCTCCGGGCGTCGGGAGCCGCGTGACGACTCCCGGCCACCGTAGGCGCGGGCCTGCGGGCGGATTGCAATGGGTAGCTCTCCGTCCGATCAGGACCAGGCCCGTGCCGGACGGCGTGTTTGTGTTCCACGCGCGCCTCAAAGAGATGTCAGCGTAGTTGACGGGGCCCGACAGGGCCGAAGCCTGCCGGGGTAGCGGGATCGTCCGAAAGGGTTACCGCTGCCCTGGTACATAAAGGGCTAAGGAAGGAACACGGGTGGGTTTTAGTCAGTAAGAGTCTGACACTCCCTTCTGCTCCACCCAGAGCGGGAGGAGTCATTTGATGATTTCCCATCCTGAAAAAAAAAAAAAAAAAAGCCCTCATGATCTAACATCACAAATGCTGTCACAATATACAAAGCCATATATTGTGGCCGGTTGGTATCGCAGCATGCTGAACAGAAGGCCAATAATTTTCGTAATTTAAAACGCTCAAAATCTAGTCGCAGTCTCATCTCGGCGACAAACAAATGTCAAAAACTTGTCAAAAATGTAGGAAAATTAGAGGTATTTTTGACAGATCGAGACTGAGATCAGACTGTGAACGTTCTTAAAATTACGAGAATTTACCCTCTGATGTCTGTCAACTGATAATATACTTCATTTTCTCTATAAAAAACAAGCGTGTCGACTATGTTTGTAAATTTTTATGTTCTCGCTTACGTGTTTTTCCGAATTTCCTGACTAGTTTCAAACTCAAACGGAGCAAAATCAATCAACAATTCGGCTAGAGCCTGCCCCCTGATTGCATAACACACTTTCAATCACAATCTGAATGATTTTGAAGGATTTTGTTAATCCATTGCTTCACTTTATGTTCGATAAACTTGTCTGCTGAACAATGTAAATAACGCAATCAATGTTGTTGAACTGACAAAATGAAAGCCATTCCTACTGTTAGTGTGTGACCTCTGAGTTTGTATCGGCTTTCTTCTCAGGGTAGTCAGATAAGAAACGCCGACCTCATCTAGTTTTTATAAAACTATGATTGACGTGTAAAAGTCTCTGTACAAACCTACATAAAGAAAGAAAATCATGTAGCATTTACCCCGCTAGTCAAAAAGTAAACATGAAAAACTAAGGTTAGTTAGTTACAGAAATTGGAGTCAAAAATGACAACGGAACTTATATTAAATACACAATGGACCTACATTCTTTTGTTTTACAAATCCGACAAAACATTCGTGACGTCACTCGTCATGATCTTACATCAACAAACATAATGTATTCGCAATGAACGCTGTCTCAATACATATAGCCATATATTGTGGCCGGTTGGCATCGCGGGATGCGAATTTAATATCTGTCAGGCACAGAGTGTCCCACGAAGGGTCGACTACCCGGTATAGTCTGGGCATTCGAACTGAGCGAACCAAGCATGTAGATATAATTAGAACGTGTGTGTGTGTTTGTTTTGTATGTGTGCAGGGACGTGGAAGTGTAGGGAATGAGGCTGAGGGAAATATGTGGGTTGTTTTTTAATCGGGTTGTGATTTTTATTGTGATTGGATTTGGTTGGTTATATTTTAAGATTATTTTTCTGTAGTATCAGTCGATTTTTGTTTTGAGGAGATTTTCTGATAATGAAAATTATATTTCCACCTTTGACAATCCGTTTTGAGTCACAGAACAAATAAATAAATACAAAAATAATATTTGTAGGAAGTTGTGAAAGATGCATCTAATGCGATGACGTCACAGGGCACGACGTCGCACCGACTCGTATCCCTGTGCTATGAGACATCTCATTTCACGTGATCTCTGCTATTGTACCCGATGGGAGAACTCTTGTTTACTAAACGATTTTGTAAGCTCATACTATTTTTATGGTACTGCTTCGGAGGTGAGGCTGAATTGCTTAGGGATCGGCGCCTTTCGAATCATTTTACGGATATTGGTGCGCTATCTTCGACACATAATGTTTTTACATATACTACCTGTGGTTAGGTTGCCCTTAGTGTTATGGTTTGTTTGCCTGCTTTGCTGTGTAGATAACTGTGTACTGGAACATGAAATGTAAAGTTTATTGATAATTTTTCTATTATTAAAATTGCATCCCAGCCTAATTGTGTAATGCACTATTAATCTCAATCTGAATCTTCTGTCCGAATTTTTCTGAAGCGATGGCCAGTGGAACAGACGAGTCCTGGAGTGGAGACCGCGTATCGGCAAGCGTACTGTGGAACGCCCCCCAGCTAGATTGACGAACGACCTAAAGAAGGTGGCTGGGATAGACTGGATGCGGAAGGCGGAGGACAGGGTGTTGTGGCGCAGCCTGGGAGAGGCCTGATGAGCAGTGAACTGCGATTGACAGATAGAAGATTCAATCAACTCAGCCTAGTTGATTGAATTTTCTATCTGTCAATCTGAATGCTTCATATGTCGGCTCAAAAATGTAAATAACGCAATTAATGTTGTTGGACTGTCAAAATGAAAGCCATTCCTACTGTTAGTGTGTTACGCCATTACCGCGCAGCTATTGTAAGGGATGTTTTTATTTATACTATACGCTTAAATAAATGCGTTTGTACCAGAGGCAAGATCAATTCCACGTAGGTAATAATATAAACAAAAAACTAGCTTAACGTTAAATAAGTATAACAAACCAAGAATACATTTTCCAACGCCAGTAAAATAAAATAATAGATTCAGAAAGAGCTTTCTAGAACATCGCCACTAAACCCAAACGGGTCAAAGCAGCCGTAATACATATATTTTATTGAAAAATAGTGCTTTAGTTCAAAATATTCAGCGGCACACAGATAGGAGATAGGTATTGTCGCCATATTGACAGCTGCATTTTATTTCAGCTGCATGCTTTAGTTTTAGCAGTACCCTTCGGCGATAGCGTCGCTTGTCATGTTCGATATGAACGGACAATTATGCGTTCGGTTTTTGTTTTGAATTTTTTAGCCCGCATGGTGTCTGAGATTAGTGGATAATATTATTTCAGCAGCATAATCAGCCTGTGTTGTCACTGCTGGGTCACAAGCCTCCGCTGTGTCAGACGCAGTGGGCCATAATCCACCACGCGGGCCCAATTCGGGTTGGCGGATGTCATATCTCTCCGAATTTTTGGTCCTAGGACATGCCGGTTGCCTCACGATGTTTTCCTTCACCGTTTTGAGAGCAATGGTGGCCCAGTGGTAGCGGCCGCGACTTAAAAGTTGTAGGTCGTTGGTTCGAACCCAATCATACACTTTACTTTGTGTAAATTATTGGCACTGCTCTCAAATCGATGATTTCAGAAGTACCTCCTAAAAAAAATAAGTAACTCATATGTTTTAACCCATTAACTATATGGCCTTTCTACCTCAATTAGCATGAGTACGAAGTCTACTCGTTCAGCTACATGCATTTTTCATTTAATTTCTTACTACGCTACATTAATATCCCTATACTAAAATATCATATACCTACCTATCATCATTACCAAAAAAGTTTAAAAAGCATTTATATCCAATCTCTCATCAATTGTATTGTTGTACCTACTTCAATATAGACAAATTATTTCCAGCCTCCACAAATGTTAACCTGTAAACGACCATGAGTTCTTTAACATTTGAATCCTTGTAAAAAAAACATGCTACCACAAGGAAAACATTCCACGTAAAAACATTGAAAGCTTTTGTAGGTTACAAAGAACTAGCAATGTGTAACCCACATTTTTCACACAGCTCATAATTTCGCTGCAGTTGTAAAAGTTAACGGAGATAAACACGTCACTATTGTGTTGTGTTGACTAACATCTCTTTGTGGGGTTTGCGGTTCAAATTCAACACTCAATCATTGTAGCATCTCTCGTTTATTGCGATTGAATGAGAAAAGGATTTTCGATTTAATCGCTAAATTGGGCAATTATGTACCTTTCAATACGGGACAGTTTGCCCAAATTTGGGCTAATGACGTCATGACGTTGTCTACAAACACCAGTCCAGTGTTTGGTGTTATGCAGGTATTTGATAAAGGTTTATGCAAGCAGCTGTCATAAAACTTCTATGCATAATAATGAAAATTAATTTATAAGATAACCTCACATTGACTTATTAAAATATGAATAAGAATATGTCTATAGATATACGTACCATTATTACCTTCCACACAAGACGATTATATTCCAACCGCTATCATTTCTTTGTTGACATTTCTGACACGAAAAATATGAGGTTACCGCATACATAACCCATGGGAGAAATCCAATCTTTCACAGACATAACGACTCCTATAATAATAGCCAGCAACAAAGCCCCATAAACTCCCCCAACAATAACCCTTTGAAATATTCTAAAACCTCAGAATTTCAAAACATCTAACCTCATTAACAGCGTACAATATTTTAATTCGTCTCAGTAACTTGTATCGTAGATTTTCATACAAAGCGTTGGCGGTGCGTCTCGTGAAACTTTTCGATCCCGGGAACAACTTGGCGGATAAAGGAAACATTATGTAAATAGGCTCCAAGGTTCATGATTAACTTCGGAGTACGTAGGGGATCTTATCTGGGGAACGCCTGGTACCGTTTTAATACACGCCTTTTAGTTCCACACTGGTTCTTTTTTGGGTTCGCGTTTCATGTAATGTTTTTGAATTGTAATTTTATGGATTGTCCGATTTCTAGAGTCAAAACATAAATTAAATTGGTCTACATTGGGCACAGACGAATGCTGGATACGATTCTGCTCTAAAGTGTAATAACGCGATGATGGTTTTTATCCGAAACGAACACATTTCTATCTTTAAATACTCGCAAAATAGAAAACCAGTCTGTTATTTTTCTGCTGCAATGACCACGCATGTTCTCTTATAGGGTCTGTTTCGTATAGGCCATTTTTCCCCGGCCATTTTGCGTGGATGTAACACGTGGTTTCCCCGAACTTGTTTTTTTTTTTTTGTGTTGTGTTTTTTTGATGCATCATGTTTTACCGCAAATAAACGTATTTTAAAAGAAACGTTTAAAGAAACGTTTTTGTTTTTTAAAGATAATTGTACTCGGCTAAAACTAGGTGTAGCCGCACTTCGGTTATTGTTGTCAAACGAAAGTCCAAAACTGGCTTCAATCTCACGATTATGAAGCCACTGAGAGGCTCTTGGAAGTCATCTCATAAAAAGCAGCTCGACATGTCCCAAGTAGATATTAAGACAAGTTTTGAATATCACACACACACTTACTACGCTCCCACACCCATACACCCACACCCTCACTCACACACCCACACCCACGGTTACACACCCACACCCACACACCCTACTTTGCTGTCTAATTGCTTTGTATTTTCCTTGTTTTACATTATTTTTGTTTTTTTTTTTCGGGCATCCCATTATCATGATCATCTGTTAGTAGACGTGATACAAACGTCCCGTGTGACTTGTCCGTGTAGTATGGAGGCCTGGAGACCTATAACAGAGGTATTCCTAGTACAGGCTCCAGTCTCCACAACATCAATGTATTTTTGTATACACAATTGTGTATTGTACTAACGTTTCATTGTGTGGTGGAGAAAATAAACGTTTTTATTATTATTAGCCATAATATATACATACAATAATGTTACCGCTCAATAAAAGGAATAGTTAGGTATATAAAATAGATAGTACAACTGATTTTCATGAAAATGAAAATTCTCTGTTGCCAACAAAACCTAAAATGGGCATGTATTCAAGCACATTACATAAATATGTAGCAGGAAGATGGTGACGCGAATTAATTCACTTCACGTGGGAAATAAGAAAATTATGATCAATGAAAGCGAGTTAACAATGCAATGTTTGTGAGAATTTTAATATAAGTTACTAAAAAAATATGTCTGTGTCCTAAAAAAATAAAGCTGGATATTTATAATTTTATGTGCCTGAAGGGGTTTGGAGGTATTTATGTTTTTCGTTATTGTCTGTGACTTTTAATTATCGTAGAAAGAACTTTAATTACGACTTAGTTTTGAATCATTTGATTGAATTTGTTTCGAATTCGGTAACAGTTTTAATGGAAGAGGGCCAGTCGTTGCCACTTTAAAGTAAACTGATGAAATGGAGTTGCATTTTATGAAATTTCTTTTGTTTCTCTAAAAAATGTTTTTTTTTTAATTTTAATCTTATAATGCTTCAAAGTTGTCACTTGTAAATTCGAGTAACGTAACTGGATTGTGCAGTTCAGATAGGCAGACGCTCCGTGATATTCAGCTGTATCCAGTTAGACTGGAAGCCGGACCCAACATGGTTGAGAAAAGGCAAGGCAGATAATGAATTCAAGAAAACTCTATTGATATGAGAGAATGAGAGAAAATCAAGTCCTTCATCACATTCCTAATAGCATGGCATTCTTGTAGCTATCACGAATCCTAAAAAAATGTTACATGTCACGCCCAACACCAACTGACAAATCGGCAAGTCTTTTGTACCACGCAATGCTTACCATCCACTTGTATTTATGTCGTCGAAATTAGTAGCCAACGGATTTACTACGCTTATCTAATTTGCATTCCGTTAAGAGCTTTATTATTTTCTTAGTACTTTCGAACTGAATTTGGTGTTTATTTAGTATTCTGTAAAATGTTTTTCTTTCTAATGGATTTTAATGAAGTGAATTTACAGTTTTGTGTTCAATTTCTCTGTAGGTACAATATTTTATAATACATTTTATTTTATCCAGAGTTTTAGATTTAAGTTTATAATATTATTTGAACCGCTTCCCCACGTTTTTTTGTTAGTTAATAAAAGCATTGACAAAATCAACATAATTATGTAAAAAACGTGAAAGGTAATTCGTGATTATTTTCTGAAAATAATATATATTTTAAAGCCAGTGAATCAAAATGTTTTCAGATTCAAACAAACTTTTGTCCCAAAATCCATCTAAAATCCCGATCGCCGTAACTAAAACGAGTTTCCCTATAAAATCGGATCACAGTTTGCACAACAAAAAAAAAACATCAAAAACATCCCTTACATCGGTGTAAACCGAGGCCACTAGTGGCCAAAAATACCACACAGGCCAAAACAAGACCGAGAAACAGAAACAAATTCAATTGGTTTCCAAAGGCACGCATCAAACGGGAGGCCGCGTAAAGAATTTCCAATCTAACCGGGTATATAGGCTTAACGTGTACCACAGAAAGAAAAATATATTTTATGGTAGACGTGACAGAATTAGGAAGATGAAAAACATACTTGTTCAATGACTTGATTTAGTGATCTCTAATTAGACATAGGGTTGATTTTTGCATCGCCAGTTAACTTTTATTTGAGGTATAAAATTGACGTTTAAGGGGTGATTTTTCAATCACCTGATAATTTTATTCGAGGAATAACTTTTAAATTTTGACAATCGTTTCATACGAAAACTGTCAAACGTCAATTTTATTGCTTGAATAAAAGTTATCTGGCGATGGAAAAAACCAGCCTTAACAGATTTTGTATGAAATAACTGTCAATATTTCAAAATTATTCCTCGAATAAAGTTATCAGATGAGTGAAAAATCAGCCCCACCTACAATACACCTTTTAGTTCCACGCTGGTTCTTTTTTGGGTTAGCTTTTTGTGTAATATTTTTGAATTGTAATTTTATGAATTTTCTGATTTCAATCAATAGTGGGAACATTATATGCTGACCATGATTATGAAATGATGAATAATAATAATATAATATTTATAGTCTGTATGAAAATGATAAAGAAGTAGAGAATGATAAGACAACATGTCCTGATGTTGTCTTCATCTATGTTTGTGTTAATTGCATAAGTAATGACAAATTGTCTGTACTTGTTAATCACTTGAATTTCGTAGTAATTAACTGTATCGCGACATGATTTAAACCGTTACACGATGACGGAAGATTTGGCAGAAAGTATGAATTATCTATACTTCATCATATTATAAAGAAAAAAAAAACGAATACGGCAGTATTCGTTTTTTTTAAGTGTTGCCCCACATTAGGAATTTTCCTGTATCGTGGGTGTGTTTACAAACATTTAAACTCACATACACAAACAGCCAGAGCCGGAACAACTACTTGCAGGTCATACAAATATTTGTTCCGTGCGGGAATTGAACCCGTGATACGCAGCGCAGCAGTAAATCGCTTAACCACTGCGCCAACCGTGTCGTTTGTTTGTATGTAGAGGGTAATCTCTGGAACTGCCAGTCGGATTTGGAAAAATATTTTGCATTTGATTGCCCAATTCTTCAGAATCACGCTAGAACCCTTAGGAACCGAAAAAAAAAAAACAAGTTTAAACGCTAAGCATAAATGAAGTAATAGCGCGGGCGGGCGATGCGATGCGACGGGTTGGGTCGGGGGAATAACAAATTTCACGCGGACAAAGTCGTGGGAGAAGCTATTGCTAATTAATCTAATTATTAATTAAGTATCATCCAAACCATTAAATAATTTTGAACGTACTTCCCACCCATATTTATTAATAAGCATAAACTCTCATACTACCTTACATGCACATACACACAACACCCTCACACATTCACACACTACACACAATCCTACAATAACATCACCTTTTTTTTTTTTGGGTAGGAAATCATCAAATGACTGGGGCCACGGTATCTCTTTCGAACAACCCGCAGCCCCGGCGACATCGGCCCTAGCGGACCCCGTCAGTTCGTGCTGACAGCTCTTTAAGGCGCGCGTGGAACACAACGCGCTGTCGACCCGGGCCTGGTCCTTACCGGGCGGCGAACTGCCCATAGCTCGCCGACCGCAAACCCGCGCCTACGGTGGCCGGGAGTCGGCTGTTGACTCCCTTCCAGGGCGTCTCCTGCGGCGGCTAGGCGCGCGAGGGTGCAGCGATTGCCTCTCCCTCACGCGCTCCGCCTCCTCCTTCGCGAGCATTACTGCTTCGCAGAAGGAGGTGACGGCCTCCCATTCACTCTCGCTCCGTACGATGGCCTGGATGAGGGCCGGACGCGAGAGGTCGCCGAGGATCACCTTACATAACACTTCACGAATATAACCACCTTTTTTTATAGACTTACCTATCTAATCGAAACTGTTAGCTAATAGTGATATGTATACACTGAATCTAGATGCCATTAAGTATCCCTAGCCTGGAGAGCCCTATAGCCTGGAGATCTGTCATACAGGACCCGAACCTAGTTTAGACTCCAGCTCTCACAAAGGTTCTAGCATGAGGCAAAATTGTATATAACAATGTACCTTTATGAGAGAAATAAACTGTGTTATTATTATTATTAATTATACACTTTGCAGAAGAGTACTTGCATAACATACTATTAGTAAGTAGCATTGGGTTTCCTTTTGACAGTTCAACAACATTCATTGCGTAATAGGGTACTTTCCTGGGTAAAAAGTAATTATTATATTTAGTCCGTCAGTTAGATTATTGAAAAATAATGGACCTGTATTTTTTCTTTTGTCAATCAAACAAAAAATGACAAAGATAAAGCGCGTCAAAATTTGGGAGTGCGGGTCATGACGTCACGCCATGTTAAAAAGTGTAGCAAGGCGTGATGTCACGCGGAACTTTAACGGGCGATATCTTCATAATTTTTGACAAAAGAAAAAATACGGGTCCAATATTTTTTAATAATCTAACTGACGGATTAATTAGAATTTTTTAGGAGACTTGCCTATTTACGTTGTTGAGCAGGCAGATTTATCGAACATATGAAGCAATGCATTAGCAATATCCTTCAAAGTGATTCAGATTGAGATTGACAGTGTGTTACGCAATTAGGGTGCAAATAATTCCAATTATCATCCACACAGTGTTATCAAACAGTCGTTTTGATAGAAGGTCCAGATTGATCAATGATGTTGTCCATAACAATTGACTTAGACACAAAGCACATAGACATACTAACACTACACAGTATAGTTTTCATATGTTTTTACCATAAAGTCCTAAGCAGTCTCTATTGGATTTTTGTATTCCTTCTGTGGGAACCTGGGCTGGCGAACCTTAATACAGGTTACCATGTAACCTAGCTAGGACGCCAGATTCAATTCTGTTGTAAATCTCTTTTGTTTTTTTTTTCCCTAAATTGTATAATTTTTATCTTTATTGTAACAGACTGTATGTACCACACTTTTTTTTTAAAGTAAATTATATATATATATTTTTTTTATACTTAGCAAAAACGCCGAGATAATAATATCGTCCATGTAAGCTTTAGACCCCCGTCTGTCTACATAGTTTTATTAGTCTGTATTCAGCCTCCAAGTGAAAAGGACTGCTCGTCGCTCATCGAGGTGGTTAGGTCAGCAAAAACGTGTGAAATAAACGTAGAACGAGCCTATAAGGGTACCCGCAGATGAGCCGATAGCGATTTGGGAATATCCGCGCAGTTGATCCAAGATGGAGGCGATAGTTTTAATGTTATGGACGAGATAAGTTTCTACATGGTTGAGCTGGTTTGTTGTACGATATTTTGCGAAGGTCTGATTTTATGAGTCTACGATTATTTTGTCAAATGATTACGATGAATATTATATAATAAATTATTATTATTCAACTCAGCCCATCGCAGTCCACTGCTGGACATAGGCCTCTCCCAGGCTGCGCCACAACACCCTGTCCTCCGCCTTCTGCATTCTGTCTGTCCCAGCCACCTTCTTAAGGTCGTCCGTCCATCTAGCTGTTAGCTAATAAATTATAAAGTCATCAATAAAAGGTAAATATAAATACTATACGCCTTTTCCTCCAACACGTAAAAACTCAATTAAAAGATACGTCAATTCGTTATAACGCACTAGTTCCCACAAAAGTAATAAAAATCGTCCACCAAGCTCTCAGGCAGTTATTGGAATTGACTGTTCATTATAGCATAAAATACTCAATACACAATTCTGAATACATTTCAGTAAATCCATTTCGAAATATAAAAGCCATTTCCATGCATCGCACGATTCAAACGGTTTTCTAAACCGATACAAAAGTGCAACACGCGGCCGCCGTACACTTCCGTCTGGAGCACCCTTAACAATACTATTTCATTCCAACATACGTACCATGGCTGGTCTTCATTTCCCGTCCATTGTTTCATTTTTAAAACTGCCAGCCTCCGCACCGGCTGACCCGAATAGGTGAGCGTACATCGATGATTTTGCATAATTAAAACTGTCTAGTGTTCTTTTAATAGAGAACTTTAGCTGCCGTGTATAGGAAACGCTGCGAGCTACTCAGATTGTTTTGAAAGGCGAAGTAGTATTTTAAGCAAGTTTTTGAACTGTTTTTTTTTTCAATTATGGATTCAACATGAGAGCAAAGAACATACACTTAATTCTTTGAGCATTGATTGTTGTGGAGAAAGAGTATGTACTGGTAAAAATTGGCAATGACATTGTTTAATTTTAGTCTCATGAAGTAAACAATATATCTGTGTTTTTGGCATCAAATTCCAGTGCAGATTGTCGTCAAAGGACTCATGTAAAAATCACCATCTTGCTTGACACAAAATTATGAAAGAAGTTTCTTACGATTAAAAGATCCATGAAAACACAGGGGACTTGAGCATTTTTGCAAATGCTCTAAGGCATGAACTACTTAAGCATAAGCGTTGGGCTTAAGTGGGCCAGTAAGCAGGCTACTTAGTAGTCCATCGCCTGAGTGCACCATTAAATAAACCATTTCCCCTACTTGAGTTTTTAAGAATATCTGAGTATGTTTCTTGATCGTGGATTTTTATCTTTATTTTTCTCTGAAGACGTAGGTGTATTTAGGATTTACAATCACTTTAGTAAGAAGTAAGTTAGGTAAGTATTTATGACACAAAACCTATTAGTACACACTTGAGCTATTGCTCAAGTGTGTACTAATAGGTTAATGCCATAGAAAACTATTGTTTTCTGTGGCATCATTTGACTTATCTTTTGCTCGGCTCCTGTAAACAAAAACGAATCGTTCTACTTACCAATGGAAACATTTTTTGTAGCCAAACTGGGCATATAAATAGATTCGTAAGCTAATTTTACTTCCATATGGGAAGGTCTACGGTGCAAAGCTATGAGGTCTTTGCTTCATTATTGCTAAAGATACAACAGTCTTAATATTAACCACTAACGGTCCGTAAATTATAGGAATCGGCCATTATAGGCGTGTATAACCACTTACGCAAGTAGAAAACCACCCCTGTTCTTTTGTTTTTCATTCCTTTGCCATTTAAAATTTTTGTTCATATTCCCATTTATTTAAAAAAAAAATCTGACAAATTATTCGCCTGGGTTCAGGCCAGTACCTCAAGCTCGTTAACTTTTGAAGATATTACTAGAAATTCCGCTTTGCGCACTGAATTCTGTTTCGTCGTTCAACTAAAAAGGCTCCACTGGCAAGTTTCTGTCAAGGAGAATAAAACTTACGCCAGATTTCGTCTCGCGTCTCCCCGCATGGGAAATCTGCTGACTTCCATTCAAAAACTATATTTTTCGTAGTCTTTCAATTAAGCTTTACGTAGATACTGGTGTGTTTTTATGTTGTAAGGCAGTGATTGGTTGTTTCCAGTTTGTTGGGTTTATATTTGCCGATTCATGATCAAGCGCTTTTGCTATTATGAGCAGGAAATTAAATGTTCATTGAAAATGGCGTGATCAGACAACGTCGCTTTCTTTGCTGTAATTATTTGGACGTGCAGACATTTAATTTAAAACGTTATACATTCCACTAACATATTAACTCTTTACTAAATCCTCCGCTTAAATATCCGCGTTTCGCTATGCGCTTTCATTCCATAAAGCTGAATGGAAGTATTTAATCAGTCGGCATTGATAATATAAATTGCTCTAATGCGCTGTTTCCTTTTTAAATCCACATCGACATGGAAATAAATTGACGCCACTATCCATGTCAGTAGGTATACAGTTTTTCATTAAAATTTCATATAAAAACAAAAATCTGATGCTCTGTAACGGAAACGGCCGTTCATAAAACACAGACTGACGGACCTTTTAATAATATTGTTATTTTATATCTTAGCCGCTTTTCTTTTAATAATTATTAATGAGTGTACCACCGTTGCTCATTTCTGCTCGCGAGCACGCAAAGGGAGGACCTAAGTGCTTTATAATTTACTTGTTCAAGGCTTACGTTTTATTCCTATGATCTGTGTTTCTGTGAAAAGTTGTGTTAGTTTTGGGTAATGACAATTATAGTTCATTAACACTTCCACTGTCCATAACATAGACAAATATATAAATAATCAACCTGAACCATATGTGGTTTATGGGACAGAGTGTGGGTTAAGAATTTCCGAAGCTGTAATTGACGAGAGCCATTTTTTATGCGTTATACAGGGTGGCAGGGACATCGACGCGCAAACTGTAACCATAGATTCAGCACATGAGTTTAGACCCCGTAGAAATTTTTCGTCGGTTATCAAAAACAAAAATCTTCTGTTTCATAGAAAACTGCAATACCTACGCGGTCAAAATGTATGGAACAGAAATATATGGTTAGACTGGAAGCTGACCTCAATATAGTTGGGAAAAGGCTAGGCAGATGATAGTAACCAATTTCATGTTCCCGTTTCATGCATAGGAAAAGTATTTTAGTGTGTGTTTTTATAATAATCGCTTTCATGATTTAAATGGTAAATCAGAAGCAAGTAATACAGTAACTAAAAACCAAGTATGATATATCATAACATACTTTGAACGCCAAACATAGCTGTCGAAAATTTCGACAATATCAACCAACCACTATAACTTGACTGCTCTAAAAAATCTGGCAATAGCCAGCACCCAAAACTTTTGTTTAGAAAATACGGTCCGTGTCCTTTACATGGGCATCGACGTTGAAATATGAGGAGCCGCTTCCTTTCTTCGTCCCGCGCCAGAGGGGGATGGCAGGCTTTGAAGGCCTGCCGTCCCGTTTGTTATACGTTGTCGGCACCGGCCCAGGCTTTGTCGGCTTTCGGCCTCAAGATGATTAATGAAAGGAGGGAAATTTTAAATTTACACGGCCCTAGCTATTTTTCTGTTTTAATTACTCTGAATGGGTCGGTCCCTCTTCAATCTGGGGTAAGTTGATCACGTTGGAACAGCTGTTGTGGTTTACGTAATTTATCTTATATTTTGATACGATAATGTTCGCAAATTATAACAATCTACAAGACAGCTAGATGTTGACAACAAACACCGCAATATATGATATCGATATAAGTATCGAAAATTGCTTGTGACTAAGTTTTTGTAATCCCAATCGATTCAGAAGAAAACCGAATCGATGAAATAGAAAGAATTGTAGCAGGTAAACCGAATTTACGGTTTTAAATCACAGCTTTCAGGGATCGGAAGTCCGCAATCTGGCCACGTTTTCGTTAACATAATAATAAATTCTACAAATTTGGCACACAAAGTAACCATTAAACTAGAAATGGCAAAAATAAATTGTGTAATTATTGCAGATTTTAATGTATAGATATCACGTGATCAGTTTCTATAAGTTATTGTAATGCCAATCCAATACATGTTGTTTTTTAGCAATAAGGAAATTGAACTGAAACTGAAAATATTGAAATAGAAAGTACTGAGACAATTTCAGACTGATATTTTTTAGACCTATTTTCTTACTTTGCCTTTTTAACGCAATTTTCCTTTATTAGGCCATAACTTTTTATAGCATAATCAAAATGACGGTTTAGATCATTCTTTGAGATACTACTATGCGAATAATAATGCCATGGTAATTTCAAATGGTATTTGAAAATGATGGTTGTATTAAAATGATAAAATATTACTTACAGTTTTATTTAGTATTTATTTTCTGGCTGTGCCCGAGACGTCGCTGTGCCCGAGACGTCGCTCGCTGATTTCATGGTTTTTCTTATTTGCGCGGAACCTTATTTCTTTTTCTAAAATTAAAGTAGCCTAAGTTACTTCTTCTTCAAAATCGGTTTCGGAGATTACCCGGGACAAACAGACAGACAATTTTTTTTTGGAAATTGTTGTAGAATATGCATTTAGTAAAAAGCATTTCATTTTGACATTACAAACAGACACTGTAATTTTATTTATTTAATAGATTGTGTAGATTTAATTTAACCATTTATGTACATGGAACAGAAATATAAAAAGGTTAGTACAAAGGTGATGATTAAGCTGATGTTTTAACGAAACAATGTGAAACAGTGAACCAATGACCTGACAAAAAACCAGTGAAACAATGACCTTAAGGATGTTCTGAATTTAGCAGCAGCAGCCAAGTTGTAAAGTTATTTTAAATATATATTACTGCATAATCTAAAAGAGATTTGGCGTGAGGATTGATTTAGTTCCTCTCCGTGTAAAATGAGTCTTAGACAGTGCCAAGAAATTACACGTGCAAGTGCATGTTACTTGACTAAAGTAAATTATCAAGTAAACATCGCAAAATATGACAGAATTATCTTCGTTACAAGTAACAACTATAGTTGATGAGGTAGAGATAAAAGATTAACACCTAAGCAGACTACAATTCAAGAATCAGTAGCATGGCAGGTCGCAAAACCAAGAAATAATTTGATGTCCTATAATCATAATAATTTCACAAACAAAACCCTTTAAACTTACGACAGTGATAAGCACAGTTTACGTCTCCTCTCCCCATTCCGAGACACAACTTAAATCATTTGTTACTCCTTAATGTCTGCCCCAACAGCGACCTCTAAGTATCATTGCGATATCATCACGGAAACTTCCATTTCTCCTTTATTTTATTAGTAATAGTCAATAAAAACGTTCACTGTATTCCTTCGCGCGGACATAGCAGTTTGACACTTTTATTAGAGCTATCGATATTAAAAGCGTTAGTACCGAGAGCGAGACGGTCTAAATTAAACTTTGGAACGAAAGAATAAGGTTTCCAATTGAATGTGTGGTGGTGATTGAAAGCAGGGCCAGTAATGAGCCGGTCAGCAGTTATTGATTCACGTGGAACCATTAGGCCGGTTGTACACAGTGCGAATTCAGCGCGACTGGGAAGTTAGTAGATAGTGATCATATATGTTACTATATGTTACTCTACAGGGGGTGGCTTCATTGTCTACCCACTTTAAGTTTTAACTGCCCCTTTTCTGCTGATGTCGCTACCTATGCTTTTTGCCGTTACGTCTTACTTTAATGGTAGTTTATTAGGGGAACTTGAATTAGTTTTTAGCTGACAACCAATTGATCGGAAGGAGTTAAGGGATTTGTGAGTTATTTTCGATGAAATCTATGCAATGAATTTTGATATAGTGACGTGATGTTACAGTGTAATATTATATGCAAATACATAACTAGTTAGGGTTAGTTGGTACCATAATAATGAATCTATGATATACCAGCATGCGGGCTTATAAACTTTTAATTGGTTGATAACTCTCTCAACAAAATTGTGATATGCATTGCTACTAGAATTTCGACCTACTCGCTGCCAACAGAATGCTAGCAGCGATGTTAATAGCCAAAACAAATTATGTAATTTTCTGCAAGCGTTGATGTAAAGGCTTCTGCTTAAGTCGCAATGAATTTCCACAAAAAAAAAAAAAAAAAATAAACCAAGGTACATGACATTAATTAGTACGCATCTGATAAAGAATGGGTACCGGCTAATTGGTTTTTCCGACCTTTGGAATCTAAAAGCTACCCACTTTCAAGTTTCTGACTACATTTGGCAACTCTTCCATTTTCTCCACTTTGCAATGTTAAATTCAAAGTAATTAAATCGAGACATTTTATGAATCCAATTACTGAATGTCTTACATAAGCCCAAAATAAAATTTGCAACACCAAACACCATATAAAGGTATAATCTGACCCATAAACTTGTACTTAAAAGTACAATTAAGGATAATATGATCCGCCATTCTTAATCCAGCCAGTGCACATTATACCTATTTAACGGGATACCCCGAGATATCCCGGGACTGTTATGAGTCCCGGACGTAATCCCTGTATAATTGTTGTCCGAGGAATGCCTCCGAAGTTGGCGGTCGTAATTGAGGGCATAAATATGCGGGATTCGCACTTTTGAACCCGGGATTTCGGGGTTTCGATAATTTGAATTAAATTATAGATTAGATTGTTCAGGCATTAATCAGCCGACCAACGGCAATTACGAGGGAATGCGGTAATGTTCCCGGAATTATTTGGGAATGGACGACAAATAGAGTATTAGATATTTAATTTTCGTAGTTGGAAAAGTAAATTGGAAGAAAGATAAGGTAGGAGACATGTGACGTGGGTTTGTTTTAGTACAAGATCTATACTAAAATAGTTTATGAATACCTACTCAATTAGATATTTTAAAAAGCAATGGTGACCCAGTGATAACGGCCAAATCTTACGAGTTGTAGGTCGTAGGTTCCAACCCAGACAGGCTTACTTTGTGTAAAGTATTTCATCAGTATCAGTATTTTTACTCTCAAAACGGTGAAGGAAAACATCGTGAGGAAACCGGCATGTCCTGGAACCATAAATTCAAAGATATGTGACATCTACCAGCCCGCACTGGGCGTGGTAAGATTACGGCCCACTCCCTCTCACAGAGAGGAGGCCTGGGTCCCAGCAGTGGGAACGTTATAGGCTGATTATGCAAGTACATCTCGTTATCGGTTAACTGTAGGTATTTGTCCTCATCATTATGTCAGCCGAAAGACGTCCACTGCTGGACATAGGCGTCACCCAACCATAGCCACTTCGACCTGTTTTGTTCTTCTCGCATCCAACGGATTCCTGCGGCCTTCACCAGGTCATCGGTCCATATTGTAGGAGGCGTAGGTATTTGTAATAGATGAAAAACACAACACTGCCAAAGCCTTCGGAAATAATAGACACAATTTATGAAATAATGCGAGAAAATAACCCAAAAAGTGTACTAGATTAAGGAAAAATTCTGTTTTATTTGCTTTTTGTGTAATGATCCAAACCTAAGTATCTTTCGTATTCTAGGCTAATAGCGGCTTTTATACTAAGCAAAGGGTCCATTTAATATTTATCTACGAACTACTACATTGTACATGGACATTAATGGATAGTTTAATGTAGGCAAAATTAGATATAACTGGTTTGCTTATAAAATAATAGAGATATATACTGGCAATTAACACGGATCAATTTATTTTTTTTCAAAAACTCGCATCTCTATGGGAAAAAAAAACTTTAAGGAGATCTGTCGATGTAGTCTGCGATATTCAAAATTACTTGTCATCAAGTTCTCGAAATTATATTTGGTTCTATCGTCATATTTTCACAAAATAATCTTATTTCCATCAAATATTATTTCCAGAGCTACATATATACAGGCTGATTTTTTAAAGACCAGCCAAATTTAAGGATGTGGTACAGACCATCAAACTGAACAACTTTCTGATTGGGACCAACATCGTAATCGCGAATAAAAATTCAGCCGTCCCATACATTTAGATCAAGTAGGTATTGAAGTTTTCTATGGGACAGTTGATAAAATTTTCGCGATTACGCTATTTGTCCCATGGAGAAAGTTGTTCAGTTTGATGGTCTGTACCACATCCTTAAATTTGGCTGGTCTTTAAAAAATCAGCCTGTATATTGGTATTTTAAATGATTATAATTTACTAATCATTTTATTATTTTACCCGCGTATTGTATTTTGATCTAACTCAATAATCTTAATAATCGTATTCCACTGCTAGATACAGACCTCTCTCAAGTTGAGCCGTAACACGCTGTTCTCTGACTTCGGACTGAACTACCAAAACCACAAAAACAAATCAAATGTAAAAATGTATTTGTATGTATGTGTAAATGTCATTTGTATAAGTAGGATTCGAACTAACTTATCTTTTTTATATCCGCATGTTTCTGTGGCAGTAAAAAAAACCCTTTCTTTCAAATTATTTACTGCATCTCCAACACAAAAATGTTGCCCAGTCCCCCAGTTCTCAATAATAATGTTGCCATAATAAAAATAAATCAGCTATAAATAGCAGTCTTCCTCACTCCCATATTACAGGCACGCTATGATAATTGGAGTGAGCTGTTTACAAGACGTTGAGCTTTCTTGTTGACACATTTCACATTACGTTAAGAAAAATATGTATAAATTATTTAGTGAATGTGTTTTTGAGAAATTATTTCGTTTATTTTTTTGACATGACGGTGAGAACTGCGGTATCGCTACTATGATATATATTAGACTGGATCAAAATTCACTGTATTTATGACATAGACCAACTCGCTCTGGGCCCGCGTGGTGGATTATGGCCCACTCTCACAGAGAGAAGGCCTGTGTCCCAGCAGTGACAACTTCATAGGCTGATTATGCTATGCATATAGTATAGGTATCGTAAAGGTTATTTGCAATAATTTTGAATGATCAGTAAAAAGTACAGTTTTATAACATAACATATCATCACGCCTGTAACCCCCAAGGGTTAGGCAGAGTTGTGCCACATTTGACCAGACTTAAACATAAGTCTCACGTAACAGAGGGTGAGCCTGATGCCGTCAACCAGGCGCAAATCCAGACATCGGGTTGCTACTAAGAACTTCCTGATGAAAAAACCCAATAAAACTGCCCAACCTTGAAATCGAACCAATGACCCCATGCTTAGCAGTAGCGCTTCCGACCTCTTGACTAATGAGACACTTCAGTTACACTTTTATAATATTTTATCTACTGAAATCTATTATACACTGTCAACTGTCACTGACAACTTAGTTAGAAATAGCGTTTCTAATTTCTAATATTTCTATGTGCACAAAACTTTAAAATCCTTGTTGGTTACATATTTATTTACGAAGCAGAGCGTTGTATCCTTTATCAAAATACTCTTTAATTAATGGTTGACATTTTCAGTCAACACGACATTATGTTCTCTAGGTACTGATAAATTCATGGACTGGTCTTGGTTCGTCGTCATCACAGGCCAAGAATAGACTGGCTCGTTTCTATCAATATTCGATTTCTAGTTACATGTAGAATGTTACAGACAAAAGAGATGTACTGCTTAGGTTTTTAGAGTTTCGAATCCAAAGGGTGCCAACGGAACCCTATTACTAAGGCTCCGCTGTCCGTCCGTCTGTCACAGGGCTGTATCTTTTGAACCGTAAAAGGTGGACACTTGGAATGTGAGTGTACATATACTACTATGGACTTAACAACAAATACTGAAAATAAAGTTAAATTTTAAGGGATCCCTCACACAAGAAACGTTATTTACTAAAGTATTAAAAAATATATATGTACAAGTGCTAAATATTGTGCGTTGGTAGATAGCTCTTTGTGTGCGAGCCCGACTAATAATTGGTCGGTTTTTAATTCTGATATCAGTGTTCCCACCAAAGTGGGGTACTTTGAATAATGAAAATAGAATAGAAATACTCTTTACTATGTAGACCATGAATATTGCAGATATAAATGTTGCAACTTTACAAGGGGTGACACAATGGGCAGTCTTATTTCTAAAAGCGATATTTTAAAGGCAACCTTTGGATGGATTTAGAGAGAAAGGACAATACTGCAGGTAGTCTGTGGTGTACCATTTACGTATATGGAATAAATACATACATATCATTAATAATTTATTTTTGCGTGACTCCCGGGAATCCAACTGCCCCAATAAGATTAAATAACTTGAGAATCGAAAGAACCATAAAAATGTTTCGTAAAACAAAACACAACCGAACATCGGAACCAAAAACAATCTTCATAAAGGCTACTCTCAATAAGAGTCCAAATAATTTTAAATTACCCTCCTTTAGTATGAAAACGGTCCCGTTCCCAATTTAATATTAGAAAATGCATAGAACATAAACAGTAAGAAGTTCAGCCGATAAGCAATACGATTAGCGATTAGAGTTGGCAAAATTTTGACAACGCGCATGGTCCTAGTGATAGCGGTGTATTGCAAGCGGGAATGGGTTCCGACAATTGTATAATGGCTGTTGGCTTACTCCGTTTTCTATGTACTTGTAAGATATAAGTACTGATGTCGATACCTTTATTGTGGACGCTAAAGGCTTTGTTAGAACAACCTGGATGCTTAGCTTTGTTTGGTGGCTGCAGAGTCAATAATTCGGGGCTTTTAGTACCATTATGACTTCGGTACTAAAGCGGTGGTTTTGTATTTGTTTCAATGCAATGCTTCCGAGTATTACATCGTGCTTCATGAATCTTATCATGGGTTTGCTACTACATAGTGCATTTGAATTTTGTATTTTCGGAAGTCAAAGTTTCTTAATACAGTTTAATTATATACTCACTACGTACGTTGTAATTGTCAGTTTGTGAATGTTTACAATCTCATTGTCATCTATGCGCATGTATAGATGAAGATATGCAGCTTCTACTGCACCACGCCAATGATTCTATCAATTATTTGAATATTGCCTTAAATTTTTTTAAGGCTTTATACTGTTTATTTTTTTACAATTATCATTATCCTCATCATTGGCCGCCCTGTTCCACCCACTGCTGAGTATTTCTCCCTTTTATGCCATGCTTCTCTGGTCTGTGCGAGTCTCATCCTAAATAAGTCTATTTTTCTTCTTTATATCCAAGTGTATACAATAGATATTTATTTTATTTATTTATCCTCACACTGGAACGCCCTACAGCAATTACACCAACGGAGCAAAAAAATACTTCATGTGCTGCTTTCCATCCATCCTGTGCGCGGTGGACATCGAACGGGCGACGATGGATCACGCATCATCAAGACATTTCTTCATAGCCCCGTCACTCCTCCCATATAGCGCACATTCTTTCATTTAATAGGTATCAATACTAGTATTGCTTGCTACACCGCTATCAATCCCACCAAGGCCTTTGTTGCCCAAACGCTGATTGTATCACGACTCGGCTGAACGCCGAATATTATCAGAACAAATTGGTACAGTCACGGCATAACATTTGTTATTTTTATTTATATTACCAATAATGTTTTGGAGCGCGAATGCTGTACCTTTGACAATAAATCTATGGGTTCAAGGTTGAGTATCATTTTGAAAGTAAATGGAGCTTGTTTTTCGGTTTGAAGGGTGTCAGCTGTTTAGCATGGCTTGTAGATTATGGGTGGCAACATGGCGGTCTATGTTGTATTTTTATCATTTGTTTTATGTTGTTGTACAATATACTGTTGAAAGCGTTCATCTTCATTTTAAACTACATAAATAGTATTTTTTGCTGCATCTTTTACTTTGAATGCAATTCTGGTATCTACATTCTTACTCCTTGTTTATTCGTTTACTTCTTACCACTCAACATTCACTCTGCCATGCGTTACGTTTAAAACAGCCTTGTCCACAAGAAAAAAAGGGTTCAAGTTCCTGCATAAACTATTGTGGGGGAAAAAAAAATCAACTGTTTATACTAATTGTAAGTAGCAGTAACTGCGCGACTATACAAAAGTGCCACGCACGCGATAAGGCTCACGCACTCGCGTTCCTTTTTTCTATTTCTTTCTTGTAACGCGACGCAAATGCAATTCAGTTGCCAGTGATCATATCGCAGCGTTATTGATAGCCACTGCAAAAAAATAGTGCGTGTGTTGCCAGTCTAAGAATTGTGCTTTTTAATTAATGCGTTTACTTAGAAAGAAAATTAACCCCTTTGGAAATTACGTGAATAATTTGAATTTGAAATTATTGTACTGTTTGACGTTACTAGTCGTAGTTTTCATATTTTTACTGGATGCTTTTCGGACTTCTTATTCAATCTAGCTTTTTGCTGGCCTGCTGCCAGAATCCTGCGTTTATAAGCAAGAATACGATCAGTTCCGCCAACCATGATATGGCATTTTATGCTTCCGTCACGGCGTTGAGAGAAATGCTTAGTGTTTACAATGTGCAGAGAGAAACTACGGCATACATTTTGAAATAAGGAGACGAAAATAGTATTTGATTGTTTTACCTGGAGTCCTGTTTACCAGAATGATCAAGGCTTCTGCTCGCGACTTTGTTCGCGTGGAAGTCGTAAGATACACAACATACTAAAATAACAGCCATATTTTAATAAAACTCCCTCGGCCCCCAACCTTTCACGTCACATCGCGTCGCCCACCCGTGCTTTTACTTCTTATGCTCAACTCCTAAGAATCGTAGCGTGATGTTAAATAGCTATATCCCTCCTCAACATTTGGGCTATCAAATGCAAAAATATATTTTTTAATCCTATGATTTCAAATTAGCGCTTTCAAACAAAAAACAAGTTCTTCAGCTTTATTCTATTAGTATAGGTAGTATAGTATAGATAACCTTTAACCAGACCATAAAAATACTATTGGGCATTCTAATGACACTTATAGAGATTGTCGTGAAGAAAACTAACGTAACGATCGAGTTTTGGCATAGAGGTTTGTGAACGCAGTCTATCGAGTTCCATGTCGGCTCTTCTACATACATGGAACATAATATTTGGAATTGTAAAACTTGTATAAAGAAATGAGTTTTGAATTTGTGTTTTTCGCTAACTGTACATAGGAAAATGTTGCCCCAAATTATTATTATAATCCTGACTAGTATTATAAATGCTAAAGGTCGTTTGTTTGTTACGCTTTCACGCTAAAACGGCTGAACGCATTTGGATGAAATTTGGCACATGCGTAGACTATGACCTAGGAAAGGACATAGGTTACTTTTCATCCTGGGTCGCAGACAAAGTCGCGGGCAGCAGCTAGTTATACAAACAGCTAGCAAAGCATATACTACAATGTAAAGTAAGTATGTTAAGTGACATATTAACACCTCAATTATATCACAAATATTAACTGTTACCTACTCTGTATCGTAAATATAAAAGGCGTGTCCATTTCAACGAACAATAGTACCTACTGGAAAGTTGTTTCGTATCATGAAACGAATGTAAATTGTTGAGCGTACAAACTCTAGCCATTTGGCTAAGTAAGTTCTGAACTGCGATGAAGCCGTAAACTTGTGGGATTTCCACTTTATTAAATAATAAACAATGTAACTACATGTTATATGGAATTATATTCAGCTGAATTATTAACTATTTTGGCTAGTTTCTTGATGAGAGGATACATTGTGGATAAATCTGCTGTTAAATTTCCACTTAAATTCCGTAATACTTTGACAAAGGCTTACCAATTCATATATTTTCTTATGTTATATCTTTAGTAAGTTCAGTTCGGTAGCATTTTCAAGCAAAGTTTTATTGGTTTTAAACGGATAATATATTTTAATGATTCTTGATGCAATCAATTTTTTTTTTGTGTGGGGAGTCATCAAATGACCTCTTCCGCTCTGGGCTGAGCGGAAGGGCGTGTCAGACTTTTACTGACTAAAACCCACCCGTGTTCCTTCAGTTGCCTGTACCAGGGGCCACGGTATCTCTTTCGAACAACCCGCAGCCCCGGCGGCATCGGCCCTAGCGGACCCCGTCAGTTCGTGCTGACATCTCTTTGAGGCGCGCGTGGAACACAACGCGCCGTCGACCCGGGCCTGGTCCCGTATATAAGTAATAAGTATGTAAAGTGGTCGAAAATTAACCCTTCACGGGGCAAAAAGGGGTAATTCGATTTTTAAGGGGAGGATTTGAACTTGAAACTGTATGCTACATTTTCACACCTAAACCACTGAGCCAGAAGTTCAGTGATTTGGCAAAGAGATAGATGGCATCCTGGGGAAGGACACACTTTTTATCCTGATAGCACGTATCCGTGGGATAATTCCCGACATCCACGCGGGCGAAGCCGCGGGCAGAAGCTAGTCACTTCATATGCGATTTATAGTTTTAGCACTCCCCATCATAGAACTGACTGTGGTATGCATTTCCCGATTATTGGGCAATGAAAACATTTATAAAATTCTTTCTTTATCTACTGTAACTGAATCAAAATTCCGTCCATTGACTTTATATCACAAATTCTACATCAGTAATCCAACCCCCACGTTTTATTTGCATTAAAATCTTCCACATTCACGATATCTTCATCCCGCCAGCATTCAGTTTTACCTTCAGGAAAATATGCAACTTCAAATTTTTAAGTCCAACTTTTTCCGCGCGGGAACGCTAGAAGAATACTAATTCCCGAGGCGGCCACCGGCGGATTAACCCACACCCGAAACTGTAGCGTCTATAGTGTGAACGAGACCTAGTGTTTTTCGCTGTACGGTTCCCGCTTTTTGTTTCGCATTTTCGTATTTTCGGGCGTCTTTTTTGGCGTTTCTGCTTTAGGTATGTGGTGTGTTGTGTGTTAGGAAATTATAGTGTGGAATAAGATATACTTATAGTGAAAACATTTTTTATAATAAGACAGTTTTATGTAGAGCTTTAACATTCTGCTATTTATTCAGGTCATTCCCGTCTCCTCTGTTTGTAATCTAACACCAAACATTCTGTCAACAATTTCATCAAAAAACTATTTCCACCATCTTGATTCTTACGAGATCAAAGAAACAAAATTAGTAGAAACAATGTCAAAAACGAAAACAAAAACGGTGACGGGCAAAACTTCAATCTGGAAAAACGCCGACAAAAAAGTGCAAAACAAAGTCCCGTAAAAAGACCGGGCTCTGGAATCCACTGTATTATTACGTAATTAAACAAGAAAAACGTTGGCCACTGTTGTAAAAAAGCCAACAAATCTGCCGCCGAAAGGAAACGCAAACAGCAAGGTAGCTATGTGGAAATTGCCAAGAAAGAATTTAGTTGGTAAAGACCAGCAAAAAGTTTAGGCCGTTGGACGATGCAGGGTAATAAACAAATGAACGTACGACCCACGGCCGATCAGCTAGATTGTGGATTATATTTTACTGGCCACGAATTTTGTTTTTACATTAAAAATGAGAATACAGGCTTACAATGCTGTGTCACGAACGTGTGTAGTTTCAGGGATATAAATTCTTTTGGTTTATTGAAGCGGTTTTGTGTTTTAGGTCGAGCTTTGGAAGACTGCATTTGATTGTATTGTTGGTGAATTTATGGCTGTCGATAAGTCAAAATACCTGGGGATTTCACGTTTAATTTATGATTTTTTTGAACTACCTAATATGTAAGAACAAAAATGACATATATGTATAGACCTTTTTGAGGATACACGGTTATGAAAAATGATCCCTATGATAAGATAGGGTCCTATTATGTGCCTAGAAGGACTACTTCTACTACTTGATATTCTATAATTGTGTGTCATTCTTTGACTTTGCAAAAAGATAAACTGTCTACACTCTATTACTATAATGTACAAACTTCTTTAACACTATAAACTTCAACAAGATTATCCCAAACAGTTTTTGCAGCTCCTCATTTGTCTGTAGACCCGGGTACTGCAATAAATTCAGCAACGAATTCTCTATTAATTAACGTGCTAATGGCAAAGTGTCTTAATTCCGTGTCTTTGGAATTATTACTTGCAACTTTGTTTTAATATCTTCTAAATGTTTTAGTGCGCTTTCTTTATTCGATTTGTGCTTATGTTCTGGCATCGTTTGAGAAAGATAGAATGTGGATTTGGATTCATTGAATTATTTATTGTAGTTGTGTGTTTACTTGGTTTTGATATTTCAGATTCTCTGTTAAGGTTCCCTCATCTCGAAAGAAACGAATGTTAAATTTTAGTTGGAGGTACTAACTACCCAAAAATCAGGTTTTACTCCTTCATGTCTTGGGTCAATCAAAATAAGACTTGACACTATCACAATGTGACAATATATCTCTTGCATTTCAAGAATTCCTACGAATAGATACTGGTGATATACCCACCTACATCCTCATTTATACAAATTTACGAAGTCCCAGAGGACAACACCAACATTTTATATTTGGAATGAGGATCTATGGAGTATAAAGTGACAAACGAGGTTAAGGTTAAAACGAGAATTTATGGAGTGTGAGAAAATGTTGCGAAATGAATTCTTAGATAATCTAGTTTCTTTTATATAGTGGCCAGTGTAGCTTTATACTTACTGCTTTAAGTAAGCTTGATGAAGTAGTTTTTTTAACGCGATTCGGTTTATTAATGGTTGTAATTATCGTGAAGTAGTTTTACTTGAATGTAGTCTAATGGTTTGCATGTGTTTGATCAATTATTATGCTTGCTGAAACTCACTGGTTTATAGTAAATGTATCTTGGCCAATATCGAACGTTCACTATCTTCAAAGCTGACAGATTGAAGGAAAATAATTATGATACTCTTTATTTTGTATACCATATAAATTACAGAAATTGATATATGTAGAAATTTTACAAAGGGTTCAAGGGGCTCAATTATCTAGACGATTCATTTTGAACATGAAACCAACACAAGACAGTAACAGCACGTTTTACCAGACGATCTACGATCAATGATCCAAGAAATCCCCCAACCACACAACCCCCCCCCCCCCCAACACTCAACCCGCCCACCCCCAACCCCCAACTTGTTTTTTTTTTGTGTGTTTATGTTCTTTTTTATGCGTCATGTTTGCCGCAAATAAATGCATTTTCTTTCTTTCTTTCTTTCTAAATCACATCAGAAAAAAATACATTCAAGTATGTAATCCAAACACAGAAGAGCAGTCAGTGGTGACCCAGCAATATCCGCCCCGACTTTCGAGTGTTAGGTCTTGGGTTCGAACCGAAGGAGGCGCTTTACGTTGTGTATATTATTTCATCACCATGTCTTTCTAAAGGGTGAAGGAAAATATCGTGAGGAAACCAGCATGTTATAGAACCGAATATATGAAGACATGTGTTATCCACTAAATCGCACTGGGCCCGCGTGGTGGACTAAAGCCCATTCCGTCTCACAAAAAAGAGGCCTGTATCCCAGCAGTGGGAACATTATAGGCTAATTATGCTATAAGCTAATCCAAACTAACGAAACACACGCATCAGCTAATTAGCTGCTAGTGTGTCTAACCAAATAATAATAAAAAATATTAATAAACACAACGCTTCCATGCGACCTACAAAGGAATGAAACCATATTTCTTTATGAAAATATACTAAAGTGCCTATAGGTTCATAATTTTTTACGAGAAGGCTAATTAAAACACGGTGATAATGTAATTCCGCTCGAGGCACCCATCGGGCCTTTAGTTAAGGCGTGCCTCAAGACGGCCTCGCCTTGAAATAGATCGAATTATTTTCAAAAGAAAACTGTATTATGAACTTTTAATTTCGCTATTTTTTGCTGTCATCGTCTAGAGGAAACGTAAAGTCGTTTTTGATTGTGCTTTTTATCTTTTAGTTTGAAAGTCTTTAAAACGATAATTTTTTATCGTTTTAATTGTATTTACATAAACGTTAGTTTGTGAAACATTTGTTGTTGTTTAAATATGGTTTTGAGAGCAAATGTCACCCAGTGATAACGGCCGCGACTAATGAGTTGTAGATCGTATGTAAAATATTTCATTACCACTGCTCTCATAACGGTGAAGGAAATCGTGAGGAAACCGGCATGTCCTAGAACCAAAATTTCGAAGACACACGGGCCCGCGTGGTGGATTACAGCCCACTTCCTCTGTCTGAGAAGAGGCCTGTGTCCCAGCAGTGGGAACATTAAAGGGTGATTATGAAATATGTTTTTTGGATTGTTGACCGGCTAGACTAAAAACCAACGTCAATATGTTGACGAGAACGACTCGAAGGCCCCAAAAAAAAAATAAGATCCATATATTTCTTATTTGTTGTTGCTGAACAAACTTCTAATATTACTCTGCATGACACTAGCTAGCCACTTATACCCACCTACTCTTTCCAAATATATACTTTTATTTCTTTCATATTGGCTTCCAACCCACCCTTGAAAGCGTGAGCAAACTCTATAAAAAAGCCAGTATTACCAAAGTACACAACTGATGACGTGCTATAGACAATCTTATCGGCTTCCTGACCGATCATTTCAATGCAAATAAACCGGCTGCCGGCCGGCACGTAACCGACCAACTAGATAGAATACACTTTATATCTCTTCTGACATTCAACTGGAACTAATTTCACCCAACAATGTAAACTTGAAAGCGAACTTTTGCACTCTTCACAAAAAACGACCTTATCCCAACCGATTCACGATCCGAAATAACTCTTAAAATCGAATTCTTAAGCCAGCTTTTTCAATGTCAGCGAAAGAGAGTTAGAACGTATTTTTTATTGAATATTTTTGTAAGGAATCTGCAGCGTTGCATCTTTTCACTCGTCTTTGAAGGAAGGAAACTTTTCCCGAGTGTAGACTTCGGGTTTCTGAGATTTTTTTTCTCATTAACGATTCGAAAATTCATAAGTTAGGGATATTCTCATTAAAATAAACTTTGGTGGCGTTCTTTTGTTTTGCAGCCAGAATTGCTCAGGCTACCCGTTGTTTATATTTAAGTGTATTTTATGAGGTAATAAATTTTATCTCTATTTGTTTGAATTATTCAAACACTAAGTATTTTACTCATCGAGGTTGTAAGTTTGAATTTAAGATCCTACTGCTGGTTGTAGTTCTGATTATTGTGGAGATGTAGTGCATAAAGAAAACTAATTAGAACAGTAGTTTACCTGTTTCACAAGGTTTATTTGAAAGAGAAAACTTTATATTTCAAGACTATGAAACTGTTATATTCAGCGTCTCTTGTTTCGGAGTCAACTTTGGAAAGTGGGTTGCCGACTTGCTTTATTTTGGAATAAGACAACGACATGTCTTCCTTCCTTCTTTTGCATCTAAACTATCACTAATTTATGAACCCTGCATTATATTATAGTCAGGCTTAGCTAGCTTATAAACTTATCCACTATTTTTAGCCACATTATACCAATTACTCGTAAACTAACTAAACCACTGACCACAGCGTTCACCACCTTCAAAAAAGACCGCAACGATTTTTTAAACACCGAAAACCGTATGTTAGCGCCGCATAGGCACGCCTGCCGGCTGGGCGTAACAGTAGCAGATTACAGCGGCTTAGATAACGCTAGCTCGGAAATAAAAGCGGCTAACTACTAATTAGCAGGCTGTGGTTCGTTGCGGCCGGCGTCGATGCAAATTCGACCGGCCAGCGTAAATTAGCGCGGTGTGCTAATCGCGTGCTTTTGCGCTTATTTGATACGCTACAATCGGTTTATACAAAATCGTGTTATCGTAGATGTGCAGGTTGTTCGGGAATGAGTTTGTGTAATTTATTTTGTAGGGAGTTTATTTTATTTAGCTTGTAAAGGGAAGCTACGAAATTCAGTACCCTAAACCGGCTTGCAGTTAAATAAAAATAATAAACATGAAATAATTGCGCCGGATTTAGAGAACGCGTTAGGACTTAGCTACTCGTACCAATCCGTAAAAAGTTATCTACTTATCTGGTTGTTTGTTTTTTTGTATGGTGGAGATCCGTGAATAGCAAAACGACGCAAAATGTCCTATTAGAAAATAGTCTACGAGGAAATTCTCATATTAGAAAAAAAGGCATTTTCAATAAATTTGTATTATAATTACCAATGACGAACCACAGTGTTTGTCTAGTCAGTTTCTCGAACCTCACAAATTAGGCCCAAACTTAATACTCAACCACAATACCAAACCAAATCCAGCAATCCTTTGAAAATCATCTACCTACTTCCCTAATAAAATTTGAACACGTGCAAGTCCAACATTAAAACAAGACTATTATATCGTGGCTGCAAAGCTTTGTGCTTGATCAAACAAAACAGTCTCATTTGTTCCAAGCCGCTCAACTAATGAAATGATATTCAAAATCGTGTCAGGTTTCTGCTGCTCCAGAAATTGTGTTCATATTTTTGGTGTGGGATTGTGGAGCTAATTTTCGGAGAGAGAATGAATTGTGAAAGTTTTGAGGTATTTCCTTAACTTGTTAAGCGTCCATTTGTGATTGACAAACTTAATAATGAGTTTCAAATTGTTGGGCAGATTCTCACCGAACGTTTCTGTCAAAGAATTTCACATCTTATTGGATTGGGATTTACGAAGTACGAAGTATCTACTGTGTGACGAAATTATGAAAACTTGTATCCATAATTGATTTCTTAAACACATAAGTACCAAATTGGCATGTTTTAAGATGGGAGCTGCAGCTATCAGTTAATGTTCTCGTCATATATCAGAGTTGTCTCATCCTTAAATTGTTTGTAGAAAATATCAACCGCAACAACAAATCACGAAATGCGTTTAACGGTATATATAAAAGCTTAGCTTTCCTAAGAAAGCGGCCGAAAACGGGGAAATAACTAAGCGGGCGCGAAACTAAACACAGTCATAAATAAAAAACAAAATTATATTTAAAAAAAGTAACAAAACGGAAAAAAAAGCAGAAAGTCGTATACGAGGCCAAAAGGCTCCCATATCAGCCTGATGCGGCGACATTAAAAAAAAATTAAAAGCGCCCAATTTGAAGACACCTTAATGTTAAATATTGGTGAAAGTGGCGAGATTTTCATGACGGGCGTTATAATATCACGGAAACACTTTCCTAGGAAATCAAAGCTTTATTTAAAACATCATACTGTCTCTGTCGGAGATGGCGGGACGACCTTACTCCTACCGTAGGGACTGGCCGGCCGGCACTCGCAAGAGACAGAATTGTGTGGGAAAGGAAGAGGGAGCCCTTGCCCTGACAGAAACAGAACGATGTTTTGAATTCGTTTATGCTAAACGTATTTAGTGATAGGTATTTGCAAACGGGCCTTAATCTCGTTCTGTTTAAAAAATCTTTAAGTTAAGCAGTGGTACTACAAAAATTTTGCTAAATCCTGAAACAGGAGCTAGCTAGTGATTGACTGCCTCTCTCGCACGTGTCACCCAACAGCTGTCAATTGCATTTCGTCGCTAACAACCTGCGAATACACCTCAGACTGAGCTGTATTGTGTTGTATGTATTGTGTGTTAGGGTTCGAATTACATACAAGAGAGATGGACAGGCTTGAGTATTAGTTTGACATGATTAGGACAACGAAAGGGTTTGGTTACAAGATTGGCATAAGATAGACCTTTGCCGATAATTGAATCGAATTTTCCTGCTTTGTGTTTAAATTAAATACATATTCAGCCTATGATGTTCCCACTGATGGGACACAGGCCGTTATCCACATAACGGCCCACTCCCACTGAAAGGAGGCCTGTGTCCACGCAGGCCCAGTGCGGGTAGTTCATGCCACATATCTTCGAATATTTGGTTCTAGGACATGCCGGTTGCTTCACTATATTTTCTTTCATTGTTCGAACCCACGACTAGTAAGTCGCGGCCATTACCACTGGAACACCACTACTCTTCAAATAAAATGGTGTGATCTAATATATTTTAGAAATTTCAATAGAAGAATCTATGCTGATGATGATAGAAGAATCGACGCAGTGGTCACTATTAAATTAATAAGCTTTTTGTTTGAGACTTCGAAGAATTACGTGCCTTACTCTTTACTCTTGAAAGTTTTCCAACGTTATGAACATACATAACAGTCTTCCTCCAAACAATGGAATAGTTTGTTTTATATTAATATCGCAATGCCCTTAGAAAAAAGCCCATGAATGAATAACAATATTGATAATGTCAACGCTCAACGAAGCCACGGCATAAATCAAACGCCAACGAAATAGTCGCACCGATTCAAGAACAATGACAACAGCGGATACTAAAACATCCACAGCTAACTTTTAATCCCAAAACCCAGCGTAAATCTATTATCGACAGATATTATTAATCACAGTTAACCCTTTAAAAGAGTTGCAACACATTACCATACGTCATAATGGAGCATTTCATCTGCTGCGTCCAGCAACACGAATAAATCGGCTGGCCAGCTTCCGAGCAGCCATCTTGGATTGCGCTAACGGGTTCATTTCCTGCGCCTATATATTTCCGGTCCATTCGATGTTGCCAAGTCATAATTTTTAAAGCTCCAAGTTAGCCTTTCGTTTATTTTCGTGAAGAAATGTCCCGTTTTGGAACAGGACGTTAATTATGTTGGGTATTAATTGTAGGGTTGAATTGTGTTTATTTGTTAATGTTTGGGTAGAGGGTAGGATTATTTGAGTAAAGAAACCGTGAAGTCGAGATTATTTGTGTAATGGAGTAATTCGGGGTTCCTTATTAGGTGTTAATTTTGGGGCCTGTACCCGTTCAATTAAAAGGGTACTTATTGGATTAGAATGTTGGGTTTTATTGTGTAATTTTGTAAAGGACTTTGCTTTTAACATAAAATGGAAAGATTTACTAGCATACCAGAAATATAACCTTTCATTCTGCAAATTCTATTTGAAGAAAGGGTCAAATTATCTCTTTGTAGACTTGGAATCGCAATCTGAGGAAAGAATTGAGAGTGATTGGCGCAGATCTGAAATGCCAATAAACCTATTGGTTGAGTTCAAAATAATCTAGCGTCAAACCACCATGAATTCTGTTAATAATAACGTGTTTTGCCAGCTGTCGCTGAAAATCAGCGCTGGGGCTCTGTCTCGTATAGGGTCTTAGCATTATGCTGAGCGATGGGCGTTTTGCGTGGATGTTACGCATGTTTTCCCCCAACTTGTAATTTTGTTTTGTGTTGGTGTTCTTTTTATGCGTCATGTTTAACGCAAATAAACGTGTTAAATTTCTTTCTTTTCCGAAAGAAATTGTGCTGACAAGGAATTATTTCACTGGAAATGGCAATAAAATACTGTACCTGGATATACAGTATTTTATTTTTTGGCTGAAAGATATTTATTGTAATATGCCCCAATCCACCTTAAGTAACCGTAGTATTTATGCCCATGCTTTCTCTGTATGAGAACAGGCCTCTGCCCTGCAGTGGAACAATAACAGGCTGGTATTATTTTATATTTATTTAAACCTTTTTACTCCACAGACATAAAACTCCATTTCTATATAAATGCACATAGAACTTCTGCAGTCTGCCCTTTTAAAATGTGACACAGACAAATGGCCGGGACACGCTACATGACAGTACGATTTTCTACGTCCCCCGGCGGAGGAGACTCGCAAAATTATTAAGTGACGCTTGTGTTATCACTGGGCTTCTTTTGTTATTTTTTTGTAGACAGTACTTGTGCTAAGTATGGGCTTAGAAGAAATTAGGGAGAACTCGTGAATACCGTTTTTTTGGAAATTAATGGGAGCTCTTTTGCTGTAAATTATTGTTCTTCTTGTCGTGGTTCCTTTTGACCTGCTAGGAGTTGTTAGTCTGCTCTGTATTTTTTAGTTTTTTTCATATAGGTATTGGAACAGGTCGGCTGTAGTCGCAGTCCCAGACCTTTCCTGGTTTCACAACCATAACTTTTTCTTGAAAAATCTTGCCAAACAGCGTCTTCCGCTTGGCTCAAAACAAATAAAAAAATATTATTCACTTTTTGTATTATTTATCTAAAACACTTAAAAAAACAACAACAACAAAAACAACTTTGGAATACAAAAGTTTGTACTCAAACCCTTTTATTCAAAAGTTTTAAGTCGTTTCAGAATTCATTTTGCATTTTTTTGTTCGTTTTGATATAAAACTCCACTAGGAAGTTCTCTCTTTATCTGTTCCGTAGTTACACCCCATTAATTTAATTTCACTTTCAATTCCTTCCAGCCCTATTATCTCACCTCGAGAAACACAAAACTACCCACCGCACATAACACAAATCTATCACTACCGCCACTCAAACACCTCAACTTCCAGCCCATCAGTACGTTGCACTTACGTCTATCGGGCCGTCAATAATACGATCGGTTCATTCCTATTCGACCAACATCGTCGCTTACAAATAAAGCTACGCTCCGACTGTAATCCGAACACATATCAGCTGCCATTTTCGACGCGACAAACTGCAGCGGAATTTTAATTTTTTATTGTGTTTGTTTGTTGACGGAGATTACGTTAAGCTGGGTATCTGGTGACGTATATATATTATATGTATATAATGCGACTCGCCTTGGAGATAAATCTTAAATGAAGGGTTCACTGGTCTTTTACTGGGATATTTTTGCATTGTCATCATCTGCGAAGCCTGTTCCCAACTATGTTGGGCTCGGCTTCCAGTGTAACCGGATGCAGCTGAATACTAGTATTTTACATCTGACCTCCATAATCAATAATTATTATCTGCGAAAAGATGTCTGCTGCTGGATATCGGTCTCCCACAGGCATCGGAAAATACCGAATCTGCCTTGTAACAATATTAAATAGTAGGGTGTGATGAGATTAAATCAACAAAGCTACTTCATGGCTTTCTGTTGCTACATTACATTACATCACAAAACAAAGTTTGAATTTTCTAAAAAGATGTACAGCCTACCAGACGGACAATTCCCGTACTTTTAAGAACGTTCGCATTCAGAAGGCCAATTCTCGTAATTTAAAACGTTCAAAATCTAGTCGCAGTCTCATTTCGGCGACAAACAAATGTCAAAAACTTGTCAAAATGAAGGGAAATTAGAAGTATTTTTTGACAGATTGAGACTGAGATCAGACTGTGAACGTTCTTAAAATTACGAGAATTGCCCCTCTAATCTCAGTCTCAATCTGTGAAAAGTTCCTCTGATTCCTAGTAAGTTTTTGACTTTGATTTTGCCTTCTGATCGTTAAAAGTATGGGGTGATGATTGATTTTCTTTATGTTCGTAGTTAAGACAGTTTCACCTAGCCTCAAACTCGAATTGCCTGCATGTTAAGTCATACCACATATACTGCAACTTCTGCACGACCGCCCGCCGTACCCGCATAGACTGTCTTACTGAATCCAGCTGCTCTGTGGCACACCTTACCTTCAATCCGTACACAGCGTGTCAACAATATAATGAACAGAGGCAATTATAATTAACTGTCAGGATACTGAATTATTGCTAATTCGATGATGATGTAGGCTTGATTACGAGCACGCGTATTAGTGTACGTCAGAGAATGTGCTCTACTTAGTTTGGTACAAAGTTAAGATAATTATTGTGTATTGTTGTGGTTTTGTGGGAGCAAGTATGCAAAGTTTACTGTTCGGCGAACTTCGTACCGTCACAGAATCAATATAGTTTTTTTACATGTTTTAATATGTAGTTATTCTGCAATTCGAGCCGGAGCCGTTCCTGAGATATAAATGGTGTAACAGAACCAAAAATTCGAACGCGCACTGGGCCCACGTAGCAGATTACAGCCCACTCCCTCTCGAGTCCGAGTTCCAGCAGTGGGAACATTATAGGCTGATTATGCTATGCTAGTATTATATATAACCCCCCCCCCCCTACAAACCCATTTCTCTCAGTTTTTGTTATGGTCTGGCAGTTTGAGTAATTAATGTGGCCTAACCAAATGTCCTTTCTTTGGTATTGTTCGTCGAATCGTTGAGCTCCTTAAGTTTTGAGTTGAGCTGCACGATTTCTGACAAATGCGTGCACTGACTGGACAGGTCCTCTCAATCTGTGTGGTTCTTTCCTCAAAAGACCATCTCAGACATCTACCTATATGGTCTTCCTATGATCTGACCAAGATTATGTCTGGACTTTAAAAGAGACTTTGACCTCTGAGTTTGTTTCGGCCTTTCTTCTCAGACTAGTCAGATAGGAAACGCCGACCTCATCTAGTTTTAAAATAGTCATGTAAAAGTGTTTGTACAAACCTACTTACAAAAATAAAATAATTTATCATTTATCATAAAAGGAGCTTTACCTGACTATTTGAGTATCATTAAGTTTTCCATGCCTACTATTTTATTACTATGAAGAAAAATATAGGTACTTTAATCATAAAACCATATTATGTTATATTGCAAATGGCCGTTGGCCGATGGTCGTTTTATATTAAAGTAAAAATATAAATATAATTATTATATTCCACTTACATATTTTTTGCTATGAAACTAACAGGTATTTTGTTTTTGTTACAGGATGTGCATTTTTAACGTACTTTAACCCGGAGAGCGCATCCAGCGCTCAAACGGCTCTACATGAGAAACGGACACTACCAGGGGTAAGTAATAGTGTATTTCCTTAAACTATATACGTAAAAAAAAAACAAACACACATAATCTGAAGCCTTACTCTCATGTAGGTATACACAAGCTACAGAATTCTACCTACTACGATTTTATGAAACTCCTTTTGATTAGTTCACGTTCATATAGCGCTACAGAGTAAAAAGTATGCCGCGTGGCCAAAATTAGAATTAACCCTGCCATCTTAATACATTCCAAATGACAATTGCACACATCATTACCAACAGCGCCCCCTACCAACGTCATTCAAGGTCAAATGATCCTTGTAATAGCACTGTACATTTGACTATCCTATAATTAAAGCCTTATTTACACTACGTAATATTCAGGGACCCTTTCCCTTAATCAGGATAGGTTAGTAAGAGAAAGGGAGAAGGAGTCCCTATTAAAAAAATACATCACCTAAATATCGGGCCCTAAATGTCGTAAAGTCTAAATAGGGTTTAGTTACAATCTAATACTGGGAACTTCTGTTGCGTAATAAAAGGCTATTTTAGTATTTGCGACGATATCGTTATAATTTATTATACGCATTTTAGATATTGCGTATTCTCTAAAGTGCTTACTTTATGTTCCTCTTGAATAAATTTTATTTATTATTTAGGTACAGTACCTAGGTAGGTACTGTACCTAAATAATAAATGAAATTTTCTGTTAAAAATGATTGCCTTTTGTCTTGCCTTTGTAAAGTCAAAAGGCAATAATTTTTAACAGTAGGTACCTCAATAGCGTTTTAGAAAGTAGTTCAGCGAAAGGAATCAGTCTGTCTATCGAAACGTTCCACATTGGAACACTAAATCATCAACATCATCTCCCAAGCCTTTTCCCTACTATGTTGGGGTCAGCTTCCAGTCTAACCGGATGCAGCTGAGTACCAGTATTTACCTGATCGATCGACCCGTGCATCTGTTATTACTTAGCCACGAGCACGGATATCTAAGGCCACGAGCCTACCCCATTCGAACACTAAATGTAAAGTATTAATTACTATCCTAGCATAAGCTTCCAGCCTATAATGTTTCCCATTTTTGGGACACAGGCCTCCTTTCGGTGAGAGGGACTGGGCTGTAATTCACTACGCGGGCCAAGTGCGGTTGGTAGACGTTTTTGGTTCTAGGTTACTGCCGTAACAAGTATTAAAATATTTTAATTTCTTACTTGGATGAGTTAAAATGAGTACGTATAAGCCCGTATTACTCATGACCTTTCAGAGAGTAAAAGCAAACAAAAATTGACGACTTAGACTAGTCAAATAAAAGCTTTAATATATGTGTTCCCCAGTACGACTTTCAAACAATTCAAATACAAAATACATGGTTTTATTAGACATTTTATATTAGCATATGGCTTAAAACCTATAAAATACACACATACATAAACTTACGCCTTCTTACCATGGATATAGGCAGAAACTACAGAACGCCACCTGCCACGATCTACGGATCGTACCAGGTGGCGTTCATACATCTGCGCCCTAATAGTGTAACACACTATCGATCATAATCTGAATAATTTTGAAGGGTATACATGCTTCATATGTTTGAAAAATGTGACTGCTCAACAACGTAAATAACGCAATGAATGTTGTTGAACTGTCAAAATGAAAACCATTGCTATTGGCAGTGTGTTACGAAATTGCCCCGCTGGTCATACCAAAAATCCCCATTAAAACATTCTAGGAATTCATACTTTCAACCTAAATATGTATATAACTCAGCTATTTAGCTGAAACAACAAAGGTATAATATTAAAATTGAAGCAAAAGCAATTGTTCCGTGTTATATTTTAGGTCGAGATGTTAAATTAACCACTACTCAGTATTCAGCTTTCGTCTAAGTTAATTTTATTAAAGGGAATAAATTGTATAATGTATAATGAGTTTAGTATAAACGTGAGCTAGGTCAAATTACTCTAAGTTTTGTAATTAAAACGGATACCAACATTAAAATAAACATTAGGGTTTCATAGCTATAATATACTATGGTCAAATGTCTTGTATCCTAATGTGTAAATAGACTACATCGCTAGAAAACCTTTAGCACTGAATGATCAATGTCATTATTTTTTTAATGTTAGAGCGACGTGCGCAATACGTTCTTATAAATTGCATAAACTGTACAATTTCACCAAAACATGCATGGATTTTAATTTTTCTTAGTACTGAAGCTGATATTATTGTTGATATTGGTCTAAGGGTGAACCAGCGCGCAGCGGCGGCGACCTCTCGCGCCCGGCCCTGGTGCAAGCCATGGTCCGGGGCGAGAGGGAGTGGGAGGCGGTCACCTCCTTCTGCGAAGCAGTCATGCTAGCGAAGGAGGTGGCGGGATGGGCGAGGGAGAGATCCTCACGCCTCAGCCGCCGAGGGAGACGCTCCGGGCGTCGGGAGCCGCGTGACGACTCCCGGCCACCGTAGGCGCGGGCCTGCGGGCGGAGAGCAATGGTTAGCTCTCCGTCCGATCAGGACCAGGCCCGTGCCGGACGGCGTGTATGTGTTCCACGCGCGCCTCAAAGAGATGTCAGCGTAGTTGACGGGGCCCGACAGGGCCGAAGCCTGCCGGGGTAGCGGGATCGTCCGAAAGGGTTACCGCTGCCCTGGTACGTAAAGGGCTAAGGAAGGAACACGGGTGGGTTTTAGTCAGTAAGAGTCTGACACTCCCTTCTGCTCCACCCAGAGCGGGAGGGGTCATTTGATGATTTCCCATCCTGAAAAAAAAAAAAAAAAAAGTGTGAACCTAAAATAAGTCTTATACTGAGAAAAATAATTGAATTTTTGAAAGTTTTTCTGTACTAGAACTGTCAGACATCAATTTTATTCCACGGATAAAAGATATCGGACTTTGGTGAAATCAGCCCTTAATCGAGTTATACAAAAGAGTATATAAAAGATTTCACATACCTACAGGCAGACACAACCACGGAGACAGCTAGCACCCCCAGCTTTTTCAGAATAACCTGCTAACGCTTCCAATATTCAATACAAAACCGATGGATCCCCTATTTTCCTTAACCCTAAAATATGCGCGCTTATAAAAAGGTGGCAGGGCGCACATGTGCCCTACCCGACCCGGGCCGCTGCGAGCGAGATGTTAATATCACACCTTCCCTCGCAATGACGTAAAACCTTTATGGTATTATGCATGCACAATTTTGACACGTTGTCATGTTAATGGATTAAAAACTATAAAAACTAGATGTTGAAAAAATTTACTTTGGGCTCTGTAGTTTAGTATTTTATACGACGAGGTCGAAGTGATAAATTAATAAAGAAAATCATTTTTATTGAAAAGTCAGTAATTAATTCATGAGTATTAGCGGAGAATTAAATTTTCCAGAGATTGATTTATCTAGAGAATCGTGTGTACGGTCAATATATACAGGCTGATTTTTTAAAGACCAGCCAAATTTAAGGATGTGGTACAGACCATCAAACTGAACAACTTTCTCAATGGGACCAACATCGTAATCGCGAAAATTTTATCAACTGTCCCATAGAAAACTTCAAAACCTACTCGACCTAAATGTATGGGACGGCTGAATTTTTATTCGCGATTACGATGTTGGTCCCATGGAGAAAGTTGTTCAGTTTGATGGTCTGTACCACATCCTTAAATTTGGCTGGTCTTTAAAAAATCAGCCTGTATGTATATTTGGCAGTAGGAAGACGCAAACCTAATGTTATAAGAATAATTATTTTAAAAAATGCTGATAGGCCCGGGACAGGGACAATGCATAATGTAATCCTCTACATAAGCAGGTATGTTTTAAATAAAGTCTTTCATGCGTTGTGATTCAGCGAAAAAAGAAATCAATCATCTTCTAATCTAAACAAATAAATAAATTGAAGTGTCGAAATAATAGCTTTTTGCAAAATGCTTAAGAAAGTTTATACGGTACTTATACCAAAAAAAACATTTTTAAAATTTTTGTATGTGTGTCTGTCTGTTTGTTCAGGCTGATCTCCGAAACGGCTAGACCGATTTTGACGGGACTTTCACTGACAGATAGCTGATGTTAGAAGAAGTAACTTAGGCCACTTTTATTTTAGAAAAATAATTAGTAAATAGACACATTATTTTTTTTTCCGACATCCACGCAAACGAAGTCGCATGCCCAGCTAGCCCAAAATAAAAAAAAGCCAGTGATGTACCTTTTGGTAACAAAGATAGGCGATGTTTCAATAAAACATGTTAATTTAAATATGAAAATCTTTGCTATTTCGTCGAAAATGCTAATTAACCGTTATTTCTATTGTGCGGTGTACGTGCTTTTGTGATTTTAACCAACAATGCGCTGCTGATGCTTTGTACTGTGTTGTGATGTAATATCTCAGCTGTTTTGATATGAACTGTGAACGCGTGAAGTGGCCCGTTTACTGGTTTTACTGTGCATTTTAGAATAGACGTTTTTGAGCTGTTTTGCGTACTTTCTAGGGTTATTTCCTAGTGTGATGTTGTGTTTTTTATGGTTGCTTGGTAGCAAAAGCATACTCGTAAGCATAATCAGACTAGGCCTCCTGAGTGAGAGGGAGTGAGCCGTAATCTACCTCGCGGGCCCAGTGCGGGTTTTTAGATGTCACTTGTCTTCGAATTTTTGGTTCTTGTTTGTTATATTTGGTTTTTGGCTTAGGTAATAGTTAAATAGGTAAGTAGGTATGGTAAGATCATTGGTTCGGGATTGAACCCTTTTTTTTTTTTTTTTTTTTTGTGGATGGGAAATCATCAAATGACTCCTCCCGCTCTGGGTGGAGCAGAAGGGAGTGTCAGACTCTTACTGACTAAAACCCACCCGTGTTCCTTCCTTAGCCCTTTACGTACCAGGGCAGCGGTAACCCTTTCGGACAATCCCGCTACAGGGATTGAACCCTGACTTCTTGATAAGGATGATATAATATCAAATGTGGTTTTCATAGCTTAAGTGCTTGCAGCTTCTAGTTATTTATTTTACTCATCGTTGTATGTGTAAGACCACATGTGGTACCTACAGATTAGGACTAAGTTTTGATTAATTTTGAACAATGGACGGTCATATCCCACAGGGCGATCTCTTCGACAATACCTTCTTCATTTCGAATCGAATATATGTAGCTGTATAAACGAAAATTCGTTATCGGCTAGAAGATCAGACTCATCCCAACATTATTTTATGATTAGCACACGTCATTCCATTCACACGCTCGCGAACGATCCTCATAACCCGAAACGCAAACGATACGCGAACGTAACGTATTTTAATTTTTGATCTCATCCCTAATCTTTCCATAAAGTCATACTCCTGAGTTCTGAGCGTCCTCTCTGAATATAAATTGTGTCATTTTAGCGAAACCGTAATGCAAAAGCAGATTAAATAATTCAAGCGTAAGAAATTTTGAGCCCATAACAGTATTCATAAATAATGAGGTTAACACATCGGGCGCGTGCGGCCGTTTTCGCATTATGCCGCGTAGTGTAAGTATGTTGGGGTCCCCGGCGACGCTCGCGAAATTTTCTAAAGAAAAAATTGGCTCCGCATTTCGGAGTATATGGAAGTAATGGTTATTGTAACCATGTCATGCCATGCTCTGGAAGAAAATTCAATTCAGCCAGTCAGTAACATGAGTGTTGTGTTTTTGAATCATCTTCAAAGCAAAGGTTGGTTTCGAAAAGCTGATCTTTTTCGTTTCGCTGGCACGACTGTATTTTAGATCCTGTTGGCGCAAAAGTTCGCCATTTCCACGGCGTTGTCGGTGGCAGCACAGAGGTCACTTTGACTGCATGTTTTGGGACACAGAGGGCTGGATAGGAGGTGGAGCATGGTTTGCGACTGTAGTTCCACAACCGCACGCTACTACCGTTCCGTCGAGGTACCCCACTTTACCAGGTTGCAATTACATCTTCCCACTTGTGTCCTGAGATGGTTCAGAGACTTTCAAATGGACCACGGAAGGATACACCCTGAAACACTGATGAAAGTAAAAAACGAAAAGTACTCTCACATGGGAAATGTTCAATGCGCTAAAGAATATTAAGAGTAGTGCACACTAAATGCAAAATGGTAGAACTAAGGCGTGCTTATTGCTCGGTACAATTTTGGCACTCCTTTTACATGCGGTGTAATAACGTGGTTTCACACGACTGCATCTACATTACATTTTCTTTAGTGTGAAAACTTTTAACAATCTCGAAGCATTTTTTTACTCTTTATGCGATTTTGTACTGATTGTATTATAAATTATTAGAAACGATCCGCCACAGGGGGTCTAATCTTTACGTGCGTTTACGAAGATACGGGCCTATCCGAAGGTAGTTGAGCCGTCAAAACAAATGACAAATACATTTTTTTGGACGCATATAAACACATCGGGATTAAGGACAACTGTCAAATCGTGTTTCTGTTTATTGTTAGTTTGGGCCCTTATCTAATTTTATGTCCACAAGTGACAATTTCGGCTGAAACTTCGTATATCGTGCTTAGGGAGTAATCCCATGTTTCACACGGTTGCAATAGCCACATGTCAAAACTTCAAGATTTTTGTCCTATACCTGAGTTAAATATGAATGTATTATACACATAAACTTTCCGGAGTTAATGCTCCAAAAGGTGGTGAAAACCGCATCAAAATCCATTATGTAGTTTAGAAGATCTATGCGATCGCACAGACAGACAGGTAAAAGCGACTTTGATTCAAACTATGCATGTTCATTTGTGCAACTATCTCTACGGATGTTTTCAAGTCGATGCGTATATTTTTATAACATCCCAATTCAATATTTCGAATAAATTCTAGCGAACAGACACGCAGACGGACAACACTGTATAGTTATTAGTGTTTATTATAATGCGCATCCCAGAAAGGACAGACACGCATCCCTTCTCGTATTACTGTATATCTTTTGTCGCGTAAAATATTCCCTATACCCGAAAGTAGGTAGAATAAATCGTTGAGATAAAATTTTACCGCAGCCAATGATTTATGGAGAAAATTTCAGGATGAACATTTTTTGTTTAACTTTTCCCGTCTGTTTATAATATGGCCGCGAACACGGTGTGCTGTTCGTTCCGTATCTTTTGTGGTGTGAAAATAGTTTGTCTGTTTTATATTTTGAAGATTTTGTATAAGCAGGTGCCAACAAGTACATATAGATATTACTTATAGATATCAAATACAGTAAAGACTTCAATCTACGTCAGTTTCCAAATTCTTTCCTTTATCAAGTCAGGAGACACATTATCTTTTAGAATAGAAAACTTTTATTTCAGACAGGAACCCATAAGGTTAGGCTTCTGAAGCTAAGGCACTGAGCAGACTATTGTATATGAAACTATATTTATATAACCTAATTGATGACAAAGATCAAAATAGAATACATCTTTGGCCAATATCGAATTGACACCAACCTTTAACCTTTTTAATGGCCTGGAAATTAACAAAAAAAAGTGAGTTTATCAGTGTCACATTCTTCCTGGCATGTAACAAAGATGGGTGAATGTCATTCTGCATGAAAAATAGCCTTAAAGATGAGAATATATTTTGGATATGATTGTACCCAAATAAGACCAGATTTTAGTAAGAAATATAGAACATTTTTTGACGATTCATAGGAAATAATTTATGAGCCAATTAAAATTCAACACAAGTTAACAACCGCAAAATCTTTTGAAGTGAAGTTATAATAAATGTCGAAGCGTTACATTAAAATGTCCGTAACTATAAACCATTTCATGGTTCTGCAAAACTTCTACTAGCGCATACTTTATGTATTTTGTGGAAATGATGAGTTTTAAGTCAATCGGATAAATAGTGAACGATGATAAGCATCTCTCTATTAAGCTCTTTCTATTAAGGTTATAAAACTTCCCATGGGCGCAGGCAAGAGAAAATAACGAAAAATAAATCTTAGTATGTAAATATTTTGTACTAGCTGCGCCCCGCGGTTTCACCTGCATTAGTTTAGATCCCGTAGGATTATTGGGATAAAAAGTATCCAATATGTTAATCCTGCTTATAAACCATCTGCATGTGAAATTTAATTTAAATCCGTTTTGTGGTTTTTGCGTGAAAGAGTAACAAACAACCGTCCATCCATCCATCCATACAAACTTTCACGTTTATAATATTAATAGGAAGTAGGATCTACTCAATAACTAATGATGACTATGATTTTCTGACACAAATTAAAAACAAATAAATATTATAAACTTCCAGATTAGTAACATGACCTTACAAAAATCCCGAAACGGGAATCGACCCGCGACCCCAAAACTGGACGCTCCTTCTCGACCATTCGACTCGTTATTCATTTAGACTTTCTTCGTGTTCCTCCAAAAATAGTCCAAAATTTATAGTTATTAGCTCTCATTAGCTAAATTGGACTGCAGGGCTAAATATATCATAGCTATAGTTTTGTTAATCTTTTTAAAATAGAAGAAACGACATGTATAATGTGTCGTTTGAGAATAAAACGGATTAAATGTTGAGAGATATTATATATAGTATTTAAAATGGAACCTGAAATATAAACAAACATAAATAAACATCCATTGGGGTCATTAACATGGCTCTAGAACAGTTTACTTTACTTGGTCTTCTATGTAAAAAAGTGATTTAACTCATTTACTTGCTGACCTAAAGCTACCATTTACCTTCTTTAAACTACTAGAACTGTCACCTTCATAATCTCATACCGTTCCTACTGCTAGGATACAGGCCTCCTCTCTTTGGGAGGGAGTGGACCATAATCCACCACACGAGCCCAGCGCGGGTTGGTCAGATGTCTTAGAATTTTTAGTTCTAAGACATGCCGATTTCCTCACGGTATTTTCCTTCATCGTTTTGAGAGAGTTGTGATGACATAATTTACACAAAGTAAAGCGCCTGTCTGGGTTCGAACTCACGACCTATATCTCGTAATTTGGGGCCGGTGCCACTGGGTTGACCCCACAGCTTCTAATTCACTAAGGGCCGGTTTATTGATCCGTAGTTAACTCAATCAATTGTTAAAAATAGTAACGAATGGTTAAATTTTTGCAAAATGGGTTTTTTCATCAATTTTTAGTTTATCTAATGATATAATATCATTGCTAATGGTCAAATAATTAACTGTTAGTTAAAAATTAACCATTCCTTACTGTTTTAACAATTAGTTGAGTTAACTACGAAATCAAAATCAAAAGTTATTTATTCAAATTAGGCTGAGAATCAGCACTTTTCGAACGTCAAAATTACAAAAGACAGTCATCCAAAAACGCCCGCCCATCACCACTTCCTACGGATCAAATAACCGGCCGTTAGTTATGATTATTGTTCTGTTTTTCTCTTTTTCCTTGTAACCATTTAACTCAAACTCAAAGTATTTATTTCAATCAAACCAATTACAGGCACTTTTGAATTGTCAAGGGGTCGGTCAGTCAGAAAAATGAATCTGTTCTTATTTAGCAGTATAAAAAAATATTACTCTGGGCCCTCATAACTCTTCGATTAAAACACTAAGATAAGATAAGATAAGATAAGATCATATTTATTTGCATAAACATGTGTCCTACATACAAGAAAATACATGCATGCAAGATGGTAACAACATTATTAGGTACAGGCATGTTTGCCACATGATGTGACGTGCAAATGTCATATTACTATGACTAATTAAAAACATTATCTCAGAATAACAATAAATTAAGTAATTAAAGATTAATAATAATATTGTAATAAATTTAAAAGAACAAAGATCAAACAGCACCCTAATTGCGTAACACACAATCAATCGGAATCGGTTTCATTTTGACAGTTCAACAACATTCATTGCGTTATTTACGTGTTGAGCAGACAAATTTTTCGAACTTATGAAGAAATGGATTAGCAATTTGCTTCAAAATGATTCAGACTCCGATTGATCGTGTGTTACGCAATTAGGGTGCAGAACATTATAAACAAAAATAAGTTATTAATACTGTTATTGAATAATCATGTCAACAATAAAAAATAAAATAAAAATAATTATATTAAATTAAAACACAATAATTTAATAATTTTATCAAATATACTACTATATCAATACAAATCTTTCCTCTAGGAACTCGTTAATGTTATAGTATTACTATTTCATTACCTTTTTACATCTCTCTTTCTCTCTCACCGAATTCGATCAATTTTTTTTATTTTTTAAACTTTGCCCCACACTAGGATTTTCTCCTGTATCGTGGGTGCGTTTACAAACATTTAAACTCACATACACAAACAGCCAGACCGGGAACAACTACTTGTAGGTCATACAAACATTTGTTCCGTGCGGGAATCGAACCCGCGACACGCAGCGCAGCAGTCAATCGCTTAACCACTGCGCCAACCGTTCCGACGTTATTGATCGAAGCTCACCGATCAATATTTTTCTTCCATCCCCGCTAACCAAACTGTGTCTATCACTCGTAACCACAGAACCTATTTTCCCAGCACATAGCAAATGCCGTATAATATTTTCATAGGTAAATTTAAGTCGGTAGCTCGGGGCCATCTCCAAGGGATTGACTCGAGAACATAGTCAGGCATACATATGCTATTTGCGTACGTGAAGTTTTGTGAAAACATACAAACACATACATACATACGTGGCTGGTTTGATAATGTCTATTTGTGTTGTAAAAGATTCTGAAAGGATTTGATTGATGCTAAAAGATCAGATTTATTCGTACCATTTGTGTGTTTCATTATAACAATTAGGTATTTAGATAGATAAATATTATTTACTAGCTGCGCCCCGCGGTTTCACTCGCATACGTTTCGATCCCGTGGGAATATTGGGATAAAAAGTATCCTATATGTTAATCCTAGTTATAACCCATATGCTTGCCAAATTTCATCCAAATCCGTTCAGTAGTTTTTGCGTGAAAGAGTAACAAGCATCCATCCATCCATCCATCCATACTAACTTTCACGTTTATAATATTAGTAGGATTTAGTTTTTGGCCTATGTTGTCCCACTGCAAGGCAAAGGCCTCCCTTTCTCCTTTCCACTCTTCCATAGATAGATAAAGGCTCCCACAGACAGGAGTGACGCGACAGCGCGAATAAATTCCATGAAGTTTTCATAGAAACTCGTAGAACAATGATTTTTCCAGCGGCAGATAATTTTATCGGAGGAATAATTTTGAATTCTTGACAGTTCCTCCTTACAAAATCTGTCCGACGCCAATTTTATTCCACGAATAAAAAATATCTGTCGATTGAGAAATCAGCTCTTAAAGAAATAAAGTGACAGTTTATAACAGTAATACTCAGATTTGGCAGACAGATTGGTCATCGCCAAAATACTGTTACTAGAGTAGAGAAGACCACAGAAAGAAAGAAAGAAAGAAAATGCATTTATTTGCGGCAAACATGACGCATGAAAAAAGGACATAACACACAAAAAAACAAGTTGAGGGTAAACATGCGTCACATTCACGCAAAACGGCCATCGCTCAGCATAATGCTAAGACCCTATACGAGACAGAGCCCAAGCGCTGGTTTACAGCGGCAGCCGGCGTTGACGTGATGAAAAGACGACAAGATGTTTATGTTTACACAAATAATATGTATGTTAAAAAAAACATCGGCCCAAACGAACCACAACGAATCGAACCCATTTATCACTTTCACCATATCAAACAATCTGTATCCCATAAATAACTGGTTCTATTTCAGTATCGTGAAACACTTTCTTTCATATTCGTTCGCCACCATTCTTCATCAGAATTGAACTCAAAGAAGTGTCATATACAAAGTTCTGTTTAAATGAATCGATGACTCACAACAATTAAATAATAGGTATACAATTGTAAAAAAAGTGGCTGAATAATAGGTACATAATACAATTGTGTAAAAAGTGGGTGTCCTAGTTGCACCTCTATGTAACCCATCGGGGCATACAGACATGAAGATATATATTAGGTATGTACATATACAACTGTTAATCATTATACATCTATCTGCTTAGACTTTTCCCACCTATGTTGAGGTCGGCTTCCAGTCTCACCGGAATCAGCTGAATACCAGTATTTTACATAGTGCGTCTGTTTAGACTAATTTACACAATATAATTTATACATAGTACTTTATAGTATACATACATAGTAATTTATACATACCCAAATGATTAAAATAATTTCCCAATTAAGACTTACATTTTGTTTACCACTCAAAAGAGACTGTATTTTTTTCATTAATTTGATCAATTTGTTTGCCACTGATTCATCATCATCATCAGTCTATAGCAGCCCACTGCTGGACATAATCCTCTCCTTCTGCACGCCATTCAACTCGATTTTCGGCAATTCTCATCCAGCTGATGCCAGCCATCCTGCGAAGATCATCGCTCTGGGACGGGACGTCGTCAGGCTAGGTGGCTAGCCTGAGGACGTCCCGTTTTACGTTTACCGATTCGTGGCTCCACTCAAGAGCACGTCTATCCCAACGGTCATCGGTTCTGCGGCTAATATGCCACTGGTTATATATATTTTATTAACCGTATAGTTTACAACCAAATCCATCCAGTAAACATTGAGTTTAATATAAAAACCTGTCCGATTAAACGTTCATTTTCTCTATGAGGCTTTCGTTTTCCATCTTTTATATTAAACAGCATAAAACCTCAAACGACCATCACTGAATTCCGCGAAATAACGACACAGCCTTACAATAAAATTTTCACTTACAAAGCCTTAATATTCGTGCTCACTCCACTCGTAAACCGTCAAATAAAAAGGCAACAATTTTCACACTGCAAAGCTACATGAATTACTGCTATTTAAAAATGTTGTTCAATTCAATTCTTGTAATAGTGTGAGAAGTTTTTGAGTGATGTGTCTCACGCAACATTCAGTTTAGTTGTGAGCTTGATAACTTAGTTTAAACAAAAGAAAGCTAGCGTCCCGCGGACCGGACAGTCTGAATGTATGTACTACCTACAGAGGTAGTACATACATTCAGACTGTTACATAACTAAACCATGTACTATGCGGAGATTCTTGGGGGCTTAGCAGCAGTTGACGTGTTTTGGCTGAAATGAGACAATGATGGTGATTCTGCGGAAGTCATTACAAAGCAGGAAACTGATGTATAAAGTCTCTGGTGTAAAACTCTAGTCAAAAGATAATAAAGTTACCGGTTTTCCATACATAATCAAGAATTTAAATCCAAAGTATTCAAAGTTGCTAAATTTTGACGTTCTTGTCTTGTAATCTGAAGATCAACGATTAAACATCAAACTATTATTACGTACTCATTTACACAAAAATCACATATGATAAAACCTCAGAAAAATAAGTCAAAATAATCCGTTGAACAAGCAACAAAAATCTCACCCTCAAAGAAAAAAAAACTTCAAAACCACGCTATTTCTCACCACAACAACACACGAACACGTAATATCCTTGTTTAAAAACCGCTTCAAGAATTCAATTCAGTTCCTACGCACACTTGGCACCGAATGGTTGCGAATTGAAAAATGTAAATGATAACTACAATGGTTTTATTTGACTATATTTCACTTAAACACTGGAATGGATCCAGTTGTTACCGCAACAGGTCATGCGTGTGACCGGATTTAGGAAACAATGAAGGTGGTATTTTGGATTGGTTTTTGATTGGTGTGGCGAAATATGAGCCTAATAATATAGGTATTAGGTGTGCAAACAGTCTGGTTGGGAAATTGGTTCCCCATCTGTGGATGCTCCATGGGATCACCAAGGAGTTGCTAGAGTCCTCCTGCTTCTACAGGCGAACATTTTAACAAGCTTTTTCACTAAAGATTATCTAACTTAAAATGTGACTGTAATTTATTAGTGTCAGCTGTGATAAATTACAGTCACATTTTGAGACGTTTTATAACCTCATACCCTTTAGGTCTGAAAATAGCAATACTGATTCGCAATCTGTATTGTTAATTAGTTATTCATTTAACCATTTATGTACACATACCTACACAAAAAGACAATAAAAAAAAGATCGGGAAAATATGTACAAAGGTGATGATTTTTTCTATAGAAATCTCTTCCAGAATACCTTCGATAGGAAAGTAGATAAAGACACAAGATAGAAAGATATATATATTTTTTTTTAAAACGTTGCCCCGCACTAGGAATTACTCCTGTATCGTGGGTGCGTTTACAAACATTTAAACTCACATACACAAACAGCCAGACCCGGAACAGCTACCTGTAGGCAATACAAATATTTGTTCCATGCCGGAATCGAACCCGCGACACGCAGCGCAGCAGTCGATCGCTCAGCCACTGCGCCAACCGTGTCGTCATCATTTACTTTTATCTAAGTTAATCTCGTCTCGATTCCCTTTTCCCTCTTACCCATATTTGTCGTCGAAGCAGCATTCACACAAGAAAACGATAACACTGGACCAATTTATTAGCACACTATTATTACACTTTCATTCATTCACCCACCAATACTCAAACGGATGCAGTAAATTACACCATCGTAGTAAAATTAAATGATTAGGGAACAAAACATCGTCACGTAACATTTCCCTAATGTGTGTATAAATACTGTATATCGCATCGACGCGTTTAGAGCGGATGTCGCACGTTTAGAGTCACGTGTGAGTTAAAAGATAGCATCTGTGAACGAAAGATAAGATTTTCACACTATCTTTTCTTTAAAACTATTTTGTAGTACTTTCTATTAGGAAATAGTGTTAATGCAATGCGTTCATGCATTTTTATTGATAGTATAAATCAGGTCGGAAAAGAGCATGCTCATTAATTTTCAACTCCTCATTTTAATGCATGCTGTATAACACAAAAGTTACTAATATTTTCAGTTTAGAGACTCTTTGGCTTAACACTTTTCAAGTTTCAAATGTTTTCCTCAAAGTCACAGACTTTTATAAATATTAACAAGTATTTTCAGTTATGCTAAGTAATCCATTCCTATCAACGGATTTATACAACCAAAAAGAAAAAAAAAAAATCACATCTTGTTCCTCTAAACTGCCAAACCACATCCTATAAAGACCGTTACACACTTCCGATTAAACCCAGCGATTATAAAATCGCACATCCACAACTTCCTAAGCCGCCGCGTGGTCGGACGATGCGTTGCCAGACCGCATACAGCGATCACGGCGCAATAAATTGCCACGATGCGGTATGTAGCGTCGGCTTAGCGGAGCGTTTTATATTGCGAATGTCTTGCTTGTTGCATAGGCGTTATCCATATGTAGGATCGTTTGCAGAAGGCCTATCTCTTTTTAGCTGAAGAAAAGATCCATATTTTGTGGCTTGACATGAAAAAAAAAAAAACAAATATAAATTGGTTTTAGCGTTTAAAAGACGAAAACAGAAAAGACAGAACATTTAAATGATTGCCATTTGCAACTTTAGATTACAACACCCCAGATGCTGGTACTTCATCAAGAAAAAAACCTCAAATTCCAATTTATCCCATTCTTCATTTTATCTCATTTTAAAGCTACTATGACAGTAATTTAAAACCAATGCCATTTCCAAAATACAAGAATAGGCCTCTCCCAAAATACGTCACTTCGGTTAGCAAGTCAACAGAACAACTCCTTTCGCTTCGGTAACTCAACCGCCCGTTACCAACATGGGTTCGAAGACGACATCTTGTCATCTGCCGGGCGTCAGGGCTTTTCCGGTCACCACGGGGTGCATAGCTTGGAAATGACGTTGACATTAGGAGAACAACTGGATGTTGGAGTCTTCCCTCCAACACAATGAAAAGTTCTTGTTGTTGTTGAAATAGGATTTTCTTAAAGCATTGTTTATTGTTTACGTCTTTAGTGACTTTTTTGTTTTAATCAGAATCTGCATAATGTGTATCTTCTATGAGACACTTTCATTCCTTAGTTTCTCTCGGGATTGCTCGATTACTTTCAATTGACGGCGTCAATGAGTGACGGCTGGATTCGAGTCCGAAAGTTGTCGGGCAAATATGAAAAATCACGTGATAAAATCGTGCGTTTCCTTCTCGTTACTTACTGTAAGACTAAACCTTCTGTACTTATGTTTATTTGTGCTCGTTATAATACATTTGTCGCCGCATCTGGGATACATATATGGCAGCGTTTTGGTTGAGATTTTTTCTAGTATGCGGTCGTGAAAATGGGGGTGATAATCCTTTTAGTATTATTAAGCTGGCCGGGAAATTGTGATATCTTTTTGCGTGGTTTCGTGGACACGACGATGTAATTGTGTTTCAGAACGTAGTGCTTCTATTGTTTTACAAATAAACAAAAGTTGTTTGTTATTGTGACCCACAGAAATCTTCTTTCATAATGTGTGAACACAGTTTAAGAAATTTTAAAGGATTCTAATGTATTACACAATGTATAATACATTAGAAACATTTTAAAGAAAAAATGTGACGTTTAAAGTCATATTTAAAATGCATAGTTAAATAACTTTACTGCAAAAAATAATATTTTACAGTAAAGATAATCATAGACAGACCAACTGCAACGTAGTTTAAAAATAACCAGACCAGCTTTCATGACGAATCATAATCATTAAACAACCTATCGATCCTGAACTCTAAAACAAACCAGAAAAAATCTCATCCGCGGTAAATTCAAAACTCAGTTGTTTAGATATTATCTATTTGAATAGCATTCAATGCGAACCAAAGCTATTTATTTTTATTGCGCATGCCGTTCCTGCGTTACAGAGTTTTTCATAGACGGTGTGTAAATGTTTGTACAGAAACATGCAATAAATCTGGACAGGTAATTACAGATAACGCGAAAAAGTATACCGAAGACCATAATAAATAAAGTGTGGTAGCCATATTGGTAGATTTTAAGGTCGAATTTAAAAGGTTTTTATTGAGCAAACAGTAAGTAAGTAATTATTTATTTAATAAAAGACTTTTTAGCGTCTAGCCTAGTTAGCATCAGTGTTATTTCAATAAGGGATGAATATGACTATTACAGATGAGTAAGCCCCTATCCTTCCAACTTCTGTGTACTGAAGGACATTGTACTTTAAAGGGATTGACACGTTTTATAAAATATTCATAATTGCGTAATAACTCAGAGGGGCAATTCTCGTCATTTTAAGAACGTTCACAGTCTAATCTCAGTCTCAATCTGTCAAAAATAACTCTAACTTCCCTATATTTTGGACTAGCTTTTGACATTGATTGTCGCTGAGATGAGATTGCGACTAGATATTGAACGTTTTTAATTACGGGAATTGGCCTTCTGATGTTAACATTGACAGTGCTTTGTTATATTCATCGCCAATCTATAACAAATTCATCATCAATCTAGCTGAACCTGAACGGACAAAGTGTGATTTGGTTTCCATTTTCTGACTGGGATTGAAATTGTGTTGATAAAAGAGGATCTCTTTTTTGTGTGATTGCTGAAATTCACATCTCTTGGTGTAGGCCTGTACCTGAAGCCTCATACTTCGTGGCTATGAAAGCATTTTCGGTTTCATCACTTAGATAATCAACCTATAATGTTCCCACTGCTGGGACACAGGCCTGAGAGCGAGTGGGCCGTAATGCACCACGCGGGCTCAGTGTATGGTTGGTAGATGTCACATGTCTTCGAATTTTTGGTTCTAGGACAGGCTAGTGTCCTCACGATGTTTTCCTTCACCGTTTTGAGAGCAGTGGTGATGAAATCAATACACAAAGTAACCCGCCTGACTGGGTTTGAACCCACGACGAACAACTCGTAAATTGGGGTCAACCAGGCGAACAACTCGTAAGTTACTACTACTCACTTATTTCCCTTCTAATAAATATACAAGTTATGTTCACAAAATTATACTAATACGATGTGCCTACGGCAACCGATTCTAGTCTCTGCAATGCAATGCACAGCCGCACAATCACTGATTTCATTAACACTTTCCCCCACTCACATTTCACAACAAACTACAATCAAAACAAACAATTTATTTTCTTAAATACATTTCTATTTCCGCTTTATTCCTGTATAAATCGTACCGCAAGTTTTCCATACGAACGTAAATTAAAAAATAAATAAAGCCACTAAGAGCGGGCAAAGCGGGTTGCACTCGAGCCCTAACAATATGAATCGGAATAAAAATTTCCGTAGAAATTATAAAACAGACCGACATGTTTGAAGTAACTCATGAGTCGGGCACACGCTATAACCCGCTTCCTCCCCGAGTGGGATTCAGTGGAGTTGTTGAAGTGTGACAAGAGAAGTTTTGGTGTGTCGATGTATTTGCGTTAACTTGTGATCGTTATGTAAGTAGTTTAAGTGGAATTACTGCTGAAATTCTTAGATTTTTAAAAGATGTGTGAGTTTATACGTACGCATTTTTAATTGCAGGTTGTTATGTAGGTAAATGGTTAAAGTGGACTTACCGCTAAAAATGTTAGACTTTTATAAGATGTGATAGATTATGTGTGGTGCATTTTGAGTTGCAGAATGTAAGATGGATACATTTCTTGAATCACTTATTTATAGCCACTGAAATTATAATCTGGCACTGATGAGTAAACGAAAAAATGTTATATGATGCCAAAACATAAACATCACCAACTGTTCCAGACGAGCGTCACAGCACGTCGAAATACTTTATAAAAACATCGCATCCGTAAATCAAAGACACAAGTTCACATTCTAAACGCAAGATAAATTTATTTTTACGTACCATTCATCTTCCAATCATATCACATCTCCGAACAATACGCCCAAGTCATACACGGTAACAACATCTCTATATAAACGCTCCAACATCAAAGATTTGTGTTTAAAATTTGGTCTTAATTTAGCTTTACAGGCGTTTGTACGTCAGTTGGGTCGGCCAATGCGTCTTATATCGACGGAACGCACGGGGAACATACGCTATTTCAACCATTCAACCATTCACCTTCATTGGAAAAGCCTCAATATAAAAATACAGTGATAACGTGTGCTGTGGTCGTTCATTGAAAGTTTTGTTTGTCGTGAGTGTGTAAGTGCAAGTGTGGAGGAGACAATGGATTACGATTCGCTGATATATTCGCATATTGCGAATTACTACGATGAGCTGGTGAGTCTTTAGGGTTTAACCATTAAATGTTTTTTCAGGAAGTACCTAGTCCTGAAAATGTACCTTCATACAAAAATGATTACTCATTGTTTCCGAAAACCAGAATATAATTGTGAGAAATCGCGCACGAGTCGGATTTCCGCAAGATATTTACGGTCCTATATGAGTGCCAATTGAATTAGACGATGATTTAAACTAAAGGAAATTCTTGATTTGTATGATTAGTGAAAATACTATTTTAATGTTTAATGCTGTGATAACCGTGATATGTGATTCTTATAATTTAAGACTTGTGTTGCTCAAAAACACTTTTCAATATGCGCAAGATCAGATTTTGAATTCATGAACACAAAAACAGCAGCAGTAGCAGTTTTTAAATGAAAACAAAGCGTCAGTCATTTGTTTTTTCTCGTTGAATAAATCAGCTAAATTTGAATCGCGACATATTCGCCAAAAATGTAAACAAATATGAGTTAATGAAAAAAATACTTTAATTCCTACACAACAAAGTTCAGTTTACGTTATAACTTCAAACATTTTTATAACTTTTTCAATAGTGCTAGTCACTCTGAAATCAACTTAAATACAATTAAAATAAAGTTGATATTTGTTTAACTTGAAATAACGTCTATTTGAAACATGAATAAAATTTGAATATACATATATATATATAGTTTATGATTTTCTTTAATCCGACTGACGTCTGTCATTATAGTTAAGAATTTAGATTTTTAACCTCTGTTATTCCATATTTTACTATGTTAATACTGTATTTAAAAAATAAATGGTTTTGTTAATTATTCATAAACCAGATGGTAGTCAAAACATTCTTAGTTAGATGTGTAATAACTATTTTTGTGATGAGATATGTTTGTTGAGCATTATCATTTATCGAGGCCACATAATCTAAAACTCAAACCAAATTGGCATACTGACTCAACAATATCTGTGTGATCTATGTATACAAGTTAATAAAATTGAAAGTGTGTTTGTATTGTCAAAATAACAGCTTTTTATTAAATGCATGTAAAAGTATAATATATGGCACTTTTAACAAAAATAAAAAACATTTTTAAAATGTTTGTCTGTCTGTTCCAGCTAATTTCCGAAACGGCTAAACCAATTTTGACACTAGCTTATGTTGTAAGGAGTAACTTAAACTACTTTTATTTAAAAGTAGCAGTTAGCAACAGTTAGTAGTCGAACATCTACTGTAGTCAGCCGTATCTTCATTTAGGCCTCCATGATGGCTATATTCCGTACCCGCCCCAAGAGAGGAGGCCTGTCCCAGCAGTGGGCACATTATAGGCTGATTATGCTTGAGGGCTGAAGTTTCAGAAGAATCGCTGATAACCCCATATCTTCATTTGAATGCCAAGCGAAAAAGCCTTCAAAGTTTAAAGTTAATACACGATGATTTCTGACAATCCTATTACCGTTACTGCGTACATATACTACAATGACCACGTCAGAACATAGATTTGACAACATGAAAATGTCTTCACTTCTTTGTACCAGCTGTAAGAAAATTAACAAAACACTATTTAAAGAGTCTGAAACGAGAAATAATTGCATTGATACTAAGACACGTCATTTTCTCTCTTTTATGTATTAAATCTCATAGTATGCAGTACCAACTTCAGAACATCCATATTTTCCTTAAAGCTTACTTGCTTATTATAACGACCGTAATGAAAATCTGTTATTTTCACCAGTATTTGACATTAAGGAGTCAGAAGACGCTCTGCATTTGTACAAAATCAAAATCAAAATTCATTTCATTTATTAATTCAAACTAGGCTGAGAATCAGCACTTTTCGAACGTCAAATTTACAAAAGACAGTCCCCCAAAACGGCCGCCCTTCACCACTTCCTAGTGCTTTCGCGAAAAAGTGGCGCCACAAACTCCCCAGCAGGACATTTTATACAATACTAGGTATGCAAGGTACAAGTATAAGTACATTTCAAGACACAGAACATTAAATTATTTTTTTTGAAAAAATAAATAAATATATATATATACTCGTATATATATACAGTACAGACAGTACAGACGTCATTGCGTGTCCGTTCACCGCTTTCCTATAAAACCAAAGCTTAAGGGACTGAAATATTGTGCTAAACTGAAAACTATGTGTAAAATAGTAGGCACCGGTACATCCTTTCATGCGGAAAATATTTAGTATCGAATTTTGCTTAGTAATTTTAGAAACGTTGATGTTATAATAGCCCAGTTTCCAGAACACTGTGCTAAATACATTTAGGTTAACGGTATCGAAGCAAAGAACCGCCTGCATGTTTATAATATCTTCAATCTTTTGCTTTCCTAGTACATGGCTATGAAGTTTGTTTAGCAATTTATTATGTGCGATGCTGGTTTGGGAACGAGTAAACAAAACGCAGTATTTCGAATAAATTTTGAAAAAATTTATGATTCTAATATATAACTTTGGTTGTTTCGTGAGCTGAATCTATCCCGATGTTGTCTCATTTTTTGCCTCTTTACTTGGTTAGGCAAAAACTTAGTTTTCCTTTCTTTCGCGATAAGGCCATATGCTAACATTAACGAACGAAAAAGTTACACACGTTGGCAGGGACAGCGACGCGAAAACTGTAATCATGAATTCAGCAAATGATTTTAGACAACACAGGGGTTCAGAATCATGTACTGAATCCATGGTAACAGGTTGTAGGTCAACCTCCCTGCCACCTTGTAGATTACTGGACGTTGCCCGTGACATCTGTGTGTATTTTCTATTTCATATCTTTTAAATACAAATACTGTATACCTACTGAATGAAACGTGATTATAATATGAAAAAACGTAACTAATATCTGGAATACTAATAAAGAATTATTGACAGATATTGTCAATAATTCTTTGTTCATTAGTTTAGGAGTGAAAAGGTAACAGACAGACGGATAAACAAACAGAGTTTCTTTCGCATTTATATTGATGATGATAACAATAATAACTATCACCCATTTTATTCGTGAGCAAACTATTCGCAGTTACGAACCTCCACCATCTCCATTCGCCGTGTTGGGTACCCCGGTGTGGGTTGCACTGCTATCCGAACATTTCCAAACATATTGGGATTAAAGTCATTGAGAAATTATCAGCACAATAACAGGAATTAGAAATTGGGCTTTTACCTATACACTTACTATCCAGTTCCTACCGACATCCTTGAACTAAACCCATTACCAATGCACGTGTCTTCGACAGCTGCCAATACACTTAGTGCTGTTATCGTTAAGAGCTCTCAGCTCGTTACGTTTTTCTAACAAGCGTGAAGGTTTGGACGTTGCAGCGACTGGATTGGACTGTGATGACGCATTTGATGATGTAACTGGAGTAGTAACGTTTTCTGGTCTAGGATTTGTGCATCTGGAATTCTGGACATGTATGGTTCTGAGGAGCAATTCTCGTAACTTTAAGAACGTTCACAGTCTGAAGGTCAATTTCTGTAATTAAAAACGTTCAAAATCCAGTCGCAATCTCATCTCAGCGACAATCAATATCAAAACTAATTAGAGGTATTTTTGACAGAGATCAGACTGTGAATATTCTTAAAATTACCAGAATTGCCCTTCAGATGGCCAATTCTCGTAATTTAAAACGTTCAAAATCTAGTCGCAGTCTCATCTCGGCGACAAACAAATCTCAAAAACTTGTCAAAATGTAGGGAAATTAGACGTATTTTTGACAGATTGAGACTGAGATCAGACTGTGAACGTTCTTAAAATTACGAGAATTGCCCCCCTGATCTCAGTGTCAATGTGTCAAAAATACCTGTAATTTTCCTACATTTTTTTGTCGCCGAGATAAGATTGCGACTAGATTTTGAACGTTATAAATTACGAGAATTGGCCGTCAGTTATTCTTACTGAATTATGTTTATTTATGTCACATCAGGACGATCTAGTCCACCGTATAGGGCAGTAGTTTTTAATTTCTGCTGCGTTTTTTAAATGATAAGGTGGTAGGATTTCAATAGCTATAAGATTAGATTTTAGATTAACTACTCGATTTCTAGGTACCGTGCTCTATCATCGATCGTATTATTGCTTAATAGGTATAATTACTAAGCTATTGTTGCTAGTTTAAATTTATTCCGTCACATTTAAATTGTAATTTTTATTTATTTCATAAAACGTTGCCGCACACTAGGAATTATTCCTGTATTGTGGGTGCGTTTACAAACATTTAAACTCACATACACAAACAGCCAGACCCGGAACAACTACCTGTAGGCAATACAAATATTTGTTCGGTGCGGGAATCGAACCCGCGACACGCAGCGCAGCAGTCGATCGCTTAGCCACTGCGACAACCGTGTCGTAATGTGTAACTGTTTTTTTTGTTAGCCTGTACAGTCCCACTGCTGGGCAAAGGCCACCCCCAAAACCTTCCAGGAACTCTTTTCCCGCACCACCTCAAACCAGCCCTCGCGGTACTTTTATATCATGTTCCAATAGACTATTATTTATTTTTATCATAAGTTCTCCCACTGCAGTGCAAAGGCCTCCCTTTCTCCTCTACACTCCTCTCTGTCGTGAGTGTGGACCAATCCTGTCTGTAGGCGTCAAACTTGTCGTGCTATCTTCTCCTGGGTCTGCCTCGATGTCGCCGGACGTTTTCTGAGACCCACACGGTGGTTGATTTGGCCCATAACTCGTTCGACATGCGGCAAACGTGTCCGTGTCCAATAAAGTAAAATTAACTCTAAGTAAAGGTAAAATATGATAATCCAAAATAAAGAAAATTATAAATTCAGACATTTTCATCAAATACAATTTAACATTTACCAACGTACCACCCACCACAGGCTAACCCTTTACTAAGCAACAAAGAAAACCTAATATAATTTCAAACCATAGCCTAAAATAATATCTATGCGCATTTTCTAAGCAACAGAGTTCTATTGTTTATGGCAGTGAGTCATTGTTTCGACGCCTCCGTCCCGAGGTAGACTCTAATTGTTATTGAAATCGATCACTAACTCACGGCAGGCTGATTGTGCACTAATTGTAGCATTGTGAAAGGTTCTATAGGGGCTGGTTAACACTGCGGTGAAGTGTTTGGTCCGGTTTGTGTATATTGAAAAGGTAAAGAAAATGTTTGAGGTGGATTTGGATTACATAACGATTTGTACTAGGGCTAATTAAAATATTAATTAAATGAAAAAATAAGGCTAACAGACGTCTAATTATGTAGCTTATTTAGCAAAGTTTTCGTTAAACACTCAGTCGGATTATAACTCTGTATTTAATTACAAGGAAGGTCTAAAAATAGACTTTAGGACAGTTTTTTGATCTGTTGATCAAGTACCTACTTAAAAAACTATCAAATTCAAGTTGCAATCTCATCTTAGCAACAATCAAAGTAAAAGTGAAAATGAGAGGTGTTTTTAACAGATTGAGTGCCAATGTACCAATTTCACGAACGCGATCAGCACTGAACCGCGGTCAAGAACTGTCTACTACTGTTAATAATCGCGATCACTTTAATTTGTGAAAAACGCCCTGAGACTAAGACTTGAATGCGAAAGTTAAAAATACGGGAATGTTGCTTCAAACTTACTGTTCCAAATTTTGCAACATTTTTTTTGAGGAATTGTGACGATTACATAATTTATAACAGCATAATAATGTTGTATTACAACATTACCACTCCGCAAAATATCTTGTTTCTGTGTTATGTTACAATCTAGTGCATAACTATCCTAACTCTATTTGATCAATGAAGCCTTGCACCAGTGTTTGGAGATGTGTTGTGAAAACTGTGCACATGGTTTATGTTAATGAACGAGCTTCTAGCTAAATGTTTGTGAGAATGTGTGCGAGATTCGAAAGATTACTTTGTAGTTTGCTGTGTATGAGATGTTCTAAATAAAATCAGAGTACGTACATGACTGTAATACATCGTGAAGAGAGCGTGGTAGCCTACTGGTAATGGTTGTGACTTAATTTGTGTATATACGGTGAAGGAAAACATCGTGAGGAAACCGGCATGGCCTAGAGCCAAAAATTCGAAGAGATGTGGCATCTGCGCCCGCGGGGTAGATTACGACCCATTCCCTCTCACAGAGAGGAGCCCTGTGTCCCAGCAGTGGGAACGTAATAGGCTGATTCACCTGGTATGCAGTAAGATGGTAACGACGTTGAATGTCCAGGATGCACCTGATGTTGCATACGTTTAAGGATTGCTCCGTCGTGGTAGTGTAAAACCAGGTTGTCGTCAAGCGGCTGTAGACGCACATTAAGGTATGAAAGGTGGTGGTGGAAAGTGAGGCCATCTTCAGGCAGCTGTGTGGTGCTGGTTCCACTGGAAAAAAACGTACTTCCATGCGACACTGTGAAATGAAATAAAATTGTTTATTCTGTAAATAGGATTTCGGAATCACTTTCACACGTCATATTATAAAAAAATAAGCTAGATAAATTCGACATTTCCTATCTGACTACCCCTGATATGAAATGGCGAAACAAACTCAAGTGTCAAACTCTCTTAAAAAATCCAGACGTAATCTTGGTGACATTATGTGAGGACAATGTATGTAAGAACCACACAGATTTGAGTGGACCAGTCCAGTCAGTGCAAGCATTTGTCAGTAATCGTGTAGTTCAACTCAGAACTTGAGGAGCTCAACGACTTGACGAACAATACCAAAGAAAGGACATTTGGGTAGGCTGCTGCAATGTATGTGTAACGTATATACCTTAACAAGCACGTAGCACCAACATTAAATTCCGGTAAATATAGTAGCTAAGTTCACGTAAATCTGGCCAAAACTATACGGAAAGTCACAATATAACTAGTTAACATCTTAACTGCCGCGACAGTGACATACACAACACTTCCAAACCTATTTGTAAACCAAACTAAAGTCCCTAGTGAGCTATCATGGTAATGAACACACTACTTTGTAATAGTCAGCGTGTCAACTGTAGGAAATGATATAATTAATGGTGGTAACGTGTACGACGCAGCGGTAACCTGTCAATGTGGGAGAAATGTTGTGATCTCTATGAGTAGTCCTATTTGTTTGTGTTGTAGCAATTTATGTGTAGGTATATGGTGTATTAACTTTTGCCTAAACTCTCTCCAGTCGTGTCGCATTGCGTGGCGTCCCATCCGACTTTGGGAGTGAGGAAAGAGTGATTGCACCTGTGTCTACGTCTGCACTATATCTCCCACGCCGAAAGCTAGTGTCCGTTGCGATTTGCCGTCATGGCTAAAAACAGTATCTTGAATTGTTGTAATTTGTCATCACTGATTTATTATTGCATCTTGCAGTACGTTGGAGTGTGTGTCGCTACAGCGGTGTCAAATAGTACTTTCATAATAATAATAGAAGGTCAATTCTCGTAATTTTAAGAAGGTTCACGGTCTGATTTCAGTCTCAATCTGTCAAAAATACCTCTAATTTCACTACATTTTGACAAGTTTTTGACATTGGTTTGTCGCCGAGATGAAACGGCGACTAGATTTTGAACCTTTTATATTTATGAGAATTGGCCTTCAGATTTTCTCTAACGCTGAGTAATTTTCAGTACTTTCCAAATGGCATGAAGAGAATATTGATGACATTCATAATGTTTGTCAATTATAATTAATATTATATCATTTAATAGCATGTACTCTAAAACAAAGGGGAAACAAAGTAATTTGGCAGTCTACCTGTACTTAATTCCTAGAGTAAGTCGATGCGACCATTTTTTCACAGTAATTGTGCTGACGGTTAAAGGTTCACATAGACAGGTGCGACGCGACTCTAGTAAAACAATTTGCATGAAGTTATCATAGACATTATTCTACTCTACTCGCGTTGCGACGCGTCCGTTTGTGGGAGCCTCGAAGCGGTTGAAGAGGAGGAGCCAATATCCTAAAGTTTGATATTTCTCAAGTGTTATCAAACGTATGGGTATCATATAGACACACTTTCAAACTACTGAAAGCCATAACATAAACCCGTGGAGCAATCATAACTTTTCCTTGAAATACAATTACAGATTTCCGGTACCCTAAATACGAAACGGGATATCAAACTCCAAATATAATGCAATATATCTAAAAAGCACTTACGTTTGTGTGCTAGATTCGTGCTTGTACTCTTTCGTTACTTGGCAACCGTGATGCTAAATATAAACTGTACTTATCAATGTTAGGATGTTTACACAACGGGGCTAACTGACGGCGCGATTTGTAATTGAATTAAAACAAATCTCTCATGGAAAATTTTGAATAAATATTGTAATTAATTTGTAACTGTTGGGTAGTGTTGAGTGCTTTTAAAATGATACATAACATCACGCCTGTTTCCACTAAAGGTTAAGCAGAGGTGTACCTATAGGATATTAGTATAGTATCCACGTATCCAGACTCTGGGCTGTTACTGAGAGATTCTTGATAGAAAAACCCACAAACACTTTGTCCGACCTGGGAATTGAACCCAGGAACTGCTCAGCAGTAGTGCTTGCGACCACTAGACTAATTCAATTTATTCAGGAACAATTTACTTTGTGTTTGAAATCATTAAAATTATAATACTAACACATTTATAATTAATTTATTTTATAATTTGTTTTTTTTATTTTTGTTTGTGTTTAGTTTAGTATATGATCTTCCTGTGCGAGTCGCAATAAATACTTTTTCTTTCTTTCTTTCTTACATTTATAATACAATGAATCATAAAAAAAAAAAAAATATACTAATATTATTCAGTCTCTCATCAACGAATAAAATAATCAAACTTTTAAAACATGGATATGTCGTCGTCTATAGAATACAGACATTTCCTCAATAAAGGAACTTATAGTTTTTAATTCCAATGGCAACCTGTCAAAAATCCGCACTTCTTGATATTGAGGACTATGTTGAACAATATGAAGTTGGGGTATTAACTTGTTTTTAAAATGTTTACTGCGCGTACTTTCTCTCAACTGTCTCTCCTCATCTGTTACATACTTATGCAGCAATTTTTTTAAATTCGCCAACAATACTAAAACATACAGGCTGGGCACAGTAAGAATTTTTAAATCTATAAAGACCAAAGAGGCAGGTAGTATTTAAAATAATGGTAGGTTTTAAGTTTAAAGCAAACAAAAGTCAACCCACACGAAATGTTGTATCTTGCCAGAAATCTATGTGCATACAAGGTGACAGGGAATCTCGACGTATTCCTTGGCCAGTTAACTAGGGTTCAAAATTGTATGGTTACCGAGCCGTGTCGGTTCTTCGATTTCTTAGAAATTTTCTGACTTGTTACCAAAAACAATTACTTATGAGAAAAAACTACTCCATTCCAAACATTTAATTTATGCTTTTCTGAAAGTTGAAAAAATAGTAATGATTTTAAAAAAGATGATTGCAAAACTTACATAATCTCAGAAATAAAAGGTATTTAATAGCAAAATTTTTATTTTTACCATCCAGTTTTGACTCCTTGTTGACTGGACTAAATTTGTTGCTAATGACCTCTGGTATAACCCCTTTCAAGGAATACGTCGAGTTTCCCTGTCACCCTGTAGATATTTGTATAAATCGATAGAATATACTGTATTGTACATCAACATTGAACAAGCATATCCACGACTATTTAAAACGTCTTCTTCGTTTGGTCTTATTTTTATTACAAAAGTAGTGATTTTTATTATCATAAATATGTTCATGTATGAAGGAAAAATATAAAAAATATTAAAAGCCTGTGATGTCCCACTGGAGGGCAAAGGCCTCTCTACTCTCTTTCCGTTTCTCTCTGTTTAAAGCTGCTAAGGACCGGTTCTTTTTGAAGCAGTCCAGCTCATCCCACCACCTTCGTCATCAATAAATTATTTGATCTTAACTAATTATGCTCTTCTTAAGTTCAAAATTACAAGATAAAACCCAAATATTTTTCTCGCTCAAACTTTATGAACAGAACACTCAAACTACCAACTTTAAACAGAAAGTTAACCCAAAAACACTGACGCAACATTATTTACGCACTGAGTTGAACGTTCTTTATTCTTTAATTAGCGGTAAGGACAGGCGCGTACCGCGGTGCAGTCTGAAAGGGCCGTACACACCAGTGTACGTAGAGTAGTAAATACCATACCTATGCTAAATAATTACAGCTACATGAGTCGATCGTAGGATTAGCTACGCTTGCAGCGGTCGGTCCGTGGATGGGTGACCATCCATTACATATTGAGACCCTCAGGCACGGAGGTGCCTCGAAAATCACGTTAAGCAGTTGGTCCCGGCTGTCATTCGTAAATCTTTAACAGTCGTTACGGGTAGTTAGAATCTGAAAAGTGTGACCACCAGTCTTACCAAAGGATATCGTATAACAGGGTTGTGGAGGTTAGATAAGCAGTCGCTCCATGTAAAATACCGGTATTCAGCTGTATCCGGTTAAACTGGAGGCCGACCCCAACATAGTTGGGATAATTCAAAAGCACTTTTCTCGTGAAATGAAAACTGTAACTTTGAGAAAACACTTATTTCGTAATATAGTATGGTTTTGATATACTATGTTCTTAACACTATAAAATCAACGGATTTAGCGCGGGGCAAATGACGTCAAAATAATTATGCCGACGATGACACCGGGTCATCATGACTCGGATTTTATCGAGTTATTTAAATTTTAATAATTATTTATTATACCAGAGTTTTTTCCATATGTAGTAAAAAAGAAATAACTCCAAATATTTTATAATTCAAACTTTTACAAGCTTTCTTAATAGCGCATGCAAAATGAACTCTGAAAACATATCATTAATATTTTTTTAATTTTTGTTGAATTATTCTAAATAATAATATAAATGAATAATCGTACATAATAATATAGAGAAAAAACAAACTTTTTATCATAATAATAGTAACAAATCAGTCTTCTACTTCCTCATTCAGAGACATAGAACTACTGCTATTATTGCAGTACGGAATCAAATGATCTGGGCACATGTCAATCTGGCATGCATTAGAAGTATTAGATGTCTTCTTATCCCTTTGAGACGGTCATATTTGACATCTTCTGTGAGGTCCTGCAACCTTCGGGGGACCTCCCCCGAAGGTTCCTAGGTGGGGTCACTCGCAAAACCTGCGATTCTTTCACGCAACTGTCGAAGCAGCATTTAACCCTTCTTCGTCAGACCCCAACTCTTCCAACACCGTAAATATTCTCTCAGGGTGGGTGGTCTATCAGTGCAATATTTAACAAAAACTTTAAAAAAAACAAGCTGAATTGACAACCAATACTAAATGACCTAATAAAAGTATGTCACAAAAATACTACGCCAGCGATGACGCTGGGTCATATTGACCCGTTTTGAGTTTATGCACGTATATCTCGCTGTGTATGCGGCGCTGCACTTAGCATACCTGCGGTTCGGTTAGAAGGAAGTCGTATCTATCTACACAAACGCTAAAATTGCACGATCAGCGTGAAAAAGAATAATGACAAATTTAAGTCGCCTCGGGTCAATATGACCCAGCCATTACGGGTCATTGGCGCAGGGTTAGGGAGAAAATCGCTTTTGAATCTAGCGCAAGTGTAAGGCAGATATTTATGCTCGTTACTGTACCAACAACGTCATAAACTAAGTGAAGTGATGTGCCTCGTGGCTTCGGTAATATTAATCTTTTTATAGATTTATAGTTTTGGTTCCGTTTGTTATATTTATAGAAAAGTGAACGCGATTGTGTTGGGCGTGGTGGAATGATGAAAGATTTTGTTTGAATATTGGTGAATGCTTACTTTTTAAAATATTCTTTGTACTTACCTAATAAATACACAAAAAAAAGGCCAAGTGCGAGTCGGGCTCGCACACTAGGAGTTCTGTGCCAACGTATAATTTCTTTTTTTTTTTTGTTGTTATAGCGGCAACAGAAATACACACAACATTTCAACTGTACTGTCTACCTATTGCGGTTCATTAGATACAGCCCATTGACAGACAGACGGACTGACGGATGAACGGACGGACGGATGGGCAACGGAGGCTTAGCAATGGGGTTCGGTTGACACCCTATGGGTATGAAACCATAAACACAATATCTTAATCAAACCTCGTGTCATGAAAAACCAGAAAGGGTGATTGTTAAGTTATGAATCAAAAGAAGCATTATTTGCTAAAACCTATTGTTAAACTAACAATACAATATTATTTTAAATTTCGCGTTGTTTAAGTATGAGTAAAAAATAAATCGTAAAACATACAATAATTAAACATACATGGTGCAAACACAAAAATAACAAAAAACGTTTATGTAAAAAAAAAAACTAATTTAACTTCACAAAAACTCAAACACAAACTACCCTTTTTTTTTGTGTGGGAAATCATCAAATGACCTCTCCCGCTCTGGGCTGAGCGGAAGGGCGTGTCAGACTTTTACTGACTAAAACCCACCCGTGTTCCTTCAGTTGCCTGTGCCAGGGGCCACGGTATCTCTTTCGAACAACCCGCAGCCCTGCCAGGCATCGGCCCTAGCAGACCCCGTCAGTTTGTGCTGACATCTCTTTGAGGCGCGCGTGGAACACAACGCGCCGTCGACCCGGGCCTGATCCTTACCGGGCGGCGAGCTGCCCATTGCTCGGAGCCCGCAAGCCCGTGCGTACGATGGCCGGGAGTCGGCTGTTGACTCCCGTCCAGGGCGTCTCCTGCGGCGGCTAGGGGCGTGAGGGCGCCTCGATTACCTCTCCCTCACGCGCTCCGCCTTCTCCTTCGTGAGCATTACTGCTTCGCAGAAGGAGGTGATGGCCTGTCATGCACTCTCGCTCCGTACCATGGCCTGGACCAGGGCCGGACGCGAGAGATCGCCGCCGCCGATCGCCACCACGAGAAGACGGTGGTGCTCTGCCCAAGCCGGGCAGACCTCCACCGTATGCTCCACCGTGTTCTCCGGGCGATCCACACAGTGGTGACACCCTGGCGTTTCCTCCCGCTTTATCTTGAACAGAAACCTCCCGAAACAACCATGTCCGGTGAGGACCTGCGTCTGTCTCTCTAGCCACTCCTCAAAGAGGGGATTTATCGCCGCCATTGTGGCGTGCCCAGCACTAGGTTGCGAAAATCGCACTCTCCATGCCGCTATGAGATCCCGCCGGAGCTCTGTCCGCTGTACCGTACTTTCTCGCGGCAGCGGAGTTACGCCCCGGCGTTTTGCCTCCTCTCAGCACTCCCATATGTGGGCGAGGACTTTGGCCTCAAGATCCTATCGCGGTAATCCGGCAAGGAGGCTCGCCGCCTCAACGGAGACCTCGGACCAGCCGGACAGCCATGACCCTTTGGGACGCGTTCAACCGGCGGGCTGGTTAACTAAACTACCCTCGCTTCACCAACAAACTAATAATTCCATCAACATTATAATAATATTTTTAATTAAAAACAAACCGTTTTGTTTGCCCAATTATCGGCCGATATCGTATTATCTTCACACAAATCTGATTATCGCTGTATAATGCTGGTTGGAAATTAAAATGAGTTTATTATTGAAAGGAGGCTTGCAATCAACCTGGTAATTGCGATGTTAAAACAGGCGGGTCAGATGTGAGGACAGGACAGATTCAGTGCTGCATTCATGAAATACGGAATTTCGTTGCTATAATCAGAATAATCCACGTGGAGAGAAATATTTTGTATATGTTTATTTTTGCATGTGACTGTACAAAACCCATTTTTTTTCATATTATAGTTTTGGTTCATGTTCATAGTCGCCATTGTCTAACGTTATTATCTATATTTATTGGTAGTTCACAAATGTAATGCAGTGAAAAAAAATTTTTTTTTCCAATTAAAATACAGTGTTTTTTTTATATGAAAAATACAATTTTTAATATTTTTTACGGCCCACCGGTGTTGGGAGCAAGGTCAAATCTACCAGTGGTTAGGGTTCCGGAGACAGGAACCTTCTCACGATGCGAGCCGTATCTAGGAGTACTGCCTTCTGCATTAGGCCCTTGATCCAACCGCCTCACGACAGCCTCGAGAGATGTTGCTCGAGGATTTTGACCATCAGGCCTTTGACCGATACGACAATCAGCACAACGACTGCCGAGCCGCGCCAATAGGTCACACTTTCAATGGTTAAATGTAAAACTTATTAAATTCTAATACCCAGTCTAGTCAATTATTATGTTTCAAATGCACCAGTGTACTTTAGCACAAAACAGTGTTACAGTACATAATTTTAGACCATCTCGTTAAATTACCTTCCTTACCTTGGACCAAATCACTAATATGAATTTACGTAGGTACTCTGAGCAGTACCGCCGTGACCTCGTTAGAGCCAATAAGTGTGAAAACGTAACGTTCCTACTTCCAGACTAATGATGCTTGATACGAGTTTACTTACTTACTCATTTGTATGTTTTTTGCTGATTCGTAATAGCAAATTTGAAAGAGATAGCAAGTTCGTGAAAATGACATGCTGTTAGCCTGGACCTGTGTTACAAGATTGCTTCAGCGATCTGGTATTGCAGAAACATGATCATGTTTGACAAGCTTATATGGTGGTCACAACCATCATAATGATGCTATTGATTTTTTATGATCTTTAAGTTAAGTCAGCAGCACTAGTAACCAAAATCAAAATTGTTATAGTTGAAACATTAGTGCTCCTCAACGGACCATCTGCCTCGCCTTTCCCCAATTATACGGGGATCGGCTTCCACTCTAACTGAATGCAGCTTAATACCCAATAGTTTACATAGAGCCTGCCTATCTAACCTCCACAACCCAGTAACCGGGTAACACGATAGGTACCTCTTGGTAAGATTGGTTCTCCTCAGCGATGATATGATACGAAAACAAACTATTCCAAAATTAACAGCAACCTGTATAATTTTACGAAACAGACAAATCATAAATCAATGGCTATAACCAAATAGTTATTAATGTTCCAAGTAGTGATAGCTTGCAGGCTCGTAAACCATTTATAAATACACCCAGAAATGGGTTACTGACGAGCGACGACCTAAGAAGTCCATTAGACGCCATTTCCTACATCAGACTTTTATTACCAGACTTCGAAGATAAGCAGATTGTACACTATAATTATGGTTTTATTGCTGTAGTAATTTTGTTGCTTACTTTTTGGCAATGGAGGACTTTTAAGATGTCTGGCTGTGCATGCGATGGTAGCGATGTATCAAGGGAAATCGTAGGGAAATCAGAATTAATATTTTTTGATTGACATTTGCTCTTTGATTGATTTACAGTGTACCAAGGCTAGTGTACCGGCCACTTTTATATGTAGTACTCGTATTAGTGTAAGTTATTTGCGTGAGTTATGTTATTTGTTTATAATTATAATTTAACTTTATTGTATACCCGCGCAAAGCCGGCTACCGATGGCCACTATTTAAATCATCACTCATTGCGGCTGCTGAGACCCGCAAGTGGCGCAAATACTGTAAACCTTATGGGTAACCCAAGCGTTGATCCCTTTGGGGTCGAAACGCTCGGGTCATGGGGCCCGAGTGCGCGTCGGAAATTTCTCGCCGGCTGGTCGACACTTCACGTGACCTGAGGGTCGTTCTTTGGCCAAAGAATTAGCATTGCCATTCAACGTAGCAATGCTGCCAGTCTTCTGGGCACGTTTCTGGATGACAGTGATGCCAACGAGTACTTCGATGCCTAAGTGTCCTTTTGTTTTTGTATTTATTTGTATAGTAAGTTAGTTAGTCATTTAATTTAGTACAATGTATATAGTTAGTTATTAATAATAATTATTAAATTCTGAATTATATGAATCTTAAAATCAACAACAAAGTAATTAAATGCTATTGAAATACTAACTCTTATTGATCCGAGATCCAAAATCAGGTTTAGTTTAATTAGAAATTCTACTCAAAATTGTCTCCAGGCGTATTTCTATTAAACTAATACACGCCCCACTTCACAAGTTAGAAATGATGACGTCACCACCCAGTATTTACACACGCATGGTGCAACGTTACTCATGTCAGTAATACCATCGGATCGTCGGTAATACGCGCAAAGCCGGCTACCGATGGCCACTATTTCTATTTTAATCACAGCACATAGAGTAAGTCGTAAATAATCCCTCGGCAGAATCGAACGTGCACTGTTGTTAGTGTTAACGCTAAAAATAAGTTAATGTGTGTTCGGCGTTAGGTGCAAGAATGCTAGCTTGTGGCGCGAATAGTTGGGGAGTTTGTAAGGATTTTATAGCAAGAAATATAGTTTGCTGTTTGTTTGGTTTCGGATTTCTTACTGGAACTTGAAATATTACGTTTTGTTGACAGAATAGAAACAAGAAAGATATAAAGAAAAAGTTTTTTTTTTTAAAGAAAATAAAAAACAGAAAGTTCTGTACGAGGCCAAAAGGCTCCTATCTCAGCTCCTATATCACGATGCTGCGGCATTTAAAGTATACACAAGGTTACTAGTTAAAGTTTCAACGAAACATTTTGTAAAACTATTAGTAACATTATTCAAACATAATTAAAATTTCTGCATACACTTTTACCGTGTCCTTGTTGATGTATGATGAAAAACAATATTTAATTGGCAGAGTTTTCAAAGACAGTTGATAAAAAATATATCGCTTTCTTTCATCTACAAAAAAGTATGCATAATTCACAATATTCCCTACCTCAACCAGCTCATCGATATCTTCAGCATGCCGCTCAATAGAACCACCCTACCAACCACCCTTATTTTAAAATAGCCCGTCTTCCAATTACCATACATCCCTCGATGGTAAACAAGATAATATCCGCCTGTGTAGAAAAAATACCTTTTCCCATTACTCTGGCAAACAAACATTTTAATCCGGGACCAGTGTAAGATGAAACTAAATAATGTAGTTTGAAAAACACATGAAGATCAGATAAATAGAGCCCAAGTTATAAGCGAAGAGTTACTTTGTTACAACAAAAAATATAAAGAAAGATTTTCATTGCTGCATAACTGGGCTAACTTCGCCAATGAAACTGAACGCGTTCAGCATTTTTAAACCACGTTGAAGAGCTGTCAATGTTAATATTACACAACATTTTGACACTGACAGCTCTTGAATGCGAGTTAGTTGTGAAATCGGCACAAAGAAGTTTGATAAAAAATATATCGCTTTCTTTCATCTACAAAAAAGTATGCATAATTCACAATATTCCCTACCTCAACCAAAATAGCGTAGAGTCATCTCAACACTTCTCTCCCTTGATTTTGTATATATATATATATATATATTATAAGTAGGTATATATTATAGTAATAGTATGTATGTGTATATAACCTATTTATGTATTTGTGTACCTAGTTTTAAGAGTTTTTTTTTTATCATTGTCCCTTTCAATTAAAGCACCTGCCATCTAATCTCTTCACCACCCTTGGTTGACTGGTAGAGAATGCCTAAGGCATTAAGTCCGCCTTTGTACCTTTTTGTGCGAAAAGTTTAAATAAATAAATAAATAAATAAAACTCGTGCATGAAGAGGGAACAATCGATAAAAACATATGTATTTGTAAAATAGGCATGACAACGATGGCCCTGTGTTCTAATCAAAGCGATTGCGCGATCGTCACGGTCATATGTGTCACTTATTTGTTTAGAAAACCTCCGGAAATCGTCCCCTATCGGCACGACGACGCATTAGGGTTCTTCGAACAAAAAGAACGCTACATTCGTGTGCTGGTGGGACGATCGCTTTGGCTAGTACATGGCCTGACTGAATAAAATAACAGAGTATATAGGTATAAAATGAAATGACATTCAATATGGAAAATAGGAATAAAAAACTTGTAACATGAATGGTCTCTATAAAGGTTCACCAGGATTCATTTATGTAACAGCTAACAATGCAACAATTCGTTAGCAGTTTTATCTATGGTTATTAGGCAAAAAAATTACGTAGGTACAGTCAACCGCTTGTCAGTAGTAACATTTTGACCTTAGACAGTACAGAGTTTCACTGACGCTCGCCATTAATGCGCCACTGAGCTTGTACACACGGCGACACATCAATCTATATACATTTCCAGTTTTAGCTGACCTCGCATTGTATAGATATTTCGTACAATCAGAAGTCAGCTTATACTGATTATGTATAGCTTGATGTGTAGCCTGTGCATACCACTTTGTTACCTCTGACGTGCCTACTGTACCTATCCACTCTAAACCATTCTATTCAGGGCCGGCTCTTGACAACCTCTAGTGTTATTTGGATACAAAAATCGCTTTTGCTCACCAATTAAACTCCTCGTATCCACGTTGCATTCGCTATCTCTGAGCTAGACCACGTACGTTTGTTTTCTTTTAATTAAGTCCAATTGAAAAACTTCTGTAGAAATAGAGTCGTAGTCAACGATCGCGACGCTATTTTAAAATCCTTTATTAGTAAGCTTTAAGTAAGTTCGTATCGGTTTAAGTTGAAATGCTACTTAAAGGGTAGGGTAATTAGGTATTAAATGGGTTGTTAAAAGGAAAATTGATGGTTGTAAGAGTTTTTAATGCTTTATTACACATTAATTAACACGCCTTCTTCCCATGGGGATAGGCAGACATTATAGAACGCAACCTGCCACGATCCTTAGATACTCTTTTTGCTTGGTTTCATTAATATACCGGCGGAGTAACTGCGTAGCCCACTATCAGTAGCAATGGCTTTCATTTTGACAGTTCAACAACATTAATTGCATTATTTACGTTGCTGAGCAGATAATTTTTTCGAACACATGGAGCAATGGATTTACAATATCCTTCAAAATGATTCAAATTGAGATTGATTGTGTGTTACGCAATTAGTTAGGGTGCAGGTCGCACACGCACGCCGGTTGTGAGTACGCGCCTTTCTGTAGAACATTACCAATAAGGTCACAATCGGTCAATTCAGAGCCGTTTTGGAATAAAATAATGTATGTATAAACATTTTTCTAAATATATTTACTGTTGTGGTGCATCGTCAACAAACGTTTGTTGACGACGCACCACATTATTTCCCCCTTTAAAAAAAAAACTTTTTCAATTTTACATTTTGTAACTACACCTACATAACAATGTAGTTGTTAACTATTTAATTAAAACATACTTAGTGATATAATGGTCCAAATTTGTCATCGTCGTTATAACATACAAAAAAAAAATTTCGTTGACGTCACTATTTTAGCTGAAAACAAAATGGCCGGCTGAAATCAGGTGCTTTACACAGCTTCGGCCAGCGGTCATGCACTTAGTAGGTGCATTAGCACTGATAAATGAATTACTGGTGCTTGTTACAGCGGAATTACGGTACTTCAGGAATATACAGTATGGTGCAACCGTAGCTGTACTCAAATTGTTAAAAAAATGTTTTCGAAAATTGACAAAATACTCTAGAATAGCGCAGAATAAGAATTTAACGTAAACAAGCCCACTATCCATTAGTAGCCACGAAGTTAGCTGGCGTGAAGAAACTAAATTCCCCCAGTGGCCAATCTACGTAGGCGTTACTAGGGTAGCGTTGAGAAGGGCCCCGCAGTATGTGGACTATCTGCAGTCATTCCTATTTATTTGGGGCAGAACCCTTAAGTTTTTGACTACAAACTTTGGGGTACGAAAGTGGGTTGGCAGGAAAATAGGGGTGAGAAAACTGTGACGAAAAATTTTGTGTTTTAATGACTGCACCGAAAATGCGGTATTTGCCTGTTTTTGGTCGCTATTTATTTTAATGAAAACCACAAAGTATTACGTGCCTATTTAAAATTTACTCTCATCGTTTTTTTTTGCCGTGGAAAAAGTTTCACTTAGGTACTGTACACTTTTTATTTGAATTTTTATTTGTTTTTATCTTTGTATTTGTGTGCCTTTTAGTCTGAGCTAAATAAATGTATTTTCTTTCTTTCTTTTTTCGTCACTTCCAGCCACAATACAGAATAAGCGACTTAAACAATGGACAGTTTTTCAATTGGCTTTTTGGCAATTAGCTTGAAAAGTCGTTCAGATGACGAAAAATAACCTAAAAATCTTCTAACAAATGTCAACTAAGCATTTTATGCTTGTTCTACATTTCTTTCATTTTCCTCTCAGTTCCTCATTTCCGTAACGTCAGCTTTCCTAACACTCTTTCTTCCTCGCTCATCTCAACTCGTTCATTCCTCGCTTAGCTTCACAGAAGCGAAGATGTTTGGTTCGCAATACCCTTGCGATATATACAGTATGAGGTATTTAGATATTATTATAACCTTGCTATTTTGGTGCTTAGTATAAGTTTTAGGCGAAAGCGATTAAGAATGCTGGCTAAAAATCTGCAATTTTTAGTCTTTGTGCTCAAAATGGTCTTAAAATAAATGTTTGGAATTAGGAAACTGTTCGACTGGGTCTTTTGCCATTTTGGCTCCAAGTAAAGACCAATTTCAAGTAGCCACTTTAGTTGACTTAGCTGCCAACTATTTAGAGGTTTCCTATTTGTAGCAAAGTCTACATCTGCACAGATTTTCGAAATTATATAGAAAACATTATAACAGATGGTTGTTCGGACCAGTTGCCGACACTCTAGGGTCAAAATTGCTCCGTCTGTGCAACGCCTTACAGCCTTCATCATATTAACAATACTTCTACAAAAATATTCAGAGAACTTTTAATCGTTGTCAGTACTACCTATTGACGCAGACAGTCATAGTTTTTAATAACAATAGTATTTTTAATTAATACTTTCACAATAACACGTATTTGCTGTAGCGTTTTCAGAAACACAGACTGTTCGATAATGTATACCTATTTCGCAAAATCGCCCTTTCTCGTTCAAACACAATAATTATATTAAAGAGTTTTGTATCGCATGCCGTTATCAATGCAATAAAAGGCAATTGACTTAATTGCAGTGCTCCTACAGTTAACTGTTAAATATAATTATGGCTAACCTATTCCGCTTCCGTAAATTAAACGGGCTTTATGAAAGTTTTTAACTTTTTAACGGCCGTTTAAAGTGAGCGCGGCAAAATAAACACTCGTTTAAACATTTTGTTGGTAAAATGAAACAAAAATGGTTTTCCACTTAATTTAATACAGACATCGGTTTCAATGTTATTGTTTTTAGCTAAAATTGAACACGAAATGGGCGTTTATGAGCCTAATGTTTTCATTCGTAGGTAGTTGGTAATTAGTATACAGCATGTATCAGAAAAGTGTGGTCAAATTTAATGATGTGGTACAGACCATTAAGATCAACAACTTTTTCCATGGGACCAACATCATAATCGCGAAAAAAATATCAATTGTCTTATACAAAATTTCAATAACTCATAATCTGCCTAGCCTTTTCCCAACTATGATGGAGTCAGCTTCCAGTCTAACCGGATGCAGCTGAGTACCATTATTTTACATGGAGCGACTGCCTATCTGACCTCCACAACCCAGTTACTGGGTAATACGAAACCCCTTGGTAAGACTGGTTGTAAAACTTTCGGGCTTCTGACGACCCGTAACGACTGTCGAAGATCCACGAATGACAGCCTGGATAAACGGCTTAACGTGCTTTCCGAGGCAATAAGGGGTCTTGGTATGTAAAGATGGTCAGCCATCCACGGACCAACCGTGACAAGCGTAGCTTAACCTGATCGATCGACCCGTGCGACTGTTATTACTTAGCCACAAGCCCCTTTAAAACTTCAATAACTACTGGAGCCAAATATATAGGATGGCTTATTATTTATTCTCGATTACGATGTTGGTCCCATGGATAAAATTGTTCAGTTTGATGGTCTGTACCACAAATTTCTAATACACGCTGTATTGGTATAAATACTTAGATTACTGAGTATTATTTAATGTAATGAAATCGGGTTATTTCTGAATTCTTGTGTAAAGGTGTGCATAATTTAATATTTTATGGTTCTTTTACACGAGTTTAATGAGTCATTGAAAACTAGCGACTTACACCACTTTTAAGCGCGTTTTTCATGGTTTAATGAACCAACCATGAGTTTTTTTTTCTGATTTACGATACTTACATGAAACGCTTATCAAGAACCAAAAAAAGCAAGCAGCTCTCTTTTCCTATTGTTACCAAAAATAAAGATTTTTTTTGGCGCTGGGGCACTGTCTCGCATAGGATCTTAGCATTATACAGAGCGATGTTTACGTTTTGCGTGGATGTGACGCATATTTTCCCCCAACTTGTTCCTTTTTGTGTTCGTGTTCTTTCTTTGCGTCATATTTACCGCAAATAAATGTACTTTCTTTCTTCTTTCTTTATTTTTTTTTTTGTCTTTTAAATTAATAACATTCCTCTCTCCGCTGCCTCCTATTACAGACGACTTGATAATACGTTTACATGCCCCAGATCACGCTACATTGCCTCTCTAAGACTCGCCCCTTTGAGTTTAATTGCAATTTAGGTAGGCTGTACCCAGTCCCAAAAATAAAATGCTTGGCTGAGACACGTTGGTTGCACACGTAATTAAATAAACGTTTTTGTGAATATGAAAAGAATATTAATAAAACAAATCGTATGAACTTAAAAGATTAATGTGTATGTATACAATTTTTAATTAGAACTTCGAATTCTTCGAGGAATAAAATGTATGCCTAGTTATTTGGTAGGTATCATGAGCGTCGTCCTTATGCAACTGAAGAATCGAATCAACAATGCTTAGATGAAGTTTAAATGTATAAGCCCCAGCCATAACTAAATTAGATTTCTACTTTTTTACTGCCAGAGCGAATTAAAAAATAACTGACCATGTTTATCCTACTAGTATTATAAACGCGCAAGTTTGTATGGATGGATGGATGAATGTTTGTTACTCTTTCACGCCAAAACTACAGAACGGATTTGGATGAAATTTGGCACACAGGTCGTTTAACCAGGATTAAGACATAGGATACTTTTTACCCCAATATTCCTACGGGATCGAAACTTATGCGGGAGTAACCGCGGGGCGCAGCTTGTTTTTTATACAGGGCAAAACATCAGGGCAAACATCTCATAAAAAGTATAGACTTATCTTTCTAACTGAGAGACAATTTAAAAAATGAACCATATTTTTTATTAGGCCAGATATAGATAGGCTATTTTTTATTATTATCACTTAAACTTATATTACAAAATACCAACATAAACAAAATCCATTCATCACGTCTTCTCCAATAGACGAACAAATAATTCATCACATTTCCACATAATTGCGTCAGGGCAATAATTCTCGAGCATTGAGGGAAATTATTAATATGACAGTCGACGTAATGGCGTGACTTTGGTATGCGTTCCCATTCTTTACATTGGCATGCCAGGACAAGCAATAGCGGCTTTATTAACATTGCTATATATAGTGATTCTGTATGGATATGTAGGAAAATATGACGATCTTTGGAGTGTGATCTTTGTGATATAGAAAAATTGATAAGAGTTGGAGATTTTTCTGGTTGGTAGATTTGTAGATTATGGTACATAATCAGCATATAATGTTCCCACTGCTGGAACACAGGCCTCTCTGTGAAAGGGAGTGGGCTTTAATCCACCACGCGGGCCCAGTGCGGGTTGGTAGATGTCACATGTCTTTGAATTTTTGGTTCTAGGACATGCCGGTTTCCTCACGATGCTTTCCTTCACCGTTTAGAGAGCAGTGGTGATGAAATAATTTAGACAAAGTTAAGCGCCTGTCTGGGTTCGAACCTATGACCTACAACTCGTAAGTCCCAGCTGTTACCACTGTGCCACCACTGCTTTATTATGGTAGCCAGTCGTTAGTTAAATTAAATAAACAGTTTTTTGCAAAGTTATCCATGTACTTACCATCTAGTGTCCAAGTCATTGTTGTTGGAACTCCTTGTGGACTTTATGTTGAAAGTTCGATTTAGAGAATTCAAAGTGCTCGGCTTCCATAGATTGTAGACAAATTCAGAAAAACATAGATAAAACTAGTGTTGTTATACTAAAAATATATAACACTAGCTGCGCCCCGCGGTTTCACCCGCATAAGTTTCGATCCCATGAAAATATCGGGATAAAAAGTATCCTTTATGTTAATCCTGTTTATAAACCATCTGTGTGCAAAATTTCATCCAAATCCGTTCAGAAGTTTTTGCGTGAAAGAGTAACAAACATCCATCCATCCATCCCTACAAACATTCACTTTCATAATATTGGTAGGAAATAGGAAATAGTAGGATAAATATAAAACTAGTGTTCTCATACTAAATGCAGAAAGGCAAACCAACATTGGACACTGATATTCTCACAATTGTTAACTACTTATTGTAACTATTTAATTTCGTTACATTTTATGTTCTGTACTGAACAATACTATATCTACATATTGTTGTTAAGTACCTAACACTTATTAAAAGCCTAATGTACGGAGAAGGTCGACGACTTATCTTCCAGAATATAACCGATGAGTCACTGGACATTCCCTTAAATTGATTCCTCACTCACGCGAGATGAGTAACCCTATCTTTTGGAATTTCCTGGAAAAAGCCTGACTTCTTCGAATAGATAAAATTCCACGTTTATCTCCCGATGCTTATTATTGTTAAGCTTTAATTCCAATACTGCTTGGCAAACAGATCGTAAATAATTTTTTATAGCCCAAAATATAAAACAGTGTTTTCGAGTTTGCAGTTTTAAAACGTGCTTATTTCTGAATTGATATTTTTAGGAAAGTAGGTGCGGAAAAGTGGTTATTGTGGATGCTTAAGAGACACGTGGAATAAGTTAACTACAATAATAAATAATAATGCCTACATAAGGTCTTTGAGTTTCCGTTTAGCTTTTTCTTTTGAACATAACAGCACCATTACAAAAACATCATTAAAAATCATTTATTAAAATTAGGCCGAGAGTCAGCACTGTTACTACTACAGCAGAACGTAAAAATATTATGTGCCAGTCCATCAAAACGCCTGCGCCTCACCATTTCCTAGAGTTTTAGCTTAGAAGTAGAATTGGCGCAACATGGATTGGGCTGCGCCTCTTTCTCTGCAACACACATGTCTGTACATCATAGTCATTCTTATCAGTCGAATAACCTATATACAAGTGCCAATGGCTCCTTGGCTGGTCTTTCAAGCAGCAGATTTTGTCTGTTCTACTGTACGCGTAATTTTGAACAGTGATTAATCGTACATCATTATATCGATGTACAACAACAACAGTACAATTGATATTGGTCTTTCTTCTCTCTCATTCTCTTAATCTTCCCATCTATCCTCACCGACAACTTTCCCTGACGACTCAACAAAACATTATATTCGATCATCTGACGTTCGTAGCGTTGTTTATCTGTCAATCTGTCACAATTTTCTATATGTCGTAACATCCAATCGTCTTCGAGTACAGTTTGCTCGGCGTTTATTTAATAAAAACGTCATGTTGGCAAATAACGCGTGGATATTGATTAGGGTTGTGAGCAATAGATCTTGGTGTGTTACAAGGGAGGGAGTGGAGCGGGAATTTGATAGTTTAGTAATAGTTTTAAGAATTTCTGAGCTTTGATAAATATCGGCCTTTAGTTATAAACAAGAATTTGTCCAATGCCTACCTAAATAATGCTTTATTTTGAACTAACTGCGCCACGCGGTTTTACCCGCGTAAGTCCTGATCCCGTAAGAATATCGGGGTAAAAAGTATTTCATGTACTAATCCGGATAATTATCTACCCATTTGCCAAATTTCATCCAAATCTGTTCAGCCGTTTCAGCGTGAAAACGTAACAAACAAACATACGAAAATCAAATTATTTCTTTCTATGTTTCTTCTCTTTTTAATATTAGTTTACAAAACCAATGTTAAAGTCCACGAGGAATAGAGAGGCATTGCAGTACCTGTTTTTTATAGAAGCAGTTAAATGAACTGTAACAAATTACCAAAATCTTTATCAAGGGTTTTTGGATAGGTAATCAGTAGAACATTTTGGTATGAGATTTTGTACCTACCTGGATCCTTAACATTTTCATTCATAGCTGTTCAATTTCGCCTCAAAAGACCAACATTTTTCTACAACTATTTAAGCTAACCACAAACGAATAATTCTAAAACCTCGCTCGCTATTTTTATTAATTTGTACTGCAGCAGCAGAGTTGGTACGGGTGCGGCCAGCCTATCTACACCGTATATCGGAGGCGACGGCCGTTGTAATTGATTGATACGTCCAACGGGTTGCCCCCGATGTTTTGTTTAGATCCACACTTGCTCAACACCACCCCAGGAAATTGGATTTTTTGTATAAAAAGCACTCGACTTTCAGCTGTGTTAATTGATCGAATGGTTGTTGGTTGGAGTTTTCCTCGCCTATTAACGAAATAAAGGGAAACTATTTTAGAAAGGGAAATAGCGTGATGCTTATAATGGATAACATCCTGTTTGGTCGAACTTAGGTGTATATTTCTTAATCTTAAAATAGCCGACTATCGTTGGTCTTGATTTTCATAACTACTGTATCATCATTCTTAATAAGTGGTTGAGTGGTAAGATGAGCTTGTAGATTTGTATAATATTTTTATATTACAATTCCTTCAATGAGATGAAACAACCAGACAGTGGGTCCCAAATACTAGCAACCGGCAACGCAGTAGGCCAGAAGAGTTAGCAGGAGGACCTCGTCTGTTTTCGTAAGGAGTTTGTAAGGTCACAAACAGCAGAAAATTAACACACACAGAACAGAGACACAAACAAAATAAAAATAATAATTCGATCTCCTTTTAACACGTAAAAGAATTTGGCATACGTCTATTCTCAGAAAATGAACTTCTTTTGAATCATAAGACATTGTACCAGCGCTCTCAGAAGAGTTCAAAAATTCGATTCTTATGTAAGTGCTGGAGAGAAGTTCAGGCACTTTTGACTGTATTATATTTTGCTATTTCGGCTTACAGCGGCGACGGTAGCACAGCGCGATAGCTTTTAAAATTTTGTTCGGCACGATGCCGCGATGTCAAGGGAAGCAAAGCTTACCTAAGGCCTGGAGATGTAGCTTGTGAATGTGGTTAGAACTAGCTTGAAATCTTCGCTGGTTTGGTCGCGACTTAGGCATAATGCCTATAAGCAAACAACGCCTTTGATATTTAACTATTTATGCTTGTAGCTTGTGGTAGGCCTATATCCAGCAGTGAAAAGATGACGATGATGATGATGCTTGTAGCTTGAGCAGAATATATAACGCTTTATCCGGTGCGTTAATTAAAAAAAAAAAAATTGAATCTTTGGAGAAAATATATTCCATAAACCAAAGATTTACACCAATTGACAAGCGTTGTTAAAGACAAAAATTATGTTTTAAATTTTTTCATATTATTTAAGTCTCCAACTTTACTACCCTTTCAAGTTAAATTTAATATAAGCCCCACCTTCCTCTTTAGGGTTCCGTACCCAAAGGGTAAAAACGGGACCCTATTACTAAGACTTCGCTGTCTGTCCGTCCGTCTGTCTGTCACCAGGCTATATCTCAAGAACCACGATAGCTAGACTGTTGAAATTTTCACAAATTATGTATATATGTTGCCGCTATAACATCAAATACTAAAAACAAAATAAAATAAATATTTAAGGGGGGCCCCCATACAACAGACGTGATTTTTATAGATCTATAATGGTACGGAACCCTTCGTGCGCGAGTCCGACTCGCACTTGGCCGGATTTTACTTTTAGCATCCATCCCACAAACCCATACATTTGTGCTAACAAAATAAACCCATTATCCCTCCGCTGAAGTTCATGTTCAGTCCATTCATGACGTCATCCGAACAAAAGACGGACGGTACGGGTCCCATGGGCCTGTGTGTTTATTTCTTCTTCTTCATACTGTTACGAGCTTTGAGTTCGTGACAATAAAAACTGCCGATATAAATTATCAAAAATTACACTTTCATTAAACAACACTAATAACAGCTCAAACACATTAATAATAAAACACAATTGCTCTTAAGTCGCACTTGAAGATCGCTTTCGATGTATTCGCTTGTATAGTTGATCCAAGTCTGACTGGTCGCGGCTTATCCCGGTCTTATATAGTACCGCAGATAGCTCCAGAACCTTCTATTGAAAGAAAGAAAGAAAAAGTATTTATTTACTCGCACAGGAAGATCATAAAACTAAACTAAACACAATCAAAAATAAAAAAAACCCAAATTAGACCCTAGAATGCTCGAGTGCATACCGGCCCCGACTGACCCTGACCAGCAGTGCGATTCTGTAAACATCTCACCGTGAAAACTTAGGTGAAGTGAGCTGTCATTCCAAATAATGCTAGGGATTGACACTACTGGCAACTCACACCAAGCTCACTTCACTTGAGTTTTCACGGTGAGATTTTTACAGAATCGACCGGCTGATGTCGATAGTTCTAGTATTGAAATTTCTCGAAGGATCTATTAGTTCTGTCACTCAATACTAGATGGCGCTAGTGGTAAATTCGTTCTGCTACTTGATACTAGATGGCGCTAGTAGTAACTAATGTCACCATGTACCAGGCATTAATTGTGGCGCGCAACAATACGTAGCTTTTGGCTGACCGTAGTGTTTTGCGTGTACACAATGGAGTGAATTTTCGTCGCAGTGAAATTCTAAGTTTGTTTTTGAATATTTTTTTAACAACAAGAATCTTGGTTTTGTCCGATGCGAAGAACTTCTACCAATATTGTAATGTTAATAGGTATTGATATTTGAACACCCATTCGAACTTAAAATTACTTGCTGCGTGTAATCAATCTGTCATATTTTCTTTTGTTTTTTCACGGTTGGCGCAGTGGATGAGCCATTTACTGCTGCGCTGCGTGTCGCGGATTCGATTCCCGCACGGTGGAAATATTTGTTTTGCCTACAGGTAGTTGTTCCGGGTCTGGCTGTTAGTGTATGTGAGTTTAAATTTTGTAAACGCAACCACGATACAGGAGTGATTCCTAGTGTGGGGAAATGTTTCTAAAAAAAAAAAAAAAAGCTAGGTGTCCATGCCATTTATAACGTCACCTCGACATAAACGGTCGTTGGGACAATAAGAGTTCTATGAACCTACGTGTTTATTTTTCCTTTTTTCTTAGTATGTTACGTAATTAAGATTGTTAATGTTTTTAAGCAAATAAATACTCTATTCTATTCTAATCTTGATTATTTTGAAGGATATTCCTAATCCATTGCGTCATATGTTCGAAATATTTGTCTGCTCGACCACGTAGATAACGCAATGTATGTTGTTGAACTGTCAAAATGAAAGCTATTCCTACTGTTAGTGAGTTACGCAATTACCCCGCTGGTGATTAGCTATTTTACGTGTGCGTTGGGATTGATCACAAACGTATTGGTATTGCATGTTTTTGTTGATATTGAGAATTTTGATAATGCTTGAACATTCATTTGATTATAACATATGTGAAGGCAGGATCATTTTTCATTACAGCTCCTTTAACACGTCACTGCATTTAGGGCTATTTTTTTTTTTTTCTGTACCGAAATGTTTTTGTCCTTTTGCATCGATATTATGTTAAGTAGTTTTGTCACAGACGATTCCTCCATATTTCAATTACTCAATCCAAAACGGAAATCCTATAATTACTGACTTACCTTCCTATGTTTGTACACTCTAGTATACCTATATCTGTTTCACGAATTCCAAACCGACTGTTAACTCAACGTGCAGGTACTAAAGTCACATATTCGGGTCGGTACGTAGCACGTTTCCAAATATCTGTGGAACGATGCTAATGATTCCCCGTATCGCGTTAATTAGGTACCTACCTACTTCATAAGGTTTGGTAAATATCTAGTCACGCGGTACACTTCAGATTTCATTTGTTTTAAAGATAATAATGATACATGTGACCTAACACTGTAGGGACATTTGTAGACAGCATTATTTAGCAGGTTTATAATTCATATTATGTTTACGTAATATCAATTATAACAACTGCTAATTAATTAAATAATGTTGAAAATCTTTCGACTCGATACACAAATTTAAATTAGGTGTGTATTATTTTGAATCAATTGTTTTCAACGAACTAACAAACAGCTGTTCAATTTATTGTGCAAAAAAGGATCCTTCACCAATTTGTCTTTTTTACTCTAAAGTGTTAACATACATTAGTTATTAGTAACAATAAATTGATTATATTCGAAGTTAATGTGACCATTTCAAACCCTTACATGAAGTCCTCTTTTTGCCATTACAAAGCATTTTAGGCTCCCATTCCAACATTCTCCAACATTTTAACTTCGTCTTTTACTTCGACATGATCACACAAACGACATTCGTGACAGTTGCTACGGTTTCCTCATACAATATTAGTTTGAGGCTCATTGGCTAAGGCTCGCGCACGATGCATCTTGTCAATATTTAACTACAATGTAATATTTAAACCAGACAATTCTATATGTGTATAGTTTTCAACTTTATAGTCTTTATTTACATTATTTACTTACTTTAGTTCTGTTTTATTCTAGAGTTTTTCAGACCTAAAGCGATATACACATACATTAGGCATGCAAACTTTTTTCTTCCTTGATACCCCTCGTAAGGGTTTTTACTATGAGATTCGTTGTTTGTGTGCAGAAATAAAACTAGATTTTTACAGCTTAATAATGTAATTAAACTTTTTTTTAACTCTCAAAATAAACACGCGAGTCCACTCATAACACTTTGTCCCCCACAAAACCGCTGGCCAACCAAAGTTATTATAAATTAACAGTACAAAGTCAGACTAAGATCAATTCGTACCAGAAGACGAAACGTATAACTTGAAGCTAAAGTTGAAAAGCATCACAAACAACATCGACCATTTCATACAAACAAAGAACTCGACTCCAAACTCCGGAATAAAGCACCACTTCAGACATCCAATCGATCGGAACTCGTAGAAGCGTTAATACCGGGGGTACATTCAAAAATCTGTAGCGGAATAAAAAGGTTGGCCCCTATTATGCGGACAACAATGGCCCCGACTGAAAAGTACCCCGGATACCCGCTGCAACATTATAATAAAAGGTAACTGCGAATAGGTTTCCGGGATAAAATTTTATTGTAAGGCATCGACAAAGGACCTCGCTGCGAACAAAAGTCCGTGGAGATCCGGGAACAATCCGGGACTCGGTGACGAAGATATCGCGCTGTTATATTATAATTATATGTATCCTGAGTGCGGGGTATTGAGTCTGTTTGTGATCAGCGGTGAGTGGCGTGTGAGATATGAACGCGTGGTGGGTTGTTTTTGTTTTTAGAAATGTCTTGTAAAAGGAGATGGATACCGGTCCCACGCAAGCTTGGCCCAGAAATGGACTTAAATGAAACAAAATCTATTATGAAGCAATAATAGTGTTTCAAAATCCTGTATATATTTGTTCGTCTTAAAACTTCGTGAAGACTGTTCCCAAATCTGATGACTTCTAACCTGTCAAAAAAATTAAATTCAAACCTGTCGACCACGGAGTAATCCACTGTCTTCCTACAGATTGAATTTCACTAAAATCTAACGACTGTATCACAAATGATTCATTTGCTATGCCTCAGTTGTCCGAGAAATCATATGATCAATTCTTACAATAAGCTTGTCCCAATTACCATCTTATTTCCAATACTGGCAACATACTCGTAAAGATCTCCCCGAATATTTGAATAAAAATAAAATTATTTTATTTTTTTTGTACAAATTTTTACCAAGTAAGGAAAGCTGTGGTGGGGTTTCAAATATTATCAGTTATTGGTTGTCACAGTGCGCTAACCGTACCGTAAAATAATCGTGTGAGCTTGTATACGCAGATAATTCGATGGCGCCGTGTCTGTCAACAAGCTTCCATAGGGATCCATACAACACTGACAACCGTGCCTACATACCACGATACCTATTTGGAAAAATGTGAAAATAGATTTTCTCACTGTATCATTTATTTGTCTTCGATTATTTTGGTGCTTATAAAAAGCAACGCTTTGTTCGGCTATTATCACACCAATGTGTATTATAAATACTCATTTCCTTTATACTCCTCCCATATATTTAGTCCCGGAGTTATTACTCTTTTCCCCGCCTATAATGACTCTAGTTTGTACTGGAAACGTACAGGGAAATTCATATTTCAACCCCAAATTATGCACTTAGAAAAATTACTTCATACCATTTGCTGACTAATAATATTTAATTGTTACTAGCACGTTCGTTTGCAAATGTGTTAACATATTATTTGGCTATTGTATTCTGTTTATATTTTTAAAACGATAGTATAAACATGGCAGTAATAATGTGTCGGAACCACTGATATATTTTATACAAGTTCGCTGGACATCAGCGCCGCTTCCCTTATGTTCACAAACTAAACTAAATTTAAGATCAGTGCATCTTTTTCTTTCTATTTCATTAAGAAAAGGACAGAAGATAAATTTTAATAATAATAATAATATTTATTTTAAAAAAAGTGAGGTACATACAGTCTGTTACAATAAAGATAAAAATTATACAATTTAAGGAAAAAAAAAAACAAAAGAGATTTACAACAGAATTGAATCTGGCGTCCTAGCTAGGTTACATGGTAACCTGTATTAAGGTTCGCCAGCCCAGGTTCCCACTTATGGAATACAAAAATCCAATAGAGACTGCTTAGGACTTTATGGTAAAAACATATGAAAACTATACTAAGTGTGAAGTGTTATTATGTCTATGTGCTTTGTGATGAGGTGTGGTGTGGAGTGGTGTATATGTAGGTGTGGTGTGTGTGTGTGTGTGTGTGTGTGTGTGTGTGTGTGTGTATGTGTATGTTAACGGAAGGGAAGGAGGTTGAGTTTAGATACGGAGTGTTAGAGAACTCGCTACGAATGTGAAGTAAGCAGATATTCGGTCTCGTCGTAGCTTAAACTGGTTAAAAAGCAAGTTATCTGCTGTTTGCACATTTCGTAAGAGGATTGATGTATAGAGATAGTTTTGTTTATTCTGTTATATAAAAATGGCCCGAGGTAGTAAGAGAATCGTTTAGTAAACGCAAAGCGCGTGAAGGGTACTGTACAAATTTCGTTCTTTCGCCTAAATGAGGAATGAGTTTGTGTAAACGGGGTTTTTGTGTGTTGTCGTAATAAAGTGTTAAGAATGAATGTTTGCCGGACCGTGAGTACTTTGCAGTTTTTGTATAGATCAAAAGTAGGATAGAGCATTGGCCGGAAAGTTGCAACCTTTAGAATAGCTCTCTGAGCTATTTCCAAAGGTTTGAGTGTAGTTTTTGCAGCTCCACCCCAGCCACCAATACAGTACGAGACAACTGACTGACACATAGCGAGATATACGGTCCGTAGTACGTAAGTATTGGCAATGTGTCTCAGCGTCTTAAAGAGAAATATGAGTTTGCGAACTCGAGCAGTAAGGTGGGTGATATGCGCTTTGAAGTTAAGGTGTTTATCTAGGATTATACCGAGGTATTTAGTTGTGTCAGTAGAATAAATCTTAGGACAGTTGCAAGGTGCTGAACTGGGTAGGCAGGTGTGAGCTTGTAGTGTAATGGGTGTTAAGGGTTGCGTAGTGGAGTTTAGAGAGAATGTCATGAGTTTAGTTTTGTTGGTGTTTAGCGTAAGTGAGTGAGAGGTTTTAGTTTAGTCCTGTCAAATTAAGATACTCCATAAACAGTTTAGACTTGATCAAAAACATGGCTACTAAAAATACGTCAATTTACGGCAGGCGCTGACTAATTTGACACGACTAAACTAATATTTATCTTCTGTCCTTTTCTTAATGAAATAGAAAGAAAATGATGCACTGAACTTAAATTTAGTTTAGTTTGTGAATAAGGGAATCAGCGCTATCATACTATCAATGACAAAACGAAGAAATTTTATTTTATCCATTTTGGCACTGATAGCAACGTGAGCCTCCGTGGAACTAATATTATTGATAGTGAGTTTTACAAAATGTTCATACTCTCAAGATAAAAATGTTCTAAACATCTCGTAGTAAACACAAAGTACACAAAAAAGTCTTATTTCACAATTTAGACCTAAATCATCAAAGGCGTACCAAAACAACACAACGGCCATTTGCAACAATGTATTTTAGTTCCTGAGACGCTCGAGCGGGGCGCTTTGAATCGGCTCAAAAAACAAATGTCAATTCTTATAGTATATTTAATTTTAGTCCAGCGTACTTATTTATTAGAGGTCAGTGATTACAACTCATTTCTAAAGTACAGGTCTTGAGCTGTACAAATGGCACGTTAAAGGTCGTGTTCACACCGAAGCTTATAGTCGGTCACCGATTGTGAGAATGTATGAAAAAACTACTTCAGCTTCCCCACCGCTGTTAATCGGCGTCCATATAGTACGTTTGGTGTGAACGCGGCTTTAAATAACATGTTCTTTCTAACTTAATCTAACTCATTTCTGATTCACAAGGATGCCTCAACTAAATGAGGTATTTCTAGCACGCAGTGAGTGAGCGTGGTTATGAATACCCAGTTATGTGAAGTGATTGAAGAGATCTTTAACCTACATAAATAACAACTTATAGTGCAGTCATAGTATTAAAAATTAATCACAATATAAGAAAAACAAAGAGCTTTGAAGGTCCGTAGCGTACCTATTGTCCGCCATTTTGATTTTTTTGTTAAATGGCGGCCACGGTTGATCCCTATATAAATCGATAGCTGACATCAATGCAAACAGAAAACATAATAAGGCCAAGCCCCGTAAAGTATCACGTTTCCGAGATATTAACGTTCAAAGTTGATCACGTGACATCCATATTTTTTTAACTTGCTTACATCTTGTTGATATCATCATCACCAGCCTATATCAGTCCACTGCTGGACATAGGCCTCTCCTATTGCACGCCATTCAACTCGATTTTCAGCAACTCTCATCCAGCTGCTACCAGCCATCCTGCGAAGATCGTCGTTCCACCTAGCCTGAGGGCGCCCCACCTTACGTTTGCCAATTCTTGGTCTCCACTCAAGAACACGTCTACTCCAACGGTCATCGGTTCTACGGCTAATATGTTGATATATCTATACTAATACTAATATTATAATGAGGAAAGATTTGTATTTTTGTGGGTATGTGTGTAATGAATAAACTCAAAAACTACTGTACCGATTTCAAAAATTCTTTCACTATTGGAAAGCTACATACACCCTGAGTGACATAGGCTATATTTATTGCTAGTTTAGAATATAGATGTTTGAAATAATAAATTGACGGAGGCTTTTGCCTTGCAGAGGACACAAACGGCTGATAATAATAAAAGCAACGCCAGCTAAGCTACAGTCATTTAGATATTATTAACCATAGTTATAATGTCAGAAACTCCTATTACTCGTAAAACGTGCGCTAATAATATAGCTTTCGTGACTTATTAGCGTCGATTACGTCGGGTGTGTCAGCGGCAATCGTCACCTGTCGTGTTAACTGTGATGGCCGACGGAAGTGCCCGTAATGTTCTTTAAAATGTTTTGAGAACAACACAACTAGTATTTAATATTCTGTACAGTGGTAGAAATTAATATAAATAATTATGTTTTTAAGAATAACTATACTGGCCTGTTATACATAAAACTGAGGGAAAGAAACGTCTTCGCCCAAAGAGAAAGAACGAACATTGATAACTACGCTTGCGTATTGCGGATTTGCGATATCAGACTATTATCTATTTCTATACACATTATAATCTAATGTCGCGTTTCTTGTCTGTCTGTATAACCGCGTGGTTCTTCTATAGTACGAGACGGAATTTGACCCGGTTTTCACCATTATTTTAGAGAATTGATTCCGAAAGGTTTATGTGTATATTCACTAACTTAATATCTATATATATAAAAATGAATCCCTATTTCCCTTGATCACGCCATAACTTGAGAACGACTTTACCGATTTCATCCATCTTTTGTTTTAAAGTTTTCTAATACTTTGTAGAAGGTTCTTACGGAAAAAAAAATTAGGAAAGTTGCGCAGAAAATTAGAAAATTTAAGAATTACGCTTTTACGCTAAAACTGCTGAATGGAGTTCGATGAAATTTGACACATGGGTAGACCATGATTTGGAGAAGGACGTAGGCTACTTTTCATCCTGGATCGCAGACAAAGTCGCGGGCAACAGCTAGTACCTAATAAAAAATCGCGATGTTTTGTCAAGTCGTAAAAACCATGCGAAGTAGTATATACGTTCACCTTACGATATTTACTTCATCGGTGTCCATGGTCTTAAACAGTAATATACAAAATTGAGCATGAACATGAACATGAACTGAAGGAACACGGGTGGGTTTTAGTCAGTAAAAGTCTGACACGCCCTTCCGCCCAGAGCGGGAGAGGTCATTTGATGATATCCCACCCAAAAAAAAAAAGCATCTCATAGAATAAAAAAAAGTAATTGCTAAGTTCCGAAACCGAATCCTCATGCTTCACATCCCTTAGCATTCTGGCCATAACAACTGTCATTTTATAAACTAACGTTGGCGTAATTAGTGTTACCACGGTGCAGATCTACAAATCTTTAGTAACACAGGTTAGCCAAAAACTATGATTGGATTTTCTTTTCACAAAAATTTTCAGGTAGGTTCGGACCGAAATTGGAATTGTGCCCGATTACTAGTCTCGCATGGGATTCTATATGGATCAGCCATCACTGGCAAATTGACAGGCTTTATAATGTTTGTATTTGGCATTGAATTTTCGTTATTTGATGGTAAATTGATATTGTCATAATTATGCCAGCTGTATGATTATATTTTATTCCATTCTAATTTTTTTTCGCGTAAATATATTCTCAATTTCTTTCCCATTTTATTACTATTTGCCTTCACTGAGATAGCTCGAAATAAAACTGAAATTTATATTAATATTAGAGAAAGTAGCTTCGGGAATTAACGATAACTGTTTATCAACCTTTGTGGTTGTGTGTCACGATACCTATTTCGATTCTTAATAGGCCTATTCCCCGAAGGGCGGGCACGCACGTATCCATTTTGATATTAGCGATCACACACCTAAATTATTAAGTCATAGCCCAAGGGAATATTGCGGTTAAAATATCGTTATTTCCGTAAAATTTTGTTTACGAAATTTTTAATTTAATAATGGTGGGTGATGTCATTGTTTTTGTTTTGTAGGATGCAAATTGCGTATAAGCTATCGACATTTAATTAAAAAACTTTTTACAACTTTTTGCTTACTCTATGAATGAAGTAATTAATACATTCCGAAAGTTTTTTAAGAAACTAAAATCAGCACAGCTGTATCTTCAAACAGAAGCTATTTCTGTATTGTTTCAATTTATTTTTGCTTGAAAACGTAATATGATACAGTAAGGAATGATAAATTACATACGTCTTGACTCAAATTGTCTACAGTATTGTGAAATTAACTGTAGAGAGAATGTAGCACTCGATTATTGTATCTTCCCTTTTGTTTTTCTGATCACGTAATGATAAACCAATAGAGCTGCAGTGGTCAGGTTTTGTAGGTCGTAGGTTCGAACCCACACAGGGGCCAGGGGCTTTACTTTATGTAAATTATTTCATCAGCACTGCTCTCAAAAAGGTGAAGGCGCGAGGAAACTGGCGTGTTCTAGAGCTAAAAATTCGAAGACAGACATGTGACATCCACCAACCCGTAAACTGGTCCCACGTGGCCCTCTCAATACACATGGGAACATTATAGGTTGATTATGCTAAACAAACAGAGGTAACTTTTCAGAATTCCTCACAAACCATTCCTACAATTTTCCTAAACAGTACATTAAGCCGTTGTATCCATTATTAACACAAGAAAGGGTACAAAACTTCCAATTTGCATGGCGAAGTTCTGACGAGCAAATTCTCTGAGTCATGGTGACTAATACTGGGAGGTCATGAAATGTCCATTATTTTACATGAAATTGACTAAACTTTGTCGTTTGACGCGAGGAGCTCAGGAATGTCTGGAATTATGTCGGCATTTGATTGATAGTGAATTTGTGGGACAAATTGTATTGACATGGTGTTACATTGTTCAAATATTTGGTTGGGCCGTGGTTTTCTGTTGAGTTCCTTAGAAATCATTGGCTGTGAGTAATGTTACAGACAGCTTCGTAATGTGTAGTAAAATATATAGTTTGTTGTAACAGAATCGTTATTTGTTTTGGATTGGAAAATTGTATTATCAACATATAATAATATTATATTCTAATGCCGATACGATCAATCTCATTTGGATCATCATATCCTTCTGATTTATCACCAACATCTTCATAGCAACCTAATTCTGTAACACTAAATCCCAACCCAACATCAAACATATTACCATCTCCAAGACTCACGAACCTTGACACAAAACAAAGCACAACACAGCAAAAACAAACGGAACTAATACAACACTGACCAAATCCGAAACACTTCGCCTCAACATCCGCTATCGTAACAATTTATATCCAAACAATCCAATCCAAACATAAAATATAAAAGTAGAATACAGGCCAGATGCAAGACTCACAAAAGGATCTCAATACATTTGCGTATGCATCGCTTATATCGCCTCCATAATAGACTTGAACGGATGCCAAGAATGCACCAATTGATTATTGATATTGCTATAGTATTGGTTTTCGAGAAAATGAGCCTCAATCTTAACGAAGGGTGTGCTTGAGTTATTTCATATTATTTTTAAGCTTTGTGGACTTTGTGAGCTTGTTGGTGGAGTAAACAAGATGTTTGTGCTGTTTCGTTGCGAAGACAATTCGTTGGTTGTGTATTTGTTTTCCGCAGTACTTACTTGGGAAAATGAATGTTGTAGACAGTGAGTTTTAGTGAGTTTGAGGAGCTCGTAGCTAAGTAATAACAATCACACGGGTCGATCGATCAGATTAAGCTACGCTTGCCGCGGTGCAACCGTAGATGGGTGACCATTTTTACATACCGAGACCCCTCCGTGCCTTGGAAATCACGTCATGCCGTTGGTCCCGACTGTCATTCTTGTCGTTACGGGTCATCAGAAGCCCGAAAGTCTGACAACTAGTCTCACTAAAGGGTACTGGGTGTACCCAGTTACTAGGTGTTACCCAGTAACTGGGTTGAGGAGGTCAGATAAGCTGTCGCTCCATGTAAATACTGGTATTCAGCTGTATCCGGTTCGACTGGAAACCGACCCCAACATTGTTGTTAAAATGCTAGGCAGTTTAGTTTGAGTTTTAGTGGATTACAGCAATATAAGTGGATGATTTAATTTCAATTTTGTTTTGAAATAAAGGTAAGTTTATGGAGCTTCAACATGAAGAAATTTGCCTAACCTTAGCCAAAACCCTACATTAACCTAATCCACAGTTTACCAACCAAACCAAAAATTACCATCTACTTCAATATTCAATTGTGCCCTCCTTATTCCGTTAGTACCATACAATTTGGCTAACCAAATTACACAGTAGACGTTATCAATTACAAGATAGGTAATAGCCTAGGATAAACGTTGATCGTGTGCGCAACGTATGTGTAGTTGGGTTTATGTAAATATACCGAAGCTTCGTCCGAGCACTGCCAAGAGCCGGCATCTAGAATCAATTTGCAAATTACCTAGTAGCTTATATACATAGACGCTGTAGCTGTAAGTGGAAATATAGATTGCTTGGCCGCCCATGTAGGTTTAGATGTTACACCAAAATTCTGTATTAGCGATTAACTTGTTTGTGGAAAACTGAGCGGAATCTCAAGCAGCTTTCAACTGATTGAAAGGTGTTTGAGGCTTTTTGGTTATTAAAAATTTAAGTTTTGGAGAATTCTGCTTCGTCTATAGCTGAAGTAGGAGTGGATAAATAGTAAGACAAGTATCTTCTTATAAATCGTTTGAAGTAAAACAATTGTTAATAACCACACATTAAGAATACACCCACATATTGCGTTATATTACATTAATACAAAAACCATCAAAATAATAAATTCATCATAACTATAATGAGCCTATAATCTTCCCACACATACAGGCCTCCTCTCGGTGAGAGGGAGTGGGCCGCATACATCCTTAGAAAAACGAATGACTTAATTATTCATAGACAATATCGTACCAAATCAGCAGAAATACATAAAACTCTCTAAGTAAGCAATGCACGGTTGGCGCAGTGGTTAAGCGATTGACTGCTGCGCAGCGTGTCGCGGGTTCGATTTCTGCACGGAACAAATATTTGTATGACCTACAAGTAGTTGTTCCGGGTCTGGCTGTTTGTGTATGTGAGTTTAAATGTTTGTAAATGCACCAACGATACAGGAGAAATTCCTAGTGTGGGGCAATGTTATAAAAAAAAAAACAGATATAACAGAATGATAAAACGATTGCAACATACTTTCAAATAAGAAATTTGTTAGTAGCAAAAATGCATAACTATTCCCTAAAAGACCAACCTTTATTTCTACCGATTCCTACATTTTCTATATCACAAACAGGCCGCACCTTGTTCGTTCGGCTGATTGATATTGGCTCGCTTATTTCGGTCTAATGTTTACGGCCGCATCAAGGTCTGAACGGATCGCGTGAAGTGGGCCACAGTGCTCACAGCGTTTTATGGATGGTGTTAAAAGTTGCAGTGTCTCGTGGTCGTGTGCTGTGGCCTTTATGTTGGGTGCCTTGTGGGTAAAGTTGTTGCACTTTTTAGTTTTTGTAATACTGCTTACGTTCGGAAGAATTCTACTTAGTAGTAGGAATATATCTAATAATATTTAATTGTTTGAATTGCCACTTAGCTCTCTTCCTCTCTCCTTAATGTTGCTGTGCCCGACAGGGGCTATATTGATCTTTTACCTTGTATATACCCTCTATGTAACACATATGGAATGCAATAAAGATTTGAGTATTGTGTATTGAGTATTGAATATGGTAGATCTTAATTTACTCATTATTTTAAATATTCAGAATTACAGCATAATAATACATATAAATATTACAGTTCTTCTATATACCTACACCATTACATTTTGATCGTTTTAATCCTTGAAAGGGGTCATTGTACTCATCATTATGAACAACTTTTACTACGGGACCAACCCTGAAATCGTGAAAAAAAATCAGTTGATCCATACATTATGCGAACATAAATCTATGGATCAACTGATTTCTTGACCCCTTTTAAGGATTAAAACGATCAAAATTTAACGGTGTATAGCAGTAGGAGTTTCGTCGTCATTACAATAAATAAATATTACAAAGATAGAGGAAAGAGATGAATCTGTATGTATTATTTAAAGTTTCTTTTCGTTTTCTTGGTTTTTATAGATTCTAATAAACAGTGACAGGTTGATACTCTATTGTCTAAGAGCAGCGATAAATATCTGTCACGCTCCGCAGTGCCATAAAACCTTAAGTTATTAGAAACTACAATTCAGTTCCCCTTCATTTATTGAGTAGCATGGAAAAAATGAAAACGATTTCATTAAGATATTAGTGTTCCGGACACATTTTAAACTTATAAAATGTTTTCAACAAAGGTTCAGGGGAGAACAGAACTCACTTAGCTTAAAACCAAAAAGTATCGTGTGAATAGTAACATAATTCAATACAATAAACAGCGCACTGCGCAATCATGTTTTTATCGAGAAAAACTAGGTAGGTTCGACAAACTTAGGAAAACTAGGTATCATGTAGCCACAGCGTATGCTGTATACAATATGTATATATTGTATACATAATCAGCCTATATTGTTCCCACTGCTGGGACACAGGCCTCCTCTCGGTGAGAGGGAGCGAGCCGTAATCCACCACGCGGGCCCAGTGTCACATGTCTTCGAATTTTTGCTTCTAGCACATGCCGGTTTTCTCACGATGTTTTCCTTCACCGTTTTGAGAGCAGTGGTGATGAATTATTTTACACAAAGTAAAGCGCCTGTCTGGGTTCGAACCTACGACCTGCAACTCATAAGTCGCGGCCGTTTCCACAGGGCCAGCGCTGTTCTTGATACATATTGTATGCCAAAAGGTAATATTTTAGGTCCTCACAGACCTAAACTTTAAGTCCACTGCACATGTCGTTATTCTCTCATGTCCAAATATATAAAACTGGTGTTTAGAGGGGAAATATAAAAACTCGTTCCTTCTACGAACTTGAACGATACCATAAAATGAAATGTAAATATTATAACTGCGGGGATGAACGTAAAAATGCCATAAAATATTGTGGTGCTATCTTTATTGCTTTAATAGAGGAATTATTGGCTGGTTTCTATTTATATGTTAGTGTTGCCATTTATTTGGGTAATGCTGCCTTGGAAGTTTTATTTTTTTGCGTGTGTTTGACGTGATTGATTGATGTTAATGGCACGCTACCAACAACTAGTCAAGCAATAAAAAAAATATCTTAAAATCAGCCCGAAAATTCTATATTATGTAAAAATGCCAAACATAATATTAATTAATTTCATCGATACACAAAAGTAGATTTAATAATTTGTCGTATTTAACAACATATAATTGATATCGTTTACCACATCACTATTTTTTTATTGAATAACAATATCTAAAGTTCGTTTTAATTCTTTTGCGTTTTCGTTTTTTTTTGTATAGAACTTTGATATTACACCTGTCAAATTAGTATTTGGGTTTAAAAAACGAACTTTACCTACTACCGGACCGACCGTGCTGCCCTCACCCGGTCGCAGTAAGCATACTCGGCAAAAAGTTGCGCATATTACCCTCAGTTTAGAATTATCATTTTTTGTTTAGCCTCATCGATGGTAAAAAAATGTTTAAATCTAAGTCATATTATATTATTGTAATGTTTTGCCTTGTGCTCCAACTAGAGAGACCACTCGAAGCGGCGTTTAAAGTCAGTGCTAAAACTTTTGTGCTTTTTTTAAATATTAGTGTGTAAACTCAGTGTAAAATTTGCGTAAAGGTAAGTTAGCCTAAGAACTTGTTATGTATATGGTTGTACACAATTAGAGTTAGATCTTATTGTTTGCACTTTGTGTTATTATGTTAATGATAAAGACTTTTAAAATCAATAAATCAATGGCATGCTAAATGAGTCTCAGAACGAGACAAATATGAACAACAGCTGAATAGCACTTCTAATAGCACAAAAATAACGTAAGAAAAGTTAGAAAATAATAATGTGAAGAACTGAACTGACACTTCTATTGGAAAGATTTCTATAGAACTGTCAGATGAAAATATTGAAGATATTTTAATTGCCTACATAAAATATACTTCTTATCTGAACCAATTCGAAACCGCTATGAAAAGTAAGAAAGCGATAGACTCTTTGCCAACCATTTGCCAATACTTGTTGGACTCGAAGATTGCAATAGTGCACAATAGTGATAGCATTGCATTGAAACATGAACATCTTACAAAAGAAACTTCAATCATCTGTAATATTGCAAAATGAAGCTAAAGGTGAGAATATTCCAGCAATAGAGGAATTGACTGCTATATACTAGACTATTATAGTTCCTAACCATGATATTAATTTACAAAGCTAGCGAGGTGTAAATAGATATAGTTTATATGCCTTTAGAAATTGCTGTCTTTCTAAAATATCTCAGTCAGCTTAAAAACAATTTTACTATCAAAATCCGAAACACAGACATAAATAATAACGACCAATACGTAAGAATTTTAAGACCAACAAAACTGGATTCTAAAGAAAAATGCGCCAATTTATACCACCCAATACTTTTATATATCACAATAGATATACCGTGAAAGCTGGGTAAAAAGCCATTTCCTATTTATCTCAGTGCCGCAACTGGGTAAGCAACAAATGTACTATAACTGAATCGACACATCCCTAGGGTGCAATTTACCGCCACGGTCCCAGATGTTAGGAAACTACAGTTGGAAGGACCGCCTTACAAGAGGCATCATTTTTTTTGTTCGAACTTATCTATCGCGGATTGTATATACTTGAATATTCTTTAGTTCTTGTTTTGTTTGTTTGAGATGGGACTGCTTATCTTTCAAGTTGAAGGAGTTTGCGGGATGGAATGTTTTTCAGAACATTGTATGCCTTGGGCTATGTATCTCTTTTAGTATTATACCACCTATCTCTTTATATCCTATATATCTCTCTCGTTGGGACAAATATTCATACACATATTCAGTCTATCAAAAATAATTAAAATAAACAAGAGTCACATGTATGTAAAACGTCATCATGGTAGGTTATTCCCGATTTGCATATTTGCTTGCCCAGCGACCAATGCCAATTTGATTGTTACTGTATGATATGCCCACGCAGCACCAGCTCTGGTTTTGTGCTGACTAAATACAAATACGTGGTCATTTAAAATATCCGTGGAAAAACCAGACGGTGAAACAAAATAAATATTCTTTATTATTTAATGCTTTATGCAGAAGTAAAAAGTGCAGATGGATTTAACGCATTAGTACATTAGCTATTTTCTTCTAGTGGGTGATACAGAGACAAAATACCAATATCTGTCAAAATAGCAATAGCAACATCTCATAAATTCACGACGATTGAACGCCAATAATTCATTCAACAAACAGAACAGAATCATTCAAACCAAAAATTCAATAAAAGATATTGCAAGCAAATAGAAATAAGATTCTCAGTGAGGAAGGCACGGAGATCGAGAATCGGACAGTATAGCATAGTAAAACAGGAAAAGTGTATTGTAGAGGTGCCGGCGAAACATTTGTATCTGCAAGTCGTTTCGAAGTATAGAGTTACGGTGTCGAACCCCCAGAGTGTGTCTGTAGAGCGCATGTTCCTGAGAATTGTATCGAAAACTTGTCGAACAGTTCCGTTTTCAATTATTAAAAAGGAATTCTAGTGAAGTTCGAATTTTGCAAAAGGTTTTTGAAAGAGGAGTCGAAGGAAAAGCTGGTTCAGGATGTTACTTATAGAAATTGCTTTTCTTATGACGTTTAAGAGAGACCGCTTAATAGCTTTAAACACTGTTTACTAGATAGTTGGGTGATCTATATACCCTCTAATTTTCTTTTTACGTGAGTTATTTTGGCTGACTGAAACCGTGAAATGTAATGACTATTTTACTCAAATGTTGTTTTATTACAATAAACAGAAATTGTAAACCTTTCAAATGAAGATAAATTCTGTAATTTAATTACAGAGTACGTAGCAATAAAACTAACATCCACTCACAATGACGTAAACAGCAATAACGTTGAGAATTTTCAATTACACACGCAGAATTTCAATTTAGAAACATCCAATACTTGCAGGAACGCTGCCATAACAAATACCCTCATTTCCATAAACACATCCAAAGTAATCGCCGAAACAAACGTTCGCGATGATACTATAGAACACAATGTTTTGTTAAATTGCCCTATTGTGCTTCGTTATCTCTTTATTGGCATATAGATATAATCTAAAACATTTTCTTGTGTTAAAGAAGCAAGTCGATCGGAACGAGGCAAGTGACCAGTCCCGAAGTCCAATTTAGCTTTGCGGATTCCCAATGGCGTGTTCTGTCCTTCTAACTCCGCAAAGTGCAGTCTGAATGTTCATGTAAAGGCCTGGTGTGATATGGAGCGACAAATTGTTGCGGCTTTTGTGTCGTGTCGATCAATGGGAGTGCGGGCAAGTGATGAATATTGTCACACTGTATGTGTATGCGCGCTTCGGTTCTTTGGAAAATGATTTAGACGTCTAGGAGAAGTGACTTGTATTGTAGCAATGTGTGATCTTATAGAGGGAGATATGGAGATTGTAAAAGTAAGCGCGAAACTGACAGGAAAGTGTGACAAATTCAAACCAGACTTTTTTCGTCTTTGCTTTACACCACAGAAAGAGTTTTTATTTTATTTAATTTTTTTAAGGAAAACCAACAATTACACACTAAACATGGTTAATAATAGCTTATAATCTAGATATATCAGTGCGTAACTAACAACGTTATCCACATATTACAAATTCGAATCGAAATCTAGAAGAGCACGAGTACAACATTACTAATTAATCTAACATTAACACATTATTTATCTTACAAGTTAATAAATCCTATTATTATAATACTAAAATGTATACATATATGAAAAAGCGGTTAATCATCTGCTTCTTCGATCATTTTAAGTAGATCAATTCGAACTTTGTTAGCTGACAAAGAAAATAAATAAAGCTGACAAAGAAAATAAATTGTAGTGTAGTTCAACAGAATTACCTACAAGTGTCTAAGCAGAATGTTATACCATGTCCATAAAATCGAATCGCTTTTATTTAATTACACTAGCTTCTCTTCCATACCTTTTAGCAGTACGCATTTACTCACGGCACTTTTACTTTTTCCTCGTTAGTCGAGTCAACCATTACTTACTGAGGCACGCTGACCGCTCACTACATAACCGATTCCCGACGGTCGAATCGGCCACACCTCGTCTTTTTCTGTCCATTTAAACGAATAGGCGCAGTGTCGCATCGACCGCGGCGGGGATTTGAATCACGAATTACAGATTAACTACTAAGTAAAATTGGCCGGTCTCTGTTTGTGTTTTGTTGGCATCGTCTGTGTTTACACGTTCGGGGATATTCGGGCGCCATCGGCTTTTTTGCAGTCGGCAGTTTGAACGTGTTAATAACTTGGATGAAATAGTGGATGTATTATCATGCTAATGTTTCACGGGTGAATAATGGGCATTCATTAAGTGTCATTATGATTAATGCATTGTGTTTTGTTTCTATGCCCTCTTGATAGGTCAAAGCTTATGATGTTTATTGATTATGTTCATTGAATTTGATTTGTTATGAAAATGTAACTAACTTTTGTTAAAATGACAAATGAAAACAATAGATGTTTAAGCATTTATGTAGACTGCAAATACCCTAATTACTTATTATTTTTTCATCAAAACCCGAGTGGTCTTAAAATTCCTGACATTACTGATAGTAACGTACTTGCTCTACTTGGAAAACAGAAAGAAAATAAAAGAAAAATACCTATACAAAGGCGTCTAGAGGAAATAAATGTTCTCTTATTTGGACATTTGATACCTATTCGTTAATGGTGTGAGCGTAAGACTATGTACTGTGGGTATATATGTTGGTATGTTACTATGTTTGTACGAATTTACCACAAAGATAACCCTCATTGCAAATGTGATCTAACCGTAACAACAGCTCGTAATAATAAATTCTGAGCTTATCCTTGATGAAGGTATCATAAAGACAACTTCTCAAGTGATATCAACACAAGATTCATAAACGGTCTTTGAAGGCACGGTTGGGCTTAATATATGGAGGCAAAAGGTCCATATTCGTGCATAAATTGTCATAGTTTACTAGCTCCTTGCCTACCGATATCTTTGTAACCCGATTCCCCAAGAAATAGGGATGCAACCCAAAATTTTCCATATTTCTCCTAGACACTTTGGCTTCTCGGATACTGTCATATACTTTTATCTCACATAAACAGCTTGGGGTTCGAGTGGTGCCTTCAATTTATGCCAAGTGTCATTATAAATTCCACCCGAACGGGTCTCGAGATGTACCGATTATGAAACGCTGAAACCTCTATTTTTAATTTTATCTCAAGTACCATCGGGGTGGTTCAATGTTCTACATTGTCGACGTCATAATAAACGCCACTGCTTGAGAGTGAATGAACTTTGAATCGAAAGGTGACTAAAGTCGTAAAGATATCGGTTGACAAAGTACCATTGTGATAGCTGGATCTTGGAACGATGCTTCTGAAGAGATGAATTTATATTCCACAACAAAAATAATTGTAAAAGTTATATATAAATAAAATAAATAAAAAGTTTTTTGATTACCATATTTGCTGACGTTTGTTTAGTTTCAAGCAATATTTAGAAACATAAAGAAATCCCGATCCATGGTTATATTACAGTAAATAAAAATAAGAAAACAACAAACCTGGCTATAGGTATTTCTACTTTCAGTTTTATTAACACTTAGTTTAGGTTGAATTTAACATAATGTGTTCTGACTGTGAGCAATGGCATTATTAATAACTGTAACTTTACTCCATTTGCGTTCATATCACCCTTCATTTAGATCTCAGTTTTGAATGGCAGTTGCCTTTTATAATCTTATATTATACACGTGAAATACATTATGCAGAACCTTGAAACTTTCGGCTCCCTTTTCACCTTTTGGACGTCAAATTTCGTTAAATCCCTTCTTATCTGTACTTAGGATTAGCAGTCAATCAGCAACTACCAGCATACTTTTTCCTGTATTCATTCTATTTAGAAGATTCTAGAATGTGTCGAGAAAGTTACAATGGCTGATTTCACGTACACACTTTTCATTAATACTCAGTGAACTTCATTCGTATTCTTTTTAACTTACTTCAACAAATATTATTAACATCATCCCCTTTGTAATTAGGGAATTGAAAAGCCTATTGTACCAAGAAATCGATTCTCAGTTCAAGGCTAAATCCAGAGTCTGCTGTACCCCGTACTAATGTTCTGGCGTGAAAGAGCTACCCAAAGACTTTATTGAGATTTACGATGTACCAAATTTATTTATACGAAATCGATGTGGCATTCGATTACCATTTCGTTATACCTTTGTTAGAATACATTATTTACTTTCAGAGGTGAAGGATTGGGAACATATAAATTGGGGTTGTTAATAGCTGGATGGATTAGAATCTTTGAAGGTGTTTATCACTTGTATTGTATTCCTTCTGATGTTCAATAGGTTTACACTGTAGGTAGTGTACCAGTATGTTGGCTCAAAAGATTACTTTGATCTTCTTCGCCTTTGTAGCCTTTGGCCGGGTTTTGCTGTGGTCTGTTTGCTTAAAGAAACTGTTTGTGTGCTCATTAGCAAATGCATGGCGTCTCTCTATGAAATTGTGAAATAGGGTTAACGCGAAACTTGTCAAAAAGGAAGAAAAAATACACCTGGATAGAATTAAAGAGCTAAAATATAATGTTCTTGATGTTCCGCTTATTAACAAAGTCAAAATGAAGAAACATTCTAGAATAAATTATAGGAAGCAGATCGATAGTACCAAGCTAAATTTGTATATACATCTTTTTATTTTAGCGCAAAGCGAGCTGGGTAATTAATCAGCTGGACTGTTTGGTTTCAGTCCACGAGATGCTTGTATATTCTAATGTAATTTATTACAGGAATACCTATCACTTTGTACTGGATTCTGTATTTTGCTAGCATAAACTGGTAAAGTTAGTACTTTGGAATGGATTCAATATGCTTGTGTTAGAGTATTTATGAATGTATCGTCTCGTGTTTTCTGTTATTGGATATAGAATAGAAGTAATATTAGCACGAATTGTATTTGCTTTGGATTCAAATATATAACATGAAAATATATATATATATATATATATATTGTGTTATTGCAATACCTATTTGTTTAAAAGATTGTCATGATGACGTTGTTTCTTCAATGCTGTTTTATATTTTTCAGTTACATAAGACTTTTGTCCGCAGAAATATAATTGTATACCTTTTCATCAGAAGAGCAAAGAGAGAGTGGTGTTTAAAGAACAGTAGTGGGGCCCAGTGATATCTGCCCCGACAAACGAGACGTATGTGGGTCGTGGGTTCGAACCCAAGCAGGCGCTTTATTTTGTGTAATTTATTTTATCACCATTGCTCTCAAAACGACGAAGAAAAACATCGTTTGGAAACCGGCATGTGCTAGAACCAAAAGTTCGAAGACATATGACATCCTCCAACCCACGCTGGGCCTGCACCCTCACTTCCTCTCACAGAGAGGAGGCCTGTGTCCCAGTAGTGAGAATATTAACGGCTGATTTTACCTTTCATCATACATAATAACATTAGACACAATGTAGGTATATTTCACTAATTTCTCATTACCATCTACAAAAAAAAAACTTTCTTAAAATGTCCAAAGCCTCTAAGAATAGGTAAGAAACTCAACTCACCTCTTCTCAAACTTTTTCCAATAACCGCATCGATCAAATTCCCAAAAGTATCACCTTTGGCACCAACTTTTGGCAACCGCTTCAAAGTTTCCAACTATAAAAAAGTCACATGCAATTACTCTTTACAACATGAAGTCGGACTACACTTGTCAAACTCCGAAGCACCAGGCTTAGTTTCTAATCGAACTTTGCCTATCTAAAGAGACAGGAAAGTTCTCGAAGTATTCCTGCGCCTACTGAATTACTTGCGAACACGTGACTTCGAACATTCTTCGAGATTTTTTCGAAGGTTTAAAATTCGGGTTCATTTTGTGAGAGTCTGTGTATGCTGTTGAAAGATTGAGTTGTTCATACTTTTTGGCACTTGTGAATGATATTGTATTTTTGCATACGGTTCTTGAATTTGAAGTGGACTTGCTTCAAGCAACAACGATGACGTCATAAAAATATTGGTTAAATATATCATGATCTTTTGATTCTTTAGATCTAGATAATAATTATCTTTGTTATCGTTGTCCTTTCTATTTCCGTATTACCCAGTAACTGGGTTGTGAAGGTCCGACAGGCAGTCGCTCCATGTAAAATAATCAGCTGCATCCGGTTAGACTGGAAGCCGACCCCAACATAGTTGGGAAAATGATAAGCAGATGATCTTTGTCCTTTCTATACGAGCTTTTGGGCATTGTAGCCAGTCCAGTTTAATAATAATAATAATAATTTATTTCAGATTTCTCCATATAAATTGTTAGTAACACGAAAATACTTAAGAGCTAATGTTAGTAAACAAAACAAGTATTAATAAAACATAGATTTTAGAACAATCCGACACAGAACGCATGTATGCTACTTCACTGCGTGCAGCCGCATCCAGCGCTCAAGCATCGGAGAATTCCACCGGTCCGTCAATACGCTCAAGATGCTGTTGGAACTAGCTCGCATGCGAGTTAGGGTCGAGGTGCAACGTTTACGCATGCTTGTCGCAAAACTGTCGACGTTGGCTTTGGCAAACATGCTGGAGGCACTGCAATACCGCGGCAGCCCCATCAGCATCCTGAACGCATTGTTACTCGCAGGTCACTGTATGCCCTCTGCAAATAGCCAACCCACAGGCTGCACGTGTAAAAGGATTGACAGTATGCCTTAAAAAGCGTTACCTTTACTTGTGTTGTACAGCGTGCAAACCTGCGAGCCAGCATATTTAGAACATGGTCAAAATATATTTGCAGGTGATGGAGGTTACTGCTATAATCACAACCTTTGATAGAATGATAGGCGACCAGAACGCAGTTTTGGAAGCATCATGTGGTTTAATCAAAGCCAAAATAACTTCATAAAAATACTCAAAATCCTTGCAACTCCTTCAAAAACTCTGCTCACAAGTCTAGACAAATTAACACTTACAACATATCACTTAAGGTGACAACCTACACCCAGTCTAATGCATTCTACAAGTACATCATGTTACCAAGTAATGCTTTCGAAACTTTTTTCAGTCTAATGCTGTTTTTGCTTCAAGTTTAACGTACGAACCATTTGCTAGTGAACATTTTGTAAAGCAGCATTAGCTCTGAGCAGGGTTGGGCAAAGTCTGTTTTTTTTTACAATTTTGTTTTTATAAAAAAAAAAAAACATTATTTCATTTTTATTTATACAGTGGTGCTTTAGAAGTCAAATTAGCATTATGTGACTAACATTGTATTAGTCGCGTGGAAAACTGCTTCTATATCTAAACCAATTTGTTTCGCTTTCACGTAAAAACTGCTAAACGGATTTTACCATGACCTGGAATAAGATATCGGATATTTTTATCCCAATATTCCCATGGTGATCGAGACTTATACGGGTGAAATCGCAGGGTGCAGCTAGTTTCTTATTAAATTATGTTGATTATTAAATTGCGTCATAAATTTGCTTAATTTGGTAAACACATAATTTAATATTGAAATTCCTACAATTTTCCATGTTCATATTTTTCTCTGTGAAACGTCGTGAGTGTTCATTATAATATTTTATTTCATTAGTTTGGTCATTTTGATTAAAAAAATCAAATTGATTTATGGCAACCAACCCTAGCTCTAAGTAAAGATCGTTAAAACTTTGAAGTAGCGGAGTGCATTAGCCGCCGCTGTGGCTTGTCGGCGGGCTGTGACGTTATGTGGTCAACTTATGGTCATTATTTGTGGTCAGTTTGATGGGTTACAAGTAATGGTAGAGTAGTTTTCAAGTGTTATAAAATTGCTTTTATAAAATAATGACCTCTCGCCTTTTTACATCTTCCTTTTGAACAGGGGTTGAAAAAAAAAAAAAAAAGACACGTGCTATATGTATACGCGGATCTTAACATATATTTTCTACTTCCACTTATTATAGTCTGGTCGTTTGTGTGTTCTGTAGGCCCATTCCCGTCATTAAACGTTCAAAATTTAGTCGCAATCTCATCTCCGCGACAATCAATGTCAAAAACTTGTCAAAAATTCAGGGATTTTAGAGGTATTTTTGACAGATTGAGACTGAGATCAGAAAGCCGATTCTCGTAATTTAAAACGTTCAAAATCTAGCCGCAGTCTCATCTCGGCGACAAACATAATGTCAAAAACTTGTCAAAAATGTAGGGGAAAGTAGAAGTCTTTTTGACAGATTGAGACTGAGATCAGACTGTGAACGTTCTTAAAATTACGAGAATAGCCCCTCAGACTGTGAACATTCTTAAAATTACGAGAATTGATGGTAAAATTATTCAATTCTAAATTCTCGGAATGAATCAATTTTATTCTTTGCTATTAAAATGACATTGTTTCTTCTTTTGTTACAAAATTGTTTTTACTTTATCTGCATCTGCATCCATTTAGGAAAATTATCTAAAAGGTCGACAGTCTCTAAAGTTACAGGAGCTGTAATAAGAACTTCCGTCATCCTATTCAAAGCTTTCTTGGCAATTATTGAAATTTGACTGTACAATGTACAGTAATCAATTCAAGTCACAGACGCGGCGTGCATAGTTGCATACTAATCGTCATGTTATGAGTTTCTGAGTGGACACTGCCTTTATGAGTCCCCGGGGAATTGATAGGGTGGTCAAATTGTTAGCAGGAAGCTGCCGCTGTGTTGCCATTTTATTAAACTTATTGCAGTGATATTTATGTAAATATTTTCTCTAACATTCTATAATGTATCAGTAGGGTTTGGTTTTGAAATCATACTGTTTTTAGTAATAGCAATTTTCCAATTTTGCGAAGAATTTTGCACCGTTTTTGGAAATTATAATTTTAATGACGGTTTATCTATACCTACTAAAAATAAAACTGAAAAGAAAAGCTTGTTTGAATGCGCTAATCTCTGGAATTAACAGTCAGATTTGAAAAAAATATTTTTGCATTTGATGGGTCAATTCTTTAGAAAAGTATATTATTAGGCTATTTAACATCACGCTACGACCCCTAAAAGCCGAGAAAAATTAAAAGAAGTCAGAAAACGAAGTAATAGTGCAGGCGGGCGATAGAATGCAACGCGGTGGGTTGGGTCCCGAAATCACACGCGGAATAAAGTCGCGAGCAGAAGCTAGTCATTAGATAAAATAGCTTAAAAAACTAAAAATAGTTTAAAAAAATCTTTTAGAATTTTAATGCAAGTTCTACCAATATTTCCTCTTACAAAAGCACTTTCAACATTGAGTTTTCAGCACTTTACAAAAAAAAAAAAGAACAGTCGAAAACAAAGCAGTGTACAGGCTCGGTAAGGCTCGACCGCCTCAGAACCAACTTCTTTATTCAATTAAGGTTCTACAAAAATTACTGCGGGACACATAAATCAGGCGTAACTGCTTCCAGTATTATTTATTTATGTTAAATAGGCTTAAGCACGTTCGTACTCGGTATCTGGCACCCTTTATGAGCGAAGTACCCATTCTGAGTAGAGAAACAACACATCTGTGTACGTTTAAATTATTTATCGCAATGTTTAAAAGTTTTTGAAATTGTTTTATGGGTTTTTATGACTTACTAGCTTTTACTGGTGGTTTTACATACATAACTTCACGCCTTCTGACCACGGGGGTAGGCTGAAACTACAGAACGGCACGTGCCACAATCCTTACGAACTCCTTTTGCCTTGTTTATGTTCATACATCTGGTCATACACGCACGCCAGTTGCTAGTACTACTCATCTGACCTTTCTGAAGAACCTCACCAATAAGGTCATTATATGTCCTCCTAGGGTGTACACTCCTGGCGTTTCCACTCACATCTATCTTGTAGTATACCTTTCGCTAATCATCTTGTGGTTTTACTCGTAATCTAAAGGGTTACTCAATTTTATTTACATCCGTTTCTTCAGATCATCTTTCATGTTTCAAATATTGTGTCTATCGCCCTGCAGTCGACTTATTTCGTCTTAAGGGTTGACTTCTAATTTATCGAGATGCATCTAAATATTGTTAGTATTGCACAAGAAGCGACTGCCATTTCCGCAGATTATTTGCTAAGAAATACCGATATCCAAAGGTTAGACCGCTCGTTATACGACGGTAGACCTATCTGTTTATTAATCTTAAAGAATATCAAGAGCTTCCTTGGATTTAATTGGCTACAAGTAGTACAATGTCTGTAAACTTTTGCAGTATTTCTGGTTCAATTTCTTACTTGATCTAACGCTAAACAAGTTGCTTGCTGCTTACCTTCATATCATGCAGAATTCATGTCTGAAACTTACCTATTTTACGCAACATTAATCACTATGAATGCGATGAAAAAAAAAAAGCAAAAAATGCAGCAACCAGTATTATTTGTTAATGCTCTGTTATCATCTGCCTGGCCTTTTCCCAACTATGTTGTAGTCAGCTTCCAGTCTAACCGGATGCAGCTGATTATCAGTATTTTACATGGAGTGACTGCCTATCTGACCTACACAACCCAGTTACTGGGTAATACGATACCTTTGGTAAGACTGGTTGACAGACTTTCGGGTTTTTCTCGTAACGACTGTCAAAGATCCACGAATGACAGCAACCAACGGCTTAACGTGCTTTCCGAAGCATGGAGAGGTCTTGGTATGTGAAGATGGTCACCCATCCACGGACCAACCATGGCAAGCGTAGCTTAACCTGATCGATGGACCCGTGCGGCTGTTATTACTTAGCTACAAGCCCCTTTGTTAAAGCTTAGTATGACTTAAAATTGAAATCCTGTTTATTATCTTCTAATTTTATTATGGGCAGCAAAAGTATCACCCTTTCTCTTAGTAATTATTATGTTAATAATAGTTGACGTTTGTTGAGTTTAATGTAGACAGGATAATTATTTTCTACATGTTAATGTTGGAAATACCCTCTTCAAACTAAACAACTAGCAATTAACTTAACAAAGGCTTAATAAAGAAGCTATAGTACCGAAACATTATCTCACGCGTGTAAATCCAAAAACGAGAGTATGGGCAGAAAATTTAATTAATAATTTTGTAGAGATTATGTTTTCAAAATATGTGAGAGAAATGAAAATTAAACAAAACCAAATATAAGAAGTAAAACGATTTCTATATTGTTTCTCTTTTCAAGTATGATTTGTAGTTTTAAGGTTTAAAATAGTGTAAACCAATTGTGATTTGTGATGAATAAAACGCATGCTTAATGGAATACTGACTTAACTCAAAAAAGACGATTTTTGGGAAATCGCAAAAGGAGATCTTGCTATGAGGACTTAACCTACTTGTTGATGCATAAAAATAAAACTGATTTATATTAATCATGATTGCTTGTATTTTGAACGTCTATGATTAACTATTGATGAGATCTGAGTCAAAAATAAACGGAAATCACATCTGACCTATCTACCAATGGGTTAGTGTTCCATTGTGCATGCTTAAAATCAATTCTGTTTTCAGAGCAACTCAATTCAGTTTTATTCAGTGACTCCAACAAAACTTAGTGTTTATAAAAAAAAAACGCATTATATTGGTAAATGTGAAAAAGTTGTCACGTTGTCATCTTTTTCTTTGACATCGCCATTTCCCGTTACGCGTGGTCGGCTTTCCCAATCATACGACGCCATTTATTTCGGTCATTTAGTTACGTTGCCATAACAAACCATAATAATGCTGCTTTCAACTTACAACCAAAATAAAGTTCACAATAAAACAATATGGCTCGAATCGCTGTGATTTTTTTGTTTTTTTTTTGTTTTGAGAAGCCATTCGTGTTTTAAGTGCTAGAGAAAAATACACACACTCTTTTATTAAGGAAGAATAGTAAAAGATTTAACATCTTTTACTATTCTTCCTTAATAAAAGAGTGAAAAAAGCATACATTAAATAATATTTATTTATTTATTCAAACTTTTCGCACAAAAAGGTACAATGGCGGACTTAATGCCTTAGGCATTCTCTACCAGTCAACCAAGGGTTGTGAAGAGATTAAATGGCAGGTGCTTTGGTTGAGAGAGACAATGATAAAAAAATAAAGAAAGGAAAAGAAAAAGAAAGAAAGGAAAAAGTAAAAAAAAACACAAAAAAAAAACTAATAATATAATAATATCCTCCCGACCGATTTCGGTCACGGTGATAACGGAGATAAGCCAGATACGCAGGAAATATTATAGAGCATAAGCGTAAGGATGTGTACAAACACAGTTGCACACTTTGTTCCTTTACTCTTTTTTTGCTTAAAATGTGACTCCAAACCTAACATAGTTATATCCTTAAGTGAAGAAATAAACATTTTTATTTTTCATTTATTTATTTATTTACTCTTATAGTACGATAGGACAGCAATCATACACGACAGATCTGCCAGTCTATTCTGTAACCATCTCACGGTGAAAACTTAGGTGAAGTGAGCGTGGAGTGAGCTGTCATTCCAACTAATGCTAGAAAATTGACACTATTGACAGCTCGCTCTAATCTCACTTCACCTAACTTTTCACGGTGAGATTTTTACAGAATCGATCGGCAGATGCAGGACCGACGGCGACACGTGCGCACTGAAGTACGAGGGTATTACACCAACATCCAAACTCCGAGCTGCTACTGAGAAACGCGTTGCTTAAGATTACATCGGGATACTGGGCAATGGGTATGGCTAGCAATTTTTTATCATAGCTTAGATTATTCTTCTATAGTCTCTACTTCTGAGCAGTGGTGACCAAGTGGAGCAGTGGTGACCAAGTGGAGCAGTGGTGACCAAGTGGAGCAGTGGTGACCAAGTGGAGCAGTGGTGACCAAGTGGAGCAGTGGTGACCAAGTGGAGCAGTGGTGGCCAAGTGGTAACGGTCGCGACTTACGGGTCGTAGGTTCGAACCCAGACAGGCGCTTTACTTTGTGTAAATTATTTCACCACCACTGCTCTCAAACCGGTGAAGAAAAACATCGTGAGGAAACCGGAATGCCCTAGAACCAAAAAATCGAAGATTTTTGACATCTGCCAACCCGCATTGGGCCCGCGTGGTGGATTACGGCCCACTCCCTCTCACCGAGAGGAGGCCTGTGTCCCAGCAGTGGGAACATGCCTCGTTATTGCCACAGGCGGATTATTATAGTCTCTACTTCTATAGATCTTCTTGGCCATACGAGAGAAGAACGAACTGTAATATAGCTCCTAACACACTCACCTGGCGTGTTTGAGAAGCAATTTCCTCTTCGCTGTAATCACTACATATTATGAAGCGAAGTTCCCAATCACGTCGATCTGTTTTAAGCTCGAACAGTTTGGAAACTATTGAATGGATTGTGATACGAGTTTCATCACTAGTTAGAGTATTTTTACCAGTTTTATTTTGGTATAGTAACAAGTCTTTGTCAGCCTTTGTAACTTGGTTTTTTGCATGTTAATAATCTATACCTACTCGGCATATTACTACTAATTCATTTATTTCCATTACATTTATACAAATATCTTCTGACTGTTGTCATTTTATAGTTAAAAAAAAACCAAATTAAAAATTGTTTATTTGACATAAAACCAACATGTGCCCATGTTTGTATTATGTCTTATGAAACGTCAGAAGCTAGGTGCACGATTCCAATTGGTCGTTTCTTATGGAGAAGAGCGGCATGAAATTCCGCGGTTACTCTTAAACAGTAATGTAACAGTTGAACAGTAATGTGAGAAGGAAACTATATCCGGATTCTGTTGTAGCTTTATAATTGTTTACTTAAGTTTGTTTTTGCATTGATTTCTTTCCCAAATAAAGTAACATAATATAAATTATTGTAAGAATTGATCGTTCTTACGTAGATACTTACTTGATCAGTTTCTCATCTTTCAAAAGATGATCATTATTATCATCATCATCATCTCAGCCAACCAAAAAACGTCCATTGCTGGACATAGGCCTCCCCCAAGCACTCCCCGCCACTTTGACCGGTTCTGCGCTTCTCGAATCCAGCGGATTACTGCGGCCTTCACCAGGTCTTGCTTCTACTTTGTTGGAGGCCTTCCAACGTTATGTCGGTACGCGGTCGCCACTCCAGAGCTATTCGGCCCAATCGGCCATCTGTTTTGCGTGCAATGTGCCCTGCCCCCTGTGACTTAAGTTTGGCAATTCTTCGGGCTATGTCGATTACCTTGGTTCTCCTACGGATCTCTTCAGTTTTGATTCGATGGCGTAGGGAAACTTCGAGCATAGTCCTCACCATTGTCCTTTGGGTGACTTTCAGCCTTCTAATGTGGCCCATTGTAAGCGACCATGGACCCGCTGTCATTGTCACCACTTCTGATTTCTGCAACAATGTGTTTGCCCCCTAAAGGTATACATAATTGTAAACTAATTCAGAGATTACAATATTTCTCACTCAATTGGGCATCATAATCATACCCATACAAGTTACAGCGGTCACTAAAGCCACAATTTCACAACCGAGGATTTATGGCATTATCCGCACGTTTGCGATGAAACTAATACAAAGGCCAACATGGATATTCACTTCCAAACAAAACCAAGAACTCTGTCCCAACAATACTTAGAACAACATACATCAAGAACGTGTTTATTGCAATGTTTGCTAGCTTATCACCAACGCAATGTTTGCCGTTGGAATGTTTGCGAGCATCACCAACAGCCAACTTCAAAATGCCTTGGCCTCAGTTGGTGAATTTAACCACATTCGGTATTATACCCTACATGTTAGTTCTTGGCTGCACCTATTGTTTAGATAGAAGGCCGACGTCAGTCTTATATCCAGCGGATAAAGTTCCTTGAAACTTCTGAAAATGAAGAACCTTAATTGTCGTAAAGTAATTTTATTAGTAGGTACATCGCCTTCACTTATGATTATAATAAATGTATACAAAATATTGTAAAACATTTTAAAAGAGTTACTTTGGAGTTCTTGCCCATTCTTCTCCATACGAATCTACCTTTTGGAACGTCTAGAATCAATTTTATTCTATTTTCTTGTACATTTTTTACCGACGAAAAAACGGAGGAGGTTCTCAAGTCGTCACGTATATATATTTTTTTTTATGTATGACCACGCATAAGTTTTTACAGAGTACTTAGTCCGAAGATGTTTTTTTTTTTTTGACGATCGAAATTGCCTTTTGATGGACTACTTGAAATAAATTATTTCACTTTGAAGAACCTTAATTTATGGTAGACGCCCAGAAGACAAAATAATATTTCAGTTCTAGCCACACTGCACAGTATGAGTTAATTTACCTTTTACTTACCTTAACTTACCCTTGAACGTGCCTACTCACATCTTATAAACTCTTTCATATTTCATAAGATTTTATGTCCTACCGGTTCAGATGAAACGACAATGAAAAAAATGTACATGGCCAAAATAGGCATGTTGTACATTTTTGCAACTTGTTTTCTTAAACAGGAAAAGATGGAAATTCTTCTATCTTTTCCTGTTTGACTGAAAACTTGATCTGAAAGGTATTGTTTTTGTATTTATTCAATAAAACCAAATGACAAAATCAAATGACGGCGACAACAGCGAGGTAGGTAAGCAATAAATCTTTTAGGCGACGTTTTAACATGAAATTGCCTCAATTTTTTACCAATATCGACTATAAAGGGACCAATTTTCACACTATTTTAATGATAGTAATAAGAAAACAACGTTCTATAACAAAGGGAGATCCAACCCCGTGCCTGCTGGCGGGACGGTTGGTACTTAGCGAAGCCTTCAAGGCTATGAATAATTTAGTGTTAGAAATAGGGCGCTTGGCTAACCACCGTGATAGACGGGTGCGAAATATGGACAACTAAATGAGGGGTTCAGCTCCTTATCTGTTTCTATAATTTGGAGTGATGGACGGATTTTATGGGGGTTCCTGTTCTGTGTGGGAGAAATTAGAGTTTTATTTGCCAATTACTAACACCTACCGATATAGGATTTTTTTTCAAAGAAAATTTGGTGTTGGAAATTTAGGTTTTCATATACGTGTAACGATCAGGTTTTTACTTAAATTCTGGTTGTAGTTACGTGTGCATGTAAAGTGACAATTAAAGAACAGCATTTTTACTGTATTGCATGTTGTCATTCAAAAAGCATACTGAGCGTGATTTCATGAATGTATATTTTTAATTGTTTAATAATGTTTTTAATTGTTTTATTGCGGTCAAATGCTCGCATAATTTACATGCCACTCGACTGTTACGCAACTAAATATTGAATTAAAACATAATGTAATGGGTGGTTTACGTGGATACATCAAAATTCTCGCGGTATGTTTCAATAAATTAAAACATTTAAATCAATTTATGAACTATAAGTGGATGATCCATTCGGATTTTAATTCTCGATTCATAGTTAAGTGGTTTATTATTGTAATTTTATTTTATTGGTTTGCACTATGAATATTTATGATAATGGATATATTATTTCGGAAAACGTTATGAAATTTGAATTATATATTTTAAAGTATTCGATTTTATAAATGGTTTTTTAATGTCTAAAGCCTAGGATTTTCTTGTGCACCATTTTGTAACGGAAAGCCAATTTAGATTGAGAACAATTTCATTTGTTTATCAAACATTAACAACCGTGTGTCGCCAATAAGAACTTTGTCACCGGTACAGACTGTGATAACGAAATATCAAATTTTCATTAGTTTGAGAAAAAACTTGTTTAACAAATGTTTATTTATTCAGTTACCTCGGGCGACCGTTTAAAGGCACTGTTTTGATTTGCTTACGAAATATTAATTTGGTAAAAAAAGTTTTTGGGAATTTTAGCCTTACAAGTTCCTAACGTGATGCGGCAGCAAAAGGGTTAGTTGACAAGGATAAAAGACTTTGTCGTAAAATTTTGGACTGCATTTTACGTTATTAATGTGTCTATGAATTTGTAAATTTTCTGTTGCGTTGGTTAGGGTTTTAGTGTCTTACAAGTTTTTCTCTTGAAGTGAGCAAGAATATCATGATTTGAAAAGAAACAAACAATCGATTGTAGGGTTTGTAGATAGGTACATCCAGACCTGCACCCTGATTGCGTAACACACAATCAATCAGAATCGGTTTCATTTTGACAGTTCTACAACATTCATTGCGTTATTTACGTGTTGAGCAGACTTTATGAAGGTAACCTTTTTCAAACTTATGAAGCAATGGATTAGCAATATCCTTCAAAATGGTTCAGATTGAGATTGATTGTGTGTTTCGCAATTAGGGTGCTGAAGATATAAAAAAAAATCTACTAAGTACCTACGTTATCATGTTTTAAAAGCATAACATAACAGCCAAGATCATCACCTGCCAAGATCATCACCTGCCAAGATCATCACCTGTCTAGCCTTTTCCCAACTATGTTGGGGTCGGCTTCCAGTCTAATAATGTCGGATGCAGCTGAATACCAGTATTTTACATGGAGCGACTTCCTACCTGATCTCCACACCCCAGTTACTCAGTAATACTCTTACCACCAGTCGTACCCTTGGTAAGACTGGTTGTCAGACTTTCGGGCTTCTGACTACCCGTAACAACTGTCAAAGATCCACGAATGACAGCCGGGACCAACGGCGGAGGGATCTCGGTATGTAAAGATGGTCATCGATCCACAAACCAACCGCCGCAAGTGTAGCTTAACCTGATCGATCGACCTGTGCGGCTGTTACTTAGCCACAAGCCCCAAAGTCCAAATTATGTCCAAAATAAAAATATTTTTAAAAGATTGCTTACTTGAGTATAAATTATAGATGCGGGGTGAAATTATCCTCAAGCAAGTAATCTCCTGAAATGAAACCGCCTACAGGCATGAGACATCAGAATCAAAGAGAAACAAAATGCAAGAGCAACAACATTTTTTCCTTTAATTTTTCGGTTTATAAACATCTCAAAGGCATTAAAGACGGTATGGAAAAAAGTACAACACTTGTAAAATTTACATCAAAAGCAAATAATGGGAATACTTTGAGAAAAAATATGTTATTATGGTTAAATTGTTCCGGGCGATTTTTTTGCGTACCGTATTTCAAACGTAAAGGAATTACGGATATTGTTGTCTGAGACTCTTTGTATTATTATCATTTATAATTTAAGATGTTTTGTTTTTATGGATTTGCTTGACTTTCGGCTGGAAAGGCGATCGGGATATTTTTGGATTTATGTCTTAAGCTCCAAAACTCAGCAAAGACCAAATAAGACCATATATTTATTACTTTAATTAAAACGGTTTAAAACCAATTACAGTAATTAAAGATACAATTTGTATATACACGAACACAAGATAAAATAAAAGATAAAAGTACACAAAAGATAAAATATAAAATCAGGAAATAGTGTGATAGCAGAACATGGAAAACTAAGACTCATAGAGAAATATCTATATACAAACGCCAGCACATCAAGCTACTACAATCTGTCAAATTTCTTTGATAGATTTTCAAATTTATCGCTAAAGCATTAAGGTTCAAGGTTGATTGGGAAAATTTGACAGTTTCGGGTAGCTTGACCTGCCATTTGGCGTCTGTACATATAATAGGACTATAGGAAATAGGACAGGACATTCAGAAATCATCATTTGTAAACGTCCTGTGATGGCAGAACATGACAAACTATAGAGAAATATCTTTGTACCCGATGTTTGCAAAGAAATTCTTATTGATTTTTCATTAACGATCTATCTTAAAAAATAAAGTGTACGAATTCGTTTGACTTCACAGCCAACTATGGCCATAAGCATGAAGATTATTTTCTCTTGTACAAAACACATTAGCCCAAACCGTATTTTACTGGAAATCCTGGAACCCAAAACCTTCTCTTGTTTCGCAACATTTCAGGGATTGACAAAGTACAGCTCAGTCCCAAAAGTAGAGAGCTATTGAGTGAATATAAATTCATAATGAAGTTGGGTGCGATCCCTTAGAACTTTCCTAAGGGTTGGATCAGTACATAAGTACCCGTTTAACCATGTAGGAGTAGGTATACGTTTACGAAATTGTTACTAAGCGCGCGGCAAGATGGTGTTGCCAAGATTATGTTTTATGTTTATTAGCTGACAAATGCTTTCACTGACTGGCCACGTCAAATCAAATCTGTCTAACTTTTTCCTCGAAAGATCATTTCAGACACTAATCTACATAGTCCTCACATGATCTGACCAAGATTATGTCTAGACTTTCAAAGAGACTCTTAGTTTGTTTTGGTCTTTCTTCCTGGACCTCAGCAGTAGCGTTTACCACCACTGGAACAACAAGGCAGTCAAATTAATCTTCTTCTTAAAAATAACACAGATAAAAAGGTATCTGTTTAGTTTTGTTAGGCTTGACAGCAGGCTAGACAGTAACAGTTAATATGCCTCCAAGTGACGATAGACAGCTTTAGTTAAGCAAATTTTTGAGATATCTCCAAGTATCCATAAACAGCCTCCTGGTGCCCAAACAATAAACGATGTAACTCACACACTAAACGAGTATTCCAGATGCAAATATCCACTTTAAAACCCAGACACAAAAAGAAAAGCATGCAAGTCGCAAGCGGCTTAAATCCGATGAATTATAGGAGAGCCAGCTGCTACCTATAATTGTTTCCGTAAGCAAGATATAATGAATACGCCGTTTTTCGATCACATATATCATTGGGTCATGTTTTATGGGGATGCAGTTGAGCAGAAAATGGGCAGAACAATGGGTAAAGGAGCTTGTCACATGGAGACCATGATTCGCTCTGTATCATTATTTGTCGTGTCTATTTTTCTGTTTTGTTTACTAGGATTTAAATAAGTTTTCTAGCTTTCTTTTTTTCTTTGGTTAGGAGCTTGCCTCAAATAAGTAAAATAAAGATGCTCAGGTTATAATTATTCCAACGCCCGATAATTTTATCCGAGGAATAATTTCGAATTTTTGACAGTTTTTCCATAGTAAATCTGTCAGACGGTAATTTTATTCAACGATTAAAAAATATCTGTCGATTGAAAAATCTGCCCTAAGAAGAATAAATAAATAATGAGTTGTACCTACCTATATGGCTGAACTTGAGTTAACAGTTAGGTACTTACTGTCCTCATCTTCTGTTCATACCTGGACGGTTATGGATAGAAATTAGTTTTACAAGAAGATTTTTTTTTACGAAATGATCCTGCTCTTGTCCACGATGTCGCCTGATGGAAAGTGATGGATGAAGTTAATGATACGTTACACCTATTTAAGCTGACATTGAAAATGAATGCATTTCTTTGTAGCTTTGACGTAACATAACCCTTCTCATAGCTACGTTAGTACGAAGAAGAGGCAGCTTTTGAGGTTTGTATTTAGAAAACTGAATGTAACGCATTTCCTTTTTGATAGAAGCGTCCCAATTCGGCCAGGGATCCATTTATAAATGCGAATTCGAAATTGCAATAGTGAATGGAGCCACGCCAGTAATCGAGTAAACTGTTTGACGATGCAATTGTCATTTAAATGCAAAACGATGGGTGAACTTAGTTTCTCTGTACTGTGCTATTCAAGCGTTCATTAAAGTGTTGGTAGTTGAAAGATCGATTAGTTTAAGGATGATTTAAGCTGTAAAAACAAGGGACAATATTCAAGTGATCTTCTTAAAACTTAAGGGGCTTCTAATGATGTACACTTTTTGAAAATGATTGAGCCTCTTTTTACTTGGTCGTTGGTCGCAGTAACTAAGCTATGATACCCCGATTAATTGAGTTAGATCAGGTTAGAGCTGTGACCAACCACGTGCGAGCTGAATTGGTCGTAGTAACTAAGCTAGGGCCGACCAATTGGGTTAAGTTAGATTAGAACTGTGACCTCTCGGTCTCGTCACATCCAAGTTGGTCATAGTTACTTGGCTATTTAGTATTTTTAGGACCCCAAGAGGTTCATAAAAAGAGGCTCAATCATTATATTAGACTGTTTAATAGTATTTTTATAAGCGCAACATGGGATTTATTATAGGTTCGATTAAAACATGCCAGAAAATAGTATAGTCATTTACAACAGTCGATTTGTCGGCAGATTTACTAATCAGGGACTTGGTCCTAACAAAAATTGTATAAGCCGGAGTTTAATGATTATTTGTATTTACTTAAAATTAAAAAAATGTACATAAACGACATTTTATACCTAATTAATCAATAAAACAAAAATATAACATCCTAACCTAACTAAAACTAATATGGCGCAAAAAATTCCTCCGCATCGCTGTCGACTGGTAATGTGCCTGTAGCGGTATCTACAACGTCACATGCGAACAACGGGTCTTACTGACGTCACGCAAATCCTGCATCTCGCAAGCAGAGTTTACCGCGCAATTAGCATACCTAGATACAATTTCCCAACATCAATCTTTGTGCAATTGCCTGCCAGACAAAACACCCGTCTGGTCGGAGGATCCTCCCTTTTCTATAGAGTATGAGTGAACTTTACACCCTGTTCCTCATACCTCTATACTGGTGACCCCGGACATGAACGTCAGCGCAGCCTTCGTGCAAACACTTCAGCGTGACGTCATCATCATCACTCCCGCAAGCTTTAGCGGCGAGTCACCCAGCCAGCCAGCATCCACGGCTTCAACGGGTATCCTGACCACCAGCATGCAGCGGCCGCGCATACCTGGTCATCACCCTCAGCCTCATCAGCAACCTCGGCACAGCACACTGCACTTTCGGCCGGTCAACAAGCAGAGCACCCTCTCCTGGTCGACGCAGCAGCCAGCCTCAACCCGGCGCTGTACATCCGACGCACTGGAATATAACGCAGCGCCACCCCGACTCACTGGGGACAACTCCGCAGACAGTTCCGACTCACCGTGAACTATGCGCTAACCGGTTCCGACTCACTGGAACCTCAGCTGGCCTGGCAAGCATCGCAAGATACAAGACTCAGTCCACTATCGACCTCCGGTCTCCGGAGGGGAGTGATGTAGCGGTATTTACAACGCCACATGCGAACAACGGGTCATACTGACGTCACGCAAATCCTGCATCTCGCAAGCAGAGTTTACCGCGCAATTAGCATAGATACAATTTCCCATCAATCTTTGGGCAATTGCCCGCCATACAAAACACCCGTCTGGTCGGAGGATCCTCCCTTTTCTATAGAGTATGAGTGAACTTTACACCCTGTTCCTCATACCTCTATATGCCCAAGAGACTGGCGCCATTACCAAGTTATATGGCAATGCTTAGCCTCTGACCGAAGAAACCAACCCTGAAGCCAACCTTTGGGTCACGGGAAGCGTCAGCCAGTCTTAATAAATACTATAAAGAATATATTAATATAGAGAATAAGTGATCATGGAATATCTTACAATAACACATCAAATTATTTAGCGGTTCACCTGCAATAAACATATTATACATGCCCACTACAAATACGAGAAATCAAACCAATATCAAAAGGCATCGGTACATGCTTTCAATTTTCGTCCGAATAAAAATTATTGGTACATTCATAACATCCATCTGGCGTCCGTGCGAATGCCGTAAATACGAAATCGTTTACAGATTTAAAATGAAATACATTGTTTGAAATATAGACGCATTATTTTTGTAAAATGGATTCTTTATTCACTCTATAAAAATGCAATTCAGATTGCGAAACAAATTGGAATTTAAATGTAATTGTCGGTATATTTTTATTATTTGTTCAGTACCTTCAATTTAATTACCTACAGGGTTTTTATTTTAAAGAATTTATGTTTGCAGGGCCAATATGGCCAGATATCGCACAAAAGAGGTTTTTAAGGAACAGGGGAGGCTTTTGCCCAGCAGTGGGATACAATATAGGGAAGCAATAAAATAAAGTTAAACGCACTTAAGCTGATTCCGATTCTTATCCCTCTATTGTCGCCTACAAAACCGATAACGCGTTAACCGTTAATGCGTTCAGGGTGCTGATGGGGCTGCGGCGATTCTGTAGTGCATCAGGGATGTTTGCTGAACATCGCATAGACTGCTTTTACGCTACGATGCGTAAAAGATGCGCAGCCCTGGTGCGTAGAGTACGCGGCAGCGCCGACAGCATCCTTAGCATGATCGCTAGTCGGCTGGACTGTAATTAAATCAATCATTGCTGCACCGTTTGTCATGGAATGGCGCAGTAGTGATTGTTGTTGTGTTTACTATTTTTTATATGTTTGGTGTTGTGGGTACTTTTAAGTATTACTAACACTAGTCTATAAGAACATTATTAGTAACAAACTGGACACCGTTGGTCTGAAATAAAGTAATTATTATATTAAAACCCGTACTGGGAACGAGGATATTCTTTTATTGGCAGAAACCATCTAATAGCTCTTTACCTTATAGCATGTGGAACCTAATACTGTCACTGACAAGGGACATGAGGACTAGTACCCTACCTATCTCTGCCTCCTCAATCCTTTGGGAATAGCAAGCATTACGGCTCTCCTAGAAACCGACAGTTATTGTTGTGAGTTTTAAGAGCTCAACCCTTAGAGAAATGGGTTTTGAATGTATAGCTTCCAGCTTTCAGAGTAGACTAGCTTTTGTCGATGGCTTCACCCGCGTGGAGATTGAATATTATCCCACGGGAACGTGCTACCGGGAGGATATCCTATGTCCTAACCCGGGTTATAGTCTACCTGTGTGCCAAATGTGTCTAAATCCGTGCAGCCGTTATGGCATGAAAAGGTAACAGAATTTTGCATTTATAATATTTCTAGCTGTGCCCCGCGGTTTCACCCGCATAAGTTTCGATCTCGTGGAAATATCGGGATTAAAAGAAAGAAAGAAGAAAGAAAAGAAAAAGTATTTATTGCGACTCGCACAGGAAGATCATAAAACTAAACTAAACTAAACAAAAAGTAAAAGTATTAAAAGTACTAGTAGTATTATTAACTATTAAAAGTACTGTAGTAGTAGTGGTAATAAAAGTATTTTATGTGTTAATCCTGGTTATAAGCTATCTGTGTGCCAAATTTTATCCAAATATGTCCAGTAGTTTTTGCGTGAACGAGTAACAAACATCCATCCATCCATACAAACTTTCGCGTTTATAATATTAGTAGGATAGGATATTATGTGGATTATGTAATTTAAGGATTACGTAGTGTATTTTTTGCCTTAATGCAGTGTAAAACAAGCAATATACAGGGTGGCAGGAACATCGACGCGCAACCTGTTACCATGGATTCAGCACATGATTCTAAACGCCCTCACGTCGATAGATTTCATCGGATATTAAAAAATAAAGTTGGCTGTTCTATACATTTTCACCGCGTGGGTATTGCATTTTCCTATGAAACAGCAGATTTTTTTTGTTAAACGACAGAAAATTTCTACACTAGGGGGTCTAAAATTATGTGCTTAATTCATGGTTACAGGTTGCGCGTCCATATCCCTGCCACCCTGTATACTCGCATACTTATCTCAGAGCTTCAATATCAACCTAAACCTAATAATAATTAAGACGAATCGTCAAAGATATCCGCATTACATTTTGCAGCGCACAACACCCACTACTTGCACCCCAGTTCTCTTTAACACGTTATTTCTATTCGTAGCTCAAGAGGATTCAACTTCATCTTAGCTGGCGTCGTTCGGCTTTCAAAGAACAGCTTCCTATCTCATTTATGTTGCAAATGTCTCAAGTTAGGACTTGTGTACCGTAATCTTTCGTTACTGTGGGTCAACAGCGAAGCGTAATTACGTTGCATGTCATGTAGGAGCGTAGGCTTGCTACGGCAATGTCTTTTGAGATTTCTCGTTAGTTTGTTGTTTTATAGGCAGATGTTTTGGTTGAGGCTTTTAATTAGGTGACGTTGTATTATGGGGCAGCCTATTTGTTAATGATTTTAAAGGGAAAGGAAAATGTACGATAACTCTAGGAATGGATCAACTTGGGGTATTATAGTTTATCATCGTAATCAGCCCACGTATCCTCGTAGTCAGCGTGTTCCCACTGCTCGGACATAGGCCTTCTCTCCTAGAGCGGGAGTGGGCTGTAATCTACCATGCGCACCACATCAACTTCATCAATCGGGCCCAGTCCGGGACTGGGCCCGATTGATGAAGTTGATGTGGTGGTTTATCATAATACTTCGTAAAGAAAGAAAATTTGTTCATTGTGCACTAACAAAACGCACATTACAAATAAAAAACGACATAGAATATACACAAGCAATGTAGTCAAAAGCCTCGTACTCATAAGCATATAAAAAATTGCCAATTTTGTAACGTCAACTACTGCGTATGGGCCTTCTAAATACCGTCATATTTAACGGGTGAAGTGGTAATTGGCTTATTTACCACGTTTAGCAGACGAATTGGTAACCGCACTTTATTATTATTAGCACACACAACTCTTGACGGAATTACTTAGTCACTTTCCGACACCCAACATTGTCTAAAAGACATAATTATTATTTTCCAAGTCTTTGATCCTTTACAAAGGAGACACAAAGCACTAAAAACATAATCACCCAGACGTCCAGTCTCTAAAATTTCAAAAAATAAAACTCGCCTACCAAATATTCTGCTCCAATAAAATTGCTATAACAAGGATACTTTTAATGTCACCGCATTGCCGTCCGTCCATATTACATCAAGCAATTACTTGCAAAACAGTCTTCTGTCCTCGTCGTAACCCGTTTGAGATGACCTCCAGTGAATATTTTAGATTTTACTGCAATATAACGCGATGAGACAGCGTGCTAGTGTCCAACGTATGACGTTGTGGCGTTTTAATATGAGTTTACTATGATGCACGGCAGTTTAAGGGTTATTTGAAGTAATAGTGACGATTCGGCTAGAATATTATATGGGCCGTGAAGTAACGATGAGTACAGTCACGAGCACCAATGTGGCAACTTTCAAGTGCGATTTTTTCATGAAATAACGAATGTAACGTTGAAATACGACACATTACATAAACCTATGGGTTCGAAAATGCTATGTTCGTAATAACATAAAATTTCATTCAATAATAAAGGAGTAAATCGGTTTTGAATAAAGCCGAGTGTATACATACTTTTGCCCGTGACTGTACACGGAGTATTAAAAAAGATAGGGGTGTCTGAAAGACAGGTTTCTGTATGAAAAATTAGACTTTAACGTTTTCTTGTCCTGATTTGAAAATGACTTGTACGTTCAAATCTTATAGATAATCTTGACCTTCTCGAGGCGACTATACTTAGTATCAATACCACCTGTCACTTTCATATTGTTTACTTTGTTTAATTAAAACAATTCTAGCTTCTACAACTTTAAAAATATTGTTCGCAATTAACAATATTTGGAACAATGAAAGGCGGGGGTTAATTAACTTGCACTTTTGACATTTAAAGACATCTTAGAAAAGTCACAATTTCAACCGAAAAACGTCAACTGCTGGACATAAACCTCCCCCAAGCATTGCCACAGGGAGTATGGGCGCGTTCACTGCGGCTTCGAGCCGCACACTACCTGAACGCGCCCCAAAAGGTGGTAGCCGTAAGGCTAATCCGGGGGTACCGCACGATCTCGGGCGAGGCAGCAAGCCTCCTTGCCGGACTGCCACCATGGGATCTGGAGGCGATAGTCCTCGCGCGCCTGTATGACTGGCGCGCGGAGGCACTACGTCGGGGGGAAACTCTGCACCCGCGGCAAATCGCTGCGGAGCGGACGGACCTCCGGCGCGGTCTCATGGTGGAATGGAAGGCGCGACTATCGCAACCCAGCGCAGGGCACGCCACGATAGCGGCGATAAGACCCCTCTTTGAGGAGTGGCTAGAGAGGCGTCACGGCGCTCTCACCTACCGCCTGACGCAGGTCCTCTCCGGACACGGATGTTTCGGGAGGTTCCTGCACATCATCAGGCGGGAGGAGACGCCCGGGTGTCACCACTGCGAGGATCGCCCAGAGGACACGGTGGAGCATACGGTGGAGGTCTGCCCCGCTTGGGCAGAGCACCGCCGTGTCCTCGTAGAGGCGATCGGCAGCGGCGGCGACCTCTCACGCCCGGCCCTGGTGCAAGCCATGGTCCGGGGCGAGAGGGAGTGGGAGGCGGTCACCTCCTTCTGCGAAGCAGTCATGCTAGCGAAGGAGGTGGCGGGATGGGCGAGGGAGAGATCCTCACGCCTCAGCCGCCGAGGGAGACGCTCCGGGCGTCGGGAGCCGCGTGACGACTCCCGGCCACCGTAGGCGCGGGCCTGCGGGCGGAGAGCAATGGGTAGCTCTCCGTCCGATCAGGACCAGGCCCGTGCCGGACGGCGTGTTTGTGTTCCACGCGCGCCTCAAAGAGATGTCAGCGTAGTTGACGGGGCCCGACAGGGCCGAAGCCTGCCGGGGTAGCGGGATCGTCCGAAAGGGTTACCGCTGCCCTGGTACATAAAGGGCTAAGGAAGGAACACGGGTGGGTTTTAGTCAGTAAGAGTCTGACACTCCCTTCTGCTCCACCCAGAGCGGGAGGAGTCATTTGATGATTTCCCATCCACAAAAAAAAAAAAAAAAAAAGCATTGCCACAGGGATCGGTTATGGGGCCGCTCCTGTGGGACATCGGTTACGACTGGGTGCTGCGGGCCGACCTCCCTGATGGCGTCAGCGTAGTTTGCTACGCTGACGACACGCTGGTCCTGGCGCAGGGGAGGTCGCATCAGGCGGCGGCCGACGCGATGACACGCGGGGTTGCGATAGTCGTGGAAAGGATCCGGCAGTTGGGTCTCGAGGTGGCATTGCACAAGTCCGAGGCCATGTCCTTTCATGGGCCTCGGTACGGGCCACCTTCGGGATCCCAACTGATGGTAGGAGGGGTTCACATCGGCGTCGAGAATACGATGAGATACCTGGGTCTCGTCCTCGACAGCCGGTGGAACTTCGTCGAGCATTTCCGACGTTTGGCCCCCAAACTGGAACGGGCCGGGGCCGCCTTAAAGCGGGTCCTGCCCAACCTTTGGGGGCTAAACGCCTCCTGCCGGAGGCTTTACGCGGGGGTCGTGCGGTCCATGGCCCTTTATGGGGCCCCGGTATGGGCGCGTTCACTGCGGCTTCGAGCCGCACACTACCTGAACGCGGCCCAAAAGGTGGTAGCCGTAAGGCTAATCCGGGGGTACCGCACGATCTCGGGCGAGGCAGCAAGCCTCCTTGCCGGACTGCCACCATGGAATCTGGAGGCGATAGTCCTCGCGCGCCTGTATGACTGGCGCGCGGAGGCACTACGTCGGGGGGAAACTCTGCACCCGCGGCAAATCGCTGCGGAGCGGACGGACCTCCGGCGCGGTCTCATGGTGGAATGGAAGGCGCGACTATCGCAACCCAGCGCAGGGCACGCCACGATAGCGGCGGTAAGACCCCTCTTTGAGGAGTGGCTAGAGAGGCGTCACGGCGCTCTCACCTACCGCCTGACGCAGGTCCTCTCCGGACACGGATGTTTCGGGAGGTTCCTGCACATAATCAGGCGGGAGGAGACGCCCGGGTGTCATCACTGCGAGGATCGCCCCGAGGACACGGTGGAGCATACGGTGGAGGTCTGCCCCACTTGGGCAGAGCACCGCCGTGTCCTCGTAGAGGCGATCGGCAGCGGCGGCGACCTCTCGCGTCCGGCCCTGGTGCAAGCCATGGTCCGGGGCGAGAGGGAGTGGGAGGCGGTCACCTCCTTCTGCGAAGCTGTCATGCTAGCGAAGGAGGTGGCGGGATGGGCGAGGGAGAGATCCTCACGCCTCAGCCGCCGAGGGAGACGCTCCGGGCGTCGGGAGCCGCGTGACGACTCCCGGCCACCGTAGGCGCGGGCCTGCGGGAGGAGAGCAATGGGTAGCTCTCCGTCCGATCAGGACCAGGCCCGTGCCGGATGGCGCGTATGTGTTCCACGTGCGCCTCAGAGAGATGTCAGCGTAGTTGACGGGGCCCGACAGGGCCGAAGCCTGCCGGGGTAGCGGGATCGTCCGAAAGGGTTACCGCTGCGCTGGTACATAAAGGGCTAAGGAAGGAACACGGGTGGGTTTTAGTCAGTAAGAGTCTGACACTCCCTTCTGCTCCACCCAGAGCGGGAGGAGGCATTTGATGATTTCCCATCCACAAAAAAAAAAAAAAAAAAAGCATTGCCACTTCGACCGGTTCTGTGCTTCTCACATCCAGCGGATTCCTCCAGCCTTCACCAGGTCATCGGTCCACCTTGTTGGAGGCCTTCCAACGCTACGTCTTTCGATACGCGGTCTCCAGTCCAGAGCTATTCAGCCCAATCGGCCATCAGTTCTGCGAGCAATGTGCCCTGCCTGCTGCCACTTAAGTTTGCCAATTGTTCGGGCTATGTCGGTTGCTTTGGTTCTCCTACGGATCTCTTCATTTCTGATTCGATCGCGTAGGGAAGCTCCAAGCACAGCCCTCTCTATTACCCTTTGGCATCCAGCAATTAGCAATTCGCTTTTCAAGCTCATAATCCATTTTGTATGACTGTGATATTTCACAGTCTTTTGGAGTATTAGATATTATGGACGACTTAGCATTGTGAATCTTAAATCGCCTAGAAACAACAGTTTACAATGGAAACGTGTTACTTACATAAGAAATCGTAAAACTTTGACTGACCGTTGAAATGCGGTCGTGATCTCATTTTTCTTTTCTTACATTACATTATGTTGATATTAATAGAATACATTTGCATTCCATTGAGCTGTGTATTGGGTTTGTAACATTCAATAGGTATAGATATCTCATGAATATAATATTTTTATGAAGGTTCAGGTATTTGAAATAAGTTTAACCGTTAAAGTAGTTAAATTGATTTTGGAACCCAAGGTTGACGTAACTTAGGGAAGATAAAAAAAAAACACCTTTTACTCATGTTTTACCCATAGTTTTTTTTCCCAGTTTACGTTATCCCACTCCTGGACAAAGACCTCTCTCCATTTCATCCAACTTTCGCGAGTCCGCGCGTCCACCTTTCAGTTCTGACGGAACCTTTCCAGCTCGTCCCGCCATCTCCTACGTGGTCTACCGCGACCCCACCTCACTGTCTCAGGGCACCAATTCTGTGCTATTTGGGCCCACAGTTGGTCCGGCTTGCGGCGAACATGTCCTTTTGAGCCATGTCTGCTATCTTTGCTTGGGAGCGCAGTATTGTGATTCGAACTTAAATAAATATATAACCCATAGATTATCAACTTAATATTTTATTGATACCTACAGTAAACATTGAGTAACAATTTCTGTTTCTGTTCAGAAACGCAGACACAGTAATTGGCAATATTTCGAAATAAACTTCCACATTCATGCGGTCCGCGCGGGATTTTTCGCGCATTTCAGATCACCGGTCTTTATTATTTTAATTCTGTTCATAATTGTCATTAAATATACATTTTTGAGGCCAGTACAATACACACAGTGGCCATTTTATTTGTGAATGCAATTACAGAACGTTTAACGTTTAATATTATATTTACCAGCAATGTTTCAATGTTATTGTCAGCTTTAAGTAAATTAATATTAAAGGAACATTGTGTGTTGACTGTGTTTTCGAAGCAAAGAATAATATTGTTGAGTTTCACGGTTTGAACATGAATTGTTGTTATTATTTTCAAAGTTTTTGTGGAAAATGTTGGTAAGAGCGTGTGTTTAAAGCTTTATTCGGATGAATAATTAATTAAACAGTTCCCATCATGGCCATCTTTTCAACCTTTAATATTTTCCATGTATCTCATGGAAAATAATCAAACAGCTACTTACAACATTTGTCGAAAGAATTGTCCGTTAATTTCTTCGCGCGCTCGAATTAGCCCGAAGAGTAATGGAGGCCGTTTTCATAATAACGTGTAAAAAATTTAATGTAATTATTTTCCACGACTAAATGATAAGCGTTAGTTAATATGGTGTTCAGTCGACGCCTGACGTATTAAATATGATTTATTGTATGTTTCAGGCCATAATGAGATATGAGCTCACGCGAAGTTTGGTAAAACAACATTTTAATGTACGAAACTAGAGTTTTCTATGTCCTAAACTGAAAGAAAAAAAAGAAAGACGATGCGAAGCTCTGCGTTATATTTAACACAAACACAAAAAAAGGACAAGTTGGGGGAAAATATGCGTCAAAGAAAGGAGTAAACCTGATTTGGTCTTTTAGCTGCCCGTTTTTATGAATAAATACTGCAGACTCATCATCATCTGTATAGCCAGACTGATACTATCATGAACAGCATGCAATTATTATGGGACTAAGGAAGATACCTCGTCATCTCTTAAGTGAATAAATTATATTAAAGTTACGTAAATAAATAAACTATACGTTAAGTAAATAATACTTCATGCCGCAGATAGCCTTTACCAGAAGTGATTATCCTATTGAAGTGGGAAAGTACGGGACGCAAATGATAGATGATAAGGTTTTATAAATTTTTAGTATAATGAAGTCTACATACTCGTATATAAGAAACACGATATAAAATGTATGATGGAAGGTGAATGTCTGTACAAGGAATATGAATTTAATCGATTTAATAAAATTAAGGAAAATATATTTTTTATTGAGAAGAGAAAAGCCACTGACGTTTTATTGTATGTCAAGTCACCCACTACTCTATGGTGACTGACCAAAGAGTACCAACTCTACATCACCCCCCTCTTGAGACCGTCAAGGACGATAGTGGTCAGGGAAGCGCACCTTACGGCCTGACCCAGTCCTTGTGATATTGTCGTCTTCGGTCGTCGGCGTTAAATTGATGACTGGTGTATCTTGTATGTGGTCCACCAGCTCGGCCACCCAGACCAGAGTACCAACTACACTACACTATTAGTGCTTCAACAGATTCAGTACCATCCGAAATGTGCCGGAATATAGCAGTTCGACAGTGGCGGTTGGACGTAGTACGAGAGCGACTCCCCTGACATCATCCCTATCATCATAAGACAGCCGCCATGCAACCATCGACGTTAAGCTCTGCTGGAGTGACAGTAATCAGCCAAAGTCACTCACATTAGACCTTTTTGATGAATTCAGTAACTTCGTAACAAAACGAGGCGGCGTCACTTGCGGCGCGGGCGCCGTCATACTTATTATCACTCTCTTTTTCTCTTACTTGACTTACAAAAGAATACCTACAGTTTTTTCTTCCCCGAGTAACACCGTGACACGCTGTGCTGACACAGCGTGTCACGATGTTCCAGTAATGGATATCGTAGTACGAAGCACTAGGCACTTTATGTCCGTTAGTAAGCGGCGATATTTAATTGAGTACTGCGGCTAGTACTTGGCACTGTGTCCGTTCATGGTTTTCGGTAGGATAATGTATGTAGATATGCGTTGAATGGCAAAAATTGTTCTTACGGAAGCTCTTTATTATTTTGGAATCATTATTCTGATAGGATAAAATAGTTTTTTCCATCTTCCTAGCATTGTGCTGGTTGGCAGAGCAACTGGCACCAAGAACCGGGTCTTGAATTGCTAGCAAATGAAAAAGACTCTAATGGTACCTATAGTAAGTATCGTACTGTATATACCTACTGATGATGATGGTTAAGCTACTGTTTCCTAGTAGAGTGGTGGTCGCCACATAATGGCCGCAATGACAGCTGTCATGAAATTGATGGCAGTTGGACTTTACGGTGTCAAAAAACGCTCTCTAGGAAAACACACTAACTGACCTTCATAAGATAACGTTTCAGTAACGTCATTCGCCGGTAAATTGCAGGTGCTACGTGGCGGCCACTGCTCATCTAGAAAACTATAGTTTTATAGATCAACTCCAATATTTCAAAAAGATCATAGAACTCTACGACTGTTTTCAAATAAAATCTAAAACAATTTGCAAAATATCGAAACATTTCAACAGTAGAAACAATTGAAAAGCAAAATTACTCGATTCCTAAAACACGTTGTGGGCACACCTCTAAAGCCAGTATTTCGGCCGATAAGTTTATCGCGTATCAAACTCTAATGCCGCACTAAATCACAATTACACGGAATCTGAAAATTTTCGACCAAACGGAACATTATTCAGCACGCGGCTAATGCGCTGGACGAAGATCTAGATTTGCACTGGAAGCGGTTGTTTTAATTTTAGTATTAAAAGTACATGTAAAATTGCAGTTTTTGAACTACATCCTCGTCTGATATGGAACTTAGGGTGGGTAGGGGGGTTCCTTAGGCTGCGGTCTATTGACCAAACGCCGTCGGTCACCGACAACGGCCGAATGCTACGAGTATGTTCGTAAATACACGAGCGCGGTCTCGCGACGGCGACAACGAACGTTTTGGCAACCGGTAGCGTGTCGGTCATCCGTCGTGACGTGGCGCGTCGCCGGACGCTGTCGGTAGCGTGTGAAGTTTTAAAGAGACCGTAGCCTTAGGCTTTGTAGGTACTACAAACTTTCTAACAATTGTACAGTGACGGCACAGTTATATAATGAAACTGCATTGACAATACAACTGTTTGACATAACCATAAACAAGTGTAACTAAGTAGCTACCAAGTTGCCGTTTGCTGCAACTGTAAACCGAGAAACAAACTACCCAACCTTCACTTGTAATTCGACATATCCCTTGAATAATTTACGCGAATAGCAGCTCCTGGGTTTATCGAAGAAAATAATAATTGTGTTTTTTTTTTGCGAAAAATATAAATATTGACATAAAATGAGATGAATTCCATTTAACTGTCATTCACACTTAATACAGTCACGACGCTTATGGACGGAAACACCGAATTTTTCAACAACACATTAAAAACAGAGAGGAGAGAGGTTTCGTGGGACAACCGGTTGAAACGCAGTTCGTTTCGCTTTTCCTCGCTTGGCGACTGAGAACTAGATAGAAAAAGGGTAAAATTTTGACTGCCATGACACTTTTGTTACGTAACAAAAGCGCTAAGTCATCATCCTTTTCCCAACTATGTTGGGGTCGGCTTCCAGTCATACCGGATGCAGCTGAATACCAGTATTTTACATGGAGCGACTGCTTATCTGACCTCCAGGCTCCACAACCCAGCTACAGGGTAATACGATACCTCTTGTTAAAACTGTTTGTCAGACTTTCGGGCTACTGACGACCCGTAACGACTATCAAAGATCCACGAAGGACAGCCGGGATCAACAGCTTAACATGCTTTCCGAGGCACGGAAGGGTTTTGGTATGTGAAGATCGTCACCCACCCATGGACCAACCGCGGTAAGCGTAGCTTAACCGGATCGATCGACCAGTGCGGCTGTTATTACTTAGCCACAAGCCCCTCAACAAAAGCGCCAAGTATGCAGAATATAACGTGCGATAACAAACATCGTTCCGAAATCTTTCCAACGCCACATCTGATCTCTTTACATCAACGTCCTGTTTTTCATAGCTCACTGTGCATTAACTAATGCAATAGCATTCCTCAAAACATAATTCGACTCAATCAGAGCTCCGCACGCAATTCTTTGGTCGCCGGCTTTCATTACGAATTTGTAGTGTTGCCATTGTTTAGGCAATGTGATTAGTGTTGTTCGAGGTGGTGGCGTTTCGAGTTATGACTTCACACTTCTAATGGTTTGAATTTAGGGGTTATTTGTTTAATTTTTTGTTAGTGTTGTATTTGCTGTTTTGCGATTTTGCTACCGACATTTTTCATATTATTCTTTTTCTACCGACCAGTGATATTCTAGTTAGTCTAGCGGTCGCAAGCGGTACTGCTGAGCATGAAGTCCTAGATTCAGTTCCCAGGTTGGGCAAAGTGTTATTGTTTTTTTTTATCAGGAATTTCTTAGTAGAGTCTGGAATTGCGCCCACATACATAATCAGCCTGTAATGTTCCTACTGCTGGGACACAGGCCTCCTCTCGGTGAGAGGGAGTGAGCCATAATCCACCACGCGGGCCCAGTGCGGGCTGGAATTGCACCCGGTTGATGACAATAGGCTCGCGCCCTATTACATGGGACTTAAACCTAACCGGTTTTGACGTTCAAAAGTGCCTTTTATGTGCCTATTTGAAATAAATGATTTGACTTTGACTTTGACTTTGAAATGTGGGTACACCTCTGTCTAACGTTTTGGGGATTACAGACATGATGTTATATTATGGTGGTGGTGCTGGTGTGTTATGTGGTGGTGGTGGTGGTGTGTTATGTGGTGGTGGTGGTGGTGTGTTATGTGGTGGTGGTGGTGGTGTGTTATGTGATGGTGGTGCTGGTGTGTTATGTGGTGGTGGTGGTGGTGGTGTGTTATGTGGTGGTGGTGGTGGTGGTAGTGTGTTATGTGGTGGTGGCGGTGGTGTGTTATGTGGTGGTGGTGGTGGTGGTGGTGTGTTATATGGTGGTGGTGGTGGTGTGTTATGTGGTGGTGGTGGTGGTGTGTTATGTGGTGGTGGTGGTGGTGTGTTATGTGGTGGTGGAGGTGCTGGTGTGTTATGTGGTGGTGGTGGTGGTATGTTATGTGATGGTGGTGGTGGTGTGTTATGTGGTGGTGGTGGTGGTGTGTTATGTGATGGTGGTGGTGGTGTGTTATGTGGTGGTGGTGGTGGTGTGTTATGTGGTGGTGGTGCTGGTGTGTTCTGTGGTGGTGGTGGTGGTGGTGTGTTATGTGGTGGTGGTGGTGGTGTGTTAGAGAGCGCACCTGTGTTTGCACACACACTTGTGCACTATAGTATCTCCTGCGAACTTGGCTTATCTCCGTTGAGATTGGCCACCGTGACCGAAATCGGTCGGAGGGATTATTATTTTTATTATGTTATGGTATTTTTCCTACAATAAAAAGATTTGTGTTAGACAGCATTTAAAAGATATAAAAGTTTATATTATAATCAGTGTGGTCTTTTGCGACATCATCATTGGTATTTTGGTTCGATAGTCCTTATTGGTCATTTATGGAAGAAATGTAAGGTTAGTTCGAGGAACGAAAGAACGGTAAAATGCAGTATTATACTTATTACTAATAAAGTCCTGTTTTTTTTTTTGGGTGGGAAATCATCAAATGACCCCTCCTGCTTTGGGCGGAGCAGAAGGGAGTGTCAGACTTTTACTGACTAAAGCCCACCCGTGTTCCTTCAGTTGCCTGTGCCAGGGGCCACGGTATCTCTTTCGAACAACCCGCAACCCCGGCGGCATCGGCCCTAGCGGACCCCGTCAGTTCGTGTTGACAGCTCTTTGAGGCGCGCGTGGAACACAACGCGCCGTCGACCCGGGCCTGGTCCTTACCGGGCGGCGAGCTGACTAATAAAGTCCTTAGGTTGTAAGAATGCAAATACTTTCGTTAACTGATATATTTTGCTATTCGTACTGTAAATTGATACGTAACAAAAACCATGCATACTTAATTAAAAACACATAGTTGTACATCGTACAGTAATCTCCGGCTACTCCCACTAAAACCACAAACACAGCCACACTTGAATAGTGTCACTTCCATAAATTACACAGATGCAACAAAAAAAGGATCAACACACAACTCAAAGCTGCACACACAGCGACACAGAAATGCATTTCAGCTTCCAACATTAACAAATTACGAGAGAATTGTGACACAGTGTTTGTAGTTGGATAACAGTGGACTGAAATACCCAAATGAACCCATTACGGGGCTGATATAAATCATCATAATACAGCCAGTGTAATGCCAGCACACCATTAACTGATTGATGATTGAGCGAGTTTTAAATTTACTTCTCTTTTTTTCAGGTAAGTGCTTACGCCTGTACATTTGGAGTTTCGCAAGTGTTTTATTAATCATCGGGATGTATTGTAAGTTGTTTCTTTGTTTGTTTGTTTTAAGTACTAATGGGAAAGGAGAGAAATGTTTGAGATACGTTTTTTTTAAGTAATTAAAAGGTACGTAGGTACCTCAACTGTCTGTAAATATTCAGGGCGGCAGGGACGCGCGAACTGTAACTATGAATTCAGGACATGATTTTAAATACCCTAGCGTCCAATTACTGGCTATTTAAAAAATAAATGCATGCAAGCACTGTTCTATGAAACGGCATTTTTTAAATTTTTTGATAACCGACGAAAAATTTCAACGGGGTTCAGAATCATGTGCTGAATTCATAGCTACAGTTTACGGCCACCCTGTATTTTCAGAAGGATCAGATTTACAGACTAAGATATGGGCTTTGTACCATTACCATAGCGCAGGAGGTATAGGTATATATTTGATAGTCTATAAATTAGCACAGAGAAATAGTATTGTGATTTAAAAACTAAGGAAATAGCGCAGTCCTGCACACTAATTGCGTAACACAATATCAATCACAATTTTAATCATTTTGAAGGATATTGCTAATCCATTGCTTCATATGTTCGAAAAATTTGTCTGCTCAGCAATGTAAAAAACGCAATGAATGTTGTGGAACTGTCAAAATGAAAGCTGGATATTACAACAATTAAAAAGTAATCTAATTCGAACAATGTCGGTTTCCACTCCACAGGGCGTTATTTTAATTAAATACATAGCTAACACAATCACTAATCACACAATCGCTAATTTAATGCTCAAATTCTAACCAATGATCAATTATTTACAAACAACCGCTCTAAACTATAATATGAATTAATGAATAGCACAAATAAACACAAAATTATCTCTAAACGGACTAACGGACTAAAAGTAACGCATTTGAACAGCTAAACGCATTATCAGACTAAACGCATTGAATATCAATGACTGTAGTAACTGTTACACATAAATTATATTTGAAACATCGATAATTTTAAACGTTAATGTGTGCCGATACTAACGTTAGGCAGTTGGACTAACATTAGGCAGTTAGGCTAATAATAAGCAGGTATTATTCGACCGTTAGAATTAGATTTAATAGTATTTTGTTTAAATGTGGATAGTGTATTTGTACTGGGATAGAAGTATAGATATTAAATCTCTCGTAATTAATCTGTTCTGCTCGCAGAACAGATGGCCGATGGGGCCGAAAGGTTCTGGAGTGGCGACCGTGTACCGGAAGACGTAGCGTTGTAAGGCCTCCCACAAGGTGGACCGACGACCGTGTGAAGGCCGCAGGAACCCGTAGGATGCGTGAAGTACAGAACCGATCGAAGGTGGCCAGCAGTGGACGTCTTTCGGCTGAAATGATGATGATGATAGATATTAAACAGACAGATAAAATTATTTTTATTAAGTACACCTTTTTTATATAACAGTTAAAAAAAGAAAAAAAAATACATAGGGAGATGCAATGGGTGGTCTTATCGCAAAAAGATAAAAGCGATCTTTTATAGGTAGTTATTTTATGGTATTTCGGTAGTGGATAAAAAAATGCAGGGTTCATTTATATTAAAGTGGTCATTCGGTACTTGTTCCTCGAAAATTAAACTAAAATGTAAAATAAACTTTATTGACACCGACATTCATTAAACGCCGTGAAGGGAGTCTTGTGTTAAAACCAAGTAAAACTTGTAATAATTATGAAAGTTAAGGAGCACTCGCCTAATTTTTAAATTCTGCTAAAAATGCTACATTGTTGCTACTTTACGTGGCACTTCTACGGTCAAGCCGTTCCATTTACGAGCTGCAATTTAATAGCCGAGCTAGGTATAGTTCAGTCAGAGTCCACGTTAAAAAATGTTTAGCACCTGATGCCCGCATGCTCGTATACACACTGGTGGTCTGGCTATCCTAAGACACACATTCAAAACGCGATACGTATAATCTGCTGCAAGTGTGAGCCTCTATATTTCTATAAAAAACAAGTTTCAAGGTTTCCCTTACTTTGGATTATCTAGAACTTGTGTTTATGACTTTATTCTGTGGAAGCTGGCATAGTCATATTCACCCCATAGCGGCATCATCATTTTGATATTTCTGCAAAGTTGCGGCACACGATGAAACCTAACTACCTCTCAAGACTATATTACCACCATCATAAACAACAACCTTTGTTCGATGACTTTTAATAATTCATCATATTTTAATTCATCAGACTTTCATACAAAAATAAAAACATTTCAAAATAAAAACACCCTAAATGTTACAAACTCTACGTGAAGCAAAAGAAAGCGTTGTTAGGTAAACAAACTGCCGTGTCTAGTACAAAATGCAGTGGAGGGGAGCGGGGGTTAGATAGGACAACGAAATCTCGAAGATTTGTTTTGGTAAATGTATTATGGTTTGTAAAAAGTCATAGAACTAGAGTTGTTGTTTATGATGTTAATAATACAGTCCCAGAAGGTTGTTAGTGTTTTACCAATAACTCTGTATAATATGGATAGAAGTCACTTAAAGGAACAAAAAATGTCTGGAATATGGAAGAGATGAAATATGGTTCTCTATTATGATAGTGTCACACTGAACAAATGAAATCTTTACATATACATAAATATCTCGAATATTTATGTATATGTAAAGATTTAATTTAGCGATTTTTATGATTTCTGTTTTATAGCACTATATCCAAGGACATGTTTTGCTTAAGTGTCCTCTACTCATAAATACAAGTATCATACGTCACATCGTTAAAGAAGAATGAAAATGGCGACGGGGTGACTATCCTACTGAGGTTCTATGCCTTTTAACTGCAACCCTGCAATTGCAGCTTAGTAGCAATAAAACCGTTTAAAAGGACCAAAACATACATTCATGTATAATACGCGCCTTAATAACTTAACACTCTTATAAGTATGCACAATTTATACACATTCACATAGCGTCGAAACAGTGGCATCGGGCAGTTTTCCTCATAAATAGATTATACAGTTGTCAGCGTAGTTGTGAGCCGAAGCGAATCTATTAAGCGCGTTATTTCCGTTCGCACAGTCCGAGCGCGGATGTCGGCGACTGGATGTGACGGCGAATTGGATCGTGTGTGAAAATGTAGGTCTTGTTTTGTTTATGCTTTTGATGTGTAGGGAAATGGAAGCTTGTTTGTGAATAGAATTTTCTGTTATTTACTAGTTGATCGTTAATTGGGTGCTTCCAAAATGGGTACTACTTACTGTGTGGTTTCTATCTACGATCAATATGCGAGGTTCATGTTATTTAGTGAATACATAGAAAATAATAAAACTAATTTGACAAAATGTACATACGTAAGACCACTTACACTAAACTTCTTAGGCTCGCTTGCACCACGTATTTAGTTTTAAATACGTTGAGCGCTAACCGAATTTAAAACATAATTTTGATTCTATCAAGATCATATCTTATGGTACCCAGTTGGAATATAACTACGATATTTTCTAGATTATAATATTTTATATTCAAAATCTTTAGTCGATATCATAATTATTCTGCTCTAACGCATGAATAATTAGAAGCGTACCTATACAAAACATCCACACAAAAATCGCTAACGAACCCCATCCAGCGAACGAGTATCCTCGCAATTTTCGCCTACAATTCGAACGTAAAGCTTCTAAAGCAATCGATTTCCGGCCTATTCGACTTTAAACGGGGAATCAAACCTGATATCCGAACGGATTTAGTTGCGGACTCCATAGTCGTAATGAATAGTCGAGTGGGCCACTTCGATTCAGTTAACTTTATCCTTTATATATTAATCACTGTTATGGGATTTGAGAGAGGAAGTTGGGTCTGGGACGTTGGAGGTGGGTTTTGAATTGGATTTTTGTGGGTCAATGAGATAATGTTCCAGGGGATCTTGTAGCACATGAGTGATCATCATCTAATCTAGGCGATATTTAATCTATTCGAAGTTTAATTTGACTATCGTGCATGTTCAAACTGTAACAATTCCACATTTTCAGGAAAAAATATATATCACAGACGTGCATATAAAAAAAAGTTATCTCGAATATTTACTTAGTAAAATATACCTAACTAATATGAAATAAAAAGCACGGAAAAAGGAGATAGTCAGCAGTTGCACGTCGTTATTGTGACAAGAAGGCATGAAAGCTTCAGCTTTGTACCAAAAAATACATACCCTTATAACACCACACACGGAACACGCATAACAGACATAACACACATTTTAGTATTTAATTTAGCATATATCACAAAACTTAAATATTTAAGTAAAATCCCATCAAACTATAATACCAAAAGACTCAACATCTATGCGTTTAAACCGTCTGATTAAACATCGTGGGTGTATAAACTTTTACGAATCCGATTGGCCACTTTTATTGGCGGGGCCGGCCGGCCGGTCCTTATCTCGCCCGCCATGCATTGGCAAACGCCAGTTATTATTGAACCTCAGATAAGTTGGTACGACTGTATCTGTCGTAAAACTATGACTGATGAATTGAGGGTAGTCAATATTTGTTTGTTTGTTTTTGTAGTGTTTGGAGTTTAGAAAACATTGGGGTAAATGTTGGGTTATCGATATTAAAAACCTTGTCATCATTTTTTGCGACCTTTTTATATATATTTATAAACCCACACTAAACAATGCACCTGCCATGTTATCTCTCCGCCACCTTTGGGTGATTGATAAACAATGCCTAAGGCATTAAGTCCCTGCGGACTCTCCGTCCGCATACCGGCCCATAGTGCTGCTCGACGAGGTCGGCAAGCTCTTTGAGAGAGTGATTGCGGGCCGCCTCGTCGGGCACCTGGTGAGGACGGGGCCGGATCTTGCGGAGTGCCAGTATGGCTTCAGCAAGGGGCGCTCGACGGTGGATGCCATCATGCGCGTGAGAGCCCTCACGACGGGGGACGCGGTGTCCCGGGGTGGGGTGGTCGTGGCGGTGTCACTCGACATCGCCAACGCGTTCAACACCCTGCCCTGGAGCTGCATAGGGGAGGCATTCCGGTATCACCGGGTGCCGACTTACCTCCGTCGAATAGTCGGGGCGTATTTGACGGACAGAGCCGTCATCTACCCCGGTCGCGACGGGAACTGGAACCGGCGAGAGATGTAGTGCGGTGTCCCACAGGGATCGGTTCTGGGGCCGCTCCTGTGGGACATCGGTTACGACCGGGTGCTGCGGGCCGACCTCCCTGATGGCGTCAGCGTAGTTTGCTACGCTGACGACACGCTGGTCCTGGTGCAGGGGAGGTCGCATCAGGCGGCGGCCGACGCGATGACACGCGGGGTTGCGATAGTCGTGGAAAGGATCCGGCAGTTGGGTCTCGAGGTGGCATTGCACAAGTCCGAGGCCATGTCTTTTCATGGGCCCCGGTACGGGCCACCTTCGGGATCCCAACTGATGGTAGGAGGGGTTCACATCGGCGTCGAGAAGACGATGAGATACCTGGGTCTCGTCCTCGACAGCCGGTGGAACTTCGTCGAGCATTTCCGACGTTTGGCCCCCAAACTGGAACGGGCCGGGGCCGCCTTAAAGCGGCTCCTGCCCAACCTGAGGGGGCCAAACGCCTCCTGCCGTAAGCTTTACGCGGGGGTCGTGCGGTCCATGGCCCTATATGGGGCCCCGGTATGGGCGCGTTCACTGCGGCTTCGAGCCGCACACTACCTGAACGCGCCCCAAAAGGTGGTAGCCGTAAGGCTAATCCGGGGGTACCGCACGATCTCGCGCGAGGCAGCAAGCCTCCTTGCCGGACTGCCACCATGGGATCTGGAGGCGATAGTCCTCGCGCGCCTGTATGACTGGCGCGCGGAGGCACTACGTCGGGGGGAAACTCTGCACCCGCGGCAAATCGCTGCGGAGCGGACGGACCTCCGGCGCGGTCTCATGGTGGAATGGAAGGCGCGACTATCGCAACCCAGCGCAGGGCACGCCACGATAGCGGCGGTAAGACCCCTCTTTGAGGAGTGGCTAGAGAGGCGTCACGGCGCTCTCACCTACCGCCTGACGCAGGTCCTCTCCGGATACGGATGTTTCGGGAGGTTCCTGCACATAATCAGGCGGGAGGAGACGCCCGGGTGTCACCACTGCGAGGATCGCCCAGAGGACACGGTGGAGCATACGGTGGAGGTCTGCCCCGCTTGGGCAGAGCACCGCCGTGTCCTCGTAGAGGCGATCGGCAGCGGCGGCGACCTCTCGCGCCCGGCCCTGGTGCAAGCCATGGTCCGGGGCAAGAGGGAGTGGGAGGCGGTCACCTCCTTCTGCGAAGCAGTCATGCTAGCGAAGGAGGTGGCGGGATGGGCGAGGGAGAGATCCTCACGCCTCAGCCGCCAAGGGAGACGCTCCGGGCGTCGGGAGCCGCGTGACGACTCCCGGCCACCGTAGGCGCGGGCCTGCGGGCGGAGAGCAATGGGTAGCTCTCCGTCCGATCAGGACCAGGCCCGTGCCGGACGGCGCGTAAGTGTTCCACGTGCGCCTCAAAGAGATGTCAGCATAGATGACGGGGCCCGACAGGGCCGAAGCCTGCCGGGGTAGCGGGATCGTCCGAAAGGGTTACCGCTGCCCTGGTACATAAAGGGCTAAGGAAGGAACACGGGTGGGTTTTAGTCAGTAAGAGTCTGACACTCCCTTCTGCTCCACCCAGAGCGGGAGGAGTAATTTGATGATTTCCCATCCACAAAAAAAAAAAAAAAAAGGCATTAAGTCCGCCTTCGTACCTTTTATGTTGCATAAAAAAATGTATATATAAAAATAAACAACCTCGAAAATAAAAAAATATAAATATTGACGCATGAATTCTTTTTGTCAAAGATCTTCATTAAAATCTCCTCAAAATGATTTTCCCAATCTCAAATTATAGAGCCAAAATATTAATCCCCAGAATCCAATCTTATACCTAACCCTTATCATGTCCATGCCGGTCAGAAAGCCTTCAAAGTCAATACGATAGAAGATAAGGTTTCAATCCGCGTCCTACTGTGCTCGGATCAAAATAGAATCGCCTGTAGCCGTCGACGGATCGATTGACTTTTATGGGGCAAATGGACCTCGTACCCACCATGTCTGTCTTGGATTTGGCATTCAAATTGAAAGGTTTGATGGTGCGTTTTGATAAGGGTTAAATAAGAAATGAGGGAATAATTTTGTATGGGTGATGGTTGGCATTATTAAAATGATGGGGAGGTATAGATTTTTGTAAGGCTGTCCCTTTCAGTGAAAATGGGCTACCTCTCGTTTTGGAGATTTTGAGATGACCACATAATGAAAAAAATTTACAATACATATTTGTCTTTACAGAAAAATACATTGATGTTGTGGAGATTCCTAGTAGGAACAGACTAGAGCCTGCCAGCCTGTACTAGGAATACCTGTGTTACTCGGCTCCAGGTATATTAAGCGTTGGAAGCGCTGCAGTCTCTACAATCCATATTAATATACATATTATAATAATATTATAAATGTGAAAGTATCTATCTTTCTGTGTATTTCCTTTTCACACCTTAACGGCTGAACGGTATTCGATGAAATTTGGCGCACAGGTCGACCATGACATAAGTTAGGACATATGATACTTTTTGTCACAGTAGTACGTTCCCGTGGGATAATTTCTAACCTCCACGCGGGCGAAGTTAGGGGCAAAAACTAGTATTCGATAAATTCCTAAAGTGTAAAATACCAGACACGATTTCACCTATCATGACATGAATCATGTAATTTCAAAAGACCAAAATTGAACTAACAATGTAACCACTAATAGCCCTCAAAGCATAATTGGCAACACAAATTAATACCTCATAACACATAACTAGAACATAGTACTAATCGCTTTATACCTATATACTAAAACATAGGTACGTTCCAATGTGAACGTCCAATATTAATGTCAGTTTGCAAAGTTTACACGTCATTAACTCTCAGTACTAAAGTTGTATGAAATTCATCGATTTTGCACTTGCGGAGAATTTATGTGCAATACAATGTAGATATGTATCGATATGAGTTATATTTTTCCTTTGTTTGTGAAGATCGGTTGTATGGGATCGGAATGGATGAAAAATTGGTCCTTCGAGGCGCGGTTTTTATTGGATGTCGTTGCTTATTTTATTTTTAATACAGTAGACTGATAACTTTGGATGTGTTTTAAACCTCTGAGAATTAAATTTTTTATAATGATAACATACTTTGTTTTGTTCACCGGCTTAGACTTAGTAGTAGTTAGCTAGCTAGCTGCGCCCTGCGGTTTCAGCCGCATAAGTCTCGACCCCATAAGAATATCGGGATACAAAGTATCCTATGTGTTAATCCTGGTTATAAACTATCTGTGTGCCAAATTTCATCTAAATCCGCTCAGTAGTTTTTGCGTGAAAGAGTAACAAACATCCATCCATCCATCCATTTACCCTCATAAACTTTCGCGTTTATAATATTAGTAGGATTACGTTTGAAAGTTTGGCCTTTAGTGGCTTTCCAAGATTCTATCTCTAGAAGATAACATTAGCACCAACTTTTTCAATCAAATTTTATTTTTCATATTTTAAAACAAACTTTAATTCTACAATATCTTTTATCGCTTTTACTTTCTCTTCGCCACTAGAACCACTTTATTTTTCTTCCATTAAGTAATCAAGATTTGCATAAAAAGAAGGAAATTCTTTTAAAAACCTTGTTATAAGTGGACAAATTCTCGCTTTAAACGTTCAACTCGCACTTAAAGTAAATTAAATTAAGACAAAACTAATTAGTGAGTAATTAAATGCTCTCGAACTAACCGACGAAAAGCATTTTACTCTTGGTAGATTTTTAACGCGTTACTCTAACGATTATGGCGGGTAGATTCTGATGACAATGGTAGTTTTTGGTTAATTCCTGTATTTTTCTAGAAAGGCTCCTAAAAGGTTTTCTAGAAACCTTCGTAAAACCTTGAAGATTATAAGTAAAATATCCACTTGATGCGAGAAATGAGAGAGCTTTTGTTGTGTCATTACTTAAAGGGGTATTACAATAGGTAGGGCCCTATTGATAGGGTTTTTTTTTTATAAAACTTTGCCCCACACTAGGAATTACTCCTGTATGCTGCGTTTACAAACACTTAAACTCACATACACAAACAGCCAGACCCGGAACAACATCTGTAGGCAATACAAATATTTGTTCCGTGCGGGAATCGAACCCACGACACGCAGCGCAGCAGTCGATCGCTCAGCCACTGCGACAACCGCCTATTGATAGGGTGGGCAAATGCGATCGGGAACACCCGATCGACCTAGCAGTAGGGCGTCTCTCTCTCTATCTGTTATTACACCACCCTACCTAGGAGATAGGGACCCTACCGATTGGTTCGTGCAATAAGCGCTTTAGGCCTATGTCCAACAGTGGACAACTTTGATTATTTCATGTTAATAACAGTAAACTAATTCCCATAATTAAACACGTTCAAAATCTTATAGCCGCAATCTCATCTCAGCAACAATCAATGTCAAAAACTTTTCAAAAATGTGTATGGATTGTAGAGATACTTTTGACCGATTGAGACTGACATCAGACTGTGAACGTTGTTAAAATTACGAGAATTACCTCTCTGAACACTCTTGAAGTCTTTTACCTGCAACTTCCATGTATAGGTAAAGAAGAAATTAAACAACATAGGAATCGTAGATACAGCCCTAGAAATGTTTACATCTTATTTACAGAATAGACAACAAGTAGTTAAAATAGATAAATTCACTAGTTCCATAAAAAATGTACCATATGGCTGTCCTCAAGGTTCAATTTTAAGTCCGTTACTCTTCTTAATCTATATAAATAACATAAACAGAATAGGGTTAACGGGACACCTAACTTTATACGCGGACGATACATGCCTCTTTTATTTCGATAAATCTATATATAATATTATAACCGATGCTCAAAAAGATCTCGATATACTCAGTGAGTGGCTTAAATACAATTTACTTACAATAAATACCCTGAAAACAACATACATGGTTTTTTACCGCAATAAATAAACCATTACCAGAATTCTCGCCTCTTACTATAAACAATGACATAATAAAAAGATCCAGTCACGAAAAATACCTCGGTCTGAGGGTAGATGACAAACTCACATGGAAACTGCACACCGAACATGTAAAAACAAAATTAATGTCATTACTAGTATCACTACATAAAATTGCAAATTGTATTCCAAGGAAAATACGTACTGTTATATACAACTCATTAGTAAAATCACATCTCGAGTACCTTATCGAAATATGGGGATCTGCCGCGAAAACTATCCTGATGCCTTTGCAAAGAACCCAAAATAAAATTATTAAAACCCTATACCATTATCACTATCGTACTCCAACTAAAATACTATTTGAAAAAACTAATTTATTAAATCTGGCACAACTATACACATACGGCACCTGCATTCTAATTAAAAAAATCACCACAAACAGCATACAATCCAATTTACAATTACACAAAAAAACAATATCACACAACCTAAGAAATAAAAATAAATTACAACGAAGACAAGCTCGTACTAACTATGGTAAAAAAACCATATTGTTCGAAGGAGCACAGCTGTATAATGACCTGCCAAATGACGTAAAAGATTGTAACAACATTAACTCATTCAAAATTAAACTAAAAAATCATATTCTTAAAATGTAGTCATACCGCATACCTATCAATTACTGTTAGCAACTTCTTACCTACCTACGAGTAATATTTATTTGTATAACTTCACCAACTCGCACCTGAGGCAAAATGTATTTCCTTTAGATTTAAGCAATTACTTTGTATCTCATTGTAAGTGAACTTATATATTGTTCTTATGAGAATAAAATTCTTTAAACCTAAGTCTTAAAGTCCCCATATCTTAACGTTGCAACATCGAAACTGCCTCAAAACTTCATAAAACTAAGCCTTTTAACCTAAAAAACTGAATAGCTATTGTTTTACCATTACTATCTGCAGTGGAGTGCCATATAAGTTCTGAACTTCATACACTTGCTTACCGGTAATACTATAACAGTAACCCTATTATCGTTAAAAGAAACTACTACCGCTAAACGAGTAACACGGCCTTATAACGTATTATAGCCGCCTTGCTTTTCTTAACGGGATTTTCAAATGGCAATCTTTATTATTTTTGTGGAGCAAGGATAATGGAGATTTGGTTTTAAAGAAAGATATTATGCGTTAAAACATATTTTTTTTATTTTTATAGTGAAAATGCTATGACATTACGTAGCAGTACAGGTGGCCGAAGATGGACCTTGTCATTGAATCAGGCCTAGGAAATATTCAATGACAAGGAAACAGGGTGAAAATTGGAAATTCTTTGCATAGTATTGGGACAGCATATTTTGACAAATTACTGCTGAATATCAATCTTAGATCATTGGAACGAGTACAGAAAAATATATTAGAAAAAATTCAATGTTATGAGTCGGTGCCTCTACCGACGCTACGGATATGAGATACGATTCAATTCAATTTAATGCAATCTTTATTGCATCAATAATGTACACATAGGTACGGGTGGTATGTATAAATCAATACAGCAGACTGCTCAGCTGCTGCTGGCTACTGGGCTGATTGCTCAATATTTACTTAAGGTGGATTCATTTTTGTGCTAGAAAATATTTTAAATAATAACGCAGGCAAAGCTGTACACACATCTAGGTTTGGTACTCGTACATAGTATAATACCTAACTTGGATTACAATCTACCTGACACTCCCAGCTTCCTAATCTAAGCTTATAAGTGCCAAACCAATGATCAAACAGTTAGTTTAATTTTCAGTTTAAGCTTATACTTAATCTCGGCTTATCAAAGACACTGCCTGATGAGCTACCTTCATTAGATAATTACCAGCTAACTGGTTAAGTATTAATCAAGGAGATTAAGGTATTAATTAGGTTATTAATCGGATTAGTTGAGAGATCGTACGTATCGTCGTCTGGAGGATGCCTAATTGTTGTGATTTGTAAGATCGAGGGTAGAAAGATTGCAATAGGTACGTAATAGTTGATAGAAAGCTATAGAAAATCGTTGTTTTAAAAACCACTTGAAAAATAAACGAATGAAAGTTGTGTAGATGAAATTGTTTAAAGAAAATGTGGATAATTTTCTTGGAACCATTTTCTTTTCAACATTTTGTGCAATCGTTTCTAAATACTTCAAGTAATCTTAGTTTCAGTAGGTATAATTAAAATCTGTTGCCTCATAATTTTGTATCTTAACATTGAAAATGAGTCATTCATACACACTGGGCCAGCGTGGTGGATTACGGCCCACTCGCTCTCACAGAGAGGCCTGTTTCCTAGCAGTGTGAACATCACAGGCCGATTATACTATACACACTGACAAATATGCTAGCCAGTATTTTCCTTTGCAATAAATTTAATGAACAACACAAACTGTAGAAGACGTTTCCACAATTTTTCTTTTCATAATCGCTCCTCATTTCTGCAACTACTGTTGTCTCACATACCCACATATTTACCACAAACCGTACAAGGCCCGCGCATCACACATCTAACTACACCTTCTCATTACGGAGTCCAAAACAAAACTGCACATTAAAATAAACTGCGCTACACACGCCACCAACTCTTAACTCCAACAAAATATTTCCACGATTTTTTTTCCAACAACATTATGATAAAAAGGACGTCCTGCACATTGTAACAGAATAGATAGCTACAGAAGCTTCGCACAACGAGCGAGAACGCACGCACACATAGAAACGCTACATGTACAGCGAGTGCACGCGTAACTGGCATTGGTTTGAGATCGCCCGCCTGCTTGTCGTATGTCGTCATCATCATTTCAGCCGAAAGACGTCAACTGCAGGCCATAGACCTCCCCCAAGTACCTTCACTTCGACCGGTTCTGTGCTTCTCGCATCCAACGGGTTCCTGCGGCCTTCACAAGATCGTCGATCCACCGGTCTTCGTACGTAAAGAAAGAAATAAAAGGAGCATTTAAAACTAACAAAATTACATCAAAAACAAAAAAAATAACAACGGAAAAAAAAGACCTGTGCGAGGCCCAAAAGGCTCCTAGCTATCTCAGCATAATGATGCAATATTTAAAAATGTACGCAATAGGGAGGCATCTTCTGGGCACGCTCGTTCCATCATAGACCTCATCCATCGCTTTCCAAAGGCGTGATCGAGGTTAAGAGCAGGCTCATTTCAATAAAAATATATATATTTATAGCTATCGTACTTAACGCACGCGTCTATGTGAGCGTGCGCCTGTTTTCGCTCGTTGTTTAATTTTGGAGCCAGTCTTCTGTACTTATCTATTTTGTGGCTTGCAAAAACATCGCACACCGTTCACAGGAACACTTCTGCATAATATACGACCGAAAAACAATACAATATGACGGTTCAAAAAGTGGACTTGTAAACACGGGCTCGTGTTTTGAATGTGGTGTTGTGAAATTTAGTAATAAGGACTTGTAATAAAGCCGGGGTGTTATGGTAATGATCCCCGCTATAATTTTTGAATTCGGTGCGACAGGATGTTGTACAATGTTGTAATAATATAATCGCATGCTTACTTGTGTTCATAAAGTTTTCCATAAAAATACTGGAACACAAAAATGTACCTTGGTTTATTTGGATAAGGTCCAATTTTCCTTACGTAACCAGGCATGAAACACAGTGTCAATGAAGTGTAGATGTTTGTGAATTAAGGACACATACATTTTAATCATAGTCATGATCAGTATTATCGATGACTGCGCAGAGTTTATAGCCCTTAAGCTTCACCATCAAAAAATTATGATTCATTTCCGCAAGATGTTCACTGCCAGACATAGGCGTCCCCCAAGCACCGCCACTCCGACCGGTTCTGTGGTTCCTGCAGCCTTGAACAGGTCATCGGTCACCTTAAGTTTAGTTGGAAATAATTGCCATACTTTTTAGTTACATCTTTTGCAAAATAATAACTGGGACAATACCGATTCTAAAAGCGCTATGATCTATTCTTGCAGCTAAAACTTTTAGGCGTGGTTGAAAGCTCAGATTTTTCAGATATTTTTCGAGGCGTTCATCAAAGCAAGTTTTTCCGAATCCAAATCCGTATCGATTTTAGATTTAGCACAGATTTGAGTTGTGTAACTAAACAACGGAGCGTACTGATGGTACATAAAGCCTCACACGGACGGACGATCTTAATCGGTCATCGACTCGGTAAAGTCTGTATTCCATTTTTGTACTACCTAATGTGTATGGATAAACTTGCACTCTTGACTATGAAACTATAGTCATAACCGATAATCGTTTATTTAGAACATTCTTATTCGACTGCCTCGTCGGTTCAGTGATCACAAGCGCTACTGCTGAGCAAGTGACCTGGCTTCGATTACCAGGTCGGACAAAAAGTTATTTGGTTATTCCATCTGGAATCACTCAGTAGTCCGGAGTCTGCATTTGTGCCCGGTTGGTAGTATAGAGATATGAGGAACAGGGTGTAAAGTATCCATACTCTATAGAAAAGGGAGGATCCTCCGACCAGACGGGTGTTGTGTCTGGCGGGCAATTGCCCCACGATTGATGTCGGGAAGTTTGTATGTATGCTAATTGCGCGGTAAACTCTGCTTGCGAGATGCAGGATTTGCGTGACGTCAGTATGACGCGTTGTTCGCATGTGGCGTTGTAGATACCGCTACAGTGGCAATAGGCTCATCGCCCTCTCTTACTTAGGACTTAACAGACGAAATGTTGGGGTACTATTAGGGTATACCTCTGCCAAACCCTTTGGGGAATACAGGTGTCATGTTAAATAAAAATAATTGGAAGTGGTAAAACTGTGGCGCAGCTACCAACGCTCGATTCCTAAAAATATGAACGGGCAAAGGAAAAATTTGGTATGATCACAAGAGCTGGTGGTCGGAGTTCCTTGAAATCTTCAGGTATAAGAACGCTACAGCGCATTCCGTCGAGACAGTCTCTTATTAACCTTTTATGACATATACAGTTTTTCTTTTATGAAGGGGTGCGGTTAGTTTGATGGCAACCGCAACAAAGTCTTTACTCTTTTTCTGATCTGTCGTCGTTAAAAGTTAAAGAGGCTGCAAGGTCACTGTTTGTTTGGGTACTATGCGGGATTCATGAACCAATTACCGCATGCCCTGTCGCTCACGCCAGTGAGCGGAGTTCATGCAGCAGAATTTTGGGCCAAAGATATTAATTTGAACTTTTTGCCATGGATACGCTAAGAAGTATGCCCAATAAACTGTGGGCCAAAATAACCATCACGTGGAGCCCTGATACAGTTAGAAAGCTGATCAAATTCCGCTGGTTTAGCCAGGGACTTCAGCATAAGCGCTGTTGACAACGGACTATTGGGAGTCGCAAATTGAGACAAGTATTGAGTTGATAGATATCCTTTATTGTATACCAATTAGGCAGATAAACCGTGTTATATTTTGTAAGCATTTATGAGGGACTCGTTATTAAATGATAGCAGCCGCACGGCTCGATTGCAGGGTTAAGCTACGCTTGCCGCGGCGGGTTCGTGAATGGGTCACCATCCGTTACATAGATCCGTTACATATTGAGGCTTAGCGTGCTTTGGGAGGCACGGAGGGAGGCCTCCGTGCCTCCCAAAGCACGCTAAGCCGTTTGTCCCAGCTGTCATTTTAGATCTTTGACAATCGTTGCGGGTATTCAGAAGCGCAATAGTCAGACAACCAGTTGTATCAATGTGGTGTATCCTTTTCCCAACTACATATGTTGGGGTTGGCTTCCAGTCTAACCGGATCCAGCTGAATACCAGTTTTTTACGTAGAGCGACTGCCTGTCTGACCTCCACGACCCGTGACTGGATAATACGATACCCCTTGGTGAGACTGGTTGTGAGTATTCCTACCTATAAATATATTTTCTTTCTTTCTGTAGTGAAAAATAGAGAAAAACTGGAGCCATGGATTGATTTTAGAAAGAACTAAAACAACATTTTTCGTCTTCGTGATTAAACCAATAGCTTAGATTCAGCAAGATAAACTCTATTTTTTTTTTCAAAAAGTAGTTTCTGTTGAAAAAATCCACAATATTTACTCGCTACACGTTTTTCAAAAGTACCTAATTTGATTTTTGTTATGCCTTTGTTACAAAAAAGCATTGTTTGTGTAAACTTAGTTCGTATTTTTGGCGAAATATAATGTTCATTTTTCTAATGAAAACACAAGTTGTACATACTACAACTTTAAAAAAAATCTAGTTACCTACCTTCTTCATTTTAGAAACACGTTACAATGTAGATGCAACAAGAGTTTGTGAACTGAGAAGTTTCATCGTTACGGTTTGTTTGTGATACAGACAGCCTCCAAAAATCCCCAAAAAGAAAGATAAAAAAGGAAAAACCGGTCAAGCGCGAGTCGGACTCGCGCACGAAGGGTTCCGTACCATTATCTATAAAAATCACGTCTGTTGTATGGGAGCCCACCTTAAATATTTATTTAATTTTGTTTTTAGTATTTGTTGTTATAGCGGTAACAGAAATAAATAATTTGTGGAAATTTCAACTGTCTAGCTATCTTGTTACTGTTGCTCTTGGTTCTTGAGATACAGTCTGGTGACAGACAGACGGATAGACAGACGGACGGCGAAGTCTTAGTAATAGGGTCCCGTTTTTACCCTTTGGGTACGGAACCCTAAAAAGGTGTTTCAACGACAAGAATTCATGTAATTGTCTACAATCTTTGTTCCATAATAGTATATGTATGAGTAGCTACAAACATAATTATTACAAATTAGGTACTTAATCGTAGCTACACATTGCTACAGTATTATGGAACACAAATTGTAGACAACCAAATCATTTCTTGTCAATATTTACGTCTTTTTGACCTATGTTTACCTGGAGAAACTGTCGTAACTTGAGTATTTCTTAGTATTTTGTGATAAGTCTTAGTTATGATTGTATTTAAAGTGTACCTACGAGTAGGTTCTTTGACACAATGATATCTATCTGTTTTAGTTATAACAATCTCCTATACAAGGCTAGTGGAGACCAAAATATAGCGCCAGCTTGCTCGTCCACTGGAAACCAAACGAGTGGGCCCCTGAAAACTGCGGGTATCTTTTTGTTCTGTTACATTTTTTGGACATGGCTTTGTTTTTAATTAATAAAATTAAGAGATTCTTTATAAAAGTTTGACCTTTCACAAAAATGTTTTGTAAAAAAATCAAAGGAATAAAATACGGGAATTACCAGTCCCGTAATTTTTAAGAACGTTCGCATTCTTATCTCAGTCTCAATCTGTCAAAAATGTTGCTATATTTTTGACAAGTTTTTGACATTGATTGTCGCTGCGATGAGTTTACCTTAATTTGAATGTTCTTAAGTTCGAGAATTGGCTTTCTGAATAACGATTCAGAACTTTTATTGTTTTTTTTTCGTTGTTTAATCTACACTGACTTGGTATTCAGATTCCTTTTATTGACGCATTTAATTTAATTGGAAAAGTCTTCATGACGTCACGTTTACTGGGAGACGGCGCTCATTGTGGCAGCTAAAGTCAAAGTCAAAGTCAAGAATGTAAATTAAAGAAAAATTATTAAATGTTCTGAATATGATTTGAATTCATACAATGTCATGTATATTGTATGAGCTAAAATGAATATTATACTAATCTGTGTTGCTTCCCACATTCCTACCATTTTTTTAACTAAAATGGAAATGTGAGCTTAGATAACAATTTCATACATCGCCTACTACGAGTACCTACTTTTGAATATCTAAAATAAATCAACACAACCGTCGACAATTTTGGCCGTCGAAAATCCTTCAAAATCCTTATTCATAAAGGCCCAATGTGTGCCAGAAATGACGTCGCCCCGAAAGTTGACTAACAAGACAATAAAGCATAAACCTGGCTCCCTGACTACAGGAAGCGTTTGTGTCTATTTCACGCCAGAGCACGGGACCTGCGAGTAGTCGGCGCCTCAACTTTACTGTTCAATGTTTTGTGTCCGTCATGCGTTGTTTAAGAGTTTGAATCTCGACAGTTTATTGTTGTTGTAGTCGGTTGTGAACTATTGAAATTGGTACACCATAATATATTTCGATTATTAGGTTATATCCACTTTTATAGCGTCTTCAAGTCCCGTATAACCTTGCTAACTAGAGTTATCTTTTTACGACGAATAGCCATTAAAATAAGCTCTTAAATCGAGCTGCATTACAAATTACAATCTAAGTATGTTTACCAAGAGTAGCGGGATCGTCCGAAAGGGTTACTCCGCTCCACCCAGAGCAGGAGGGGTCATTTGATGATTTCACATCCTCAAAAAAAATAAAAAAAGTAAGTTTACCAAGCGCAGGGATCCTGAACAATTCTTGCTACACTTGCTAAACTGATTGACGATTAGGAACATGTTATTGTAACTAAGAACTCTTAAACTAGTCCACTTCATTGAATTAACGCTGGACTATTAAACAGGAACATTTTTCATAGTACCTAGTCTCATAAGCCATAGGCGTGTAACACTATTATGTAACAACAACATCGCAACATAACTAAGTACAAATCCATTCCCTGCGTAATCTCGTGTCGTATCCGTCACGCGGGCGTCCCACGCGCGTCGCGTCACAAATGGCGGCCGCGTCATTTGTCACGCGCCTATTGATTTGCAGTTACACGCTGACAGCTTTGGATTGTTGGGGCTCATGGTTCAGTTTCGGAAGGGTTCAGTAGTTGCATTAAGTACTTACATTAATTATACTTGTATAATAGAGGTGGACAAAAGTAACGGATAAAATCAATCGATTTCTTGGCCCTAGATAATATGTAATTTGAACTCAAGACCGCAACTCGCAGGTCAGAATTTCCTAATATTACAATTGACTGCCTTGGTTTTGGAGCTGAGATTCTTAGTCCAAAACAAGTCAGAAAAGTCTGTAGTATATGCAGCTGTGCCTCTTTTCTGTATTATGTATAGGATGATATGCTGAAACTGAGTCATCAGGAAAATCAAAGGCACATACAGAATTATGGAAAATAATCGCCCGGTTATTTTTTTGAGGCAAGCTGTGCTTTCTGTACTTCGTTGCTAACTCCGGGGACATTTTGGGATCGCTATGTGCAGTGGTGTTACTGTGTTGCAGAGATAACACTGATGTGCCAAAAATGACCTCTGGGCCTGGTATAGAAGTTTGTGTGCAACATGGCACTGAAAACACAGAGAATCCTAATGCGACGCTATTAGCCTAAGTGTGCGATTTTTCGTTTAGGCGACGAGTGAGCTAAGCATCCACATTCGTTCCAAAATTCCTGCTACACGATACACGTTCATCCGCTGTCCAAGCATGAGTCTGTTGTAGGATTTGAGCTCACAAACTCTTGATTGCTTCCAACTAACATTGGACCAAAAGGGATAGCGGAAGTGATCACTTATGTAACTTTTTTCTCCTTGCAGTATATACGGGCTGATTTTTTAAAGACCAGCCAAATTTAAGGATGTGGTACAGACCATCAAACTGAACAACTTTCTCCATGGGACCAACATCGTAATCGCGAATAAAAATTCAGCCGTCTCATACATTTAGGTCGAGTAGGTATTGAAGTTTTCTATGGGACAGTTGATAAAATTTTCGCGATTACGCTATTTGTCCCATAGAGAAAGTAGTTCAGTTTGATGGTCTGTACCACATCCTTAAATTTGGCTGGTCTTTAAAAAATCAGCCTGTATATGTGTATATGCATGTATGACTACTAAACACAGGCTATTTTCTAACCTATCTAGGAGTACGGTACCCACTAACTAGATTAAGAAACTTTTTGCTTGTGCTTTATATTATATTACTTTGCCATGTAATCTAGTCCTAGTTGAACAATACATCTTTATTATTTTTTATTTATATTTACAAATTCTATCACTAATCTTCCAAGCACAAACATTATACACCACATTATTGCACCTTATTAATTTGTTTTTTTGCTTGTTAATTTTCATGTAGAATCTTATTCAAGAAACAACAATACGCTCCATTTTAATCACGTCATATCCTCACCCTTCACTAGGCTATTTTCCTAAAAAATTCTAATTATTCCGTCAGTTAGATTATCAAAAAATATTGAACCCGTATTTTTTTCTTTTGTCAATTATTTAAAAAATGATGAAGATATCGCCCGCTAAAGTTCCGCGTGACGTCACTTGCTTGCGACACTTTTGCAAGCAAGTGACGTCACGACCACTCCCAAATTTTGACGCGCTTTATCTTTGTCATTTTTTGTTTGATTGACAAAAGAAGAAATACGTGTCCATTATTTTTCGATAATCTAACTGACGGAGTAAATATAATTATTATTTTTTACCCAGGCAGCTACCCTATTCCACAGATTAATTCACATCCAACACCCACAACAATAATTGATAACTGGCATATTTATGTGCACTAGCGCATTCATCAAGTAGCTGTCAAGTATACTCGTCACGTCGCCGTCGCGGCCTCGTCACGCTCTCGTCACGTGGCCGTCAGACCCCGGGCACTCGCGTCCCCATTTGGGTTGCCATCGATTTCGCATTAGCCACCTTTAGCTTTATCAGCGTGTCGTTTTTGTTTTCCAATGACGGCTTCAAGGGTTCGTAATCTTTTTATTAAAAGCCGCGGAATGTGTCTTATGCTCGTACGTTTTTTGGTTGGATTTGTCTTTGTCAATTGTGTCAGTTTTTATTTCTTAGGAACAGTTGGTTATAATTCCTTTGGTAAGACAATGCAAGTAAGCTGCAATTTTTTATAGCTTCACACATGCATGTAGACATAGAATGTTGAGCTGGGTTTAGTGGTGAGGGTGTTTCCACAAACTGCCCGTCAAGAGCAAAACTTTGTTATCATTTTTGCGTTACTAAATCAGAGTTCCAAATCATAATCATTTCAGCCAAAAGACGTCCGCTGCTGGACGTAGGCCTCCCCCAAACACCGCCACTACGACCGGCTCTGTGCTTCCCGCATCCAGCGGATTCCTGTGGCCATCACAAGGTCATAGGTCCACCTTGTGGAGGCCTCCCACAACGCTACGTCTACTGCCAAGTGCTAAATGTTACCAACATATTAATCAGACTGAGAAAAAAAGAAAGCCGCAAAGAGGAGGACAAGAAATGTCCGTAACACTGAAATATGGGACACAAACAAAACAAAACATAATCTGTCTTGAGACGCAGCAACATCTTAAGATGTTCCAAGCCACAATCAAATCAATTACAATCATCCCTTACACATACGAACGTGACGTTATAGCAGTAGTACTTGTAGTAGTTAACCGAATCAAGCAATTGATACCTCATCAGCTTATCAATCAAGCATTCTATAATTGCAATCAGACGGTTGGTCGGAGAGGTAATTGGCCACACCCTGTCGCTTACACGTTACCCGTAGGAATGGGCCGTTTAAGCTGCATCGTGACTTAGGTCAATTAAATTATAGGTGTTTCCGGGCTATTTTGTCAAAAATTTAAATTTTATGGTATCACTAGCTGTTGTTCGCGACTTCGTCTGCGATCCAGGATGAAAAGTATGTCCTGACAAGTCAAGTCAAAGTCTATCTGTATGCCAAATTTCATCCAAATCCGTTCAGCCGTTTTAGCGTGAAAGCGTAACAAACTTACTTTCGCATTTATAATATTAGTAAGGATTGCGGTGGTCATACATTGTATTTAAGCATAACCAGAAAACTAGTTTCATATCGTTATTTGATATGTTAGAAAAATGAAAGTTTTAAGAAACATCTCTATGAAATGAATTTAAGAATTTGCCTGCGAAGGTTTTAAGAAGATGACTGTGAATCATCCTACTAATAAATGCCAAAGTTTGTATGGATGACAGGATGGATGGGTTTGTTGGATGGAAGGAAGATGGATGTTTGTTACTCTTCCACGGAAAAATACTGAACGGATTAGGATGAAATTTGGCTTTGGCACACAGATAGTTTATAACCAGGATTAACACATAAGACACTTTTTATCCCGATATTCCCACGGGATCGCAACTTATGCGGGTGAGACCGCGGAGCACCGCTAGCTTATCATATTATTGATTGCTAAGGATAATAGGCTAGTTGCCTAAAAAAATCTAATTATTCCGTCAGTTAGATTATCAAAAAATATTGGACCCGTATTTTTTCTTTTGTCAATTATATAAATAATGATGAAGATATCGCCCGTTAAAGTTACGCGTGACGTCACGCCAGGCTACACTTTTTAGCAAGGCGTGACGTCACGACCCCCTGCTCCCAAATTTTGACGCGCTTTATCTTTGTCATTTTTTGTTTGATTGACAAAAGAAAAAATACGTGACCAATATTTTTCGTTAATCTAACTGACGGACTAAATATAATAATTATTTTTTTACCCAGGCAACTACCCTATCACACAAGAGCAAAAATGCAGAAGATTCTGGCAATGAAGTGGGAAAAGGAAAGAAATAATACTCCTTGCAGCTTGAGTTGTTATCCTGAAATCTGCATACGAATGCACCACATCTCCTTCCACTCCCACACATAAACTAACACTAACACATACGCACATGCTTATGTATGCTAATGAAACACTGCATAACCCTGAATATAGATTGCTGCTACTAAGACAGGATGCTAGTTAAGTGCCCACTAACATTTATAGGCTTTTCTTGAGTGGAATTCCTGTGTTTACTGCCAGGAAATAAATTGGAAACGGCAGAAGGAATGGATATAGACAGGCTGTGATTAAGTCTGGGATACATTTTCATGTTAATTTGGAAATAAAACCAAGGGAATGAGTGCTTGGACAGAATGGACAATGTGGGATATACCTCATTAAGTTCCAGTGATTGGTAACATGTTTATTGGTTGGCTATTAACTTGAAGGACTTCCTTCTTTAGAAATGAGCTAAGCCTCAGACATCAATAAAATGTTTCATATGCAACCAGTACCCATAGTTAAACCATTAGTAAAATGGTTTTCGCTAGCAAATCCCTCCGCATATTATATTCTGTTGGTCAACTGCATAGAAATTGTTACTATAAATTCATTTTATGCTAACATGGCCTGCACCCTAATTGCTAACCACATTATCATAACAATCTGAATCATTTTGAAGGATATCTCTAATCCATTGCTTCATATGTTCGAAAAATGCTGTCTGTTCAACAATGTAAATAATGCAACGAATGTTGTGGAACTGTCAAAATGAAAGTCATTGCTACTGTTGCGCTGTTTGCAGTCTTATAATGTATCAATAAAGATACTGTACTGATATTGATTGCTTGTCAACATCTACAAATAATCACATGACAGTGTAAACTCGACTAAACCACCATTAAATCGAATATTAATCATCCAATTCATGCTGTTGTTAACATGCACGACAGTAACACAAATCCTGGTGCAGCTGTCACAAGCAGAATCAGCAGCCAGTAATATTTCACAGCGAGAGGCTACTTGAGTCCATGCACGCATCGAGTCGTTTGTCATGTCACAATAGACGCCTTCAGCGAACAGGCCATCTACGGACAGGCCTTGTGTCACATCGATGTGTATCGATGCGACAAACCTAACGATACTGAGATATCGTGTACGCTGCCCCTTTTTTAGGCGTTAAACAGGGGTCTCCAAATATTGAAAAGAATTACTTTAGCACTTTTGCTGAGAAAATAGGAAGCCTATAAACATATTTACGTTTCTAAAAGTATTCAGGGTGGCTGGGACATCGACGTGCAACCTGATACCATGGATTTAGTACATGATTGAGAACCCCTCTTTGTAATAAGCGACGAAAAATGTTTCTACTCTGGGATCTAGAATCAATGTCCCTGCTAGGCTGTATAGAGTAATACATACCGTATTACTGGCCAGTGAAATTAAAAACATGTTCTGTTAGTATTGGAAGTCCAAAATAATGACCACCAATAATATTCGTTGGCATGACATTTTACAGCAGTTTTGTTCGGAAAACCCATTCAGTCCCATTCGGAAATCGGAGCCACTACGGTCTATTTGAATACGCCGAGTATTAAACGCCTCACACCCACATCCACATGGCCACTCCATGAAAATTTATGGCTTAACTTATATAAAAATGTTATTTTAGATTACTACTCAGAGCAAGCTCATTACCACTAGCCTCCTATTCCTCTCAGCTCAAATTAAATTAATTTTAACCATGATGCACCCTAAATAATATCATGTTCCTCGTCACGTGACGGTAGCCCCCTCCCCCTCCTCGCGCTGCACGTGGCCCGCAAGATTTATTGCGTCTGCTGCGGCCGTGTCTCAACCCGTGTAGGAGAAAGTTGCTAATACACCAGCTGATACTGTATCTTGTTATATTTTGTTTGAACTGCTCGTGTTCGTGTATTAATCGTTAAATAAAATGGGGAAGTAACTTTGTTATTATTGTTTGATGGGCTGCTTCGTTGAATATTCCCTGTTTTGTAGTAGTAAAGCTCTTTGTAAAGCTCGTCCTAGAAAATCTGTAAACATACCTTTTTCTGCTGCCAAGCAGTGTTGCTGTTCCGTTTTGAAAGGTATGGTTTCCAGTGCAATTAAAGGCACATGAAAAACTTTAGCATTATCTCTGGGTTAGCAAACATTATCTGTGGACATCTACTTTCCATGGGGCCGTCACTAAGCGGGCCGTCAACTTGTACGATATTTTTATTTTTAATTAAAAACCTAACTGTCCCACTGCAGGGCAAAGCCCTCGCTGCTCTCTTTCCACTTATTTGACATCTAATAAAAAATATGTCATATTTTCTTCTGTGTTCCTAAATCTAGAGCAATACCTTGGAAACCATTGGTACAATTAATAGAGACGATCAACAAGCCCACAAGCCCACAGGGTCACATCATATTATATTGAGCATCGCTCGACACTCGATTACCCCGCCCAAGGGCATATCGCTTGGAAATCTATAGCGTTACATGTTGGTGTGACAGCTTTTACAAGTGGATGCACCACATGGCATAACAACATTTGTGAGGCTATATTTCGATAATCCGGAACCAGTCCTCCGTATTGTTTTCGAACTGTATTTTGGTATTGTGGACGGTCTCGTAAAGATAATTTGATAGCATGTGTGTCTCTAAAGAGATATTATAATCACCTGCTTACTAACGTTTATAAATAAAGAAAAGTTAAGCATTGATTAAGACCTAACTAAACGTTAAGTTAACAGTGACTAATCAGTGATTAGCGAGATTTTTATAAATATGGCTGATAGTGTTTTAAATGGATTAAGCACTGTTTTATAAGATACAGTTAGATTTTTGGGATTTAAATATTTTAAACCATATGTTAATTTTTTTTTAATATTTCTTTTTTTTTTCGATACGGTTTTCATCTTCATCATACTCAGTCTTCTTCAACTCAGGGTTCTTACTGATTCCAATTTTGCATCTAAAATTTTCACACAAAAATTTTAAACCCCACATCTCACACCAAAAATAGTTCCTCTCACGATCACAACATACAACAACAAACGCACACAGTTGCACAACAGTGTGACAACCACCAGTCACTTATGCGGCGTACGGAGCGCCAGATTTATCGTCGTCTGCCGTACACGCGGTGGACACGTCTCAGCCTGAGACGACCGGATTTATGATGACATTTATTGGACGAATTAAAACTGTGTGGGCAATTTGTCTGTTTGAGATTGGCGGTAATTGGTGCTGAATTATTGGAGGTTTTAATATGTGGAAGTGTGTGGTCGTTATTTGAACCTTCGTGAGTCCATTTGGATTTTGTATTGACTACTTTGTACATCAGTTCCTGTTAATATACCACCAACCTTCAATTTTTCATATTGCAGGACAAAGAAATGTTCAGAAAGAATAATCATTTAACTTCATCATGCTTGTTCACTGCATGCTCAACTTTTAGTTTATAAAACCCAAGTTTTTTCCAGTATTTTCCATTACAACAGAGAGCGGTAGTAACGAGAATTAAAACTGCATTATTTTAATATAAAATGCCTTATCAAAAAAACTTAATCTATAGATATTGTAAGAATTCGTAACGAGCATAATTAAAATTAGTAATTTCGCTGTAATGTCACTGCATTAACAAACTTGACTGCGCAGTGAAAAAGCAGACACAAAATATCAGGTAAGTATACACTTCAGGTAGCACAAAAACTACTTTATATAAACGCCCAAATCCCAAGGTACATAAATACACGAATCTTACGTAAACTCTACACCTTCAGACGCGGAGGACACACTCATATAGACGGCTATACAGAGTGTTACGAACACTCGTCTGCAACTCGCAAGAAAATATCGTGGGAACCTCACCACATCCCTACAGGTGTTTGCAACGCGATTTTCTTTTTTTTTCACCGCCGACCAACCGCATTTCTCAAAGCAACGCCCTGTTTTTAGTGAATTTTTTTTTCGAGGTTTTCCGACGAATACAGCTTTCGGATGCGCGGAGTTTTAGTAATGATCTCGTTATAACAAGTGTTATTTGGTAGTGATTTTTGGATTTTTGAGGTAGTTTTTCTTTGTAGAGCAGACATTGAATGGATTTCTAGTTTCAATTGATTGAAAGGCAGATCAATTAAAAATCAGTTTTTGTGATCTAGAATATATACGATGGAAAACATTTAAATGTTATATGCTACTAACTACTCAATAATGCCAAACATTTGTTACACAAAACAAGGAAACGATGCAAGGTTATTTTCGATTCTGTGTACAACTAAATACGTCATATCGATTTGCTTTAGGTAAACACCGGTTATTCACCCAATACTAGAAAATAGTTCAATCAAATCACATTTTCGTTCACTTCATTGAACCACACACGGAGTCGGCAAAGCGCTCCAACAATATAATCATCATAATCAACAGAATCCTGTGAGAATACATTATCACAATGTAAACAGTGCTGGACCATCACACAAAATGTTTGCCAGCGAATTATTGAAGCGACTAGTGCTGTCAACGGACTGGTTACTAAAATACGGGTTTAGTTTTAGATTTTTTTTACTATTTTGGAAATTATTTTCGAATTGTGTAACAGGTTATATCTGGTTGAGGAATGAGGAAAATGTCCTGAGGAAGTTCTTGAGTATGACTGTGGATAGCTATTAGAGTAGGGAAAGACCAAAGAAACGAAGGATGGACTGTGTGAAAGATGATATGGCTAGAAAGGGGGTGACTACCGAGATGACGACTAATAGAGAAGTATAGATGAAAAATACATGTTGCGGCAACCCCAAATAAATTGGAATTAAGGCAGGAGAATGATAAATGATGATAATGATGATGATCATGGTTTCATTCGCATGAAATTAAATTAAATATCTTAGAAAAAATATTAAATTATTTTGTCTTAGATAAAATGTTCTAGCTAGAACTGTAGACTATTCGATAAATATACACATCTTGTTAACACGATGATTACTTAGCAAATTAACTTACACTTTACATAAACTTAATTCAAAATCTTGGAAGCGTAGCTCGAACTTTCTTTAACAAGCATGTTGGTATTGAAGATATTGAACAGTAATTGGCAATAAAGTGAATTGGGATCTTCAGACAAGCGCTCTGAACCTAGCCACACTTGGACTTTGTCCTCCTTTGATGGATTAGTATCTTTGAAGGATCTCTTGTATAGAAGCTAAGATGTTCAAATATGTGGGACAATTTACTTGGAAGCCATTAGATTAATTCATCTGTATATTACTAGCTATAATTTTAGTCGACAACACCCGTCTGGTCGGAGGGTCCTCCCTTTTCTATGGAGGATGAGTGAACTTTACACCCTGTTCCACACACGTCTATACAACTATAGTGGTATTTGAAGCCGAACCGCGGATGATGGTAATTGATTATTAATAATGGTTAGTTATGATTTGCATCTACTTTCTGGAATTAGCATTTCATTCTTTCTCATAGTATTTTTTCTATTTTCTCAAAACCGCCGTTGATAATGGAAAAAAAGATAAAGAGATTTGAAGAACTTTTCTTTTCAGAAATGATCTGAGTTTACAAAAACAATTACAGTTTTAATTTACAACTGCAACACCTAACTTCTGAATTCTGAACTAAGCCTTCTGTTTGCCAACAATATTTCCCCTTCAATTTAGTAGCCCCGATGTAGCAACACTACGCATGGAACTCGTGCGAAGCGGCCTGCAGCTGACAGCCAACTGAATTATGTAGCGGGACGCGTCAGTCGCAACTGTAATGATCGCTTTAAATACGTATTGTTTTATTCTGGGCTATATATTGTGGAAACTGATATGACAGCCAATAACCGGGACAGTGGGGATGAAAAATGATTGACGGTATTAATCGAAAAGACTGGGGAAGTAAAAGTTATTATAAAGGAAGATTAATACATGGTAGTATTAATCATGAACACATTACATACACATTACTGTTTGTTGTTGTTTGTTTTTTTGTTACATTACTGTTTCAGAAACCTAGAGATATAATAAACCTAAGATATAATAAAGAAACCGGTAAAGGATACCAACAAGACTAATTTATGAAATTAACTAGCTGCGCCCCGTAGTTTCACTCGCATAAGGTTCGATCTCGTGGGAATATCGGGATACAAAGTATCTTATATGTTAATTCTGGTTATAAACTACAAGTGTGCCAAATTTCATCCAAATCCGTTTAGTAGTTTTTGCGTGAAAGAGTAACAAACATCCATTCATCCATCCATACAAAACTTTCACGTTTATAATATTAGTAGGATTTATAAAAAACAATAGCTTCTGCCCGCGGGTTCGCGTGGATGTCGGAAATTATCCAATGGGAACGTGCTACCAAGACCAAAAGTTGCCTACGTTCTTCCCCAGGACACCATCTATCCACTTGCCAGGTGTGAAAAGGTATCATACAGACAGAGTTACTACAAACAGAGAATTTATAATATTAGTATGAATTTGTCGAATAAAGAGACACCCATGTCATAAGCATAACACCATGCCATGTCATAATTATTTCATCACCACTGCTCTCAAAACGGTGAAGGAAAACATCGTGAGGAAACCGGCATGTCCTAGAACCAAAAATTCGAAGACATGTGACATCTACCAACCCGCACTGGGGCCGCGTGGTGGATTACGGCCCACTCCGACTCACAGAGAGGAAGCCTGTGTCCCAGCAGTGGGAACATTATAGACTGATAATGCTTATGCATATCATAAACAGAGATAGTTAATTCCAACCCGTAGTAGTTAACTGTAATAAGAAACGTACCCTAGTTAGAAGTTACAGAAAATATGAGAAGAAACAACAACAAACATGCTGATTATGAGACTGAAGCTCAAACAGAACCAGACGTTGATAATCCCAAGCAATCTAAAGTTAAACAAAAGAAAAAGGGTTATTGTGCCGTTCATAGCCAACGGAGTCGACAAACACCACAATTAACTTTTTTTCCTTGGTTTTCTCTAACAAATTACCTGTCACTGCAGGCACTATTGCAATCTTTAGACTCAATATATGTGGTTGCAAAAAGTATTCTTTTTCAACGTAGTTTTTATTCGAGCCACTACGGTTTCTGGTTCCATCTGACTAAAAAGTCGAGGCAATTGAGCTATGGTGTAGCTTAGAAAATAGTTTCGTAGCATTCTGTGCCGTTTTTGCAGGCGTTAATTAGTTTCTATCTGAAGGTTTTGACCTGAAGGCCAATAATCTAGTCACAATCACAACTCAGCGACAATCAATGTCAAAAACTTGTCAAGAAAATAGAGAAATTAGAGGTATTTTTGGCAGATTCAGACTGAGATCAGTCTGTGAACGTTCTTAAAATTACCAGAATTGCCCCTCTGTTGTGTAATAATTTTTATCATAAAACATGGTCAATATCATAATTTTTTTTAAGTTGTATTAGACTATACTCTAGTCTAATACAGCTTTAAAAAAATAAGGAGTATTAATGAGGTCACCAAAAAATCAGTACCTACTATTGGATGCTTTCTGAGCAACAAGAATAAACGTGTAGTAATTGAGTGAACATTTCTGTTGATACTCATTCCCATTCATTAGAAACTCTCACAAACTATTCAGTACCTCTTCAATATAAAACAGCATCGACCTATTCCATTTAATTCCGATGCACCAAGATTTTACACCAATTGAAATTCCAGCAGCGTTTCCTTACAAGATCTGTTGCAACGTCTGGCAAACACAAAGATACGTACGATCTTAATTCGAGTTAATCCGGGTAAGAAAGCGGGCGTCGCAAGGTGGACACACTATGTGGACGGACGTGTGTTGAATTTTAGCGAGATGAGGGCAGAAAGTAAGCGCTTTGAAGCGCTGCAGCGGGCTTTGTTGGAATTGGGGGTTTGTGAGGTAAACTGGAAGGTGTAGCAAGTGAAGCGTCTATTGTACTGCCTACCATTTTGTGGAGTTCTATGCATTAAGCTGCGTAGGCTTATCATCTACCCTGTATATCTTAACATCATGAAAGCACTAAGATATACCTTTAAGGCCTTGTACTACCTCACAAAGCGAACATTGTCTTAGCACAAGTGGCGGTCGTTTCAACAGGACTGCAGCATTCATTTTGTAATTAATATACAGTAAAGATAAGGACTATTTCTAAGTGCTATACGTGGAGAAAACGATTGCAGAAAAAAATGTTTCTATGCCATCAACGGAATTCGCCGTCAAGTTTATTTATGCTAGTAACGTAATTAAATTGGGCAAGTAATTAACTACGCCCCGCGCTTTATCAGACGTGTAAACAGATTTTTTGTAAAGCTAAATTAATTATGCTTTCAGCTTAAACAACTCGAACACCATTTTAGTACAACTGGTCCACTTGATGCAATCTAATTTGCTCAAATGCTTTTACTTTTTCTCTCAGCCGTTTTGATGGCCGCGAATTTAGTCAAACTTAATTCGTCTATCTAGTCTAGTCGCTGTGTCCTTAACGCGTTGTTTGATAACTGGATTGTAGAACATGTTTCAACGTATAGCGTCTGTGTTTCACTTACAATTAACGTTCTTTATGTGCCTTCTTGAGTAAATAATGGAATTCGCGTAAGAAGACAAAGTTTCGAAATTACTCGCGAATGTTTAAGATCATTATCTTGACGAGAAAGACTTCTTTATTAAAGTGGCAAACTCTACTGATAACAGTATTGAGCTACAGGACAATTTCAAATTCACAATTTTTTAAATCGCAACAACCATTTACACACACACAATCAGCCTTTTAACATTCCCACTGCTGGGACACAGGCCTCCTCTCTGTGACAGGGAGTGGGCCGTAATCTACCACGCGGGCCCGGTGCGGGTTGGCAGATGTCACATGTCTCCGAATTTTTGGATACAGCCATTTATTTTTCATTGTCAGATTATGGCAAAAAATTGTATTAAAATGTTGTTAAAAACATAATACAAAAACTTCATCCGATTTAAAAGTAACTTTCAACTCATACCCTCTTTTCTTTCTTTGTTATTCTCATTCCTTACCTTTATTATTCCGCAACAAACAAAAAGATATGAAAGACAAACAGAGTTTCCAACAAAATTAAGAAACAAAATACCCACTCCAGAATAAATTCGACTGTCAGTGTCACACGAAACTCCTAACTCCATTCAAATTAATCGTTTTAAGTACATTTTAAATCGACTTAGAAAAGTTGGATGGCACGACAAAAAACAATTTTTACTCGGAGGAAAAGAAAAGGGGAGGTATTCCGATACAAAAAAGCAGCCTGAGAGAGCTGACGCTAAGTGAATAAGTGAATAGTTAAAGTCTCATAATATTTACATAAACCGAACATTAGCGGAGTGCCTTGAGATGGGGGCTGAAGCGGGTGGATTGATCCTCGGCATTTCATCAAATTTTCAAATCAAAATCAAAGATTTGATTTATTCAAATAAATCAAATCAAGTACTGACTGGAGATGTTCACTAATAATGTACACTGACTCGTCTTGATAAGACGAGTCAGCGTACATTAATACTGAACTGGCTAAGTGCAAACATGTAAATAAATGATAAAATATTACTTTAACCATAATCATTTATTTGTCAGAATATGGTATATTATAAATGATCTTAAGATTAGTCAGTGTTATCATCACATTCTGCCAAAGTGTGGCCTGCAAATATTATAAAAATTCTTGGTACAAGTATTATATTTGCAGGGTATCTTGCTAGCTCTTACAAACCGCTAATACCCATACATTGAGCCATCAAAATAACAAGGCGAAGCGAGCGTATGGATCGTGGTAAATGAACCAAAAAAAAATACACAAGCCGCGTTGATCGAATACTCTCTTTGATGTAATACCACCCCTACATTCCATGGTAGCATGACTGTGTGAATATGTAATGATGTAATAGAATTGCCAGCTAAATGCCGTGAAAATGGCTTTCATGTAATATCACGCATTTTCTTTGGCGATTTGGAATGTTCCAGCCGTTATGAGCATGATATAGATATATGAGGATGATATAGATATTGATTTTTGGTGTGAAGCTAGAAGACGCTTTTAATTTGGAATGGTCCAAATTAACATTTGTAACTTTTGAAATTTTACTTTTATGATTAAAAGACCTGCAACTGCAACTCATTCAAAGAATATAACTACGGTACAGGTTTTTTCAGGGTAAGGTTGTAGGTTCAAACCCAGGCGCTTTACTCTGTGTAAATTATTTGATCACCACTGCTCTCAAAATGGTGAAGGAAAACATCTTGAAGAAACCGCCATCTCCTAAAACCAAAATTCGAAAACGTAACATCTACTAACGCACGCGTGGTGAATTATGGCCCACTCCCTCTCAACGAGAGGAGGCCTGTGTCCCAGCAGTGGGAACATTGTAGGTTGATTATAAGTAGATAGGTATACAGATAAATATAATTTCAGTTTTAGTTATATTCCAGCTACATCAATCTACTAAATAATGCTTTGCAAAAGACAGACTACGTCCTTATTTTAATCAATGGAACAATGCAATGTCTTTTTTAGCTACAATGTACTCGTATTTCGATAATCCAAATACCAACAGCAACCGAATCCGTGCCTCACAATCAAACCTATTCACTATTCAACGTTGCATACCATTCTACAACTGCCAAAGCTATTAAGAACTTATTATTTATTTATATGAGTTAATCTTCAAGACGGGCCCTTTACGATATAATTATTACAACAGATTAGAGTCAAAACGTTTCAATTAATTTTAAAGATGTCTGATAGTCCCCACAGGAAATTTGCCAAGTTGCCAGTCATTATGAGGGGCACAAAATGCGTTGGAATTATTTATGGTGGCTGCTTTGCGATACATTTTCGATGTTCGCAGCCATAGATGGTACAATAGTGTGAAGGGGAGATTGAATCGGAGAAAGCGAAAGAGTTATGTATTTGTAGATTTGGTTTATGTTTTCTTCCGAGATTATGTCGTACAGTCAACCGTATAACAATTTGACATTGACAGCGTCTTGATGTTGTAGCAGCAAAGGCGATCTTTGTAGTGCAATTGTTACCACTGTTAGTGAAGGAGTACACCTACTTAATACCAGAGGGGCAATTCTTGTAATTTTAAGAACGTTCACAGTCTGATCTCAGTCTCAATCTGTCAAAAACACCTCTAATTTCCCTACATTTTGACTAGTTTTTGACATTTTTTTGTCGCCGAGATGCGACTGCGACTAGATTTTGAACGTTTTAAATTACGAGAATTGCCCCTCTGAAGTTGCCCATTTTTTATCTGTTATATACTGGACATCCTAAATTAGTAAATGAACCTTTGATGTGCCTTTTAAAGTGTTTATCATCGAACCGATGACAAATATTTAAAAGTCAGGTTGCCTATGTGTCGGCGGCGGCGACCTCTCGCGTCCGGCCCTCATACAGGCCATGGTACGGAGCGAGAGTGAATGAGAGGCAGTCACCTCCTTCTGCGAAGCAGTAATACTCGCGAAGGAGGAGGCGGAGGGCGTGAGGGAGAGGCAATCGCTGCACCCTCGCGCGCCTAGCCGCCGCAGGAGACGCCCTGGACGGGAGTCAACAGCCGACTCCCGGCCACCGTAGGCGCGGGCTTGCGGGCGGCGAGCTATGGGCAGCTCGCCGCCCGGTAAGGACCAGGCCCGGGTCGACGGCGCGTTGTGTTCCACGCGCGCCTCAAAGAGCTGTCAGCACGAACTGACGGGGTCCGCTAGGGCCGATGCCGCCGGGTCTGCGGGTTGTTCGAAGGAGATACCGTGGCCCCTGGCACAGGCAACTGAAGGAACACGGGTGGGTTTTAGTCAGTAAAAGTCTGACACTCCCTTCTGCTCCGCCCAGAGCGGGAGGAGTCATTTGATGATTTCCCACCCAGAAAAAAAAAAAAAAAGGTTGCCTATGTGTTTTATGATGTTTATCATAATAAACAACCACCGCTGTAATTTTTCCTAATTTTATTGTAACTGCAGGATAAAATAAAATAAAAAACGGGAGGGAGTGGGCCGTAATCCACCTTGCGGACCCAGTGCGGGTTGGCAGATGTCACATGTCTTTGATTTTTTGGTTCCAGGACATGCTGGTTTCCTCACGATGCTTGCCTTCACTGTTTCGAGAGCAGTGGTGATTAATAAAATTGCTCAAGTTAAATTAAAAATAATATATTAAGATTTGAACATTTTGAAATATGGTTATCAGTTTTACCCACTTATGTATATGTTTTGGTTTAACCCGATCAGTGTCAAAATAATACAGAGCTCAATATTTTAAGGCATTATGCTTCAAGGCATGTAGAGGGAGAACGGTAAGGAATTATATGACGTTCGGTTGTCCCCGTGACGGGGACACAGATGACGTGGACAACGCGGGAATACAGGGTTTCAAGTTGATTGAACTAAAATAAAATTACGACATTTTCGCCAAAAATGTAAACAAATATGAGTTTATGGAAAAATAACCTTAATTCCTCTAAAATAAAGTTCAGTTTACGCTACAACTTCAAACATTTTTATAACTATTTCCATAGTGCTAGTCACTCTGAAATCAACTTAATTACCGTTAAAATAAAGTTCATATTTGTTTAACTTGAAATAACGTCAATTTGAAACATAAATAATATTTTAATATACCTAGGTATACATAAACTTTGCTATTTACTAATTAATGGCAGGTCAGACTCTATCGCCTACAAGAAATGCAGTAAAACAAAGCGACTAATTCACCCCAACTAACCTTTAGTACTTGCGTGGGGTCTAACGCGTTTGTAGTAATAATTAATTCGTCTATTAATTAAACTCAACCTTCAGCTTTCTGTTTCGAACAACATTATAGAAAATAATTTATCTTTGGTCTTTGACCGAGGCTTGGGACTCCAAAGTCAAGGTTTTTTAAAGAGCGATGTAGCGCGTAGCATTTTAAAAATCATGCAATACTATAATACGCTCCAAGACAGATATCGCCGATGTTGGAGATAAGTTTGCGAAGCTGAAATGGGACTGGGCGGGTCACATTTATAGGATGCATCAAGACACATGAGCCGGGATCGTCACACTGTGGGTGCCTGAAGACGGGCGTCGTCGTGGAAGGACCCTAAGAAACGCTGATAGGTGATTCCACTAAACTCTTTATTTTTCATTTAATCTGACGTAGCAGTCATCTATAAAAGCACAACCGCTTTTTACGCTTGCGTGTGAATTGTGTGGTGGCCATGTCCTTTTTTGACAGTGAGTAAGTACCTGATGATACCTTTGTAGGTATATCTTCAAAAAAGGTTATTTATTGTAAGCAAGGTCACCGGTAACTTGTAGTGCAGAGGCATTATGACGTCACTTGACAAATGGGTTCAACAAACCTACTGCATATCTTTGTGCTATAAAAATGTTTGGAATTCCAAATGTGGAGAGGTTTATGAATTTCTAGCGAGGTTCACAGAACTTATGTAAGTCGCGGTTCTAAGACACGTTTATTTTAAACTGCCGGCTTAACCTTCGCTTGGGGTTTCGGGAAATGGGTGAGTTAACGTGTTTAGGAATATATCGAAACTACCTAGAACAATTTGACTTATAGGCCAAACGTTTCACGTCTTCTTTTCTCAGAATGATATGTACTTTACTTATCTGTATTCTTGTGTAGTTGTCTAGACATGGGCGGTAATTGTGTAACACACTAACAGAAGGGATCTCTTTCATTTTGACAGTTCAACAACATTCATTGCGTTATTTATGCTATTGAGCAGACAAATTTTTCGAACATATGAAGCCATGGATTTGGCTATATCCTTCAAAATGATACAGATTATGATAGATAGTGTTTAAAAAAAAGCATTTTGTTATAAAACTACTTTATACCAAATCCATGTTGCATAAATGATCTTGTTTTTGTATAATTTATGTTAATGTTCACTAACAAATTCAACAGCAAACCAACATTGTATATTTTGCAGTGTCCTAACAGGGTTCACGTAGGTAATAACAATTAGGAGATATATAGTATATACCAATTTGAATGTAAAATATGTGATGTGCAAATAAATAAGTAATATAAATCGAAACATTAAAAATGAATATTGATAAACATAACGTAAATCACATTTAAACCCGATGTCAGTTGGTGTCGAACATATTCTGCATTCAATAATTCTGTCACAGTTTCACCGACAGAATCCATTTCCTTTGTAAGTAATAAATCAACAATAAACACAACAGCTCTAACATTGCGTGTGAAGGTTGCAATAATGCATAAACAGTTTGCTCACCCATCGGCTAACTCCCACATTGACCTATTTGCCTCAATTGACTTCAGCATGTGCAAGATAAGCAGCTGTTCAGCTGTGCAGTCTGAAGTACCACTCCATATTTTCCTTCCATTGCTGGACCGAAGTAAACCAGCAGTAAATACTCGCTAAAAGAGTGTTCGTTTTAAATTTTCATTTTGTTTTCGAGTTTCAATCTTCACACTCGTTATTCTTTACGGTTCGTACTTTAAACATGTGGGTTTAGTGAAATTTGACCGCCGGCTCTTCATATATCTAAGCTGTGTGTATAAAATGGAACGTTGCTATTGGTTACGATAACTTTTCACTGATAATTTATTAGGCTCGTTCTGTGGCAATCTGTGCCTGCCTATCACCCGATTTTGTAAGTCTTTTAAGCGATTAAAATATTGAGCTGATCCTAGACTATAACAATTATATCGTAATATACCAGACAGCGAACTGCATTTAGATTTAAATTCCAAGTATTTTGCAGATCTTTACCAAAAGCCCAATTTAAAAACAAGAAAAACAATAACCCATCTTATGAACATCCAAAAGCCTCACAAACTTGACGCATATACTCATAATAATATATTAAACAGAACTGTCTACGATGCCGAGGACACAGAAGTGAGACACTTTAATATACCGAGTATTACACAAGTTGAAAGTTTTACAAAAGGCATTATTCGGCTGCGACGGTACACGGTAGCCGCGGGGTAACACGGACGTTTTCCAACTGATATATACGATGACACTGTGTTAGAATGTGAAGGAAATGTTATGAGTTTGACTTATTGCTTTGTACAAGCAAAGCTGTATGTAGTAGCTGGAAGATAGATGAAAATGATATAAACGACACTGAGTTAATGGATTTTGTCATTAATAATAGCAATATTTCTAAAGAATGGATCTTAAAAAAAAGAAAAGAAAAGAAGGAGTAGAGAGAGGCCTTTGCCCAGGAATGGTACAGCGTAGGCTAGGAAAAAAAAGAGGACAAGCATTAAACAAATCAGTCTCCAAAGAGTTACCATTGACAGTCGTCTCTTATTTCCAACAAAATATTATATGATCAACATTGAAAAGATTTTCGCCATGATATAACAGCAAAAGAATCCAAAACCTCCATCAAAAATGTATATTCAAGACAGTTTATCTCTCATCAAATATAAAGTCGAAACAATCGGAATCAGTCGACACTGCCGATAGCCAACAGTTTCTGAACACGACGACACATGGCAATGTACTGAACTAAAGTCTCTCGTACATATTCAAAGTTTAATCCGAATCAGCTTTCGTCTTCTTGCGAGGGTTTAGCTCGGATGGTGTCGCTAAGTCGGGTGATACAGTGTTGGGATGTATGTCGAGTAATTTTGTTAGATGAACAAAAAATGTTGTTCGATAATGTTTTTCTGGAAGAGTTTATGATGTTAAGGATGTCAAATAGGGAGCAAATAGATGTGATACAGATGGAACGATAATATAAAAACGTGACTAGAAGGTTGTATTACGGCTATTTATTAGCTTTTTGAAGCAGACGAGGATGACGGGATGAACTTGATTCTTACATAGAGAAGGGGTCCGCACTAGCTTAAGAACGAGCTTATAATCAGCCTATAATGGTCGCACTGCTGGAACACAGACCTCCTCTTTCTGTGGGAGACAGTGAGCCATAAACCACCACGCCAGGCCAGTGCGGGTTGGTGGATTAATTGCAGTTGCCCTACGGCGGGGAAAGGCCTTTGGCTCCCTTCTTTTTTATATAACTCTAAATAGGCTTAAAATAAACCTTTTAGAAGAATTTTTATTCTTATTCATAAGTTCTGTCTAGCAAGCAACCCACCCAAATTCCCAGCCAGTATGCGCCCCCTAAGCCGTGACTCCATCATCAGCTCAGCTAGATAAACTTGTACTAATTAACCGACTTGCTGTCACGTCACCACCTGCTCCAACTTGCGAGCTGCATTCCACTTTAACGCTACGTCCTATTGCACTTAGTGCCAGTTTTGTATCAAATTGTTACTTAAAATAATTAGTAGTGTAGGTGCTCTCAGGATTATGTCCCGCTAATGTATATTTTCTCGCGTTTTGGAGTAATAACTGTTATGGCACATTCGTGGGGAGCGTTCTAGTAAGGTTTTAAGTGCAGGGGAGTTGGTAATGTACATTTTTGTGGCATTTAGTGAAAGTTACGTTGCTGTAAATTATTGTCATCTCTTATAATGCTAGTTTCTAAACTCAGAGGGATGTATGTCATAGAAAAATATGTAGAATTGTTTCAATTATATTGAAATCATAATTGAAGCATTGCCATTCAACGTGCCAATGCTGTCAGTCTTCTGGGCACGTTTTCGGATGACAGTGATGCGGACGAGTCATTCGGCGCCTAAGTGTACTTTAGTTTTTGTATTTATTTGTATAGTTAGTTAGTCATTTAATTTAGTACCTAGTGTAAATAGTTAGTTGTGTTAAATATTGTAAAAGTTGTGTAAACAAACAAATAATAGAATCAATATCATCAGCATAATCTTCTACCAAGTCAGCGGTAAAATAATTCAAAGTATGTATATCAATATTACTTAATGCTGACGGTAATAATAAGAGCTTCATTCTACGACGGGGTTAATCCCTCTTTTCTTTCATACCTAATACCCATCCCATAATACGTTCATAAACTCCATATTTAATAAGCGTAACTCACTGATTTAATAATGTAGCGTTGTTCTTTAGCCGCTATATATTTTTTAAATTAAACTTTTTATTATGAGAAGCGTGTGTTACGGCTTGATGAAATTTGCATTCATTAGTGAAGTGCCCGGGCGCCGGCCGTGGACAAAATGTCAACTGCGCTTTTTTTTTTCTTTAAAAAAACCCACACAATATTAATGCGCAAGGTTTTTTCTCTTTATAAAAGTTTTACATTAACTCATGTCGCTGAAATGCGAAGTTAGATAAAGTTGTGTTTTTGTATTACTCTTCTTTGGTTTGTATTTTTTTTTTCAGCTGGATGCTAATTAGCGTGGTAACATCAAACCTTAACTTGTATGTTGTTCAAAGAAAATTATTTATGGCTGAAGTAGTTTGAGAATATTTTCACTTTTGTTTACGTTACTAATAATCTTCAGCTTAACGTTGCTATTTTGAATCTAATTCTACGTAACATCCTTCATGCTTTAGGTACCTTGCTCAATTGAAAAACAAATTATTTAATTATTGTTTCTCTTTTTAGATAATTATCCTATAATCGCACAAATGGAACAAAAATTAATTAGAAAAAATACAAAATACAAAAATATTTATTTCAACTTAAACATTGCTGCATACCTGCTGTCTCAATTTATGTAAGATAATACTTACATAAATTGAGGCAGCTCCAGTAAGATACAAAAGTACTTATATCGGAGCTGTCTCACTCATTTCCATTGTCCTTCGTCTCTTTTCCACCATACACGTGTCTTATTGTGCGTGTGCGTACGTGTATACGTGCCTATTTTCTAGCAAAAAACAATTTGTTACCAATACCTATTATTCTTGTTCCCTAAGGGGCTAAAATACTAGGTAGAATATAACCTCAAACAAGACTCCTAAACTAAAATCAGAACTTCTCTATGAAAGCATCAAAGCACGCTGTACAAAACTTAATCCGCTATATAATAAAACTCGATGCATTTCATCTAACCCCTCTTCTCCCTTACCCCTTTAACCCCCCCTAATAATCAAGTTTGCGAGTTGTACGTCCAAGATGTCGCTACGGACCGAGAATATTCAGACAACATTGTCCCTTCTGAATATCTTACAGTCTTGGCTGAGTAAATTAACATACAATTTACGAAGACTTATAAGTTCAAAAAGACAGTTTTTAACATATTTTTGTTATATCTGCGGTATATATTTTGTGGGTTATGAAAAAATTTCTGGAATGTTTAAACAACCCTTTGTTGACCGTGGGGTCCGAGTGCTCATGGTTTGTTCAACGAAATCTCCAAACGGCTGGTTGACACTTCCCGTGACCCAAGTGCTAACTTTGGCCAGAGGCTAAGTATTGCCAAACAACGTGGCAATGCTGCTAGTATTTTGGGTACATTACCAGTCAACAGCGATGCGTAAGAATTTTTCGACGCCATATTTTAGTTTGTTTTTAAGACATTATGTTTTTATTTTAATAGTTTCTTAGTTTATTTAGTATCAGAAGTTTACTATTTGTTAAGAATGTTACGTTATTAATTAAAAGCGTGTCCACGAGTGGTGATACCTAATAAAGTAGGTAGGTCTGGCTCACTCTGAGTGTCTCACTACCAAGCAGTCCCGTCTGGGTAATATTTTCAACACAGTGAGCTATTTTATGCTAACACAAGACAAGCAAAGCATATTTTTTTAAGGATTTTTGGTGTTCCAAAATATAGAATGACACAAAAACAAATAAACATTGAATCAAAGTAAAACCTTAACAAATATCTTTGGGTACCAACTTAAACAATTAAAGCTATCAAATCCTGTCTTTACTTGTGTATTTATCAAAACCATTTGTTATATTTTCCAGAATGTCAATGCCTGCAAATTGCCGGCATTCGTTGCAGCGTGCCAACTCAGGTCATTACAAGCAATTAACCTGTGAACGACATCAACATATTTTACTTTTTTTCTGTTTAACTACGAGTAACTACGTACCTTCATATTTTTCATCATTAGGTATATTACTAGCTTTCGTCAACGGCTTCACCCGCGTGGAGATCGGAAATATCCCACGGGAACGCTCTACCGGGATAAAAATTATCCTATATGTTAATCCAGAGGGGTAATTTCGTAACACACTAACAGTAAGAATGGCTTTAATATTGACAGTTTAACAATATTCACTGAGCTATTTACGTTGTTGAGCAGACAATTTTTTCGAACATATGTAGCAATGGATTAGCAATATATTTCAATATGATTCAGTTTGTGATTGATAGTGTGTTACTCAATTAGGCTGGAGGTTATAAACAAACTTTGTGCCAAATTTCATCCACATTAATTTTTGCGTCATTGAGTAACAAACATCCAAACATCTAAACATAATAAACTTCCGCATTTATAATACTATCATATAGTAGGATTAGGTTATTTATTACACTTTCGTTAAATATTTTTTGTAAAACAGTAACAAATGTTCATATAATAGTTACAACTCAACATCGACATTTTCTTGTTTACTGAAAATAGTTGGTTTTCTTGCTGAACACCTTCTTTGCTTAGCTGTAAACACCACTTCAATCAAAAAGAGTTGGAGCTTGGAAAATTATATAATAATAATTATGTAATGTTATGTAATTAGTTATCAACATAACATAACATTAGACTTCATTTGTATTACCTACAGGCTATGCCGAAACACAAAGGCTGTTCTGTATAATTCAGGCATTCTCTTTGATAAAAACTCTAACATCAACATAATTTGATGTTGTGACGTATGTTCTAAGTTCTAAGAAATGTTTGAATACTGCGTACCCTGCAAATGACAGGCCTCGGCATTCACAGCTCCGCCTAGATTTGCCGCAACCACCCTACCTAAATCAATTCTGTTGGAAAATATTCGCGACTCAATCCGATGTCTGTGAAATTTCATCCGTCTAGGATTCCATCTCTATGCTAATATGACACCGTAGTAAGTTTCCATATTTTTTTTGGGGTATATATTAGTTTGATATTACATCTTGTAGTAAAAATAGGAGAATCAATAAAAAGAGGACTCGTTATGTAAGATTATCCTAAGTAATTTAAGCAACAAAAGTATGGTGATGACACATAATGCACTACATATGTATAAACACGACACACTATGACAATGCACTAGCTATGAAACATGATGAAGATAATGCTCTAATCATTGAAAAAGATGGATAAAAATCTAGTAATAAACTGCTTAAATAAGTCGAGCAAGGAACTCGTACTCTTTATATTTTAGAAGAAGTAAATAAGGACGAAAAACTTAGCTTATCTTAGAATTCTTCGCGTACAGTGTAAGTCCCTGTGTGAAACTTTAATGAAATTCTTCGTTGATAAGTAAAATGTGTCCGTTTTTGTTGTAAACTTGCTCGGGAAATATTTACTGGGTAACTTTAGTTTTATCTCATGTAGTCTTTGTCTGCTTCATCAATCTTATCAGTTGATGTTCTCGTTTTTATTCAAAACTATCCATCTGCAAAAATAAACATGATTTTTTTTTATTTAGGAGTCAATTCTAAACAGCTACCTTTAGAAATATCACAACAAATATTTCTAAAACCAATAGCAAGCATCATTTCGATCCATTCCTATTCACTGAAATTTTAAACCGACGCGAAAATTATTTACTTCGCGTTTCCATTTTTAATTTCGATAACAGCGTGGAAACAGCGAACGCAGCTAAATGTGAAACGTCGTGAGTCTTTGTTTTGATTGTTTTTACAACAGACCACCATTTAAATAGTGACATTTCAAATATACTCCAGGCTACGTTAATAGTTTTTTGGAAGAAAAATGAAAGTAATTAAATTGTACCTACTGGATGTCGTGGTGATTTGATTCAATATCTTGAGGCACAAATCAATAACTCCTTCCATAAAGCTCATTCTAACACACCCGTTAATCTTTCCAATTTTTTCTTAATACAATGCTCGTTGTTCAAGAGCGGCATTGTTGTTGGGGCATACAAAAAGAGTAATGCACAGTCATACGTCTCGATCGAAAATTTCATTTGTTGGCACGGGCACACTGGAGTAGAACGCTTTGTGTGTCGTATGATAAAGATATAGAGTTGACAGATACGGTACTTGGGATATCGTGCCTCCTGGAAGCCGTGTACGTGTTAGCTTTCGGTTAGAGAATAGTACAAAAGAAGGAGACGATGACTATAATAATACAAAAGAAAAAAAACACTATTCTTATCTTAAGTAAGACTAGGATCTTATCTGAAGTAAGTAATAGCAAAAATTTAAGTTTTCTGAACATAGGTTTAAAAAGTAATTCCATTTTATTTCTGCAGAAAATCTTGAACTTCATAAATGAACCACTTTCACACTGAAAGTAGGAGTCATTTATCAGAAACCATAACTTCTCATCACTTCATTGATTGGATCTCAAAATATTAGATGTAACCTTTAAAAGTTCACATCCAGCATCACAAAATCCACGTACCCGATTCATCACGTGTATTTGTACAAAATAGTTTTTGTCCGTCTTTGTAGTTTTATTAGCAACAGCTAAATTGATGGCTGGCATCGTGTCCCCAGCATTGCGGGCTTCGTCTACGTTGATCGATGGCCCTCCACCAGGCATTTCAATTTAATCACCACTTAAATCAGAAACCTCTGTTTCTGAAGTATTTCATACTATATTTTTTGCTACAGTTTTGTCATTGTCAGTGCTATTTTTTATAATAATATCTCTTGTCTTTTGTTTTTGCTTAAGGTTGATAGGGTTCGTTGGATAAATATTTTGTTTGTAGTATAATTTTTCAATTATGAATACAAACACGGCATCTACTCGTAAAACTGTTATATGTATTGTGACATATGAAAACTCTAACATCATCATCTGCCTAGCGTTTTCCCAACTATGTTGGGGTCGACTTTCAGTCCAACCGGATCCAGCTGAATACCACTGTTTTACATGGAGCGACTGCCTAACTGATCTGCAAAACCCAGTTACTGGGTAGCACGATACCTCTTAGTAAGACTATGGCCATTCTATGTAGGAATTAACAATAAGAGATGTGTGATCAAAATATAAATAACAACTGAACTCAGGAACATTGAAAATACAGCTTACAAGTGAAAAATAACAGTAAGTAATCAGAGTAACTGTAAACATTAGGGACCCAACTGATAAACAAAAGCACCATACTCGTACATGAAATTGAATGAACCCATACATAGATAACATCTTTACTAAGTAAATTACTGTTGGAACAGTTCATGTAACAGCGGCGCTCTTACATGATTTATTGTTGAACTTTATTAATTATAATCTGTTCCGCTTGTTACTTTGTCTTGTGATATGTTTAATGGAATAACTGAGAGTAGGGTGTATTTACGAGTATGTCGTGTCTTAGATTTTGTGGTAGATCCTTTTTAAGAGCACTTCACTCATTTTTAGGCCATCCTAGAGGTGCAGTGGCGGCCGAGTGACCGGCCGACCTTCCGGTCGTAAGTACGACACCAGACCGGTGTCTTACTCTGTGGGTAATTATTTCATCACCACTGCTCTCGAAATGGTGACGGAAAACATCGTGAGGAAAAAATTCTAAGACATGTGACAGCTATTAACCTGCACTGGGCCCGCGTGGTAAGTTCTGTCTCACTTGCTCTGGAAGAGAGGAGGCCTCTATCTCAGCAGTGGGAACATTATGGGCTGACTATGCTATGCTATGTGAATGATATGCTATTTTTCACATGCTTTGTTATGAAAGGGAAATAACCACCACCTTAATCCATCACCTCTTTAGGTTTGAAAAATTCGTGCACATGACAATGTAAGTAACGCAATGAATGTTGTCGGATTGTCAAAATGAAAGGCATTGCAGTTGTTACTTTGTTACGCAATTAACCAACAGGATCTTTAATTTTCAAGTTTTCATGATCAGATTTCACAAGTTACATTTATCTACTACGTAATCAACATAAACATAATCTCGGAATATTGTAGCTATTCATATATTGAAAAGAAATACGCAATACTTCATACTCTAATAGGAAATATACAATTATATACAAGTATATAATACGAAAAAATATAGAAAAAGGCAGGAGCTCATTGGGCATCAAAAAATTCGTCCGCATCACTGTTAATGGGATAAGATATGTCATTCCTAGATTATGTTTATGTTGATTACTATCTGTTCACAGAGCACTTTTGTATCTGTGACTACTATGACCGCTTCCTACTACGTTATCAGCTATCACATAGCTAAACTCGTAGTTACCTATGAGTTTTGCTATGTGATAAGCATGCGCGCGCGTGTGTGTGTGTTGCTTTTGAGTATATGTATGTATTAGGTACTCGTAAATGTAACCTAATGTACTTGGTAATCTTATACTTATTATAGGTTACCATCGCGATATAAATGCCTTTCATATTACTATAAGATTTCTCATTTCCGTCTCTGTTTACCTCTTTAAAAAGTCGGGGACTATGAATATATTCTCTAAAGATAGACGTATTGCTCAACCTTTTTCTTGAGGGCTCTATGCGGTATTGATACAGTATCGAGTGGAGTTGAGAGCTATTTCAATACCGTTCTTCAAATACTACGCAGAGCTAAGATCTTGGAGTGGCACTAGTGATACGTGTATTGTAAATGCTCGTTTTATAGTTATGTGCGAAAGGGAAGATGAGGTAAACGGATTTTTGGTGATCACGATTTTGTTGTAAAGAGAAATGTAACAAAATTCGTTTTAGTACCTACCTTAGCTGCCGATAAAATTGCTATGGTAAAACGCTGATTTGAATATACGGAAGATATGAATTAGTTGCTTAGACTTTAATCATAGCAATGGAGATTGAACAATAGACTTCATATTATAAGGATATCAACATCTTTATCTGCTAATTGGAGATGAGTGGCAGTAACTCTATTCATCGAGCAATAAATATATCTAGGTACATAAATGCAATCATGTATTTAAAAGTCGTAACTTATATTACCTACCGTAGCAATATTTTCCTGTTACAGTATCAGAAATACAGACACACAGTAACATATGAATTGTGATCGTTTACAGATACTGTAGTTTCTACTAACATCCACCATTGCTTTACCGCTATTGTCTCGATAAATATCGGATTTATACTGTTTACATTTACATCCATTTCCGTGCTTGGTTTGACCTGCACGTAAATAAAGATCGAAATTCAAGTCTTTCTTTGCTATATACGAGTACTCAAACGTGACCTCATTCTTTTAGAATAAATTTACAAAATCGTATTGAAAAAAGAAGAAAAGTATTAAAATAATCACAAAATTGCAGATATTAATTAAAAACTTAATAGGGTGCTTCAAATTAAGTTGAATATTGCAGCAGTCCTGAAAATATGTACTAGGGGAGCAACATTAATCTGGTAACAAAAAGGAGCTTAGCGGGCGTCAACGCTACCGCCATACTAGTAGGGTTCGTTGCCCGTTAAAAGTCACTTTCGCCAACACAATTTCAAGATACGTCGCCTCCTGCAATTTATGGCGCTGTCTCTAAGAGTCACTCACTTTTTACAAGAATCCCGGGGTGGTATAACTTGGGATCTTTTCTTTATTTTTTTTAATAATAAATTCTATGGGCCCAAAAGTTGGTGCCAAAACTTTAATGAAAGATGGATGCTGTGTTTATTTTAAGGATTTTTGGTAGTGTTTAGGCCTACTTGTGTTATGAGGTACTTCTTATTTAGGCTTATTGATTCTTATTTAGGTTTTTGTGGTAGCTCGCACACAAAGACAACACCTTTTTCAGAGAGCTATATGTAAGCCATCTGTAACATTATCATATAATATGTCTTACATGTTTAACGCCGTTCTTTCTTAACAGACTTTTAGATTTATAAAATAAATAAGTACGTTACGCCGTACGCAAAATACGCGCATTGTCGTGGAGTTGCGGACACCACCAGCCCGCTGTACCTATTACCTATTAAGTACGTTACGGTACACCCCAAGATTTAAAATCTTAAACTAAAAACACATCTCACCTCTTATAGTTGAGATGTTTTCAACAACGAAACAATTTGAAACTCTCAACAAACTCATACATAATTAATATTTACCTACGGTTAGTGCACTTTACTAACAAAATATTCTGTTAATGTATTAAAGCAATCTTTGGGGCTTGCATGCTCGCGTGTGCTGGGGGGGTATTACACTGCTTGTTCTATTAGAAGCATGACGGTATAAGATTCATGTATCGATTGCACTTTAACCTTTATAGGGCAAGCTGTTGTACTAGTTAACAGTTTTGAATTGGCTTGTCACAATTTGATTGCCATTTAGTCATGGCTGGTAGCAAGTGGATGAGAGTAGCCGAGGATTGAGTTAAAGGACTTGTGATTGGAGAGTCCTATATGCAGCAGTTGACTGCTGTAGGCTTATGAAGACGATGAATAATCTTGGTATATATACTACACTTAAAAAAAGGGTACATTTTCTAGTCGTAGAACCTTAAAGGCAACTTCGTTAAATTGAAGGGTGAAGGCAAAATAAAGGGTGTGGGTTTCAAACGGAGAAAGTACCAATCGCAAAGAAATCTGGACTTGACAGTCTTCAATCCTTTAACGCGCAGTTAGTAAGAATTTTGATAAATGCTCGTTTCCTCCCGTATGTAGTAATGTGAGATTACATGTCAATATTCTGTTTCTGGTGCTGTTGGTGATTGGTGATTGATTATTGTTGATTTTTTATTTTCATCATTTGTTTGTTCTTTTGTTTTAGCCGAAAGGTTGTCTTTACATACCACTTAAGTCTACTCCCTCCATCCACAGTACAACAGGAATACACACCTTGAATTTCGAGCCGAACCACACCTCCAACGTAATCCACTCACGAATCCCCAGAGTTCGTAGTTTTTAAGCAATTCCCGACCTGTACATTCAATTAAAAATTAGAGTACTTTAAACAAAGGGGCTTGGGGAAAGTGGAACGAGCTCACTCCACGTTTGAAACGCGTTTTAGTCGCGTTTTCTCAGCTTCTCGTGGTGCAGGAAAACAATTAAACCCTTCGCTTGTTCGAGGGAAAGTTTGTGGGGGAACTGCAGCATCCGTCTCCTTTGTATCTAAAGTGGGCGATCTGAGGGATAGGAGGCAGCGGTATTGATATATTGGGAAAATATTGTAAGGAAATTTTGAAGAGAAAGGTGAATTTTATGTTTGTTTTTCCTTAATTATAGCTTTGGAATTTTTAAAGTAAAAGGCAGCCATCTATTCGTGTTTTTTGTTTTTACTAACTCTCTCTTTAACTCCCAAAAATTTTTGGGGTTCCGTATCAGGAGGGTACAGACTTGCCAACGCTATCACTAAGTCTACGAAGTCTGTCTGCCTGTCGATCAGTCCGTCTGCCTGTTGGTTAGTCTGTCATAGAGTTGTTTCTTTAAAACTATTAATTTCTAATTTTTTGAGTTATCTTCGTCATAAATTATTCAATACAGGTAAGATTTTGTTTTAAGTTTTTCGTAGTGCTACTTGAAAAAAAAAAGAAGCGTCGAAGTGTCTATGCTTGTGAAAATTCTGAGCCGGTGCCAATTTGTGGCGAGTGCTTGGCACTTGGTAAATCTACATTATGCCATGCCACGTCCTTGTTAAGTAGCAAGAGTTTAGCATCTTTTTCTAGAAAAATTCTGGCGTACTTATTTTATTCAATGTAATTTTTTGGAGTGACCATTTTAAGGTGGAATTAATTTATGTATATTTTATATACTTTTTTTTCAGAGTCGAGTCTAGAGGGACTCGAGCTTAGGGGGACTAACCGAAAAATCTTGGTTATAAAACGAAGCCAGCATATTGTTTTTTATTTCACACTTTATTGACACTGGCTGGATACACTGTGTGTTGTATATTTTGCCTTATTGCCATTTTTTTAAATTAAATAGGAGGTGAAGAAAATCGTGGAAGATAATTGTGTAGAGTTTTTTTTTAAATAAAAAACTTGGACAAACAAATTTTTAAAATAATATATATATTGCATTGTTCGCTTTTAAATCAGGCCATGACAGAGACTAGAAGCTCTCGCGATGAACATTCGCTAAATACAGCTCCTCCAGCTCGTCTCGAGTCAGTGTTGAGCGCTCATAAGTTGAGCGGGCGCCCACTGTTACATACGGATTTACGAATTGGATCCCTAATATTTTTTTTTGTTATAATTATTTTTGAAAAGTGCGGGATTTTATTTTGTCTTTTGTAAAGTAACATCATATTTTGTTAACTAGGGCAGTTTTTTCTATAGATATATTTTTGCTTACCAATTTAATTACTCGCTCTGAACGGGACTTTGTCCGCGTGAAATTTCTTGATCCCCAGATCCACCACATTGCATTGCGTCGGCCGCCCGCGCTATTACATCGTTCTCACTTAGCATTTTTTCTTTTTGCTTGGCTCCTAATGGTTATAGCGTGATATTAAGTAGCCTATAACCCTCCGCAAAATAATTATTGAAATCCGACTAGTAGTTCCAGAGATTAGCGCGTTCAAACAAACATACTCTTTAGCTTTATTATATAGAGGGTGGCAGACTTATAGTTAATAATATATAAGTCTACAAAAATATTATTATTTTAATTTAAGTAATAAGTCTGCTTCTCAGAAATCATCGGTTTTTACACATATAACTGATTTAAAATGAATCTTAACTTAGTGGCGTTCGTGTAACCTTGTAATTTATTTAAGTACCTACTCGTATTCGCTTTAGATCTGCACCCTTAACTTTACATCTCAAAACATAGCCACCCAAACAACGCTATTACCCGTCTAGACTTCGAAGGAAAACACAAGCTTATTTTCATATAATGTTATGACATGCAACAAAGGAAAATGGGGTCATTACGGTAGTCGGGAGCGGCCAGTAATCAACTTGTCACTACATGCTTAACCCTTCCTGTTATGGGAATATAAGATTTTTGATTTGATGTGTGATCTTTAGAATATACCACATTATTATGTCTAAATTATTTATTATATTCTGTAGAAATCTCACCGTGAACATTTAGGTGAAATGAGCTGTCAATAGTGTCAATCTCTCTCTAGCATATGGTAGAATGACAACTCACTGCAAGCTCACTTCACTTAAAGAAGAATTGCAGTTTCACTGATTCAAGGGATTGCAGTGTTGAGTATTTGATATTCATTTCAACTTGATAACTCCACGCGGTCCTGAGAAAAAAGGTCTTGACAGACGGACAACGAAGTGATCTGACAAGGGTTCCGTTTTTCCTTTTGAGGTAGGGAACCCTCCAAATAATCAAGTAACTCCTTAGGATTTCTTGATTATTTTTTATGACAAGTCTAAGGTAGTTAGATTAGTCAATAAAAACGTTATTGCAGTTCAAACAGTTGGATCACTAGAATTTTAAATCATAATGTGGTGTTTCACAGCTAAAGTGGAAAAATGTCAACTAACTTTTGGAGGCTACTGTATATTTATCCACAAGCAATGTTCTCAAACGAGCCAAAACATACCGCAAAAAATCATCATTTAACTCCAAAGAATCCTATTTTATTTCACACAGTTGCATAACACCGCCCGTCACACCGAAATGTAACGACCACTCCGTTTTCAATTACACCGTAATTGTGGCTAAAGCTGTAATAACGTCGGTACCCGGCAATTTAGTACGTCGAACGTAAATTGCATTTGTTTTTCACTGTGTAATAGGCGGTTCGTCAGACGGTAGCATCGGTCTAAAAATCTGCCATTTTGGGGCATTGTTAGGTACGTAATTTTATATCGTTGTTTATTGGATTACGTCAGACTTTCTTATACCTGGGATATATAGGGATAGGCTGAAACAGAACACAAATTTCTACGATTTTCCCCTTCTCTCACCTAGTATTTTTCTAAGGACTGATTTTTGAATCGTAAGATATTTTTTATTCGTGGAATAAAATTGACTTTTGACAGATTTTGTATGTAAGAACTGTCAAAAATTCAAAATTATTCCTCCGACAAAATTAGCCCTTAACCAGTTAAAAAAAACCATTTGTGAGCATCAGGGCCCTGGTTGGCAAAAACATTAAAGGGTACCCCCTAACCCCTAAGGGTTAGGGGGTACTTATAAACTTTGCTTAAAGTTAAGTAATGATTAGCGCCTGTTCTCCACCATACATTTTTGACGTTTAAATGTATCTTAACTTAAAGCAACATTTATAGATAAAGGGGATTCTCCGTACTTTTCAAAATACAAATGTTACAATACTTCAGACTACCACAGCATTTTATACAACCACTTCCAGTAAACTAACTTGTAACTCTTGAAAAAAATTGCGTGACAGAATGAAATAATATGTACTGAGCAATTTAGTACGATTACAACCGACATTACAGTTTTTTTATTTATATTTTAATGGTGGTGAAATGACACTCCATGACAGTTCCCTACCATTAACTCTTTTCTGTAATAATGGGTACAGTTTATTTCTTAATGCAGTTGCAGTCGTTTACTGCTTTTGTATTCATGTAGACAGGTACCTGAGTTTTCAGACTGGTGAATGTTTAAGATTGTCTGTGCAGAAGACTTATAATATAAGCTGATATTTTTAGGGTTCCGTACTCAAATCGTGCCAACGAGCCAGCCGGGTATTAGTAAGCCTCCGCTGTCGGACCGTACGTCCAACCGTTTGTCTGTCCGTCAGTCTGTCTGTCAGCGGGCTGTATCTCATGAACAGTAATAGGTAGTCAGTTGGATTTTTTACAGAGTGTGTAGTTCTATTGCCGCTATAACAAAAAGGACTACTTTCCATACAAGAACCGTGTTTTTTTCGACGTTTTTTTCCTGGTGGTACGGAACCGTGTGCGAGTCCGACTCGCACTTGGGCGGGTTTTTGTTTAAATTAATTTGTAATAAAATGTCATAAATCTTGTAGTAAGAGTTGTAACCAAGTAACGAGTGAGTGACTTTATTTGAATGTTATGTTCTAAGAAGTTTTTTTTTTAATAATAATCTTTTTTTATTATAGTCTTCTATTACCTCGTTATTTTACCAAGGGCTGATTTTTCCGACGCCAGATAATTTTATCCGAGGTATTTCTCGGATAAGATTTTCAATTTTTGACAGTCCTTTCGTACACAATCTGCCAGACGTCAATTTAATTCCACGAATAAAAATTGTCTGCTGATTGAAAAATCAGTCCTAAATAAATAATTGAATTACAATCAGTACACTGAGTACCTAAAATTTTTCACTTCGTCAAAGAAAATATTATGATTTAATCATACTAATCATAAAACCTTTCTTTATTTCCAGGTAAGTTACTGCTGGCGCCATCTTAAGATAAGCCCCACTTTATCAAACAACACTATCATAAACATTCCCAGTAAGTATCAATAAAAAAACTTTTCCCACAACTTTCGCTGCCCGTAAATTCGCTTCCACTAATATAATATTTTGTCCCGTTTCTCTTAAACAAAAATATTGTGGGCCTCGCAATTTCCAAAGTTATATAGGTGGGCTCTGTACCTCGGAGTGTATTTACTTAAAGTGGTCCATAAAATTATTTAAACTTAAAACCGAAGCAAACTTTGCGAGCGGTAATAACTCCGGCGAGTGTTTGTCAAGTACTATTGGAAAGTGTCTCTAGTTTATCGTCTTGAGGAGATTGTGAGAATTGAAGTGAGTTTAAAGTGATAATGTAATAAAAGGGAAATAAATTTAAAGTCGTTGTAACGCAACCAGCAGCCGGGACCAACGTATTACCGTGCTTTCCGAGGCAAGGCCCCTCCGTGAATGAAGGCAAGAATCCCTCAGTACTACATTTTGATTATTACACTTCTTTAGAAATAGTTTTTAAATGAAGGTTAGTTGTAATGCAAACTAACCTTCATTTGGCTAAACGATAACAGCCGCACGGGATGATAAAAGGTTAAGCTACGCTAGCCGCGGTCGGTTGGTGGAAGGGTGACCATCCATTGCATATCGAGACCCCTCCGTGCCTCGAAAAGCACGGTAATACGTTGGTCCCGGCTGTCATTAGTTGATCTTTGACAGTCGTTAGATGAGGGTAGACAGAAGCCTGAAAGTCTGACAAACAGTGTTAGCAAGGGGTATCGTGTGCGGAGGTCAGATAGGTAATATATAAAATACTGGTATTCAGCTGCACCTGGGTATACTGGAAGCCAACCCCAATATAGTTGGGAAAAGGTTTGATTGATTGTAGTACTTTGTTTTTTTCAGGTAATTATTTTACGCTGTTTACATGATTGATATTTCATTTGATGCAATCTCACTGGTTTAAAATTGATACAAGCCCGTCTAAACTTTTTACAAACTCACAAATTTCTCACCTCAATTTTCTCTCCTGAAATCGACCCCAGTGAAGACGACTCATAGTAATCCTCAAGTCGGAACTCACTTACTAATTCAAACTTAACGAAAAATATTTTAATTTGGCTATGTAGCTACGGGACCCACATCTAAGCAACTCGCACAGTGCAAAACTTTCCTTTACGACTTACTTAACGTGGAGTCGTGGGCTGAGTCAGGTTAAAATTCTGTGGGGACAATAAATTTGTAAATTTTACCTGACGCGTCCACTTTATGTCCATTTTGAAAGAGAGTGCCATTAATAAAATAAGAGGGTTCACAAAAATAATATATTTTTGGATTTACATTAAAATTTACATGCGCAAAGGGTTGGAAAAGTCTAAATTAAAAGAGAAATAAAACAAGGTTTCTCTTTAAAGTACTCTGCATATTTTCTTTGCTTTTACCAAGATGGGGAAACATGTACAAAGTTGTTTCAAAATGTACTTGAATGTTTCAGGGATTTAAGTTTTCTTTTTCGGAGAGAAATGTTTTATTTAAGTAGGTAGTCCGTTATTATTAGTCTTGTACATTTTTGATGCTTTTAAGCGAATGTACTAATGAAAATTCTTTGTACTAATAAGTTGCTGTGGAAATTGCTGAGCAAATTATATGAAATAACTTTTACCGAAAAGTTAATGTAGGTTTAAATTAAAACTGGTTGACATTTTTAATTTATGGACTAAGAAAACCGCACCTGACATTTTAAATTAAAATGTCTTTCTGCGAATATTGAAACCTAAAGTTTTATCAAGATGGTTGAATTTGAAAGCTGCCTCTCAAGGTTTCCTTTTAAAAGATAAGTTTTTTAAGATCCATCTAAAAGTTAGGTCACCTCACGTCTCACTATTTCTGAGAGTATTTTTTACTATTTCAAAGTAATTACATCAAGTATTCATTTCGAAATGCCTGAGTTAGTGAAAGTAATGATAATCTACGATAGAATGGCCTAAGAGCATGAAATAAAGTGTTTTGAAATAAAATTGTATGAATATCTTGTTATCAGATTATTGTTATAGAAACATAAGTACGAAAGAAAAATTTTTTAGATAATCGTGATAATTATCATAGGTATCTTATAATTATATAGGTAACTAACTAACTGCGCCCCGCGGTTTCACCTACATAATTCTGGTCCCGTAGGAATATCGGGATAAAAAGTATTATATGTCCTAATTCAGGCCATGGACTACTCATTTGCCAAATTTCATCGAAAATCCATTTAGCCATTTTAGCGTGAAAGCGTAGCAAACATACATACAAAAATCAAATATTTTCTGTTTAAAATATTAGTTAAAAGATAAATAATTCTGGTTCTTAGAAGTGACCACATACTTCGATGTATTATAGAAATTCATCATTCTCTAATGCTCCCCTTTCTATCTTCAATACATCTTCAGATAAACCACCCAATTTCAAAATAATTACACCGAACCATACGGAACGCCGTACATCACTGCACCCAACCCGCCACAGCCCGCGTCGGGCACCCGCGACCACCAATGTATTACCGTCAAATTGATTTATAATTTTCATCATTTGCCCAGTCAGCTATGCTCCACGGGAATTGATTTCCATTCAAATTTATGTTACGCATCCGTAAATAACTCATAACCAAATAAAAAGTACGGTTCATTGGTCACTTTTTGAGTTAATATACGGAATTTACATTTTTATAATAAATATTGTTGAGCACTGATCGCGCGGAAGTGTTTGTGATGTTTTGTCGACAACATTTGGATATTGGTACATTGTGGTATTTGGTTTTGAATCTATATTTATGTATACCTACTAATAATAGAGCTGAAGTGTATGTTTGACGCGCTAATCGCTGGAACTGCCAATCGGATTAGAAAAAATATATCATTCTTGAGGACGGCTATAGGCTACTTTAACATCACGCTAGGACTCCTAGGAGCCGAGTAAAAAGAAAACAGTCAGAAAGAAGTCTAAGCGAAAATGAAGTAATAGCACGGGCGGGCGATGCGATGCGACGCGGTGTATCTAGACACCAATTTTCACGCGGACGAAATCTAGTCGCAGGTAGTAACTAGTTATTGATAAGTTTTAAATAGGTAAAAAGTAGTAATTGTAGCCTTTTTTTTTTTTTTGGGTAAGAAAACATCAAATGACCTCTCCCGCTCTGGGTTGAGCGGAAGCGTGTGTCAGACTTTTACTGACTAAAACCCACCCGTGTTCCTTTAGTTGCCTATGCCAGGGGCCACGGTATCTCTTTCGAACAACCCGCAGCCCCGGCGGCATCGGCTCTAGCGGACCCCGTCAGTTCGTGCTGACATCTCTCTGAGGCGCGCGTGGAGCACAACGCGCTGTCGACCCGGGCCTGGTCCTTACCGGGCGGCGAGCTGCCCATTGCTCGCCGCCCGCAAGCCCGCGCCTACGGTAGCTGGGAGTCGACTGTTGACTCCCGTCCAGGGCGTCTCCTGCGGCGGCTAGGCGCGTGAGGGCGCAGAGATTGCCTCTCCCTCACGTGCTCCGCCTCCTTCTTCGCGAGCATTACTGCTTCGCAGAAGGAAGTGACGGCCTCCCATTCACTCTCGCTCCATACCATGGCCTGACGCGAGAGATCGCCGTCGCCGATCGCCGCCACGAGGACACGGCGGTGCTCCGCCCAAGCCGGGCAAACCTCCACCGTATGCTCCACCGTGTCCTCCGGGCGATCCACATAGTGGTGATACCCTGGCGTTTCCTCCCGCTTTATCCTGAACAGGAACCTCCCGAAACAACCGTGCCCGGTGAGGACCTGCGTCAGGCGGAAGGTGAGGGCGCCGTGGCGCCTCTCTAGCCACTCCTCAAAGAGGGGACTTATCGCCGCAATTGTGGCGTGCCCAGCGCTGGGTTGCGACAATCACACTCTTCATGCCGCTATGGAATCCCGCCGGAGCTCTGTCCGCTGTGCCGTGATTTCTCGCGGCAGCGGAGTTGCGCCCCGGCGTTTTGCCTCCTCCCGCCACTCCCATATGTGGGCGAGGACTTTGGCCTCCAGATCCCATGGCGGCAATCCGGCAAGGAGGCTCGCCGCCTCAGCGGAGACCGTGCGGTATCCTCGGATCAGCCGGAAAGCCATGACCCTTTGGGACGCGTTCAACCGGCGGGCTGGTCACCGCCTCAGGGAACGCGCCCATACCGGTGCCCCGTAAAGGGCCATGGACCGTACGACCCCCGCATAGAGCCCCCGGCAGGAGGCATTTGGTCCCCCTAGATTGGGAAAGAGCCACCTCAAGGCAGCCCCGGCCCGCTCCAGTCTGGGAGCCAAACGTCGGAAGTGCTCCACAAGTTCCACCGGCTGTCGAGGACGAGTCCCAGGTACTTCATCGTCAGCGTGACGCCGATGTGAACCCCTCCCGCTGTTATTTGTGAACCTGACGGTGGCGCGTCCCGAGGACCATGAAACCACATGGCCTCAGACTTGTGCAATGCGACCTCGAGTCCCAGTAGTTGTAAAGCCTTGATATTCATTTTAATCCACTCAAGTTTCTGATGGTCAATGCGTATTTGAGGTGCCGCATTGTATAAATATTATGTTTATATAAATATTATATTTGTATAAATATTTAGAACTAGGTGTTGTCTATTTATTTTATTTTTCATTTCTTACTGTGTTATTTATATCTTATCGTATACTGCGCCGGTTGCAGTCACCACGTCAACGCCGGCTGTCGCTGAAAACGTCCAGCGCCAGGGCTCTGTCCCTAGCGCTGGTTTTAAAACATAATGCTGATGATGACCGTTTTGCGTGGATGTAACGCATAGTTTCTCCCAAATTGTTCTTGTGCATTTTCTTTATTTCTTTCTGTTACCTATATCTTACAAAAAGTACCAAAGAGGTTTTTATTTCTTGCATTTTTTAACGTCGCTTTTAAGTACGTTTTTAATATCTTAAAACCATCGCCAAGCATCTGCATTACAATCAAATTAAAATTGTATAACCTACTCAGTTAAAATCCTAATAAATCTTCAAACTTCAGCAGATATTTCAGAAAATCTTTGACTCTCTCTCATCATACTACGAAATAATCTTCAAATTTACTACACGAACTCCGTAAAACAGTGACTTCATCCAGACACGGTTTCGCCTAGTAATGTGACATTAACAAGTTTATTACTCCACTCCGCTCGTATGGCTGAATGCTACTTATTATTCACCTGAAATTTCATTCAGTCACGTGCACAAGTGATAACACCGACTAATCTCCTGAAATTATGCATCCATGAAAATGTACTAATTGAACCACGAAGCGCGACGGAGTTTTGAGTTCCGTCATTTAAAGTTGAAGTTTGTGTTATATCTTTTCACTTTTGGCAGTGACTGTTAGTGTGCTCATAGTATAAACATAATCAGCTTATAATGTTCCCACTGCTGGGATGCAGGCCTCCTCTCGTTGTGATGGAGTGGGCGAAATCTACCATGCAGGCCCAGTGCGAGTTGGTAGATGTCACATGTTTTCGAATTGTTGGTTCTAGGACATGCCTGTTTCCTCACGACGATTTATTTTACCAACGACGTTTTGAGAGCCACTGATGAAGTAAAGCACCTGGCATCGTGTCGCGGTCTTTACCTCTGAGCCACCTCTGGGCCAGCACTGCTGTCACAGGGCTACCACTGCTCTCGACTGTACGCTCATAAAGTACAATAAAACCCGTGCCTCCAGATTGAGCCGTTATTTCAACACGTCGGTCATTATGCAAATTCAGGGTGGAAATTTTATATTTTCCTTTTACAGTTATTTGATTAGGGTGCACAAATTGTTTCATCCCTTAAGTTTACTTAGGCGAGTTCAGTACGTCGACGAAAATCCACTGCGAGTAGATTATTCGGGTTTTATAAGGGTCCCAAGTTACCTTCAGGATTTTCCACGGTGAAAACAAATTTGCTTTTTTATGCTCCCATAAAATTGATGGCTCCAAATATGCTATATCTTATTTTCTTAAGTGTGTTTTTATTTGCGTTATTACATTCTGTATATTGATTTATTGAGACGTTTCCTGTTTTATGTCGGGACCGGACAGAAGTATTTTATTTGGTAAAGTATTTATATTACATGCTTTAGTCAAAATAAGCATAGCACTAACTAACATTGGCCCTACTAATGGAAGCATCGTAAAACAATTCATTTTAAAATCAGGAGCATGACAGCCACTCATACTTTCCAAAAAATAAAGATTAAAAAACTTTCTACACCAAATTACCACATTTCTTCCTTTTCTTATTAAATATTTCAACTAACACCGCAACTTTTCTAAACCCAGACTTAAAACGCAATTGAAAAAAAAGACCAAGAAAATATCGCTATCTACACCGTTAAATTTTAATCGTTTTAATCCTTAAAAGGGGTCATTGCACTCATCATTATGAACAACTTCTACTACGTGACCAACCCTGAAATCGTGAAAAAAAAATCAGTTGATCCATAGATTTATGTTCGCATAGCTCGACATAATGTATGAATCAACTGTTTTTTTTTTTCACGATGTCAGGGTTGGTCCCGTGCTTATCTTGTTCCTTTGATTGCGTCACATCGCATCGCCTGCCCGTGCTATAACTTCGTTTTTGCTTAGAGTTCTTTCTAACTATTTTTCTTTTTACTTAGCTCCTAAGGGTCCTAACGTGAGGTTCAATAGCCTTTAAGCGTTCCTCAAGAATTAGGCTATCAAATGAAAAAATTATTCAAATCCGACTGATACTTCCAGAGATTAGCGCCGCTAAAAAAACAAACAAATTCTTCAGCTTTATTATTAGTAAACTATGGTGTGTAGTAGTAGTTTTTTTTTTGCTGAACTGGGCTTTTTGACACAGCCGTGATGCAAACTTTCCTGCTAATTTCTTACATCGGACTTTACACTTTTTATTGGATCTTTTTTTTTTTTTTTATCTGGTGTGTGTATCAGAAGGCCAATTCTCGTAATTTAAAACGTTCAAAATCTAGTCGCAGTCTCATCTCGGCGACAAATAAATGTCAAAAGTTTGCCAAAGTGTAGGGAAGTTACAGGTATTTTTGACAGATTCAGACTGACTGATCTCAGTCTGAATCTGTCAAAAATACCTGTAACTTGAACTGTGAACGTTCATAAAATTACGAGAATTGCCCCTCTGGTGTATTGTGTGTATTTTTGTCTGTGCTGTATAAATGTATTAACTTTCTTTCTTTTAAAGAGTATTCTATCAATTATCTAGTATTAAAATGCCCCGGTACAAGTGAAAAATTGATTATTGCCGTTCGACTGGTGAGTTACACCAGCCGAGCGTGTTCATATCTGTCTGCAAGCTTAAACATTTATAGCTGCACATAAAGAGAACTGATTGATATGGAACGAGAGCCAATGTATCCATCTTGCATGGATTTATTTTTAGTATGTGAGTGAATTATGATTGTGAACCTTGGGGTATGGAGATGGGTTCTAATTTGAATCTTATAACAACTGACCGAACTACTATAATTTTTTATGTTGATTGCATAGTGATTAGAATTGAAAAACAAGCACGTTATCCTACGCTACCATATCATCTATCTAGCCTTTTCCGAACTATATTGGGCTTGGCTTCTAGTCTAACCGCTAAATACCAGTATTCTACATGAAGGGACTGTCTATCTGACCTCCACAACATAGTTACTGGGTAATACGATACCCCTTGGAAAGACTGGTTACCAGACTTTCAGGCTTCTGACTGGGTAGTCAGAAGCCTGAAAATCTTTGACAATCGTTATGGGTATAACAACTGTCAAAGATCCACGAATGATAGCTGCAACCAACGGCTTAACGTGCTTTCCGAGGCACGGAGGGGTCTTGGTATGTATAGATGGTCACCCATCCACAGCGTTGTTTTTGTAAATAAAATTACCAACCTTTTGTATCTAACAAATTTTGTACCTTTTGCTGCATATACTTGCTTAATTGTAACCTAAATAGAAAATTCACTGGCTCCTCAAATACGTACCTGTATTTGAGAAGCCAGTGAAATCAAACCTAGCTCTGGTTTACATTTTTTCTGTAACCTGTAAAAGGTAATAAAGAATTTACTTATTCATTTATAAGTCTTGATTTGTGCCCGGTTGATGGTAACAGGCTCGTCCCCTCTTACATGGGACTTAAAAATAACTGGCGAAATGTGGTTGTATACTATAGGTACACTTCTGTCTTTACTTTGTCGTACTTGACATTCATCTAATTTCAAGTTCAAATAACAAAGCTCAAGATACTCCTAACACCAACTATGTCCCAATTTCTTCTCCCAAATGAGAACAATGTAAATTCAAATGAACCCAAATCAAAGTGCCAATTAAATTAATTGCTCAAGCGTTTAAATTCGTAATCTAAGTGAAGAACGAAAATGACGTCAAAATATTTGAATGGATGTAAAGTTCGAGGAGATTTTATCGGGGTGAGAGAGGTCACCTTTGCCCAGGTCGAGGAGGTTAGGAACGTTGTAAATTGTGACCTTAACTACTGACCCTCCGACTGACACGTTTAATTGTGATTAGGTATAGTTCAATAATTTGAGAGTGGATTGAGATAGACCTAAGTATGGTTCGTTTTCTATTTTATGAAGTAGATAAATTGATTTGAAAAGTTGCTCGTTTGGCTTGGGTACCAAAGATTAATACTTAAGATTTTTTGGAACAATGTTAAATTGTACAATTCGTGAAATTAAAAACGAAGATGTTGTTGGGTTTCTTTTTTAATATTTTATATGCGAAACATCGTACCACAACAAGTCATCGCGTACTTTATTTTGATATTGATGTGCAGGAACATTTACCTACACGCCTTGCAAGGCAGCACATAGTGACACAATATTTTTTTTATTTTATTCATTATTGTGTTAATTTAATTTGATAAACGAACTGTTTGTTTCCTATTAATTTATTCAAATTTTATTTGAAAACATTAATCGCTTTCTTACTAAACATAAACTGTATCCGACGACCCTGGTCACTCATCTCCTTTGATGATCGTACCACTACATGATACCTTTATGTACAAATAAATAAAATTCAATTTTAATTTAGTTCTTGAACAAAACATGACTTAATAACACTTTGTCACGATAACATATGGGTGACTAAAGAACTGGAATTTTACTCTCGCAGCTGCAATTTTCTTTTCAATTGGAAGGAAATGAAATGTGGCTGCGTTGTAATATATGACTTCTATTCATAATGCTACGAATGTGATATCTATGAAAGTATTAAAAACCAAAGAGTGCCTTTTACTCGCTGTTTAAACTGGAGTAGAAAGCTAAACATTGAATAAGATATTTATAATTAAAAGACATCATTCAAGTTCGAACAATTTATACCCAAAAATCAAAGTAACAGTAAACGTATTCGTTATTAACTATTACAACATACCAGGGGCGTTCAATGTATTCGTGGTATCAGGGTGATTTACTCATTCAAATTCAAAGTTTTTATTTCAAACCAGTGGATCCATATAGAGTTAGTATGAACTTTTCCTATGTTAGTAAATAACAAATAACAATAACAAAAAAATACACTAATTGGCTACATGAACATGTGCACGCACATGTCTGCCAGCCCAGAGTCTAATAAAAGGTCCATCAACCTTGTCCGACAGTGTAGGTAAAATACTGTTAGGGCTACCCTGAAACCGCCGCAACATCTACGCACACCGTTTGCGTATGATGGCATGGAAGTCATCTATTCGCACTTCCGCGAACATGCCCGATGCACTGCAAAACCGAGGCAGCCCCAACAATATCCTCAGCGCATTATTATACTGCACGCGCAGAGCGTTGTAAGCCTTCTGCGTATACCTACCTAACCCACAAGCTGCACGAGTAAAACGACTGGCAGTAGGCTCTGAAGAGCGTCAGTTTTACCTCCTCAGTGTGACCGTAACAGATAGCGTTCTGTCGTGACTGCTTACTTCAATGAAAAGAAGGCGTTAGTTTGAGTGGTAATACATAATGTCGGAGAAGGTATGTCTGTCTCTCGTTAACATCAGGCATATTTTAATTACTGTGGGCGTACTATGGGTAGTGTTGATCCAACAGAATAGAAAAACGGTTTGCAGTTCAAATCAGATTACAATTTACGAACAAGTTAGTCACACTAGCAAATCACACACTGCAAGGCAGTTTCTAAGCACATGTTGTTCGTACGATGTCCAATGTTTCAATGTTCCTGAGAGCTCTGCTCACATCGTTCTTGTAGCTGTAGCTCTCGCACCCCTCCACGAACTCAGGCTAGCGCCACGAGATGACGCTGGCGTTCCGAATAAACGAATAACTCCGACACATAAATAATATAAACACAAATTAATAGGTAAGCGCTCTTCCTTCTCTCTCCTACCATGCTGTGCTCGACAGGGTCCATAATTGTTTAATTAATTTTATGTCTACCCACTGTTTTACCAACATTATGGCATGCAATAAAGCAATTGTGAATTGTTTATGTATGTATGTAAACAGAGAAAATGACAGAATCTTTTTTATATATTGTTTAGCTTCTAAATTGGCTTAAAAACGATTGCTTTAATGATTAGTACAAAATTGTAAATCCGTACAAAGTAGTCACAGGTGTGTTACAAAATTGCATCATGAACATTAAACTGGACATAAACCCCTGGTTACCTGGTTTCCAGTAAAAAGTTCACTTTTATATCCTACGATCATTAACTGGTCTGAATAAGTTAATTTAGTTGCACGCTATCACGTTTCTAGGTACCTAACATAAACACAGGTACATTATAAGATTTAATAAAAATTGTTTAATATTGTTAAGGTTCAAAGTACCTACTCGTAAATATGATCAAGTTTTGCTGCTAATCAAGCCTGAAATAAAGAAAAATACAAAACCCACCCAATCAAAACGTAGTTATCCATGAAACAGCTGATTATGTTGTTCAATATTCATGCGTAGGTAGGTAATTACCTGCAAAAAATTTCTTTACATATGTAATAAGACGTCAGCGAGGGGCTAAGTAATAACAGCCGCAGGGGTCAATCGATCAGGTTAAGCTACGCTTGCCGCAGTTGGTCCGTGGATGGGTGAAAAACTTTACATACTAAGACCTCTCCGTGCCTCGGAAAGGACGTTAAGCCGTTGGTTCCGGTTGTCATTCGTAGATCTTTGACAGTCGTTACGGGTAGTCAGAAGCCTGAATGTCTGACAACCAGTCTAACCAAGGGATTCGTACTACCCACTAACTGGATTGTGGCGGTCAGATAGGCAGTCGCTTCATGTAAAATACTTGTACTCAGCTGCATCCGGTTAGTCTGGAAGTCGACCCCAACATAGTTGGGAATAGGCAGGTGGTGATGATGTAATAAGACGTCAGTATCTACGACGTATAAGGGCCGGCGCCCACTGGCGGCACGGTACGGCAAGGGATTTTTATGCGACTAATAGAAAATATAACTTAAAAGTATGACAATAAAATTGAAATTTCATCGGCAGCAATGATGCCGAGGTATCCTTAGGCATGCCGCGCCAGGTTGTCACCACTGTGGGGATCGCCCGGAGGACACGGTGGAGCATACGGTGGAGGTCTGCCCGGCTTGGGCGGGGCCCCACCGTGTCCTCGTGGCGGCGATCGGCGGCGGCGACCTCTCGCGTCCGGCCCTCATCCAGGCCATGGTACGGAGCAAGAGTGAATGGGAGGCCGTCACCTCCTTCTGCGAAGCAGTAATGCTCGCGAAGGAGGAGGCGGAGCGTGTGAGGGAGAGGCAATCGCTGTACCCTCGCGCGCCTAGCCGCCGCAGGAGACGCCCTGGACGGGAGTCAACAGCCGACTCCTGGCCACCGTAGGCGCGGACTTGCGGGCGGCGAGCTATGGGCAGCTCGCCGTCCGGTAAGGACCGGGCCCGGGTCGACGGCGCGTTGTGTTCCACGCGCGCCTCAAAGAGCTGTCAGCACGAACTGACGGGGTCCGCTAGGGCCGATGCCGCCGGGGCTGCGGGTTGTTCGAAAGAGATACCGTGGCCTCTGGCACAGGCAACTGAAGGTACATGGGTGGGTTTTAGTCAGTTAAAGTCTGACACTCCCTTCTGCTCCGCCCAGAGCGGGAGGGGTCATTTGATGATTTCCCACCCAAAAAAAAGGCATGCCGCGACGTCCTTTGGCATCATCATTGAAATTTCAATTTTATTGTCATACATTTAAGTTATGTTTCTGTTCGTCGCATAAAAATCCCTTGCCATGCCGTGCCGCCAGTGGGCGCCGGCCCTAACTGTAGTATACCGAAATACCTATATTTTCAGTCAGCGTACACAGTTTCCTCTAAATCTCAGCCCACCTTTAAAAGATAAACCTCCTAATACACTGTATAAACCATGTCACCACGTTCCACCTCCTATTTTAAAGGCTAACATTTTAAGCTAAGTTTAGACTTACGTAGCCTTAACAAAAGCTTAGCGTCCGATATAAGGTGCTTGAAATCAATTACCTGTCCGCTGATTGGACAATTTGTCGTTGGCTAATCCCCAGGCTATCGATATTAACTAAATTATCTCGTCAGGTGGTACCGATAAACTAGTTAATCGCTTTTGAGAAATTGCTGGTTTACATAGAGTAAGTTCTTTTTGTTAGAAAAGAATAATGGACTTGGCCATGCTTGGGAAAGTAATGCACTTACATGTGTTAGGTAAGAGTTACAGTAACGGTTTTCGCCAAATGTGTGTATCATTACACATTAAATGAACACATCATTATAATTAGGCTATATTGTTCCCACCGCTGGGACACAGGCCTTCTCTCTTCGAGAGGGAGTGGGCTATAATCAACCACGCGGGCCCAGTGCGGGTTGGTAGATGTCACATATCTTCGAATTTTTGATTCTAGGACATGCCGGTTTCATCACGATGTTTCCCTTCACCGTTTTGGGAGCAGTGGTGATGAAATAATTTACACAAAGTAAAACGCCTGCCTGGGTTCGAACCTATGACCTAATACACGTAAGCCGCGGTCGTTACCACTGGGCTACCAGTGCTTAAAATGAGCACATGTTAACATTAATCTGATGGAGCTGTAGTCATAGTAGCACGCGTACCAAATATATCTCTACTTGTCTTGACATTTCTTTGCCTCATTTTCGACATCGCGTCGTAAAAATCTTCTACGATCAGTAATTTTGTCTTTCCTTAATTTATTTTATCTTAGCGGTAGCCATGCTCTTCGTGTAAGTACAGAAGTCAGCACATCAAGCTACTACAATCTGTCAGATTTCTTTAATAGATTTTCAACTTTATGGCTTCGCGTTACGGAAAATTTGACAGTTTCGGGTAGCTTGATGTGCTGCGTCTGTATTTATATTTTAGAGACACCATATTTTAGAGAGCCAAAAATTAACCTGAAGTAATAAAAGTTCATTAATCTCAAAAATGTTGCTTACCGCAACTTTTTCCATATTATGGCACAGATGATGGAGAACTTATTACTTTAGATAAGAGGATCGATGTTAAAGTAAGTGCTTCATCAACTGCTTGATTAAGCGCTTAATCGCTTGCCAGCTTTGCAGACGAGCGATGTTTTGCATACATTAGGTTTTATAACTAAAACGCTTTATGATAGAGATTGATTATGCCTTGGTTTTAAAAGAGGTCTCATAGTTTTTTAAGCATAAATCGAACCTTAGGCCGGGATCTAAAAACATTACTTAGCACATACTTTGGCTAAGCGCTATTCATGTCACTATCGCACAACTGTCAAACTTCAAGTGCAATATAGAGACAGTAACATGACTAACGGCTGATTTTTCCATCGGCAGATAATTTTTATTCGAGGAACAAAATTGTCGTTTTACAGTTTTTGTATGAATTAACTGTAAAAATTTCAAAATAATTAATCCTTGAATAAAGTTATCACAAGGCCAATTCCCGTAATTTAAAACGTTCAAAATCTAGTCGCAGTCTCATCTCAGCGACAAACAAATGTCAAAAACTCGTCAAAATGTACGTAGGGAAATTAGAGGTTTTTGACAGATTGAGCCTGAGATCAGACTGTGAATGTTCTTAATATTACGAGAATTGCGCCCCAGATGATGGAAAAATCAGCCCTAAGATAAGCACGAGCTAAATAACATTTATAGATCTCGGCCTTAGATCTAAATCATAGATTTATGGCGACAAGATCACATCAATCTGCAAATATCTACTGCTGAACATGGACCTTGTAACAAACGATAAATACACATATATATATCTGTAATCTCCAAGATTGAAAGGCACATCTATGATGAAATTTTGTTGTTTTACCTGGCCATAGGATTCCGTTGCCTTCCTTTTTTTTATCGTGTGGAAATCCCCTCCGTCTGCGAAGAACGGAGAGTTATGACGGTCTAATACCGACTAAAATCACACTGTTCCTTCTAGTACCATGAGTCGGGGGCCCGGGAGATACTTGTACATTCGCCGCACCCCCGACTGGTATCAGCGCGCCATTACCCTATTGGCCTAAACCTTCAATCATTGTGTTCCCATCATCTGCCTAGCCTTTTCCCAATTATGTTGGGGTCAGCTTCCAGTCTAACCGGATGCAGGTGAATACCAGTATTTTACATGGAGCGACTGCCTATCTGACCTCCACAAAACAGTAACTGGGTAATACGATACCCCTTGGTAAGACTGGTTGTCAGACTTTCGGGCTTCTGACTACCCGAATCTGACTTCCTGAATTATTGTGTTCTATAAAACACAAATATGAAAAAGGAACATTTAATATATTTCCAGTAAAAAGGCTAGATTGTTAGTCTGAACCAAATCTAAATTACCTACATCCAATTAGCTTTAAAGCCTACCAAGGTCGCCTTGTGACCTAACCCTCATTAGTGAGACACTAAAGTTATACAATTAAGGACAATTATTTCTAACACAACCACATAATCTATGTCCGATTACTGTAATCAAAGTTAGACTACCTACGTATATACTGTCCCTTTCCAAGTAAGTATGTTGCTTGCCAGTCTTATCGGATGCAGCTTAATACCAGTATTTTACATGCAGCGACTGCTTATCTGAACTTCATAATAACCCAGTTATTGGATAACACGATAGCCCTTTGTAAGAATTGGCACTACTGAGCCAACCGAACTGACAAAACTCACACCTGAAGAAACTTTAGTCAATACTTTTTAAGTACCAGGGCTAGTTAGCCAGAACAAAATCTAAGGAACATACTAGCAATTATCTTTAAAGCTCACCAAGGTCGTCTTGTGACCTAACCCTCATTAGTGAGACAATAAAGTTACACAAGTAAGGACTATTATTTCTAACACAACCACATATTTGTGTCGGACCACTGTAATCAAAGTTACACTACCTACCGAGTCCATAATTTGATTCCCTTGACTTGATTACTGCGTAAGCACGGTTCAACCTTGCTTGTAAATCTAAAAGGAGGTTGGCTAATCAAGTTATCTGGAACTTTTTTGTGGTGTCTTACAACTCCTCTTTGAAACATAAATAAAACTGTATTGTGATGGTTCATTGAAGTTTTCTTTCAATTATGGTATATTATAACAAACTTTAATATTACGTGCGCACTGATAGGTGGCTTGCTTATATCCTGTCCATTAGGTAAACCGTTTTTAACAGATGGAACTAGTGATTGCAGCATAATATATTGATTGATACAATTACGGTATTATGATTTCTGTAAGAAGCCATAAATAAGATAATTCAATAAGATAAGGAAGTTTTTATACTTATTTTTATTACGCATTTTAAATTTAACTTTTACGTAATCTGGAACATGTACGTTCTCAGACAGCTGTCAAAAAACGGTTAACCTAATGAACAGGATATAGGGCCTACAGCCTAGTGAGTCGCATTACGAGTAGTGAAGTGAAAGGAACGCTCTAGAATTTTTGCAACCGGCCGCACTGCGCGCTTGGCGCCTTCGGTAGTAGCCTAGCGTGTACCGAAGGCTGTTAAGTCACTAGGCTCTAAGTCTACGCGCTAAGCAAGTCACCTGTCAGTGCCTACGTAGCTAAATCGTTCACCAGTCACTGACTCAATATTTTTACTACCTTATAAACTTTATCTGCTGCGATACGCGGAATATAGAGCCATAATCACGTTCCTTTTGTGTATGTACTAAATAACAGATCAGACCTTTACAACTATTGCCGAAAGAAAAATAAACACAAAAACTGACTTCTATTTGCCCTCTCACGAAAAAATGCGTCTGACTTTTACGATGAAATGAATAACCTTCTCAGAACTAGGTCTCACCAGATTACTAAACCTAATTCTTTCACCAATGACCCTACTACCTTCTTACCACGTATAGAACCTGCATTGCGTCTAAGGGCAAGCTCAAGGTCACTTCTCCAGCCTTCGCGAAGAAAGTAATCCTTTACTAAGTACTCGTACACAAGACAGCTGTATTTTAGCTGAAACTGTGCTTTTGGGAGCACTGATAGATAGACATTGAAAGGGGATACAAAGAAAATACCAATAGATACAGTTGGTTTCGGTACGATCTCAGAAATTTTCTTTATAAATACGTAGGTACTTATTGTTTTTATAAGAGTGGAGTGCTTTTTACTTTCGTGTGGGTAGGATGTAGAGTAAAAGAAACTACACACTCTTTTCAACGCAAACGGTTTTCAAGAGTTTGCGGTTATGATATAAAAAACTGCCGATGCTGATTTATTTACTACTAGCAGCGCCCCGCGCTTTCACCCGCATAGGTTTCGATCCCGTAAGAATATCAGGATTAAAAGTATTTTGTATGTTAATCCGGGTTAAAAAATATCTGTGTGCCAAATTTCATCCAAATCCATTAAGCAGTTTTTGCTTGAAAGAGTAATAAACATCCACCAATCCATCGTCACAAACTTTCGCGTTTATAATAAGAGCAGGATTTGGGCAAAAAAATATGATTAATTTCAACCGCTACCTAATTATAACGGTCATTGCGAGACCCGTTTTCAGCCATTTAAATTAACTGATTGTAATGTAACAGAACATAAACATGTTCTCACATACATCGATCAATAATCCTAGCCTTTCCCTAACTATGTTGGGTTCGGCTTCCAGTTCTCGCATAATATGCGAGAACTGGAAGCCAACCTACTGTTGACTTACTGTTGTATATTTATGTTGTATATGTACATAAACAACATAAATATACAACAGTAAGTTGATAGTTGAAGTCGGGCTAAACCTGGATGAGGCTGGCACAGGAACGCGGGGATTAGCACAAGGAAAGAGAGGCCTGTGCTCAGCAGTGGGCTAAGTCGGGCGGACGATGATAATGAAGGTGATAGCTACGACACAGGTTATACCTTTTCCAGCTATCAAATCTCTTGCAACTATGCAAATTTGTAAATCCAAATAAAAATATTTCACTTTTATTTTCAGTAAGTAGTGCTTCACGATACTGCCAGGCCCTTAAAGATATTCCTGCCACTAAAAAGAATGAGCGATAAATCTATATTGAGGTACGTATCATGACGTACCTCAATATAGATTTATCGCTCACATTTCTATACCTCTAACCGTTAATGGTCTCCAATACGATTGTTGTATTCACACGCCCGCGCCGCTGCGCTAAGTATGGATTAGTACGTGTCACAGTTCCCAGTCTATATTAATGCCTATACTTAAGTAGATAGGAGAGTATCAGGCTCAATTCTAGGTAGAACAGTAAGTCGTCGAAATTTCCATACTTTATCCTTCGATAAATGACGTTGATTCCGAAAAATACTGTAGTGTTAGGTATTTTGTAGTTGTTTTCTGAAAAAAAAAACGACTTTGACTGGCCTTACATCATGGCAACATTGTACTTCCTACGTTGCATGGATTTCGAGAAAAACTTCTGTGACAGACGAACACAACAGTAAACTTATAAACGTTCCGTTTCTCCTTTTTAAGTCGGAACCTTTAAAAACCTACAGTAAGTAACCATGACGATTATAATGTGGCAGTTCAATATAAGCGGTCGAACTTAGTTTAATACAGTCCACTACAACATAAAGCCCTCTTTTAAATCAGAAGCCCCGTAGTCAGAACAGGGATTGGTGAGCAAAGCTTTAAAGCTTTGCTCACCAAAAAGTTAATTATCATTTCAGTGTCGTTAACGACACTGAAATGATAATTAACTTTTTGAATGGGGTAGTGACGGTACTTCTACAAATCCCACCAGTGGTTATGCTGTAATTTTTATTTACTTTGACAGTACTCGTAGGTTGTATGCCCATTATTGACGAGTCCTCGCATCAGTGTACTACGTAGTAGTGTTTAGTACTGCTGCGGCTGCCGTGGCGTTGTAGTGCATCAGGGATGTTTGCGGATAATAATGGTTTTACCGCTATTATGAGGAATAGATGTGCATTCCTGATGACGCATGTTCGTGGGAGCACCACCAGTATTCTCAGTGTTTTTACAGATCGATGGATTCAGCTCCACGCTGAATTTTAATTGTATATTGTTAACCTGATAACGAAATAATGTTAATCTGTGTATGTAACCTATTAACTCTGAAAGTTAAGTAAAATTGTTACTAACCCTATAGACTCATGACCGAAATAAAAGTTTTCTATTATATTGCACCCATCTGTCAGAGTCAAAACTGAAAAGTCTTATGAGTCTGTAACTTCATTGACATTTAGATATGTCATCATATTTAAGTAAATACTCTGTCCTCACCTAAATATCCCAAAAATGTGCCCAAAACGCACACATTCATTACAGAGTCAATACGACACTTACAAAGGGTGATTGCCAACAAAAGGTTTTAGAAAATTTGCCTCGCCGCGTTTTCCGATGTAAAAAGCTATACGGTATAACAAAAGTCATGAAGTTCTCTTTGACTCCTTTTTATTCCGTGGAAATAGGGAAAAAGTGTTCCGAAAACCGTTCGGTTCGGTGTTCGCAACCATTCCAGATATACTTGGAGTATATACTTTGTGCAAACGAGCGTTTGATAGGGGCCCGCGTGGATTTAAATGCTGTTTGCTAGATGTGTCTGTGCCGGGCGGAGGAACGTGCGAAGTGGCTGTTGTTTGAGAAGGGGACAGACGTGTCTTAGTGAGTTTGTTGAAGTTTGGGGGGGGGGGGGAACAATGTAATCGTTTTGTTTGCAGTGATGGAAAAATAACGATGATATATTTATTCGTTAATATTATGTAAAATGATAAAATTATTTCTAAATGAACTGTGGTTAAAATTAATCTGTTTGATTTATAAAAGTTAATAATAAGGTTTTTATTCATCATCATCTGCCTAGCCTTTTCCCAACTATGTTGGGGTCGGCTTCCAGTGTAACCGGATGCAGCTGAATACCAGTATTTTACATGAAGCGACTTGCCTATCTGACCTCCACAACCCAGTTACTGGGTAATACGATACCCCTTGATAGGACTGGATGTCAGACTTTCGGGCTACTGACGACCCGTAACGACTGTCAAAGATCCACGAATGACAGCCGCCAGAACGGCTTAACGTGCTTTCCGTGGCACGGAGGGATCTTGGTATGTGAAAATGGTCACCCATCCACGGACCAACCGCGGCAAGCGTAGCTTAACCTGATCGATCAACCCGTGCGGCTGTTATTACTTAGCCACAAGCCCCTATAGCCAAGCAATAATTAGAATTTTATTATTTATTTATTTTTATCCTATGTTCTCCCACTGCAGTGCAAAGGCCTTCCTTTCTCCTTTCCACTCCACTCTCTCTGAAGCTAGTGTGGACCCATCTTGTCTGTAGGCGTCAAGCTCGTCACGCCATGTTCTCCTGGGTATGCCACGAAGTCGCCGGACGTTTTCTGGGACCCACATTTTGGTAGACTTTAAATTTGGCACCCGAATTAAGATTACTTAGAAGAATGCAATTTTAGAATCTTTCTTCTTAAATTAAAGCGTCGTCTGGTTAATCATGTAATATTCTTTCTGAGTACTCATCTCTATTCTGAAAACCTCTGAGATCGCTGACTTCTAAGTAGGTACTTCTAGGTAGGTTACCTGGAAGAGATCCCTAAAAGAGATAAGGCCGCCCATTGTATTTTGTATTGTTAAATTTACTTTTTGTTACTTATTTTCTGGTGTAGGTACAATAATGTATATATAAATAAATACTTTTACCAACTAACTTCGAGCCCAAAACGCTTCCATACCCCCAGTATCATTGTCAGCTTATACATATCGTATGGTATCGCTATCTGTGAAGCGGCGAGAGGGATTACCACCCAGGATTATATCTTTTATGATAAAATGTCGGCTAGGCGAGCCCTAATATTTTGGCTATAACGTTAATTAATCTTGGTCACTGTGTTTTCTTTTATCTAGGTGCGTTCATGTTGTTTACGCGCTTGTGGGGGATTTGGTATCTTTATCTGTGTGTGTGGGGTGGTGATTTTGTATGAGAATGGTTATGGGTTATTTTGTTAGGCTTTAGAAGTGGTTGTGATTTAAATATTTAACAAAGTAGAATATTTTTTAGATATTTTTTTGGTGGCTCTACTCGATTAGTTCTTTGTTTATTTAACCTCCAAACACGTTTTAACGTTCCTATTATTTTTAAGCAATATTTTTTAGTTAATAATAAGAAACGCTGGCGCAACGATTTGGACTCGTTCCTGGCCAATTGGCCGTAGAAGGCACGACATAAAGAAAACTGGAAATTATGGAGAGCTTTGTCCAGCTGTGGGACCACATAGATTAAATATTTTTTTTTTTTTAATCAGCCCATACTTTACTACAGATGGAATAAGAGCTGGTTTTTTTATCCGTGGGTAAACTCATCCAATTGTTAATTATTTCATTGCTAATGGTCAAATAATTAACTATTTCTTAAAAAAATAACCATTAGAGAATAAAACTTGATCAAAAAACCCATTTTGCAAAAATGTAACCATTAGTTACTATTTTTAACAATTGGTTGAGTTTAACTACGGATAAAAAAATCGGCTCTAAGTGGTATTTTATTTCCCGTGTATTGTTTTTTGTCAGTCAGTCACGGCAAGACCCTATTCAAATAAAACAAGAGACACTCGTTTATCAAGACTATAAGTAATATGTAAAATATATATCTCTCCTAGACAACGTGAAGAATGTAGGTGCCACATGAATTGGAGAGGCACTCTATAAAATGCCTATCTCTCCGACCAATCAGAGAGTCCCGCAAGACGGATAGAGGTAATATTGGGTTAGTCTCGACGCAGTGCCAAACCACCACTATTTGACGGCATTTTGAATATTATCTGTTGAATACGAACTTGTAATTTGGGGTCTGTTAGGGTTTCTTGAAAAGCATGATTATAGAATAGAAAAGTTTTATTTCAGACTCCTGTCTGAAATAAAAGTAAAGAAAGAAAGAAAAATATTTTATTCTGCACAAACACAACGCACATTACAAATAATAATGATAAAAAAAAGACAAGATACACATAGTCAAACGCGTCGTACTCAAGCATAAAAATGTTGACAGTTTTTTTTAAATTGTCACTTGTTTGTGTAAATGTTTTTTTTTTTTATTGTTACTAACTGTATGAACAGATGGAGTCCATAGGGTTAGTAACAATTTTACTTAACTTCTAGTGTTAGTAGGTTACAGATACAGATTGACATAAAATAATTAAACTTCTGCGTGGAGCTGCATCCACCTCCGCAACATCGGGGAATCCCACTGATCTGCGAATACACTGAGAATACTGTTCGCAATTCCATAAACACGCGTCATCAAGGATGCACATCTATTCCTAATAATATCGGCAACACCATTAATATTATTGTCCGCAAATATCTCTGACGCACTACAACACCACAGCAGCTGCAACAGTCTATACTCGTAGTGCAGTATTATATTCTACTATTATATTACATTACATTATTATATTTGTTTTAAGTATAAGTTTTAGGTAATGCAGATTACTTGCTATTGATGTCCCATACAAAATATGTTGATCAAATTCTGACTCAAGAATAGTTGTGATTTAGAAACATATATCTGCTTTTTTCTAAAGTAAACAGTGGACAAACCGAAACCTTATGCTATTTAAATAACCTGCACAGTCCGGCCCGAGCCTGCACCCAAAAATTTGCATACATGCACAAAACAAAAACAAAAAAGAACTCTTGCTCCTTTTCTAAAATTCCCCAGACACCCTTACACAGCCATACGGCAGTCTAAAAAAAGAGAAATAAAAAAAACAACCCATCTTATCCAGTGGCGGCAATTTACTCCAATTTTTCGCGCTAGATATAAAATCTTTTAGCATTTAAACGCCAGCGTGGAAGCGCTTTTACGAATATACTACGATAACTGTATGAAAGACTCGTCTGTCTGTTGGGATGAAGGATTTTTTAAACTGGTATTTTTTATGTGGATGTTATTTGAATGGGGATTAGTTTTGCGATACAGTGACGTCAATCTCTGAAAGGTAGTAAAAGGTAAGTATATTGTATATAATTATTTCGGAAATATAGAAAAGAAATAAAGAAAAATGCGTTTACCAGCCCTGGTTTTCAGCGCCAGCCGGCGACGATGTGATGACGTCAACTGATGCAGCATACGATAAGATAAAAAAAAACATCAAAATAAATATACATTACCTAGTTCTAAAAGTTGGTATAAACATGAAATTTATGAATTGGTAACACCGGTGGTGGTTTGTTTGGTAATGGTTGTGGTGGATATTGGCATAACAGTAAAAACAAAAACCATAAAACTATAAATAACAGAAAACAATGCATGTAATGTCAAAAGGGCCAGCTCAGCATAATGTCAGACGACAACACAAGGCCAACCTGACGCTGATTTCACACTTAGTACTTCGTATTTGGTATCATGATTTTTAATACAAGTCGTATTTGTTTACATGTTGTTTGAGTGAATTAGCAAGGGTAAAATACTATTCATATTATACTACAAGCAAAATAATTCTTAATTTTTTTCCTAATGTAAGTAAAGTATCAAGTATGTTTGTGTTTATGCTTGTACTCTGTGATGTAAGTAATTATGTTAAACTATGTTTTGTGTTTTTAATAGTGTAATAATTTAATAATGTTGCTAGTTTTAATTTTTCTAATTTGGTTATTAGTTTAAGTTCTTAACTGTCCAGTAGGGTAAACCCTGTAATGATAGTTTAGCTGTTATAAAAAAAAAAAAGCAAAATTAACGAGTATAGCATGCATCTTATCATATCATACCAGCCTATTTTTGTCCCATTGCAGGGCAGAGGCCTTTTCTCACACAAGAGAAGGCATGAACATTGATCACCACGCTTGCTCAAAATGGCTTGGTGATTTTAGACTTTTAATAACTAATAATTCGATGCATCTTGTCATACAAGGAATAATTCACTCAACGCTCATAAGTTTGAACAATTCAGCTCAATTCAGCGAACACAATAACCCAGACGCGAGCGAACTCGAAGCTGCAAGCATGTATCAAGCGGCACAGCGGCTGTATTATGCGAAATCTTCCGTAAAATTGACGTTTCAAGTCTCAAGTCTCTCTCCTAGCTTCGTATAGCCACGTCGCTTAATAGAAAATTTAAAAACACTCCTTGCTTTTATAAAGGGTGATGCCGTAGGCGTTTTTTAGTTTGAATTTCGTTAAAACTGTTAATGGGTTTTTCGTGGGTTTTGAATTTTTTTAGCTATGATGGAGGCGAGATGGGATTTAGTTATTAAAGCAACGAAATAACTTTTAAAAGTTAATCTTAAACGTTACTGGTTGAAATTGAAATAAATCATGGCGGAGAAAAAGTCCTGTGACAAAATGCTGTCTTCAGTTCAGTCTGGGTTTTCTTGTGAGATTTTCCTGAACCAGTCAGTAAATTAACTTCAAAGCGTTTTAGATATTGAAAACTTGACATTGGTATATGCGGTGTATAAAAGTCACAAAGCGGTGTTCAAAAAAGGCTTTTGTATAATGGCCGCGACTTCCGTGTTGCAAGTCGTGGTTTCGAACCAAAGCAGGCACTTTGTGTAAATTATTTCATCACCACTGCTCTCAAAAGGAAAACATCATGAGGAAACCGGCATATCCTAGAATCAACAATTCAAAGACATTGACATCCACCAATCCGCACTGGGCCCGCATGGTGGATTATGGTTCCTCTCACAGAGAGGAGGCCTGTGTCCCAGCAGTGGGAAAATTACAGGCTGATTATGTCAAACCACCGAAACATGACCACCACGTACTGCTTCTCTTCTTCAGTTTGCTTCCTTCAGTTAGCTATAGATTTTCATCGTAGAGATTATTGTGTGTCACGTTTTGGGAGTAATACGCAATTGGCGGGATTTATGGTCCAAGAAGTGAGAGACTTAATCATCCAATACATAAGTGCTAAGGGTTACAGAGGCAGGATTAGTTATTTATTATGATACAAACGGGCTGCTAGGCTGCCAATGATGATGATGAAGGGTCTTATTCCACAGTATTTTGTTCAAGAATGAGCCTAATTGCTTGTTTAAAATGTGCAGCACAAAATATGTGTAGAAATTACTACTCGTCTGCCAGTAACTTCTATTAATATGTAATTACGATAGATTAAAAACTTTTCAATTAAGTTTAATTGGTTTTTTGGCGATATTTCCGAATTAGGAAATTAGTGACCACATTGTTACATTAGGTTTCCACCAAAAACTAAAATGTCAGTGAAAAAACGTCAGTAAAAAAAACGGGTTGCACTCCGGGAGTGCCGGCAGAAGTGAAAACTTGAATATTAACGTTGTGCATTTTTGATATTTTGGAATGCGGTCTACTCTCCCTCCGTCTTACGAATTTTCGATCAGGTCACGTGTCCTGACGCGAGCTCCGTCTTACGAATTTTCAATCAGGTCCTGACGCGAGCTTAACATTTTTACCCATCACAAAAAAGTGCACAAACTGCTAAAGAAGTTTTCACTTCAAAAAAAATTTGACTCCACCAATTTTGAAACCATAGACCCCAGTCAACGCCATTCCCTCCCATCTTAACCCACAGCCAAGACGAATCGTCTCGCCGTGGCAGTCCGAACGTTAGCAAATTACTCCGATCAATTTCTGTGCTCTGCCCCAGGGATTTGCAAGCGCTGCAATCTTCGACTTGTCATTGTCACACTGAGGTCCGCGGGATTGACATGGGAATCGCTATCTGGTCTGCGGTTCCCATACCCTGTTATTTGGGGTAGCACCCATTCATTTTGGAAGTGTTGGGAAGGAAAGGGGGTATGATCGTTGGGTAGAAATGAGAAAGGTAAGAAGACCTCTTCTATTTAATCTATTCATGTATTTTCTTCTATGTGTCTTTCTTAATACTTATGACGTCACCAAAGAAGGTAAAGTTACTCATTCAAATAATATAGACTTTAAGGATAAACTGTTAAATGGAAGGCCTACAAAATGAAAAGGCAGAACAAGATTTTTATTATGTCTTTATACAGATTTAAGGAACCATTTTAGGTACTGATTTTACATTATTAAGAGCTAGACGCTTCATAAATATGAAAAATGCATGGCTATATGCATGCATGCTTGTAATGCATGGCTATTGTCATGCCAATCGCTGTTCTGCATTGGCAGTTACGAGGTTTATGAATTCTGAATAGGCTTCATCAGAGTTTTTAAATATAATAAATGTAAATGATATAACACTTACTAAACTGTCCGACGCAGATCATTCACATAAACTCTGACCACTATATAGCAACTTAATGCGATTCCCGAGAAAGGTACAATCTAAATCCACCTCTAACCATACCAGCTATTCAAATCCATCAACCTCCCAACCATTGCCCACAATAGCTCAGAATGCACCCCATAATGCAACAATAACTCCTTGGTGCACGTCGGCAACTCGCGGTTCGCATGACAAAACCTCGTGGCATTCTAATAAATTTCTAAATCGACATAAGTCGTTCCGTATTCAGTGTGGCGACGGGATTCGCGAACACAATAAGATCATGTTACAAAGGACTGTGTTTTGCATATCTGCGGAGATCGTTGTTGGAGACGGTGGTTGTCGTACGATGTTTTGCTCTGGACGGTTTTTTTCGCGTTTTTCTTATGCGGTTGCAGTTTTCGCGGGGTCGGTTGGTCTTGTATCTTTCCGCAACTGGAATTTTTTGAATAGGTTTCATTTAATGATATATTTTTTTATTGCAAGCTGTAAACGGTTCACTCTTGTTTGGTCGAACAACGTTTGATACAATATTACTAAATCGAACAACGTTTAAGAAAATCATCACTTAGTATAATATCGTTTGACAGAATTTTCAGTTCGTCGAATATTTATTTGCTATAACAACATTTGTGCTAATGATCAAAAGGTATAATGTTCATTTGATGTAATGTTCAGATGGTATAACATGTATTTTATCGAATATTCCATATTTTTTTTCTATAAAATCTAGTCGTTTCTGGCACTCGCCGGCCGCTGCCGCGGCACCGCTCGCTTCGCTCGCTCGGCTCGTGCGTAGGAGGTCACAGTTTTAACCTAACCTAACCTAACCATTTTTTTTTAAATTAACTTTGTCTAAGTAGTTTGGTTCTTGATAGCCTGCTAACAATCACCTGTTTTTTTCCTTATTTGTATTAAATAAATGATTATACATATTAAAATAGAATTGCATTTTTTAATTATATAATTCATAATAAATTCATATAGTAAATCTCAATAATGTTCCACCTACATCTACTAAATGGCGTTAGAAGTACGGCGCGCGGCGTGGCGTTAATAATAAGTAAATAATTATTAATGAATTCAATAGGTGAAGGAACAATGTTAGTTTATAGACAATGAAAGCAAATGAATTATTAATGAACTAAATATTCGACACGATCTTTCGACTAAATCATTATTAGTCTAGTGAAACATTAGTTTAAATAAAATAAGTGCATTTGAAAATTCGGTGAAATGAAATTTGTTCAAATGAAATTAGTTCAAATAAATAATTATGCTAAATAAAAATTTACCAATGAATTATTCGGTCAAATTAATAATTCTACGAAATGACTTTATTGCAACTAAAATTCGCCGAAGTGATTTTCGACGAAACATTGTTCGACCAAACAAGGGTGAACCGCTGTAAACAACGTGCTAACGTGGTAATGCCTAGCCGATCTATATTAAAATCCCAAAAATGTATGTTTTACAAACTGCAAGAAGTGATGGTTCCATTGACGCGCAAACTGTAACTATGAATTCAGCACATGATTTTATACCACTATTGTAGAAAATTTAGATCGGTTATCGAAAAAAAAAAACTGCTGTTTCATAGATAATTACTATACCTACGTGGTCAAAATGATCGAATCGCAGTTTTTTTTTAAGAACTGACCAAAATGTTTGTTGTTCTTTTCGAAGGTCCGTTCAGACTTCAGAATCATGTACCTACTGAATCCGTTGGTTACCGGTTGGGCGTCGATGTCCCTGCCACGCTGTTTGTGTAAATAATACTGATTCTCTACTCTCTCTGTCTAAGTTTGTATCTTTTTAAATTCGTTGGTGAACCAACAAAGGCTAATTTATGTAAACATGTTATTCACTAAAATGACTACACAAAAGAGCTTAGCTCATTTAAAAAGGCTAGAAAATGGTTCCCTCTTCCCGTTTTCCCGGTTTCCGTAACTAGTAACAGGAGATTCAAAGATGCTAATGTCAGTACATTTGTGTGTCGTGTAGTGTGGTCCCCTCACGAGGGTGGTCTAAGGGGAGAGGAATTTATAACGAGGGTTATCTACGCATGTAGGTAAGCAGCAGTCACGCATAAAATGGCGTAATCATTTCGCATCAATGCATGATTTCATCATGATAATGATGTGGCTTTTCAGTAAGTGGGCTGTGGAGGTCAGATAGGCAGTCGCTCCATGTAAAATACTGGTATTTAGCTGCATTCGGTTAGACTGGAAGCCAACCCCAACAAAGTTGGGAAAAGGCTAGGTAAATGATGAGACAATGAATGATGTGGCTATCCGTAACAGATGTCATAAATCAATACAAATTACTTGCAGTTTAGTCAAATTTAGTGCACGATAGTTATATCTTGTGCAATCTGTAATAGAGTTATTTTCAATCAACACAAAACAGCTCTACCGGACCACTACTGGATTTCACCACAACATTCAGTCCTCGATTTTTCACATACAGGTTTAGATTTCCCATTTCTTTGAGCTCGAATTTTCGTATTCACTTAAAAAATCTCCTACTCCTACAAACTTCCAGCTAATACCCGAAAATTCGAGCCCAAACTCTAATTTAACCCTAAAAAACCCATTCGACCCGTAATTCAACCCTGCAGTCGCTGCCACTGATTCCTTACCCCAAATATACCTAGTAAACGCTCTCACTACGACACAGTACGCCGAAGTTGCTCCATAAAAGCTCTTTTGCCTCTCCACCTTTCCTTTGGCATTTTGAGCCCGGTATATTTTTCCTTTTTGAATTTTTTACAGCTGGTTATTTACGAAATATGGTTAGGTTATTTAGTAATAATGTCATAACGAGTGAATAAAATACAATCGCTTTCTTCTTTTGTTTTGACGAAGTAATGTAACTTCATACTCTGTCGAGGGTTTTAGCAATGTTATATTTCGTGGCCTCTCAATTTGAAATTAATCGAAATAGTTGGAGAGACAGGGTTGCAAACATAAATCATATCGAAGTAATCATTGATCAAGTACGTCAGTATCAATTATGGCGATGTCAATATCTATTGCATTCATGAATCAATTTAGTAATTAGGGAAACATGAATTTCACAGCGTGGTCATAAAAAGTAGAACGTTGACAAAATTGAAGGATGACCAACCCAAAATAATGACCACTAAGCGTTTGTGGTCTCGTCACCCGGTAATAGCTAGTGACAATTTGATTGATTGATTATACAACATAGTTCATAAACTTGAACAGCTATTTCATCAACTTTTCTTTCAATAAAGGACTCGAAGATGTTTTCATCCACTAAGTGGGCAAAGCGTTGGAATTAATAATGTTAAGAAAATACTTTTCTCACAGATCAGCATTCAAATAAAACTCTTAAAACACAGTAAGGCCCGAACCCTCTTAAAACAGTATTTTACGCGTCCCGTTTTATAAACCATAAACTGTTCCGATTTGTAAGTAAATCGGATCGTAAAAGGGATCGTGAAACTATGTTTTGACGCGTAAATAAGCTATTCAGTTATACTGTGTTACACTCGATGGATTGGTCTGATAAGGGTTTTGTCTGGCGAAGCAGTTTCTAAATTCTTACGTGATAGCGATGGATTTATGTATACCAGCGATATTTCTGGATTTGCAGTATGAATTGCTAAAAGAAAATAATGAAAATGTGGATTTCTTACACAGTAGGCTAATAAACTCAAACTCAAACTCAAACTATTTATTTCAAATAAACCAATTACAGGCACTTTTGAATTGTCAAGGTCGGTCAGTCAAAAAGATGAAGCTAGTTGCCCATTCCAAAGCGTAGTAGGTACCAATGGAGAAGAACGGGCAAGAAACTCCATGGACACTCTTTTAAATCATAATAATATTGTTACAAAGTATTGGTTACATCATTCATGTTCAAAATTATGCATGTGAGAACGATGCAGAACGTTAAAAGCATCCGTAATGAAAAGATAAAAAAAAACAATTCAAATATTAATTTAAATCAAAATAAGCCATGGCAGCAAAGAGTTGACCAGTCCCTACTGACGGCGCCCGTTCACGAACATGACGCATAGATTAGCACCATTCAGCTCAACCATTTTGAAGGGAGTTAAATGATCCAACACATGTGCCACCATCAGCGAGACATTAGAGTGAGCATGACATACTCTCATCCGCCAAGGCACATTCAAGTCAATGAAAGACGTACCCAGTAAATAATAGCTTTATAGTATGTAACATAGTACTCACATACGTTCTATGCAATTATACAATACTAGGAGATTGAATTTATATAATGCAAACATAGTATTTTAGAATCTTCAGCAGCTCCAACAGTATGTAGGTTGGGTAGGTAATACAAATTCTAAGCTTACACAAAGGCTAGGTAATGTTTTGATCTTGAAGAAATCCAAGCGCATCTGCAGCTTGTCATATTAATGACAAGCTTATGTAAACTGTCCGTTTCATTCAATATTATTGTTACTCTTGTTCTCTTATGATGTTTGTCATCAAATTGGCAGACCACCATTATAATCAGCCTATAAATGTTTCCACTGCTGGGACACAGGCCTCCTCTCAGTGAGAGTGAGTAGGCCTTAATCCACCTCGCGGGCCCAGTGCGGGTTGGTACGCAGACCCTCAATACGTTGAAAATAAATTGAAAACGCAGCTTATGCCTCAAACCCTCTTCTAACAACATTATAATCAGCTACCACCCAAGTCAGCCAAACCAACGCAAACTTTACCTCAATTACTATGAAAACACAAATTACGCAACGCAAACTATTCAAAAGCGCCCATTGTAGTATAAAGGAGGTATTCCCTGATTGAATAAAGAAAATTGCCGAGTCAGCCTTGCCACCTTCGACAATGGGCAACAAAAGAGGTATGGGAATGAACAAATGTTTGCCCCTGTGTCTAGCGTTTGGCATTTTCTAACTGACTTTTGGCATTTCCCTGCGATTGGTGCACGTACGGTAGTTTGGTATTTTGTTATTAGGTTAAACGTTAGATCGTTACTTGGTCTTGAAGACTAGCTCTTATACTAATGAAGATAGCTTTTCTTTCTTAAATTTTATACTAAAAAAAAGGGACACAGTTACTTGGTCTTGAATTCTAGCTCAGTAAGACAAGAACTTGAATTTAGATGACGATTTCGTAACATTATTGTGGTAGCAGAACACATGGAGTGTACCAACAATCATTTGCTAAAATGCAACATTGCTATATAAACTTTCTATGTTCAACAAAATATCACCATTACAGTAAAATAGGGTAAAAGGGGTAAAAACTCGCACCCAATTCGCGTTTACAATTCTAAAACAAAAAGTAATAATCACAAGGTCGACGATAGCGAATTGGTTCAGTGCCTCGGATAGCACCGTTAAGTGGGGCCTTCAAATGCCCCGTTCGCACAGAATTCGGAGTACAATGGCACCCCATATTGCGTAGATATTATCCCAAGGAATTTCTTATGGAAATTTTCAATGTAAAATATCAATTACGTTATAATATATGGGTTATTAAGAGGGTTTATAGGTTAAATTCTTTTAGAATATGAATATAAAAGGTCTCTGCCTATTTCGGGACCGGCCGGGATTACTGAGTTTCGGGACACAGAGATAATTGATGTTTTAAATTGTCGAAAGTTAAAGTTTTAATTAAAGCTTTTATTGGAGTTTTATTTTTAAATTCAGATTGCGTGGGCTGTCAGAGCTGTCCTAAGTTGGCTAACTTTTTCGACCTTGAAGTTTCGATGCTTTTATTTGCCACGTGCCTCCGCGTGGCGCGTGGCGGTTTTATTTAAATGTGTGGCTCATTTGGAAGTCCCTAAACCGTCTCCGGACACAAGTGGGAAGATGTGGGCGGAGAGCAATGGGTAGCTCTCCGTCCGATCAGGACCAGGCCCGTGCCGGACGGCGCGTATGTGTTCCACGTGCGCCTCAGAGAGATGTCAGCGTAGTTGACGGGGCCCGACAGGGCCGAAGCCTGCCGGGGTAGCGGGATCGTCCGAAAGGGTTACCGCTGCCCTGGTACATAAAGGGCTAGGGAAGGAACACGGGTGGGTTTTAGTCAGTAAGAGTCTGACACTCCCTTCTGCTCCACCCAGAGCGGGAGGGGTCATTTGATGATTTCCCATCCTCAAAAAAAAAAAAAAAAGCAGTGCAGCGGTGGCCGAGTGGTTACGGCCTTGTCTTCCGACCTGTAGGTCGTGGGTTCAAACCCAGGAAGGCTTTCTTTGTCTAATTTATTTCATCACCACTGCTCTCAAAACGGTGAAGGAAAACATCGTGAGGAAACCGTTATGCCATAGAACTACATGAAACCAAAAATTCGAAGACTTGTGACATCGACCAAACCGCATTGTGCTCGCGTAGCGGATTACGGCTCACTCCCTCATAGAGAGGAAGCCTAAGTCCCAATAGTGGGAACACTTATATAGACTAATTATGCTAGAGAGAAACAACTTACAATGACTAACATATCCCACCAAAACGAACAACCCATATCTGTCAAATACCGACCACCGACATTCAATCTCAAAGTGGCGTCAATATGAACTTTGTTTATATAGGGCCGCGACAATAGCTGTAAATGCCAAGTGTTAATTACCAATGACTCGCCCTTTGTCTTGGTTCGGTTCACACTGGAGGTGTTGGAAGGTAACCGATGGGTTTGATAATCCACAATAATATAGGTATATATACTGTGTTTGTTTTGGTAATAGGTTACGCTTGAATTTTTATTACTAGGGGAAAACATTTGGGTTTGACTGGCCGTGATAGAAGGGTTTTATTTCTAAGACATAACTCTTTCACGAAATGTTGGCGATTCCCGATAAGATAGACAGACGGCCTTGTAAAGGTCGCGTGTAGTTGTTAAATGCAAGTGAGTTTAAATTTTACTGTTGTAAGTTCTTTGTTGTAAATCTCTGACAAAAGCTGTTTTCGGGATAATTTGATGGAATATTACGGTGGATATTGGAATTTCAGTAGCGCTATGCGCTGAAGCGATCCGTACTGAACCACTCCTAAATGATTTCTCAGTAATTGCACAAAGAAAGTGGTAGTAACCACAAATCACCGCAGCCCTAATTACTCAACGATCAAACGGTCGAATGCGAAGAATTAAGCCGTGGACACACGAAAAAACGAATCGCCGAAACAACAGCACTAATGCCTCGGCGACCGCTTGCGGACGCGGATTTATGTCGACGAAACACGCTCGGAATTTGGGCAAAACGGACAGGGACGAAAAACGTCTAGCGATAAGTGCGGAACCCGACACTATTTTGCATAAGGTTTTTTGGCACTGTTTATGGGTTACTGTCAGGAGGGATTGAATTTTATTGTATACGATGTGTGTTTCGGAAGTGGCTGGTGAAATAATAAATTTTGGACGTGATTTATTTATTTATTTTACCATTTATGTACACACATTATACATATAGACAGACAAGAAAAAGCAAAACAGAAAAATAGGTACAGAGGTGATGCTTATTTCATAAGAAATCTCTTCCAGCATACCTGCGATAGGAGAATAGATAGATAGATGTAGACAGCGTGTGAAAGAATAAAGGAGACAAAAAATATTACATAAAATCAAAAACAACTTAATAAAACTAAACAAAAATTATGAGAATATACTTACATACATACAAATAAACACATACGTACATACTTCTAAAATAAATATGACTAGAATTATAATAATTATACCGTACTAAAAATAATACATGCACAACTATGATGAAGTGGACAGATAGTGATTTCTTGGGAACGAAGGTACATTGGTATACCTACATCATGTTCATCATTTCAGCCCGGAATCACCCACTGCTAGACCTGCACATTTTCTGCCATAATTCCCGGTTCCCAGCGTTTCAAATCCAGTTCTTTCCCGCGACTTTCATGATATCATCAACGTAATGCGCTTTTGGATGGCCATGGTTTCTTTGGGCTACATCTACCTACAGCTGCAGCTCATTTTAATTTTGTCCAGTTAGTAAAAAAATACTAGGTATGAGAAAATCACTGAATGTCTTATTCATGACTAGCAAAACTGTAAGAATATTACCTAACCACTTAAAAGAGATAATAATGTTACGTTTCAAATACCCGTTTTATCTTTCTCCGTCCTCAATAAGTTATTAAAAATGCTCCGATAATGGAATATCCCACAAAAATGCATTCCCGTTTTAAAAACGCTTCCGGAAAATCGGTTTAACATTAGTATCCTAAGTTTCGAAGTAATCTGGGGTAGACATCAATTCGGCGCCTTTATTCAAACAGCGTCTCAGGAACCGTGGTGTTTCCCAGAAACCGTTAGGAACCCTGGCTTTTCCCAGAAACCGTTAGTAACCCTCCTTCATAGAATTCCTACTTTTAGTTTTTTTCGAACGTTACATTGTTTGCTCATGCAATCGGAGGACGCAATCAGAAATTCGATATTTTCGAGCTTTGACCTGTGTTGTGGCAGAGGTGAAAAGTGTCGCGGCGTGATGTCAGATGTCTGCAGTCGATATTGTTGTTTTTATTGAAGCATTATTTATTTGTCTGCGGTGAGGTAATCGTATCCGATGTTGGTAAGAAATCAGAATTTATTTGAAAACTAACATTGTGTTTAATACTTTGAAGTAGAAAAACATTTTATATATTTACTAGTATTTTTATATAGACTTCATCCGCGTAAAATGTCTTGTTCCCCACCGCGTCGCATCGCATCGCATCGCCCGCGCTATTACTTTGTTTTCACTTGGTGTTATTTCTGGATTTTTTTTTCTTTTTGCTCGGCTCCTGAGGGCCTTAGCGTGATGTTATATAGCAAGAATTAGGCTATCAAATGCAAAAAAAGAAAAAACAAATCCAACTGATAGTTCCAGAGACTACCGCGTTCAAACAAACAAACAAACTCTTCAGTTTTAGGTATTATTAGTATTGATATAGATTTTCCAACTTACATCTACTGACATAATACTTTCATTAAAATGCTTATCATTGATCGTTTTTGAAGAACCGGAGTGGAGTGGGGGAGTTATGTTATAGTGATGCCCGCAAAAGTTTCAAGGGAATACACATACCTAATCCACGTGCGTCACTCAGACCCCAGATAAACGCAAATCTGAATCAACGTCTGTATTTGATACACGAAACCGCGGCGCCACCACCAACCTTTTAAAATTCAAACCTTTTATTTTCACAAAGGTAGCCGCAGTACGTGAAACTCGTACAAATTTACATTCAACACGACACGAAAATTCGAAAACCAATAACACAGAAGGAAAATAAACAACACTAAAGTGTCGCAAAATAGTGTCGGACACCGTTCGTGGGCTGTGAAATCGTACCCGCCGGTGGGAGCGCTCTCGGCAAGCGTGTCGCGACACTGATAGTGTCTGACACCGCAGACGGGACACCTGCACAAATTGCAAGCAACCCCGCGGCACGTGCCTAGTGTAATTTATTCGTGTGTTTTGTATGTGTTTGTTTTCGGTAATGTGTTTTGCGGGACATTAATTTTGCATCGCTGAAACTTATTTGGAGACACTGTTAGTTTTTATCTGCAAAATGCAGAAGTTTCCAAGAAACTCGCAAGCATTCAATTTAACACTTCCGATGCAATATGCGAACAAAACTATACCAGAAGTGTACTGCAGTCTGGCACTGTCTGTGTTGGTAAATTAACTATTACCTAATTGTTAGGGTAATTACCAATTACCTCGCGAAATTGGTTTAGTTCGCTACCTCGATGTCACCTCCATGTAAAACAAACGCATGCTAAAAGACATACACGCACATGCCGAAGCATACCTCATTGCGATACATCGTAAGCTGCTCGGGGATTTACCTCGATGCCAGGCATTTGCGTTCGTGTCTATTAGAATGTATTTGATGGTGGTGGTGGAGGTGACATCGACGTAGCAAGCTAAATCACGATCGCGAGGTATTACAGTATCTTCGACGGTGCGATATGTTTTCACGAACCGATCTGGTTCTCAAAGTATCCCAGTAAATTATCATTAAAGAACAATTATGACCGATACCATGACTTAGAGTCAAAAATTCGAAGGCATGTGACATTTACCAACCCGCCCTAGGCCCGCGTGGCACACAGCCCACTCCCTCTCACAGAGAGGAGGCCTGTGTCCCAGCAGTGGGAACATTATAGGCTGATTAGGTATGTAGGTAAGGCTTTTTCGAAACACGCAAAATAATATTATAATCATTATTTTGCCCCTAAACCATTCAAGAATAAAACGATATTCAGATTTTACTTTGTAATATTATCTACGTCTCGAAAAAGAAAACCTTAGAAAGGAAACTCGTTAAGGCTTTTTTTTTTCAAGAAAAATGGCGTTCGGGAATGTATTTCAAAAGCGGGTAAAATAATGTTCTCTTTTGAAGCCTTCGGTACTTTGATAATGAGGTCCTACGCATTTTTCCTGTCATGAAAAAAGAACAAAATATGATATGCCTATAAACTTAAACTGTTTTTTTTTTGTACCTAACAAAAACATAAATAATCTTGCTACATTCTATTTTTATGTTGATAATAATAAAAAACGTTTAAGTTTTTTAGGTTCTCTTTATGAGAGACATATGTATAACATGAGTTGAAAGAAAGCGTGTCTTTTTATTTGGAAAGAGTCCGATATAACCGTCTGTTTCCCCACGGTGAAAAGATATTTCCTCATGAGGATGGCCCCAAAAAGAGCCTTTTCTCCGCAACTGGCTGGACTGCGAACAAACTACGCAAACAAATATATTGACATAGAGTGGTACTTAATTGACAATTTAAAGATAACTTTGGTAAAATCACCAGAGTCAGTTATCTTTTATCCGTGAAATTAATTTGACGTTGTATGAAAAAACTGTCAAAAATTCAAAATTAGTTCTCAGGATAAGACTAAATTCAAGGTATGTAAGTATAAAAGTTTGGTGAATTATTTAAATGAAGGTTGTCTCATGAAGAATAGTAAGTGTACAAACTTTGGGTCACTAAACGTAAAATAAATTCCTTGTAGTGTAAATATTCAAACAGAATAACAATATTACAATATAACTGAATTCTGAAACTTTAAAATAAACAAAATTCTAAAAAGCACCCCCCTTTTTCAATCCTCCTTATGGCGCCATCTCTTCGAAAACCGTGTCTACGGGGATGAAACAAGTTAGCTAGAGGTTTCACCCCGACGGTGGTGACATCTACCAACGTTGAGCAAACTACGTAGCCCGCCCGTCCTACGCGAGCCGTCCAAGCTTGGTAGTACGCTGTATTGCCGGTAGATGGCGTTGGGGAAATTTGAATAAAAATAAAGATTTGTGATGTTGTATTCATGTTATTTGTGGTTTACTTATCATTTGACATATTTTCATAACAATCCTTAGTGAGAGTTATTGGAATACTTTGATCAAGAACCAAATACAAACATGGATAATTACAGAGATTTTAGTTTTTGTCTATATTTGCCTCTTTAGGTATAAAATTGAGGCTAAAAACACATTTGGGTCGTTAATCATTTCGAATGATAGTGTATTTTCTAGGGTAGGTTTCTAACTGGAAATTGCTTGTTAAATACCTAGATGGCGTCATGATCCCTGTTACGAGTATTTGGTTTGCTGGAACGAATAAAGTTGCTTAAATGATGTTTAACATAAAATCGCGACATATTCGCCAAAAATGTGAACAAGTATGTGTTTATTTATTCATTTATTTATTTATATATCAATTGCTTGCTGCACTTACAGTATACACCAAAGCGCGCAACTAGCCAACAACATAACATTTAACTAAAAAACTTCATACAGACATTAAACATAGATTTACTGCTAGACGTAAATATGTAAACATGCCTTGTCTTACTTTATGGAAAAATAACTTCAATTCCTACACAATAAAGTTCAGTTTACGCTACAACTTCAAACATTTTTATAAATTATTCAATAGTTTTGAACTTACATTTAGATAATTAAAATAACACCATCAGCTATATAATATTATACTAAAGTGATATTTTGTCAAAGTGTCGCACACACTTATTCGAACTATTTTAATTTAAAAAAGATGTTAATTTTATTTTATTCTACGTTTATTACCTCATTTATTTAATTAAATACACATAAACTATATTTTTAAATATAAAAAATATTTAAAAATAGTAGCCCAACGGTATCGGAAACAGGGTCCACGCCACCGGCAGTCAGGGCTACAGAGAGAGGAACCTCCTTACAATACGAGCCATGTCCAGAAGTACCGCTTTCTGAATCAATTCTACGTTTTATTTTTGGGAATGTAGCTTGCACATAAATCTGTTCCTGTATCTATCTGAGATAGGTACTTAAGCATGTTATGATAATTATTAAAATATAATATTATAATATAAATTGGGTTATTTCGGCATGTTAATGTAGGTACAGTGAAAACATTGTGAGGAAACCGACTTGTCCTAGAACCAAAAATTCGAAGACATGTGACATCTACCAACCCGCACCGAACCCGCGTGGTGGATTACGGCCCACTCCCTCCCACAGAGAGGAGGCCTGTGTCCCAGCAGTGGGAAGGTTATAGGCTGATTATGTATCTAGTTATGTAATGTAGGTACAGTCACGAACAAAAGTATGTATACATTCGGCTTTATTCAAAAGCGATTTACTCCTTTATTTTTTAATGAAAATTTATGTAGTTCCGAAAATACCATTTTCGAACCCATAGGTTTATGTAATGTGTCGTATTTCAACGTTGCATTCGTTATTTCACGAAAAAACTGCAATTGAAAGTTGCCTAGTGTTGACATATTGGTGCTCGTGACTGTACATATGAAGTACTTTTACATTCCAATTTCTTTTCCATTGAAAGTCGCTACGGCTAATTAGGAGTTTATTTATAAACGTTGACTACAGCTAAGAGACGTTTAAACGTCAAAAATGTATGGTTAAACAGTCGCTAATCATTACTTAGCTTAAAGCAACGTTTATAAATGAAGGGATTAGTAGTTTATAAAAACAACTACACATCGATTTTTCTTCGTCTTCGTTATACAAGAATACAAACAAAGGAATAAAATAATATTTAATTGTTTCAGCATACTGAACACGGAATCCCTTTTTACACGTAAACCGATACCCATCTAAATTCAACTACAGCGTTTAATTTGAAAAGCATGGCATTAAACACCAAACAAAAAGCCGTATACATTTTACCAGCTATCATTCAGCAGGACTGTTAGAAAACGAAACAAGATCCCACGGCAAAGAGATCTCGATAAATAATGTCCAATAAACAGCGATGGCAATGTTTATTTGTTGTTCAACTCGTAATGAGGACTTTGAGATCGAGGGGCGTGGTACAAGGTACAGGATAATCATTTACGTTGCAAAAAGTTACAAAAAAAAACAAACAAATTTTGTTTATTCGGCACAGATCAGACGCAAATTATAAAATGAACATACAAATACACACATTAATACGAAGTAGCCAAAAGCCTAGTATTCGACAAATAAAAACAAAACACTATTGTTTTTTTATTTTTTATTTTATAAGTCTTCATTATTAACTTAATAACACAAAATGCATACAATAAAATATTATTCTAATTGTGTACAACCATATACATAACAAGTTCTTTGGCTACGTTATCTTTACTAACATTTTACACTGCGTTTACTATTCTATAAATACTCGTATTCTATAATAAGTCCATAAGAACTTTCTACTTTTCAAACATAAGAAAAGTCTTAGCACTGACTTTAAGCGCATTCTACTGCTTACCTACTAAAGGTAATGCACTTAACTAATACAAAGACTATTTGGAGCACAGGGTACAACATTATAATACTATAATATATCATTGTGTGTATGTTAAAACTTACATTTAAACATGTATGATCGATGAGTTAAACCAAAGAAATTTAAATTCTAAGCTGAGGGCTCAAAACACTATTGACAGCTCACTTTGCCTAAGTTTTCACGATTAAATTTTTACAGGATAGATCGGCAAGTGTAGGTACACCTGGTGGCGAGTGGCTACCGCTTCACACTTGCAACACCAAGGGGTCGGTCAAATGGACACGTGTCGCCAAAGCGACTTATACATTGCTAAAACTTGTCCAGCGGGGAAATGTTGTAAAACACTATCAGTAGCAATGGGTTTAATTTTGACAGTTCAACGATATTCATTGCGTTATTTACGTTGTCGAGCAGACACATTTTTCGAACATATGACGCAATGGATTAGCAATAACATTCAAAATGATTCAGATTGAGATTAAATGTGTGTTACGCAATTAGGATGCTGATTTATAACATCAATAAAGAAGTTCTTATTAAATTATTATTATTGGAATTAACTGCACTAATTAATATAGCTAAGTGCTCCCCCATTTTTTTGGATATACCTAGTTATTATTTATCAAAATCATTTTTATGATATTTACCAAAATATAAACAGAAAAACATCAAAATAATTTTCTACCATTTCCCTTTCTAAGCCTCTTAAATAAAATCCCTGGAAAAAAAACAGCTTTTACCTTCATAAACTTGGACCATATCCTCGTACCTCGCCGGGAACCAAGGCAACTGGGATCACCAATGGCAACAGCCTCCCCCCAGTATCTATGGTAACTCCCCCCACTTCAAGTCTTTATGAAGCTCGCGGCCGTATAACGAATAAATTTAATAACAGGCGGAAGGCAACTATGCTGTGAATTTGAGAGAACTATTGAACCGTGAGGCCTGTACTAGTTAGTATTAATTGTGAAGTTCAAGCCTTTCAACGAGTTAGGAGTTCAGTAGGTTAGGGTATTGTTTTGTTTATGAAATAGGTGAGCGGTGCAGTTGTTTTTGTGGGGTGGAGGTTATGAATTGTTTTCGTGCATTAATTATGGCTGGTTAGATTTTGAGAACCAACAATGGTCAAAATAAACACCTCATGAAAATTGCTTGGTTACATAGTTAAAATGTTTTTACTGATAAATCACGTTTGCCTGATAAGCATGGCCTAATAACATAGTATGATGGAAAAGATACCATAGATTTTAGTAATATTTCATATTTTAAATACAATTATTAAACAACTAACTATTTATACTAGGTGCTAAATGAAATGACCAACTAACTACACATATGAATACAAAAAACATAATATTTCAGTAATGTTATTTCAAAACCAAAATGCAAAATGCTCTCAAACCTATACCTCGTAGCAATATTCAATCCTTTGATTGAAGCAGGAAAAAAATGATTGAAAAAAAACGAAATTTCTAAGCCATAGGCTACTTCGTTCACCTTTTATACCTTGTTATTATCCAGACGGTAAAAAGAGTCAGCCGGTATATTCTATAAGTATTTTACTCGATAGAAAAACTTAGCAGCCATAGAATACAACCACTACTCTACCCACAAATCCTGTGCTTCAATAGACACACTTCAATACACACTCAAATCGAAGAGCTTTGCTAAGGGGCTCAGGCATTTTGAAACATCCATTACGAACCCATTTGAGTAATCCCATGTAGTTTAGCGCGCCCTAATAAAATTGTAAATGGAACAACGCACCCCTTTCGAGCGAAACTTTTCATAATTGAGTTGTAAATATTATTTCGTCGTTATTATTTTAGACTGTACGGTATTTAAGGGATGATTTTGTACCTTTATATAACTTTGTATTGGGTAAGTTGTGATTGAAAATTTATTGTGTGCGGTGATATTTTAGTAAGAAATCGTAATAACAAGACATCATTGCGCCTGTAATCCCCGAAGGGTTAGGCAGAGCTGCACCGTTAGTATACCAACCCACATTTCGCCAATTATGTCTGAGTCCTATGTCTATTGCCATCAACTCGGGCATAACTCGTGACTGTGAGGTGCTACTGAGGAATTCCTGATGGAAAAACTCAATCATACTTTGCCCGATCTGCGAATTGAACCCAAGACCTCATGCTTAGCAGTAGCGCTTGCGACTAGACCAACGAGTAGGAGGAGATTATTTGTATTTTTGAAGTGAAAACTTATTTAGCGGCGTTGTGCACTTTTTTTGTGACGGGTAAAAAATGTTAAACTCGTGTCAGGACACGTGACCTGATCGAAAATTAGTAAGACGGAGCTCGCGTCAGGACACGTGACCTGATCGAAAATTCGTAAGACGGAGGGAGAGTTTTTTGTGATGGGAAAAAAATGTTAAACTCGCGTCAGGACACGTGACCTGATCGAAAATTCGTAAGACGGAGCTCGCGTCAGGACACGTGACCTGATCGAAAATTTGTAAGACGGAGCTCGCGTCAGGACACGTGACCTGATCGAAAATTCGTAAGACGGAGGGAGAGTTGACCACATTCCTAAATATCAAAAATGTACAACGTTAATATTCAAGTTTTCACTTCTGCCGGCACTCCCGGAGTGCAACCCGTTTATTTTTAAGTTTGTCACAAACTCTGCTGTAGATAGCTCAATACCAATATTATTTATAACGCAAACATATACTCACACCTTCTTCCTATGCGAGAAACAAAAGAGAAAAAACTACAGAACACCACCTGCTTCGATCCTTACATACTGCTTTTGCTTCGTTTACCTTCTTATATCAGCAGTACGATTCTGTAACCATATCACCGTGAAAACTTGGGTGAAGTGAGCGTGGAGTGAGCTGTCATTCCAACTTATGCTAGGGATTGAGACCATTGACAGCTCACTTCACCTAACTTTTCACGGTGAGATTTTTACAGAATCGATCGGCTGGTTATACACGCTCGTCTGTTGCGAGTACTACTCACCTGACCCTTCTAAAGAACATCACCAGTAAGGTCACTATTATGTCCTACGGCATCCGGCGTTTCCACTCACATCTGCCTTGTAATTTATAATTATTATAATTGGTTTCAATATTATCAATTGTTCAGAAATTAAACAAATCATTAATAGGTACAAGAATACCTCAGTAACTGACTCCAGACTTCCGATATTTTCCCCAAATACAATCGGAAATAATAACAAGGCATTAGACAGGGGAAACTGCAAATAAACCTGATCTATATCACATGGGGGCAAAAATGAACCAAAAATTTGGTCGCATAAAATTCAAATAAAGCCAGTTTTACATGAATTACGCTGGGGAAGCATTCGTGTATGAAGTAAAGAATGATATTGTATGCATTTTGTATGAGAGAGGTATTATCGGATATGGCAAAGTATTTGAATATTCCGACCCCGATACTACTAAGGGTTTTCGATTAAAAGTCGAAAGGGAATAATAGGGTTAACTTTCGGATAATGCATAAAACTCTCCGAAGAAGTAAACGGTAAATGAAAATTGGTGAATATAGTCGTTTGTGTCATACAATTTGCCAAACTACATACTTTCTGTATCATCATAAAGATTGTTATCCCTAAACTTTCTAGCTTTCTTCTATCCTTAAGCATTTGAGCATTTTTGATATCCTTGAGCTTTGAGTAAAAATGTTCGATGTGTGTATCTATGTATTATAGTTTATTATTTTTAGAGTTATATATCCCCTAATGTTGCACTTGACATGTTTTGTCTCTGCATCACCTTAAGATTCACTGGTAGAAAATGCCTCAGGTTTTAAGTCCTCCTTTGTACAGTATTTTTGTACTGGTGCATAAAGTTTTAATGAATAAATAAAAACTTTCTTTATAATTATAGCAAAAGGATCCAAATTATTAAATAAATAGTTAAAAGGATAAAACCTCATTTCCTAACTAAATCCTGTCCAACCGACTTTTAACCGAATTTCAATCGACTCACCATTCTACCAGGAGACAATAGTATAACCCGACTACTCTATATAGAGTACACATGATCCAGCTATATGGTAACTAATATGTCATCGCGAGGCCCGAGCCATGGGGACAAAAGCATTCTTCACCATTATGGGACCGACAATATTCGGCGAAACTATTTTGCTATATTTTTGAACATGCAAAAATTATGGAAGCGTGTGTTATTCGTGTTGTAACTGTATGTGAGCGGTGTAATGACATATATGTAGTTGTTGAAATGTCGCATATATTTTAAAAGGGATCAAGCTCATCTTCTGTTTATTATTAAAACTAATTCATTAAGTGTGTTTTTAGATAAATGCTTAGTATCTACTATTGTTTACTTGGATTGTCTTATCAATTTACTTTAAAGTAACACAAAATAATGCAATATGAGCACATGGCAACTCATAGGCTAGTTCATTTGTTTAGAGTCTTTTTAACAAAATTAGCACCTTGTTATTGCATGTCAATTTATGACCAAATGTCTAATTGCACAATCAATTTATATATCTACCTATCAAATACGAGTATTATACCGCATTTGGCGAAAATATATATGACTTTGACTTAGATATACTTTAAAAAAAATATTAGCTCCAAATAATTTTTTAACCAAAATATTCTAAGATCATTATCTCAAAACTGCTCAGCCAGGTAACACCTCATCACGACGAAACGATAAATCCTAAACAAGCAATCGGTTATCGACCGGCAAAGTATTATAAGACACACTAAACCAAAATCTTAATTTATCTGAGACACTTAAAAGTTGGCGACGATCACCGCTTCACTTCAGGAAAGTTTGTCAATATTTGAAGGAGACGACGATTTAGTTGATGATACTGGATGAAACTTAGATGTTATGGTAAATAGACCAGTTTTGATAATGAATGGTGAGTTTAGTTTGTTTATAATGGTTTAAAGATCCAGAACTGCACCCCAATTGCGTAACACCCTAATAATCTCAATCTGAATAATTTTGAAGGATATTACTAATCCATTACTTCATATGTTAGAAATTTGTCTGCTCAACAACGTAAATAACGCAATGAATGTTGTTGAACTGTGAAAATGAAAGTCATTGCTACTGATCGCTATCTGTAACACGTAGCGTAACACGCTTGTTACGCTATTACCCCGCAGGACCTATAGGCTGACTGCAGATGATTAGGTTTGGCGTAATTTATTCTTACTTTTTGTGCCTGTGTCACTTATCTGGCTAAATTGTCGTGAAAGTTTTAATCCTGAGTTTTGGCTAGATCTGAAATTAACAGAATCAATCATTAGTTTAGTTTTCCCAACCAAATCTTCATAATAATATCATACCATAACAATTAGTTTAATGACACACACATAACCTCCCGCCTTATAGTACGAGACTTATATACTCCTTTCGATTCGTGTTTTTGCTTCATGGTTTTTCAAAATATTCCGACCACTTCTAGTCAGCTATTTCTGAACTCTTCTATTCCATGGTATATCACTTTCAGAAAATTTCTAATTTAGCTGAATATAAAGCAAAGTTAGATTGAAGTACATGTTTTATTACTGAATCTTTGATAGGCAATATTATACTCTATTGATACAGAATAAAGTTTATTGTAAATTATTTTCTTTAGTGTTTCAATTTATGACAAATCAACTGCAATTTACATTGTAATTATGAAAGTAGATAATGTATTTGATATGGTGGTGAATGACACCCAATTTTGAATACAGATATGAATGATTATGGTATTAGAAGGTTAGGTTGACTTTGACTTGAGAGCTATTCTTAAATCTCAATTTGTTATTGTACACAAAACATATATGTTTAAACCTATCTGGATCTGAGCTATCTGATTTATATGCAGATATATTTATGCCGATGACGTCAGTGCTCCTCACGGTATGACCATTATCATCTATCAAATAAGATTTCACTTTTTAATTCAGGACGCATTCATATAATAATGCGAACATTAACGAACGAAGATAACGAAGCTATGGTGTACAATCAACACAAGTTTAACAGATAGCTGATGACTGCAGTAGATACTAGAGGAGCTTTTAACCAAATCAAATATGCTAAATCATTTGAACATTAAAACGAAAACTGACCGGTGTTAACTCCACAAATTATAACTTTGTGGAAATATCTCATTAAGTAAAATATACCGTCCGCAGTGAACTTAGATTGGCGCAGGTTTGATTACTGCCAACTCTTGATAGGCAATTTCCTCCTCTTTGTACAAGGCTTCCTCTATCCTTCTGTGCGCATATTCCGAACAGATTTTAACATTTCGTTGTATGTTTTTGATGTCTCTCTGCGTTTGTTTTGTAAGGGTCGGGTTGAGTTATTTCGGTTTATGATAAAATTTTGTGTTTTGGTTCGCAGAGCCGATATTGCTTTTACTAGGGATGGAAATTGTTGGTTAAATTAATGTTGTGTCATTTAATGTCGTGTTTATTAAGATTTTATAGTCTTTTTGTGTTTACTTTTAGTATATATATCTAATGTTGGTATTGATATTTGGTTTAATTATTGTATGTTTTTTAACAAAAGCTATATGTATTTAATAAGCGAAATTATTTTTGCATTCATATTATCATCATCTGCTTACAGCAGTCCACTGCTGGACATAGGACTCTCCTGTTGCAAGCCTACTTATGTTTGCATTACTAATCAAACATTAAAAAGTTTGCCTTCAATTAATAATAAATATAAAAAATACTTACTAGGTACAATACAACAAAATTATAATTATAACCCTTGCCACATTCTCTCTACAAGTCAAGATATTTCTTGCAAGTATTTACCTTTGCAAACGGAAGGCACGGTAAAAATCCGTACAGACAACAAAATAAATCAACCAAAATCAGGTTTAACCGTTCCATTCTTATTATGGTGGCCTGAAAAGGGATAACCTAATCCGATGTGGTAAATGTAAAAACAGTGTAGACGGTTCTACCTGCAGTCAAGGGTTGAGTGTGATCATTTATAATGCCAAGATGACACTCTATTACCCCTCTTACTCCCCTCTTTAACCCCTACCTGGGTACCTCGGTACGTTTGTCTTTGATGTTGTGTTTTGAAGATATGCTGAGTTTGATATTAAGTTTGAGCTTATTTGCTCATTATATTATAGGGATTATTATAATGCAGATAATTATATGGTCCACCAATCCCAGTAGTTACAAAAACTCCTTATTTTTATTTTCCAGTTTACTTTAAAAACTTGCACGAACTAGAATTGGGACTAGACGAAATAGACTTAAATTTTATGTACTTACGAATTCCCAGTAGCCGAATTGACCGAAAGATTTTAAACCCATTTCTAAAAGCGATTGAACTTAAAGAAAATAGTAACGTAATTTATCACCAAAAAGGTTCCAGAGCAAGTCTGCGCTATATTTTCTCTGGGCGATTTGTGTAACTTTCAGACATTGCATTTTTGCTATAATATCATTTGTTAAAGTCAAATGCGTCGTTTCACCCCGTACTCAGTTCTATTTCATTGTGGAAAATGAAAATAATATCGGATTTTAAGATTTCTTGTTAGTTTTTCTTGGTGAATGTTAGTTTTTATTGAATTTTTTCAGCTTGGTGAAGATGTTTTACGTTTTTGTTGAGTTAAGAAATAAAAATTGTTGTAGACTGATTGTTGTGACTTTCTATTTTTATTTGAGTACGCATTTTCTTTCTTCAATAGCAATAATTACACAAAGGATTTATTTTCGGCTCCTAGAGAAGTCTTATAACAAATTAAGACATATAAATAACCAAAAAGCTTTGTGAATATGTGAAGGAAAACGTAGACGAAGTAATAGAATTGTTATTAACAGATCATTAATAACCAAAATAAATTCACTAACAGCTGGATCATCTTTATACAGGCTGGCAGGGACATCGACGTGCAACCTGTTACCATGGATTCAGCACATGAATCTAAACACCCTCACGTCGATAGATTTCATCGGTTATTAAAAAAAAAAGTTAGCTGTTCTATACATTTCGACCGCGTTGGTATTTGCATTTTCCTATGAAATAACAAGTTTTTTTTTTTTTTGTTAACTGACATAAAATTTCTACGCTAAGGGGTCTAAAATCATGTGCTGAAGTCATGTTTACAGGTTGCGCGTCGATGTGGCTGCCACCTTGTATATTGTATTGTTTTGCTTCGCTTAGTTTCTACGCCTTTGGCAACAACAAGACCTAATTAGTACATATATTATTACACCTTTATCACTGTTAGAAGTACCTACATAATACGATATCTCGAAATTTCTCCGCACCCAAGCCTTTTTGTATAAGAAAATATTAGCAACAATGCCCTACTTTACGTAGCAAGGGCACATAAATAGGCGTGTATTGACATGTTTGTACAAGATATTCAAGGAGCAGGCACAAACAGTACGAAGAAGATTTTGGGCAGAAGGTTCGATACATATAGGTATTAATAATGCAAGTACTGATGCTGTCTACAACGATGAGGAACACCGACTTTGAGGTTTTGCGTGTGATTCTGAGATAAGAATTTATGTAAGGCAAAAAATTGTAGTACTTTGGTATGTTGGTTTACTAAAATGTAGTAGTGCCTCAGGGGTTAACTCTCGGCCCTTTCCAGCTTTTAGTGGCGAAGTGATCAGTTTCTAATTTGAAGAATAAAAGTTAGGAAGCCTTCTAGTCTATATTCTTCTTATGAAGTAATCTAGCAAAGTAACTTCTTGCCAAACTTTTCTAGTTATTAACGTTAACCTGTGGAAACGTGAGTATTATAAGTTTTGGCTAAAATTTCACATGTGTTTCGAAGTAGGCCTTCTGTTGTCTTCCAATGGATGCGAACAGGTAGAAACAAGGTTAGGCGATTATATCAAGGCGTAGGTTGCCCCTTAACGAGTGAGTGGGCTTCAGTTGTATACTATACGAATTGTTCCAGAAACATACTTGCTTGTAAATAAAGTTGGGATCTTGGACATATTTTCATGAAGCGCCGATAGGTGGCGCTCGGCATGCACGCATCGTCACGCCAACAAGAAGTACAAGGGTAGGTAGGCATACTGTGAACAATAATATAATATTAATGTGGGTCTGATATTGACGCCACAGAGTGTTGGATTGGAAAATTGATTGAGTCAAATCGATTGTCAAAGTGATTTTACCAACCTACATATTGAGGATTGTTCATAATCATCGAACCTATACTATAGACTAAAAATTAAATGAACATATACCGCATATTTCCTAAGTCATAAGCTGTAACAGTTATCCACGTGTGACTTTTCCTAAATTACTCTGAGCTGATTTTTTTTTAGTTTTTGTTAATTATGTTAATTGCATTTGGTTTAAAAACATAAAATGTATAATATTATTTTCTTCTATAAAATAATACACAACTTTCTTTACCGTTCATCTCTCTATTTACTAAAACCATGCTACTTCGCCATGGGCCATTGTTTAGACGCCATAACAACTCACAGCAATAGCAACAAACTCCATTTCAACACGTAATATGATAGGGGCTATTGGAAGTGCTCATTAGCGGTGATCAATAAGTACATACATACATGGGAGATCTCACAATTTGATACCATGTTTCATCCCCTCGATAATGGACCGTATCAATGGGATATTTTTATCATTGACGTCAACACAAGTTGTATACAAAGGTATGAGTTACATTACTCATTAGAGACCTGTGACGAGGTAGTTATTTTCCATATATTTTCCCTGTAGTTTCTAATTCTTGGTTCTTTACTGATATTGTAAAAGTTAGTGAGGTATTGTGACTGCCAATTTTTAAAAATGACTTTGAAATAGTTTACCATATGGAACCAAAATTAGTTGCCTTAACCCATTCCCTGTCCCATGAATCACATATGATTCAGGTCAATTGTTTAACTATTGTGTTTAATTTGTGGAAAGTGTTAAGGCAACAAATTTTCAGATGACGTCAAGTTAATTCAATTCAATTCCTTTATTTTTCAGATAAAAAAAATATACACAACTTAACCACTAGTGTTAGTAGATCCATAATAATTGTGAGTAAGTTTGACAAGTTAAAAATTACGAGCTAAGGCTATTATATTAATAAATAGACAACAAACGTGAGACTTGATGGTGATGAACTGATGGACATTTCTTAGAATACTATAATATTTATATTTCCTAATTCGACTAACAGAAAAGTATGAAAAAAAAGACATGATGCGCCGATCCCAAACAAATTGGAATCAGAGCAGGAAAATGATGATGGTGATGACTAATACACACAGGAATAGATAGATATATATTCCATCAAAATATTTCCTTGCTTATGCCAGAAATTCAAGTAGAAACTTCCAATTCATAGAAAAGCTTATGAACGTATTATAAAGGAACTCCCCATAAATTATTACACTGTTCATTTATTTGATCCCACTCCATGCTCTTGTGCAATAGCTTAAAATCTGATTTGCAGACGAGAAACAATATTATTATTTTCAACGTTATCCTTTTGAAGAGTCTCAACATAATATTCAGAAATCTTCTCAAGCACGTCATACATACTAGGTGTGGGTGTGTATATGTCATGTTATGATGGTAATATAAGACGTTGCTAATTACAAGTCAAGCATTATTGCGGTTAGATACGTTGATACGAGTCTCGTTAATTAGGAACTCTCGGGTTACCATCTCTTTGAGACTAACGTTACAGGGTCGTGTGTGTGGGTTAATAGGTGTGCAACACACGAGCGGACTTAATAACATATGTCTCAATTTTCTGGTGAATATTCTGATTAGGACGATGATTTGTTTACTGCGAACTGCTTTAATTAGTTGTTGCAGAAATTAGAGTGACTCTCGTCTCGTTTTTTAAAGTCTGTTCATCCTCAGTTAAGCCTTGCGTCAACTTGTGTGGATATTATTGTTATTTTAGTTAATTTATTTTAATTGAAAATTGCCAACTTCTTCTTCGTTATATCGATGATTCCATTTTGATTTCCTAAATAAGCTTCGACCTTCGATTTGCCAAATTAATATGACAATTTGACTAGGTACCAATTCTAATTATTATGTTTCTTTGTTACAGGTAAGTCTGTAGTCTTTCGCTGCTGCTGCTACAAACGTCTTTAGGGTATTAAATAAGCTACTATTTATTACCAACTAGCTGAACTCGTACCGCCAGAATTTTTTTTCGTTTTTCGTTCCCATGTTTTAATAGTTATTCTGCTATTTGGGGCGGAGATAAATAATAATAGCTAATCAAAGATCATAAAAAACGGTTTAGCCGTTCTTGAGTTGTAAATAGTGTAACTAACTCGACTTTTTTTTTTTTTTTTATATAGTTAAAAGATTAAGTACTGCGTCTGGAACTTTGATTTCCTAATAATTACACTATTATAGCACGATTCCAATATTAAAATCCAAAAACAAAAGAACACAACACCAAAACACGTCGTTTAAACCAAGATGCCAAAAACAATAGCCGCTAATAATACCACCTCCAAGGTCCCACAAACGCATAAATAACAACATCCTATTCATCAGCATTGAATCGGCTTCGCACACCCCACGGGAATAATTAATGAGCCCTTGATATGATTAAGCCACCACAATGCCGTGTCATCAACGTCATCACACCCACACATACACACGACATACCCACACGGTTCAGATGACGTTATGTACACACGATTGTCAGGTAATGCGATTAGTGTGACGTAATGTGACATGAATATGTCTTTGATTTATTCATGTCAAATATTTTGGTAATTATCTGCTGACGTGGCTTGGTTTGGTTATTGGGATTAGGCGTCGTGGCTTGGTACGAATGTTTATTGTTTTCATGCACTATATATGCTGCATATACACCGTAAAATTTTGATCGTTTTAATCCTTAAAAGGGGTCATTGTACTCGTCATAATGAGCAATTTTTACTACGGGACCAACCCTGAAATTATGAAAAAAATCAGTTGATCCATAGATTTCGTATGTTCGCATAACTCGACATAATGTATGGATCAACTGATTTCTTTTTCTCGATTTCAGTGTTGGTCCCGTAGTAAAAGTTGTTTGATCAATTTAACGGTGTATATTCCTTGGCATTAAACAAGATCATAAGGACCATTTTGACAATCACCTTTTAATGAACCTGCTTGGAGGAGCATAGCTGGAACACAAAGTTTTTCAGTCGATAATATAACGAATTTTAAATTCTGTCGTCCTGTAATTGACTGACATCAAAATAATCCTAGCCTCGTAGTAATCAACGGAGCTTTGTACCAAAACCTCAATATTCCGGTCCACTTTCTCGAAACAAACACGTCTATACTAACAAGACTGCATTGTGCCGCATCTATAGCTACGTCAATGTAGCCACCTAGCCTATACACAAAGACACAATCGGAAGGCCACTTAAAAAACGTTCAAAGTCATTCCATAATCTCATCTCCACAATCAATGTCAAAAACTTGTCGAAGTTGAATTTCTCGTAGATTATTTTTTTGTCAGACTGGAATGCGAATGTTCTTAAAAATACGGGAATTGCCCTTCAGAATATAGACTAAATCAGGTAGCATAAATGAACAAATTTCACAAGAAATCTGAAACTCTAATTCAAGTCATCCCTAATGAGTGCCTTCATTAGTTAGGTTATCAAAAAGATGAGCGGCATATCTTGTATATCTACCTCAAAGGTATGAGATATTTTAACCATAACAAAAAATGCTATTTGGCTACGTACAAAGTAGACCCATCTTCATCATTCCATAACATAGCCACAGAGTTCAACAAACACTCCTACGTAAGACTGCGTACAACCGTATCTATAGTCACGTTTCACGTATAGATACTGGTCCACTATAGACACAAATAGACATAATCGGAATTAGTGTGGCCGGCGAAGCGTGAAGTACAATATGAATGACCTTTGTCAATGCCTCTGACGCCCCGCTACCAGATCCCGAATTATTTAACCCGAAAGCTGTTTATATTGTACGACGGTTGAGAATAGGGATAGAAGGGTATTTGGAAGTCATTGTCTTTAGTAACTATCACATTCAAATGATATTAAATGTTTAGTCCATTTTGAGTATATTAAGACGTTTTTCTCTGACTTCCCATAAATAATTTCCATATTTTTTTTTGTCTTTATGAAAAAAAAAACAATATTTTAGTGACAATGTTGGTAGAAATATTGCACAAAAGCCATTTTCTTTTTATTGATTAATTTATTTATAGTTAATTAAAACGGTACAACACCAATTACATTAATTAACATAGAGGACAATAGTTAAGTTGACAATAATATAACTTAAAACTAACGTGGAACAGTGGACTTCCTTGCATACATTCTTTCACAGAACACCAGACATATACGCATAATTTTCATCCATTCATCCGCAAACACATCACATTCAGGGTTGGCAGCCAGAAGGGCATTCAGCACCTTTAGAGTACGACAGATTGGGGATTCAGCTCTGGCTACAGTTTTCGCTGGTAGTTGCGCAAACAGATTGTGCCGGCGGCTCTGACGGTGTCCGATGTATTTGTCGGGCACAAATAGTCGGCAGAAAAGACCATGGAGCTCTGGGCAGTCGATACGTCCCCATAAGATCTTACAGGCTACAGTGAGTTGATCAAGGCCTCTTCTTACCTCCAACGAGTTAAAGCCCAACGTCCTTAAAAGATAGTTGGTAGGGTACATGTAGGTAAAGAAATGGTATAACCTTTAGAATAGGCATCTGAGGAAAGTTTTCTGTACCTTTTCCAGCATCAGTGTTTGGGTCGCGTTATAGGGGTGCCAGATGCAGGCACTGGACTCGAGTTTGCTTCGAACAAGAGCGGTGTACAAAAGCCTAACAACATTTGGATTGTGAAAGTCACGAACATTTCGCAAAACAAATCCCAAACGTCTGAAAGATTCCTTTACAAGAGTAGAAACGTGGTCCCTAAAAGTCAGACAGCGGTCGAAACTCACTCCCAAATCCTTTATTTTGGTGACACGAGTAATGACGGCACCACCCAAACTATAGTTATAAAGAATTGGCCGCAACCCTCTGCCGTATGTCATGACGTAGCACTTGCTTGTGTTAAAAAGTAGTTTGTTCGCAATGCTCCACTCATAGATGGCATCTATATCCCTTTGTAGGAGTTTGCAATCCTCGTCTGTTCGGATTTGTGTGACTAGCTTAAGATCGTCGGCATAAAGCAGGCATTTGCCAAACTTAACATTAGTTATGAGGCCATTGGTCATGATCAGGAACAGAGGCGGCCCTAACACGGATCCTTGACTTACACCCGAGCGTGTATTATAAGGCTTGGACTCGAAGCAGCCATATCTTACAAACTGCTTATGGTCGCGAGCAAATAAAGAGCGTCAACCTGGCCACTGATGTCCAAGCCACGGGATATGTAGTCTATGTGAATCAGTAAATTCGAATTTACGGAGCGACCCGGCTGAAAACCGTGCTGGGCATCAGATAAAGACATATTTACGCGTTTGTATATGAAACCGTGGAGTATATGCTTGAAGACCTTGGCAATGGTTGGCAGGATAGCAATGGATCTGTTTTCCTCTACTAATGTTTCTTATGTTATTCACAGCACAACAATTTATGCTTTCAAACCTTAAGTTCCAACCATCGCATCGCCAAAAGTTCTTTAAATATCATAACTGTTCACCGAATCGTTGTCGTCCCGCAGTCGTGGACACAAAATTTCCTTTTCCACCCCAGAGCGGACATCCGACTGTCTTTTGTCCGAACATTCGAGTCTATAGTTAATTAAAACGAATATTGTTAGTGAAATATTGTGCCTAAATAATTCAAGTTTTGTTGCGTTTTCAAGAGATATTCTAGGAAATATTGTTTCATTATAATGAAGGGGTTTTCAATATCAGCAAGAATTTACTAAAAGCATTTTTTTAACAATCATCTTATTTAATAGTTATGTCTTTTACAAACGACAATACGGCATTGCAGTAGTGGTCCAGTATCAACGGTCCTGATTTACGAGTTGTAGATCGTGGATTCGAGCCCAGGTAGGCGCTTTAGTTCGAGTAAATAATTTCGTCACCACTGCTCTCAAAACGGTGAAGGAAAACATTGTGACGAAACCGGCATCTAGAACCAAAAATTCGAAGACATATGACATCTACCAACCCGCACTGGGCCCGCGTGGTAGACACTAGCCCACTCCCTCTCGAAGATAGAAGGCCTGTGTTCTAGCAGTGGGATCATTATAGTCTGATTATGCATAGAATCTTATTGAAGTTTGTTGTGTGTTCATCAAACAATGTAAACCAATGACCGAGACTATGAATCTAATAGAAAAGCCTTAAATTCTCTGCATATAGCAGTCAGACTTGTATTCATTGCCCACCTCCTGACAAAATAACGTTCCTACTCGTCTTTTCTACTACGCAACAATCAAAATTTTCCAGCGATCTATCCAGAGCCAAAAATATCACAACCAACATGTTTACTAAAGATTTTCCGTCTTGAATACCTTATATACAGATAGAGAGACTTTAATACAGCGAGACGGAACTCCCGTGGGTCGTCTAGTACCCAATAATCTTCATATTATTCGAAATATTTTACAATAAAGCCGCCACTTGAGACGCCACGATTGAATATTTCACAAATCAACTTACAAAGGAAATCGTGTGGAAATAAAAATGTGTGTAGCTTGATGGAATTTGTGTGCAGCGGATTGACAAATTGGTGGTTGATTTGATGTACAGTAATTCTGAACAAATAGGTCAGGATATTCTATCGTTTGAGGATTTGTGGAAAGGAATAAAAAGCGTTAGAGCGGATTTTTGTTGGGGCGGTGAAAATATTTTTTTGAAACAGACCTCATTCTGAAAAAGATTTAGTAAGTAAAGCGTAGAACTACTCGCTTTTGATTTGATTGATAAAAAGTAAAAGTGATAGTATAATGTTAGTTTTAAAATACGCTACGCTTGATGGCACAATATTGTTAGAACCTAGTTATGTTTCTCTATAAGTGAATTTGTAATTCTTAAAAAAAAAATCTTTAACCGTACGTATTAAGGTTCCAATAAAATTGTATTTTGGTGTGTGAAATAAAAGTAAGGATAGAAGTTGAAGTCATCAATGAAGTGGTCTGGGTACTAACCATATAACCTTGCTAGACAATCTATCAGCTTTTGCGTTTCAGATACCGTAGCTAGTTTTACCAACTGCAGTATTTCGTTGCAAGCAACATTCTGTAACTAAGCATTTTCATTCTTCTCCAATATCTTCCAATAATTGACAACCCAATTACCTTTGCTTCGAATATTCGACTAACAAATTGCGATTGCAAGATGGAATACAGACAAAACTGCTCTAGCTTGTAATATTACAGTCTGCTGGCCCGATACACTGAAACAATAGTGAGAACATCTCTGGAGATCTCAATCCTCACCTAGGTACCTATATTGATTGCCTGCTCCATCAAGCATATCTTCGGAAGCGCGCAAAGCCTTGTTTGGGGAGCATCAATCAATAAACCACTTGGTAGAGGTAGTTCGAAGACCGATTTGGCTACCTTACCGATATTGATACCGACGATGCCATTTGTCTTGTTTATTGTATTGAGATTTTCATTTTCTTATAATTAGGTTTAGTTTTCTCTGTCATCGTAATTCACATATAAATTCAACCTTAAGATTATAATGATGATTAGCTATCTATTTCTTTATATCACTGTGCCATCTCAACTATAGCAGAGTATTCTTCTAGGTATTTGAATAGTCCCCTTGAAGTTACCCAAAATTTCAATTACTATGAGCTATATCCAAAGACGGTCATTGACCTTGTTTCTATAATGGTCATTCTTTCCTCACTAGATGGTAGGTACAAATTCTAAGTGAAGTCAAATCTTAAAACTAATTGTGCATATTTATAAAGTGGTTCTCATTCTTTACATTGCGAATGTACTGAGGCGTGGTATTAAATAAGAAAAAAGCATCTGTTAGAACGTTGCAGGCGAAACTCAAGCTTCATAATAAAAACTGCAACCCCATAGCTTTTCCCCAACAAATGGCTTGCATGTGATCTCTTTGTGTGGTGCAAGTTATAAGAGATTTTAGGTCGCATGTTTGTATATGAAAGTTTTCCTTGCATATAATATCAAGTTCTTAAAGTCTAATTAGTCGTTAGACACCACGGCGCTGTAAAATGAAGCCGTTACTTTGTGTAGGTAAGCACTTTTGATTGTAAATTGTTCAATACGACATCTTCCATAAAAGTTGTCGGTATTTAAACTTAGTCAAGACAATATTTTCGATCGATGAACTAATACAAAATGTTTGTTTTAAGTATTTACCAAACTGCAAAGGTTACTTTCTGGTTATGAAGCGCTTTATCCTAAAAAGGCTACACAATATACTCGTACTATTAAAACGCATGTATAGCATGCATATAAAGCATAATTATGTAGCATTCTCTCCGTGAGGGTAAAATAATCATACTCTTTTCGCATACATATTTGCTAAATTGTGTGCTACTAGGAATCGTCTGGTCAAAATTTCCATAATTTTGTGTCACAAGATAGCATGTGAATTCCAGGCTTTATTCTCGCTTGTGCACTCGCATCCGCTCCTCCCATACCTTGTACCAGCCATGCAACGTTTATGTAAAAGAATGTCGCGGTAGATTGCACTTCTTGTGTCATAGTATCCAGGCAAAGCGCCAAACCACGTTCGTTATGTGTCTTTATCTAGCGTCTGAGCAAGATTGTTTAATGTCATCGTCTTTTTATTGGTGCTTACGTTGTTTTTGATACGTCTGGTAGTTTCGTTTTTGGGTTTTATTAATTGGAGTATCGTATAATGCTGACTCATCCGTAGTTAGATAGTCTTTTGTCAGTCAGCATTCGTAGGACCCAAATACTGCACCGGTTTGAAACAAAATTACACATTATGTGAGCGTAATCAGAGGGGTAATTCCCCTATTTTTAACAATGTTCTTATCTATTCTCAATCTCAATCTGTCAAAAATATCTATAATTTTCATAACTTTATGTCAAATTCTTGACATTATTGTCACTGAGATGCAATTGCGACTACATTTTCAAAATTTTTAATTACGGGAATTGGCCTTCAGCATGGCTATTCACAACCATCCGACAGGCTATTGTATCGAACATGACACATTTCGATAAGCTGATTTGCCTTGCCCCCGACAGCAAACAGCTGTCGGAAGAATAGCGGTCGTCTATTTGATTTAAACTGACAAAATTTCCGGGTTTTGGATTTGTGACCAGCGTTAGGAGGGCTCCTACGATACCACTAATTGATGTTCGATATTGGCAGCCAGATAAGAACAAAAACTACGCGGCTAAAGCTTATAGGTATTAAATAAATATCAGGTTTAAGATTACAAGGACCTTTATCGGTTTTCTTATGCAAATTCCATCGAGACGAAACCAGATCTGTATTGGTACTCCAACGAAAGCAAAAAGGCAAAGTTTTTTACAGATTTCTCAATGCTGTAATATAAGAAAAAAATCACAGACATCTTAACTTTAATCGCATTTAAAAAGGAAATCTCTCCGCCAATAGACAAACGGTATCATATAACGCAGTCGAGAGATATCATATAAATGTTGAGTATAACTTGAGCACCTATAAGTTGAATAGGAATAAGTTGAGTTTTAATTTAGCTTGAACGAGAGTTTGAGAGGCATCGGGTTCTCCTTACTTTTGAAATTAAACGTAGTTATGTTTGTAATGTGACTCTGTTTGGCTTGTTGTACTGTGTTTTGGATTAGTTTTTGTTTTCTGAGTTGTTGGTTGTGTAGATTAATTTGTGTTTAGTTTTGAAAGGAGTATGGCAACTTAGAAGTCAGTTTACTAGTATTGTGTACAAGTAAACTAACTTTTAAGTTATCAAGACAAAGAAATTGTATGACAATGTACCTTCCTGTTAATCATAAGAAGTTTGTCGGATAAAAATTTTGTTGATGTTTTTTTTTTAATACCCATTTGACTTAGTTCGATGGATTAATAAGAGTTTTAATTAACTTTATAATATGTATTTTGCGATTGTACGTGACTGTGACTTTTAATGATATTATTGAGAATGTAATTATTGCAGTGTTTAATCTCTAAAATCTTCACAACAACCTTTTAAAATCCTACTTATATCCGAATATAATATTATAAATGCGAAAGTTTGTAAGGATGGATGGATGGATGGATGTTTGTTACTCTTTCACGCAAAAATACTGACCGGATTAAGATAAAATTTGGCACACAGATAGTTTATAACCATCAATAACACATACGGTTTTATCTCGATATTCCCACGGGATCGAAAGTTATGCGGGTGAAACCCCGGGGCACAGCTAGTACATAATAATGCGAAAAGTATCACAATAACAAATAGTAAAATCGAATTCTCAAAATAAAGTGCCAACAGATACATACCTAGGTACCTCAACTAAGTTCACCCCTAAGCAAAAAGCGAAAAAATGTACCACAGTAAACTGAAGGCATCCCAGTATTTATTAAATATGAATCCGATAATAGGATCTTAAGAGGGCGAAAACGGCCTCGTTATGAGCCAAGCTAAAATCTTTAGAGGGACGAGTGAGCTTAATAATTAATAATGGTAATTGCATTTAGGGAAGTTATGTAGAACGATGTACGGAGGCTGGGAGATGTAGATAGGGATGAAAGTTGTATGGAGAAATAATTTTCCTATAGAAATTTAAAAGTAATTTTCTTAGTGATAAGAGCCAGGAGATTTAGCAATGGTGGCAAGTTTTGTGCTATCGCCATTTCTTATCAGTATCAAAGAATGTCAGTAATTGAGATTTGAATATACGGACAATTTAAATTTGTAGTCAAATTGCTTAAAAATTCTTCTCCCTGACTTTACAATTATAATAGGTTATTGTATGACTTGACTTGGTAACATGTGACAAAAAAAGATTGAATACTAGTATCCTGAAAATAATGTTACAATATGTATTAGTAGGTTATTATTTAAGTCATTCGTCTTTTAAAAGGTCTGGAAGATAAATAAAAATTTCTTACCACCAATAAAAAATTAATAGTCTCTGCCGACTGCCTTTAACATTCCTTGCATGCGCAGACCAAGCAAGCTTTATTCCAGCCTCAACCAATAGCCATTCTTCTCCATATTATAGCCTATAATCGTTTTGATAAGGCGTTAGAGACTACCATTCGTAGCCTTAAAGATACAAGACAATGCCAACCATTCGGCAGAACCGCCCAGCCGACGGCAAGTGAAAATTTTCCGCAATATCAACAAGTGCAAGATAAATAAAACTTGCAGAAGTATCGTGGCGTCTAAGAGGTACGTATACCCACACGTAAACATACACGCTAACCACAACAAGAAGTCGAGTTGAATCTGTCTCTGTGTGAGTTTGACACCGTTCTGGCTGACCAATAGCGTTGCGAGTATCCATGTGTGAGTTTCGTACTGGCGTTATCAAGACTAGGCTTTCTTTTCTTTCTTACGGCATGGACTGTAGGCGTAAAGATGCAACGAGATGGCTGGCATCATGCCACGCCACGCCTAGCATCCACCATTGGTTAATATAGTTAACCAATTGACAAGCACTCGGATGCTATTGGTTGATACATGCAGGTCACCTGTACGAAATTAGGTCACCGAGTGGCGGGAGGTTTGAAAAATTGTTTGCGATGTGCCGGGGGTCAGTAGCGGTGGAACTATGCTGTGTATGTTGGTATTTGCATTTTGTTGCCTTTTAGTTCATATTTTCATGCATTTTTGCTTTATAGAATGAGCAGAAATTGTGCTATATGAAATTCAGATTCAAAACTATGAACTTAGTAGAAAAACATTACTTCTATCAAATACCATGACCTCGTAAACTATTACTGTATACCAATACTGTTACCACACTGACTTCTCTGTGCAATCGTGTCCCTGAAACTATAATGCAATGTCCTAAATTCAATTGTCATTCATAATCAGTTGAAATGTTCAACAATTTAAATTTAAATTTTGCACCAAAACACAACATTCTCATAACATCTCGCCCGTAATCCCCGAAAGGCTAGGCAGAGCACTTAAAATCTGTAAATAATTCTGACATAACATCAGACCAATATTAGCAGCACAGCAGTTTTAGCAAAGTACTCGTAACAAGCTGTATGTACTGTAGGGAAGTCGATTACTTTCAGCGCGTCAATTCCCGCTTGCACCAAAAGCCGACGGCACGTGACGGGCATGTCATATGCATCGACGAACTTGGCTTAAACTGTAGCTTACATTTTGTAAGCTTGGTAAACCAGGACATACTGACAGTACATTCGTCAGCAATACTTCGCCATTTCCAAAAAAAAATTAAACAAAATATAATATCTTACAAAATATCGGGACCATTTTGTAAGATAACTCCCTCAATACGAGGTGATAGTCAGCGAAGTTAATTCTGTATCAAATTGACACACAATGTCAATAATTGGCCGTGTTATATCCATTTCATACAAATGTCAAATAATGGTAGAGGTGATTTATGTAAATATACCATGAAGTTAACATACATGAGAGGCAATTCTCATCATTTTAAGAACGTTCTCAGTCTGAAAATTTTAACAAGTGTTTGACATTGATTTCGCTGAGATGAGGTTGCGCCTATATTTTCAACGTTTTTAATTACGGGAGTTGGCCTTCAGGAATATATAATTTAAAGTTGGTTAGCAGTCCTAGTCCATCTTCATAAACAATTAAGACAACTTACTTCTGGCGTACCCCATCAACCCAATCACCACTCTTGTTGCTGGCTCATATTTTTACCACAGTATGATTTACGACACTAGAAAAGACAAACATTTTCCACAACCCAAATTCCTCAAGATCGATATCCACAATATCCTGCCGACGTTATAATCGAAACTAGACCTCCAAGGACACCCTAATCCCTTCATCTCCGAATCGATGAATGCATTCGAAGCGTCACAGTATTGTATGAACGTTGAAAGCCCGGTAATCCGTGTCCTATGAATGGCCTGGTGACCTAATTCCGGCCTGACCTGCACGAGATAGCAACTGTTATCAGTTCCCGTTAGTACCTAGCTAAGGTATGAATTTATTGGCGATGGGCTTTATGATTTTGCGGTGAATTGAATTGTTTTTGAAATAATCGTTGTATTGTGGACAGGCGTTACACGTTTACGTTTATATGGAAACACAGTAATCTGTTTACTTGTTACCGTCTACTACAAATTCTAGGGTTTATAAAAGCATGTTGTTTTATTATTCTTCTACGGCATTTCTACGGGCAATTTTTACTTAAGTGATAATCACTTTTCACTTTAGTGTTTAATCTATGATTAAGGAACTGAGGGACCATTTTCGTAATTTTAAAAACGTTCACAGACTGATTTCAATCTCAATCTGGCAAAAATACCTCTAATTTTCTTACATTTTTGACAAAGTTTTGACACAGATTGTCGCTAAGATGAGATTGCGACTAGATTTTGAATATTTTTAGTTACGAGTATTGGCTTTCTGATCATTGAACTAATTAACAGTGCTTCTAAATGAGACCAAGAAGAGATTGATGCATTTAAACTCTACCCGTTACATTAATGAAATGAATCCATTATTTACCAGTTTGTTTTCTAAACAAGAATCCCTAATTATTTTTGGAATTAAAAATAAACTCCCCGAAACACAGCTCTCAAATCACCAATCAAGTAATATGCAGACGAGTTCAACGAATGCACAGACGCAAATAATTCAAAGGCGAAGATGTGAATACTGATAATATGACAAGCAACTACCTGTGTATAGAATTAGTCTGTGTATCGATCGGTACTAATTGGAATCTGGAACCAATTATCTCCGCGTTGTATTGTCGGTAGCGTTAAAGATCTTGCAGGAGTGTGCACTAAGTCTTGGAAGGCGTTGAGGCTTGGAGGACGTAGTATGATATCTTTCAACAAGAGTTGAATGGGGTACGGAAAACAGTGATATACAAGGCTGTATGAACTTAATCTAATATCGCGACATATTTGCCAAAGATGTAAACAAATATGAGTTTATGGAAAAATAACGTTAATTCCTACACAATAAAGTTCAGTTTACGCTACAACTTCAAACATTTTTATAACTTTTTCAATAGTGCTAGTCACTCTGAAATCAACTTATTACTAAAATACACTAATTACCATTAAAATAAAGTTTATGTTTGTTCAACTTGAAATAACGTCAATTTGAAACAAATAAAATTAGAAATTACTGTCATTGCTGACCGTGCACTAGGTATTTGGGTGTTTGTTCAAAAAAAATTTTTATGGAAAATTGTAAGAAGTAGTTTAAAAAGGTTTAAAAGATTTTAGTACCTACCTGTAGAGCATAATCAGCCCATAGTGTTCCCACTACTGGCACTCGGCCAGCCCATAATGTTCCCACTCGGCGAAACGGTCATCGTAATTTAAAACGCGGCCTAGTGCGGTTTGGTAGGTGTCTCAACCGACGGCGCCCGTTCACGAACATGACGCGTGGATCAGCACCACCCAGCTCAACCATTTCGTAGGGAACCGAACGATCCAACACACGCGCCACCACCAGCGAGACATTTAAGTGAGCATGACATATTCTCAACTGCCATGCTCTTTCAAGTCAACATCAAAATATCATAAAAAACGGATCCATGGTTCTTACATTTACAAAATGTAAAAATGCTTCTAAATTATACAAAACTATAGTTTGCAATTTATTTAAGAGATGACAAAAAAAAACTGCGATTATAATTAATTAATTAATTATAATCGCAACTCTGACTCCCAAGATACAGGCAAATGCCTAGTTTGGGGGTTGCCGTCTATTCTATTCTTGTACAAATTGTGATTAATAAATAATAATTTGAATAAAGAAAAATTCTACAAGCACTTTAATCATAACTATCAAAGTATGTTGAAAATAAAAACAAAACCTACTTATCATGTAAGTTATATTGTCAGTATTTTTTTCTTTCTTTACAAACATAAACTTCCCTTCCTATCATCAAAGATAGTGCACCATCCTATAAAACAAGCATTCTTAAAACATCTTATAGGTACGTCTCAGAACTCAGATATTCTTGGAAGTTATAACGACGGTGCGTCGATGTGTGTAGTAGAAGCAGGCACAGCGAAGCGTTTAGACGTAGTTAGTGTGTGCATTCACGTGGAAGTCGACGGCCTGTTATATACCCGCCTTACTATACATTCTAGAATGGAAGTCGCTGAGAACAGACTTTGAAAAATGAATTCTAGGAATCTTTCTCTAAACGTGAAATAGTTGGTTGCACCTTGGCTTGTGTGGAGTGTCTTTAAAATTTGTTTTGACATACAAATTGTGATAGACGCATAACATATTAAATACCTTGAGAAAATTCTACAGATAATTTATTTGGCTACGGCTACACTTGTAAAAGAAACCTGAAAAGTGTACACTACCCCCCAAAACACACTCATATTGCAGTCCTTTTTCTTGTAGGAAAAAAAAACCTGGCAGGTAAGGTACAGTATTTTTATCTCACGAAGCAACGCGCGCTTTACTTGTGGTATTACAAATACGCTATAACTGTGTGCGTGAGACCAGTAGCGTCAGCACTTAACACAAATACACTTCCAACTACGCCATTGTCTCGGACGGTACTGAGAGCTCCTGCGCTTTTTTTTTTTTTTTTTGAGGATGTGAAATCATCAAATGACCCCTCCCGCTCTGGGTGGAGCGGAAAGGAGTGTCAGACTCTTACTGACTAAAACCCACCCGTGTTCCTTCCTTAGCCCTTTATGTTCCAGGGCAGCGGTAACCCTTTCGGACGATCCCGCTACCCCGGCAGGCTTCGGCCCTGTCGGGCCCCGTCAACTATGCTGACATCTCTTTGAGGCGCGCGTGGAACACATACGCGCCGTCCGGCACGGGCCGGGTCCTGATCGGACGGAGAGCTACCCATTGCCCTCCGCCCGCAGGCCCGCGCCTACGGTGGCCGGGAGTCGTCACGCGGCCCCCGACGCCCGGAGCGTCTCCCGCGGCGGCTGAGGCGTGAGGATCTCTCCCTCACCCATCCCGCCACCTCCTTCGCTAGCATGACTGCTTCGCAGAAGGAGGTGACCGCCTCCCACTCCCTCTCGCCCCGGACCGTGGCTTGAACCAGGGCCGGACGCGAGAGGTCGCCGCCGCTGCCGATCGCCTCTACGAGGACACGGCGGTGCTCTGCCCAAGCGGGGCAGACCTTCACCGTATGCTCCACCGTGTCTTCTGGGGAACTCCTGCGCTTACACACACATTCATAGCTTGTTTGTACAGTCACGAGCACCAATATGTCAACACTTGGCAACTTTCAAATGCGATTTTTTCGTGAAATAACAAATGCAACCTTGAAATACGACACATTACATAAACCTATGGGTTCGAAAATGCTATGTTCGTAACAACATAAAATTGTATAAAAAAATTAAGGAGTAAATCTCTTTTGAATAAAGCCGAGTGTATACATACCTTTGCTTGTGACTGTACACTTGATAACCACAAGTAAAACGCGCGTCGCTTCGTGAGTTAAAATATTATACGCACTTAAAAATGTAAGATTTCTTAAATTTTTTATCTATAAAATCGTATTCCATTAGTTATAACAAGCAAACGAATACTTATAATATTCCCAACATTTCATTATTTCCTTCGACCCAGTGAACTATGCCACTCAGTTACTACTGCGATTCCTCAAGCAAATATCAGTTCTCGATATCAGTAGCTAACGATTGTAAATTGTACTGTAAACTCTACTGTAACTGTAAACTTTAACCTTTTGTTGACATTTCAGTAATTGTTCAGCAATTGAATTTATTCGTCTGTGCGTTTTATTTTGTTGTGTAAGTTGAGATGTTGTTTTAAGAAAGTGTTTAAAGGGATTTATTTATAGACTTTGTATCTTAGAGTTAGCGCTTTGCATTTTTCTTTGCTTCTTCTTTTCGTTTCATTGAATATATTAATTGACAGTAGGTGGCCATGTTGATTGCGACATCAATTGCTTTATATTGTTTGATGTTAGTTAGAAACTCTGAAGCGCTTACTATAAATTTTTAATACTTACATTTTAACAACCGCGATCTTCCTGGGTTAGTGTGTGATCAGAAGGCAAATTCTCGAAATTTAAAACGTTCAAAATCTAATCGCGGTCTCATCTCGGCGACAAACAAATGTCAAAAACTTGTCAACATGTAGGGAAATTAGAGGTATTTTGACAGATTGAGACTGAGATCAGACTGTGAACGTTCTTAAAATTACGAGAATTACCCCTCAGATGTATGAACGTAAACGGAGCGAAAAGAATATGTAAGGATCGAAGCAGGTGGCGTTGTGTGATTTCTGCTTATCCCCACGGGAAGATGGCGTGATTTTATGTATGTGTGTGAATGTACTTCCATTACATTTTGTTCTACCTAGTATTATTGGTCTTTCCACTTTTGCGACAGAAATAAAAGTAAAATTGAATTTATCTCAACAAAGCATTGAATTTCCCAACACTACAAAGCCTTTATTTCACGTCGAATATGAAAATGATGATTAACAACGTCCGCTGTACGTAAGGTAAGTTCACCAGTTACCGTCCACGTTTAATTAACGTGCAGCGCGCATCATTATGAGTTGCCTATTGATTTCCTGTCACCTGCATGATCGCTTGCCCTGGCATCCATGACCGTCACCACAAAATACGATACAGAAGGTTGGCTTCATACAACGTGCTTAAATAGGCACATACATTTAGGATGAAGCCAAACGAGCGTAATTTTGTGAGTGTGACTCACGTTTTTTGAGTCGCGTAATTTACGCTGCATTCCGTTACAAATAAAAGTCCAGTTTCTACTACACATCGACGCAAAGTGAAATAGTAGTCTGTTTTTTTAAATTAATTTCAACGTAAATTATGCCACTGATTATTTGCGACTAAAATTACGCTTGATTTGATGTGAAACTATGTCAAAACAAAAGCTAGTCGCGAGCGTCTGTGCACTATCTGTATGCATACGCGTGTCTACCAGATGAGGACACAGGACGGTGTGCGTGCACTTTTGCTAGTTGTTTGGAACCAACCTTCTGTACCCGTCTATTCTGTCTTACCCTGCCCATATTAATTGTTTCGGCGCTTTGTGCACGTGTCGTTGTAATCCTCTAATAATTGCATCGGTAGGTATAATTGTGTGTTTGTGCATGTGTCGGTTGTGCTAGTGATGTGGTTAGTGGTTATTGACGGGCGGTGGGCCTGTTGGGCAGACTATGGAAGTAGCTGGTAGTAGCTCAGCAAATACATGCTTATGTTTATATAACTACTCTGTACTTAGTTGTTTATCAGCATAAATTAGTTTTACGCCGCGGTAATCGAGATTAAACGAATTTCGTGGCTATGGCTACGTTCAAGCAGCGTTCTGTATTTCGACTACAGAAACAGATAACGGTTGTTATTCCATGAAAAAAAAAATAACATCATCGACTGCAATTTGTTCTTGCACCTTAAATCATTTTACAGCATAGAAAATCTTAATGCGAGCTTAACTTCGCAACATTAGTAGAACGCATTTACCAATAAAACTTAATACACCCAAAAAGCAACTACACAATTTCAAAAAACAAAAACCAAATATATTCTCTCAATAAAAAGTGTCTCTCATTTCCGCCTTGTTTATTCCCATTCCCATCTGAATGGGAAACCGTACACATGTCCCGACTCCGTTTCCGCGCCGTTGGCCCGGGCCTCAAGACAGGCAGAGGCCGACGAGCCATCGGGCCGACGGGCCGAACCAATCCCCACACTATTCATATCGAGTGGAAAACATTGCCGTGACATAATCCCACACCTGTTTAGGTTTTTCTCTTTGAGTGTGGTGTTTTTTTTTCTGATAACACGTGAACCTGCCTATTTATATTTTTTTACAATATTAGTTTTGGGTATCCTTTTGACGGTAATATGTCGGGGCAGTGTGGTATTAAGTCGCCAAAAAAGCCTTAAACACGTTACATCATTACAATTTTTTTTTTTTAATATATAGGTATAAGGCGAGGTGACAACTTGGGGGGCTTTTCTCATTTATGATGTATCATCTGTAATCTCACAGGCAATCCGACCGTGACACAGCAGCACTGTTATTTGGTAGCACAACTATGACTGTAATAGTTTCCCGGCTGTGCCATATAAAGGGAATAAAACAATATCAACACTTTTTTACTTAAAATTAAATTCCCTGTTCAAAAATCAAATCCCCGGCGCGTAATGTCGTAAAAAATTATGAAAATAATTACTATAATATGTTGATCTTGATGCATGAGACTTTTTGGTACGACTTTTGATCATTCTCCTTTCCAAACTTCTAAATTTCCACAAAAACCGTAACAACTTTCAAAACTCTAAAAGAAAACACAGTATAAACATAATCACCCCGACAGCGCACCATAAAACTGTAAAATCGCAATCACACCGTAGCCGTAGTCACGAAATTCGTTTAATCTCGATTATCGCGGCGTAAAACTAAGCGGGGTGGTTTCGACCCCGTCATTCGTTCTCCCATAATCCACATTAAGAGCCACAAGCCACAGTAATGCCCCTTTTGTCCTGTTTCTTTCTTATCTCGCTGCAAAATTTGTCTAGGCGATGCTGTAAAATAGTCTAAAAGTGACCGACTGTTACACCGTAGTGAATGAAGTTGACTTATGTTTGTTAGATTCAGGAAGAAAACTATGCTGCTAAGATTTCCGTTTGTTCATGCAGGTTTCAATAGTAGATGTCTGATGCTATCAGTCGATATGGTTACAAGTTAGCGTAGCAGCAGTACTTAGCCTTATTGAAGTGACCATCGTCAACCATTTGCTAACTAGGGCGAAATTAATCGTTTATCAAATTGATACACTAATTTAATTTGGCGTGATCAATGTTGACCGTCCCATCTCAAACTGTCACAGAATGATAGTTGTAATTTGAATATACGGACAATTTAAGATTAACAATTAATTACCTGACAATTTTTACGACGTCATATTTTATTTTGTTAATAGATTTAGTTAGGTTAGCTTATTATAATTTCGTTAGTTAATTTAGGATAAGAAGTTTATCCAGTGTATAATATTTTTATCCATACAATAATAAATAAAAGAGGTATGATTGGTTGGTTTGATTGTTGTTTGTTTGTTGTCATTTGCCAGTGACGCACAAGAGATTAATGTGTGTTGTCTATGGTCCCTGGCTCTGACATCAAGCAATGGACAAAATTATAAACCTTTTATTGCTTAAGTATAAGGCTTTTGGCTACTTTATATCTGTGTATTCTATGTAATTTTTATGTAATGTGCGCTTTCTTTGTGAAGAATAAACAATGTCTCTTTCTCGTCATTTCTTTTTTTCTATAGTGTAATCTAAATAAAATGTAAAAAATTAATAGTTTCCCTGACTTTACACATATATTTATTTATTTATATATACTTTATTGTACACCAGAAAATACATAACATTCTTTTTTTTATATATACAGTGGGTGGCCTTATCGCTTTCTGCGATCTCTTCCAGGCAACCTTGAAATGGACATTGATTGCGTGAATATAATAAATGGAGTTACATATCATGAATCCTGAAACCAGTTAAAGATTGAATCTATCTGTCAAACGCAACATGGTTGCTTTAGACACTGTATTTCAATACAATAAGCCCCTAAAGCTTTCTAACTACACAAAGCCATTCTCCTAAAACATTCTCATTACTCCAAAGTAGTCTCTCTACTCCAGTGTCGAATGTAACACTACATTGTAATTGCGGTCAGTTTAAGTGGCAGATACCTACGGACTCTCCCACGATTTATTTGAGGCAAGCTGCAGCGGGCCTTTATTGCCGTGCTTGTTAAAAACGTCTCACTGTTTTATATTTATTGTATTTTTAACTAATGAGAATCTCGATTCAAAGGGTTTAAGTTGCATGGCTTTGTGGTCGGGTAGTGTTTGGTAAAGAGTTTTTATCCGTTGTGCAAATTCGTTGTGTAAAAAAATCTAATTAGTCCGTCAGTTAGATTATCAAAAAATATTGAACACGTATTTTTTCTTTAGTTAATTATATACAAAGTTATAAAGATATCGCCCGTTAAAGTTCCGCGTGACGTCACTTGCCTGCGACATTTTTGCAAGCAAGTGACGTCACGACCCCCACTCCCAAAGTTTGACGCGCTTTATCTTTGTCATTTTTATTTTTATTGACAAAAGAAAAAATACGTGTCCGTTATTTTTCGATAATCTAACTGACGGACTAAATATAATAATTATTGTTTTACCCTGGCAACTACCCTAATATTCGCTTTAAATAATGTAAGTGTTACAGTTCTTGTGAAACAATATTGAGTTTTATTGATAAGAAAGAAGGGCTACCTCCTTTAAAGTAATGTGATCGACTGCCATCATCATCAGCTGCCTGCCTTTTCCAAACTATGTTGGGGTCAGCTTCCAGTCTACCCGGATGCAGCTGAATACCATTACATTACATGGAGCGACTGCGTGTCTGGCACCCACAACCCAATTACTGGGTAACAAGAAATGGAGCAATCAGCACTTTTGCAAAAGTACTACTTCAAAATAGTTTACTTTGTGTGTAGGTATACTGGAACGTTCAAGGCTCAGAAATGAAACTGTTCAAGAACATGACTTAATTAACCAAAAATAATCAATGTATCACCTTTACAATTCTAAAAACGAAACCAATTTGTTACGACCGCGCCCTCGCCTGTCTAAAAAACAAATTCTCAATGCGCACGCTCCAAAGATTAATTATCAAAATAAAATGGTGCATTCCCATTGCACTTCAATTAGTGATCCACCCCGCTAAGCTTCGCTCTCATATATAAAAATATAAAGAAGCTTGTTGGAGGTTCCGTATAGAATTTAATGCCTATTGTAATTTGTATAATTGCTAATGGATTTTTGGGAGGTTTTGAATAACATAAAATAGGAAAATGGTGGCCCAGTGGTATTGACTCCGACTTACGAGTTGTAGGTTGTGAGTTCGAACCTAAGCAGGTGTTTTACTTTGTGTAAATAATTTCATCACCACTGCTGTCAAAACGTAGCTCACTCACCTACGTTTTTACAGTGAGATTTTACAGAATAGATCGGCTGAAATATTTGTGGTCTGGTCACTTAGCTGTACATTAGTAAACGAGACACATTTCCCCGAGTGTGATGACACGTCAGAAACAGGTAGGACGAGTAGACATGCGTCAGTCCCAGCAAACCTCGTATGTTGCTAAGGTACTGAGTAGATTTATATTAGGTACTAGCAGCGCCCCGCGGTTTCACCCGCATAAGTGTCGATTCCGTGAGAATATCGGGATAAAAAGTATCCTATGTGTTAATCCTGAGTATAAACTATCTGTGTAAACATCCAAATCCGTTCAGTAGTTTTTGCGTGAAAGAGTAACAAACATCCATCCATCCATCCATACAAACTTTCACGTCTATAATATTAGTAGGACTAGGTAATCTGCCAGGTCAAAATGTTTATTTTTAACATGTACGACTTATTTACATTAAAACTATTAAGGGCTGAATTTTCAATTGACAGATATTTTTTATTCGTGGAATAAAATTGACGTCTGACAGTTTTTGTATGTAAGAACTGTCAAAAATTAAAAATTATCCCTCGCATAAAGTTATCAGGCGTTGGAAAAATCAGCCCTTAAGCAACTAGCAGGCAGGTGTTCCAAGATTTGAGTAGGCACTTTAAAAGTATATTATATTTACGACATTCACCTAGCGACCTTACAGTTGATAAGGAGCAGTATTTGATGTCGAAAATATTCTGGTTTTGCCAAGCATTTTGTGTAAAATCAGTGTTTTAAAAAAACTACTTTGACCCTATTATATAAGTAGATCAGATTGTTATATTTTAAGAACTACGAATAGAAATTCTGTTCCACAAAGTGATGTGAAGCTAAAGCTGCCCTAAAAAGAAACGAGATTAAGAACCTGCACGTAGTTCTTGTAACTCGATGGCAAAATACCAAATTGGTGGTAAACATCTGACGCTGAAGCCGCGCTTTATTATTGTTTTACTATTAGTAGTAAAACAATAATAAAGCGCGGCTGGATTCGGACTCGATTCGTATTTTCAATGAAATGAAAGCAGAAAGACTTCAATATAAAATTGATTGAAAAAAAAGAAAGTTAAAAATTTACACCGAACTATGACAAAAACACCAACAAAAAATGTATATACAAGACTTTGATATTGATTTTTTTTGGTTTTCGTATAGCCGTAGTCATTACTTAGTCTTGTAATTAAGGCACAAAGCATATAGATTACGTTAATTAAAAAGTTTTCAATTAAAATTGATATATTTTTAATTTGCCATAATAAGCCGTCGGTCTCGGCTGTCATTCGTGGCATCTCAGACAGTCGTTACGGGTCGCCAGAAGTCCGTAAGTCTGACAACCAGTCCTACCAAGGGGTACCTATCGTATTACCCATTAACTGGGTTGTGGAGGTCAGATAGACAGTCGCTCCATGTAAAATACTAGTATTCAGCTGCATCCGGTTAGATTCAAAGATTGGAAGCCGACCCCAACATAGTTCTTTTTTTTTTTCTTTTAAAAAACGTTGCCCCACACTAGGAATTACTACTGTACCGTGGGTGCGTTTACAAACATTTAAACTCACATACACAAACAGCCAGACCCGGAACAACTACATGTAGGCAATACAAATATTTGTTCCGTGCGGGAATCGAACCCGCGACACGCAGCGCAGCAGTCGATCGCTCAGCCACTGCGCCAACCGTGTCGTCAAGTTGGAAAAAGTTTAGGCAAATGATAATGATGGTGACGATTACATTTCAAGCTAACATTGTGTCTTTCACTACTGAGATTTCATGATGTCATCGGATTTCACACTTTTTATTTGATTTTTATCTAATGTATGTATTTTGTCTTTTAGTCTGTGATAAATAAATGTATTTTCTTTCCTTCTTCTCGCTTTTCTTTCTTTGTCTGTTAACATCTATACCCTGTCCATTAGGTGAACCGTTTTCTGACAGACGGAACTAGTGATTTCAGCAACACACAATACATTGATTGATACATGTACGGTATTATAATGTCTGTAAGAAGCCATAAATAAGATAATCGAATAAGTTAAGGAAGTTTTTATATTTATTTTATTACGCATTTTTAAGTTAACTTTTACGTAATCTGGAATATGTACGTTCTAAGACAGCTGTCAAAACACGGTTAATCTAATGCACAGGGTATAGTGTTGTAGTGAAAGGTAGGTAAAGTTTCAGTATTGATACTCTATCCGACCCATGAGACCTGAAAACAAACATAAAATACTTTCCAATGTTTATTTTCTCGACAACACATCCAATTGTATGAAATGAAACGTTGTAATTCGAGTATCATAATTTGATTGCACAGTGTTGGGGTCGAATTCTGTGTTTTATTTTTAGGAACTAATTCGTATTGGAATTTTTGTCTGCATTTCAGTTGGAATGGTTCGCAAACAAAGTCCCTGCAATGTAATATTTTTTGTATGAATACGCTGTAGCACTTTATTCGCTTTTTATTTTCAATGTTCCGTTATATTTTGTTACATTCCGGGTTTCCATGAATTTATTTGGAATTTTAAATCCCATGTTTGGTTGCGAGTGAAATCATAGTTATTATTGGAAATGTCGGAGTTTCAGAATTTTTGGCAACGGTGTATAAATCCTGCATATTCAATTGTTTAACTTTTTAATCAAATCGGAATGTTTCACGGTTCGGATTTTACGGTTGATCATGGTTCTCACAGACGGATTAGTGATCGCTGTTTAGACAGGAAGATGCTGCCGTGCATCCATATCCTTTAAAACATTCTTTAGTGTGCATTCACATGAGCGACACTCGTCGGCGACAGAGTCGACTGCAGCTGTCGACGCGTCGGCGACTGCCATCGTCAACATGCCGCTGGTGTATTTGAGCACCGTACTCAAATACACGAGCGGCACGTTGTCGACTGTTGCAGTTGTCTCTGTCGTCAACGCATGTCGCTCGTGTGTATGCACACTTAGTGGACACCTGTAACAAACCATAAAAACTACGAACACATGAAGCCAATAAACGAGACACACAGAGACTGGACAGCACTGCAAAAAATATCTTTCTTATTCCCAAAAGAAACATCATCCATACACACACAACACCATATAAAAACATTCATATTCATAACAATTCCCGTAACAATACAATCAGAAACTAAAGCAAGAACTCCGACAGTAAAAACCACTAAGACGCTACCACAGAGCACGGAGACTCCTCGGCGGCCACTGCTGGAAGCGGCATTGTTAACACTTTCCATACAGACCAAGCGTGTCACCGTTTACGCTACGACACCAATATGTTAGCTTATCTATCTGTATGTTATAATTCTAATTTAAATAAATAAATAATATTATGAAGGAATTTCCCATAAATTACAACTCTGTTCATTTATTTGATCCCATTCTATGCTCTTGCAACAGCTTGAAATCTATTTCGCAGACGAGAAATAATATTATTATTTCCAACATTATCCTTTTGAAGAGTCTCAACATCATCTGCCTAGCCTTTTCCCAATTATCTTGGGGTCGGCTTCTAGCCTAACGGGATGCAGCTGAATTACTGGGTAACACAATACCCCTTGGTAAAACTGGATGTCAGACTTTCGGGCTTCTGACGACCCGTAATGGCTGTCAAAGATTTATGAATGACAGCCGGTATCAACAGCTTGACGTCCACGACCACGACTCTAATGACGTATAGAAACTGACGGCTTTGAAAAACCCAAGACTGCGACAGAAGTTAGGCACTCAGCGCGACACGAATTTTATCAGCACTGCCCTCTTTAGACACTGTAGCGGCGATTCCATGCTCTGTGGACGCTACGATATAAGTCGCCTTCAGAAAAATCGCACCGATTAATATCAGAAGGGAGACTGCAGCATCATATTTTTCATCATTATGTTCTCATTAAACGAAGCAACGTCAGGAAATCGGATCACGAAAAAAGGGAAGATAATTCTGTCTGGCTGTCTAGTGGCGTATTCAATCTGTTTTGTGTTCGGAGTGTTTTGAATGGAAGATTATGTTGGAAATCTGATTAGGTTTTTTTTTGGGAATGTAAAGTAGTGAGGATATTGTTAATGACTGTAAGGAAGGTAAATGATGGAAGCACTTAGGACGTATTTAAGAAAGCGGGAAGAGGTAGGTAGGCAATTGTGCACTTTTCCCCTCATTAATCAACACAGGTTACATTATATGCCAAATTTAAACCTTGCAAGTTTAGGGAAAAACTGTTGCTTGTTTTTTTATTAGTTGTAACTTGATTTCGTGTTTATTAATAAGGGAGTTTCTTTTATGCTTAATTATTTTTAGAACCGATGATTGGCTTTGTTTGGGCGAAGGTTTTATTTAAAAGTTCAGCTATCTAATCGCCCAAGATGTTTGTACTTAAACAATTTTCTTTCGTCTCGTGGATGCCGTACAAGTGTACCTTAATTCTAGCATGAGTAGATATAATCACAAAAGATTATAAAGGCTAAAAAAACAACGGCTTAAAGAACATAAATTACATAAAAAAGCTCATTTCCCTTACAATAATGAAACTGAAAACTAGTGAAATAGTTTCGGAGCGCAGTCTTCACGAAAATTACCCCCTTGATTGCCGCCAAGATAAATTATTCGTGTCTGAAGACGCTTGCGACAAGGATGCGGGTTATACTGGATGAGTCAAGCGGTCAAACTTAGATGTAAGTAAGAGCCATAAGTTTGCTAACATTAGAAATGAGCTCAAGATTGTAATTGATAATGATTGTAATATATGCATTATACAAGACAGAAAAAAGTAGACGAATACAGTTTACGACCTGTGGTTGCTCATAGTACCTATCTATTGATTTTGACATAGCATTATAGGTACTGCATTGTAATACCAGCAACAATGAACTGGTTTAATAGACGAATATTACTGGTGACAAGTGGCTTGAACACTTTGCTGGATATCTTCCCAGCATTGGAAACCAGGGCCTCCATGAAGAGAAGACTGATACTGTCCAGAATTAAGTCAGGTCCCAACAATCAACTATGCCTAATGAAATCTTTATACAGTCCCTACTTATAATAATGGGCAGTGGTGGCCCTGCGGCAACTGCCCAGACCTAAAAATTGTAGGTAATGGGTTCGAACCCAGGCATGGGGTTTTTTTTCATCACCACTACTCGCAAAACGGTGAAGGAAAACATCGTGAGAAAACCGGCATGTACAAAAACTAAAAATTCGAAGACATGTGACATCTACTAACCCGCACTGGGCCCGCGTGGTAGATTATAACCCACTCCCCCTCGAAGAGTGAAGTCCTGTGTCCCAGCAGTGGGAACATTATCGGCTGATTATGTTATTGTTGTGCGTGTTATGAGTAAGGTCCAGATAAATGATACGCGAAACGGTTTTATACTGAAATTGTTAATATATTTAATAAAGGTTAAACATAACTCTGACTACTTATTATAGTATATGTGGACGTGGCAGGGCGATGGTATGTAAGCGACTGGCGAGCACAGTGCTCAAGTTCCTTTACCATATCAAAAATGCGATACAGCAATCGCGTCGCTAAGGTCGGTACACTATTAATAAGATAAGATAATTTTATTAAAATATGTTGATATCTGATCCGGGTTTCACTACAACCATAGCAACAGATACTTTATCTCAGGTAAGTATCGCATCCAGTGCCACACATCTCCGACCCCCAGTTATAAATGTTGAGGGACTAAAAAGGTGTCGCCTTGGATCCAGACCGCGGCTGCAGTCAACTGATAAATACTCCGTAAGACGGTCGGTCCCTCTTCAATTTATATTAATATACGTATTCTTATGGGTATGGCTGTTCATGGGGAGTTGTCACTCATGAACAGTGATTTATTGGAGTGTGAAGGATGGTGAACCTAATCTGTAAGAGTCAAGCCCTGGTTCCAAATATCCGCCATCCGTGTTTAGCCGGCAGATGATTTGTAGTTTTATATTTTTACTAGCTTCTGCCTGCGACTCCGTCCGCGTGTTTCTTGTTTCTATCACCCTCCGCATCGCATCGCATCACCTACCCGCGTTATTACTTCGTTTTCGCCCTGCGTTCTTTCTGACTTTTTTGTTTCTGTTCGGCTCCTCAGGGTCCTAGGTCCTAGCATTATGTCAAGTAGCCTATAGCCTTCCTCAAGAATTGAGATTTCAAATGCAAAAATATTTTTTCAAATCCGACTGGTAGTTCCAGAGATTAAGCGCGTTCAAACGCACAAACTTAGCTTTATTATTAGTACAGATATAGATTGAATATCAAAAATCATTTTAACAAAGAAGAATGTTGCCTAGGGAAGTATTAATTTAGCATTTTTCTCATTCACTAAGCGAATGAAGAAAATGCAAAATGAATACTTCCCTAAATTATTACCGAGATGACAACCAATAGAGAAGTATGGAAAAAAAGGTATGTTGCGCCAAGGTCAAATAAATTGTGATAAGAACAAGAGAATAATGTTGAAGACTAAGCATTCTCCATTCATCCACTCAGACAGAAAAAAACTGTATTCCATTATAAAAACCCTACATCTCCAACATATTAGAACCGTTTCATAATATTGTAAAACTCAAAAGTTTTCAAAATTACGGCAAGGGGTAAAAGCACCAGTTCTCGTGATATCGTGCTACAAGTGGGGTGAGAGTACCAATAGTGTCCTACGAGGCTTTGACGTCACGTATCTCATATGGCCTTACCCGATATTGTGAAGCGGGCGGTTACTTCCTCGTGTATTTATTTTGAGCCTGTATATTAAAGTGGAAGGTATTCTTGTTAACGTAATAATGTGTACTTGTGAAAAATGTTGCAAGTAATTTAGTTATGTTTTGGAGATATAATAACAGTGCCGCAGTGCAGCAGTGTGTACAGTCAGCCTTTTTGCCGATCTATAATATCTTTTTGAGGCTGACTGTATCTAACATATTTATTTATTAAAACGTTATGCACAAATAAAATAAAAAATACTGTACAAAGGCGGACTTTACCTGGGGCATTTCCTACCGGTGAACTTTAAGGTGCTGCAGAGACAAAACATGACTGGTGCAACATTAGGGATAGATAACTCTGGTAATATAATGTTTACTTTAACTTTTACCTTTAGTAAGCAGCTGTCTTTGAAAGCGTAGGTATGTAACCTTAAGGGGGTTACATACCTACGCTTTCAATATAAAAGATCCAAGATCAAGCATACAAGCAGTTTTGTGTGTATCTGGCAATGTCCGCTCTGTATCAAGCTGTATGCAGCTACAGTGCGATTCTGTAACCATCTCGTCGTGAAAACTCAGGTGAAGTGAGCGTGGAGTGAGCTGTCATTCCAACTAATGCTAGGGATTGACACTATTGACAGGTCACTCTAAGCTCACTTCACCTAACTTTTCACGGTGAGATTTTTACAGAATCGATCGGCTGGTCTATTCTGTAAAAATCTCACCGTGAAAACTTGGGTAAAGTGAGTTTGAAAGCTTAAAGCTGTCAATCGTGTTAATCCCCAGCATCAGATGGAATGATAGCTCACTTCATCTGCGTTTTCACGGTGGGATTGTTACAGAATAGACCGGCTAATATGATTTTTTTTGGCAATAGCACACTTATTCAACAAATGCATGAGGACTGCCAACACTACAGTTTCAAAAAACAATATTGCATATACATGATAATCATGATATAGTGTTGTTTGCAGATGACACTTCACTTTTTTTTAAACTTAAACGTCAGCAACAGGCTACTGACGATGTAAATAGCGCGATCTCTAAAGTAGTCCACTGGTTTAAAGTTAATAATTTACTTTTGAACGAGAAAAAAGTTTTTATACCTTTTTTTTTTTGTTCACACCTTGGGCAGGTGAAAGCTAATGTGTCGATAAAGGGCAGAGACTTGAATCCTGAAGACAGCACAGTATTCTTGGGCATAACTTTGGATGCTAAGCTTCAGTGGGGTCCACATATAGATAAATTGTCATAAAAGCTAAGTTCCGCAGCATACGCTGTTAGAAAAATTCGTAATTTAACTAATATAGAGACAGCCCGTTTAGTGTACTTTAGCTATTTTCATAGTGTAATGTCATACGGTATTCTATTCTGGGGAAATGCCGCTGATATTCCGACTATCTTTGTTTTGCAGAAGCGAGCTGTTCGATCAATTTATAAATTAAGTCCGAGACATTCGCTCAAAGACAAATTTAAAGAGATTAATGTTATGACTGTGCCTTCTCAGTATATTTATGAAAATCTTTTATATGCCCATAAAAATATAAAACTCTTTAAAAAACATATTTGTTGTACCTACAACAAGGCTCAAGAAAATAGTTGGCTCGTTCAGATATCAACGTATACGCTTTTATAATAAAGCTCCAAGCCCCGTTCAAGATCTAAGCCTTAATAAATTCAAATCATTCATTAAACGTAAGTTGTGCCAGAAAGCCTTTTATACCGTTAAGGATTATATCGAGGACAAAAAGGCTTGGGAGTGAGCTGCTTCTAATTTTTACATAGGTATTGAATATTTTTTATTTTTTTCTTCTCTGTTGTTGTTTTTTTTATACACTTTGACATTAATGAATTTTATATATACAAATACATCTGCTAACTTTGTGAAGACTATGTGGGTCATTTTATTTTTATTTTTCTCTCTGTTCTGTTAGTTTTGTCATGGTCTGGCAGTTTGAGTAATTAATGTGGCCTACCCAAATGTCCTTTCTTTGGTATTGTACGTCGAATCGGAGTTCCTTAAGTTTTGAGTTGAGCAACACGATTTCTGGCAAATGCGTGCACTGACTGGACAGGTCCTCTCAATCTGTGATTGAGAGGACCTGTGAATTCTCAAAAGACAATCTCAGACATTGATCTACATGGTCTTTATATGATCTGACCAAGATTATGTCTGGACTTTAAAAGAGACTGTGAGACCTGAACTGACCTCTGAGTTTGTGTCGGCCTTTCTTCTCAGACTAGTGAGATAGGAAACGCCGACCTCATCTAGTTTTAAAATATGATTGACGTGTAAAAGTGTTTGTACAAAACTTCTTCCAAATAAAATCATTTATCATGCTGTCACTCAAGCAACTCGAACACTTTAATGACTTCCACCAGAACCCAAGGCTCCATGAAATTCAAATCAAAGCATACACATATTATGATCTAACATCACTTACATGCATACGATGCGTCCGGTTTATCCCAAACAGAGGCAGAGCATGCAAATTGCATGCATACACAGCACCCTGTATTCGGGTTCGCAGATTGTAAATTGCTTTGCTCGGCTGATCTAAATATTGACTGTGACCTCCCAGAGGGTGTACCTTCATCGATGTGTAATTATACCTTCCTACCTAAAATATTATAGGTAGGAGATAATATCACGTTGTTGTAAATACAGGTTGGCATGGACATCAACGCGCAAATTGTAACCATGGATTCAGTACATGATTCTGAATCTGCGTTGAAACTTTTCATCTTTTATCAAGGAATTAAATGTAGGAAGGTTTTGGGCAAATGGGCAAAGTTATAAAATACTAGCTGCGCCCCGTGGCTTCACCCGCACAAGTTTCGATCCCGTGGAAATATCGGAATAAAAAGTATTCTATATGTTAATCCTGGTTATAAAGCATCTGTGTGCTAATTTTCATTCAAGTTCAGTAGTTTTCGCGTGAAAGAGTAACAAACATCCATCCATCCATACAAACTTTCACGTTTATAATTATATATTACTAGGAGTAGGATTAAGAGAAAGTATTGAGACGATGAAAGACAAAGGCTTTTCGATATCAATTGAATGAATCAATTTGCCATTATTATACAAGAGTAAGCAAAACTAAGATATTTATAACAGGCTTAGGTACTCTTTCAAAGACTAAATAAACACAGAAATATTACGCAGAATTTATTTATCAAAACTTAAAATTACGTAACAACTAAATAATATAAACTTGAACAAAACCAACTGAGACTTACGAAGGCCGCAATAAATATAATTACAAAAATGAACAATTGAGTAGATTATAATAAACACAATAGTAAGTATTTGAATAACACTTAATTTTAATAGACATTGCTTTAATTCTAAGTTTCTAAAGACACCGATACAATTGGAAAATGTTTATGTTGAAAGTGAAATATGTTGAACATTAATTGAAAACGCGTGGTATTTTAATTTCATCACGGGACGCTGATCCTTTATCTTTAAACCACGCATAAACAATTCTCTTAATTCTAAAGACAATACAACTTTTTAAGTCAAACATACTTTGTTTAAGCTACAATTGCACACGAATTTAAGGTTACAATAATTATTTCAAAAGAGTATAGTATAAAAATTACCATAATATCTAAGTACATACCTACTTGATTAATACATTGAGTATACTCATGCCTACATAAAAATGAATGCATTACAAATTGAGTATTAACTCCTTAAAAAAATAATTAAAAATAAAAGTTCAAATCCAACATAATGTTTAACACTACCCATACCCAAAGAAGGCTGTGAAGATTACATAGGCAGTCGCTCCATGCTCTACTTTCCTTCAGATTGGAAACGACCCCCAACACAGCTTGGAAAAGACTTGGCATAATAAATGGTGTGAAAAAAAAAACATGTTGAACTTATTTTTAACAATGTTGGATTTGAAAAGCGAATAAGTGCAAACTAGATTTAAATGTTAATTTAGAATAGCCGATTCGTATGTTGGTATCATGTACTTTATGTTGATGAATGCGTCCGGCCCTCCGTATCTCTCCAACAGTTGAAGAGTGCTTTCAATGAGATCTGCGACATTCTCTCCTCGCGACGCCGAGTGGTCTATACCGGAACCCATGTTACCTTGGAAACAATAACAAGAAGTTAACAAATACATAGATATTAGGAAGGTTTAAAGATGCATTGCCAGAAATAGGTATCCTGCAAGCATCACTATAACGACCGATCTTGTGCTTCTCGCAACTGGAGGATCCTACGACCCTCACGAGTTTCAGCCATCTTGTGCCTACCCTATGCTACCTTTACGTCACTTCTACGTCCGTTCGGGTAACCACTGAAAATCAGCGCTCTGTAGTGGTAGTGTGGTGCCTTCTTGTCACAGTCATGACGTGCAGCTGTCGACTATTTCTGTTTTGTGCTCGTGATTATAGATCTATTTTGTTTTTATTTTACTTTATTATTGCAGTTAATCATTTTATTATGCAAGTGTTTCTATGACAAATTAACCCTTTTTTCTTTCTTTAATCGAATTGAAAATGTTACTAAATCTAGAAATGTCAATGAAAAACATTTTAGTTACAGAAATAACATTGGGTAAGTCCTACAATCTTGCTACCCCTTTTTTTTTTTTTTTTTTTTTTTTTTTTTTTTTTTTTTCAGGATGGGAAATCATCAAATGACTCCTCCCGCTCTGGGTGGAGCAGAAGGGAGTGTCAGACTCTTACTGACTAAAACCCACCCGTGTTCCTTCCTTAGCCCTTTACGTACCAGGGCAGCGGTAACCCTTTCGGACGATCCCGCTACCCCGGCAGGATCTTGCTACCCCTGCCATTCTCTTTTCAAGTGCTAATCTACCTACGTATTGAACGACTATCGAAGCTGCTTGTACCGGTAGACCATTTTAGCGTCTGACCGGTGACGCCTTTGTGCAACTCTCATAGCCCGAACACCTCGAACACACAGGCTTTGCGTTCAACGGTATGATTGACTTCGACGTCATCGCCCAAGACGGCTGAAACAAATTGGTTTCATGGTGGAAAACAAAGGGCGACGACGCAAACACTTTCACAATAATATAGCTTTAAGAACATGGCTTAAAGTCGTGGCCACCTACCCATATATGAAAGAAAGAAAGATAGAAAATGCATTTATTTGCGGCAAACATGACGCATGAAAAAAAGACATAAACAAACAAAAAAAAAAATTGGGGGTAAACATGCGTTAAGTATATAGTATATAATTACTTAAATAATGTACATCGACTCGCAAAACTTTTAGTAACTTATTTAAAATAAAATAAAACAAAAGTCATTTCGGTGATGAACCGGAACAAACGAAACCGACATACAATTTTTTTTGTTATATGTACCGTATATACTCACATATGCATTTATTAAAAAGCTGTTATTTTGATATTCCAAACATACACTTTAATTGTATTTATATGTACAGATTCAGCATAGATTTTAATCAATGTGGAAAATATACTAGCTGAATAGAACCATTTTGAAAACCACTTCAAAAACTGAAAGCAGGTTTTGGTATATTAATTTAACGCGTGCAAAGTCGGTGACAGCTCGCTAGTTATAATTAAAATATCGGAAAAAAGTTCCGACAAGCGAAGTAAACCGCAAAATGTTGAGATTTATTTTTTGTAGCTATTCAGAATTGAAATTGACGTGTTAAATGAATTTATTATACGAACGTATTTGCGTTTTATTAAAATCTGCGTGTTTGATTACGTGTACAAAAAGGTTTTACACATTCTCAACGCTTTTGAATGGTATTGAAAATATCTTTATTGGTTTTTAATATGTTGGGTATCAATAAAATGTAAAAAAAAGGATATTTTCAATAAAGCTTCAACTCAAGTTGATGCTCTGTATCATAATTTTGTTACTGGCCCATCTAATTTAGTTGGCCGTATATTGGGAATACCTATAGCAAAGTCAATATTTATTCAAATAGGTTGCAATACAAACCTATTTGAATAAATATTGACATAGGTATACCGCGATCAATTTGGATTGCCGTAATTTCTGATAGCTCCTGTAGTTTGTAGTCTGTAATGAACGCATTCCATTCGCTGATGTAAATTGAATTCTATAGATATAGAAGTGATCAAATGCTGAAGTAAAGTTCAACAAATCAAATCAAAATACTTTATTTCACATAAACCAACATGGGCACTTATGAAACGTCAGAACATTTATTTCTTGTAACTTATTCCTTGTACTTTACGATCTTCAATTCAGAAGAAAGCTTGAGCATGTTCACTACAGTATCTTACATAAAGGTGAGGTGCCTTTAAGTTATGTTTTCACATAAAACTTAATTTGCACAAGTGCAACACAAGGTTTACAATGTAAAATTGCTTGTGTTGATAAAAACAAAACCCAAATCTCGCAGTTTTCGCTGAACAGAGTAAAACATAAATCACACACAATATCAATCAAAACTCAGCCAGTGTTCCAACAAAATGGCGACATCACATGCGTCAAAAAAAAAAAAAAACAAAAGACCTCCTTTTCCACACAAGCTTCGAATTGCAAAACCTAATTACGTCACCACGCCCGATTTGCGTCAATGATGTCATCAATCATTTCCACCTCATAATTGACACGTGGAGGGCCGAGAAGATATTGTTTTCAACCTAATAGACTTGTCGGGGCATCCGGGGTAGATTAATTACATGTGGCTGTGAAATTCGGGGCGGCTGGGGTGTTTCGGGCGTTTGCCCTCTCACCGGCGGTGACAACGCCGCATTGTTACCGAGTTCCGCGTCTCCAGTTTTTGTTGTTTAACTTGCTATTTTGATATTTTGGTGTCTGTTACTGCTTTTGGTTATGACGGGAAGGAATTTGAGATACCTCATTTATGTTTTTCAAAAGTGCCTACAAAGTTTAATTAAAGTAAGAACAGAATGAATACACACTTTGTAGGTAGGGCAATTTTTCACCAAGCTGTTCATTTTAAGGGTAAATAAAACCATCGTCATTTTAAGACTACGTTCAAAATACCAGCAACAAAATCATCATAACCGAATACAGCTTGATTAAGTAAAAAACTATTTTCTACGCCAAAACGTTGCCAGTGAACAAAACTAGACGCCATTACTCCCGTCAGCGAATAGTTCAGGCGCGTCGTTTTTGCATGCTACACTCCTACCTGAAGCTAATGCTTTGTAAATTGTCCGTCTTTAGCATAGTCCCCAGCGTTTTAACAAATATATGAGCTTTATTAAGGCCTAAATTGTGGCTCGTCTGTGTCGTTGTCACTGTATCGTGTTACAGATTTTTGAGGCTTCGTCTGTTTATTTTTTTTTTTATTAAGTCGGTAAAAAGTCGACTATCCACTATTTGTCTACGGATGTAATATCATAGTATAACTACTTACTGGATAAACAAAATTGCGTTCATAGTAGTAATGGCAGGCTGGAATATTTCCGCCAAAAAAAACCTCTCAATTTTTTATTTTAGAGCCACAGGACAAGACAATACAGTATACCAACGAATACTCGTATTTGTTAATCTTAAGAAACGTACTAAAAAACGCTAAAACTTACGGTTCCTATCCTTGAACAAGTTGAGTGTGGGAAGTATCTGCCGGTAGTAGGGCACGAGGGCTTCACCAACTCTCTCACAGCCACATACCAGCATTTTGATGCATATAAGTGCGTGACAGATCACTGCAGGACGTTTTGTTGCCAGGGCGTCTAGGAAACAAATGAGATATAATGTAATTTTTATTTTATAATAACATCTTTTTTGTAAGAGATGAAAATGAACATTGGTCAACAAGAGCTTTCTCTGCGCTTTGGCGATTGATATTAAATGAGATCAACGTAAGAAATCGAGAGTGATGGGTACGCATTGGTTAGAAGTGTACCAATGCAATTCCTGGCTAAAATCAATATTCACAATTCAACAAAATATTTTTGCAGTATATAAATGTACCAGAATTTTTCTTAAGTTTATCCATGTACTTTGTTTGTGCAAATAGAACAGAATATAATAAAGAATATATTTTTTATTTATTTTATTTTTTCTATTTTTTTATTTATTTCATTCTAATAAACAGTTGTTATCGTTACATCAAAGTTTTATAATGCGGAACACAGAACACCACATCCATAAAAAAGTAAACCAGATTAGCAACAGTGTATTGTAAGGATATTAAAATGCATGATATTGTCTTCTAAACAATATCATGCATTTTAATATCCTTACATCAAAACGACTGCTCGAAGAGCTAAACCCGTAAAGTGAACCTGATCATGCAAGCCCTAGATGGCAGATATTAAGAATTAATGCAGACTAGAAAATGCAGTATGAAAAATGTAATGTCGTACACAAGGAGTTTCGTTTAGATGCACTGAAAATTACTCTCAAACGAGAGTGCTCTGTGGCGCTGAAAATGCTTATAAGTTATTATCTGGGTGAAGTATATTCGGGTAGGGAAGACTACATGTGTAGTAGGTAATGCAATTGCTTTAACATAAGCCACTATAATTTGCATTATCAAAACACTATCTCTGCCCCGCGGTTTCACCCGCATAAGTTTCGATTCCGTGGAAATATCCGGAAAAAAAGTATTCTATATATTAATCCTGGTTATAAACCATCTGTTTGCCAAATTTCATCCATATCCACTTAGTAGTTTTTGCGTGAAAGAGTAACAAACATCCATCCATCCATACAAACTTTCACGTTTATAATATTAGTAGGATTAACATTTGGTGTTAGGATTTATTATAATTAAAAAAAAAATGGTTTTGATGATCAGTTAGATGCATTGACAAATCTATAGAAACGTGGCTTCACACATGGACTGGTAATCTCAGTTTTTTTTTAACATTCAAGGCAGCCCTCGTACTCATTATTTTGATATAATACCGAAGTGGCCTTTTAAAACACAAACCACACTACAAAGGTCTGCAGCTCTATACATCTTCGATTGGAGAAACCTTGGATTTGATGTTTTTTTTAAACTTACTTTTAATCGGTATGATAAGCTGAGGCACCACAGGCAGGACCTTGTAGGATCCCTTGGTGATCAGGTCATGGATGCCTTTCTCCACGATGAAGTTGTAAGGGTAGGCGCCCTCAGAGAGGCCGTCGAAAAACATCGGCAGGTAGTGGTGGAAGTCCAGCTTTTCTATCGGCACCTAGAGAAGCAAACAAATGAGAAATATATTTTGATAAAATAATCAGACATAACAAAACATCATAATAAAAATAACATAACACCACGACTGCGATTTCCGAAAGCTTAGGCAGAGATGAACCATAGTCTTTGATTTGTGGTCGGTTGATGGTAAAGGCTCCCCCTTTATTTCATGGGACTTCAACATAAATGGTGAACTGTGGTGTCGTATAGGTACACCTTTTTTTTTTTTTGGTGGGAACTCATCAAATGACCTCTCCCGCTCTGGGCTGAGCGGAAGGGCGTGTCAGACTTTTACTGACTTAAACCCACCCGTGTTCCTTCAGTTGCCTGTGCCAGGGGCCACGGTATCTCTTTAGAACAACCCGCAGCCCCGGCGGCATCGGCCCTAGCGGACCCCGTCAGTTCAATATAGGTACATCTCTGCTTAAAATAATCTAATGATTTAGACTAAAAAAAAATTACAACATAGAATTTGATAAAATTAAACTTGATTGGTTTTTATCATCTAGCTGTATAATGTGTTGAGCTTGACAACACTACTTTTTTAAAATTCAACTCAAAATTTGCCGGCTTCAGTTCAAAGAACCAACTTTTTTGCTAATGTAAGGACATGAAATGGTGACCAATTGACCATGTTAGAATGCTGACTAATAGCAGACTCGAGGAAAATGAACTCAAGAGCTACTAACTAAACTTAAACGCAGATAGAAGTTTTTACATTTAAATAATCCTACTAATCCTGCTGTTCTACTAATAAAATATAATATATAAATTAAAATAATATTATAAACGCGAAACTTTGTGAGTGTGGATGGATGGATATTTGTTACTCTTTCACGCAAAAACTACTGCACGGATTTGGCGCACATATAGTTTATAAGCAGGATTAACACATACGATACTTTTTATCCCAATATTTCTACAGGCTCGAAACTTATGAGGGTTTAACCGTGGGGCACTGCTAGTGATTTTAATAAACCCAGCGTCTCATGAGTGTAGACGATGCTCAACAAGGTAAGTCTCAAAGCGATTTACTAACAAGGACCTAAGACTAATAATAACCCATCACTTAATTTGATTACTTCCAGAGGGCTACCTATAAATGGATATTCCGGTCCACTTTCCACAGAGCTGAATATATTATCATCCAATAAATCTAAGGTTTACTTCATTTTAATATTCGCTTATAGAAGAGCGTAAAATGGATTAAATTCCATATTTCTTAGACTGGAAAATATTCCGTATCCACCGAACTAGTATATTTCTGCGAATCAGAAATTAAAGGCTCATAGAAGATGTCTTATTAAAATCGGTATAAAAATCATATCTGAGCTTACTCCGTTAGTTCAGAAAAGCTTGATGTACCTAATGGTTTATTTTTTCTGAGTACTGAGTTGATTACGTAGAACTTACCAAGGGGTATCTTATACCCAGTTACTGGATTGTAGAGGTCATATAGGCAGTCGCTCCATGTAAAATACTGGTATTTAGCATCCGGCTGCATCCGGTTAGACTGCAAGTCGACCCCAACATAGTTGGGAAAAGGCTCGGCAGATGATGATCTGCGTTTATATAACACTCTCTTTTCTTATTTTAATGATACTCGTATTTATGAATGTTCAAAACTAGCAAACAGTTCACACGACTTATCAAACAAAATCTTTGATCAAAAACTTATTTTTTTGTGTCATAATAAATGGTTATGATGTAGTACGTTACTTGCGTAGGCGACCACCAACGCGTAATTACGATAAGTACTGGAACATTCAGGTATCGTTCCTAACTGACATAACTAGGTGACCTGGTTACGCTTCCAGAACGAACACTGAACTTGAGTCACCTATTGGGTCGAAGAGCAAACAGTTCTTAAAAAACTTATTCGGTTTTTGATAGTAATTTCGTAGGCCGTAGCAACTTTCGTAGCGGCTTTCGTAGCAATCTTAGAAAATGTAGCTACGAGCTCGTAGAGCATTAAAACAGAAGGACTAAAATTACTCTTGGTCGTTAGCTCGCATTTGGGTATACACAGGTAGCTTTGTCAAATTCAGGTGTCTGACAAAGCTGGATGAAATTATTTTATTTATCCAAACATATTCGGACATGATTCATTGTCCTAAATGAATCATGTCGAATATCTTTGATAACGAAATTAAAACATCCTTCTATTACTGTCTATCTCTTCAAGTTGATAAAAAGAGAGAGAGAGATGTTTTTAGATACGTTTAAAGTTTAATGCATTTGGTGATTTGTGGTGCAATTGGGCCTTATTTGGTTTTTAGTTCGAATTTCATTGAAATACCAATACGAGTGACCGATCATGAGTTATTGCTCTTTAAGAAAAATATAAGTAGGTACTCACCTTCCAAGCCAACCGCTTGCCGAAGTTGGTGAACTCGATGCAGACGGGAAACTCTCCTCGTTGATAGCACTTCCTGAACATGGTCGGTCGAATAGGCAGGGGGTCGAAGACGCCGCATTTCGGTGGCGGCTGCACCCTGGTATTCTTTTGCAAAGCTGGAAAGAGAGAAATGAAAGTATGTTATTAAAGTTCTACATCAAAACACTTTATTCAATATTCAAAACTAGCTGTGCCCGCGCCTTCATTTGCGTGTATGTCGCAAAACAATATATGTATCTTTAATGATTATTTTTTTAAATAAACATATTGGTTCAGCCGTTTCAGAGATTAGTCGGAAAAACCGAAAGAAAAGAAATAATATTTTTTGTTATGAGTACCGAATATACTTTCATGTGCATTTAGGAAAAAAGGTGTTATTTTAACATTACAAACAGACACTTCAATTTTATTGATTTGCATAAATGTATTCTAAGTTTTTATTTACGATGATATCATCAAAGTTCCGGTAGGTTCACAGAACCGGAAAGTATGGCAAAAACGAAAGAATGCCTTTACCCAGCAGCGGTTGATATCAGGTTGGGACAAGAGACGGTCCAGTTTCTGAATAGCAAAACTGGAATACTAATCGGCCAAAAAACCAGGGCCGTCCTAAAGCGAGCTGGGTTGACGATATCGTTAAAGTCGCGGGAAACATCTGGGTGAGAGACACAGAGAACCGGGAAGTATGGCAGAAATGGTAATGATGAAAACTACAATAAACAGTCCTGGACAGGTCCACTGTTCACCGCGTATTTCTAACATCTTTGTATAAAGAATTGCGAATAGCAGTTCAACAGTACTTTTACTCACTAAAGGACTTAGTTTCCTCGCGGCAGGCGGCACGTGCAGCACGATCAACACACGTTTTAAAATGAAACAAACACAAATATTTATTTTGCTATAGCAAGTGATTTCTGGTATGAACTTTCAGTTTTACATTTTGCCAGTTATTTTTGTAGGTAGTTAAGTGTATTTCGGGTGAACATTGATCGCCATTGGTACGCCCTCCCCTGCCATGAGATGTTCAGTCTACAATGTTTAAACGTTTTGCCATCGATACGCTAAGAAATTGATTTTGCTGTAGGTTATAAGCATATATTATATGCATAGTTATTATTTTTAACCGTTAATGTTCTACTGCTAAGCAAAATCCTCCCTACTCTCTTTTCATCTCCCTCTGTCCAGAGCTGCCAAGGACCAATCTTTGTGCTTAAATAACTACCATATTATGGTAATAAAATATGGGGCACACCTCAGGGTGCTAATGAGAAGCTAAGTCTACTCCATGAAGATCACGTGGGAACATTGAACCTATATTTTTGACGTTTGCTTCTGAATTAAACTTTTCGTTTGCAATAATATCCAGTTCTGAATACACACACGCCTATACCATTTTAATGTTCCAGTAATAATAGGTGGATATGGGTTGCTAGCCAATTAAAAACACCATAGTAACCTACTACCCTAAGTAGATTCCTCCAACGTCTCTAAGAATCAACTCTATTGGCTTTTTTATTAAATTCAAAACTGAAGGGATGGCTCAGCAACAGATTAGGGTAGGTGATTGATTAGCACACTGTTGCTGGCTTTAGTGTTATTTTTTAACAAAATATTGTACGGAGGGCTTTGAGGAGCAGGTAATCCTATTGCCCCAGAAACCTTTGCTCTACCCACGCCAAGTATATAGGTATTTGGATAAGTAAGTAAAAGCGGTATAGTGGCGAACAACATGCACGTAAAGCGGTATATGTACTTATAAAAAAAACTAAAGTAATTTCTACCTTGTATGGTGAACGCAGGGACAATCCTGGGTTTCTTTGTCTTGTTTCCATGTGGATAATTGGGACTCGGTTTCTTCAAAGAATGTCGAAAGTCTTTCCCGCAACGCTCGGGAAGGCACGCCGGCAACAACACCCTCTCACGCATTTTCACTCACTCACGAACAAAAAAAAATATCACAAAAACATGCTCCGTACTCCAACGAGTAAATAATCTTATAATATCGATCTAAAATGTTGACACAAGTAATAAAATAACTGAGTAAATTTGTTCTAGACGGGGGCCCGAATCTGATTGTTTATTTTGCAACATGATCGTTGCTAGGCAACCGGCCGCCTATCGATTGGTCGACGGTGGCGCCGCCAGCGGGTATTGCGAGAGCTCTGTGTACACAGGGAGGTTTATTGCGTACGTGCCCGCCGACCCTGTTTAATTTGTTGACATAAATAGTGAGGGCACTCGGGCAATATGATGGTGTTTTAAAAATAAGGTGGAGATATTAATCGATGTTATTGCCGGGTTCGTAAATATTGGAACAATTTTGAGGGCGTGCAACTAGGATTTGTTTGTTGACCTATTTGTTAAATGACTTTGTCAAATAAAACGCGCTCCCTTTTAGGAAATAGCCCGTAGTTTTATACACTTCGAGTTTTTCGAAAGGCTTCGTAGATGGTTCTTAGAAGGAAACTTTCCTAAGAATAGAATTGAATAGAATACATTTATTTGCTTTAAAACATAGTACATTAAGGTCTTATTAATAGAGTTATGATCTTAAACAACAAAACTTTATTTAGAGCTGATTTATTAGTCAGAAATCTCTTAACTGAAGGGTAAATACTGCCGTTTGACAGCTTTTGTATAGAAAATAATGTCAAACTGTCACACTACTACTAATTGATAAAAGTTGTCTGACTATTAAAAAATCGAGCCTCAGTCAAATATTCCCATTGGACGCGAATTGACAAGCGTATGTGTTGCCACCGATAGGCCCGGTCCACGCCACAGAATTATATTAGCGATGGAGAATTTTATTACATTTTAATATGAGGTATTTCCACAACATCTCTATTGGAGGAAAATTCTTTTGAATTTTGCTTAGTATTCTCTTTTATGTGGGCCACGAGCACAATGCTCTTTGATTTTATTTTCGTTGAGAAACTTATAGCGATTCTCAACAAATCGAACGATTGATATAATAAGTTGTTCAAAATGTACTCTCTATCAGATAGTAGGTTTATTAGTCCATTCGCACCATTATGCTCGCCCGAAACGGGCAAATTGACTTTTTTAAATAATATTTTTTTTTCTATTGGCGACTCGCACGACGTTCATTTATTTGTGGGCATATGCCCGCGACTTTCATGTATTTGTATATTTCTGGTGTTATCGATTTTCCCATAAATAAATTAACTTCGTGCGAGTCGCCTTTAGAAAAAATTATATTGTTTAAAAAATGTCGATTCGCCCGTTTGGGGCAAGTCAATTCGTGAGTATCGACTAACAAGCAGATAGATGAAAACCTACTTAACGTAGAAACTTACTCAGACAAACAGGCTGAAAAGTCTTTTAAACGCGAGTTTAAGATAGGTATTAAGTATGTGTGGTGAGCAGTGGTGTCCTATTGGTAGGGGCCGCCACTTACGGGTTGTAGGTTGTAGGCTTAAGCCCAGGCAGGCGCTTTACTTTGAGTTCATAATTTCATCACCACTACTCTCAAAACGGTGAAGGAAAACATTGTGAGGAAACCGGCATGTCCTAAAACCAAAAATTCGAAGAGCCCGCGAGCAACCCGCTCTATGCCCACGTGGTGGATAACGACCCACTTCCTCTCAACGAGAGGAAACAGCAGTGCATGCTATTAAGTATGTACACTGGGTTCAATTTCCCACTTTATAACTTTGAAAATAAAAAACCGTTTATTAAAACCAAGCTTTTATTGCTTATTGATAAAAAGAACTAAAAAGTCAAAAATAATTTAAACCTGATAAGAAAAATACCATTATATAGGTACCTACGAAATAAAGGCGTGTTACATTTTGATGGAACATTTAGCATTATTACACCTTCATTATTTTTCTTTTGCAATCACAATGTAACACGCTTTTATTTAGTAGGTACTTATATAATGGTATTTTTTTTATCAGGTTTATATTATTTTTAACTTTTTAGTTCTTCGCATTAACAAGCATTAGAAGCTTGTTTTAAAAAAAAAACTTTTAATTTTATTTTTAACGTTTTAGTATTTTTGATGCGAGATTGACTACGGCGTAGTTCGTAGCACGTAGCAGTGTTTTTTACGTTAATGAACGAACGAAGTTATTTTCCCAAAGACGGGGTCGCATATTCACGCCCACCAAACCATCACCACTTACCACCCATCAAAAATGGTCCACCCATCAAGACGAATTAAACTCGACGTGGTTGTGTCGCTTAATTACTGAGTTCCTATGTCCACCTTCCAGCTCCATCATCAGACACTGGTTACCATCTAGCACCAAAGTACTCGTCAAGACGGATCAAACGAATCCAAACTCGATGGGGTTGTGTCGTTTAACTACCGAGTTCCTATGGCCACCTTCCGGTTCCATCATCAGATCAGCTCCATGTCATAATAGTTTTGCATTGTCATCTGATTTACACATACATGCAACATTTCAGCTCAATCAGTAACCGGAAAGTGGATCAAATTTAACTTGCAAGATTTGATTACAGACAAACATCGGGACAGGTGAAACTAAATAAAAGCTTGTAAAAGGGCACTTTATTCATTGTCTTTTTAAAACAATTCTCTATTCATGGTGCCTTTTAAAAAGCTTTCAAGCTCGTTCAAAACTGCGTCCGCCATTACCTGGAACCATGGAGCCTTAATTGATGAAATGTTTGTTAGTGACAGTACCTACATCACTCATTTATTATACTTGTACCTATGTACATATAATGTATTATGCCTCGAGGCTCACAGGCATAATATTATGATGTTTTGTGAGCAATTAGTATTCTAGTGCTTCATATCGACATAATAATATAATATATACAATATATATCTACATAATATAATATGCATATACTACTACTAGGTTGTTTGTTTTGTTTGGTTTTTTGAACGAACTGATCTCAGGAAGTACCAGTTTTTTTTTTATCGTTAATGTACCAATGCTGGGTAAAGGCCCCCCTACTACCAGTTGGATTCGAAAAATTGTTTCCGCATTTGATAGCCCTTAACGTAAAGCTAGAATTCTAAGGAGCCGAGCAAAAAGCTAAAAAATCAGAAAAACTAAGCGAAAACGAAATAGATAATAGCGCAAGCAGGCAATGCGGTGTGACGGGATGAATTGGGAAATAAGAAATTTCACGCGAACGAACTCACGGGCAGAAACTAGATCATAATAAATTGTATTGACCTAAAGTAGAGCAAGGTCGGTAAAACTAGCATGGAATAAAAATATACTCAACAGGTTTCAATATTGTATGTAGGTACATGTTGTTATTATAAACGAATAATATAAATGCTAATCTTAACTGTTGCTTTGGGCGTACATTTTATTTATGGTTATACCATCAATCATAAATTTACTTAGGAAATTCGGAAATATGTCTATTTGAAACGATTTTTGCTGGCTATGATTTGAGCACAACTCTTACTACTAGATACTATAAGGGTCGGTTTGCTAATGGTCAAATAATTAACTATTAAATAAAACTGATCAAAAAACACATTTTGCAAAAATTTAACAACCCTTAGTCGTTGGTGGTAGCGCAGAGGTCACTTTGACTGTTTTGGGATACAGAGGGAAGGATAGGACGTAGAGCTTGGTTTGCGACATAGCTCCACAACCCCACTCTACTGCCGTTCTGTCGAGGTAGCCCCACTTTACCAGGTTGGAGTTACATCTTCTCACTTGTGTCCGGGGACGGTTCAGGGACTTCCAAGTGGACCAAAGTCAAAGTGACCTTTGCGCTGCCACAGACGACGCCGAGGAAGTGGCGTAGTCTTGGGCCAACAAGATCTAAAATACAGTTGTGCCAGTGACACGAAGAGGAAGAAGTTATGAGCTCATTAAAACCAAAATGTAAGTGTAAAATAATCAGAAAAGCCTCTGTAATTTCGCAAAGATATAACCAAATTAATATTAATAATCTATAAAACAATCGCTATAATTCTCGTCTAAGGATATAAAGCACGTATTTCATACCTAAATCTCAAATAACCGTCACGCAAGACAATAGTAAAACCGTATAACGCCATTACGTACATTACGATCTTTTAAATCGCCCGCCTGCAGCCGCCATCAAAACCGTTATTTTTAGTGTCGTGTGTTCACGGCTCTGAACAGAGATTTCGCGGCAAATTGAATGTCGGGCGACACAAGCGTTCGATATTTAAAATTTAATATTGCATCAGCTGCCGGCAGCATTATGAAAATTTTAATACCGCGGAGTTTACAATGAACCTCCGTGGTTGAAGTTTGGTTGAGTTTGAAATAGGTTGTAGTGGTTTTTCTGGTGATAAACAGCGTTAATACTTTCTCTGACTTGTGTCCTGTAATTCTTCAATAAAAAAATAATGTTTAACTGCACAGAGACGGTATCCGATTAAACCGCGATGTAGAAATCGATCGAAATATTACAACGCCATCCAGTGACGAGTAAATAAACAAATTTTGCTGTGCGGCTAAACAAAGATACTGCTGTCAATAAAATGTCAGAAGAATGGTACGGTTAGCCTGCATCATCCCACTGCTGGGCAAAGGCCTCTTCCCATGGCTTCCATTCAGCTCTTTCGATTCAGTGCAAAAGTGGCCCACTGGTCGTATGTTTTCTCCTGCTCGTCCCGCCATCTTCTACGGGGTCTGCCGCGACGCTTTTTTGCTTTTGGCTCCAAGCATCATTTCAGTCCATAGATTACTGAAGAGATAATGATTTTTTACCAGATAAAGGATTAAAAAAATTCGACTGTCATGTTCAGTCTGCTTCTATAATAGTGAAAAGCACAGGTACTCGTACCTTTGCAAAATTTTATACAAAGCTACTTACCTATTCAGGATGTTCAGGTACTTACATCAAGATAAGCACTTCAGCTGTACCGATCTTCAAAGAGACGTCTTCGTCCTAGACTAGTCGAATTCAGACGAAATAAGCTTGGTACAATTAGGCACTCAAACCCGTTTGGATTTCTCTGAACATAAAGATATTAGGAAAAACTTCTTCTATTTTGATCCCACTCTGAAAAGTAAAATGTAAAAATACAGATGGATATAGTACATAGACAGATAGTGAATTATTTTATTTATATAGTTAAAGCAAAAGTTATTTATTCAAATTAGGCTGAGAATCAGCACTTTACGAACGTCAAAATTACAAAACGCCCGCCCTTCACCACTTCCTAGTGCTTTCGCTGGGAAGAAGAAGTGGCGCAACAAACTCCCCAGCAGCACAGCTGTCTGTTCAGCTTACTAGTTTTTGCCGGTGGATTCACCCGCGTAAAGGTTAGAAATCATCCCATAGTAACGTAGGTATTTGCTCTTTGAGATTCTATATTCTGTTGAATCTTTCGATGTATATCGTTCAAGTAAGTATATAAATGTCTTTTAACTACTTTAGTCTTCAACCATAAAATCGTGATCCCAGTCTCATGGGACTCGAACGATTAGACTCGAATTAGCTGGAGCGCTAGCCTCTTTACTCTTTAGTCCATTTTCTTAATTTGTGAATTAACTGAGTGCTTTTGCAGGAACTATTAAGTAGTTTTGGGACTGTTTTTTAGTTATTTTGACTTGTCACGACATACTTATTGCAATGAATCTAATAGAAATACCTACGTTAAGTTTAACTACTAATACTTATCATATTTCTATTAAATTGACTCGTACCTCAAGGTTGCCAATGGAACCCTATTACTCGTACTAAGACTCCGCTGTCCGTCCGTCTGTCACAAGGCTGTATATTTTATACCGTAATACACTTAAAATTATCACAGAGTGCGTACTATGGTCGCTATAACCCTTCGTGCGTGAGTCCGACTCGCACTTGGCCGTATTTTTTCCTTTAGCACGCATTTCCCAAAAAGCAAGCAAGTCTTTTTTGAAGTCGATTTATGAAATAGTAGGACACGATTTTATTAAATTGACTTCAAAAAAGACTTTCTTGCATTATTTTTAGAAATCGCCAAATACACAAAACCCAGATCGAAGTGACTACTAAATCTTGTCTACTAAGGTGATACGCATAACGATTATTACTTATTCAAGCCAGCGACACTTTTTCATAATTTCCACAGAGTAAATTCACTACCCGTCATTTAAAAAAAAAAACTGAAAATATACTCGAACAAAATCGCCCAGTCATCGCATCAGCATTATTACTTTTCCTCTACAAAACACAATAATAACTGCTCCAGTCGATTTGGAACCATCCAAAAAGGTGAATAAATTCGAAGCCGTCGGCTTTCGGCTTTCGGCTTTGCCGGCGATTTTTTCGTTTCACACCGCGAACCGTGCTGGGTAGGCAGAATCTGGCAATTTTAAAAACGATTCGCTGGGAGGTCAATTTATTTTTGTTAACATTATTGGAACTCGTGGAGATTTTATTTGGTTCGCCGTAGTGAGTTGTTGGAATGTAAAATTGTAGACTGGTGTAAGCTACAGTACGGAAAATATATAGACAAGCCATATGTTCTGTTAAACTTCCCTGTTTTGAAGCACGCAAGCAATTATTATATAGCAAGTTGACCTGTACTTTTGTCTTCTTAGATAACATTATACCGAGCCATGTTTGGTGATCACAATGTTTAGCATAAGCATAATCATCCGTGAATGTTCCCACTGCTGGGACACAGGCCTCCTCTCTGTGAGAAGAAGTGGGCCAGAATCCACCATGCGGATCAAAATCTTTATAGAAACTCAAAAGACGTCGCTACTAAAGTCTTCTTGAAATTATATTGCAGTTTCTTCTTTTATTTCTTATTCAACCCAAGTTATTAGATTTAACTCAAGCCCTGCAAGGTTGTAGAAAGCGGCTTCTTACCCAGATCAAGGTCCTATCACCAATCAATGTTTACACAATATCCGTTTCATACAGTGTGTTACTTTAATGGCGACATTAATTTAACACACGTATACGGTTTCGAGTTTTCATTCTATGAATATATTTTAATTTCATTAAAAGTTATTATTTATTTTCAATTTTCTAAAATATCATCTTGGAGCAAACTATACTTAAAGAGTTATCACATCAATTAAATTAAAACGAACACCACGTGGAGCCCTGACACAGCTAGAAGGTGTCGCAGCAGAGCCCGTAGAAGATGGTGGGACGAGCTGGACAAAACAAACGTCCAGTGGTCCATTTTAGCCCTGGATCAAAGAGCTGGAAGTCATGGGGAGAGGCCTTTGCCCAGCAGGGGAATAATGCAGGCTAACAGTAACAGTAACGTGTAAAGAGTAGGCGAAGGAATGAGAGAGAGCCCTATGTCGACGAGTGGCGCAGGCGGCAGTTTTCAAATTACGAATTATTTCACGTTGTTATAATTTTTATGATTACTGGCCACTAGCCCTACCCGTCTGTTAAATTAATTTCGCCATTGTAACGGCACGTTGTATATATTTGATTAATATCATCATTTGAGTGGCATCATGTCAAATGATGATATTCCAGGTATTAATTACATAGATCATGACTTGAAAACTGAACACAAAGCTGAACTGACATTGAGTTTACGTCTATATTCAGGTATTTCATTGTTCTAATTAAGAATTAATTTGTATCTATTTACCGTCTGTTGTAGTAATTAAAATTCCAGTTATAGTTTGTCCCCAGACAAACATTCATTTAAGATTTGAATCAAACTTTATTAGTTTTGTTATAACGTTATACGTTTACCGCGAAACGTATTTAAAATATACCTATGTTTCTGTCAGTCCTTTGAAGATGATAGAAGGGCAGTTCTAGTTATTAAAAACGTTCAAAATCTTGTCGCAATCTCATTTCAGCGACAATCAACGTCAAAAATGTAGCGAATTTAGAGGTATTTTTGACAGATTGCGACTGAGATCAGACTGTGAATGAGAATCGCCCCTATGTTATATTTTAACAGTTCAGTAGCTGTCTTAAATTACAAGAATTGCCCCTCTGATATGCCTTGTCAACTGTGCATTGATGGCCTTATGACTGCTTCAGTAAGCGGAGTTCGTGCAGCTGAATTTTGGGCCAAAGAGGTTTGAACTTTTTCCCTTCGATACGCTAAGGAGAAGAAGCGCTGAATGAATTATAGTGATTTGTGGTGCAAGTGGGATTTAGTGTCCAAAAGATGTTCCTATAAATTATTTACTACTACGCAAATGATTCGTCACAATATTTTAGACCTACCTACTCATCATTGGGGACATTGAAGAGGAAATGTTAGGGCTTTTATTTTAATTCTATGTTTTTGATGTACAGCGTGGCAGGGATATCGACGAGCTAACTATTGCCATTGATTCAGTACCTACATGATTCTTAGCGGACGAAATATTTCCACGCAGAGGGCAAATTGTTGCATTTTGACCGCGTAGGTATTGCACTTTTCATTAACACAACGAAACAGCTGATTTTTGTTTTGACAACCGACGAAACATTACTACGCTAGAGGGGTTAAGAATCATGTGTTAAATTCATGGTTACAGTTCCCGCGTCGATGTCCCTGCGACCCAGTGTTGGAACCTTTATTATCTGGTTGGCGAGGGGTGTAATGAAAGTCCGGAGTTCAATATACTGTGTTTTAATATATCAGGAGTTATGTTAGATAGGCGTTCTTACAGTATCTTAATAGTACACGAGTTAACGTTAGGGCGCGGCGGAGACGACTGGCCGCTCGCCTGTATGCGCGGGGCAAATTGCCTCGTTTGCATTATTGCTACTGTAGTTCCTACACCCAGTATTTTCAGAACATTCATCCCTTAGTTTTTCAACCTCAATAAAATCACAAACATCCCTTCCTATAAAAGCCACTACACCCGTTAATACATACACATATAAATAACAAAGTTTAAGTACATAAACTAGGTATATCGTCTGGCTGGATTTACGACTGGCTAAGTACTAGCCTTGGTCTCACGTTCATACCATAAAACAGTTCAGTTGAAAGACTCGGGAACGGAATGGGTGATACGTCACCGCCTCTGAATAGTTGAGACATTGCTGTTTTAGATTTTTAGTGCACGTCGTTTCGGTTAATTTTAGGACGGTATAGAGAATTTTAGAGGGTCTGTGTGGGGTATAAAGATTTAGATTTGGCCGTGTTGTTATTAAAATTGTATTGGCAATGCAATGAATTTCGTTTAATTTGGCAGGTTAACTAAATGGTTTTTGTAAATATACTTCATCTTAAGATCGTCAGTGATGAATGATGCTTGTTTTTATACTAAAAAATAAACAACCCCTAAGAGTATCTAGGGTCTTTAACAATAAATGTTAAATATGCTTGTGAAAATGTAGAACCCTTTTAACTGTTAAGCAAAAACATTGTATGCTCTTGTTATTTTGTGTTTTACCAACTTTTTATACCATGTTTTTAAGCAAATAAATATTATTATTCTTCTTCTTGGGCCTGATTTTCCAATCATCTTATAAATTTATTCGAGTAATAATTTGAATTTATGACAGTGTTTCCATACAAAATCTGTCAGAAGTCAATTTTATTCTACGAATAAAAATTATCTGTCGATTGAAAATTTTACCCTAAGACAGATAAACAGTAGGAAGTAATCACGTGTCCTTTTTACCTTCTTCTATATCAAAATTATGGATAATTTGTTTTTATCCGTATATTTTCTCTTCAATGCTTTCCTTGACGATTTCCATTGAAATCACTTTCATCATAAGAAAGCCACTCGTCAAATACCACATACTGCTCTCCATAATTTGAACCCCATAGATTTATTAGGGGAAAATGGAAACATAACGCAATCATACCTGCCCAGGGGTCCAGAGTACAGTCTAATGAAGTTCTTTATACGTGGTTAACATAATAAGTGACGACTCAAAGCGCACTAACGATGCTCAGGGTATTACTATTCGGTGCTGACATACTTGCGGTTAGGAAGCAAAGCCAAATGTAGGTAAGTATAGTCACAGCATGGTACAGATTTATAGCAAATGACTTTACATCTTTGGATGGAGTAACAGAGAAAACAAGAAAAGCGGCTGGAAGGTGCAAGTGAGAAAGCAACTGAACTGTTAAAAGATAACATTGGGGCGATTCTCGTTCACAGTCTGATCTCAGTCTCAATCTGTCAAAAATATCTCTACTTTAGCTACATTTTTGACATTGACTGTCGGTGAGATGAGATTGCGACTAGATTTTGAACGTTTTTAATTACGGGAATTGGCCTTCAGTTCTTTTGCTGCCCGACTTCTAAGCAGTCAGCAGCAGCAGCAGGCAGCTGTTCTTCGATCTGCTAATATCGTCAAATTTGTCAAAACATTTGTCAAACTATTTAGCCGTTTTCAACGTTCGTTCTAGCAAATTTTATTAAGATGCATATTTTTTGCTGTGGGTTTGTTAGTGCAAAGTTTATATGATAGAAGTGTAAATAATTAATGACATCAAAATGTCAGTGGTGTTTGATAAACAATTTAATTTCAGTGGTAAAAATCTGAATGTAAAGTTCGTAGGATTACAAATAAGTTTCTCATTCACGGCATCTGTGTGTTCCAACACAAATTCGCGACGTCGCCAGACTTACACGAACCCAAACTCACCAGAACTAGGTACAGCACACACAAACATAGATCAAATATAACTCCTCGTGTATATCATCAAAACGGGTGCCAAGCAGAATTGAACCACGAATAACGATATATCTGGCACTAACAAAATAATACATATTCTATCGATATTCCTATTATTTATGGAACCTCCTGGAAAGGTGTAATGGAATTTCGAGATAACTTTTGTGGATGTGTGAATGGAGTGAATATAGTTAGGATGAATGATACTAGTTTTAATCTGAAAATAGATAGTGGAAATAGTTTTAAAGGTGTATACCCATTCCATTCGTGAAAATGTATGTGTTTGGAACGAAAACGAAAAAAGATGATGGAAGAAAAACATACCGCACACTAATAAAACCTGTATTGTAGACGCGTGTTTTATCCATAGAACGTAACATTACGCCTGTATACCCGAAGGGCTAGACAGAAGAGTACCTATAGTACACCTGCATCATATCCTATCATTTTATCACTAACCTTACCTTAAGCATCGCACCTGTATTCTACACAGGGGAAAGCAGAAGTGTACATGTCACCCACAAGTAACCAGTTGTGGTTAAGTCGTATGTAACAGAGCGGACAAGTCTGTTATATATATGTATATAGAGAGATTGAGCTTAAATTCAATCTCCGGGCTGCTTCTGAGAAATTTATAATGGAAAATCCATTGTAAAATATTAACTCTGTTCCTAGAAAAGAGGTTATAACATAGTTATGGATTTTTACATGGGAGATCAAAATTAAGTATATTGAAGCAGTAAGATAAAGCTGTTATTATTATTAGCCATAAAATCCGTAGGAGAACCGAGGTAACCGACATAGCCCGAAGAATTGCCAAACTTAAGTGGCAGTGGGCAGGGCACGTTGCTCGCAGAACAGATGGCCGACGGGGCTGAAAGGTCCTGGAGTGGCGACCGGGTACCGGAAGACGTAGCGTTGGAAGGCCTCCCACAAGGTGGACTGACGACCTTGTGGAGGCCGCAGGAACCGTTGGATACGAGAAACACAGAACCGGTCGACATGGAGGTATTTGGGGAGGCCTATGTCCAGCAGTAGCTATAAATGTCCCACTGCTGGGAAATTGCGTCCCTACTTTCTTCCCACATCTCTCTGTCCAGAGCTGCCAAGAACCATTTTTTACTATCGGAGTCCAGCTCAACCCGCCATCTCCGTCTGGGCCTGCTGCAATGTCGAAAGCTGTACACAAATTAAATTAAGTGCAAAACCTGGAACAATATTCTGATATTGAAAGTAAAATGGTTGATATTTTAAATATTCTGATGTTTTAACGGTGTGGTGTGACCTATTTTCCACATTAATTGATTCTTTTAGCTTGCGTGACAGCCTGCTGATGCACTTAATAAGTTATGCAGAAACAATTAACTTTTAATCAGGAATAATTTACCTGTGGTATCGGATGTTGGAAGAGGTTGGGCCATTATTGAATCGCTTTTGTAGCGAAAATGTTTTATAATGTTGAGCACTCAATATTGAAATAATGCGTGTTATCTATAGTGGCATAATTATTTCAGCATCCTAGGTAGCCCAAACATTGCCAAAAATGTATCATCATCATCATCAGCCTACAGCAGCCCACTGCTGGACATAGGCCTCTCCTATTGCACGCCATTCAGTCGCTCCACCTAGCCTGAGGGCGTCCTTACGTTAACCGATTCGCGGTCTCCACTCAAGAACAGCTGGTAGCAGCTGGATGAGAGTTGCCGAAAATCGGGTTGAAAGGCGTGCAATAGGAGAGGCCTATGTCCAGCAGTGGACTGCTATAGGCTCATGATGATGATGACTCATGAACACGCCTACCTCAACGGTCATCGATTCTACGACTAATATGGGCGGCCCATTGCCACTTCAGCTTGGATAATCTGTGAGCTATATCGACAACTTTGGTTCTCTGCCAGATCACCTCGTTGCGGATTCGATCCCTCAGAGAGACTCCAAAAGCATAGCCAAAAATGATTAATTCACAATATTTGCATTTTATGGTTTAGCGATACTACATGTTTAATTATAATCATTTCAATTTCATCTACCAAACTGATTACATGCATATATAATAATCAGCTGTTCAGCAGGCCTTCTCTCGGGTGAAAGAGAGTAGGCCGTAATCCATCACGTCGGCTCATTGCGGGTTGGTAGATGTCACATATCTTCGTTTTTTTCTATTCTAAGATATGCCAGTTTCCTCACGATGTTTTCCTTCACCGTTTTGAGAGCAGTGGTGATAAAATAAATACATTTAATAATATTTACACAAAAGCCTGTCTGGGTTCGGATCTACGACCTACAACTTGTAAGTTGCATCCGTTACCACGGGGTCACCACTGTACTCTATTACATACAACTTAAAATAAAAGGCACATTACCTGTCACTTTTACATTTTCTTTTTATACAGGATACATTTTTAACCAGTGTGCAAACAGAAACCATGAATTCAGTACATGATTCTGAACCCAGCTGCGTTGAAATTTTTTGTCAGTTAATAAAAAAAACATTACTCTGCCATACTTTTGACCGCGTCGTCGGTATTGCACTTTTTTTGAAACAGCTGATTTTTTTTTTTTTGATAACTGACAATATATTTCCACGCTAGAGTCTAGAATCATGTGCTGAATTATAGAGAAAAAATACCCTCAAAAATTACCAAAACCATGGAAACCTGAAAGGGGAACATAATGGCGGCTTACCTGCTACTTAGCACGAATGTTTAAAAAAATTACTTAACATTTTCATTCTGCGAGTGTAGCTGTATATAATTCCCTCTTATCCCAACCCCGACCCACAATGTAACAGCCCAAGATAATAATAAACAAGGCAGTACATCCAGCCGGCCAATTCGTTGGCGTGGCGGGCATCCGTCTCGGCCAATTACAATTACAACGATATGCAAACTGCTCACAATCACGCCCGGAGTAATTTAAAACCTAGACCCGGGATTGTTTTCGCTGGAATGGTCTGAGGCGTAATTAAATTAAATTATTTGCTTATGTTAGGAAAATTGTTGGCTGTGAAATAATAATTTTGCATGCCTGGGTTGTGTCTTACTCTATAATATTTATACATACATATTATTATAAATTAAAGTTACTTTTCGTATCTGTCTGTATGACCGCGTTGATTTTTTTAACGGCGCAACGTACCTATTTAGATGCAGTTTTCACCATCATTTAGATCATTTATTTCGGACGTTTTATGAGCATAGGGGCAATTCTCGTAATTTTAAGAACGTTCACAGTCTGATCTCAGTCTCAATCTGTCAAAAATACGTCTAATTTCCCTTCATTTTGACAAGTTTTTGACATTTGTTTGTCGCCGAGATGAGACTGCGACTACATTTTGAACATCTTAAATTACGAGAATTGACCTTCATATGTCATTAATAAAACTTAGCCCTGGCTTTGTACGGTTTGTACGCTCGTACTTAATAAGTAACTACATATTTACATTGTTATTATAATTACCAACTTCAGCGTGAGAGTGGTAGTGGCCCAGTGGTAACTACCGATCCGAGTTGTAGGCCGTGGGTTTGAACCCAAGCAGGCACTTTACTTTGTGTAAATAATTTCATCACCACTGCTCTGAAAACCGTGAAGGAAAACTTCGTGAGGAAACCAGCATGACATAGAACCAAAAACTTTAAGACATGTGACATCCGCCAACCCGCACTGGGCCCGCGTGGTGGATTATAGCCCACTCCCTCTCACAGAGAGGAGGCCTGTGTCCCAGCAGTGGGAATATTATATTCTCAAATTAGTCATCGTCTCAAATTAGGCTACTTTATTGATTAGTTTTTCATTCATCATAGAGAATGATTAAAATTAATATGAATGTCGATGGTTATAAGAGTAGGGGAAGACCAAAGAAACGATGGATGGACTGTATGAATGATGATATGGTTAGAGAGGGAGTGACTGTCGAGATGATGACTAATAGAGGAGTATGGAAGAAAAATACATGTAGCGCCGGCCGCGAATACATTGGAATAATGATAGAATGATGATAGAGAATCATCATCTGCCTGCCTTTTCCAAACTATGTCAGGGTCAGCTTCCAGTCTAACCGGATGCAGCTGAATACCAGTATTTTACATGAAGCGACTGCCTATCTGACCTCCACAACCCTGTTACTGGGTAATACGATACCCCTTGGTAAGTCTGGTTGACAGACTTTCGGGCTACTGACGACCCGTACCGACTGTCAAAGATCCATGAATGATAATCTCATGATTAAAATCAATGATAATCATTCTCTATCATCCGTGCTTTCAAATATAGGTTGTGTCCTTATTAGGTCATAAATTATGTATAGGTTTTAGGTCTTGTGTTATGTAGGTACCTATATTCAAATTTTATTTGTCTTAAATTGACGTTATTTCAAGTTAAACAAATGTCAACTTTATTATGAGTGTATTTAAGTTGATTTCAGAGTGACTAGCACTATTGAAAAAGTTACAAAAATGTTTGAAGTTGTAGCGTAAACTGAACTTTATTATGTAGGAATTAAAGTTATTTTTCCATAAACTCATATTTGTTTACATTTTTCGTGAATATGTAGCGAATGCAGATTAGCTATGGGTAACACAATATTTTTATTTATGAATTCGGTGAAAGTATAACATTTATTTTCTTTCCAAATTTAACTACCGTCACAAAGTAGAACCAAATTTACTCAAATGTTACACGAAACACACAATTATGATGTAGATTTAAAATGAGTACTTACCTGAAGTGTTTAAAACACTAGCTTACTCCATTATATATAAACTGTTTAAAAAAATCAATTTACGTGACAAAACACTATGTTTAATATCGATATCAACAGTTTTACACTATTTTAGTCCGGAAAAGTAAAGTTTTCTGTCATAAATCTACATGGACACTTATGTAACGTCAGAAACTAGGTGCACGGTTCCAATTGGTCGTTTCCTATCGAGGAAAGCTGGCATGAAACACCACGGCTACCCTTTAAAAAAAAATTTCTTTATCAATGTTTTCAAATTACAGGGTCAATAGGTATGGGAAGACATTATAGGCTTGTCAACAAGTTAAATAGAAAATAAATGCATACAATACGCTCCAGTACTCGGCACATCCAGTATCTCCACACGTTATCCATGGTTCTCTAGACTACGTATCTTCAGCACTCTCCCGGCGGGAAGCGCTAATAAGCTTGTAATAAATGACTCGCCTTGCACAAAATATTCAATGTGTGCTGCCAACTGGTACAATTATAATTATTACAATCCCAGCTACACGAATAATTATTGTTTGTTTGTTTGGCTTATTAGAATACTGGGTTTGAAGGCAGCCATTGTTTCGTTAAGGTAGTTTGTGTTTTGTCTGAACGGGTATATTTTTTCTCGGATTTTAGATTTTTGAGAACAAAATATGGTAGCAAGGCACGCCTCAATTGCGGCGATAAGTCCCCTCTTTGAGGAGTGGCTAGAGAGGCGCCACAGCGCCCTCATCTTCCGTCTGACGCAGGTCCTCACCGGACACGGTTGTTTCGGGAGGTTCCTGTTCAGGATAAGGCGGGAGGAAACGCCAGGGTGTCACCACAGTGTGGATCGCCCGGAGGACACGGTGGAGCATATGGTGGAGGTCTGCCCAGCTTGGGCGGGGCCCCGCCCTGTCCTCGTAGCGGGGATCGGCGGCGGCGATCTCTCGCGTCCGGCCCTGGTCCAGGCCATGGTATGGAGTGAGAGTGCATGGCAGGCCGTCACCTCCTTCTGCAAAGCAGTAATGCTCGCGAAGGAGGAGGTGGAGCGCGTAAGGGAGAGGCAATCTCTGCGTCCTTACGCTCCTAGCCGCCGCAGGAGACGCCCTGGACGGGAGTCAACAGCCGACTCCCGGCCCCCGTAGGCACGGGCTTGCGGGCGGCGAGCAATGGGCAGCTCACCGCCCGGTAAGGACCAGGCCCGGGTCGAAGACGCGTTGTGTTCCACGCGCGCCTCAAAGAGATGTCAGCACGAACTGACGGGGTCCGCTAGGGCCGATGCCTGCCAGGGCTGCGGGTTGTTCGAAAGAGATACCGTGGCCCCTGGCATAGGCAACTGAAGGAGCACGGGTGGGTTTTATTCAGTAAAAGCCTGACGCGTCCTTCTGCTCAGCCCAGAGCGGGAGAGGTCAATTGATGATTTCCCACCCAAAAAAAAAAGGTACAGAAAAAATCGGTAAATGAACAAAGGTAGGAGCATTTTGTATCAGTACCTATATCGTTAGTAACACAGTGATGAAAGGGTGAAATAAGATGTCTTCTAGTCATCATCATGATCTGCCAAGGTTAGACTGGTAGCCGACCCCAACATAGTTGGGAAAAGGTCCCAACTATGTTGGGGTCGGTTACCAGTCTGTTCTGTATTTTTTTCTTGCCTATTTATACATATATATGTGTACATAAATGGTAAAATAAATAAACCAACGAGAACAAAAATTAAATCGTTTAATATCCCATTAAACTTACAATACCTTACCTACTTTATTGTAGGATTGTGGATTCGAGAAAGACATGAACCCAAATCATAAATTTTATGATTTTGCAGTATTTCCTCCCTCATAATTTCAGCCAAAAGACGTCCACTGCTAGACATGGGCCTTTCCCCAGCATCACAACTTCCACCGGTTCGGGCCCTCCTCTGGGCTCCTTCCTAAGTTCAAAATAATTACTTACCGAAAATACTCATTGTTTATTTTTAGTAAATTACTTATTCTCAGAGGCATTATTTTCTTTTCCTGTTACACTAATGAACCCGGATTTCCCATTTTCATCGAAATTTACACGACAAATTAAATAAAAGAGAATTCAATTCTGATCAGAAAACCTTTTACGACTCATTTTTAAATCACAAGGTAAAGAAAATACGACAAAAAAAAACAAGAGACTTACGAAAAAAAACAAAGTATTTTTTCACAACAATTAAGAAGGCTTACATTCTTATATTTTTTTCTTTTTTTTGTTGCGGGTAAGTTCGAGTTTGACGTAAGATGTACTAAACCAACAACGGCTGTGCGAGGTTATTTTCAGTTTCCAAAGCTGGTAAAAACGTAAAAAAATATTGTAAAAGGATAAAAAGATGTAGTTCTTAAGTCTAGCCTATCAGGGAGCCAGACGTTTTCAAAATGGCGGTACGCGAAAATTGAGAGCTAACAAAAAGAACTGGGAAAGGTGGCTTGCAAATTATGTGAATTCTAAGTACAGCGGTGTGTTTTCGTTCGAATACTTGCTCTGTAGACTTACCTTCGTTCTATCAAGTTTTAAACCAGTCATGAAAAATTTATTTATTTCACAATGTAACCTAAATAAGATCATAAAACCAAATTTGAGATTGTAGCAAAGATATTTGGATGAGTAAATTTTTCAAACTTTAAAGCAACTTGTCCTATTATAGAGCTTTGCATGCCATACATACGAGTACGTCTCATTACACCCGTAACAACTGTCAAAGCTCCACGAATGACAGCCGGGACCAATGGCTTAACGTGTTTTCTGAGCCAACTTTCTGTTTTCACGTCAAGCCCTTCCAGAGCCGTAATAAAATTGACTATGACCACTTAATAATTCCTTACGTCGAAACCACGTCAGTTCTTTACCTTCATCACGACATCTGCTATTATGGTATTCACTATGACACAATGGCGTCGTTTGAACTGTCAAAATACATGTTTTCCGTACGATTCCTTGCCGTAAACAAGACACGATATTGACGCGGTTTGCATGTGAAAACCGCATCAATATCGTGTCGTGTAATAAAAGAATAATACAGAATTGGGGCCAAGTATTACTTAATTTTAGTGTTTTTTTTTTAAGTATTTGTTTATTGTTGACAGGCTACATAAAAAACACATACGTCTAAAATTACAAGGGCGCGGCTGGCAAACAAATGAACCGCGCAGAAACGAGGCAAACCTCTCCATGCATATCCTACGTAGCAGTTGATAGACTTTACAAGAATGAGGTACTCCTATTCCCAAACTTCAACAGATTTGGTGATCTTACACTTAACAGAACCTTTAGGATTTGTGTCGTCGAAACCTAATAACCTCTTTGATAAATGTGTCCAAGCGACAACTAACCTAACCATTTGAAGTCTCCCTACCTCCCGGTTACATGAAATTGCAAGCCTGCTAAGTAACTACTCACTTCATCTGCCTAGCCTATTCCCAACAATGTTAGGGTCGGCTTCCAGTCTACCCGGATTCAGCTGAATACCGGTATTTAACATGGAGCGACTGCCTATCTGACCTCCACAACCCAGTTACTGGGTAATACGACACTCATTGGAAAGACTGATTGTCAGACTTTCGGGCTTCTGACTACCTGTCAAAAACAAAATATTTTATTTCATATAAACCAACATGGGCACTTATGAATCGTCAGAAGCTAGGTGCACGGTTCCAATTGCTCGATTCCTATGGAGAAGAGCCGGCCAGGAACTCTACGGTTACTATTTTAAAAATAATTGGCTTTTACAATGTTTTCAAATTACAGTAGGTATGGGAGGACAGCATAGGCCTGTCAACAAGTAGTACCAGGTACTTGATAAAATAAAAAATGATCTATAAATCTAAATCCACAAGACCTACAAAGTCCTCACATTTACAAAATATAGAAGAATCCATCAAAAGGACAGATAAAATATAAAAACCTATTAAAACCAAGTGACATGACTGCCATTACATTTACAACCACTAATAAAGAGTTGAAACTAGAATTGTCTGCATATAATGTCAAATAATAAAAAGATTATGTCAAAGAAGTATGTAAAAAATAAATAAACATCGTAATTTGGAAGCAGTTAATAGACATTTACGTAGTCATGCCGTTAATGAGGTGTCAGGGAAGCCACATGTGCAGAAGAAATCATTGCCAAACTACCTTAATTACCTTGTCTTCAACGTAGTCTTTCATCTTATAATATGCTTTTATGATAAGGACACGTTTGATGAGGGTTTTGAACTTTCCATCGCTAATTTCTGTAACCGGCGGCATTGGCAACTTTTTATAAAAGCGGATGCTGTTTATAAGAAATGACTTGCTAGTTTTAGTTATTCTAAATTTAGTTTCATTTTTACTACGTGTATTTATATTATGGAAATCGCTTCTTATTTTGAAAAGTCTTAAGTTTTTGCGAACATACAAAATACTTTAAATGTAAAATAGGTAATAATAATAAAATTCTTTATTGAGAGTTACCATGAGACTCATAGAGCGTTAGTAACAATACAATAAACTTACAGCTATGTTAATGATACAATTACAGCAACAATTACACAAAAACAAAACAAAACAATCACTGCTTCCGCATTACAGCTGAGATACTGGAGCAACGACTTACAACAGAGCAGTCCAGCCTGGCCGCAATAACTCCCAGGATGCTGTTGGAACTGGCTCGCACCCTGCGCAACAAGGACGCACATCTTTTACGCATTAATAAATAAAAGCAATCAACACGCAATTCCGCAAACATCCCTGATGCGCTACAGAAGCGAGGCCGCCACACCCTGAAGGCATTATTGTACTGCACGCGAAGGACACTGTACAATCTCTGTGTAAAGTGTACCCACAGGCTGCAGGTGTAAAATTAGGAGCAGAAGACTCTAAAAAGGGTTTTTTTAACCTCCGTAGAAACACGCTTAAACCTGCGGGCAATCATATTTGCTCTGACCGAGAGCGCCCTCCGCTATCGTCATCATCATTAAGGCTAGTGGTCAAAACATGCCCAAGTTACTTGAAAGGGTGAACTCGCGATAATGGTACACCATTCAGAATTATTGGAAGTACCATTTCTGGACATTTTTCACCAGCCCCAAACACTATCACGACACTCTTTTTCACATTACATAACAGGCCATAAGCACTGGCATACCTTTCACACACACCCACCAGTTTCCTCAGGCCACAGACTGAGGCACTGAGCAGCACCATGTCATCTGCATAGCTAATGTTGTTAACACATAAGCCATCAATATAACATCCGACTCAGGTGCTACTCAGCTCCCTAATCAACTGGTCCATGTAAAGGTTGAAGAGTGTAGGAGAACTCAGACCCCCCTGTCTCACACCTGACTCAAGACCATATGGACTTGTGTAAGCCCCGTCCCACCTAACATTGACCTGGTTCCCGTACCAAAACTTAAAAATATTTATGATTTCAGGTGGTAGCTTCGCATCATTAAGATTTTTCCAGTGAGTGTCATATGAAACCAAATCAAAAGCACTAGACAGGTCTAGGAAACAAGCGTAGACCGGTGTGCTACGGCGTGTGTAGTACTCCACAGCATGCTTAAAGCCCAAAATAGCACTATCGGTAGACAACCCGGGTCGAAACCAAAACTGGTTGTCATACAATTGAACATGTTAATTTAATTGCGCATTAAGCACGCTGTCGAATACCTTAGACACAACCGTAGCCAGTGAAATAGGTCTATAGTTATTCCTATCAGTCAATAGTCCAGTTCTATTTTTGGCTATGGACTACAACTGTTCTCAACATATCCGAGGGTATATACGCATAACTCAGACAAAGATTGTACAATAAAGCCAAAACACGCGTCAAATGAGAGCCCGCATACCGCAAATGCTCGATGCTGAGCCCATCATGGCCAGGAGACTTCTCCCTTGACATTGACTGGATGATAGATGCAATGTCTCTGGCAGTGACCCTGACTCCTAATTCCCCTATGGGCTCAACATCGATCACCGACTGCGAAGGTCCTAACGGCGACTTTACCTCAAATTTAGCTTTAAACAGTTCAGCTACTCCCTTCGCATCACTCACACCGTCAACGCACGCCGGCACGCTAGCCTTATGATTAAGTATGTTTGTGTTCTTCCAAAACCCACGAAAGTCCTTATTTAAATGACTTGATGCCAGGATATCCATTTTTATATTATCTTCATGGCTCTGGCACCACTTCAACCGAGATTTATATATCCGTTTCGACTCGCACATCTCATATTCATATTCATATATTTATTTGCATTCCATAATGTTGTAGAGGTGTTACAATGGCTTAAAGCTAAGGTACAATTCTCTTCATAGTAATGGCCAGAAGTAGGCTTACAATGTAATACCATGCATGTCTGTAACATAAACTTATCCCTAGCAAGCCTGTGCGAGTCGGCAACATGTCTATTCCATCCAGCAACAACTTTTCCTTTGCACCTCTTACTATCTCGGCCAACCACCGATGACTCACATAAATCCTCAACGATTTGCCCATACAACTTATCAATTAGACGTCTATGATTTAAATCAGTGCACATATGATCACAACAATAGCGGAACTGCATAGGAAAATCTATTAATCTCAGACGCTTATGGCACTCAGTATTGTACAATCTAATTTTCGCCAAGTCCCGATCACCCCACATAACCCTGCTACTTAGATGTTGAGTAGATACACATCTTTTCGGTACTATAACATCCAAATTACATTCAATAATTAATGGAAAGTGGTCAGACCACACTACATCATACTGAACCAACACCCTACTAACAGTTTGAGCCGCAGCCCTTGTAGCCACCAAACAGTGGTCAAGCCACCTCGACGACCCGTGAGTCTGACTTATAAACGTGTACGTATTTGATGCTACGCCCAAACGCTCAGTGTCTATACACAACCAGTCCTGTTCACTACAGAAACCCATCAGCTCATCATAAAAACGCTCTGTTGGGTGAGCATTAAAATCCCCCAATATATAAACGCACTCAGTACTGTTACAATCAATGATAGCACTCACCGCACTGAGGACGTCCGTGAATTCCGCCAGATTACATACCGCATCAATCGGCATATAACTGCTAAACGCTAACGTTGCTCTTTTCTGTATACGCTCCTCTTCCACAATAGCGCAACACCACCATAAGGTACCTTCCTCGCAGAACACCAGTAGTGGAATCCACTGCCGACGTTTCAGTACAATTGAAATCATCATTAATCGAGTTAAGGTACGATATTTCATGCGACAGTAGCCAAGTTTCCTGTAGGGCTATAACGTCTACGTAATCACACAAGTCACGTTTGCTGTCGATCGAACGCTTAACGTTCTTACAATTAAGTGTTGCAAACTTGTGCAGTTTAAAGTGCAGTGCACTGATTTAACTGACTTGTGCAGTTTAGTAAAGAGAAGGCAGAGTTATTATATCAATTTCTTTGAATTTGTTTCTAAGAGACTCACGTGGCCCAATTTTATAGAATGCGTGGATTGCCCTTTGTTGTAAAATGAAAATTGAATCTACTTCAGCTGCCGATCCCCACAGCAGATCACCATAAGACATAATACTGTGGAAATAAGCAAAGTATACTAACCTACCTGTGGCTATATCTGTCAACTGCCTTATTTTTCTTACTGCATATGCAGCTGACAGATATCTACCTGAAAGAGCTCTAATGTGTGCGCCCCATTGTAATTTTGAATCTAAAGTAATTCCCAGAAATACAAGTTCCGTAATAGCATCTAGTTTCTTGCCATCAAGTTTTAAATTTAGACGTTAAATTCAGAAGTTAAGATGAAACATTCGGGGGAAGGGTAGGTGACAAGTACTAAGAAATTTTTGCTCAAGATTAGTAACTTGCTACTAGCAACGTCGGTACATTGCCCCGATTCCTATTAACGCTTCCTACGCAGTTGTTATTGTGCTGAGAGTGGGCTCATTGAAGCCTGGTGTGGGATTAAACATAAAGGTCACTTTAAAAACTCGATTGTGTTTTGATGAAAGGTCGAACTCTTGATTGTATGAAAACTTCATGGAAATTTTCTACCAAAGTCGCGTCGCGCCTGTCTGCGATAGCCTTTAATAATAATTATTTATTTATTTCACACATAATTGTAGTCCATAGATTTTTCACTCTTACATTTGAATTATAAACTATTTTAAATTATAAACAGATAAAAACCCAAAATAAAATAAAATAAAATTGTGATTCATTCAATTTAAATATTTAATAACTCATTGAAAATAATAATTAAATTGTCAAAAAATGTAAAATGTCAGAATAAGACTAAGACTGTCAGGATTACCGCTGCCCTGGTACATAAAGGGCTAAGGAAGGAACACGGGTGGGTTTTAGTCAGTAAGAGTCTGACACTCCCTTCTGCTCCACCCAGAGCGGGAGGGGTCATTTGATGATTTCCTATCCTCAAAAAAAAAAAGAAAAAAAGACTGTCAGGATAAGACTTTAAGAGCCTTAACTTTGTGTTTAAAAGTTAAACAATATCAAGAGTTCAACTTAATTTATCATCAAGCGAGTCTTAACAAAAGCAAGTCAAAAACTAACATTAATCAAAACTATGTAGATTAAAATTTAGGGATCCGTATCCAAGGTTGTTCTGCCGTCAGCATTAGCAGGGACGAAACGGGCGTTTGTATGACGTACGGAATCCACAAATCCGCCATGATGGATTGTGGTAAATGTGTTTTCTGTGCATTTCGGCAAGTGTATTGTGGCTGCAGCACCGCAAGCGCGGTAGTGTTGGCAAATCTTTAGAAATAGATCGGAATATCTTATTGTATAACTTAGTGTAACTGTTATATAACAGACTTGCTTCGTAAAATAATATTTACTTTCCAAATAAATACTTGTAGTATAGAAACAAAAACTTCTTCAATACCTCATTCCAAACATCTTCACTGAATACCTGTCGTTTTGATTCAGTATCTCAATCTGCAGTGGCCTATAAGGAAAGCTCTCAATCGATTGCGTACCCAAGTAGGTCGCTGCAGACACGTCGAAGTGGGGGATTACTGACCCATCCAACGCCCAGTGCGAGTGCGGTGCTTCTGATCAAACCATACCCCACTTGCTGGAGTGTCATAAGTGCCCGTTCGCCTGTACCATGAATGACCTAAAGAATGCCACTGATGCCGCAATTAACTACGTTTCGTGGCCACTTACTGGGCACAAACTATAGTTTGTGCCCAGTAAGTGGCCACGAAACGTAGTGGCCACGAAAAAGGATTAAAACGATCAAAATTTAACGGTGTAGGTATACCTACACCGTTAAATTTTGATCGTTTTAATCCTTAAAAGGGGTCATTGTACTCATCATTATGAACAACTTTTACTACGGGATCAACCCTGAAATCGTGAAAAAAAAATCAGTTGGTCCATACATTAGGTATGTCGAGTTATGCGAACATAAATCTATGGATCACCTGATTTTTTTCAACGAGAAAGAGTACCATCGACACGAAAAGAAGTATCTCAAAACCAAATTACAACTTGAATAGAATATAATATTACTAACTTCTGCCTGTGACTTCGTCCACGTGAAATTTCTTGTTCCCTGCTTTCGCGTTGTTTTAGCTTAGTGTTCTTTCTGGAATTTTTCTTTTTTTTTGGCTCCTCCGGGTCAAAGCGTGATGTTAAATAACCTATAGCCTTCCTCAAGAATTGGGCTATCAAATGCAAAAAGATTTTTTTAAATTTGGCCTGCAGTTCCTGAGATTACCCCCTACATACATACAAACAAACAAATTTTACCTCTTTATAATATTATTATTAGTATAGAAGTATAGATTTCTTATTGCACAAGCACCTACTTACAAATAAAGCTGCAATGGGAACTAAAGTCAGCCTTTATGAAAATAACTAAAATCCTTTGAAATACTTTAGGTATCAATTTAGTAGAGTAACTGCTTACATACATCGAGTTATTGATAGTCCTGAAACATACATTTTATTAAAACCTAGTTAAATTTCATCATCTGACTAGCCTTTTCCTAACTATGTTGGGGTCGACTTCCAGTCTAACCGGATGCAGCTGAATACCAGTATTTTACATGGAGCGACTGCCTATCTGACCTCCACAATCCAGTTATTGGGTAATACGATACCCCTTAGTAAGACTGGTTGTCAGACTTTCGGGCTTCTGACGACCCGTAACGACTGTCAAAGATGACACGCCACGAATGACAGCCGGGACCAACGGCTTAACCCTAGTTCAATCTATCATCAACAATCTAATTTTTACTTTACCCTCCGTAGTTTCACCAGGATTCGGTGCCAGACTGACGGTTGATAAATGAACACAGGGCACACCGCCAGACTAATATGAAGTTAGGAAAGAGTTCATAACTGAAGTGTAATGAGGTATAATGTGGACACGATGTTTTAATAAACTGCAGGTTTATTGCAATAACTAAAATCTACTAAAGTCGAAGCTTACCGTACTGACGTTACAATGAATTTTAAAAACTACACTGTATTTTTATTTTGAACTCTCACCGCCCCGCGGTTTCACCCGTATTCCTATAGATTCTGCGGGAATATCGGGATAAAAAAGTATCTTATGTGTTATTCTGATTTATAAGCTATATTACTGTAAAGTTTCATCAAAATCCGCTCAGTAGTTTTTACGTAATAAACATCCATCCATCCATCCATACAGACTTTCACGTTTATAATATTAGTAGTATTAAGTAGGATTTACGTGCACAGCATTACTGATTTAAAATATCCAAGATGTTGCAGTACAGTTCAGAAAGTGAATTGTAAATTTTTACAATATGCAGATATTCCGTCTTATTCTCATCCTTCTGATATAAACTTAAAGGGCAGTTTATCTTGAAGCAATGTTTTGTTATCACCTTGTCGTACCTATCATTGTTTCACTTTAAACTCTATCCTTCCAAACCGAGCTTACCATAGACAATTTTAATTAATAGTATGAAATGTAAACAGCACCCTAATTGCGTAAAACTCTATTTATCTCAATCTTAATCTTTTTGAAAGATATTGCTAGTCCATTGCTTCATATGTTCGAAAAAATTGTCTGCTCATCAACGTAAATAACGCAATGAATGTTGTTGAACTGTCAAAATGAAAGCCATTGCTATTGATAGTGTGTTACAAAATTACACAGCTGGCTTAAAAAAAAAAAAAAAAAAATCCAATTTCACTTCTACACACCTTCCCACTTCTTCATCTTACCAAAAACTCTTCAAAAGCTAACCAAACAAAATAAAACATGCATCAACTTCTCTTTTTTAACCCTTTAGTCACCATGAGACCTAGGCTAAACCTCAAAGCGATTGCCAAAGCAGAACACATATATTTCCTCTCAATATCGCCAGAGGAGTGCGCATAAAAGGCGCCTAACGGCAATAGATGGGTTTCACTGCATCCATTAAACAGATGAAAGTATGAACTCAGGGATTATCCACTTAATGCAACTAGGGCTTATATGGTGGTGTGTGTGGTGAGAGGGAGCGGCGTTTCGCAGTCTGCGATATCGATTATTGGTTGCGACATTATTTTGTGCGATGATTTTACGTGAATATGTTTCATGTCGTGTGCGTCGACTGGGTGTTGAATGCATAATTACCCTATAAATTTCCCACTGCTGGGACGAAGTTGGCCGTAATCCATCACACGGGCCCGGTGCGGGTTGCTAGATGTTACATGTCTTTGAATTTTTGTTTTTAGGGTAATTATGCCGGTTTCCTCACGATGTTTTCCTTCATCGTTTTGAGAGCAGTGGTGATGCAATTAAATACACAAAGTAAAGTGCCTGCCTGGGTTCGAACTCACGACCTACAGCTTGTAAGTCGGGGCTGATGCCACTGGGTCTCCAGTGCTCATCATTCATGATGAATGCAGAGTCAGAATTGCAAGGAACAGAATTAATCGTGATATAATTGTGGTAAAATAAATATTTTTTACTGTTCTACAGTGTCGTTGTCTGTGTGTGTAATGTGCGTCTTGATTGTGCAGAATTTTTTTTTTCCTTTTCTTTTTTAGTGTACACAATCAGACAATAGATAGATTTACTTAATTCATATAAGTACCTACTCCTTTGTTCAAATGCGACACAATGAGAAAACCTACGACAGATATATTCGCAGACAAGCACAGTTATTAAACTTTTTTTTTTTGTAAGTGAGATACATACGTAAAAAGTAATATTTGGGGTCAATCTCGCAGTGGCCTGCAACTAAGATACTTTACCAAAATCCGTTCATACTACAACTTTATAGTAAGTAGAGCTGCAGCTCAATACCTCCAACATACTTAATCTAACACCACTCCAGCAACTTCACAAATTCCAAAAGAATTTAGCCATTCAAATTCTTTAACACGTCCAAACGCTATCTTGTTATAACTTGGACAGCACATGTGGAAGTTTCGCCGTATGTTCTCCTGAGCTGTAAAAGTGACTCCGTAATTTATCGGCAATGAAGAAAGTTCTCCTTAAGGTTTCGTGCTCCTGCAATCTTACGTGGACAGCAAACCCTGGGTTACCGGTTTAATGACACCGTCTTAAAAACAAGTTGGAACAAGTTATATTTAAGATTTTTTACTTGAGGTTCCTGAGGGATTTTGTTTGTTTATTCTTCGTTTGGTTGCGTGTTTGGGGGCATCAAGGAGGATGTGTCTCTGAGGGATTAGCTGGATAGTTTGTATGGCTGCGAGTCACGAAGTGTTTCTTTTATTTTGTTTACAAATTGAAATGATGCAATAATAATGGCGCAACTAGCTGATTAGCTTGTTGGATTAATTATTTATCAAGAAACGTAGTTATTATTCAATTAGGTAAAAGTTACAGAACCATAGCAAAATTTGAAGGTAATCTTCAAATTTTGCTATGGTTCTGTAACTTTTAGAGACTTATTTATAGTAGAAATATACCTTTCAGACACTTACCATTTTCTATTCATAAATAATCAGCCTATTATATTCCCATTTCTGGGACACAGGCTCCTTTCTTCGAGAGAGAGTGACTGGACTAATAATACACCACGTGGGCCCAGTGCGGGTTGGTAGATATCACAAGTCTTCGAATTTTCGGTTGTAGGATATACCGGATTCCTCGCGATGTTTTCCTTCGCCGTTTTTTATATCTTATGGTAACTAATCGAGAAGGTTCTTCAAATTCCAAATAAATCCTATAAGTTGCTTCGTCCCTATTTTCAATTTCATTACTGTACTAAAACAAACAAAGACAAATAAATATTACATCTCTACTCTTCGTAACTTACGCGACAGTTTTACTTAGGACATATACCTTGACTGTAACAGCAGAAGTTGCGTTATATAACACGGTACAAAACGAGCAATTTACAGCGTAGTACTATTATAAACATCTTAATGAACAGTTAAACATTTGATGTACTAAGTTTGTATTGCAATCTTTGTGGAATGAGTTTATTCAGTGTGTACTAGCAGTTTGGAATAGTTCACAAGTTTGGTCTAAATATTTAAGAAGTTGGTCGTCGCTTGTTGTACAGCATGTTTTTAAAGTTAATCGGCTAGTATCTAATGTTATTTGTATCGTGGATTTACTGAAGACTTCGAACCCAAGTGGGCCGTACCAAAGACAATCTCCACAGATGGGGGTTCACGGATGCCTCAGATCTCGCCTGCGTATGCAGCGCCTCCTCATAGACAATGGCCCACCTTCCATACTGCGCCGCATGCCCTGTCACCTGTGCACTTGATGATTTTATGACTGCGTCAGTGAACGGAGTTAGAATTTGGGCCAAAGATGTTTGAACTTTTTGCCATAAGCTAAGTAGAAGAAGAAGACTGAAGAATTGTATTATTATTAAACCAGCCATTCTGGACCCATCTTGGTTTTTTAAGGGCACAAATAAGTTAGAACCCAAATAAAAAACAGAGTTGCTTTTTACAATCAAAACAATAAAATAGCTCCGGCAAGCACTTTGTTTTAATAATTATAGTCATTTAGGTGATATTTTGTATGATACTTGTATACATGCTGACATTGACTACTGACATTCGCTGCAAACATGTTTATTCCACAAAACACATCAAGATTTCATTTTATAATCCATTGCGTATTCCTCGCAATATCACTCAAACAATAAAAGATTCAAGCACGTTATGGGATTCCACTCACATTGATGTGTTTTGATATCATGCTTGCATACCTACGCCATACTGGTTTTATAAAAGCTTGAAGATGATAATGTCTTGTATTTGTGTATGTTCACGGCAAACTGGTGATTTTTATCAATCATTACAAAAACGCGTAACAAGGAAATTCCGTTAGCTGTGTATGAAGATGTGTAATACATAGAATGGTAAACTGCATCTTGTTGTTTCGTAAAACAGCGCAGCGTAGATAATTTGTCCCGTATTTTTTCTTTTGTCAATTATACAGGCTGATTTTTTAAAGACCAGCCAAATTTAAGGATGTGGTACAGACCATCAAACTGAACAACTTTCTCCATGGGACCAACATCGTAATCGCGAATAAAAATTCAGCCGTCCCATACATTTAGGTCGAGTAGGTATTGAAGTTTTCTATGGGACAGTTGATAAAATTTTCGCGATTACGCTATTTGTCCCATGGAGAAAGTTGTTCAGTTTGATGGTCTGTACCACATCCTTAAATTTGGCTGGTCTTTAAAAAATCAGCCTGTATAAAAAATGGTGAATACATCGCCCGTTAAAGTTCCGCGTGACGTCACTTGCTTGCGACACTTTTGCAAGCAAGTGACGTCACGACCCCCCATTCTCAAATTTTGACGCGCTTTATCTTTGTAATTTTTTGTTTGATTGACAAAAGAAAAAATACGTGTCCTTTATTTTTCGATAATCTAACTGACGGACTAAATATAATAATTATTTTTTTACCCAGGCAACTACCCTATTGAGTATTTAACCTTCAAATAGGAAGAAAACATATTCATTAATTAATGCTTATATGTATACAATAGAATGCTATAATACTCGTCCAACTAACGTTTTCCACTAGCTACTAAATTAAATTACTACCAATACAAACATCATCACCATCTGCCTAGCCTTTTCCCAACTATGTTGGCGTCAGCTTCCAGTCTAACCAGATGCAGCTGAATACCAGTATTTTACATGGAGCAACTACCTATCTGACCTCTACAATTCAGTTACTGGGTAATACGATACCCAGACGAGTGAGGGTATTACCTTGGTAGTTGTCAGATTTTCGGGCTTCTGACGAATAACTAGCAATACAAATAATTAGATAACATTGCTTCCAAAAAAAAAACACGTACGCTTTCGTACCAAAACAGTAACATTTAACAAATTATAAAAGTCACAAGCAAAGCAAAACAGAACAGCGTTAATATTTTTAACAATTCCATTCCCTTTGTATATCTTAAACATCTCCTTGACGACAGGACACTGACTTTAATGAGAAGAATTACCCTCCTTCTGAGCAGTCGGCTAAAAAAACAGGCTTACAGCCACCCCCATTGTTTTGTAACCAGAGTACGGATTATCGTATTTAATTAAACGCTATCATGATGGTATCAGATTTAGACAAATGGTAATTAATTGTTGTTTTCTTTTCAAGGTGTAAACGGTTTTTTTATTTGATTAGATCTAAACAGATGATTTTAAGGTTTTTTTTTTGTTATAAAGAAAATGCAGGATAATTTGGAAAAAACCCTTTTTATCAAGATTTTGTGAGTTTTTGTGGCAATAAGTTGTGGTTTAATTGCGCTTGTGTGAAGAGCAATGGTGGCCCAGTGATGATAACGGACGCGACTTACGAGCTGTAGATCGTAAGTTTGAACCCAGGCAGGCGCTTTACTTTGTGAAAATTATTTCATCACCAAACAAAACGGAGAAGGAAAACATCGTGAGGAAACCGGTATGTCCTAGAACCAATAATTCTAAACAGATGTCTTTGAATTATTGGTTCTAGGACATGCTGGTTTCTACCAACCCGCACTGGGTCCACGTGGTGGATTACGGCCCACTCCCACTCACAGAGAGGAGGCCTGTGTCCCAGCAGTGGGAACATTATATGCTGATTATGCCGTTATATTATACCGTGTGATTCATTTGAATTTATTTTATGCTTTGCTATCTACAATATTCCAGGAGCGTGTCCTCAGCTTTTTTGGACATTTTATGCGCTCAACTAAGCTTGGTCTGAAAAGGCTTATGATACTCGTAGGGAGGACCGGGTGAGAGGAAAATGCACTCAAGGCAAAGCACCGGCAAGATGGTCAGACGTTATCAACCTTGGTAGCGTCTGACCGTCTTGCCGGCCATGCTGTTGGAGGCAGCATCTACCGAGCGATCCACACTGCAGAAGACCACGATCCCTAGAATAGGAACGAGGAAGAAAAAGAAGAGGAATCAAAACCGTTTCTTGCTGTCTTATCATAAACTCAATACTCACATATACACAATGTGAACTTAGAAACTGTCCTGCTGACTAAAAAATATAATACGCTGTCCCACCTAGTATATTATGTATCATAGAGTAAAACTTTTTTTTTCAAGATTTTCTTAACAAAACCTTTCACCTCCCAATCACACTCATTACCAACTCCTGCAAAGTTGAACGTACTACAGACTTCAAGCTACAGACTACAGGCTCTCACTCAAAGTGAACAAAACTTTATAGCGCGATGCTCTTAGCGGGAGGGCCAGTAAGCTATAACGTGACATTGACCCGGGTTCGAATGGTATGACATGGTAAAAACCTATATAGGAGTTCCAAAGTAGCCTCGTAAGTTTTAAGTTAAGTTGTGGAATGAAGAAAGGATTAAGTTAAGTGAGATAAGTGAAGATGTTTGAGGAATGGGTTTCTGATGACGATTATTGAATGAGTTGTGATAAAAACTGGGTACCGAAAAAAGCCATCAATTACCATTTCTGTTGAAATATTTACTATTTAATTATGTAACATGTTCCATGATGATCATCAACGTTGTGGTAATGCATTTTATTGCTTTGGAAAACCTGTTTGGTTTTCAAAATGTTTTTTTTTTTGGCTAGGATGGGGTTTAACCTTCATATTTTTAACCAAAGAAAAAAATGGAGGACGTTCTCAAGTGGAAGCTCGTATTTTTTTATGAGTTGAATTTTCAAGGGAAAAAAAATTGTAGAAAATATTATTGTACCAACAGAATCATATTTCAAACAATATCAAATTGTATAACTAGAGCAAATCATACCCGAAGCCATACATCGATAAAGCCCTAAAATGCCGCCATCAGGCGAATACAATTACGAACATTACGCGTCAATCACAGGCGAAAGTTTCCTTCAAAAACCTCCTAGAGTTTCGCGCAATCACAAACATTGAAAGAGGCGTCGTCATAGCAACGCACCGTGCAATGCGCAGTCGCGCCATTTCAAGACTCCGCCCCTACGACAGCCTGTTGCTTGCCGTATCTGCCGGACGCCAGTTACCTTTCAGCATTCATGGTACCACATCCAAAACAATATCATTCCCGTAAACACTAAAGTCAACGCCAATAAGGCTTAAAGTCCCATGACAAAAGTATGGTTTAAAAATTATCAAAGTCAATTTTTAATGTGCTATTACTGTTGAACTTTTAAAACTTGTACGTGAAGTTTACCAGGCTGTCTCGCTTCTTCACATTCGACAACGTGCCTGCGTCTCGCTCGCGCGTTCATGAAGGCCTGCGACATCAGGTATCTAAATGGCATTATGTTGAAATGAAAATCCCGACGAAATACATGCGTAACGAGATTTGTTAAATGTTGTTTGTCCCTATAAATTTGTATTTTTTTCGTCTAAATGTAGCAGAGGATTTTATTCCGTGATCAGATTGACGTTTAGCAAAAAAGAAAACCTTGTTTTCGTTAGTACTTAATTGTATTTATTTTTGTTACATTATCATCGTATAATAAACTCGTTTTTTTTCCGGGAAATTCATAAGACAAAACACGTCATCATCTAAAAAGCTTCATTAATAATATCTACACCATTTATTCATTATTTGCATTTTTCTGAAACTATTTCTTATCTATATTTACAAAACTACGACCATGTGCGTCTAACGTGTACTTTTCCACAACAAAGTTGTAAGAACCACGACTGAAAAGAAACTTTAGTTCTGGAAATCGCTACGGTGTGGCGCTAGTAGTCTCTCAACGCTCTAACCGGGAGTTATTTAGCTAAAACATCAACATGATACTATAGTTTATAATACCAATAGTTATGTTGTATTAACATTGAATAATATAATTATATAAGTAACGATTTGGTTTGTCAGTGATAAATCCTTGTTCAATTTAATCTGGTTAGCAAAGCTTTTCATTTAAATTCGATATTGAGTTGGTCGGATCCAAATTGCCTATTTGCTAGAAACGTTGATTGCTATGAAATTACTCAAGAATCTTGAATACATATTCTGTATAAAAGGTTGTTAGAGGATTGTTTTCTTCCTACAAGTAATATAATAGTTGCTGGAACATGACTTAAAAAATAAAACAAAGGCATGGTAAAGGTAATAATGATATACAGATATTTTCAGTATTCAAACCTTGTAATTTAATACTAAAACAACCCAAATAGCCCATTACTGCTACATCTAAACACAACATCATAACGGTAGCACCTCAAGGCGATAACCTTACACCTAATAAGAACAGTATAAGCTCCTTATACAATATGAGACAGAGAAAATTACGCCATCCGTCTGCCTTGTACATGCAAATTAGACTGTTTGCGGACACATATAAATCGCCTCTCTCATTGCGTTGGAACTTCAAAGTGCTGTTATATCTATTATAATCCCTTTGAATTTACTACCCAAATAACTGGCACTTATATGAGTTTGGGATTTGTATGGTTTTTGTTGTGATTATTTTTGGTATTGTGAAGAATGTTGGCTGCAGATACATTGATATATACACTTGGCCGTCTTGGGTTAGGTTGTCTGTCGTAAAAATGGCGGTTTCTCTAGGGATAGTTAACAGTTAAACTTACATAGCTAATTGAAAAATAGTAGATTCTATATTATAAAATCTGGATTTTTTTCAAAATAAATAATTAAGTCAAATGTAAATAAAAGTAAAAAAAAGTATATTTCAAAACTGTGCTGTACGTATAGCAAACTACAAAATAAAAGTAGAAACACACACAAAAAGAATGCTTAAATTAATGAACTGAAAATCAGTCTCTCCAGGCAAAGCTACCTTTGGCAAGACGCCAGATAGAGTACAAGATGACAAAGAAGATACACAAGAAACGTTAGGTAATTCAATATATCACCAACAAAGAGCTTCACTACTTGCGAATTTGATTACACTCCCAACAAAATTAATGCTCAGGCCGCCTTAGAAGAAGACAATCCTAACTTTTATGACAAATCGTATTCTGATTAATCCAAAATGCTTATAAGAAAGCTGTAATCCAAATAGACACGGATTGTTTCAGAAACCTGTCTAAACAATGTCAAACAAGTTCTTCGAAGTGTTTCAATCAAATAGTCCGCAGTTTCTGACAATTAATTAAAATCTGAATGGCACTGTAACAAAGTACAATACAAATTGTATCGATTTACCAAAACTTGTTGAGGTAGACATTAATGTAACACGAAATATGTGCGGAGTATTATGTTCCTGGATAATAATTACTGGAATCCATCTTTGTTGTTGTTTTAAACATTAAAAGTGACATATAACGAGTTTTGTGTAAGTTTGACATATTTTGTTTGTAATTATATCTCCTGTGATGGTATTACAGAAGTTTCTTTTTGAGTAGGCGACGTGTATTGCTTAAATGTCTTACATTACAGATAAATATTCCACGATTATTAAATTGCCATTCCAACCATGTTTTTGCTGTTCTGATTATTTTCTTTACCTATTTATTGTGGTTCGCATATTATAGTCTTCTTTCTCTTGTGTATTTTAAACTGCAGAAACACTTATGTTTAAAACGTCAACCAAAGCTCAGACTTCATCTGACAGCAATGCATTATTCCTTTCTTCCTAGACTCCTTGTCGAAACTCTTCGGCAGGATAGTATAGAAGCAGCATTGGAGCAGCCATGTAATCTGGCAAGTTTAATTTGAGTGTGAATAAAAGCGGGTCCCATCCTCCCATTGTGGAATGGCAAAAGTTAGCTTGTTTATTCTCACTTTAGAGTACTATGGCACGCAAATGTTAGGTGTGAAATACACCCTGACTTATTGCTTTAAAGCGGTACCCAGGATGTTATTGTGTACTTTTAAAACTTTTTTAAACGTATTGTGTGCTTTAGTATATTGTTCGTCGCGTCGGTATCAAAAAGTTTTTATTTATAAGCGGCATTCGGATTTTTGGATGGGAACAGCGCAATAAAAGGTATTATGGGTTGAAATTCCGGGTAGGTTTTGTTTCTATTTGAAAATAACACTTGAGTTCCTGCGTTTCTGGCATTTTTGCGAAAACAGTCCCGGCAATTTTGTACATCTACATATACTTACGTAAATATTTGGTTAATATAATCATCGTTTGAGTAATTCTCCTATGGATCAACGTTTGTAAACAAAAGGTTTTAAATGTTCCTTTAGTCGAAACTATTCAACTATCTACATCTAGTTACAAATTCGAACCGTTCCTTAATGGCTTCCAGACCAAAATTTGATTTGTGCGACTATTGACTTACCGAAGGCTTTCGCAAGGAAATCAATTTGGCCCACAACTATGTCACGATCGCAACACGGCTGCAGATTCGTGCAATCAAACTAATGAGATGAGTTCTGCCCTAATCCCTGTTAGAGCCTTATTGACGGACCCGGGACCCGAAACTTGCACAATTTCGGGATCCCTCTCTAGTAGAAGGTAGTTGGAAAATAGTTGTGTACGAATTTCACTATGGTGATTATTTTTAATGATATTATGGCTTGGAATTTCATTTGATATTGGACCTGCTCAAAAATTTTCCTTGAATTATTCCTTACAGTCGTTTGAATGTTTGTTGTTTATACACTTTTTATGGGACTTAAAAATGTTCATGCATCAAAGCCAGTGTTCGTTGCATAACTTTCCAAGCTGAGTTGACATAATCACTCTTCGGAGAACAACTAAGATATTTTTAAAGTCATACTTCCAAGTTATTTTTAAATTCATCTATATGAAAGTAACTTTCATGTCGAGTGTTTTTGTGTCACATTTTCTTTTAGGGATAACTTAAAAGCTAATGTAATTGGTGTAGATATTACTTAGTTTACTTCGAGTGGTTCCATCATTAATTGCATCGGCGTCCCTTAGTGCGGAATGCAGTCCTAACACGCCATTATTAATGTCATTTGCTGTCAGTAATGTCGCGTGTGCTAAGTATAGTCCTGTGGGTATTGTAACAGGCAATTTAGGATTACCTGCGTTGAGTTACATTTGATCTATGAGTGATGAAATCGTGGCTACTGAATAAACTTGGTTATTTACAAACTTTACTGAATAATGTCAAACCTAGGTAGGTTTGAGCATAAATATATATGGATAAATATGGTTATGGTTGGTGGTAATATATTTGGTTTGGTTTGGTAATAATAATAGTATTACTACTATTACTTAAAACTATTATCGAGAATGTGATGTGTTTGCGGATGAAAGGAGTAAAATTATGCGTATAATTAAGTCTGGTCTTCTGTGAGAGAAAGTATGCAAGGAAGTCCATTGTTCCGTCTTAGTTTTAAATATATACAACATAATTACTGTCAACATAATAATAGTTTTTTTTTAAATTATTGTTTTTAAAATATTTATAATTAATGTGATTGGTGTTGTTACCTTTTAATTAACTATAAATAAATAAATTACTAGTATAGAAAATATATTCTCTCTATTATTGTTTATGAGGTGTGGTTGTAACTGCAATAATAATCTTTTTAATACACTAGCTCAAGACAACCCAATCAAAATTAATTGTTTTTTTCTTTAAACGAAAAAAAATTGTGTATTGTGCACAAGGACGCACCTTACAAAAGAATAAAATAGACAAAATATACATACTAATACTCGTACAATTTAACCGATCCATCGTCTAATTAATAAACAGAATACTAATTACCAATAAAACTTTTTCCAATACCAATTTCTTCCAACATCTGCACAAAGGTCGAACATCATAGCACAAAGCAAAACAAGAAACTGCTTGTCAAGCACAAACTGAACTATTTTGGCACAAAAACGCTGTCCCCAAAGGATTTAAGTCCGATTTCATTCACAACGAATGTACGGAGTTTAAACTTCATTTCCTAGGAAAGGATATTAAGGATTAAAAGTTTTCTAGCCCTAATCCATTGAGACAGCCGGTTTCTGGGCGAGGAGAGAGAACCAAATCTAGGGATCTAAGAATCCAAGGAATTTCGGTTTTATTGTTCTATTCTGTCCCGACATTGGATTTTATGACGATGATTAAATACCGATAAAAGTAAATATTTTATGTTTTGGTTGGTGAGGAGAATAATCATTATAATAATAGTACGCAAATATAAGTTTGTATCAAACGTTTAGTTGTTGACGTTGATTTACTTAATTGCGTTAAAAATAACAATTATAAACTAAAATGAAAGCCAAATCATAAATAAATGACACTTCACCAACAATTAAAGATCCGTCCATCAAAAAATTAAATACCATTACACAAAACGAAATTAAAAAGGAACACCCGTCACAGGTAACCGATTACGCAACAACAAAAGGAAAAATTAATTCCGAGCAAACGAGATAAATTCAAGTTTTATTTTAAAACAAAACTCTCGAACAATTTTGGGAATTGGCGACGCGATTAAGATTCATTATGCCTGTAAAGTTTTATCTTGAGCACCGAGAACCAGCTTGAGAACTTGTTCAAGAGCAATAAAGCATTTTGGCAGATTTTGAAGTGGTCGGGAGATTAAATGTGCATTACGCGTCGACTGCGACAGATGTAGGATAAACGCCCGGGCTCCCGCAACGCAGCGTCCTGGGCCCTCCATACAATCCGCTTCGTTTTGTTCAAAAGATTTGTAGTGTTGGCGCCGTCAGCCGCTATTGAAAAATTTGACGGTTATTGAGTTTTTCCACCGAATACACTTTTATAAATGTAAGAGGGGTCAGGAGGCATTGCGATTTGGACACGTGAGATATTTACTCGTGTGATGAAATCTTTTGTTACTGAATTTGTTGGCAATGTATATTATAATGTTATGTTTTTTCCGGTTGTAGACCATTATAGTCAAATTCAATTTTTTCAATTCATTTATCAGTAACAATTCACTTCACATTGCGTTCGAAAATAATCCACCATAAAACATAAGTAGTTGATGTACAAATATATAAGACTACATTCAATTCAATAAAATATAATTATCATAACATGTACATAATGTAAAACTTGAGCTACCTTACATACGATTAATCAAAATGAAAATATGAGAATTTCAGCCAAAAATCGCTCCTGTAAAATAAAACCTGAAGGAAGCCTTTCCAAAACTGTAATCGAGACCAGTCAAAAATCGGTACGCGGTCCGCGGGAAACTCTTCGTGGAATTTTAATCAACGTAACAGATCTGAGTTAAAACGGGCATTTAATTATACCGTGTATATTTGTATAACTAGCTGGATCCCGTGACTTTACTTACGTCGCTGACTCGGGTAGTTTACCTTTTAACAATATTTGGAAGCAGCTTAGCGGATGAGTCCAGAACTCGGTTGAAATTGTTGAGCAAATTATCAAGTAGTTTTGTTTAAAATAGCTTTGAATTGGAATAAACAACTTGAATTGAAGTGGATGTAGGCACCTTCTATGAACACATCTCTATTTACACTTTTATTAAAAACAAGTGATTTAGTAACGTCCATTTCCTTGATGTGTGTGTAGGTACTGAATAACTAGTTAAATTATTGTATATATGTAAATGGTACACCACAGACTACCTGCAGTATGGGCCTTTCTCTCTAAATCCATCCAAAGGTTGTCTTTAAAAGATCGCTTTTAGCTATAAGACCGCCCATTGTGTCACCCCTTGTAAAATTTCTTATCTGTAATATTTATGGTGTGCATAAAATAAAGAATATTCTATTATATTCTAAAAGAACTAGAAACAGTTTAAAAAAATATTCCTTTTCCTAATACTCGAAATAACAATTTAAAAGATCATATGTCATCTACGTACCCTACTGAACAAAGATTTCAAATAATCAAGGCAAACGTTAAATCAGAATGAACCAGTGTTTATAAAAAACAACAGGAGACAAAGAACCTATTATAAAAATGAAAAAATCCGTAACACCCGCGGTTACGCCTGGTTGTGTATCAAACAATGTGACGGACTGACAGTTTTTCCCTATACAGCGGTAGTGTTACTGCAACTGACAAAAACACGCTCCAAGCGTAATGGATACCGATGTGCTTTTAATTATTCCATTTATTGGTATATTCAATGGTGAAATGGATGAGAGTATATTCTTTTGTTCTTTGCATGAAGGTGGGATATGTGTGTGATTTTTTACTTCGGATTTTTTACGTAGTTAATTGTGTCACGTAGGCGTGATTTTCAAATGTGTTTGTGACCTTTTTTACCAGACTATGGCAAAGCCAAAAGGAAGGGCTATACTTTCACCATTTTTGTACCTAAGTCTTGATTCTGTCTGAAATATTTTCTGGTTTCGTACTTATTAGATCACTCTTATTTTTCCGTAGTCGGGTGACAGTTTTTTAGGAAATATGAATAAGTAGGTACCGTATTAAAATATATGGTGTTTGTTATACATGATACGTCCAAAATTGGTCGGTTTCTGGTTTTTACATCACCTTAATACTCACTCACTACTTTTTACTTTCGTCTGGTCTATCCTTTGTAAGTCTCCTGCTGCTACTCTCTCGTATAAGGACATGTAACAGTTTGATCAACAGATGTAACTATTCCGATTTGTTGTACTATTATTTAAAGTTTCAAATGTCCATACAATAAAATCAGATTTTTGGACTTATTATATACCGGACACCACAGAAGTATAAGTACATAATTAATATGTTCGAACAATTTTTTGTGAAAATTTTGCATTTAACTCACTTACGATTGAGTAAGTTAATTGCAAACGTCCCTTTGCTAAGAAATTACATTTCACGTTTTAGCTTGATTAGGAAACTAAACAGAAACTTTTTCATAAAACATTTCTAATAAGAAATAGTAAGTTACGACATTAATTACAGTTTCATGATCAAGGTTAACGCAATTTAGCTTAAAGAGGCAACTGAACAAATTCACGTACAAAATAACAGCTTTTTACTAAATGCACATGATTATTATAAAAGTATAATTATACAGTACTTAAAAGATTTTTTTTTTTAATGTTCTTCTGTCTGTCTGTTCCGGCAAATCTCCGAAACGGTTAGACCGATTTTGACGGGACTTTCACTGGCTGATAGCCTATGTTATATGCGGTAACTAAATTACTATACTACTACAATTTTAGAAAACGAATTAGGGTTCCGCGCAAAAATTCTAAAACCCGTGAAATCCAATTTGTTTTCCGACAGGCACGCGAATAAAGTTGCGGGCCCAGTGATTAATAAATATACTTCATTCAAACTTCAATATATCCAGAAATACATCAAGGATGTCTTTACTCAACTCAAAATAAAAATTAAACAACTTTTTTTGTTGGCAGAATAACCTTTTCACGACCATAAATCCACCACTGAAAATAAATATCCGTACACATGACAAATGCACCGGTTTTCCCCTTTTTTCATTTACACGGTGTAGGTACACATTGGAATAGAAAACTAAATAAAGTTACTCCGATACCCCTCTGGAGTCCACGTCAGTTTTTAGACAAATAAGGAAGGAAGGAACATTTTCCGTTCCGAGAGACGTAGCTAGAGGGTTGGGAAAAAATGGGTGAATGTTTTCTTCGGAATGGAGTGGTTCTGTAGTTTTTTGTTTTTTTTTTAAATTAAATTTTGGGTGAGTCTGAGTGCAGTTGTGCATTTTCATTCATAACATTTCATTAGGTTATGTCAAATGTATTTATATTAAATTTTCAAAATGAAACAAGTCAGAAAATGTACAAGGTCAAAAATAGGTGGTCAAAAATCAAAGGTAAAGAAGGTGAAGGCCAATGTGTGTCCTGAAAAAACTGAGGTTAAATGCGAAAGTGTAAAATAAAAGTATGTTTCAGAAAAATATTGCATTTGCATTTCTATGCAACGAAACAAACAAAAAGCGTTTTAAAGAAATCAAAACTGAACTCCACAAACGAGACGTCACTGCCACCGAAGAGGTTTTATTATTAAGTTAGACCGGTCAAGGAGAGCGTACTCCAGACGGTTGGATGTAGTGCATTGCAGGCTCCTTACACTACGTATAAACCTGTAGTATAGTGAAACGAGCATTGTACGCCGCTCAAAGCGGAGCGCTCTTTACTCGGGATAATAACGTTATGTAAGCTGAAATTTTCGTAAGGAACAGTTGCAAAAATCGCGGTGCTCTTGTTAGGTAACTGCAAAATTTGCTCGCGTACAAATTTCAGCCGAAAAATAACATTTTGAATATCTTAAGGACTATTTCAATGGTAATTTGAAAGAAGTTTTTTGAAAATACTTGACCAAGTTAGTGAATGAGGATGAGGAGAAAGTTTTTGAAGACAAAATGCAGGAAAAATGTACTAGTCATTATTTTGTTTCGAAAGACCAATTTTTTATATTCCTAAACCTTCTAGATCTGAAAATAATCTTCATGTAATTCCAAATACAACTCCAACTCCCAGTCCTAAACACCATAAGCAAGATTATTTTTCCTGCGAGCACAAACAACATTTTCTACCACAAAATAAATCAGGGCGCAAAGTTATTTTCGTTCACAACACGACGCTTGTAGCACAGCAATCAATGTCACAATGACCATCCGAAATCTGATTAATTCATCTAACGAACTCTATTATTTATCGCTAAGCATTCATTAAATTCGACACGGGCTGCTGACAGTGACGTCAGACCCGTCAGGCCGGCAGAATTCGCTATAGTGTGGTCAGCCGGTACCCTATCATAATTATCTGCAGAATGCGGTTAGTTATTAATTTTGTCAGTGATTTTGTCCTGTACATTATTTTGTTGTGTGTGTTTTGATTTGTTAGAGGGAGGGTGTGTTTTGTAATTAGTTTCCTTGTTTAGCAACTAGACTGATTTTAATTATGATTTCGTTTTGTGTGTAGTTTTGTGCTGTAGCATTCTTAATTTCATCATCGTTGCCTTCTGTAATATGGTTCTTTCTGTGTGTAAATATACAGATGAACATAGTCTTTATAGCAAGAAGACTATGTTCACCTGTATAGCTACAGGCACTTTCTGAAGTAAAGGAAAACTGTAGTATCTTTAAACCAGCAAAATACTGGTTCCTTCTTTTGTCCCGCCCATCATTAACGATTACCAAATTGTACTTTGTCGCTACTAACATGAATTTGCAGCTAAATCTATAGGCCCAAATGCTCTTAACATTTTTTTCCATATTATTCTATCAGTTATTGTATAAAATGTTTTTAGCTACTATTTCTTTACAATAGTCATGACCACGACATTAAGTATTTTTTGTTCTCTCTCCAATAATAAACACGTTACAAAAAATATTTAGGTTGCAAATTGACTGGCTTTATTCTTTTGTTTTCGTTGGTTGTATAAACAAATTTTAATTAAGTCTAAGGTGTTTTGAAACAAGACGCTTGTTTATAATCTTAAAAACAGTACCTGTTTACATTTGATTGCCGAGAATTTGAAGGATTTGACGAAAAACAATGTTGTTTATGAATGTTCCTAATTAGGAAATGTTGGTTGTAGTACCTAAAGGAAACAGTATCTCCTTAATTTTATGAGTGACATTTATTTATTTATTTAGGTTAGCCCACAATTGTTTACACAGTACATTTAGTTTTAGATAATAATATAAAGCCAAAAAAGATATTTACAATTATAGTTATTCAATGACATGACTCATTAGTAGTCCCTTCGTTAGTATTTTAATGTTATTTATAAATATTCTAATTTGTTTATACATATTGAAGAGCTCTAAAACTAAAAATAAATTCCGTGGTTGATTTTTGCGTGGCAGTAACAGGCTTAGTCAAAAGAAATTTCCGTACATTTTTTTTTTTCATCAATCAAATAAGTGTTCGACAATGGATTTGTAAAATTATAGTTTTGTTCATTTTACATATGCGGTTGGAGACGCACGGGAAAACATGAAAACATCTTGACCAAAATTGAAAATCATTTTCATTTCATTCGTTTTATAAGCCTAAAATACAGCGTGACCTGGATAAACGGGCCCTGGATATGTGAGAAACCTGATACTTAAAATGACTGATATTATTACAATGAAGTTCCGATACTTTTGTATTGAAATACTTCTGCTAATTGGAATAATTAAACCTTTATAACTAAGAATACATTTGTAAGACTTTTTCGATTTTTAACTTTATAATTGGAACTTCGTAGTTATTAGCCTGTATAAGTAAGATAGTTACTATTATCTATATAAATTTATCAGTTTGAATATTGGTTTGGATATTTTTAATGGTATTTTGAATGAATATTTTCACCTCTGTTCTTTACGACCTGTCTTAGCTTAGGCAAATAAGACAATTGTCATTTTAAACCTGACTATTTGGACAACTGGGTAAATGAAAAGCCTCTTTAAGTAATAAATAATCCGTCCCTTGAGATCCAAGTTATCCTGGTTACGCTGTATTAATACTCATACATATAAGCTTTCGCCTTCTTCCCATGGGGGTAGGCAGAAACTACAGAACGCAACCTGCTACGATCCTTACATATTCCTTTTACTTCGTTTACATCAGTCATGTACGCACACTGGCTGCGAGTACTACGGACCTGAACATTTTGAAGCACATCACCAATAAGGTCATATATCCTACTAGGGCGTCCCCTGCCAGCGTTTTCACTCACATTTGCCTTGTAAATATATTTTTGTTAAGCGATAATAAAAACATTATCTCCCTGTCCATCACTAGATATCCGTGTTAAATGTGTAAAGTGTCTCTTAACGTCGCAGTCACTCTTCACTAAGTTGTTATTTTGTCACGTTTTTTTTTTTGCACGTCCATTTTATTTCGGCCCAATGTTTGAATTACGTCGTGTTTAGACTGCTCTAGTATTGTTACTATGTCATGTCATTTTGTAATAAATGATACGTACAATTATCAGATACGTAGGTATCTCTTTATTATTGTTTAATTTATAACCGACTTCTAAAAAAGGAGGAGGTTCTCAATACGGATGTTTGTACTTTTTTATGTTTGTTCGCGCATATCTCCGTCGCTTGCCAACCGATTTGAAAAAATCTTTTTATGTTGGAAAGAGTATACTTTCCAAATGGTCTCATTGAAATTTCGACAAGATCTGATGATGAGTTTCGGAGACAGACAACGAAACTCTTCGATAAATGCCAGAAAATCAACAGCTATTGCTGCTATCGTTTATGTATGTATTGTTTACGCAATCACACAACATAACGTCACGCCTGTACCCTCTAAAGGGGTACGCAGATGTGTTCAGTATACCACGGTACACCCTCATTTCTGTCGAACTTGTTATTGGGGTACCTCTAATCTTGTAAGTATACGAATTTGTGTGGGGTAGGTACAACTAAAAAGTGAAAAATAAACACTTTTGTACAAAAAAAAAACAACCGACTTCCATAAAAAAACACAACAAAGAGAAAAATAACTTTAATTTCGGAAGTCAGTGTCAAAAAATGAAAATGCGGAACCAGGGACACCGACTTCCGAAATTAAAGTAATTTTTCTTTTTTTTGGTGTTTTTTTATGGAAGACGGTTTATTTATTTATTTTATTTGATACCTACCATAATTATTATATTGCTACTACGTGTTATTTTCTCTTTTTCGCATAGGTACTTCTGTACCCACTATATAAATAAATCTTTTATTTTAATTTTATTTTAAGGTCATCATCATTCTTTTACCTTTTTTCCAATTTCTTTGGAGTCGGAGCAACATGTCCTATTCTTCCATACTTCTCTATTACTCGTTATAATAGACCCCCCTTTTTAGAAAGGGGGCGTCGTCGTCCACGTCATCTTTTACACAGTCCATCCATCGATTCTTTTATTTTAAGATAAAAATTCAACATCATATTTAAGTATTTCTGTACTTTTACTAAATCGTAAACTAAGTCACGATGAGAAATAGGAAAGATCTTCTATTTATTTTATCTTTTATGTTTCATTTGCTACTTTCCCACACTTTCTATAGAAAATATTAACTCTATAGAGGAAAACAGTAACTCTCCCTCAGTAACACCTTAATCTTCACGTTTTTCTTCAAAGGTGCTTCTTTGACTTAAGATTATAATCTGACTATTCAACTGCGGTCCGTGTTTGAATTAGAACTTAGCAAAGCGCTCCATTTTCTGCTATTACATGATTCTAGATAATATCGCCATTCAATCAAACGAATTATGAAATAAATTCTTCTCTATTTTCATTCCCAAATATGTACTCACTTAGCTTAGTCACTGTTAATCTAAAAATAGGTTCAGTTGTTTCAATGAAACTGTTTGATCAAGTTATATTGGTTCTATTTCAGTTTCGTATGCCTTATTAAATTCTTTTTGTAAATTGGCTTTATTGGATTCTTTGCTTAAAGTGATTACTTCATTTTGAGCGGTGACTAAGAGCTTTATTTTTAGAATCTTTCTTTTCAGCGAATGTTGCGAAGTAATTTAGGTTGCTATTTTTGTACGTTTTTAACCCGATATTATAAATGAATCCAAATCTTGCATTATTTCATGTCACTATTTATTATACATTGGTCACTAGCTTTTGCCCGCGTGGATATCGGAAAATAATCCACGGGAACGTATTACCGGGATTAGTACCTTCTGTGTTAATCCAGGTTATAAGCTATCACTGTGTCAAATTTCATCCAAACCCGTTCAGCCATTTTTGTCCCAGTTCAGAACACACATACAGACAAACAGACAAACGGACAAAAAAACAAATTTATTTACAAACAATTACTTTTTTACAAAAATATTAATTGTACAGTTTTGATATCATTAGTATTTTATTATATGCATAGACATAGATGTTACTTAGTTAAATCAAGTGGACCCGTCGCCATTGAATTTCAAAACGAAGTCAAATCGTCAAATCTCGATTATAAACAAAACAAACCTAACATTAATAATAGCTACTGCAAAATTAATTCCCATCATAAATCTCCCAAGTACTGGCACGTCTAGGTAACATAAAACTACCCGCGACATAATTGCGTTACAACAAGTCGCGAGTTTTGCTCACCGCACAAAACGTCGTAAGTCACGGCCCAACACCTGCTACAGTCAGAACCAATTACACTAACATTGCTTTACTAACGTGCGAGACACACGGATGTGACGTTCGGACAACTTCTGTTTTCGGGAATCTTGTTGGGTGCTTTGGAATAATCGAAAACTTCTTTTAATAAAATAAAATATACAATTTAATTTTAGACTTCAAAATACCTGAAAGGTATCATAGTATTCTAATTATGACACGGTTCTAGTTAGGTACACCTAAATATAGCATAGCATTGCTTAAAATTCACTTCAATTGATTTATTATTTTAGTAAGTCTAGCACAACGAGTATGAATAACTATTATTTCTAATTACAACGAGTAATAAAGCTTAGGTATAAGATTTTAAGTATTCATGTAATATTCAGGGGAATTTTTTCGTCATATTGTGATGTTGACAGTGGTGAATTTCACCGCATTTACAAGCAAGCATATAAGCAAGCAAGTCAAGTAAGACGTTGTTGTTTTAATTGACACTTTATTTTATTATTTGTGAATACGTCAATAAGCCCTTGACCATTCTTGATTCAACAGTCTATGGCAGCTTCCTCATCACCATCATTTCAGCCGAAGCAAGGCCGATGTAGCCACATCGTCTGGTCCTATGCTATGTCAGTTCTTAACTAATAAAAATCCAACAAATCACCCAACAAGCTGGCGATCCTGCACATCACTACACCCCACTCTTAATCCGGCGCACGTAAATCATCGCACCAACTTAAAACACACAAATAACAAGTTTGATACAGCGCTCGCAGTCTGCGTCCCAAGTTAGCGCTAATTTGCATACATTATCATCTCAGGTGTTTCGACTGATGCGATTGGCATCGCGACTTCCACAGATAGACGTGTGAGTGTAGTGAATAGTAAGAGTTATTTAAATTTTGGCGGGAAGGGTAAACTATTGTACCTTAGAGATACGATGTTTGATGGATTGAACATAATCAGCCTATAATTTTCCTAGTGCTGGGACACAGGCCTCCTCTTGGTGAGAGGGAGTGGGCCGTAATCCACCACGCGGGCCCGGAGCGGTTTGATAGATGTCACATGTCTTCGATTTTTCTTTGGTTCTAGTAGATGTTTCGTCACGATGTTTTCCTTCAGCGTGTTGAGAGTGTTAAAGAGAGAGTGAAAGTGAAGTGCCTGTCAGGGTTCTAGCCAAGGACCTAAAACTCTTAAGTCTCGGCCGTTACTACTGGGCCATCAGTGCTCCGGTGACTACCATTGAGAAGGTATGACTTACTAATTAGGTCGACTACAGTCTATTCTTGTAAACTTCATCGAAGTAAGGTAAAATAGAAGTCAAAGTCAAAGTATTTATTCTTGTGCTTTTTGGTGATATAGCAGGTCTTACAGAAAATTTATGGAAACTCAAAAAGCTACCCAGAAGATCGGCTTTTGAATATGTTCTGACCCAAAGTTACAGTTATAAATAATTGTAAGGTTGTATGTTATAATAACATTGTATGTCTGTGACATACCTACTTTTTGTTCTCATTATAATTATTTTCCATGTTTACATCATTAAAATTCCCCAGCCTTTTGGAATATTTAAAATACTTTTTCAGGGTTCTAGCCGAATAATTTAATAACATTACGTCGTACGTTATAAATGTCCAGGGTTGAACTCATTACATTACCAACCCTGCTCCCTAAACTGATCGCAAGAACCTTTTTCATAAACCAAATTACAGTGGAAGGGTTGCCTCGAATATTCAAAATCAAACAATTATTTTACGTAAATTGCATTCCCTTTGCGCTAACAATTCTAAATTAAAGCCAAAGATACACTGGCGAGGGGTACGAGGGGTGGGCGGGGCGAGGGCGCAATTTCCACGGATCTCCAGATCAATTAATTAGGACGCCCTCTAAATTGAACTGGCCATTTTTAAATTAAGGATGCGGTGCTGGTAGTACCTTTGTAAGGAGACAGGAAGCTCACCAGTCCTCTTTTATTTTTCGCCAGAAGAAATAATTTAGCTATGTTTTTTGGAAAGCAGTTTTCAACTTTTAAACATATATACTTTACATTATTACTATGTTAATACCAATTCAAACTTAATACTTAGATTATACGATGATAAAGGGCATTCTAATATCATTGAATTTATAGAATTTATAAAAAATGCCATAGACTGAGTAGTGCAAATGATAAGAGCCATCAATCAAATTATCAACAAATGATTCCCAATAAGACTATAGACATCTTCTACAAAATCTATAGGAAAAAAACCCGAGCTTCCTTAAATACATCAATACAAAAACCGCAGGTATTAAGTACCCGCTTGCTCTAAGTATCCGCTAAGAACCGTGTGATATATAGCGGGCAGTGATCAAGTGGGCCCCGCCTGACCTGAAATATGTTAGCGTTGTGTCGGATGAACCGGACGTAATACGGCCCGTAACCGTATTGGAATTAAATGAAAATTTTGGTACAAATATTCGGTGGAGTTACATGAAGAAGGATTGGATAAATGTGCCATTTGTTAGTGTGTCATTTATTTGTTACAAATAGATTTTCGTAGGGTTTAAAACTTGGAAATATTTCTCATTAGAAGAGTACATAGCAGTAAGTACAGTCACGAGCACCAACATGTCAACACTTACTTTCGAGAAATAACTAATGCAACGTTGAAATACGACACATTACATAAACCTATGGGTTCGAAAATGCTATGTTCGTAACAACATAAAATTTCATTAAAAAATAAAGGAGTAAATCGCTTTTGAATAAAGCCGAGTGTATACATACTTTTGCTCGTGACTGTACATACATACATACAGACTACCAGCAGTATTATATCTGTAACCAGCATGGTATACATAATAAAGAGTATCTTAACTTATTCTGCATAGCGAGCAGACAGACAAAAAAGTAGCCAGCACTAAAAACAGAACCTTTCTTTGCAGTCGAGTAAAAGAAACTCCTTAAACTAATCGATGTACATTTCTCATTTTCCATCTGTGACATATACCTAGTAGCTTAAAATCTATTCTTCAGTTACATGTACCCTATTCAGAAGTATATAAGATAGACCGGAGGGGTAACGATACATTCTGTTGTGCCGGATTAACAGACATGTGTATGAAATGTAGCCGGGCGTAGTGGCGAGTGGCGAGTTGCTGAAATATGTATTTCTCTTGACATCTGTAAACAAGGCATGTGTAGAGGTCAGTTGGTAAGTGGCTTTAGAGTATTGTATTTGAAATCTGTTTGGATTGTTCCAGCGGCTGTCATCTTTAACTTAGAAAGTTATAAAGAAATCTTATATTCATGATTTTATCAAATTCATATGATAATTATGTGATATAATAAAAATCATTAAATAAAATAATTTGTTACATTAAACCTTTCATTAACAATTTACACATGCACCTTGTGCAAATTACCCTTCAACCTTCTCGTCAAACAAAACAAAACAAAGTTAAAAAAAAGAAAGAACTTGCTACTCTCATCATTTTAAAATATTCTTTTAAAAACATTTTGCTAAATAAAATGCTGGTAACGCTCATGAAACAAAGTAAGCTGTACATGATACATGCAGTACTACCTCATATAGTATACTACTTACTACGTGTACGTGTAGGTATATGTCTTGTTGATTTTTCATCTAACAAACAAACAAGTTTATGCTGCACGACGCCGAACAGACGTTGTAAGACGGATAGGGGACGAAATACAAACAGATTTACCGAATACATTATGAATATTTTATTTATTTGGAAAAATATTTTGTGGGAGAGCGCGTTGATGTGCATTTGATACCCTGTTGTTATTACTTTAGAAGCCCTAAATAATGCTAAAACGATAAAGAAAGAAAGAAAGAAAATGCATTTATTTGCGGCAAACATGACGCATGAAAAAAGGACATAAACACACAAAAAAAACAAGTTGGATGCGTCACATTCACGCAAAACGGTCATCGCTCAGCATAATGCTAAGACCCTATACGAGACAGAGCCCAAGCGCTGGTTTTCAGTGGCAGCCGGCGTTGACGTGATGACGTTAACCAGTGCAGCATGCAATTATACATAAATAAATAAAAACAACAAACAAAACAAGAAAATAAAATAAACCATTCAACATATGATTTGACACAAAACAAAAAACACACACATCACACATCACACACACATCACATTTTAAATGCTGTTGGAATATGTCGAGGATCAATCATAAATATCCTTATAAGGAATTCATCAGCCACTAAAATTGTAGTTAATATGACAAGTCTGCCGTAAGCTTCATTCTGGGACCATCCCTAACTGAGATACACTTTCACACCAAAATATTCCTACCCTTTAATTCTATTTGCCCTTTATGCGAATATAATCGTGAAGATACTTAACGTGTATGGTGTGCAGTGACTTGGGAACCACTTGGCCCGTGTTTCTACCTCATTCTAACTTGTAATTTGTTGCGAAATGCAATTATAACGGAGCGCTCGGCAGCTAATAGCCGACCGGAATTTTGCGACTCTTCGACCGAGTCTTAAATGTTAAGCTTTAAATAAAATATGGACCGTTCAGTAGTCAAATTTAGAAAAGAAAACTGGAAAATTTATATTTTTAGATTATTCGCATAAATAAATTGAGATAGTTGATTATTAGCTATACAGATGATCCGCCTACTTGGTAACAAAAACCGTAATAAAAAAAGTTGGCCGCAATAATTTTTGACGACCACGGAGCACAAGCCAAAGTTATGCGTACCTTCAATTTACCGAGCAACCAACCTGACATATTAGAAATGGTCTCAAACAACTTAAAAGTATCTATATCCCTGAAAGCCACAGCCATAAAGACAAACGGAGCAAAGACAGACATAAATTAGATTAAATCACTTCACACACCATTAGCAAAAACCTTTCTTTGTTTGCGTGCCCAGACCAAATTGATCCTTATGTTCTTATAAATATTGAGAAAACTGGGTCATATTAGCTTGAAGTTTCGGAAGAAATATCTAGTTACCTTTGTATGGGGGATCATGGTGAAGTTAATACAGTAAACAATTAATCAGCTATGATGAAGGTGTGATACGACAACAATGTAAATGTGTAGGGATACTAAACAGTGTAATGAGTTGATATTATGTTAATGGAAGGAGGAACCTGATATTATAATATAGATAAGTTTCGATGTTAAGACAACACAATTAAACTCGGGTTATTGAAATCGTTCATTGCAAAAGCGATGTCATTTCCAGTAGAATAACATCTCTCCTAAAAGAAAAAGAATAAAGAAATATCCAAAAAATAATCAGATCAACACAAAACATTACATTGCAGCGGGCATAATCCTTAAATTTTATATCCAAGTCCCGTTCAGCATCTGCGCCCGAAATGAAGACATTTGCCGTTAAACCAATGTATATTGCGCGCGTTAAATGTGCCGTAACACAGTCTATTGTTTGTTCTTTTACCTATGCGACCTTGGTACGAGGTCCCTAATTAAAATTGGGGACAGTGTTTGCTCTGTAGGGATAGGCAATGACGCTTGATGGCGATCTGTTTATTGGGAAGCTGATATGTTGTGTTGGATTTTTGTATTAGGTTTACGGTATTGAGTATTAAAATTGTGTCTACAGAACTTGAAACTGATCAGAGGGTACAATTCTCGTAATTTTAAGAACGTTCACAGTCAGAGGGGCAATTCTCGTAATTTAAAGAACGTTTACAGTCAGCAGGCCAATTCTCGTAATTTAAAACAATCAAAATCTAGTCGCAGTCTCATCTCGGCGACAAACAAATGTCAAAAACTTGTCAAAATGTAGGGAAATTAGAGATCAGAGGATCAATTCTCATAATTTTATGAACGTTTACAGTCTGATCTCAGTCTCAATCTGTCAAAAAATACCTGTAATTTCCCTAAATTATTGACAAGTTTTTGACATTGATTGTCGCTGAGTTGAGATTGCGATTTGAATTTGAACGTTTTTTAAGTACGAGCCTTCAGATAGTTTTTATCTTGTTACGAGTTATGTCAACTTAAAATGTTGGTCGCGGTTTCTGCAAGATTAATTCTAAACTATTTGGGTCCGCTGGTTTACAACATTATTCTGTCCCTGTTATTTTCAAACGATTGAAAATAACAACACATAACAGTAACATATCGTATTGTGTCAATGTCAATTAATGTGAGTTGTCATTGGTCCCTGGCCTTGACAAGCAATAGACAAAAGTGGTGAACATTTTTTTTATGCTTGAGTACGAGTCTTTTGACTATGTGTAGTTTATGTCTTTTTTTTATTATCATTATTTTTTATTTGTAATTGTGCGTTTTGTTTGTGCAGAATAAATTATTTTTCTTTCTTTTCTGTCTTTCTTTTTTACAGACACAGAACGATTTTTGAAACTCGTTTCATCGTCATCTTCACCAATAGCCCGACTTCACCCACTGTTGAGGATAGGCCTCTTTTTCTTGTGCCAATATCCACGCTCCTGTGCCAGTCTCATCCAGGTTCTACCCGTGATGGCAACAATATCGTCCGCCCATGTCGCTGACGGACAGAACTCGTTTACTTAGCGCGAGTCTTTAGAGTCTTGTTCTCGGACAACAACATTGACCTCTTGAAATCTCATAAACACTAGTAGATTGCATCAACCACATACAATTTCCTCCACCACACAAAACAACAAATGAATGACGACAACCACAAGAACCAACCGTTTTGGCGCGTCAGCCACTAGCCATTTCCGTGACAACCGCACGCAATCCTTCGTCAACCACAAGCTTACGGTCAACCACAACTGTTTTATCCCGTAATTTGTCCTTAATGATGTTCTGGTGACGACGGATACCATCCTGTTATTGAGTGTACCCGTATAGTGACGAGCTCCCATATGTATATACTTCGCAAAGTCAAATCAAGTGTGTTTTAAATAGGCACATAAAAGGCACAAAATTTACAAGAAAATATAATTGATTGAAGTTGACCCTTCCAAAAGGTACTTTCGTTTGGAGAATAATGGACAAGAAACTCCGCAGTTACTCAATTATGTTTTAGCAATATTGAAAAGCGATTTTTTCGTGGAATGATGTGGATTGCAACTTCGAGATAAGACCTACGTATAGTATGGGTTCCGAAATACTAAGTTCGTAGCAACATAAAATTACAACCAACAATAGAAGAAAATCACTTTTAAAAGTTACTAACATCATAAACTCACGGCTTTTTCCCATGGGCGTAGGCGGAATCAACAGAATACTCCTTAAAAGCTGTTAAGCGTTATTGCATGTGACTGTAACTATATGGAAATATCTTGGCTGATATTCGCGCGAGATTGGACGGCGATAATGTATGGAATTGGTTGGTTATATTATATAGATGTTGTAAAACAACATCCGTTGTATGTTAAGTATGAATATCTTTATCGTTATGTTCGATTGGTATTGCGTTTCCCTGGGTATTGGTAATTTATTTCCTAGGTATTTCGGTAAAATTCAAGGGTTTTCTTTGACGTTGCGTTTTTTGGACCAATTAAATCGTGGGCTTGTCTTGGTTGAAGAAATAGCTGTCTACTACAATATGGGCCCTGTCACTTTAAATTTTTCAATAAATAAAATTATGTCTCGTTAAAAGAGAATTTTGACAGCTCGTCAAGAGCTGTCAAAATTCTCTTCTAATCCAAAATTCGCGTTTAAGAGATGTCAAAGTAAATGAGCTTATCGCGTGCAGTTTGATTAATAAAATTTGCCCTAAGTGTGTTAGTTATACATAGCAAGGTTAGCTCATTGGTCTAGTGGTCGCAAGCGCTACTTCTGAACATGAGTCCTGGGTTCGATTCCCAGGTCGGTTAAAGTGTTAATGAGTTTTCCCATCAGGAATTTCTCAGTAGCAGCCTGGAGTCTAGATTTGTGGCTGGTTGATGCCTATAGGCTCACCCCCTAATACATGGGACTTAAACATAACTGGCAAAATGTGGGTGTACTTGGAATAGGTACACCTTTGCCTAACCCTTTAAGGAACACAGGCGTATATAGCAAAATCGGGACTTTATAAAATCCCCGAGTCCCAATCTGTCGTTGTGCAATAAATCGTGTGGGTGACTAACTGAGACATTATTAAAAACCGTCGCAGCCGCTGACCTGTCCGTTGTGACCTATCAATATCGAGACATCTACCGTAGCGTCATATTTCGCACGCGTTACAATGCACGTGCAAGTTATGGGAGATTAGAGGTTTGGGTCTTTGGGAACAAACTCTGAAATAGTAGACAATTATTATAGACTTTTTAATTTGAACCATTAGCTTTACAATTACTCTTAAATCTGATATTCGTATAAACACAATCAAAGTAAACTGCATTTTTAGGCGAGTCAAAACACGGTTTGGCAGCGTGACCGCATTTGCTTATCACTTACAGGGAAAATTTACTCCTTACAAAATTTTGATAGGTTTATAAAATTCTGAAAACGTACCAGATGATCTTTGAGTCATATTCTGAATTCAGTGACTTCATTAGTGTTTAGTATACCTGCCAAACCACCACCAACTAAACCTGCACATCGCAATCACACACAATTTCAAACTCAAACCGAATTCCGAACACGAGGACACCCGAACACTTCCGAAGCTTGCACCACACGCCAACTTTCCACAGGACACGTTCTGATGCGATACATCAGCGTACTATTGGCACGGTCGCACCCCCCCCTGCCTGCCCCCCAATCTCCCCCCATTTGCATGTAAATTGAATAAGGACGACGTAGCACAGCTTTGGTCGAGAAACGAACGCTTCCCAGTTTGTCCTTTCAAGATGTCACATGTAACGGTTCGGGGATAAAATGTTGGTCAGAGTGTGTATGGTACTCTTATTGATTGGTGTACTGACCTGCATAACAATAATACATTCTGAAAAGTAACGTAAAGGAGATTTTCATGACTGGATCGAGTTGCTTCGTAGTTTTTGTATGTGTATCACCCAAAGTATCAGGGATAGGGTTGAATCTTGGGATTATGCTGTCCTAGAATATAACGGTCTCACTATAATTGGTGTGTGATTCCGAGGCTATTGTTGCCTATAGTACTGTAAAGATTAAGAATAGAATAGAATAGAAAACTTTTATTTCTGACAGGAGTCCATAGGGTTAGTAACAAGTTTACTTAACTTCTAGTGTTAGTAGGTTACAGACACAGATGTACATACAATTAAAACTCAGCGTGGAGCTGCATCCACCTCCGCAACATCGGGGAAACCCACCGATCTGCGAACACACTGAGAATACTATTGGTGCCGTCGCGAACACGCGTCATCAGGGATGCGCATCTACCCCTAATAATGGCGGCAAAACCATTACACATATACACACATACACATATACGTGATATTATACACAGAAGCTGTTGGTGTACCTTCAAAAATGAATAAAGGTTACGAAGGTCCAACAGCCGGCGTTCTGTGTGAAACCAAAAGGCTGTCAGGCCCTTGTTAGTATGTTACATATTCATCTGATATTTTTATTTATTTCGTTACAAAATTATAAAAGAAAATAAGATTACAATTCATAATTAAATCTATACCAAAACTACTATTTTCAAAAGGTTTTCGCGTTATTGTGATGCTGAATTGTAGAGAAATTTATTACATATATCAGAAAAAGATAACGAGAATTTTATTTTTAAATAAGGAACCATTCTAATGTTAATATTACATCAGCAAATGGATTTTTAATATTTTCATAACATTTTGATAACATTAAAATACATCTAGGTACACTAAAACAACCATACTACATACATAAAACCATGCTTAGTTACACGTATTTAAAACAAATAGTAAACTGGCAACCCTACAAATGCGCTAAGATATTACTATAACTAACAAATTAATTATCTACGACTATGCTACGGCGTAGCTAACCTTGCTACGTCGTAGCCCGTAGCAGTGCTACATTTCAATCGCTATTCTAAAATATGTAGTCAAATCGTTATTTTAAAGTGGTCTACGTAGATGCTAATACATTATATAATACAGCGTGGCGCTGTAACGGCTACATTAATTTATCACACGTATACAGTTTCACGTTTTCGTTTTATGAACATATTTGAATTTCTTTAAACGTTATTATTTATTTATTTTTATTGCATCTTGAAGCAACCTGTACTTAAAGAACTGTAGCGCAGGGATCATTTACCGGGGTCATGGATCATAATATCATCGCATCAATGAAATTGATAAAAATCCAAGATGGCAGTTGCGAATATTTTAAAATCCAAGATGGCGACAACTTCATGAGAGCTTCTAAAAACTTAAACTAGATGGCTCTGTATGAAAACACGAATGAATTAGACACTTATTTCTATCTCTCTCTGTGTGTGTCTCTTTCTATTATATACGAGTATGTGTGCGTGCGAGTATTGCGTAACTTTAGTTTTTTAGTTTCTTACGGGGTTCGTAAGAAAATTCTTACGTTCCTGACGGGGGTTCCCAGACCGCACACGTTTCTTGTTAAACTAGGAGCAAAGTAAAAGCGAATGCTGCTCCTTATTTCACATCTTACTATCATTTACTTCTCAAAAGCAGATGTGCAGTACTCAGCTTAAAACACACACACCCACAAACCTTCTCGACAAACCACTACATATTTCGTACCCCAGCATTATTACATTGCCGTACCTCAGGACCAGGACACAATACGTGTGAAAATATGAAATAATCGCATTACAAGTTGGGACGTCTGAGATGCTATTACAGCACTTGGGCGCGTTAAGAGCATTACTGGGCTCTCTAAATAATGTATTGTTAGGGTGTAAACGGTGACCGACAGACGTAGTAGTGTTTCTTGAAGATTTCTAACGTCTGTTTTGATCTAAGATTGCTGATTTTTAACTGATTCCAAAAAAGTTCTACTGTCTGTATTTTATTATAGGTTTAGCGTTAGCTAATGATGTTTTTATTTTTGTTTACAGGTAAGTCACCAGTTTGATTTCTTCCAATGAGCATTGTGGATTTTGGTCTTCAGTACGTAAGTCTTTTTTAACAAAGAATTATAAGTAATATTTATTGTTTTTGAGAACTGGTACTGTCAGGAAAAGATGATGAAGACATCCTGTATTCAAACGTAAAGTGTTCCAGTATCTTCTAATTTATCTAATAATCAACTTAATTGTTTAATAGTTTTAAATTTACTTAAGTATGACTTCAAAAAATTGAATTAGTCAAAAGGAAGTATTTATTTCGGAGTAAAATATGCACATATTATTATAAATAAGTGAACATACTTAAAATAATATGTGCATGTTTATAAAAATAAGGAAAAGAATCATAGGGCATCAAAAAATTCGTCGGCATCGATGTCAACAGGAACAGTGCCCAAAAGGCTGGTAGCATTGCCACGATGTATGGCTCGTTATGTTACAACTGTCATAATTATCACATTGTTTCGGGACATCGTTAACAAACTTCATGTAAGTCCATTCTCCAAAACAAACATGCACAAAACAGCAAAAACGTAAACACGAAAAAATTTAATTTGCAAAAATGTTTACCACATATTTTTCTTTAACAAAACTTCTGCGAAAAAGCTGTAAACGTACATTCAGTGGAACAAAAACGCGACGGTAGCCACCCTAACGAGTGTAAATCTCATCCTTTAATTTAATGAGCTCTAAAACACAGGCTTAGTTGAAAACAAAAGGGTGTTGAACGTCCCACCCCGTCTTCATTAGGGAATCTTTCTTACAAGCGAGTCAGATACTCGGTTAGCTTTTGAAAAGATGTGTGCACATATGTTGTGAATTTCGCGTAATTTTGCTCAACAAAGCCTTCAGGTTTTACGTTGAGACATTGCGTTTTGTAAAGGCTCTGCTTTTCAGGGGCTGTATCGAACGAGGAGTGGTTTCAAGTGCCCTATCTGCTTTGATATATTTTCTAGAGTTTATAGCTTTATTTTTGAAGTGAGTTTGAACTTGGAGATGCTCACTATATTTTTGAGTGGGTATCAAAAAATCTCTGTTTTTTCGTTGTTTGTTAAAGTAACAAACATATTTTATTTTTTACATTTCAGTATTCATGAAGACTTTCCTAATAACACGGCATAACTATCTTATTTGAATACAGAGAGTCTCGTAACTAATTACTCCGTTCTCCTTTTTATTGTGATACCGTCATTGGTAACATTGTAACCAAAATCCCGAAAACATTTTAGTACCAGCCATCACAAAGCAATTCTCTCCGGCACTATACTCTGGAGTTCTCACGTACAGAAATTGCCGTTTAATGCCGGATCAGTGCCGGATTTAAGGTGCATCTATCTAAACCTTGGCTGATTTATTCGTGACGTATGCACTTGCAATAGGGATGCTAGAGAGGAACCATGATTCTGAGACAGAATGCACTGAGAATTGTACTGTATTTTGCTTTGTGGAGATGCAAAAGATTTGGAGGAGATTTTAGAGGGAGGCGAAACAGCTGGATATTCAAATTATACTTCTTTGAAATTGTTTTGTTGCTTAACGCCTGCGGCGGTAACTGGTATTGATAAAAAAAATTCTATAAGTTATTAACAGTATCAACACGTAAGCTACTCAGTAGTTTGTACATAAACATGAGAGTCCAGCCCTGGCAAAATCAAATAATATAAAGACACATTTTTCTTACGCCCCCAACAGCCCCTATTGCTACACTAAAACGTATATTGCCTCATGCAATCCTACTTAATTGCCAAGGCTCTGTAAGCAGTAAAACGAAGAAAACATAATGAATTGGAACATGCAAAATATCAAAGTTAAAAAAGACATAAAAGTATTATTAGTATTTTTTCTGTTATCTATGTTTTTTTTTTAAATTATTTAGTTTTGTTGTGTTTAGAATAAATTTTTATTACTTATTTTTTTATGATTTTTGTGTATTTTTTTTAATATATAAATTGCTGTCCCTACCAATGCAATGGAGATACCAAAAAATAAAAAAATATATTTTATTATCAACATAGAAACTCACAATTACCACACATCACAATTTAGCCACTAACTTTCTTATACGACAATAAGTACCTTATCGTCCCTAAATACCAGAGATAAGGCTGGTCCTTCCACCCTAACGGTCTTGGCACCCCTAAGCAAGCAGATTTGCTCATCGACCATGCTTTGATCAGATTTAATGAAGTTGTTTGCTTGTCTTGTTCGCTCAGAGAATATGCAAATTGTTTACAGTATGTCACCGTTGCAATATGTTGGATCATTTGGCAAGCGGTTCCTACCAAGGATTATGGATTTTAGGGGACTTGAAGGGTCATTTGCGTTTGCTTCAAGTGTTGGTACATTTGATATAGAGTAACTTTTGTGTAATGATTTCTGGTTATGACCAGAACATGTATTTCTGGTTGTTGCTTTTCAGCCAAAGCAACAGAAGTTGATTTAATGTACTGGATGTAAATGTACAGTCACCAAAGGAGATAAGTAACCAGGGTCGTCGGATAAAGTTGAAGTTTAGTAACAAACCGATGAATGTTTTCGAATGAAATTGAATTGATTCCCTTTCGACGTACAAGTGGTAAAACATGGAAGTAATTCCATTATATTCATTAATGAACTTTCCAAATAACAACTGTATTCACTGATGGCACTTTAATAATAAACTCAAAGTAAATGTACTTATAATTACAACTTCCGCAAAATGTTCTCAGGTCAATTACATAAAAACCCTTTTTAGTGGACCTTTTATATTCGACGTAACCTTAACAAAGAAAACATTCAGAAGGTCTTTGTTATTGAAATTAATTACGTTACGAAAGTTAGTAGAAAGTTATTTGAATATATTGGGACAGTTTGTTTTTTCAAAGCGAGAATTAACTCGCCCTATTAAGAATAAAAATGTTTCTATGTGATTTTTTTTTACTTTTTTCAAGCTCCTGAGCTTTTTCGAACTTTCCACAATATCTTCATCATGTTTTCCTTCCATTCATTATCGCTCCATAGTGTCAAGGTCCACAATTTAGTTAGTCTCTCCATTTTCGGACCTCACTTAAGGCGAAGGCAACTACAATTATTTGAGATATTGCATAGACTATCACGTTCTTAGTCCACCGCACGCAACCACCGTTATATCACCTCCCCTTAATTGACTTTTACAAATACCGCTATACGATAAACATGACAGCATCTATTCATAGCACATTTGTTAACATGCAAACTTTAATAAATTACGTGGCTGTCTACATGCTTTTAAAGTGTTGTGAAGGTTGTGAAAGGTCAGGGCTTATATTTAATTCACTATCTATAGCCAGGGTAGTCTTGCCTTTCATGTGTTTTATTTGTATAAAGGCATTTATGACCCATTATCTAGCTAATTTGTTCTCGTAACGCAGCTTATTAAAGCTACTTGGATTTTGCTTTAACTTTCTCTAAAATATGCAAGTGTATTTTTTCAAAAAGGTACTGACAGTGTCATTAGCATGTCTAATAAAAATAGCAAACAAACAAAACTAATCACTCACGCATGTACTAACAACAAGTAACACACCCAAAAGCCATTTCTTTATAAACCAACACACCCACAAAATAACACCTGATCACTATCGCCATTTACAACCGACGACGTTCATGACAAGAGAATAAAATGCAGCTAACAAATTAAGTCCATTAATGGACTAACGAACCACGTGTATTCATTAGTATGCCAGGTTAGACGGTTGAGCTAATTCATCACACACGACGCTTCAATAAAATTAACTATGATGAATGGAAAAATTGTCGGTGAGTCCCATCAATCATAGGACTTGATGACGTGTACAAGTTTGCGTTTTTATAATTAGCGGGACGACGTGTTGTGTTACTTTAATGTTTGTTGTATCTTGTCGGTCATTAAATTTGTTTGCACACGAAGTAACAAGGTTTGTGTGTTGAACAATGTTTGTTTTGAGCTACTCGATGATTGATTTATGTCTGCCAACTGTGGGATCGGATCCTTTAGGATCTTCATGGTTCTTTCTCTAAAGACCGTTTTGAATAAGCCCTACAATGATCTCACTATAATCTGATTCTATAAGAACTGTCTCTACTTTGACCTAAGAGAGTTCAATTGTTTCTTCTGAGAAGATTTAAGATAGGAAACGCTTGTTTTCGTCATACGCTACTGACACGACATTTTCGTGAGTTCTTCCCGTAACATCTAAATGTCTCAAGCTAAACGCCTGCCACTAATAGCATTGTTATTGTGATAAGATTCAGGTTTTTAATCATCCTGGATGACATCGGTATAATTTGGGACCCTTTCATCGTCTTCGTCTGGGCGTGGTGTCGACACATCAATTTCTATTATTGTGGAATGAGCTCCAGAATATTTGTGATACTCGTAATGAAGCCCTCAAGGTGTATTGTTGATAGGTGTTTTGTGTCGTATTGTTTTCTTACTGTTTTCTATAGGAAGGGCTGTAAATGCTTTAATGTGTTTTTGACACCATAGAACTGGTTTGAATTACGGTTTACCATTTGGTATATTCGTAAATTTACCCTGCTATAAACAGAATTCGAAGAATAATAACTAGAGAGGTATTTTCTAGAACATCGTGTATAAATAACACTGTTAAGCTAAGAAAAACACTGGTTTAAATAGCAAAGGACTTTTTTCAAACACAATACCTGAAAATCACGAACGACAAACTGAATTGAAACACAAAACTCTCGCATTTAAAAATTAATATAAAAAGAATTTCATGCTGGACACTCGCTCCCATAATTGAAGCAGACTGCGCATACAAGGAATATGTAAAGTTTCAGTTTCCCTTTGCAAGTGAACTTATTTGTGTGGAATGTCCACTTGGTACATTTGCACAAACGCTTCGACTAGCCCGCCGGGCGAACAGTATTAGTAAAGTCTTCGATATCCTATCGTAGGGTATTTAAGATTAACTTAGTGCTTAGAAGACATTGAAAGTTTTGTATTTGAACTGTTTCTTAGAATGTATTTTACTATCGACCTTATAGCTTATCTGGCAGTGTTAAATATAGAATGCATTAAATTGGAGTTTTCTCGGATTCGTAGGTACTTGAGTTAGAAAACTGATTAGGCATTAATAATAATAATAAATTTATTTTCTAGCGTTTTAGAAGAAAATGATAAAAAAAATGATAATTTTAAATAATGAATTCAGAGGTATATCGTCATGTATGTCACGTCATATTGACATTAGCAGCACTGCTGGGAGAACCTGCGCCAATAGAAGCGTGCGACACTAAAATACAAGCCGTCTATACCACCGCCTTTGCGACTACTAATTATGCAATGCGTTCGCCCCGATGATTTCCCATAGGAATGGTGTCCTGCACTGTTTTAATCATATACTCGGAATGGGAAGAGATTGCATCTGAACAAATAACTGGCGTGTTCCGGTTTGAACTGGATCGCTGTGTAATTTGCTGTTACGTTTGTTGTTCGCTGTTTGAACTCTCCCCCGCCCCCTCCATGCCATCCCCGCCAGTTTGTTTTTCGGTATGTATTTAAAGTTGATTCCGCGGACTTCATTTCAGTTTCAGTTCTGCGACGTTGTTTGTGCGATGTGCTTGTTCGATTCAGTTTGATAGCGTCTTCCTTGTTGACTGTTATTTTCGGCGTTCTACCTGATGCAATCGATTGGGATTTGAATTTTCTTGTGTTTGTTCAAGATGCAAGTGTCATGGCCGGTTTAGCACGGCTATGAAATTAATAATGGAATATTATTTTAGCTGAGAGCTTAATAATAAATGACCTAGTCACTGTTATAATGTTTTAGAAACAGTTAGAATATGGAAGTTGTGATGTGAATTTTGGTCAATATTTTGATCAAAATACCTGAACAAAAATTTGCTAAAAATGTAGTTTACAAAAGCTTCAGTAAATCTAAAAGCATGGTTGCGTTGCTAACATAAGAGAAAATAAAGATCCTAAAAAGCATATCATCGTAAATTATAAACTGAGACACTGTATCAAGACAAGTTAGCTGAAGGGCGAGCTGCAAAAATGAAAAACTTCGCTGAATTATGCTAAAATCCTCTTTATCAAAGTTTTACGACACAGGTGCTTGCCGTCGAGTCAATATACCTATTGACGGCCGCCAGAGATTTAAAACAACTGGAAACGTAAAACATGTTAACGTTCTTAACTTACTTTTATGGCCTTCTCCCTGACGGAGGGAAGGAGGAAAAAGGCTCTGAGGGACATAAGATTCTTCTATTGCTTTAGTCCTTCATGCAGCACATGCAGAATGAGGTTTTAGCGTCATACAGAATCAGGCTTTTAGTGTGAATATGATCAATCATTTCACTTCCACGAAACAATATTTCCAAAGAGTTTCCCAAACTTTCAAAATGTATCGAAAAAAACACTTCATAATTAAAATGGTTTACTGTTAGTAGACTAATTGACACTAATTGTGCGGATACAAATAGTTAATATTACCATGCTGAGCAACTCTTATCAAATCAGCAATAACTCACCCCTTAAGAGAAAGAAGCGTTTTACTTCCACAAATCTGTACCTACCTACTAAATTAATGCCTTAAAAATAATTATTTCTCAAATCTAATAAACGTAAAGTCCAAGCAAAACGAAATGACTTACCAAAACAAAACAGCGCCGATCTCTATTTTGCAGATAAAATGGGTCCCAGATTAACAGTTTAATAAATCAGACAGCACTATGACAATCATTCTGCGGAGATAGACGGGCCCCGAGAGGCCAAAGTCTAGCAAATAGTAACTTTATATAGTTAGCTGAATAGTCCGTGATTTATAATGAGGCCTTGTAATCCTCTCGTGAAAGGGAGCGGGATATGAACTCGGGCCGGCACTAGTTAGGCTTTGGTTAAGAGGAAATAGTTTCAATTTAGGAGCTATATATTTAGAGGCTTTAAAAGTATGGGATAGTTTTAGGAATTAAGACATTTTGTGATGAATTTTATAATGATATAGAGCACTTAACTTTTTAATAATGAGATTTAAAAATAATTTATAAATACAATCGTGCTTTACATTAAATAGTAGTCAGGAGATCTTAACTCTTCTTATTTTAGAAAAAAAACGAACGCAGTCCAAGATACGAACGCAGTCCACAAAAACATCGTAAAAAAACTTCTTAAAAACAAGCTTTTATTACGTATTAATAAAAAGGACTAAAAAGTTAAAAATAATTTAAACCTGATAAGAAATGAATAAAAGCGTGTTACATTTTGATGGAACATTACAGAACATATAGAACAAAATGTAACACGCTTTTATTTATTTCTTATCAGGTTAAAATTATTTTTAACTTTTTAGTCCTTTTTATTAATAAGTAATAAAAGCTTGTTTTTAAAAAGTTTATTTATTTTATTTTTAACTTTTTAGTATTTTTGATGCAAGATTGAATATGGCGTAGTTCGTAGCGCGTTTTTCCGTTATATGGGTTTACTGCACTTAAGCTACCTGTTCATTTTTAGTCCCTGGTTACCATCTAGCACCAAAGTACTCGTCAAGATGAATCAAACGAGCCCAAACTCGATGGGGTTATGTCGTTTAATTACCGAGTTCCTATGGCCATATTCCGGCTCCATCATCAGACCCTGGTTACCATCTAGCACCAAAGTACTCGTCAAGACGAATCATACGAGCCCAAACTCGATGGGGTTGTGTCGTTTAATTAATAATAATAATAATAATAAATCGTTTATTTATAAAAAGGGAACACATTTTACATTCATTACCTTAACAATTAAAAATAGCGCACAGTTGCTAATCGGCCTGAACTAGGTTGAACCTGTGCTTCAGGCTAAGAAGTGCATACGTACTTAATATAATAAATTAACAATGCATATAATGTAGAAACTAAATTAAAACTAAGGAAAAAAAAAGTGAAATAGCGTGTTAGCAGTTTTATTTGCAGACAATAAGTAGGTCTTCTGTCTGTGCATAATTGTTGGTTAGTAAATAATTAAGTAGAATTTTTTTACAGCTATAGTAACTTAGTTTATAGACTTAGTCTTCTATTTTATCTATTGTACACGAATGGACCTAAGAATGTTATAAATCTTTCTACAAAGACATGTTGTGAGGCTGCATTAGACATGCATACCAGATCATTCCGTCTCTTGTTAGTGTTGTCGGCATTGTAGGCAAGCATGGTGTGCTGTTTTAATACTAAGTGCATAATGAAAAGCTGGCGAACCGTTAGTTCATTGCAGGACTTATATAGCAGATCTGTGGGAAAAATGAAGAGATGGAAGTTTGCTACCTTCAAAATTGCTCTCTGAGCTCTTTCAAGTGGAAGCAAATTAGTTTTTGGTGCTCGATGGGGTTATGTCGTTTAATTACCGAGTTCCTATGCCCACCTGCCAGTTCCATCATCAGATCAGCTCCATGTCATAATAATTTTGCATTGTCATCCGATTTACACATACATGCAAAATTTCAGCTCAATCGGTTGAAGATATCTGCTTCAAAATAAAATTGCAAAAGTCCACCCGAACATACAGACATAATATAGGTACATACATACATCGCAAATTAAATAAAAGCTTGTAAAAACAATGCATGTCGACTTATCATGTTGCCCTACATCCTTGTAACACCTCAGAGGGTCTCACGTACCCTCTAAAATACTTTATAATATTTTTTCGTCAACTTTCCGAAATAGATAAACTTGGAGTTCGTATGTTTGTCTTGACAACTGAAACTAATCTTGTCACGGGTATGGAGTTTCAACGTTGTTTTTATCTGATTTTATGTGACATATTATTAAAATCTGCCTACGTTTTTTTCGCAATCTTCAAGCGGATTGATAAATATGATTTATTTATGGTTGATTTTTTTCTGTGTATATGTACCGTTTTCTACTTTAGTCCGACGCATTTGAAATCTTTTTAGGTGTAATGAATAAAAATATTGCGTCAAGAAAAAATTTATGACTTTCGTTAAAATGTTAAACATTTATTTATGTGTTTGTTTAATTAATATTAATGAAAAATGCGATTCAATTTGAAATTCAGCTTAGAAGTAGGTACACGTAATATAATTATGTTATCGTCTACTTTCAGTTTGCCTAACAACTCTACATCAAAACACATGAATAACATCACCCTCCTTTCATCAAAAGTAGGCTAGAACTAATCTTTGTCATGCACAAAACACATCACGTCCTCGCAGAGTTAATTATTGGCGTGGTAGCTAATAAATAAGCAAATAAAGTGACGTTCATTAATATTCATGACTGTATTACCGGGCGACGTGTCTGTTCGTCACAACAGTGCGACTGATTTCACGGGATTTAGGATTATTTTGAGAGTAATTGTTTCAAGATATTCTAGGGAATGTTGACAAAGTATGCGTTGAAGTGGATCAGATGGTAATGTGCATGTATAACTATCGGTACCTAAGTATCGGTTGCGTAATAACATAGAGTAGTCAATAGTATTAATATCAATTAACATTTGTACATTCTAATAATATTATAAACGTGAAAGTTTGTATGGATGGATGGACGGATTAATGGATGGATGTTTGTTACTCTTTCACGCAAAAACTACAGAACGGATTTGGATAAAATTTGGCACGCAGATGGTTTATAATCAGGATTAACGTAGATAATACTTTTTATCCCGATATTCCCACGGGATCAAAACTTATGCGAGTGAAACCGCGGAGCGCAGCTAGTATGACATAAGTACATGAATAATATCATCATCTACCGAGCCTTTTCCCAACTATATTGGGCTCAGCTTCCAGTCTAACCGGATGCAGCTGAGTACCAGTATTTTACATAGAGCGACTGCCTATCTGACCTCCACAACCCAGTTACTGGGTGATACGGTACCCCTTGGTAAGTCTGATTGTCAGACTTTCGGGCTTCTTACTACCCGTGACAACTGTCAAAGATCCACGAATGACAGCCGGGACCAACGACTTAACGTACTTTCTGAGGCACGGAGTAGTCTCGGAATGTAAAGATGGTCACCCATCCATCGACCAACCTGAATCGTGCGGTTGTTATTATTTAACCACGGACCTCTTTTATTACTTATTCAATAATATATAAACCACAATATAAAACTAGTCGTAAACATGTTATATGTGGATGATATTATCATAATCTACCAAACGTCAGAATCTGTTGTTGCTAAGATAAAAATATATCATCATAACTAAATATAAAAATCAACATAAATGAACTGAGACTTTGGGTAATTTTGCTTATCCATCATCGTTACTGTATCGCGGTGATGCTCTTAACTGGGTTAGGGAAACAATTTTGTATGGGATTTGTTTCAGCCGAGATTTTGATGATGGAGCTGATTTTAAAAAGGAGCGTTAGGTTATTTTTACTCAAATCGTGTTTGTTATATTGAGTGTTATTTCCGAAATGATGAAAAACATAAATTGATTTATGATTTATATAAAAAGTTAGGTGCATAAATTGTATTATTGGTCAAATAAAATATACGAGACAGAATTCTGTAAAGAATAACTTGTAGACATGTTGGGGTTTCATATTACCCAGTAACTGGGTTGTGGAGGTCAGATAGGCAGTTGCTCCATATAAAATACTGGTACTTAGCTACATCAGGTTAGACTGGAAGCCAACCTCAACATAGTTGGGAAAAGGCTAGGTAGATGAGATGTCGATGAGACTATGTTATTTCGTGTAACGAGTATTTTAATTCAGATAGGGTATTTAACAGAGCACGGACTGCACAGTAACAATCTCCATCTAACACTACCTTAAGACGATGACACAACAGAAAGTGAGCATGCCGACTGCCGACAACTTAAACACAACAACATGCAAATCCAAAAATCGCTTACAAAGAAACTGCATTGTAAGAGATAGCGGGTAAGCCACCTTAGTTCACGTACACACATTAAGCACAATGTTAAATCTAGTAAAGTAGTCTAGCTGGTATCGCAGTGCCAAACCAACTGAGAAAGTTTATTCGCAAATTGACTCCACGTATTCGCTTTAGATGCAGTTTCTTTCATCCGAGCTCAGCTTTTGTTGTGGCGGTAGTTGTAAGCGCGGGCGAGTTAACTTGGGAACTTATGACCTTCTTTGCTTGCAAGGTCAGCTTTATAGCAGTGACTATAATAATTGAAATCCCTAAGGGTTAATGCGTAAGCTGCACGACCGAAACATTATTTTACACTTTTTATTTGATCTTAATTTTTTTGTTTTTATCCGATGTAAGTATCTGGTGTATTGTGAATCTTTCAGTATGTGCTAAATAAATGTATTTACTTTCTTTCTTCTTCTTTTCTATTTTAAGCTAGTTATTTTTCCGTCACTCTATTGTAACTTCTTAAATGCGCTTAATACAATAACCTAACAATGGTAATTAACTTCTTGTAAAGGAAGATTATTTTTTTTCTTTATTTGTTTTTTTTTCTTAATTGATCTAAAAAATAGAGTATTAAACTCTATTTTTAGATCAAATAATGACGCTGTTTTTGTCGGTGTCTCAGTGACTACCAGTTTGTTTTTAAAACATTAGGCCTATGCAGTTTATCTATAAAACCTTAGTTTTCCTTTTCCCGCCACCTCTCCTCACCAAAATCAAAGCATTAGGTTGTATTAAGAAATACGAAAACTAAGCAGAATGGCATTCTAAAGAGTTCTGCATCACAACTTTGTTTTGCATGAGTTTACCCGTTTGCCGGTTTTAAAATCTTTTCGCGACTTGAATGCATTAAAGTATTTAACTTGTTTGTAGTTTCTGTCTATCGGACGGAAGGAAAACAATGTATTGTTTGAAAATATTCTCCCGAATATTTTTGTGGAAGTAAAGTGTGGATAATGTGCTTGTATGTTTTCACGGTTTTCATAGCTTTGATGGTTTCGTATAAAGTTTAAAGTTTAGGGAATATCAACAAGGAGTTGCAGCTGGAATAATGTTCAAAAGTAAGTAAGTAATTATTTTTTTGTAAGTAATTATTTATTTTACTAAAAGACTTAGCCTTGGTAACATGAGTGTTAATTCAAAATGGGATGGGTATGGCTATTACATTTGAGAAGACCCCTGCCCTTCAAACTAGGAAAATCCTGTATCTTGAAGTTAATATCTTATATTAATAAGTTATAAACAAAGTTAATATCCCTATAGTGTTTTTATTGGGGCAGTAAAACTAGTCAGTAGGAAAATCAGGATTCATTCGATTTCAGAAACAGGGTAGAAAGATTTCAATGCCCGACAAATTGGCTTCAAAAATCGTGATAAAGCACGAAACGTGACAAATTGCTGAACCATTGTCTACAAAAATCTTACGCTCAGCAATGGCCCAGTAAATGTCTTATTAAGTTACTCGATTCCCCTTAACTTGCTCTTACAACTAGCGACGATAAAAATGTTTTATGCCTTCCTCCCATTTGCATAACTTTTAGCAGCTGTTAAAATGTGTTAGCGCATTCGGAATTAGGGGAATTGCTTGATTGTTAAGATTTTTACAACTTTTTTATCGTGGGTTGGAAATTAAGAAATTCAACATGAGAACAAAATGTACCTTTCTCACGGACACTAAACAAATATCACCATCTTTGGCGCTCAAAGGACCTAGTAAAATGTTTACGATGTAATTTTTCGTAATATGAATTAAATTGAAGACGTTAAACCAGCGTCTAATCGCCCCTAAACAGGCCTGCGCTCTTAACTTAAATCCTTTTTAATCTCAAGAGATTTGTCGCAATAAAACTTTTAATACATAATTATGATAAAACAAGAACATCCAACTGACAATTAACGTCCGCCGTGTTCTCTCAACAAATAACATTTGTAGGAGAAAGCGAAACTCGACTCTCACGCACGGCACATAAATTTGTTACAACTGATTACCAAGTTTGTTGGGACTTGTCATCGCAACTCTTCCACCTTGGTGGGGGATGAGAATTTTTTCATTGTTAACGTTATATCTGGCGAGGTTTGGCATCGGAGTTCATGAGCGCCGCGCACGCCGCGCCCACTACGTGATCCGAATACAACTTCTCATATTCATCGCTTTAAAGCAACACCGAGGTGCGAGAGGGACGCCCCTATACGACAGACACGGCGACACCTTTCGGCAAGATTTCGTGACCTCTCAACGGCTTCAGTCCGCAGAAATATGGACGGTAATAACATAAATCCCTTTGGCATATAAAACACTAAACGCCCCCTGAAGTGTCCCATGGTTTTTACGACGCGAATTCTCGAACGCTGTAAAGTATTCCAGCGTTTCTGAAAATTGTTGGAATTTTCTAATTAATTATGATTGTTATAACGGGACATTTTATTAAATTTAATTTCTTAGTTTTAAAATTTTACACTAGCTCACCTATATTTCTAAAGTTCGAGAAGTTACAAAATCATTATTAATTTATTCATCACTAACATGTTCTCACCAACAAAGCTCAGTAAAACAAAACAGGAAGCTGTTTCTTCCGTGACATGTTCTTCAAACACATTACGAGTTGATTCCCGATGATCGTCGGAACACGTATGACGGATGACGTGTGACGTGCCCTCATCGGTATGCGTCGCCAACTCGCCACCTAATCATAAATAGGGCTATGCGAACATAGCCATAAAATAATAGCCTCATTTTTGGCGCTGGATTTATATAGTGCAACGTCTGTTTGAAATTTTGTGGAAAATTGGGCAGTCTGATCTTTTAGTCTGGTTTGGGTTTATTTTTAAATAACTTTTAGTTTTTAAACTTTTTATAAAACAGAAGATAAATGTGAATTTAGCTAGAAATACGTAACATTCAATGATTCTATTTCAAAGCACCTACTGCTTTATTCAGACGTTGGAGCTGTTTGTTTTGTACCACACACAACATGTCTTGCGTAGTCTTTAAAAAAATAATAAAGCTTTCAAATACTTAACGCTAAACTTTAAAAACAACTAAATCATTCAATAAACTACTAACTCTAAAATATGCCAATGCAAGTGTCGTGCAAAAATCACTGTAATGAAAATCGTAAAACACCGAGAAGGAAACGCGCCACTTCTATGGTTTTTATATCCAAGAAAACGGCGTTTTTGTCTCAAAAACGGGTCACATTCCGGAGGATGTTCTATAAACGCTCAGCTGATGGTACATAAAGTTTCGGTCCGATGCCGGCGACACATAAAATCTGAATAAGTAAATGATAGGGGATAGTGGATACTTGATTGATTCACGTGGGGATGGTGCAAGACATAATCTAAAAGCGGGAACTGGGACAGATAGTCTGTGTGACATTTTTTTAAATTGCAAAATGGACAAGGAAGCCCAGAAGATAACTATTTACTTGACTTGATTTATTTGATTTTAGTTAACGTATCAAGTGGGTTGTTATAATTTTGGCGACTTTGTCGTTCTATGTGTGTGTGTGTCTGTATGTGGCATCGTAGCTCCTAAACGAATGTTCCAATTTCGATACGGCTTATTTACAAGCAGGGGGTTTCTGTGAGTGACGGATGTCACGCATAAATAACCTCATCCCTAACATATTTGATTTTTCAGGAGTACACTGTTACTATAAAAAATTATGAACTGTATTTTATTCCTTAACTTGCATGCTTGATTCCACAATGATCATCATCATGACTAGGCCTTCCCCAATCATCGCCACTTCAACTCGTGCTGTATATCTCGTATTTGGATTCCTGCGGCCTTGACAAGGTCATCAGTTCACATAGGGGGAGGCCTTCCAAAGCTACATCTTCTGGTACGCGTCGCCACTCCAAAACCTTTCGGCCCATCGATTCTACAAACGCTATAATCTTATTTCTTATGACAGCAGTCTCCCGATAGTATTGTTTATGTGACGGACGAGTTACGACGTTTACGATCTGCGGAATGGTGTATTTGCAATTTATAAGGTATTCTCAGCAGACGACTTTGCGTCTTATGCGCTCAGGTTACGGTGCAATTTGCATCAAACTATCTGCGTTCGGTAATTTAAGATTGATTGATAAATGTTGACGAATTCATTAGCATAAAAGTTTTAGTGAAGGAAATCTGGGCTTTGATGTTTATGTGGCAGATGAAGGGAGTTTAAGGCATATGAATAGCTTACGAGAAAAGAATAAACACAGCAGAATCTGAGAAAAACGAAAGAGCATGCAGAACATAAATATTTCATTAAAAAGATAACAAAATAGACTCACCGTATTCTTTGCCTAATAATGGTCAATTCGGACTAGAATTTATTTATAATCAAGCTGTAAGCATAATAATCAGCCTGTAATGTTCCCACTGCTGGAATACAGGTCTCCTCTCTTTGAGAGGGAGTGGGCGATAATCCTCCACGTGGGCCCAGTGCGGGTTGGTAATGTCACATATTTTTAATTTTTTGACATCCGGGTTTCCTCACGATGTTTTCCTTCACCGTTTTGAGAGCAGGTGGTGGTGAAATTATTTACGCAAAGTAAAGCGCCTGCCTGGAACCGAACCCACGACCTACTATTCGTAAGCCGGGCCGTTACCACTGTTCCCAAGTTTTAAACTTCATGCAAACAGACCTAATTACAAGTCTACGATAAAAATACATTCCATCTACATCGAATACGCACATAACTAAATTTATTTCCCTCAAAAAAGGTGCACCTTCGAAGATGGCTCATTAAACCACTCCTGGCGATCGTAAAACCTTTACAAAATTTTCATTACGCCTCTACCAAGGGAATAATGATCGGACCTACGTTTAAATGGCATCGTCTCACTCTTTGAAAGCATAATCTGACTCCTTGAATGCATAAAGAACTATAAACGTCAGATATCATCTAATTGAAGTTCACGTAATGGGGGTAGGGATGTCTAAAAGTATCGATGCTAGAGAGAAAATTTTGAGCTAGGCTTTTTCCTTTATGGGTGCTAAGTTGTAAACTATATTCTTACCTGTGCTAACTAAAGTATCCAACTGTATTTTAGGTACGTGAAATTAATCCTAAATATTAGACTAGAAAGGTATGAATATATAGAATGGTTGGCAAGATGAAAACTGTTGTGATTAAGTTATAATGTGTTTGTGTTAGAAAAGTAGATACCTTTTAAATAAGGTCGATATCAGTGTGATCATGTCATGCTTGCAGTTTTCAAGTGCGCTCTGCGTTTTGTAAAAATAGTTTATTGAAACATCCGATTTCTCGTTAAAATGTTTACTCAATTTTCCATCGATAAATTGAATACAAAAACATCGACACATTTCAGACATTGCTTAGCGAGGCGTTGCCCATTAAAATGTAGGAACGTTCGATAGCTCTTTTCGAGTGTAAAATATTTAAATTTACCTAGCAACAATTGGAGGCAGGAATTTAAAATGGTAGAAACAAGCTCAATTGGACTGGAGCCATCCAAATTAATTGAAATTTATGGTCATTTGCGTTTGATTTTTACTGAACGTTTTTTGGATGGAAGGGTAAAGAATGATGAAGATAAACCGGAGACAATTGTGATGACTTTTTATGCAAGTCAGTTGTTCTTTTGATAATTATGGGCGTGTTACTTACGTCAATTTATTAGGGATATATTTGTTCGCCAGCTTATTCGGGCCCTTAGTTTGTCTGTATTTTTTTTTTAACTTTTTTATTAGGTCTACCAACAATTGTTCACACTGGATTCAGCAACATAATTCATTCTTAAAATTAAATTACAGCGCGACAATTACTTATAGGTAAACACCATATGCCCAAAAAGTAGCTAACTTACTAAGTACTAAGCGCAAATATTCAATTAAATAAAATTAAATTGGAAAGAGTGAAACACAGAATTATGACAAAATTGAACAATTTTTGGCACAACATTGGTAAATAGGTAAAATAAATTAAAAATGATATTCCATGTCATTAGTAAGTTGATAAATTATAATAAAATTAATTGGATAAAGTTGATAGATTGTTAAACTAATAAGAGAAAAAACTATAAAATGAATAACAGCGATAAAATTGACACACTAAATGATTGAATATGACTAGGAGCTGGTAAACGATTAAGGATGGCTTTTAGTTTAGCAAGAGAGTCAAAGTGGAGATCGATAACATCACTGTAGCTATTTACTGCCTTACACATTCTTGCAACAGGCGAATTGAATGCTAACATAGTCTTATAACTATGTTATATTAGTATTACAGACAGAGAGAAGTAACTAGCAATTATTATGGATATACTAACAGTAATAGAGTTGTTTAATTACTAATAAAATTAATTTAATGATCTGAAAAATAAATAATAAATTGATGATGATTATGCGCCCTCATTTCGCAATCAGTGCAGTAGGCACTGGTCATCGTAAACTCTTGTCATGAAGTATAAGGGCCGGTTGTTTCAAACGGTTGGTTAACGTAACATACGTACGTATTCGTTATTATTTGACGTACGGCAAGGCCATAATTTTGTAGTTGTAATTTGAGACAACTCTTTTTTTGGTTTGATGACAGTTAGCGTTATTTTTGGCGTATACGCGTGTGACAAGTGGACGTGAAACAACCCGCCGCTAGTAACTTCAAGTATTTTTTTCAGTAATTAAGAAGCAGATTGTTTCGGTTCCCGATTTTCTGTTTCATTTTATAGCAATGCGACTTATAGATAACTACTAGAGTTACTCCTGCATATTTAGGATTTGCGCAGTGTCCAACACCACTGATGCCGAGATTGGCGTGGCCAGGTGACCATGATTGATGAGTTGGACCCACATAATCGTACTAATATTAAAAACGCGAAAGTTTGTATGGATGGATGGATGTTTATTACTTTTTCACGCAAAAACTTCTTCTTTGGCACACAGATAGTTTATAACCAGAATTAACACATAGAATACTTTTTATCCCGATATTGCCACGGGGTCGAAACTTATGCGGGTGAAACCGCGGGGCGCAGCTAGTAATACAATATAATCTTTATTTTTAATTTTTGACATTCACTCGAAAAGAACAAGAGGGGAAGTAATTAAGATTGGTGTTATTTTTAAATACCTATATTTTTAAATTGTACCTTGTCCAACCTAAACTACCATGTAATAAATGTCAAATAACTGTTCGTAGAAAAACCTGGTCACTGGCATGACGTGAATTGTTCGAGAATGGCGGAGGAGTCTTAGGAATTTCATATCGCAAACAAATTTCTCTTGTCATAATGAATTCCTGAGCCAGAGACGGCTATCGGACTAGCCAAGGGATGTTTTAAACATTTCCTGTTTTTAGGAGGTGCGTACGTTGTTGTACTTTTCAAATAACTTTGTTTTTTGTTCGAATATTTGCTGGCGTAGACATTCTGGATAATTACCAAGGGACCATTGAGAGGGGCATGTGCATGGGCTGTTCTATTGGGGTTTTTGAACAATTTTTTTTTTCAACCTTTCACCATGGATTCAGCAGACGAAAATTTCTATTATTTTTTTATTTGGTAGCAACCAAATGTTTCTACGCTAGGGGTCTAGATGCATGTGCTGAATTCTTGATTGTAGTTTGCGCGTCGATGCCCCTGCTACCCTGTATAAGTTTTATTAATAACATATTTAACAAAACCTACACAGTTACAAAATCACTTCGTTAATCGTTAACAAAATCTGAAGTGTTGGTAAAGAATGCCACACGAACACTTTCAGAATTTGTTTTAACATTTAGGTATTAAGTCCTTTTCACAGAGAGGATGCCTGTGTCCCAGGGAATAGTGTAGGTTGATTATGCAACAATCTCGTTAGAATGAAACACAACGTTCATATCACAAAAGCCATAACTTCATAACAATACAAAAAAACTGCTTCCTAAAAAAGTCGAACCCAAAAATAGTTTATATTAAAAGATCCAAGTTCAATATTAAATACGAACTATATATACAAGTGGACGGTATTAGGGACCGCCCTCGTAGGAATCAATGGGCCTGCCCTTCACCGGATGTATCCTACGCCTATGGGTAAATAAAGGCAGTTTCCTGTGACAAATATTAAAGCCTTCCAGTCCTGTAACGTTATACGTATGTTTGGAAACGTAGAGGGCTTGTTTTCGTTTAGTAGAAGATTATTTATTATGTATAGTAAATAATGTGATGGGCCCGTGGCTAAATAATATCAGCCGCACAGGCCGATCGATCAGGTTAAGTACGCTTGCCACGATTGGTCTGTAGATGGGTGACCATCTTTACATACGGCTTAATGTGCTTAATGTGCTTTTCGAGGCACGGAGGGGTCTTGCCCCTCCGTGTCTAGAAAAGCACATTAAGCCGATGGTCCCGGCTGTCATTCTGGATCTTTGACAGTCGTTACGGGTAGTCATATGCCCGAAAGTCTGACAACCAGTCTTACCAAAGGGTATCGTATTACCCAGTAAATGGCTTGTAGAGGTCAGATAGGTAGTCGCTCCATGTAAAATACCCGTATTCAGCTGAATCCGGTTAGACTGGAAACCGACCCCAACATAGTAGGGAAAAGGCTAGGCAGATGATGAGTGAATAACGTGATGGCCTGAAGGCTAAAAGATCCTCTAAGAAATCTTGCGATGACCCGGAGATATATTTGTATACTTCCCAAGCTTGAACCCTTCGTATGCCGCAACGTGGATCCACGCGAGGCACAATGGGTTTTTAATTGTTTCTGTAATCACGGCAAGGAATTGGTCTGTGCCAAATTTTGAACTGTTTTTTTAAACATCATGGGTAAGTGAACTCATGAAGTCTTCATTTTGCGTGGACACCTCTGACTTACGAAGACGGCGAATATTGTTACCTCAACTATGTAGTTCATTATCTAAAAGTCCCAATACACGTAGTGATTAATGCTTGATCATGATCTACATGAGAAAAGGTAGGTATAATACTTCTCAGACACCATATTTTTAAAAGAGAACACTATCGAAACTGTGAACGCACTCATTTCTCTCACTTTAAAAGTAGTTTACGAGCAAAATGTAATCACTATAATACAACCTGAACCTCAGTTATCCATTTATTCCTGAATAAATTTGCACAATGTGTTTCATCCATTAACTGTGAACAAAACACTGCAATAAGCTCCGAAGTCATTCAAAAACTATACAGAGCCATCTAATTCAATTAACTGTACTGTATCCTTGATCACATTAACAATGTGTGCATACAAATGTCTCTGCAGGGGTGCAAATACACGTTTTCTATGTAACTTTAAATATTTGCTGTCGCGTGCCACTATTCAAATAAATGTGTTAGTCTCTCTCTCTCTTTGAGCAGCGTTTCCTTCTGTCGTGTTATTCCATGCTGTTTGGCTGGTTTTCTTTACATGATTTTTATTACTGGCAAATGTTGTTTGCCATCTTTTAAGATGGTTGAGAGTTGTTTACATTCGGTGATGTAAATTATTTGTGAGATTTTAATGGGAATATGGATATCTTTGAACGGAATATTGACGGTGTTGGTTTTTTCATATTTGCTCTGGTTTATTTAAATACAAGTTTGCCAAAGGGGCATGAAATGAAGCATCCTAAACATCAGACATAGAGACAAACAACGAAGCACATCAATCAAAATAAAATTCAAGGCGTAGATGACCTTCAACACGCTCAAGAACATGGAAACATGAACATGTAGTGGACATGGGCGGGCCGTCTGGCGCGACGAATACGACAGCTGGACCCTTAGAACAACCGCTTGGAATGGCCCACGTGGAAAGAAGGAGAGGCAGACCAGCAGAACGTTGGTATGACGAGATAGTGGAATTCATTTCAAATCATGGCCTGTGAAAGTAAAAAACAGACAAAACTGGAAATTACTGGAGGAGGCATATACCCGTCGAGGGGTCCTTAATTAATATTACTTACTTTATTAAGAACTTATTTTTTTTTTATTTAATAAATAATACAGGATTTTTATGTTTATTTATTATTTAAGCAAAGCAAACGATTTATTAGTACAACGTAAATATTATTCTCAATCCTTAGAAAACTTAACATTTACATACAACTATAATCCAAGGATCATCCCACAATCACATAAATCTTTCACCGCCTATACCGCAAAACAATTACTCACCCGCAATTCTGATGATTTGTGAACAGGGTGGCGAAAAAAATGAAAATCTTCTCACAGCGGAGCACGGGACGATACAAATTGTAACACCTGACAAAAGTGCCATGATTTATTAGCAGCGGCAGAATCGGCAGCCCGGATAAAACCACCGCATTTCACAACGAGAGCTGGAAACTCGTGCGATTCAGTAACAAAGCATTGTTGAACTCTATTGCCATTAGCTTCAATTGTTTCGGCTCGTGAAATAGTTGAATTTGATATTTTTTTGTAGATTTTAGGTTGTAATTGAGTTTAGTGTTTTTTATGTTGATTGACGAAAAATCTGGTTATTGAAAACGGGGTATTGAAAAACCATGGCCAAAAAGCAATTAATTTGGTATATTTCCAAAAATTAATATGGTATATTTCCTGCTCTATCCTGCACCCTAATTGCATAAGATATTGCTAATCCGTTGCATCATAAAATATGTTCGAAAAAATTGTTTGCTCAACAATGTAAATAATCTAATGAATGTTGTTGAACTGTCAAAATAAAAGCCATTGCTACTGATAGTGTATTAAGCAATTACCTAGAAGGTAAGTGTGAAAATCCCAAAACGATTTGTGATTCCATACACAACAACAAGATTGAAATTGATACCTATCTGCGACAAGATTTGCTATCCCGACATGATGTTACAAGAGAAAATTCTTTAACAGAATCGAAACAGCCGCCGTTTCCTACAATACCGTTCCCGATCAAATAGTCAAACAAAATTTATGTTCCCTCCCGCCGGGGATTAAAATATTAAAACTGCTGAGGTGTTTTTGCAACAATTTTTATTTATGGCCCGAACAATTGCACGGTTTTTACATTAAAAAAACCAAAAGAATGATTTATTATTCACAAAATGTAGTGGAAATATTGTGGTGTAAGGTGACATCGGGAATAAAGAGGCGAGATTAATTATAGCAGACCAGATAGTGCTGGTAGTGTAGTGATAGACCTATAGCATTAAGTGGTGTAACATTAAATGCATCGCATTTAGCATTCGAAATTCAGATACGAGAGAGATAGATAGTAAGAAAGGGACAATGAAAACAAGAACGACTTCGAGAAAGATGGATCGACGAGATCGAGATGGTAGCGGGCCAGAATCGACCGGCAGCACAGGACAGGAAAGAGTAGCAAGAAAGGGAGGAGGCCTGAGACCTTTACCCAAGAGAGGTCCTAAAAGAATTTCTACAATTTTATTCATTACTTTTTGTACATGTAAAAAAATAAGCAAAAGAATCATAGGGCATCAAAAAATTCGTCCGCATCCCTGTCAACAGGAACAGTGCCCAAAAGGCTGGCAGAATTGCCACATTGTATGACGATGCTAATTCTCTGGCCAAGAAACAGGCCAGCCCTCTGGTCACGTGAAGAGTCGACTAACCGCTTGGCGATATCTCGAAAAATTATTATTATTTAAAATGTTAGCTTATATAATGTAAATAAAAATTATATAATATAAATAAAAAAACTTTACTATTTTAAATGTTACGGTGTTTATTTTTGAATTAAGGAATAAAGAGGCTTTATTATAATTTAACATTCACAGTGGAATCTCCAATGTTTCAGTTTTCACTAGTTTTGTGCAGTATGAAAGTTATTGCGAAAATTCAACTCTAGGGTTTGATTTGATAAGATCTCGGTTTTGTATAGTACACCTATGTCAACTTGGGTTTTTAGTCTTCTTCTTCGTCGTCTCGCTGGCACCATAATTCAAATTATGTTGGCCCAAAACTTCGTCACTTCCACGGCGTTATTGGTGGCAGCGCAGAGGCCACTTTGGCTGCCAATTTTAGGACACAAAGGGCAAGATAGGAGGTGAAGCATAGTATGTGACTCAGCTCCACATCCGCACCCTGCTGCCGTTCCGTCGAAGTAGCTCGACTTTACGAGGCTTACTTCGGCTTACACCTTCCGACTTGGTTTCGGAAATGGTTCAGGGACTTCCAAGTGGACCACGGAAGGTAAAGGGTTTTGTAAAACTGCCGAATTCATATCGATGTTTAGCACTGATCAAATATTGCACGAGGTAGTTCCACACACTGTTTTGAGCTTGAAACACAGTAATCATAAAAGTAGGTAAGTACATAAATATAACTAAACGGTCACACCTGCCTACTTTGACTGCATTCTTCATTAATAAATACAACTCAAATCAGATTTTTTATTTTTTAGACCAAAATGACAGCTAATATTTACAAAATAATGTCATTTTGACATAAAAAAGGTCGATTGCAACTGTCATTTTAGTAAAAATCTGAGTTTAACAGTAATTACTAAAAATATTTCTAGCAAAAGATAATAGACAACTCCATTTAAATTATTCTAGATACCTACATATATTTTCCCATTTCAACATGGAAACGTAATATATTTTAGAAAACATAGGCAAGGCCTGGGAGGGCTCATTTCAATCTAAACTTGTTATTTATTTTGCCGGATAGTTTATGCTTATTAAATAGGAAAAGTTGTCGGTCAACGAAGCCTCCTACAGGTCAGAAATACTATTTATTACTATTTGAATTTCAAAATTCATCAGCCTTTGTGGCTGTATTGTTTGTCTTGATGATACGGTTCAGTTAATTAGTTTTATTTCATTGAAATTTTCGTTATCTCCAAATATAAAGAGGGATTTGAAGAGAAGTTTTTAATATATTTTAGTGATCATATTCATAACTAATCTTCCTTTTAATTAATCAAACACATGATTCCCCAATCTACCCTAGATGTGATATTGTAACATTTTGTTTGAGTGAGTTAGTAATTTCAGCATATTACAGCAATTTGTCGAGTCACGATTGTTAAATACAGCACAACACGCAAGACAATTGTGGAAATGTGTTAAGGCTCCCGCAGACGGGTGCGAAGCTACGGCGCGACGCGATTCTGGCAGAACAATTTCCATTAAGTGTTCACAGAATTTGTTCTATAGAGTCACGTCGCGCTGTCACGACGCGCTTATCTCCGAGAGCCTATAGGATAAGTTCTTCAATACTTAAATCATGGGAGTTATCTAACCCACCATTTTTATTACCAAGCATGTGTGTAATTGGGCTGAGCCCTATTTTAAAATCGTAACAATTTAGCTTTTGTAGTTTTTGCTCTCATCATCATTTATTTTTTGCTTCATTTAACATGTCATAGCTAATTAGATAAATCTTCTTAAGCAATAGATCATACACCGATTCTAACAATAGCTGTTAGAAATTTATTAAAATTAACATGAAATCCCTTAATCATCAAACCTTAGAATATAATCGCAAATCGTCGGCCGTCACGTCAACATGTCACGGAGGACGTGACGACAACACGCCTCAGCGTGTTTGTCAAATATAAACAATTTTACGGAGTAGGTAGTGACATTACCTATACATATCGTGGAGGAAGGCTTTAGAAGCGGTCTCAATCAAGACGTTCTTGCAACAATCCTACTAATATTATAAATGCGAAAGTTTGTATGGATGGATGGATGGATGTTTGTTACTCTTTCACGCAAAAACCACTGAACGGATTTGGATAAAATTTGGCACACAAATGGTTTATAAGCAGGATTAACACAGGATTTTTATCCAGAAATTCCCACGGGATCGAAACTTATGCGGGTGAAACCGCGGGTGCATCTAGTTGGATATATTTTATTTTATTGCTTGTCAAAAATAATGATGACTCTTTGCTTTCTTGCGAATTTCATCCATTGACGTGTATACAACGTTGCAGGTGAACCTAATTTTCATTTAATCCTCTTCCTTGTCTTATAAGAATAAAAATCACCAGTCCAGGGAGTGGCGATTAGAGCGGTCACTAAACAGTGGAGCGGTTATTACAAGTTGTTAGCTGTCTGTTAAAATAATTAAATAAAAATAGAAACTGAGTTTTAATTATTGATAGGTATGAAATTTATTGAATTGTAATTTCTACGTTTATATATATGGTGGACATAATAAAGAATATTATATTCTATTTCAAAACTACTAAATTGTGTATGTTTCATATACGAATTTTAGATTACGTGGCTTCAATTAATGTGATAACATAATCACCACAATATATAAAAATCACATCCACACGCTTCCGTAACACGTCCCAGTACTATAATTAAACCCATCACAAATTCTTCCAACATTATCCAATTTCTTAACAAAACAGGCACGTCATGTTTAAATTGAATGAATGTTTTTGAATTTGAATTACCTGAATGCGGTTTGTGGCTACCCCTTTGTTTCGCCTGTCGCTCGTTGGCTTCGCTGCTAAGACCGGAGTTTCTGTCACCCGCGTGCGACGGTTGGGTTATGAAATCGGCGGGCGTATTATGGAAATTGATTATGTCATGATTTCCAAATATTAATAAGATTTGTAGTGATTTTAACCAGCTTTAGACAGCATCTGTCTGGCATTTATGCTAAAATGAGCCTTTTTGGCGCAATCGTGACACACGAACATACTTATTATAGTTAAAACATTATTTTCACTTTTTTATTTTGTTATTTGTATTTCACGATATGTGTCCAAAATAAACGTTATTCTTTCTCTCTACTGAATATAATACATACTTTTATGCTAAAATGAGCCTTTTTGGCGCAATCGTGACGCACGAACATACTTATTATAGTTAAAACATTATTTTCACTTTTTTATTTTGTTATTTGTATTTCACGATATTTGTCCAAATAAACGTTATTCTTTCTCTCTACTGAATATAATACATACTTTCAATGTGATTTGCCTCAAATGATTTGTGTATCAGTGTAGTCATGAAGTTTAAAAATATCTCATGTAACAGTTACCGCAAAAGTACTGGTTTTTATAGAACGGAATGGAAACATGATGTTTTGAGCATCGCCTAGTTTCTATGTTAGTTCTCTTCGAGCTTCGAATTATATATATTATATTGTTATTATTATTATATTGATATTATATTGAGTACCTAATTAAATATGTAGTTTGTTAAATATTGCTATATACCAAGTTTTCTTGTGCGCAAAAATATAAATATAGAAATGTTTATACTGGAAACGGTGTATTTATTTCAGTTACTTGGTTTAGGTTCTCATACATAGGCGTCAAAGGACCTTCTCATAAGGATGGTAAGCTACGTGACAGCGTCATCCTTTCAGCTTTTAACGTGAATAACCATTATTTAGTGCATGTTTATAAACTGACAAAAAATCTGTATGGTACATTCCGCAAAAGACCATTTCAGACATCAAACTACATTGTCATCACATGATCTGACCAAGATGTCTGGACTTTAAAAGAGCCTTTGACCTCCGGTTTTGTGTCTCTCTTCTCAGAGTAGTCAGATAGGGAACGCCGACGTCATCTAGCTTATTTATTTTTTATAATATGACATGTAAAATGATTCCGATATCCGATTTACAAAAAAAAAAAAAACATTTCATTTAACATTAAATAACAAGCTTACTAGGGCTATCGATTCTTAAATCAGACTGTAATTCAGTTATCACAGACTAACCGAGCATACCAATAAAAAGCCGTCAATTAACAAAAACACTCGATTTGTAATTTATAACTTCAGAACATACTATGACGGTAAAACACAAACAACTCTCCGATAGTGTCTCGGGCTATCAGCGGCCCTAACCACACAATTTATCCTTTAATACCCAATAACCTAGACCCACATCTCATCCCGCAAGCGCTAATAACCACACACCTCCAGCACCTTTATAACCCGCCAAATATATGTATAACCCCCCAACTATACGTATATCCCGCTACCTCTATAACCCACCGCACTCTGCGACCGCCTCTAGCGGTGTTGTGAATTAATTTTCAACTTTGACGCGAAATAAATCACGCGGCCCGCATCCTGATTAGTTGCGGTGTTGCCATTTTAAATCGATTTCACGTTTTTATTTACGAATTTTTATATTTTGGCTTAATTGAATTTTATATAACGTTGTTTCTGATGGTTTGATAATTGGATGTTGTTGTTTTTATTTCTGAGTTCCACGAAATTAAGGTAACTGCAAAAATATGGCTGGGATCAATTATAGAAGTTGTTATGAGAATTGAGATTTATTTTTTAAAGTAAGCTTTTGAAGCAGATTTTTTTACAAAAATAGCTTTCATTATTTTTAGCCAAGATTTTAGTGTCATATCGACATCTAGTTGAATCGTTTCGATTAGTTATTATTATAATCTCAAAGCTATAGTTTTCTGTTTCCAATCCCATTCAGATGTAACTTATATTTCGATAGAACGCTTAATAGCTAGGGTATCACTAGTGATAAAAGGTTTAATCGTAATCCTCACTAGTTTGAGCCTACAAGTGAGGGTTACGATATAATTACCTTTTTCAGTAAGGCAACTCTTGAATTGAAGCAGTCTTTGCTGTTCCAGTAGCTATTTACGACTAAAAAATAAATGCAATATTATTAACTGCGGGATCGAAAAAGACCAAAATATTTACCATTTAACTTCCTTCACGCGATTACTAAACAACTTTGGTAAACTATACTTTGACTGCTTCAAAACAGTACGCAAGCATCTTTTGCCGAGCGAGAAAAAAAGAAAAGCCTCACAAAAGAAACAAGAGTAACTCTTTCTAATGAGAACAAGGGCCGGGTGCACCATGGCGGATACCTAACCCGTTCACCGCGACAATAAAACGAAGCGCAATAAGCAATATCGACTGTGTAGCAGTGGGCGATAAGTTATCTCTGTTTATGGGGGCATTGAGATATATTATGGTACATTGAGATATACCTCTCGGAGAGAGGAGGCCTGTGTCCTAGCATTGGGAACATTATAGGCCAATTATGTAATGTTTGGTGAGATATACCTACTAGAACTACTACCTTTCTGGAGATAATTTAGTAATTTTAAGAATAAGATTTTTATTTATTTATTTTATTTTACTATTTATGTACAAAAATAGGTACAAAGGTGATGCTTATTTCATTTTGTGTATATTCTTACAATGATATACATAATTATCTCATATTTTTCTCTTCTTGTTCTCACACAGTATTCATTTATTTTTCATTTCTGGTTTCGCATGTCTGCTGGAAGAAATTTATTAAGAAATAAGCAATATCTTTGTACTCAATAATTATAATTGTAGTATCTGTTTTACTGTGTGGACATAAGTAATAAAATAAAGATAATCTTACAGCTATAACATGTATTAGTAATTATTATATGTATATGAAACTCATATAATAATCAGTTTATGTAGTCGGTGGTCCCCAAAGTTGGTAGTTATCTGTATCTTGGGGACCTGAAACATTGGGCTTATTACTTAATGAACATTACGCAAACATACGTACATACGTGAAAACGAATATGCTTTTTAAAGAACCTTACTGAATAAGCAAGGTTAATCGGGGTTTTCATTTCTGTAAGTTATCTTATGTTACCAATGCTGTTATTTTCTTATTGTTGCCAGCATTTTAAACTTTCTTATCCAGGAACGCCTTAAAACCAATTGAAATAAGTTCATTTTCAAATTTTGATATCCTCGGAAAGAGATAATCTTACGTCATTTGATGTCCTACTATAATATTATAAAGAAAGTTTGTATGTGTGTTACTCAATCACGCCAAAATGGCTAAACGGATCAAGATGGCATTTGGCACACATATAGTTTATAACCTGGACTAAAACATAGGACCCTTTTCATCCCGATAGTACGTTCCCGTGGGATAATTTCTGACTCCCACGTGGATGAAGCCGCTGGCAAAAGCTAGTCTGTAATAATAACGAGTTTTACTTGATTTAAAACACATTTTCTTTTGCCGTATACGAGTAGAGAACACTTTTGCAATATAGATGTTACTAAGAGTTACATACCCAACTCACACAGAAAACAAGCATAGAAATGGCAAACCGAAACATAGACTACAATAACTGACAACATTGCAATGATACACAGCCGATAACTTCTCTTTATAGAGAGGTAATCGAAATATATCTATAAGAACCGGCCACTGCGGTCGCGAGACCGTATTGTGTGCTGCTAAGCTAAAATATTGCTGGAACTGTGGTGGAATGCAGATGTAGGATATGTGGATGTTAGAGCTAAAGTAGGGTAGGATCACACCGGATTTTGTGTTGTTTAATGACTCATTCTTGTTTATTTGTTTCAAGAAATGTTCAGCCACCTTATTAGTTGCTAGTTTCAGTCCATCATCAACAGCTGTCTCTTTCACCGTTTCATTCAAATGATAGCTTCCTTTGAATAAAACTGCTATGTCTAAAATAAAACTTTTCTTCGCTTACAGGCCTGGGAATGACCTTTAAAGCCGCAAACAGCATCAAAGCAAAATTCATCGTATTGGATACTGTTAAAACCACATACAAATTTTGTTAAAATCAATTGCAACCCACATCTAGTTCTGTATATCCACTTAACTGAGCTAGCTACCTTAACTATATTTTTCAGCATTAAAAAACACTCACTGAATTAAATCAGTCATTATAACTCCCATAACAGCTTCGCAAACATATTCCTAAATATTCCATGAAACACCTTGCATCATACTCAAAACAGAAGAGCATCGCTTATTTATGGAAACGCCTTTGTTTTTCTTTAAGTGCTAAACTTTTTGCGCCGAAACGCGGTATTGTTTTACGTTTCGGAAAGTCGAGGACTTCAACATTCGTTTTTATTGATATATCTTTGTGGATTTTAGGATTGTTAAGGTTAATGCTACATCGAATGTTTGGAGTTATGTTGAAGGATTATTTTTATGCGTAACGGTTGTACTTGATTTGATTTTTATTTTCTTTGTCTTAGTTTGTTTTAACAGAATTTGATATCAAGTTGGAAAGACAGCTAACCATTGTTTTAACATTCTATGTTTATACAGTACAATATCATAATCAGGTATAATATTCCCACTGCTGGGATACAGGCCTCTCGGTAAGAGGGAGTGGGCAGTAATCTACCACGCAGCGTGCGTGTTGGTAAATGTCACACGTCTTCGAATTTTCAGTTCTAGGCCATGCCGGTTTTCTCACGATGTTTTCCTTGGCCGTTTTGAGAGCAGATAGTGATGAAATATTTTACACAAAGTAAAGCGCCTGTCTAGGTTCAAATCTACGATTCAACTCGTAACTCGCGGCTGTTACCACTGGGTCACCACTGCACAGTACAAATGTACAATAGTTTGTCTGCAATAAGGCAAAAGCTGTCACTACTCAATACTCAAAAAACATTTAAAACAACAAAAAAGAAAACCCAAAGCTGCGTAAAAATCTAATACACTTAAAGCCAGTCCATTTTAATATGTGTCACAAACGGCGTTCCGTTCGGCCTCCGCGTCGGCCTTCGGCCCCCGGCCTGGGCCCGGCTTCGGCGTCGGCCCCAACAATTGTTATTCAATACCACTTCATGAAATATGTATTTATTGTGTACTCACGGGAGATCTCTGTAAATTCATATGTTATATTAGAATTACGCTTCTGAGTGTGTAACTGTATTTTAGGTTTGAACTGGTGGAGTGGTATTAAAAATGTGGTGCTTTTTGTTTGATTGTATGGAAAACAAAGTGGTGTCGGTGAAAGTGATGAGTTATTGAAACGTGTTTCGTGAGTGGATGGGGATTGATTGAAATCGTATAGTCTGGTGAATCTGAATGTTTATGAAGAGTATAAAGGTATAGTAGGTACATATGTCTGTGGTAACAAAACCAGTATACAACTTTACGTTAGGGCAGCTCAAGGTCAAAATATTACCACCAATGTACGGTCGACTGCAGTACCAATTCACAAGCTCAAGAGACTCCAACTATTTCAAGTTTCTATTAAATCAGTTTACGATAAAAATTACCAAATGAAGTGCTCACCATAATAGCTTCTTCTTCTGTTCGTGTCGATGGTACTCTTTCTCGTTGTTTATTTTTATATAGTTTAAGCCCAGTATGTGGCCACGTTGATTGTGGCATCAGTGGCATTCTTTAGGTCATCCGAGGTGCTGGTGAACGTGTACTTAGAACACTCCAGCGAGTGACCACAATGGTTGGTAAATTACTAACATTAAAGACAAAGTTAAAAAATCACAGTCTCTTTTTTGCACACAGTAAAACACAAATAGTTATGATAAACACTCTCCCAAGGAGCTGTACTACAAATAAATCATCTTCAGTCATCATTTTGAGATTATGTAGTCTGGTGACATCTTACCTAAGTTGCTCGCTCTTTTAAAGGTTTTTTTTTTTTTTGTACGATGAACGTAGAACATACACGAAAAAGAGTTCATACTTCCCAAGTTTTAATTGGCATGTCTCGCGTGCATGCACGTTCCAGTATACGAAGGGTTAATGGTTGTACCATTTTTGTCCTCAGTTTAAAACATTAGAATCCATATTATGACAGAAATATAGACATAGACGTCAATAGTTTAAATAATACAACCCTATAAATATCCCACTTCTGGACAAACCTCAAGGCGGATTGGCGATTTCAGACTTATGTTAATTTTAAGCACAAGTTTCATCACGTTTTCATAAAAGTTTATTTAATGCAGACCCAATGAGACCTTGAGTTATTCAATCAAAGTCAAAGACAACCAAGACTCGACTCAAAACGCAACACCTTCTCTAGACATGCATAATATACTCCAATTAAAGTTCAGGAAAAGCTATTTAAACAATTTCCTAGAGCAGCGGTAGCTCATTACGGACTGTATTGTTTGTTAAATTGCTTATGATTTATTGCTCATTCACCACTTTCAATATATCACCGGCGCAGCGATCTTAATTCATGGGACGCCCTCCTGTGTCCTGTGAGGGTGGTGCAAAAGAAAATAATAAGCGTATTTGGTGGGCTTTTGGCTAATTGTTGGTCTCACTAAACTCTTTGAATCCGTCTTCTGAAAACACTGATGGCTGCGTTAAAGATTGATTGTAATAGTAATAGTGCCTCCTCATCATTTAAAGTTGTCACAGGGGCCTCTACAAGTTGGCTTCAGCCCCTCCTACGCCTTCCAAAGGTCCGGGAACTCCGAATGTCCCGAGATATGTCAAAGACTTTTTTTAAATATTCCATTTATTTATCAGAATGAAGAAGAGATGTTACTCGTACATGGTTTTTAAAGTTCATAATATTTTGCCGTTTCTGGCAAAAAAATACATTTTCAGGGTGTTTTGGTTAGTTTCTTCGATAGAACATTGAATTAAATGTATAATTTACATTTAAATGACCTAAGTTCATAGTTCTAAAACAAATTAGTAGTTAAAATTTGGTCGCCATACAAAATAAGTTATTAGAAAATAGGTTACTCTTAGATAGGCGTTGCGCAGGGATGGTTCCGAAGTTGGTCTTTTAAGAGGAACCGGGACCACCCTTATGCGCGGATGGTGATCACCGGGGTGGTTTTAGTGAGGTAAAAATCCCACACTCCCCGACCCCTCTCCCCGGAGGTCGGGTGCCTTTCGAAGGTTTCCCCCCGAAAACGAATGCATTTTAAATGTTTGATTTTACTCATGTGTAGTAGCGCTTCCCTTGGTTTAATGAGCTTCATGTGGTAGGTAGATCTATTTTATAAAATAAGCTGCATTAACTATAAGCTACTGCATCTAATTCATTGCACTAAACCTAATTGAATTCTTTTTCTTGTTTCAGGTAAGTTTTCGCCGCCATATTAACATACGCCTACACTAAAAACGTGCAATATCCATTTCAACTTCACCACGTAAGTACAAAAAGAAACTAATCTACTAATTGAATAATTACGTCACACGCTCCCGGCCGTCGCTCACACCGTAGCGTAAGGCTTCAAGCAAATGCTTATTTATGTTCGAGTCACAATGAACCTGTCCCGTTCTCAATTCGTTTCGCAGCATTAGTACGTGCCATTGTCCCATACAATAGTCGGTGCATTTTACTCTTGAGATTTAAATAGGCTTCGGCTGATGGCATCGTTAATGCGATCGAGTTGTTTACGTACTCCGTCCACTCGACTTGCTCCGACGTCGATTATGTTCAGCTGTGCCTTGTTTTTAATTGACGGCTGAAATATCCGGACGGTCTGACGTTTATAAGAAAACGTGGGTTATTGATTTTATTTTTCCTGTCTAGCCATTAGATTGCGTATAAATAAATTAGAAAGCACGTGTAAAAAATATTAATGTCACTAAGGGTTGAATTTTCCATAGTGCTGACTTTTCCATAGTCAGATAACTTATATCTGAGGAATAAATATGACAGTTTGACATATTTTCTATATAAAAGCTGTCATACCATAATATTTATTCCTTAGATAAAAAATATCTGACAGTAAAAAAATCGGGCCATAGTCAGATAACTATTATCTGAAGAATAAATCTGACAATTTCACATCATTATTTTCTATACAAAAGCTGTCAAACCGGAATATTTATTCCTTAGAAAAGAAGTCATCTGACTATTGAAAAACCACCCCTTAGTCTATTTTGTCGATGAAACTATATCATTTTTAAAAAAATAAAGAAAAACTAAAAAGATCATAATATGTATTAGTGAGACGAACTGCTGTTGATGATATTGATATCAACTTTTCCTCTTGCATGGACATTGAAATGCTGTTCGCACTTTGATTTCTTGCTTGAAACCTGGAAATCTCATCTCCCTATGGACGCAAGGTAAAGAGGGTAGATACGAGGTGACAGACGGTCATTGTGACCCCGAAGGCCAAGCGAGTAACTTTTAGAAATTTTCGTACTAACTTTCATCTGACGGAAAAGAAATTTAACTAAGTTTCTGTTTGAAGTGTCTTACTTATATAAACTGACTTGATTGGTATTGATAGTAGAAAACGACGACTATTTTATTTTAAAAATAGCTGCGACCCATACTTTCGACACCGTGAGAATATCGAGATAAAAAAAAGCTACCCATGTGCCAAATTTCATCCATATTCGTTTAACCGTTTTAGCGTGAAAGTATAACAAACAAACATCAAATCATTTCTCTTTAATAGAATATATTAGTTTAGATAATCGTCATGCGAAAAATGCTCACAGGCGACACAAGTGGTTATTTTAGTATTTGTAATTCAAGCAAATGTAAACATAAACATAATTTATCAACTCAACATGTTACTGCCGACAGTCACGCTACCAATAACGAAACCACTTTACTCAACAAAGAATAAAACGCAGACTATGTACATCAAATAATTACATTTCACTTCTAATGCAGGTACACGGCCAACCGATAAATTCTATTACATACACATCAGCATGCAATATGTTACTTGTCTTCAGCGAATTGCCACTAAGGCGCCAATTACACCGTACACCGAGCGTCCCCCGCTCGACTAAACACCGAGTTATGTTGGGTAATTCGAGAAGTCTCCTTTCATCGAGTGCATTTCGCGGAACATCGGCCCGCAATAGTCCCCCTGCACTTCCATTAACCGTGAAAATGGTATGACGTCACACAGGAGCGTAATGCTACTGATTCTATATATCAGGTGGAACATTAGCTTCATTGTTGTGTGAGAGTATGGCGATTATTTTATACGGTAGTAATGATAAAGGTATTTTATGATGGAGATGATGGGGTTGGTAAGAGATTAGAAAAATGAGGTAATGGTTTGATGTATAAAAATGTTACGTCTACACGTAATAGTAGTATCGTGGGACCAGCTGGAGAAAACAAACCACGGGTGTTCCACTTTAGCCCTGGATCGAATGAGCTGGAACTCATGGGAAGAGGCCTTTGTCCAGCAGTGGGATGATAAAGGCTAACAATAACGTAACAGTAACGTCATAGTGAGATCATGCTTGTAGTTGGGTTTTTAAGAGTAATGAAATTGCTGTCGATTGAATCCTACTTCCTACTCTTAATCCTACTAATATTATAAACTTGAAAGTTTGTATGGATCAATGGATGGATGGATGGATGTTTGTTACTCTTTCACGCAAAAACTACGGAACAGACTTGGATGAAATTTGGCACACAGATGATTTATAACCAGAGTTAACATATAGGATACATTTTATCCCCATATTCCCACGGGATCGAAACTTATGCGGGTGAAACCGTGGGGCGCTGCTAGTACAATAATAATCTAATTGTATACTAAAACAGATTTACTTTAAATACATTATGGAACGGATTCAATGGGCAATGAAATTAAAACAGCAGTCAATTTCATTAATTAATATTCTGAAATTGATTCCTAATTCTGTCCTGAATAATTCATCCAGGTAGAGTTCATCTAAATGATTTATATTTAAACTGACAGTCGCGAGACGACTTCTGTTTCTTTCTATTATCAGTACACAAGCAACTTTTCCATTTTTATCTACTTTGTTTTTAATCAATCTATCGCTGATCTGAAATACTTTCCAATTCAATCTAATCTAATCTAACTAGCCTGTATTATTCGACTACAGGGCAAAGACCCCTCCCTTTTCCACACAATTCTGTCTTTTGTCATTGGTGATGTTCTTAAGAAAGGCCAAGTGCGTAGTGCTCGCAGCCGGCGTCATATACGTTTGCGGGTATGACCAGCGGGGTAGTTGCGTAACACACAATGGGTTTCAATTTGACAGTTCAACAACATTCATTGCGTTATTCACGTTGTTGAGCAGACACATTTTTCGAACATATGAAGCAATGGATTAGCAATATCCTTCAAAATGATTCAGATTGAGATTAATAGTGTGTTACGCAATTAGGGAGCTGTAGTATGAGAGTATACGAGACAAAAAGAGTATGTAAGGATCGTAGCAGATTGCGTTCTATGCTTTCTGCCTAGCCCCATGGGAAGAAGGCGTGAATGTATGTATCCTATGGATATGTGACTGTCTTATCTAGTACCGGCCAATCCAATTACTACCAAAAAAATACGACCTTCATAATTGAATACCTACTTCTATTTCTTCAATATATATAACTAAAAAATTCAAAATTCGTTTCAGGCAGAGTTAAAAAAACATTTTTAAAGTAACACAAAATTCTAGTCCTTACTTCGGCAAACAAAAACTTGCATTCAATTCACGTCCTAAATAGCACTCTCCAATTTATTACAACAGCGAATTACAGTACGGTGTAACAGCGCCCTCCATTAAGTGAAGAAGACAATTCGCGGGGAGCATCGCACGAACAAAGACCAGCCCCAGGTGCCACCAATAGCCGATCTAATTAAACGTGGAAAAGAACCAGAGCGTTGTTTAAGTGAATTAAAACGATTTTCATTGCGTTCGCCACGGTGTTAGTTAGTATTTACGTTTTTTAGAAATGGACCAGTGGTTAATGAAAGTGGTGAAGTAAGGTGGACGGTATTAGAGAGTGGTTTGGCCCAGAATAGATTTCAGTCCTAACGGGTGTTTGGACTGATAACATCATTAACGTCTCTGGTACAACATCCAGGTGACATGTAATTCACTGTGGTACGTACATTTATTAGCAATGTGTACAAAAGCTACAGAGGAACGCGTCACTCATGATCATCTGCCTGCTTTTTCCTAACTGTGTTGGGGTCGGTTTCCAGTCTAATCGGATGCAGATGAATACCAGTATTTTACATGGAGCGACTGCCTATCTGACCTCAATAACGACTGTCAAAGATCCACGAATGACAGCCGGGACTAACGGCTATACGTGCTTTCCGAGGCACGGAGGGGTCTTGATATGTAAAGATGGTCACCCATCCACAGACCAACCGCGGCAAACGGAGCTTAACCTGAACAATCGACCCGAAGAGAGTAGAGTGTCGCTCTTAAACGGTATAAAAATCCCTTTTAAAGTAGTTTCTCCGTTTCTTGAAGCTCAACAAAAATGCCATGAGGAATGTTCAGGTCCCCTATCAATGAAATATCATCAATTTAATCTCTAATAGAACGATTTCAACACCAAATCTATCAATTTATAACATAGAAATAATCGCATCGTTAATACGTGAACATTGGTGAGTATGTAATGACTTGTGGGTAGTCATGAATATTAATAGCGTGACGTGTTTATATACGAAATTGATGGGAAAACAATATTATAGCTCAGCGAGTTCGTATAATGTAACTAGGGGTCAATAGTTGTATGTTATAACAAAAGCAGATACATAATGTTTCGGTAAAATTATATTATTATTGCTTACGTGATCTATTTTTACCGGTTAGCGGTGAAAATAGATTTTTCCTGTTGCGGGTTAGGCACGTGGATCAAACCGAATTCGATTGTTTTGAATGGCTGGAAAAATTGGTATCACATTGGACTCAAATCATGAAGTTTTGGTGTTATAAATCTCGATACAGCTAAATCAAAATATTTTATTTCACTTAAACCTACATGGGCACTTATGAAACGCCAGAAGCTAGGTGCACGGTTCCATTTGGTCGTTTCCTATGGAAAAGAGCGCCATGAAACTGCAAGGTTACTCTTTTAAAAATTGGCTTTTACAATGTTTTCAAATTACAGTAAGTGTGGGAGAACAGCGTAGGCCTGTAAACCTAGACTTAATAAAATAAAAAATGGTCTACAGATCTAAAGTCTACAAGGCCTAGAAAGTCCAGCGTTGTTCAAAGGTTCATCATTAATTTTACTGTGCCCGACAGGGTCCATAATTGTTTCCATATTAATACCACCTGTATATGTAAATTATGGATTCCACTAAAGATTATAGAATTAAATTACTATCTTTACTTAGTTTATCTTCCCTGATTATCATTTTAAGCTAAAATAACATCTGCAGCCGATTTGCAATTTCAAAATATGGATTGTTCTGCAATCGTGAAATTGCTTTATGTCGCAATCGTATATCTAAAACTCGTCATAGAAAGAAAGAAAGAAAGAAAGAAAAACGTTTATTGGGACACAGTACAACAACAAGCACAACAAGACAAGCTCCTGCTCTTATCCCAATGTATTTGAGGTCGGCACTTCCATACTTCTCTATTAGTCATCATCTCGGTAGTCACCCCCTTTCTAAACATATCATTACACAGTTCATCCATCGTTCCTTTGGTCTTCCCCTGTTATTTGCCCTAAAACTGCATAACAAAAATTTCTACTAACATCTGTGCCTAATATTATATCAGGAGTCTCTCCGCAATGTGCACCCTAAGTAACCTCAAGACGACCAAGCAGAAATCACGCAGATTTGTTAAATAACATACCGGACTACCTTGGGATTAACTTTATACAGCTTTTGTTTACTTTGGTAATCCTTTTGCTGTGGCAGTAGGGGCAAGCCGGCCGGAGGCTACCCGTGTGGTGTAGGCAAAGCCGCTGTGGCGGAATATAGCCAGGCATGAAGATTATAGGCTACGCTAGCCTTGGTCTTGGTAGAAGCAAAGTATTTTTTAAGCAGAAGATGCATAACATTTAAAATAAAATTGAGATTTAAACTTTCTCTTACAAATAATAATAATAATATTTAAAAATGTAATTTATAAGTATTTAAATGAAATAAAGGAAAAAAAATAATATCATCGTGACATTTTTTTTTGTTAAGCCTTCTTCGTGCCCCACAGCAAACACCTCCTCTTGTTTCTTCCAAACCTCCCTGTCTTGTGCGATCTCTGGCCATGTTGGCCCTGCAAATGTTACCACATCGTCGTACCACCTTCGCCGTGGTCTACCACGACGGGAATGTCCTCCCTCAAGCGTCCAGTGATTGAAGATCATCGTGATTATAATAAAATGATAAATTACGATAATTAAGAAACCGTAGAATAGGCATGAGTGAAAATAATTCAAATTAAAATTATTTCTGTTCAATCGAAGAAAAGTGACAATATTGATCTTGAACTACATACAGTAAGGTTAAATGCAACTATTGCATTAGTTAAGCAACAAATCAAGTCCAAAACATCAAACTCCTGCGCCGCATATGAAACTGCAAGACAGTTTACAACTCTAACTCAATCCGTCCAAATGCATCGAATTACCATATTAATACCCACATCCAAACTCTCTCGTAACTCGTACCAAACAGCAAAGAGCATCCAGAAACGCGACCTACCCTCTAATTAGAGAACACGAAGACTCCCCTACGTAGCCACTGGCGATGGCCGAACGGCTTTTTAATTTGATCCAGAGTATGATGCACATTGCACACCACTAGTTCCTACATCCCACTTTTTATCAAAGGCATAAAGTTCTTGGGATATCTTGTCAAACGAATTTGTGCTCTTAGTTATTAGTAGGGAATTAAATGGAAAGAGATGTTTCTATAATCCGTTACTCTTTTGCTGGATTTGTTTTTCTGTTTCATTAGATCTTGTCTGAGTCGGTCTTTAATGAGGATTGATTGAGCAATTAAAGCAATACATTCTGTGTCGAATTGTTTAACTGATTTGGCACTGATGTCATTGCCAGTATCAATTCCACAAACAATATTATTAGCACGCTGCACTACAATTTAATTTCGAGCTCTTCACATACATATGAGCTTCAAAATCCGCTCGCACAATAGCCACTAATAATCCCTTTGATCTGCGTTTCACAAAGCAGTCGCTAAACCGACAAAACCGCCATTATGGTCAATCCATACACAGGAACTTCAAATCTGCTTTGGCGTGCTCACTTGTCCGTAAGCGTGACGTCGATGTAGCACGTCATAGACTGATGCACGTCATGACGTCATAACAATTGTATTATTGTTCGGCAAACAGTCGAAATGTTAATCAAGTCCAATCAAACGGAGGCTCCTACCTATTACGACAAGTGTGCAGACTAAAATTGTAATGGAAAATGGAAGGTACACTGACAATGCTATGCATTGTTTCATTAGTAGATATTGGATATTAGAATGTTGATATGAAATAGCTGATGTGTTTATTGTTGGTGAATATTTACAAAATATAAGCTAACATACTTAAAAATACTGAATAATAATGTGTGTATAAAAAAATTAAAGAGAATTATATGGCATCAAAAAAGTCGTCCGCATGTCGCTGTCGACAGGAGAAGTCCCCAAAAGGCAGCATGCATTACCCCGTAAATTGAGTTGATCAAAGGAAAAATAAGTTAACAATATTTAATTAACGTAACTGACTTCTGCTGTGTTGGTGACACTATAACTTTCAATATAGCTGAGCGAAAACTTATAATAATATGGGTGTATATGGAAATTAATGTATAACTGTGCTAGTTCTCTTGGTGATCTAAAAAAAATCCCCGAAAAGTTTAGAAGGTTTATGAGCACTACCCGCGCATCGTTGCAATTTTTCACTGTAAATTATTTTTGGTAAACTTCACTTCTAAGTTTCATTCCCTGAAAACTAATTTAAGAATATAAAAGTTTCCAAGCTTTATCCATTTAAGGGCTGATATTACCAACGTCAGATATCGTTATCCGTGGAATGAAATTGACGCCTGACAGTAGACTAGTATGGAAAAACTGTCAAAAATTCAAAATGTATTCTCAAGGTAAGACTTGTTCTAGGTATAAAAGTCTGGTAAAATTCGCCCTAATAAACAATATCTAATAATTTAACCTTCTCATAATGTGTTTTTGAAATGAAACTTCTAAAAATTTACAAAATCACCCCACAACCGACAAATATTATCCACCTTACTAACATCACTTAAAATTCAATTTTCATTAAAAAGATCCAATTTCATGTCACGGGATTTCGTTCGGCAGCTTGCCAATGAGCAGGATTAAGAGTACCCAGATTCATTATTCAGATTTAGTGTGGCGAAATGTTGACAAATTGAATTTGATTCGCTCACGTCAAAGACTCTGGGCCCGTAATTGGCTTAGTGCTCAATGAGGTTAGGGTAAATAGTGGTTTCCATGCGACGATTTCGGTGTCAAATACTATGTGACGTCAGAGCCCGGTGCAGAAAGGAATGGTATATTTGGTGTTCGCTTTACCTAGGCTAATGGGACTATTTTTAGGTACTTTCGATTTCCGGTTGATAATTACTAGGTTTTACCCGCGACTTCGTTCGCGTGGAAGTCGTAAGATATACAATATATTAAAACTACAGCCACATATTTATAAAACTTCCTCGGCCCTCGATTCATCGCGTCGCGTCGAATTGCCTGCCCGCGCTGTTTAGTTTTCACTTAGCGTTCTTTCTGACTTTTTATTTTTGCTCGGCTCCTTACAGTTGTAGCGTGATGTTGAATAGCCTCTAGCCTTTCTCAAGAATTTGACTATCAAATCCAAAAAGATTTTTGTCAAATACGACTGGTAGTTCCAGATATTAACATTCAAACGTTACAAACAATCTCTTCAGGTTTATTATATTAGTACTTAAAGATTTTGAAAATTTAGGTTGCAGCGTTGTTTACATTTTCCAAGATTTTTCACTTTGACGCCATATTTTCTAGCGGCAGTGATCGTTATCATCACTATCGTCCTAATACTGCTCTTACCCTAATTGGTTCGCTAAGCTCTTATTTTGCTTCCATAAAGTTAAAATCAAAATATGTCACATAAACCTACATGGGCACTTATGAAACGTCAGAAGCTAAGTGCACGATTCCAATTGGTCGTTTCCTATAGAGAAGAGTCGGCAAAAAACTCAAGGGTTACTCGTTTAAAAATAATTGGCATTTACAATGTTTTCAAATTACAGTATTAATAGATATGGGAGGACAGTGGAGGCTAGTCAACAAAAACCAGGTTCTTAATTAAATAGAATATGGTCTTCAAGGCCTACAATGTTCTCACATTAATTTACAAAATATAAAATAATCTAACTAAAAGATAAATAAAATATTAAAACCTATTAACACCAAAAGACATGGTTGCCACCACACCTGTTATCTAACTGTTCACGTCTATTGCGATTGATAATAATCTTTTGAACGACAAATATTTTACTCTATCATTCCTTCAAAACAACCCAAAACCCAGGCCCATACACTAACTCACCCCAAAACGTCCAAACATTGTTTTTGCAACAGCAGTAAAAGTGACCGTCCGATCAGATACATGTACCCATATTATTTGACTGGACAAATCGATAAAAACAGAATGTACCGTCCACTGACCTGTTCGAAGATAATAAAAAAGTTGAATGATACTATGCCCGCCCTATCGGAAAATAGAAGTGGATCTTTAGTTCTTCGAGTTGCCAGTAACAATGTCGTCGTACAGTCGCGCGCGGAAGCGATATGTTCTGTATAAAAATTTATATTATTGCTTAACTCGTTGCTTGGACGGTGACGTGTGATTCAGCGTAGAAGTTTCCTCTGTAATAGCTTTTCGATATCATTGTCTGTCGATGCGTTTAATAGTTTTGTAAATAAAATTCTATGGCTTATATACAATAATACATTAAACTTTATAATATTAGGTTCAGTTTGGTAATAACAAACTTGCTAAGTCACTAGGAGTGATTCTGTAGAAACAAACTTTGGAGACTGTAATTAGATATTTTACACTAAATTCGAAATTGTTTGTATCATTACTCAATAAGATGAAATTAATACTCTTCTACACCGAATCTCAAAGTCTGATATTGTTCAACAAGGCAGAAGCGCTTAACAACAATCGCAAAGTTATAAAGCTTATTATTTTCTCAGTAATAAAGTCATCAATTCCAAATCATCAGTTATACTCGTATTACATAATCAATCAATAGCCCAAACAAATAACAATATTTACATTACATAACCTAACATTTAAAATAATGATATGTACATGTGAAAAAATAAGCAAAATAATCATAGGGCATCAAAAAATTCGTCCGCATCGCTGTCAACAGGAACAGTGCCTAAAAGGCTGGCAGCATCGCCACGTTGTATGGCGATGCTAATTCTTTGGCCAAGAAACAGACCAGCCCTCTGGTCATGTGAAGAGTCGACTAACCGCTTGGCGATATCTCGGCAAACGAAGTGGGCACTATATACTATAGCCCAAACAAATTGAGTCCGTGACAGTACATTCGAGGGTCCGCGAGGCCAAAGCGGAGTAAATCCGTAGTCGGCCGAATTCCCGCGAGTCTTCTCTCGAGTTTCGACAAACGGCACGATATCCTTCGGCACCAATAACGACGGATGTCTACTTACTAGTGCATTAAAAATGCAGACATAATCTTTGAAACGAGTCCTTATTGTTAACAAGACCTCATTAAAGGGGATGTAGTATTTAGAATATTTTAGTAAGTAGGCTTTTAGGAACAAAAGAAGATCGTTACACGTAATGTTCTGTAGTTTCCGCCAGTCTTTGCGATAAAGAAGGCATGCGTTTATGATATAAAAACAACTGGTTATCACATAATCAACCTATACTGATTCCACTGCTGGGACACAGGCCGCCTCTCTTGGAGAGGAAGTGGGTGAAGTGAATGATCTACCACGCGGGCCCAGTGCGGGTTGGTAGAAGACACATGTCTTCGAATTTTTGGTTCTAGGACATGCCGGTTTCCTTACGAGGTTTTCCTTCACCGTTTTGAGAATAGTAGTGATGGAATTATTTACTCAAGGTATAGCTCCTGTCTGGGTTCCAATCGGCCACCACTGCTCTCAACTGGTTATAATGTTATCTAATTACCTAAGTAATTGTAAAGACGTAGGTACCTAACAGCTGTGCTGGAAATACTTATTTTATTGCTGTACCCATTATATCTACCCGTGTTTTGGAAATGGTTTCGGTCAAAATCTAACAGAAAGTAAACATTTATATTCTAAAACAAAATTAGACAATGCAGTCAGTATAGTTTTAAAAACCTGGTCTTTTTTTTTCATAATACTGTTCATTCATTTCCTCTAAGTAGGTATGTTGAAGCTTATTCCTTTATATTACCAAAATCCCATCAGTAACACACATAACACAATAGAACCATCTTTTAAAACCACATTTATTTATTTATAGCGGTCGCAGTGAGCGGTCGGCTTTACCGTCCCGCTCGGAGGATTATGTATTTTATCCTGAATCTCTTACCGATGTCGCTGTGTAATTGTGGATTACTCTCGCTCATGTTTCCATTTGTCCTGCATTCTGTAAGAAGTTTTTATTAGAGTTCTCTTTGATTTGTTGTCTTTATGTTCTGATGAAAGTTTTTGCTGAATCTGCATGGTGAGGGATGGTTGATCAATCAGCAATCAGGTTTTTTAAAACCCACGATACAAACATTGAAAATCACATACACAAACAGCCAGACCCGGAACAACTCCCTGTAGGCAATACATATATTTGTTCCGTGCGGGAATCGAACCCGTGACACGCAGCGCAGCAGTCGATCGCTCAGCCACTGCGCCAACGGTGTCATCAAGTCGAGTCAAGTCAACTATGTAGTCAGTGTTCTATGATGTAGGTATTTGTCAAACGGTAGCCACAAATGCGAAGAATTAACGAATGATCATAATGCGCATTCATAATCAACAACTATCAAAACGGTGAAGGAAAACATCGTGAGGAAACCAATGTCCAAGAACCAAAAAATTCGAAAACATATGACATATACCAACCCGCACCAGGCCCGCGTGGAGGATTATGGCCCACTCCCACTCACAGAAAGAGGAGACCTGTGTCCCAGCAGTGGGAAAGAAGGCTGAATATGCTTATGCTAATCAACGTGACGCGGTATTTTACCATATCGATATTGGCATCCATATTAAAATATGCATCATTTGTACCGAACGAACGCAGTACATTTTGCCATATCAAATTCCAATTTCAAATCAGACACATCGAATACTTGCAATACTAACTCAAATACAGCATCAATTGATGAACATGATTCCAAATTCCTCAGTAAACATCATCAAACTAATTTCAACACAAATTCCGTTCATCCTTACGCTAAAATAATTTCAATCCACCGAGCAAATATTTAAAGAGACCACGTAATGTGTGCCGTGCCGAAGTTACTTAGACACCGCAGAGCTTGTAAGCAACTTACTTCACTATAAAGGGAATTATTAACTGGCGTGTCTGGTAGTTGGAAAACAGCCCAGCTTTAACCCTTCAGGTGTGTGGGGAGGTTGAAAGTCGAAATTTTAATTGGTAAAATGGAAACTTTGGTGAGCTTACCGTGTTAGTATTGAAACGTTTTGAATGGATGTGTTTTGAACATCTCCTTTGGAATTCTGATGGCACCTGCCCGTGGTTTGGTTGGGAAGAAAATTTTGGTGAGTTTAATTTTATAAGATGGTTTCTTGGTGTACAGTACATTGTATAGAGGGGCTTGTGGCTAAGAAACAAAAGCCACACAGGTCGATCGATGAGGTTAAGCAACGCTTGCCGCGGTTGGTCCGTGACCATGTTTACATGTCAAGACCCCTCCGTGCCGCTGTTGGTCCTGGTTGTCATTCGTGGATCTTCGATAATCGTTTCGGGTGGTCAGAAGCCCGAAAGTCTGACAACCTGTCTTACCAAGGGGTATCGTATTACCAAGTAGGCTAGGCTAGAATGAAAATCAATGGTTACTTGGTGTACGTTTGCAGTTAGGATGTCTTTAACTTTGGTATTTTGCATAACGCATTGGTGTAGTTGCAAAAGACGTTAGAACCCAAATATGTACTCATAAACACAATTTATACGACTGGCTAAAAGTAGGTGTATTATAAGTACACCGCTACCTAACCCACCGGAGAAAACAAGCGTGATGTTACGGGTATTTAATTAGGTATATAGAAATTACAAAAATAATTTTGGAATTTAGTTATTTATTTAAACTTTTTGCCAAACAAAAAAGGTACAAAGGCGAACTTAATGTCTTAGGCATCCTCTACCAGTCAACCAGCGGTGGTGAAGAAATTAGATGGCAGGTGCTTTGGTTGAGAGGAACACTAGGAATAGTAATGGATATACGGTAATGTTTGATGTATTTTTTTTCCTTGACCGATATTGTGTCCCACTGCTGGGCAAAGGCCTCCCTGTCTTGAGTGATCTCTGGCCATGTTGACCCTGCAAACCTCGTTAGATCGTCACACCACCTGCGCCGTGGTCCACCTGTTCTCCTTAAGGCGTCCAGTGAGTGACGATCTTACGACGATGATAATAAAACTTGATAAAAATTTGCACGCTTGCTTGCAGGCAGAATACCTACGTGTTATAAGATCTCACCCTTACCAAAAGAATGTATTTCTAGCAAATAAATGTTTGATGTGATTCTATTTTATCAATTCAAAGAGTAACATGAGAAGAGGTACAATAACGATCAGCTCACACACTTCAGCACAGAGCAATATAAAGCTATAACATTAATTCCTCCTTCAATACAGACAAGTTAATACATGTGACATCGTTAGTTATGAGTGAAATTGATTAATTCCGCCAGGGAGTCGCATTCGCTGGACTGCGCAGGAAAATACGCGGTATGTCAACTTGATTTGTCTTTTGAAGAAATCCTTTAAACTGCTAAGTTTTCAAGACAGTATTGTTTTAAAGGCATGAAATTATCATGAAAATTAAATACTAGTAGTCACCAAAACATTTTTTTTATAAAAGTCTTTATTTACATATTCCACAGTAATCGTATAATACGTGCCGAGGACAAAGATTCTCAAAAAGTAATCTGTTAATGTATTATTTTCCTGAGAATGCTCCTTCGCCTAAATCTATGAAGTAAAGGACATGAAGGTTATAATGTAATTATAAATGTTCTTAGAAGTATTATAAACACTCAGCTTTATTCACGAGAACAAACACAACATCCGTCTGTTCATCACGCCTCGAAAGTACCAAGTCGTCCAGATAAACGAAGTATTGCTACAATTTTCAGTTCACTTACTGCCCATCTGTACGTATCGCCGAAGGGGGGCAGGAGGCCAGGGGGAGGGCCACCCAGGCTCGCACGCGACATTGGTCAAAGTCGAATAATGCCACGACTGGAACTTTTTGATAGGTCCACCGGTAAATGCAGTCAGACATCGGCCAGATTATTGTACCTCTCATTCGGGAGGGCACAACTGAATAGTCAAAGGGCCTTTTGATACAGCTCAGCTTTGTCGTCCAAATATATAAATCTAATTACATAGATGACGTAATTATATTAATGTGGGAAATGGGTCGCGTTTCAATCATGTGAAATACATTTTTGGTAATACATAGTAGGATTATCATCTCATGAATGATTGAACAATTCGTAAAGTAGATTATTTTTGTTCATATAAAAGTTGACTTTGTTTACGCGGCTGCCCGGCTGCTACAAAAGCAAGGTTGTAAAACAGCACCTAAACTAAACTTTATTCCGGATTAAAAGTACACCGAACTTCGACACAACGAAATAAAAGAACATCCCTAAAGTGAAGATTGGAACCAAGAAATGTGTAAGATTTAAACAAAGCCGAACACCGTTTTAAAAGTCGGTTTGTTCTAACAAACCTGAACTACCCTCAAAGTGGGTTTTAGCGGAAATGAATAGGAGCGTATTGTCAAGCACGAACACTCGACTTCGCCTATCGCTGACAAAGCTTTATTTGCTGTTTTTTCACAAATAGTTGGAAGAGCCTCCCCGGAGGAGCGGAACGCAGCGAACAGGGGTAGGTGCTATCTTACTGAGGAACAAGGTAAACGAAGTTTTCGGTTATGTGAAAGTTTGGCAGCTAATGTGAATGGATGAATCTGAAGGGAAAGAATTACAACGCTCGCATGTCGTCATATGTATCTTTCATATGGACTAGGGGGAATTAAATTCAGCACGTCGAACAGTATTGCTACATATGCATTATTTGTTGTGTGTTTATTTTCGGGACAGATATTATGTAGATTGATATTATGTCAAGAAAACAGATTTAGTAACCGATTGTTATTTTCTCGTTGCAAAGACACTATTACCGAAATTCGTACATACCTACATGTTTCGTCTTATTCATGTAAAACGTCTCAGCAGAACACCACAGTAGTTACTTTGTGTAGTTTGTGTGAGACGGTACACAAAACCGTGTTACAAAATACTGCACAGAAATGAGAAGGTTAAACTACCTTCACTTCATACAAAAAAAATCCCATTTTTCCGTTACTCGCTTCTGAAATTGAAAAGACGAGCTTCACAGAAAGTACCGAACAACTTGGGACTTTGAAGGTTCGCCTTGTGTAAATAAGAGCGGAAGCCTTAGAAGGCCCGACGAGGCTGGAGGGGGGGAACAGTCGCGAGCAGAGAGCCCGGCGAATAAAGCCTTCAAAAACTATTTAAAGAGGCTTCGGAGGCAATTGGCACGGGACTCCAATGATGGCACGACCTATGAAATCACAGAAATGTTCTTAGAAATTTCTAGAATGTAAACTAGAAAACTAAACTAGAAAACTAATATTTTAGGTGGATGCATCTGCTGAGAGTGTACACATGAAGAGCAATAGGCGAGAGTGGACCCTTTTGAATAGCTTGGCTATGGGTGTATTCGGTAATTTAGTATTGAAGCTATTGCGGTGAAAGCGTGTACGGAATATGCAAATCACTTAGTTATGTCATACGCTGTAAACCAAATAATTATATTTATGAATCACAAATATGATTTCCTGCATTCATGAGTAAAGAAGTAAAACTGATTCATGGGCTGGGTATTATCAAATCCCAATGAAAAAACTTGTCTATTTTCACGATATGCTAATTTAACATTTTCTCGCTACCTATTCTCTAGAAAACCTTATCGACCAAAGTTCACAGTTCAATTATCTCAACTACCAACCAAGAGGGTTAATCGACATATTGAAAATAATAACTCCATCAGCGTTGGATGCAATATTCAGCGCTGAACGTAAACCAGCGGAACTTCCTGTTTGTAGCGGAGTGCGGAAATTCAATTATCCGACGATAAAAGTGCGGGGCGGACGGTAGTGATGCCAAGTTCCCGGAATGCCTCGGGCCGTCCCGGGTTTTAGATACAGATATTAATACGATATATTTTTACTTGGTCATTTATTTGGATGATTTTTGTAATCTGTTTATGATTCAGCTGTCGTTAGAGATTATTACTTGTCGTTTGGTATTTGAATATCAGAAATTAATTTGTATTTTTCTGATTGAATTCACAGTCCTTTTTCATTTACTGCTTCATCATTTTTGACTCCTCCATTAACATAAAATAGTCTTTAAATTCTGTAAGAGTTAACTATATCCTTTTTATTTTTACATGTAATGTGTTTAAATATTTGTATGCCAGTCCTTGGTGAAATATGTAAGATCATAATTATATTTATAAGACCTTAATATACCATGTTTTAAAGCAAATAAATGTATTCTATTCTGTAGTAGGTATATACATTTTTTTTTTTTTTAAATCACAATTTATGTATAAATTGTAGCCGCAAACTGACGACATCTTCAAGATGTTCTATTCTATCCCGTAAAACATGTAAATCCCACAGCATATGTTGGTTGGCAACACTAGCGGGTGGCCGTGGGCGGGCAAGGGGCGGTCTGTCCGCGCCGGAGACGTGCCGCATGAACTTGAATATTCGCGATTTTACTCCCATCATAGATATTATTTCAACTTTCTTGGAGAAATTCTGTTTTCTCTATGCAGTATTTATGATTAGTTTGTAAGTTGGTGAACGTTAGTTGCAGCTTTTGTATTCAATATTGTGTAGATTCATGTTCACTAAGTTACTAGTTTACTCTTATTCGGTTCTAAGAATTTGGAAAAACAACTCTTTTTGTTAAAATTACCTTAACGAAAAGGAATTAAGGGAAGGCAAGAAGGAATTTGTGACATCTGCCAACCCGCGTTAGACTCGCGTGATAGATTACAGTTCACTTCTTCTCGCAGAGAGCAGACCTGTGCCCCAGCAGTGGGAACATTAGAGGATGATTATGCTAAGAAGGAATTTAAGGATAATAAGACAGCTGAATAAACTAAACTTGGGACCTCTAAATCTACTATCCCTTTACCACGTAGTCCAATAGTAACAAAAAATATACCACCAATAAAGAAAGCCTCAAAATTTGATAACCACCATCATATTAGTAGATGTGTAAAACGTCTGCAATATAAAATTGTATGTCACGATAAAAGTCGATATGAAAACTTTCATAAGCCGCAGCAATACCCCGTTTACTGTACATCGCTGGTATAAAAAGCGACGTTTCATGCATAGTAGTAAATAATAAGCCGATGGAAGGCGTGTATATAAAATTTTTAGGGTTCGATAGGAGAGTGATAATGGAACTTTTATTGCTGGAATTATTCCGGATTACTCTTCATACGGTCTACATGGAAATTGGGAGTCATTATGCTTATGAGTTTACATGTATGAATGAATATTTGAAACGCCTTTTGTTTTATAATATTCGTGGATATTCTTACTTTTTTATTTGGTACCGGAATTACATAATATATTCTTTGCTACCTACTACTAATAATTTTCTGCGTGTTGAAATCCATTGTGCGCTTTTATAATTTCTAACGTGACGATATCATTGGGGACGTCCACGTCACACACTTTTAAATTTCCGTTATACATATATTTCCATACATTTTATGAACGTGGACGTCCACTAAAATATTGTAACGCTAGAAATTGTAAAAGCTCACAAAGACTGAAAACAGACCTCTGTTATTTCTTGGTATTTACCTACATTACTTAAATCATATTTGTTCAATCAAAGAACTTTGACAGGAATATTGCCTGTAGGTACCATTAATAATTTGAACGTTAGAATCAGTCAAACCTAAGGTTACTGGGTTAAACTCAACGTTACCAAGACAGTATGTTTCGAATTGTCGACTATTTCAAACTTTGAACCGATATCATCAGCTACACATAGATTGTTTGGAACTTTATCAATGCATCTCACTCACACTTTGAATGTTACAATAATTTAAGTTGTCATGAAGAAGATATATTTGAGAGAGATAGAAATACAATATCAATCTGACTAGCCTTTTCCCAACTATGTTGGGGTTAGCTTCTAGTCTAACTGGATGTAGCTAAATACCAGTATTTTACATGGAGCGGCTGCCTATCTGACCTCCACAACCCACTTACTGGGTAACATGATACCCCAAGGGATAGACTTTTGGGCGTCTGAATACCCGTCAAGACTGTGAAGAGACGAATGACAGCCGGGACCAACGCCTTAAAGTGCTTTCCTATACACGGAGGGGTCTCGATTTGTAATGGAGACCCATCCAAGAACCAACCGCGGCAAGCGTAGTTTAACCTACGATTGACCCATGCGGCTGAGAGAGATAGAAATATGTGTAGGAAAAATTCATAAATTTGGTAGATAGTTTTACCAAAACTGCAGAGTCGGTTGAAACAGAAGCATCTATCAATGAATTTATGTACCGATAGCGAAGTTATTCCTCTGTTGATCTGAAGACGGCATAAAAACACAAATCTATCAGCTGCCGTCGTCATAAAAGTCATCTATAGAAAATGGATGATCTGTTTTGATGGTTTTCTTTCTTGTGATGCTTGTGTGTCATCTTTCACATAGCTGATGGCACCTTCGTCATAATTTAGGTAAAGTTGTACGTTAGAAAATACTGAAGGTACCTTAGAATTTTAAATTTTATGTCTTTGGTAAAATAAACTGCTCCTATCTATAACAGGAGACACATTGTAAAGTTCATTTAACACACCCAAAAAAAATACATTACAATTTATGCAGCCCACCAACACCAACAACTATAAATCCCATATGTAAATACGCGTACTTACCCAAATGCACGAATCCGGTACACTTCCCAAAAATTTCCCAGCACCCACAGTAATTGAATATAAAAACCGCTGGTGGCTCCAAAACGAACTTTGACACTTGCCGAGTTTGTTTTTATTTTTGTCGTCCGGCACGTAAGGTCGATAAATTTCATGGTGCTTATGTGGACGTCAGAGGCATTACTCTTGGGCCCTCGAGACTCCTCCGCCAAATTGGCCGGTCACGCCTCCTAGGTGGTGCTTTCGAGCCACTCTCGATGGCTTACTTTTTGTTTTTATCCCTCGACAAATGCCTGTTGTGGTTATACTTTATTGTGTGAGTTTTGAGTAATGATTATGAGATTTTGGAGACTTTTAGGTGGAGAGCGTTTTGTTTAATGAATGTGGTTTTGATGAAACACAACAGCTATTATTAATAGAGAATGTAAAAGTTGGGTAGTAGAACGTTTTAAAATTAGTATTGCCGATATTTTTATTTATTTAATCTTTTCGCACACAAAAAGGTACAAAGGCGAACTTAATGTCTTAGGCATTCTCTACCAGTCAACCAGCGGTGGTGAAGAGATTAGATGGCAGGTGCTTGGGTTGAGACGAACAATGATAAAAAAAAAACGAATAAAACTTCACACATACCTACTACTATAACATTATTATCTTTCTCTATAACACAACCTAATTAGTAACGTCCAAAATGAGAACTAAACACTGCCGTTTGAATACTAACAATATGAAAGTTCCAACTTTCATTAACAGTCGAGAACGTTTCAGTCATCCCAAACGCTCCACATAAAGAGCTAAAATATTTCACTATCAGCGAAAATTCGTTTAAATCTCAACTAACAAGTTGAACTTCGCTCGCTCAGCTCTCATCGCTCAAGCTAAGCCAGTTTCGAGCAGGTATGAGTTCATCACCCAACAAGCTTTTGACTCGCGAAACTATTTGTTAAGTACTTCTGCCGATTGTCTGGTCCCAGAATGTCGCCTATTACCTTCGTCTGAGAGGCAATTTTGGAAGGCCAATTTCGTGAAACATTGAAGTTATCCCGAATAAAGTTTTAATAGGAATGTAGCGGTTGTATGCCCTTTTTGATATCTGGAATATTTATCACGATCGGGGCTGGGATTTTTTTGTTAAACTCTTAACGCATAACGTCGCGAGCACTAAGGGACCAGATAAAGTTAAAGGATTTTTTTTTTTTTTACTGCTACATGAAAATATTTAATACAAAATCACAATTCATTAAGCGTCTGACGGAGGAATTCGAGTCTAAACAGCTGCCCGGTAACGTCAAGGGTAAAAAATAAGTTATTCATAGAGTTTAAACTCTAATTTAATAAACAAATACCTACTTTCATTAGAAGCTCAATTTAATCACAATGCTTTGTAAAATGCAGGGGGTACTTTGATGCTATCATCTTTTATTACTAAATCAAAGCAAAAATCCTGCTCATAAAAATTACATTGTTTGTTCATTTTAATCTGCTCATTACTCTTGAACCAATTTACTGCTTTATGCTCACTCATCTCTCAACATTTAATTAAAAAAGCCTTCAAGTATAAGACTGACAGCGCTGCTGACTGAACTCGAGGCGACGGGAGCTCATGCATTACGAATACGTCATTCCTCTGTACAATTTTACGACAGAATTTTATTGAGTTCAGGAGAAACGTCAGGTAAGTTATGGCATCACATTATAGATAATATGTCTATGGATATTTTTGTACATGTGACGGGAAAATATCAGGAAAATCAAATTTAGCTGTAAAACAGCATAAGTAAACATTTGAACGGAAAAATCAGGAATTCAATGCAGTGAATAGACTACCAGTTATAAAATATACTAAGAATGTTAACACGTGCAGAAAGCCAAATACTTTCCTCAAAGTAACTTATTCTTACTTATTAATAGGCTTGATATTTCCAAAGATAAAAAACTGTTGAATCATAAAAGGATAAAAGTTAATTGTTAATATTCTTTTGTTCGACGATTAACAAAAGAAATCTTGAATCCATTCTAATTTTATGAATTCACAAAACAAATTGATTCCTTTGACGCTTTCAATCAAACTGTAAAAAATGGCCTGATTCTCGGCGGCGACGAATATAAATCATTGGTAGGATTCTAGAAAATACTAAATGAAATAAAGTTGAAAGCAGAGGCTAAAATAAATAAAAGAGCGAGTGATGTGAGAGCAATGGAATCAAAATTAAAGGAGTCGCCGGAACATAGTTTGTGAATAACGAGGGTTCCGTATAAAAAACGGCTTCCGGTCACCGCGTCGAAAACCAAAATCAAACTACATGACAAGGGAGTTTTTCTGTCTGCAGCTGAATATTATGCTCTAGTTTTGAATTGCAGTTGAATTATGTCCAGTTGCCTTCACTTCATTTTGAATATTTGTATCTTCAACATCATTTTAGTCTCTCCCATTGTAAAGCGCCAGCACATCAAGCTACTACAATCTGTGAAATTTCTTTAATAGATTTTCAGCTTTATTGCTAAAGCATTAGGTTCAACGTTGATTGCGAAAATTTGTCAGTTTCTGGTAACTTGATGTGCTGGGGTCTCTATTTACCAGTTTAAACGTCAACAATTTCTTACTCTTCAGTAGTTTTATCAGTAAACGAAAAACTGTCGACTCATCTCAAAATTTCTCAAACAACACAATTCTCAGTTGAAGTCTAGACTCTATTTATATTGGCTTATTAGTGTTTCAGGAATTCAGTGGATCGCTAAGTTAGTTGCGGGTCAAATTATGAATCTCAATATTACAAAGGGGGTCGCCCCAAGCCCGGGGCACGGCGCCCAATCGAATATTTATGAGAGAAATTCACAGCTGATAAAACTTGAGTACGGCCACGCTCTGGCACTGTAATAAGCGGATGTTTTATTTGTTGTGCGCTTCTATTTATTTTTTTAGGTCGTCCTGTGTAATTTGTTACCATAGTTTTTTCGTTTAAAGTTTTAAAATGATGTTTACGTTTTTTATTACAACTGTAGTCTATCTATCATTGTGATTAATATCAAGTAAGAGTTTTAGAAATCGAATAAGACCGGAAATAGTGAAAAAAGGGATAGGAAGCCGTTGCCCTGTAGTGGGACAACATGGGCTTATAATAATAATAAAGACTTAGAAATGTCGGAAGCTCATGTGGTTCAAATACAAAAAGCTTATTTGGTTTTCAAATTATTACGATAATTCTTTAGTCTCTTCTTCTAAATTTTTATTATCAAACCCTTCAGTCAATTTTACTACTGTTAGCTTTCATTAGTACTTCCATTTCAGCATATGCTTTTAGTACGCAATACTCATTAGTATCCAAACTATCATACAGCTTATGTAATTAAATTTTCATCCACTCTCAGACTTTAGACAAACAATTTAAAACTACCCACATTTGTAGAGGCAAGGCGACCACTCAGACGTTTGCAATACAACTTATTATTTGTTTGCTTTGTCCCTTTGCTCTTTACTTACAAGTATATTAAATTAAATTGCCTTGTTCGGCAAACATAAGTCATTAAATTCCATGTCTCCATAGTAACCACTTTTTTTATAAAACTGCAAGCGTTTCGAATACAAATTCCCTTTTTGAAATCTCGAAATGCAAAGCAACGAAGCATTGCCATGACCTCTTTCATTCAATTAACTCACATTTTCCCTTTGCTGTTACTTTTGCACAGAATTTGAAAAAAAGCGGCCACGACGCGTTCCGTACCACGGTACAGTACTTAAATAATAAAAAAACATACTTAAATAAAACAAAAAACGCCGGAAAAACACGTTTCTTGTAAGTCCTACTATATTTTTTTTACTTTATTTTATATTTATTACTAGCTGCGCCCGCGGTTTCATCCGCATAAGTTTTGATCCCGTGAGAATATCGGGATAAAAAGTATCTTATATGCTAATCCTGGTTATAAACCATCCGTGTGTCAAATTTCATCCAAATCCGTTCTGTAGTTTTGGCGTGAAAGAGTAACAAACATCAATCCATCCATCCATGCATCCATCCATCCATCCATACAAACTTTCACGTTTATAATATTATAATAATAATAATATAGTAGGATTAAATTTTATAGCGGCTATAGATTGTACGCACTATCTGGTCAATTTCAAGTGTCTACTTATTACGGTTCAATAGACAGCCCTGTGACAGACGGACAGACGGATGCACGGACGGACAGCGGAGCCTTAGTAATAGAGTCCCGTTAATGTTGAAAAGTAATAAATATCGCAAATATGTGCAATATCTGGCTGGTCATAAAGTGAGCTTTATTTACCTAACGGTGTATGGGACGTGACGATTGTTTTGTCCTTATTTTGTGGACTATGCTGTGCTAGGCATTGATATTGTGAATGGAAGCAGTTTTGTTTCGAGTCCTATTTGTTGCCTGGATACTTTTGATAACCCAGTATTTTTTCCATAGACCTGTAGTTTCTATTCTCGGTATTTTTATTACTTAAAAAAGTAAAATCCAATAAATTAGTGTGGGTACCTGCTACCTAAGTTTATTTTCTATTAAGTTAATGGAAATTATACTCATAATATTTATCCATCTTGTTTATTGAAGTCGTTCGATCATTACTGTAGACATCACTTAAAATAATTTATTTGATTTGTTGATTAATTAAAGTAACAACATTATACCAATAACATTTTAATGTCAGGCAAAGTTGCATAAATGATTATTCATATAATTTAAGGCGATAAGCAAATAAATGGTCCATAAAACTACGTCGAAACCGCATCCAGAATCCGACGTCCGTTCCAATTGAACCCAACTCTCGTCCGCGAAATAGGTTCATAAGGTTTCAGTGGTTTAGAAACCGGCCCGTTCACCATAGCAATAATCATTTATCGGCGCCACGTAACCCGTACGCTATATACGTGATGCGGTTCCGTATGGCGCCTTTGAGAGAATCGACTTTTGTCAAGACCGCTTTCAAAGCCTGCCGTTTACTGCCAAAACGGTTTAGTGTTTCAATAGCTGTCTTTGTTTATGACATTTTGGTATTCGGTTTCAACCGTTTCGTACAATGTACGGTTTTTGTTATGATCTTTGAGACAAGACGTTGGTTTGAATGGATATAGACTTAATTTTCGGTAGGGTGTGAATTATTTTTGTTTTAGAAATTGATAATATTCGGTAGAATTCATCAGGCACTAAAGCTTTTCCTAAAATAACAATAAAACATTCATGTAGTCCTTGCGTATCTCAAATAAAACACACTCAATTTACAAACACTAAAAACTTTCACAATCCACACACATAACCTTAAAATTAACCCTAATAAATCCGTACACAAACTCAAAATCTCAACCCTTTCTCGCCGCAAATAATCCATAAAAAATATAATCCAACACAACACTTCACGAGTTGTAAATAGAAACAAATGAGAAATTACAAGTGAAGTGTTCCTTATTAGCGCGGTTTCATGTCCGGGGTGCGTCGGGGGTGTGAGTCGTGTGGGGGTGTACGGGGGTGTCTAATCGGGTTAGTACGTACGCGTGTTTACGCCGTCGCACATACAACGCTTGACTTGCATTTCAGTTCAGATGTGAAGGTGTTGAAGATAATTACTCACTCAGTCGTTCGTTTGATTGTACGAATACTCTTGTAATCGTGTTTTGTAAATTAGGTTGCGATTGGGTAATTAGGTCGTTGCTGGTGATCTGGAAGGGTATACCGAGTACGCTTTTTCAATATACGGATTTCGTGTGATTTGGAATTAGGGATTGATGAAATTATAGCTTCAAATGCAATTACCAAAATGCTGTCCATTTCTATCCATATGTGAAATGTTTTACTTTATTATGTCTTTTTTGGATGCTGAAATTATTCATGTTATTTTTTCAATGTACAGACAATAAGACATTATTGTCTGTAAGTCATTGTATTGACAAAACATAAGACAGGACAAACAGATGTCTTGTTGTCTGTTGCTTGTCCTGTCTTATTTTTTGTGAGTGTACTATAGGGTACACCTTTGCTTAACCATTCGGGCATTACAGGCATGTTTTATTTCTGTGAACTGCAAAGAGAATAATGTCTTATACTTAAACTGCATTATTATTATACTCTCGTAACAATATTCCCTCCCTAACTTCAATAACTTTTTTGACAAGCAACAGACACCATTGTTCTGTACTCCTGATCAGCATGTAAGAAAATCCCCATGTTCTAATTAAAAGCAGTCTATCAGAAGGCTGGAACTATATACATCGCTGGCTGCACATAGCAAACACTGTCCTCTAAGTGTAAAGTACCCTATGTAAACAGCCATGTAAAGCGTAATAGTTTCCGCTTTCCTGTTGAAACTTTGCGGAGAGGAAATTCGATCAAGCTGTGATTAAAGTGGGAGAGATTTTGTTAGGATACTTTTTTTTTTGCTTTAGTATAGCGTGGGGAATTTTTAATGGAGTATTTTAAGATTAATGCTTGACTTTAAGCTGGTATGGTAAGCTTAAGCAGTGATAATTTCATTTCCATATCGTCGAATTTTGCAGACACTTCAAATTATTACAGATGAACTAGTTTGTGTATGTATTCTCTCAGTATTGGCATATTTTAATGACTATTATTTATCATGATGATCAGACCAAAGAATTTCGCTGCTGGCACTGCTGGCCTTCATATTGCTATTTACTTTCCTGAAGCTTGAGATTTAAAATAATCTCTGGAAACATTTTGATTTCAAAAACAGTAAGTAAATCTTTATTTTATCAGCTCACAATATGTATTTCTAAATGTCGGGGTCGAAGCATCCTTGTAGCCCATCTTGATCTCTATTTGCCTAGCCTTTTCCCAACTATGTTGGAGTCGGCTTCCAGTCTAACGGGATGCAGCTACCACCAGTATTTTACATGGAGCGACTGCCTATCTGACCTCTACGACACAGTTACTAAGTAACATGATACCCCTTGGTAAGACTGGTGGTCATTCCATCTTGTTCTGTGGCATTTGAAACATTCTATCAAACATAACACTACAGCTTGATGTGCTGGAGTCTGTACCTAGAATGCTCCTTTTCTTGTCAAATTGTAAAACGGGAATTTAAATTATAAAACTATAATTATACATATATTAAGCTATCTGGCTCTAATTGTATATTTAATATTATGTGAATGCAAATGAGGATGGGCGCTGATACCTATATCACAAGATATTAAGTTATCTAAGCTTAGGTATTAGTAGCAACTTTAACATGTAAAATAATGTAACTACCTTTTGGTCTATTTTATTGTAAACCTGATTCTTTATGTTATGTTTGAAGGTGCCAATAAACATTTATTTTATTTTATTATTACAACAAAACAGTAGTTTCTTCAAATTTTTAATCGAGGTCCTTATACTATTGTTAGCTCTAAATATGATAATCAACTGTCTCATAGTGTAGTAATATAGTTGCGGAGATAATTCCAACTTCGGACTCCCTAAGGTGTAAGTTGAGGCAAATAAACGGATACAATACATTAGTGTTCTAATATGACCTATAAATTCTATTATGCAGTATTAGCGCAGAGTTACTGCTAAATTATTTGGTGTCCTATGTGGTAGTATATCATAGCGTAATCAACCTATAACGTTCCCACTGCTGGGACACGCCTCCTCTCTGTGAGAGGGAGTCGGCCGTAATCCATCACGCGGGCCCAGTGCGTGTCGGTGGATCTCACATGTCTTCGAATTTTTTGTTCTACGTGTAGGACATGCCGGTTTCCTCACGATGTTTTCCTTCACCGTTTTGAGAGCAGTGCTGATGAAATAATTTATACAAAGTAAAGTGCCTGCCTGAGTTCGAACCCACGACCTAAAACTCGCAAGTCGAGGTCATTTTCCGATCTTATGTAAGATCCAAAACTCATCATTTTCATTATAAATATTAAGATTTCCATTTTTTTTGCTATGTTTTTTTTAGATGTTTTTACGTCTTTTGGTCGAAGTTTTATCCAAAAAATTATAATTTATGAACAGCTCCCTAATAAATCAATGAGAAAGCCATATTTTTCTCTTTTGATTCCCAAACAATACTCAAACATGCTTCAGACACACAAATCTTTCTTTATCCTTTTATTACCAGTAATTTCCACTGGCTTCCCAATGTACTCCAAATGTACCTTTTGTAATGGCAGCAGAGAAACAGGTAAATTGTGTCAAAAATGTTCAATACACGGCCATCCAGTTCGAATCTTTATTTTTGTGATGTGTACTTCTTTTTGCGATGTCTCTCCAACTGGCTGCTGCTTTGTTTATTTGTTTTATCCGTTTCGAGTCGAAATAAGAACTTCGGGGACAGAAGGCCAATTCTCGTAATTTAAAACGTTCAAAATCTAGTCGCAGTCTCGGCAACAAACAAATGTCAAAAACTTGTCAAAATGTAGGGAAATTAGACGTATTTTTGACAGATTGAGACTGAGATCCCCTCTGATAATTCTGGAACTGAACTCATTTCAATATTCGATAGTTTAATATTGTTTTTCGTGAGTTTAAATTTATTGTGTATCTACTTGATGCCCAATCGATCAACATAATGATCGATAACATCTTTCTGCCCATATCTCAACGTTGGCTTCAATATTATAATTACCTAGTAACATAAAATATGTGAGTATTTTTAATCATAGGGAACTGCGGATTATCGGTAACATCAATTAACCCATCATCATCCGGGTTCAACCAATCTTTGTTTTGGCGATATGAACTTTTTTTTTGCGATTTCTCTCTAACTGGCTGCTGCTTTATTTCTTTAATTTATTCGTTTCGAGTCAAATTAAGGACTTCCGTAACTGAACTCATTTCAATATTTGAAATTTGGTTATGGTTTTCTGTGAGTCTTAACTTGGTTACTATTATTTGGCATAGTGATTAACGTGGTGTTCAAATATTAAGTGCGTGGACATAAAAGATTCTGTTTTTTTTCACAATCACACAGGATTGCTAATTACCCATCGTCATCGTCATCATCGGGATCAACTAACAGGACCTTTTCAGCATCACCCCTCTTTACATTTGCGTGAGCCGTCGGATCAGATGCAGCTATATGCGCAAGTGCTTCCAGCTTCTTTGCGTTTGAACTTAGAAACAAAACCTTTCTTCAGTGATGAAAACCGAATTTTATATCTATATGACAATATTTATTTATAAATACAACCGCTGTTTCCACACACGACAAGAACTCCTGTGTATCGAGTTGGGCGCAAGTTCGCAAAATTCCTACCGCGTGAAGCATGTCGCACCTAACTTAATTAAATTCTATTATACTGAGAGCGAAGATAAATAACTCGCGCCCGTTAGACGCCCCTGAACAACTTGGAGAGTTGAAATTTAGAAAGAATGAAGTAATTTCTTTTGTGGAGGGCGCAGTTCAAATGAACGAGACGTAATTGTTGCTGCCTGTCTCCGAGATGTGGAATGTTGATGGTGTTGACAATTAAAATATAGTTTATTTTTATTTTTTTGTTAATTGTGCAGGTAAATAAACTGAATTGTACGAGTATGTCTTGATGATCAATAAACATACTGTTAAGCTAACTACAAACTTGTAATTGTTTATTCCCAATTTTGAAGTAGAGTGATTTGGTATTTGCTCATCGTCTATCTCGATTTTTAATAACTTTTAAACTGTATTTTATTTTCTGTTCCATCAAGCATTTTCATTATTATTTAGAAAACATGTTATCCAAAAACTAGTTTTGTATTAGTCTACTCTACCATTTTAACGAAAAACAAGCAAAATTAAAATCAAATATTTTCAAAAAATCTTTCTTGCATTTACAACGTATTTTCCAACACATAATAATAACTACAAATCCACGAACCTCTCATAAAAATAACCACAGAACTGTTACGAACGAGCGCTTTTAAACAGTGCAAAATGAGTTACGTATGCACGTAGACCACGCTTCCCCGTGTCCCGTAGTTAAATGCAATTATCTGTATTACAGCGGAATGACGGCTGTCTTCTCCTGCCACTGCTCTCCTGGTAGCTTCAAAGTGAATAAGGATGTAGTTTTGAGGCCAATTTATGTGTGTTGCAGGGATGAATCGATTTAGAGGTGATGATTTTGATCTTGATAATGTCAGGTGAAAGTCTGAGATGTTATTTGTGTAGTATGGACATGGATAGCTTCGATAACGAAAACGTAAGAATAAAACATATTAGATTATTTGGCAAGGGCCTTTGCCCTGCACTGGGACAACATTGGTTTAAGAACAAAATTAATATATGTATACAGACATAAGTAGGCAAATTAAAAAAAAAGCTTCTTAGTTAATTACCTACGTCTTAAAAACAAGATGAACTATTTCTACTAGGTATCTAAAAATGTACTGAAGAAACTAAAATTACACATCTAATTTAATTATAAAATCCAATCTAAATATCAAATTAACTCGTTGCAGCAAACATTCCACGAAATTCACAAAAGAAAATTCGCCTCTGCCACCTTCATTACAGACAAATCTAGATCGAAAACTTTTTGAACAGAACCTCATTCCTGCACCTATACCTTCTCATGCAATTGTCCATTTGCCCTCGCAAATAAAGGAAACTCTTTCAAACTCACAAGATTTTATCTGTCCAAGTCTCGATATTACTGTCTGGAAGTCAGTGTTAAATGTTTGTGACGGGGAGGACATAAAAGACATAAAGGGTGCTGGTGCCTCCTCACAATATCCGCTGCTGCAACTAAACTATTCTCTTTAAACGTTTTGTTCTTAGATTGGATAGGAACACGTGATCTTATAAATTTGTCGTCGATTGCATGGAGCTGTGTTCACGAGAAACGGGTATTTTTGATATTGGGTGACTAAATTCGGTAATATAAAAAATATTTTAGTATTAAAAAAGTGTGATTTTAAACCTAGAAGAACGTTTACAACTGTGGCCAAAGTAAAGTAATACAGCATTACAAAAACCGGAGGAAACAAAAGGGGTGTTGAATCTCGAAAGCTTATATCCAATATTGAGGAGAAAAAGTCCGATAAAGTATGTAACGGTAATCCAATCCGTTTGGGCGGCATTCGAACTCAGATAGAGTGGATTAAGAACAGTTGTTAGTTCAGAACCCCTTACAGCCCTCGCAAGCTCCTTGATTGAATCAACTAAATCCATAATCTTATCCACGAAGTCAGAAATATGAAATTTTACAGATCTCAACAAAAATTGAGATCAAAAATGCTTTTATCGTTTGAATATTTGAATTTGTAGCAGGCTTATCGTACTTGAACGAATATTCTTAAAGGTATCTCGTGAAATCGTTCGTGATCACAGCCTTAGCATACTGACCCGAAGTCCAAACATGTTTATGCGAATTTTCTGCTGACGCAACATTTTTGTGCGTTCAACTGTAGGTGAAGGATTTGACTTTATGTTATGGCATAACTTGGGCTTATAATAAATTGATAAATTATGATAGAATGAAAGGTAATAGGATTGATGGCTAATAAAAGAAGATCAGTGGTTTTTTATGAAAGCTGCTTGAACAATAGATAAAGGTAATAGCAAAACCTAAGTTAAATAAACTCTTTAGATATAAAAAGAACCTATTTAAACCTATATTTGAACATTTTGTGTGTTAATTTTGAATGAAAACTTAGTTCAGAAAACTTTATATCCAAAAATGAAGCTATACATAACAGTATCTAATAATAGCAAGCTCTCCGCTTTAATAACATTGTTATCCGAGTTACCAAAAGCTATTAACTGATATTACAAATATATTAGATAGTAGTTACAATAGAATAGAACACTTTTTATTATGTACACCATATAAATTACAGACATAGTAATTTATATATAGTAGTTTCTAGGATTTACATTAATCCGGTTTCTAATACCGCCAGCAAATTATTTTGAAAACTTTCTACTGTAACTTTGTAAATTTTTGTTCTAAACGTGTACGGGTATGTAACATGTAAGCAGGGTCGCGTCAGTTTGTTTTTGGCAGATCCAAATGAGTAATAGTAAACTGGAGACCCATTCGCAAAACTTCCCTTTGTTTCGTTTTGAAAATTTGTTATTGAATAAAGGTGCTAGGGCAACAGAAAAGTATTTCTGTGTATAATGACAGGTTGATGGATTGACCCTGATTAAGTTATTTATAAGAAAGTTCCGAGCAGAAGGGCGGCGAAAATAAATATGGCAGGAATTTGCATTCACCAAGTTGTAACAGGTAATTGTGCGAATGTTAAAGGAGCAACGTTTGTCTTACAAGTTTTGGAAATTTGTGAAAAGTTGGATGGCGGAGCGTCTGCGTAATGCCTAGCGAACGAGATATTTTTTTCTCTAACATGATAAAGTTTTGAAGGGAGATTTTGTTCGCCTGCTTTACAAGGAAGTGTAATAGATTTGAAGGTAATATTAATAGTCGCACCAAGATAAATGGTTTATACAGGCTGTAAAAAAACCCCTCATGAAGCCGTCATCTACGCATTCTGTACATCATACTAAATAACTTTATGCAAAAATATTTTCTGGGAAATGACTTTTAAGTGTTTTTGGTGTGAAAATTCAGTGTTTACGTTAGTGTCAAAACATTGACCGTATGGGTGCAGGGAACGGTGGAATAGTGATCGCGGGAGTATTTAAAGTTAAGTTATAACATTTAAAAGCTGTTTCGTAAAAATCGTTAAAACATTTTGTACCTTCCATATTTCCGTAACCCCAGGTACGGTCCAGTACAAAAAACTATCATAGTATCGGGAAGAACAAGTAGCTGTCGACTTCGTTAAGGGTATATTTACACCCATTTTATTGTCTGAAGGATTTGTTTGGCACTGATTCCTTATTTTATTTATGTTTACTTTTTTGTTACAGGTAAGTTTACATCACGCACAGCCTTTGAAATTGCATTGCAAACGTTGTAAGTACGTGTAGTCTAGAATTTGAAAAACACGTCAAATTCAAATAATTTATTTTTTCTTCTCAAACAACGGCAATAAATTAATTTAGACAAACTTAGAAACTATGTGACACTAGTTTGTGAGAGACTGGTGTCTGCACTAGGAATACCTGTACACCATCATCATCATCATTAGAGTCCCACCACACGGTATGTAAACATAATTTTGACGGCACGGTTGGCGCAGTGGTTAAGAGATTGACTGCTGCGTGTCGCGGGTTCGATTCCCGCACGGAACAAATATTTGTATGGCCTACAAGTAGTTGTTCCGGGTCTGGCTGTTTGTGTATGTATATGTATATGTATGAGTTTAAATGTTTGTAAACGTACCCACGATACAGGAGAAATTCATAGTGTGGGGCAACGTTAAAAAAAAAAAACAGTTATTTAGTAAATGTGAAGGGATAGGGCATAACATAAAAAATATATATCTTCCCTACTATTCTTTGGATCTAATCCAATATACCTAAACACATCAAAACAAATTGACTTAAAGTTCCATCAAATTCACTTCACTATCTCGATCTCACACATACACGAACGAAATTCTTTTCAAAATTAAAAATCGTGGATACAACAAAGGAGTGACAAGCATTCGAAATGGACCTTTGCGAGCACTCTTTATCAGCAGACAAAGAAGTCTGCTCCCTTGCAATTGATGGTCTCTACCATTCTAGCGAGTGTAGAAACAAAACATTCTGCAGATGTTCGTGAGCCTTCTGCAGAAAATATTCTGCAACACTCAATATTAATTCACTCTGTGGCATCTATATTGTTATTGGTTTTTATCGTTTTGTTTCCAACGGCTTTGTTTGCTTTTTCATTAATTTTGTTTTCATAACAGAACTAATGTTTTAGCGAAATACATTCATTTTATAGCTGCTGTTATCTTTTCTGGCAATAGTTTATCCTCTGTTGATGTTATAACCAAATGAAACAATTTTTAGAAATAAGTTCCGAGTAATCAATATTAACGTTCAATTAGATTTAAATCCCTATCGTGTTGAACATGATAAAATGATCACTTTATTTGAAATGAACTTTACACAAATTACAATTTACTTTATCAAAATATACATCTTTAATGATAACTCCGAATTCAATAACGAAAACGTAGCAATCCCTCTTTTGACATGAAAATTGCCAAAGCTCCTGTTCATAGTGGGTCTAATTTAACAGTATACGACTTATCGTATTTCAAACGTTCTCATTAAACACGGTACGAATGATTGCTTTTAAATTTCTATCAAATTTCGTTGTAATTATACCGGTAATTACCTCCTGATTATAAGTTTTGATGTCAACTCAGGTGCAAAACGAATTAAGGTTGGTAATAAGGTAGGAAATTGCTTTCCCATCTATTCCAAGTCCGTTCATGTGATACCTCTCCGGGGAATCAGCATGAGTTTTGTGTACGCAAAAGTTATAATGAGTAATATTTTTATCAAAGGAAAGTTTTATGATATCGAGGATCGCTATTTCGTGAACTAGCCTGTCGAACAGGTAATGATTAAAAATGTTTGTACTTTGATGTTCCTTCACTTTGATTTGGTTTATAATGAGATTACTTTTTTTGCCGTTCAGAATTTTATTATTTCATTCTTTCCGTAACTCTCGGCCGATTTGGAAAAAAATACACATTCCAGACACTTATCGAGGGTAAACATATTTATAAGAAAATTTTCTTTATGGATTTTAGAATAAAGTAAACTGTTCAAATATCTATATTACATTTAAGAAGTTTCTCCAGTGTATTTTTATCCTCTTCAGATATCAACTGTAAAGTATAAATATCCCACACAGTTGTATAAGTACGCTGATCTAGATGAAATAAAAGGTTTCTGTGTATCTTAGACACTAAGGAATTTTAAATAAACCTGCTGGTAAGATATTTCCCACTTGAATGGTCTAAATGGCTACTAGGAAGTTTCTGACAGAATAATAATCTCCTTACCTTTGGTATTTACGTTCTTTTACACAGTTTTCGAAACAGGAATTTGTTTCAATTTATAAGCACCAACCATATAAACATAAGCAAAGTAAACACAAACAAAAAACGACAATTATTCAATCGAAAACGTACGAAAGTATAATAACCCCTAGGTAAGTATATTTAGTTCTAAGAATCTTGTCTCAGCATGCACACTACGTTCGGACATGTCCATACGTCTTCCCCAATTCGATAGTGACAGGAACAGGTGTCAGCCGTGTACGGAACCAGCCAGCCGTAACAAGACACGTCCATACAAACGATTTGTATATTCCCGAATCGAAATGTACGGAGAATGTTCTCCGTTTTATTTTTATTGTTATCTGGGCCTTTAGTGGACTGCAAGCAGATTTTATTGTTCGAGTTTCTTTTAAGTTCAGGGTTCAAAGAAAGTCATGGAGTAGAGTTGTTTGGAATTTTATGGGATGTGATGACTTCGTGATTCTAGTGTTTTTGTTAGACTTCCTGACTTCAAAGTTTTGTTTGTTACTAGTTTACTGTTTCAAGAAATACTTGACCATTTGAAATGAACTGGATTACGGAAATATTAACCCAGCGACAAATGTGCCAGAAAACCCAAAATGAAACTAATCTCATCCCAATTTGCGCAAATTGAAGTAATAGTCAAAATATGAAAATAAGCGTTTTCCCACCTAATCTTGAACGAATTTCCAGCAGCTTCGTCCAAATAAAAATCGCTGTACAATTAAAATTGCGATTACTGGGTAAAGCGAAACCCGTCGGACATTCGTGTCAAATGCACGGCGCCGCTCAATTAAAAACATAATTGAGTATTTGGGCGTCGGGAGGGTTGGCAGCGAAGTTGTAAAGTGAAATGACACTTGTATTCTTGAAGTTTAATTATTAAGCGCACGATTGGTAGCTTTAAGCGCTGCTAGATTTGGCTCAAACGCTTTAATCCCTGCCTTAAAATCATTAAGTGCATTCGGAATTTCAATTTCAACTATGATACACCTTTCATTATTCAACGCTTGTTTACGATAGGAATGAAAGCTAGTGTTTAGTCTTAGGCTAAGTTGTCACAGGCTGCTAACTTGTCAGCTTTAAAGTTTAGCAAGCGATTTCACCTAGTTAGCGAACGGAATAATAATTAGGTTAGAAACTATATTAAACAACGCAGCATTATGCTGAGACTTCTTTGGCACAACTACGACGTACAGCTTCGTCGTCATTATTGTAACTTTAATTATAGCTTCTTGTTTTATTGTTTTTGCTCTATCTTTGAGTACCTATTAATCGGTTTTACGGCTTCGTGAAGAAAGAAGTTTCTCGTTTTTTGTGTAGGTTACTATGTATGTTATCCCTAGAGAGTATATTTATTACGGATTTTATGCGAATGCATGTTTGCAGTCGCCCGCGTTGTTCGACCACTTTAAGTTGCATATAATCCGGTTTCTACAATGTATCATAGATAACATCAAGATAACTATGTCATCTATGAGTTCATCTCTATATAATCTATGATATAATTTCTATGAGATCATATATATGACATCTATGATACGTTGTCCAATTGTATCGGGCTTTCGGGCGTCTGAGGACCTGTAACGACTGTCAAAGATCCACGAATGACAACCTGGACCAACTGCAGCTTAACGTGCTTTCCAAGACAGGGAGAGGTCTTGGTATATGAAGATCCCACTCCACGGACCAACCGCGGCAAGTATAGCTTAACGTTGTTACTTAGCTACAAGCCTGCCTAATTTATTTGTATTCAAACATACAGGCTGTACATTGTTTTCTAATTTACAGCCACCTTCCATCAAACTCCTCAGAGGCGCGTAAATGCCTAACGTAAACCTGTACAAATAATCTTTGATATCACTAACAGAACTGTTTTTGCTTACTCTACCCAAAGTTCGGTACTCTTCATTATTAAATCTTGCCTAAATATTATCTCAGTGTTTTGTGTGTATCTTCAATGAGTTTTGTTGAATTTTGATGAAATCTCAAATCTCATAAAATACTTTTGAAATGTTAGTGTGTTTAAATTGTTTGAGTCAGTGCTAGCTTACAGTTTTATGCTTGATAAAGATGAAAGAAAATTAGTTTAGTTTAAAGTTTTAGTATCAAACAGTGAGTAATAAAATTAAAAAGACATCTCCTATTCACTTTAATTGAAATTAAATGGTAATGATAACAATCATTAAAGCAAGGATTTAGAATTTATAAATGGCGCAAGTCAACGATTGGGTATATTTTAGTATGGTACCTACTACGTGTAAACTTATTTCATCACAACAATATATAAGGTTATGTTTCCAATTATTATTATTAGCCTGTGATGTCCCGCTGCCGGACATAGGCATCTCCCAGGCTGCGCCACAACACCCTGTCCTCCGCCTTCCGCATCCAGTATGTCCTAGCCACCTTCTTTAGGTCGTCTGTCCATCTAGCTGGAGGGCGTACCACACTACACTTGCCGATAAGCGGTCTCCACTCCAGGACTCGTCTGCTCCACCGGCCATCGGTCCTTCGAGAAACATGGCCAGCCCACTGTCACTTCAGTTTGCTTACTCTGCAAAGCATGTCGGTAACGCCGGTTCTTTTCCGGATAATTGTGTGATTGTGTGACTGTTGACCGCTTTCTGAGGATATCAAAGATTTAGTAAGCAATATGAAGAAAATTCTTGATACTTAAAAAAAACAACAATTGATAGCTAATCACCAAACAACCAACGCACAAAATGACGCTTAATTTTAATAAACAAACGGGCGTTGAACCGAATCAAACAGTAACACAGTAAATATCAGATACAAACGTACTGCACAGCGGGTTTCTATGCAAATTTCATTTGGCCGTAATCCACTCAGTGAGATTGGTCTTGATTGATAGGCGCAAATTGGAAATAGGTTGTAGCCGAATGGTCGACGGCGGGACACAAACGGTGCGCGCAAAAAGCCGCGTCAGCAGGGTTATTAAGTTAAGCAGTGAACTGTGATTTATTTTTTTCCTTATGAGTGATTAGGATTTTTGCTGGTGACATTATCGGTGGTTTAGAGCTAAGGGTTAGGGTCAAATTTAACGAAACAAAAATGTTAAAAATATAGTAATGTTCGCCCGTTAAAGGACTCGTTTATATACAACATGTCCCAGAATTAACGCACACCACCAGACACCCCAATTAGAATATTATATTATAATCATAATACATACACTAAATTTTTATTATTATGTAAAAAAAATTGTTTTTTTAATAAATTATTTATACTGATTGTGGGAAAAAATTATGGTTACATTGCAAATCTACGCATGCACACAGTCGCACTCGTTTTAAGGTCTAGCTTAGTGGGTATTTCATCCATTTTGGTTTGTTTTGACTGTACAGCGGAAGTGTATTAGTAATTTACGTAGTTTTAATTATTTTTGGGATAAAATATTACCTATATTAAAAATTACAGAAATCGATTCAGTAAACGATTCTGAACAAACTATTTTCATAATGTGCATTAATTCAGTTACACATTGTATAAGTCCTTGTGTATGAGTTGAAGAAGTTGTGTAAAGTAAAGCCGACATTTATAAGCTATAACTAATTAAAAAAGGTCTTATTTTATAACACATTTCAATTTTTTTTAGTTACACTTGCCAAAAATACGTACCTTTCTAAAAACTTCTTTATTCTAAATTAAATATTATAACAAAGAGTGCAAAATCACTCATAGATCTTAAGAGAACTTTAAAGTTAAACAAGTTAAAAAGTCTTAGCTAGAATAAATCATTACATAACAAGGCCTACAGACTGAAAAAAAAAACAAAAGAGTTTTTTTTACATTTTTTTTTGGCAAAAAACACGTGAATCTGATACTCTGCCGGTCAAGCCGGAACAAACAAGGCGGAATGGCCGAGGGTGACAACGTGACAAACAAAATGTCCCAGCCTGTATACAGCATACACCTGTATAATACAAAATACTACAGCCTGTATACAATAAGCCTGCGCGTTAACATCGTTATTAGAGAAAAATTTAATTAAGCCACGTAAATTGTGTTTCAATGTAAACATAATTTCCTACGTTATTAATTTTAATAATGACAGCCCGCATGCATTATGGGCATAATTATATCTAGTGACAGTTTTTATGAAAAAAAGATGGACTTAGAATGTCAAAGACTCAAATTTTATTTTGTATCAAAAATTACCTGTACACTGCTTTTAAAAGAGTTTTATTGATAAAGTACAGAATAATAATATTTCAGGAAATTAGGAACATATTGAATAACGTATTTATGAGTCGTAAATACGTTATTTGATACGTCCCTAATTTCCTGGAAAATAAAACAGGAGGCTTTTATTTCTTTAAAATTATTATAGCCAATAAAACCGGTCATAAAAACACTTCGAATGAACCCATATCAGAATAAATAATTACAAAGGTACTCTATCAGATATTACATTCGTTAACCACACACTACACACAAAAGTAAACCATAATCTTTTAAAAGTAGAGTTTATTTTTGTTTGTTAGTTTTTCCACTATCCGTGTCCATACATCGTAGGGTCGGCATTAAGCCTTCAGCACGAATTCGTTATTAGTTATAACACCATTTTTTATAGCTTTAATTGAAGTTGACACCGTTTCGTGTTTTTATAGTTCCCTTTATTTGTTTTTCCCACTGTGAAAATTAAAATATAACAGTTATTTTGTTCGACACGATTTTTTATGCTTTTATTTTAATGTAAGCTTCCGTTAACATTTCTGCTATGTTTTTACGGAGTATTAACACGTTTTGTATTTGCTTTTTACGGTGGAGAGCGCCAGTCACCCTTGAAGGCGGAGGAATTATGAAAATGATCGGGGCCTTCTGTCACAACTCGTAACTTTTCACTTGTCAACATAAGCATAAATGATACTAGCTTATATCTATACTTGGTGAGAAGCCTACATTGGCGTCTCATAATTTGAAAATATTGTAAAATACAATTATTTTTAAAAGAGTAACCGTGGAGTTTCTTGCCTCTTCATAGGAAACGACCAATTTGAACGGTGCAGCTTCAGATGTTTCATAAGAGCCCATGTAGGTTTATGTGAAATAAAATATTTTGTATTTGCATCGTTACTTAAAAAGAAGAAATTTCCAAGCACCGTCACTCGTGATGGCATTTTTATTTCTTACGGGAATAATGCAGATGGAAATGGAGTCAATGAAATGTGCATGAAGTTGGTTTCTTCATTCAGCAGTATACTTAAATCTTTTGAACAGCTAATAAAGACACACAATGTTGCACAGTACCTACACAATGATATATAATTATTATGATAAGTCTCTTAACAGTGATATGAAAGGTAAAATGGCAAGTTTTTACACAAATGCCATCACCTCACGCCACCACACATCTGTACCTGCCATCACCATCCTTGGTTGTCTGGTAGAGAATGCTTTTTTACACAAATGCCATCACCTCACGCCACCACACATCTGTACCTGCCATCACCATCCTTGGTTGTCTGGTAGAGAATGCTTTTTTACACAAATGCCATCACCTCACGCCACCACACATCTGTACCTGCCATCACCATCCTTGGTTGTCTGGTAGAGAATGCTTTTTTACACAAATGCCATCACCTCACGCCACCACACATCTGTACCTGCCATCACCATCCTTGGTTGTCTGGTAGAGAATGCTTTTTTACACAAATGCCATCACCTCACGCCACCACACATCTGTACCTGCCATCACCATCCTTGGTTGTCTGGTAGAGAATGCTTTTTTACGCTTTACGCGTTCGCTTTTTTACCATATTTGTGTGCGAGAAAAATTAAATGAATAAATACACTTATTGAAGAGTCGTCTAACAAAATATTTTCTCCATCACTCCATCATCATCATCTTCTTCAAACCGACTTCACCCACTACTGCGCATAAACCTCGCTTCTCTAGTGCCAATCCCCACGCTCCTGTATCAGCATAATCCAGTCAATACAAACTTCTGAGTCTTCTCAGCAGTCTTCTCCATCGTCTTAAAACTATGCATAAGACACGCTTCGATATTTCAGCAAATACCGTCGGAAGTCGATAAACGCAAGTTAGTATGGGCCTTGCGGACGCTTATTAGAAATTTCTGAGACAAGTAGGTATTCGATTAGTTAAATGCTTCAAGTTCAAAGGTTTCGCGCCGGATAGCTTTCTGTACTGGAGTCTGTACTCTGTAGTAAGCCGGCGAATTTCCACATACAGTATTACATTGTCGCTTGTTTGGTGGACTAAGTTAGAATGTGATGGCGGGTAGCTGGTTTCCTTTCTGCTGTAAAGCACGTTTTGGTCATGAAAGTGGAATATTTGCTCGTTTAGACTAAGTTTTCCCCTAATGCATATTTTTGAAATACACAAGTTTTACTAATTATAACAAAAACGGGCTGGAAATCTTATTTGTTTTTCGTTTTTTTTTTTTGGAAACGAATATCTTAAAACCCGTCTCTGCCACTTAGTTATTTCTCTGCCTATCTAACACAAAAACACCAACTCCCACTTGCACCAACGTGTTTAAAACATCATTATGTCCCTATCATCTTCAAACGTTAGACAGAGACAGTCGTAGTAAGACATCCTTAAACTAATTTCAAATCACAGATTACCGTCTATGATTGCGAGAACTAGACGATTCCAAATCTCGCTCCCTGCTATCACTTCCACCTCAAAATCCTACGACGATTGTGCAACTGCAGAGCATCTTGAGGTCAATGGGTACAACGACTCTTCTACCCACCCTCCATCCTCTGTCCTCCGTCCTCCATCCTCCATCCTCCTTGGACCAACACTCCTTTGTTTTCGGCCATAACACTAACGATTAACGACTGCAACCAGGATTAGAGAGACATTTGAAAAAGGAAGCTGAAGTAGTATTCCTTTATTACACGAACTGGCTGGTTGGTGTTCGTTATTGAGTTTTTAGTGATGGCAGTCGTGATTTTTTGTGGGGGTATGGTTATGATATCTTTTAATTCAGCTTTTCGTGGTATTTGATTAGAGGTATATAATATTTAATATATATATAATACGACAAAGGCTCCCTTTACCTTTTCCACATATGTAATTCTGTCTTTAGGGAATGTCGGCCAGTCCTTACGGTAGGAGTAATAGTGTATATAATATTTACTGTATGACTCCAATATTTCAATTTTCCATTTCTATTCAGTCAATTGTTATAGTCGAACTAGTTCAGTCTCGGGTAGCCTGTTTTTTTCCATTTTTTCTTCTTCTATATTATAATCTAGTCGTTACTGGCACTCGCCGGCCGCTGCCGCGGCACCACTGACTTCGCTCGCTCGGCTCGTGCGTAGGAGGTCACAGTTTTAACCTTACCTAACCTAACCATTTTTTTTATTAACCTCGTCTAACCAGTTCGGTTCTTGATAGCCTGCTAACAATAATCTCTTTTTTTCCTTATTTGTATTAAATAAATGATTATATTAAAATAAAATTGCATTTTTTTATTATACAATTCCCAAAAAATCTTATTTTTGCCTTTATATTTTTTGCCATAAGAAATCATTTGACCAAACGTTTATTGTCTAAAAATTGTTTGCTGTAATAAATCATTTGATTAAAGACCAAATGCCTAAATGATATTATCGTTGATAATATTCTGCCAAGTAAAAATTTTACCAAATGAAAATGTGCATACTAAAATGATCCAAACATTGCATTGGTATAAAAAAAGGTTGCTAAAACTTGTTTAGGTAGTGAAATTTTGGCAAAATCTTTTCGGCAAAACGGTAGGATCCCAAATTACCAATAGTTTGGAAAGACTTGACAACGGTAATTTTTTAAATTTCTATATTTATATCTGTAATTCATATGGTGTAAATAATACAGAGAATTCTATTGTGTTTTAATCGATAAGACGTGCTACAGTGTGACTATATTAAGTTTTTATCAGAGAAAAGAATTGCCTGAATAGCTCTGGATTGATGTATATGGATTTTGGTTAAACTTAAGTCAATGTTATTATAAATGTTTGCATGCCGATTGGTGAAATATGGTTGAGATTTAATGTATCATAACACTTATAATAGGTAGGTATTATGTATTACCCATATTTGCAAAATAAATGTATATTCTATTCTATACAAATAAATCCTACTTCCTACTAATATTATTTGAAATTTGTTAGGAGGGATGGATGTTTGTTACCCTTTCACGCAAAAACTAGAAAACAGATTTTAATGAAACATGAAGTAATATAGCTTATACATCAGAGTAACACATAGGATAATTTTTATCCCGATATTCCCACGGAATCGAGACTTATTCGGGTGAAACCGCAGGGCACTTACTAAAGTACTAAAGTAATCGTATAAACTACTGTCTGTTCTTGAACGAAAATTAAATAAAAAGAATTATAACTCAGTATTACAAGCGATTCTGAATCATAGACTAATTGATTTTTTAAACTTATTAAAAATATTATTCTAAAACACAAACAAATCTCGGAAAAGTCTACTCCATTAAAGCTGTTCTTAAAACAAACAGTTTTTTATCTTTATTAGTGAGAATCTGTATCGATTAACATTAATCCCATAAGGCCCATAAGTTTGGTTTATAAACCTAAATTGCTAGTATTATTATAGTTATTTTTCACTTTGTACTGTGTACTTTTTGGAAGTCTGTTGCTTTTTTTTTGCAGAAAAAGTTTTTATTTTTCATTTTTAAGTTGTAATTTTTACTAGTAATTTAGGTTTAAAAACCAAACTTATGGGCCGTTGTTGATGAAATTCAAATCTCACAGTATTTCCTTACGGATAAAAAAAAATGCCAATCGGCTTATAAATAACGGTGTTCTGAGGTAACAGACATAAAAAAAATTACAGTCGAATTCAAAATCAAAAATGTTATTTCACATAAACCAACATGGGCACTTATGAAACGTCAGAAGCTAATGGAGAAGAGCCGGCAAGAAACTCCACGGTTACTCTTTTAAAAATAATTGACTTTTACAATGTTTTCAAATTACAGTAGGTATGGGAGGACAGCGTAGGCCTGTTAACACGTACCAGGTACTTCATAGAATAAAAAATGGTCTACCGATCTAAACTCTACAAGGCCTACAAAGTCCTCACATTTACAAAATATAGAAGAATCCATCAAAAGGACAGATAAAATATACAAACCTACTGAGAAACTACTACTACTACTAATTGAGAACCTCCTCCTTTTTTGAAGTCGGTTAATAAACGTTGGAGCCAACATCATTTGTCTTAAGTTTGGCAAATTTTTATTTTATCTTATAAAAGGCTTGCTACTACTAAAGAAGGATTTTAATTTCTAACTTGTTTGTGTTAATTCAGGTTACAAACTATCTTTGTATTTCATCCAAATCTGTTCAGCCGTTTTAGCGCCAATTCTAAACATACATGCAAACCGACAAAAATTCTGAAAACTATATTTCGGCATCAGATTTTTTCCTAACAATTTAATGTACAGTTTTGACTTCATTACTATTTTATTAATAATGTAAATATTATATTAGATCATAGATTGCCCGATACAGGAAAATGTACTGTTTTGTGTTTCGAAATTCATTTCTTCTTTTAATAAGTCTGAATTGTCGAACTAAGTAGGTAATAAAGGCGCTGCTTTCCACTATAAGGTGAATAAAATTCCATTTGAACCTTTATTTTTTCAACACTGTCTCCAGTTTCTGAAACAAAAAAGGTTATGTAGGTACTGAAACTAGCCAATGACCGTATGTCTTACAAGATAAATAGCATAATTTATCACGAAACCAATTCACAGAAGCAAATTGTATTGGAGGTGTAGACAAAAAAACATCAACATTTACACCTCACAGCTACACCCACAGAAAATCTACAGAGAATTTATTGCTGGCCACGAAACGGGCGTAGTGTGAGACGGGTCTAAATCACACACAATTTAACAGTACAAAAGTAACTTTACTGTTAACATTCGCTTGCGTTATATCGCTAAGCCCGGGGTTAATTGAACAGGGTGGAAAATTATACAAAGTTCCATGCTAACATTAATGCTAACCGACGTTTTGTAAGACGAGGCATCCCGTACTCGTGGTTAGTCAATATTAATAGAGGATCCGTCAATTATCAATGTTTATTGATGCTTAAAATCGCGGTCTCTGTCGATAAGGAGTGTTGTACAACAGATTAACATCGTTATTTGCGCAGCTCTAGTCCTTAGTGTTGTTTTGAACATGTCGATTAAGGGCAGTAACTTATTGATTGGACGATCATTTTTTGTTTATTGTAACTTTAATATGAGTCAATATAGCTATATTATGTCTGGCTGTAAGGCCGTAATATTGTATGCATGATAGGGTTGTTCGCTTGCTTCTCAGACGCGAATAATATGCTCCTCTCAGCGCGTTATTAAAGCTCATACACCTTATTGAAGCTTCAGCACTAAACTGTTATGTGATATGTCTGCTTATTCGGAAAATGGTGGGTTTTATTAAGTATAACGTACCCATGTAGTTTATTTACTTAGTAATTCTTAACAATCACGCAATGTTTTAGCTTCTTGCGCATCCCAAGGTTGTCTGCAACAGATCGCTTTTAGCGGATAAGATTACCTACTTATTGTGTTACAAACAAAAAACTGTTAAGCAAAATTACACCCTATTTCAATTTGTCGGAGTATTGCCATTTCAACACACACAACAGCTGTCAAAAATGACATTTTTCATTTGAATATACGGACTATTTAAGTTGATAGTCGCTTAAAACTTGATTTCTACTACAGTAGAAATGGTGTACCGCATGTACACATGCGGCACACCGTGCTTTGTTTAAATGCTATTTTTAACTTTGTCTTAAAAAAATAGGCAACTAACTACAAGCAATTAATAGTCCTCCAGACCGTATTTCGGCCATGGCGGCCAATCTCAACGGAGTCTAGCCTTCGGCGCTGAAGATAGTATAGTGCACAAGTGAGAACTCAGACACTAGTGTATCTCTCTTCCATCACTCTCGTAGTCCGACGGGACGGCACGCAATCCCACACGACCGGAGAAAGAACAGGCGCAGGACCAACGGCTTAACGTGCTTTCTGAGGCACGATTATATCGCACCGAACTTCCAAACTCCGGACTGTAACCAATTCCTAATGGAAAAAACCCAATAACACTTTACCTGACTTGGAAATCGAACCCAAGACCTGGGGTCAAAAGTTGCGCTCGCGACCACGAGACCATCGGGGCAGCCCCAAGCCATTAAGAGGATAGTATGTGTGTGTGTGTGTGTATGTAGTGTGTGTGTATGTCATTTTGTAGTGTTTCATGTATTTTTTATGCTATGTATTTTTGTGGCGTACAATAAAGTATATATAAACAAATAAATAGTTTAAAGTTCCTATACCCAAAATTAACTAGTATTCACACGTAATATGCCAAGCTCTCCAGCCCATTTACAGGCACCGTTCACTTTGAGATGATAGCTAACATAAAACCCATTAGATTGTTTGTAAAGGACACGTGTATAACACGGTAAAGAGGTTTATCCGAAATCATATTAGTTAAAACAACGTTATGTTCCAAACATTATATTTTGATTTTGAGACTACTCTTGAAGGTAATGTTGTAATAATGATGAAAGGACCTTTTAATGTTTCTTAACTTGCTTGTTTATCGATTTTTTTGTAAAGAAAAGATACGAGTATTAAACATAGACCCCCATATTCATAAGCGTTGCTTAAATCCAAGTGATCATTAGGGACTGTTTAACCATACATTCTGACGTTTGAACGTCACTTAACTTTAATTATTTATCATTTATAAATAAATCCCAAAATGACAAGGTGTATATATTTTTATATATATTTTGATAGTTTCTTTTTGGCTAATCGTTGTTATACATCTGAGTACCAATAACCCATGCTTGCAACGTATCTAATAAATGATTTGATTTGAAAAATATTAATAATAAGCATATATTTTTTTAATACTTTTCATTGAACATGAAAAAAATATCAGTGAGTTTTGAGGCTGACCATCATGATAACTCCTACTCACCGAATCAGAGATTAAGTATGTCCAAATTACACTAGAAAGATACACTACCAATTAATCTGTTTAACCTGCTCTCAGCTATGTTGGGATCGGCTTCCAGTCTCACCGGATGCAGCTCCGCCTCCACAACCCAGTTACTGGGTGATACGATACCCTTTGGTGAGACTGGTTATCAGACTTTGTGTTTCTGACAACCCGTAACGACTGTCAAAGATCTACGAATGACAGCCGGGACCAACGGCTTATCGTGTTTTCCTTTAATAATTATTTTAAATTTTAAGGTGTTAGCCATATTGTTTAATTGACATGTCGAAGTAATATTGAGGAAATACAAATTTATTATAATTATTATTTTAAATTTATTATTGTATGTTTATCAGTTGTCTAGTACCCATAACACAAGCTCTGCTTAGCTTGGGACTAGATGGCGTTGTGTGATAGTTGTGGAATATTTATTATTATTATTATTTATTATTATTATTTTTAAATTGTTGATGTAATTTATGAAATTCAAATGTAGTTTATATTAGTGTGTATACTGTGATTGTGCCTAGTGTGGGGCTACGTTTTTATAAAAATAAAAAATAAAATTTTGTGTGTAAATTCAGATACAAGTTACTTGTTTATAAATAAATGACTATGACTATTTCCGAGCCACGAAAGGGTCTTGAATAGTCTTGTTATGTAACGATGGTCACCCATCCACTGACCAACCATGGCAAGCGTAGCTTCACCTGATCAATCGACCCATGCGGTTATTATTAGATACTTAGCTACAAGCCCCCCTTGAAATATACAACAAATCAAAAACTACAAACAAAACAATAAATCGTTCGATGACCCAATGAAAATTCATTCCAATCAAAAACATTGGAACGTAAAACTCATTCGAATTAGACCTTTGATGTCACGGACGCATGAATATCCAACATGAAAATACCTACGGATTAGGATATATTGGGCCCGAATACACGTATAGGATTGTTTACATTTACCTAGGGCACGCTCAAATGTACACATTTAATATCGGTTGCAGGCGGACGGTCGACCTATCGACGCGATAGGCCCAATGTCAACACTCGATCTACGTGTCGCTTTTAACATATAGATCTATTTATTTATAGCTAGTTGTATAGGCAGGTATATAACTAACTAGCCCGTGGGAGTTGTATTGTGGATGGTGATCGAGTATATTATATGGGTAAGTATTTGTAAGTGGGATAGGTTTGAAAAAATCTGATAGAAACTAGTTTATTAAAAAAAAAAACTCGTTTAATGTTAAAACCTATTTAGTTATATAAATATTTCCTAATTAACAAAGTCTACATTCATTGTAACCAGAAAACCGAAGAATTGCCAAACTTAAGTGACAGTGGGCAGGGCACATTGCTCGCAGAACAGATGGTCGATGGGGCCGAAAGGTTCTGGAGTGACGACCGCGAACCGGAAGTCGGGGATAAGGTAGACCGATGGCCTTGAACCCGTTGAATGCGAGAAGCACAGAACCAGTCAAAGTAGAGGTGCTTGGGGGAGGACTATGTCTAGCAGTGGACGTCTTTCGGCTGAAATGATGATAATGATGATGAACTAGAAACCAGCTGCTGATCAGCTTTACACAAAATTGAGATTTTGATTATTTTGCATTGCCTAGTAACAGCGATTTACTTGAGTCGATCCAGTTGTTATCCTTGTAGTTCGTTGCAACTATTTTAGAACACATTCATAGGCTAGTTAGTCTCAACTATTTACAGCTTCCAGCGCGGTAAACGTGACACAATAGAAGTTTTATTGTTATGACGACTACTAACAGCCGTATAGCGCCCTTGAAAGTGTTAATATTGTAATATATTTTAAAAGAGTAACGGTGGAGTTTCTTATCCATTCTTCTCCATACGAAAACTACCTTTTGGAAGGGGCGACTAGAATCAATTTTATTTTAATTTAAGTTTTGACGTTCAAAAGTGCCTTTTATTTGAAATAAATGATTTGACTTTGACTTTAAAAGGCCTAAAAATCCTTTATATATTTTAACATTTCTATATTTTTTTCCAGAACCAAAAAATGGCTAGTAATAAATCATAAAATAATATAACAAAACAGACAACTACAAAGTTAAACACTCACCTGGACGGGCGGTTGTTACCGAGACGTGCTCCGAATTCATAGTCCTTATGATTAATGACGTCACTGACAGGACGCCCTTCAACTTAACTACCCTTTTTATTTTACAGTCGCTAATAGTTTTGGATAGTATCACAAGGAGTTAAAGTCAGGATAAATCGTCATTAAGCAAATTAAGTAGCAACTTAAACTGTCCGTATATTCAAATTAGTACTGTCATTCCTTGACAGTTGTATGAAATGACTGGACACGTATAGCAGTGTCAATAATCTCAGATAATTTATATTCCATCGCCACTTCATCAGTTATCTACTTTAGTGAAATGTTTTTTAAGTTGATTTTTGAATGACAATTTGTAACAAAAAGGTCCTAATAAGATTTTGGTTGCAATGGAATTTGAACTTTGTTAAGTATGATATTCATTTTGTTGTTCCATGACTTGAAGATTATTTCAAATTCTCAATCAAATATAGAGTGCCAATTTGTTCAAGGGCTGATTTTTCAATCATCTAATAACTTTATTCGAAGAATAATTTTTCATATTTTGACAGTTATTTCATACCAAAACTGTCAAACGTCAATTTTATTCCTCGAGTTTGATGGGAAAATCAGCCTTAACAATTATAATTTTTCTGAGTGTAAGATGATATTTGATTATTGCAATTTGTATAACTACCACCCAATGGTCTATATAGTCCCTTAAGCCACATAATCCTTTAGGCGTAATGGACACAGAGGCGATGGGACGCGAAAACGCAAAAATTTTGACGAGGCACGGACGCTTGTCGTTTTTTCGTCCATTTCATGTTAATAAAATGGCGCAATGCATACATTGCGCACAGAGGTGACAGGGCCAGCAACTCCGCCCCGTTCGAAGCCTAGTTTTTGATGGGAGTTAACGAAATTGGTTTATATTCCGAATATATTCAGTCAGAACCAAAAAAGGTAACGTTGCGTTAGTTTACTGGAGACTAGCAGTACGAGATAAATAAGAATTTACTTTATTAGATACAGTCAGAGAATTTAATTGTTAAAGAAAAAGCTTTTTTCTTCAATTGATCCCTCATTACTGAGGTCATTATCACGGGATCCCTTTAGAGGACAATATGCCTCCATCGATTCCGGTCCAAAGATGCCATCACCACCTGCTGAAATTTTGTTGAGGACGTAGCTTGTTTTACTTGGTCAGACCATCGTGTTGGCAACGGGCCTCGTGCTCTTTTTCCTTCGGTATTGCCAACAATGACCAGTTTTTCAAGTTTCCTGGTTTAAAATATGCTGTAGGTAAACAGGAGACGATCGGGTCTTGATATTGAGTTGGGAAAGGACAGACGCATTTGTGCGTTTGACTGTCCATAGTATTCGGAGCATCAGCCTCCAGCACCACATTTCGCATGCGTCTAGCCTCTGACTTACTCTTGCTCGCTTAAAAAAATACACCCAAATCAATATGCAGTTTTATAGTCATTTCATACAATTGAGAAAGAATGACAATTGTATATACGGACAATTTAGGTTGCTAGTCAGTTCGCGTAACAGTTTATTTCCCTGTTTTTACCAAGCATCGTGATATATCAATCACCGTTAAAACATTATCAGCAGTACCTATTAGTTTAGTATTAGTAGTATAAGTTTAGTTAATTCATAAAATATAGTGAAAGCGATTTTACAAAACATTTCAATATGAAGCTCTTTTTTATCAAAAGGCCCTTCCAAACATGGCCCTGCATTGTTAGACTCACATAAAATCCTAATAACGTAATGTTTGGCGTCTAAAAGAGACCTCCGCGTTTGTTTTGGCATTTCATCTCAGGGATCAGTCAGCTAGGAAACACCGGTGCCATATATAAAGCTATTTAAATATTGACGTATAAAAGTGTCTTAAACGATCTACTTACTTACATAAATACACATTTCGTTTCGAAGCATTGCCTTATGCATAATACCGAGGGCAATCTTCGACGTACCAATTCGAAATTGATTTCAAAACCACTTCGAATCAATACACAGCTGTAACAAGTACATACAATCCGTTTTCCATATGATAGGTAACATTTACAAATGTTCGAGTCAACTGAATGTTGTACGATACAGCTTTGATGTATCAAAGTAAATTCTATTTCCGTTCCCGTACCGTTTTGGCTGATGTTTCCGATAATTATTATGTTTTGTATTCGGTAACGTATATATATATCCCAAATATATACGTTACCGAATACTGAAATGTAGATCTATACGTTACCGAAAATTTTGTTTTTTTTTTTTTTGAGGGTGGGAAATCATCAAATGACCCGTCCCGCTCTGGGCGGAGCAGAAGGGAGTGTCAGACTCTTACTGACTAAAACCCACCCGTGTTCCTTCCTTAGCCCTTTATGTACCAGGGCAGCGGTAACCCTTTCGGACGATCCCGCTACCCCGGCAGGCTTCGGCCCTGTCGGGCCCCGTCACTTATGCTGACATCTCTTTGAGGCGCGCGTGGAACACATACGCGCCGTCCGGCACGTACTCGTATGTGTTCCGCGTGTGTCCTGATCGGACGGTGAGCTACCGAATACTGAAATGTAGATCTGTGAATTTTGGTCATGAAATTTAAGGAGACATTCTTCATTCTGGATCCTCAAACACCGTTAATCCTCATCTGCCTTGCGTTTTCCCAACTATTTTGGGGTCGGCTCCCACTCTAACCGGATGCAGCTGAATCCCAGTATTTTACATGGAGCGACTGCCTATCTGACCTCAACAATCCAGTAACACGATATCCCTTGGTATGACTGGTTGTCTGACTTTCGGATTTCTGACGACCCGAAACGAGTGTCAAAGATCCACAATTGAGAGCCGGGACTAATGGCTTAACATGCTTTCTAAGGCACGGAAGAAGGCCACCCATCTAAAGATGGCCACCCATCCACGGACCAACCGCAGCAAGCGTAGCTTAACTTGATCGATCGACCCATACTGTTGTTATTACTTAGCCATATGTCAAACACCGGTAAATAATTTTTAATTTGATTTTTTTCTGTGTAATTTTAACTTTATATGTCGATATTCGTTTCTTCCGAAGTTATGGGGGATAAAAACTTTTAATGACACCACTGACCGAACATAAACTTTAAACGAATATACTTTTTGTCATTCCAACGAACTAGTTATAGGTACGTACTAACTTCATAATATCCAGTTTTTATTGATTCTCAATACAAATGCAAACCAATAAAAACTTTTCCAAAACAACAATAACGCAACCTGAAGATATTAACACTGGGAAAACACTGGAAAAACGCCCATATCGCGCTCAAACACCAATATAGCATATTCTTTTGAGTGCAAAACTTGCGCAAACGTTTGCGTTAGGATTGGAACGTTTCAGGCGGTCTGAAATCCGTTCGTTTCATGCGAGATCACGCGCCGTTGCGTATCGCTCGCGGGTGTGATCTTTACAGGGTTGCTACGCCGGAGTTAGGTACGGATTTTAGCCGTGTTCTTTGGTACTGGGAAAGAGTGTGTGAGTGTGTTCACTGTGTTCTAGGAAAAGCCTGAGGCAGTAATTCTGTTATGTCTATTTAATTTTTAAACAAGATATTTGAATAATTTATACGCAAACAGTCTTAAAATAATAAATAGATAATAATTATTATGTACATTATAGTAACAGTACCTATGTATCAAAAAATTCAACCACATCGCTGTCAACAGGAAAAATGCCCAAAAGGCTGGCAGTATTGCCACGTTGAATGGCAATGCTGAGTCTATTTAATAAAATCTTGTAATGGTTACTAATTTCGTTTTATTCATATTATATTGTAATAGTAAGTAGGTAGTTAATTATTTTTTAAATTATACAACCACATTAGATACTAACCTGTAGACTCATTTGTTAATTAATTTCCTGAATTTGAATATTAGAGACTCAAGGAAAAACAAAGTTCATAAAAGGATAGCCTAGCTTAATTGGCAAAAGATCTTTAGAAAGAATTCGGAAGAAATGTTTAAAAAAAATTGTTTATATCAAGCTCGTGACAACCTTATTCGACGAACAGTATTTTATGGGGCACACACTTTTACGTTAACGGGTTTTTTGTTAGATGTTCGGTTTTGATACTCCCTTCTTTTTTTTAAACTACCAGCTTGTTAAATTTTGAAGGGAAAAACATTTTTCAATCCCGTACTTTTTGGGTATTCTAAAAATATAAAAGGTTTTATATTTACATGAGATTCTTTACCTATCTAAAATCCGGAAAATGTTGGAGTTCCATTAGGTTTTTTGTAGCTTCCCTTTTCTTTGTTAAGAGTAGATACAATCATTTTATTAAAAGAAGACGATTGACATGGAAATAATATTAATCGGAATTAAGATTCCTCTAAAAATACATAATAATTGTTATTGTATCAATAACATTAATTTACTAAGTAAAGTAAAATATTATCAGCACCAAAAGGTGGTGGGTTCTTCCGGATTTTTTCCGGGGTCGAAGGCACTTGCACATACTCTTACGACTGAGATGGTACGGTCATGTACTTCGATGAACAGATGACCATGTCGTGAAAAAGTGCCTTTCCATGGCTACAAAGAAGAGGGAAAGAGGAAGACCTCAAACTAAGGGATGACGGAGGTCCAAAAGGACATGTGTGAGATGGGACTTACGGAAGAAGACGCACAAGACCAAAATAAATATGTGGACCAGAGAAAAAGAAGACAGCTATTATCTACTGACTTCTTATACACTGATAATGAATATACACTGCTATATAAGGTCAGAACATTGTTTTGCGCAGTCAGCTGTTTTCAGTAAAACTCGAAATAGAACTCCTGTCTGTTCTCTAAAGTAATCCCTAAAGGTTGTCTACACCCAAGTCTATCCAACAATAACTAAACACGCATAAAACCAAAATAATGAACAGCACATCAGTGTTACCAATCCATTCAGTACGTTTCCCTCGACTTTGTAGGGGTGCTGAAATCTATAATTACTCGTATCAACTATGTAATGACTTGTATGTGGTTAAGACTTCCCCACCTATACAAAACTTCGTCTTGGTATTATTTGTAGTTATTCGTCACTGCCGGGTGTTATATTAGAATGTTGTGAACGGAAACTTTATTTTGGTTAGCCGAAAACTTGAAGTAATTTTGACATGGAAGGTGAAATTGGGATAGTTTCAATTCTGTTTTCTGGGTTAAAGGATATTATATTTCGAGACAATTTCATACAACGAGACGAGACGAGACGAAATCAAATGCATCACTGATTCCCAAAAGCGCCTACATCTATATGACCCGCAAAAATACACGAAGTACGTAGGTATGCCGTTCCACACAACACTCCGCGTTCCATATAAACGTGAAAATTCGTTTGTCACCGTCCTCCACTTCGCACGTTTCATATCCCGACCAAAAACTTTTAACTCCCGACCAAAGTTTGATTAAATATAACTATATAGGCTACTAGCCACCCTTTTACAACCTTTCACATCATGATTTTGTACATAGAGTTTTACTACCTTTTTTATTTTAGTGTTACGGCCGAAAATATTATCCGTGCAATGACGAGTTTCACATTGAAATCCCATATCAAGTGACCCCTATAATGGTCCCGCTTACGATGTCGTAAAAAGGTGATCACTTCTCTTTTTTTTCAATATTTTCGGATTACCGACTTACTGTGAGCAATAAAGTTTGAGAAATTAATTATAATTTTGTATTTTTTTTTTTAGGGCTCGTCTGGGTTTTTTAGGGTTGTGACGTTTTAGGGTGTGGTGTAAGAATGTAGTTTTGTGAGACGTAATTTGGCAATCTTTGTTGCTGATGTCATTTACATAGTAGGTAGGTACTGTTGGAGGTTTTATTAAGTATGCGTCGTGTTGGGCCTTCAATGTATGAAAACATGTGCTCATGTGAAAGACTATAATTAAGATTACAATTGCTATAGCTTAATACTGCAGCGGGTAGCAATACTTACTCTGCAATATTACCCACTTGTTTTCACAGGTCTTACAGTCACAGAGCTCACTGTAGTCTTTCGTTTCTGACATTAACCCTTAGTAAACTTAACGTGGACATTGCTTAAGTTTCTCCAATACTATTCAGGTTAGGGAGGATATTGCTTAAGTTTTTCAAATAATATTCAAGGTTCTAATAAAGTCAGCTTTAAACTAGATCTAAACGTTTCTTTCGTACAATTTTGGCCAGAAATAGAACACTTAATTCAACAACTGCAAATCGATTTATCCTCCACTACGGTTCAAAAGATACCAAGGATACTTTATTTCTGGATCTGTTGAAATCCATCAAAAGATGATAGAAACAAAATGCTTGGCAATATCTTGAGCGAACGGTCTCATTACACGTTTAGTGTTTGTTGAAACATTTCAATCTGACAAGGTTTGTTTTAGCTAGCAGTGTGCTTTGTTGTGGCCTCTCCGTTGGCGTTTGAAAGGCTGTACTTACTACTTTAGTTACTATATCTATTTCTTAAGCCAATGTGGCCAATGCTATGTATGTCCACCGATACCTCTTTTCTTCTTCTCTGTCTGACGACTACATAAAATGATCAAGGGGCTTACCACCAGCTCTTTCAGCAAGGCAAAAGTTGAACTGCACTGTTTTTTTTTTTCTATGATTAAGTACAAAAAAGCAGTACAGTTCAACTTCTGTCCTGCTATAAGAGCTGGTGGTAAGCCCCCAGAAAACTAAGTTTCTTAGGTTTATTGTTTTGAGCCGAAGACTATTTGTGACTCTTTCGCTTTGCCATACATTTTGCCACGTTAATCCTTATATTAACAACTGCTTTTTTAACAAATAAGTCGTCTCAATTAAGAGAGAAAACAATTTCATATTCAAAACCATTTAATTCGCAACATTCATCACTACTACGTAACTAAAGAGCAGTTGTGACCAATTGGTAAAGGCCGCGACTTACTAATTGTAGGTTCGAACCCAATCAGGCGCTTTACTTTGTGTAAATTATTTCTTCAGCACTGCTCTCAAAACGGTGCAGGAAAACATCCTGTGGAAACAGCCATGTCCTAGAATAAAAAATTTTAAGACATGTGATATCGACCAACCCACACCGGGGGCCGCGTGTTGGATTACGGCTCACTGCGTCTCACTGAGAGAAGGCCTGTGTTCCAGTAGTGGAAACATTACAGGCTGATGATTATGACGTAACTAAAACTTGGCAACTCAAAAAAAAAAACCTAATACCAGACTCATTCCGTCCATATTAACGTAATACACTATCAACAATAACAGCGGCGATACACATCGTAATCGCTTTTCTCTTGGCCATAACCTCGGAGCGCTCACTCCGTTTATTTACTTAATATTTTCACGAAAGGGCTCACTCGGTGCTCGCATGGTAGATAATAAATAATGTGCCGTTTATATGTCTTGGCCACTTCCAGTTCAAGATTTAGTAGGCTCTGTTCGGTGGTATTGTGTGGGAGAATTATTTAGGATAGTTAGGAGCGTTGTGCGTAGAACTGGTAATAGGCACGCAGATATGATAAGTAGTCTCGTTTTGTAAGAAACGAAAACTAAAGGAATGTATCATACAGCACTATAATTATATTTCTTCTGTACGTATTGTATATACCTATAGATGCGCACCTCATCAACATCATCAATCACAGTCCAGACAACGTTTGGACGAACTTCAGACCCAAAAAGAATACTATTTATTTTCTTATATGTATATGAAAAGTATCTAGGTGCCCGTCAGGCTAGTCCTTCTTTCAGCACTCAATAGAAATGACACCTGATAAGGCGGCCAAGTGCGTGTCGGACTCGCACACGAAGGGTTCCGTATCACCGTACAATATTGAACACTACATCATTTTTAACACGTTTCTTATATTATACTAGTATAGATATATATATTATACTATTATATATTACTGAGATAGGAGCCTTTTGGCCTCGTATAGGACTTTCTGTTTCATTTTTCTTTTTGTTACTTTTTTATATAATTTGTTTTATTTTTAACTGTGTTTAGTTTAGTTTATGATCCTGTACGAGTCGCAATAAATACTTTTTCTTTCTTTCTTTCTTTCTATATACTGATATTATAAACGTGAAAGTTTGTATTGATGGATGGATAGATGGATGTTTGTTACTCTTCCACGCAAAAACAACTAAACGGATTTGGATGAAATTTGGCACACAGATGGTTTATAACTAGGATTGCTATATAGGATACTTTTTATCTCGTTATTCCCACGGAATCGAAACTTATGCGGGTGAAACCGCGGGGCGCAGCTAGTAGGTTATATAATTCTTATTTGTTGCAGCCATAGAAGTGCATACTCTGTAAATTTTTTTAAGTGTCTACCTATTACAGTTCAAAAGATACTGCTGGGACATTCGGACGAACGGACAGCAGGCAGCCGTAGCAATACATTCCCGTTAGCAACCTTTGTCTACGAAACCTTAAGCAGAAGATTATAAGGAGGTTTTCCCCTTTCCAAGATGGCGCGGACTGAATTGACCTTCACAGAAAACCCGCAGAACCCAGTCCACGGTGACCACAAAACAAATAAAACGATAACGCTATAAAGATTTATCTGCGAAATTTCTCACGGGGCGTAGTACTGTTGTAATTTGATTATAAATTCATTAACTCGCCGCGAGCCCGGGGGAATAATTTAGTGCAATCCACACGGCCCAACACCTCAGTTCCACGGGCTTTTTAACCGACTTTTAGATGTGGACTTGAATTATGGTTTACTTCTTGTGGTGGTGGTAGAAATGTTGTGAACTTTTTGTGAAAGAAAGTGCAGGTTTTTTTATATAGTACAACTTCGCTGATTTTCATTTTAAGTCATGTGATAAGAAAGTAGCGTTATGACGTCATTATGAAAATACCTTGTTGATCTAGTGGTCGAAAGTGCTTCTGCTGAGCATGAGGCTAGGGTTCGATTCCCTGGTCAAACAAAGTGTTTTAAGGTTTTGGAATTTCTCGATAAAATCAAAATCAAAAGTCTTATATTCAAACTAGGCTGAGAATCAGCAGTTTTCGAATGTCAAAATTACAATTGACAGTCCGCCCTTCACCACTTCCTAGTGCTTTCGCTGGGGCAGCATTGGTAGCAGCTCAGAGTCTGGAGTTGTACCCGGTTAGTGGCAATAGGCTCGTCGGCCCCTATTACATGTGATTTAAACATAACTGCCGAAATGTGGGTGTACTATCGATACACCTGTGCCCAGATCTTCGGGAAATACAGGCGTGGTGTTATGTTATTACAAATTATAGAAAATAAAGTCTCTATAATTTCACATAAAGAATATTTACTCACTATAAAATAATGATTGACTTATTGAACATCAAAACTGCAGTTACTTTAGAAAATAAACCTAATATATAGTAGATCTAGAAAACAAAATAAAAGTGCATAATATTCAGAAACTCAGCAAAAATCCAATAACAAATCCTCTAGCACTCCGCTCCTACACTTGGACGAAAAAATGATGAAAACTAAATGTGTCGATTGCATAGCGAACGCGAGAGAAACCGATCATGGATGTTTCACAATACTACACAAATACAACAACAAAGAAGCTACAATATAAACTGAAAAAATATTACTAGATGTACCTTTTATAAAATTAAATAATCTGAAAGGAAACACAACTACAATTTTAAACTGATCTATCCGTCTACCAAGACTATCGTAGAGTCATCATTATCATTTCAGCCAACGTCGATTGCGGCCTCCCCCAAGCATCTCCACTTTGACCGGTTCTGTGCTTCTCGCCGCCTTCCGGTACGCGGCCGCCAATCCAGAACCTTTTGGCCCCATCGGCCCTCTATTCTACGAGCAATGTGCCCTGCCCACGTGTCGTAGAGTACGTAATGTTTTTTAAACGGACATTGTGTTTATTTAGGTTTTTATTTATTGTTGTTGAATAAATAAAAAACCGGCCAATTGCGAGTCGGACTCGCGCACGAAGGATTCCGTACCATTATCTATAAAAATCACGTCTGTTTTGTGGGAGCCCCCCTTAAATATTTATTTTATTTTATTATTATTTCCTTTATTTCATTTTTATTATTTATTATTAAAGTAAAAATACAACTGAGTATTTTGTGAATATTTCAGGTGCCTACCTGTTGCCATTATTGATATCGAGCAAAAAAGAGCAAAAAAGTCGCGTTTGTTGTATGGGAGCCACCCTTAAATATTTATTTTATTTTGTTTATAGTATTTGTTGTTATAGCGGCAAAAGAAATACATAATTTGTGAAAATTACAAATGTCTCGCTATCGCGGTTCTTGAGATACAGCCTCCTACGTCTGTTCTTGAGATACAGCCTCCTCCTCATACAGCCTCCTACGTCGGTTCTTGAGATACAGCCTCCTCCGTCTTCGCTGTCTGTCCGTCCTACAGACGGACAGACAGCGAAGTCTTAGTAATAGGGTCCCGTTTTTATCCTTTGGGTACGGAACCATAAAAACCGTACCAACAAATTAAAAAAAAATATATACAATACATAGGGAAAACACGATTAACGGTTCTCCAGCAGAAAAAAAGTAAATAAAAAAACTCAAGTATAACTCAATTCATTTTCGAATGGGATCATAGAATCACACAGCAGCTTTCAAAGATAACCAACACCCAATCAGAACCACGTTCAATCACACCGCACATGTTTGTCCACCACGATGAACCACATCCAGCATTCAGCATCCTCGTCTCTCAGTATCGACATTCAGCACTCGCCGCAGCGCAATCATCAAATATTTGCATTCCACTGAAAAAGTAATATGATTATTAATTTACCGACGATTCATCGGTACGCCGGTTCGATTCCGTTCAATAAACGGCCGCTCCATTCGAGATATTCACTGTATGCAAAACCTGGGAATTTAGTTTGTGATTTCGAATGGAAAATATTTCGAATGATGTTTAGTTTTGTTTCTTTCTTGTTTTTTGGTTGGGCGGAGTGTTTGGAATGTGTTTGTACTCTTTTGAAGAGGTTTACAGGTTTGTATATTATGGAATATACCATTCCTAGTCGTAGCTAGAGCAATAACGATGGAAACTATTTTTCTTTTTTAATTTCACAGATTTGTTCTCTCTGCAGATGATACAATTCAAGCGTCAGTCGAACTAACTGACGGAACTACTGGAAATTAACCATATGAAGCACGTTATATACTTGCCTGAAATTTGCAGAAAAGTAAGCAAGTAGGTACCTTACATGCATTGCATTGTGATTCAGATCATTCAAGCTATAGCTGTAAAAAAATATTTTGGCGCGTGTCCAAAATTGGAACTAAAACCGCCATCTTGTGTTTTGAATACAACTTTACAGCTGAAGGCCAATTATTCTCGTAATTTAAAACGTTCAAAATCTAGTCGCAGTCTCATCTCGGCGACAAACAAATGTCAAAAAGTTGTCAAAATGTAGGGATATTAGAAGTATTTTTTGACAGATTGAGACTGAGATCAGACTGTGAACTTTCTTAAAATTACGAGAATTGCCCCTCTGTTTTCCTTTTCATTGTTATTCAAGCGCCAAAAGATCCTTGTAGAACTGTACTGTCGCGGACACTAGCGATGGCAAATTTTCAACCTTGTTACTTAAGTCATAAGGTTGAAAAGTGGTCAACCGCCATTGATTGTCCGCAGTTGTACTTGCATCCTTTTTTGCAACTTATGTGTGTATTTTCCTGACACATTTATTCAGCGCTAATTAAACAAAACAACAGTTCTTATGTAGTTTCTATTCAAAATTTCAATCACATTTGCTATACTCCAACCAAAATGGTAATGCTGCTATATAGCTTTCCCAACAAAACAAACTAACACACATACAGACAAGCCTCAGAAACCGACGACAGCCACTGTATACTCTTGTCTCTCAGTTTGATTACCGTAAGACCACGGAGCGCTCCAACTTTCTAAGCATTTGATGTGCTATAGCCTCCATGAGTTCGATAAATTGTAGCACTAGTCTTGAAAGAATCTTGGAGTGTATCTGTAAGTAGTTAAATGAATAGTGAACTGAACTGCTGCCGGGTGTGATACAGAAAGTATATTTAAATACAGGTAGGGCGAAGTATCTTAGTCGATAATTCTGAAGCAGTTGTATTGAAGTTCTTTACTCAATATGTCGAAATGAGAACAATAAATTGGATTTTAGGGCTAACTATAATGATTTGTAGTTGTTTTATGCAGGATTTATAGAGTCGTGGTAGTCCAGTGGAAACTGCCCCGACTTACGAGTTGTAGTTCGTGGGTTCGAACCCAGGCAGGCGTTTTAATTTGTGTTAATTATTTTATCACCACTGCTCTCAAAACGGTAAAGGAAAACATCGTTAGGAAACCGGTATTACCTAGAACCAAAAATTCGAAAACATGTGACATCTACCAACCCGCACTGGGCCCGTGTGGTAGATTATAGCCTACTCGTAGAGAGGAGGTCTGTGTCCCAGCAGTGGGAACATTCTAGGCAGGAATCGGTGAAGTGACAAAAAAAACAAGTACCTTCTTATTTCCAAAATTGTGAAGAGTGACATGATTATATATTTTAGGTTTTTTTTTCATTTAAAAACCCATGTAAATATAATATACTAAAAAGGTCCCTCTCATCAGCTTCATCGTAGCTTCTTTCTTTATTTTCTTCTACAATTCCGCATTTTTTCATTTATTGCATCACGTATAATATTTTTATAGAAAACTGCCACCAATATCTATCATCAAAAAGGACAAGTACTATCTCTCTGCTAAGACCAGCCCGCCCTATCGCTAGGCAAACATTTGCGCAAGTTACGGCAAGTGCACTTCGCTCTGCGTCCCTTGGAATCAACTACCCCAGTCTATTATATGATGGTTAGACCTCGATTCAGTTCAATTATTAGCTCTGGAGGTCTAAGTGCCAGGAACTTTCTAGAAGTTTGTATTTTAATATTGTTTTTATCGCCAATCCTCAAGGTGGATTGCAAGGCCTTTTCTGAATCAGAAGAGGAATTTGCCCCACAACGGGAAAGTACCTGAGTACCTGATAAAAGTGTTTTAATATTGATAACTATATCTTTTTTTTTAAATCTTTTTTTAAGGGACTTTTGAACACAGTTCACGCCAGTCCCCTCATAAACTAATCTTAAGTTACGTAAAAAAAACGACTACTAAACAAAAACAGTGCTTAAATAGTAACATAATGAATAAATCATGTTAGCCTGACGGGACATAGGCTGGGCCAGGAAATGATTAAATATGCCTAAGTCTAGCATACTTATTTTTAATTCTCTAATAATTATATTTTTCTCAGATTCGTTCCTGACACACTCCACCAAAAGATACTGCACATCTTCTCTTTTATCGCAAACCTCGAAATTAGGCGAACTAACTTTTTGCATTAGATACGCAAAAGTTCTCAGCGGCATGTGTCTGGAACGAACCCGATGAGCAGTCACTACAGTACCATGGCCAATGACATTACTATCAAATACTATATTTTGATGATTGATGTGTTTTCAGACTTGTCTGATTTCTAAAGATGCACATTTTAACATTTTACGATTTCACGATCGGAAAATTGATTCATAAGCTACGTCCTTACACAAACAATTTAATGAATACATATCACTCACGAAAGTGAATATACAAGGTGGTAGAAAATTTTTATGTTATTAAAAAAACGCTGTAGAAAAGTGAAACAGAATCATGAACTGAATTCATGGTTACAGACCAAAAGTTACTGAATAATCAATGTTGATGAACATTCTTTATTCAGTATTTAGCACGTCTTTAGTAGATAGAATAACTTCATCATCTGCCAACTATGTTGGGGTCGGCTTCCAGTCTAACCGGATGCAGCTGAATAGGTAGAATAACATAACTTATAAAAATATTTTTTTCTGTAAAACGTATTGCATGAAGTACCTACTTATATTTAATTTTATTGGCACTCGTAAAAAGCTATTGAGCAGAAAAAAAGCTATGGAGTTGGTGGGAGGTTAGTACCTAATAAAATCGTGGTGACAACTTTACGTAGATGCATGAACTCTAGCCTAGATATGGTCACCTCTTGTGGGTGTCGTAAGAAGCTTAACAACTACCTATTTTAGCGAATAGATAAAATTAGGATACGCAGGAAGAGTCACGAAGAAATGGTTAGTAGTTTTTCGTTTTATGCATTACTAACTGTTGTCCATGACTTCATCTGCAATCCTGGAAGAAAAGAAGCCTACGTTCTTCTCCAGGTCATGGTTTACCGATGAGCCAAGTCTCATCCAAATCCGTAGCTTTTTCAGCGCAAAAGCGTAACAAACAAATAAACAAACTCACTTAACTCACTTTCGCATTTGTAATATTATCTATTTACTTACACACAGTAAAATATATAGGCATATGACATAATTACGATTTGAGTACAAAGGTACTGCTTATTTTTTATATAAGTTAGGATCCAGGTCCATAATCATTCGTATTTAAAAACTTTTATTAGTGTAGGTACTAGTATATTAGTAGTAGATACCTATGTTATTTCATAGTAACACAGAACATATAAATGAATGAACGCAATTCGATGAAATCGTTATTGTTTAATACTCTGCACGTAGGTATCTTAAAACTAACCTACTCAATACAACTCCTCTCACGTGTAAAGATAACAGCTGATACATTGTTATTCTCCCAGCTTCGGACTCACAAATCAATAAAACACAATAAATAAAACATGAGAACCAAAAATCATGATATCTGCGAGCGCTCACAACAATCCGACAGTTTATCTGACTATTAAAATATATTTCAACCGTTTTGTATCACGATAAGTTGCGCTCGAAAAATATTCTACAATCCTACATATCGGCAATCACTTATGATCGGTCGTGGGCTAAGTTTTGAGTGAACAGCGTGAATAAACCATAAACTTTTGGAGACTCATTCAACCTTGAATATTCAGTATACTGATACCATATTTTCACAAACCTGTTGTTATTGATATGTTATGATTTTTGGGTTCGCTGAAGTTCTAAGTTTTCAACAACTTGAACTTTTTGCCCACCTCTGTTGTCAACTAAAAAACTGTACCGATGTGGTTGTGGAAACCCGATGGCTGGATGATAATTTTGCTCTAGGATAACAAAAATTATTTGCTAGGTTAAAAAACTAGAGAATGTGAATGAAAAAACAGTGTTAATTCCTCTAAACCCAAATTCATTCGATCAGGTCCAATGTCTATAATTAGATAGGTACCAGCAACAAACATGGGACGATAATGTTGATGTTGATGTAATTCGATGAAAGTAATTATCATCATAGTCACTGCTTCCACGAAGCGATTAGGTATTTGAAAACTGTTGGCCTAATTAAGGGAATTAACGGGCTTAACCACCAAATCCCGTATTAACCTACAACTTAGGCCACATAACATCATGACATATTATCGAGAGCCCCGAAGCTGTGTTCCAATCGAATTATAACGTCGCTACATTTTATTTTACATAGAATTTTTGATCGCTGAATTTTAATGTGTATTATTTATCATGGTGGAACATTATTTTCACAAAGAAAAAATAAAATAAAGGCAATATTACAATGTTCATTAATTGTTTTCCTGTAACTTGGGTTCGTTTGCAGGCAATACACAGTTGTGTGTGCGAGATTGATGCTAACAAAAGCATTGTGTTTTATGATAAGCAATTTGTAGGTCATGAAAACATTTGGTCCATGTGAGAATTAAAAACGAGACTTGGCAGAAGCGTTTCACTTAATGACCTATCCAACGGAGTAGTTAAAATAAAAGCAACTGGAAATCTAGTCGAGTATAAGTACGTATACATGCAAATCAGTCAATCAATCGAATACCTAGTAAGAACACACAACAATTAGTGATGCCAAATTCACTAATAAAAATGCCCTTCCACACAGTGTTTCTCTCATCCCCCACAATAACAATACAGTCAAACTTGGAACACTCATTCCTATAATCCCCATAACTACCCATACACAATACATACCATACAATAATAATGGCAGTTGGAATGCCGCCAACGTCAATATAAACACTGATCAGTTTTGCGTTTAATAAATTCCCAACCTTCCCCACTAAAAATTATTCGAATTCTATCATAATTGAACTTAATTGAAATGAGCTTTCATAATTCGATATTAAATTCCGTAATCATATTTAAAGTATTTCGGTGTGATATGGTAGGTATCGATGTTGTGGTTGTATGATTGATTATGTATTGCATTATCCATAAATATAATTAGCAGTATAATTAAATGCAGTATAGATTAATAAATAATAACCGCCACACTCGTCGATTGAAGGGCAAGCTACGCTTGCCGCGGTGATTCGTGGATGTTGACCATCCATTACATATCGAGACCCTTCCGTGCGTCGGAAAGCACGTTAAGCCGTTGGTCTCGGCTGTCATTCGTAGATCTTTGACGGTTATTACGCCCGTAAGACTGACTTCTAACTGCCCAGTCAGAAGCCCAAGACTTTGATAACCAGTCTTAACAAGGGGTATTGTGTTACCCAATTACTGGGTTGTGAAGGTCAGATAGGCAGTCGCTCCATATAAAATATTTAGCTGCATCCGGATAGCCAAACCCCGTATAATTAGGAAAAGGCTAGGTAGATTGTTTTTGTATCAATAAACATAAATGTGTACGTTAGTGTAGATATTGGAAAAGCTTATTAAGTAGATTAAGACCTTTCAATGCTACACACAGTTAATTGTGTTAAATAGTCTCCTATTTAACATAATAAAGACATATTTTGCACGAATATGATTAGTATTTTAATTTTGATAGTAGCAATGACATTAGAATGATGAGATTACATCATTATCTTTCTTATTGTCTACAAGATAGTTCTAGTTAGTGACGATTTCTATTTATATTATGTATTTACCCATTTTATTACTATCTAAGCTCAAACCTCTAGTACAGTTTGATTTTATAGTACGGTCTTAAATGTATTGAAACGCTACAAATGCACCCCGAAAAGTGCATTTGTAGAATTTGAAGCCATGTATGCGAAGCCAGAGATGCAATAGTAGCTGAAAGCTAGAATTTTGAAACTGTAAAAGAATATAATGATATTTAAATATTGAAACGCTTAGAATAAAAAGCTAGTTGGATATTTAGATTTTGTTGTAAGTAAAGTTGATGAAAAACATGGCGCTAATATTATGAAAGATAGCTATGGAAGAAAGTATCAGGCAAAGTATAAACTAAAGTGTAGAAGTGCCATAAATCATTGTTTGGAACAGATCCTCCAGGTCTGATGCCAAAACATCTCGGATACACTCGTTAAAGTATGTAAAACTGCGTATCACAAACACTAGTACCATGACAAACAGGATAGTAAAATTTTATTTGTATCAATAAAAAATATGATATAGAAACTGGAAGATCCGATGTTTGCTCGCTGTGACCCGGTTAAAATCAGTTTCAATGAAATAATTGAAATTATTCAAAACTTACAAAAATAGGAAAGAATATACTGAAAATAGTTTTGTTCTCTGAACTTATAACTATAATAAAATAAGTTATCTACGTTGGTCTCTTACTATATCACAGTTGTATTGCTCCTTACATTTACATCTTCAAACCTGAGTTTATGTGCTGCATCAGTAAGAGGAGAAAATACTAAAGCAATTGTGCGCTATCAAAATACAAACTGCTCATATTTTATTTCTACATTGTACGCTTACTCCTCTACAACTTCCCCAATACCTGCAGCATGACTAATTTCATTGGAAAAATTGAATACATAAAGCGCAAAACGTCTTAGAGCTTCGAGCGTATCTATTCAAATCAGATGATGTTCAGCAATACTGCGAAATAAATAACATTGTTCGGTAGGATATGATATACCGTTTATGAGCAACTTAAGTGCACTATTGTCGTTTTCTTCTCACCCGTCCGCGTTTATTGCTTGAGCTATAAAAATGCATCGAACGTTGCAGCGGTTTTGTATTACTGTGGTTTATATTCTTCATCACATGACGGTCCGTTGCCAATTTCTTAGTTAAGTTTATCGTTACTGCTATATTCACATATATGAGATATATCGTTGTTCATACAAATAGTTACTTGCATGACACTTACATAGTTAAAGCAAGTGTTATTTTGTAAAAAAAAAATCTTGCTACTACTTATTATTTCAAACATTGTAACAAAGACAAGCTCTTATTGCCTGTAATCTATTGGTGCCTGTATTTCACATTGTCAAACAATGTATGCATGGACTAACTCCGTGACGCTCACAACGTTCAACTCGATATAGAATCCAGAAATAAAAATATCAATCTCAATGTAGCGAGCAATAGCAGTAATTAATTTATCTGCACAGAATTCCCAACAAATCAATTCCAACCGAATATTCAGGATCAGTAGACAAATAGATCATTGCAAAGCAACGGTCACGTACGTAAATACCTTTCAATCAACGTATCAAGCGCACAAGCGAGAACATCGCACGAACAAAATTTAATTCAGCAAGCATGCACGCGATATTCGAACGGCACATAAATACCAATGTGACTGAATAAACTAAGGTTTTCCAACATCCAAGTTTAGAGACACCGTGTGCGTAGTTCGGGATCGTATAAAGACACCGTGCTGGGCAAGTTAACACTAAATTTGTGAGTTGTTGTAGTTGGAAAGGGCGCTAAGATAGTAGCGTTGCCGGTCGCTCGTCACTGGGAAGTAAGAAAAGTGAGGGCGGCACACTCGCCCGCATACAAATAGTTTACAAATGGCATGTTGTCGGTGCGGTGTCACCGCGGCGTGGCTGCGACACTGTGCGACTGGTGAGTGCAAGTTACAAACGATATGGCTTTGGATTAACCCCTCAATAAAGTTTCATTGTAGAAGGGATAGTTGGAATTCAGATTCATTTAGTTTCTTTGTATTTAATTTGTTGTTTCGTGGAATTATATTTATTTTTACATAAGTAATACGTTCTTTAACATATACATTGCCTTATTTGTCTCTTTTTAATGAAACTTCCGAGTACTATAGTTTTCAAACCTATTATCTTCATTCCATATTCTGGCAGTAAAATCATTCACATCTAAGATTGTAAGACTAACTTATATTCCCGTTTCTAAATCGCTAGTATCTCGTTGTTCACACCCTGTAAGACACCACACGCGACGGCGCTGGTCGCGTTTAGTCGGGATAACTCGGAGAATTTTTAAATTATCAACACTAAGTAGGTAACGTATGGGAGTATTGAACCAGCTTGCGACTGCAACTCTAGTGACGCATCGTCTGTACATACAGATTGTGTTAAAGCTTATGTTATGGCTATTGAATCCGGTCTTCAGAAGTTTTAGTTTTTAATATCTTGACTACAAATACACTTTTTACCTCGATTCATTTATAGTACTTATACCTTTAGGTTTTAAACATAGAGAAAGAAATACGATTAGTTGGCACATTAAAAAAGAAAACAGGTTAAATGTATGTACAGATTTGAAAATGAAAATTTGAGAGTTTCCAAAACTGTCAAATTTTCCCAATCAACCTTGAACCTTGATGCTTCAGCGATAAAGTTGAAAATCTATTAAAGAAATTTGACAGATTGTAGTACCTTGGTGTGCTGGCGTCTGTACTTATTTCAAATTGACTGCTTACTGTATTCGGTGCTCCAATTTCGTCTCACGAAAAAAAGTAGAAATTCCAAATATATCAAGAATGCTTATAAATATTTTAGTTTAAAACTTACATCAAACAAAATAAGAATAAGATACAAATAAATAAAATCGTTTGAAGAGAGTTCAAAGCTACATAATAGTGAATAGAAGTAAAGAAATGGTAGAAATAAAAAAGGTTTTAATCCTGTTTAGCGAAGTCTGCGAGGCGTCTGCGAAGCCAGAAGTCAGGTGCGATGTAAAAGAAAACTCATTACTTCTTATTCACCGTCGACGTCGGATAGTGTTTGTATTGATGCGATATCTTTGTCGATAGTCGATGAAAAATGGCCAAGTTCTATTGTGAATTTTCGATTTATAAAATCTAAAATGTTTTACTTGGAACTTTTAAGTCTTGAGGTCAGTTCGACATTCAGAACATGAGCCACTTCAAATGAAAATATATAAATGAATATAAAGGACATTTATTTCTAAACCCTTCATTTTTTTTTTACAAATTTTATACTTTATTTACATTATAAATATAAGCTAACATTTAAAATAATAATACATATGTACATGTGAAAAAATAAGCAAAAGAATCATAGGGCATCAAAAAATTCGTCCGCATCGCTGTTAACAGGAGCAGTGCCCAAAAGGCTGGCAGCATTGCCACGTTGCATGACGATGCTAATTCTTTGGCCAAGAAACAGGCCAGCCCTCTGGTCACGTGAAGAGTTGACTAACCGCTTGGCGATATCTCGAAAAACCAAGTGGGCGCTCGCCCTAGTGCTTCAACCCCAAAGGGCTCGAACATATAACTTCCAATGAGGTTGGAATATTTTCGCCGTTTGAGGTTTTCTGCACCAGCAGCAACTGCTCCAGCACAGCCCACCGTGCTAGGAAGATGGTGGTGCAAGGGTGTCGACACATGTTGCATCCCACACCAAAGGTCTGCCTAACTTCCAGGGCATTATGGTCATTCCGTCTGGTCTCTTCCCATCGTCGCGTGTCAGGCCGTTGGGTTCTAAAACAGCTGGCACCCCGGCAGTGACGAGAGCACGACGGATGATGTCATTAATGCTGGCGTGCCGTGCTATCCGGCCTGCACTCCTACTGCAGGATAGGCCATGGTGTCCGAAGCAGTCGACAGCTTCACCGCACGCGGCAAGCCGCCAACCCTTCATTTGAATCAGTTTATACTCGTAGGTATGTAAATACACCAGAAAACGTAAAATCTATTTGTGCTGCCACAGTTGCTTTTTCTTTCAATACGATGCATAAATGATTGGTGCTGCTCCATAAATCATTACTAATTAATCTCATAACATTCTCTACGTTCAAAATTTCTATCGACACCACCACAACCCCAAGTAAGGGGTTGCAGCAATAAATTTTAAAAGTAACACATCAGTATGCCAGCCTCGTTTCGTCGTCTACACATTGAATGGGACAAAGCAAGATGTATTGTAGCTACATATGAGCAGCGCATTACGATGCCAGGCTTCCGGCAAAAATCGATGGTTAATGGCGATTTTGGCGTTCGGTTCAGTTTTAGGATGAGTCGTAATGGAGTCAAAATATTTTAATTAGTTTGATTGACAGTTACCTATTATTTTATAGATTAATTATATTTTATTTATCTATACTAATAATAAAAAATTGTTTTATTTAAGCGGTAATCTCTGGAACAGTCAATAGTCAGATTTGATGAAATAATTTTGCATTTAATAGTCCAATTAGGAGCCGAGCGAGAAGAACAAAAGTCAGAAAGAACGCTAATCGAAAACGAAGTAATAGCGCGGGCAGGCGATGCGATGCGATGCGACGCGGTGGGTCGGAGGAACAAGAAAGGACATGGATTTTTTGTGGCCCACCGCGGACAAAAACTTAATAATATTGAAAAAATAACTGATAATATTTAAAATCCAACCACAGCTTTCTTTAGTTGGCAAAAGTTTGCTTTTTTGATTCAGAGGGGCAATTCTCGTAATTTTAAGAGCGTTCACAGTCTGATCTCAGTCTCAATCTGTCAAAAACTCCTCTGATATGCCTACATTTTGGCAAGTTTTTGACATTTCTTTGTCGCTGAGATGAAACTGCGACTAGATTTTGAACGTTTTAAATTACGAGAACTGGCCTTCTGGTATTCGGGGAGGTCTTTATGTTGCTAGTTTTGAAAATAAGATAGTAATTGGGACATGATTATTGTAAGAATTGATATGATTTCACAAGTATTTTTAGAATATAGAGTATAAATACTATATTTAAACCGTATTGAATAATAACTACACTGTTATGAAAATGACATTAATAATTGATTAATGTATCAATTTAATGTTTAAACAAATAAATTAGTCCAGTCTTAAAACTATGTAATCACTGTCACTGCCCGTCATTGTCATGCATTTGTCATATGTCATTATTTTATGCTCTGCACAGAGCTATGACTAACTAGGGTGCATTAAAAGATAAACAATGCAACGGAATATTTTCTTTTTTCTATGTGAAGCATCCTGTGTGTTAGAAAGAGTACGCTTTAGTGCTTATAATTATATGCTATTAGTTATTTTTTGACGTAGAAACTAGACGGTTCCAAAAATATAACTTATGACCGAAACTGATTGTTGCACGGTTTCATATACACATTTAGCATAATACTGGCGTAAACAATAGTTAGTGAACCAATAAAAACAAAATAAATGACCCTGGTGGTCATAGGTCATATTTTTGGAATCGTCTCCTCAAGCCCTTTATTTTGACGTACTAACAACTTTTTTCACGACTTTACTTATTGGGTTCTAAAGTCCGCCATGTTGATTTTTGTTAAACCTCACCTATTGGATTATGAATTTTCATCAAAATCCTTTGGATTGTAATTGAAAGTGAAGTGGTTATGCTGGGCGATCACCATAAACCTAACGACATGTTAATCATTTAAATGTGGGAATAAAGTATCCTACATACATAGAAAATAACTATGTACTATAAATCAACTTGTACCAAAAACATAACCCTTCTTGTTAGTCTAACTGTTTCTAACTCTGTGGCGCGTTGACAGCATCATGAATGTTTTATTGTGATTTCTTGGCTGTGTTTCTGGTTATCTTTTTTGCATTTCTGAGTGACTTCGCCTTTCTTGGACTATGGATTTTTGCATTGCAGTGTACCTCGGCTACAATAACAATATCTATAACTCGCATCTCGGACAACTCTGATTTTGCCTTGTTTCTAACCGCGATCCAGCATTTTATATACCGGGGCATAGCAAATGAATCATTTGGGATACAGTGTTAGATTTGAGTGAAATTCAATCTCAACGTTTCTCATTCAACGTTTGCTTATCTTTACGCTGCCACACGGCGTCCGCTAGGCGACAGCGGGTGTATCTTGCTACTTTTCTTTATAATAAACTAAACAAAATCCTGAACATAAATCCCCTTACGGCTCGTGAAACAAAAAAGAAGGTCAAATCCTGGCTACTGACACAGGACTACAACGCAACAGAAAATGTATTGCAATCTACATAAATATGTAAGAACACAATTAAATGGTATTATATTATTATTCACACACATGCACACACCCTCCCACACACACTCACCCACACACACTCCCTCACACACACAAACGCCCCCATGCATATTCACAAACCAGCACCCTCTATTTCTAATTTAACTCTTGTTTCATCCTGGCTGTATTGTAATTTTCTAATTTCATTTTAAGTACAACAATTTTTATTTTAAAATTAGTATTATTTAAATTCAATTTTTTACCTAAACTTTTATATTGTTATTCGAATTTTTGTTTTAGATTTAATGAGAATTATTTAATTTGCTATTATTCAATTTTTATTTTTAATTTATAATTAAATGTTTTGAATTAATTAAGAAACCTAATTTTAAGTAATATAACTTTGTCACCCTTTGCTGCACAAAACCAGACCATGTGTAACCTAAATGGAAGCAGTCACTGGCTCCTGAAATACAGGTACTCTAACCTAGCTCTGGAGCCAGGGTCTCACTTTTTCTGTAACCTGTTTTTTGGCAATAAAGAAATTTATTTATTTATTTATTTATTAATCTGTTGGAAGACAGTGGATCACTCCGCGATCGTCAGGTTTGAATTATTATTTTTGACAGGTTTGAAGTCTCAGATTTGGGAAGGGTCTTATGGCTCTTCACAAACGTTAACGACGAACAAAAATTTACAGGGCTTTGAAACACTACGAGTATTATTGCTTCATAATACATTTTGTTTTATTTGTGTCCCTTACTGGGCTAAGCTTGTATGGGACAAAAATCCATCTCCTTTAACACGGACAAAGTCGCGGGCTGAAGCGAGTTTATTTTATATAAGGTAGCTTCATAGCTGACAATAAGCATAACATTATTACTATTTTAAACATTACGCCAATAATGAAGTACACAGAAAAATACAAATGGCAGAAAGTAACATAATTATTAATATTTATAATTTGTTCGCGCGTGTATTGACGTAGCCTTTGGGCGTAACAAGACGATGTGACTGTTCCTAAATTACCCTAGGCTGATAAAATTTTCATTTTTCTAATTAATTGGAAATGTCAGGAATATGGGTCGGTTCCCCTTTCGGGGAAGAACAGCGCCCCTCCCTGTACTGTTCTGTAGAGCCCGGCTCCAGAATGGACACTCTCCCACCGATTGTAATGAATTCCCAAGAAGTGTTTTACCTTGTCCCGACTTAGGAAGCTGTAGGACAAGGGGTACAAGAAAACAATTGCAATACAAAATAAGGTTGGGAATTCATAGATAAGGTGATTAAGGAAACAAAATTTACTTTTTTTTTATTATGAATGTTACAAGAGATGAGAGGAATACAAAGGGGGCAATTGACATGTAACGCTGGCGTTAGAGAATACATTGTTTTGAGTTACGTTACAGAATGTTCATACAATAATCAAGGCACCCACCCCAGAGACGTCCGCTTTACAACAGCTGTTACGTCGTGCGTGTACCACCAGTCCTAACGTGCATAGGCCTAGAGAGGACCTGCTGCGGTTCCAGCGGGACACGCTCCCTACACTCAAGCATGTCTTACTCAATCCTAAGGTAAAGGACAGCGAAGTGACTCTTCCATTGAGTGAGACAAGTTTTACAGAAGTGCTGGACGCGTACAGTAGTAATAACCCCTCATAACGGCCTACTCACCCTTTACTAAGACAATACAAAACTAGCGCAAGCGTACCGCATCGGCAGTTGGCTGCAGAATTCCTTACGATTGCCTTGCTATACGCCGAAGTGGTTATTCGCACTTCCTTAATCTACCCAATTTAGAGGATGCTTGCAGTGTACTTAATTATGTAGCAACGGAGCCTTTCTATCTGGGCATCTACATTATGTGTCTCGCCAAATATATATATATTTTTATCAGTGATAGGCCTACGGGGGCCGGGTGTTAATAACGAGACACAACTCCTAGCGTTCCTTAGAACGACTATCAATCCAGTTAAGGGTGGTTAGTGAAGCCTACTCCACTCCCTGGAAGTGTGCGTATAGGCACACTTCCAGGGAGTGGGGTAGGCTCTCAAGAGCAATGCAAAATATCCTGCAGTTAGTCTGTCCATAGGGAAAAGGTAGCCATCACTAACGTTTGGTTGGTTTGTGTAAACAACAGACTACAAGAAAGTACTATAATTAAAATTGGCCCCAACGAGTGTCGAGTTCGGTTCAGCCTTCCATAAGCGGTGTGACCACTATAAGCGTCATGTCCTGGTTGTGGTTGTCTATAGTCTATTGGTAGAGCATTTGTCTATCTACAGTATGTTGGTTGGTTGTTGGTGGACTAGGAAGTCTGTATCCTATAGCGGTTCGACACCGACTACCCTCACCGTCTCGTTATAATTTCTCATATCCTCAAAATCGCCACGCTCAGGCGCTCAGACCCTTTTCAAAGTCTCTCTTTTTTGTACGATTTCTCAATTGTTCCAATGATTCGTTCAGGTATCGGTCCCACCGCCTATGGACCCACCTTGTCTCGGCCTTCTTAGAATTCGTACAAAATATTGCATCTTAAGTGACGTAAAATATCACTTTTTACTGATGACTGGCCATAAGTTTTCCCATAAAATATAAATGGAATGGGGTTCTAAGAGTTTCAATATTGATTTACTATTTTAAAGAAATAGGATATTTTGTTATTGATTAGGGTAACATGTCGAGCTGTCAGACCATAAAATTGAGATTTAATGCGTTTCTAAGAGGGCCGATATCGTGGGACAATGTTAAAATAAGAATTTAGAATTAGATATTTTGTTATTAAATAGGAGTAAGTGGCAGAAAGTCACAACGACAAATGTAAAAGTTGTTTCTGTTTCTCAATAAAAAATCCTAAATTCACGAGTTGGCATGTGTAACGTTAATATTGACGGACTGTGTGTCAATAGTATTAGTTACGCGGACGACATGGTGCTGCTGAGTCCGTCAATTAGCGCACTTAGGAAGTTGTTGGCGGTCTGTGACGCCTATGCAGAAACGCACGGACTTGTGTACAACGTGCAAAAAAGCAAACTACTGGTGTTTATGGCGACGCATAAAAAACTAGCACATAATATGCTACCGGTTATGTTAAGGGGTGTGTCCCTTGAAAGAGTGCTAAATTTTAAGTACTTGGGGTACATAGTTACAGAGGACTTAAAGGATGTTCCTACCGCTGGGTCACAGGCCTCCTTTCTATGAGACTCTCATAATGAAAGGGAGCGGGCCATAATCCCCCATGCGAGCCCAGTGCGGGTTGATATATGTCACATGTCTTCGAATTTTTGGTCCTTCACAATGTTTTTCTTCACCGTTTTGAGAACAGTGGTGATGAAACTAAATAGACAGAGCAATGCCTGTCTGGGTTCGAACTTACTACCTACAACTCGTAAGTCGGGGCCGAATTAGAATCCACTGGACCACCACTGCCCTCTTATTCAAAATGGTTAGTATAATTTTGATATATTTTGCTACCCACACTGATTACCGATATTGGTTTACTTATTGATACGATTACTAATCATCTTCAATTATCATAATAACTAATCACTACTATGTAATATGATGCAATGCGTGAGACCAAGAACGGCGCAAACGAAATTAGAGTAATTAGCCCTGTTGTTTAGTCTGCACAGCAACTATTGGGAAACCGAAAACCTTGATAATAGACATAATTTGTGTCGGCATGGTTTCCGATATCTGGAGTTTAGTGTTCTAAATCCCTTTGTATACAGGATTTAACTAATTATATGCCTCATTTGCAAATATACTATTTGTGTCTAAAATTTACCACAAGCTAATTAATGTTTATATTAATATTAGTTAGTAGAGCCGAAGCAGTTTGCAGGGCCTACATGGCCAGAGATCGCTCCGGACAGGGAGGCTTGGAAGGAAAAAGGGGAAGTCTTTGCCCAGCAGTGGAACACAAAATAGGGTGACGAAAAAAAAAGTGGAGCCAAACTGTCAATATTAATACTGGACAGAAGGCTAATTTTAGTTATATAAAACGTTCAAAATCTAGTCAGAGTCTCATCTCGGCGACAAACAAATGTCAAAAACTTGTCAAAATGTAGGGAAATTAAAGGTATTTTTGACAGATTGTCTACTCAAAATCGTGTAGTTCTTTCTTAAAAAGACCATCTCAGACAATTATTTGCATGGTCCTCATAACGCCTGACCAAGATTATGTCTGGACTTTAAAAGACATTAAAAGAGAATACATGAAAAGAGACTGAGTCCTCTGATTGTATTAATTAGATATATGTATGTAAGAATATATTAAATAAAATAACTTTATTTCAGACCTTGAACCATATGATGTTAGTAATACACACTACTTATAAGCTATGTTAGTAACAAACGAAAAACATGATTTAATTCATATATCTGCTACACTCACCAGCCGCACCAGGTAGATGTGCATGTACACGTACCCAATGCGCCATAATGGTGCAGCACGGCTTATCACTAATGACCTTCAGGATGTCATTGCCGGTCCCATACACTCTGCGCATCATAGAAGCAGTCTTCTTACGTATGTAGAATGGTACTGAAACCTACGTGCTTCCGAAAACATTCCTGAGGCGCTGTAGTAACGTGGGAGCCCCAACAACATCCTGAAAGTATTATTAAATGAACTCTGAGGGCGTTGTATGCCCTCTGCGTATATCGAACCCACAGAGTGCACGTGTACAATGATTGACAGAAAGCCTTGAAAAGAGTTATTTTCACTTCTGGTGTACAACGTGCGAACCTGCGTCAGCATCAGTATATCAGCATCAGTATATAGGCTGACTATGCTATGTTGAATAAGGCAAAGATTATAATCGTAGTGACGTATTGCATTATTATAAATGATCCTGCTATAGTACAAATAATGTAACATATTACAAAAAAAAAAAACAATACTTCAACAGGAAAAAATCTTTTGATAGCAAAAACCAAAGCAAACCCATTTGTTTCACATGATACTCCCAACTTTTTGCGATGACAAGGCGCTGACGCACTCCGTCTTGTTTTCATTTCCAACGTGAAAACTTTTGAAATGTAAGAAAATATATCCAAATTAGATTTATACGCGAGCCTAATACGCGCTGTGGAGTGTTCAGGTGATTTGGGAGTGCGGCCTACAGATTGAGTTTACTTACGACCCTTGAGAGATGGATACGAGTGAGGATCTTAAAATGTCTGGATATGCTTTAAAATATTTTTAAGGTTTGTACTGAGATAACAACTCGTCTTCATTCAATGTTTCTGTTTAGACTTTATCGTGGCTTATCATCAAATGGAAGTGGATGAAAGCTTATGTCAAACACTAACAATAATTTGAAGCGTAATCTTGTTACTATGCTGAAAAAGACTGTTCTAGTTAAAAAAAATCAATTTGATTTTAAAATAATAACAACGAGAAAATTATCTAGATATATAAATGATTTATGTAGCTAGATAATTTTCTCGTTGTTCGAAAAAAATACAACATATAATTCCTTTTATCCACAGATCCTCCAGACACAAAAAGAAACATACATAGATAATTAGATTGTTAGTGCGTTATATCGCAATTTTCCGACATTGTCAAGATTGTAAACTCGGAACATCTAGATAGCATTCTGCCAACAGAATCTTCGCGAGTACGCACCCTACGCCCCCGGGGGCCTTTTTCCCCCCATTACTTCTATAACATCACTTTATGATACTCGACTGTGCTTTTTTTATTATTCATGATAATACGCCTTACATTAGCGTGTTTTTGTTCCCAACATCGTCTACTGCCGTTCAGTTTTTCATCTTTACGAAGCCTTTGTTGTCGTTTACATCATAATTTATTTGTTGCATCCGTTGTTTTGAGCTGGTAGTGGCCAGACATCAAAACATTGTAGTGTGTGAAATAAAACTATCTTTTAAAATGTTGAATTTTGATTATGAAAACACAGAAATGATTTATATTATTGGTTAGCTTCTCTAACTAGTTTTACTCACTCTTGCATAGTTATGAAATTATTACAATCAAGTCTTGTAATACAATAAAATGTCACAATATTATTCATCCAAAATATACACATACACTATAAGCTTCAGATACAAACACACCTCAAAAGAACAAATTTAAAACCACTAAAATAAACATAAAATCTCCAAACAAATTGACATTTACTTTACGGAGTTTAAATGTATGTAAAACCTTTCATCGCGGCCTCTCAAGTCAAAGCTTGTGACCCGATTCGGCTTGTCTTTTGACCCTTGCTCAACATTATACAAATCCTTCTTACATCCACTCTCTGTATTTATTTGCGTGTCTTGACCTACAATTTTATACGGTATCTTAGGGGTATCTTAGTATATGTACATAAATTTAGTACAAGCCCCCGCTTCGAGAAATGCGACTGAACTGGAGTTAGGGAACTGAATCTTGAGTTCATTTTAGATTTTTGTGACTGTAAATGTGTAAATAGAGCAGAGGTTTGTATTGGGCAGTAGGACAACGTTATGTATGATGATAATAAAATACTAGATGATAATAAAATACTAGATGATATTCTTTTCTTGAGTTTCACAAAAAGAAATGCATGTTCTGCTATACATCCACTGATTATTTTGCTAAACGTTAGCGTTAACTAGCGTAAAAATTAGGAAGACTTCATTCAAATCATGTTCAGTCATGCTAATACTAACTAAGATCTCAAATAACTAAACTGCAACAGAACGAATTAATCCAATCATATCCAACAACTTCTCAACTTCCAATAATCAGCTAGCTAATAGTGTAGCTACATACGACACCGACCCTCCATACTGTACGTACGAGAAAGTCTACACAATAATTACGTAATCCAACTGACATGTAATTAAGCGCTGCAAGCGCTAACTACATCAATTATCACGTGGATGACTGCTTCATTATTACAAACTACGAAACACTACGCATAGGACATGACGACTTGTAATTAATTGGCAATTACGTCTGACCTTTAAGCGATGTGCAAATTACGACGTTTTAGTTCGGACGCACTGAACGGAACTTGGTAACGAGGTCAGAAGGTCGAAAATTTTAAGAATCCGAACAAAAAATATCTTATGGATTTTTGAGAATTTGGAACAATTTATGAGGCTACTGTTACAACAAACTAAACAACACTAATAAACTAATTGAATGATTCTGTGAATGATGTGACACTTATACGAGTATCTACATATATAAGTCATCATCATCATCTACCTAGCCTTTTCCCAACTATGTTGGGGTCGGCTTCCAGTCTAACCGGATGCAGCTGAGTACCTATACAACGTATTTTTTTTATATCCCATAACTCTAGGGGTCATTGTACTCATCATTATGAACAACTTTTACTATGGGACCAAACCTGAAATCGTGAAACAAAAATCCGGTGTTCACTACATTTTGACGAGTTATACGAACATAAGGGAACAGTTGATTTTTTTTCGCGCTATCAGGTTTGGTCCCATAGTAAAAGTTGTTCATAATGATGAGTACAATGACCCTCTAGAGGAATGGGATATAAAAAAACCACGTTGTATAAGTATGGTGTCGAATAGTGTCAAAAGAAAAAAAAAACAAATGTAATTCATAAAACAAAAAGAAATAAACAATACTATAGTAAAATAATTTATACTTATATTGTATTAATTAAGAAAGTACAGAAGTACTACACTCTTAGAGGTACAACCTTACGCAACATCTAATTCGTATAACTACATCTATTCAGACATCGTAAAACACCCCTGTTACTAATACCGCCGTAAACATATACTGTGTGTACATAGAGGCCTTCAATACTGTATATTGTAATTATTGGGCCTTAATTGATTTGCTTTGTATGTGGATTACCAATTAATTAGCGTATAATGTTAGACAAGGGCATCCGGCAGCCGAGTGTTACATAGCCACATGTATCATTATGAATAGAGAGAAAAATATCGATCACGTGGAAGTTTTGGAGATGTTGATTTTGAAACAGTCAAATCGGCGTTTTTCTATAATACGTTTGAATTTCGTGATAGTTTTGAGTTTCAGATTGAAACCAAATACTTCACTGAAGAGCTTATTAATACTGTAGAAAGTATTCAATCCGTCTACATTTTGAAATTTCCGTCAGACCCTAATCATTCCCTAAAGGCACAATCAGATATGAACATCAACATTCCTAAACAATTCACGAGCACCTTTCACTTCCAATCCCTAAATAATAATCTGATATTCCAAACTCATAATTCAGGAAACCGAGCCTGATCCGACCAGCCCTCTAAACAACGTTTTGTGAACCAATCACTTTACTATCTGAATTATATATCAGGATGTCTTCGGCGGCCAGTATTTCGTCAGCTAATTGTAACAGCGTGAATGCAAATCAAATTTCTCAACTGGTGAGATGCAAGATACCTCGGGCGGGTGGTTAATTTAGGCAACCCTACCGGATCCAATCAACCTTTGGATCTTCGTTGGAATTGTAACAATATTGTTTTAGGTTTGTCTACTTTAAAAAACCAGGGGATAGAAAAAAATTGGCTCCTGTGGTCATCTGAAATAATTTGAGTTTTTCTACGATTGGTATTTTTAAACAGATTTTTTCGAGTAGAATCGAAATTCTAATCTTTGAAATGATTTATCACCAAGTTTGGAACAAGGTAGCAAACAATAGTCAGCAATGTTCAATTACGATAACTATGACATGTGCCCAGTCCAACTGTAGATAATGACGAAGTTTTGAACAATAACCGGCCTCGCAAACTCACATAATAGTGCAATACTCAAAGGGTACTGCTACATGAACGCACACACATTTACAAAAGGCTTAAATCAAAGGGACCTTCCATACGAAATACCCTCACACCAGCTTTGCAAAATATTCGATATTCCCAAATATGACGTGTACCTACATCAAAAATATCACTGCCCGGGCCTGCTTTTGTTTTACAGATACAATGTTATATCGGATTCCGCGTAATATTTTTGTATCCGACTATTGTCCATTGGTTCACAGAATATTACTGTACGTTCGTATATGGAAATATTAAAATTATTATATCGAATTCGAACCTACATAAAAGGTACAAATTCCATTCAGTACGTACCTCGAAATTGGTTTCGAAAATAATCCAGTACTCGTTATTGTTCAAAACCTTCGGGATTCCATAGAAAGCATGGGTTTCATTCATTGATACAGGTAGACAGTTTAATTTGTGCTTTCATATGAGTTGAACTGTAAGGCGATTTCGGAGCACGTGACGCGTTTTCCAACGACACACAATGATAAAATATATCGTATTACGTTCATATTGAAACACGGTGTTTTTTGCATGACAATTGTACCGCATGAAAAGAAGTTGAACTTTTGTGTTGGATCTTTTACATATTGTTACGTTCTTTTCTTGAAAAAAGAACAGTCTTCTAACTTGTGTATGTATCCATGTGGTATTAACATATTTAATCTAAGCTAGGTATATGTATGCTGGAGCAGTGGTGGTCCAGTGATAATGGCCGCGACTTGTAGGACGAGTAATAGGTCGTAGGGTCGAACTCAGACCAGCACTTTACTTGTGTAATTTATTTCATCACCACTCTTTATAAGGTTCATAACTCGTTTGTTGGGCTTGGTATACCTTTTATAACAAGATACCCTCTTCTTTGCTAGACTTGCCTTTTAATGCGTTTAAAGCTCAAGTAAAATCCAACCTTGTTCACAGGCATACTATTCCATCAACGACTACTTACACGATAAGAATAGTTGGTCGCCCTAATTTAACGCAAGACAATGTTCATGTTCTTTCTCCAGAATTAGCTTACTGGCAAGTTATTGTTATTAACTTATTTATTTATTTTACTTCGATGGTCTTAGTTTATCATTTGTGACTTCAAATGACAGTTATGTGAACAGAACCCAGCAATGCATAAATATGTAAGCTGTCACGCCCTTTATGCCTGGAGGCTTTTATTAATAAGTTAGTAGGTAGTAAGTTTTTATTTATATTTTAATTTTAATTAATTATTTTTTATCTTGAGTACGTATAGTTTTTATTATATTTGTTGGTATATTGGCGTGGCTAGCTGACATATGGCAAATAATTTAATTTTATGTTCTGGTCTTGTAATGTTAATTACTGAACATAGGTACCTAGTATTGTATACAATCAAGTATTTTCTAGCTGTGCTGCTGGGGAGTTTGTTGCGTCATTTCTTCATCCCAGCGATAGCACTAGGAAGTGGTGATGGGTGGGTGTTTTTGGGGGACTGTCTTTTGTAATTTTGACGTTCGACAAGTGCTGATTCTCAGCCTAATTTGAATAAATGACTTTTGATTTTGATTTTGAGTGCTCTCAAAACGGTGAAGGAAAATATCGTGAGGAAACAGCATGTCCTAAAACCAAAGTTCGAAGACATGTGACAGCTACCAACCCGCACTCAGCCCGCGTAGTGGATGACGGCCCACTCCCTCACACCGAGAGGAAGCCAGTGTCCCTGCAGTGGGAAAACTATAAGCTGATTATGCTATGCTTATATGTAGCAGAACTTTTAGTACTTGAGTAACCGACTCGTAGTCTGCACACACACAGTAACACATAATAAAAATCTTCTTTTACTTGTCAGTATCCATTTTGTCTAACATGTCCGTATTCACAAAATTGTTTCCTCATTACTGCCTAAAAGCGAGTATACCTTTACAAGCTACAGTCTCTCGGTACTGCAGTAACTCGAACTTAATTTTAGGATCTCATACAACTATTCAGCGAGTTTGGCCCAGTTCCCGTCTCCCATCACGACTTGTTTCGTAAACTCAAAGTATGTTTTTAATACGTTCGCCGTATTCATGCAAACAACTCAGACGGAAATGTGAATAGAATTATTCCGTGTTGGGTATTAAAAACTTGGTGAACATAAGCGGCCACAGTTCGTTGGGTTTCGTCGCAATGTGTCGATGTTTGTCATCGAGGACATTGTTCCAACGTGAGAAACGGACAGCTTGTCCGTTTGTCTTGTTTAAAATCTTTTGCATTTATTTATTTCCATACGTGTTTTGTTAAAGGAATTATTAAACTGTTTTTGTTTCGTTTCATATACAAGCTTATTGCGAAACAGGAATTTATTCATACTTAACATGTCTCGTACGTTTGTTTGTTACGCTGTGACGCTAAAACGGCTGATCGGATTTGAATGAAATTTGGCACATAGGTAAACCATGACCTCTAGAAAGGCATAAACTACTCCTCAACCTGGATTGCAGATGAAGTCGAAAGCAACAGCTAGTGTGTTAATAAATGAATAAATCTAGACAATGAAAAGCCCACAAAGCTTATGAAACTGTTCAATAAAATAATGAAGTTTATCAAGGCTTATTTCTACACACATCAAAAGTCTCTAGGGTTCAATTACGTTTTAGAGTATCGCCGCAATTGAGGATTATTATTTTAACTTTTTTGGATCGTTATTGATTCTTTTTAGTTAATTTCACTATTTGAATAAAGAATTTCCTTGAATTTTCATTAAAAATAGAAAATCAACTGTCAATCAGGATTCCTATAAATGTGTGTAATAGCGTTTTTTACAAAAATCATTACAATTTTTACATCCGAAATGAAAAAAATTGCATTGCTATGGAGCGACGACATCATTTAATAGGTGAAGAGATGATGGGCGCCGTCGGAATGTTGTAAGCTGGTTACAGGCAACGTACTGTGGCTGTCGCTCTTGGCACTACACAAAGCGTCATAAGCCGCCTCTGGACACGCTATCGTATCACGCGTAGCGTAGCCGAGTGACATGAAGGAAGATCTCGCATAACCACGCGAAGACAGGACCGGTGCATCCAAAATACTGCTCGACTGAATCGTACCATGACCGCCGTGATGTTGGCTTCGAGGCTCCACAGCTCTTCAGGCTTGCTGATAAGCGACCAATCCATCCGAAAACGTTTACGTGAAGTGGGTCTGCGTTCCCGAAGGCCACTGAGAGTTCCACCTATAGCACTCGCACCGCACCGCAGTCGTAGGGCCCGCTTACAATGGGCTTGCGAACACAGAAATTGGGAGGAAGAAGACTGGCGTTGTGTATGCTTTTCCGATGAATCTCGTTTCGGTATGAGGCCGGATACAAGACGTACTCGAGTTTGGAGGACCTCTGGACGTCGAGAACGTTTGAAATTTCATCAGGAAGTTCATTCATATGGAGGGGGAACAATAATGGTTTAGGCCGGTATTTGGATCGGTGGAAGAACCGATCTTATTTGGATCAGGGGCAACCTCAATGTTTAGATTTATGCGGAGAGGATTGTTTCAGACGTGATATTCCCTTTGTGAAGCCGGTTGGGTGATTCGTTTCGACTTATGCACGATAATGCATGTCCACACACGGCTAGAGTCGTAACACGCACTCTTGCCGATGCTCGCATCAATGTTCTGCCGTGGCCTGCTCAATCGCCAGACCTCAACCCAATTGAGCACGCATGGGATATGGTCCAAAGAAGAGCTTTACCGAGCATGGATGCCGTGCATATCCCACAACAACTTTTTGACTTGTTAGAAAGAACGTGGTCGGCCATTCCTCAAAGTGATTTTGTTGAACTGATTTCAAGCATGCCAAAACGCTGTGATTTTGTGATACATGTCACTGGTGGAAACATAGATTATTATTTTTTTATCTTATCAATAAAAATTTTAAAAATCCTCAGTTTTGCCTTTTTTGCCATTTAATTGACGATATTAACTTGGGTTAATTTCCTACACTTTGCAAAAATTGCAATTTTTCTTAGTTTTTACAAAATATAGGAATAAGTTGTTAACGTAAACATAGAAATTAAAGTAAGCCAGTCTGGAAGACTAGATTTGGTAAATATTAATTGGATAATTTTTTATAGTTAAAAATGTACTTGATCCCAAGACACTTTGATGTGTGTATAAATAAAAAAGTTGCAGGGGAGTAGTAGTATTTTTAAAATAAGAAAAACTGAGGAAAAGGTGGGAGTAAAGAATGTAAGTGACCTACGTGGGTAGACATCCACGTGTAATGACATCGAGATAGTAAACAAACCTAAAAATAGCCACAATACAATATTATGAGTGTTTTAAATATAAATAGTAGATAATAGATTCTATTCAATAAAATTACTGTGAATTCTCTGCAGCTAGCTTGTCTGAAAATCGATTTCGACGTATGTCTACGTAATATCTTCGCTCACAATCATATTGTTGATTTCACCCGCGTGGTGTGTCGATAAAAAGTATATAGCCAATAAAGGAAGGGTTCAAAGTATGCCCATACTGAATTTGATAAAAAATCGTCCAGCCGTTTCGGAGTTTAGCCGGAACAAACAGACACACAGAAAATAACGTTGAAAAAAAATTGCTATAAGTATATACTTTCATATGCCTATACTATACCTAGTAAAAATGTTGCCATCTACGGTAGTCAAACCATTATGTACCATACAGTATTCTCCTAAACCTAGCTAAAACAAACTCACAAAAAACCCCAACTGCATCAACAATCAACCACTATCTCCCATTAGATTTATCAGTAAGAAAATCTCGGGATGTTACTTCCAATGAATGGAAGCCAAGACTTCGAAGCCACTAATCCAACGAGGCGTCAACATGATTAGATTGAGAGTAATTTTATAGCAAATTCGCGCTCCGAGAACCACGGCGGGGCGAAGACGGCATTGCCATGAATTTTACATGAATCTATCCGTGTGACAAGCTTCGTCATTCATTTTCTGGGGATGGTAAATGTTGTTTGTGAGCCGATTGTTTAGGTGAGACAAACATGTTTTAGGTGGTGCAGGGTTTAGTGCTATGCATGTTCTTCTTGTTCTTGTTCTGTATCTTAATTGTTTTAACCCAAACTAGATTTTTTTCTGTTTTTTGTTTTATAGTGTGTAACCTGGGTCAAATATTTCCTTTCCATCTTGTATGATATATCTGGCACATTGATGCCTGAGGAAGTCCTCAGGCATCAATGAAAACGTTATCTTATTATTTAACTTTATACTTGTTAAGATAGGTTATCTATACCTAAGTCTACATATACAATATATAAAGAAATAAAATTGTATTGTCTGTTTGTAATGTCAAAATAACAGCTTTTAACTAAATGCATATGAAAGTATATACATTTTTTTGTCTGTCTGTCTTTTGTTCCGGCTAAATGGCTGGACCGACGGGGCTTTCACTGGCAGATAGCTGAGGGGCAATTCTCGTTATTTTAAGAACGTTCACAGTCTGATCTTAGTCTCAATCTGTCAAAAAATTCTCTACATTTTGACAAGTTTTTGACATTTGTTTGTCACCGAGATGAGACTGCGACTAGATTTTGATCGTTTTAAATTACGAGAATTGGCCTTCTGATGTTAGAAGGAGTAATAAAGCCTTTTTGTCCCAGAAATATGTTCCCGTGGGATAATTTCAGACAACCACGCGAGCGAAGCCGCGGGTCGAAGCTAGTGTATAGTGTATATCTATAATATTAAGTTAGATGACGCATCTAAATGTCATTTAAAATTATTTACGACTGACGACTTCGTCTGGAAAGCATTTCTCATAATAAAAATCTGTTTCTCGGTCCTTAAGTACCGGTATATTTAAGAGTAATACCGGTATCTTTCTTACAACCGTAAATACCTTATGCATTCCATTTCACACGATCTTCTTAGTTTTTCCTGCAACTCGATTTCTTTGTTACAGATGATTTATGCTGATACTTAAGCATTTTCCAGTATTCAACATTACTCATTCTTTCTTTGGAGCTCATTCAAATTCTCGCTCAGTTTTTATAAAGGAACTTTATATAAATTGCAGTCGTGGATACCAAACAAAAGATGCTAGAAAATAGCTATAGACTGTTGTTTACTCGTGCGAGTTGTCATAATGAGCTAACTGATTGTACGAGTACCTAAAGTATATTAATGAAGTCAAGAATTTTAAAAAGCCAGCTATAATTTCTTTAGTGGTAAACACTCCATGTAATTTCGTTTCACTTAATTAAAAATTTCTCGGCAATAGTTTAAACAAAGGCGTCAAAAAATTTGGCAGTTACAAAAAGTTTGCTCGGTAATTAAAAATTAACGAGCCGAATCAAATTACTCTACTTTACCATTTTTATCAAATAACTGTCTACAGATGTTTTTGGAGTCCACGTTCCGGATAAATTCTTAATAAACTTTATGGGAACATTCGCATTCCGAGCGAAATATTAAAATTTCAAAAGAAAAAACCTACTCGACTCATTTATATTTTATTTTGCCCAAAAAAAGGAGTGGAATCAAAAAGCGGGGTAAATTCTTTAATTTTCTTAAGAAATTCCTTTTTGGAGGAAGTTCGAATTATTCGTTAATAAAGTCTCGGTACTAGGCGTCGAGGGTGAGAATTCCTTTGATGCGAATGAAATATTGCCAACTAGGTGGCAGGGACCAATTCTCGCGCGCATGACGGGCAAAATCCGAGCCTACAAATAAAATGAATTTGCCCCGGAGCAACAGTAGAAAATTGGAAATGTCATTTTCGCCCTTTTTTTAATGTTTGCGGTGGCATGGCGGGGCACCCGACGCGATAGGATTACCGCCGGCACGGCTCGCCCCTAGCGACGCGAGCATACCGAGTTTTACCTGCCACACTCGTTTGACACAAATCGATTGTCGAAAATAACGTAGCAATTGGTAATTTTTGAGAAATACGCCATGTACGAGGATTGCACAGATTTTTCTGTTTGGTCTTGGGGTGCGTTATCTATCTCTTCATAAATTTCTAAGTCATATTTTTGCAAGATACTGGCTGGACTGCTGGTATGCGTATTTTACATCTAAAAACCTACGTATCTGCCTCTCAATGTAAAACTATTTAACACTTACTTATCATAAATTCTATATCAAAGAAAGAAAGAAGAAAGAAAATGCATTTATTTGTTTCTTTATTTTTTTTTATTTTGCAGATTATTAAGCCGACCCCAACATAGTTGGGAAGAGACTAGGTAGATGATGATTCGCCATGGCTTACCTCTTACATGTAACCAATAAAGTGCCTCCTACGCTACCAACGTAATGTTACGCGTCGCGGCACGATATCCACATCATATTATGTACCGAACACAAGCGAAATTTCACATCCTTCCATTCTAAATCAGTCAGTACAACACAGAACCTCTCCGGAGCTCTCTCGCTACAGTTTATAAGAAACGAGGACGTACACAAAGCAAATCCAATTCAATATTTCACCGGAACAAAATTATTATTCTTTATTACGCTCATCAAAGTATTCCGTTCCATCACACGGTCTCACCGCAAGAGTGAAAGAGACGGCGCATATTCCTTCCAACGCAAAGAGGAAGTGCATCGCAACGGAAACGGGATGGGAACGGTGGAAGCGGCAATTTGCGGAGTCTCCGGGCAATGTTGTGACTCGCCGGTGATGTATGAGAACAACTTCGCTCATTGAAATACCTTCGCGCTGGATGTTAATTTATTTCATGTAATAAGGCAAAATAGTACCTAAAAAGCCCCACTAGGCATACCTTTTAAATTGCTCCTTAAAATTGGTAGGTTTGAAAGCGCTTTCTCTTAGTAAGTACATTTCGTTGTTTCGAATCTCTGAGAGCGAAACGTTTTTGTTCTGAACAACGTCTGCGTTTAAGTGTTTATCTAATTCGTTATTATTTGTTAGCTGCTAATGTTGTTTGGGCTAAGCAAACCTGCAAATACTTTCATTGACTTATTTTTCTTCAGAATCAATTGCAGTGGTATACTCTTTACTTATAACTAACCCTATTTTTATATTGTTTCAGGTACGTCATCATCTTCACTCTCAACCTTATCTTCAACATCTTCATCATCTTTAATCATATTACCAAATATAATAATATTAAAACCACAAGTCACCATGAGAACCGTTTTAAGAGTCCTCCTCGATTTCCCCAAAAAATTGTCCACTCATACACCAGTGGAGTGAACGAAATTGATCGTGGCAAGATAGCTGAGCGGTTTGGCCAAGGAAAACACGCTGCCAGGCTTAGGGTCTTGTGTCAGAGCAACAGGTTCTTACGTTAGAAAAATATTTTTATCCGCCTGTAATGTATCACTTCGAACCAAGGCGTGAGACCGATTTTTAGTGAGGGTAATTTGTGGGTGAAGCTTGATATCGAAGATGAGGTCGGGGTCGGTGCGTCTGTAAATAATAAGCTGATATTAGGTAAAACGATAATATTTTAGTTAGATGGCTATACAAGTGATGTTACGATATAAATAGCCTATTTAAAGCTATGATTTACAAAATAATAATCCAACATTATTCATCATCATCATCATCTGTTTCAGCCGAAACACGTCCACTGCTGGACACAGCCCAAGCACCGCCACTTAAACCGATTCTATGCTTCTCACATCCAGCAGATTCCTGACTTCTTGATTCTATTCTAGTTTTTGATAAAATTGTAAACAAAATTCAGCTCAACGATTTCAAATCAAGAAAAAGTACTTCGTGCTAAATATCAATAAATACAAACAGGCATAGACAAGAAGAAAATATTAAAAACAAACAAACGTAGACACATCCCAAACAATAAGAACAAGAACATGTCCCACAAATTCTGCACCATTCATCATATTTTTCCGAATCCAGAAATTCACGCGAACGAATCCGCCTTCAAAAGCTAGTTACAAATATTCCCGTTATTTATGTCTCACGTTTGGCCGTGATATAAGGATTTTATTTGCCTACCCTATCTGTTACCTCTCGTTTTAATTGAATCGTTAAGTTTGATTGGTCGGTCCGAGCGAGCCCCTGATTTATAAGCGATTTTTAGGCTCCTTTTAAGAATGCGAATCTTGCAATTAGTGGAATTTATTGATTGAGGGTGTTACTTTAATTTATTAGAGAGAACTGAGAAGGTGAGTTTCTTTATCGTAAGTTATTAATGTGAGAATGGCGTATTTAATTTTGTGGCTTTGCTTAGTATTTTTAAACCACTATTGCAATCTTCTAAATGTTTAAACCAAGGCTTTTAATGTTGTCTTCAACACTATTATTATTTGTAAGAAACTTTACGATAGCATGACAATTTTGGTGTTGTGTTAGATAATAGTTGCCTCTTAATTAAATCCCCTATTTCTCTCTTGCCACATCTACGAAAGAAAGGGAAAAGCCTCCTCGGAAACTACATAGCCACCCACAACCACCAACATCAACTATAATATTTATCTTGTATCTCTATCGATAAAATCACAACACTATAGCGAAGGGCACTATTACGAATGAGATTTCTACTACACATCTTATTCGCGAATGTTGCGAGTCATTCTATTATTATATTTGAACAAAGAGAACAAACCATGTGCATGTGTGGGAGACTCGGGCCATATGCCGCAGGTTTGGCTTACGTCACGCCAATATATTGGACCTGAATGGAGAAGTGTGTTCTTTCTTATTATGATTGTGATTTTTTGAGAGTGTGTGAAGAATTAGGGAAGGGTTGAAGATGCTTGAATTTTGTTGGTAGTGTGGGGAAAGACAGTGGTGTAAATGGAATGCGTTGTTATGTTGTTCATATCAGTTTATTGTGAAATTAGCTCATGTTATGGCCCAATGCTGGGCATAAACTAACTTCTTCTAAATTCTGCGCAATCTGTACCTATGTTTATGTTCTAACTATGTACCTATGCCCTTCAAACAGAGGGGTAATTGTGTAACATATTATCAGTAGCAATGGCTGTCATTTTGTCAATTCAACAACAGTCATTGCGCTATTTACGTTATTGAGCAGAATATTTTTTCGAACATATTTATGAAGCAATGGATTAGTGACATCCTTCAGAATGATTCAGATTGAGATTGATAGTGTGTTACGCCATTTGGGTGCAAGAATGGATCGTATGGGTATTTTTCAGTATCCTTAATAGTTAAGAGTACATGTGCCGTGAATCACTAGTAATTGCGATAAGTACCGCATATTGAATGTCATGGCCTCATCAACTCCATTCTCCACCTAAATTACAAATACAAACTCAAGAACCTAATCAAGCCATAAATATTACACGCGTATCAAGTTATCAATTAATTAATCACTAATGCGATGAAACATAATTATGTTTTCATAATTTTCGATGAGCGTTCGTGTAGGGGTTGCATCCAAAGTTATTAAAGCTCCTGGTGCTTAGGACTTGTTGTATCGCACGGAGCGATCTACATGCTCCATTGGAATTAATATTAACGAACTTTTATAGTGTATTTTGTTCAGTTAAATACTTTAATATTACTGCAAGAGATTTGAACTTCTATATTCAGCTTTTAACAATCTCATCATGGATGGCTTTCTGAGGTATATTTTTATTTTATTGCTGAATAAATTAAAAATATAGTATCGGAGAGGCCCGTGGTTAAATAATAACAGCCGCATAGGCCGATCGATCAGGTTAAGCTACGCTTGCCGCGGTTGGTCTGTGGATAGGTGACCATCTTTACATACTGAGACCCCTCCGTACCTCGGAAAGCACGTTAAGTCGCTAGTTCCGGCTGTCATTCGTAGGTCTTTGACAGTCGCTACGGGTAGTCAAAAGCCCGAAAGTCTGACAACTAGTCTTACCAAGGGATTTCGTATTACCCAGTTACTGGGTTGTGGAGGTCAGTTAGACAGTCGCTCCATGTAAAATACCGGTATTCAGCTGCATCCGGTTATACTGGAAGCCGACCCCAACATAGTTGGCAAAAGGCCTCAGGCCATCAGGTTGGCAGTTGATGCTGGGCCTGGAAAGCGATGGATGAGATCTGTGATGGAACGTGCGTGCGTACGTCTTGTTACTAGTTTTCTCATACTACAGAACAAGATATTTCAAGCTGTTTATATACAGTAACTTATTAAAGTCAACAAGTTCCAGTAGCTGCTGTTTTCTCCGTACCCTTGAAAACTAATAGGTGTGCTTGAGTGACGAAAAACAATTCGAAAGAGTTTTCGAAGTCTGTTTTGCTTAAATAAATTTGAAAATATTTTGAATAGGATCATTTTGTTTCAGATGGTAAGCAGTGAATAAAATGCAGAGTAGAAGACAGGCTGACCTAGTAAGATTTAAGTAGGACAGATTTATTTAGATGCTGGGAAAATAGGTCGCTTCGTTCCTTCGTGTTGGTATCTGGTGGCTCCTGTCCATCAGGAGACTCGATGTTCTTTTAAGAGGAACCGGCACCACCCCTATGTGCGGATGGTGATCACCGGGGTGGTTTTAGTGAAGTAAAAATCCCACACTCCCCGACCTCACTCCCCGGAGGTCGGGTGCCTTTTGAAGGATTCCCCCCGAAAACAAAAATCAAAAAAGGAGACTCGATGTACCTAAGGGAGATAGGGCAACTATGATTGATGTGTCGTACAAAGTTGATGACTAAATAATTAATAGTGTGAAAAGCTAGCTACACTAATCCAGACTAACTACAAGAATACTAAACAAACATACGTATTTTTTCTCTTCTTTTGTTATTGTACCTTTTGAGAGTGTGATAATTTATGTGCGTATATCTTACGTCGCTGTTTTCGCGTATTTGTTCATGTTAATCACATTGATCGTTAGTGGAAGCTTGTAATTGGTCATCGTTTACACATTATACTAGATATTAAAATGTATTAGCTGTTAGTTTTCTTAAAAGTTATAAAATAAAATAAAATAAATCAGCCTGTCGCAGTCTACTGCTGACTAACCTATACCTATCGAGCTAATCGCACGTCGATTCAACTCGATCCTCGACTACCCGCTACCAGCCAATTTGCGAAGATCATATTTAACGAATAAAATCATAAGCACAATCAACCCAAAAATGATCCCACTGCTGGGAGCACACAGGCTTCCTCTGGAAGAGAGGGAGTTGGCTATAATCTAACACGCGGGCCCACTGCAGGTTTGTGGATGTCACAGGTCTTCGAATTTTCGGTTCTAGGACATACCGGTTACCAGCAACAAAGCAGTGGTGATGAAATTATTTACATAAAGTAAAACGCCTGCCTGGGTTCAAACCCACGACCTACAATTAAAAAGTCTAAGCCACCACTGCTCTACGAGTAAAATAACAAGCAATAAAAAGGTACCAGTACCAATGCAATACAAACGGACAATACCTTTGACAATCCTAAATTGCTTGTAATACACTAATTGAATTGAAAAAATGCGTCTGGGTAAAAATTTAGTATTTTCTTTTTTAATTCTGTTCGCTTTGATGGTTACGAAATAAATCGCTGTTTTCATTCGTGAATTGTAACCCTTTTAATTTGATTGACACTTTGCTTTGCCACGGGAACTCCGTACGTATTGTAATTTTGAATCCCCATGTTTCAGGTATCAATATCTAAATTGTTATTGCTCCGAGCACTATTTGCAATATAGCGAGCAATAAAGGTAGGTTAATGAATTAAGCTAATGAAATCATATACGACTAAGATATTTGAAATGAGGCTAAGCAGAGTAGTATTCAGCTGCCAATACTGGTTTCAAGTTCATGTAAATGAAGTTATGATAATATTCTTACTGACTTTGACTAAGATATCAGAAGGCCTATTCTCGTAATTTAAAACGTTCAAAATCTAGTCGCAGTCTTATCTCGGCGACAAACAAATGTCAAAAGCTTGACAAAATGTAGGGAAATTAGATGTATATTTTACAGATTGAGACTGAGATCAGACTGTGAACGTCCTTAAAATTACGAGAATTGCCCCTCAGAGGTAAATAAAACGCTAATAAACTTTGTTGAAAAGGATTCCCAAAAAGCTTCAGAGCTTAGGTACTAACTCAATAATTTTTTTTCAAAAAGGTCGATTAACATCAACGACCTCTTCCCCTAACAGTTCCCACCTTCACACATGAAACATGAACCACCTCCCGTATCTCTCTCATCACCTGTTTACCTCGCAATTGAATACAAATCCAACAACACAATACCTTATTAAACTCCCCCAGATCCCCCTTGTGATTTGAGCTTTCAAAATTATTAAAGCCTCATTTTACACAAAAAGAAATGAACTCCACCATTGAGTGAGTGTAAAATGACTCAATCCGAGGGCTGGGCTCAGATTAAAAGTGAAAACGGAAACGGAACGCAAACACTGAAATACCATTAAGTCATTGGACGCCAGACGGCGTTAACTTTTAATTTTACCAGAATAATACTGTCAAGTTTAAATCTTTGGATTTCAGAGGGAACTGGGCGGCTTTGTAAAAGAACTTTAAGTAAAAAGAGTTGATTAAAAAATGTTTAACTAGACTTATTTAGTGGAGTTTTATAAGGTTTCCCGGGGTTTGGTATAAAGCGGCGATTTTCATAAATGAATCATAATAATTTGACTTTTTGGCAATTGGCGGAATAATAAAGATTTCCTTAAACGACCCTTCAAATCTTCATGTAAAAATATGGTATTAGTCAGGTGCTGGTGCATCATTTTCGGGCTTAATTCTAAAGAACATAAGCAACAGACACTTTGGGTGTATCACGACATTCTGTACTGAGCAACCACTTGTGCATTTCTCTCGTATGTTCTATGTTTGAGAGAAAAATCAAGGTAAGAAGGGTCTACACTATACAAAAAAAAAAAATAACCATGCGCAAACTGTAACAATGAATTTAGCATATAATTCTAGACCAGCGTAGCTATAAACCCTAGAGTAGAAACTTTTCGTCAGTTATTAAAAAAATATTTCTCTTTTTCCGCATATTTTGACCGCGTAGGTATTAGACTTTTCCATGAAACAGCTGATTTTTGGTTGATAACCGATGAAAAAGTTCTACGCGAGATGTCTAGAATTTTCATTTTTTTTTTAATTCATGTTTACAGTTTGCACACTGGTTAATAATTTTCCCTGTATTTTTATTTCACAACTCAGACATTTTTCTTTATACACCCAGAAAAAAATATTCAGTGTTTAATAGACCACTAGCTCAAACCCTAATAAACTGTCCAAAGATCTCATAAAGAAACTTGGCATATAGGTACAGGTAAGAACAAAAAACATAATTATGTACGCTCTGTTAAAAAGGATCAGGAATCGAATAAAAAAATTGTGACGTGACTAATGAGTTGACCGTTTTGATGGACATTGAGGAAAAAGTGGAAGCGAACGAAATTACAGACGCTTTTGTTGGTAGAATTGTTACGTTGAGGGTAGTTTTGGTGGGATTATCGTTTGAAATTGTTTCTTTTTTCGTGTGACATTGTGGTGAAAAGTAGTGTGGTCAGAAATTAAGACTGCTTAGGAATTCTTTATTTAGCAAATATTTAAAAAATTCGCAAAATTACATCGTCCGATTTTCACAGACACTTATTGAAGTGAAAATCGGACGATGTCGCGTCTGTGAGACGCTTATTGAAGTGCAAATCGCACGATCGACGATCCATTTAAAATGTTTCATATTTCATTAATGGTACAAAAATACTTGCCGTAGTAAAGTTAATAACATTTTCCCGTTAATTTTCAACCTGCGACACCATAAAATCTCACTGCGTTTATCCCGATATTATCATTACCCCGATCACCATTAACGTCATTAAAATCAAGCGCGACGTAAAAATCTAATAAAAAAATCCCCCGCACGAGAGCCGATTGAATTTGTGGCGCTCGATTACATTAACAAGTAGTAAAGAACATTTCCGGACGGAACCGGTCTAGAGCGGTCTTAACCGGTTTAGAGCGGACGAAGCCGGCTCGCGTCGGTTCTATAGTTTGTTGTAATAGCGTTGTGTTGGAGTAGACTTAATCGCGTTCCGTGGTTTCAGAAACGTGGTGCCGAAACGTGGTCCTGAGATCCGATGGCGTACTATGGGATATTACTGTTTGTTTTCGTAAATAAGTGTCGGTATGCTTTTAGTCCTTCTTGAATTAAGTATCAGTGTGATTCTGTTTTACGTAGACGTCTACTACTCCGGAATTACATACATTTTGATATACAGGATCGAAATAATAGGTATGATCATGGGACAACAATCCCTCTTGAATGAAAGGAATGGGTTGAAGCCACTGAAGAAGAAATTACAAAGAAAAAAAAGTGTTTTTTTATTTTTTTTTATTTAAGAAAAGCCCCTACATAAAATGCCTACACTAAACCGGCCCCGAGTCCGCTTCTGTACATTTATGTGCTTGAAGTATTAAATACATAAATAAATTTGTATATTACGAAGTTGAAGGAAACCTCAATACGAGTACAACTTAAACGAATCATTTTTACAGTGTTTATTCTAGCGTAACATTCGCAATAATCCTTTATTATGGAGACAGTAAATAATAGTTATAAAAGAAGCATATAAAACAATTTGAAAGCAGGCCGATAGTAATAAAACACATAATAAGCTCATCCGGTTAAACACTCATCAAAACGTTTTAATACAAAATCAAAATAATTTAACATCAGAATTTAATAAACGCATCGTATGCATGCACACGTTTAAATATAAACAATTAAATGGGCATACATTCCCACTTAATTCTACATTACACTCGATTGCAATAAAACATACCGCATAATAATTACAGTGAAGCGCGACGTCAATAAACACACGTCACATGTGATACACATAGGTGCACATTAACATGGCATGTAGTAATGAAGGCCAACCTAGTTAGTGGGCACGCCACCCGGAACAATTGCATCTTCGCACCGACCGATACGCCAGATGATACGCGCCGCTGTTTAGTTTACTTGCACTACAGCAGAGCGATTCTGTAACCATCTCACCGTGAAAACTTAGGTGAAGTGAGCGTGGAGTGAGCTCCAACTAATGCTAGGGATTGACACTATTGACAGCTCACTCTAAACTCACTTCACCCAACTTTTCACGGTGAGAGTTTTACAGAAACGATCGGCTATATACGATAAGGTTTTGTTCAGTTATTAAAAACTAGCTTATGCTCGTGACTTGGTCAGAGTGTAATTTCGTATTTTAGCATATTTAATATATCCTATGACACTGGGCAATAATGTAGCTTCCTATTAGTGAGAGAATTTTCGGAATCGGATCAGAAGTCATTCCGGAGAGTACCTACATACAAACTCACTACCTTTTTATAATGTTATAATAGAATATAGTCCAGACATATTTCGGCCACGGCGGTCAATATCAACAGAGGCTAGCCATCGGGTGGTAGTTATAGTGCACAAGTGTGTGCGTAGACACAGGTCCACTCTCTCTTCTTTCACTCTCATAGACCGCGGGAACGCCACGATCCACGGGAACGCTAATCGGGTACGGGGGTATCGCACAGCCAACTCACAAACTACGCGCTGTTTGTAAAAAAAATTAATGAAAAACCTAACAACACTGCACGACCCTGGAAACCTGGGAATATTAATAATAGTAAAGGTATGAAGTGATTTTTTTAAATAGTTTCGTAGATATCGAGTCGAGAGCTTAATTTCAAAGTTTTTATTTTTATTATTAGTATAGATATTTACATTATACTCGTATAAGCTAACACTTAAAATTATGCTGCGCTGCGTGTCGCGGGTTCGATTCCCGCTCGAAACAAATACATATTTGTATTGCCTACAGGTAGTTGTTCCGGGTCTGGCTGTTAGTGTATGTGAGTTTAAATGTTTGTAAACGCACCCACGATACAAGAGTAATTTCTAGTGTGGGGCAACGTTTTAAAAAAAACAAAAGAAACAAAGAAAGAGAAAGAATGATATGTACATGTGAAAAAATAAGCAAAATAATCATAGGGCATCAAAAAATTAGAGCTTAATTTAAATGAGGTCTCCATTGTACTCCTTTCTGAACAGTGCCTAGTTACAGCAGATTACGAGTATTTGTTACATAAGAGGATTAATGTATTACAGACTTAGTACAATATATTTTCGAAATAATTGAACATTTAAAGCTTCGTTCAATGAGATAAACCTTGTATTTTTCGTTCACAATCGTATATGAAATCGTCAATAAATTGAAATAAAGCCGATTTAAGAGCTTTATAGAACTCATGATCACTTGATTAAATTCGTTATGCGTGTACAGATGTATTGCCGTAAATATAAAATAGTCGCGAAAAAACCTTAAAGACTTTTCTGAAAAACTGAATTGAAATTGAAAATATATTACTGTGATTCAGTCAGCCATTTTTTATATATTTATTTTAATAGAACTTACATACATAGCGCACAATGTAATACTTCTACAAATAAATTATATTTATAACTAATTTTCATCAGAGCTCTCAGACACGAATAGAGCTAGTAGAAATTTCGGTTTGGAAGGGCAAATCTGCCGTTCTGACTGCCTCACTGATGAGCATGAGGTCCTGGTTTCGATTCATTCATCATTTTTTCATTTGGAATTTCTCAGTTTGGAGTCTGGATTTATACCCGGTAGTTGGCAATAGGCTCGCCCCCAAACATAACTGGTCAAATGTGGGTGTACAGTCACGAGCAAAAGTATGTATATTCAATAGCGATTTACTCCTTTATTTTTTAATGAAATGTTATGTTGTTACGAACATAGCATTTTCAAAGCCTTAGGTTTATGAAATGTGTCGTATTTCAACGTTGCATTCGTTATTTCACGAAAAAATCGCAACTGAAAGTTGCCAAGTGTTGACATATTGGTGCTCGTGACTGTACTTGGATCACCCCTGCCTAACTTTTCAACGAAAACAGGCGTGATGTCATAAATCTGGCCATCTAGAACAATATTAAATACCCACTAAGATTTACAATAGAAAATAAACAAAACGTATTTCTTAACCCTCCCACTGCAACGGTACACAAACCCAATACAATATTATAAATCGGAACATCTTTAACAGTCAATAAGATAGCATTGCATACAATATTGTGTACTTAAAAATCCAGTATGCCCGTTTTATTTACATCCAACAGTACCTCAGTAAATGTGATTTAACACAATATATCCGACCGGATTGAGGAGGTCCCGTGCGGAATCAATTTTGTTCGCTCACTCAAGCGTTTTAACTTTATCGGGTTACTGTACTGCTACTATCTAAGTTTCGAAGAATGCATTAGTGGAGAAATTTTAGGTATATGCTTGTGTGTTCTTTTAAGAATATTGAGGGAGGTCGAAGGATATTGGTTTTGGGATTTGAAATTGAGTAGAAAATGGTTTAAGACGCGAATTGTCAACCTGTGAGACGTACATCTGTACTCGTTTATTATTATCATACTATAATTATGCATATGCTCGACCCATATTACAAGCGAAAAGTGGATGTAATCTAGGTACACCGCTGCTTAATCCATCGGGGATCATAGGCTTGATGTTTTTTATTCTATATCGACAGTAAATATTTTAGAAAGAAAATGAATTACTTAAAAAGAAAAATACAGATGGTAAAGACAAAAGGTTAACAAAGAGCTTTGAAGGTCCGTGGCATGCATAACTACTTGGCCTCCATTTTGAAAAAAAAAAAAACAAAATGGCGGGCAGTAAGCTATGCCAGAGTCCACATAAAAATCTGCAATCCTATTTGATTAAAACATACTAGCAACCGTTTTCCGCCACAGTAGCTTAGCGACATGCACAAACAAACAATAAAACTAGACATACCTAGAAAACTAAAATCCCAAATATATTCCCGCAAAATCCACCCAGATACAAGCCAGCCAGGTCAAAACAATTTTGTCTGGACGCAGTAAGATCGGCCATGATTCTATTATAAGGCCCGCTAAGCAAATTTTCAGAGAGGACTGAAATTCGTAAATTCCCGAGCAGAAATCCGCAGCATCACGGGGTTGATTTTAGTGGATTAAAGACACATATTTTGGTGTTGGGTGACGTCACTGCTCATAATTTGATAGGCAACGTTGGTCAGATATTCTGGGAACTAGGTTTTAGGTCGGAAGTTTTGATAGTGGGCTATACTCATAATTTTAAAGGGTTGGTGATGGCGGATGTTACATGGTTATACTTTATTTGATTGACCTTTTATGTAGGTATATAAATACAAACAGCCAAAAATAAAAGAACAGAAAAATATGTACAAAAGCTATGCTTATTTCTAAATAAATCTCTTCCAGCATACCTGTGATAGGAAAGTAGATAAAAAGAGATGTCTACATCTCTTCTTATCTTATCACCGTGTGTAATAGAAGAAGAGAAAATAAAAAAAACCTACATAAAATAAAAAAATATTTTATACATATAGTATGAGAATACACTTTTACAATTATGTACATACATACTTCTTACTTGTACCTTTGTAGATTACTACTCTCCCTTTCTTTCATTTGAAACATCCATCATAATCATAATATTTCCCTTAGTACCATCCTATAGTTTTAATATCAATAAAGATTGAACAAACTCCCTTAAAACCGACAAGCCTGCTCTCACAAAAACATGTTACACATCCATAAAACAGCACTTACATATCATAATAAAAATTACATCGTCACACGACCAAAACAATAACCTACCTGGCGCATCACGGCGAAAAAAATGTAATATAACTCCAACATTCGCGACATAATAATAAAACCGTTCTTTCTGCGCAACACAGTCTGATTCCCGCTTCCTTTATTAGCAGACATCCAGCTTTACAGTGACGACCTTTTTATTTCCGGCTATCCGTCCCCTGGCGGCGTTTTTGCTATATTTTTTTAAACACACCTCGCTCGGCGTAAAATAATTTTACACGTAAACATTTTAGGGTTAATAAAGGTGCGGCTGCGTTCGGAAGGTTGACGTAATTATGTGCTGTAGGCTATTGCAAGGGGGTTTGAAAAGTTTTTTAAAAGCGCTAGCAACTTATTGGATACATTTTTAAAACACGTGTTTAACACTCCATTTTAGAGCTCGTGCAGTCAGGCGCGTCGCGATTCTGGTAGGACTCTTTCCACGGAGTTTTCATTGAGATATTATTCTACTAGTGTCGAGTAACGCCTGCCTGTCTTAATGGGCGACAACATATTCCTTAGTGAAGCATCAACTACTCACTACCTAAACAAACTTTATTATAGAGGTCACTGAGTCCATCAATAACGACTTAATAATACACTAATATATCCCTCATAAACGCCGAACTTCATCCCTTCATCATAACATCATTATCATACGTTATTATTGTAAATAGTTCCTCTCTTCCCAAATATACCTAATATCAAGATGCGAGATATTTCACTGCAGGTAGGTACCTACATATTAATGGGTAGAATGCAAAGGGCTTTGTCGAATGCAACATAAGGTTATCAAGTGAACAGGCAGTGTCCACGAGAACTGATATCGTTGACTTGACGTCATCCCCAATTATCCTAATATCAAGATGCGAGCATCTCACTGCAGGTAGGTCTATATATCACAGGTAGGTGTAGATCTCACTGCATCTTAATGAGTAAAATACAAAGGGTTTTGTCGAATGCAACATATGGTTTTCAAGTTAGCAGGCAGTGTCCACGAGAACTGATATCGTTGACTTGATGTCATCACCAATTAACGTAATATCAAGATGCGAGATAACTCACTGCAGGTAGGTGTATATCTCACTGCATCTTAATGAGTAGAATACAAAGGGCTATGCCGAAACCAACATAAGGTTATCAAGTTAACAGGCAGTGTCCACGGGAACTGATATCGTTGACTTGACGTCATCCCCAATTAACTCAGTATGGTCATTGATTTCTGTAAGTACTTAAGTCATGTTTATATGGAATTAGCAGATATTAAAAAGAATCGTACCGAAGAAGATGGTTTATTAATGTAGCCACTAAGACATCATTAAAAATAATGTGGAAAATATTAACTCAATAAATCTGAGAATCAAACGCACAAGTCAAACACTGCAGCAAGATTTGATCACTGAACATAAAACTAAGACAAAAAATAAACTTTCAACCTTATCTGACTAAAAGAAATCCATGTCCTCCGAACTGCCTATGCACTGCACAAGTTGTAAAGCCTACTTTGACAACGGATTATCTAATGGTATGTACTTTAAAGTGCCCGACGTAACTATTCACTACTTACACGATTGCAGTTTGAGATTCTGATGTACTTTTCTTGAATACGTTGAGCAGTGATTTCAAACTGGCTGATTTGAAACAATTTTGAATTTTGTAACTTTTTCTATAGCTTGAAACAAGTTAACTTCAAGAATGACGGGACGTGGACTTTTGTAACCGCCCTTTTGTTCCTTCAGTTTTTTGGAAATTATATAAATAGTGAAACTGCCTTTTTTGTTACTGAGCCCTCACTTATTTTCTCGATTTAATAGCATGGCATAATCACTGCTGAGACACAGGCCTCCTCTCTTCGAGAGGGAGTGGGCTGTATTCTACCATGCGAGCCCAGGGGGTTGGTAGATGACCCATGTCTCCCAATTTTTGGTTTTAGGACATACCGGTTTCCTCACGATGTTTTTGATGATTTTCTCGATTATTGAGAGATACCTATTCACGTCAAAAGTAGAGACGCCATAAAATAAATAATCTATATGGCAGTTATTACACCATTTTGGGAGATAAAGCATAGTCAGCCTATTATGTTCCCACTGCTGGGACACAGAACTCCTCTCGGTGAGAGGGAGTGGGCCGTAATCCACCACGCGGCTCCAGTGCTGTTAGGTTTATATTCATGAAAATTATGCTATTCTTCTTAGCATATTCTCAGAAACAAAAAAACAAAAACAAAATAAGACTGTTTCAATCACAACTTATTAAAATATCCGTACCGCAAAACTCCATCCTCGACGCATCTCAATAAAAGGGAGAGTATGCCACAAAACGACGGATGCCCTAAAATTATCATCTTCATTGAAGAAGTGCTGACTGTACGTTGCCAAATGCTTCGGGACGCAGCAGAAAATGAACCATAACTCTGAAATCTTGCGGCGTTTCATTGCCTTCATAAAAGTATTTACGGAAAATGCGTAGGTACGGTAATACTAACGCCTATTTGCGCGAAATGTCTATGAGTAGTGATGTACGCTTGAAAAATCGAATCCATAAATTAATTTCGAATTTAGAGCCTTTTTTTGAAAAGGGTTTTTTTGAAGAACGTTGAACGACTCGTTAACGTCTAACATAAAATAAATACAATTTACGTTTGTTTTTTATAACTTAATAAATATTTCAGTCGTATTTAGAGACATAATATTTGTGAAACCTTTGAGATTTGTTTGATAGTCATAAAGCTGAGTTTCTATTAGTCCTATATATTTTTTATGTTGGTTGTATATACCTAAATAAAAATAACGGTTAAAGAGCTCATATTGTATTCACAAAGCTTAATTTAAGTATCATACGTTCTTTAGTTAAATAAAACTTTGTGTGGCAATGTATGTTAAAACTTCTTTTCTCTTCATAAAAAAGACTGTTACATTGGAAATTTTAATATACCTTTGGTTGTTTTTGTTTTGTGTAATTCACACAAAACCCTTTACAGAATTCAACTATGATACTTACGCACTGAAACATTGTTGTTTTGGTTTTATTATATATTCTTCACTTAATAAAACAATGGAAGGTTATTTTCATCTAGACTTCCGTTTGTTTGTTTGACTAAAAAGTATCGATTAAATCCCAACTCGATACTAACGCCAAATCGATACTTTAACAGCACTATTCAAAATCAATTTCACAACGAGTTATTGGCCGTAATTGTACGTATTCAAAAGGAACGTAAAGTTTGTCGAACGCCTGTGATTGCTACATAAAAGACCCGCTAAAGCCCTGAAGGTAACGTTTCTTTGGAAGAGAATTTCGGAAACGATTCTACCTTTGTACTGGTTTAAATAGCTGTTTGTAGGACTGGGTTAAAGGCGATTAATTTCAGCACTAACGAAGCATACATAATTGAAAGATTCATTCATTGGAATCTATGATGTAGTCATTTTTAAATTATGTTTATAAATGATTATTTAGCATGATTGCATCATAAATACTATCTCAAATTAGTATATAAATGTAATTATTTGATATTTTTCAACAATTAAGAATTGCAGTGAGCTGTTTGGAAGAATATCAAACGCAAAAAATATTTTTGATAAGTAATTTATTTATATATTTGAACTAGCTGCGTCCTGCAGTTTCACCCGCATAAGTTTCGATCCCGTAAGAATATCGGGATAAAAAGTATCCTATGTGTTATTCCTGGTTATAAACTATCTGTGTGCCAAATTTCATCCAAATCCGTGCAGTACTTTTTGCGTGAAAGAGTAACCAACATACATCTATCCATCCATCTTTACAAACTTTCGCTTTTATAAGCAGGAAAAGTAGGAAGTAGAATAGGATTCACTTCCGTCTTCGATGATCGTCATAAAATAACATCACACCTAAATTCACACCACAAAGGAGTAGACAGCCCAAAATGAAATACCAGTTACGTTATAGTCCTATTTAAATATCGATTGTTGCAGGTGCTACTATATATATATATAAACGCGAAAGTTTGCACGGATGGATGGATGGATGTTTGTTACTCGTTCACGCAGAAACTACTGAACGGATTTAGACGAAAAGTTTTTTTTTTTTTTTTTTTGAGTTCGGCGATTAGTCCCACCAAAAATACTACTAGTATACTTTTTTATCCCGATATTCCCATGGGATCGAAACTTATGCGGGAGAACCCGCGGGGCGCAGCTAGTAATAATAATATTTAAAGTACAATATAGTAGCATAGTAGCAAACTATTTCCAATATGTAACAACTTCCTGTTTAACGTATAAGTTTTTAGGCTTCTCATAAATGGAGCACGTTTACTTGGAGAGAGGCGGTTCTCTGGCTTCCACCTGCTTTGAGGTCCGAACTTAGTTTTCTAGTTTATCAGCATAATGTGTGTTACGTGGTATGTTGTAGCTTATTTGCAAGTTGAAAGTAAACGGAACTTTAATGATATTTGAATAGGTTTGTAATTTCAAGGTCTGTTACCATACGGGCTTTCATCGTAACCAGTCTTTTAAAACACCATAATATTTTTTTTGGGAAGCACACATAATTCCATGTTTTTCCATTCCATATTTTTATTTTATGTTAGATTTTCATTTTGTTCAGAAGGGCATTTCCCGTATTTTTAAGAACGTTCGCTTTCTAACCTCAGTCACAATCGGTCAAAAATACATACACACATAAATTTTTGACATTGATTATCGCTGAGATGAGATTGTTACTTGAATTTAAACGCTTTTTATGTACGATAATTGACTTTTTAATGTGTTCCTAGCATGCAGTACTTACTGTGCCAAATAGACATCTTTCATTTCTTTTTATACATGAAAAATTAAAACGTCATAACTATTCTTCCCGTTCTCGCTATGTAAAATTGCTACAGTAATTTGGATATCATTAGGCATCAAGAGACATTGACGTCATTTTTAAGTTTTAATATAAGGCCACTGAGACCAGCTACACGGAAGACTAGGGACAAATTCAAGCCATCGCCAGCCAATTAAACACTTACAACTAAATAGAATAAAGAACTCCCACAACACAGCCTTCAAACCCAAAATGACATCAACCCAAACTTAACAAGCCCGCACAATCAAATCGCTATATTGAAATCTTGTACCACAAACTAAGATCCGGGATCCCCGAATAAGGTCGGCAGTTGGATCCACTCTGGCCGGATTACCATAATTGATATTAATGTACTTGGGTAGGTTTAATTATACCGGACAAAGTAAGATGCGAGCAATCGTAAATTCGCTTGAGCACTACTTGGAGCATTTCGCACGTCCCTAAACGGCTTTTATTTTAGTTTATATTGCGTTACAAGGTTTTGTGGCTGCGGTGGCGAAAAAATTTAGATTGATTTGGTTGTAATTAGCGGTGTGGGATTTACTTTGCCGCGATTTCTTTCTCAGGTTCATCGCCTTGGCTTATTGGTTGATTCGCACGAATTTACTCGCCCTGCTGAATAAAATATAAACTTGTACAAAAATAATTGGTAAATGAAGTGTACCTACTTTTTCATTGCATAAAATACAAAATGTGCCAATTGGCGAATACGTATTTCTGGAATTGTCGATCCACCCATAAATACATATATTAACTTCGTGCGAATCGCCTAAAGAAAATAAAATATTATGCAAAAGTTTCGATTCGCCTGTTTTGGGCGAGTAAAAAAATAAAAAATTGGTGCGTATCAACCAAAAATCCGTCGCCTTTAATGTTGGATTATTTGCACAGTGCTAGTTCGACGTTCTATTTTTTTCAGAGTTATTTTATTGAAATAACAGTAGGTCTTTTGTATTATTATATGCAACTAGTTTATTATTAACAGCTTCATCCTCGTGAAACTTCTTATTTTAACATTAAATATATCCCATAACACTCCGCAATACTATAGCTTCCCAATAGTGAAGGAATTTTCGGATTCGGATGTAGGGGGTAAATCTTCGCATATACTGTTCCGAAGATTCACCCCCTACATACAAACTCACAAAATTTTACCTCTTTATGGTCGTATTATTAGTATAGATCAAGAACCTCCACATATCCAAAGCCTTACAACAAAATGACTGAAGAACATTCTGATGTATTTCTAACACTGACAAAGAATAAAGACATGAACACACTAACTCTATAAAATAGTAATACCGTAATGTAGATAAATAGTAGCGTAGTACGAATTCACTCTATTTCATGTATCTGAAGCCCAAGATAAAGAATTACTCAAGACCCACGTTATATTTCTGCCCTTAAATCAAATTTATGAAGACATAAGTTTTTTCTTCTCGCCCTCAGACACTCTCAGGGGTCAACACTTAGTTAATTTCTTGGAAATAAATAACAAAACAAGTGAGGTTAAGTGTGAGTATAAGCTTTTATTTTTAACTTTTGTAACTGTGTGAGTATTTTTTTAAACAATTTTAGTAATGAACTTGTTTTACCGGGAAATATTCAATAAAATTTTAAATACAATTTAGTAGTCCAGCCAAAAACCCACATTTGCATTTATTGCAGTGATTGGTTATTTTGAAGTTAATTCTAGCGAACACTAAAATGAATCCTCACTCAGCAAAACCATTTCCAATGAATTACTTTTTAGAACGATACCTATCCCAAACCAATCCCAAACTAACAACCAACTTTAAAATCAAATAGAAAAATTCAATAAGAACTTACTTATAAACAATACAGCAGACTGAACGGTAAACTAAAGGGAATCGAGCGAGTTTTTCCGATGGCCACGTATCGCACGGCCGTCACGTCCGTTCGCAACAATTAAATCTTCGTGTAACCGTGTGAGGCACGAATCGCTCGGCCCGACCGACATGGCATCCATGATAAAATTCCACGCGGTTACACCTACGATTTGAGGCTGAATAATGAAGTGGTGAAGTTTTTTTTTTTTGTAGTGTATTTTTTGTTGTTTGCAGTGTTTTTTTTGCAAAGTGCGAGCAGTGTGCAAAGTGATGATTATTTTAGGCCAGTAACTATTGTAATTTAGTTCTCTTAACGGTAGAAACCTATTTACGTTTATGACATATATAATTAAAAAAGCTAATAGTCTTAATATATTAATAATAATAATATATACAAGTATATAAAAAGATGGGGAAATAATCAAAGAGCATCAAATAATTCGTCCGCATCGCTGCGTTCAAAACCTAATCGCAGTCTCATCTCAGCGACAAACAAATGCCAAAAACTTTTCAAAATGTAGGGAAATTAGAGGTATTTTTGACAGATTGAGACTGAGATCAAAAGGCCAATTCTCGTAATTTAAAACATTCAAAATCTAGTCGCAGTCTCATCTCAGCACAAACAAATGCCAAAAACTTGTCAAAATGTAGTGAAATTAGAGGAATTTTTGACAGATTGAGACTGAGATCCGACTGTGAACGTTCTTAAAATTATGAGAATTGCCCCTCGGACTGTGAACGTTCTTAAAATTACGAGAATTGCCCCTCTGATGTCTATTCCACAAATATATTCTTAAAATTAACACAGAAGGCATTGTCCTGGCGAATGGACATTTCATAGTCATCCCACTGCCCTTACCCCAATTTATTTGGAGTTGGCGCATTATATTGTCTTCTTCTATAACTACGTCTCTATTTTCCGTAACGATTCTTAGATTTTAAAATACCTATTTTACTAGTCTGTGAGCGTAGAGATTATTATTATGCTGCTGCACATCCAGTTACGTAATATACAATTGGAAAAAATAATGAACTGATCAGGGAGAGGAAAATGCATCAACTTGTTTACTTTCAACAACTACAACAAATAGTTTAATTATCCAGTAACAATTCCTCCAATTTTATTCTCGTGTATTTGTTCTACACGGTCCAGAGGTCATGTCCTCATATAATTGCACTAATGTGCCATTGGGGATATCTAACCAAACGAACTATTGCAGAGAGGTGCGACATGTGTTTATACACTCATATTTTAGTTTAGACTTGAATTAGAAGTTCTTGTTTTTGGCATGGATTTATTTTAATGACACACAGTGGTGAAACAAAATAAATGTTTAGTTTTGTTGATAATTGTTAAGAGTTTGGAGAATTGCACTTGAAACAGTATTGTGTAGCCAATGATGTTGATTAAATAGACATTATTATTAACTAGCAGCGCCCCGCGGTTTCACTCGCATATGTGTCAATCTCGTGGAAATATCGGGGTAAAATATATACTTTGTGTTATTCTCATAGGTCAAGCTAGATCACTGTAAAATTTCATCAAAATCCGTTCAATAGTTTTTGCGTGAAAGAGTTATAAACATCCATCCATCCATCCGTCCATCCTCACAAACTTTCGCGTTTATAATATTAGTAGGATAAACAAAAATAATACATGTAATAAAAAAGGTAAAAGGTAAGGGTAAAAGGTTGGTTAATTATTATCAATTTCAATAAAAAAGAATGCACGCAAGTTTAAAATTGTTACATGTTCCGTTCAATCTTAATATAAACAGTCTACTTGTAAATTACGACAGTGACCGATGTTTACATTACTCCCCGAGTTAATAACCAATATAATTGCATTAACTCCACACGAAAGTACCTTCAGTAAAACTACCCCACTTTTCCTTCGTACAAAACTACGCTCCATCCCTTTATTACACTATCCTGAACTATAAAGTAAGAGTAGGGACTGTGCAGCCATTTTCGTCCATACGAGAAGGTACGGCAAAAGGTGAATTGGTTAACCCCACAAATGCCGCTGGCGGATATATGCGTCAAATAAAAATGAAGTTGATATGCGATGTCATATAAATGCGTCAGGCAAAAAAGTTTTGTTTGCTACCTACTTTTTTGGGACGGACTGTCTAGCAGGCGCGAGTAATATGACTGTATTACTTTTGTTTGAGGAACAGGAGAAAAAGTTACAATTTTATCCAGCTTCAAAAAAGAGGAAGGTTTTGTTTTGAGAAAGCGAATAAATTGCACTTTAGGAGATAACGTGAAAGCCGCTTCAGAGCTAACGAACGAACTTTCAAAGCATATTTACAATTTTGAAACGAGTTATCGTTCGAAAAAAAGCGTAAACGAACAAAAAGGCAGACAAAAAGTCGTTGAGCAATACAAACTTTCAAGTACTATCAAGAAAAAATTAAAACAAGTTTTTAACTCCTGATTAAGTTAGCTGCAAAATGTTTCGCGAACTTGTGCGAGCAACAATGATACAAGTTTCCAAGTGGCGCTTCTTGATTTTCTAGCTTGTTGGTTTTCGTTAGAAAAAGTTTTATTACAAAACATTAATTACATTTAAAATAACATATTTCCTCTTGTTGTTATTATAGTCCACCACATATAAGTTTAGTGTCAAGAATAAGTTGAGGTATATTAATATGATTTCTATGATTTCATATGAAGTGGGTGGGTTTAAATATTCATTGTACAAGCACCTATTTCACTCCAGAATAACACGTACACGCACATATACACATCACACATTTTCAATTATTAATTCGGTTAGTAATCACTTAACTAATTAAACCAAAAAATGCCTACAATTCAATCAAAACTATACTAAGTCTCTAAGAATGACCTCGCGGACGGTACGTATAGCTGCTATCGACCACCAAACGCAATTTCACCCTTAAATGCAGACAGTAGACACTATCCAAAATCAAATCAGACAACTTCAACATCACAAAAGTACATCTCCCATCAAACTACCCTCATACTACTAGAATTTCAAAGTCCAAAGACTAATGCCAATCCTTCAGAAACATTCTAACAGGAGCGCGCCATAATTGGTGTAATAAGCCAAGCGACAGTGATATGCAATCCTCCGCAGGGCAGGGCGGTGCAAATGACCGGCCGTCTGAAGGCTAATGCCCCTCTGAGGGAGCCAGTCAACAGTGAAAATGATTCTTGTCACTGTGCTGATGTGTTTTGATTTTCATATGCTATAGTGAGATGATGCGCGAGTGTGGATCAATTTTGTATCTAAGCAGGAATTCGTATTTCTGCCATATTTTATTGGTTAACTTATCTAGCGTATAAATGTGGGTGTAATATACTTCTGCTTAAGCCTTCGGGAAGAGCAGGCATACTGTTATGTTATATTGTATCGGCATCATATTGTGGAACTTACCACGACTACGCGTCTTTAGTCTCACCAAAGAAACAAAAGGTTGCCGTATTTATTTATTTTACCATTTATGTACACACATATATAAACAGACAAGAAAAAAAAACGGAACCGAAAAGTAGGTACAAAGGTGATGCTTATTTCATAAGAAATCTCTCCCAGCATACCTGTGATAGGACAATAGATAGAGAGATGTAAACCCACCCACTTCATCTGAAATCATATTATTAGTATACCTCAACCCTATCACATCATCACTAATTTAAATATCAACAATGCCACAGTAACCTGAATCAATACAGACAAACGTCCTTACGTTCACAGCCTCACAGTAACACAATCACAGGCCGGAAGGCACTAGTTTTTTCCCTCTTATTCGAAGGCTCGCCCGGGAAGCACTTATATATTACGTTTCCTGCCGTTTGAAATATGTCTCTATTGATATCAGAGGGCTTTTATTTTGCAGTTGCATTGTTTGTGCGGATTTTGATAGTTTCAGTTTTCATATGTAGGTTCGAGTAAGGTTCGTTAAAATGGGCAGCGTTGCTTTGTTTTGAATAATGGTTTTTGGAGTTATTTCCTGTTTTTGTAAATAAATATTAGAAAGAAAGAAAGAAAAAGTATTTATTGCGCCTCGTACAGGATCATAAACTATACCAAACGCAGTTAAAAATAAAAACAAAACCAATAATTCTATCTTTTTAATATTTTTTGTAGCTCGTGAAACGGTGTACTATGTACACCTCTGGCTAACCCTTCGGGGAAAAAGGCATTTTATATGTTTATTTATTTTATTTTATGCTCTTCGGGAAACTTACATCTAATATAAACAATATTCTTAAGCAATGTGTTACTGAAGGCCATTTACAAGTTTCCACTGATAAACGCTAAAAACCAAAAAGGTCGATACTTACAACATAAATTAGGAACACGATCGACTAATACAAACTAAAAATCATTTAGACGCTAACAATACTTTGCTGAAAAGAAATTTTTCACCAAAAATTGCTTAAGCCGAGACAGACTATGTTATTTTTATTTTTATACATGTGGTTGATTCAGTCTTTTATTTTAATAAGTAATAGCATAGCAACCATAATTAGAATTCTCAAGAAAAAATTACCTGCACACTCACCGTGCTTAAGTATTTCTGACCTGATGGCCAATTCTCGTAATTTAAAATGTTCAAAATCTAGTCATAGTCTCATATCGGCGACAAACAAATGTCAAAAACTTGTCAAAATATAGGGAAATTAGAGGTATTCTTGACAGATTGAGACTAAGACGAGACTGTGAACGTTCTTAAAATTACGAGAATTGCTCCTCTGATGTATTTAAACCATATAACAATACTGACCTCATAACACAAAACATACTTATCAACCATACACATTATAATAACTCAGTTTCTTAGCAAGAATTACATCGTCTACCGTCTACCGGTTGGGTCGACCGCAATGATCGGCCCAGTTCCTGAGTAATTCAGTGCCCGGTCTATCTTTCGCTCCCGTCTTGTAAAAAACCAGCTTTTCAATTTGTTCCGCCGGAAGAAAACATTCAGATGTCTGCCACTCATATTTCTTTTTATTTTTGCATTTGCAGAGTCCTTCAAACGTCTTATGATTTTTCTTCGTGGCGGTCTACTGCTACGGCGTAGCATGCTACGAGTATGTAGCGCTACGAGAAATTATTGCTTGATTGAAAGTGCTTGCTTGAGTAAAATCAATGTTTATTTTGATTTAAACATTTTACAGGCAAATATTTAAGTATTTACGTATTAAGTAAGATAAAATAGTAACAACTTTAAACACTTTTGATACTTTTTATTTTGTTATTTTAAATAGGCAAGTTATACATTGCATAAATAAGGATTCCTTAATACTGATTTTTTAATGAATATAATCATTATATCTATAAGTAGAATGTCTAAAACCACCGTTAAACGCGCCACTTAAAAACTAAAACATCCATAATTGCAAAACACAGAAATCCACAGACGACATTTTTAAAAATACATTTCGTATCGTTGCCGACAACATGTGACATAATAAAACGGGTTTACCTTTAAAATATACGGTGAAGAGCGTTTCATTTCAGATGCAGTCGATATCCAATCCAGGGCGGAAACTAGCTCGCAGATTTCTTTGACATACAGGAAATCATCTTTTCAAGCACAAGGAGATACAGTTTGTTTTTGATTTGTTATAATCTTACTTTGCTCTTCTGTTTTTGTAAGTTTCAGACGGATGTTCTTTGAGATGAATTGGTTAGGTAATTGGCTGGTTCGAGTGCGGTTTTTTTTTGTTCAGATCAAAAAGAACTGGATTGGATTTTATATCGCGAGCTGAAATAATACTTTTAGTTTGATTTTGCAAGTGCCATTTCGTGGTAGTGCTATAGACTAGCTTTCGTGTTAATTAAAAAGTCTGATGATAGCTTCAAAGCAATTTAACGCTAGTATTATGGTTATCAATTTGAATTTTCCTTCTTGTATCCTAATCATTTTGTAATGTCCAATATTTCATGTAATTTCAGCTTTCCATCCCTCATGCATATTTATTACAACTGTAATTCTATATTTACGTCCACAACAAATACATCTCATTCTCACGACACAACTCACCAACAATGCACAGAACACACGAGAAAAAACCAATTACAATAGGTCTCACGTAACAGATTGATTGTCAAAAGTTGCTCTCGAAATACGAACGAATTTCATAGGAGACGAGTGGTGGAATAAAATCATGTGAACGCTCCTCCGGGCCTAAGGGACCGCTTACTGGCCTAGCCAGGGTTAATGCATAAGTAATGGTGGCGTGCCGGCTTAGGCCTTGGGTACATTAGGACAGTGAAAAGGTTTCGAGTGCAGTACTGTAAATATTCATAGGCTAAAACGTTGAATTAAGAAGAGTGTCTTTTTTGTAACATTAAAATGAGGGCAACTTACTTTAAAAATGTAAGTCTTAAAATAATAATAATATGCACAAGTATATAAAAGGGGGGGGGGATCATTTACTTTTGAACCTATAAATATACCATTGTGGTAAAGTATTTTAACATAAAGGTCATTTCATTTTAAATTTGCTATTATGTTGACACACAATTTACGTTTTTAAGTAATTGTTAAGCTCTAAAAACGGTGAAGGAAAACAATGTGAGGAAACCGGCATGCTTAAAACTAAAAAATCGCAGACATGTGACCTCTACCAACCCGCACTGGGCCCTTGTGATGGATTATGACCCACTCCCTCTCATAGAGAGGAGGCCTGTGTCCCAGCAGTGGGAACATTATAGGTTGATTAGTGAACATCGGTTTCAGGAATTTTATTATTAGAATTTTATTCAAGAAATTTATTAAATACTTATTAATCAAATATTCATCAAGGTAAGGGTACCCTGGTTATTGACAGCCATTAAAACACAGCGATCTATCGACATTTTAATCAGATTACTATCGAGGCTCTTTGCTTTAGAAAGTTCCAATTTCCCTATTATGTTGAAAGGAAGTTCCTCTTCCTGCACCTATTATTTTTCTTTTAATTGAGTTCGTTACAGCAACCAAGGAAATTTAACTTCCTGTGGAGCTCATCATGCCATGGCAGTTTATGTACAAGCTGAGTTTGTTGTACTAGAACAAATAGTAGACCTAAGCTCTTGTGAATGGCCATTTGTCTGCCGAATAATTGAATAAAAAGAGAAAAACGTTCTAACGGAATGAATTTTGAATACGTATACAATGTGGAGACAACAAAATGAGAATAAATGAAAATACTGGCAATATTTATGCATAGAAGTATTTTAAAAATATCAAATAAATCCTAACATCGATTTTCAAAAAGAAGTTTTTGCAAACAATCTAAATATCTACATACAGTACATCAGTACTACTACTGATGGGTTTTGCCAATCTTTGACTAGCTAGCTAGCTAGCTATTGGATACATTTTTGTATGCAGACAGAAAACGTCATTAGATAGACGAAGTTTAACTTATTGTCGTATTGTCGTCTCCACTTTGTTACCTCGAAGACGAAGAAGTACCTTTGATACCTTTTATTTAGCTTTCAACCAGTATGTCCCACACCTACCCCTCTAAAGTAAACTAGACCTTATGAGCAACCTTTCAAGGAAATTTTCCCCAGCTGAAGCCTCGTTTCGACCATAAATGCTTTCTTCATGTGGTTCAATTACATTATGATAGATTGGGCGGTCTCTTACGGAATAGTCTAGTTTTTTCTGAAAGTTTTGTAATTATGTCCCGTTTGTGGGACGCGTCAGTTATGGATAAAGTTTGTGATTGGGTTTTATTTTGGATGGATAGAGAAAATAAAATAATATAATAGATAGTAAGGAAAGGTTGGCGGTAAAATGCTGAGCAAAAAATATCTGATCGGATTTTTTTTCCTTATATTTTTTGCAGACTGGAAATTACCGTTGTTTGATTAAGAACTTGCTGCCAATTCCTATTTTTCTTTTGCTATATTTTCCTATGAGGTGCCCAAACCCCTCAATGGGAATTAAATAAGACAAAAACTCACGATAATCATTAATTAGTAAACAAGAAACTACCGATTTCCGATTTCAGTAAGGTCCAGTTTGTACGAAATCAGTTCAAATATTTAATGTGGTAAAACACCATGTGTTTTCCGTGACACCCACATCAGGTATAAACACCATACTTGTGCATAAATAACAACATGCTACCACAAACTAAAGCTTTTAGACACTCACGGAAGTTTCAGTTTACAACTAAATTTTAACATCAGTCTTTGTTGGGACGTACATGTGTCGTATTGAAAATACCTGCTGTACTTTTAACAAAAATAGTCAATAATAGAAATAGGGAGATCGAATGTAACTCTTTAAATTACAATTTTTTACAAGAATTTATTGAAAAATAAGACATCAAGTAAATCTAAATGCTCACAAACACGCCAGATAGAACTTTAATCGATCCATACTCTATCTTCCTAAAATAGTAGCCAACAAGTCGTTATTTATTTATTTACACAAGAATATGCACAACATTACAGACCCAGATCCAAGTTATTGCACACTAAAATTTCAATAATAACAGACATATTTACAATAAGGAAGGCATAACAATAAGAAATAATACACACAAATAACTAACAAACAAGTAAAACTAACAAACAACAATCAAATAATATTGGCATAAAAAACATACTCATTATTATTGTATACTTGTTTTATATAGACAAGGTCATTTCCGATATGTTACCAAAAAATTACTCTAAAAACAAACTATGTATATTTCACATGCCAGAACTAACCCTTTTACAAAACTTTAAACTTCAACCCTCAACTGCTAGAGTTTTGCATCAATCTGTATTTGGACTCACATCACGCACAGGAATGTGACACACCATTATAAATCTCATTGAAGATACAGAGCCATCCATCACTGAAAGGAAATGAATCCGGGAGCGAATGCCGGCTGCTGTCGCGTGAAGCCGCATGGCAGACACTGGCGTTGGCAATGTGTAAAAATGTTGTGTCAGTAAATTATGTCGCGGTTTATTGAAGGTTAAGGCCGAGAGAACAATGGTCAGTAATAAAGTAAGGTTTATTAAACAAAACATGAATGCAATGTGACAATGAACTACAAAGTACAAACTAACCGCTGCAGATAACAGAAGGCCAATTCTCGTAATTTAAAACGTTCAAAATCTAGTCGCAGTCTCATCTCCGCGACAAACTAATGTCAAAAACTTGTCAAAATGTAGGAAAATTAGAAATATTTTTTGACAGATTGAGACTGAGATCAGACTGTGAATGGTCTTAAAATTACGAGAACTGCCCCTCAGACTTTGAACGTTCTTAAAATTACGAGAATTGCCCCTCAGATTTCATGCTAATCTCAAATAAAATCTGGGTTTGAACCGAGATTCAGAAACATTCAAAACTGCATCGTTCTATAGTTAGTGATTATGAACTTTGACCCTTGGTTCCTGAAATCATAATAAGTTTTCAAATCTGGTATTATGTAATGAATAATATCATTTTTCCGATATCATTTTATAAACTACTACCTACCTTTTGCCCGCGACTTCGTCCAAGTGAAATTTCAGGTACCAACCCACCACGTCGTATCCCAACGCCTGCCTGTGGTATTACTTCATTTTTGCTTCACGTTCTTTCTGACTCTTTTTCTTCTTGCTCAATTCTTGAGGGTCATAACGTGATGTTAAATAACCTATTATATAGCCTTCCTCATAAACCGGGCTATCCAATGCAAAGTCACCTTTGACAGTCGTTACGGGTCGTCAGAAGCCCGAAAGTCTGACATCAAGTCTTACTAAGGGGTATCGTGTTCAAAGTCAAAGGATTTATTTCAAATAGGCACATAAAAGGCACTTTTGAACGTCAAACGTCGTGTTACCCAGTAACTGGGTTGCGGAGGTCAGACAGGCACTCGCTCCATGTAAAATACTGGTATTCAGATGCATCCGGTTAGACTGGATGCCGACCCCAACATAGTTGAGAAAATTTAATAGGCAGATTGATTACGAGTATATGTGACACGGCTAGATAACATTTTTAAATTGTATACAATACTGGTTCTTCTTACTCTAAAGACAAAAGCCTTTCCTCCTTACTAAGACAAGTGTCAACTCACGTCAACTTCAAATTAGATGACCTCTATACATCACTGACGTCATCCATGCAACGTACCATACACGTGGCACTACCGAACAATAAAATAATAATAAGGTTCGATTTTGTGTGTAGGTTGCTACACACAAAATCGAACCTTATAATCCATCAGATAAGTACTTTCCTTTATTATTACCGACCATCAAATCAATAGACCGACACAATAAGCAGCATACATATATTTATACAACATAGGTAATTGTTTCACTATACATTTTTACCGCAAGATGCTCGGTGGGTAAGTCAAAACATTAATTTTCTTAATGGAGTAAGGCTCTCGGTAAGCTCGGCGACAGAAAACGAATGTCGGCGGAAAGTCACGAGGTGTCTCCGTGCGTAAACGCTGACTGTTGCTCTACTCTTGTAGGGTTACCAACTACTGAAAAAAAAATGCAACTGCCCAATGGTAGCAAAATACACAGTCATTTTGCTACCATTGGTCAGTAGAATTCTTTTTTTTTTTCAGTAGTTGGTATGTTCCTTAATTGCTCTGGCAGTGGGGCTGTTGCCAGCTTGGGGAGAGCGCCACATAGGCGGGTAGCACAGGAGCATATGCTGTCGTCTTCCAACACCACGGATATATTGGTCCGGAACATAGAAATGGATTGATTCGCGTATAACAGGGCCATCCACCTTACCGGCCAGTATTAGATAATAAATAATTATAAGTGTGGATTCCCGCCTGAGTTGGAGTGTATCTAAATGCCACCATTCCTGACACAAACATAGAAGGATGGAGAAAGGGGTAGTATCCATATTGACGTTTGTATAGGTCAGGACAGAATCAAACACGCGCGCATTAATTACATCTTATTTTCACATTGAAAATATTTCCATCTAGATCCAGCTTAACTTAATTAGTTAAATTATAGTCACATCTGCAATACCATAAAGCAAATACAAACGAGCAAAGGCACACACTCCTACAGTCCAAAAAGAAACTATCAAAATATCTTGAAACTCCTTCAAAGGTAGGCAGCCCTAAACCCCCGCGCCCCCCTTCCGAAGCCCCTCTCTTAATTAATTAAAATGCAGACCGCAGACGATAGTGAGTTTAATTCATCTCTCCGTGTACTTACGATTGCCACTTTTGATTCGTGTTTACAGCAGACAGATTTGATATTGTTTTTATAAACTTTTTTTTTAATGTGATGAAGCAAAGGCAATGCTTTTGCTTTTATTTGCAGCCAGCTAGTCTTTCTCGGCCTCGTCCCAGTGCTCATTTTGTATTTTGCATCTCTTCAGTTCAGTTCCTTTAAAGTTTATGGAATGGTATTAATTATTTGGATTCATTACGTTGTTAGAATTCTTATTACGTTTCAAAGAAAATATATACGGCGTAATTAAAAATATATACGGCGTAATTAAAAATATATACGGCGTAATTAAAAATATATACGGCGTAATTAAAAATATATACGGCGTAATTAAAAATATATACGGCGTAATTAAAAATATATACGGCGTAATTAAAAATATATACGGCGTAATTAAAAATATATACGGCGTAATTAAAAATATATACGGCGTAATTAAAAATATATACGGCGTAATTAAAAATATATACGGCGTAATTAAAAATATATACGGCGTAATTAAAAATATATACGGCGTAATTAAAAATATATACGGCGTAATTAAAAATATATACGGCGTAATTAAAAATATATACGGCGTAATTAAAAATATATACGGCGTAATTAAAAATATATACGGCGTAATTAAAAATATATACGGCGTAATTAAAAATATATACGGCGTAATTAAAAATATATACGGCGTAATTAAAAATATATACGGCGTAATTAAAAATATATACGGCGTAATTAAAAATATATACGGCGTAATTAAAAATATATACGGCGTAATTAAAAATATATACGGCGTAATTAAAAATATATACGGCGTAATTAAAAATATATACGGCGTAATTAAAAATATATACGGCGTAATTAAAAATATATACGGCGTAATTAAAAATCAAACAGACTTGCTTGTCTTGCTTTTTTCATAATTGGTTTAATTACTTGATTCTCAAAAAGATACAAAAGCCACTTACATGAGAACATAAGATTACACATTGTAATAAACTTATTCTAGGTAATGGTCTGGTAATGGTGGAATGTATGGTATTGTTCATGATGATTTTGATTGCATCGATCTCACGAGCAAACTATGTTATGTGGTCCCACGCACCGTTAACATGCGTGGTACCCGAGCAGGTACCCTATTTTCTGTCAATACCTGTCGAACTAATTCTGGTTTGCGCTGCCCTATCCGTCGAATGGTTGAATCTTATAATTGTAATTTTGTTAATATTGATATTTTTGTATGCTCAAAATCCAATTTTAAATCTAATGTTATGAAAATGATTATTAACCAATAATGTTATTATGAATGTAAGCTAATCTAGATTTTATTATTTATTTATTTATTATTAGTGTTAATTATTTCTCAGTTGCCAAGCAATCAAATTAATTGGAATCTCTATTTTGCATGTTGTAATTAATACTTCGTTATTTAATTATTGCTAATTGATGTATCTATAATTATCTATTATTAATGTGATGTAATTATTTATTACCTATCTAGTGGCACTCATTATCATATTTTCTCTTGTTAATATGCGGATAATGTAGTGGGCTGCAATATTGTTAATATTATGTATTATCTTTCCTCTGTACCAACACATATTGTAGCTGTTTATTGTCCCTGAATAAATAAAATAAAATAAAAAATGGTCACTGGTTCAATACAATAGGCTTAGAATTATTTTGTTTTTAAATTTGATGAGATATAATAAATGTGATTTGACAAGTGAATTGTAAATTTTGAAACGCAGTTTTTTGGGTATACATTGACTTACATCGCGGAGTGATCCACTAAGTGAGGAAATTTGATTTCTAATATAAATAATCAATTTGCTTGTTCCATGTCAAACTATTTTCGATTTTAAGGTCAAGGTATTTTTTGTAGGTTTTTTGCTCTAATGGAATGTTTTCTATAGTTAACGGTCATGCTGCGGATATTTTTTTTATTTTTGGCTTTATAATAATATATTTCATTTTCTATAGGCAGGATGCAGCAAAATAGACTTAATCCCTATACAAATAAATACCAGCTACAATTCGAATGGCATTTATTTTTCTCCTAAGTACAGTGTCAAAGATAACTCAGATATTTATCTCAAACTAAAACCACTCCAAGTCACCACCCTCTTAGAGACGACAAAGCACCAACAAACACATTTATAATTCCATCTCAAAGCTCAAAGAAATAACGTCGCCGAGATCCGTGGCGCAAACACTAAACGCTCTGAAATCAGTACATAATGAACCACGTATCCGAGTTACCGCATTATGTAATGTGGGACAGAAGGCTCACCTCTAGGGTGTGGTAAGGAGGAGTATATTTATTTAGAAGTTGATACAGATTATATGGAAAACCACAGACAACTAGTAGGTACTGTTGCGTTATAACTGTTGCAGATTGTAAGGGATTTAGCAGAAGGCAACTTCAAAAAATCTTGCTATGATGTTAAGGTATAAACATAACTAATGGTTAGGATATTATAGTAGTAGTACTTTGGAATTATGTAAAACCACAGACAACTAGTAGTACAGTTGTATTATAACAGTTGTAGATTGAAAGGGCTTTAGCCTTATTCGACATAGTTTTTTTTTATTCTGATGTTAAGGTATAATAATAACAAATGATTAGGGATATTTTGAGGGCTTCAAAGAACATCCAAGTTCAATAATTGGGTGAAACTTTAGGTTAAGCTTATAATGTATTTAAAAACATTTCTTTAACAAAAAATATTGTCGATAGAGCTACAAACTTCCGATGCGAGTATATCTACTGAATTCGGTACATTCTAAAATATAATTGATCTATTATCTTGTGTGAAACAGATCTTCTGTATCTCTTTATTTACTCATTTGCATCAGAAATGCGCACTAAGTTGAAGGCGCCTTGCTTCTGCGCAAATTGTATCCTCTATGCTTCTCGTTCCAACGGCGTTTGTCAAAAGAATGAGTCTTTTTACCTGTGACGTGGACTTAAGGGTGACTGGAAATGAAAATACAGCAATACGATATTGATTTCAGGCGAATTGGTGCAGGACACAAAGATATTCAATATAATTTATATAGGTACGTATATTATTGATCTTACACTAGCTACGGCAAGCACGCAGTTCACATATTTCATGAAACACTTCATTAAAATAAATGTTACCTTTTTTTTCTACATACATTTTTTTTTTGTTACCGATTTTTACATTTAGACGGTACCTACCTACTTCTAAATAAGCTCTAAAAATATGTTTTTAGTTCTTTTTCTTGATAACTTTTTATGTGTTTGGATTTATAACCTGTTTTCACTGTACTGCGAACTTCAAGTTCTTACTTGTACACTCTACATTTTGTCTTTGCAAACCATCTTATTCCATTGATACCTCATCTAGCAGCTATAATTCGGCAGCATCCGCACAAGGCATGGAACCGGCACCGGAAAGCGACACACTTAAACGAAACGCCTACGAAGTTGCCAGTAATAGGAGCAGGGAAACAGAAATCTTGAAGAATTGTGGCTTTTTTTGTGTGGCATGCAAAGATTCACGTGGCGACGCTTTGGGATAACAATGCAGGCATGGTTTCAATATCATAGCCATATTTCTTGTAACCTATAAAGTACTTTCTATCTATCTATCTACTTTACCTATTTGAAGGTCATGCCCATCATATTTTAAATACACGCATCTTTCCATGACCATGTCAAGTTTTGGCTGATAAATTATATCCTTGAACGCATCTAGTTTCGACGACGCCATTTTCGTTCATGTTCACTTACAGACACCAGCAGGTCAAGCTACCCGAAACTGTAAAAAATTCCCAATCTACCTTGAACCTTTATGCTTTAGCGATAAATTTGAAAATCTATTAAAGAAATTTGACAGATTGTAGAAGTTTTCTTGCTCATCCTAACATGGTCTTCACATCATAAAACTGGTAAACTTAACATCAATTCACCTGCACGCAAGAAACGTATTTCACTTAAGTTCAAGTAAAAATAATTTTAACTTTGGGAGCTCAAATTATACCCTCATCCTCAAAAATGTTCACCACTAATTTGGAGGAAATACACAGCACACTCACCCCATAAAAGATCTTTGTATGATATAACCAGACGGTTAAAGTGACGTAAAATCTTTTCCAACGTCAGCCTGAACAAAGTCTGGGTAACAATCATGACCAGTGACAGCTATTGTGAGACCAACACAGTTAGAAGTAGGAGTGCAAAATAAAGCTTGTGGGGTAATGTCGTAAATGCAAGCCGGTAGAGACGGGGCAGCCATTTCCTTTAAGTTGTGTTTGTACTGAGATAGGTAGAGGAGTTTGTGGATGAGAGAGGTTATAGTGGGTAGAGCGGTTGAGAAAAATGTTGGGGTAAGTCTTTCTCAGCTTAAAGTGTAAGTAATAATTACAAAAGTTGCTGAAAAAGCAATCAAAACCACAATCAACATGAAAAAAGTGTCCACGGTTGAACCCATTTAGAGTAAAATACTGCATTACAATCTTTGAAACAATTTCAATCGAATTTCAATAAAAAAATCTTTTAATATTTGTGGTTGGGTTAAATGCAATAAGTAGTATAATCCAATTTCCCCCTACCACATTGGTTTCACATTTAGTTTGGCCAAGATCAATAATTTTCAGATTGGCTGTATTTATTAGTTAATTTTAGCAATTTTCTTTTATTTTTAAAACAGGGATTTCCGATGTACGCAAACCGCAATGACAATTGAAAACTTTTAACTTAGGTAGCATAGTATGTTGAGAGCAAATACGACGTTTAGATTCCAATATTTATACACTCAAATCTATCTCATTTATCTATTTCCGCCCCCACCCCCGCTCCGCTTGCCACCAAGCGCACACGCACTTATGCACGCTCGCCGCCGGAGAGAGCGAAGATTTGTAACAGCAAATGCGTTTAATAGATAAAAAGGCTCGCTTTATTCCACCCCTATATTTTATTCAAACCGCCACGAGTGCCATGAGAAACGTTCCCTAATGATTTTTTTGAAGGTGCCTTAAAACGATACGCTTAGAATCCGAATTACTTTCTAAATGTTCGCTCCTTTGTTTGTTTGTGAAATGTGTGGGATAAGGTGGTCCGCATTATGTATTCCTGGTGCAGGTCTGGATAAGTGATTGTTGTCGGTTTTCTCTCGGCAGAAACGTTTACATTTTCCTTTCTCCAAATTGATGCAAGTTTTTCACAGATTTTCACGTAGATAAAGGTACATAAGGACAGGTCAGAACAACTACAGAAAACTGACTTTTTATTAAAATAGACATTTCGCAAATAGTGTTTAAATTCCTGTTTTTTTTTTTCAACTTTTTACTGTGGTTTGGTTTACCACGCTTTAACCGCCTTTCTTTGTCTCCTCCTACTACAATAAATCTATATTTATATTACCGGTTTAATTCATTTATACTAGCACCACATTCTTCATCAAACAGACCAATACCATACTCAATAATATAGTCACTGTCGCCGCCTATCCTATTCAGTTGAAAGCCCCATTTCAATACAACATAAAACTATAGAGCTCGGGCTGTTTTACTCCACTATAGATAGTGAGAGACAGCTGTCGGAGGCTGTTAGGCTGTCCATTACGTACTGGACACTGGGACCCATTACATGGACTGGTCCGAATCTGTGAGCCAATAAACCAAATCCAACTGGAGTTAACAACTTGATGCGAGTATCCAGGTTTGCTTTCAAATCACGAGGGAGACTAATTGGATATTCTCCTTAAATAGATAAATGAATTCGAGGAGCTGACCGCAAAAATTTTCACTAATGTGCTGTTGAGCTGTTTTCCATGTGAGAGACAAATGAATTAACACTGGCCATGTCTGTTGCAAGACGACTGTTATTATTTGTAATGGCTGGACATATTTTGTACTTTGATTTTTATGGTACATTTTATATTAAAATTAAACGAATTTGTTTATTCTCTAAATAAGATATCGGTATCACTTTTACACGTCATCTTATACAAAAAATAAGCTAGCTGAGATCGGCGTTTCCTATCTGACTATTCTGAGAAGAAAGGCCGAAACACACTCAGAGATCACAGTCTCTTTTAAAGTCCAGACATAATCTTGGCCAGATCATGTGAAGACTATATAGATTCAAATCTGAAAAGATTTTGAGGAAAGTACCACCATTGCAAAGTAGACCATCACAAACAGAATGGAGTCAGAGTATTTTATACAGTTCTTGTAAAACTACACTCAACAAAACCCACCCTGTATATTATTTCCTAGAAGTACCTCTTACTCATCCTTCCATATAATCATAACAGAAAAGTGCTAGCAATTTAAATAAAATCTAAAGAAAACAGGAACCCAGCAGCCTTTTAGCTCCACAAATACTCGTCTAAATAGAAATAATTTCCACTTTGTAGTACTTGAAACAATTTACAGCGTAGTGCCAACACCCTGTATGTAATATTCTGTGGTGCAAAGCTTTCGTCTGATTACATACTTGTTTTGCACTATTTTCCTGTAGCCTGCGTTGTTTGTGGTTGCAAAAAGTACAAGTAGTGAGGTGTCTTAGATTTGATTAAATTGTCGGTGCGTTTTAATATCGTTGTACCTGATTGAGAAAAAGGGTGAGCTAGTGAAGGGAGTTTACAGAGTCGTTGAGTACTGAGAATTTTCTGTTAGTTGTAGTTTATTTTATAGAAAATGTAGAATACAGGTTAGTAGTACTATTGTAGCAGTAGATACTGCTTGATTTTTGCAACCAATTTTATACCGAATAAAATATATTCCTAATAGTTGTTTAACATTTAACTATCATGGATGTGACAGTCAGTCGCCGCATCCAAGGGAGAATCCAAATTCAAAGTTGCAAAATAAAACTTATAATAAACTCATTTCATACCACGCCAAAACCTTATGAGACGGTGTTTATCTTCAAAACCAAAAAATCAGTCAGCTGCACAGAAATGGGGGGGACATAATTATGTCAGCCGCTTAAATTAACACCATTATTGCTATAGCACACCAGGAAAAACTATTGTTATGATTTTCAGCCGGTACAAAATTACTTTTTCAAACTAACGTATATTAAATTTTAAATTAAATAAAAAAATCTTTTATTACGGACCCATAAGTGTAGTCCATTTCGTTAGTATACACACGATTTAGGAATAAGTTATATTATATTATACTATTCATTAATACGCCACAGTGGTATGTAGGCGTATCTAATGTCCACGTGTGGGGCTGTCCTACCTATCAGCTATAGTTTTCAGGATGCTGTTGGGACTAGCGCGTACAGTGCGGATAATGGAATCGCAACGCTTGCGCATGATAGCGTGAAAGCTACGTATCTATTCTCGCCTCTGTGAATATGCCGGAAGCACTGCAGTAGCGCGGCAACCCCATCAACACCCTGAAAGCATTATTAAGTGAAGCATCATCATTTTTACCATAAAAAACCGGTTACAGAAAACTGTGGCCCTGACTCCAGCGCTAGGTTAGAGTACCTAACTGTATTTCAGGAGCCAGTCTGTCAAGAAATGTAGTGGTTATACGGAACACACAAACAAAGTCGGTATATGGTTAATTTTAAGTTAATTTCAAAAGAAGGACAAGAGACATAATCATTAATATTTCCTACAAGGTCATTAAGTACTGAAGGAACATTATAACATACTAGTTGTGCCCCACGGTTTCACCGCCTAAGTTTTGATCCCGTGGGAATATCGAAATAAAAGTATTCTATGTGTTAATTCTGGTTATAAACTCTCTGTATGCCAAATTTCATCCAAATCCATTCAATAGTTTTGGCGTGAAAGAGTAACAAACATCTGTCCATCCATCCATCCACACAAACTTTCGCGTTTATAATATTAATATGAATATGATAATGCAGCTAAGTGCTATCTTTTTACAGTATTTGTATCAATTAGGAGTTTTATCAAGTGTGACTTCATCAAAAAACAATAAATATGCATAAGAAGATTATAAGTAAGCAACAAAACAAATTCTGTTTACGTCTCTACTTAGCTAAAGGAGCCTAAAATTATATCCCTCAATAGATACAGCGCATTTCGATTACATCGCAGCTCATTTTAAAACAATATCTTACAAGCAACAAAAGCGCTTCGGGCAGCCATTCAGCGGGTCCTAATAAATTAGCTTCCGCTGTGAAATTCTTTACGGGGTCGCTTGAAGCGGTGTAGGGGTATAGAGGCGGGTATGCCTGTGAGGCTCGATCTTAATTATGTCACGTACGGAGGATTTAGCCAACTTTCAACTAAGCTCAGCCTATATGGGGAGGGCGCAAACATCACGCGCCCGTTTCTTTCAAAGATATGCGTTAAGCCCCCCTCAACAACTACGGGTAATCCCAAGATGCTTGTTTGATGCTCGATATATTAAAACTTGAAGTTTTATAGTCATTTGAGGATAATGTTTGGATTCTGTGTTCGCGACAGAGGTTATATTGACATTTGGAGGTTATTCTAAGGTCATTTGATAAACTTAGGTACGGGTAGGTGTTATGTGTGGACGTCCATCAAACGTTATTCAAAGTGTATGAAGGGGAATTATAAAAGAGAACTATACATGTTTAATGCGACTGGTATTTTCCATCAAATCAGACTGAAATAACGCGTTAGTTAGTGCCGTACGTATGTATCTTTAACGATGACAGGAAATTAATTTAGTTGTTGTTTAATGTTGGAGGTACTGTATGTTTTAGTGTACCAACATTAAAAAAAATTAAACAAAGATAGAAAAATATTTTATTGTGCACAAACAAAACGCACAATTATAAATAAAAAATAATAATAAATGCTTATCTCAGTACTGTTATATGTATAACTATGACAGACTACTTAAAATTCAATGTAGCGATATAAATGTAATATGAATAAACCTGGGTTTAGTATGTAGTAAGACAGTGTTTGATGGGGTTGTCATATCTCTGATAAAAACCCCAAAATAAAATAAGATTTTTAAAAAAAGACAATTTTTGGGTCTAGAACACGACGGTATACTTATTTTTTGGAGTGTAATAATAATTATTAAAATCATCAATACAACCCTCTAAGTTTATATAACCCTGTTGATTGATATTTCATGGAATATCAATTCAACAACAGGGTAGTAATAATAGTAATTCAATTTTAGGGTTGATAATTATAATTCAGTAAATACATACTTGTTTCGGTTAGGGATGAAACGATACGAGTATAATATAATACAAGTACTTTATCGATAATTTTCATTCGATATAAAGTACTTTTGGCATCGATACTTTAGAATTGAATAACAAGTAGTATCGTAAATTGAGTACAGATGCACATCAAGCTACTACAATCTGTCAAATGCCTTAAATAGATTTTCAAACTTATCGCTAAAGCAGTAGGTTCAAGGTTGACTGGGAAAATTTTACAGTTTCGGGTAGCTTGATGTGCTGGCGTATGTACTTGAATTGGTACTCGGTCGGTCACCCACCACTGATAAGTGATAAGTTATCAAAAAACGCGTGTGCACAAGAGATTATTTCCTCTATGGTAGGGTGTCCAGTTTGAATTTTTATTTTCGCATCTTTTCTACTGCTCAGTTGGCAGCCTTGCTCGTAAATAGAATAGACGCAGACGCCATTATGATGATTTTGTTTTGTTTGCGATTTTCGTAAATCACTCATCGCGTGCGGCTTGCGTTGTTTATTTGTTATTTGTGACTGAATTTTAAATAAGGTAATCAAATCAGTGAAAATGGGTCCACAAAAGTTTGAGCTGTGGCTAAGTATATTTTACAAAAAAAAATGAGAAAACAGCCACGTGCAAGAAATGCTACACAAACTTTAATAATTTTCAATAAATACTTAGACCATGTTTACATGTTCTAATACTACCTACGAAAAAAACTGTCCGATACAAGTAAGCATCGATACTTTTTATTCGATACCGAGTAGGTATCGATACCTTATGACCGATACGGTATCGAGTAAAAGTATCGATACCTAGATGGTATCGTTTCATCCCTAGTTACGGTCGCGAATCATATTTTGTTCAACATACAACCTGACGCAGGCCTGCAAATTGCAAAAAACGAAAGAAGATTTGTATTTGGGGGCTATCACGGCGCTTCCTTAAAAGAAATTCTCTCCTCGCATTCCGTCAACCGTTTCCAAATCTCCACCACATTTTCCTTTACAACTTAAGTCCAGTAATTGTTTCCGATAAAACAACATGTATAACTTGCCAGGTACATTATTTGGCATCTACCCCCCTCTTGACCCCCTCGTCCGCCCCTCTACCCCTCGTCAACGCTTTGTTATTTGCCGTCACGTTGTTAGCAAGTTGTTCGCCGATGACAGGGTGACACCTTTTTATTTCCAATTTTATTTGTGTAACTCGTTATACTAACGAAAACAATAAATTGATGGACGGTGGCTTGGTTGTGGGTTAGTTGATTTGGATATTTGTTGTTTGTTATGGTTGTCCAGTTTTGGGTATAAGAAAATTATTTATAGCTTATTAATGTAATGGCTGATTTTTCCATCGCCAAATAGCTTTTATTCAAGGAACAAAATTGACGTCTGACAGTTGTTGTATGAAATAACTGTCAAAATTTCAAAATTATTCCTCGTTAAAGTTATCGGATGACTGAAAAATCAGCCCTTTATCTTGGTAGTATGACAAACAAAAGAGGATAGAGTGGCCTGATTGCAAAGAGAATTTTAAAGATCCATTTAACATTGTACTAATAATCTCAGTGTTATTTTTAGTTATTCTTCTTTCTTATTTTTTTTTTTCTTAAATGTGATGAACATAGCATAATTATTTTTTTAAATAGTAACCATGGAGTTTCTTGCCAGCTCTTCTCAATGTGAAACGAACAATTAGAACCGTGCACCTAGCTTATTAAGTTTTCTAAGTGCCCATGTAGGTTTATGTAAAATAAAATATTATTTTGAATTTGAATTTATCTATTTCTAAAACTCCATTACCTACCCGAAAGTTTACCAGTCTACACTAATTTTATTTGTGAACTAAACATTTAAAACTACTTTCAAACATCCAAGACTACACTAATCCTAAACATTAACGAGCATAACATCCAATCTCATCCAAGGGCTTCATTCATCCATTAGATGATACGGGCATGTCATTTGTCGCCCCCAGAGGGCAGCACTATCCAACAGTTAGTCTCCGTTAACTTTAAATTGACGATTACATTCCCAAGAGTAAACATCATTGGTAATTACTGATGTTGTTTGGTAATGGACCTTTGAAATGATCTTGTTTCTATTTGTAGGATATAAATAAATTAGTAGGGATTTAGTAATTTAATCGTATGGTAACTCAATATACACCGATAAATTTGGATCGTTTTAATCCTTAATAGGGGTCATTGCATTTATCATTATGAACAACTTTTACTACGGGACCAACCCTGAAATCGTGAAAAAAAAATCAGTTGTTCCATAGATTTATGTTCGCATAACTCGACATAATGTATGGATCAACTGATTTTTTTTCACGATTTCAGGGTTGGTCCCGTAGTAAAAGTTGTTCATAATGATGAGTACAATGACCCCTTTTAAGGATTAAAACGATCAAAATTTAACGGTGTAAATGACGGGGTTAACTTATAGTCTAATAGGAAAATGAATACCAGTATTTTACATGAAGCGGGAGAAGAAAATTAAATAAATAAATAAGAACGGGTTAACGTGCTTTCCGAAGCACGGAGAGGTCTCGATATGGTCACCTATGTATATACGAACCAACCGCAACAACCGTAGCTTTATCTATGATCGACCCATGCGGCTGTTATTATTTAGTCACGAGCACACACAATATCACATACCACTGCAGGGCAATAGCCTACCTTCTCTCCTTCCACCTGAGGCCAGTCATCCTTCTATCTTCTTCGCGTTCTCCATACTTTTATATCTGCAAAGATATATGAAGATTTTCAACCAAGTGACAGCGCCAGGTATTGTTGGGGAAAAATCCAAAGTACGAGGTATTGTTGGATGATAGGCGCCAGTCTGGTATTCTTTACAACACAGGTATGCATGGACGGGGTTCCATCAGCCCTACTTATGTCTGAGGATCTGGAATCTTCCATGTCCCCAAAAAAACAAAACAGTAAGAAGTTTACAGTTAATATTTTTGATTTCGAAAGTACCACAGACTTTCGGTAAAGGAATCATCGTGAATTGTTACTATGCAGTGATCTAGTGTCGATCAATTTTCGACCTTCTACCCGCCCTTTGTCCTGCAGTAGCTTAATAACGGGCTGGTATTGTGAAAGGATAAACGGAAAACAGATTATTCAGGAGGCCTTTGTCCAGCTATAAAGTGGTACTACAGGCTGAATTTTGTAGTTTAGTGTAGCTGGTAGTAGTGGTGGCCTTCTTGTATCGGCTCCGACTTGTAGGTCGTGACGAGTTGTAGCTGGAGCTCGAAACCAGGCTGGCACTTTACTTTGTGAATTTAATTTCACTAACAAAACATTCGTAGATGCGACGTCCACAAACCCGCACTGGGCCCGCGTAGTGGCTTATGGCCCACTCCCTCTCACAGAAAAGAGGCCTGTGTCCCAGCAGTGGGAACATTATAGACTGGTTATGCTATAGGTACTAACAGCTTTAGAGTTTAAAAAAATGCATGCCTTGCGACAGGCATAAATCGTGTTAAGTCTATTTTTAATTAATACTAAACCCTCGCACACACTCAATGCCAAACAAAGTATTAATTACAATCGAAAACAAGCCTTAAATAAGTTGCCCAGCCTATTTATTCTTCTTAGATTGGCCTTTAAAATTTTAATGAAACAACCCTCTTTGATTTTCTTTTACACGGCCAACGCGTAAATTACGGATGCACGAGTAAACCGTATTTACATGGCAATCCAGCGAACCCGAAAACTGATTTTATTGTAAATAAAATGCCACTTAAAATGTAATAAAAGGCAGGATTTAATGAAGTGCCTACCGCGCAGTACCGAACCTATTAACATTTAATAATTGTTTCCCATTTTGTTTTACTTGAGAACAAAATGATTTCATTAACGGCTCTCCGATCTGTTTGACGAATACTTGGTACTATTTCTTTAGTGCACGCTTCGCTCGGCGAGTTTGTTCAGTCAATTTTAATTAAGGTAATACTAGGAAGTGAAGAGTTTGAGTTGTTGCGTAATACTGGCCGTCGGAAACTGGAGTTGAGAGACGCTTATTATGTTGTTTTCTCATATCGTTTGACTTGCTACTCTGAGTTTATATTCATAGGTTTTATTTATATCAGTTTTTGCGACAACATAAAACATACTTTGGTAATATCGTTTCCATTTTAATAACATCGTATTGCTTTTGATTCACCACCATGAATAGTTTTTTCCTTCTATCAGTATGTATTCCTGACGAAACAACAAAACCAACGCAATCATCAATCAATTAATTAACTCTATCAGGTTTCCATTAAAAACTGCAGCACTTCCACCGCGACCACTCACCAACAATATCGATCATGGCCGAAAAACACGCTGAAAATTCACACGCCTACACATGCTTTTAAAGAATGAAAGATAGTATAAAATTGGCGCGTAATCTAGTTACTTTGTCGCTGTAATGTCAAATTGTGAATCAGTCTGCGTCAAAGAGGCCCGGTATGGACACACAAATCCAATTTGCCTGTTTCGACTTTCACAGGCTAAATGCTTGTGCCAATTAAGCGATGCGTAAAGTGCGTTCGGTGCCCTTTTCAACCCTTTTTTGATCAGCAATATCGTGGCTCCGTGTGGTCGGGGGGACAACTATTTGGGTCCACTGAACAGGATGAAAGTGGACCGGAATGCCGACTTCGGAGCTTAATTACGTGCCACAGGTTTGTGTAATATTCGTTTGATATGAGATGGATGTGTCAATGTGTTTGAGTGGTATGTTCGGGAGTTTACAAAAATTAATTTGAGATATTTTGAAAGGTCCGTGACGAGTTTGTGTGGATATCTTTTGAAGTAACTTTACAATTTAAGAAACATTTAGGATGAAAACATTTCGCTACTCAAATTCCAACCCGTGATTTATCACAACGATGCGTGAAACTAGGTCCGTTTACACCTACTAGATTCATATTACTTGCCTCCACGTTCTGGCTCACATGCATCGAGCGAGCGAGCGTCCTACAAATAATGAGTTCTAATTACTATTTCCTGCTACACCACTACACTGTCTATAGACTGACCTACATCCCAGTTATTATGCGAGTGAAATTGAGCATTAGTTTCAAACGTATCTGCAGACTGAGTTTTATTCAAATATTGAACAGGATAAACTAACGCTCGACTATAGGTAATGTTGATTGACTCGGTAAAGTTCAACAAAGGGGATCGCCCAATTAAATCTGTCGGTGCCGAAACGATTCGGATGCTGCCGTTTGATTGGCTAATTGTCGGAGGTAACTTTGTTTCCAAAAAGTTTGGTGTCGAACTATGCTGGTGTAGTGGGATTGTTGTCGAAGATTAGATACTAGAGTAGAATAGAACATTACCTATTTGTCAAGAGCTCTTCAATTAATTATCTGGAACAGTTCAGAAGATTGTTATTATCTTAGAGAAAAATGATAACAGGCATACTATAAAATTCGGTTCTTTTGAACCAAGGATTTTTCATTTCTATATATAATCGATGTTAAAGGATTGCCAACTAAACCGTTTGCCAAAATCCAGCTAATCCCCGTTAATTTCCAAATCATTAGCTCCCACCTTTTCCACGTCACAAAATGACTTTCATTAACGTGTGCGTGTTCCGCAGCGACGCGTCCGATGTGTTGCGGACGGGCGGTGCAAACGGGTGCAACCTCGCACCCACTGTCCGCAACCACTAGTTTACACAGCGCGCACGCTGCACAGTGTTGTTGTTCAACGGTGCGGGTGACACCACTGTTCAATTAAAGAACGGAGTTCATGGCTCTTTTAGCAGTGCGATTTTTAATTTGCATCCGCGTTCGATGTTTACGCTGCTTTAATTCACCTTTGATGTTGCTGTTGCGGAATTCCTGTGACTTTATTAACAAAATGTTTTTGTTTTGTTTCAGGTATGCATCGTTTTATGGATACGAAGTACATTGTGATGACTTAAATGAAGTGTCGGGGTTTGTAAAAGCATCGATACCTAGATGAAGCGTTGCTATCAAGATTTTGATCACAAAATTTTTGAGAAAGTTTTAAAAAAAAAATTGCTAACTTTCGAAAACATTTTTCGCACCCTATAAACTTATAAAACCAATTCCGTAATTCTTGAATAAAAAGACATTAAATAAAACGATTACATTAATATAAAAACCCTACAGTCAGTCGAATCGCGCCGCGAATGCTGGAAAACGATACTAAATCATTACGGAGAACTCCCCTCATAAAGAGAGAAACAATTATTGCTTGTTAAAGAGCCTCTCGAGGTACGGGAAATAATAAAGAAATTGTTCCCTCACTATCGGGAGCGTCTCGATCGCTTTATTACTACCATATAAAAGCGATTGTTTTTCGCAAGGTATTAAAATTGAATGTTCGGTGGCAAAGTTCTGAATTTTAAAGGGGTTTTAGTGCTACAATGACCTTGGTTGGAGAAACTTAGGGTGAATGTCTTTTAATGTTGATAAATGTGGTCATTGTCCTTTTAGTATGAAAGCGGTTGAGATAGATAAGACATTCGGACGTAGTTATCACATATCAACATCGTAGTACATGTAGTACATCATAATAAATAAATAAATAAAATAAATAAATATTCCACAACTATCACACAACGCCATCTAGTCCCAAGCTAAGCAGAGCTTGTGTTATGGGTACTAGACAACTGATAAACATACTTATATATTTCTAAATATATAAATATTATAGATAAATTACACCCAGACACAGAACAAATGATCGTGCTCATTACACAAACATTTGTCCTGGGTGGGAATCGAACCCACGACCTCCGGCATAGCAGTCAGGGTCACTAACCACTAGACCAACAGGCCTGTCAAAAAAATAATAAAATGAAATCATTTTTTTTTTGCAAGCGTGGGTAATGGGTAGATACACACATAGTTTTTTATAATGGAGTCCTCCATGTTCTACTGGGTATGGACATGCAAATCATATTTAGTTATCTACGTTACGTTTATGTATCGTTGTAGTAAATAGCATTTTCGTAATTTAAACGAACGGCTCTCCTGCACACAGATAAAGCCTGAGAGGTTTTCATTGCGTGACTTAAAAAAAACCATAGGTTATTTTTTTTCATAAATAATTATAAAAATACAAATTTAAAATTGTAACTTAACTAAACTATCTAACCTACTATGACTCACATTTCTTTGTGTAAAAATTAAAATACTTCACAATAAAAATCAAATGTTGTAGCTTCAGAGTGTCCATGGAGTTTCTTGCCCGTTCTTCTCCATAGGTACCTACTACGCTTTGGAATGGGCAACTAGCTTCATCTTTTTGACTGACCGACCTTGACAATTCAAAAGTGCCTGTAATTAGTTTATTTGAAATAAATAGTTTGAGTTTTGAGTTTGATTTCGGAAAGAAAATGACAACGTTAATATTGTCTTCCGACAAACAACGTTTTTGATGTCCCATCTTCCTTTCGCATAAATGTGTTTGACATTATATAACAATTATTTACTTATTTAGAAAACTAATTTCCGTCCAAAGATCTAACCGTCTTTATATTAAACTCAATCTACAGACAATAAAGATCCTTTGTGAACCAATAACCATCAACTACCCTTCAATAAAATTAATAACAGAATATCGCTTTAAAAATTATTATGACAAAATAGGTAGAATGGTTGGTCCTGACAATGTCATTATGGCTCAGTAAAAGCAGCTTTATGCAAACGACGTTTATGATTAAAAATAAGTTTGCGATCAGCTAGTGCCGCCAAAGGTTGCAAAAGCCAAGCTCGGCCTAATAATTTCCTATTTGTGAGTTGGTCAAAGATGTAAACGAAAGCGGAGGCTTTTTTCTAAGGCCGAAATATCGATAAACGATACTTGGCACGTACTTTGACCTATGTAGACTTGCGGGGTATCTGCGTAACACTTTCAGTAGCAATGGGTTTCATTTTGACAGCTCAACAACATTCATTGCGTTTTTTACGTTGTAGAACAGACAATTTTTTCGAACATATGAAGTAATGGATTAGCAATATCCTTCAAAATTATAAAAATTCAGATTGATAGCGTGTAACCCTATTAGGGTGCAGTTCCCATCTCTATTATGCACTGGTCATTTAAAAGTTATGCCACAGTGACAGGAATAACGTTTAACCAAAGTACGGGCTAAGTAACGTTTATAGATCTCGGACTAAGACTTTTGAACGACAGTGTTGGTCAGGATTCTCAGCGCCCCACTGCAAGACAAAGACGTCTCTTTATAAGATAGGAGAACACTGATCACCTCATAGGTACTCCATTTGACCTTAACATCAAAGTTTTAAAATCTAAAATTCACATAGATGACCTGAAGTTTTTTTTATATTTACACAAAAAGTGTCTGAAATCAACCCTGAAATAAGACTAGTTAGTGCACAGTCGGATATTATTGTCAACGCTTGGTCACTAACAAATTACTTTTTAACAACTACAAAATAAAGACAATTTGCACAACCAATTTCAATTTGGGAACTTTTAACAATTCGCCAGCCATTAGAACTTGCACCACCCCACTTGGTAGGATGGTGTTTTGACAGCGGACCCTAATCCGACCCGCTCCGCAGGGCGGCACAGTGCGCATGACGTTTTTCAATTATAACCATTTACTATGTAACACTTTTGCGACTACCTGTACTGTTCCATCGAAATCCGAATTTTCACGAATTAATTTTGTTCTCCGAAAGAGTCTGTCCAATTTTTAATGCTTTTTCTGTACTTTTGTCGATGTGTAGTTCTGTTTCCAATTTATCGATAAAAAGGAACAAACCGTGGAACTGGAACATGCTTCGAACTAACATAGTTAGATATTGTGTATGTGTGTGAGTTCAATTAAAAGTGAAGTAAACATATTGAAATGGTATTGGATATTTTAAAATTGATTTTAGATAAGATTTTAAAGGTGAACCCCACGCTCACGTCAGTGTTTGCTGACCTATCACGATATACGGGAACTAACATGAGACTGACATAATCTGGTACTTAAACTTCAATAAACAGAGTTATAAATTAAGTCATGCTTGATAGACTATCGATACCAACAATTTTATTAAGTCTACCTAATTATTAATATAGCACAATCAGCATATAATGTTCAAGGGTACGTACCGTAATCCACAACGCTAGCCCAGTGCGGGTTGGTAGATGTCACATGTCTTCGAATTTTGGTTCTAGGACATGCGGTTTCCTCACTATGTTTTCCTTCACCGCTGTTGAGAGCAGTGGTGATGAGATAATTTACACAAAGTAAAATGCCTTTATGCGTTCGAACCTACGACCTTACAACTCGTAAGTCGGGACCGAATTAAAAGTTTATTTCAATAATTGTTTACAATGATTACAAATGACTTATAGACTATATTTTCTTTTTACAAATGAATTAGACATATGTAGCCAAACTAGGCAAAATCCTGTATTTTGTGCTATCAGCGCCAAACTCACGAAATAATAAACAGTTAAAAATAACCATCAAGTAGAAATGTTAATATATATATCATCATAAACAACTTAAAAACTCGATACAATACAATAAGATAGATAATCATTATATTTTTCTCTTACAAAAGTAATAGTATAATTGAACAAAAAAAGAAACTAGTAAAACATTTTTACTAGTTTTATAGAGGTATGAGGAACAGGGTGTAAAGTTCACTCATACTCTATAGAAAAGGGAGGATCCTCCGACCAGACGGGTGTTGTGTCTGGCGGGCAATTGCCCAACGATTGATGTTGGGAAATTGTATCTATGCTAATTGCGCGGTAAACTCTGCTTGCGAGATGCAGGATTTGCGTGACGTCAGTATGACGCGTTATTCGCATGTGGCGTTGTAGATACCGCTACAGTTTTTTTTTTTTTGTTCAATTATATTATCATTATATTATTTTTATCATTAGTTAGTTACCTAGTGTCACTCTATAAAAATGCGTTATTTTCATCCTATAAAAATATACCAACAAAGTAAAGTTATGCGTACCGCTGTCATCTAACATTATCCACAACTCCCCACCTCCTGTCAGCATTCAAGGCTCCATACAATTCTATACGATATTAATATAAGTAGGTAGATATGTACTCGGTAGAGACGAACCGAACTCTCGGTACACTTTGGATCAATTTCCAAAGTTTTACTTCGATCTTTACTTTCGTGGGGCATGTGTACACTGGAGGGGAATTGTTCCCAATTACGGAAGCAAAGAATTGAACCGTGATATAACGTTGTTTAATGTTTATTATTGATTTTGGAATTTTATAATATTATGTTTGTCATTTAATTTCGTATGAGGGTAGTATTTTTATTTTTATTGGTATTTTTCTACTGTTCTTTGTAATCGTAATAGAGCTTCATCCTTAATTCGAAAGGTACTTGGTCATAGTAAATGCTACACTCAAACAATCCACCTGCCTAGCCTTTTTCCAACGACTGCCTATCTGACCTCCACGCGCCAGTAATGACTGTCAAAGATCCACGGATGACAGCCGAAACCAATGGCTTAACGTGCTTTCCGAGGCTTAGAGGTCTTGGTATATAAAGATGGTCACCCATCCACGTACAAAGGTAGCTTAACCTGATCGATCGACCCGTGCGGCTGTTATTAATTAACCACGAGCTCCTCCATAGTCAAACAATATCATACTAAAATATATTATGCGAAACATGCCTAGGGTTCACATAAAAAGGTTACTTACCGTAATTGAACACTACAATGTAAATATACCTGAAACAACTAACCAATTAGCGACATTAAGCATACACCTACTAATACTGACTCATTCTGACGTATTCAATCCAGGGCCTACGTGACAATGCACTTAACCTACTTTTTCAGCGGGACGGCTAGACAAAAATTCAGTCTGCCTGACAAAGACTTAACTTCCAAATGAAAACAGACCTAATTTATTAAATTACTGAAATGGCTAACATATCTAATTCAGATAAACTTGATGAAATAAATTCAATTGAACAAGTTTCAGTGAACTTTTATTGGAAAATCGGTCTTGTAATAAATTGTTTTCTATTTCATTTGCATGCATTATTTGGATAAATAAAATTTGAGTTGGAAATCTGTCTAGTATCATTAAAGTTTTTTTTTTATACGTTGAAAAAACATTATTTAATTCAACATGTTTAAATCTCTACTAATTAATAGATAAAACTTGAATTCAACACAATTATCACCTTTATTAAAATAAAATATTTTCTAAATATTGACATTAAAATTAAACTTGATAACCAATCTTGTCACGCTGTCTTTGAACCAAGTTTGACGTGTTACACTACAGTGTATCCCCAGCTTTACACTCAAACGTTGAGGCTGTACGGAACTTAACCATCCACTTTATTAGCAAACTTGGCTATGAGTACAGTCTTTCAGTAATTAGACTGGATTATTTTCGGCCGACTGCGCCACAAACTTGTTTACAAGTCACGAGAATATTACACCAAATATATTTTTTATTTTGCATTTGATACTTTCCAATTTGTTGACTTTGAAAGTTGTTTTAATCTCGCTGCTGTTGAATATTTCGTTAAAACATTTTCTTTTGGCTGTGTATTGGATTTTAAATTACAATATTGGCTTTGGGCGCTTTTAGCATTTTATAAAAAAATTTAGAATCTTTTTTTATATAATTTGTAACATTTTTCTTTTTGTGTCTCTCTTTTCAACCATTTAAACAGTCATGTTTTAATAAAGTTAGCAACTGTCACGCTGAAAATTTAATTATAAAATTCAAGTGACAATACATTTCTCATAATCATCATACAAGCTCAAGCCTTAACAGCAGTTTACCTAATATCAACAATAGATTATGATAATTTATTTACCGTAAAATAAATTATGTCTCCGCACCTTCGAGGTGACAGCGTGATAATGGTTACAATAGGCCGCCGTCAGATAGGTCTATGTCATCCCTTTTTTAAGGGCTTTGTGATACAAGCGATGATTAATGTTTGAAAACTGAGTGGAAAATATGAACAGTAAACGGCGGATTATAGAAGTGAGCCATTAATTCTTTGCTGTTTTATTACTGTTGTTTCTTGTTTATAAATGTTTTATTTACTGTTCGGCGTTCTCACTTTATATTTTGTATGAAAAAAGCGGCGCAGATAAATAATAAATCATGCTTCCATGTGCTAGTTTATGTACGAATTTTGATCAAATGCTGAACGTCACCGTCAGATACCTAGAAATCTAAAATTCCATCAATAATCCCCGAAACCGAATAGGTACTCAAACAACGTCAAAATAATTTCATCCTGTAATCAACTTATTTATATTCAGACGACATTAAATTATACATGAATCAAATCGGAATACATAAAAGTGTGAAAATGTCGCATCGTGAGCGTGTATTGTGCGATATTTCACGGCATGGAGAGACGTGTCGCGCGCACGCCTCGCGCGAGTGTGCACGAGGGCTTAGCAAACACGTCGCCGCGCGATACAGCATCGAGTGTGTCTCGATACGTGTGCACCTACCCTAATACATGACGGGCAAACACCGAATTTGATAGCCGAAGAGAGATGGTTTATTTTCGGAGTTCTCAAAGTATAGGTACGGCGAGCAAGCCTTCTAAGTATACCAAGAGGACTGTTCTCACCGCTTCAAAGGTAATAGCAGCATAGTTGTTAGATTAAAAGATGTGAATTTGCATGATAACTGCCGACGTCGGGTAACAAGCACGTATGACCATAATAACCCATTTTCTTCAACTACCCATTCGGTTTTACAACCTGCTAATAAAAGGCAGCTGATATTATAATACTTCTGCCGTAGCTTTCAAACTGTTCACAGTCTTAAAGAAAACAGATAGGCAAATCTTGTAAAATTCCTAACAAGTCCTACTTCTCTTGACAAATGTGAGTAATGTGACGGACAGGGAAGAACGCTGACACCTGAGATACAAGACATAGTTTGGGTGTCAGGAGTTTCACATAACGAGCATGTATTTAGCCTATTAATATGAGGATATAAGTTATTTAAGTAATGCATTTTTGACCCTTTTTCTCTCCGTCTTGTTTTTTTTTTTAACCTATTCTGTCCCACTGCTGAACAAAGGCCTCCGTCAAATCCTTTCAGGAATATATACTTCCTTATTGTATTAGTCTTCCGTTTATTTTTACATTTTTTACGTATGACCCTGGGGTCCCGGACCTTTGGAAGGGATACTAGTGGCCGAAACCAACTCGCAGAGGCCCCTTAGATAATTTTAAATGAAAAGGAGACACCAACCGACGCTACTGTATATAAAAGTGCACCCAAGGACAACCCCAAGGTTGATGCAGGACTATTGCAGAACATAAATTATGATTACTTACTAAAGAAAATAGTAGTACTGTTTAATAATAGTCTGTTTAATCAGCTTTTGACCCTCAACCTCTATGCTAAATGTGATTTCAAGCTTCATATTGACTGCAAATCCGTTAACCCGTAAATAGAATAGAATAGAATATTCATTTATTTGCTCAGAATGTAGGTATTTACAATAAGGTGGTTACAATAATATGAAAGAATCCTTGTACATTCTACCATTTTGGCATGCACATTGATGCAGTTCATCATCAGACATTGATAAAGTAAAGAATCACAGGCGCATTATTGCAAATACGCGGAAATGTTTGTCTAAAGAGGTATTCAGTGCACATCAAAGTGGATTCAACGGGGTTGAGAGCTAATTTGTCACATTGTATTATAGCCCCGGGCCGTATACAGCCCTGTGCAACGTCCTGCCATCTAAATTGGCTTGTGCCACTGGTCAGTTTGCACAGCCTTGATATTAATTGATCCGTACAGTAGCTAGGATTTGTACTTCGAGAATTATCCAATGGTAATTTATTAAAAGCATTCGATGGTCATCCGACAGCGATCCAATGAATTGGATTGTTGAGCCCCTGTTTGCATATTCCAAAGTCTGAAGAAAGCTTTTCAAATCATTGCGACAGTTCTCATGCATTAAAAAACACTCTTTGTATTTGAATATTGTTGACTACGTTTTTTAAGAATTTCTCTTCATTGGCATACAAGTAAAGGCTGATCCAATTCGAGGTTCCTAACTTAAAAAAAAAAAATAATCGATTATTTATTGTTATTCATTAATTATAGAAAATTATGTCATGCGCCTATAGCGCTCATCGTTGACTGATACTGTGACCTTCAGCATTTTCGCGTTGAGCAACAATTTTTTAAATTCATTGTTACAAACTGACATTTGACGAGACGACTAACACGCGCCATTACTAACAGCTGTCAAAATTACAGTGTTGCCAATATAAGCACCTCGAATTGGATCACAGTTTATTTCGAACCGTCATAAAAAGTCAAGTAATCTAATAATCAAGTGACAGATTATGCTACGCTAACGGTCACCAAGACCTGTGACAGGTGACCACCTTCATTCATTGACCTATAGGGCCTCATCGTGTTTTTGAGAAAACGTTGTTTCTCTGTCTATTCCCTTGAAAGTCGTTGTGGCGATTTAGAAACTAGAAAATCTGTCAACCGCAATTCTAATATTGGGATCTTTCCAGTAATTGGGTTTTGAAAGTCAGACGACGGTCGGTAGAATTGATTTTCAGACGTATTTTTATAAGTTGGAAGCCTAGTTGTCTCTCTGTACATAGTTGTAGAAAGGGCTAGACAGTCGATAACTGGCATACATATTGTCAGCAGCGATAGACTTGCCAAACTAACCCTCACCTCAAAGAAAACTAAAACCACTTTATTTTTTCTAAAGTGACTAAAACCAAAATTGTGATGTAACAGCCGTGTCTATTGTGTGCTTAGGTATTGAATTTGTTGAATATTTCGGCTCGTTCCGACCAACTTTGCTGGCTCCTAACTCCGTCCGAAGTTTTATTAGGATACTTGTAAAATTTCCGCCTATTTTATCGGGATTTCGCCTGATTAAATAAGATGAATTTATTGACTTAGACACGGCCGAAAGTGCCCAAGAATTCTGATGTCTGTGTGTATAGGTAAGTTTTTCGTGTTTTTCAGTTCTGTTGGTTCTGTGAGTTGGTTCGGTATTTTAATTAAATTCTGTTTTGTTGTTTTAATTTGGTGTTTTCGGGTGTTGTTAATGAGTTATAATTAACTTAGAGATGGTAAAGTATTTGTTGCTTTAATGCAGTGACTTAATTTATATTGCCATCGAACTATTTGGCATCAGTAAGTTTGTATTGTGTCTACTTCTCGACTATTTTAAACCATTGCAGTCCGAACACACTATGCCAACCCGAATTTTCCTCTACAACGTGGAAGCACTAAATACAACCTAAACTAAACATTACTTAATAATGACGTTTACTAAATATTAAGCACATATGCACCACATCTCAGAAACTTGCAGAACACTAAGTTCAAAGAAGATTTGCATGACGCTCGGATCGTTCGAGTGCCCGTCTAACAGATCCCTGCTCGTATATCTACACCACTGAACAGACGAATACAGAATGTTTAAGGAAACAGGGTATTCTCTACATAAGTAAACTATTTATCATTTACATTTCAAGTCAATTGCACAGTGAGAGGGTTTAAAACCCACGAGTTTTCGATCGACATTCTGAAGCCTAACTAAAACTTAATCTTGTAAAGTAATGGAAGTTGACCTTGCTTGGGTAGTCACATTCCCACTTAGCTGATTGAGCTATTCTATTACAGAAGAGGATAGGAATAATAGGCTATTACCAGTTTGTTTAGTCTAAATCTTGCTCAGTGATTCTTTGTTAAAGATCGTTACTGCAGTTAACTTGTGGATAAGGGTCCCTCTGCGTTAATAGAATAGAATAGAATACTCTTTATTGTACACCACACAAATTACAGAACATAAATATATTAAATTTTACAAAGGGTGACACAATGGGCGGTCTTATCGCTAAGAGCGATCTTTTAAAGACAACCTTTCGATGTATTAAAATTAAGGAGAGACAAATATAGTAGGTAGTCTGTGGTGTACCATTTACATTATACAATAAATATATACATAAAGTATATTTTACTCGTCTAAATAAATACATACCTGACATATAATAATAAACATGAAACAAGAGCAAAGAAAAAAATAATAATAATAATAATATATAATAATGATGATGTTTATGGATAGACGAAGTGCATTAAAAAAAATTGATACCATATGCGACTATATCAGTGGCAAAGTTTTGGGAAAACAAGATTTAAAATACAGTCGTGCGAGCGACACGAGGAAGAAGGATGTGTGACTTGAACTTTATGGACTGTAGTCGATACCCTGGTCCAACCACCATTTTCGCCTGCGACCTCTAGAGTTCTTAACCATCCATACTTTCTGTCGTACAACCGGAACTTCTGTAAGTTTTTATTTCCTGCCTAAGCTCCGGTATAACCGGCCATTATGCGCAATACCCTCAGCCGGCCATTTTGATATTCCATTCAATTGTGCCGATGCAAATGGTGAAATATTTTGAGATAACCGCGCATTGTGGACCAAGCTAATGTATTATGATGTGCATCCTTATTTATACTTTTAAATTCTAACGCTTGAATGAGGAGTTTTAAGGAAAATCTTATTTTAGGATTCGAATTTTTTTACCGTAAATACTGGGTCAAATTAAATTAGCTAGCGAAACTTTGCAGACGATACCTCAACTCATATTTCAAGTAAAAACAGTTGTCATTGGCCCAAAAACATTAAATCTATTTTATCGTGTTTAGATATCAATTATCATCACGTCTGCAGAGTTACGCTAGCTAATTTAATATGATCATGTATGTTCTATAGAACAAACATGGTCAACGTTTTGGAAACACATGGAGGAAATAAAGTCATAACTTTATTTCCTCCACGTGTTTCCGAAACGATAAAAAAAGTCAAAGGGAGCCGTTTTATAAAATACCTAAATAATAATTTCATACTAAAAAGATATGACAAGAGGCCGATTTACAGAATTTATTCATTAAAAAGTTCTGCCGGAGGAGATGAAAAAAAAAAAACTTTCTAATTGTACGAATGAGGTACTAATTATTCAAACAATTACGTTAGCAAGTTAGGTTGGGCAAGTTAACATTTTTTTCGGCTTCATTTGCCAACGGCCCAAGAAAACTCTTAATCACGGAACTTAGATAACAAATGCCTTTCAACTTAGAGCCAAACAGTTTTTTTTGTTGCTTTGATGAAAGTAAAGAATTGTGTATTTAAAATTCTGACGAGTTATTTTTTTATTTTATAAGCAACTTATTTGCATTCTGGTTTGTAATTAAAGAGGGTAACGAATGCCAAGGGCGGTCGGAAAGTGGGTGAACCGACTTGACTGCCGCGAGACTGGTTAGTGAAAGAATTGTAACTTTAAGTAATTTTTTAATGTTATCTTTTTCAAAAGTTTTTGTTTTATATTTGGTCCTTTTGAACAGAGTAACCTTTGTTTCTTCTTTCCTAATTTCTTGAATCAATGGTGTCTTAAAATAACTTCAAAAGTTTATAAGCCATTGAAAAAGTAGGTAACATTTAATTTCAAACCTGGAAATACCTGAAGGCCAATTCTCGTAAATAAAAACGTTCAAAATCTAGTTGCAGTCTCATCTCGGTGACAACCAAATGTCAAAAACTTGTCAAAATGTGAATGGAAATCAGAAGGGAATTTTGACAGATTGAGACTGAGATCAGACTGAACGTTCTTAAAATTATCAGATATAATAGCGCTTAAGCGAATTTACGTAACCCCTCTGGTGCTACGCAAATTCGCTAACGTATGAAAAACTCCTAATACCCTTTACCCAAATAGCTATTATGCAGGTAAATCTGAAAATATATTTCCAGTATTAGTGTAAACACTTCAAACCCTACTTCCTATTTCAGCAAGATAATTTCCTTAGATGGGGTAGAGAAATTCATACCCGCGTCGGAAGCGAACGTATGAAATAATGAAATTAATGTCTTAATCTTTGAAATTTATTCATTGCAACCGCCGCGTTGCTCGTTGCTCGGTGTAATGCACTACTCTATGTGCTTTTTACTTGTAGGCAATTTGCGTTAAGATGTGTTGTGCTTATATTAACTTTTGTGAGTTATTGTGTGTGTAAGAGAGTGTAAGTTCTGATTAAATGTTATGTTTATTCATTCTCTAGCCCTACTTAGGCTACATAATTGTTACTGAGGATACTCTATTATCAAAAAAATACAAAACTAATTGTATCAGTGGAACACGAAAAGGTATTGTCTGAATTGAATTAATAATTAATTGGTTTCAACCTAATCGCTTTCATCAAAATTTTAAGAATTTTGTCGTATAGATCACAAAAAAAAGAAAATTAGGAAATGCAAATCCATCGATTACACAAATAGCAACAACTTCCTCGAAGCCGCAAGCTTCATACTCGTACTTGTACCATAACCACTTTAAGCCGAAACTTGTCCTCAAACCGCTCATACTTCGTGGCTATTTTTACCGGCGTGTCAATAAGAAACCTTGGCATAAATAGGGAAGGAGCAGCTTCGTCCAGTAAGTAATGAGGGAGCACTGTAAACATATAGTGTAACCAGGGCGTGCCGTTAATTGATTGCCTGCCGCGCCCGCCATACAGTGCGACCATCGCTTTAGAAGCATTGCTTTTCTGAAGTGTCTCGAGGAATTGCTGGATTTGCATGGGCTGGTTTTTTTGTTTGATGACGTGCCTGTGTTTTGAAGAATGGGTCCGTTAAGGTACCTACCTATCCTAAGGATGAGGATCCTAATTTCTTGAATCAATGGTGTCTTAAAATAACTTCAAAAGTTTATAAGCCATTGAAAAAGTAGGTAACATTTAATTTCAAACCTGGAAATACCTGAAGGCCAATTCTCGTAAATAAAAACGTTTAAAATCTAGTCGCAGTCTCATCTCAGCGACAAACAAAATGTCAAAAACTTGTCAAAATGTAGGGAAATTAGAGGTATTTTTGACAGATTGAGACTGAGATCAGACTGTGAACGGTCTTAAAATTACGTGAATTGCCCCTCTGGTGTATTGTGTGTCTTTTAGTTTATGCCAAATAAATGTATTTTCTTTCTTTCTTTCTTTCTTTCTATCTATCAGCTTGTAACAATCTTGAAATTTACGTGCTACTAGACCGACAAAAACATGCAAGTCGTGTTCTTGCTATATTCGGCATACTTGGAAAGTGCATTGGAGATAGTGGCTTCACCTAACAGAACAGAACAGAACATAGTACCTAGTGTAATGGATGAACAGAATCCATTCTACAGCAATATTAAATCCGCCTGTGTAACTACCGATTATTACTTTACAACATAGGCGGATGCAAGGGTTTCAAAGGCTTAAGGTCGGACCATGAACCAATGGAGCGTAATTTTTCGCGTCTATATTTGAGTGCCGAGTCTATAGGTCGGAGGATAGATGCACTCAGGTCCATTAGCAAAAGTAACGTAGCTTAAATTTCTGAACCATCACTTACATAGAAGATTATAATCCCTGGCCTAGTGTGGGCGCTAAAAGTGCATGTGGAACTTCTACAAAAGCTCCGTTTGGTTGCAATTTATGAACAGATTTTTGACAAAAATGAATAAATATTCTTGTTTTTGTTAAGGGTTATTTTGTTATTTTCTAATTGCTGAAACCACACTAAAAGCACACAGTTTTCCACTTAAATTCTGATTAGCTTTTGATGAAACTAAACTTGATTCTTGGAAAGCAACATTGGTATTTCTCTTCCCAGAAAATTCAAAACTTCGCTCACGGGGTATTACATAATATGAATATTCTATTATTGGGAATATAAATGCCATAAATGTAATGTTTCTAACAACTAGTATAAAGGTCAAATTTATTTATTTATTATTAGCCATTAACATCCCACTTCCGGGCAAAGGCCTCCCTACTCTCTTTCCAGCTCTCTCTGCCCAGAGCTGCCAAGGACCAATATTCACTAAAGGAGTTCAGCTGATCCCGCCTCTGGGCCATCTGGGACATCTGGGCCTGCCCGATGTCGTAGCTGCAAAAATTGTCTTAGCATGAATGGCTGTAGTTTTAACAGTACCTACTGCAGTATTCACTCTGTAATTAATTAAATACGAAATACGAATCTATAGGTCAAATTAAGAAGAAATCAAATCAAATCAAAAGTCATTTATTCAAATTAGGCTGAGAATCAGCACTTTTCGAACGTCAAAATTACAAAAGACAGTCCCCTAAAAACGCCCGCCCTTCACCACTTCCTAGTGCTATCGCTGGGAAGAAGAAGTGACGCAACAAACTCCCCAGCAGCACAGCTGTTTGTTCAGTTAGAAAATACTTGATACTTGATTGTATACAATACTAGGTGTTAAGTAATTAACATTAGAAGACACAGAACATACAATGAAAGCAAGACAACGTATTAAAACAGATCATAATCTCTCTCATAAACTCTTCAATAAGTCTCTAAATACCCACCAATGGTCGGATGATGACGAATCATATAACTTCGCTCCAATAGAGGGACGAAGAAGAATTTCACGCAACATCGCCCCCACTGCGAGCTAAAACTGAAGCACAATAGCAGTATAGAACTTAATCCTCATCGGCTCTCTGCAGTCACGTTGTGGAAACAATGTTGCACGGTCTTAGGCTCAGGCCGCGGAATAGGCGATGCGATGTGGACTGGCCTGATAGTGGAAGTATTGGCGTTGTTGGGGAAGGAATTAGAACCGTGGCTGGCTTAGAAATGCATTTAATTGTGTAGTGGCTAGATTTTATCTGGATTGATAAATAGGAATAGTGATGGAAATTGAAAATTATCAAGTACCCGGAGCGATACATTTGAGTGGATTAATTACGCAGCATTCAGCAGCATCACCATCTGCAATTTGGCATATAAAATATAATTATGCCAAATTGCAGATGAATATTTATTCAAACTACAGTGACAATCATCCCAAATTGCCATTATTTGTGATTCATAGTTTCAATCAATCAAAACAATCATAATAGGCTGTCATGTAGTCATAAGTGAAATTCGTCAAATGTATTACCGCAGTCCACTCCGGGGCCTTTCCATTTGCAAGCTATTTTATAACTGACAGTTAACAAGGAAATACTTCAAGCCTAACCTAAGCCTAAATAATTAAAATTAGAAAATTTCATCTGTCGCTATCCCTAAGGCCACACAGACCGCAGGCTGATAGTACGCTCATGATCCAAACGCGTTGGGTGCGTGGCGTGAATGGGCCCGGCCTATTCAAACCAAATTATACACAGGTCAACCATGACATTTGCATAATTGGCTAATTAGTTATGATATCTTTGATCTGATAAACAATATTATTTTATTTAGACTGGAGTCTTTAAAAAAGTTAAGGGCATTTTTTACGACCAAAAAAATTTATATTATTAGGGCTGGAGTCTTCAAAATTTAATTTAGAGGCATTTTTTTCGCCTACCTGAGAATTATCTCAGGCTGCTTAAAACTGTAAATAAAACTGTTGTTTCCAACCTATTGATACCTATAAAAAAAGTCTGATTTTCTGAAAATAGTACCCACCTACCTACAAAGGTGGCTACCTAGCTTTATGATAATTACAAGGATGACACTGCTAACAAACAAACTATGATGAGACATCTGAGGGGCAATTCTTGTAATTTTAAGAACGTTTACAGTCTGATCTCAGTCTCAGTCTGTCAAAAATACCTCTAATTTCCCTACATTTTTGACGTTTTTGACATTGATTGTCGTTGAGACGAGATTGTGACTGGATTTTGAACGATTTAATTACGGGAATTGCCCTCTGGTCATAGTTTGTGATACAAAATCAAGTTAAAAGGCTACCTATATTCAATTAACGCGACCAGAACCCCAGACCAAAGCTTTATTTTACTACATATTTTCGTTGTCGTCTCCAAGGCCATATTTCAGATCCCCCAAATAGCACGTCAGGAGGTTTACGATTCAACATGTGTTACGTGCCACGAGGAGGCATAAGTGAATCAGATTATATACCGATGGACTATCCAATTTGCATAATTCACTAATTGATAGTGGCAGCTTGAATAGTGATGTTTATTTGATTATTTAATTTAAGTTCGGTTCAATTGAGTTTGGATAATGTAACATTTAATAATATAATAAAGCCTTCATTTCCTTAACCAAAAATGATATAATACAAGTGGATTACCAAAATGATTTGCTGTCATAACTAGACTAGTATGAGTAGAGTAGTAGAATTAAGTGTAGTAATTATATGATAACACACACACACACACACACACATCTTCTAACACCCCTCATATCTTGTGTGCTGAAACTTTATTATTCATTCCCACACTACAATAAAAAAGAGACCACACATAGATACAATAAAAGATATGTAGATGCTCTAATCTTCTGCAGGTTTCGCTATTTTGGCTTTGACCATCCAGTTTTTGCCCATGTTTTGTTGACTTGATCTACCCAGAGTTCCGTAGGGCGTCCTCTGGGCGTTTCTTCCTGTTGGTACCGACCATGTCGTAACTATATGAGTCCATCTTGTGACTGTAACAACAACTGGCAAAATCGTCAGTCCTCCTCTTTAAAAAAATCTTACCTATTTAAATAGAAAGACTTATCTAATGCTTCCATGATATGCCCCAGATGATTTAAACTTTCTGTTTTTTTTATAGTTCAGTAAATTCACAAATAAATAAATAACGGAAGTCAGAAAAATAGTTTATTCTGCACAAATAAAATGCACATTATTAAATAAACATACAAGTACAAATTAGCCAAAAGCATAGTATTCGACAAAAGAAACAAAAACGAGAAATTAAAAAAATTTAAATTTACAAAATTATTTATTTGAAACATGCATTGATAAAACCATGTTTCATCAGCGATGTGGATTGACGATTCAAATTATTTAATTTTGTTATCTAGAGTAAAATATACACAATAACAAATATAAAATAATCTACCATAAAAATAAAATATAAAATTCATTTTAACTTTTACAAATCAAAATTAAAATTCGCTGTAAAACAGAAAGTTTCAAACACAGCACACTCAGCGTTTGTCAAATGAAAAAGTAATATTTAACATGAGCCGAAACTCATAAATAAACAGCAAGTCTGCTGATATTTGGAACGACAGAGAGCCAATATTTCGCATGTCAGTCAGAGAGCACCGTGTTTATTGCCAACTATATTTTTTGTTGTACACCGATATTAGAATCTAAAATGTTTTGGCAAGTTTTAAATTCAAAAGCGAAATTTGAAAATGGTTTTTTATTTTTGTAACAAAATCATTGGGACACAGGGATCGTTCAGAGTAAGCGTGGTTATTTAAAACAATGTAATAAAATATCAACCTACTTTGTGATGACAATTTCCGGCTGTTATCAATTCCAGAGTGGTGATAGCTTGTTAGGGCTTGTGCACCTGTGACTACACACACAACTGTGCACTATAATATCTCCCGTGCTGCAGGCTGGTCTTCGCTGAGATTGGTCGCTATGGTCGAAATTCGGTCTGGAGGACTATTACTCGCAATAATCGTCAGTCAACGTTTACAATCAAATTCAAACAGAATTTCAGATCGAACATCAGTAAATAAGCCAAAAACAATCCCAACGCCCAGTATTAATTTACAAAATAATACAAACAGTAAAAATAACTGAAATAACGTTGGCAACACCGCATGCTACGGTTTATTGGTATTCATTTTTACAACGATGACTCTATGTTTTCAGATGTAAATGAAAACCCCTATTCGAATGGCGAGCAAAATCACCAATACTGCCGAATATTTCAGTGTACACTACGCGTTATACGAATTCATAGTTCCACGTATCATCGGTTTTTCGAATATGCAATGTGTTGTGGTGTGGATTCTAGATACCATGCTAATGTTTTCCTTGACAGCGTTTAAACAATCTAGCATAATCAGCCTATAATGTTCCCGTTGATAATAGAGTTACTGCTGCTACACAGGCCTGTTCTATGATAGAGGGAGTGGGCGGTAATCCACCACGCGGGCCCAGAGAGGGTTGGTATATGTCACATGTCTTCCAATTTTTGGTTCTAGGACATGCGGGTTTCCTCACGATGTTTTCCTTCACCGTTTTGAGAGTAGTGGCGATGGATCTATTTACACAAAGTAAAGCAAGTAATGTAGTATGTAGTAATGCCTGGGCTTGAACCCAAGAACTACAGGTCGGAAGTAGCGGCTGTTACCACTGGGCCACCACCGCACTCAAAAATTAAACAATTGAAATGTCAGGCAATTCATTCGTGGGATACTCGAAAATCTGGACCAACTTCTTCGAGGCAAATATTTCATAATAATATGAGGTGGAAATTATATTAAGCTGCAAAACAAAACTGACTATAATAGATTACAGATTTAAAAAAAATTAAACCTTTTCAGTGGACAACTAAGTAGCGGGAACCAGCGAGTTTCCCCATACCATTCTAATCAAATAAAGCATAATAACTTCTGGATTAATTCTCTTGCTAAGCTCTTAGAAGAGAAAAACATAATGCTTCTACGTGAGCAAATCCTATTCACATACGTTATGTTTTAAAAAAACTGTACCGTAGACATAAAAAGAGAATAAAGAATATTTTTCCATAGACTTTGTTGGAGACTGTCCACACGGAGTTTCGGCTTTTGTGAACAGATCTCTTTTTATCTTGTTTGTTTCTTTATTAAAAGAGGATGTCGGTAATGTGTTGTGGTACTATTGATTGCGGAGATCTGAATCGTTTTTATTTGTTTTTAGTTGGCTGTACTGAGCGGATTACGTATGGTCTCTGACAATTTGACTACAAAAATAAACGGTACCGAAACGCAAGTCTTTTGGGAATATAAAAAATTCCAAACAAAAATAAACTGGCTCTTACACCGTACATTATTTAGACGAATGACGTATGGCTTATCCCGGCAATAATCCTTTTATAGTTCCATACATCTTGAGGCCAAGCATAAACCTCGAAAAAAATCTCCGAAATTCTCATAATAACAATGGACTTTATTACCTAGACACTATCGTCCTTTCTCGGACACTGAGTCTAAACGAATGGCTCGTATCTTCCCATTTTATAGGCATTCTGCTTGTCCTGTGTTTTAGAAGAAAGGTTAATTGAATTCAAGTTTTATGGTGCCTCTAACTGACAATAAAAAAAACTTTACGTGGACTCTTTGGAGGGGACTTGATTAAAACAAATGAATTACTATTCATTCTTGCTAAAGTTCTTAGCTTTGAATGTAAGAAAAGAATGATTGTTCAGAGACTTGTCTCTTAAATGTTTGATTCAACTTAAGGTCGGACTTACCTTTTGAGTTACCCAAAGAGGTTCTCGTAAGTTAATCTTTGAAGATTTGATGGGGATCAAGTGGGAGCATGTAGGTAACTAATAAAAGAGACCGAAGTTTTTGTTATGTTAAATACGAGTTATACGTGTAGATGAAGTTATTTCTATGTTAAGTTTGCAGTTAAGTTACAATGGCTTATTTATACCTAATCTTACTTCAAGGAAATCACCAATGACCTTTCTTACAACAGCAAATCTTTCCAATACTACGTGGAATAAGTACTAAAAGACTTTACGTGGCATTTTGATTCCAGCATTACTCGTATAAGGTTATCTTTATAATAACTTAACGTATACTTACATCTGCAAATAGATTGCCAAAAATAGTTTCCTTAGCTAGGTTTGATTCAAACGCATCGAATCACAAAACTTTCTAACGTAGAAACTACGATATAGAAGCAGTTCGTGTAACGATTTAATTTTTGTTATTGCCTAAAATGTTTCCAATTCCCAGAGTGTAATTTCTAAGAGGTCAATACTGAAATCGACAGCAGACGTCGACGAGTTTAAGTAAGTGGTAAAGAGTGTTCTCTAAGATACAAACTCAAAGCGTTTTGTAAAACCAATAAGTTCTTAATTAACCAATTTTTGTACATGAAATTACCAAATGAAGCCTCTTTATGCCTCAACTGGAATTCTTAGATACAAATATTTTCCAATGTGCCATGCAACTTTCGTTGGTTACAATTCACATACTCGTATCTTACTGAAGAAGTGGGAGAGGGAGGCATTTGCCCTGCAGTAGGACCAATGAGGCTAGTTAGATTAGATCTTAATGAAGCTCTAACACATAAAACTACTTGAAACATACCTTTTTGGCAGTTCAAAACAGTAACACACAGGCTTTGGAATGTTTGCCAATGCGTAGCTAAGACTATTTGAAAACTAGCTTACAAAAGTATTAAGACAAATCTAGAGGGTTCATATTATGTCCAGTGGCAGACATCTTATACAGACCAAAGTTTGGTCTGTATAAGATGTATGATTTCTTGGTCTTTGTAACAACCGCTGACACACCAAACTTGGACCACAGTCTTAATTGGTTTCATTTTCGAGTGAACAGGTCCGGTCCGGCGTGACACGGCGGACTTCCGACTTCTAACACGGCAAGCACCATCAATGCCAATTATAGACCTTATTCCCTTGTAATAAGGATTATCTGGGCTTAAGCTAATGATTCTGGATGAAATTAATCGACCTTGTATGAGGTGTATTACGAGTTTTTCGCTAGAAGGCGAAATTTTTGGCAAGGAGGTGAACGGTGTGATTATTATTAATACTATTCGACTGTAATGATTTAGTTTTGGCTCTACATTAATGTTAGGCAGTTTCAATATGAATACCAATCTTCTTTTAAACGGTAGAGTGCTCTTTAGAGATTTTTTTGAATATTATTTATCATTTTTTGCCTAGTCTTTTCCTAACTATTAGGGTCAGCTCCTGGATGCAGCCGAATACCAGTATTTTACAAGGAGCGACTACTTATCTGACCTCCACAACCCAGCTACGGGGTTATACGATACCTGTAAAATAAGAAGCCCGAAAGTCTAACAACTAGTTTTACCAAGAGTCGACCCATAAATACTGTCAAAGATCTATGAATGACGGACTAGGACTAGGAATGCCGGGACAAGCTTAACGTGGTTTCCGAGGCACGGAGAGGTATTAATATGTAAAGATGGTCACCCATCCAAGGACCAACCGCGGCAAGCGTTAACCTGATCGATTGACCCATGCGGCTGTTATTACTTAGACACAAGCACCTCAAAAATATTAAAAATATTATTTATATTCATTTGAATGTTTAGTGCCTCTGAAATAAAGTCGTCTAAACAAAGATTAAATTCGATCTCAAGGTTTCATTACTTTACACAAAACGTATCGCCAATCAAATTGCAGCCGTTCAACCAATCAAGATGCCTCACTAATACCCTCGTAATCCTCTACTTTCATTTAAATGCATTGAACTTAAACAATGTCTTTGAAGCTTAGCATTTCAAAGGAGCTTTAATGTAATCATTAAAAACAGAAGCCATCCATTTGAAACGAAGCCTTTTGCCGCCAGTATCAATCATAGTACGTTTTGACAAGACGTCAAATGATTTTCAGTAGAATTTTGGCTATAATGCTCGCAGGCATAGATGAGGCTTTTCGTGCGTGGCTCGTTCGTACATTTTCTATGCAGTCGGGTCGGGTCGAGTCTACGCGCAAGCAATATCCCGCGCCTTAACCAAAAGTAATCGTCCCACGAGCACGCGGTCTTCGCATTCATATGTCACTGTGTTTTTCAACGATCCAGAACGGCTTGGTCGCGCCGACAGACAGCGTCGTCAAAACAAAAACTGACTTATGGACGCAACGATCGCGTGCTCGCGCTTTTGTTTGGGACCTGGACTGACGCGACTAAAGAAGGAATCGCAGTGTCTGAAACAGTCGCACGACAATTCGCGCCTGTGTATGGGCCAACCTTAATAGTTGAAAATAACTTTGCACCAGGTTGATTTATGAATTTGAAGGGTCACACTGATGCGCTCGAGTTACTAGCTTTTACGAAGAGAGTGCCCCTCTCATAATGGCTGGGTTTGGCTGTCAATCAAGATATAGCGAAGGAAAGAATTTTTAGACAAGAATAGGAGAAAGATTAAGGTGTGTCTTCATAATAGAGGGGAATTTAGCAGTTGTTTGCGTTTTGGGTCACCGATTAATCGATATGTTATGTCGAAATATATACAAGTTTATTTCTATTTTTACCAATGTTTATTGTCCTACTGCTGGGCAAAAGTGTATCTGGTAACTTTCCATTGTTCCATGTGTGTTGTCTTCTGCGGCCAATCTACCGTAAACGCATCTAAGTCTTCAAACCAGCATTTCCTAGGCCTTCCTCGGTAACGACAGCCGTCTTCTAGCACCCACTACGTGACGACTCTGGCCCATCGGTTTCGATGCATCCTACATTGATGGCGCGCCCGACTTATTGCCCAAATCGAAGATTCCTGTTTTGGAGCGCATCGTATATATCTAGCAGTTAGGACTTTATTAAGCAGATTGAAGACTAAAATAACACCCTTATGAAAAAAAAAATATATACATACTTCATGGATTAGGCTACTTGATGAACAAGTAATTTCAGTTCCTAAATAACATCTGCTTCACACGAGTCTCCCAATGACTCCCATTTTTACAAAATGGCGACTTTTCTAGACAATTTGAGCGAAGAAACTCATTCTGGGAGTCCAAACGTCCGGCATTGCATAAGACTCGTACATTTCAGAGTACTATTGAGCTAATTTTCTTTGGCTTCCCTTCACTTACTGCATTTTAAAGGACATCTGCCACCTACAGCATTTTCTCTCTTGAAAATTGTGGAAAACGAATGATCATTTTTATGGGTGCGTCTCATAACATTATATGAAATTATTTGATATTTTATCATTTTAATAACGGTCTCGAGATATAATGAACGCGAGATATACCAAAACTTGATTTTATTTCATTACATATAACATACAATCATATAATTATACTCGAATACTCATTTTGCCTATTTTCATAGTAGATATTACGAGTATAACCTTCATTTGTTCGAAAATCCGCTTGAAAATATTTTAAATGTTAGAATTTTTGTAATTATATCATACATTACTTCCCGTTTTTATTTCATTTCTTTTTCCTGTTGTTATTAAAATGCAAAGGATTTCCTGTTAATTTGATAACTGATTAACTTTCATTGTAGTTACTCTAGTGGAAAATTGCTAATTTATTTACTGTAGTACCTACCTCCTAGTATTATTCTGGTTTTTCTGGGAATTCGAGACTGTGCCTCGCAGCGTTGTTATATCTAATTTTGCGTTTTTAGGGTGCCGTGCCTCAAAAGGAAAAACGGAATCCGTATAAGATAACTTCGATGTCTGTCTGTTCGTCTGTCAAAACTTATTTTCTCAGGAACACGTGGAGTTATCAAGTCGAAATTAATATCAAATACTTAGGGCTAAGATCCCTTGAGACAGTAGCCCTCAGTCTCAGCAATCAAACTTCTAAGTCAACGCAATCAAAAGACACGAACGTTTATGTTACTTTTACGCCACATATTTTGACACTCGCAATGGAATTAAAACCTATAGGCTACTTCCCGTTAACCTAGAATCATAAAATTTGGCAAGAAGCAATGTCATGTAGCACAAGTAAAGGAAAAACCTGAAAACCGTAAGTTTGTAGTTACATTCCAAAAAAAGAACGGGAAAAATATTTGAGACACGATTCCCGTGATAAACTATTTACATACCTACAAAGTACGGAACCCTACGATACGGAACTAACCGGTTTTTTTTAATTAAAAGTGCTATCGAAATAGTAGTTGTTCTGTGCAGATACTACAAATACAACTCCTTTCAATTATGAATGAAGATTTCTTTTTTCATTTAATTTTTAGAAGAGTAAGGTTTAAAAGCTCATTTTGTAAATTAATAAGAATACAACTGTTCTCTTGCACATACCCTTCAGTAATAACATTTCGAGAATATTCATAGCTTCCACAACATTATCACCAACAAATCTCAACGTTCCTCCCATCTTACACCCACTAAACACGATTAACCACGAACAGGTAAAATTACATAAATCGCATTGACGCGTTACCATGGCAACCGCTCAGGCGCCCGGTAAACCGAAATTAATCCATCCGTATGAGCGCAGAGTCGAACTTAATTAGCGGCTCTGCTTGTGACTATGTAGGAGCGAGCGCGATGATTAGACGATAGATGTGGCTGCTTGATTATAAGTGTCTTAGCTGAGGAGATAATGAACTGGGCTGTTGTTTGGTGAGCTGTTGGAGATTTGTAAAGTGTTGCTATTGGTACAATCGTAAACAATCATAATATATCCGGTCCGTTTCCAAAAAAAGTCAAAAACTCAAGGACCCAAGAAAAATAAGATAGCTATTTAATATTCTTTACTTCAATGTAAATAATGTAAATAAATAGACTGCATACAGTTTTTTTTTACATCAAGTTAGCTCTTACATCTGCAGTCGGATATATTGGGATCGATCCTGATTAATTGCTCGTGAGTGTATTCCTTGTTCATGGCTCTGTCAAAGCTTGCATGATCCTATACACATCCGAAATAGAGATTATTAGTGACTAAGGTGCTATGGTGGAAAATTGCGATATCTCTTGCTGTTGTACACCTTGCTTCAACTTTCGGAGTAAGTATCTCCTTATAACATTCACCAGTCGTAATCAATATATGTATTGATTTAAAAGAGCGTTCATGGAGTTTCTTGCCCGCTCTTGTCCATAGGAACCTACTACGCTTTGGAATGGGCAAAAAGCTTCATCTTTCTGATTGACCGATCCCTTGATAATTCAAAAGTGCCTATAATTGGTTTAATTTAAAAAAAATACTTTAAGTTTAAGGTACCCAATATTTCTGCAGCTCCAAATAAGCCTAAAATCGAAGCCAGTTATAACAGAAATCAATAGGAACCTCCATAAACACTACATCGGCTAATGCCAGCGCGGTCGAATGATTGGTTTAAGCGCTCTTTGCCAACTATCTTGCTCTATGGGTTCTGATCTGCAAAACTCACTTCTAATCCAATTAGCAGAGGTATTGTGGTGTGAATGAGGAATGAAAGAGGGCTTAGCGAATATGAACTGGAGTAGGATTTAGATGTTCTAAAGAGCTATTAAAATAGTGGATGAACAGGAACTAGAAATGCGATGTGTTTTGGTGCAGAGAATTTAATGAGCCAGATTAGGTCGTTTTCAGCGATTCTGTTGCTGTGCCTACATAATTGGACGTAATCCTTTATCAAAATTGCTACTTATAGTTTTTGTCTAGCTTGAAATCTTATTAAACCAGAGGATTTTTATAATATAGTGTTATATTATATACCTGTGTGCGATTGTGAGGTCAGATGGCAGATGTTTTTATATAATTCAGAATCAGTGTCTTTTTTAAATGACAGCCTTTCGTAGTGTAGTTGAAATGGCTAGACAGTATGTGTAAGCTAAGTTAATATTTTATAAAAGTTAGACCAAGCTAATATTTTAAGAGAGAGTGTAGCTCTCTACCTGCACAGAGTTTTGTCGAAGCTTTCTCTTATAAATATTTTGGATTTTCACCTCCTAGGGTTCACCAAAACACACACAAGGGAGATGATACAAACAATGGAGAAGGGTATAAAGTGAATGTGAAATAAAAGCGTCGTGGCCCCTTTTGGAGCCACCAAAAATAAGTATGAGAAATATAAAAAATACATCTTTGCCAGCTCTTACTAGCGAGCATAAAATGTAACTATTTCAATAAAAAACTACTCTGCTAAGTAGGTACATAGTTAAATTTTTACGGTCTGATAGCTGGGGACTTGAGTGAAATCTGAGAAAAAAGAGTCACAATTAAATTATATAGCACTGGAATAAAAACACCTACTCCTGAGACCTTTTCAAATGTTATAACTACGACCTAACAGGGCTTAACACACTCGTGATGACGTAGCATATTTTGTACCTAAAACTGGGACCGCAATACGTGAAGTCTCAATTCATCGGTACATACTATTGAGCCATATGGCCCTTAACGTGGCCCCGATATAGTTTTTCTAAGTATCGAAGTAGTAATGTTATCGTTCTAGTGTGGCTCTTTAGCTAGTTTCTCTATATAAATAATATCAGGCTACTCGAGACGATTACAAACAAAGTAAGACATTACGCATAGGGATGAAACGATACCATCCAGGTATCGATACTTTTACTCGATACGGTATCAGTCATAAGGTATCGATACCTACTCGGTATCAAATGAACAGTATCGATGCTTACTTGTATCGAACAGTTTTTTCGTAAGAAGTATTACAGGCAAATAATAACATTTAAGTACATGGTCTAAGTATTTAGGAAAGTTTTTCAAGCATTTCTTGCACGTGGCTGTTTTATAATATATATTTTTTTTTGTAAAATATAGCCACTGTTCAGACTTTTGTAGTCCCATTTTCAAATAAACAACGCAAGCTGCACACGATGAGTGATTTACGTAAATGGCAAACAAAACAAAATCATCATAATGGCGTCTTACAAAACTCGTGAATGATTTTGACACAATTCCGTCCCCACTTACACACGAATACGGATTTGTAAGCACAAATACGGATTTACGAGTTCCAACCCGTTTCGTCACTAAAATACTACAATGCGGCCCATTTCGTCAATTAAATAGTTTTAATGAAATCACGAAAGTTGTGCGGCATATAAAGGCGTCGACACACTCGCGAGCGAGACTCTGTTTCGTGGACATATTAATTTATCTTTATTTTAATATAACGCTCATTCAGCATGTGTGCACAGTACCGACTTCAATGTGAAATTGCTTTTTCAGTTATAAAATATGGCGACAGTATCTTGTCTTGAGTTTTGGTTACGTTGTACCTAAGTGCTGATTCAATTATATTTTATTGCTTGTGAAGAAGATTTTGGTTCAGTTTAGAGTGTTAACGAAGTAATTCTTGTTATTTGAATTGAACGCTTTGTGTACAACTTTTTGAATGGTGGTTCCTATAGACCTAACATTCTGTGATGCTGTGCGAATATAAAAGAAATGTAACTCTTCATTCAATTACCTTTTACTGGCTTTATTGTTATTCCCTTACTAGCATAACTGGCGAAATGAGGGTGTACGAGGGGTCTAGCTCTGCCTAACCCTTCGGGGATTACAGGCCTGGGGTTGCGTTATGTTATTAGCCTATTAGGCAAACTTCAAGCACTCTAAGGATTGATTTTTCCACTGCCAGATAAGTTTATCGAAGGAATAATTTTGAATTTTTGACAGTTCTTCCATACAAAAACTGTCTGACGTCAATTTTATTCCACGAATAAAAATTATCGGTCGATTGAAAAGTCAGCCCTAAATCTAATTATTTTATTTTACAGTTTTTGGAAAACTTACAGCTAAAAATCTTTGCACGATTGAGAGTAACAGAAATAACGCCAATTACAAGTTTTCACAGATAGAAGAGACAATATAAACAAAAAACATTGGAGAAGGTAGACAGCGTTTTGAGTACATAAATACATTATCATAAGTACAAATGCGTTTCAAACAACGTACATTGTTATCAATTAGGTTACGTGAACAAAAAAGAAATCACATTAATTAGAATTAGGAATTAGGCACAACTTTTTTACCTCTTAACGATATATTTCTAATTTCATATTTCATCACCTTCCAAAAATTAGGCTGTTTACTCAAAACTATCAACAATATGTAATAATTCCAAACGCTTACATATCAATAAATAAATCCCCAATAACATTTACAGAGAAAGTTCAAGCTCATTGGCAATCCTTTACAGGGCGAATAAAATTAAAACAGATTCAATCTCATTAGCACTCGGTTTATTTAGTAGCTAGGCTAGAGAACTGCGCCATTCATCATCTCGTTTGCGCTGAATCAGGATGTCTTTTAGCAATGGAAGGTTTGATAAAAGAGATTTTTGTTATTAGGTGTCACCGGAAATCTTTGTTAGATTCAAGCTTCCGGAAATGATGTTTTTCTTCTTTTTGTGTCGATGGTACTTTGTTTGGAAATGTTATTACAACTCACAGTTTCACATCTTCGGTACAGTCCTTTCAGTTATTTTACCTGTGATTCTGCATCACTTTCAAAATCACAATGATCTTATTCTCATTGTGATAAGGTTGCTGGTGGGTTACTGCCATTGACTTTCGTTACGGATTTAAATGAAATTTGGCACACAGATAGTTTATAACCAGGATTAACATATATGATACTTTTTATCCCGATATTCCCACGGGATTGAAACCTATGCGGGTGAAATCGCGGGGCACAGCTAGTATTTTATACTTACAAAAACGTAATACTTACATAAATATCTTCTTTGATTATATTATAATAAACGCTCTCCAATGGCCTTTTGCCTACACATCTATAAGTACAACAAAGCTCGCAGTACTTTCGAAGTTAACTTCCTGAAAACAGGTAGATACATTAAACATTTTAATGGCCCACCGCAAAGCAATAAAGAGCTACAGAATGGCCCAGAGACCAACTATAAAATATAATTACCAGGATGCTTGCCAACGGAAAAATCGTGTCAACACTGAGCTATGTTATCGTTTTCTTATATCATTTTTATAATACTGTTTACAAGGACAAGCGAGTCCACTCTTGGAGATAAACTTACAAAGGGGCTGCTAAAATTAGACTTTTACTTTAACTTACACCCTGAGTTATTACTTGTAATATGTTTTTTATAAAAACCGTCTACTTTTACAATGCTTGTAAATATGTGAGCACCATGTATCTATCACATAATTAATTTTATATGTCATGGTTTCATTAATCCATATAAATTCTTTTACCTATTTTGGTATAGTAATTTGATTTTAGGTGCATCGTCTTCACATACTTATTATTATATAATTAATGTATGCAAAATATTGTAAAACATTTTAAAAGAGTAACGGTGGAGTATCTTGTCCATTCTTCTCCATTCGAAAACTACCTTTTGGAAGGGGCGACTTCTATTATATTTTATTGTAATTTTTGACGTTCAAAAGTGCCATATATGAGCCAATTTGAAATTTTGACATTTCACATTTGACAAATTCATAGTTAATTGTAGAAGATAATCCGCGCCGTCGTCGTTTCGTTTTTTTTTTTTTGTTGTTGTTCGCGAACTACCTCACAATATTGTGTGTAATACAAGAGTGCCAAACCTGCGTAGGTATAGTCAGGGAAATTAATGATTAAGCAAATTTACATGCTACGTTAATTTGCCGTGCTAAAGGCATTTCATACAACTGTCAACGAATGACAGTTGCGATAAACGGTCAAGTTAAGGTGGTAATCAATTCGCTTAACAACTACACTTTTCCTGCAACCACCAAGCGCTATTGCTGCGCATGAGGTCTTAGGTTCGATTCCCGGGTCGGGCAGTGGGTCATTGGATATTTCCATCACGAGTGTCGTTCGTAATAACTGGTAAAATGTGGGTGTATTATACACCCCCGCCCAAGTCTTCGGGGAAAAAAGGCGTGATGTTATGTTATATTATTTTCCCTGAACCTTTCAAAAACGAAAAACTTCGCCTAAACCACAACCTACTAAATACTTAAAGTTTTACATAAAAAGCGACTAATTCCATCCGTAACAAGTAATTTTACATGATATTGAAGTATGTTATTAACTTGGTGATTTCTCCATTCTGATAGTGTAACTTAATGATTCAATTAGTGTTCTCAAGTTTACACTATAATAAGTATGTACGTAATAACATACTTTAACGATATTTAGTCACGTGAGCCTTATTAACACCGAATAATCAGACAGTTTAGTTTAGTAAAGGTTTTTCTTTGGGAAATACTCTAGTAGGAAAATAATAGAAAGACCAGAGAGATATAGAAGATATAACAGAAGATTTGTAAGACCTTTGGAAGGCCTACGAGGGGCTGACACCAACTTGCAAAGGCCCGCTACACGTTTTTAATTAAATGAGGCATTAAATTACTAGTGATAATTTATTTCTGTAAGAAGGGTCTTCACACACACTTCTACACATCAATCATATTTTAAAAACTAGATGAGATCGGCGTTTCCTATCCGACTACCCTGAGAAGAAAGGCCGATACAAACTCAGAATTCACAGTCTCTTTTAAAGTCCAGACAATCTTTGTCAGATCATGTGAGGACCATGTAGACTAGTTTCTGAAATGGTCTTTAGAGGAAAGAACCACAAAGATTTGAGTGGATCTATGCAGTCAGTGCAAGCAATTGTCAGTAATCGTGCTGCTCAACTCAAAACGTATGTTTAGTTACGTACATATGTGAAGGTACGTATGGTCCATCTTTATGTTAAAACCACTGGACCGATTTCGCTATGTGAGCCTCTACTAGGACAAATTAGTTCCTGTCTAGAGGACTCGACTGCTCAAAATAAACTCTTACTCCTTTTTCAATCGACTGAGTTTTAAATGGAGATGTTTCTATTTAATCCATGATTACTACGCGTTGGAATGGACTACTAGCTTCATATATCTGACTGAGCGACTCCCTGACAGTTAAAAACTACACATATATGTAAATGGTTTAATTGAAATAAATGCTTTCAGTTTGAGTTTACCTCGAATTATTGATTTCTGTTACTGGTTGTGAGCCTGCTTTAGTAAGTATTCAATCAATGATAAAGATATTAAAAACGTGTATCTAAGGTCTATTCAAATTTACGTTTCCAATTGATGTTATTTCAAGTTGAGCAAATGTCAAGTTCATTTCAGTAGGTAGTAATTAAGTTGATTTCAGACAAACTAGCATTCTTTAAAAAGTCTTCAAAATGTTTGAAGTTGTAGCGTAAACTGAACTTTATTGTGTAGGAATTAAAGTCATTTTTTCCAATAACTCGTATTTGTTTACATGTTTGGCAAGTAAATCGCGAACGCAGATTAACTAAAAACCTTTTAAATGGTGTTCTTAAAAAAGGGCCTTGTCATCGTTTAGACCAGAGTCAAGATCGCCTCACAAGTACACTACATAACGTACTTTCCACATTAAACATTCACCAACCTAACAAGAGAAGCATGAACAAAAGACTTATATTTTTATTCTTCAAAGAAAAAAGCGCGCCTCCATCTGATTGGCCCACGTCAAGGCTCCAAACTTGACAGTAGAGAGATAAGCGAAAAAAGATCTATACCGTCGATCATCAGAGCTTGTTAAAAGTTGCCCTAGAGTGACAGAAAAGTTTTAATGGCCACCAGATAGGCAAACGCGATCAAAGAAATGTTTAAATATTTATTTGTAAATATAAAGTTTATGTAACGAATGTTCTTTTTTTTAAGAAAGAATGTTATGAAAATACGTCCTCTTTTTTTCAGTGAATTTATTCAGGGTTTATTTAATTTTGGGCTCGGAGGAGCGATAGGAAGCTCAGTGTGTTTTATTTATTTTTAGAAACATGTAGATTCTATTTATTTATTTAGGGATTACCAACGAGATACATTACAATTTTCTTTTACAATAATAAAACTTGTGAATTATGTATACCAATATATTACAGGATAATGTATACCATTATCCTGTAATGCACACTCAATTACAGGTAACCACAGCTTACACATGGTTTGAATACATAATTAAATTATAAATACATCTAAGTCAATATTGGGAGACATTTTAGCAGCCCGGCTCTCTATACGGCTTTCATAAAAAAAAGAATGATTTAGTAGACGCAAAGCCGATTTTCTACGACACTAAACTTATCCCCAACAACAATAAAATCTAATAGCAAAGTGCTCAGTCAATTAGATAACTACCAATAACTCAAACGTACCCCACTTTACGACTCCGAATAACCTTCTGATAGCCCTTCGCTTACATTTTTTTTATTCCCTAATCAACGTCCTACAATCCCCCACTAGGATCCCTTACATAATACCTACATTATAAACGTCGGTCTCAAGGATCTAAGGGTCAATTAAACGTACCTTAAATTAGATCCACTGAGTTACGTTTTTTCCTCACCGATATTAAAGAGGGAGTGTGCCGTGTTTCTGTATAAACCTCGTCGCTGAGTAATGCGGGCCATTACTCTGGCAGGCCTTCTTTCTTTATGAGGGGATGTGTTTTATTAAAATTTATAAACATAATTCTGTAGTGTTAGCTGCTTATCGCATGTAGGAATGGGGTTTGAGATTCATGGGGGAAGACGGCAGTTACTTTTTTGTTGTGATAACCCCGAGTAGTGACAGGTTAGTGTGAAGTCATTGTTCGTGCAGTGGTGACCTAAAAAGCGTTTCAAATGCACTAAATGAACTAAGAAAAATGAGCTACAGACCACAACAGAGCACCTGACTTTTAGGCACACACAATAAAGAAAGGTTTGACCAGGCATGGGGTCATAACTTGGTCAAAAGGGGGAGGATGCGTTTCTTACTTTGTTTGTCCAGGCATGGGGTCGTAACCTGAGGAGCAATTCTCGTAGTTTTAAGAACATTCACAGTCTGATCTCAGTCTCAATCTGTCAAAAAAACTCTAATCTCCCTACATTTTGACAAGTTTTTGACATTTGTTTGTCGCTGAGATGAGAATTGGCCTTCTGGTCAAAAGGAGGAGGATAATACGCGAATCTCTTTCTAACCGCTCCCGCCACAATCCACACGCTTCTGGCGGAAACGCCCCTCATTCCCGCCCGCCAATGTGAGCGAGTCGAAGCTTCTAGAACATTTTGACAGACTCGTGTAACGTCCGTCAAATGGGAGCTGCGCACAGAAAGCATATATATTTTCCTAATTTGTATCTTCGCCCCAAAACCCTATTGTTTATAATATAAATCATTGTGTGTTTGTTAAAAATGTCATTTTTGAAACCAGATCAAAAAAGTATCTACGACTAGGTCTCTCCTATTCAGACCTCCTTGTCAGAAATGTAGGGATTTTAGAGGTATATTTAACAGATTGAGACTGACAGACTGTGAACGTTCTTAACATTACGAGAATCGCCTGTCTGTTAATCATAACAACCTGTATTTATTTATAGAGAGTACCATAGTTTCATACCTTTTCAGTATGCGATCTCTTCTAAGGAACAAGCATTCATCACCCCCACGCAAGCTCACTGCGTGTTGGTAAATTGACTCCTTTAACACTAGTTTTTCCCACAATATTTTCCTTACCTGGAAGTCAAAGGTATCATTAATTAACTTACAAACAGTGAAAATATTTTAGCAATGTATTCATGCTTAAAAATAAAAACCAACGTAGAAATCACAAATAAATAGGGACATACATAGATCGTTAAACAAATTGACTATTAAATTCCGTATCATACAGACCACAACAGATTGTCATTCTTTCTCAGTCGTATTAAATGGGTATAACACTGTAAAACATAGTGTATTAATCTGATAAACAATTCTTACACATTATTCAGATACAAATCAATTGTTTATCAAATTGACACACTACGTCAATTCACCGTATTATAGCCATTTGATGACTTTCATTCAGTCAAAATGACAATTACAATTTGAATAGACGGACAATTTAAGTTGTTTGTCAATTTGATAAACAATTAATTTTGCTGACTTTACCATAACGGTAGCTTTCTTATTTTCCCGACTATATGTACCTCACCTAGGTGACCAACCAATGTATACCGAAAATAATCTAACGTAGAAGTCACAACAAGACAGGAATCAAGCATCGTATCACGAATTATTCCATAGTTTCAGCCTCCCCTTGTTTAAACGCTGAGAGTCCATGTACTATGCTAATACCACAGAAATAGAATTATAGTATCTCCAAACATCTTCATAGGCACGCACTATCAGGCATTCAGGTCCGACTGCCCAGCAGCTGTGGCCACCTGTTAGACGCTTCCCGCATCGCAATGAGCTGCGATCTGCATCCAGAATGATTGATGATCTTAAGACATGTCTGGAGAAATGTTCTGTCTTTGGAACATGTGTCTCGGATTATACTGTGGTGTCGGGTTTAAAGTTATGGTTTCACTTTGTGTTTACCATTTGGTGTGTTTTATTTGTTTCAACAACGAATAGTAGAAAAATAAATACGGTCTACAAGTTAATTCTTGACCTTCTTGGTTAGATGAAGTAGCATTACGAAAAAAACGCGTGCTGTCGGGGGACCGCTAGGAAGTTCCTTACGCGATACTCGTATATAATAGTAAGTGACAGTGATAGAGGAAGTCGCATGGTATCATCAAGTTATAAAAAAGCGTTATGCAGGGGGCATAAGATTTTTTTTATTTGTACTAGTCAACTCCTACCACAAGCCGTTAAAATTAAAGAACTTCGTTCCAAAAAAGTAACCATAAAGTTCCAATAAAGTAGCCTTTTTGGTATACATTTTTTTTTTTGTTGGACATTAGCAAAACTTACAATTACGGTGTCGTTGATCGTCCATCCAGACTTCGGCCTCTGAAAGCTGAATTCAGAATATTCATAAAGTTATTCGGTTCTGAAATCTATTTCACTGTCAATATTTAATATGCATAACTAGTACTGAACTTTTTATCTGCAATATGAATTATCGTGAGAGTATTCAAAAAGTTTGAATAGACTCGTTGCAAAATGACGTTTTTTTATAGTTAGGTCTGAATTTGTAATATAAAAAACACTTATTCATTTAATGTGACGAACAGACACAATTTTTTTCGCCATTCTAAAATGAAAAAAAGTATGCAACTGCAACCAGTTGCATACTTTTTTTTCATTTTAGTCTGAAAGTACCATTTTACTTTGTGTGATATTGCCATGCTTATTCTCGTTACTGCTGTTATAAAGAGGAACACAGTAACCTATTTCCTGTTCGTTCCTCGTTGTGAGATCATAACTGACACTCTTTATGACTATGTTTTCCTCTTCGCAAATCAGCACGAAATGCAGGTAGGTACCGTCCTTATTTGTTGCCATTTTTACCGAAAAAAGATACTTAATGTTTGTATATCTTTTGGAAACTTTGCTTGTGTTTTTTTACCTTTTTTTTTTGTCTACTTTATTGAGAAAGAAAAAGAAAATTACTTGGTATTGGTTGCTCGAACAATAAATCATATGGCGATTTTGCAACGCATGTAAAAAAATCATAGTTTGCATAAATGACGCCTGAAAATGCAACCCCTGTAAATCTAGGAAGTGAATTTTAAGCATCGTAAACGTAAAATAGAGTTTTGTGCTTTAGAGTAAATATTCAGCGACGGTAGGTGTCGAGAGACGATACTATTACTATTATTTTACAAATTCGTCGAAACAGTATTTTATCACAGAAACATTTTCCCCCTTTTTTTTATCTTGTTTCACTTACACTTTCCCGTTAATTTCGGAAAAAAACCTGAGCATAACACAAAATAAAGCCGCCGGTGAGAACCCCCTTATCCCCGTATATATTAATATTGGCAAACGAGAAGTTGACAACCTTCCAAAAAATATATATTTCGTTTGTTTTCGTTCCAAAGTTGAACACCACGCAAACAAAAACTGCGTTACTCGAAGGTGGAACACTCGGGTTGAATCATATAAATAAAATTCTTCAAGAATGAATCAACTTTACTTCTTATTATATTTCTCCAGGAACTCTATAAATAACAGCGAGATAAAAACAAAAGGTCCAGCGGACTGACAACGTAAATAATGCGTTATCAGTACACACGGAAGGCATCGTACACACGCGCTGGTCGAACCGGCCGATACGGACGAAGACACGATGATTTATTTAAAGCAACGCGAAGATCTCTTATCTGCCACCTAGCGTTATCTTATTGCGTGTTTCCTAAATAATTAATGCAATATAGGGCATCGATTGTGAGGTGACGGGCGGGCGCGGGGCGGGGACGAGAGCGCGGGGGTGCGCGCGGCGCACGCACGCGATTGGCTGTCAAGCCTGCGTGAGTGCGTACCTCCCCGCGTGCGTATGCCTTCGCCCGCCCGTGTTTCAGTCTTCTTCTGAACTCCGTGGGAGACAGACGTGCCGCTCCGCGTTACAAGTGACGTACGAAAGCCGTAACCGCGCGTCCATCCGCTCCCTCCCATCAATTACCTTCACCAAGTTTAATTTAAAACTGTGACAATTTCATCTGTCCATATGGTTCACCTCGTAGATATATTTCGTTCGGCGAAAGTTGAATATCCGCCGCCTGTTATTGTGAGTAAACATCTAATTTGCATTATAACAATATTTTTTTAAAGTGTATTTTTGTTTGGTTCTGTTTGTTTTCATTTATTTTTTATTTTTCTTTACAGGTTAAGGTATTGCGGCATTATTTTATGGCTGTAAAAGTCGAGTTGTTAACTTATTCTGTGCGGTTTGGACACAAGTCATATGTTTGTTGTTTGTTTTGTTTAAGTTATGTTTACGCCAAATGAATTGTATTTTGTAAACTAACCGAAAATACAAATTATACTAACCCCAATTTATTTAGTGAAAAATATAAGATTCGAATACTATTTCAGTTGGTGTTTTTTATTTTATTTTTGAAAACTTAGTAATTCGTTTATAAAAAAAACATGACAATTGTTATAAAATTAGTTTTATCAAAAGTGCTCTAATCTGCTCACGCTAAGTTTTATTAAATGTGATGAAAAAAAAATGTCTTTGTCAATAAATTTTTATTAATCATATTCTCGAAAAAGAAATTGTTTTGATAAAAAAAATGGCTGATACCAAAATCTAAACGGCATATTTTCCGAAGTAATCTCCTAAATCAATAAACTTGTGCAAGTTGGAGTTAAAACAATTGCCTCTCGTCTTATCAGTGTTCTCATCTTTATTACTTCAGAGATCGAAGTGATAAGGCTTAAGACGCTCCGTCATTAGGGATCTGAAAGGCTACTTTACTTTTATTGCAAAAAGATTTAAATTGAGGGCTTAATACGATGCATATAAAAAGAAGAAAGTTTAATAATGTTTTTCTAAAAGTGAGTGAATAAAAATTCATTATCTTTTTTGACATTCAGAGTTCACGCTGAAAAGAGTTGAAGTAAAATTTTAAATTTAAATGTACATAATTTTTTATGGTTTTGTTTTACATAATTAGTGGAAATTAATGACCTTAGTGGAAAAACTAACTTAAGAAATTTACAGTTGTTGCATTAATTTACGAAAAGTGATGTACTTGCAATATAATATAGTTCTTTCGTTAAAAATTACAAAGTGGTGTTTAAAATCCCACTCGTCAGTTTTTAATAACCAGTCATTCAATACGATTAGTGTAAAATAAAGTGTGAGAATGTTCCTCGATTCTCGGCATCTTAATAAATATTTTATTAAGTTAGTACGCAAAAAACATCCTATTACTATAATAAGGGCTTTAATTTTCTTCTATGTTTGTAAAAACATACAAAAATATTACTGCTGTTATTTTCTGTGTAGGTAATAACAGATTTTTGTACAACACTGTTAAAAAATACCTTCAACCGTACTAGAGCAATTTTTGTGCAAATCTAAAAAAATCCAATGCAGTGAAATCATTTCATTCAGTGTAAATACACCCTTAATAAAAAAACGCAACCGCAATTTTAAAACGCAGTGGTTTTTCGAATTTAATCAGTACCATACAACTTTTACCCTTCTAAAAAGAAGTATGAAACGTGATGTGTATACGATGAACTCCGCGATGTAAACAGGGACAATTTAATGCAATTTTACACTGTTCTTGCTGACTCAATTAATATTCAGTTCATGCGTGCAGTTGGGAGGCTCTATCAGCACGGCTTCATGTGTTGACCATGTCCTTAATTTTGTATTGTGGAACAAATGTAGTGGGACGTGGGTGCTTTGAGGAAAATGCGGTTCGAATGTGACATTCATCTTTGTATGTCTGTGTAAATTATATGTATTCGCCTGCGGCATTTTGAATATATTGTGTTGGTGATTGTGTTTTGTTTTTAGTTAAAGTGTAGTGAAAAGAGATAGGTTCCTAGTTTGTTAGATGTTTTTGCTAAGTGGTAACAAAGTGAGCTTTTTGCAGCTTGACTAAAATATAGTGCTTTGAAGCTTTCCGCTGAAGATGTGCAGATAGTGTCTTGGCTGATAGGAGAAATCGTGATTGAATCAGAATAATAAAATTAACCTTTGGGCTCTTGCAATTTATATCACCGTATGGTGTGTGGCAGTGAAAACAAATACTGATAAAATTAGTTAAGTAGTTAAATATTCTATATTTTTTGTATCATTGAAAAATATGTTCAAAACTTCTTAAATAAATACCTTATCTTAAAAACACAACAAATAACACCAATAAACCAATAATAAACTTCGGACCAACACCAACAAGAACAGTGATCCGAAACAAAAACACAGGAGCATCTTCGCAGCCCATAACTCCACTTAGCTCCAACTCGACTCCATATATTCTCATACTGTGTTACGACCGACGCGTTATGGTTTCCAAACTGTGCGATATCACATAAGCAGAACATAAAAAGTTTTATCAGAGGCCCGAGCAGTAGCCTCCCAAAACTTGTTAAAAATATAGATATATCCTTTCTACGCCCCATTACCTCACTCCGTTATGTCGGGCAAACTTCATTTTTTGCCCAAGTTTCGGGTTAACGATTTGTCCAGTAGACATTGAATTGTGTCATTTAGCAATGTCTCTAGGTTATAAGAGATAGGCTGTAATAAGTTTAGTGAAGTTCTTTTACGAGTTGTGTTACAAAAATTATATGATTAGATAGGTCTAACTTTTACCTATAATCCTCATTCTTTTTCTGAGACGACTGTTTGACGCGGGTTATTGATAACTGCGTCATGCAGTTTTAAAAATATCTGGTGAAATGTGGATAGAAATACTTAACTCCTCAGTAGTTATTATGATCATCAACATTCAATGGAAATTGCTATATTTCTATGCCAACTTTAGCTACGGTGACTGTTTCTGTTTTTGACGGTTGTGGGGTAACCCATAGCCGTACGTATGCTCTTATGTGGCTAACGTTGCCTATCTTGGCTGTAATCTAGCTTCGATGCAATTTTGAGAATTGTTATAGTCATGTCTTAGACGGATTGGTGACTGCAATTAGCACTGTTGGGACATGTAGCAGAGTCCTGTCTGCTATGAATAGCAGACAGGACTCTGCTACATGTCCCAACAGCGTAATCTCTAAGTTGTCCTTTAACGACACGCTTGAGAACGATTTTGCACTTTCTTCGTTGGGATCCACACCAAATTGAGTAAAGTGACACTGCCACAAAGTTGGTCAGCTTTAAAAATATAAATGTAATTGCCTGACATGAATCATGTAAGTAAAGTTGTAGAACTGAATGTCAGTTCTCGTACTTAATCTACGTTCAAAGTCAAGTAGCAATCTCATCTCAGCAACAAACAATGTCAAAATCTTGTCAAAAATGTAGGAAAATTATAGGCTTTTTTTGACAGATTGAGACAGATTAGAATGCGAACGTCTAATTTACCACATTCGTAGAAGCAGACTACTTGAAGTCTATTGTCAAGGGTATAATGAAGCAGCTGGGAGATGAGCAGAGCATAGACAAGAATATTCTCTATATTTAATTATAGCGGTCAGTAACAAAGGCCAATTTTAATCAGCAAACATTCACGAGAAATTATATTACAGAGGTTTTTAATTTCACAATCATGCACCAAAAAAGATTACACGAAAATGAAAATACCTAACTCGCTGGCCTAATGCCTAAGGCCAGCGAGTTAGGTTAGGCCTTGCCTTTGGCGGGGCCTCTGAAACGAACCACCTTTGTCGACCCGCACCAGATATTTTATTAAATTACCTACTTGACAAATTCTGTTTAAGTTCTCAGATTGGATAAATGAATGTTAACTTACGATTAATTTTACTGTTTACCTTCGCTAAAGCTAATAATGACCTTTTGGAATTTTCTCAATGTTAGCCGCATATAGAGGTATTTGATAATTTAATATTATGCGTTGGAATTGTGTGTTCGAATTTCTTTCACTTGAAATTATTTATATCTACGAGTGCTTCGACGCCTAAGTGTCCTTTTGTTTTTGTATTTATTTTTATGGTTAGTTAGCTAGTCATTTAATTTAGTACCTGGTGTAAATATTTAGTTGTGTTAAATATTGTAAAGGTTATGTTAGGATTTCAATAAATAAATAATTATACTGGCTCTAAATTACAAATAGTTTTTAGAAAAATCATAAATCATGCTGGGGATCAATAATTTAACTTGTAAATATTTCAGTTCTGTTTCATTTATTTTTTCTTTACTGTGTTTACGATTTGGAAAGTCAAACATAATAATATACTATTTTTTTTTTCTTTTACGACCGTCTGCTACCAACACAATTTTAAAGTAATCACAAGTCAATAGTTGGCCTAAAATAATTCAAATGCCCCAAAAACATTATTACGCACTCTTATTAACGAGACATCATTAATAAAACACGACTTTTCTTTTACTGTCACCTAATGGCCGCATCCATTAGATGGTCGAAAATAATCTCACGATTCATTTACGTTAGTTGTCGCCCCATTGCTAGGCAACAAGGTGTCATCATGACAATATGTCAGTGTCCATTGACAGTTAACCACGTGACCACTGAATTTATTCAAGCCGACACTCACTGACAATGAAATGTTTTCCTGAGAACGATTTTGTACCGAACCGTTTTATTCGAGAACTCGAGTTGTATTTCTGGTGCGTGTTGGTTTTCGTTGATAAATTATTATTGGACGTCACTGATGTTTGTGTAATTTAATCATTTTTCGTGGCGTGTTTATTTAGTTTCTGATTTATTGCCGATGCAATGTTTGCTTGCAGAGAATTATTTTACGGGGCTCTTTAAAATGTCAAAAGGTATGTTATAATCAGAGGGGCCACTCTCGTAATTTTAAGAACGTTCGCATTCTAATCTCTGTCAAAAATACCTCTAATTTCCCTACATTTTTGACATTGATTGCCTCTGAGATGAGATTGCGACTAGATTTTGAACGTTTTTAATTACGGGAATTGGCCTTCAGATGTATGAACGTAAACGAAACAAAAGACGAAAGAGTATGTAAGGATCGTATCAGATGGCGTTCTGTTGTTTCTGCCTATCGCCATGGGTGAAAGCGTGAATATTTTACACTACCTAGATTTACTCCAGTGATAACCACATAGAAAAATCATTCACACCTATTTCCAGCTTCAAGTTTTATCTAACGTAAAAAAACAGCAGTTTTAAAAATAATTCGTTGCAGTAACATTTTGTAACAAAACGAACTAAAAGCGTCAAATTATCACCGTATTGTACCCGTTGCAAATTATTCGTGGGCAGATAGGCATCTACACACGGTGACTAGTGGCTAATTGTGCTTGCCGTGTGACGACCTGTCTGTGCATAACTGGGAGCGGCCACGCCACGATGGACAAATAGTTGGCTTTTATATATATGTGGACCTCCATTTAATGTGACTTTAAAAGAGACTTTAATACCTGAGTTTGGTCTTTAGTACCTGATTGGCCATTTCTTCTCAGAGGTAGTCAGATAGGGAATGTCGACTCCATCTATCTCATTTATTTTAAATATGATGTTTAAAAGTGATTCCGATATTCTGTGTGCAGAATGGACAATTTCATTTATTTATTTAAACTTTTCGCACAAAAAGGTACAAAGGCGGACTTAATACCTTAGGTATTCTCTACCAGTCAACCAAAGGTGGTGAAGAGATTAGATGGCGATGCTTTGGTTGAGAGGGACAAAACTAGGTACACAAGTACATAAATAGGTTATATACACATACATACTATTACTATACTATACTTATAATATCATATATCTTCATTTCGTGCTTCGAATTTGAATGGGAATTGGTGATCTGGAGATTATTTTTTCGCATTTATTAAATCATGGAACTTCAGCAGACTGCTGAGCCTAAGCTTGGTCAAACTAGGGCCAAGTTTGGGACTAATTTAGGTACTATTTATTTAACAGAAACTGGAGACCAATCGATAAAAAATGGTACTGAATATCACTGGTTTACGACACAGTAAAATTTACACTTTATTAGTGTAATTTTTGCTGTGTCGTACGGTGGCAGTAAGCCAATGTAAACCTTTGTAAACATTATGGTACGCCAATAAAGATATGAATATGAAGTAAATAGTCCTAGAAATTGATGCATATAGGTATACTAATAAATGTTTTTTTTTTTTATTGAACCTTAAGAACGAACGTTAAAAATGTTAATTTTAGTCTGTTAGACTTTAACAAACACAACCAAAGGCTTAAACAAACCTTTGCTCCTATCACTACTACACTACTACTTAAACAAACCTTTGCTCCTATCACTACTACACTACTACCCTTTGCTCCTATCACTACTACACTACTACGCTTTGGAATGGGTAGCTAGGTTCATCTTTCTGACTGACCGACCCATTGACAATTCAAAAGTGCCTGTAAATGGTTTATTTGAAATAAATGCTTTGACTTTGACTTCACTGCTAAAATAAATCAAACTAAAATGTCAATCGCCATCATTGTCCCATGAATGCACGACGACAAAGTCATCAGTGAACGGTTCGACCTAATGACGACCACATATTTAAGGCATTATAATGCCTTAAATACGTTGGAGGCTATTACTTCTTCCATTGTGTTTGGATAACATAGATGTTATCCATAGAGTTATTACTGTAGAGCACCCTAAATTATAGTGCCTGATGGACGTACAGACAATGGACATCGTAAAGTTTAGAGCCAGTATGTTGGTTCGTGTTTGTTTGTTTTATTTTTTGGATAGTAGTGATGTGTAATCAAGATAAGGTACTTGTTATAAGCTTGTTAGTCGATTATGTGAATAAGTATTGCTCAAGCAATTAATGGTTAATTTACCATTTATAATTTTAACCAATGTCTAACAATTTTATTAAGGCCAATTTAATACAAAATATTTTTTATTTGTATTTTTCAGTAATATCCAATTCACTAGTCCTTTACTTAAGTAATAATAATTTCTTATTCATTGTAATTTCGAATTTTGCTGACTTTAAAATGGGACATACACATTTAGTACCAACTTACATTAAACATTACAGTACACTCATTAAAATCTACAGCCACACAGTTCCAAATTAAAACCTTTCCCCTACACAGCATTTTAACCCACTTTCAACTCTCAAAACAAAACAAAACTTAACCCAAATTAAAAAATAAGGCTCGTGACAGTCCATACCTAAAGTTATAGAGGCGTTGAGCACAAAGCCCCGCCCACTGCATAGCGCATATAATTTCGTCTCTTTCCCACATCGTTCCACTTGCTAATTCACAGTATAAACGCTCACTTTAATATACCTAAAGGCCATTAGAATAGTTTTACATACACTACATTTGAAATTTAAAATCTTTTTGAGTACTCCACTTGGGTAATACGTTTTCTACGACGCATGTTGGAATGGTCGTAACTTAGTAATAGTCCAGAGCTAGTTATGGATAGTTCTGGGTAGTTATTGGTTTCGGAACTGGGAGTGGGTCAATAACATGAAAGTGGGTTGTTAAATTTAACATAAGTGAGAACTAGAATTAAAAATGTACGCGGTCTGGTCGTCAGCTAAAAATAACCTGCCCCATTCCTTTTCGGAGGTGTGTCCGTGTCTGTATAATATTTTGTTTTGTGAAACTGGTTCCTTTAAGGCTCAGATTGTTACTGGACAGATGATCTTAGGACACAGACGTCCTTTGGTCCTTGCCTTCAGACCAAATAGATTATTCATATTGACTTACAAACTAACTTTCCCCGTTCATGACGGGGAAAGTTAGTTTGTACATGTTTGACATGCGATTGAATGAAAATTTCGAACAGGCAATATTTGCAAGACACGAGTCTCTAAATACTGAGGGAATGCTAGTCTCCTTACCTTTTATACTTATCATATTATATATTTCATCTAGATACTTTGTTGATAATCTCAATCTCACTACTTCCTACTAGTGTAAATCGCGAATTAGAAATTACATGAAGGGGATTAGCAGCATCATCATCGTATTGTTTAACAACGAGTTGCTAAAACCAATCACAAATGGTAATTTTGATGATCCAATTATTCTTTTAAGTGATCTACGTTCATGCTCGACAGTGGATATAAGAAATAGGTATGTAAGAACAAATATAGTTATAGGTAAAAAAAGATAGAAAGTAAATAATAATAAAAACTTAATAATAAGGCTCTGAAAACGTACTCTTCTCTCCTATTTATTTAAAACGTTGCTGTGTCTGACAGGTCCATAATTGATTCTTTTGATTTATACTTACCACCTTTATGTGTACAGACGCCAGCACTTAAAGCTACCCAAAACTGTCAAATTTTCCCAATCAATCTGGAACCTAATGCTTTAGCGATAAAGTTGAAAATCTATTAAAGAAATTTGACAGATTGTAGTAACTGGATGAGCTGGCGTCTGTACATTATGGATGCAATAAAGATTATTTGAATTGAATTGAATAGGACAAAATCTCAAAATATGAATCAGTGTAGGTTTTTATGAATCACATCAAAACACATCGTAACTCAGTGGAATTCTCATAACAAGAAATATAATGAATCTCTTTAAACTCAAAACGGAGTCACAAAGGGAGAAGTAATACGTATTATGTCAACTCAAGTGATCCTCCACTCGACTTATAGATTCAGAACGCGATCCCCCAAGTGTTATAAATGTAAGTGGCCGTAAAAACAGTTCCCCGAATGGAAATGTAAATAAATGGCGAGAACAGAGTGTTGGCGGATGACTGGGCTTTGTATTGTAATTAATAGACAGGGGAATGTGAAGATTTGTTATTTTTTTCGTCTTAAAAATATATCATAGTAGTGGGTGAATAGTAATTGTAACTTAGTAGTATAGTTATAGTAATTTATGAGCGCGCCACGAGTATCTTTATCTGTATCATCTGTATCTATAATTTATACAGGGTGGCAGGGATATCGACGCGCAAACTGTAACCATGAATTCAGCATATGAGTTTAGACCCAATAGCGTCGAAATTTTTCGTCGGTTATTAAAAAAAATATTGCTGTTCCATACGTTTTGCCCGCGTAGGTATTGCACTTTTCTATGAAACAGAAGATTTTTTTTTTGATAACGTCGAAAATTTTCTACGCTATGGGGTCTAAACTCATGTGCTGAATTCATGGTTACAGTTTGCGCGTCGATGTCCCTGCCACCCTGTATGTAAACCTACATAATCAGCCTATAATGTTTCCACAGCTGGGACTCAGGCTTCCTCTCTGTGAGAGGGAGTGGGCTGTGAGCCACGCGGGCCTAGGGCGGGTTGGTGGATTTCACATGTCTTCGAATGTTTGGTTCATATGTTATAAAATAAAGTTACGTTTCGTGTCTGTCTGTGTAACCGTGTTGTTCTTATAAACCACGCAGCAATTTTTGGCTTTTACCATCTTTTAGAGCAGTGTTTTTTAACGTGTGGGTCACGACCGCCTAGGGGGTCGCCAAGCCTCTTTAATGGGCCCGCCGTTCCTCAAAAATTATAGGTGGTTCCGAATGGAATCAAACACTTCAAAGCTTCAGTGGTTGACTGTGGGAATTCTATTTTTCTGTTTAACTAAAAGGTACCCAAGGTGACAAAGTTCTGCACATAATCAGGCGGGAGGAGACGCCCGGGTGTCACCACTGCAAGGATCGGCCAGAGGACACGGTGGAGCATACGGTGGAGGTCTGCCCCGCTTGGGCAGAGCACCGCCGTGTCCTCGTAGAGGCGATCGGCAGCGGCGGCGACCTCTCGCGTCCGGCCCTGGTTCAAGCCATGGTCCGGGGCGAGAGGAAGTAGGAAGCGGTCACCTACTTCTGCGAAGCAGTCATGCTAGCGAAGGAGGTGGCGGGATGGGCGAGGGAGAGATCCTCACGCCTCAGCCGCCGAGGGAGACGCTCCGGGCGTCGGGAGCCGCGTGACGACTCCCGGCCACCGTAGGCGCGGGCCTGCGGGCGGAGAGCAATGGGTAGCTCTCCGTCCGATCAGGACCAGGCCCGTGCCGGACGGCGCGTATGTGTTCCACGTGCGCCTCAGAGAGATGTCAGCGTAGTTGACGGGGCCCGACAGGGCCGAAGCCTGCCGGGGTAGCGGGATCGTCCGAAAGGGTTACCGCTGCCCTGGGTACATAAAGGGCTAAGGAAGGAACACGGGTGGGTTTTAGTCAGTAAGAGTCTGACACTCCCTTCTGCTCCACCCAGAGCGGGAGGGGTCATTTGATGAGTTCCGTAGTTCTAGGAATAAGACGTGGACTGTTAAGTTCAAAAACCTTGATCAATGCACTTGAATTTATTTTTGTCGTTGCTGTTGCACGCCTTGTGAATAAGTAACAATGCGTTAACAACATTATTTTAATGTGTCTTGCGACTAGAATTGTTAAGGAGTTTATTTATATTACATGCAAGCTTAACTTGGGTGAAATTAGTTTACTTTCTTTCTTACAAGCAGCTTTTTATGAGAAAATCCCACAACTGAACCAAAAACAGCCTGCTCAAGGCTCATATAAAACCATAGTAGTAAAATTTACCTCTTGACTGCTTAACTCCTCAAAACAAAACACTACACGACAATGCCTCAAAAACCACTAACTTCTAAACCAACTGATCCAAATGACAGTGGAATAAGACTGCAAAGTTACACTGAATTAATATGTGAGAGCTGTAGATATAAAACAAAACTGTCACCAGTCCGTCCCTGACGCAACACTGCATTACAATGCTTTGCGCCTTACAAATAACGCTGAATACAAGCGCCGCATATTCGATGGGCGAATTCGTGTGTCCTGCAGTGTACGCTACAGTTTATGTGAAAAACATTGGTGCATCTGTGCGCACTGTTGTGCAAAGAATTTTGAATGTTGGTTATTGTGACTATTTTTTTTTATTAGCCTTTGTCGTCCTACTACTGGGCAAAGGTCTTCCTACTCTACTTCCACCTCTCTCTGTCCAGCGCTGCCAAGGACCAGTCTTGAGTCGAGAATCGAATCCTGCCGTGCAATCTCCATCTGGGCTTGCCATAATTATGACTATTATATACTATTAAATTGTTAGTAAGCTGTTAAGTTAAGGCTGTATTATGAAATGTCGATAAAAAGGAAAAGATTTTAACCAAAACATTTTTGCCAAGACTTGCATTGATATGCACAAAAATAATTTGAATTTTAATATTTCTTCGTAGTCAGTACGCAGGTCTTAGATGTATCCTAGTTATACAGGGGATCCTATTATCAGCCATACAATACTGTAATACACATACTCTGAAACATACTATATATATAGTAGTTAGACCATTTATAACTCAGGAACAGCTGGACCAATTCGCATGATCTTTGATTTGTTAGATTTGTCTCGACTCCGAATAGCAAAATAACTATTAAAACAAGGAAACTATAAACGAAATTGAAAAAATGAATATACTTAATTCGTTTTCTCTTACATTAATTAGTTCTTATTAAAAATTGACAACATTTTATATGCTTGAGTGCGAGGCTTTTGGCTACGTTTTATGTGTATAATTTTTTTATTTGTAATGTGCGTTTTGTTTATGTAAAATAAACATTCTTTCTTCCTTTTTCTCTTCTTATTGATTCCATGGCGGCACGAAATTCATCGGTTCAGCTGATAAAACTTTAATCCTTTAAAATATCTAATAAAGCATAATTAGCTTCATTAACGAGCTAAATTATAAAGAAATAATAAAAGATAAAAAACGCTTCAAATTCCCCTCTACATTTAATCCGATGCAATTAAGAGTAGGCTATAGTAGCCGTAAGCTTGCATTCAGTATCCAGTTAATTATGCGAGCCCGTCAACACGGCCGTTTATTTTAGAATACATTAACGCAAAATTAACATTTATTGGAATAAAACACAATGCAGAAGCGGTAATGGTGATGGAATTATCACTAACTACGACTATTGTGGGCTGCTTCTAATGCTGTGTGATTAGTTGATGATTGACTGACGGATTGAGTTCATATTTTGGTATATTATTTATTATTTTAAGAGTCTGTAGGTATTATTGTATCTTAGAAGTTACCAAATGCCAGACCGCGGGCCGGGTCCGCACCGTAATTGCGTAATACACTATCAATCTTAATCTGAATCATTTTGAAGGATATTGCTAATCTATTGCTTCATTTGTTAGAAAAATGTGTCTGCTCAAAAACGTCAATAACGCAATGAATGTGTTTGAACTTTCAAAATGAATCCCATTGCGTACCCATAGTGTGTTACGCATTTACTCCGCAGGACCACCTATTTTTATTCATGATTGCTAGTAGTCGTTTACTAAATGGACCGCGACGGACATATTATTTAAAAAATCGGACCTCCATTAAAACTAATTGCTAATCCCTGTTGTATCTAGTTTCGTGAGCACACACGAGAAAAATCTAATATATTTTGTAACTGAATTTAATTTTAATATAATTAAGTAAAAAAAAAAAACAAAATTATTTACACTTAAAACGGACATGATAATAAGCATCACTTTTGTACGTATTTTTCTGCTCCTTTCTTCTTGACTGTTTTATTATTTGTGTACGTGAAAACTAAAATAAACAAATAAATTAATGATTTATTTTTATTTCGACTCTGATACTAACCCAATACGCTTATTCTCCATTTCAACTTTATCAGAACACACAAATTCATGAATTATTTATAGGCATAAAAAATGTGTACAGAGAAGCCTCGGCTCCTGCGCTAGGTATAACACCTAAAGACCAATTCCCATAATTAAAAACGTAAAAAAATCTATTCGCTATCTCATTTCGGCGACAAACAATGTCAAAAAGCTAGAGGTACTTTTGACAAATGGAGACTGAGATCAGACTGTTAATGTTTTGGATATTACGAGAATTGACCCCTGTGTTACAGGAACTAATGTCTTCTCCCAATCAGTTGGAAATTAACCAAACTTATCATCAATTAGTTAAGTTTCTAGACTAGATATTAATTTATTCTTTTTTGTTCCAGATGAACCGAGCAATACAGGTGAAACCGGCGGACAGCGAAAATAGAGGAGGTAGATATTATTCTCATTAACTTACATAATATATTTATAATCTCTAATGTAGATTTGCTATGTAGTGTAATATTTTTTCAAATGTGCATTTTATTAATGAAAGGTGTATCAAGAAAAGTGTTATTTATAATGTAACTTATGTATTACTATCTCCGTATACTTATTTAAAGGCTTTGGCTAATTATAGAAGAAAAATAACAAAGAAAAACTCATTAGCATTACAAAAGTTAGTTCCAACCATTCATAGTCGCTCAGGGTCTGCTTAACATACTTGTACAAAGTATTCTTCACATGTAACATGATGAGTCCTTAGTGATTTGTTCATCCATCCCTGAATTTAGGAATCAAAATTAAGTACAGGCTTTATATTAAGGGCCAGTGTGTATCGTATCTCATGGCAACGCTGCTTAGCCCAAGCTAAAATAGGTACAGGAAAATAATTATCAATACATATTATAAATTGAACTGGCTTCGTGTCTGTTTGTGTGACCGTGTCGTTCTTCTAAACTACGCAACGGATTTTAATGCGGGATTCCACCATCATGAACATTTATTCCGGAAGGATTTTGTGTATAATAAATTAATATTAAACCTACTCATAATTAATAAATCTCGTTGTTTTGTCCAGTCGTAAAAACCGTGAGAAGTAGGGGCAAGTTGCAAGTAAAAAAAAAAGATTTTTAGTTGTCTATTCCGCAACCTGTCTAGATTCAATAATCCTTAATTTAATAAAGACTCAGTTATCTTGACTAAATTGTCCTTATATTCAAATCACAACTGTCATTCTTTGAAAGTTGTATGAAATGGCTATAACACGACAAATTGACGTGTTGATTTAATTTAAAAAAAAACCCTGACCTGAATATTTAAATAAATAACTAAAACAAAAAAATCAAAATCAATTTTTTTTGTCATGTATTTTTGTGGTGTACAATAAAGTATTATATAATAATATTAAATAAATAAAACCTAAAGTAGGGTACCTTAAAACAATTGTAAGATAATGCAGGGCTAAGATTTTTTACCAGGAAAAACTTGTACACAAGTACTTGAAAGTAAAAGACCGTGCGATACTCCGATCCGTCTCCGATCCGACGCGACGGGATCCGGGATCCGTTCCAAGCGATTAACTTTATGAAATACGAACTAATAATTTATGAAGTAAAACCTTTTTGATCGCGACTTCGCCATTATCGAGTTCAGTAATCCGCTTTCTGTTTTAAATGGCGTTGTTTGCCTTTTAATGAAGACCAGCCGTTATTATCTGCTGTGGAAACAGTGTTTAAATATAATTGTGTGCTTGCCTCCCCGTGGTCAGATTTTTGGTGTAACGACGGACTGTCGGGAAATTTAAATTGATATTTTTTCCTGCATTAATGAAAATAGACAAACTGTTTTTTAGCCATAATAAATTAGTGTTTAAGTTTTTGGGGTCTAAATTGGTGATCTACATCTAAAGTGAACGTAACGTAGATTTGTGGAATGGAAGAAAAATGGAATTTAAAAGAAACTTTGACCCTTGAGTTGGTTTCGTCATTTATTCTCAGGGGTAGTCAAATAGGAAATATCGACTCCATCTAGTTTATTTTTTCTACAAAGATGACGTGTATCGAAATCACTTTTCATTGGAAAAGTGATTTCGATACACGTCATCTTTATGAAATGATATTGTTTAGGTATTCTGTAGATTGCTACAGAATACCTAAACAATATAATTTCATTTCAAATAGTAGTCTCAATCAGTCTTTGATCACGTCGCTTTTCAAAAGCGATACAATCAAAAACCTAATTACCTATTTATGAAAATAATTTCCCAAAAAAATCTCAACGTTTCCTTTCAAAATCCATAAATCGAAAACCATCAAAATCAATTCCGGAACTTATTCAAAATTCAAATCACTTAACATCTCAAGGGCCGTATTACGTCATGAAATTATTATTTGGCACGTCAAAATGAATGACAGCTACACTGGTGACGGGCGGTCGCCGGCTTTAAAAATGTATGAATATAATGCTCTCACCTTTTCCCGGGACAATTAGGGTCCAAATTGACGGCTCCTTTACGAAATACGCCGAATTACGACTCTTTTCCTTTTTTGGGATTCCGGATTTTTCAGGACGAACTTTATGGACATTGTTTTGTACCTATGATTAATTATTATAATATAGGTAAGACACGAACATTAAAATACATTTATTAGCCACAAGATTAGCTAGAAGATAAGATTTTTTTTTGTGAAGAATAGTCCGAAAGTCTGGCAACTAGTCTTACCAAGCCATACCATATTACCCGGTAACTGGGTTTTGGAAGTGAGATGGCAGTCGCTCCATGTAAAATACTGGTATTCAGCTGCATCCGGTCAGACTGGAAGCTGACCCCAACATAGTTGGGAAAAGACTAGGCAGGTGGTGATAACCAATGATTACTTCTTCCTCATAGTAATAAAGAAGTAACAAATTTGTTAAATTACTATTTAAAAATGCATTCATAATATACCAAATACATTTATTTTATTTAAAGATTATGACCTACCTACCTTTCGTACTTTTGCAACTGGAACTAATTATTATACACGAAAATATCTTTCACGAACATTTATAACAGACTAGCTGTTGCCTTCGACTTCTTATGCGGTCCGGGATGTAAATCCGCCTATGTCCTTCTCCAGGTCATGATCTACGAATGTGCTAATTTTCATCCAAATCCGTTCAGCCGTTTTCAGCGGGAAAGCGTAACAAACAAACAAACTTCCGCATTTATAATATTAGTTAAGATTCCTAAATTATGATAACATCCCTCACACATCTACCAAAATAATCACAAATAACTAAGATACGAAACGACCTCTCTAGTAATTCAATCCTTAGGTCTAAATGACCCAAAGAGGTTGAGTTCAGTTAATAATTCACAGTCGCTAGCCATCGTCAAATACACCATAATCCCTCAGGAAATTATCGAAACTTAAACACGGAATGAGTTAGCGACGGGCTGAGTGATTCCAACTCGAATGCTATCGATTCGGATAATATCCGAAGATAGTGATGTGTGCGGACATATCCGAAACTGTTATGTGTTTATAATTATGTGTTAACTGCTTGTGTGGGGACTAATTACTTGTTAATGGGTGTCTGACAGAAATTAAGGGGGTAGGAATGTTGATGACTTGATTAGGATGAGCAGCTGGTAGTTGGTGACTTAATCTATGTTGTTCACTCTGTTTTCATAGTTATAGTACAATTCATTCATCATCAACTAGAAATGAAATGAAATAAATTGTTTATTCTGTTAATAGGATATTGGAATCACTTTTACACGTCACAAATCTTCAACTTTCATAACATAAAAGACAATAGTAAAACAATGGCCGCCGAACTGAATCAGCTTGCGTGACGGCTGAGGGGATTGAACCAATCAACATTTTCTTGAAGTGGTATACATTTTTTACTGTACTTTTGTTTAGAAACTCTTCTAAGCTACCAGAGTACTATTCCGTTCTGGTCTTTGTCTTGTTATGACACAAATAGTCTCTTTCTGCTAACATTCACTACTCTCTAGTCATCCAATAGTAGTAAAAAAGACCCATGGACCTAGCTGTATCAGGATGTTTAGTACTTTAAGATATCCCTATTTGTTAACAGAACCCAGATGTGTCTAATTTTATGATTTTGGGATCAGACCTAATTTTGAGAAAGACTTACTTGGAGTGATGGTATCGGTACTTATGAAGATGTATGTGAATTTTTTTGTTTTCATGAGTATCTTAATACTTAGCTTACAATAGGTTAAGCTGTAGAATCGTGATTACATCTCAACATGATTTCTTCACGGATCTTCTAAACACACATTGTAAACAGAAAAGATTAAATTGTTCGTATGTTACGCTTTCACGCTAAAACGACTGAACGGATTCAATTGAATTTTAGCACATGGGTTGACAATGACATAGATTAGAACATAGAATACTTTTTATCCCGATATTCTTACGGGATCGAGACTTATGCGGGAGAAACCGTGGGGCGCAGCTAGTCTCATATATTTGGAATACTTTACGTAATTTGTTCGTCTGACCGTTCACATAGATTTACAATATTAGGTAGGTAGACACACCTCATGGTTATTTATCAACACCCTGTCAACATCAATTTCTCCAAGAAATAGGTACCATTGCGTAACAACTTCTCACTCACCCTATCCACATCAACACCTTCACTAATAAATTAACACCGCTAACACGTGGTACCACTAAATGACATAATCCACTAAAGTAAAAGTAAAAACAATTAGGTAAACACCACGTAACATTTTTCGATTGGTATCTACGGAATTTAATTTACCTAACATCGTATACACACAAAATAGTTGGGCACAGAAGGCCGGTTCCATAAAACAAGCGAAAACAGACGCACGCACGCATATTCTGCGATCTTAGTTTAGTTTCCAAACATATATACAAATATGTGTTTTGGAAAAATAACCTAAATATACAATACACATAAAGTTTTTATAACTTTTTCAATAAACTAGTCAATCTAAAATTAATTTAATTTACACCGATGTAAAAATGATATTTGTTTAAGTGAAAATATAATCAATTGAAAACATGGTTTTGAATATAATATAGACGCTCATGTACCTACAGATATGACCACCAAGTCATCACGTACAGGTCTTACCAAGGGTAATCGGGTTACCCAGTAGCTGGGTTGTGGAGGTTAGATAGGCAGTGGCTCCATGTAAAATAGTGGTATTCAGCTGCATCCGGTTAGACTGAAAATTGAACCCAACATGGTCGGGAAATGCTAGGCAGATTAATTGATGTGCCTACTGCTCTCAAACGAATACCTACCAGTCTTAAGTACGCTTGCACTCGCTGTAAATGTCGTATGAAACCGGCCTTCTGTGCCTACATATTCTGTGGTTTTAACGTGAGCAGTACGGGAATTGCTGACGACAAATATAACTAATTGATGTCGCCACTCATTAGAATTATGTTGTTAATATGGCGCACGCGACGCGTTCACATGAACTGCTGAAATGCTCAAATATTTTTTGGGGTGACGTTGTGGTGTGGAATGAAATTTGTCGTTGTTGAATGTTTTTGACGTAAATTTTCTGAAGTTCTTTGCTTATTGTGTCTTTAATATTTCTGTCTATTTTGATTTGCAATTGATAAAGGTTTAAAACATGTCGGTGTAACTTGGTTTTATTGTGACACAATATAAAAACCTATGTGGATAAACTTTCGTAGTGTTAAATGTATTTTCGTTATGATTTTTCTGGTGAACAATAAAGTATATATAAATAAGTAGTAGATATAAATAAGTAAATAAACATCCTTATATCCTTCTAGTATACTATTGATCGATCTAATCAAAGCTTTAAATAGCCTGGTGTACGTTTCATTCTAGTTCTGGGAAAAGAGAATACCTATTTTTACTCTTATCATTAGTTTACTTCATTTCAACATACCTACTTTACAAATACTTAAGAAATAAAACAAATATTTATGTTTGCAAAATACTTACTCCGAACAAAATCCTCCGACTTCACTATCAGATTGCAAAGACGTAGAAATTGTAAACTTAAAGTCCTCCTTCAACTTTCTGCGAAAATCATCTTTCCCATTCAACGTTTCGTTTTACACTCCAAAACATTCTCTCATATTCGTTTAACATCACACAAAGCGAAACATGATTAATTTGAGCCTCGAATCTTTGTAACACCGACACTCGCACATTGTAAACAAACCGAAATATATTTCAAATGAATGCACCGAGAGTGAGCTAGATAGAGCTATACAGATGTAGTGGAACAGAAAGAGACAGATGTAGACGGACACGGTATGGAATCAGTGCGGTTTCCATTCGGAAGACTGGTGCGGTTGAGGAGGTCTTAAAATTAAGGTCAGCGCCGATTGGAGGACTGTAATCGTGCGTTTTTATTCCGATTTCTCTTCTACCTATAAAATCCTTTGGATTTAATATTTGCAGATTTTGCAATTACGCTATTTTCAAGCCATTTTAGCTCACCGGCTGAGCAGAATACTAAGTGGTTTTTGCACTAAGTGGCTCGCTGCTATTCTAAGATACGAGTCAGTAACATGGATTAAGGAAACTAAAAATTTCTTAGGGTTCCATTTAAGAGAATGGTAAAATATTTCAGACAGAAATGTTTTAAATTAATTGAATAGGGTACTTTAACATAAGTTTTGTATTTTTTCTTGCAAACAACAATCTTGGTTTACTTTTGCTTTGTGTAATTTTTAGCTGTGTTAGTGAATCTTAAAAAAATATAAAGAACCATCAGTCAAATTTTTTATATACAATAAAATTTGAGATACCAGCAATTAGGTTTTATTTCCTTTCATGTATTATTTTCCTAGCACAAAAATATCACTATGCAAAAATCTATACTTTACACACACTGTTCTACCCTCCAAAAATAAGAAGGTCGTTCAACGATACTCTTATGCAAAGTCACTAAACCAATGTCGACTAGACGTTTTGTCGTAAAATCACAGCCATTACGTCAGTGTGGTTGTGACCTAACCGTGCTGGCGCCAGAGCCGTATTCAACTGAGCGTGCCTATTAAATGCTGCAAGCAATTAACATCTGGTGCACGTACGTGCCCTCGCCATTATTGCCCCGTTAAATAGTTATTTAAATTCAACTCTGTACAGTCTTAATGATAATAGTTTGTGCCGGATTGGCGCCAAGTGATTTTGTATATCCTGTGGAAGCGGTCACAGATTTTTCTTGATTAAAATTCTGCGCGGATTCAGGATATTGGATTATTTTTACTGGCCTAATTTGTTCGGAATTAGGTTTAATGGTGCTGGGGGTGGTTGAAGTTTTTACTTTTAAATAGATTTTCTTCCGTTTTCGATCACGTGCGAGTTTAAAAAGTTACGAAAAAAGTTTAACGTTTTTAAAATACATAAAAATAAAAGGAGCTAATTGCTACAATTTTACTGTTTCGATGTTGTAAGAATACTCATAATGTTTTTTATTTTTATTTTTCAATGCGTCTTTAATTTACCTGTGATTCCCACGGGTTTACACCAAATCATGAATTTAAACTGATGCAGAGTCGTAGGGAGGTACTAAGGTTTCCGTTTTTGAAGTTTCCCATTAAAAATGTACCAGGTAATCAATCAAAATTCACTTTGAAGCGAGCCCCGATGTGGGCACACACAAAATTGTATGTTGTGATCAATCATTTTGTGAATGATTTGATTTAATTCCTCTTCGGGAGTATTTGGTAGGCTAGACGGGTTTTGATCTGAATTTAATTTCTTTCGGTGAACTTGCTGCTTGTCCATTTTTTTCCGGGTTGATTAAATTGTAAAAAATGTTGGCTGTGTTATTTTTATTGCTTAAAGGTTTTTGGTTTCATTCTAATTTACCCACTAAACATTGTTAAGTAGGTAATAAAGTTGGTGCTCGAATCGTCAATAATAAAGAGAAAGCAAACTTTTGTATGGATATCCATTAAATCTTAACATTATTTTAAATAGTAGTACTACTAGAACGACATATCAAGCTGTACTTTTCCAGTTTTGGCTGACCTCGCATTGTATAAGCTTTTTGTACAATAAGAAGTCAGGTTATACTAGAAAATTATAGCTTGATATATCGCCGTGCGTATAGTGCACCATCCATCCATCCATCTGTGTCACTGACTCTGGCAGGGCCACCATCAGGGATTTTAATTTTGATAACACAAAAAATTGTGTGTGTCTTGGTGACAAATTGCGACTAATTAGCGACAAAATATGGTAGAAAACACATCTTCGCTAAGTGCCCTAGTTTTTGAGATATAAATGTGGCCCTTCTGGGGAGACTCTCTCCAGATCGGCCACCTATAAACCCTTATATCTTTTGAACCAGTGACCGACAAATTCTGATATTTGGCGACTAATTTCGACTAATTAGCGACAAATTTTTTGTGTTGTCAAAATTAAAATCCTTGATGGTGGCCCTGCCAGAGTCAGTGACACCATCCATCTAACTGTTATAAAAAAGTTATATGACAACAACACCGAACACAAAAATCTAACACAGCTGAACAAGTTCCTACGTAAATGACGTGATCATTAAATATTAAACACTACCCACAATCATTAACATCGATAATTCCCCACGAAAACGATGTTACTTCACCCTCCTACTTTATTAAAACTTATCGAGGAAGTGCTCTTGAATAAAATATGAAGAGTGCTCATAACGAAGTGTGTTATAACGACAACTATTTGTCTGTTCGCGTGTTCGCACTCGTTAAATGCGACTTTATGAATCTCAACATCATTACGGAGGCGCGTTTTAAGTAAAAAATTTATAGCCCCTTAAAGTCTTATAATGTAAATGATAGCAAGGTGGGAAAGACTTGAGTTATGCGGTGATGCCTGCGTTTTTATTACCTTTTTTAGTTTATGAAGCCTTATGGTAATCTATGAAATTGATATATACGAGTATTGCGCCTTTTTTGCTGAGGTCTAGATAAAAACTCAGGTGTCGTAGATCTATCTTCGCTAATGCCTTTTTGCCTTTGAGGGTCATACGTCTTGTCTCTACATTTTCTAAGTGACGTTTATTTCTAATAAAATGTACGTTTTCTGTAAAGCCTTCTATATTTTTTCGTACAATATCTTCAATGATAATGTTGCGTCATTCTTTTTTACTGTATGAATAATAGTGTCAGCCTAGAAACCTCAGTAACATAATTAAACCTTTTTTTTTCTATTTAAGCTCATTTCTTTTTAACACCAGCTCTAAATCAATCTCAGTATCACTATATATAACCTAAGCAAAGCCAGCGTTCGTGCCTGTTTAAAATTCATTACTTATTGGAAGTTCATAACCCTAGATATTTACTCACTTAAAAATTCTATTATCTCGCCTCAGCCATATTTTAAAGGAGTTTCATAAATAACACCGTGATAGATAGTGATGTTCGTGGCGTGTTTTATTATCTACGAGCCGTGTTGACTGTCAGCCGAAGTGACTGTCGCCATGACGTGGATAAATCGACTGCGCACCGCCGGAAGTAATGAGATTCCAACGGTTTTAATAGCGATTGGTTTTCCTTGTGATTTTCATTAATATACCTCCTGCACCTGTGGGAGAAGATCATTATATCGTCGAGGAAGATCATTCTTTTTTTATGGTCCATATATTTCGTCTTGTCATCTGATGCCAATTTTAAGCTTCGTATTTTAATTTTTTTATAAAAAATTATGGATTTTTAGCAGTTCCGGCGTTCGTTGGAGCTAAATCTTACATAATGTTACTTGGTTAAGATAAAGTTTTAAAGCAGGTGGTTAGTCAAAAATCCAGATGTCAAACAGTCTCTCTTAACTTGGACCTAGATGATCCTGATCATCATGCTATTTTCTAATTAGCCATTGTTGTCTGGCTGCTTGTGGATGGTACATAAAACAAAGCACAAATATTTTCAATATTGCATAATTTCAAAATGGAATATAAAGTCAGGTATTGAAAGTCAGGAGAGTTCGAAATATATGTTGTAAAGTTTTCAGACGTTTCCAAAATTTTACAAGTTTATAACAAACTTGGCATCATAGTATCGGATCTCCATAAAACAAAACAAGCGAATGAACTTCCCGAAATCTTACATCACCGAACTTTTAAACACAAATAAATCCAACAAAAATAACAGAGCAAAGATAGATTATACTCTAATGTGAAACTTCCGCACTCCATCGACAAACTATAAATTCGCCATACGACTCGGCGAATTTTTCTTGTACTGCCCAAGTTCGAGTCGTAAATATTTTAAAGTAACTTCCGAAGGAAAAGTGACACCAAATGTTGACGCTTTTGCGGCAAACTTTGGAGGTGGCCATCGACAAAATAACCCTGTCGAAACTGAGAGACTGCCGAACTTGAAATATAAAAGTTTGCAACTGAAACTTTTCGAATGTGTTGTTTTCAAATGCATCTCGAGACTGCCTCTGGGGACGGCCGAGGATTCGCTTCCCTTTTGTCATGCTTTCAGATTGCAAATACGGCCTATCAGTGATTGATAGTATTTCTAACTTTAACGTAGTTGTTGGGCCTCAACTTTTACTTTGTTTACAGTATATTCATCTGCAACGTTATGTTTCTTAAACGTTTGTCTCTACTTTAAAAGTATGATTCTACATATTAAAAAATCACATTATTGCCAATCTTACTTTCAACAAGACGAACTATATTTACATTTACCAAGGTTCGTTTGTATCGTATTTGTTCGTGTACAGCCTTTGGTAGGACAAAATGATTGACCCGGAAAAATATATAGCCTTCGTGTCCAAAATCCTCTGGGTCCCATATTCCGCATATTATATCCCAATTATCATTTTGTCCGGGAGGGGCCAGCCTGCCAACCCGACCGCTTGTTATCCACTCATAAATAGCTTAGCAAGGAAAGGTTCCGTACCAATTCAATTTGGTAGAGCTCTTAATGCTTTTTAGTTCAACGTTTTTGGGACGTAAGCCTGAAACTTTTATTAGAGTGGTTCGTGCGCGTGTCACCGCTGCAGTATGTATAAACGATAGGTAATCATGTTAGTTTAATTAAAGGGTTTAGCACCATTCTCGTTAAATGGATTTACATAAGAGTTATTAAATTTTACCCTCCATAATTATATTTTCTTTCTTCAAGTTTTATCAGAAAATAATAAATATTTGTTAAAATAAAACTTGCTTTTATCTCATAATACTCTACTGTTTACCTAAAACAAAAAAGAAGTCCTTTACCACCCAACTTCTCAAAACTTCATCAATACTCAGTACCGAGGCTACCAAAGAGTTTCCTCAATTATTTTTCCTCGTACAGAAAAAAAAGGAAAAGTGAAAGGCATAGCATCGAATGGGTGTAGACAGGAGCACCCAGATACGTTGAATTATTTATCTGAGGAGCCAGCACGTGCCTCTGGACTTATGAATGTACACATTTTAGCACTTATGACCTGTTAATAAATTATAAGTGGGAATCTCCCTCTGATGGTAACGTCTCACGAAATGTGCAAACTGTCAGCACTAGGGATGTTACCTGTAGGAATGTAAGTTACATTTGAAGATCAAGTATTTTGTTTTTTTGGCACAATATTCTTTTTTGTACATACCGGAAGAATACCGGAGTAGCTGCTTGTCCTAAAATTGAAAAAGCCAATTATTTTTAAAAGAGTAACCATGGAGGTTCTTAATGACCGAGGAAACGACCAACTGGAACCGTGCACTTAGCTTCTGACGTTTCATAAGTGCCCATGTAGGTTTTGGTGAAATCAAATATTTTGACTTCTTGTATTTTTACAGTATCGGTGTAAAGTGACCGTTTATTTGCCTAATAGAAAGCAAAGCATCCTATTACTTATTATTATATTAATTTATTTCAGATTTTCATATACATCCATAAAATCATTAGGTAACACAGAAATTCTTATGAAAAACTAATGTTAGTAATGACATGAAAGTTTAAAAACGAAATACAAAAAAATTACATTATTAATTGAGTACTTATTTCTAGTTTTAAACTCGAAATGGAAAACTAAACCTTGTAAAAGAATTTCGAATATCAATATTTCAATGACTAACTAAGTATACAAATAAATACAAATTGAATATTTTCAATGCACGAATATTTGTGAAGTCCAAAAATATTTCAATATTCCCGTCCAGTATACAATAAATTAATAAACTAAAATTAATATTTCCACTTCAATAGACATGCTTTATTCTTTCGTACTTCAATATTCGTCCAATTACTGTAAATTATCATAGCTTTATTATGAGTTGCTCACTCCACATAGTTTCACAACAATTTGAGTTTGTTAATCGAATGAAAAATCGTGTTTCATTTCGAGTGGTGTATTCGATCATTCGATTATTCGACTGTTAGTGCTCGCATCAGTAAGCGTAGTACGAGTGCTCTTGCCTCTAATTCCTGAGTTGTTCGTGCAACTCACGGCACGGAGTTTAAGAGGAAAACACTTTTTGCAAGTTTCCATCATTTTGTACAACATTTTTCTCTGTAGCGGTTTGACGAAGGAGTTTCTAAGGAATGGCTTTTTGGTCTTTTTTTTGCAACCGACACGGGTGTGACAGGCCAATTTTTGTAAAACAAAGTTATTCTTGCACGGTCAATTTTAAATCTTAGTCATCCCAGTGCCGACGACATCCCAATATAAGAATCCTCCGTCTCATAAGGAGGCGATCTAAGCTCGAAGCTCGAATAAACCATTATGACATGACGTAATGACTATTAAATTCATAATGTATGCATCGAATGGCCCGCGTAATGGATAGCAGCCGTTTTGATAGCATCGCATTTACTTTGCGTTGAACTTTCAATGTAAGACACGTTATATAAAACCATTTTGAAAAGTATGTAAAGAAAGAGCTAAAAGGTTCTACGATTAAATTGGAACGAACGTCATCTTGTTTTTTCAATACATATATATCGTAGGTTGCTCGAAAACTCTAACAGCATCCAAAAAACTTTAATGGACAGCACCTATGTGCCACCGTGTGTTAGGTCACGTAATTTTTAGTTTGTAAAAGCTTACTAACATAGTTTTTAAGTCATTGCTACTAATACTTTATGGATTGTGAATACTTGTAGTCCGAAATAAAGAATATAAATATCACAAAACAATTCCACAGATTATGTTTACCAACTCCCCCTGTCAACTTCATTCGAGCCCTTTTGGTCTCTTTTAAGATCCAGTAGAAACAGTGTAGTCGGTATCTAAGATTGCATCTAAAGATCCCAAGGATACTGCAGGCACTTATGTTGTAGGAGGTCTTATGTTACGTTTCCAGTCCAGCCAATGATTCTCACAACATGTGAAATTGTCTTCGTTTAAGTATGAAACATTTTTTTAATTTAATAATTTCCCTGATATTTCCATTAATTTGATTTCAGTCATCTAGAGTAACCACTCTAGATGATACGAAACCTCGTATCACCCAGTAACTAGGTTGTGGAGCTCCGATAGTCTCTTCTTTTAAAATACTGGTATTCAGCTGCATCCAGTTAGACTGGAATCCGACCCCAACATAGTTGAGAAAGACTCAGATGATAATGATCTCCATTAATTTGATAAAGAACCTACACCACCACACACACACACACCAACACGCTCACTCACACCTCAAGTAACTACACAAGCCCAACAAAATGTAAACTAGTTTTACTTTCCTTTCATTTATGTCTAGAATTTGACAAATGTTTTTTTTATTTTTTTTAAATCTGATTTTGTTTAGGGGCTTTTATCAAAGATATGTCAGCCCCATCGTACCCTTTTACATTGATTGGCTTACTTAAACAGTATTAGCTTATAGTATTTTTAATGGTTAATGACTTAGAGTTATTCGTGGAGGACCATAATTAAATGGCATAACTTTTTAATAATCTCCGAAGATGGTACAGATAAGATGGATTGGATTATGCCTATATCCAATTTATTTATTTTAAAATCCTTCACGAACGACTCGCGTTCTACTCCGTTTCGAGCACACTCCATCAGCAAATGTTGCACGTCCTCGATTTGATTGCAAACTGTGCAATTAGGAGAATGGGCCTTTTTCATGTTTTATTGTTATATTTTTCTCAATCTTCTCTTTAAACTGGAAGCTTATTTATCATTAATAATCGCACTCCTGAGCCACAAGATAAAACGACGCTTAGTTTGTGGCTCACCGAATTTGGCTAAATTGTTACTTGATTAATAAACTTTATTATTATTATTCTTACGTCTCTCGACATTTCTCGAGACCCTGAGGTCCCGGACCTTCGGACGGCGTACGAGGGGCCGAAGCCAACTCGCAGAGCTCCGTTAAACGTTTTTAAAGAAATGAGGCACGAACCGACGATTATCCCTGTTCGTACTATGCAAGTCCCGCCAAGGACAACCCCCGGTTGATGTAAGACTATTGCTGAATATGGAAACAAAGCTATTGGATTATGGGTTTGGAAATGGGGATGGCTAAAGTGAACTTGTTATCTGGGACTATGGGAAGCCTACCATGTTGTATATAAAATACACAGATTAAATGGTAGGGGATGGCTTGTATTATTTATCTGCTACTTCCAAACATTCGTCACTTGTCGTCAATCTCTGCTTTAACACACGATATAATGTGTTGAGAAGTGTTCGCTTGTTCACAACATTGTGACGTCCACACCCATTACAAACGGGATTTATTGATGCTATTAACATTAAAATAATAATTCGCAACTTTATAGACTATAAAATCGTTTAATATCTGCTCGTTTGATAAATAATTCAATTTGCGAAGGAATTTTAGGTTGCGCGGGAATTTCTGCAATATTGTTGGTTGGTATTTATTATGTGCTATTATTTTTGGGGTATCTAACGATATTGTTAAGATTAATATCCAATAAAAATTATACCTACTTAGCTTGCAAAGGCATTTAGGCCAAACAATTAGGTCCCTACTTATACGAGTAATTAATTATACAATATTTTGCATACCAGCCAACCCAAGAATGTTCTGTATCGGAATTGAATTATTCGCTCTTCCTTCTTCTTAATATGAAAAAATATATATTCTAATTCTCGGATACATCATAAACATAACAAAACATCACGCCCATAACCCCTGAAAGGTTAGAAAGAAGTGTATATTATTATCAAAATGGCAGAGTGAATAACAGCTGCTGAAACTTTTATATAAGTAAATACATAATATATAAATATCAGGACAATCACAAAAAAATTAATAAAGTTTTAATCGCAATCACCACGTTTTAGATTTCCTTACTTCATCATCATCATTTCAGCCAAAAGACGTCCACTGCTGGACATAGGAGTCCCCTAACCATAGCCACTTCGACCGGTTTGGAGCTTCTCTCTTCTTTTCCTTACTTGCTGAACCTTTACCCTACCTACTCAATTACTCCAAACCCCCTAAAAATAAAGACATTCCCATAAGGTCACCCATGTACCACGGTGTAATTAGACCATTACGGATAACCCCGCGTCTCCTCACCAGTCAGAACTTTTATCACTAATTCAAAGGGAAATCGACCAGCTATGTCCGACACTCCTTAATAATAGATCGTCTTGTACTCGTATGACCTTTATCAAAGTCGGACGCTAAGTGGTCGGAATGTGAACTATAAATAACTTTGAAAGATTTGATGCATTTGAAACTTTTGAATGATTTGTTGAAGTAATGTGATATGGTGGAAGGTTATGTGAGTCGAGTATGTTGAAAGGTTTGTATTTTTAATTATTTTAGGAAAGTCTGGAGTTTGTTTGGACTACTACTGGCTCCCTCTGGCTAGGTGGAGCGACGATCTTCGCAGGGTGGCTGGTAGCAGCTGCATGAGAGTTGCTGAAAATCGAGTTAAATGACGTACAATAGGAGAGGCATGTCCAGCAGTGGACTGCTATTGGCTGGTGATGATGAGTACTACTGAGGCTGAGATATATACACATCTTTAAAATGTGCTTTGGCTTTTACGTGTCCCCGTCTCTCTAGCACTTACAGTTTGTAAGTATTGCGATAAGGACAGAAATAACACTTATCCAAAGTACGTTTTAAAAAACATAAACCTCGGCCTGAGATTAAAAGTACATCATACCCTTACTTATTTTTTATCATTATGATAACAACATGTAATCATTAAAATAAAACAACCGATGCACACAGTCGTGTTCCATATTTCGGTTGTTATTCGCAGACAGGAACGACGAGACAGCCGGACGTGCCTCTAGTAGAACAATTTCTTTGAATGGAATTTGTTCTACCAGAATCGCGTCGCACGATCGCACCGCGCCAGTCTACGGAAGCCTTAAACTTGTTCCAATCTAAAAATACCCTCAAACAATCACATACCCACCCCACACATGTATCCCAAACCTAATCCCACCAACAAATGGACTAGCCGCAGTCACAAATGGAGCAATTATAAAGCTAAGAACAGAAGATAGAGATAGTATCGCGCCATTAAACAATCAATGGTCGTATTAGTCGGGGTTCGAACCCGGGCCGGTCATTATCGGCGGCTGCTTGCGGCAACACCGCCATTAAGTTTGTCGTGCCGGATTTGTTATTAAATTTGAATTGTTTTGTTATTGTTTTTGTATTGATATAAAATGAGACTGGATTGTTGGTATGACTTTGGGCAGAAAGCCTTTGTAAACTGCAATTGTTGTAATTTTGCGAGTCACTGATATCAATAGTATTTTACTTTTAAACCCAAAATATGGATTTAAGGCCCTTATTAGAAAAAGAAAATTATTTTTGTAATTTAAAATGTCAAACTTGATTAAAGTAGGTAAATTATGGATGAATACCTACGCTGTTTAGTAAACTAGAAAAAAAAACGTCTATCTTTTAATTATCTCATAAGTATATTTATATTAATACATAGTTACTGGTCCTGGATCCTTTACGAAAACATAGACTCATGGTTAAATCTGTGCGCATCTCATACAAAGTGACATGATGTTTTCTTATTTAAAAAATAGCCTGATATATACTTTCGTGATTATCACTGTATTCATACATACATTAGCCTATAATGTTCCCACTGCTGGGACACAGGCCTCCTGTCTTCGAGGAGTGGGCTGTAATCCACCATGCGGGCCCAGTGCGGGTGTGTCACATCTCTTCGAATTTGAATGTTCTAGGACATGACGGTTTCCTGACGATGTTTCACTCGACCTTTGAATTACGAAAAAAGTGAACTACAAATGGTAACATACATCCTTATACTGTATACATAATATATTCTTCTAGATAGAAAGCATAAGAAAGAACAATTGGTTATTCTGTACAAACAAAACGCACATTACAAAAAAAAAAGACATAAAATATACACCAACAACGTAGTCAAAAGCCCCGTACTCGCATATAAAAACTTGTCAATTTTGTCCATTGCTTGATTTTAGGGCCAGAGAACAAAGACAAGACACATTAATTGACAGACAGGTGATTGTTGTAGACAGCGGTGAAAACAAACTTGTTCAATCCATAAAACAGCTTTATCTATTTATTCATACAGATTTTTAAACCATTCAAGCGTTGCGAACTGCTTGATTTAAACCCCACAAGTAATACAATGTTAAAAGTAGTAGTAAAAGAGAACCATCTTGTTAAAATTACACAGCTTATGTTCCAAAAGAAATTCTTTAAAACTCTTTATGAATCGGTTTAGCCGTTTAGAAATTAATTTCTTATTAACAAAAGCTTCGTTTTCGTACGACTAATTTTAATTTACCTGGCTTCACTAAGTAGTTATAAATGAGCCCCAAGTTCCAAACTTTCAATAAAAACGACGTTGAAACTTGTACAAAATCAAAAGCTTTTGTAATGTAACTATTGTAACTGTTTCAAAGTTCTTGCATAGACTTTTTTTTTTTAAGTTTACGGAAAATGTAACAGATGTGGCACAAGCCTAAGGGAGAATGAATGGGCTATGTAACTTATTTAAACTTTTTTGACCTCTACTGTAATGCCTGTAACTGAAAATTCACCATTACACAGCTGCAGTTGCCTCATTTTTTAAATTGAATACCTTTATTATTAACATTAAACTGCTTAAATTTGAATAATAATAATATTCAATTATTACACAACTAGGGACTACATAAATTAAATGACTAAATAAACTAATCGCAACATCGTCATCGCTGTCGTAATTATTTAATGTGGTAAACGAATTTAGTACAGTCTTCTTTCGTTGGAAACTACAAATTGTCACTTTCTTGTGAGAAAATGCAAAGCCCATCTCAATTATAGGTTCATTTAAGTCGTTCCTATTTGGATTGTGTCAAAACAAACTATAAATTAAGCGTTCACAAACAGACAGCTCAACATTGACGGACGGTCGTCCTTCTCAGCGACGCCCCGTCACGTGGCCTGCCTCCAGCTACCTACTACGTCACGTGGCCTGCCTCCAGCTACCTACTACGTCACGTGGCCTGCATCCAGCTAACTACTACGTCACGTGGCCTGCCTCCAGCTACCTACTACGTCACGTGGCCTGCATCCAGCTACCTACTACGTCACGTGGTCTGCCTCCAGCTACCTACTACGTCACGTGGTCTGCCTCCACCTACCTACTACGTCACGTGGCCTGCATCCAGCTAACTACTATGTCACGTGGCCTGCCTCCAGCTACCTACTACGTCACGTGGTCTGCCTCCAGCTACCTACTACGTCACGTGGCCTGCCTCCACTTACCTACTACGTTACGTGGCCTGCCTCCAGCTACTTACAACGTCACGTGGCCTGCCTCCAGCTACCTACTACGTCACGTGGCCTGCGTCCAGCTACCTACTACGTCACGTGGCCTGCCTCCACTTACCTACTACGTCACGTGGCCTACCTCCAGCTACTTACTACGTCACGTGGCCTGCCTCCAGCTACCTACGACGTCACGGGTCCTACCTCCAGCTACCTACTACGTCATGTGGCCTACCTCCAGCTACCTATTCTGTCACGTAGCCTGCCTCCAGCTACCTACTACGTCATGTGGCCTGCCTCCAGCTACCTACTACGTCATGTGGCCTACCTCCTGCTACCTATTACGTCACGTGGCCTGCCTCCAGCTACCTACTACGTCATGTGGCCTGCCTCCAGTTACCTACTACGCCACGTGGCCGGTCTCCAGCTACCTACTACGTCATGTGGCCTGCCTCCAGCTACCTACTACGTCACGTGGTCTGCCTCCAGCTACCTACTACGTCATGTGGCCTACCTCCAGCTACCTATTACGTCACGTGGCCTCCCTCCAGCTACCTACTACGTTTCGTTTGAACACCCACCGTGAGTTTCTTAAGTTGTGAGGAATGGAAGTGACTTGAGCGGAGTAGTGACTATCCCCAAAAATAGAGGCTGAATGGGTCCACATTTTTTTTTCTTACTGTTATTACAGAGTTTAGCTGTCATATTGATCCCATCTGACACTTTCGTCGACGTTTCGTTAGTTCTCTATTATAAAAGGGTCAAATGCTGATGTCACCAGGGAATGATGTCACTGCGATTATTTGTGATACTTTTTATTTTTTTACTAGCCATTAATGTCCCCTTGGTGGGCAAAGGCCTCCCTACTCTCCTCCCACCTCTCTTTGTCCAGAGCTGCCAAGGACTAATCTTTATTAAAGGAGTCCAGCACATCTCGCCATATCCGTCCTGCCGCGATGTCGTTTGCCATTAACCGGGACGCACTGGGTCGTAAGTTTGGCCCATTGATCGTCGGACATGCGGCAGATGTGACCAGTGCAATCTTAATAATACAAGTAGTGTATGATTAAATTGCATTACATTTGTTACAAAGACACGAATTACTTAGTCCACACGATTAGACAGACACGCAACAATACACGCCCCAAAATATTTTCAATCGTTTATCCACTTCATAACTCTTCCCCGCACCAGAAAGGGTTTCCTAAATTAATCAACAAGGACAGCGGTCCACCGATGGGATAAGAGCTATACTCCAAAACTTTCCTGCCTAATGATGGCTTAATGAAAATTGCTCCGACAAAATGGAACGATGACAGTTAATCACCAGCGCCAGAAAATATCGGTTTAAACTGGTTTAAACCGCGCGCGTGTTAAGTGGAGTGGCTAGAAGTGGCTTGTGGTGGTAAGTTAATGGGTGGTTGTGGTTTCATGGCGTCATTCCCAAGTAATTATTACAAGTGATCAAATCATTTATAAGGAAATGTATCTTATATCGAATAGTTCGGGAGATAGCCATGAGTTACACAATTAGACGCAAACAGCAGTTCTCAAATCAAAAGGGATAAATCGAAGACTTTATTGGCAAAACTACGGTATTTTCATTCGGACAATACTAACTACCGCTATACTTTTCTAAGGAAACAGTCTTCGTACCGCAGTTATGATGCATAACATCACCTCAAGCATTAAAAAACTACATTGTCTTCAAGAACAGAACCCCCAAGTTACATGCGAGGGGATTTCCTGAAACCTTCGGTTTAATGAGAAAACCGAACTTTGTCTAAGTACATCCTACTCTAGCCACGCCCCCCGGCTTTGGTCGACATTCTTGTTAACTTTCAAGTTTCGGCCCAATAGTTGGGAACATCTTGAACTAATGAGTCAGTGGTTCAACCTTTTATTATTCGAAGAGAGGATGAAACGTTACGTTTGTCCATCCTCGGGACAAGTTCCCTGTCTTATGCTTGTACTAATGGTTCTTCAAAGGATATTACTCGATTCAGTGAAGTGAAAGAGACCAGTGATTCAGAATGTTTCGACTAAAAATGGGAGTCCTCAAAGACATGACGAGAACTACTTTTAGAGGTATTTCGGAACTATCTTGTTCGTGTAACGGATAACTTTGAAAATATTTTATGATTTATGAATACCAGCATCATGTTTATATCGGTCAACAGGACCTTATCAAATACACAATATAATGACTTGAATACCACGATTAAAAGACCCAAAGGGTGTACCGTTGAGTCTTTTGCTTCTAATAGTTCTAGTACGCGTAGTACACACAATAGATTTGATGCACATTAATGGGCGGTATAGCACAGCCCTGCCCCTGACCACTGTCTTGCTGTCTACATATTCTCTGTCGACGGTCTGTTTGAGTACCTACCGTTGTTAAAATTATGACAGTTAACTATCTTCACTAGCCATGGCTAGATGGCTAGAGAGAACAACGATGGGAATAAACTGATACCTTGCCATGGCAAGGTATCAGTTTATTCCCATCGTTGCAAATATTCCAAAGCACACTAGTCAACTGTCCATCCAAGAATAACCAAATGATCTTGTTTTCTTTCAGTAGGTAACCACATTTTACACCACAACCCAAAACATATTTTTTCCCACAATCCCAAACTTCCGGACATAAACACTATCGACGCAATTTATTAACATGGCGGGCATCAAATGTCGGAAACAGACATACGGTGGTTAAGTTTAATAGTCATAATTGGTGGTGTCCGGTTTCCGCCGGTTTCCACCGGTTTGATCTGGTCGAGCCAAATTGAGCCAATGCAATTAATTTCACGCGAAATGGTACGTTTTACTGCAGGGTTAGTATGTACCTGTGGTTACGATCAAAAATGTGGTTGGAAATTATGGTTTAGAAATTATTGATGTGCAGCAATTTGTATCTAATTATGTACGTTTATAGAAAACACAGGAGGTTAGGTCAGACTAGGAGTTAGGTTTAAATGGGTGAAGATTAAGAACTGTTGAACAAGTCTAGATAATAATAATACACACGTTACATTTCAGGATATACAAGCTGTAACAGAATAAGCGCAAGTCCAAAAAGTAGTTTGTTCACAATCGACTACTGAATCGATTTCAGTAACTTTTAATATACTCGTACTTGGGATTTTTTTTAAATTATGTTTTTGGCCATACTGACCGCCGATTGAGCCAGAGAAAATTAAATTTTATTTAAAGGCAATAAGACTCAATTTTAAATGCATAAAGTATTGCTAGGAGCAACACAATTTTCTTAATGATAGCTTTAAAAAAAAGTTTTGGTCATTGCATTATGCTTTTAACTCGATACTATAATTGGGGTGTATGAGGTCTTGCGTTAATTATGTTACATAATTATTGAGTAATACTACACATTCCATTGAAAATTAAACACCTGAATACATCTCTTAATAAATTTACCAACTCCAGTGTAGTTAATATCAAACATTACATAGTTTACAACTAACACAACCCAAAATCCTTCACATAAATACAAAACTTCACGCGCCGTGTTTACTTAAAACCTCTAATGAGCCACCTTTTTGTAGTTATTATAAAGCGATTTTCCTCACCGCTTATCAGATTAGCGGCTCGAGCCACTTTCGAGCCACACTCCAGCGACGCTTACTTCAGGCACGAGATGGGATGCGGTGTATGATACAGGATAATGTTAGTTACTTATGGTTTAGTTTTTGCTCAACCTTTTGGGCCGTGGTTTTAGGTGCTACAATATCTAAGTATCCGTAGTGGTTAGTGTTGACCGTACGATACTTACGAGACCGCAATCGGTTCAGGGTCTAATCCCTAAGAACGAAACCCGTAGTTTCGCCCGAAGTAACGGGCGTTTTCTACTCCGTATCACCTGCGAACAATTATGATTAATTTAAAAATGACAACACAATTTGACAGTTTGATATGTGTTTGCCCGTCCCAAAAATTGAATTTGACACTTGTTTTGACGGACCAATTACTTTCGGATGAACTACTTGACGGACTTAGAGAGTAGACCTCCTGGTTTTAGTATCTGTAAGCACCTAAAGACGAACATAGAACGCAATTCAAAATCTTAACTGATTGAAACTTAATCGTCCAGACACTTAGGGGTCTATTTGTAAAAGTTGCTTCAACTTAAGTAATGATTAGCGACTGCTTAACCATACATTTTTAAACGTCTCTTAACGTCGTCCATGTTTCAATACAGCATTTTCTGGATCGTCTAAATATTGCGTTAGCCTTGGCCTACTATAAAATTCAACGTACCTACCTATTGCAAAAACTCTTCTGTACCCTCGTTTGTATTGTCCACATCTATGATGCCACTGAGTCGAACATGTCTGTCGATGACACGACCGGCGCGCACCTGTCTGCTAGCCGCCCGGCCTGCTCTGATTAATGTTGCCATTCACTGTTATGTATTTCTATTGTGGTTTACCGTTTACATTATTTAACTATTTCTTTAGAAGTATATTATCATAAAGCTTACATTATTATAACCAAAATGCTTCATAGAAAAGTTAAATGAAGATTTGATCTGTGACTATACAGGGCATCCAGAATGAAATTGGCCACGAGCTACAAACAGAACTTAGACGTATGTATTATTCTAAATATCCACCACAATAAGATCAAAAAATCGACATTGTGTAAATTAATCAAAAGAGTGCGACTTTGTATTCAACAGTAGGGACTCATTTTGAGCATTTGATAAATTGATTAATTTTGTATTAAAAATGTTAAAATTCATAGTCTTCCTTTTATTTCTGACACTGTTATTTAGCAAAAAATAAACCTTATGATGAAGCCTTTCGATCGGTATGATAAAGCTTCAGGGTATTTTTTTTTCTCGTATAGCGGGATCGATTCCCGGTTCCACCATGTAATTATTTAAAAATCTATGAATGCAGTTTAAATTAAAAAAAAAATTAAAATAATGTCTTCTTTTAGTAAAATGTTCCATCTACAATATTCAAGGTACTTTCCCTCCATGTGGCATAGCCGTGGGCCAGGCTGTATTTTTATTCGTGGACACACATTTAAAATGTTTACTTTGTCTTCATCTTTTGAGTAAAATCCAACAGTTATCGTTTGTGCTTCAAAAGTCAATTAAAGATGCATCACCCGTCCCAGACAATACCTAAAAGTTCGTCCATACGTGACCGACAATGTTTTAACAAAATATGCATAATAGTAGGTACTATAGTTAATACCCTAGACAGACAAAAATCCCGATCACTTCCCAAGTTTTAACAAGTCGTAAGATGGACTAGCTCATAGCTGTCATGCCAGTGCCTGTGCTAACCCAGATAGTCTCAAGTGGAGTGTTTTAGCACGTAGTAACTGCACTCCGGTGGCGCCCCCTGGCCGTAAACAAGCTATATAACTTTCACATAAACTAAATAGAATCAAACTCCGAGAATTCGTCACACTAAAATTGGTGTGTTAAGTTGTAAGGTTCAAGCGAGATTCTTTTGTTTTACTTTTATGTCGGACTATTTCAAGCGATTTTTTTTTGTTTTATCTGCATTTTGAAGTGGGTTTTTAACTTTACAGGTTCTGATTATAAAAACTTATTTATTGGTTTTCTTCTCGTCGTTTAGCAAAAGCTTTAAGAGTTGTTTTGGTTGTTACCTTGCGTGTTTGAAGTTGTTGTAGTTGTTGTTGTAGTCAAGAAATTGGAACCTTATAAAAAAAATCACATTCATGCTTATTATTCAGAACTTTAAGTGGCCCAAACAGGCTGCAAGCGGACAAAAGGAAGTATCTACCTTAACTAGTATTTTACTTGATAAGGTGGAGACTTATCTCCATTGTCTGCACAGTTTGCCAGAACTTAAAGTCACTAACTAGGTCATTATATTGTCCGACAACTGCAAGTTCACTCCCTCGTCAATCTCCTCACTCGCACCACACCACCGCCGTCTTTGTCGTGAAGACACCTGCGCGACCTCCAATTATCAATGTAATTGGCTATTCAACTTCGCTCGATGGGAGAGCACAGCATGCCTAATTAATGGAATCAACTGAACGTTGAAATTTTCGCTTCAACGGTTTTAAGCTACCTACAGTCAATTTATAAACGAATTTATGTGAAACTAAAAGTGAAGGGTCCTTCCTAATTGCTGTATTACATGAAGAGGTTGATCCATACAGAATACAGACAGATTATAAAATGAAGCATGTTTTGTGGACTTCCAATAGGTTTGGTTGATAAAATATTTTATGGCACATAAAAATTTTGATGGTCGTAAAAACTGAGTGGTTTGGTCCGTCACCTGAAAGTTTTAATTGAGTAGCTTTGAGATATATTATAGATAAAGTATCATAAAAGACTTTCAATAACGGATCAAGTGCATCAAGCAAACTCATTCCAGACTACTTCATCAATCTACCTTCCTAGCTTTTTCCCACCTATGTTTGGATCTTTTTCGAGTCTAATCGGATGCAGTTGAATACATTACTTTACATGAAGCAACTGGTTGGTAAGACTGGTTGACTCACTTTTGGGCTTCTAAGTACCCGTAACGACTGTCAAAGATTTACGAATGACAGTCGGAACCAACGGCTTAACATGCTATCCGAGGCACGGAGGGGTCTCGATATGTAATGGATGGTCACCCATCCTCGTGCCGACCGCAGCAAGCGTAGCTTAACCTTCGACCGTGCAGCTGTGTTTCATCAATGTACACACAAAACAGTACCTCAAGCGTCCAGTCCAAAACACCTAAAATCTCCTAATTTTATGCAACCCCGATCAATTTCCATGCCTCCAAAAATAAAACGGGCGCGCTACCAATCAAGCCGCTAATGTAGCATGAAACCTATCAGTAATATTGCTACCCCTCATAAATCCACGTTGGAACGGAAACGTTATCCCTTGCAAGCAAACAATATGTTGTTATGATTGATTGAGCATTACGCAGAAAAGGTGCGAGAGAAGAGGCAACGAGAGTTTTTATGGACCAGCTCGGAGTGTAGTTACGAAATTAGATTTGTGCAGTTTGGGTAAGTTGTAGGAGGAAAGGGAATGTGTTACGGTTGGGATTTGCGTGGGTCAGGAATTTATTGTTGTATTCAGCAGATTATTGTGTTCTTGTGGCCCACATATCTACTTATATTATTATTTAATTTTTACTAGCCGATGTTGTCCCGTTCCTGTGCAAAGGTCTACGTCCACTCTTTCCATCTTCGACTTATAAATTACTTACTTTATTTTTATTTAATTAGAGATATTTGAGATTTGATTAGTCGTAATGCGTATTACAGGCCCGTCGTAGCTTAAATACACACTGCTACGGATTACATTCGGTCATGAACCAGCCGGGAAATTTTGTAAAACGCGTATCAATGCGTATCAGTATGGCTATGGCTTTCATTTTGACAGTTCAAAAAGATTCATCGCATTATTTAAGTTGTTGTGCAGACAAACTTTTCCAACATATGAAGCAACATCTTTCAAAATGATTCAGATTGTGATTGATAGTGTATTACGTAATTATGGTGGTGAACAGACTCTTCGCATCATCACCATTTGGTTGAGACTAAATTCTACGGAATGTGCCTTAATCAAGTCGGTTCTACCCCAAAACCCCAAATAGATCATTTGTATTACCTATGTTATTCTTTGGTTCATTCGGAAAATTATTGTGTTCTTGTGTCTGATATAACTAATTCCTGCTTTCTTAGAACCCTAGTTGTAATGCCATAGCAATATGTAAGCCTATGGAGATGTTTCAAATGCACTTATTGCTTGCTTATCCAAGGCAGTCATGGGGACCGCCATCAGAAGTGAAACCTTAAAACTATGAAATAACAGTGAGCCATAAATCAACTGTACTGTAACATTAGCATATCGGTAACGCGAAGTGATAAGATTTTCCTCTACCAAAAATCCCTCAACGTGCCTAAAGAAGTTTTCGCTTCAAAAATCATCCATTCATAAATTATAGAAAATCAAGACCAAGTATTTCAAGGACGACTTTACCAATAGTCCCGAAGACTTTAGATTCACAGACTTCGGGAATTCCAGGAATGTTTAGGTTCAATAAATAAGTTATTGACAGTGTCAAGACTTCAAGCATTTCTCAATAAACCTAACGTCTGTCTCTTGACCTTAATTTTAGTGTCCTTGTGACAATTTCGGGGACTGTTTTATTGTTAAGGTTGTTATTTTAATCACTTCCAAGTTTGTGTAAATTGTACAGTCAGGGAAATTAATAATATGGTTTATTTTATTTCATTGTTCAATTCAATCATTTATATTTAAGTACATATTATGCTAATAATGCGCAGTGCGGTGACTTAGTCACCTGGTTCCGTCCAATGGGTGATTCTAACCGTCAATTTATATAACTTTCGCTACGACACTCTTATCCGAATCGCGAAAAAAAAACAAATTCCTAGACAACAGTACACAGACCATTTCGATGCATGGTAAAATACCTACCGTGGCACCGGAGGAGGTACGGCTGGGGGTGGGTCTGCAGTGAATTCAGCATATGATACTAAACCTAACAGAATTTTTTTGTCGGTTATAAATAGTAAATTGTTGTTCCATACATTTTAACCATGTAGGTCACACTGTTATATGAAAAATCTGTTTTTTTTATAACCGTCGAAAAATTTCTACGCTACGTTTAGAATCATGTGCTGAATTCATAGTTACGCACTGGTTAAAAAAAAATCCTGTGTGTAAGATCAAGCTTAAGATTAAAGAAGAGAGTCAGGTATTTCATAATCTTACGCAATTGTCTGAGAGCATTTACAACATAAACTGAAAGCATATAGTTATGCTTAGCTCAAAACCACAATTACACAATAAGCAATATAATTATGTACCTAATCTGTATAGGGCTAGAAACTTGGATCAAACATAACATACATATCATGTACACTTACAAATACCACCAAGTCAGAACAGCGTAACTGCCTTACATAACAAACCACATATTAATAGGTAGCTAGATATATAATAACCAATCAAACGCCAGTACAAATTGGTGGCCATTGAGCGTATAATTAGTTTATTTATCGCGGCGTTAAGGGCCTTAGCTATAGTGCAGCATTAGTGCTTAATGAGGAGCATGGCGGCTGCCGGATCGCCGCCGCCGGCACGGCAGGGCACCGGCACGGGAATGGGACGGTTATGAGACGGCTCTGGCAAACACGACGAGCTAAAGGTTTAAAGTAGCTTTATAAATAAAAAGGCGATGCGACCAGTGGAGAAACTAAGATATTGCGCGGTATTTTTTTCGAAATAGATTTATTATTTTGTAGTTCTAAGACGACTATCGAAAATTTTGGTCGACCTAGGGCTGATTTTACCAAAGTCAGATATATTTTATCCGTGGAATAAAATTAACGTCTGACCGTTCTAGTATGGAAAAACTGTCAAATTTTCAATATTTATTCTCAGGGTAAGATTTATTCTAGATAAAAAGCATTGTGAAATTCGCCCCTAGTATCTTACTCTGAAAAAAAGCTCCAGATTTAACCAATTTTGACTTTACAGCTGAAAAGTTGAATTTGCACGGGACAATCTTACTGCTCAACTTTTTTTAAAACCTCGCATGATAAAATCTACTTATCCTACGTATTTCCTATAGCCTAGCTCCCAGTACTCATGCAGGCTTACAATGAAATGCTATGAAGTTGGGCCCCAAAGCTTGCAAAGGCTACTCGCAACAGATTTACAGAATTCTCTGTCTAATTAACTCGCGCAAGTACCAACCCAGTACGTACAATCAACCACATAACACTGGTAGCAGTTGCAATACGGAAACTAACCTTACTACTACGACATAAAGGCGTTGTCAATGTCCCATAGTTTAGCGCATAAATATGGGTATACTTAGCAAGATTTAAAACCGATTTTCTTAAAGTACCTATTGGTTTAAACAAGGTTTTACAAACATATGTTCGTTATTGAAAATACAGCAGAATTAAACCTCCTTTTATTAATTCTTTGTTATTGAATGGTCTTAAAGTTGCAATCGTTATTTCTCGAGAAATTCATTTTCGAAAAGTGTATGCTTATTAACGTTCATGTTTAGATGATTTAAATGGGAGCCGAACGTTAGTATTGCTCATACAAGCACTTGAAATGTTTCGCAAAGTGAAGTGGGATTATTCTGGTACTTGAAACCGATGTGCAGCAATTAGGCAGTATTTCGGTATTACAACGGATTTTATGCTTGAAACGTATTCTGGTTACAAACTACACAGATTTTGGTTTGTTGAAAATCTTGCTTTATATTTTATGAAGCCACAGGTATGTAATATTATTGTAAATACATAGCAAAGGGTAAAGGTTTTACATGCCTATTTATACGCGAATTATGTTTGATAACGCATATATTTTTCGATGACAACAAAAATTCACTACACCCTAATTCTGCCGAGTAGCGTTTCTATATAAATCTATTCATTTTAGTAAATCTAAATTGTTATTTGTTTCATATTTTACACTAAGGGCTGATTTTTCAATCGAGGGTGATTTTTTTATTTGTGGAATAAAATTGAAGTCTTGATAGTTTTGGTATGGAAGAACTATCAAAAATTGAAAGGTATTCCTCGGATATAGTTATCTAGCGTTGGAAAAACCTGCCCTAAATAAACTAGTCACGCAACTTTTTCAAAAGTTTTTTAAGGAATAATAATCTATTCCTATTTATTTTAAGTCTAAGTTTAAGTTATTCAGTTTTATTTTATTTTGATAAATTTTATTGAATTTTTGTGCAAAATTTGAGTAAAAACCTAATGAAAAACATATTCCCATTTAATCCCTTTTGTAATAATTTATTCGAGGAGCAGGTAGGGACCGAACACCTAATACTTTTGACCTGTGTTTAAGAATCTCGGCTAACTTAATCCTCAGAGACATATGAATATGTTTCCAAATTAATTCGGGGATTATGTTTGAGAGATTTATTCTGAGGGTCACTCCTAGTCTCTTAAGTATTTGGGTATAAACGTGGTATGTATACGAGGTTATGCCAAGGGTTATTCATTGGTGAAAAATTTTATATACGTAAAGGGGCACTTTTGTCAATGTGGAAATGTGGATCAACGTTTTATCTACACTTTTATACTAATATTATAAAGAGGTAAAAGTTTGTTAGTATGTACGGGGTAATCTCTGTAACTACCAGTAGGATTTGAGAAAATCATTTGATAGCCCAATTCTTGAGGAAGGTTATAGGCTATTTGACATCACGCTATGACCCTTAGAAGCCGAGCAAAACGAAAAAGTCAGAAAGATGGCTAAGCGAAAACGAGGTAAGAACGGGCGAGCGATGCAATGCAACGCGGTGAGCCGGAGGCCGAAAAGTCACGCGAACGAAGTCGCGCACCGAAGCTAGTAATAATAATAATATAATGATTAGTAACACGATATTAAAAAAAGTTATTATCCAGTGTTAGAACCAATCATCCTCCGCACAAACTGCTACACAATTGGAGAATTGATGCTCTGCGCTGCAGTTCAATTATAAACCGGGCGGATATACAACATAAAAAATTCAACAACAATAAAATAAGCCAACTCATAGTTACATTGCTGGAATATGCAATTATATTTATGCGAAAAAAACAGGAATCTTAGAATACATTTACTTACTGTCCAGAATACTTGCTATTAACAATTCAATCACTAAATGGAAAACGGACTAGAAATGAAAAAAAAATACCAAAGATTTCCGCTCCAAAAAAAAACTGCACCTCATACATAAACCTTCCTAATCTTCTCTCCGCCACACAGCTCACCCAGTGCGTATGTCCGCAGCCTTATTATCAAGTCCACTGTGAAATTATCTCAATTTACGTGGTCATTAGCAGCGTCGCACGGGAGAGATATCCGGCTGGGCGCTTATAAATCTGAATTTAATGACTGTTCCCCACCGGCACTAATATTCCGAACAATGTTTTGGGACAGACGACCACGACTGTACGTGTAACTGTGCATTGTTTGCAAACTCCGTGAGTCCTTACCCTTTAGTTTTGTACCTGTTTGTTAGGCTAAAGATAGCTAATTGTTGTTTTGTTGTTGGTGCACGGAAGTGTGGAGCAATTGGGTTTATGGACGTATACGTTTATAAAGTGCAGAATATTGCTTAACTGACAACTGCAGGACAAATGCCTCTTCATGTCCCTACAGGGTGGCAGGGACATCGATGCACAATCTGTTACAATGGATGTAAAAATCTGCTGTTTCACAGAAAAGTGCAATACCTACGCGATCAAAATGTATTGAGCAGCAATTTTTTTTTTTTAATAACTGTCAAAAAATGTCTACGCTAGGCCTAGAATCATATGCCGAATTCATGGTTTCAGTTTGCGCTTCGATATCCACATGAGAATATCCACGAAGGTTTTGTCGCGCAGATAGGCGTATTGATACATATTACAAAACAAGGAAAAAAAACTGTTTATTGTCAAAGTAATGTTTAAAAATATTTATATTTTTAAAGGGAATTTAATCAACTAAAGAAATATCTAAAAACAATTCCACTGAGCCGTGCATGTATTTTTTCATTTAATGAAAACTGCAAAATGACCTACTTATAATTTGGTGGTCATTCGATTCAACTAACATTAAACGCATAGAGCTATTTTGAACCTTATTTGTAGCCGTGATGCGCTATTACCTAAAAATTTGCTTCTTACTGCGCCTTAAATCCAAAAACGTATAAATTACTGAAACAATTAACTATCTCGTTTTCCTTACTGCAAATACCAGCCACTGTTAAAGAATGTTAGCATTTAATTTTGTCTCACAAAGCTGTTTTAACTAGAAAAAGAGCTCAGTAGTGTTCGAACTGTTGGATTTCGGTTCAAATTAAAATGCTGTGTTTTCGGAGCGTTTTTTTAAAGTGCATGTAGTTTAGTTTCCATTCTACATAATAGGGAAATAAAGAAAACTAGAAGGTTTCAGTGTTTTAAGCATATATTGCACACATTTTGTAAAACAGATCGGTCAGTCGTAAAGGGTAGTTTGAAGCCCGTCTGACAATCAATCTCACCACGGAGTATCGTGTTACTCAGTTACCGAGTTGTGAAGGTAAATAGGCTGTCATACCATGTAAAATACTGGTATTCAGCTGCATCCGGTTATACTGGAACCCGACTCCAACGTAGTTGGGAAAAGGCTTGGCAGATTATGATTTTTGGGAAACAGGTAGCAATACAACTTTTAATAAACATGACTATCCTATGATACCTGCTTGGTGTATTTTATTTGCTGTTTTGTAGTTTCTGCTTGTTTCGCACGAAACAGCACGCGTGATTGTATTTTGTGTGTATTCTGGTTTTTTTTTATAGATCATGTGTGTGTCATGTTTAAGGTTGTTTTGCTATAAGGTAATATTTGGAGTCATCATGCCGTTTGACACTTATCTTTAAGGCACAATTTTCAAATACAATTAAGTTCTTAATTATTTCCGCATTGTATTTTATTTTATTGACCGTTAACTAATGTCAGACCGCTACAATATTTTGTGAAAAGTTGATTGAACAATCATCATTAATTTCAGAAATTGCTAACATTGATTTATCCCATTTTATGTCTGTATCCTTAGGTAAATTTTGGTAAAATACTAAGTATATTCGTTTTACGTAAACGGCAATCACCTCGATCTGCAAAGACAGGTGAAATGGCCACTCTTAGAAATATAATTGTCAAGATTATTTTTATAATATGTCATTGTAGGTTTTATTCACATGTACCATAAGCCCTGTTCATCTGCAAACTGACGAATAAACTAAACAGTGTATCATATTCGATTTTTATATGGATAGAAATACCGATGTCGACAATAACTTTACTGAGTTGGTTTACTCATACTCCTCACAAATACAATGAGTGGAGCGGTGGAGTAAGCGTGTGTAGCATGTTCTTGTGTTCCAGGGGGCGAGGGGAGACGGCGCGCATAGGCGGACACAGGTAGCGTTTGTTGTGCGTGCCCTAGGCTGTACTGTTGTCACTGTCTGTCAAATAGCGCGCGCAGTGAGCGAATGTCCACGTCTAACCTTGCCGAGTACGCCTTGCCTACTCTATTCTATTTCATTCGTAGCTTCACGTGTGTGATCTGACATTTTTCAAAAATTGAATGTTCTATTTGTTTAATTGAAAATGTAATAAAACCTTTTTGCGCTCGAATTATTGGTTTCTTGTCAAGGCAAACTCGACTGTTAACTCTAAGATTAGACGTGGAACGCAAACCCTCACTCTGCACCATTAGTTATCGTCGTGCTGTAAAAACTATTTTATTTTTTCTGTTTTCGTATTCATTTCGATGCGTAATTAGTGTGGATTTATGTTATTATGTCATTAATTTTTATTAAAAAGTTATACTATATTATACGCCGATTTCTGTAAAGAGCCATTTGACGCCCGAAATTGATGCCGCTCGTTTAAAAAAAGAAGAAAAGAATTGGATACCGCGAACTTCTATGCTCACACAGAAGTCTTAAAGTAACAAAACCCCGGAGGGTTCCGTAGGCCCTAATCGATGTGTGACCCCTAATAATCTACGGGACCCTCGTCGATTCACCATTGCAACGTTTTAGTGTAATGTGCTAATTTTTGTGTTGACCTGAATTTGAATTTTGTTCGTTGTATTTCATTAACTAAAACTGTGTGTTATGTGTTATCATAGAGCTGTTGTTGTTCCATCACATGTGATAGGGTATGGTGTATGTGATGACCTCACATGTGACGTCACACGGTAATGCAGGTGATGGGAGCGGGCGCGTGTAGTGGCGGCTCACTCGTCACCCTGTGATAGGGCGCTGATTTGGAAGGAAATGTGAAAAACCTTTACTATGTGCATCCAGAAATTAATTTAATATCCATTTTTAAATAACATCAAAAGTAAGTGATGTGTCAGTCATCTAAGAGCAATTACAGATGACGCCACAAAAAGTTGCCCTTGAATTGTAATCACACATGTCTTGAATTTTTGCTTGTGTCCAATAATCAGATTCAGTTATATCTTAATTTTGTGTCTCATAAATTCATAGTTTGTAGTGTTTTTATCCCTTTCAATTTGAGACCAGTCTTTCAATTTGAAAATATTGGTCTCAAATGTGTCTGAGACCAAAATGAATTTTATGATTATTGTAGTACCTATTCAACCGTTGAAACAGAACATTTCTTTTAGTAAATATCTCAATAAATTTCTCGATGCACCTCAAAATTTTAAACTCTCTCTCTCTAGGCTGTCTCTTCCTTGACTTAACATTGACAACAGTAGCAACCTAGTGCGCGCGCACACGGCGCTACAATCAGCCACGTAAATGCACATACATTCATGACATGTTCAAATGAAATCATTTCTAAAACAATATTATTTTGATATTTAATTGAGAGATTAAGACGTTTCCAAAAGTTTTTTTTTTTTTTTGTATCTGTTGGTTGCAATCATAGTATGCGCATTTACGTCCCATACTCATTGATTTTTAATGCATTGTAATCAAACCGAAAAACAACTTATTCTAACTTGAACTGTGCAAACCAAAGTATTAACCAAAATTAATAAGCTGTTTTTCTACACAAAATTAATAGGTACCGTGGTGCTAGTGGGAAACTGTCGCGCGACTGCGGTGCCACAAAGTGTGGCGTTGTGTACGCGCGCCATTATCCGAATGTAACGCGCTTCAGCGCCCTGTCTGAGGCCGTCTGCACTCGCCCGGTCGCTACTTGACAACCTGGTCCATTGGCACCGAAGTCCAGTTTAAGCCCGCCGCTCCACGCACCACCGCTAGGCTTACTGTGGTGTGCCTCTTTGTTTGACTGCGTTCTGTTGCTAGTTATGACTTCGACAAATAGAGTTGCTAAGTCTTATCTAAATCAACTGTTTGAGTTTGAGCGTCGAGTTGTAGCAAAGCGTAGGCCCAGCGTAGCGGCGAGCCTACGCCGTAGCACTACGTGAACGGCGTAGCAAAAAGGTTTGAATCGTTCAATCACGTCAGTTTTGACTGTGTTATCGTAAATTGTACTGCGTAGAGTGTATTCGACAACTCTGAATGATTGTTTGATATGAACTTGTAAAAAAAAAAAAACTCTTTTCCTTATCAAAATGCAAACATTCAACGCTCAAAACTCAAATACGATCAGTATTACTTCTACAAACAGACTAGCAACGGAACGCCACTTAGCGATGCAATTTCAAGGTTCTAACCATGTGTTTCTCATCACAGATCGGAAGCTGTTCGTGGGCATGCTCAGCAAACAGCAGACTGAGGAGGATGTCCGCCAACTCTTCACGCCATTCGGCACAATAGAAGAGTGTTCCATACTTCGCGGGCCCGACGGTGCGAGTAAAGGTCAGTCACATGTAGAACACCTATTTTCAGCCGCAGGGACGGGACGACATTAAGACTATTATAGTTTGAAGAAGCTTGAAAACGAAACGTTCAAAAAAATCTCAACTTTGTAGACAATCCATTTACAGTCGTATTGACAGGAAAATTAGGTGTATAATAGGTAACGGTAAGGAAACTTCTTAAAAAATTTACAATAAAAAGAGTGTTCAATACTTTGCGGGCTAGACGGAGCGAGTAAAGTTCAGTAATTTATGTAGCAAAACCATTTGCAGTCCTATCAACAAGGGAATTAGGTGTATTATAGTTAGGATATATAGTGCAAATATACATTATGAAAAGTGTATCTTAGCACAATTTCTGGCAGTCAACAGTGTTAGCTTAGCAAAGAGTATGTACTCGTGTTGGTTCTCTAGATGTAGTAGCTCATGTTAGATGTTTTAAAATTAGGCTACAAAACCAATTACCATAGGTAATTTTTAAATAGGTAAAGCTAAATTCGAAATCACTTTCCAACTCATTTTATTTAGCTTCTATTCAGAAGACCAATTCTCGTAATTTAAAACGTTCAAAATCTACTCACAGTCTCATCTCGGCGACAAACAAATGTTCACAGTCTGATCTGTCTCAATCTGTCAAAAATACTTCTAATTCCCCTACATTTTGACAAGTTTTTGACATTTGTTTGTCGCTGAGATGAGACTGCTACTAGATTTTGAACGTTTTAAATTACGAGAATTGGCCTTCAGATTGTGAACGTACTTAAAATTACGAGAATTGTCCCTCTGATTCAACAAAATTTACTTTGGAGTTAATAATTAAAAAAGTTGTTTCATTCTAATTTCAACTTTATCAACATTACAATAAAAAACAATTTTAACTAAAACAAATACAGAAACCCCGAAGCAGCTAAAAATACCTCGTCACTATTACGTCTGGTTCTTTTAGGCAGCCGATATACGCACTCACTATCATCATAACAAATGCGGGTAGTCAATGAATTATTTACGTGCTGCCTACCCTTCTTCCAAGGTTTAGTGAACCACCCATATAAATAGTCCCGTGGAACTACTAAGTAGGGGACTCGGAAAACTTTACTTGTCCTTGTTAGTGGTCTATCTCTGTGATGAATTACTTCTACCTTTTTTTCTATGTCTCATTTATTATTTGTTTTTGATTGAATTAAATAGTATGTTGTTGTGTAGTTCGTTGTGAGGTAAGATGGTGACATGTTTGTGTTCCACGACAGCAAGAATGATCGGTTAATTTCTGGATATTTGAACGTAGCGTGTAGGTGGAAGTATAGTCAACATAGGTCATTATGTAAACACTTTAAAGCAGCTACACGAAAATCGAATCCCCCAAATCAACAAACCCAAAAGTAATATACACCAAATTATTTATCGTCAACATTGAAATCGTAGTATTAGGCTACCGCCTACGCCCCGTTATACGTCATATTGGGACGGGCGACAGACCGGCTCGATGTTACTCCGATTTAATTTCGTCCCGACCAACAAAATTGCCGAATTTTAATTGAGTTCCAACAGTAAACTTGGGTACGACGCAGCGGTTTGTTAGTCACCTAAACAGAGCTGTCTTTATATACACATTAAGGCTTTTTACTCGCGAAGAACGTTATTATTGAACGATAAAGTTATTAACTACGAGAGTACAGATGTACGGAATAGCGCTGCAAATTGTTAATTCGAGTTAATAACGAACGCCTCAGAGAAGCGATAAAGTAATTTTTTACGAGCATCGTCCGAACATTATCGTTAATGTTTTGCCGTTATAAATTAAGTGGTGTTTCGACCTCAATCTTTGGAGATTACTGAGTTTAGGAGTAATGGAATAGTCGACGATCGGAAGGTTTTAACTTTAAGTGCCTGTAATTTTTCTATTGAAGAGGGGACTTAGTTTACTTTCTCACCAAAAAAGAAACTGACTTTCTGCGTGTTGCATATGTACTGTGTATGTCTGTCTATCGAACTTCACTTATAGTTGTAGTAAATTGAATCTATCTTAACTCACTGATGGTGTTTACGTCTTTTTATAAGATACCATTTAGTTTTACAACACCATCATCTCTACCTATCTCTACAAGAAACACAAGCTTGATGATATTCGTGTTGAATCCACATAAAGACATCACACATATGTGCGAAGCTATAATGCTATTCTACTAATGAATCAAGATACTATTACGTAGCGGAGAGCGATAAAAATGTTATTTATTACACCTCTCTTCTTCTTCGCACTTCCGTATATTTAGAAGTATAATTTGGAAATGATCTTGGTATGAATATTAACTAAAGCTTATTGAAAAATAAGAAGTGAAAAACGTGATATTATACTAACACATAACTCCACGCCTGTAATCCACAAAGGCTTATGCAGAGGTGTATGTAGTACACGTACTTTTTTTTTTTTTTTCGTCTATTATGTTTCCTCGCTCCGCCCTAAGGCTTATTTATCCCTTTCAGCAAATGAAAACTTTGACAATTGTACCTATTAGATTCTTTAGTTATGCCATCATATATGCTTACGTATCATCAGCATACAATGTACAATACGAGAAAACTTTTAGAGACTACATTAAAAAAAACCAAATTAACACAAAATATCTAAAACATTATTTCAAAGCAAAAAGGTTGTAATATGACATTAAAATAAATACCTTATCACAATTTGAGATTCATACGTGGCCAGTATAATCAGACATATAGAGCCGCTGCTTCTACAGAAAAAAGTCACTACATGTTTAGTTAATGATTCTTATTAACTGTGTACTTAAATCCTGCTTTATGTGGCTTATTAGTAAATACTTATTGAAATGTCTATCCCTAATTCATAATTATTATTACAGCTTAAAGCTTTCATTCGAATAGATAGCATTAACATAATCAAGCTATAATGTTCCCACTGCTGGGACACAGGCCTCCTCTCAGTGACAGGGAGTAGGCACTGAGCCCGCTTGGCAGATTATATCTACCACGCAGGCCCAGTGCCGGTTGGCAGATGTCACATGTTTTCGAATTTTAACATCTACGTAATAAAAACCTTAAATTCATTCATTCATTGACAGACAACGAACTACCTAAGCCTCTGGGTCTAAAAGCATGAAATTTTTCACAAGAGTTCCTTATATACATAACTAAGTGGAGTATTAAGAAAGTTTTATTCGAAATTCATCCCCTAAAGGCGTTTAGTAGACGATGGAAATTTGTAATTTCAGCCGATGGGAAATTCCATCGGGCACACGGCTTGTAATCTAGAAATATTAAACACGTTTCGAGATCTAAAACAACAGTTTTGAACAAAAAAAAACAAAACTCACTAAGGGCAGATTTTTTAACCATCTGATAACTTTATTCGAGGAATAATTTTGAAATTTTGACAATTGTTTCATACAAAAAACTGTCAAACGTCAATTTTATTCCTCGAATAAAAGTTGTCAGGCGATGGAAAAATCAGCCCTGAGTTAAGTAACTACAAGTAGCTAAGTGATACTGGTATATTTTGTCTACACCGGAGACAAAAATAGACCTGTGTCAAACTTAGCTGGTATTTTTTTCAGCCCTTAATGTCCTGTCCTGTGTTCCTCTCCTTCCACCTCTCTCTATCCAGAGTTGCCAAGGACCAATTTTTATCAAAGGAGTCCAGCTCATTATTAAAATTATTCTGGGCACTATATTAGTCCTAGTACATACTATACATGTACATAATTATGTAGACACAGGTTGTCTGTCTGCAAAGACTATAAAGAGCCTACATCCTTGGCTAATTACGACACTTAATTACTTGCCTTCGTTTTTGTATACAGTAATTAAGTGGAGTACGGCCGGGGAAGTCTCGCTCGTGTACCTATGATGTTATAATTATTATGATGCGAAAGGAAAAAAACTTGGTTTTAAACATTATGTAGTGTTTGAAAAATTAATAAAAATGTGCAACATACTCGTATATGTGAGTTACTTAAATTCAAGCTATATTAAAGCTTTTTTTTTTGTTTAAAAATACAGCGTTTTCTTTTTAAAAAATATGATTTTCTTTCCACCTAGCGTAGTACGGAGTTATAGAACACACTGTACAGCCTACTGGTAACGCTCGAAACTCCAGTGGCATGCTAAGGATTACATTGCTATGAACTGTGCGAGCACGATACAGCCAGTGCGTGTGCGTGTATGAGTGAAATAACATTATATTTCTGTTGCATTTAGAATACGCGTCATAGTGGCGAACTGTTCTTACCATTTCATTGCTAAAATTCGCGCAAATGTAACATGTGCTGGTAGCTGTTTGGGCTAAGCAATGGATTGACGATCAATGAAGTCTGAGTTAAAATTTTAATTACAATAATAAATATAAGTGGCTGTTTTTTGTTTGAAACCATAATAATATTTGCATATAAAGCAAAAACTCGTTAGGTAATATTTATATTTATTTATAATATATTCATGCTTATTATTATTTATAAGAAGTTACATATTAGTTATTGTATTATTGCTTAACTATTTATGTGATTATGTTGTATTTAATTTAAATGTTTTCGGTGTTGGAAGGTGGAAATAAAAAAGTCGTGCTGAATGATAACACAAATGTTAGCAGGCATGTGTAATGTAGGCAGGAGCCTAGATAAAAGAAGTAAGGTTCATAAGATTTTTTGTTGTATACCCACAATAACATAGACAGAATATATACAAGGAAGGGATATTCTAATAACACAAATATAATAAAATTGTTGATACCCACTTATTATAGGTATCGGTATTCAGCAGAGTATATTGAAAAGTAATATATTATTTAGACTTTATGAACATGTTTTTTATGTAACGTCACAATGAATGTATTGAGGTTATAGCTTAAGTGTTCGTTTTCTTGACGAAAAGAAGATTAAAACTAAACTTCAATTTAAGATCATTAAATAATTACGGATATATCAATAGGTATTACGAGTACTAAATATTTAGTTACAGCGTCTAAATATTAAAACCAAAACATCTAAATATGTATTAATATTTTGTATAACAAAATGGGACAGAAATGGCTGTATAAATAATAAATAAATAAATTTTGAATAACCCCCATTATTTTCAATACAGTCAAGTAGACGTTTGCGCATGTACCCTACAAAACTACCACATATTTCGGTTCCTCTTAAATTTTCCCACATCTCCATGCAATGGACTTTTAATTGTGGTACACCTCTAATCCCGTGACTCCCACCTTTGCACCATCAAACCCCATAGAAAATAGGTTGAGGTCGGGTGATCGCGCTGGCTATGGAACACCAATTATCTCCGGGTGGTTGTGAGACCACTCACGCACAGTGCTCGCCCGGTGAATAGGACAATTGTCCTGGACCAATTATATTTGTGTCAACTCATCAGCTGGGTAAATGTTGCGCACAGTAGGTAGCATGACATCGTCTAATACTTCTACATAAGTAGAACTGTTGGCGCGTGGAGGTATGAAAGCCCGTTCTCCTGGCCCTGCTGCACTCAGCCATCCCCACATATTAATTGTAATTCGACCGGAGTCTGTATTAGGCATTACGTTTTTATCACACCACCGAGTATTTTCCTTGCGCCATAAATGAAGCCTGCCCTTTTGGCTAGATTTGAAGGTCTTTTCATCTGAAAATATGGTAGCATTCCAGTCAAAATCTAAATAATCTCGTGCGAAACGTAATCGTTCTTGTTTATGTATTTCTGTCAAGAAGGGCTTTTTAGCTGGTCTTCTGTGATGCAAGCCTTCAGCGTGGAGGGCACGGCGAACAGTTTGCAATGAGGTGTCGAATAATACCGCAAACTATCTAGTTGGTGTCAAACCATTTGTTTCATACTCGTTCACCATACGTCGTCGCTGCGCGTCGCTAATAAGCGACGGCCTTCCACTGTTGACTAGCAAGGCTACCCTCTTCCTCATATCTCTTGATCCAGCGACTTACAGTATTACTCTGAAACAAAAAAAGTGATATTAGGCAGCTATAATAAAATACTAAAGTGACTTCATTTTCATATAATAATAATAATATTTATTTAATATAACAATACAATATTGAAATATTAAAACTCTGCATTTATAAATCCAATAATAAGCACGAATTATTTATCTTTTAGGCCTCATGGTGGATTTAAAAAACAATAAAAAGAATTAATTCATGTCACCAAATAATCTTAGGTAAAATTTCAAATAAAAGTTTAAGTTACAATTCATAAATATATTATATTCAGTCCGGTTTCATCAGATATTTCTGTTCTATTAAGACAACTTTTATGCAGCGCAATAATAGTCGCCCTCGCCTCAATATTTGCCTGCATTTTGAGAATAAATTCAATACCGCTATCTATTAAATCACACATCACTAACCAACTACTACAGCCAAACGATAACGTTTATTCCGATCAAGTTAACTATTCATAAGACTCATGTGTACCTCACAGACATCTGAATTCTTTATTTAGTTTTCTATGATCTACCTTTTTTACTATACGAAATGTGTAAAAAAAGCGAACAAGATAAAGAATAATATTATATTTCTTCCAATCGAGTAAAAACTTACAAAAAGTCGAAGTACTGCGTGAGATTTGAAAACACGACTCACTGGTTTACGCATCTATCTACATTGAAATTATGAACTACAATCACTTGTTGACGACAGTGTGTTTATTTTCTTCAAACTAGAAGGACGTAAGTCAAATTAAACGTCAAGCTATTGCTTTGTGAGATTGCCAATGGACTTTTGGTCGACACTGTATATACCAAAGTTTTAAGTGTTAAGTACCTATTTCAGTCTACATTTTGAATTAACTCCCTGTAAAAATAAACTAAGACAAAGCTGACAACCAAATGAAAGATTCAGACCAAAGCACCGAGATGCGAAATTAAGGCCACTCGAAGGACGTAACAGGCTCACAGGCTCATCTGTATCAAAGAAAACAAAACTTAATATTTACTGCCTCAACTTTTTAACTCTCGCTCCTCATCCACCGCACCAAAGAAACAATCTGTGCCTAATAAGGCCACGCTCTCTCTACCTCGTTTATGAAATTTCCCGTCCCTTAAGTGACATAAAGCGTTTGCGCGACATGAACGCAACTAAAAATCTAATTTCGCGAACAAAAAACACAATTTTCGTGTTCACCAGCTAAATAGGGAATCAAATCATTCTAGGTGAAGCAACAAAATCTACTAACGGTCAATAAATGTCATTTTAATTTGCGATTGGTGGCGTTATCTTCTCCGCTCACGTCAGCCGGTGTCGGGGGCCGCATTACGTGAAGCTATTATCGATAGCCGATGTCGAATAACGTTAGCGACCGCTTACGATCGCGTATTGGGACGCTAGAGAATTTTTAGTGGGCGATTTTATGTTACTTTTGAAGATGGTTGTGTTAAATTTTTGTTGTGGTATGCAGTTTCTGTGTGCTATAATTTTTAAGGGTTCTTCTGATTTCTTGCAAGCAAGAGAGGTTATCTGCTAAAGTATCAAACTTAAAACTCTTAATCACTAACTTATGTACTGATTCATATTAATTTCAAAGAAAAAATATCATTGTTTTTTTCTTTTTTTTATTAAAAAACGTTGCCCCATACTAGGAATTACTCCTGTATCGTGGGTGCGTTTACAAACATTTAAACTCACATACACAAACAGCCAGGCCCGTATTAACTACCTGTAGGCAATACAAATATTTGTTCTGTGCGGGAATCGAGCCCATGACACGCAGCGCAGCAGTCGATCGCTCAGCCACTGCGCCAACCGTGTCGTCAAAGGATAACAATGCTCCAGAAAATGCTCAGATAATAACATTTCCGACAAGGGCAGGCTGGCTGTACATCTATAACGTACAGCCAGCCTTTGCATACTTTATAGTGAAACGTATTAAGTGTTTACTTTATGCGATGGAATACGTAAATAGAATCCAAAATGTCTTGAAATTAATGAAAACAAAAAAAAACATCTCATTCCTTTCAAGAAAAAACCCCCATCAGTAATAACAGCACCGCAATTAAAGACCACCGAACTCCTTATTCATCTCAATCCTCCAATACGTTCGGTCAGCTACCCTGAACTGAATCGGATATTCGTCATAACTTCGGACGATCTCGTTACTCTCCATCGTTTAGCCTTGTCGTAATAAGGTCGCCGGGTCACGGGAATTCCGTCGTAAACCCGGGAACATCCCGACTCTTTACAGTCCCGGTAATGACTGGCTCGTAAAATATCACCAATTTAGTTCACACTAAGATACACCGGAGGTATGTATACTGGGATTTTTATTTTGGACGTTAAAATGAGCTGAAATGTGTTGTGTGAAAGTGCTGAGATATTTTGCCTGTTATTGTTGCTAGGGTAGGGATATTTTACAAAGTTATGAACTGAAACAATTCACAAAGTATCCTTGCTGATATTTAAGAATGAATAAGACCCCTTTTATGTGTTATTTGCCTTTGATATCGTCATCATCACTCAAAGCCTCAAATTTCTCGCTGGTGGTGACTTGTATGTTGGATCATTAAGTTCCCTTCATAATGGTTGAGCTGAATGGAGCTGATGATCCATACGTCATGTTCGTGAACGGGCGCTGTCAGTAGAGACTGGTCATCTCTTAGCTGCCACGGCTTATTTTTATTTCTGAATTGTTGCTTTTATTGTTTGTTTTTTTTTTTTATAACATATTAAAAGCGTACGTTATAAAAAAAAAAACGTGCACGTCTTTCTACATCGTTCTCATATGTGTGTCAACATGAATGATGTAATCAATATTTTGTAACAATTGTATGATTTAAAAGAGTGTCCGTGGAGTTTATTGCCCATTCTTTTCCATAGGTACCTACTACATTTTCGAATGGGCAACCTAGCTTCATATTTCTGACTGACAGACTCCTTGACAGCTCAAAAGTGCCTGTAGTTGAAATAAATGTTTTGAGTTAAAATCCTTTCTCCACACCCTGTAATAAGCTTGCTCTTTTAAAGCTTTGTGTTTTACGTCACCCTACCGGTTTTCTGCCAATCATATACGGTGACAACAAAATAGAAGGTCCAGCGTATAAATAAATAGCCTTTTTATGAAATCAATGTTTATTTTTGCATTCAGTGAAACAGCTTTCAATTTAGTAAAGGCCGATTTTTCAATTATCTGATAACTTTATTCGAGGAATAATTTTGAAAATTTGACAGTTATTACAAAAACTGTCAAACGTCAATTTTATTCCTTGAATAAAAGTTATCTTGCGATTGAGTAATCAGCAATATAATTTTTAAATAAAATTTTAATGGGTACATCGGGATCAGAAAATTGCATAACAACATACACTACTAAAAATTGCTATCAACAATCTGCCTGAAAGTTTCAAGATAGACGAGAATGTGGAAAAGCATGCAGTTTTAAAAACATGCAAGCTGCACAGAACAGAGGTCTATTACATTACATCATGTACGAATACAAAATGGGTAACATATGAGCTGTTCGCGAGAATGAAATGAAAAATGGCGCGCAGTCACTTGTTATTTTTAACATCATTCTCTAAAGACTGCTTTTTGAATAATTTGGATGAAATGTTGTTACATGCTTATAGTGGGAATGTATATATTTAGATATACAGGTTGAATTTTTCAAGTGGGCGTGGATGGCCAAATCCGCCACTATGAGGAATAGCGAAAAGTATTCAAAGGAGTCTCGGGCTCGATTTCGATGAAAACTAAAACTGCCTCATTGGATTTTTGAAAAATCAATATTTCTAGCCAGGAATCGAACCCGTTGATTTTGTTTAAAAAAACACACTGTATTATTACACCATTCGATAGTGTCCCTAATAAGGATCACATTCTGGGAAGTAATGACATACGGCAAACTTAAGGAAAATTGATGTATGGTCCTGTGCCGAGGCCAGCGAGGTCACCGGATCTTACCCCCTTAGATTATTTTCTCTGGGGGTACGTGAAAAACGAAATCTACAAAAACACGTATAACGCAATTGATGACTTGAAACGATCTTTGGAAAATATTTTAAATGGTATCAATAATATTGTAATGCTGAATGCAGTACAATCCTTGAGACGTGGAATCCAGCTATGTATTGAAAACAATGGTCCTCATTTTTAAGGTAAGTTAATGTTGAATAGGTAGGTAACATAAGAAAAATAAAATAAAGTATTTTGTTAAAAATGAGCTCTTTTCTTAAGTTTGCAGTATGTCATTACTTCTCAGAATTTGATTCGTATTGTGTGTTTTTTTTTGTTTGTAATGTAATTTTCGACTTGTCCATTATTGTGACAACCGCGGAGGCAAGTTTTACGTGGTTTTGCCAGCCAAAAACCAAGTACGTGTTCATTTGTTCCAATGTTACATACTTACATTAATTTTTAATGTGTAAATCTATATATTTTTGCTAAGCAGCATTGTTTTGTTTCAGTTTTAGGAGTTTTTGATGCAATAAGCCACAAGAGAAATGATAAATTCAAGGTCGAGAAAGTATAGAATTTAATTAGGCAACTTTCAATGACTTAATGCAGTACTGTATTAGTCACTTTTCATCCATGTAGTTCGGCCGTCAGTTTGCCAAGGTCAAGTACAAACACTTTAATAGTTTTTCCTAAACACTACTTCTCTATTCGACTAGCATATTACCGGTTAAGATAGTAACACAACAATTTACGTACCTACCAACAAAAACAACCAACAAACACAAATCCCAAACATTACAAAACCCGTTCGATTTTATCCCCAGACAAGTCTATAACGAAACAAAATGTAACTATTCAAATGTAGATCCTCCGAACGATTTCCTTAATATTGCGCGGCTTATAGAGGTCGCCAGAGCATTACGCGAAAAATTTGCGCCTATACTGTAAAAACATAATAAAAGCGGGGTCCGTAAGAAAAAGCAAGCCATTCTCGTCATTGCAAACGACCGCATTACGATCGTATATGAGTCGAATAACCCGTCGACTGCCACCCAGAGATCAATACGCATGTATAAAAGGAAGATATTCTCGTCGGTAGTACACACATATTTTCCTACGTATTTTGTAAGAATTGTTTCGTTAGACTGGTGTATGTAAATCGATGTTTTGTTGTTAATAAATTGGTAGGGAAAGTGGGGGTTTCGTTAGTTGATTAACTCATAAGAGCATTCATCTAAAAAAAGACAAAGAAATAGGTACTAAACAGAAACAACCAAAAAATAGTGTACTGCATGGCCGCCTGCAAAATTACCACCAATAACAATAAAAACTATTATACCCTGTTCATTAAATTAACCGTTTTTTGACAGCTGTCTTAGAACGTACATTTTCCAGATTACGTAAAAGTTAACTATAAAATGCATAATAAAATAAATATTTAAACTGCCTTATCTTATTGAAAATCTTATTTATGGCTTCTTACATACATTATAATACCGTACGTGTTTCAATCAATGTATCGTGTCTTGCTGCAATCTGTCAAATCATCATCTGTCAAAAAACGGTTTACCTAATGGACAGGGTATAGCTTTAGGTCTATTCTTATTCCATTATTTCATCTGTAAAACATTAATATCGTTTTAATCAATCCAGTTAAGTTCATCATCAAGAAATAATGCCAGCTATTCAAGAACCACTCTCAATAAACTCTTTAGACCACGACCGAGCCTACCAGCCGAACTCCACTTCCCGATCCAACGTCTCCTTTATATACCGATCAATCTCTTCGACACAAAAACAAACTTAACTACTTACAAAAACATTTGCAATTTAAGCCGCTTGGGGCTTACTTTGTAAGATTTTTATTATCAAAGCGAGTAATCCTTCTTCGCCATCCATCGCCGAACGAATTCGTTATTAACAAGGAATACAACATAATCTGGTAATGCCGAACCTTGGCTAATAAAGTTGTCTGCTATCGAATAATCCTATTGGGCCCAGTTAGGAACAAATCCAATGTTTCGGTACTTTCCTAGGTTACGACGGAAACTGTTACTAGAATTAAGAGTTCGGAACACATCGGTAGATTCTTGGAGCAATAAGTAAACTACTCCCAACAGGATTATTTATCATACATACTTAACCTCACGGCTTCTTCCCACGGGGGTAGGCCTACATACTCCTTGTGTTCCACGCGCGCCTCAAAGAGATGTCAGCACTAACTGATGGGGTCCGCTAGGGCCGATGCCTGTCAGGGTCGCGGGTTGTTCGAAAGAGTTATCGTGGCCCCTGGCACAGGCAACTGAAGGAACACGGGGGATTATAGGCAGTAAAAGTCTGACATGCCGCTCTGCCCCCAGCAGGAGCAGTTATTTGATGATTTCCCACACAAAAAAAGGTCTACAAACTCTTTTTTGGTACATTTTCGTTCATACATCTGGTCATACACGCACGCTGGTTGTTTGCTAGTACCCACTACGCACTGACCTTTCTGATGAACATCACCAATAAGGTCACTGTATGTCCTTCTAGGGACCCCTCCGCCGACATCTGCTTTGTATAAAATACCTTTTGTTAGTCACCTTTCATTTATTTTCTCAACAGAACCGAATAATCTAAGCATACTCTTTAAATTGTTATCACTACATCTTCTTTTGCTCATCGTTGCCTTACCATATAATTCCTCGAATTATTTATCGTTGTGGTTAAATTATAATTAGTTGAGAGTTTTTTTTTCGTAGTTCCAAATCACAAATGAATATGAAGTTTTACATAAAGACAACTGCATGATTTTTAAATAAAGTAACTTGAATAAGATTGGTGAAATTGAAGTTTTCCTCGAATTTGGAAGTTATTCACGATAACTGCGAAAGTTGTCCTTATCTCTTATTCGATCCTTCCCCTTAGCTTACTCCGCTAGATCAACTTGCCTGAATTTACGTTTTTAAGAACCACGAATCTTTATTATAAATATTGGCTTCAGCCTTCAGTATTTTGGAGCAGTGGTGGCCCAGTGATAACGGCCGCGATTTACGAGTTGTCGTGGGTTCGAACCCAGGCAGGCTATTTACTTTGTGTAAATAATTGCGTCACCACTGCTCTCAAAACGGTGAAGGAAAACATTGTGAGGAAACCGGCATGTCCTGGAACTAAAAATTCGAAGACATGTGACATCTACCAACCCGCACTGGGCCCGCGTGGAGGATTACGGCCCACACCCTCTCAGAGAGAGGAGGCCTGTGTCCCAGTTGAGGGAACATTATAAGCTAATTATGTTCAGTATTGTTACAACAAAAATAATACTGATTTAATTAATGTATTGAGTCTATTTTAAGCGACCGTACAAGTCTCACATGACCCAAAAGTTTAATAAATCAACGCCACCCCGAATTAACCTTGAAACCTACCAAAAAGGCCCTTCATCCCTAATAGCTATATGATATAAAATATGCGTAGGAGCACAGTACAGCGTTGGTGGAGGCACGGCTATTTTTTATCGCGCCGAAGGGGCCTTCGCTTAGTGCGAAACACTGTAGTGGCTCACCAGACGCATCTAGTACATATACAAAGTGAAATATGAGCGTTTCAAAATATTCCGCGCGGAAAATATGTACATGGAAACTGTCGCTTGGGTAGATATGGAAATTGATGTTTTAGAGATTTTTGCGTTAATAAAAATGGGTGTGTAATAAGTGCATTAAACTTAATGTTTCACACATAAACATAATAGTTTTGTTAAGAAACTGGTTGACTAGTTTGACTGGTTCACTATTTTTCAAAGCGTTTTTTTTTTACATTTTTTTAATGTCCAAATGCTTCGCAAAGATCTCCCTACTCTCTTTCCACCTCTCTCTGTCCAGAGCTGCAAAGGGCCAATCTTTATCAAAGGAGCCCAGCGCATCTCGCCATATCCGTCTGGGCCTGCCGCTTGCCATTAAGCGGGACCCACCGGATCCAACACCACCACCTAAGAGAAAAATACCAATTAGTATCTAAATTTTATTTTCTTCAATAGAGATGGAAATCTTGTCAACATAACAATGACATGACTTCATCAAAAATTTCAATGAGATCCGACGCATTCTTTCGATAACCACTCAACCCTAACACACGCTTACAAAAAACACCGAGTCATGCAAATCCAGAAAGCCAAAAAGCGACTAACAGAATTGAAATCTTAATGGACACGGGTCCGTGACGCAACGGATCGCCGTATTTACTACCGACACCTTATCTTCCATACTTTACGAGTCCATATTTCAGAAGACCCAAGTCAGAGGGGGGCAGCAAGTCGTGATTTTCGACAACCCTACTATAAAATGACGGCTTAAGTGTTGCGAATGCGGGCACTGACTTAGTTTTTATTAGGCCGTAATGTTTGAAAATTTGTTACTGTGAAAGAAAATGAAAGTTTAATTAGCCGCGAAAAGGCTTTGCTTAAAGTTGGAGAGAGAAAATGAAACTATTTTGGTGTTACTAAAACCTCAAACGAAAGTACATCTCACATAGTCAAAGAGCCGAATACGATTATCTTCCATCTTCCTTTTGTGATTTAATCAGAGCCACATGTGACGTCATTTTTATTGCAAATGTGCTGACCATGGCAGTACACATCCATCGTCCATGGATATCATAATAAAGCATTTCCCTCAATCGTTTCCTATTATTTGTGAGCCGGAATAAGCAGCAAAAATATTATATTCTTGTGTCGATATCAAGTCAGACAAATATTTCCTTACCAGCCAGTAAATACAGTATAGTTATTTTTGGTAGTGTAACACTTTGCAACAGATCAAATAAATCTATTCTCTTCACTCGTAAAGGTTTATTATCAGTTTAATCATAAACATTTACTACCAATTTCCAGAATCTATAAAAAGTCTACAGATTTACTATCAAAACTTAACGCGTAAAATCTTTACGCGTAGCTATCAGTAGAATTAAGAAAAAAGTTTGATGTACAAAGTAAAAAAGGAATAACAAAATTCTAAAATAACGTTCGTAATTTAAAACGGAATGTTTTTTTTTTTAAATCACTTGACGGGTGTTCTCACTTTTTTAAAAAGGTTCAGTTGGCGCGGGGCGGCCGAGTATGGCGCACCGCATGTTATTTCTGTGCGGTCGATCTGCGGTCGGCGGCCGCAGCGCAAACGTCACGCGGCGTGACGGGCACGTGTTGCGGCCGTGTCACGTGACAGCGACGGAATTGCGTCCTGCAACTAATGAGCGCTTTGACGTCTTTCTGCGGCGGACCTTCGTTATGAGAAATGGGTCATGGTTTCTGTTAATATAATTTTGTGATGGAAACGCTGTTCTGTGTTGTTGATGGATATTATTGTATATGTGGCATGAATTATTACTAAATTTGACCCTTTTCTGATTTATACCAAAGCAAAATACTAATGTATTATATGTATATACAAACCAATATTCATCGACCATATTATTATCCATCCCTGATCAAAGTAAGCTAGCGATTCTCTGACACAGGCCTTAAAATATCGCCGCCTATCTATCTTCGTAAGCATCTCATCTTAGGTCCTTTCTGTAAGCTCCTCTTAGGTAAATCTTCCTTTCCATTAGCTCTAAGAAAACGGCGATAATATTGACTATCAATCAATATTTCAGTTACTCATTTTCGCAATCACTTTCTCTCTTTAACGTTAGGAAATGATATTAAGACTTTCCTCTGAAAAAAAGGTTGTAGATATCAATTACATGTAAAAGTTGGGAAGAAATTATTAAATTTACCCTGGACCTACAACATTCCCCTGGTCGTATTTGCTATGGGTATCTCAGCTTCGCTTGTTATATGAAACATTTGGCCTCAGGCAGGGGAAATGCTCAACTATGTGGAAAAAAAGAATTTTTGTGCTTTGGGCCCCCAGATCCTTAGATAAGAAATACGTATTTAATTAAGCTTATTGTAGGGAAACGAAATTGAATGATAAAATTAGTGAAAGGCTACCAGGGGATTCGGAATACTTTGGTGCTTTGATACTTTGTGGTCAACTTGCTGACTGAGATTGTTCGAGAAAACAAATGTAAAAAAAGATTTTTTTTTATAGTAAAATTGAAACTTTTTATTGCACACCAACTTTTGCTTAATTAATTGGCTTCATCCTCGTTTATAGAAAGGATTTTGTTCATAATAAAATTGTTATTTTTATTGTACACTAGTTTAATCCCGCGGGTTGTCGGGAACGTACTGCCGGGATAAAATTATCCCATGTGTTAATCCAGGTTATAAAATATGTGTGTCAAATTTCATCCAAATCCGTTCAGCCGTTTTTACGCCAATCCGGTACATACATCCAGACAAACGGACAAAAATTCTTCGATACTATTTTATTATATTTAATAATCAGCCTTTAATGTTCCCACTGCTGGACACAGGCCTCCTTTCGGTGAGTCCCCGGCTATAATCCACCACGCGGGCGTAGTGTGGGTTGCCGGATGTCACATGTCTTCGAATTTTTGGTTCTAGGACATGCCGGTTTCCTAGTGATGTTTTCCTTAATCGTTATAAGTAATAATAATACGAAGTTACTCACTCTATTCTACTCTCCTTCCATTGATTAAGTCACTCTATAGTCACAGAACATATTATCACACCATTCAACTACAGCTTCCAGAAAACTGTCACCAAATGAAAAAGAATCTCGAATTTCAACCCAAAAGCCTTCCTCCTACAGACTATGATAAATGGCTTAATTAGGCACTTAATAGAAAAAGCCTCCGTTAGAACAATAGGTCAATGCAAATGAACCGGACAATGATATAGCCGCCCGGCACTAATTGTACCGTTCAAATTAAACCTAGTTTTCAGAATTAATTACACAAAGTACTCTTTAGATTACAAGAGATGAATAGTTACAAAAGTGATGAAGAATTTGATTATACAGGTTCTAGCCAAAATTGGAAATTTTGCTTTGAATTTTACAGGAAAGTATTTCAAATCTAAATTACCTGCCTAATTGCTCAAGCGATTTGGGTTTGATGAATAAAACGAGAAGTCCGGTAAATGATATTATCATTTTAACATTAATAGCTAGACAGTAGTCATTATTATCGCCCCCAAAAAATTTTAATTTATCGCCTCACCAATTTAATGAAGACAATATCTACGTTACATCCAAATTGACCTTTATGACAGAATTAATTTATCGCCTCACCAATTTAATGAAGACAATATCTACGTTACATCCAAATTGACCTTTATGACACAAAGTCTTAAGTAAGGTTTAAAACTACCTAATTAAAACAAAATTAGGTACACTAAGGGCCGGTTGGTTTCAGAACATACGTACGTACGTCAAATAATAAGCATTACGTATTCGTTATTACTCGTATTTGACGTACGTCAGGGTCATAATTTTGTAATTGTAATTTGATACAACGCTTTTTTGGTTTGACGATAGTCAGCGCCATTTTTGACGTATACGCTTGCGTCAAGTGGACGTGAAGACTTATAACAACTTAAACATTATCAAACAAATGCCCGACAAGTGTAAACAACTATCTTAGACGTCGAACAGCGATTTCATTAAACCCTGTGTCCCAACGGAGAGGCGATAGCGATTTATAATCTGTCATTACTAGCAATAACGTGGTAATGATCAGCCTGTAAGCTAGTGCGGCCGTAATAGACCTGTAGGGGCGAGCCAGGGGAATGAGGTGGGACGAGAATAGAATAGCCTTTACGACCGTTCTTGGACTTGAGAAAGAATACACGATTTATTTTTAAAGTCTTGCGCAAGTCGTCTGAAAGGGTTTGTAGAATAATCAAAGTCAAAGTCAAATCCTTTATTTCAAATAGGCACATAAACGTCAAAAATAAAATTAAAATAAAATTGATTCTAGTCGCCCCTTCCAAAAGGTAGTTTTCATATGGAGAAGAATGGGCAAGAAACTCCACCGTTACTCTTTTAAAATGTTTTACAATATTTTGCATACATTAATTATATTATCTGAACAATAACGTTATGAACTAGAGTATGGACATACCAGTAGGTAGGAGATCATAATCCGGATTAAACTTTGCTTTAAGTTTCACTTCTGAAATTAAAACCTTTTCACTGAATGCGATTCTTCCAAAAACTTTATCCCTACCATAAAGCTGCAAGCACAAAGCAAATATTTACCTTATTCCGTCATAAAGTGCAACTTCTTTGTTCGCAACGCCGAATACACTTGATGTACATCCTCAATCAGCATCCAATTGCCTCCCCAATGTCTTGAGTACACTCGTAGACAATTATACACTTCATTTAAAAAGAAACGCCAACAAAGAGCGCGTCAAAGAAATGATTCACATTAATCGTACCCTCTTTAAAACACAAAACAACACGACTGCCGGTCCTTAAGCCTCTTTCACGCGAAAAACGTCTGCCGATTAATTCACGTCAGCGCGTGTTCGGCGTAAACGGCCGAGAACGCCCGAGCGCGCCCGATTCCGCTGCGTCACGGTGACGCGAATAAACGTCACGGTATAAGCCAAGTCACCCCCTATTTGAATTGATGAACGCAAAATACCGATATATTGGTGTTATTGAATTATTATTATTTATTGATGATGTTTACATAATTTTATTGTCGTTTCGTAGTAAGTCAATTTCGTTTGCTTTTTGCAAGACGTTATTTTTGGAATCAAGATTAGGTGAATCATGTTTCACAATTTCTTAGAAGCCCACGGCGTATAGGAAGTGGTACTCTCTGCCAATTCCACAGTTAGGAATTACCACAGTCAAAATGACATTTAACGCCCAGCAAATATATCATTTCATCCTTACAAATTCCCATTACTATAATATTCCAAGCTCATAAAACGCACATCGTACAATTTACCAGCAAACTTGCAATAACTTCATGCTCGTACGTCCTACGGCGCGACGCTCTTGTGACGTCACACGGCGTCGTGACGCTAACCATGTATTGTAATTATTTCACCCGAGGATGCTCGTCTTTAAATTTAATGAGCGTCTTTATTCAACCATGTTACATTTTTCGTTAAATGTAGGAACGCTTGTATGGAGGTTGTTAGTATCAAATTGAGCTGCATTGTTTTAAGTAGGTGACGATTTAAATAATGTGGCCAGGAAAAGAGAATACTTTGGAAGGCGAAAAAGAAGGTGTAACATTATTATTTATTCCGTAGATCCTAAGAAAAGACCATCTGAAAAAGGGCTTAGTATTATAATAAACTAGCTGCGCCCTGCGGTTTCACCTGCATTAGTTTCGATCCCGTACGAATATCGGAATAAAAAGTACCCTATGTGTTAATCCTGGTTAAAAACCATCTGTGTGGCAAATTTCATCCAAATCCGTTCAGTAGTTTTTTTGTGAAAGAGTAACAAACATCCATCCACCCATACAAACTTTCACGTTTATAATATTAAGTAGGATAACATGACGACTGTAATCTCCATTGTTCTAGGCAGAAGTGTACTTATAGTGCACCCACATTTCGCCAGTTATGTTTAAGTCCCATATGATAAGGGGCGAACCTATTGCCTTCAACCTGGCACAAATCCAGACTCCAAGCTGTTACTGAGAAATCCCTGATGAAAAAACCAATAACACTTTGCCCGACCAGGGAATCGAACCAAGGACCTCGTTCTTAACAGTAGCACTTGGGAAACTAGACCAACGAGGCCGTGTAGTCAATAATAGCAATAATAAAATTATTCAAAGAAAACAATTTATATAAATGAATAAACAGAATTATAATACATATGTACAGGTATATAAAAATAATCTAAAATATTTAAGTACATTTCGCAGATAAAATAACACATAAATAATAGTTAAGCGAAAATTTTGTATTATTATTCGCGATCTCCTTCCTGACTTTGATTATATGTAAGTTAAAACTTGTTCCCACAAAAACAACTTGCCCACAGCAAACAAACAAACAGCAAACAGGAAGCCTTGTTTTAAGGGATAATTAAGCCCTGATAATTAAGGACCCTGTAGGGCACAGCAAAAGGGTAGGGACCCTTTTGCTCCTTTGGGCCCTACTGGGTCCATAATGATCTAAATTATATAGTTACCACCTAAGTACACATTATGGTAAAGCAATAAAGATATTGAGTAATAAATGTGTGCTAGAAAATATAGGAATCCACCGAACCAAACTTGTCATGGCATTGTCTTTTAACGCAGAACACACAGAAACTTCCCTCCTCAATATCTGCCGATATCGAATACAGTAACAATTTTGAACTTAGTTCACAATTGAGTAACTCTGTGGACTAACTTAACTCATCGCCTGCCGGCACGATTGAAAATCTTACAACTAATAAACTCCAAACTATTACTCCATCGGCGTCACTATCATTATCCTGGCTCCAAGTATTTTGGGGTTAACTTGTAATCTAACATGATGTGGTTAAGACTGAGTCTATACTTCCACATCATCTATCAATACATATAATAAATTAAAGTATCTTTTCGGGTCTGTCTGTGTGACTGCGTTATTCTTTTAAGAGTAGATTTTTCAATCGACAGATAATTTTTATTTGTGCCATGTTCCATCGACTTAGACCAAACTACTTCCAATTACAAAACGGATCAGTCCAGTTTGATCAAAAAACAAGCTTATCATTCAGAAAATAAGCACTATTTCAGATCGCATTCATAAACAAATTTCATAACTAGAAGTACACTTATAAACAAAACGCATTAACTCGCGATAATCGCACGGAATTGCGAACGAACGTTTAAAAACGTCGCGTCGCCGTCAGCGATCCGTCACGGCGCGCCTCGTTCACTTGATCACCTCTCAGTTTACCGCCTTATTACGCACCTGTGTAGGGTTGACACAACATAAAAATAATAAAAAACAGGTACCTAATTTTTTTTGTGTAAGTCTCTTCAAAAAAACAGTCTCCTTTAGAAACTTGAACTTTGAAACAGAATTAGTCTGAATTTGGAACAGAACTAGTCTGAAAAACAAATAGACACCATTATTTATATACGTTCCTTTAAGTTAAGAGACGTTTTAACTTCAAAAAATATACGGTTAAGCAGACGTTGATCATTCATTACTTAACTTTTTTTTAAACGTTTATAAATAAGGGGTTTAACATCTAAACTCTAATGATCTTTGATTTTTTTACCTAATTTATTGATAATGGTTTTTATTCAATGGCACACAAACACAAATTCTTATTTGAAGTAACTAGATTTTTTTTCTTGTTTTAATATATAATATACTATGACACTCAGCAATACTGTAGTTTACCATTAGTGAAAGAATTTTCGGAATCGAATCTATAGTTCCCCATACATACTAACTTACAAATTTTATCTCTTTATAACATTAGTATAGATATAAAAGTAGGAGTATTTTTTCGATGTCAAATTAGACATCCAAAAAATACTCCTCCGTTATAATAATAATAATAAAATATTTATTTGCGTAAAACATGGTATAAAATGGTGTTAAATACAAATTTATATGGCACTAATATGTTTAGCTAGGATAAGACAAAGCATGCAAAATTTCAAAGTCAGGCAAATAGGTAAGGAGGCATCAACAATGAACTATTTAAAACATCAAAAAAATGTATCTATAAATTATTTTAAGCTATAAAATCTATATTCGAGTAACCATTTATAACATCTAGTTTTAAATAATTTTGTATTTAATGTTTTAAAATGCCTCGGTATTTTATTATAAATGCGCACACACATTGCTAGGCAGTTATTATTGTACTTAGCTAGCCTAGGCAAATCATTCGTTACTTTAACGCATGCGGTAAATCCCAACCCTACAGTATCATACGCCTCACAATACGGCATTTCTGCTCATTAAGTCGACGACGAGACGAAATCATGACGTGTCGTGCACGAACAATTTGCGAGTTCCAACTGAGTGTCACGCTTAATTATTGAAAGCCATTTAGTAACGTTTTACAGAGGAACACGTGTTTTACATTACGTTAATGGACGTTAGGGTAATAAGGGCATGATGACCGTTTGCAGTGGGAGGGTTGGACGTCATAATTGATTTAATGATATTTCAGGCTTTGATTTCAATAATATTCTGGGGAGATATAACATTATATAAGTAATAACAGCTGCACGGTCCGATCGATCAGGTTAAGCTACGCTTGCCGCGGTTAGTCCGTGGTTGGGTTACCACCTTTACGTACCAAGACCCCTCAGTGCCTCGGAAAGCACTTTAAGCCGTTGGTCCCGGCTGTCATTCGTGGATCTATGATAGTCATTACGGGTCGTCAGAAGCCCGAAAGTCTGATAACCAGTCTTGCCAATGGTAAGGCAAGAGTTGGGTATCGTATTACCCAATAACGGGGTTGTGAGGGTCAGATAGGCAGTCGCTCCATGTAAAATACTGGTATTCAGCTGTATCCGGTTGGATTGGAGGCTGACTTCAACATAGTTGGGAAAAGGCAAGGCAGATGATAGTATGAAATTGATTGATCTTAGCAGTCATTTATTTTGGTATTTTCAGATACAGGTTTCTCATTTTGTATTTCATCCGAAAAATATCCTCTGGAAATAAAAATCCGTATTGCTATTAAAATCCGTTCATAATATGATATTGATAAAATACAAAACCGGTAGCTCGGCTGTATTATTCACAGTAACCTAAATATTGGAACAGATGGCTAAATATAAAACAGATGAGTCCTGATCCTTATTAAAATCCCTTTATTAAAAACTCCTGAATTTATTACGGCTCTATTATACCCAATATTGCTTGAGCAATATTGCTCTAATACTTTTATTTGTCTTCTATTGCGTCTATTTCTGAATACACCAAATCTAACTAATAAAATCTTCATTCAATCTTTATTACAACCAAAACCCAAACACAACCAGATGGCAAATAAGCCGTCCAAATAAAATCAAAAACCCCTGACCGAAACGGCGAATCATAAACGGAGGTTAGGAAATATACCCTCAAAAAGTAAATTCAATACACTTGTTTGACTAAGAATATTGAATGAACGACCCCAGTGAACCGTAGTGGAAATTAATTAAGTCCCCCATAGCTGTGTCGAATAAAGAAAAATCGGAAGAACGAGATTGGAGCCAAGAATTTTAATAAAGTAGGGTCACGTAAACATTGATGGTTTGTCCCTCACCGTAACGAAATGGAACACGATGGTTAGTCCTTCTCGTGCCGAAATGGACCAAGATGGTTGATAAGATAAGATAAGATAATATTTATTTTTAAAACATGAGTACAGTATGAAGGCCTTATAATTAATATAGTTGATCGTCTTTGTGACAAAATGGAATATCATGGTTGGTCCTTTTCGTGACGAAATGGACCAAGAAGGTTGGTACTCTCCGTAATGAAATGGAACACGATGGTTGGTCCTTTTCGTGACGAAATCGAACAAGACGGTTGGTACTATTCGTGACGAAATGGAACAAGATGGTAGGTACTCTTCGTGATGAAATGGAACACGATGACTGGTCCACTCCGTGACGAAATGGAACAAGACGGTTGGTCCACTTCGTGATGAAATGGAACAAGATGGTTGGTACTCTTCGTGACGAAATGGACTAAGATGGTCGTCCCTCTTCGTGATGAAATGGACCAAGAAGATTGGCCCTCTTTGTAACGAAATGGAACACTGTGTCCATATTATGTTTCACTTAACCTACATAATTAAAGTTTGCGGTACGGTATAAGATATATTTAGAATCTAGAGAAGCTATTTTTAGCTACAGAGGTGCTGGTCGCTTGAGAAGGAGAAATTAAGAAAAAAAAAACAATACTACTTAGCTCATAGATTTACATAACTGAATAAACCATAAATGGTTAAACGTTATAATAAAAATCACACATAAATATATTTTAATCACCTCAGTAATTTTTACTTAACAGTCAAATAATAAACTAAATTATCAGCGAACAATTTCTTGGCCACGTGGGGCGTTTAGTTTCACGTCCAAACCACGCCGTCTTTAAGAAAATACTTGCATTATTAAAACAAGCATTGTATAAAGGTGAACTAAGTTTTTAAATAACAACCTGCCTTTGAGTTCAGTTCAGGCCCGTCAACGATGCTCCACTGTTTCTATATTACGGTGTTCGTATCTTTAACATAATAACGTTTAACTTTAAATTGTACTCTTTGTGGGTCTTCCGTTTTAGCTAATCAAGAAGTAAGATTAAACGTGGAAGATTGCTTTTCAGGGTATGAAGAATTATTAGTCTTAGTCTCTTTGTAGTATTCAGATAGTAGTTTTTAGTCCGGCGCATCCTGGATAGTGAGTCTCGCTGCTAACCCTGCTGACTAGCCATTATTTTCACCACGGAGCTGGTCTTATACAAAGGGTTCTTAACCTAAATCTTCCTCGCTGAAGCCAACGGTTATCGTGTTCTTGGGTCCAGCAATGAAGATTTTGGGTTGAGATCCTCTCACCTCAAAAAATAGGCCTCCTTGTAAGAAGTCATCCCGTTTTAGATCTTCCCGGAGTACCGACACGTCTGTGGTAACGGAACCAGTATAAGCTGGCCTAGTATTCTATTGCTAGTCCGTACCACGCTAGGCTGGTTCGATGTCAAGGTGTTACAGACGTGGTCGATTAGATTACGTCAAAACATACTCCTGCTCGCCTATAAATCCTCTATTGTTGGTAAACTTGGAGTGTTTTCTCTATAAATCTACAGCTTTTGTTTATTAGAACATTTAATAAACGCTGTGCGGACCATATTATCTTTCCCTAAAATACTTATCAATAAAATAATTACTATTCAGGTCGAAGAATGCAGTGAGAGGGATGATATTAATTGGGTCGGCTATTATTAACCCCGCGGGCTATGGTATTGTTTCCCATGGCCAGTGATTAACTATAGCCTTTTTGTGTAGCCGACCTATTATTGGGGATGCGTGTGGCCTTTTGATAAACGTGCAATAGGTGTTGTGTGTTTATACGCACTTGCATGTAGCTTTATTTATATTTTCTATATTTATTTACGTATTTTATGTAACTATTTATTAATACACAGTACATATAATGTGTAGTTACAGTAATAATTATAATAGTTACAGGTGTTGGTGTTGGCTACTATGAATAATGAAATGATATAACCAACATTTTATTTTTTTTAAACTTTATGCAGAAGTAAAAAAATACTGTACAAAGGCGGACTTAATGCCTGAGGCAAATGGGCAAATTTTGTGACAATGATTAGATTTAAAAGAGTGTCCATGGAGTTTCTTACCCGTTCTTCTCCATAGGAACCTACTACGCTTTGGATCGAGCAACTAGCTTCATCTTTCTGAAAGACCAACTCCTTGACAATTCAAAAGTGCCCGTAATTGGTTTCATTGATATAAATACTTTGGATTTGATAGTAGGTAAGTAAAATATTATTACCTATGATGCCGGTTTACATAGAAAAACCAGAATTCTTTTTTAAAAGTAAATTATATTTTTCATTAATCGAAGTACTGGCCATTAATGAACATGCACTTTTTCCATTTTAGTGGAAGTTCGTTGATGGCTCTGCTATAAAAATCCTGGGGACAGGAATCGATGAGCTCTTTAGAGGCGTTATTCACTGCTTCATTGGATTTAAAAAAAAAACTCTTATTTTTGTATTATCTTAACTCCCTATTATGCAGTGTATTTCAAAAAGGTAAGCGGGAAACATTATTTTATATAATGTTATGTTATTCCATATTTGTAAACTTCACTGACATTTCTCCTACAAAAAATTCAGTTCAAAAAACATTTCCAGTCACTCGATCATCCCGATTTCGATATAATTGAGTCATGAAGCGCTGTTTAATAAATACCGTTCTGTCACTAGTGATGTGCCGACCGAAACAATGACGCGCACAACACTAATTAATTGGGCGGTGACAGATAATAGAGTATTCACATCGACGCAGTTGGTTTTAACAAAAATGAATTTTTCAATACGAAAAATATAGTTTGGACTGTTTTATATGGCACACGAAAGGTTACCCGATACCTGACGGGAGTGTGATTATTCAGAAATGCGAAAGTCTGACAGCCAGTCTGACCAAGGACAATATTAAGTTGCTCCATGTAGAATACTGATATTCAATTATAACAGGTTAGACAGGAACCTGACCTCAACATAGTTGGAAAAAGGCTAAGGCAGGTTATGAGGTAAAAAAAATCCCGAAATAGACCTACTTAGTTATACTGCTCTGTATTCTCCTCTACATAACCCTACAACGCCTGAGGTTTTCGTTTACAATAATATGTCATCATCATCATCAACAGTCAGACACATCAACAGCGGTTGACTGCTGGACCTAGCCCTCTCCAATAGCACGTCATTCTCGGAAACTCTCATCCAGCTACTACTAGCCACCTTGCAAAGATCGTCGGTCCACTCAGCCTGAAGGCGTCCTACCTTACGTTCGCCGATTCGCGGTCCCCACTCATGAACAAGTGAACACAATAATACGTGTATAGTACAAACCACCTCTCTCAATCAAATCTCTTCCTCCATCACTCCTCGCATTAATAGAACCATAACTTAAAATATACAGCTACACCGCTCCGTCACATGAGTCCATCCGATACCGCTGTACCGCTCTGTCACCGGTCCATTTGATACCGCTGTACCGTTCATGACGTGTGCAGCCGTAATTAATAACGGATGGTAACAAATGACCTCTGACGGACGATCGTCGGTAGCTTTGAGGGTATCTCTTTCAAGTTGGAGAGTGATATCTTGGGGACTACTTCGGATGATAGTGGTTGAGTGATGGGTTTTTTGTTGTTAAGCTCAATAAGCTGTAACGTTTTAAAAGTGTAGCTTACTGATAAAAATTCCGAAACTTCTAACTTGGCACAAATACCTATCTTAGTAAATAATAAAGCTCTATTCATTAATTTTATTTTAACTTTTAAACTACCCTTTGAAGGGGATGTGGAATTTTGAAGAGGAAAGTACGAAATCCACGCGGACGTACTCGCGGGCGAAGAGCTAGTTTCTAATATTTACAGTAATGTTGACGAAAAAGCATTTTTGCACAGGTGGCTTCCACGGAACAACTTATTTTCTATGATATAATTTCTTAAATTATTAATGTTATAACTTAAACTAAGTCCTATATGAAATATTGTTTAAATTGCTCAATTCTGTGGTAACGTCCTCTCGCCAGACGGTCTAATGTCTAACCCTTTCGTACTAAGCCAACACAATAACATATTCTCTACCTAATATTATAAACTAGCATGTGACTATGCAGTACACAACTAATGATCTGTAACAGACCCAGCTCGAGTGACGCGTCTCCTCGTCTCGATGTGTCATCGTCGCTGCATCATTACTATGACGCATATTTGTGTATCAACCCATTTTATACTGTAGATTATGTAGGTAGATTATATATAATACACAGTTCCATGTATCGCTGAAAAATATCAAAGAAAACTCTAACGCAAAAAAGTTGAATAGTTGATAACCTCGTATCAGACACCAATCTACATGGTCCTTACATTTTGATTTCACTTCAGATTTGACCAAGATTATGTCTGGACTTTTAAAGAGACTGTGACGAAACAAACTCAGAGGTCACCTCTGAGTTTGTTTCGGTCTTTCTGATTTTCGGTCTTTCTTCTCAGGCTAACCTGAAACGCTAACGTCATTTTTTTGTTTACTGTTACAAAATAAAATCTTTTATAGACATTTTGTGTGCTTAATTTGTTACTACTAAAATAGTTTTAAGTAATTTGTAGTACTAACGCGCAATGAGACTACGATGCCTGTCAATAAAAGATTTAATATTTTATTTTAAAGATCGCTCTTAGCGTTAAGACCGCTCATTTCGTCACCCTTCGTAAAATTTATATATTTATGTCTGTAATTTATATGGTGTACATAAATAATAAAGACTATTCTATTCTATTTTTATTAATCGATGAAAATTATAAATTTATAAATTTTTAATGGTAACTAACCCGTTACGCTATAAACGGAAGGTAATCGTCGATACACATTAGTATACCATCATTATAATCCATAAAAGGCAAAAGCAACTAAAAAAAACATCAACTCAATAATCAATCAGTAAATAAATCCTTTCACCAAACCCCTCAAACCAGTATATTAAGACACCATCTAAACTCAACAAAAGTACAAGAAAAAAAGGCACTTTATAATTTGAAACTCGGCATTACCTCTACAATATCTCGTCACAGAACATTTAAAAGCAACAAAGCTTCCTTAATTATCATATTGTTGTATAAAATAGTCGTTAAAAGTCAAAAAGTCGATAACATTTAACTTGCGCCATTGTAAAAACAAGCCTCTTGAGAAAGTAAATAAAGCCGGGGTTACACGAGCCGCCTAGCATCGTGCCTCGTTTACATCGTTACATTTAGTAAAGTCACTTTTAATTAAAATTTGTTAGTGGAAAGATTTGATGCAACTGAAAGGGTTACACGTTCCACGCGTAACTAACTCTGCACCAGGTCAGGTTAATACTGACCCTTATTTATAACTAGCTGCACCCTGCGGTTTCACCCGCATGAGTCTCGAATCCTGTAGGAATATTGGGGTAAAAAGTATCCTATATTGTAATGCATGTTATGGTCTACCCATGTGCAAAATTTCTTCCAAATCAGTTCAGTCGTTTTAGCGTGAAATGGTAACAAAGAAAAACTACAAAAAATCTAATCTTTTTTCTATATTAAAATAATATTACTTTAGATACACTATTATTTTAAACATTTTCAATGAGGAAAAAAACTTTACAGAGGACAATTAATGCCACTGGCATGTTCTACAATTTCATGGGCTTAATGCAGAGGTTATACCTACCTACTTCAGCATCATCTGCCTAGCGTTTTCCTAACTATGTTGGGGTCGGCTTCCAGTCTAATCGGATGCAGCTGAATACCAGTATTTTACATGGAGCGACTGCCTATCCGACCTCCACAACCCCTACCTACATACCTACCTACCTACCTATATACCTACCTACTTCTGATTTACAACAAAAATAATTTCTCCGTTGACTTTCAATGAAAACAAATGCATCAAATCTAATCACTCGCGAAAACTCGAGCGCTAGAACGCAGCATAATATTTCATCACGACAAAAAATCTTTAGTTAGGTCACGTTGGTTCACTAATTCGCTCCCGGGGGCCGCTTTTGAAATCATGCCCGGAATTCACTATATGGACACTCATTTTACTAAATGAGGAGCTCTGAGCATATTTATTGGTGAATGTTATGAGTGTATGATGTTTGGGGAAGACGGAATGTGATTATATTTGTGAAGATTTCTTGCATTACTGTAGGTAAATTGCTGGATGTGAAATTAGGTCCTGAATTTTTTTTTTTTACTGATTTAAATATCATCTGCCTAGCCTTTTCCCAACTATGTTGGGTTTAGCTTCCAGTCTAACCGGATGCAACTAAGTACCAGTATTTTACATGGCGTTCCGAAGCACAGAGGGGTCTTGGTATGTAAAGATGGTCACCCATCCACGGACCAACCGCGGCAAACGTAGCTTAATCTCGATCGAACCATGCGGCTGTCATTTCTTAGCCACAAGCACCTCTACGCTTGAAATATAAATGTTACTTTATTTTTGTGATCTGAAAGTCTTGTATTTAATGGGTTAAAAACATCACCAAATAAATTAATTGAACGGTAGGTAGGCTAGCATTACATACAATCCAATACGTATTTTAAACACATAATATTTATACCAAATAATTCTCGACTATTTCTAGGTACCCGTACCTAAAAATATTGATCCTTCGATTGATCTGTCGGCAGATACCTAAACCATTTTCCTCCGATCACAGCCGCAACATGTAGGTACCTACATAAAAGTACGAACAATAAAACGGTATACAAAACTTCTTATCTGCTTATCCCCTGATCCCTACAGGATAAGTTATTGTGAATGTAGTTCAATGACAGTTGAAGGAGATCGCTCTATTTTCTACTTACCTTTACCGGCTTAGATACGGGGTAAGCATTTTACTTTGATTTTTTTAACCTTGATATTTTCCATTCGCGGATAGACAGGTTGACATATGTTTTCTTATAACATTCAGTGTAAAAAATCTTCTATTTCGTAAAACATTGTTCAATCATACTCGTAGGATCCATTCATCTCACGTTACTCGTAATTTCAATAATGTTGACAAGAACATGTCCATTACCATTAAGAGCATTGCAGTAAAATTAACTTCGCATTATTGTATTTAATGTTCAGCACATTCACAACCATTTTATAAACCTACAAATAAACCTCCCAACAGTCCGACACAATCGCGAAACAACTGTCAAACAATCGAACTGACAATAATTGAAAGTTAACAATAATTGCGTGTCGTAAACACGTGTCAGTTTAATACGTAATACGCAATGAACACCCCAATGCCACCATAACGCTGAAATTTTACATCCATTACATTTCGCGCCATTATTTTTAACGGCACATCTGATTTACGTAAACGACACGCGGCGAGTGTGGCACAGGCCGAAAAACAAAAGCCGTACAAAATAAAAGAGAAGAGACATCCTGACGTTTATAAACAAAACTCAGTTTTAAAATGATGGTCCGGTGCTTCCCATCACGCATGGCGACACGCGCGGGCGAGCGCGCGGAACGTTTTAATGTTCCCTAGCCCGCCGAGCTCGCCCAGCCAGCCCACTCATGCCCCGGTAAGCGTCTATGCCCGACGCCTAACTCCTTTCAAACGGCTCACGAATAGCCCGCTTTATCCAAAGTCGTCCTCGCGCATTCCCGCTCCCTTTTGTTACGGATTGCCGCAGAAAACCACTCGGACGTTTTTGCTTTCTAATTTGTGTAGTATAAAACTGTCACGCGAGGACAGCGAGAACGGTTATTAGTGTCGTCGCTAATAAGAAGTAACAGCGCTCCCTTTATCGCCGGCTTTAATTCTTACGAATGCAAGGAATTTTCGGGGCTGACGCGACGGGCGAAATTAAAGATACGCGATTTCAACCGGTGCGATGACAGGGGGGAGTGATAATTATGAAAAGTAGGGGTGGGCTCGCCCGCCGCTCGCGGTCAAAGATGAGTTTGCCAGTAAAAAATATTTTAATATAATATGGTGCTGCCATGCTAAACGCTATCGAGACTGATAATCGCCGCCGGGCCTCTTTGAGCGCCTTAATGAAGTGTTCCGTAGAGGGAGATTATTACATTTTTATTAAAAGAGACTCCGCGTTGATGAGAAAAATTATATTGTACTATCTCTTCGAAAGGAGCCTTTAGTTTTGTAGGGAAGAGTTCTCGAAAAAGAGAAACAATTAAGGGCCGTTACGCGAACAAAGCGAGTAACAACAATAAAAACGTTGGGAACTCAATCTTGCCCGACCGTTACCGGAGTTAAACGACCGATGCCGATTTCCGAACATCCGTTACAAAATTTCAATACGAGTCATTAACATAAAAAGGAAACAATAACCGTTTAAAATTTCGATTCGGTATTGCCTTTTTTTTATTGGTGAAAAATCGCAATTTGCAAGAGTAGAACGTACGAAATTTAAATTTGAATTTCCGCCGGCGGTCGGCGGCGCTCGGTGGCGCTCGGCTCGGACCCCCGTAATTAGAGGCTAATGAGAGCAACTGTACGTCTTTCTGTCCTGCTGTGACGCTCATTTTTCTGAGCATATTTTGTACCGTTCCGCTTTCATTACGTGACGACTGCTCGTCATAATGTTCGCGAGTTTTTATACTTGTGTAGCTATAAAAAAAACTCATTAACTTTTTGATCGTAACCATGAGGGAATGTACTAATATTTGTTTTTGTGCTACACGTTACGATGTTATGTACAAACTTCTTCTTTGACTGTCGAGTACTTCATAAGTTACTGGTGTGTTGACCTGAATATTTTTTCCATTACTGGCTCTAACGATTGAGTGTAATAGTCACTTTGAACTTTGATTATTACGGCCCTCTTCAAAGACTTGCCAATAAATAGTAAACAGTCTTGGATCTACTTTCTGCGAGCTCGTTGTGTTTGATCAGGTGAATTTATATAGGTACCCGAGCGCCCTACATTCTTTACACATTCTCAATTCCTTTTTTCCCTTGTCAATTTTTAGTATGTGTAGTGTGCCTACATACGGACTTTGCGGTATGATTTTATCGGTCCCATTTTCCCGAATTTTTGCACTTACCTACTTCACTTGCCTCGTGCCAGTAATTCGCTCTGACACTGCCAGTAATCTCCAAGAAGCGTATTTTCATTGGCAACGAAATACATTAACTACTATTCCTACAGTGGCAGCTAGCACGGATACCTCGCGGGAATTTTTGACTAATTACACCTCTCGGCGTCTCCCGCTCCTGTGATCGTTCACTCGTTCATCCGTTCATTCAGAGACGCGCTCCCCCAGTTTTTCGTCGACAAGAAACTTTTGCCAATTAAGAGGCTGGCACAGCGGCGCAACTTCTCAGGGACTTTTGTTCGTCAACTAATTGTGACGTGTATATAAGACAAATTTTGGCTGCCTACACATTATCTCTTTTGCGTTTGTAATGTATTTCTGTATGAGTTGCGCACTTTCTTATTAGGAAATGAAACTTTAGCTAACATAGAATTCACAGAGTATGCGGAACCCAGTTTTAGAAATAACAGTGAGTTTCAAGCAAGTGAATATAAGGGCATAATAAGCAGTCGTGCTCTGCGAACAACTTACATAAGACTGTTTACCATCCATGTTGTAGGTATTTCTTAAACAGTGCCTATATGAGCCCACGCTTTTAACTAACAATGTCATATCTGACCCTTCGGGTATAAATTAAAGATACTCTTAAAAATAGACAATTGCTTTTTCAGAGAACGGTTTTTATCTTTACCTAGAGTTAGTTATTTCAATAGCAACATTCCACAATGTGACGTGGCCTTACAATGGCTAAGTACCTACTTAAGTTTCGACCTCCGGGCTCCGAGGAAAACAAATTAAACGTTGTTGTATTTTATAATAATATTCGAGTCGAGAGAATATTTTTATTAAAACGAAGAAAATGTCTTGTGATAAGATTTGTCAATCTCCGCTACTGTACTCAAGTTGCGTAGACTAAAGTGTCAGTCAGGGAGTATTATGTTTGCACTAAGTATGGCTAGTGACTCCGTTTGCGTGGTTGGTTCTTCACTCAGTCAGTCAGTTCAGTGGTGGTGATTTTTCAGTCGAAGTTAAAAGTTTAACTTCCCAACTTCTTAGCTGAAACTGAACGTCAAACACCCCACATAAGAAACTCAAAAATATTTAATATGTATTGTAAAAAACTAAAATATGAATTGCGTTAATTAGTAAAGTTTAGACAGCTGTCATAAATCACTGAGTAATGAAACAGCATCGCAGGAACACTGAAATTCAATTAATGTAATTTTAACTTTCGCTCCGGAGGGAATCCGTTCGTCTTCGTTTCTAAGTTATTTCAACTTGACATGTTACTTCCTGCTTTACTTGGGCCACAATATGTTACCAGAACATGTCTCTGACATAATAAACATGTAGGTACTTGTTACGTAGATATACCTGAAGATAATTGCAAGGTGCTTTGTTAAAAGATAAGTACAGTCACGAGCAAAAGTATGTATATCCTCGGCTTTATTCAAAAGCGATTTACTCCCTTATTTTTTTATGAAATTTTATGTTGTTACGAACATAGCATTTTCGAACCCATAGGTTTATGTAATGTATCGTATTTCAACGTTGCATTCGTTATTTCACCAAAAAATCGCATTTGAAAGTTGCCAAGTGTTGACATACTTGTGCTCGTGACTGTACGTTACAGCTAGTTTAACGAAGATGGCGTTTGTTATTTCAAGTAAACGAAATATTTCACATATAAATAAATGTATCTAATTAAAAGGACATAATGTAAACGACAAATATAAATGCTAACTTATCTTCATAAGCATTAGTACAAAGAGAAACTCAAATAATTTATTTCAAATAGGCAAATAAAAGGCACTTTTGAACGCCAACATTCACAAAAAAAATATATAATTGATTCTAGCCGCCCCTTCCAAAAGGTAGTTACAGTTAACTATTTTTTTTTTAAACCTTAGCCACCCTTTTAGATTTAGTCTGGAAGACTGATAAGATAAGCTAAGTTTTTCAAAGTTTCCTCTCTTATACGATTTTGCTGTGGCGACATAATGATTACATATAATTTAAAAAAAGGCCCAGTTCAGTAAAAATGCCAGACTAGGCCTTTTTGGCGCCATCGTGAGGCACACTTTCCTGATAATTTTTACATCGGACTTTATACTTTTTTATTTGTTTTTATCTGATGTATGTTTCTGGTGTACTGTGTGCTTTTAGTCTGTGCTGTATTTTCTTTCATGTTACCACCTAAGTACATATTGGAATGCAAATAAAGTACGGAGTATTGAAATTATTTTATTTTTTTTAATCTTTGCCCCACAATAGGTATTTCTCCTGTATCGTTGGTGCGTTTACAAACATTTAAACTCACATACACAAACAGCCAGACCCGGAACAACTACTTGTAGGTCATACAAATATTTGTTCCGTGCGGGAATCGAACCCGCGACACGCAGCGGAGCAGTCAATCGCTTAACCACTGCGCCAAGCGTGCCGTCTTTTGCCGCCGTAAATGGATCACTTCATCATTTATTCACTTCATCATTGATCATCCATCATTCTGTGTTATTTGTAACTTCGACCCAGACAAAACAAAATATCAGTAGCTCAACACAATACAACTGCACCCAGACCACCACAACCTAATTTGCGACTCGTCTCCTGTAACACCACACAAATTACGCGGTGATCCATTTTCAGTCTAACCACAGCACATCAACCATACACAATCAGCGAATAACAATCATTACCGTTTGTAAATTACAAATAAAACCCGGATCTGCGGTCCACCTCATATTTAAACCAGCTATCATCAATAATAAAGGCCAAACATAAAACATTGCCTATTTTAAAGCTTTTTGTTAAAGTGCTCATTAAAAGGCGAAAATCAAACGAAGCTATTAAGCCGTATCGGTCGACACGACAATACACGGAGTGCTTTTCACTAATGATGTAGGATATGTGTATAATGATTACATGGATGTCACCGAATATGCTGGAAGCGCTACTTTGAAGGTAAGTACCGAATATAATTATTTTGAGAATAATTGGCGGAAAAGTCGGGATAAATTTGGTCACAATTTACACTACTCAGCAAGTTGTGCGAGTTTGCTAATTGAAAAGTGAAAACTATTAGGAAATGAAAGTGGACATACCGCTAGAACACTACATTGTAATTACATCGCACTAAAGTGGAGGCCAATAACGTCATTATCAACTAATTGACTTTTCAACTTATCAGAACATAATTATCTAATTATTTCTACCTACACAATATTTTATTGAATTTTCATGAACAAAAAATCGAGTCTCGTCTATACAAGTTAATAATCGTAAGTACTTACTGCCGCATAATTTGTGAGGTTGTATGTAGGGGCAATTTTAGGAACTTCTTTCACTAATAAACTACAGTATTGCCAAGTGTCATAAGATATCTCGTACCTATTATGTTAAAACAAGACATTTCACGCAGACGAAGGCAGGCAAACATTATAAATTTTCTTTCTTTATTTATTTATTAATAATTCAAATTGATTTATTGTTTGCTACAGGTGGAAAAGCAGTTCTTACCATGATAATATATCGATCGCTGTAACATACCCATAGGGTGTACAATATCTAGTAGTCATTTAAAATTATGTTTTATCATTAATATCATTATCTATCTCTAAATACATTATTATCAATTAATATTATTCATGCCAAAATATATAATAACTTATTAATACTATCACTCATGTCAATACGAGTATACATAACCAACTTATATAAACAGTTTGCACCACACATACAATAAAGAGAGATTGATGTTTTTGTTTGTTACGCTAAAACGATTTCGATGAAATTTGGCACACGTGTAGACCATGATCTGGAGAAGAACAGGCTACTTTTCATCCTGAATCGAAGACTGAGCCGTGAGCAACAGCTAGTCGCTAACATAACCACAGAATTCACACCTACCACAAAACTTACCAAACAGACATCTACACAGACCAACATAAAAAAATCATCAATCCCGCGTGACACATCGGACAATGCAAAACTGGAAACCGACCACAGAACATCAATTTTGTCCAATTTCCGCGTGTCGTTCCATCCAGATGCACTACATCTATTGTGCGTGATGGTCACCGCTAATCCATTAGCAATACGACTTTTACACAATGGCCCACTGATGCCAGGCGAAGCCCGAAAACGCGCTTTGTTAGTGCATCGGTAATACCAACTGTAGTTTAGGCCTATTGTGGGTATCCTGTGCCTGTCGGGTCAATCTGATTAGGGACATAAATGTGAAAGGTGGATTGGGAGTTGTTCTGATGATACTCAGCTAATTATGGAAGTATTATTATCTGTCTATACTGCCCCACTGCTGGGCAAAGGCCTCCCCGAGTCCTTCCAGGAACTCTTTTCCCGCGCCACCTACCTCGTGGTATGCGTCCAGGTTCTCTCGCTACCACTTTCTAAGCCGACCTCGGCGGCGCCGTCCATCTTCAGGCACCCATTGTGTGAAGACTTTTGCCCAGCTGTCATCATTATTGTGCAAAAATTGTTATGTGTTGGTGTTGTGTTTGTAGGTTCAAAATGTATGTTCAAGGTATTTTTCAAGTCTCTTCCTAATCAGTCAATCCAGGGTTATTTTTCTGAGCTGCACTGCGATTACCTCCAATTCATATAACTTCTTAGTCTAGAAAAAATATCTGTTTTACATCGTCAAATAAACTCATTTTAGACGTTTGAAAATCTTGCAATTTTATAAGTTTGTATATGTACACATCAAAAGTGTCTAGGGATCAAGTACATTATTAACTATAAAAAATTACCCAATTAATATTTACCAAATCTAGTCTTCCAGACTGGCTTCTTACTTTAATTTCATGTTTAAGTTAACTACTTATCCCTATATCTTGTATTTTTTTTTGCAAATTGTGAGAAATTAACCTAAGTTAATGTCGTCAATTAAATGGCAAAAAAGGCAAAAATGAGGATTTTTTTTTATTGTTAAGATAAAAAATTTATAATCAGTGTTTCCATCATTGACACGAATCACACAATCGCGGCGATTTGGCATGCTTAAAATCAGTTCATCAAAATCACTTTGAGGAATGGTCGACCACGTTCTTTCTAACAAGTCAAAAAATTGTTGTGGGGTATGCACGGCATCCATACTCGGCAGACCTCTTCTTTGGAGCACATCCCATGCGTGCACAATTGGGTTGAGGTCTGGCGATTGAGCACGCCATGGCTGAACGTTGATGCGAGCATCAGCAAGAGTGCGTGTTACGACTTTAGCCGTGTGTGGACGTGCATTATCGTGCATTAGGCGAAACGAATCACCCAACCGGCTTCAGAAAGGGATGATTACGTCTGAAACAATCCTCCCCGCATAAATCTGAGCATTGAGGTTGCCGCTGATCCAAATGAGATCGGTTCTTCCACCGATCCAAATACCGGCCTAAACCATTATTGTTCCCCCTATGAATAAACTTCCTGACATAATTTCCAACGTTCTTGACGTCCAGAGGTCCTCCAAACTCGATTAAGTTTTGTATTCGTCCTTATACCGAAACGAGATTCATCGGAAAAGCAAACACAACGCCAGTCTTCTTCCTCCCAATTTCTGTGTTCGCGACCCCGCGCTATAGGTGGAACTCTCAGCGGCCTTCGGGAACGCAGACCCACTTCACTTAAAAGATTTCGGATGGTTTGTTCGCTTATCAGCAAGCCTGAAGAGCTGTGGAGCCTCGTAGCCAACATCATGGCGGTCATGGTACGAATCCGTCGAGCAGTATTTTGGATGTACCGGTCCTGTCTGCGAGTGGTGATGCGAGATCGTCCTTCATGTCGCTCGGCCACGCTACCCGTGATGCGATAGCGTGTCCAGAGGCGGCTTATGACGCTCTGTGTAGTGCCAAGAGCGACAGCCACAGTACGTTGCCTGGAACCAGCTTGCAACATTCCAACGGCGCTTATCATCTCTTCTCCTGTCAAATGATGTCGTCGCTCCATATCAATGCATTTTTTTTCAGTTCCGATGCAAAAATTGTAATGGTTTTGTAAAAACGCTATAACACACTTATAGAAATCCTGATTAACAGTTGATTTTCTATTTTTAATGAAAATTTATTTTTTTATACAAATAGTGAAATTAACTAAAGAGAATCAATAACGATCCAAAAAAGTTAAAATAATAATCCTCAATTGCGGCGACACTCTAAAAGGTACTAGATCCCTAGAAACTTTTGATATGTGTGTATTTATAAAGAGACTTCTAAGAACGGCTACAGAGACCCGTAGCCCTTTTGCCCAATTAAAATAAAGCTACTGTGTGCAGAAAACTAGCAACGAGCAAAATAACCTAAATGTCTTCTCCGTGTACTCATTAATATGAATAATAATGTAAATATATAGCTAATATTGCCGTCAACTTTTAATATCGCCACAGTATGGCGGTGGGCCTTCAAAAACGACTAATTAAATTTTTAGATATAACGCTTTTTGTGGCGTCGAAATTAATTTATGTTTCATCAGCTAGACTTTAAGTTTTTGGCTTCCATTTGTATCACTTAAATCTGATTCTTAGAAATGAATATTACATTAATTTGCCGTTTGAATTATATTTTCTCTTGCTCTGTTTCTTCGCGGAAAGATTGACTTTGCAAACTTGCAAACTGATTTACCAAATCATTATTTTCAATTAATTTTAATCCAGATGTTGCTGAAACTATTTTTTGCAGGAAAGCCAGGAAAAGGTGGCCTTTTAAAACGGCCCGTCGTAATATAGGGGGTATGCGTTTTTGGGTCTTTTAAAAGGCCCGTCGCCGTATCTGAGTTCTGGTTTTTTTTTAATATACCAAAATGTGCATGATTATCAATTACAAGAAAACCTTAAAATTCTGTAGTAATTCCAATCACAATTTAATTCAGCGTAAAACATCATCTTATTCAAATTCTTTCAACAACAAAACAAATGCGCGATGAAAACAATCCTTTAAAATTCATTAGCACAAGAATCTCGACTTTCTTAAACAAATACTCGACGATCGTGTGAACGCGCCCTGTATAAACAAGTCGAACGTATTAGAAGGCGTATCGGGTTCCTTGCACCTCATTATACGGGATGCATTGTAGTGCATATGGAGAGAAAAACTTAGTTTAGCGTACTCAATGAGGATCGGGTTCAAGATTGTGTTTTGTTTATCGGTTGTACGGATCGATTTTCTTTTATTTTATGTGTGTTGTCTGCGTGTTTTGTAAGGGTTTTGATATAATCTGTTACGGTAGCAAATTGTAGCAAATTGTATCAAAGCAGTGCTAGCACTAACTTAAAACATCGTGCCTGTAATTCCCGAAGAGTTAAGCAGAGGTGCACCTAATAGTACACCCACACTTCGCCAGTTATGTTTAAGTCCCATGTAATAAGGGGCGAGCCTATCCTAGCCATCAACCGGACACAAATCCAGACTCCAAGCTGCTAATGAGAAATTCCAGATGTAAAAGCCATTTGAAATCGAACCCAGGATCTCATGCTCAGCAGAAACGCTTACGACCATTAGACAACCATTCCGCTAATAGGTACGGACTTTGTGTGATGCTTAATACATATCTAAGTTTACTAGAAGCTTCCCCAAGCTCGTGGATTTTGTCTTATTTAAAAATGCCATTAAAATGATAAATAAAACACAGCACCAAAAACCTTAGCATAAACATCCAAACGTCAAAACAAGAATTAAATAGAACAACAAAAATCGTAAACCGCTTTTTAAGCCAAACAGAAATGCAACCGACTTGCCTCAAGACGAGAGAGAAAAAATACACTTCGAGGCAAAAAGTTCATATACTTGCGCCAAGACACAGTAATCAGCGCAAAATATAGTCGGTCTCACGTACGAATCAGCGCGGGGGAACGCCAAATAAAGTTTTGATGTAAAAAGTTCTTTTTATTTGCCATGTTGAAAACAAACTTGGGTGGTGTGCTCCTAGCTATATGTATGAAAGTGTAATGATTTCTTTAACATAATTTTCGTGGATTTCGTGAGCGTTTTCTCTAAATTTTAAATGGTGAGCTTAGATGTTTGTTTTGGTTGTTTTCGCTTTTGTTGATGTGTTTTCTTTTGGGTTTACGGTTCTGTTACACGTGCCCGGATAAAGCAAGAAGAGACGTTGGAGAAATAAATTTCTTCTGCTGTAAGACAAAACTTTAGAACGCCTTGTACATCGATAACTAAAACTCAAAGATAAAAGAAACCCTATACTTACCCAAAATCCTCAATATCACACAGCCGACAAAAGGACAATTTTTTTATTAAAATAAAAAAAATCCGTTTTCACCCATAAATTATAATTTTACGTCGCCATCGAATATCAGAGAACCCTCATTCGGCCATAAAACATCGATACGCTAATAGAATCTCCCGGTATTTAGGACCCGTCCGCGATGGAAACTTTTACCGGCCGGCACGGGCGGGTTACCTCGCGTTCGAAGGCGCGCGCTGAATACAAACGAGCGAATCTTAAACCTCAATCTGCCGGGTGCATGCGAGTGGCGATAAACGCCTCACGTGAACATTGATTTTTTTAAATAAAATTTGCAAGGTCGACTTTTTGTCGGGGTTTTTATTGAGGTGATTAATTTTTTTTTTTCTTTTGTGTTATTTTAATTTCAACTATAATAATATTTTTTTTTTTTTCTCACCACAATATCCTTATAAAATAATAACTATATAGTTTAGTAGTCTCTAGGTTCTACGATAGGATGTTATCATGATGCATGATGATATAACCTACACCTAATCGATATTGAAAAACTTTGGTGTATTCACGCAATCGTCATAAATGCAGATACATAAACGTCAAAATATCTTGTTTCCAAATCTACTAAATACAAGACAACAAGAGTGGTGCTTATGAATAAAAATATTTCCGAATCCTATTTCCCTAAACAAAAAAAAAACAAATAATTAACCACTTCACTTCAAACCACTCAACCTCAGATAAGAACAAGGAGTACACTCCAAAGCATTGTTCTTTAAAAGTTAGAGGCAGTCGTGAGAGGAATCCCCAACACGTCGGCGACACATGTCAGCTCTCGATCCGATCTCGATCTGTGCGAAGACTTAATAAAATGACACTCTTAAAACTTTGTCGGTTGTAAGTGACTAGCGAGTAGCGGGCTATGTAAATTCGAAATACTATTATCGTGTTAGTTATCGTGACGCACAAAATGAAAAGAAATGGTTTATTATGCAACTAAGATATTAGAATCACTGTCACACGCTATTTTTTTTTTTTTTTACAATTATAAATGTTAATTCAAGATTTAACCTACTAGAGACCTTTTTCAACTTAAAACAATGACCTTTTTCAGACCTTTTTCAATGTTAGACATGAGCTAAAAACACCTTGATTCAATACTATAAAAAAAAACGCAACACATATTCACGTATCGATATCGATAGAGTTACGACATCGATATCTGAAATAGCAGCTGATCTACGACGCCGATAAATACTTTATAACTAATCAAATAGGTAAATCTTTACCAATAATTGCTAAGATGATTCATCGGTCATTCGGAATCATCCCCGCTACCGCCTATGACTCAGCCCACATATGAACCGTTAACATGTGCCACCGAGTCTGTCTTGTGATCCCCCAGATCTTTGTTACCCGTACATCCCCAGTCTATGTTTTTTTTCTTCAACTTTATTGAGAATTCATCGGGATTCCGTGTTAACTCTTTTATGTATTTGTTTATCGGCTGATCGCTTTGTCATTGTTTTTCTTCCTTTCATATTTTATCAAGGAAATGATAAAAATTTTATAAGTTCATTTCCTCTCACAAGTTATTCCAATTCATTCAATTATTTCCTAAACCTTCGTGCCACTAGCGATCACCGACGACGTAGATGTATCGTAGCACTTTTGTAGCGCTTTCGTAGCGTGCTACGAAATTACGTAGACCTTTCCTAGACCGTTGTCTTGCCAGTAAATAAATTTCTAATGTGCTCGTTGGCGGTGCATTATTAAAGATAAACTGAGCATTTAACATTATGTAAGGTTATATTAGGTTTATAATGTACTGAAGTTTCATTCTGTAACCTTTTACGTAAGGCAACAAGGACTACTAGTTATATTTATTATTTATTTGAACTTCTTGCTCAAGTAAGATAAAATTAAAAACTGGACAAAAGCGAACTTAATCCTTTGTTCGGCGCTTGAACTTTCTCGTTAGCAAATTATCACACTATAGTCAGACTCATTCCCCGAAACATTTAACGCATTCGTAATCAACATTCTAAATTAATGTTCCAAAACATCAATTAAACATGTACCGGTACAGAAATTTAACCATCCACTCCTCTTAACGTTTGAATGTTCGACGAATGCATTCTGAACGTAATACCGTACTGCCTAATTCCACGGCACACTACACAATATAATTTCAATAAAACGTATTGAAACTAATCAGTATTGAACGTGATCGGTGTTGTGTCCGTTTGAAATGCATTCAAAATTGAGTGAACATCAGCGCTATATGGAGTGAACGACTTTTTGACCAACTCAGCGCCCGATGCGGTTAGGAACGGTATTGTTAGTTTTAATTGGGAAACGAAACTGATTTAGAATTTTGGAGTTTGTTATGAAATTTGTGAGGAAAATCGGCCACAAGGCAAAAAACACAGAAAGGATCGCTTCTTGTATGAAGTACCTTTATGTTTTATTAACTTTATTTTAATAATAGATCGTTTTCATCAGTCTTGTTTATACTTTGAATGTAAATGAGCAAAGAGATTAGCTTCAGCTTTGTTATTAGTATAAAGCTGAAGCTAATCTCTTATCAATAGATAGATATCTATTAAGAAATAATTATGCACCATTTTTCAGACATTTAAATTATTAATTTTTTTAAACTGTATTTTTAACGTGTAATACAATACAAAGGATTATATTACACATTAAAAATGTAACAAGTACTATTTCAACAAACGTGTGGGTGAGCACTGCCCGCCTAGCTAGGTTATGGCAACCTGTGTTAATGAGACATACGTACGGAGAATTAGACATACGTATTTCATTTACCAGATTCAGCAAAAGACTACCCATTGTACGTTTTATGATGCTATCTTTTAGAAACTTTACCCTTCAATTTAAATAAATGATTTTAAGTTATGTCCTAGCAACGTTTCCACCAAAAATATACAAAATAAACGAACACAAAACACAAACTAGCCACACCAGTAAACCGGAAAAAACAAACTCACATGTCTACCCCAGAACGCATAGTTTAAAATAGTTTAAAACATGTTATGTAAAGAAAGCAGCAGTCGTGTTAGTGTTTAAAGAAGTTTGTTCACGCGATGACGGCTATAACATATTTCAAACAATTTCAAAGTGTAATGTGCGAAAAATAAGGTGCTCATATCGTCTGTGCCGGTTCAGGCAGCCCGTACGCGGAGTTATACATAGATGCTGGATGTGGGTTTATATTGTGTTTTGTTTATCTTTTGATTCGTAGTTACTTAGTTATGTTCTTAGGAGACATAGGTTTTTTTAACCTTAACATCTCATCTGCCTATACTTTTCCCAACTATGTTCGGGTCGGCTTCCAGTCTAACCGGATGCAGCTGAATACCAGTATTTTACATGGAGCGACACTGCCTATCTGACCTCCACAACCCAGTTACTGGGTAACATGATACCCCTTGGTAAGACTGATTATAGGTTTTTTTAACCTGACTAAAATTATTAACAAACTAAAATATGGCGTCGAAAAAATCCTCCACATCGCTGTCGACGGGTAATGTACCCAAGAGACTGGCAGTATTGCCATATTGTGTGTCAATACCTAGCCTCTGGCCAAGGTAAGAGCCAGCCCTTCTTTCTTTCTTTTTTTTTCTTTTTTTATTTATAAAACGTTGCCCCACACTAGGAATTACTCCTGTATCGTGGGTGCGTTTACAAACATTTAAACTCACATACACAAACAGCCAGACCCGGAACAACTACCTGTAGGCAATACAAATATTTGTTCCGTGCGAGAATCAAACCCACGACACGCAGCGCAACAGTCGATCGCTCAGCCACTGCGCCAACCGTGTCGTCCCGTGTCGTCGCCCTAGTATATTATATTTCTATTTTAATAGTTTTTTTACATCGACGATTTTGAACTCTTGTCGGCAGAATTTTTGAAATTTATGGGAATCTAATGAAGTTACACATGCTCAATGTGTACGATAGTAGTAATGACAGCATACAAGAAAGATAAAAGACATAAATTGTTCATTTTCGTTTCTCTAAAACAGACGACCACTGGTACCTATACTTATGTCTACGTAACTTTTCTATAGACTTCTACGTCTATGTCCTCGCAATCACTGTCCTTTCCAACGTTGCCTGGGAGAGATCGCAGAAAGTGATAAGGCCGTCCATTGTGTGTTGTGTAGTGTTAAGTGTATTTTTTCGCAATGTGTTTACGCTGGTGTACAATGAAGTATATATATAAATAAATTAATAACTTTGTAATCCGGTTGAATTCTCATTTTACCTTTTCATGTAAGCTATGCATAATTTCATGCACAATATTCCACGAATGCTCTCTGCTCAACCTTCCATACAAAATTTTGAATAAAATTCATCCACCGTATCTAGGTAATCTGCATCTGCGTCCATCTGAGCTCGCCTCTTCTGTGAGAGCTATATACAAGCTGATCCATTTTGTTTCCTCAATGTATACTCCTGTACCCCCGCCCCGTCCCCCGCTAGCACACCATCCCCTGCTACCCTGGATATCGAGCTCACAGAAAACTTTGGAAAAATATCCTTTATTTATATACGATATTATATCGGAAAGTTTATCGGGAACTTTTGACTAGGTTTTAATTTTTAATTCTTTAGGATCGAGTTTCGATTCGGGAGTTTGATTTTCTTGCAATTTTTGTGGACGAAGTTTTGACTTTGGTGCTGATGATAAGAAAAGGTTGCCTAAAAACTATAATCGAACAGAGTATACTCATACATACAAGATTTGATGGCGTTACTTGTACTCAGTAACGCGACATTTCAAAGACATAAGCTTACTTTGATTAGACCGGCTCTGTTGAATAATTAACCTTTCGTTTTCAACGTGGATCCACGCGAGACACAATGGCTTTTTAATTGTTTCTGTAATTATGATATTCAACCGATTAATAAACCAATACCATCGCCTTATAATTAATTGATCGCCTCAATGCTTACGCTTACCTTCCAAAAACGATCATAATGTCTACTATGAGATTCATAATAAAGTTTCTTAACAGATACTGCGCTCTATGGAGCCATAATTTACAACAAAATAATATTTACGCAACAAAAAAATAACATTTCCAGTAGCACTATTTAAATCTAAACGCCCTCAGCGCAGCACTCGTTAAAGCAGCGCCACTTTATAATGGCGTACGTTGCAAGACCTAATTTAGCTATAAATGAGATCTCACAGGCTTTCTCTACAAAATAAATAGGTACAGAAGGCCGGCTTCGTGCAAGGAGCGACAACACACGCACACGTAGACACGCGTCTACATACAGTAAAATACCAATTCCCGTAATTAAAACGTTCAAAATCTAATCGCAATCTCATCTCAGTGACAGTTAATGTCAAAAACTCATCAAAAATTTAGGAATTTCAGAGGTATTTTTGAGACTGAGATCAGACTGTGAACGTTTTTAAAATTACGAGAATTGCCCCTCTGGTGGAAGCAAGCTCGTGTTTTGATCGTGTACAGCACCAGTTGACGTCATCACGTCAACGCCGGCTGTCGCTGAAAAGCAGCGCTGCGGCTCTGTCTCCCATAGGGTTGTAGCATTTTGCTGAGCAATGCCCATTTTGCGTGTACGAGTATGTGACGCATATTTTCCCCCAACTTGTTCTTTTCTGTGTTTGTGTGCTTTCTCTGCGTCATATTTACCGCGATTAAACGTATTTTCTTTCTTTGTTTGAGATAGCCACACGTACTCGTCTATGTGTGCGTGCACCTGTTTTCGCTCGTTGATCGAAGCTGACCTTCTGTATCTATCTATTCTGTATCGCAGGCATTCACGATGCGCGACGGTGCGAGCCCACAAAGCGTCGCGATATTCCTCAAACAAACTCATTACTGTTCTCACGTAATTATAATAGTATGCTCGTTTGCTCTTTCTCAGATTTGTTAGGTTGTTCAAGGGGTTTCAGAGCGTGCATTTCGTTAATGATATTCTAATATGTTTCGTCAAAATTTATCCCGCGACTGGATTAAGTATTTATCAAAAAAAAACATCGGATAGCAGGGTATTAAGTATAACTTCATAAAATATTCTGGCAACTTACATAATTCGCTTCAGCTATAGACACCTTTCTATGATACTCTAGCTGACTTATACCTTGCCAAAATGATGCGCACAAAAACCCGGAAAAAGTTATAGAAATATCTGTCCCATGCGGAAAATAAACCTCTTATCACGGAAAGCCAAACATTAGACCACAAAGTCACTAAGGTAGCCGACGAAGTTTCTCAAATGTGCGCCCTTCAATATCTGTAGAAACATATTGTGCATAAAAGATACTTTTACCTACGGTAAATTACGTATGTGTGTACTACGACGAAAAATCTAAAATCAATCGAATCCCTCCACATGTTCTTCCCAATCATAAAAATAATATCACCCCCACTGTTACCCTGCTACCCTGGTACTCGGCTTGTCAAACACCTAATTCGTATGACACATCACCCGGGGGTTTCGGCGAGATTTTACGATCTCCACAAATTGAACTTGTTCAGGTATGACTGATTAATATTTGTGTCGAGGGACCAGGTTACGATGGTCGTGAGGAGGTTTATAGATCTGGATTAGTAGGAATGTTGTGTAGACGTAAAATTATGAACGGAGATGTCTTCTAAAGTGTTGTTAGTAATTAATTATTTAGCAACACTTTATACAAATCTAATGCTGATGAAAAACACACGTTGCAATCGACACAAATCCTTGCTTTTAGCAACTGTTCTTCCAAACTTTGTTAATGTTTATTAATAAAGCCATTCGCACGACCACAAATGGCATTATAGCATTTTCTTTCACGTACATAAAGAAATGGTGACAGTATTAAACCTTCATCTTACTTCTTTCTTAAACGAAAACAGAGATCAACAGCCTAGAACAGAAACAAAACGCCCTGCGCCGTATCCTCTCCCTTAAAGCAACCCTTAAAATAGGTTGAGAAAAGGAACACGTCGAATTCCACTTCCCACGCATTTCAAGTTCTATTTTTACCCTGTAAACTCCCACCAATATATTATTTATACGTGTAAAACAGTAGTATGGAAGTGTTGCCAGTTCATTTAATTCGGAGTAATGTCCCGCCATGTTTATCGGCCCCGTATTAACCGGTGATAAGTATCCGTGAAAAGTTTTCGGTGTGACCTTTCCGTTGATATTTATTGGTATCGATGTACATATACTTTGAGATACTTATTTATTGAGAATGTAGGCATTTGTCCCGTTTTATATTGCAGGTGTCATTCGAAATGAAATTGATGTTCACTTTTTTAAGCTGACAAAGAGAATGAGCAAATTAGCATCAGGTCTTAGGCCAGCTAAAGCTTTTAAAAAGTTACTAAAGAAGTTAAAATAGTTTCTAACTTAAGCAAATACACAGTCTAAATATTTATCTTGAGATAGTTTTATTTTATGAAAACAGTTTTTTTTTATTCCTCTTGACTTCGATTACGCTTGCTGGAAAGCGATGACTGAGGTCTATGAACGGGCGTGCCCAAAAGATGCCTGTTCACTCTTGCTTTGAAGGAAGCCTAGACTGTACTTAAAGATAGCGAAGTGTCTATTGACGTTAAGATATTGGACTCAACCCGCGCATGACATCACAGACATATCCGTCAGTAAAAAATCCATTAACAGTTCATAATTGGAATCGACAAACTGTAAACAACCCCAAACCCTTCGAGTATCAGTCATGATTACGTTATTAAACCACGTCTCCATACAGAGACATCAGAGACTTCAAAGCGCAAGTCTCGAGGCGAACACGTTGCCTGACTCACATCTCTAAATAAAATAGTCGGCAACATTATTCGCTCTAACGATGTGGAAGATAAATTTCGGGGATCCCTTTACAGTTTACGAGGTGTAACGTGAAAGAGTGAGTGTGTGGTTTGCGCACCTTAGAATATACGAGTAGGTGAGGGTAGGAGCGCAGTGGGAATGAACCGCGTCGCGACGTCGACGTCGGTCGGTGGAATAGTTTTTTATGGGCCACACGTGGATTAAAAGAGGTCTGAAGTTTAAGTGCTGTTTGATAGACGTCGTGGGAGAATTAAATAAAAATGGAGGAGATTTTATAGTTTTGAATGTAGGTATGGATTGACTGTTACCTATGTCTCACGGCTTTTAAATAGGACTTGATGTGATTTATTTAGTTCACAACACCTTCACCTATTTATTTTTGCGAGCTTATCAACAAGCTTCATATAAAATAGTTTTATTATTGGTTTATCTCAAAACGGTGAAAAAAAACATCGTGAGGAAACCGGGATGTCCTAGAACCAAAAATTCGAAGACATATGACATCCACCAAACCGCACTGGGCCTGCGTGGCCGATTATAGCCCTCTCGACGAGAGGAGGCCTGTGTCCCAGCTGTGGGAACATTATAAGCTGAATATGGTACGTAAGAATCCAGTGAATAGGTTCCTTCTAGACATTAGACAAACCTTACATAATAGTCAACCGTATCATCACATTTCAAGAAGATAGCAGTCCAACATGATGTATCCTATATAAAAAAGAATAACTAAGAGCCCTAATAAACCAAAAGACATTAATATTAGAAAAGTAAACACCAACATTACAACCAGCAGATCAAATCCAGGTCGGTTCTTTCGCTCCGTACGCGTCTCAACTTAACATATGCATAGAGTACCGAGGCACCTCGGGGACTCGCGACAGCCACGCAATATAATAACATCACTGAATATTGACGAATGAGCCACGATTTTTTGTTTTCTGAATAAAGGGTACTCGAAATATGATATTCACCGTATTGTACAGCTTTTATTTCGCGTTTCAGCTATGATGAAATATGAAATAAAGGTGGGTGTCTCGTTTCTGTGGATTTGTAGGGTTTTATCTGACTGTGGTTGTGTTAATTAATTTTGTGTTTTGTTTTTTTTTTATATCGTGTTTCGTAAAGCATTTTCTGTTTTAATTTACCTAGATATGTTTTTTTCTCCTACGACCACACTACGCTACGCTGAAACGACTTCGGGTTCCGTACCGCAAAAGGAAAAAATGGAAAGCTTATGGGATCACTTCTTTGTCCGTCCAAGCCGTTTTTATCAGGAACGCGTAGAGGTATCAAGTTGAAATTATTATCAAATACGTAGGTCTACGAAGCTTTAAAAAAATTAAGCTTTGAAATCAGCACAATAAAAAAATACGGACATTTATGCGACATATTTTAACAGCCGCAAATAAAATTAAAACCTCTAAATAGGTATTTCCCGTTAACCTAGCATCATGAAATTTGACAAGAAACCAGGTCTCACAGCACAAGTAAGAGAAAAAGTCCGAAAATAGTTCATTTATCACTAAACTTTTTTTGTGATTACAGACTTACATTTGGAGATTTGGCCGTGACATAATTATCGACGTATGAGATTTTTTTAACTAAAAGTTAAGTTTATTCCTGGGATAAATTCATCCCAACTACGGAACCCTTCATTGTGCGTTGACCGACACGCACTTGTCGGTTTTTTTTTACGAAACATTACTTCTTGTTTATATATTTTAACCGTTTTTGCCTTTTTAAATAACTGCTTCGTCGCGCTACCGATTTGTGCTATATTAAAATACGAAAAAAATTATTCAGATATCTGGCCACGCCATAGTACTTAACCATTCGACTTCATCGATGCACGTCATTGTAATCAACCAAGTATATTAAAATTTTATTTGTTTCAAATTGACGTTATTTCAAGTTAAACAAATATCAACTTTATCTTAATGGTAATTAAGTTGATTTCAGAGTGACCAGCACTATTGAAAAAGTTATAAAAATGTTTGAAGTTGTAGCGTAAACTGAACTTTATTGTGTAGGAATTACACAATAAACCCATATTTGTTTACATTTTTGCCGAATATGTCGCGAATGCAAATCACATATATTTTTCGAACCCTTTTTCCACAAAACAGCTAAATAAATCACCATTTCATTGCTCTAACCGACTTTTCACCCAGCATTCACAACTATAATATTTCCTGCAATACCGACCTCCATTACCGCCGTACATTCGGAAGGCATATGATTAAAACTTTGACTTTCATACACTTTTACATCCACACAAAACATTTATGAGTCACTTCACTAGTAATGGCTTGACATAAACCGTTGTCCGGTAATTATTGCTGGTGTAGTTATGGTCACGTGATGTACGATAAAAGAACATGGATTGAGTTGTTGTGAATATACAGGATTATTTTTAATTGGTTAGCTAAACTCCACAGACGCGATAGATATTTCTATTTAAACATGATAAAACAAAAACAAAAATGAATTGCCGTTATTGTAGTCATTTGAAATATAAGTTTACAAAACCTGTTTTTGATGTAAACTTCACAGACGCGATGAGTAGCGATATCTAAACGCGATAAAATAAAACAAAACTTCAAATAACAACACCAACAGCAGTTGTTGTTGACCTCCCTAAGAAAACATTTATTTTTTATTTTATCGTGTTTAGATATCCAACCCGTAGCGTTTGCGGAGTTTAGCTAGTCAATTAAAAATAACCCGTTATAGTAAAGTAATACAGAATAGAATGACGTGTAACAAGGCGCTTAACGAAGCCGAGAGTCACTTACATAAATTCCAATTACGAAAACATTGAAGGCTAAAGTTCCAACTTTTTGTCATGATAAGATCCCTGTACCGTTGTACAATGTATGTTTTACAATTTTGTTTGTAGTTACATTGCGCGTTGCCGTAAACAACTATTATTCACACCAAAAATAACAGTCGTTTCTCGGCAATAATTTGTAAAGTTACTTATTTTGATGTTAGAATCATAATCATAATTATTTGTTTTTCAGAATACATGGTACATTATATAGATAATGGCATTTAATAAGTCTGTTTACATCCTGTATTTTATTTATTCAATATTGAACATCAGCACAATAAAAAATTAAAGGGCTACTTATATAATAATATGTTTTAAAATATTATATAAAGAATTTCGCTATGGTTCAACTTTCTGACTACTTGCCCTACAATCCCAATGACGCAGTCGTAGAAGTTCTCCGAACAAGTTTCTGCGCTACGGGTCGTAGATTTGATACCCGAATGAAAAAATTATTTGCATGGCTATTTATACATATAAATATTGTGCTTGAAAGTGCAGAATATTTCCTAATGTATGGCCACCTTTCAACGAACACTAAAAGCCTTGTAAGTGGAGGCCAAATGATGATGTGCACTATTCCAAAGTCTTGAATGACGCCCCTTAGAGCGGCATTTCCCAAATCCATGTTAGGCATTCAACATTAGGAGACAGACAGTGATTCCCACTTACAGTAAACCATTTTCTAAGTCCTAATCAGTTAGTCTGTAGTCTGGCACTATTCCTAGGGCACATTTACGAGTCACTTAACGCCTAATGGCTGTACATAAAAACCGGTGTTCTAATCAACGGCTGACGTCACAGACATGTCCACACGCCACCGTCGAACATCATACACTAATTAGTTTCACCTATACGGCTTTAGGGTTAACGATTGTAGAAATACATTTGGAATTATTAATTAGTGTTCGATGGAGAAAGTCACGAAAGTCAGAATATTCTGTAAAAATCTAACCGTGAAAAGTTATGTTAAGTGAGCTTAAAGCGAGCTGGTTTTCCACCTGATGCCAAGTACTCAGCTTATTGTCACTTCACCTAAGTTTTCACGGTGAGATTTTTACAGAATAGGCCATCAGGTATATGAGAAGGCGGCTAAATATTATTGTCATATAGGATATGGTGTTACGAATAAGTTTTTAAAACTTACATTTATGTAGGTATAGTTGAATATCCAACCCTACTGTTCTTTTAAATATCGAACTACAAAAATAGAGTCTCATTCCTACGCGATGTAATGTCAGCGAATAAACATATATTACATCAATAAAGTAAATTATTTGCCCGCTATAAGGCATATAATTTACTAATTCGTCAAATTAAAGTCACATATAAACAGTTCACGAAATTATATTTACGTTTGGGTCACTCACTAATAACCCAAACACATAACATTTCTAAGTAATTACTTAAAAACATAAACACAACACCATATTATTTTCACAAACATATTTACATGGACGGACGTCGTTGCACTTAGCAGTAAAATTAAAACTACCAGCGGACCTATAAATATATCATTAAATTGAGTGACAGCCCTACTCATAAAGCACGTTGGACTAAACATGGACATGGCACGCCAACAAAAAGTTAATTAAAATAAATATTCGAGTGGTTTCTAATGTAAAACATGTGATGCCGGTCGGTAGGGCTGTGTCGGCTGTCCCGTTAGTATTAAAACGCCAATTTAATTGCCGGCAATGCACGCGCACTTTGTGGGCGAGCGCCCTGCACGTTAGTGCGCGATTTCTATTGTATATGTCTATGTTTTATTTTAACGTTTTGTTTGTGTAGTTTGGGTGGCCAAGCCTAAAAATAACACGCAGTATAGTATGTTCAAATCACGCTTATAAGACAAGAAGTCAAGCTTAATAAATTAATCGATAAAGTGAGGCAACATTTCCATGACCACCACGGTTAGCCAGCTGACTGGTCGCCGGGATTATATGACTACTATATTCGATTATATACTTATTATTATCATTAAGTCCCTCTGCCATATGTAGCCAATCTTTAAAAAATGAGTCAAGTTCGTCTCGTTACTACAACTATTGCTAATTTTCCATACTAGTACTTCATGGGTAAGTAATAACAGTCGCATAGGTCGATCAATCAGGTTAAGCTACGCTTGCCGCGGTCGATCAGTAGACGGGTCACCATTTTTACATACCGAGACCTGCCCCCAACCCGACCCTAAATTCCTCGGAAAGCACGTTTAGCTTTCTCTTGTTGGTCCCGGCTGTCAATCATGGATCTTTGACAGTTGTTACGGGTCGTCAGAAGCCCGAAAATCTGACAAAGTCTTACCAAGGGGTATTGTGATACCCATTAACTTGGTTGTGAACGTCAGATGTCTGTCGACCCCTTTTTTTTTTTTTTTTGAGGATGGGAAATCATCAAATGACCCCTCCCGCTCTGGGTGGAGCAGAAGGGAGTGTCAGACTCTTACTGACTAAAACCCACCCGTGTTCCTTCCTTGGCCCTTTATGTACCAGGGCAGCGGTAACCCTTTCGGACGATCCCGCTACCCCGGCAGGCTTCGGCCCTATCGGGCCCCGTCAACTACGCTGACATCTCTTTGAGGCACCCCTTCCAGTTAAAAGTTATCCAGTTACTATCACGTCAGAGCGGTCAGTCGTTCCACGTAAAGTACTGATATTTACCTGCGTCCGGTAATACTGGAAGCCGACCCCAAAAATAGTTGGGAAACGGCTAGACAGATCTCTAGTACGTACTACAAATAATATTATCCAGTATTCACAAAAGAATGAGCTATGACGTTGCAACCAACATTGGGATAAACAATTGGGGCACTATTAATATTGTTGTGGCACAACACTACGGCTGAAACTCATCGGTAGCACAACACTGATGAACACTGTTCAATGCAGCGGACATGTTGGTTTTGTGAATTGTGCTTGATATTCTGTTCGTCATTTTGTCCTTCAGGTCATGAAATTTGCGATCAAAATTAGGCCAAACTAGTACTTATTGTTTAACACGTACTTATTTTGATAAATGCCCATGTAGCAGTACAGGGTGGCAGGGACATCGACGCGCAAACTGTAACCATGGATTCAGCACATAAGTTTAGACCCCATAGGGTCGAAATTTTTCGTCGGTTATCAAAAAAAAATCTTCTGTTTCATAGAAAAGTGCAATACCGACGCGATCAAAATGTATGCAACAGCAATATTTTTTTTTAATAACCGACGAAAATTTTCGACGCTATGGGGTCTAAACTCATGTGCTGAATCGATGTTCCTACCACCCTGTATAAGGTTAAGTAAGTATTTCTAGTACGATAAATGATTATAAATTATATTTATTTCTGACTGCCTCGTCCGTACTCGGTTGATGGCATTAGGCTCGCCCCTTATTACTTGGGACTTAAATATAACTGGTGAAATGTGGGTGTACTATAGTTACACCTCTGCCTAATCCTTCGGAAAATACCGGTGTGTATGTTATGTATTTCTGCAAGTTGGTTATTTAACTATAAATATAAAGGAATGTAATCTATTTACATTTTAGAGTAAAACGGAAAAACAGTTATTCAACTGTTATTATTTGACCGTAATTTTGTGTTATTTTTACACGATTATAAATACCTAACTTAACAACACAAAATAATTCATAATTCCCTATCAAAGGACCAAATTGTAACTTAATAGTCTTTAAAAAACCAATAAGTAGACTTGTTTTAATTAAAACTAGACCGAACACATACAAGGCTATTTATACACAGGCGGGGTTTAATACAGCCAGGGGTGGACAGTACAAACACAATTTAATGACTATTGGAACCGATCACCCCTCTCATTGTTTTTTTCGCCCATAAGAGTGTACATTTTGTTTTTTTTTTCGTCGTATTTTTGCTATAAATCAGGAAGTGTGTGTTTGGGAATGTTATGAGGGTAATAATCTCGTATTATGGAGATGGTGAATTTATTATAAATAATTCCATCCTTAGCATTTTTTCTGGACATTGCTGGGGTCCGGATAAAAAGGGAGCTATTATTATTTTTGCGTGAAGTTGGCTAAACATTGTAATAATCCTATTTTTACGACAGTAAGTAGTAACGTTTTATTGGAAAACCTATGTTCAACACGTATAAAGTGTCTTAACATGACCCACAAACCTGTTATTCAGTATTTTTCTACCATAAATCCCAATTTAAGTTCGAGCTAAGTTAGAAACGGAAGTCCAACCACACACTTAGTAGCCAAATTCTACCAATTAAGTAATAAACTCAACATCAATAAATAAACACGTTCAACAAACCATTTCCACCTTAACCTCTGTAGTTAGTTAATTTTGTGCAGCGAAGGGAAAATAAAAAGTAATTATAAGTTGGTCATCTCCGACGATATTATCTCTGTTCCCTGGGGCGACGCTCCTCAAATATTTGCTCTTATATTAATTTTTATTTGGTAGCTTCTTCAGAATTGAGGAGGAGGGGGACACTTGGAATAATGGAGTGCTAAAGCTACTACGAAGGTTGTTATACAGGGTGTAAACAGACACATCACATAGCGGTCAACTACGTATTCTGTACATCAAACTAAGTAACATTACACAAAAATAATTGCTGGGAAACGACTTTTATTTTTGGTGTGAAAATTTTCTTTTTACGGTAGTGCATAATGTAACGCATGCAAAACATTGTTCTTATGGATGCATGCAACGGTACAGGGGTCGTCGGGGTATTTAAAGTTGTGTTATAAGATTAATAACTTGTTTTCGTAAAAAAACGTCAGTCAAAGTTGGAACTTTGACCTTCAATATCTCCGTAACCAGAAGGTTCCCAGGCATGGTTCAGTACGAAAAAAATATTACAACGACGCGAAGTTTAAGTGACTCTTGCTTCGTTTAGTGTCTTTTTATACCCATTATAGGCACTTTTATACACAACATAAAATCACGCCTGTCTGCCCAAAGAGTAAGGTGTTCCTAGAGTACACCCACATTTGACCAGTTATGTCCCTTTATACGTTATAATACATATAATATTAATGGTTTTATTTATTTTCTCTCACAATGGTTTTGTAGTAGTTTTGAACTATATAAATTCACAATGTGAGATCTGGTGTCTGAAGTAGGTTTTAAAAACATCCTGTATTATAGGTCCACTTACCAGGCCTAGCAGGCCCCACTTAGTGGGGTAATATATTGCCGTAATATGTAAAATACTCGCATCCTCCCTAACTTTACATATTTTCAGTAGACAACATTTTCAAAATCTTTCTAGCCTACATGAAAACAGTACTACAAACATATACAGAACCAGTAGATAACTGCATCGTATCGAAGCAACAGGTCTCTACGAGCAAAGCGAAATAAATTATGATGATCACCAATTTATATTCATTACGTTATGTTTTGTGTGCCGAGTAAATATAGTAAATGATACGGAGTGTCGTATACAGCTTATGAATATTGTGACGACAAAGTTTTTCTACTTATGAGGCGAATTGCGTATTAGATTGTCTTTTTTTTGTTTTCGTTTAATCATTGAAAGTTCTTAGGAGGGAAAGACCAATAGTTCGTTTATGTTTGATAAAGTAAGATAAAGCCGCCAGTCTTACCAATTGGTTTTGTATTACCCAGTGACTGGGTTGTAGAGGTCAAATAGGCAGTAGCTCCATGAAAAATGGTATACAGCTGCATTCGATTAGACTGGAAGCCGACTCCAATATAGTTGGGAATAGGCTAGGCAGATGATGAAAGTGATAAAGCGAGCTGGGCCTCTCAGCTCATTTAGTATAGTTTCTGAATAATGTATTTGTAAAATATAGATCTCTGACTTTCTAACAGAAAGAAATTATAAAGTGTACCTACTCTGCTAATGTCAGAACTGTCCATATTTTGAAAAGTCCCACAAAAGACCCAGTGGTAACGTGTACACAAATCTTTTAAACCAAACTCCTAAGCTCCTTTCCCCCCCACCACACCACAACATTCCCTTACTAAAAAAAACATTTACCAGCCTCACAAAACAATTTAAACTGAAAATAATAAATCCCAGTTACCAAATATTCATTAAAACAGTCCAATTAAGCTATATTTACATTTACGCTTAACGCGTTTGATGAAACTCTTTTGAAACAACAGGCGTAAACATTGGAGCGGTTCCGACTCATTGGGGGCAAGTGTTTGTATGACCAGCCGACCGGACGGACGCTGCAATGTACTGGTGCTGTGTGCTGGATGAGGCGACATGATTAGCCTTCTGCTGATTTTGCTTGATTATGTCAGAAAATTAGGCCTTTCTAGGGTTTTTTTTTTTTTTTTTTTTTTTTTTTTTTTTTTTTTTTTTTTTTTTTTTTTTTTTTTTTTTTTTTTTTTTTTTTTTTTTTCAGGATGGGAAATCATCAAATGACTCCTCCCGCTCTGGGTGGAGCAGAAGGGAGTGTCAGACTCTTACTGACTAAAACCCACCCGTGTTCCTTCCTTAGCCCTTTATGTACCAGGGCAGCGGTAACCCTTTCGGACGATCCCGCTACCCCGGCAGGGCCTTTCTAGGGTTTATGCAGAAATCTCACAGAGTTTAATCATTTACTTACTGCCTTATCTCAAGATTGGCGTTTAGACTACGATCTTCATGCTTGAAGGAAACTTGAAGGACATGAAGTTATTGTGTATCAAGCCAGAGGGGTCAGTTTTCGCTCTTATCACACTTGCCAAAAGAAACACCGCAAGCGACAATGACAGCATCCGGCTCGAATGACCAAAACCGACCACTCCATTCATCATCCACCGACGCATCCAGCATACTAACATCCATTCATCCGTGATCGCGAATTAAAGCCGTGTTTTTGTACAGTCCCCGGATAAGTTAATGAATAGCGAACGTACGTGTTCGCTGGACGGGCAATATTTGCCCAACACGCCCTGTTTGCCCGACCCCAATAATTTAAGGAGTATATTTTGTCGTTCAATTCGAGCTGGACATCGATACGTCTGTTTGTGTACGTTATTGCGTGATTAAATGCGTTATTGTTGTTTTTCGGTTGATTCTATGGTTCGATCATTGTGAAACGATTTATAACGTTAGATGTTGGCTATTGATGAATTTGAATATCGGAACTTTTTGTTTCATAATTTACTCCAGTAGGTAACAGCATGTTTAACAGTTTTCAGAAGTATACTTATAGTATAAGCTACTGATTAAATATACCAAACGCTGTTTTCAATTAAGTCGCATATTCAAGAACTAATCCTTACATCCACAAAAATGTCAAAGGTCCTTCCGACAAAAGAAATTCTTGAAAATCCCTTATACTCGTATACTTTGCGAAAGTAGGTTTTGATTAAGCATTGCTTACCTTAGGCCCGCATGCCAAGTTTCATTTGACGTAAAAGAAATGGTCCGATGATCTTGTCCCTTTCTGATAAGAGAACCTAAAGGACCCAGATGCCTGAAGCGGGAAATACTTCAGCACTCTAATTGCGTAACACACTATTGATCTCAATCTGAATCATTTTGAAAGATATATAAAAATAATAATAATTTATTTATCAGAGACAACTGTAGTCCATGTTTTACACTCACACATTAAAATTACTTATAAACTATTTAAAATTATAAACAGATAAAAACCTAAATTAAAACTGTGACTAATTAAATTAAAATATTCATAAATAATATTAATAATAATTAAAATTGTTAAAAAATTATAAAAATGTAAGAATAATTTAAAAATAAAATGTCAAATACTAAATTATCAAATTGTAAAATGTTATACAAATGTCAAAATATTAAAAACTAAAAAATTATATAACTTGGAAAGACAATTATATCCTATGGAAAATAATTTTTATATTTTTATTTTTTAATATATTTTTTTATATTGTTGATCCATTCCTTCATGTCTTCGAAAAATGTGTCTGCTCAACAACGCAAATACCGCAACGAATGTTGCTGAACTGTCAAAATGAAACCCATTGCTACTGATGGTGTGTTACTCAATTACCCCACAGGACCACCTCCTACCTACTCTCCCAAATTCTTTTGAAATGTAGATAGATGAGAAATTACATTAATTTAAGCTAAATCTAGACTTCTGTTTGGTTTTTGTAGTTTTGGGGCCTACAGAAACAATAGAGGCAGTTGTAAACTTCAATTCAAATCTATTAAACTTAGCTGTATTTCAAGACTAGAACTGAAAATAAAGTCAAAGAGTTTCATAAAAGAGTCTCAAATACAATTTCGCTTTGTTATTTACAGACTGTAAATTGAAACGACTATTAATAACTGAAATAAAACAGAAAACCCGTGTTCGTATTTATTGTGCGCTGAAGGAGAGAGGCAAGTCGCTCGGAGCGCCTCGAGGATCCCTACTCGAGTTTGGGGGATCAAATATCAATCTGCGGGTTCGATCCCCCATGCGGATATGATTGGGGGATACATTCCGCTCGCTTCGCTGAATACTGAACGATGAGAAAAACTTATAACATGTCCCCGAGACGGTACCGTGAAATTTGGATTTTTCGGAGGACGTAATAATTTTTATGTATAATCTAAAAACCAAAACTGAAATTAATGAGTAATTAATTATTCAAATTTCATTTGTGAAGAGATCAGTAAGCATTTTCATAAGTACCTAAAGCATATCGTACAACACCAAGTGCCCAAGTCGCAATGAAAACACTTCGTATAGCCTCAGAAGATAGGAAATCTACCGCTATTCAAAAGCAAAAATTAATAACATATATAACGGCGCGTCGACGTCAAAATCAAAATGATAACTTCAAGAGTGGCTTTGCTGTCACTGTCAAAGCCACTCTAGCGGAGCGTCGTGTCGATGGTAGCGGGGCAGCCATCTTAGAAAAGGACTTTTTATGACGGAACGGCGCCAGCGCACCACCACTGCGACGAATCGCTTCCCATCGCCTCAATCAAACTGATTTTTAATAGGATTGTGAAAATTTAAAGACTAGAGACTATTATTTCAATATTAGAAGGTTAATTTTAGTGATATTATAATTATTGAAGAAAAGCATTATACCAGCTGATTTTCGTGTGAAGTGTTCGGTTTTATTCACCGCCTTATATCCACGCCCCGCGAGATGAGTTCTGATGATGGCCCTCCTGCGCCTTCATATATTTAAGAATGAGTAATGGTGGCCCAGTGGTAATGGCCGAGACTTACGAGTTGTAGGTCATCGGTTCGAACCCAGGCAGGCGCTTTACTTTGTGTAAATTATTTCATCACCACTGCTCTCAAAAACGGCGAAGGAAAACATCGTGAGAAAACTGGCATGCACTAAAAAATCGAAGACATGTGGCATCTACCAACCCGCATTGGGCTCGCGTGGTGGATTATGGCCCACTGCCTTTCACCGAGAGGAGGCCTGAGTCCCAGCAGTGGGAACATTATACGCTGATGATGCTATATAAGATAAGAAGTAAACACTTATAATTCATCGAATGTTTTTTTTTACAAATAACATAGACCATAGGAGATAATCACGACTGTATATAAACACAGACTATTTTTCTTACGTCCTCAAAACACATAGAATTCGCGGTGATGTAATGAGGTCCCTGAATCGTGATGTTTTCGTTCGTAAAACATTCGAGATACGTCTTCGGAACTCATTACTTTGTTTAAATTTGCATACTTTGTTTATGTCTGCCAATTTAATTAAATGGCAATATGTGGCCTTTTTGTGTACAGAATTGTATTTCTATAATACGTCATCAACAGACTTTCTTTTTTCTTTTTTTTTTTGGACAAAAAGAGTTTAATCCTGTATACACTATTTTTTTTTTTATGCTGATGGGAAATCATCATGTGACCCCCTCCCGCTCTGGGTGGAGCGGAAGGGAGTGTCAGACTCTTACTGACTAAAATTCACCCGTGTTCCTTCCTTAGCCCTTTATGTTCCAGGGCAGCGGTAACCCTTTCGGACGATCCCGCTACCCCGGCAGGCTTCGGCCCTATCGGGCCCCGTCACTTATGCTGATATCTCTTTGAGGCGCGCGTACAACACACACGCGCCGTCCGGGACGGGCCTGGTCCTGATCGGACGGTGAGCTACCCATTACTCTCCGCCTGCAGGCCCGCGCCTACGGTGGCCGGGAGTCGTCACGCGGCTCCCGACGCCCGGAGCGTCTCCCGCGGCTCAATACCAATTCTGCTAACCTATTTCATGAATTGGTCCTTCAAGCCGGCTAGACCAAGAGAAAAAACTACCCCTAATTTTGATAAACCGCACTTTTCCGTGTCCTAATGTACAAACTAACCGTTGCTACATTTCATAATTACACACCTCAAAGACTCTTTTCCTCCAGGCTTAGATTACATCGCCACCCACACTCGGTATATCCACATACAGACATGAGTCCGACAGAAGTAAGAACGATGTACTACTCCACTGAACTACTCGCCACCAGTACTGAACTCATACCAACTTTATCGAAGTAACACGATCAATCTTACTTTCGCTTAAGGAATAGATTTTATTTCTGGTTCGTGAAATTTCGCCTTTACCATTATTACCTTCGCACCGTACCTTAGTTGATTTATTGATACCCTAGTGATGTCCATTCGACTTTCTGAGATTTTTCTAGAATTTAACGATAACACGCAGACACATTGCTGAGTTCTTCGCACCGATAATCGTATTGCTGCGTTCTTCGTTAAAGTTTTTTACAACTTAAGAACTTAGTTGTACTCTTAAAAGTTTTAAAGACAAGACCCCAGTGTATCTTTATTGTGAAAGAAGCTCGCCTTATTTATGTCTAGACCATTGAACTGATATGTACCTAGAATAAACTACCTCAGTGTGATCTCACTCACTCGTTTATACGTAGATCGGTACTACAGGACGAAGAACATACTCACGCCTTCCTCCCATGGGGGTAGGTAGAAACTACAGAACACCACCTGCTACGATCCTTACATACTCCTTTTGCTTCATTTACGTCCATACATCTGGTCATAGACACACGTCGCTTGCGAGTACTACGCATTTGACCTTTCTGACGAACACCACCAATAAGGTAACTTCATGTCCTTTAAGGGCATTCCCGTCCGGCGACAAAGAACAATTAATGATTAAAGAAAAGATTTCGGCCACCTAGGTGTGTACAGCAAATGTCAAAGAAGTTGTCTTGTTAGAAAACAAACCGGCACTTAAAATTACTTCTACAAAAGGAAAGATTTGAACGAGAGTCAACTAGATGCCTCAATTCATCTAGCCTCGGACTCTGCATCTTTAAACCATGCTTTGTAATAAGAAAGATCTAGCAAGATTAACAGCAGCACATAAAACTGATAACTCCAACCTCACAATCTAGTTTCCAGCCTCAAAACCGACGTAACCCTACATATTTGATCCAAGTCCCCACTTCGTCCCCCATTCACACCTGCATACTCCACGTAAAATATTGAACACAGGTCCCCAAAGGTCGGCTCTCCCGCCGCGATGCAAATTGGCTCAGGGGGCCGCCGTGCACTCCATATTATGTGACGAACGAATAGAGTATTGTGTTTTATTATACATTGTGAGAAGAATACAGGTTTGTTGCAAATTCTCTGCTTAGAGTGGAGAGGTTTCTTAGAAATAGTGTTTTGGGATAAAGTTGAAAGGATTTGGAGTAAAATAGCTATAATAAACTTACTGAGTAGTTTTTGCCATTCATTGGCTAAATCTAGACAACTTTTTGTGACATCGCATCCAATTATGTGTAGTTATGGCCGTGAATAATTTCATCACCACTGCTCTCAAAACGGTAAAGGAAAACATCGTGAGAAAACATGCTTGCACTAAAAATTCAAAGACATGTGGCATCTACCAACCCGCACGGGGCCCACGTGGTGGATTGCAGCCCACTCCCTCTCACCGAGAGAAGGCCTGTGTCCCAGCAGTGGGAACATTATTGGCGGATTATGCATTATGCATGATCGTAACGTCTTTGATTTTTAATTTTCAGCAAAACATTTGAACTATATAGGTAACATTTTCAACCATCGAAGTCGATCTACATTGACGATCTACTACACAAATGCGAACAACCAGACCAAAGCTACATGCCAGCATTCCTTCCCAAATACTCGTAGTCTATCAAATCAACCAAAAACACGACAAAAAGCTCTAAATCCATTCTCAAACCTACGTCCAAGGCCCAGTCATTCGTGCACGTTCCCTACATCTTGTCAGATGAAAGTCTTCAATGCGTTATCGAAATCTATTTATAAGGTTGTGTCGCATCGCGCTGGTCCTCATAATGTGTTCGGGGTACATCGGAACCTTTTCACGGTCGGCTTGAGACCCAACAAGCTCGGATAAAAGGGGTAGGGGAGGGGATTAAATATAGTCGCCGAAACTCAGGTGATGGCTCGGACGTATAGTGATTGACAATACGTTTAGTGGAATACACTTTTGATGTCAAAGGGATGGGTAGTGGAGAGTGTGTTGCGTTTTAGGTTGTGGGCGGATTTGAAGGTTTTGTAATAGTTATTGTGTGTACCATAATAGGAATATCACAATTTAGGTCCGGTTCCCATGACGACGTCGCTTTTAAAACTAGACAGTGTCCGAATAAATATCTTTCTCATGCATCTCGCGGTAACACTCACGCCTCAGAGATTTTTCTCGTGAGAACTAGGTATTATACACATAATTTTTCATCTGCAATAATTTTGAGAAGCTAATATGAACATTTTGAAAGCTAATGCATATTAAAATATTAAAATGCTTGTATTCAGCCCTCAGTATAATAGAGCACATGACTAATTAAAAGAAGACCCCCATTTATCTTTTGCCACTATCAGTTAACTATCCGCGCCCTGCGGTTTCACCCGCATAAGTTTTGATCCCGTAGGAATATCGGGATGAAAAGTATCCTGGCTATAAACCATCTTTGTGCCAAATTTCATCCAAATCCGTTCAGTAGTTTTTGCGTGAAAGAGTAACAAACATCCATCGATCCATCCTTACAAACTTTCGCGTTTATAATATTAGTAGGATTATTAACAACTTTTATAAAACCACGTTCCCACCCGACCACAACCAGCGAACTTGACACCTCACTAATTAATACAACAATAACACAGGCTGCTCGACAAACGTCTTGTGTTACACTGCGGTGGGCGCGCATCATTATCGGCCTCTGACACCCGATGCGTCAAGTAATTATATGCGACATATTATTTGAGTTACCTGCCTACTAATGATGCCATGTGTAATGATGGGGATGAATGGATGACTGTGATTACATGTAGGTAGATGTGTGGAGTTGTTTGGAACAGTGCGGATTGGTCTTTTTCAACTTATCTTTCTATATATTTAGTCCGTCATGTCTGCTAGGCAAGACCTCCCTTTCCCTTTTCCACACACTTCTGTCTAGTACCATTCCGGGATTCAACTAATACATTCCAGATAATTTATGAGACACATTCAGCGCCGGTACTGTGCACCAAAAAAGCAAGGAGTGAAATAGGTGGGTAAGCAACTTTACTCACCCACTCCACGGAAGTCACTTTGGAAAAAAAAGTAAAAAACATAAAATAATTTATTTCAAACTGACTAAGTATAAAGGCAGCTTTACCATGACATACCTCCACTCCTTTCATATTACTAAATGAAATATTATTATCTCCTTTATTTCATTTAAATACTTACAAATTACATTTTTAAATATTTTTAAAAACATTAAGATAAAAAAACATTAAAAAATATCAAAAATAGTAGCCCACCGGTATCAGGAACAGGGTCCAAGCTACCGGCGGTCAGGGCTCCAGAAAGAGGAACTTTCCGACAATGCGAGCCGTGTCCAGAAGTTCCGCTTTCTGAATCAAGCCCTTGATCCAGCTGCCCAACGAGAGCCTCCTCAGGTGTTGGTCGAGGCTCTTGGCTATTAAGCCATTGGCTCTCACGACTATCGGCACAGTGATTGCTGAGTCCACATCCCACATGTCGACAACCTCGCGAGCCAAGTCAAGATACTTGATTTGTTTATCTTTCTCGGCTTTCACGAGGTTCTCATCATTATTATTATATCGCGAGCCTGCGCGTCCTCCTTCCAGATTTGAGGGAAGCTATGCAAATTCAAATTAATTTATTGTTTGTTGGAAAAGCAGTTCTTACCATAATAATATGTATATCGATCGCTGTAACATACCCATAGGGCGTACAATATCTAGTAGTCATTCAAAATCTAAAAGCCAGCCTAAAATATTTTCTAAAAGATTCTTCTTTTCATTTTACCACTAGATCAGGACCTCATAAACCCTTATAAACGGTAACAAATTATGCCCCTGCTCCGATAGTAGGCCAATGTGCTGTCTTCTGTTACACTGTGGTGACGAGTCATTAGCGTCCTTTGACACCCGAGCCGCGCGCAGTTACGACATTATTCGCGCCATATTTTGAATTAACTACAACTAATGAGGTTTTATAATGGCAGCTTAAACTTAGTGTTCAGGTGCTTTTGTGGTCGAGGGATGAGGGGCCTATCTGTTTAAAGGTAGTTTAATTATGTTGAGATTTTTCGGTAAAACTGAGTAACAAAAAATATTAAAAGGTAGGTCCTATAAAAGTATGTAGTCAACAAAAGAGATAAGTATGCAGGGTCGTCGGATATAGATGAAGTTTAGTAAGAAACCGATGGATATTTTCGTATGAAATTTAGTTTGATAAAAGAACTGTTTGTTTTCTATTAATTAAGTAAAATTTTATCCGAAAACATCAATCCGTTTCTTACTAAACTTCAACTATATCCGACGACCCTGCATACCTATCTCTTTTGTTGCTACACTGTTGTGTTAACATCTTACCTAATAATACTTTATCTATATCCATAACTTATGACTACATTCATGAGATATGGATATAGATAAACATAAAATAACATCAAGCCTGTATTCCTCGAAGGGTTGGGCAGAGGTGTGCCTCATAGTAGACCCATATTTGGCCAGTAATATTTAAGTCCCATGTAATAAGGGGCGAGCCTACTGCCATCAACTGGGCAGAAATACAACTTCGGACTGCCACTGCGAAACTCCAGATGAAAAAGACCAATAACACTTTGTCCGACCCAGGAATCTTTCCTAGAACCTCCTGCGACCACTAGACCAGCGACTTAGATAAATTATTATTAAATTGCACTGTTCTCACGAGCAGGTCACACTGATGAAAAAGGGTAAACCAAAAACCCGTAGCCATAAAGCGTAAGCTACTCCGCGTTTCCCATCAAACGCGTTCAACCACGTTTATTGCAGTGCAGCCATTTCAAAAAGACTGCTCAACTAACCCCAGTATATTACACTGCCAAACATAAAGTATCATGTTCAATTTGCAAACATCAAAGTGTCGTTTAAAAACACAAGCGGGTAGACAGCAATAAACTGTGCGACAGTATTCGCGGGGCGCGCAATGAATTCTAACTATTTGTGTTCGCACGCAACGGCTGCGTCGCGGCTCGTGTCGGAGCTCGCACTATATTCACACTTCACACACGCAAGCTTGCTACGGTAGCGTGATGACAATATCTTCAAATTTTTTAAGATATCGGGATCAGATTGGCACCTATTTATTGGTCCAGAAAAAAATATGGGTTGAAATTGCGTACGAACGCATCTGGGGTCTAAACAAATCTATAAGTGGAGAAGTTAGTTCTCTTATATTCCAATAAAGATATTGTAGTTCTGAACGTACAGACCCTTCATGTTAAATCCAAATGCTATAAACTCGTGTCGACAACATTCCTGTTGCGAATCTATCACTCTCTCCGTATCAGTAAACTGGATCAGTGCACAAATCATTAGAAATTCTCTGCCCGTGTATGAAGTAGTGAATAACTTGCACGCTGCGACCTACATTTCTTTCAATGGAACACAAAACATGCACAACATAGAAATGCTATATTGCTCTCTAACTCTGAAACGGACAAACACCTTTATCTGTGCATACAATACCTTTTGCTCTTTGACCGGAGCTCAATGGTACGCTCCACGCTCACTCCGCCACGCCATCCAATAGCCACGCGTTGTATCCCCGCGTTGTTTTATTCCTCGCCGAATAAAAACCAGTGACCGTAAACCGAAGAGGTCGTGATATGGAGGTTACAGTCACCTCGTAAATTTTGTCCTACCGCGACACACTCCTTCACACTCGCTGATGTCACATTTTCAGACCAGCGGAGCGCGAAATAAGTACATTTTTGCCCACACGACGTAATATAAAAAAATATAATGACATATTTTAAAAGTAAATCCTGGATGTGCGGTATTGACAGATGATGGAGAAAACTTCCCTTCGCACGCACACGTTCCTTAGGAAATGACTTTTTTTGTCAATATTTCTACGTGTGCTTGAGATTTGTTGGACAAATATTTTTATCCGTAAACGTTTCTGGGAATGTTTGATATGGCGCGCATACTTGTTTTTTCTTTTCGGAAAATTCGTGACGGGATATTGATGTAGGAGCATCAAACGTTGTTTAACAGGTTTGCATCGAGCTATCCAGTTTATAACATGTATGTTATAATGTATAAATTACCTACTGAAATAAGATTCGCGTCCCCAATTTTGTGCTTGAAAAACTTGAGAACGGTTTATCCATGCATACTTATTGTGTAAGGTGACGACAGTCTTTGAACTTTCACCTTCCGAAATCCTCGTCCCATTTATTCGTGATACGATAGTCTTTGTCTCCGTTGACATCGTTCCTTCCACTTTTATAATTCAGTAAATACACATCTTCCTCACCGCTGAGCCGGTGACTAACCTAAATAGTAGACCAAGTCGGTTCAACCCTTCTAAAACGTTCTTAGACAAACTTTCTAACAAAATTACATTCATTAACGGACTCAAGTAACCAAACCCGCTTAAACATCATTTAAAACAATAGACGAAAAAACGTCGTTATTTACTTTCCAACCAATCTACCGCCGACTGTCATATAAATTGGACAGAATTCCTTCACAGGACAGTTTTAATGAGACCTTTACGGGCGCCGAGACTTTGATGCGATAACTTTTTTCGATATTTTTCGTCTCCCCATAGAAAAATAAGTACTATCCTTTTCTTGTGTATAGATTTCTCAATAGCTCCGTTCCTTTCGCTCGCAGTAACTGCAAACGAAGACCGCCCGAGGCATCTGCAATCAATGGAGCGTACAAATTGAAATAAGATAGCAAGATGTACCATAGCTCATAAGAAGAGGCTTCGCTTCATACTGCCTTTCATCCTAAAAGATTTGCTCTGTATGTAAAACTCGCAGCCGTTAGATGCTTACGCGACTTATGAAAGTCATTCCTTGCCGTCATATGGGGATGATTGGGTCGCAAAGTAAATCAAAAGACGTTTACTAACTGCGAGGGATTGGGGATACAGGCGCTGTTCGAAACGTATCTTTATGTTTTTACAATTTATTTATTATACGTATGCTCTGAATTTATTTGTTATGGTTTTCAAAGTCTATACTTATAATATTATAAAGAGGTAAAATTCGTTTGTTGCTAATTTTGTGTGTAGGGGGTAATCTCTGGAACTACCAGTCGGATTTGATTATTCTTTTTGCATTTGATAGACCTATTTTAGAGGAATGCTATAAGCTATAACACCACGCTATGACCAATAGGAGACGAGCAAAAATAAAAAAGTCAGAAAGAAAGTTAAGCGAAAACGAAGTGGTAGTGCGGGCAGGCGATGCGATGCGACGCGGGTAGGTCGGAAGAACAAGACATTTCAAGCAGACGAAGTCGCGGGTACAAGCTAGTCACTTATATTCTAACCTCGAGGCCGGAAGGGAGGAGTAAAGTTTGCCTCTCACTTGAAGTTCTCCTAGTGTCACGAAACTTGAATTAATTAGTTAATTGATTGAGTTTTGGGGTTCAAGTGCAAAATAAGAATGTTATTGTAACCACAGTAGTTGAACATGTTCTTTGTTTTTCCCAGGTATGTACCAGTACAACCACAATCCGAGCTCACATCATTACACCAGAAAGCACTCCAGAAGTCGTGGTAAGTGTTTCATTTCCCACCATTTTCATAGGCTCGTTATTGAAGTAGTAATTAAAAATTTAATGCAACAAGTCCTAGCTCGAATGATTCTGACGTCAGACATTCAGTAAATTGACGTGAGCGGAAACAATTTGCCTGCAAGAACATTGAAGCCGTATTGGTTTGGTGCAAACTTGAAGTAGCAAGCGGTTGTAAAGTTAAGTCGATTCTCTTGTGTTGTAGGCAAATTGTTTTGAATTTATGAGACACTTTACGTTTTAAATGATACTATTTGCGCGTATTTACGAATCTACTTAGAGATATAACACCCAACTGTTGTTAGGAGCTACGCCGTAGCACTTGTAAATGCTACGACGTAGCTCTACGAAGCGCTACGAATACTCGTAGCGCACTGGAAGGTTTAACGAAAAACTCTATTTATATGGACATGAGACTTTGTAAAGGTTATGATTGATTTTAAACACGATTTTGAATTTAACTTACCCATATTAAAATTATTCAGCACAGTTTAACTTGACAAAAAAAATATTGTACCTTTAATCCCGCTGCCGCTCATGGATCACACCACACCGCACGAAGTTAGCGCTACCGCGGGAGACAAGTAAGTTTCTCAGGGGTTTAATTAGCCTTTAACTTAATGGTGATTGTGTCCTCAAAGCGCATCGGCGTGCCTGGACTTGTACATGCAATGCATGGACTTGTACAGTCGAACACAGAGATAAGTACACAGGCAACTTACTTGCAACTACTACTACAATTTTCTACGGGTCCAGAAAAAACAATCCTCAAAACCTTTCAATAGGCCAATTTTCGCAAAAACAATCCTCTTCATTTTAAAGGGGACATAATCCATTACTTCATATTTTTCAAAATTTCATCTGCTCGACAACGTATATTACGCAATGAATATTATTGGAACGTCAGATCGTGAGTGGGTCAAGTTTGACGTCAGTTTTCTAAGATTTAAAAAGCACACAATAAAATGAACATCGTCAGCGAAGTGGAAAAATTAATATTTTTGCCTATATACACTACTACACTGTTTTTATTATAGATATTGTGTTACGCAGTAATTAGGTTGCGGACGTCAGATACGCAGTCGCTTCATCTAAAATACTGGAGCTGCATCCGGTTAGACTGAAAGCCGAACTCAACATGGTTGGGAAAAGGCTACGCAGATTGATATACTAATCTCTTTTGCTGACTGTACGTTAGACCCAAGACTTGCAATGGACCTGTACGTGTCGCTCCGTTGAACTAAGTTGCCGAAGTCACGGTCAAGTCGGTTTACTGCTCTTGAGATCTTCTCATGTGATGTTGCTTTGTTTATCTTGGCTTTCTTCGAAGAACTTCTTCTTGTGAGTTTTTTTGCATTAGTCAAGTATTTACTAGCTAATGTAATCTAACTAGCCTGTATTGTCCCACTGCAGGGAAAGGCCTCTCTCTCCCTTCCCCACACAATTCTGTCTTTTGCTAGTGCCGGCCAGTCCTTACGGAGTCAAACCCATTCCGCCATCTTCGCCTCGATATCTACTACGATCGGAAATTGTGGTCGTTGAAAATTGGTCATGTATTCAAGTCAAACTAAATCTATTACCTACTCCAATCAATTACACAAACTAATCTACTAATACTAAATCTGAAGAGTTCATTTGTTTTTTGTTTGTTGGTTTGAACGAGCTTATCTCTGGATCTGAACATTCTTTTTGCATTAGATAGTCCAATTCTTCAGGAAGGCTATAAGCTTTTGGAGGTATGAGGAACAGGGTGTAAAGTTCACTCATCCTCCGTGGTGTCTGGTGGGCAATTGCCCAACTATTCATGTTGGGAAATTGTATATATGCTAATTGCGCGGTAAACTCTGCTTGCGAGATGCAGGATTTTCGTGACGTCAGTACGACGCGTTGTTCGCATGTGGCGTTGTAGATACCGCTACAGGCTATTTAACATCACGCTATGACCCATCTGAGCCGAGTAAAAAGAAAAAAGGCAGACAGAACGCTAAATGAAAACGTAGTAATAGCGCGGGCGATGCGATGCGATGCGGTGGGGCGGGGACAGAAGCTACTTTATTGAATTCACAGTAGGACCTATTTCAATCAATAGCTGGACAGAGGTCTCCCCCAAAATTAATACAATGTATAAATTACCGAGCGAGCTCTTCACTGTCATGAATACATCTGGACTAACTAAAAACTCCAGCATAATGAATACAAATAACACATGATCATAATACGAAAGTGTTTTACATTTTATAATGTAAACAGTGTATGAATAATGTAAATTTGTAAACAAATATTAGCGTTTACGTTGAAAACTACCAAACAATAATAATTTGCAAATACGAGACAATTGGTGTGCGACGAAGCGCAAAATTAATGTTAAACTATATAAATATTTTATAAATGCTATGCAAACAAATTATGCCTATTAGCTACAGATAATTCACAGCTTTTAAACACTACTTCGATTTCATTATAGTCAAATTTAATCACTGGATAAGCTTAAAAATTATTTAATTACATTAAAATAGATTATCCATTATTACTGAAAACGGGTCATCAATGATCGATGATTTCATTATCAAATGTTTTATTTTTTATATGTTGTCATAGCGTGATGTCTCAAAAGTTAAAAATCCAAAAAAAAGAAACCAAATGTAGCGTTATTCTCTCAGCGCTCAAAGCACTTTTATAAAAACCTAAATAGCTATTTAGATAATAATATGAAGTTGAATATTATTTCGAAACAGCTACCTTAAATCTCGCTACAATAGCATACAGTTAGTAATTTCAGCGCTAAAACGAGATAAGACAGCTTTTATGAAACTGAGTTTTCACAAAATCAAGCTCATTTTTCAGTTCGTAGCTTGAAACTGCACACGTTTACATGAACCGTTGCTGACAACATAAAGTTCAGACAAAACAACAGAAAATTTTATTTTCAAATGTAAAGAAAAATAAAGTAATATTTTAAAACTATTTTGTAATAAACCTTTTTTCTAAATGCGTTTCTTTTTCAACTTACAATGTATCTAAATTCTTTAAAAGAAAAGTTTTTATTACATCTTAAGAATTTAACCAATTGTACAATACATATAAAGTTTCATAAAGACTGTCTGAATTTGTTACTCAAATAACCCGCTTATTTTATAGTATTTTTCTTCTTGCAAAAAACTTTGACACTAAGTGAAATTGTGCATAAATAAGGATGATTGAATTTGTAAGAATTTTTAATAAACTTTTTCGAGGTCTACCTTTGCGTTGTACCTTTTTAAATAAAATTGAGAAAAAATGGCACTGTCTACTTATACGTATATACAATCTCTTTATATTAAATAAAAATATAGGTATTACAAAAATACAACCTTCAAGCTTCTCGAATAAAACCGAATTACTCTAATAGACTCAAAATCACACACTTCAGAGTAATCACAGCTCATTGTGCCTTTATTAGAATCTCGGCCATGTATGTTTCTGATGTGTTCTGGCACAAATGGATACACTGTGATGTCACAATGACTGTCCTACTGCGAACGATGACCGTCTGCCTTGAATAACGCCTAAACAGCACTCGCGTGACCCGAGCTTGCTAAGAATATACTCGGTAGACGGGCTAAAGTGTCGTGGAAAAGTCATTTTAATTTTGGATTTTTATAACTTCTGCCTCTTTGTGACTTTAGAGTCAAAGGGCCATTTTCTAATTAACGTTTTGTAATATTTTTCTATGTCGCTGTCATAACAATATGTGGAATAACAAAAGATCTATTTTTTATTTAAATAAACACTAAGCAACATTATCAACTATTTTTATTTAAATAAACACTAAGCAACATTATCAACTATTTTTATTTAAATAAACACTAAGCAACATTATCAACTATTTTTATTTAAATAAACACTAACAGCAACATTATCAACTATTTTTATTTAAATAAACACTAAGCAACATTATCAACTATTTTTATTTAAATAAACACTAAGCAACATTATCAACTATTTTTCCGATATTAACATGAAGGCACTTTTAACTTATCGTGAAAAGTAATGACACACTTGGAATTTTCTTTCGGTTAAACCATGAATTTGCCTTATGTGACCCTTAAAAACCATCTCCGATTCACAATAGTGTGTGGTAGAGCAACAAGGCACTGCACATCCCACATTCCGGGACAATCGCACAACCAAATTGCTCCCATACTCCTCCATGTTGGTCACCGGCTCCTTTACGGCGCTTCGGCCAGATTACATTCCACCAACGTTATATCAACCATATGAAACTTTTTATCGCTACATTAACTTCTATTTTAGGTCGTGTGCGCCTGTTATTAAAGTTCTAAATCGGGTACCCTGCTGTGTTTGGTCCTAATTATGTGTTCCGACGTGTCATATTAAGACGTTCACTTCTATGGCCTGGGCGTTAAGTTGGCGAGGTGACGCCACATGCGGTCTTTATGGTTTTGATAGTGCTGTAGCCAACTTTGCTTTAATCTCTGACCATCTTTTGTTGGTTGAAAGCAAAGAGAGTCGGTAGTCGAATAATATAATAATTTTATGAATCAGTATGTCTATTATGCTACTTTAATTCGTAATAAAACATAAATCCGTTACAAACAAGCTCCAAATTAAGTAAAGAAGGTTTTAAGTAAACATTGTTTAATTACCATTATTTGAACCCATTCTTAATTTATTTTGGCATCAATGTTTTAACATTTAATTTGGGCGTGTGTTAGTCCAAAAATTCAAAATTATATTCAAACACTGAGAATATAGACTCAAAACAAACTTAGTCTAGGTTTGGTAAACGAAAATTAGACGTAACGTATCCTGGGGCTGCCAATTCACGCAAAACAAACAAAACAAATCTAATATGTCTGTATCTATATTAAGGATATATATTTAGAGTAGGTACTACCTAGAGCAAGAACATTAGCAAATGCTTAGCAATATCTACTCATCATTTTAATTGTCTTCAACCCTAGTAAATAAAGGATTTTTTTTTTATTTTTTTTTATTTTCTATTTCTCAAATAGGCCAACTGCTCCCTAAAGGAAGAAAACAACGCTCTAAGACATGCTCAGTCGAAGCTGTGAGTTCAAGCAACAACAACATCACGTATAGCTAGTACAGCGAGCCCCTTCCCCCTCCGGTTAGGAAAATGAGCTTCAAACAAAATAATAAAGGTTTATTTAACCACGGAACAAAGTTTAGCCGAAAACGTATAAACGGGAGACTGGGAGGCAAATAAAGAATCCATTTTATATCTGACGGGAACCGCCAGAGTACGGTAACAGTAATTTGTCTACACTCCAAAACATAATATTTCATCAGTTTTTTTTTTTTGTTTATTCATTTGTTTCGCCAGCGGCTTGGATCGCAATCACGCTTCGATAGAAATTTGGTTACAGGAATTTATGTTACACGAATATGTCTCGCTGCTCGTATCATAAAAACGTCAAGGGGTCGGCATTTTTTTCTTTTCCTGTTGTACATAGATATGGGTTTTTGAGTTGCCTTTGACATGGCGAGAGGTTGGTTCTCGATGGATTGTGAACGTAGTTTGTTGACAATAAATGCAACCATTTTTTGTTGCTTTTTCTCCTTTCGCGGATTCATTTTTCATCAAGCAAGAATACATGACAGTTCCATAAAATAATTACTTTCTTTTCCTTGACCAATATTTATAAAAAGAAATCGTTTACGCTATATACAAACAAGTTTGTACCCATATTCTATGAACACAAATATTTAGTTTCACCTGACTTACAAAACCAACAAAGTATTCTGAAAAACAAACTACATAGTAGCCTGCTGATTTACTCGCACTAGTCACGTATCCACCACCCATTGATGCGGTACTTAAGGCGTTTATGCAAATGTTCCTTATCACTCTTATCAGCACTATCGCGCCGGAACTACCCACAAACAAGTCAGCGGTGGTCACTCGCCGTGACATTTTTATCACCCCTTGATATCACTTCTACAATTTAAATATCAATTGCGATAACGCAAGGGTAGTCCCTGAAATAGAAACACGTAAGCAGTAGACTATTTACCTATTTTTAGAATCTTACTAATACTAATATTATTATAAACGTGAATGTTTATATGGATGGATGGATGGACGTTTGTAACTCTTTCACGCAAAAACTACTGAACGGATGTGGATGAAATTTGGCACACAGATGGTTTATAATCAGGATTAACATATATAATACTTTTTATCCTGATATTCCCACGGAATCGAAACTTATGCGGGTGAAACCGCGGGGCGCAACTAGTATGGAATATGCTTAATTTTGTAAACGACAACAATGTATTGAGGAATACCAATTACATACATAACATCACACCTGTATTCCCCGAAAGGCTAGGCAGAGGTGTACCTATAGTACACCCACATTTCGCCAGTTATGTTTAAGTCCCATGCAATAGGGGGCCAGCCTAATGCCATCAACCGGGTTCAAATCCAGACTTCGGAATGCTACCAACCAGCCAATACCAATACAAAATACCAATAAACCAATTAATAAGGGATTTTTTTCTGCATATGAACCAAAGGACTTTCTGTTTCATTTTTCTTTTTGTTACTTTATTTTTAATTATTTTTTTTCTAATTTGGGTTTGTTACCTACTTTTTTTAATAAAATTTGGGTTTTTTATTTTTGTTTGTGTTTAGTTTAGTTTAGTTTTATGATCTTCCTGTGCGAGTCGCAATAAATACTTTTTCTTTCTTTCTAAATGTAGTTTTTTTTTTACGCGATAGATTCCACATTCCTCCATAATTCCATATCAACATGACGTAATCCTGCTCACCCCCACAGCTAAAACAAAAGAAAGAATAACTGTTTTCCTTTCATTCGAAAATTAAACTCCTTTTCTTCAACAACTTCCTCAAGGAAGCGAGCAACAAAAAATGATCACCGGCCATTCCAATAATTATAAAAGGCTATTACCTTATCTGAATATCGCATCTCCTATAGAGATACCATCTCTACGAACTCGGTACGTTCGGAACAGAACAGTTAGATGATATTTACGAAGTTCCTAACTTCGCGAAATATGAACACTTTTCATTACGAAACCTCCCTATAAAACCTAATGATAACTACCTACGTTTATAAAAATATATTCTAAAAAGCATTTGCGTTTAGAGGGTAGGAGAAAGCTTTTGAAAACAGTGTCGAGGGTAGTTTTAAGGTAAGGTCATGCAAATTTTGAAGGTTTTTTAAAACTTTTGTGAACTTAAAAAGTTTTCTTACGTTATTTTTAACACTTACATTTTATTTTTATGGACTCCAGTAAATTAAATTACTACGTAGGCGTGAGATTGGGCGAAAATAAACTATTTTATTTTTAAAGTAAACTTGGTCGAGCTATTTTTGGCCTCATTGTGTTCTGAAATAGTTAAGCAGGGGAACTTTACTAAGAAGTCTGTTTTACACTTTCAGTGTTATTTATAAAACTTTAATCAATTGCTAAGCAACTTGATTAGCAAAATGATTATTCATAAGCGCTCATTAGCGCTAAGATGATGCTAAGCAATTTGATTAGTAGCTGTCAAAATTAAACACCACCGGACCACTGTTAAGAGGGTGCTAAAAGGCAACATGGCGGATTTTATTTGAATCAGCTGATCGGATCATTACACTTTCGAGGTTATTTTGTTCATAATATAGAGTAATGCGTAAATATGGACTTCGAAAATCTTTTACTGGATTTTCAAAACGACGTAGAAGAGTTAAATAATTTTGAAACGCCGGAGGGAAGTAAAAGAAGGAAGACCTACAATGCTCGTTTAAATCCGCTACGAGAATGATTACATATTCATCATTCCGAGTACATAATAATATGATGAAAGGATTTATAGGAAAAGCTCAATGAGAAATAAGAATTGTTTTGTTGTCCAGGAAAATTACTGTCCATTCTAAGGTTGCCTGGAAGATATCGCACTAATGCGATAAGGCCGTACAATAAAGTATAAAGCCGTACAATAAAATAAAATATAAATAAATAAATGAGGTGGCTCAGTAGGTGCTTAGGAGGGTTGAAGAGAATGACTACGTGAAGAAGCTCGTCACAGATAGTGATTATTCAATATGTTATCCCATGAGTCCTCACGACGCCTGTTCTAAGGTACAGAACTAAAGAAAAGCCACTTCGTGGCAGTGACACAGAAAGAATAAGAGACAGTTTGTAGAAATAATTTATTTTGATACGAATCAAACTAAATTTTTGTTCTATATTCATTGTTTTTGTTTTCCAATACTCTTCATCCGAAGACATGGGTGCCATTCTTTTCTCATGCCACCCTCATTCCTTATCTTTTACTCGTAGCATGGTCTTCTCACTCGCCGTCTTTGCGAGGTTGAATAGTATTGGTGCTTGGTGCTAATAGTGGCTTTCATAGCAGCAGTCAAACTTGTGTCTGTAAACAAGTATAATAATTGTTATTAAAAGTCACTGAAACCCCGTTACAGAAGCAGAAGGAAGTAATATAATATAGACACAAGTACCCACTTACATTTCTAAAAGAGTAAATTCATGTTAACAAGCATAATGGGCATGAAAATACATAGTTATTATCGGCTACTGCTTTAACATTAATTTGGTCAGTTTATTTTAGTAGATATAAATTCAGAGATAAATACGTTTTTCTGTTTACTCCAATTTTTGGAACTTATTATTTTCATTGTTACCATCGCAAACACAATGATTTAAACATAATAAATTATTTTATTCATATTAAAATTATCCGATGAAATTTCTGACTTTTATCTACCAAAGTCACGACAGTTAAAAAATCGTAATTTTAACAACTTAATTCTAAAAATCCGTTTTTTAGTCAACTATTATATTGATTATAATCTGTGCCGAACGCATAATTTCACCTCTATTTCGTTTCGCTACTAATCACCTGCTAACTAGCGTTTATGAATAAAGAAAAGTTAAGCATTGATTGAGAGCTAACTAAATGGTAAGCTAAACAGTAGCTAATGGGTGATTAGCGAGATTTTTATAAAGAAGGCTGTTTATGTTTAGAAGCAGTGGAATAAAAACAAAAAAACATCACCCTGAAAAACAACCACAAAATATTTGACACCCAAACGTTTCGTCCCACGTAACAACATTCACACATCCTCACTCGTCTACCACAAACATTTTTCTAAACATCACTCAGTGCTACCAATAACCCAGTTTACAACTCCGCCTTGTTATCTGAAACAATCGTATGTCCTGAGGCGTCCGCAATCACGGCCAACACTGAACCCTTACATTTAGATCATCGCCCGAGATAACGACTGTTTTGTACCACGAGGGCGACGGAGGGGGATAGGAGCGGGGTTCGCGGGACGCGACAAGGGACTGAGTCACAACTTCATTACCATAGCAAGTCGGAGTCAGCAACTGAAGCTAGCTGAGTAGGCAACCCACCTTTTATTTGGAGATTTAACTCACTTAACATTCTGTCGAAAACGAATTTCGTACGTCCCTTTCGCTCTTAGAGCGCCTGCTCAACAAGCAGCCGGATTCTGAACCTTATTCAACATAGTGCAGTTTTTAACACGACTTTGTGTCCAGTGCTTCCTTTTAAGTTTTGTGTAAATGGAATGGAGGCAACTCTATCTCAGAAGGTTTATTATTTGCGAGTAAGATAATGGATGGAAGGTTTTTAACTGTTTAAATTCAAGTCTTCAGCTTTGCATAGCAAAAAGTGAAAGAACTCTGCATTCAAGTCTCGTAAAAAGATTTAACACTCCTCAAATATAACTTCCGTACAATAATCATTTCTCAAATTATATCCGACAACCACGTTACAGCACAGATTTATTGTTACTAAGTATAAAAAATTACAGAATTACGCTGCAGAGTCCCATAAGCATAAAAAATTACAATACCATGTAATAGTCATCAAGCGACACCTAGCGTACAAAACGCTCGTAAAATTCAAACGTCTGCGTTTCGGGCGCGTCGCGTCGTCAGTGAACAAGCGCCCTTGTAATGAGCGATGCCATCTCATATGTAATTTCCTCATACATTCATCATGTACGCTGTATAATTTGATCGAAAGCAGCGCGGTCCGCGTCGTGGCGGCCATTTTAGTTTCTAATGAGCAAGCATAGAATTACTGTCTTTTCTAATAATCAACATTTAAATATTAGAGTGGTTTTAGGTAATCTTATTTTCTCTTTTTCCTCTAATATTTAAGCACTGTTTTTACTCAAGTTATTTTGAAACAATGTAAACCACAGAACGCAAAGCTCTGTTCCCCACGCATTATTATAATTTACAATCTATTAAATTCCCGTTCACACGAAGCGTGTCTATAAAATTTTAATGACCACAGAAACCTTTACATCCACATTTACCAGCCAAAGTGATTACAGCAAGGTTTGTAAACAAAATTTTACGTACCAGAGGACCAATATCTCTATCGGTGTCGAGTTATTTTTGCGTTTTATGTCTTTATACGGCTCCGAACAATGGTGCTCGGTAATTTCGTGCAGTGAAATGAGGGCGATGTCGTAAACGACGCGAATCGCGTTCACTTGTAAGTAAACAGAACATTTATATTTTTAAGTTTACTGTCGGTTGAAGCTCGTCTGTCTCCTTTGGCAAGTCATTCTGTCATTCATTGCGTTGCTTTTCCTGTTCTGAATAAAGCCATTTCGAAATTGGTGTTTACTTTTTCCCGCCATGTAACGTGTTGTAGATGTTGTGTTTATTCGAAAAGATTGTGTTTTGTTTAAGTGCAAACATAATTGATAAAATGACGTTAAATTAGATGCTGATCTTATTTTAACGCATAATAGGTACTTAGTATGTAGATAATCTAAAACTTATATTAACTTATAAATCTGCAATGAAACTCACCACAAAAAGAGAATGGAAATAATAATTCAACATCCCACGTATGTTTACATCACAAGAAAACTATCACATAACCTCGCCGTCTCGCACTAATTCATTGGGACGCTCCGTCGAAAACAAAGAAACGCCTACGAAAGCAGTGTCATACGCAAACGCGTTACCCATTACTTTGTGCGTATTGTCTCTGGGCCGCGTACCCACGTACCGCGTACCGAAAGACCACGCAGAGATACGCCAGGTGACATAATAAACATAACGTGAACGCGTGCGTTTTATCGTCTAGTTTATAATAAGCCGGTCTTATGCATGTAATAACATACATAGGTGAAATGTGAGAACGTCCTTGGAGGTAGTAAATGAGACTTAGTAGTTAAGTGCAGGTTTTTTTTGTGGTGTATACAAGGTTTAGGCTTAGATTTTTCTATGTCCAAACATGGAAAAATCTAGACCTTGAAGCCTTGGAACCTTGGACCTCTGGCGAAGGCTTGGTCTTGAGATACCATCAAACCATCAACTACGCAGTTGCCCCTTGTCTTTGTTCGACGACTGTATATAAGCTTTTCTCTGCAGATTGTCTGGATTTTGGAAAAAGGTTTATTGCTGTGAGCACTCTTAAATCTACTTCTGCTCTTATTTGGTACTCAACTGCACGTGTTTGTACTTCACTCTATATGGCTCTTTTATACAGTTGTTGATAACATCGGGCTGTTATGTAAAATTTTAAGAACTTTATACCCCTTTATGTAACCAGTACTTATTATTCTCTTCCCCAAGATAAACAGATAAAACTTCAATTACGACTCATGAAAAAATAACGACATCTTACTCCATTCATATAGAACGGAATATTGTCTTGTACTTAGTACTTTTGACACAAAGAAAGTCACAATGAACCGAAGATGGCGGTTACGACGTTCTTGTAATAGGACAAGTGAGACGGTATTACTTGTGTTGTAATAAAAAATTACGACCGCAGTCGCATTCAAACGACATTTTATTTGCACGTTGTTATTAAAGTACTTGCCTTGTTTAATACTTTTATTTTTTAAATCGACTTGTCTGCCTTCAATATTTTATTAAATCTCCCCTAAAACACTAAACTTATGTAAACTTTTTTTACGATTCACTTAAAGGTTTTTTTTTTTAAATAGATGGACGTAAATTTTCTCCTTTCATAACTTTATTTTCGAGGCGAATGGAGACATCGTTTCATTTTCCCAGATTTCAAAATTTTACACAGCAAAGCAAGTAAAATTATAAAATCAGAGCCATGCATAACCCTAAAAAAAAAAAAACTAAAACTCCCAAAATACCTACTTCACTAAGCCCATTAACTATAACAAACATCATACATCACATTCCCTAATTACAAGTTATCAAAACAGCTCCTGAACTCGTATAAGAGAGCGGGCACACGGGCGACGCGTTAAGCGAGCGTATCAGATTATAATGTAATCCTTAATATCACGTTAGAGGTAAATAGCTCGCGATAACAGCGCACACGTCGGTGTGAACCTTGTACTGCTGGCATCACGTAGCTAATAATGTCTGTAAGTTCAGCGAGACATACGGGGCGGAAGGATTGGTCGCTAGATGGCGAACTTTTAGAAAATATTAAAAATTATAAATTCAGTATAATAAAAATTCTGAATTCTTCATAAAATTCGTAGAAATTGTCATAAACCATCTTGAAAATCAGACTACTGAATGCTTTTTGTGATAATCATTAAATATTTATTTTAATTGTGCATTTCGTGCGACTCAGAGTAAGTCCCATAATAAGTATGGAAAAGAGAGTCAAGCCTTAAAAAATGCTTTATACCTAAGGACCAACGCTATACTTAAAAAAAAAAAAAATAATGAATGGACAAAAACACGTCAAAAACTCTACAGCGTCTGCCTTACGCCGGAGAGTTCGACAGGCACAAACAGTTTCAGCAAATCGCCTTCCACAACCGTATGTAGGCCTCACTCCGCTAAGCTAAACTGAGTAACTTTAGTCACCATAAAACAGTTCCAAGTGTCAGATAAAGATACATAGTGAGTATACGTGAAATTTATAAAGGCAGGAGCCACGTGGTGGCTTGATGAAGCATACCCACTGCTAAGATTGTTCTTAGTTTGTCTTTGAATTAGTTTCAACTCCGGCCTCCATTACCACGATGGGGTTAAGGAATCACGTTGTAGATATGTGTTGGGATTTAAGCTCGGATTTGTAAATTATGTGCGGGATTATGAAGATTAAATTAGAAAGAGGTTCTAATGAAGCCTCTTCACTTCTACTTCTAACCTATAACCGAGTCGAGTATGTCCTTCAAGGTTAAGAGACTCTTTGGAGACCGAAAAAAGGTGAACTTACACGGATATGCGGTCAACATTCCTCGCAGTTACACGTGTGAAATTGTTTATTATAAACACAGACATATACGAACCACAAAATAAAATCACATAATCTTATTTAAAAAAAAGGAAAAAGCACACATTCTAAATAACCCTCTAAAATTCAATGCCGCGCACAGAACCTGAAAAGGGGAATAATTCGAAAGCGATTGCGTCGCGGCCAAAAATCATAGGAATAAATTATCTTTATTCGGTTTATTCGAAAGTCACCGCATTCTGTTGAGCTGTGGTGTTGGCGGCCCGCCAAACAGTGAAAGTTTAGAAAACATTGGCCTACCAAATTTGTTTGTACACGAACGAAGCAAGGGGGCTCGAGCCAAGATTCCGTGGCTGAAGAAATCGAAAGTAGAATCTCTTGTAAACATTCAAAAATTTTATGGCAGGATTTTGGAGATGAGCCAAAACTTACAGCATTTTTTTCCTGATGTCTTTGTTATCGAAAACTGTCAGAGATTTATGCACAGAAATCTGATATGTCTTTGCATCTTTTCATATTATTTCCCAGATTCAATGACGTGATTTTTCTATTTTTATGTCTAAAGAAACATTCAAAGCTAAGACAGTTAAAACTAAGAAACACAGTTTCTCATAATTTAAACAAGAACACAACTTAACAACATCCACATATCATATTCAAGGCACAAACATTTTTACTCCGTCATATTACGGGGTTCATTTAACACAAATTACATAGATCAACTAAGTAGGGCAGTACCACAATAGCTTAATATACTGATGCCCCAGGGAGACTGTGGAATGAGACGTCCATAGAAGTAAACTGACACCCATGAATTTACCGACAAAGTAGATGGAGGCGCGGCTCTAAACAGAAGTTACGGTGTTAAGTAACAGCGGCCTTATAGGGTTATACACGCCTTTCTGCGACGCTTTATGCTCGTCGTAAAGTCGCTTGTCTGCTCGCATATGCCCACCTTAGCAATGAGATATTGGTCTATAAAAGCGTTTTTATTTTAGCCGCGTAATTATAAAGAGCAGTTCGGTGTAGGCTTGGTTTTGTGTGGCGACGCCCTAATACTGTGAATGGAATCGATCTATCATAGTCGAATTGATGTGTGTTTATATATTTTTTATAGATTATTACTAGACACGTAATTATATGCTTTATTTGGCTGGCATATATACTAAGGGGTTACATAGTTAGCAGTCAAAACTATCAAGAATAATTTTGGGATATCATCAATTATAATTGAAAGGTCACATCGGATTAGATTAACCCTTCTGACCTTATCCGCAGCTATTTCAGTTCTATTAAGTGAATATTCTCTAAATAGTACAATCGATCTCTTCTATTTCAATCCTTCGAGTGTGGTAAACGATGTAGATGCTATAGAGGAATTAATTAATATCAATGTTATAGCCACACTTAAAAACAAAATCAAGTAAAGCTACTGTTTCGGACCGCTGTCATGAAAATTATGGCAGCAGGGTTGGATATTACGGTGTCAAAAAACGCTCTGTAGGAAATCACACCAAGTTACTTTCGTAAATAACGTTTCAATAGCATCATTCGCCTGTAAATTACGGCCAGCGTTCTTCTAGGAAAACGTAGCTTTCGAAACAAAAAAATAATTTCCATTAAACATTTTTTTAATTCCAAACTCACGCTTTTCAACTTCCCGACATTTCGATGTAACACGATTAAGTTGAGAGTACACTTAACTTTAAGCGTAAAGTTAATTACTTCCAATTCTCTCCGGCCTTGTAGCGGACAGAACAAACAGACGGATTTGAGAGGCTCCTATGTAAATGACGCTGCCGACCGGTAGGGCTTGAGAGGCCGACAGACTACCATAGGAGAAGCTCCTTAGGAGATGTGTGCCTATCGGAGACATATACAGAGCAACTTTGACTTGCGTTTGTGTATCACGGAAGTGATTGCGTAGAACGACGTTGCAGGGGAGGATAGTTTGTAATTCATTTTGTAAATAAATGTGCGTTGCTGACTTTGGTGCTGTTTCCCGTGTCCATCCTGCGACTAATATAATTTGAAACAAAGCAATATGACACTACAATACAAGTCATTACTGTCTTTTTTTTCCTGGAAGAAAAAGTTTCCCATTTTCATCGAAATAGCTGTTATGATATCCCAATTCAACAGTGTTTTCGTAACTGAGTCGTTGTTCGTCCAGATTATGTTATCCCGATTCTCCCAATATTATCGTAACACACCCGACAATATCCCTCCGATTTCTTGTCACAACAAACGTCACATAATTCGAGTATCACTGTGCGCAACACGCGTTTTTGTCACACGAGAAAATAAAATTTTCTGTAGCACCGCAAACACATTACACCGTCGAAATGTGTGTATTTGTGCGCCAGAGATTGTGTACCTATTTATTTTTCGTCCGAGGATCCCCCTCCCTCCCGCCGCACCTTGTGCCTCAAGTCCTGAAGCCTCGACCCCCCCCCCCTCCCCTCTCGAACCCCGCGCCCCTCACGTGACACTCGCATTATTTGCGCGACCCCCGGCTGTTTGCGCACGTGTGTGAGGACGCCAAAACGTACTACTATATTTATGTGTTCGGTGGCCACAATCGAAATTATTTATGCTTTTTATATATGGAAATCTCGGCCTTTGTCCCGCCCGTGGTCGCTCGTATTTTTACCCCTAAATTGCTTTTATTCGACGACTGACTTAATAATATTTCTGTAATTAAAATCTCGTCCCGAACAATTTCAACACGGCGGGGGTGTTATGAGCAATTTATGCGTTTTTTTTTGCCAAATGAGTATTTTTAAAAGCGGCAATTAATCGGCTTGATATTGCGGCAGGTTGCCATGTTTTCGGACTTCCGTAGATTAATTTAGGGGTAAAATACGTCGTTTATTTGTCAAGTTTTGAATGTAATCTGGCTCATATACATTGCACGATAAACAAAACGTACGCAGACAAAGTTATGACGGTTCTTTCATTAAAATTTGTCAAAAACGAAATATTCTGTATACCCCTTCAAATATTTAACCTTTAACAAGTTTTTCCTTTAAAACGAAAAAAAGACAAGTTATATTTACCTCAATTTAGATTTTAACTCCCAGAAAATATTTATTTTTCTGCAAAATATCTTTCCTATAAAGCCCCGTCATATTAATTACATACGTCTGCAGATCGATGGGTGCGCGGGGCACATACCCGGCGGCTCTCACGTCTCATTGATAGCGGATTATCCTCTAAGATTAGACCACCGCTTGGAGTTGCGACCTTCAACTATCCGTATGAGACTCCTTTATTATACGCATACGTATAACTCGGAAGTAGGCTTTTGATTGGTTTTGTATGTAAGAGGAATATTTTGTAAGATGAAGGATTACTTTTTGGTTTTGTTGGAGATGTCCCGTTCTTTTCTATGCGTAGGCTAATATGTAAATGAGAATATGGTTCAGGAATATTGATGCTGGTGTTTTATAGTTTAGCTATATAATTATGTACATCTCGACCTCACAGGAAAGTTTTTTAAACTGTAAAAATGTTTTTAAAACCAATTTACAGAAAGAAAATAAAAACATTCATGACTTAATCTGTTTCAATTTGTTAACATAGTCGAAACAAAATCTGGGATGCCACATCAAAAAGCCGCAACACTTCAACATTTCAAAACAGAAAAAAAACAACATTTAATTTCCTGCCCTACTTACGTATCCTTCAAAAATCGATTCGCCCATTACCCACCACTCTCAAACACTCAAAACCAAAAGAAATTAAGGAGGAAAAAACCAAGCAACACAAACAAAAGAGAGGGAACTCCTCATCCGTAATCTCTTTTACTGGCGTTTGAACGAAACGTTTCAACCGCACTCAATACAAGGCCTTTGAAAAGGTCTTTACAAGCTCAGGAAACATGCGCTTGAGGCCCAAACACGGACAAACACGACTTCTTATAATTGAGCTGAGGACCATCTAAAGCTAAGCAAAGAGGCTGAAGTAAGCGGAGACGCCTGCAGGCATTTGGAGAAATTATAAAGGTGGTTTTTTTTTATTAGGTCACTTTTTTATTTAGATTTGTCTGTCATAGACATAGAGAAAACTCTTCAGAGGACATAGAATTTACTTTGAGAACAACCCTCTATCTCTCTCAATAATAATAATTAAAACAAGCAAAATTGCCTCTTACATCTAACTGCATAATTCGCACTTCAAAATTCATGCTATTCAACCGAGTAATAATTTCGTGAATAAACTATGCGCCGTTGAGATTAGGCCAATTTTTCTCGTTGACAACTTAAACGTGACTTATCTCCGCTTTATCCGACGCTGCAAGTGCTTTAAGCGCTTAACCTTAGAAGATTTGCCAGAATTAGTTAGTCAATGTGACCTTTTACGCCAACAGAAAATAATCTTTTTCAAAACTCGCGCCCTTCTCGAGAAAGTGCAAAGTCATCTTACAAATCTTTTACGGCTGCTGTCAGATGGATAAAATCTCAATCGGGAACTCGATCACTTTATCAACTGTTTCTTGTCTCTCTGCTTTATTTAATACACTCAAATTTCTTTTAGAACCCACAGCCAACTAACGTAGACCAACAATAAAATACATACAATTTAACAAAGAATTTTGACAAAATAAATACCCCTGTACATAGTCTTATCTAAAGTAATAAACCGTGATTTTAATTATCCCAGTACAAAGTTAATCGAGGAAATATACTTGAAATGTACCATCGCCTTCAAAGAAACATTCGTCAGGTTATAAAACCGGTGAAGTCAGAGTTCCCTTGCAATTGTACTCGACCCGGAACTGAAAAAATAGATAGGTACAGAAGGCTGACTCTGTACAATGAGCGAAAACAGGCGCACATACAGGGTGGCAGGGACATCGACGCGCAACCTGTTATCATGGATACAGTACATGAATCTGAACCCAGGCAATGAAATTTTTCACCGGTTATTAAAAAAAAGAATTCCTGTTTATTTTGACCGCGTAGGTATAAGGCACTTTTTTATGAAACAGCAGTTTTTTTTTTTTTTTTAATAAACGTAATAATACAAAATTCTGCGCTCGGGGGTCAAGAACATACATAGTACATGAGTACATCGTCGCGCAAACTGTGACTGCTCGTCGATGTCTCCCTCTTTAGATGCTTACGTAAGACGATCTCAAACAAATATCAGTCGCATGTGCGCTTGCACTCGCTGCACGTAGACGCGTGTCTATGTTTGCTTGCGTAGCCGCTTGTTGTATGACGCGGACCTTCTGTACCTATGTATTCTGTGGCCCGGAACTGACTGAGTAACCCTTCTCAATGGGCAGTTATCACAATGGCCGACTCCGCTTTCCCCGGGAAATTACTCACAAAACGTATTCTTTGTCACTGAGAAATGTTTGAGAATATTGTATGGAGTTTTCGGTTATGATTTAAGGGTTCTGTTGATGATAAGGTACAAAGTTGGATGAGTTATTTATTGTACCTAAATGGGGTAGTTGCAGAAGTTGATAGACTTTTTGAAACATTTAGATATTTTTAACCGGTCTTTTGGAAAATAGAAGAAATGAGTCAAGTTTGTGCAAATAAAATAAAAGAGCATTACACTGTAACACAATTTAAATCTTTTGCGGTAACAATATCCTTGGAGTCGGTTCACTAACTTTATTTGCCGCACGCACAAACAAATTCCCACGAAAAATACTTTCTTCCTCTTACATTTAGTAAAATATTTCACACTTTCCGCCTCAAAACAGCAACTTTGTATCATTTGCACTTTCCACAAAGTATAAGAGGAACAATACACAAAATATCAACACAACACTAAACAAAAACTTTGTATCTTATTTCTTAGAAGACTACAATAGAGGAAACTTCACACTTCGTTTAAAGGGGGTCAGATAGCAACGACGAACATAATTTTTTACACTCGTAATCTTGAAAAATATATATAACTATACCCTGTCCATTAGGTTAACCGTTTTTTGAAAGCTGTCTTAGAACGTACATATTTCAGATTACGTAAAGGTTAACTTTAAAATGCGAATAAAATAAATATATAAACTGCCTTATCTTATTGAATTATCTTATTTATGGCCTCTTACAGACATTATAATACCGTACGTGTATCAATCAATGTATTGTGTGTTGCTGCAATCACTAGTTCCATCTGTCAAAAAACGGTTTACCTAATGGACAGGGTATAATGCCCTACTTGCAAAGACTTGGTCTCCTAGAGATGCTCCTTGCAATTGACCCAAAATATATTTTTACCGCAACTCAGACGAAGGTAGCAGGCATCCTGCCAAGCTCCCAACAATGTTTCCGTCTCCACTCTGCTAATGGAGAAATATTGTACCTAATTGGCAGTCTAAATCTGTAATAAGATGGAATTAAAGTGGCTGTAGAATTATTTGAAACAGAAGTTGAGTAAGAAGGCAGTAATTGGCAACTTGGAAAGCTAGTTGTAATAAGTGCATATGAGAATATAATTGAGGAAAAGTTTTCTTAGCAGCGAATAATCTATGCAAATTCTCTCACTCATGTTGTGTTCCTTTAAACTACTGAGCATATTTGACATTTATGATTTAAAAAGGTTATCATAAAGTCTTGAAAATTTTCCGTTTTATTTTGATTATTGCAGTAGTATCGCAATCGCCGTATTTCTTTATTAGAATAGGATAGAATATTTTTATTGTGTCGTGTGTCGTGTATGTTGTGTGTGTTGCGTTTTGTCTTTGTTATGTGTGTGTTTGTCTCTTTGTTGTGTGTTTGTACATGGACGTATACCTAATTGAGAAAAACTTTCCAACTCGACCTCTCCTCATCCCCTTTTGTAGGTGGAGGAACGAGGTCAGAAGGTCCTCCATTGAAAAAAGAGGATCCTATAATGGACGTAACACAAGAACAATATCCCTCGTAACGAGAAGTGTCACGATCACCGCCACATTATTAGCACTGCCCGGCGATTTTTAATAACGGCCGGTGGCCACGATTTGCCTTAATGGACACTTTTAATGGCCAAATGAATATTTAAAAGTGAACGCCATCAAATTTAAATGTTATAAAATTAATTCAACGGATATCCTCCGCATTTATTGGTTTTCACGATAACCCAATCGTTAAGGTAACATTATCGGTGATTGTGAATAATTTTCAACAGTTTAATATATTCTGGTCAAATTATGTAGGTTTCATTTATTTCGTTTTCCTGAATATTGAACTAGGGTAATATTAAGTGATGATGTATTTTCTAATTTGAAATGAAATTGAATACCTACAAAATATAGGTGGCCCAGTGATAACGGCCGCGAATTACGAGATGCACGTCGTAGGTTCGAACCCCAGCAGGCACGTTATGTAAATTATTTCATCAATACTGCTCTCAAAACGGTGAAAGAAAACATCGTGAGGAAACCGGCATGTCCTAGAACCAAAAATTCGAAGACATGTGTCATCCACCAACCCGCACTGGGCTCGCGAGGTGGATTATGGCTCACTCCCTCACACAGAGAGGACGCCTGTGTCCCAGCATTGGGAACGTTATAGGCTGATTATGCTATGCTACAAAGATATATTATACCAGAAACTAAACTTATCAAAAGCTACCTTAATACTTTCAATACCTACACGTTGTTTTGTAAGTAATTACTACGACAAGCAACATAACATGCCTACGTTGTTATAATTCACTTAAATCCATACTCTACAACCTTGATTGTGTTACTCGCGCTGACGTTCGAACAACCTTCCAACTAAATTGCTATCGAATACATAACTTTGTAACACACTGTACGGAGAAAGTAAAGAAAACTCTACATTGTCCATTAGGTACTCCTTGGCCACGTCGGCCGCGTCGACCACTCATTAATAGTAAAAAGCAACCGCAGCTCAGTACGGCCCGGTAGACAGCGAATGAAATGGGTAATAAAAGTAATAAAGTGTATTGTTTGCCAGTAGATCGATAGCCAAAGACCCATTTAATTAATGACCAATCTCCCGAGACTCACCGGCACTTACACTAATTAATTAAAGTCTGCTGCAAACGGAGTAATAAAGTGAAGTCTCATGTTTGCTTTCATTGTTTTAAAAGAATGGCTTTTTCCTTCGCTCAGATATCGGCGTCGTGTCAATGTTATTAGGCGCACGGATGAAATTTCCCTATATATCGGCTCTTGACGCAATCAAGGAGATTCGATTGAAGACAAGATTGAGCTGCCGCTCGGCAGATTAGATGGAGCACCTATCACTTTGCGCCGGCGATCACCTGCCCCATCCCGAAAATGGCGACGTTTAAAAACTGGAATCCACTTTGTGATCCGAATGCGATGAGTCGCATCGATTGTGTTTACTCGACTGACTCGATTACTCGAATCGATTTGCTTATAGCACTCGATTTAATAGCATAATCATGTTTGGAATATTATTAGGCATTGTTTATTATTCGTACTTTAGTTTGGAACTTTTCGAATCTCATCATTAGGCAAGTTATGCTGCGATGCCGGAGTTTGTTTTTCTTTATAATTGAAATTGATTAATAGGTCAGGAGTATAAACAAGCTTTGTATACACTTGCATAAACAAACATTTAGGCGATATAGAAGTACTAGTTACGTAAGATGAAAGGTACTTTCTGTAGTTTTTATTGCCAAAACCTATTTTGGAAGGACCTGTTTTCGAAGTAATATAAAAACGAGAAAACAGTGAATACATAAAATTGTTTCATTGAGTTCATTGGGAGGCAATATTTTGAGCCACCTTTGATGTTGGCTTATTTAAACAGAGGGGCTTCTATGCCTTTATTGCGTCACTCCAAAATGTGTTTTCTGTCGATGTATGTATATATAAGTCATGACTAAGGTAAACATATTGCGTCTTATATGTTCTTTGTATCAACAACTCTTCAATATTATATGAATTTAATATCAGGTGTACTTCAACGGTTTCGTTCTACGATTTCTCAAATGAAACCTATGGAAGATTTCGTTTCAATCAAACAAAATACACCAATTAGATATGGTTCTGAAGGATTTTCGATTTAATAAACGTATTATAGAATTTGCTAAAATAATCATATTTTGCGTAAGAATTCTCTCAATATATTGGCTAATCAGCTGACATTTTGCTCAAAGATTTTCGGTTGAGTCCTATTGGTAATGTTTAGTCTTAATTGGCTCTCAACTGACTGCATCAGTCAAAACTACATCTCTGCAAAAAAAAAAAAACCGTGTCCATGCAGAAACAAAAGAACATGTTACAACTAAATTAGCTTATATAATTTCAATTTCTAATCCGAAAACGAATCTACGTGAGCGATAACAGCACCATGCACAATATCCATTACAAAGTTACGTGCTGACCACGGGAAAAAATGGAAGAAATACTTCCGTGTAATTTAAAATGCAGTCTAATCTTTTTAAACGTATCGTTCGTTTCCACAGTTCAATGTTAATAGACTTTTGAAGAACACTGTGGAAAATGGACATAGCGACTATTTAAAATGGCATTAAAAGTGTGTGGTTAACTTAAGCATAGTTAGTAGTTACTGCCCAGAGCCTTGGGCATCTGAAGACGTGCATGACTGAATACAAGTAATCTTGAGCAGTAGCAAGTCTTATCATCATTATGAATGTTCTTAATAAAAGTGAGTGATTGATGGCATATCAGAAGGCTAATTCCAGTAATTAAAAACGTTCAAAATCTAGCCGCAATCTCATCTCAGCGACAATCAATGTCAAAAACTTGTCAAAAATGTAGGGAAATTAGAAGTATTTATGACAGATTGAGACTGTGAACGTTCTTAAAATTGCGAGAATTGCCCCTCAGATATCATGACCACCTACAAACAGCAGTCACAGAAAGTGCTAAATAATAATATGACAACGGTTAGAGGCAAATGCAAGGTCGCAAGGTCGACTTCCAGTCGTTGCACTATCGAAGAGAACCTACGCTTAGCCTAAGCATATTACGTAAGCCACATCTTAAAAACACGTGATCTTTTTATGATGTTTACTATTATTACTTTTGTGAGATAAAAAAAATCAGGTTCCTCTCTTCACTTCTATTTTTCCTAAACGTTCTTAGGCAACAAAATCGCTGACTTCCATCTAACTTTAACAACGAACTACTACGAAAGATAAGTTTGATATTTTCTTTTATTCTCATCATAACAGTATGGAAGTCGATCTTTATTCAGCCTCATAATGGGAAGTAATAAATTATTCCATCAACATAATGACATTACGTCAAGTTATTGACGTGGGGACCTCGAAGAAGCGTGCTGTACTTACGAGTTAAAGATGTAGAAGAAAAAAACTATATGTATAGGATTTATGTAAGAAAAGAACCCACCTATGACTTGTTGAGTTATTATTTTTGTAGACTGAGACGTCTTGCATTTCTTTTTTTTTTCTTTTTTTGCTCTTACTGAGAATATTTATTAGTCCGCTATCAATCACACAATCAACTTCATCTGCGCATTGGCAAAGCTTGGGATTTTGTCTAACGGAAGCAACCTTCCAGCTAAACTAACCACAGTCATGTAAAAAAAGAGTCTTGTCAGAGAGCGGACGGACGGAAAACAAAGTGATCCTATAAGGTTTCATATTTTTTTCATTTTGAAGTACGTAACCTTAATAAAAAGCGGTTAAACAATTAACAATTCTTCAATGCTGTCGATTTTTCTTGAGTGGCCAAAGAAGTTTCTAGAGTGGACATTGCCCACCTTAAACTCCCGGTTCTCGTCTGCATCCCATGCTTAAGGTCGTCGGCTCATCCAGCTGGTGGGCTCCAGGCTTCGCTTTCCGTTCTATAAACACAACTAAAATTGGGCAGTTTCAATCGGAACTTATGACTGAATCATGGCATTAAAGAAAAAAAGAAAATACATTTAACACAGACTAAAAGGCACACAACATAAGACTAGATAGACTAAAACGGCAATGTACTACAAACAATGGCACATATTCTCAGCGACAGATTTAAACAGGGCCAGTACACACGCTCGATCGCAAGCCGCCCATTATTTTTACGGTCGCCGGCCACCACTCATCTCGGTCACGGCTGCAGCGCTGTGTGTACACAGCTTTATACGGCTTCTATATATTAATCTTAGTTGTGCTATAAAAGTGGTTGATGGTGGTGGGAGTGAGCATATTGTACTTTTTGTACTTTTTTTATTAGGTTCTGTGTGAGAGAATTAATTTTTCATACTAGCTTTTAGATTAATAACATAATGTTCCTGCAACTGCTTTGTTATCTTCTTCTGCGTACAACCTTTTTTGTGGTCTATCACTAATTCTAAGCAACCAGAATCATTTTCCATGACCAAATTTTCGCCATTATATCAATATCCAACATTGTCCACTTTTTATGACGACATAAACCAAGATTTATTATAGTAATGGTTACTGGCACTACTTTGTAATGGTTTCATAGAAAATAAAGAACGTTTCTAGTTTTTTATTAATTGTACCCGTAGGTAGCAACGTACACTCAGTGCTTACAAGTCCGTAGCCGCTGTAATTCAGCACCGCTCACTTTTCTTCTTCTTTAATGATCTGAAACTGCACCAGCTTACCGTTGGCGTACTTTTAATGAAGCACTAGGTCTGTTACTAGTGGTAGGTCTTTGGGGATAGAAAATCACCTACTTAAGACAACTGATTAAAATACTAGAAATAAATAAATTTTCATAATTTTTTATTGAGTCACGGTGCTTGGCACGAGGTCGCCATATTGTTATCTCGTTCGCACGGCCGTCAAAACCCATGAATGTGTCCTTTTCTCTTCGTATCTTGCTTGTGTGAAGTCTACCTAAGGTTGTATGCGGCCTTCCACGGCTAGAGAATTCTCCATGTCCTTCAAGTTTTTTTTTTTTTATTAGTTAGGCCTTAAAACTAAAATTCATGTCTTCAAAAGTAAAATACGACAAGAGTTAAAGTTTCAAAAAGTTGAACGAATTCTTGATCCTTAACTAATTTGTTATGTGAAATTCCCTGTTTTTTGTTTGTTCATAGTTTTAAACGTTCTAAGAAATGAATAGAAATGTAAATATGTAATGACTTTGAACATTAGTGCACATTCATACATCCACACTTAACATAACATGACGTGTTTGTAATTTAGCTTAAATTTATACCGAGGGAGGGAGGAAGTTTAGTTTGTTCTAGGAAATAACATACAAACTGGTGTATTTAATAGGTAAAAATAATATAGTTAAACCTTTAATAGGCAAGATCTGTTACATCGTAACTAATTTGATCAATTAAATGCAGCACTAATTCCTGTAACGCATCATAAACTGCACTTGTTTCAAAGCATTTAAGTTAAAATCAAATGCCAAGGATCAACACTTTTCGAACGTGTGTTTTGACATTCGAAAAGTGTTGATCCTCGGCATTTTATTTGAATGCCTTAATTGTATGAAGTTAGTGGCACCGGTAACTGAAAAGTTTTGAGGAAATTTGCTGTCATGGTATGGCCATGTGTTACCGAGAAATGAGGAAAATGTCGTGAGGAAAGTTTTGAGTATGAATGTCGATGGCTATAAGAGTAGTGGAAGACCAAAGAAACGCTGGATGGACTGTGTGAATGAAGATATGGTTAGAAAGGGATATGGAATAAAAAATTATACCTACATATATAACAGAAAAAAGGCCTACCCTTTTTTTCAAAAACAACCGCAATTCTGTTAATTTTCCACTAAACAGTCCTTAAATTACATCACCGACACGTCCCTGGAGCGCAATAATATAAACCAAAACGTTCCCAGCAAGCGTTACGTAAGTATAAAAATTAAGAAAAATGTCGGACAATAACAGGCACATTACCACGTAACGACTGGGCCTGTATTAGCATATTATTGAAGCAATTAATAACTCGCTGAGCGAGGCGCGGGATTATGCCGATTTCAAGATGGACGCTCACGTTTATTTGTAGGTAGTGAAAGATGTATGTGTAGGAATTAGTTTAATTTGGGTAGGTCTAGACATGGAGATACTATGAAAACCTATACTTAGCAATGGGTTTAATTCAATTGAAAACTTCTGAAATTAGTGTAAAAAATCTAAATATTTTATTTCACATAAACCAACATGGGCACTTATGAAACGTCAGAAGCTAGGTGCACGGTTACAATTGGTCGTTTCCTATGGAGAAGAGCCAGCAAGAAACTCCACGGTAACTCTTTTAAAAATAATTGGCTTTTATAATGTTTTCAAATTACCGTACCTAGGTATAGAAGGACAACGTAGGCCTGTCACCAAGTATCAGTGGTTGAGAGTTCAAGAATTCCTTACAAATAAATAAACACATAGCTTTGTTATTTTTCAAAATGTCTCAAGACTTCGAAAGCACCTAGTATACGAAAACAAGAGACGATTGATCGGTACCAAAAGGGAAAAAACCGAAAGACGTAATAACATACACGAAACAAGGAAACAGAAGACGTTTCAGTGACATTTCAATTTAAATCTCATAATATGTAAAAGCAGTCCATTTATCTTTGAAATATTAATAATAACTCTTAAGCACATGCATTATTTAGCTTAGTTGGAGAGTTTAGCAAGAATTGACTGTAATATGCAAAACACATTAGTATTGTTTCAAAATAATGTCAATATTGCAACAAAGCTTTCTAAAGTTACATAAATATTGAAGCAGGATTGATTAACTTACAGAACTAGACCAGATAACGTATTCTCTATGACACAATGAACGAAACCGCGCGAGAAAACGCGAAGTTGGCATGGTTTGAACTGTCAAAATAATACCACGCTTGACAACCGTACGTGGTGTACACGCGGTAATATTACGCGGGGAATAATAATTCTTATACAGAATTGAGGCCCAGCAAGCACACTTAAAACAGCTTTATAAAATACTAGCTGCGCCCCGCGGTTTCACCCAAATAAGTTTCGATCCCGTGGGAATATTGGGATAAAAAGTATCCTATGTGTTAATCCTGGTTATAAACTATATATGTGCCAAATTCCATCCAAATCCGTTTAGAAGTTTTTGCGTGAAAGAGTAACAAACATCCATCCATCCTCACAAACTTTCGCGTTTATAATATTAGTAGGATTTACATTATAAATAACTCAATCAATATTCAAATCAGAAACGTAACCACCAGAAATAAATGGCTTGCAATTAATTTTAACTATAAATCTTCCAAAAAATAAGGTTACTTAAATCGAGTGTCTCAACTTTCAAATATATATTTAAAGTTCGTGTTGATAGTAATTTGGGTGAGAGCCCTTTAGGGGTTTTTTGCATTGTTTTAATTTTGTTATCAACATTTAAGGGAGCTGGTCGTAAATGTTGAGAGGCTAAAAAATTGTGGCATTGCGTGCGTTGAGCATGACTTAGGTTGTGGTCCAAATGGATAAACAATTCGATTCAATTCAATTTTTATTCAGTTACAATTGACATTGCGTTCAAATACAATATATATACCTATATATATATATATAATATATAGTATTTTTAAGTTATATTAATATTGTATTGTATGTGTTTATATGGGCCTTGATGCCTGAAATAAATGGATAAATAATCCAGCATGAAACATTAACAGACGTCATTTTTAAATGTACACCTCAAAAATTGCTTTTTAACTTTACTGGATAAGATTCTAAGTTAGTTGTTGAGATACTTGAACATACAAATTATCCACATACTTAAAAAAAATAAAACTAAAAGAGGAAATTCTGGATGCTTGTGTCAAGTGCTTTACTTTACACTTGACACAAGCATCCAGAATTTCTTTTTTAAATACATACCTAGTAGAAAACAAAAAAATAGCTTCACACACTTTCCATAACTACTAGTAAGCTTGATGAATGACAACCTGCCAAACCTATTAATGCCAAAAAAATACCTTTCGATAATTAAAAAAAAAAATTAGTCTACTAAGCTAACCCGCTCATCGTCGCACACTTACTCAGCAGCGCGCTATTTATCGCGCGCTATAACGAGCCAGCTATACGCGCTATCACGCCGTCCTCGTTACACTATCTAAATGATGCTCCGCTATTAAACTTTCAATCTATTTCCCAGCGTTATGTCTAATTAATTACTCTACTAGCAAAGAAAACTATTTGACTACATAGCTTGTCCCCTACGTTTTTGCAGCGCCAACTGTCTGGCTGGCTATTTATTGTAGCTCGGTTCCCAAAGTTTGTTGTACAAACTCCGGTAGTTGTATTAGCTAAATACGGTGCAGTTTGTAACAGAAAGTAACCTAGTTCTCTTAGTTGAGTCTTGCTACTAGTGCCCGAAAACTAGCAGATATTTTCGGGTTTTTCATTGGTGCTTCGAATCTTTTTTTCCTCACGTATTTCTCGATAAAGTTTTTTCCCGATTGCGATTCCCAGTTTGCGCTGCGACGTGTTTTTCGATTAGGCTTTTGAATAATAAGTGCCCCTAAACTTTCTGCTGTACCTTCCCAGAAGTAATTTCAGGTTCACTTTTTAAAATGTAATCTGTATTTCATTGATTGACTGATTCCTTCAGAAAAAAAGTAAAAATGCTTGCTCAACAGAATCACAACATAACCCCAAAAACCAATTAAAACAAACCCACAACACCATTACAATTCACCATCAAAACAAAACACACTTCTCATCGACAATATCCCAATTCTCAAAGTTTTTCCTCCATCAATAATCAATAACAGCCCACTTCGTACAATAGGTGTTAATAAGGGTCTGCACTGACCTATTTCGTGGCTAAGTTCACGCTAAGAAGGGCTGCCGCTGAAGATAAGGCGCGGGCAAGCCGTCCGGTTAATTGTACGGAATAGATACCGGCCCTATCGCCGGATTGAGCCACGGTTTATATCGATTTCCCTGTATAACTGTGTTGTTTTTTTTTTTTTGTCTATGTTATGCTAATCTAGTAGTTCGGGGTCAAATAGTATATTTGTTATTGGTGTTTCACATTGATTTATGGTCAATTAGGTTTTATTAAACTAAAACTGTGTGAATAATTCCATTGGGTTACTACAATATTATAAAGAAGTTTTATAAACTTTGGGGCTGACCTTCTATTCTAAAAAACAATGCCTTTATTCAGTCGGACACCCAAACACCACTTACAAAATATCATGGAACCAAAAATACTCACACGACCATCGAATTATCTGAAGATATAAAAAGAAAAGTCATTCAGCAGACTAGTCAGGAAGCACACGTAGAGGTGTTCAACGTTTGCACACAAAGCCACATCCGATATCGATAAAACCCCACTCGTATTATCATAAAAACACTCAATATTAAAAAGCAAACGATTCGCTATAACTCTGTCCATCGGTACGCACCATTCACACGAGATTCGTATTCAGTAGGCGCGCCGTAAGTCGGCGCTATATCTTTTCACTGCCTCCATAAGGGCTGGTGTACGCCAGTGTGCTTGCAAAGTAGTTATAAACTGCTACTAAAGGCAGCACGGGCCGCTCAACGCGAAGACACTTAAAGTATACGTGTGGTGCGGCCTTTATCTTTTTATGCCTCGTTTAATATTGCGGCTCGACGCGATTAAGGTTATTGGATCGATTTTCGGGGCGTTTCTTGTTTGTTTATTTCGTATTAAGTGCTTTTATGTCTTTTACGATTTCTTACGCACGCATTTTTGACGCTTCGTTGCTCTTGGGTTTAAATGTCCGGCCCTCGAGGTGCGGAATGCTACGAAATCTGTTCTGATTTTTAAGGGCCCTTTGCCTTATTTAAAAATATTATTTTTAAAAAACTTTTTACAATAATATATCTTACTTATTACGAAAAAGATAATCAACTTCGCCAACGCCAACAAAGGCGCTTAAAATTAAATATTTAAAGTATCTAAAGTTAAACTTAACAAAAACCAGAATTTAATTATGTAATATTATAATACCTATAAGTAGGCACGCTAAGATAAGTGCTTACCCTTAATTATTTTAGAATTTATTACTTAACTTATCAAGTCAAACAGTTAGTTAATTATTAAGAGATAAATGCTCATAAGCTGCGATATGATATGAACTCCAGTATGAGAGGCTTCTAAAAGCTTTCTCATCAATTGAACTAGATCATGAAATATAAATGGGAATGTTATATTTTAAATATTACCACTTACATTCCAGTTTTTTGCAAATTCACGTATCTATGAGTAACCACTCTATTATTTTATTAATAAAGAAACAAGCATGTAATAGGTACTTAATGTCAAAATGTTGAAGGTTTAGGTTATTGATATTGTCCCAAATAACGGTTAATAAGATACTTAACTAATTACTGGGTAATATTGAAGCCTTACCCAGTAATTGGGGGTAGCAGTTTGATTAGACGTAAGTCGACCCAAACATACGAATTTACTGGAAATACAAAACTAAAACGGTGCTTAATTACACAACCTAAGTAAAGAAACTAACTTAAGAATTTCCAACGATTCTCAAGTTTACAAAGCCTGCAACTAACTAAATATTTTTTCTTCACATGCAAATAAAGCTGGATTACCGCCGAGCGATCAAGACATTAGCTCGATAGTGGCGCCACACAGCGGGCGATCGCGTGCGCGCCACCGCTATCGCGTTGCACTGACAGTTCTATCTACATCGCGATTCGCGCGGTAAAAACGCGAAGACGCGCGATTTGTATCGCGGTTTAATGAAATTAAAATTGGTTGAAGTGGGCACGTTACGTATAAAAAGTTGCGTGTGCGTTAGTCGTTTTACAATAAATAAAGGGTTTTTTTCTTTTGTATTCGCTTACGCAAGTGATATTGTAGAAATACACTGGCTTATAAATTGAAATTAGGAGCGACTTTTCTGTCAGTACCCTGTTGGTACTAAACTAATAAACGATTTAAATCTTCTTCTTAGCGTATCGATGGCGGGGTGCCAGGGCAGAAAACCTCCACGTGTGCCTGGGGACTGGAGTTCCCTTCTGGATACGTCCGGGGGGAAGACCAGTTTTCGGGCCGGTGCATCCTGGGGTGCGGGCAGCTATTTCTCAGTGGAATTTTTTCCCAATGAGATATCGCTGCCCGCATGCTAATGTTCTGCCAAGAGGAACGCTCCACACAAGCCGCTATGAGGAGCAGAGCGGCTACTGTGTGGAGTAAGAGCGGGCCTGGTGTGCACTTACCCTGCCGCCGGGCAGGCAGGAGGGGGTACCCCCCCCTTCTGCCACCGTTAATATCGTAGCCCCGAAGATTGTCAAGGTCATGTCTCTGACTTTTGACGGGGGTCGAGGGTCTTGGCTTAACCGCCCGGACCGCGAGGAAGATTAACCTCTATAAAAAATTCCCCAAACCTCCAAGCGGCGGCGCACCGTGAGGGAGGTAGTAAGCTTGGCTAATGGGTAGCTTGATTTAGTCACTAGTGCGAACCACGCATTTTTTGAGCAGGTACACAAAGTTTTTACTCGTGGGAACTAATATGGAACATTTTTTAAAAACCAAAAACCCTAAAGACGTAGTGAGGAGTGATGCGGGGTCGGAGTCCGACGCCGCATCTGGAGGAGGGAGCACGGGAGGCTCAGTGAGCTCTCGCCGTGACCAGAAGACGGCCGCTGCCAAGAGAAAGGCACAGGGCAAGCGGCCAAGGTCAGTGGACGGCCAGGGGTCGTCCTCTGACTGGGAGCTGGCTTCGGCCAGAAAGATCCCGACCAGCAGGCGGGGAGGAGCCCGAGAGCGAGGCGTAGGGAGGGGGCTCACTGCTCGGGAGGCGGCGGAGAAAGCGGAGGAGCCCGCAAAGGAGGGGGGTTCTGGTCGCGTGTCCGCATCAGAGACCTCTAGTGACGAGGCGGCGGAGGTTGGCGGCCCTGATGCGGACCGCAAAAAGAGGTTCGCGGAGGTCGTGGAGGCCGCGATCCGGGACGTGGCCCTAAAGAAGTTACAGACTTCGAAAAACAGGGCCATAGTCTCGGCCAAGGCCTCCATCTTGGCGGCAGCGGAGGCCATCCACCTCGGGCCTCCGCCGGACGGCATGTCCGAAATGCGGGCGGAGGTGGCCCGCTTGACGGCTGCCATGGAGCTCCTCCGAAAGGAGAACGAGGAGCTCCGAGCGGACCTGGCCGGGATGCGAGCGGCCGGCACAACGCAGAACATCCCACCACCAAGCCAGCCCGTGCCGGTGGAGAACCAGGTCCTGAACCTGGTTCGGCAGGAGCTGGCGACCTTCCAGGCGCGGTTCGCCGTCCTGGAGGGTATTGTTCTGCGCCCTCCCTTGGCGGGTAGGACGGCCCCAGGGCCTAGGGCGGCCTCGTACGCGGCCGCGGCCGCCCCTAAACCCGGGCCGTCTGGCCGGGCCCAGGCGCCGGCCAAACCGGCGTCGGCTAGAGGAGCCCCGGCGCCGGCGAAACCGACGTCGGCTGGCGGAGCCTCGGCGCCGGCAAAATCGGCGCCTGCCGCCAAACCCGCGGCTCCGGCCCCCAAAAAGGGCAGAACGGCTGGGGAGGGGAAGGCCCCAGAGCCTACACCTCCCCCAATCAAATCTCCCACGACCAACGCCGAGTGGCAGGTGGTCGGGGAGAAGAAGAAGGCGGCCAAAGCGGCCAGGAAAAAGGCGCAGAGGAGGCGCCGCAAGGAGCGAGCCGTTGCGGCTAGGCTTCGCTCCCCCAAGACCGCGGCTGTAGTCATTACACTACAGCCGGACGCGGTCAAGAGGGGGGTGACCTACGGCGACGTGCTCGCCAAAGCGAGAGCGACGGTGGATCTCCAGGAGCTGGGGATCACCGGAGGCCTCCGGCATAGGGTGACCGCCACTGGTGCCCGCATGCTGGAGGTCCCCGGTGCGTCGAGCGGCCCCACCGCAGACGCCCTGGCTGAAAAGCTAAGGGCGTCCCTCAATGCGGACGAGGCTCGAGTCTCCAGGCCCGTCAAGTGCGCGGATATGCGCATTGTGGGCCTGGATGACTCGGTGACGGGGGCCGAGGTGGTAGCCGCCGTCGTCAGGACGGGCGGGTGTCTGACCGACCAGGTGAAGGCGGGCACCCTACGTCCTGACTTCACGGGTATGCGAACCATAACGGTAAGCTGTCCCGTGACGGCGGCGAGGAAAATTGTGGAGGGTGGAAGGCTCCTGGTGGGCTGGGTGTCAGCGCAGGTCAAGCTGATGGAGCCCAGACCTCTAAGGTGCTATCGATGCCTCGTGGGGCACCACGTGGGCGTCCAGTGCACCTTAGAGGACCGCAGCACTCTGTGCTTCCGCTGCGGCAAGCCCGGACATACGGCCGGCTCGTGCAACGCCGCGCCGCACTGCGTCGTATGTGCGGCTGCTGGCAAGCCGGCCGATCACCGGGCGGGGAGCAAGTCCTGCGCTCCACCCGCCGAAGCCAGGAGGAAGGGCAGGCCCTCCGCCGTCGTCGCCACCACCACCGTCGCCGCCACTGTCGCCGCCACCGCCACCGCCGCCGCCGCCGCCGCCGCCGCCACCACCGCCGCCGCCGCCGCCGCCGCAGCCGCCGCCACCACTGCCGATAGGGCCCGGGAGGGGGCTGAAATGGAGGAGTAATAACTCCTCCACTACGCCTTCTCCAGGCGAACATCAACCACTGCGCCTGCGCTCAGGACCTGTTGCTCCAGAGCATGGCGCAGTGGTCGATTAACGTCGCCGTGGTCGCTGAGCCGTACTTTGTCCCGCCCAGGGATGACTGGGTGGAGGACCTAAACGGCTCAGTGGCCATAATTTCGTCGGCCGCCGCCGGTACCCCGTCCCTCGAAGGTGTCACGAGGGGACAGGGGTGCGTAGCAGCACGGTTCGGAGAGATTGTAGTAGTGGGAGTATACTTCTCTCCGAGCCGAACTCTCGCCGAGTTCCAGAACTCTTTAACAGAGTTGAGTGTCGTCGTCGCCAGAAACCACGCCTTCTCCGTGCTAGTGCTCGGGGACTTCAACGCCAAGAATTTGGCCTGGGGTTCCCGTTGCACGGATGTGCGGGGCAGGATGGTGGAGGACTGGGCTCTGGAAACAGGCCTGGTCGTCCTAAATCGGGGTTCTGTTCCTACGTGTGTGCGGATGCGGGGCGAGTCGGTGGTGGACATCTCGTTCGCCAGCCCCGCTCTGTCACAGCGTGTCATTGACTGGCGCGTCATGGAGGAGGTGGAGACCTACTCCGATCATCGGTATATCCGGTTTGAGGTCTCCACCCAGCCCTCTAGTGCGCTGGTCCAACAGGCCCCGAGTGGTCCGCGGTGGGCGCTGAAGCAGCTGGACCGGGAGCTTCTCCTGGAAGCCTCGATCGTGCAGGCCTGGGTGTTTTCACCGGACAGGCCTGCTGATATTGACGATGAGGTGGAGTGGTTCCGGGAGGCCATGTCCGAGATCTGTGACGTGGCAATGCCCCGAGTCCGGCCAGGATGCGCCCGACGTCAGGTGTACTGGTGGTCGCAGGAGGTTGGGGCGCTACGCAAGGCGTGCGTCGACGCGCGACACCGGTACACCAGGCACCGCAGGCTCCGCATCCGCCCTCCGGATGCGGAAGCCACGGAGGTGGAGCTATACGAGGGGTACAGAGCGGCGAAGACCGCCCTCCAACAGGCTGTTCAGCGGGCCAAGGATATGGCCCGCGAGGAGATGCTGGAGACTCTGAACAGAGATCCATGGGGGCGCCCCTACAGAATGGTGCGGAATAAACTCCGCACATGGGCCCCCCCGCTGACGCAGAGTCTCCGCCCACAGCTGGTGGAGGAGGTGGTGAGCGCTCTGTTCCCTTCACGGGGGGAGCATACTCCCCCGCCTATGGCTCCGCCACTTGCGGTGCCCGAAGCGGACCACGCGGACGACGACGACGACACCCCTGTAGTGACCGGGGTAGATCTGAGAGCGGCGGTAGGCCGGCTGAAGGCCAAAAATACCGCCCCGGGACCCGACGGCTTGCCGGGTAAAGCCTGGGTCCTGGCCTCGAGGGCTCTCGGGCCTCGACTGGAGGCGCTCTTAAGCGCATGCATGGAGAGAGGCCAGTTTCCACTCCGTTGGAAGACGGGGAAGCTGGTCCTCATTCAGAAGCCAGGGCGCCCTGCGGACTCTCCGTCCGCATACCGGCCCATAGTGCTGCTCGACGAGGTCGGCAAGCTCTTTGAGAGAGTGATTGCGGGCCGCCTCGTCGGGCACCTGGTGAGGACGGGGCCGGATCTTGCGGAGTGCCAGTTTGGCTTCCGCAAGGGGCGCTCGACGGTGGACGCCATCATGCGCGTGAGAGCCCTCACGACGGGGGACGCGGTGTCCCGGGGTGGGGTGGTCGTGGCGGTGTCACTCGACATCGCCAACGCGTTCAACACCCTGCCCTGGAGCTGCATAGGGGAGGCACTCCGGTATCACCGGGTGCCGACTTACCTCCGTCGAATAGTCGGGGCGTATTTGACGGACAGAGCCGTCATCTACCCCGGTCGCGACGGGAATTGGAACCGGCGAGAGATGTCGTGCGGTGTCCCGCAGGGATCGGTTCTGGGGCCGCTCCTGTGGGACATCGGTTACGACTGGGTGCTGCGGGCCGACCTCCCTGATGGCGTCAGCGTAGTTTGCTACGCTGACGACACGCTGGTCCTGGCGCAGGGGAGGTCGCATCAGGCGGCGGCCGACGCGATGACACGCGGGGTTGCGATAGTCGTGGAAAGGATCCGGCAGTTGGGTCTCGAGGTGGCATTGCACAAGTCCGAGGCCATGTCTTTTCATGGGCCCCGGTACGGGCCACCTTCGGGATCCCAACTGATGGTAGGAGGGGTTCACATCGGCGTCGAGAAGACGATGAGATACCTGGGTCTCGTCCTCGACAGCCGGTGGAACTTCGTCGAGCATTTCCGACGTTTGGCCCCCAAACTGGAACGGACCGGGGCCGCCTTAAAGCGGCTCCTGCCCAACCTGAGGGGGCCAAACGCCTCCTGCCGGAGGCTTTACGCGGGGGTCGTGCGGTCCATGGCACTATACGGGGCCCCGGTATGGGCGCGTTCACTGCGGCTTCGAGCCGCACACTACCTGAACGCGCCCCAAAAGGTGGTAGCCGTAAGGCTGATCCGGGGGTACCGCACGATCTCGCGCGAGGCAGCAAGCCTCCTTGCCGGACTGCCACCATGGGATCTGGAGGCGATAGTCCTCGCGCGCCTGTATGACTGGCGCGCGGAGGCACTACGTCGGGGGGAAACTCTGCACCCGCGGCAAATCGCTGCGGAGCGGACGGACCTCCGGCGCGGTCTCATGGTGGAATGGAAGGCGCGACTATCGCAACCCAGCGCAGGGCACGCCACGATAGCGGCGATAAGACCCCTCTTTGAGGAGTGGCTAGAGAGGCGTCACGGCGCTCTCACCTACCGCCTGACGCAGGTCCTCTCCGGACACGGATGTTTCGGGAGGTTCCTGCACATCATCAGGCGGGAGGAGACGCCCGGGTGTCACCACTGCGAGGATCGCCCAGAGGACACGGTGGAGCATACGGTGGAGGTCTGCCCCGCTTGGGCAGAGCACCGCCGTGTCCTCGTAGAGGCGATCGGCAGCGGCGGCGACCTCTCGCGTCCGGCCCTGGTGCAAGCCATGGTCCGGGGCGAGAGGGAGTGGGAGGCGGTCACCTCCTTCTGCGAAGCAGTCATGCTAGCGAAGGAGGTGGCGGGATGGGCGAGGGAGAGATCCTCACGCCTCAGCCGCCGAGGGAGACGCTCCGGGCGTCGGGAGCCGCGTGACGACTCCCGGCCACCGTAGGCGCGGGCCTGCGGGCGGAGAGCAATGGGTAGCTCTCCGTCCGATCAGGACCAGGCCCGTGCCGGACGGCGCGTAAGTGTTCCACGTGCGCCTCAAAGAGATGTCAGCATAGATGACGGGGCCCGACAGGGCCGAAGCCTGCCGGGGTAGCGGGATCGTCCGAAAGGGTTACCGCTGCCCTGGTACATAAAGGGCTAAGGAAGGAACACGGGTGGGTTTTAGTCAGTAAGAGTCTGACACTCCCTTCTGCTCCACCCAGAGCGGGAGGAGTCATTTGATGATTTCCCATCCTGAAAAAAAAAAAAAAAAGCGTATCGATGGCCAAAGTTCAAACATCTTTTTATATTGGGACTGGTCTTGTCGGTGGACTATCTGGTCCTGAGAAGTGCCGATTAAGACTTGTTTTTACCATCGTGGTGAAAGGATTAACCAATCAAAGAAGTCGATTGCCCAAGGTGCGCCGGACGTAACAGAAGATCGGAAGGTACGTCGTTCGGGTAGGCTCCGTTCATGCACCCCGATTTAAATAAGTCATCTTAAACTGATATCAAAATGAATCGGTGTAGAAAAAAAAAGAGAATTAAATCAAAACTTGTCTTGCAACGTCTAAAGTCTAGCAAGTAGGCCAATTTCTAATCATTCAAACCTAATGTAATTGGATGCTAACTTAATACATCAAAGTTAACACAATTAGTAACTTTTCGCTGCGAAGTGTAACACAATTTTGTTACATAACTTTCAATACAATCAATAAACTATCTAAATAATATTTGAAATATCTCAAGGCAAATTAAATTTTAATTATCAAATACAAATAATAAGAACTAATTTTGTACAATTTGAGTGATCTAATTTAGGTACACTGTAAGTAATCAACATTTGAAAGAGTGTGGCGCAACGTGATTTATATTTGAAAGTAATTTGATTTGTGTTAATAGAAATGTAACGATCCGCGGATTTTGTGACCATACTGCGTAGGTTTTTGGGCTCGTCATTGTGATTAATTTGATAGATTAATTATTATTTAAAGTAAATACCTATACCTTATATGAAGATTAATTATTTAACTATAGTTTCTTTTAGTAAGTTTTACAGACGGTTAAAAAACAAATTGAACATTTTTATTTGTTTGTTACTTGTTTACATGAACGCTAATAAAACCAAACACAGAAGAACCTTCAAAATACGATTGCGTACAGTCCGCGATCAGGCGGTCAAATTACGCAAACTGCGCACAACAAAGGCTTCCTCTAGAGACAAGCTCAGAACCTTAACCGTACAATTTTTGATAAGTTACGGTATTACCCACACGCGTGTAAAGGCCACGTTATGCCGTCTTCATCGGTTTATGGGCGGACAATCGTGTGTAAATACCGTAATACTATAATACCGTTTCACCGTTTTAACACGCAAACTCACCCGGAGAATGTTTTAAAACGACTTCAACAAGCCATTGTTGAAGAGTTTGTAATGGACCCGTTGTTCTAATGTAACTTGATTGTAAAACAAAGGACCCCGCGCTAAAGTCCCTAATAAACTTTGGCAGCGCGACAGTCTTTTGTACCGAAAGAAGACGATTCGTATTCACTTTAAAAACGGTTCGGAAAGCTGTTTTGTTGGTAGCACTAGTTCTTATTGGGACGTGTGAAGAAGTTTCGGTATAAGGAATTATTGATATATTCTTGATAAAACTTTTTACTGACGACCTTGTCGCAAGGTTCTCTGTTTAAGGTTTTAGCCTCCACAAATGTTTATTAAAGATATTTTTTATTTACCCCTATCAGATAAATATAATGAGCATGTACAAAATTAAGCTCGAAAAAGAACACCTAAACAAGACCAGCCTTCAAATTTTCCAGCTCATAAAATCTCTAACCTTTTTCCCAAAAATACATTTACATACAACGCAAATACGCCTGAAGCGCTATACTACGTCCAAGGCAACAAACAAGCACAAAGTCGGGTTAACCCGTAGGCTGCAGGCGAGCGCGAACAAATCCCGAGAGAGCAGATTTTAATTAACTATCGCCTTACGTCTTACAGGTGTAACGGGCGAAAGAAATAACCCTCTCCGCGCTCCCTGAAACACGAGACCCATTTTGAGGTACTAAAAGACGGCTAATTGAAAAGCTAATATTCACGGTATAACATTAATTATCCTCTGGAGGGTTGCTGCGTAATCTCCAACGAGAAATCCTTATTATTTTAAGTGATACGCCGGCGCGGCGATGTTAAATATTAAACGAAACTGCGCCATGCCTTTTAATAATAAGTGTAGTTCAGCTCCGCATGTGTTCTGGGAATAAAACACTGGGACCTTTGTTGATGTGTGTTATCCTATCGAATATTTTGAGCCTCGTTATTGCATTATTAACAGCTTGTTAATCAAGTCCGGATACGCAAATTAGTGTACTTATATGCTCATGATGTGTAAAACTAGTATTGAGCTGCATCCGCGGGGTAATTGCGTAACAATATTGCGTAACATAGCAATAGCTCACAGTTTGACAGTTCAACAACATTCATTGCGTTATTTACGTTGTTGAGCAGACAAACTTCACGAAAATATGAAGCAATGAATTAGCAATATCCATCAAAATAATTCAGATTCAGATTAATAGTGTGTTACGCAATTAGGATGCCGGTTAGACTAGAAGCCGACCCCAACGTAGTTAGGAAAAGGCATGGCAGATTGATATGCTCAAGATGTCTGAAGGCAATTTTCGTAATTTAAAACGTTCAAAATCTAGTCGCAGTCTCATCTCAGCGACAAACAAATGTCAAAAACTTGTCAAAATGTAGGGAAATTAGAAGTATTTTTTGACAGATTGAGACTGAGATCAGACTGTGAACGGTCTCAAAATTACGAGAATTGTCCCCCTGGTGATATTCTGTGTTGTCAAACTCCATCTCAAAATATTTTTAGACTCCTAAAGAAAAGAACAAGTAAACTACAAAATATCGATCATAATTACTACTAATGCCTTCATTCAATACCGTCGGGGAATCGACTGATGTTTATTGCAGCGTGCTATTATTATTTCTACCCGCGGACGGAAAAATGGGCAAATCTTAAACGGCTTGTAGTACATAAGACAGCCGATAAAGCTCATTCAATCGTTTATAAATTCACGCTCCGTTTCACACGATACGGTGGTTCTATTTTTGTAGTATTGTGTGGGGGTTGCAGATGTGACTGGTGAGCATAGGTAGGTACTGCGTAAGGTAGTGAGTTAGGGTCTCTGCTCAAATATAATTGAGTTTTTCCAATAGACTATTTTAGTTCTGAAGTTTATTTGCCACCAATCTCAAAGAAGTCCATTCTCTGTCCTTAAGTTTATTTCTATCCGTCTTTTGCAGATATATTTTCGTGCTTTTAAGCTATTAATTGTAATATTTTCGTAAGAAGGTGCTATCACAGATTTACGATAAAATATTGCTGATATTCTTATGTCGATGCCAAGACTCGTATTTACACTAAATCATACCCAGTACCACCCTCTATTAATTTGACACGTAAAACGTCGGTACTAACTAACACTAACGACTTGACATTATTTTCTTGTTTTGCCTACTTACGTACTCTAGTATTGTTTAGGTACTAATACTAGTATTTCAAACTCAATCTAACGTCATCTTGTTTCTCACAAAACGAAATTCTGAAATAAAAACGCAAATGTTTCAAGCTAATCTCTAATTGAACTTTTCGTTTACTGCATGCAACGAAAATGTAAATTGGTAAGGTATTAAACGGCAATTCACTTATTTATGTAAATATACAATTTCTTCGAATAAAAAGTTACTTACAAAATCTAATAACATTGGTCCTCAGACAGCCTACAGCAAATCAATATTCAATTTGATTGCATAAAACATTTTCAGGGCCTAATCGACGACAAATTTTCCCCTATTCCAGTAAGTGTGATGTTTTCATTTGAAATGCCAAAAATTTCTACGATATTTCAAAGGCAGCGAACAAATTGTAGCGATAAGAGCGTCACAGAAGTTAGGGTGTGTTTCACTGGAGTTGTTATCAGTTGAGGGCACTCGGGGCAGTTAGGGCACGCGGGGCGGCCGGGACGGCGGGGTCAGCGGACACGATCCACTAAATCGAATGAAAAATTGTACCGACTTCATTGAACCGATGCTTTGAAGCGAGCGACGTGAACCTTCGCTGAATCGGCACAGGCGTTAAGCCACGAATCGGAAAAAACCTAGCTGTAGGGCAAATGTGTGCATACCGGGAGGTATTTCTCGTCGAAACATCAGACCCTTGGGACACATGTAAAAATACACGAACCCCTTTTTAGGTAGCACCGCCTACTTCCAATATTCGCGTAATATTTTAGACGTGGCGGAATTCTCGCTTCCGAAGGAACAAGTGAGAGCAAACGTTACCTACAAGTTGTAAAGGTTTTCGTTATCGTGACTTTCATAATAACTTTAGTTGCAAAAGAGTCTGAGGAAAACGTCTGATGGAAGTATTTTGCACTGAGACGAAATTATTACTGAAACAAGTATAGTGAAAATAGTAAACAAAAAAAGGCTCATTTCACGGAAAGAGTTTCCATAACACGAATGTCTCTCTATCTTTACACACTCAAAACTTACCCCATTACACTATTTCAATCCAAAATTAGCACATCTCAGAATCTCGACCTCTCAAACTTACCCCTACGTTCAACCTATAACACAAAATTACAGCCAGCACTTCCGTTAATGTGGTTATAATAGATCGAACGTTGTTTACCCAGCTTTCCCCAGTCTTCCCCACTGTTCCCCACTATTACCCACTATTCTCCAACATTGCAGCGGGCGGTGAACTTCATACGGACAACTTTAAAATGAAAGATTCGAACGAGCGCGCCGTGTAATATTGAATTCTCAACCACGTATACTGCGATGGGTTTTGGATGTAGTTATGTGTGATTAATATTTTATGTGACGATAGAGGTATTTGTTTTGCATATCTGATTTTTATTTGGCCTTTATAACGGACTGTTTTCGCGCATCTAAACTTACCTTTAATAAACACGCCTGTAAACCCTGAAAAGTTGGACAGAAGTCTACTACTATACCTATAGTACTGGTATCCACATTTTGCCAGTTATACTTAAGGCCCATGTAACAGGGGCCAAGCTTATTGACATCAATTGGGCACTAAACCAGACTCCGGGCCTAACTGAGAACCTTTAACATAGCTTAAAAAATATTTATTGTAATTTGTAGGCACACGCTTTCATCTGATCCTAATTGCTCTTAGGCATACCAAAATATTATTATTTTAGCTAACATATAATTTAAGTTAACAGAACCGCCTGTAACTAATCTTAACGTCAGTAAAATTCTCAGAAGTACCTCAAAAACTAAACCACAGACCCACAAAACTGTGGCGAAGCAGTCATAAAGAAAATATAATCCAGTTTATACGAACGTTAATAGGTTGTAAGTATTGCTTCCATTGCCAAAACGGTCTCTAAAAAAAGTTGCTGTATAACGGTCGTACTTTTCGCGCCCTTTTTCAATGACGTCATCAAGTTAAGGTTGTCACCGACGATACGATTCTATTCTTCGCGTTGACGTGTAATCATTAATGGGTATATGGAAATGGGTCACTCTGCTGGGCTGGGCTAACAATAAGTCACTTAGCGAGACATTCTCAGGCGACCTAACACCTTTCAGACAGTCAGTCGTGACTATTTCTGAATAGACTTATACAATGTGTAAATAGACTTGAAGATTCTGTTAAGATCTTACGTAATTGTCTGTTAATTAAAGGATTTATTCAATATTTCTGACAGTTACAGAACATTTATTTAGTTAACATACCCAATTTGCCAAGTACTTACCTACACAACAAAGTTCAGGTAATTTTGACCTTCCTTTTATGCAATTATTTACCTCTTAGTACCAGCTAAAGTCACCTTTAAATGAACTAATATTCCAGTATTCATAATTTCATATTCCCCCAGTAAGTTCATACATTATTTTCAATACACAACATAGGTAGACAAACTCTTACCTGCGTCGGGGGCATTGATTATGAACTTCGGGCGATACCTAGATAGCCTAGGTAGATACTAGGTCTAGAAACTTTGCTATCTTCGCATATTTCATGTGCTATTCCAATTGGTCGGAATTTATTATGGAAAGATATCGCAGACATAAGTTTCGGTAGGTTTAATATGAACTTGTGTAATATAGATGTATCGGCGAAATTATTTTTTGTTGTTGCTTTTTGGGCTCAGGCAGGGCCTAGTATTAGAGCAAATTAATTGGAAGTTTAAAAAAATAAATACAGACATGAGTCCTTAATGTATTTTATCTTTTCTAGCAAGATTGATACGGACCTTTTTGACTCGACTCGTCTTCGACAAAAGAAAAAGACAAGACAAAAAGGTCCCATTAGCTCTTATTAGTTCTCACAATATCTAGCCACTGCTTATAGTGCTTGTTTGTAGATACAGATAGAGCGACTTTTGTATCTAGATACCTGGGTAGCTAAGCTTTTCTTGAATGTCAGATCGTCATAACAAGCGTTGTAAATTGTGAAAGTACATACAAAGTCAAAGTCAAATCGTACTTTTCAATGAGGCAAGTAAAAGGCACTTTTGTAGATCAAAAGTTAAGTACAAGAAAAATGAAAAATTAAATCAAGTTGGTACCAAAAGGTAGTTTTGTATGGAGAAGAAAGGACAAGAAACTGTTTACAAATAAAAAAGTTATACAATATTTTGTTTACATTAGGTAATAGTCATATTGTTTTGTGAAAACGTCATGCTTTGACAAATTTAATAAACCTCATACAAACAACGTCCTAAAAAGCAAAGGTTTCTTTAAGCTATAACACCAAAGGTCAACAAAATCAAATGTTGAAAAATAAATAAAACTTATCTCATCAAGATGACCTCTACTTATCGTAAATATTACTTCCTGTGGGACTATTTTATTTTAAGGAATCTTTATGTCTCCGCATGAGGTGCATTCAAATGTAGGAAATGGCCCACTATGGTGCTAGAACCGATGAGCTAGCCACGTTAATTTATTGCTATGTTTACACCAAGTTGCTCAAGTTTCCCGCAGACGTACACGTGGGCCAACTTATACTTAGATAAATATTAGGGGAACTTGATAGCTGGCATTAACTTTACTTAAACGTATTTTTGTAGGTGTATTTTCCCAAGCTTCGTGTGAGATGCAATTCTGAAAAAAATACTAACAAAACAACATTATTTTCATATCATAATAAAAAATAACTTGACAAACGACGCACAAGAGAACGCTCGCACGAAGGTGTTCTTTTGAAGAGGCCACATGTCGACGTGCGCGACGCACCTGTTTACTTTACATGACGTCTGTCAAACATATAAAGGGCGCCTCTTCACGAAGCACACAAAAACTGCTGTCGTCAAAGAACCTTTGACAAATTATCCTGTTAAGTTGACGAGCAAATATTCTGCGAACGAACGCTTCCACTCCCATTGAGTCCCTAGAAACGCTACTCTTTGAATTGTCAATTCGGTAAGAAATAAAGACGTATCGCAAAATCAAGTGCCGAGTGTACTGCCAAATTTTACATTATCGTCAGTTTTTAAGTGTCGCCGTAACTGACGTCGAGTGCCAAAGTTTTTAGCGTGTAATGCTTCCGATACATAAAACCATCCAACAATATTTGTGTTCGACGGCGACGCGAAAACATTTTGCTCGGAGGCGCCCCCTATCGGTCGGCTATAAAGGCCTTTCGCGCGATAAAAACTGATCTGTGAGTTTGTCCGCCAACAACAGGAAAACAGATCTTTGGCGAGCCGCCAAGTTACCTGGTGGCACCGCGCGAGGTGCCGCCGCGCCGCCTGCCACGCACTCCCCCTGCGTGCACTATCTCCACACCAGTCGAGTCTGCACTCGCGATAAAGGGTTAACAAATTGCATCCAACTTCCAAGCACACGTCGCCGAATGTGGAAGCAGTAAATAGTTCCATGTTTGCCGGCGAAGTTTTGACTTCTTTCTCACTCGCCAACTGACGTTCTCATAATGGCTTTTCCGGAGGTAGGAACGAGCGTTTTCATTGTAACGCGCTGGCGTGCGGCCGCCCGCGGCGCCACCTCGCCGCGCGGTCCGACTGCGTCACTCCTCAATTTGCTACACCAATTGTCGCCATTTAAATTGTGTTCCTCGTACAATCCACGTTATTATTCTTTTATGCACGCCCGCGCGTCGATCGCGACGTGCAAATTGTTTTTTTCTCGCGTCTGTATCGGCGCTTACTCCGCGTTGTCTCTATCCTGCAGGAGGCGGGGATGTAAACATGGTGCGGGGCTTAAAAGTGCGTCCTAATTTATTTGAGGCACCTTTTCGGAAAACGTTTCAGCTATGGTCTTTTATCCAGTTGAACAAAGGATAATACGAATAAAAGCCAGTCGAGCATAATCGTACTTTCCTCGAGAGCTCCGCAAAAGATAAAATAGTCACCACAATTTTCCCGGTAGAGTTTTTACCTTTCAGTGGCGCGGTTTTTTTGCGGGATTCAAAGCTGATTCAATAAGAAGTTACGAGCGTACTTAGCGAGTATAACACTCGTGTGTACAGTTTTTATGTTTCCACCGGAGAGAAGAATGTATAATATTCGTTTTGATGTAACAAAGGGGGCGAGTTTGTTGATTGTTTATATTCGATTATCTCGAAACCAGTGGACCAATTTCGACGGCGCTTTTGTGAGCTCGCTTCTTAAACATCTCAGATCATAATAAAGGAGCTATCTACATAATCAATGTGGAACTGAACGAGATGAGTCTTACCTACCAGTTTCGTTGTGTAAACAAATTGTTTATTCTTTGGTGTCTGACGGTTGGATATTTGAAACGTTCAAGTTGGAATCGGTCAAGTTTATGGGGCATTATAATGATTTATTTAGAATATATAATATAGTGAGGCACCTGCCACTCTCAATATATCTAAAGATCAACCCGTTGCCGCGTAACTGATTTAGCTGCAGAGCGTTGCTGGCGGGTTGGGGTGTTGGTTACCTCATAAAGGGTCCCATCAGTCGTCATTAGGTGGATGACGCTGATACGCGTCGACGCGTCGTACGACCCACGCCTACCGTGATCGATGTACGTCGAACTCTACGTCGATGTATTAACATCAATGCATATGAATCTAAAAATAAATAATGCTCGTGTATTGTTTTAACCCTTTGGTAACAATGATTGATTCTTGAGAGGTAGATATGGTGTACAATATGTAGGTTTCCAACAACACGTGTATTGATAACTTTTATTTAAAAAAATAAAAACAATGTCGAAATTGAGAGACCTGAAGGCCAATTCCCGTAATTAAAAACGTTGATCGTTCTTCTAGTCGCAAGCTCATCTCAGCAACATTCAATGTCAAAAATGTATGGAAATTCGAGGTTTTTATTTTGACAAATTAAGACTGCCATCAGACTATGGATGTTCTTAAAATTACGAGAATTGTCCCTCTGATTTTGAACTTACACAGTCACTACACAGACATAGTTATAAAAGTCACACAAAAGTATCTCTTTATTTGATTTATATCACTTTCAACGGACTATTTAATTACTCTCATATTTACTAAAAATAAAATATAAATACCTAAAAATCGATACACTACATCCAAAAATATTCGGCTCGTATCACGCAGTCGTTATTTGATTACACACCTTTGCGATTACCGCGGCCCCGGTCCCTTATACCTGCGGGGAGCAAGATTGATACGACCGCGGCCACAGCATCTGACAGCCTGTTATTGAAAAATTGAGCGATAATCCCGCTGCGACCACCCTTGTTTAAGATTTCCTTTTTTCTGCAAAACATTTTTAATAATTTCCCCTCGCATAATTTCGGTTTCTAAGATGTGACTGGATCAATGTGAAGTTTTGTATTTTGGTCCTTCTGGTGTGAGTTAAGCAGATCGAAGGACCAAAACTCACAAACAGGTTTTATCTTTAAAATCATTGCGATCTTTTACAAAGTCTCTTATATCCTAGGTTTGTTTTTAAAAACAATGAATCGCATATGAAATATAAAATGAATTGATAACAATTCTTTGATATACTGATTTTACCTATTACTCGTTACTGTACCATCTAAATGTTACTTTAAGAATGCCAACAACAACATGCCCCGATCATCATACATCGCTCTCTTCATTAACAAACTGTAAGGTGTACCCCTCATATAACGCTCGATCTATTGTTGCAGGTTGCGCGTTCGTAAAGTTCAGCTCCCACCAAGAGGCGCAGGCGGCCATCACGAGCCTGCACGGAAGTCAAACTATGCCGGTAAGCACGCAACCACATTATCGGATGACAAGTCATGAGAGACCGCGGTGAACTTGACAGTTCATTAAAGACCAACTTCATTAGGACCAAAACTATGCATGCTTTTTTGCGAATGACATACAAGCACATGATAATGATTTGACTAAAGGTTGGTGATGATTTGATGAAACCTAATTGTTACTGATAAGATAATCTTGGCTAAGGCTCTTCGCCATAGGACCAATTTTTGTTAAAAAAACTTATATTTTCTTTAAGCTGGTTTGGTTTTAAAATTCAATTCTAACGCTGGTCAACGCCCATTTAATCAAAACCTACTTATTCTACCGTTCAACTGTTTTGGTTCTAAGCCAGTTTCCCAGCTTCCGTCCTTATCTCCAACGTCAAACTATTTACAAACATTTTTCAACGGAAATAACTTATTCGCTTTCAATAAACTACTCTGCGAAGGTCCGTCAGAATTCTACGTCACGCTTTTATTTAACTTCCTATATTTTTCCGCCCTCGTCTCCGGGACAAATTGGTAGGAACTACATATTTGTTCATTTACAAGGTTAAGGAAGCCTGCCGCGATCAAATCAGGAATGAGTTTGCGGTACTTCGAATTCAAATCTCCGGCGACTTTCGATAAGGATGTTAAGCCCTGTTGAATGTTATTCAAAATAACTGTATTTATCGTAACATAAAACACTTCATGCTATCAGAAAAAAACATTCTATTATCTGAACAAAACTTATTGAACAAAGGCAAATTAGTCCAGTTGATTTGGTCAGACCATTGCAGATGTCTCGATTCTACTTCGAATGAAGTTTTCCTAGGAAAACCTTAACTTAAAGTTATATAATATACTAGTAGCGTCAGGACGACAATGACCTTCCCCGCCCACGCTGTCGCTTATGTTTAAGACACATCACACGTCGACAAAGCATTGAGTTATTCGCTTACGTACGTACGCTGATAGAATAGTTAGTGAACTAACGCAAACAGAGTGAGCCGTGGCTTCACGCAACCCTGATACACTACAATAAAGATTGTGCTGATTTGAGATTGATGAGGGGGTCGTGTATACAGTGGGCCATGCTGGGCATAGTTTTAAGTCAAAGTCTTAAGAAAAGAGAGAAAACTTAGAGATAGTAGGTTGTATTTTCCTAGGGTATTAAAACCACCTGACCACGAAACGTAGTAAAGTACTGTTTTTTTTTGTTATTGAGTTAGTCAAACACGTTTATTGCCCCAAATCATTACTGTATCACAATGTACCTAATCTACGGCTGGAAATAGGCTTTTTTAGTTTAATTTGTTTTGGTTCTTATGATCGCAATCAATCACAGCAAACAATTCTGTAACGAAGACCGTCTTACCACTCCACCAACATATACCTTATTAATATCAATCAATCGACTCATCCTTTCACAGTCCACTGCTGGACATAGGCCTCTCCCAGACTGCGCCACAACACCCTGTCCTCCGCGGTTATTAATATATTAAACCACCAACCAAAAATTAATAACCTTTTATTTATATTTTAATGGTCCCACAATACAACCTTACGAGGGCAAGGCTAAAGTATGTGAAGCGTCTATATTTAGTCTTTAAGAAAGGAATCTGACCTTTTCATACCTCCACATGATCGTAAAAAGATGTCTCCGAGATGAAATTGATTCAGTCTCGTAAAGGTTGCTGTGAGCCTGTGCGGAGGTCAAGTTGAGCATAATAATGATATGGGGTTATGTAAGCCTGGGGTTTGGAGTACATGGTGAAGGAAATATGTTCGTGTGACTACGTATGTCAGGGTTTTGCAGATTGATGATCTGAGGCCAACGACAAACAAATGTCAAAAACTTGTCAAAATGTAGGGTTATTAGAAGTATTTTTTGACAGATTGAGACTGAGATCAGACTGTGAACGGTCTTAAAATTAGCAGAATTGCCCCTAAGGTATGTATTTAAAATAACTAGAGTTAATACACGAGATTATGCTTAAAACTTACATGTATACAAATAACTTAACTTCACGCCTAGTTTTCCCGAAGGGTTGGGTAGAGGTGTACCTATAGTACCACCACATTTTGCCAGTTATGTTTAAGTTCCATGTAATATGGGGCAAGCCTATTCCCATCAACCGGGCGCAGATCCTGACTCAGGGCTGTTACTGAGAAATTCCAGCTAGAAAAACCCAAAAACACTTTGCCCGAACTGAGAATCAAACCCAGGACCTCATGCTTAGCAGTAGCGCTTGCGACTACTAAGCAATGAGGCAGTCTATAAATAATTAATATCAAAAAATTTAGTTCTCCTAACACCCATTACGATACTTGAAAACGAAATATTGGACAAATAACAATAATAACTAATAATTATTATAAATGCGAAAATGGGTTTGTTTGTTAATTAGTTTGATACCGAGATGAAATTTTGCATATGGCTACCTGGAGAAGGACATAAGCTACTTTTTATCCTGGATCGCAAACAAAGTCGCCGGCAATATCTTGTAAATATATAAAGCAGAAACTGCAATAGAATTCATTTAAAAACAAAGTAAATTCCTATTTTACAAACGTTTGTATTGGCTAATTATCGTATTCCTGCCCACGTTCACTGCTTCTCACTCAATTAAATTCAAATTAAGTAACCCGTTCCCTATCTAGTTAACTTTCCTTCGATCTTTTCATTACATGAACCAATTAAAACCAATACAAGGATTAAAAACGAGCCAAACACTAACAAAATGCATACAGAGTTGTAAATAGGTACCTAGTGAAGTTCGGTTTTGGCAAAAAATAGTAAAATCGACTGTCCAACCCAGCAGCTTAAGTTTTTAATTAGTGGCTCTGTCGGACGCCCGCCGTTGCCTATGCCGCGAATAAAACATCGATACTTATTAATTCGAATAATCGATTCGTTTTTACTAATCTCTTGAATAATCTTTGAGTTAATGTCGTTAATTGATGTTCTCACAGTTTTATTGCTTTTGTTCCCATTTGCTTTTAGACCATTTAAAGTGGAACCTGCAAAAATAAACGAAGGTTATTCTAACTTAGTTTGTTCTAGACTTATTTTACGTGCTTGGACGCCGTAACGACAGTATTTCTACTGCATTACAACTATATTACAAGTACTAGCTGCGCCCCGCGGTTTCACCCGCGTAAGTTTCGATCCCGTGAGAATATCGGGATAAAAAGTATTCTTTGTGTTAATCCTGGTTATAATCTATCTGTGTGCCAAATTTCATCCAAATCCGTTCAGTAGTTTTTGCTTGAAAGAGTAACAAACATCCAACCATCCATCTAACCATACAAACTTTCGCGTTTATAATATTATATATAGTAATATAGTAGGTAGGAAGTAGGATGTAACGCTAATAAAAACTTCTACTATACTGCTCATAGCATAATCCGACATGTTTCACCAAATTGTAATTAGGAAACATACAACTTACCCTCGCGTACCCTCGACAGGAATCCACTTATATTAATTGTTACGAACGGTAACTTGGGGTAAAAGCGACCCACTAAATGAAAGAAGCCGTCCTTTGCCTATTTGACCGCATAATACACCGGCCATTATGATATTAAATCTGGTTTCAACTTTATTCGCCAACCACTGAATAGCAATAAGTTTAATTGGTACGCTGATCACAAAATAAATCGTCAGTGTATAATAACATATCAATTTTCAATCGATTCGTAATCAGTCACAATTTGGTTGCGAATGTATTTTGTTATATTGAAACAGAGCACTTTGATTAATAGCAATCTGATATTCATTAATCATTCCACTCAGCGTGACACTGACCTCTTCTGGACATGTTATGCAATTGTGTTATAATTGATTTGGTTAGTTTTCAAGCTAAATCGATATATAATATCATTCCAAACTGCCTTTAACAACGAACCTATTTCAATTTATATATTTCCCTCGGAAACTAAATACGACTACTCAATTAAGAGCCGACATAAAGGACTGACTACATAATCCCGAATATAGTAAAAATGGTGTTCTGTAATCAAGTGCAAACTAGCATTGGACCGTTGACAAGCCGAACACAGTCAGCTCGAGTGAGGTTTTGTTGGAGTCAGAATAGAAATTCGGCGGGCACTCGGCGAGCCCGATAATTCCTTTTGCCGAGCGACGACACAAAAGCTCGCTCTCTCCCGCCCCCCGGATTTGCTCTCAACTCCTCCTAATGACGTTTTTGTCTGGCCCTCTCTACCTCTAGTCTTGTATTCTGTACAAATATTGATTGACTTGTATGGCGTTTCGTTTGAAAACGTATTTCGTTGTACAAATTTCGAAGTCCTTATTTTGAGTTATTCTATTTAGTTTTCCAATTTTGTCTGTATTGTTTGACCGTGGTGAAGTGTCTGACTGCTTTACTCTTAAATTGTGTTACGAAAGTAATTTGTTCGATAACTTTGTTTTAGTTTACAATGGCTTAACTTGCCAAGCTAATTGAAGATGACGGGGCAGGGGATAAGTAAATTACAAGAAACTACACTAAAGTTCTACATGTGTGAAATGAGTTAAGCGAGAAAACTGAATTCATTCAAGTACTTGCATATAATTCTGTCATAATTAAGTCTTGGCAACATTAACACACTCAAAGATAAAGCTAAAGTAAATTAATTTCTTCTTCATTTGGCTCTCACAATCCCACTGAACTAAGCCGGATAAATAAAATACCCCTTCAGCTGGCCTATTCATCGCAGTACCGTAAAAAAAATCATTCAAATCTGTCTGTGGGTTCAGATAATCTTACCCAAGGTCGTGTGCATTATACCTTTTATCTTTTGGTCGCAACCTCATTTGTGATACAGGAGTATCCTACTTTGACCTTATTTGCTTCGCATATAGATGGGAGTAGATAATTTTGATGTTTAGGAACGAAAAAATAAAAGTATTTTATATTTATGAGTAGAAGTAAAGGGTCTCATGTTTTTACTGATTTTTATTACAATATCGCTAAGTTAATATGAGACTGCCTAACCATTTAGAAGTACAACCTTCAAAGATCAACATAATTATTACAAGAAGTACTTTATTACCCACATTAACATCTTCCTCGTAAAATTAAAACATGCAACTGAACTCAAAAACCACAACGAGCATAAACTCACGTAAAATAAACGGGGATCTTCAACATAAACAATCGTCCAAGTTTGGAGGTCAGTGAACACTGTTGTTTTTCATAATTGGCCCAGCGGAGCTTGCGCGGACCTTATTAAGAGAAAATTTCTAGTGCTTCATGCACACAATATGCCGCCCTCGGACCATGGAAACGGAAGCTTATTAGACGAGCATGAGCATAATAATAATATATTATCGTATTCTTTCGCTTTGAGTTTTTGAAGTGCTTCGTATTGTAGACGTTCTGATATTGGATTTGAGAGTTACCTGTTTGGTGGCTTTGCATACAACACAATGTGTATTTTTGCGTTGAGAGTAACCTACTTACATGTCTGCAAGAAAACTAGAACCATAACTTCAAGTATATCTTGTCAACAACTGTTCTACCTAAATGTGGTGACCTATGGATATTCTTTGATTATATTCGGCAATATTAAATCATTTATTTATTTTATATAAGGTAACTTCGCAGCTGACAGAAAGTATAAAATTATTATCTATTCTAATCATTACGCCAATAAAGAAGTACACAGAAATGTAGGAATTACAGAGGGTGACATAATTGTATATTTATAGTGTGTGCGTGTATCTGTGCGGTGTAGGTGCTGCAAAAGTAAGTGATGATGTGTGTATGTCTATGTACGTATGACTAAACTGGCACTACTAAGTAAGCTGAGTCCGGCGTTTGATGGAGTATTTGGATAATCTCCTTTTTAAATCTGTTTCTGTGTTTAAAGGGGTCCAAATATAGGAACTTATCATTATAATTATAATAATAGCCTCCCGACCGATTATAGTCTCGGTAGCCAATCTCAACGGAGATTAGCCAGGTACGCAGGAGATATTATAGTGCACAAGTGTGTGCGCAAACACAGGTGCACTCTCTGTTCCTTTAATCTCATAGTCCGATGGGACGACAATCCGACACGACCGAGGAGAGATCAGGCATGGGACCTTTACGTGCTTTCCGAGGCACGGGGGTATTAAACCGCCAACTTCCAAACTCCGGACTATTACTAAAAAAGGCCTAATGGAAATCCTAATAAGACTTTGTCTGACCCGGGACTCGAACCCACGCTCAGCAGTCGCACTTGCAATCAAGAGACCAACTGGGCAGTCACTTATCATAATATACGAGTAATGCAGGTAGACACAAAACACATTCTACCAACTATAGGCAATCCGAAAATTACTGCAAGGTAGTAAGTAGACAGAAGGCAGTGAATTGTTTAATGACTTCTTAATTACGACATTCTACTCAACTCTATTCATAATAGTTTGACTACAAAACCAGGTATCCGACATCTCAAGTACGGAACCCGCAGGTATTCACACGGCCATATAACATGGGGTCATAAGACGGAGAAGTGTGACAATTTTGACATATTAGATGACGAATATACACTGTACAAACGTTGTAAACTGTGGATTGTTGTAAGTTTGAGGACTGATTTTTCAATCTACAGGTAATTTTTATTCGTGGAATAAAATTTACGTCTGACACTGTTTGTACGGAAGAACTGTCAAAAATTTAATTCAATTCAATTATTGTTGCCCTATTTTGGACACATTTAAACGTATCGAAGCACACTTCTGCCGGAATCTGACATGATTAACAAAGTAGGTACGAATTTAGAAGCAATAATCATTCTGGGGTTACTGTTTGCGCAAATTACACAGTACAGGGAGGCATCTAAATGTACGAAAAATAACTCCATTTTATCTTATAATCTTTACACCTTTTTATAATATTTATTTTTATTTACAAGATAACACTAAAATAACAAAATTATATCCTAAATTAACTAAAACTATTTACAAACGAAATTAATTTAGATATCAATTATTAAGACTCAATTATCTTTAGATAATTAAAAATCTTATTAAAGTTATTAAGTTACCAAAAGTGTACGATGCAGAAACTTAATTAAACTGTATAACACAATTACTTATTATCTAAAGTAAACCTAGTAAGGTCTAAATTAATGAAGCCTTCTTCAATTTCTTACGAAAAATGTTACGTTAATTTCTCCGCAACTTGGGTTTTAAAACATCCAAATTCGAGCGATCTGAAAACTTTTCGGCAATTTGTCTTTCAACGTAACAAAATTAATCTTCTAAAACTAAAATAGCGTTAACATTTAAGTTAGCTAAGTAGATAAGTGGCCACACTATATTTTTCTTGGAGAGAAATATCAAAAGGGACATTAGCCGCGGTCGCTCGAAACTTGGAGGCTGCGATAACCGCCGTGAGAGGGCGCTGCGAACTATTTACCCAGCTTATGGGCGAAGCGGGCGCAAAATTAAGAGATTTTCCCGCGCCAGTACAAACAGTGTGAAACGACCCTTATTAAAACCATCCCGTGTATTTTAAAATGAAGACGCGACGATGACGCGGTATTTGTTTAGGCATCGACGTTGCTATATTAAAAGAGAGTGCGCCAGTTAATAATGTGTGAGTCAACAGATTCTCAATTAGGTTTTTACGTACATCGTGTTTGAACTGCGCTTGTTTAGATTCGATTAATATGTGTGCATTTTGGATGCTCGTAGCCACGCCACTACATAAAACTGTTGCTTATAAAAGCGAATATTAATTAACTTTCTGAACAAACTAAAATGTTATACAACATTGCAAGTGTATGAGTATAACATGAAAACTCTCCCGTTAAACGTAGCTAGTACTTCTAAAAACATAGATCGAAACTAAATTTAACACAAAGTGATGACCTTTACTTTAAACTAATTATTGAGTTTAGAAAATGATAGAGTAGATCATTTTGCTTTCAAGGATTAGTATGATTTTAATTTCAATCAATTTTATATACCACTGACTGCCTCGTTGTTCTAGTGGTGGCAAGCGCTACTGCTGAGCATGATGGTCCTGGGTTCGATACCCGGATCGGGCAAAGTTTTATGTGTTTTTCTATCTGGAATTTCTCGAAGCGTCAGGGGCGTAGATTTGTGCCCGGTGAATGGCAATAGGCTCACCGCCTATTAAATAAGACTTAAACATAACTGACGAAATGAGGCTGTTCTTATTTACTTCAACAACCACACTGTTTTGACGTTACAAAGTACCCTTTACAGCTCTCTGACACAACCTAACACTATTACACGAGAGTATAGTGTAGACAGTCAAACCGCGTTGTGTGACGAAATAATTTCGCAGTAACGCGTCATTCAATTAAGTGACGAGTCTGTTGTCACAGCGTGTTTGTCGTGCTTAATCTATGTCGCACCTCTGTCGACCTGAGTGAGCGTGTCAACATTACCTTATTATTGTTTTATGGACATATCTCCAGTTTAAAGCCTTGAGTGGAGTTTGGCGCGACGTATATTATATAGTTGCTCGTAGGGGCTGTGTTCATTTTAGGATGATTGATATGATTTGCTAAATGTTTATTTTAGAACTAAGGCCCGCCCGCAGTACATTAATTTTAAATATACATATGTTTGTAATTTTTGTACTATGTGGTGTAAATAAAATAGAAAACAATAAAATGGCTGATAAAAAATGGTGTAACTGGGCACAGGTGACATAAATCTATTATTATTGTAAAGAAATGTAGTAGCGTAGGTATAATAATTCGAAGACATATGACATCTACCGACCCGCACTGGGCCCGCGTGGTAGTTTACGGCCCACTCTATCTCACAGAGAGAAGGCCTGTGTCCCAGCAGTGGAAACATTACAGTCTAAATATGTAGGTATATTTAATATAAGCTCAAAACAAATCCAAATGAAAATATACATTACGCATTCCAATTACGGTCAAAAGGGCAGAAAGCCAGACAATAATAACACTTGATTCTTTTCATAAAATAACACGAAAACAGTCCTAATTACACACGAGGATACCCGACCACCTCGTTTATGTACAAACATGATATTCTAACCGAATGCCTCACAAAAATTAATTAAAACCCCGTTTTTTTCGTAGAAATACTATATTTTCGGCAAGCCACAAAAATGGCAGTCAAAGATCGCGTTTCGAGTTATGACTAAAACGTGAATCGGAGATCCAAAAGTCACTTTTATATCTCCTCCAACCCTCCTTTAATAAATACTCAAACATGTTATAATGTTAACGAGATTCTTTTATATTGTTAATTGTGGCTTTCCACCAAAGCACCTAATATTTATATGGCTTTGTGATTACAATGGCCGAGATTATACCCTCTTCGTTTAAAAGCGGGCTATTAATATAGAATATTGCTGGGAATTACTAGCCTGTATCATATTCTTGGGCGTGTTATTTACAGAATTTGATACTATTCGTTGCCTAGAATTTGAAAGCGTCTGTTACACAATGGCCCATGATGGACGATCCTCAACATGTATACAATATTATTCACAATCAACTTAATTGTTCATTGTTTGCAAACAGAAAAATAAATGCTTATATTCTGTGCGGGACTTTTCCACATACCACTCTTAGTAAAACTCTATGAAGAAAAAGGGACACAAAAAAATCCTAATATTCTAATATTTACTTTCACTTTATAAAATTACCGAAAGCTTCAAGCTTAAAAATTAAGTCATAACTCATCACAAAATGTATTAGACAAATGCTACGCTCGCTACACTGTCTACGCGGGCTGCTACGGCGCTACGAAACGCTACGAAATACTACGAACTTACTTCACTTTCGTAGCACAGTAATTAGACTTACGGTATCTGTCTCGCGGCTGAGTAATATTACTTTGCTTTAGGAGTTATAATTCTGAGCTCTTTAACGTTGGATTTATTCAATTATTTTAATTAGAATTTTAATATCGACAGCATTATGCATGAGTGATGAATTTTTATCGAGTCCCTCAACTCTAATTGTATATGAAATTAAATTATTACGTGATTAAACTGTCCAGTAGAATTAAATTGGAAAATTATTACTACAACATAAGCGGCTTTGCTATTCAGTAGGGCAATTTGGGCATGTTACCCGTTGACAGCGTTATTAAGCTTAGCCATCAAAATAATCTTCTTTATAAAGAGTATTTTGATGGCTACGTTTATTACTGCATAATATCATCGTTCGTTTAGTTGTAAGTTAATATGTGTGATCAAAATGACAACTAAAACTGTTTAAATGAAGTCTTTTAAATATTTTTTAACTTTATATAATACTAGCTGCGTCCCGCGGTTTCACCCGCATAAGTTTCGATCCCGTGGGAATATCGGGATAAAAAGTATCCTATATGTTAATCGTGGTTATAAACCATCTGTGTGCTAAATTTCATCCAATCCGTTCAGTAGTTTTTGTGTGAAAGAGTAACAAACATCCATCCATCCATGCATCCATCCATCCATCCATTCATCCATCCATCCATCCAGCCATCCATCCATCCATCCATCCATCCATCCATTCATCCATCCATACAAACTTTCACGTTTATAATATTAAGGGCAGATTTATCTATCGCCAGATAACTTTTATTCGAAGAATAAAATTGACGTTTGACAGTTTTTGTATGAAATAACTGTCAAAATCTCAATCGAAATCAAAAAGATCATCCTGTCCGTAAAATCCAAGGCTGTGGGCTATGATGGCATCAGTCGTAGTATGGTCGTTTGAATCCTTGATAGCCTTCTCCCTCTGATCACCCAAATCATTAACTTTTCTCTTGATTCCGGACAATTCCCATCCCTATGGCGTATGGCCTATGTCCGCCCACTCCCTAAAATTTCAAATCCTTCCCTACCCAGTCATTTTCGACCCATTTCCATTCTCCCATTCCTGTCTAAAGTGCTCGAGGCCTGCGTGCATAAGCAGTTTACGGGGTTTGTTCATCGGAACAACCTCGTTAGCTCCTTTCAGTCTGGATTCAGGCCTGGGCACAGTACAGCATCCGCTCTCCTTAAAGTGACTGGTGACATTAGAGAGGCGATGGAGGATACTAAAATTACCGTTTTGGTATTAATTGATTTCTCCAATGCCTTTAACGCCGTCAGCCACGATATTCTCCTTTCTATCCTCTCTCACCTTATGGTTTCGTCGGAGGCCCTGGAATGGTTCTCTTCTTATCTTCGGCGACGTCAGCAGTCGGTTCGCGTTGATGAGAAGTCATCAAGTTGGCGTGACCTGGATGCTGGTGTTCCACAAGGCGGTATTCTTTCTCCATTATTATTCTCCATCTTCATTAATTTTATAACTCACTGTCTTCGGTGTTCGTATCATCTATATGCCGATTATCTTCAGTTATATACAGCTGAGCGGGTAGAAGGTTTGTCGAACGCTATAGCGGATGTAAACCACCGAGACTTAGATGCTATCAAAAAGTGGTCTGATAGTTTCGGGGTGTCAATAAGCCCCTCGAAGTGTCAGGCCATTGTAATTGGAAGTTCACGCATGATGGGTAGGGTGACGCTTAGCTATCTTCCACCTCTTATTTTCAATGGTACCGTCATACCCATTACACCTACTGTGAAAGATCTCGGTTTGCATCTTGACTCAACGCTTAGTTGGCAACGCCAGGTCTCCAGTGTTAGTCAAAGAGTCAATGGTACTCTGCGATACCTGTATCGTTTGAGAAACTTTTTGCCCGCTAAGACGAAGACCATGCTTGTGCAGACTTTGATTTTCCTATAATCGACTATGGTGACGTGTGCTACTTTGGCTTGAATGCGGTTTTGCTCGATAAGCTCGACAGATTGCTCAACAATGGTATCCGGTTCATATTCAACCTCAGGAAATATGGCCATGTGTTGAGGGCTGAGCTCAAATGGATGTCCATTCGCCAAAGAAGAAGTTTGCGCGCTTTGACCACGCTTTTCTCCCTTCTCAACTCTCCCAATCCTCCTTCTTATCTCGTATCTCACTTCCAATATCTTTGTTCTTCACACGCTAAGAATCTGCGTTCTTCTAACAATCTTCTCTTACTCTGTCCGTCCCATACGTCTGATTTTGTTCATTCTTCTTTTCATATTCAGTCCATTCTTCTTTGGAATCCGCTTCCTCTTGATATCAGGACGGCGAGCAGTCGGTATGCATTTAAGCGGAAATTGCAGAGTTATTTTCAAAATAAATCTTCAAAAAAATAGCGTGGAGTCATCTCAACACTTCTCTCTCTTGATTTTGTATATATATATATTATAAGTAGGTATATATTATAGTATTAGTATGTATGTGTATATAACCTATTTATGTATTTGTGTACCTAGTTTTAAAGAGTTTTTTTTTATCATTGTCCCTCTCAATTAAAGCACCTGCCATCTAATCTCTTCACCACCCTTGGTTGACTGGTAGAAAATGCCTAAGGCATTAAGTCCGCCTTTGTACCTTTTTGTGCGAAAAGTTTAAATAAATAAATAAAATCTCAAAATACTTCCTCGAATAAAGTTGTCAGAGGGGCAATTCTCGTAATTTTAAACGTTCACAGGCTGACCTCAGTCTCAATCTGTCAAAAATACCTCTAATTTCCCTACATTTGGACAAGTTTTTGACATTTGTTTGTCGCCGAGATGAGACTGCGACTAGATTTTGAACGTTTTAAATAACGAAAATTGGCCTACTGATGATTGGAAAATCAGCCCTTGGTAGGATAGGTTATATAATATTTGTTCGTTAATATATACATATACCAGAGCGGCAATTCCCGTAATTTTATGAACGTTCACAGTCTGGTCTCAGTCTCAATCTGTCAAAAATACCTCTAAATAATCCCCAACTCTAAATTTCCCAACATTTTTGACAAGTTTTTGAAATTGGATTGTCGCTGAGATCAGCTTGCGACTAGATTTTGAACGTTTTTAATTAGGGGAATTGGCCTTCTACTGTGGTATAGTAATTTCATTGTGCATCGTCTTCACATATTATTATATAATTAATGTATGCAAAATATAATAAAACATTTTAAAAGAGTAACGGTGGAGTTTCTTGCCCATTCCTCTCCACACGAAAACTACCTTTTGGAAGGAGTGATTAGAATCAATTCAATTTTAATGTAATTTTTGACGTTCAAAAGTGCATTTATGCCTATTGGAAATAAATGCTTTGACTTATATCGCTTTATGTCTACGATCAAATAAAGTAAAGATTTCTTTTATAAATTACATTTCACACACTTAAACTCAAGCTAGAATGATTTGATCGCAATACAAAAACGAAATAAAGAGGGTCTACCACTCTAAATTATGTTTAAAATGGCTGCTTTAGAACATTCGTTATTTAACTTTAATATAAAAAAAAACATTGACTTTAAAATGTTTTCGTAAAGGCATTCACGTACAACTTGCTTTAAAAATAAACTACTGTTTCACAGAAACACGTACATGTTAGTTAGAAAAATGATCACTGACATTTGTAACGTGTAACAAACGTCGCGACGCACACCTGTGCAGTACACTGCGGGACAGATTAAGGGGAACGTCTGGAAATAAAGAAAAATTAAATTAAAAACGTGTGTTGAGATTGAAATGTCAACATCCGTCTAGCCAGATGTAATTACGTAAAAATTGTTCTATTTGTTGATAGTAAATTACGAATACGTAAATTGGCATTCGGGATATCTTAAAAGTGCAGAGGTTCAAAAGAAAATATAGCTTTTGCCAAACAATATCATGTAGGTATGTGTATTGTACAGTCAGGAAAGTAAATTGTTTTGCAAATTAACGAGACAATTTGACGTATCAAAGAATGACAGTCGAGATTTGAATATGCGGACCATTTATAGACAATTTGGTTAACAATAAATTTCCCTGACTTTACATACGCCATTATGTTTAAGAGACAATTTTGTCTAAAATCCCCCTTTTTAAGAGACAATTTTGTTTAAAATGCCTCAATGAGTAGTAATATTTTCTACTTTTCATCACAAATTCTTTTCTTTTTTTTAATTTTCACACAAATCCGATCAGGGCCCGGGCATCCCAAAACCTGTCTGTACGTGTAACAGTACAGTCAGATAGGACCGGTGCAGATTATTGCGCTCGGTATAACGCCTACACTTTATTGTCATAGGCACCTCCCGTGTGCCGCCGTATTTATCTGCTCCACGGATTCGATACTACGTTTTATTTTAGTGGGCTGTTTTTTTTTGGTCGGAATTGTATTTTTGCGGTTTTTTTTTAAGTGGATTTGTAGTAGATTCAGGATTGTATTAGTCACATTGATGATTTAGTTTGGCTCGAACGCCCTTCGAGCTCGAAACTACTTTTAAAAGTTGTTTTCCCTACTTTACTATTTTACTTGCGAAGACGTAATTAGATTAAACATACAACCTAAGAAAAAAGGGAGATATACAAATAAACAAAACCAACAATATTTATCTTTACCAAACATCATCTAAAACACATTACAAAATATCCACACATTTATAGGTAACCTAGAAATTCACTGTGAAAATATGGTGAAGCGTGGGTAGCGAGTCCATGATGCTCTGAATTATCATCTGTATACGCGGCGAAGCCCTCCGCGTCGGCAGAACCTTTATTGAAAACATTTACATATGTATGTACGTATCACCGGGACGTACGTGCTTCGCCCTCCATATTGTAAACGAGAACGCTCCAATATTATCAAAGTTAGCGATGAAATCGACGATTTACTACGCAGCTTAAGGTAATGATAGAATATTTTCGATCGACTTTCTCGAATATTCGAGAACGCTTTATCGAGACTATGGAATGATCGTAATGGGTCCCCGATGGTTCGGAAGCGGGCTGTCGGGAACAGATTGACTGTCGTGTAAGCTGTTCGCTCGGATCCGGTTTTTGTGTTTCAACTTGTTACGAGTATGAGACGCGATAATAACATGAAATTGACGATCTCGACTCTCTAAGCGTTTGAATTTGATGGCAATTTGGTTTTTATTTTATCTCCGCTTTCGTCAGCGTTTTCTGTGAGGTGTAATACCTTATTGGTGGAATTATCACTCTGAATATTTACATATGAAAAATAAAAGAAGACACTTCACTTCAGCAAAGTGAATAGACGTGTTTACTTACTGCATAACTACATTCTATGCTCCTTCAGTCTTGGTTATCAACGAACTCTCATTACAATACTAAAAGATCACTAACCCATGGCCCACGCTCTCTATGAGAACAACAGCTGATTCATTGTTTTTCTGACTACCCACAGATCGATATGGAAATACAGTATAACTTTATTAACATAGAGTAACAAAGGCTAATTATCCGGGGGCTCACGCATACCATTACGTGCCGACCTCTCTGCCTACCCCAGAACACGCTGTGCTGGTAATTAAGCGAATACATAAATGCATAGTTTATTGAGCGAGCGAGAAGTTCGCGCTATGAGCTTATTTGAATGTGTAGATTTTGAGATAGCAGTTTTTGGTAAAGTGGAGATTGGTTTGGTATTATTTATTCATCGGGGTAGGGGAGGTACACGTGGCGTGTGTCGTCATGTGTTCATGAACTCCTTGTGATACGTGAGTCGTTGTATGAGCCGTAAACTTTGTCGAACCTGACTCTCAATTAGCATACTTCACTTAACAGACATTTCGGCATTTTGAGTAAATTACTAAGTTATAAACAGACATAAAATTTTTCTTGCCATAAAAAATGTAATAAATAAGTAGGTAATTTCCTTTATAATCTGATAAAATGTCATAATAATAATAATATTTATTTCAACTTATCATGTCATGAAACACATGAACTACTTACGCAAAAGCAGACACATCGATTATGACGTCAACCATTCGTCATAGGCTCCTCATACACCCAAAACCAATCATCAAACGAACATACTGCCTAGCGGTAAATCACACACTTGGCCAAAGAAACAAATTTCGCCAGTCATTTCAAGTTTGCTGCCTATCCGGCCGCAGACACCGGACCAGCATGGCCTGTCCGGCGTGACGAAGCCTTGATTAGAGTTCCGGCTCTCCGGCACGATCCGGCACGACGGCACGCTTCCACAACGCGGAATATCATCACGTGCTGCAAAATAAAGGGAATAGACAACTTTGTTTCAGTATGGTAATACTGAAACGAAAAATATGCAGTGTTAAATGGAACACGGTCTCAGAAACGGGACGTATTTTGGTTAGAGTTACAAGATTGGATTGACAGGTTTTCCATGACGTGCTTAACAGAACCAATAGCATTATGTTATACAAACTACAACTTGTTGTACCTACCGAGATAACAAGTGAATGATGTGGTGTCCTATAATTGGAAGCGCACACTTGTATTTGTCCCTGTTTATTTTAATGTGGATGTAATTGTGTAGCATCTGTTGGCGATCCAAGACTGCAACTGACTGAAATTGTTATGCAGTTTAGCAGACATTATGTATCCTATTGTTAACACAGATTTTCAATAGATAAAAATAATAGGTTCACAGTTTTGATGACTCTGTAAAGGCATTGTCATCGATATGAAACAAACATAAAAGCGAACAGTGTTGAATAATATAACAAAGAACTAAAATATCATCATTGTACAAACCTTTGTCAAAACTGCCACAAAAAACTCACTGACACAAAAGCACGTCGAACACAAAAATGTAGGACAAGAGCTCTTTCAATAAAATCCCAAACTACTCAACGCCACTTCCATAAAGGTCCCCGAAACTTCCTAACAGCACTTTCGTAAAACGTTTGCCTAAAAATCCGAAAAATACAAAAAACCTTTGGCTAAAATTCGTAAAAATACTAATGGTATTCTGACAAGAGCGGGCTCTGTTAATAAATTCAGTGGAAGTGCATGGCTACTGGCTGCGGAGGGTTGAAGGGCATTTCTCAGGCGGAGGCCGTATGCAGATGTCTGTTTGTCCAGTCATTACCGCCGGGATGTTTGCCGGAGCGCTGCCATCGCAGGCCGGCCGCGGCGCAAGTTACTTGTAAATAACCGCGCGGAAATTAAACGAGTCTGTTTGTTTAATCTAGATTTTTTTATGGAAATTATTATTTGATTGTGTAACCTAAATGTATAAGGTCTTGGATGGACCATCTCTTTTATAAACGTCGGAAAACGTCAATACTCCTTGTTAAAAGATTGTATCCTCATGATTGTAATCATGATACCATATCAACGCGTAAACGTTCAAATGAAGGGTCACAATGCCCATTGTCATAATTACAGTGTCTGGCAGACAAATTGGTAGAATGATGCTACTGTGTATCGCTTTGACGTAATTTCTATTAATATTAAGGCGCAGTTAACTTGACGAAAACTAATCATCATACAGTAAGTAATCACAAAGCCTCCAGCATCATTAAAAGGTACAAAAAAGGGCAGCGGAAAAAAGTCATAAGGAAAGGTATTCCCATAACTCGGACCACCCCACAAGAGAGCATTATGTATGCATCAGGAATCCTCATTTTTGCATTTGTAATAGGGATCATTGTGCAATTATTCAGTCGTTAGTGCGCCAATCTATGGCATAGACGCGCGCCTGCATTAAAATGCGAATTATTTTGTATTACTTATATTAGTTTTGTGGCCATTCAAATCGGCAGGCGGGAACGAACTTTGGTAGTCAGGCTAATTATAAATGCAGAGCCAGAGGTGTAAAATCCATTGTCGTACTTTTTATTCAGATCAAAAAGTAACTTCGGAATTGTACCTACGAGAATAGCCGAATTATTCGCCCACAAGACCCAAATATTATAAGGAAACGAACGTATCAAATACTAAAAGTATCATTCGATTAAGAAGATACCTATTCCAGGACAAGAGGAGTTCTAAAATAAACTCACGGTCATGAGCGGGTGACTACTTAGTCACCAAAATTGGATCTGTCGTTCTTGTGCCTAAAAATAGGTGTACGTGGGAGTTATACGAGGCCATTAAGCTATTATATTCAGTAAACGTGAAGCGTCTGGGCCTGCGTGGCTTTCTTTCTTCTGTGGTCAGACGGCTGACGCAGACGGGTAGAAGTCCTAAAGGAATTCTTAAATTTTATGATAGGTAGTGTAGGTAAATGCGTTGATCTCCGCTATGTCTCGGTCACTCTTCTATCACATTAGTGTTGTTAAGAAATTACATTATAATCAGACTATAATGTTCCCACTGCTGGCACACAGACTCCTCTCTGTGAGAGGGAGTCGCGCCCAGATGCGGCGCCCAGAGCAAGCAGGTAGATGTCACATGTCTTCGAAATTTTGGTTCTAAGACATGCCGGTTTCCTCACTATGTTTTACTTCACCGCGCCGCTTGCAATGTGCCTGTCGGGGTTTGAACCTACGACGTACAACTCGTAAGACACATTCGTTACCACTGAGCCAACGCTGCTCAAGAAATTACATATGTTTTGGTATATCACATGACACAAACAACAAAACACAAACAATCAGAAACAACACAAACAATGGGCTGATCTGAGATATTAAAATATAATAATAATAAATTATTTCTTTGATTGGCATAAACACAGGTTACAATAAAAAATTTAAAGCCCTGATTCCAGAGCCAAGGTAGAGTACCTGTATTTCAGTAGCCAGAGAGTTCTTCCAGTTAGGTTTCATGTTTATTAAACCTAACTAGAAGAAGTTTTATGCAGCAATGTATAGGTATTATAATTACGTTACTTAAAATTAAATTTAATAGCAAAAAGGAAAAAAAATAAAAAAATTAAGAACTATTATACATTCAAGCTTAAAAATAAAATTTGAGAGAGAGATTAAGAAATATCTCAGACTATCCTTAGCATATTTCTACCCTCAAATATATACCTAAAAATATACTACGCCCTGCTTCTAATGAACTAGACGTCGTTATTCGTCAACTCAGATTTATTTCGCAGCCCAATAAAACACAGTGTATTTGCGAATCATCAAGCAGTTTTATATCCTTACCGTTTGTTTGTTCCCACTCCGGGACCTATCTGATTTAATCAAGGTACTAGGTAAGATACGGCATATCGCGCTGGCAACGTGCCAACTAACACGTTAAGACGACTACAAAAATATACGGTAACTCACGAAATGTGCGTGTGTGTGCGTGGTTTATGTAGGCATGTGTGCACGTCTCTAATTCCTTAGTTGTTCCGCCGACCGTATCTTCTACACGACGGTGATCCAGATCTGTATCTCCTTGTTTATAATCGTCTAGACTCGGTAGATTAGTAAGTTAAGAATCTTTCAATTCCCTGAGAGACTTTTATTGAAATAACTTTCGTTTCTAATACTTTGTATACTCACAAGATGAGATAAAACATCATTATGATACAATGAAAACTCAGAGATTCATTCTAAATTCATTTTCAAATGTATGCAGAACATTATTCAGTTCTTTTGCTTTTTAAAAACTTTCGAGAGATTTAAAAATATTTACTTTTCATTTAGCTGTAACAAGCGGCCCTCGGATTGTGGAGATTCTTTTTGAATATATTCTAAAACAACAACTCGTCCGCGGCTGCAGATGGTGTTGATCTTTGTTAAAAAGATTCCAGTTTTTACACAATCCTAGCACAGATGAAAATCTGTAAACCCGTTTAACTAAATTGATAAATAAATCAAGGTAAACCGCGACACTTAGTTAGAAATACAGCCTCAACAGTGTAGAGTATTCCTAGAAAATACAGTAACAAGCCGCCGGTAAGCGCATAAACGTTAGCGCATTCAACCAGTTTTGTATGCAAGTTTCATGCAAAGGCGCGCACTTGAATAACTTAGGTCTGTTTGCATAAAAACTCGAATCTCCGAAATGCCCGTTTAGTCTACATTCGGCTGGGGCCTGTAATTTGCATAGAATAACAAGGGGAAGCTTGCGGTGCTCCGAATAAAGAGCACTTTGCCTCGAAATCTCAGCCCGTGATATTTGGACCCAATCATCGAGAGGTAACTGTAGTGTCCCGATAATCTACCTAACTTTGCAATGATATTACCTTTATAAGCACTGCTTTTTTAACTTTGGGAAAATTTAAATAACGAAATTAGCTAGCTTTGTCCTTTCACGTTTGCTTTTAGAACTTGTGTTGTTCGGGATTTTTTGTTGTTGTTGACTATTGTAGTATACTCCTATATTAGTACCTCTTCAGAATGTACCAGAAAGGTGTCGTCATATTTAAGGGTGTGGTACAGACCATCAAACTGAACAACTTTCTCCATGGGAGCAGCATCGTCAATCACGGAAAAATAATCAGGCTCCCCATACGTAGTACCTATACAAGAGTACAGTTTTCACAGTACCATCTCACAGTCAAATAAGGAAAATATTTCAGTTCAAAACACTTACTGAAACTGCAAACACAACGACAAAAGTCGCTGTAAAATACTTTGAGAAACTATAAAAACAACGAGATTAATTTCATTTATTAGGAGTTCGTGTAACATAAATGAAAACATCATCTCAACTGTTCGTACCGTTGCTTGTGAAAATCACGGCTCCACGTCTCAACAGAAGTTCGCGAGACCGCACGAAAAGTATGATTAAAAAACTTGTAGCGAACTCACTGACCGTAATAAGAATACGAGCGAGCAGGTACATACGGGGAGGGGGTAATATCAGCGAGTCTCCCGATTGATTGATTGATACATTATTATTACCGTAAAAACAACTGGAATGTATTCGGGCGTCTGCTTGTCGGCATATTTTTCCATATGTACCTACTCGCATGATACATGAGCTATTGGAAGCGAGTATTTCATCCAGACAGGTTGTATACCAGTGGGATGTGTAATACATTCGTATTTATGTGTAGGTTCACACGCATGGCTACCTCTCTAAATATCAACCCGCGACATAACGCCACATAATTCCACTCCGTCACAGACGGTTTAAATGTTTAAAAACAAAAACGGAACGTTAATATGTACAATTAAAGGGCGGATATAAATCACTTGTGAATGAAAGAATCCAGGATTTATGATGTCCAGTCATTTTCTGCGTCCGCTCTTAATGTGACGCCGCTTCCTGCGGCCGCTCGGCTCGCCAGTCAACGCTACGTGCCCTACCCTTTGTTACAACAGAGACGTTTTTAACGCGTCCCTACATTTGAAAAGGAGAAAACAATACGTATTGCGAGCTCTACCGACACGGATGAAAAAAAAAACTGGAACACTTTGAGCAGAAAAAGCGTTGTTTTATAAATAAACAGCGCGTCGCTATCAGTAGTCGACACTCGAGCGACTTGACGCGAGATTTAATAAAAACGGAGCGCTCCTCTGTTGGCCAGTATAAAAGTACCCTTATCACGTAGTATGGGAGCGTTCAAGGGTGAATTATGTTAGGTTGTACGCGAAAAGATGAAAATTAATGAGCTAAAAGTGAGTTTTGCGATGCGACGGCCCCGCCGGCGAAACTTAAGCGGTTAATGCTGTTTGATTCTTTGGAGTTTTTTCTAGTAAAGTGCAGCGAGCTGCTCCGCTGAATTAATGGCCGCCGGGTCGTTTGTCGCCCTCCAGATAATTTCAGTGTTAAATGAGTGGTATTTAAACTGAGACATTTTTTCCAATTGGAAATGGCGTGTGTTCAATTTGGTGTTAAAATGAATCGATCGGCGGATCGCTGCGGGCTGGTGTGCTCAATAAAAGTCAGCGGTGATCAGTGGCCGACAGTCGTCGCGGCCGGGCAGTAATGATTCAATTTGTCATTGATGAGATGTAAATGTTTTCTGCTTGAAATGAGCAATAATTTATTTCAATTCTTTCCTTTTTCAAAAATATTTTACGAAACAAATGAAAGTATTACGGGTATGTATATGTGATGCTAACGATACGTATAGAATTTGAAAAATTACCCACTTAATAATTTAATTTTTTTGTCATTGACGTCACATATTCCCGTGCTTCAAAATATAATAACTTCCTTCATTTAACACAACTAACATACTAAAGTACGCACATAAACCGTAAACACACCGAGCAGCACAAACTAACTCCAAACCAAAGTCATTACAACCCGATTTACAATGAAACAAACCCGAAAGTCTTTCGTTTAGCACAAATTGATAACTTAATGTGCACTCAGCGAACGCAGGCCTAATAAATATAAAATTCCAAATCCATTAAGACAAAGTTTTGATATTAAGAGCGTACCTTAATTTTGTTGATGGAAAACTTGACTTGGGCCGAGTTGGGTCTAAACGCCTTATGAAAAAGTTTTTTAAAATCCCGTCTAGCGACTTGTGGAGGCTAATGAAGAGAGAACTCGATTTTCTTGGGCGGGTTCTGTCGTCAGGTAAAATGTTCTTAGAAAAGTGTGGGCGCTCCGTATTGATTGGACGAATGAATCCAATTTGCGGGCACAGACAGAAGATACGGCTACTAAAGTGTAGCCGGTGTGGCGTGCTGCTAGGTATGAATTTTAAGAGGATGATTTATGGTGTGTTGTGTTTAGGTATTGTTATTTAGTTCCACTTAACGCATACTAACGGATGCCAAGCCTGACTGTGATGTGTTCACGGACGAATGGAAGAAGATCTTGTCAGTATGTCTGGAGTGTTGTGAGATGAGCGTGTGACTGTCGAGTGTTGTGAGATGAGCGTGTGACTGTCGAGTAGTTGTGAGATGAGCGTGTGACTGTCGAGTGTTGTGAGATGAGCGTGTGACTGTCGAGTAGTTGTGAGATGAGCGTGTGACTGTCGAGTGTTGTGAGATGAGCGTGTGACTGTCGAGTAGTTGTGAGATGAGCGTGTGACTGTCGAGTAGTTGTGAGATGAGCGTGTGACTGTCGAGTAGTTGTGAGATGAGCGTGTGACTGTCGAGTAGTTGTGAGATGAGCGTGTGACTGTCGAGTAGTTGTGAGATGAGCGTGTGACTGTCGAGTAGTTGTGAGATGAGCGTGTGACTGTCGAGTAGTTGTGAGATGAGCGTGTGACTGTCGAGTAGTTGTGAGATGAGCGTGTGACTGTCGAGTAGTTGTGAGATGAGCGTGTGACTGTCGAGTAGTTGTGTAGGTACTTGACGTTATAGTACTTGTCTTTATAGCTTTGGTTTCCTAAGAAACGGTGAACGGTCACAGAATAACGGCTCTCCAAATACAGAGGGTTTTTTGACACCTTTAATTAAACCCCCTCCCCTCCTTCCTCCCCCCATCCCTTCCTCCTCTCCTTCTTCCTTTATCTTCAAATACGGGTGAAAATTATAGATTTTCATGACGGCCGTTATAGTTATAACGGCCACCGCTCTTCTAGGAAACCGTAGCTTAACTAACGTAATTGGCCTTGGCTTTTTTGTGTTAAATAAATAAATACTAGATGTATTTGCTTTACTGAAAAAAAGGCTTTACAGGCATGTGTTCCAACGAAATCAATATAAACTTAAACATATAAAACACAAATATCGAAAAGCCAATTCTTCATTGTTTCATTCAGTAAAACAATTATTCATGTACTAGCTGCGCCCCGCGGTTTCGCCTGCATAAGTTTCGATCCCGTGGGAATATCGGGATAATAAGTATCCTGTGTTAATCCTAGTTATAAACTATCTGTCTGCCAACTTTCATCCAAACCCGTTCAGTAGTTTTTGCGTGAAAAAGTAACAAACATTCAACCATCATTCCATCCATACAAACTTTCGCGTGTATAATATTAGTAGGATCCTTGAATTTTAACAACTTAATATTCCCCTTATTCGACCCACTAACATACCGAACGCGAGTCAAATAGGGGTCAGTGTGCAAGCAGAACAAACCGAGGGACATCATTGTCGATACCCCAGAGAGGGGGAGAGTCGGGAGTGATCGTCATCGATAGCCATCCGAGTAGTCGAGATATTTGCGACCAGTCCCGGCCACATTCATCATACGAGTCCAAGATTATATCTCTGGAAATAATGTGTTACTCATGTCTTCTCTTTTATCTTTCTTTCTTAACGTATGTGGTGCTGTCGACACTGCGGTGTGGTATCGATGTTTGTGGGTTTGGAGAACTGTCTATTGACTTTAGAGATGACATGGGAGTTCTTATTTACTAGCTTCTGGCCGCGAGTTCTTCCGCATGAAATTTGTCGCTCTCCCGAACCACTCCGTCGCATTGCATCGCCTGCCCACGCTATTCGTTTTCGCTTTGCGGTCTGTCTGACTTTTTTTTTTATTTTTGCTCGGCTCCGAAGACCTGTGGCGTGATGTTAAATCGCCTATAGCCTTCCTCAAGAATTGGGCTATCAAATGCAAAAAGATTTTTTCAAATCCGACCGGTAGTTCCAGAGAGCGCGTTCAAACAAACTTTTCTGCTTTATTATTAGTATAGATTATTATTATTAAGAGCCTGTATAGTCCCACTGCAGGGCAAAGGCCTCTCTACTCTCATTCCTATGGGAGTAATAAATTATACAAAAATATCTAGGCATAAAACGTAGGCGTATGATCAATACTGTAGGTAAATTAATGTGGGCCGAATATTTCGTCCAGTTTATTTATAAATAATAAAGTGTCAAGTTCTCGCACAAGTACATGGCTATTCGTCTTATATTTAGCAACACGTCCGGCACATCTGCGCCCCCGAATTATTTTCACCCCTATAGGAGATTGCAAGATGTAGGCGGAAGATGGATTGTTATGGTACTAACTTGAAGGGAATGGCCGAAAGATAGGCCTTGCCGTTACTTTTTCATTTACCATACCTAAAATACATGCAATACAAAATTACCATTAAAAAAAACTACTTTATCTTTGTAATCCGTTAGAATATTTCCATCCCGTTTCTCGATTCAACATCGATAAACACTGATCACATCACTATTCCGCCGTGACTTTCACGGTTCGCGACGGTTCGCCCACTCTAATATTACCGGTCTTTTCTGAGCGAGTACGCATCAACAATATTATTGGTAATGTAATTTGTGTGTTCGTCTGAGAGACGTGCGAGACATATGACGTGTGGTGACCGTAAACGAATGATGTGTGTGCCTGAGTTGATGAATGATAGATTTTTGCGTTGTTCTTTTTGTATTAGTATCTCTCATTTTGTTATGATTTATTTACAAAATGGCAAACGAAATTGAGGGAAGGAACAGTGGTGGCACAGTGGTATTAGCCCCGACTTACAAGCTGTAGGTCGTGAGTTTGAACCCAGCCAGGCACTTAACTTGGTGTATTTAATTCCATCACCACTGCTCTCAAAACGGTGAAGGAAAACATCGGGAGGAAACCGGCATGTCATAGAATCAAAATTTCGAAGACATGTGACATCTACCAACCCGCATTGGTCCCGCGTGGTGGCTTACGGCCCACTCTCTCCCACAGAGAGGAGGCTTGTGGCCCAGCAGTGGGAACATTATAGGCTTATTTTGCTAAAGGAAATTGGCTTTTATTATTTAAGAAAAGACTGTTGTTCATGAGTATGGTTTGCTGTTTTTCATCTAACCAAATGCCCAATCTTAGCAAAACTTTAGTAGGTAGATCAGCGTCAAGTTCTAGATAATACTTAGAAAAAAAATTTACCTAATTTTTTTAGCTTAAGCAATTGTTAAAATTAGTAACTAATGGTTAAATTTTAGCAAAATGTGTTTTTTGATCAATTGTTAGTTTATCTAATGGTATTTTTTTACTAATAGTTAATTATTTGACCATTAGCAATGATATTACCCTTGCCCTTACACTTTCTACATGCTGGCTGACATAATATGAGTGGTCCCAATTTTTGAGTATTGAATTTTTTCAATGTTTTGTTTGAACATTACATAAAAGAGAAATTACTATTTTTACAAGCTAACACTGAAATATATACAAAGAAAATATAAATTAATAAAAATAAAAAGGCAGAAGCTCATTGGGTATCAAAAAATTCGTCCGCATCGCTGTCAATGGGATAAGTGCCGAAACGGCTGGCAGCATTACCACATTATGTTGTATGATAGTTCATACACCTTAACATTTTAATTTCAACTCCTCACCAAACATCTGTCTTGCCCTTTATGACCTACGGGCCACAACTAGTGACGTGCCCCTCCTAGTGACCACATAAACAAAGGCGCGGCGTGTGATTCGATTCGATATTTGATATGCGAATGATTTATACGCGCCTCTGCGGGACTGATTGTGTTGTTTGCTTGCCCCAATCACGTGACGTATGAGCAAGATAAATAACGAGAAGTTGTTTTTACCAAGCCTTCGATAGGCTCAATGGGTTTGGGGTCTATTTGTTTCAGCGAAGGAATAATTTTGTAATAACATTTAGGGAAACCCTAATTACATCTGTAAAGAAATTAAAAACGATTGATGCCGTGAATCTTTTAAAGGAAAGTATTGCAAAGTGAGTGATAATATTATCTGTTGCCATAATTAAAAACGATTGATGCCGTGAATCTTTTAAAGGAAAGTATTGCAAAGTGAGTGGTAATATTATCTGTTGCCATAATACCTACGTGTATAAAATTGATTTCCCAACCTAATGATGTAGAACCTTGAACTTAAAATAATAATGCTACCTTTGAATTTATGAAGCAATAACGCCCTGGTTCCCCACTACATACAACCACAGATTCACCTACGATTGTAATAGTAAGAATAGAGCAAATAAATAAATAAATAGTGTTTCTTACAATGTGTAAAATATCCAAAAAAAATGGGTGCCATATATCTTCAAAATATACATACTTAACTTTTAAAAATCCCAATTCTTATCGCACAAAATTCCCTCACCTGCCTAGCCATTTCCCAACTATGTTGGGGTCGGTTTACAGTCTAACGGGATGCAGCTGAATACCAGTATTTTACATGAAGCGACTTGCCTATCTGACCTCCACAACCCAGTTACTGGATAATACGATACCCCTTGGTAAGACTGGTTGTCAGACTTTCGGGCTACTGACGACCCGTAACGACTGTCAAAGGTCCACGAATGACAGCCGGGACCAACTGCTTAACGTGCTGTCCGAGGCACGGAGGGGTCTTGGTACGTGTAAATGGTCACCCATCCACGGACCAACCGCGGCAAGCGTAGCTTAACCTGATCGATCGACCCGTGCGGCTGTTATTACTTAGCCACAAGCCCCTCGCGCAAAATTCTGGTACCTTAAAAATAAGTTGATCCAAGTAAAGTATTGCCGGCGCCTCGCACTGGGTTAAGTGGCGTTTTTTTTCTTAATTAATTAATAAATAAAAGTTGAAACCAAAAACGAAGCTTGTTAAAGCTCGCTATCATTTATCATCGCGCGGTTGTTTTAATATGGATTAGCTGCAAGAAGTTTGCGGCAGCAGTCACCTGCTACTCCTGGATTTGGTATTTATTGCTTGAAGATTGCGAGGTCAGCAGAATAATGTTGGGGAGCTGCTGTCTTAAATGTAGTGGTACCTATGTTTTAGTACACAATTTGTTTATTTATTTAGAATATTGTACAAAAACAAAGTAACACTAATATATACTATATACAATTACATACAAATACAATAATACGAAAAAATATAGAAAAAGGTAGGAGCTCATTGGGCATCAAAAACTTCGTCCGCATCACTGTCAATGGGATAAGTGCCCAAAAGGCTGGCAGCATTACCACGTTGGATGGCAATGCTGATTCTTTGGGCTCAGAAGAATTTGAAGAAGAAGAAGAAGAATTTACACAATTTGTTTTGAATTCTCATATTAATGAATCCTGTAAAAATAGATGAATTCATTTTCTCCATCCTCCACCTATATCTTGGTGTCGATAAAGCTTTCAATGTCTCAACTTATCTTTGTGATATAGTTACGTAGGTGGGTACTTCACTACCCATTTAAATACATTTCGCAATCTACCTCTTAAAAATCTTACACACAGTTGCGCAGAAACTTATCATAAAGAAACACTCCTTTTAACTTTAACTTAAACTCCACTAAACTCAAATTAGCGAAAAATATGCATGCTCTAATTAACACTATAAATTACTGAAACTTTACCGTAATAGAGCGGGGATTACCGAGCATTACCGCCAACCTATTGTCGTGTCCCAACACTGCGTCCTGTCGCGGATTAATTCGGCTTATTACATGGTCTCGTGGAAAAAAAGATAAAATAAGGCCTCCTCTAATCCCGGGGAGTGCGGGACGCGCGGGACTGCAATATCGACAGGCTACACAAATTAAACGAGCCGTAGTCTGTAGCTAGCCTTATATTTCTATCCTTTTTCCTCTTTCCTGTGCTCCTTCGTTTATTATTAAAATATTGTAATGAGTGACAGTCTTTGATTAATGGGTTTAATTTTAGATTGAGTCTTAATGACCGGGAGTAATCAATATTTTTTTGTTAGTTAGTTTTCGTGACAGTTGAAAGGGCTTTACTTTTATGTAGGTCATTAGTAGGTTTTTGATACTTTTAAGCTAGGCACCCTCTATTTTTGTACTACCCAAGAGTATCACCAAAAGCTGTGATGTGCATACGCTTTGCCTTTCGTCTTTGTCTATGTGATTTGGTCTGTCTTTTGTAATTTTGACGTTCGGAAATTGCTGATTCACAGCCTAATTTGAATAAATGACTTTAGATTTTGATTTTTAGATTTTGACCGCTTAGATCTTCTATACAATGAATTTTTAATGCGATTTTTTCACCATCATTTAACACAGAAATCTTGATGCCAATGTAACAGTGCGAAGCAGGGGCGATTCGCTAGTATACCAACATACATGTAAAGGGAGTTCTGCAGGGTAATTGCGTGACACACTAACAGTAAGAATGGCTTTTGACAATACAACTAGTGTAGACAATTTTTTCAAACATATAAAGAATGGATTAGCGACATCCTTCAAAATGATTCAGATTGTAATTGATAGTGTATTACGCTATTAGGGTGCAGTATGACTTTATTATGAGAGGAGTGATTTGTGTGTTTATATGTTTATGTAACTATTAGCATTTCTCTAGTATCAAAATTATTGAACATAACAAAATCCAACGTTATATACCATACCACAGTCGCGCAGAACCGTCACACATACACACACATGACAGAGGTACTCACATAATAGGGATGTGCTCGTATTAACGAACCCTCACAGTCCGCGGCCCCCGGGACTCTGGGCCACCAATGTAATCAGTGTCCCTTCCCATGCCCAAATCTCGATGAGTACAAAATTTCAAACTTTCTACATTACGATTTATTTTACTTGTGTGTTCCGTTTGGGTAATCGTGTTAACATTAGTCTGTCCGAACTTGTTTTATACATATAATGTATGTACGGCCACCAAAGGAGATAAGTAACCAGGGCCGTCGGATATAGTTGATGTTTAGTAAGAAACCGATGGATGTTTTGGAATAAAATTTTATTTTATAATAGAAAACAAACAGTTAGTTTATCAAATTTAATTTAATTTACCTAAATTAAATTTCATTCACCGTACATAAGGTTCACTAATTCATTTTACATAGGAACCATAATTTACTTTACATAGGAACTCGAATATATCAGGCGTAGAATATTGATGTTATACAGGGTGTAAAAAGACCCAATACAAAGCCGTCAACTACGCATTCTGTATATCAAACTAAGTGACATTGCATAAAAATAATTGCTGGGAAACGAAAAATATCACAATGACGGGTAGTACAAGACGTGACTCTTGGCTTCGTTAAATGTCTTTTCACACCCGTTATAGTGTGTTTTGGCTGATTGTGTTTGGATAATTGTTAGGTTGGAATAACCTAACGTATTACAAATTGACGACGACAACACATATTGCTTGAACATTTTCCAAAATAAATGAAAACATCCGCAAGAGCAACAAAGATCCCCGCCCCACTCTATTAACAAAAAGCAAAATAATACCGAAACGGACTCAATTCGGAACGTAAATAATAAATACAAGGTATTCATTCTCGTTCAACGGTTCGGTCTTAACAACAAGATTTTCTCGTCGACGACATTTGATCTAATATTCAATAATGAAAATACGGCATTGAGAGGGCCGTAGCCAATTGTTGAGCCAAACAAGCCCACTCCACCTGCTCTCTGAGCCAAGAACTGAACGGAAGAAACAGAAAACTGCTTTTACAATAATTGGTCGATGAATAATACAAGAGCCAGTTATGGCATGGCCCAAACTCGAAAATAACCGGCAATCCAAATAACCTCTATGTATTGTGTACCAAGAGTTTGTATATACGTAAGCTTATGACGTTATTAATATGGAATGTCTGAGAGGTGAATTAATTTTTAAGGTATTCTCACATTTGGAGATAAAGTATGGAATAATGACATTAATGTCTGAAGAGCTTTTATGGAATAGGCATTTAAGATTAAAGCAACGGATAAAAATGATGTTACCCAAGTATTTTTAACATCTTTCAAGTGAGTAGGTATACAATAAGTTTTAAACGAACTTTACATAAGTGCGCATATTATGTGATTACAGCGTAAACAAGTCGTAACTCCAGGCACACTGCCTAATAACTCTGCTCAAACAACGCTGAAAGTGTTCATAAACTAGGCAACACCACAATATTGAATCATTAACAATAATTTGCAAACTATCGCGATAACAAACAGCTTTATTAAACAGCACGTAACGCTCCTCCCGCATAAAACACGAGACATCCCAACATCTGTTACAAGTTCATTGAAGGTAAAGCCACGGTCGTACGAGCGACGTACTTAAGTAATTCAGACTCCTTTATTGCCCAAGTAAACTTTAAAAGATTCCAATTAAGTCGGAGGCGTATAGAGCAGGGCTTTTAGCCCATTCCACCCTCTTAGCGAACACAGAGAGGCGCGGTGCCTTCGACACCGGTCGCGTTTGTATGAAGGAATTACACCCGACCATCTATGGGCAGGGTCTAATAAAACAAGGGTAAAGCCACGTTTATACTGAGCTCGTTTTATAGTTGCAAGAAAGGTTTTAGTGGCGGCCGTTTGTGTGGAAGGATTACTCGTTAATTTTGAGTGGTCGAGATCATTTTTGTTGGGACCGCAAACTAGTTACGTTTGTGGCTAGTTTTGTATTATAAGTAAGGCTATTAACACTTTCGTGCCTCCCCATAATTCGCATAACATTTCATTTTAAACCCTCGCATCGTCTAAATTACACCCACGCATGTTTAGATTATTTCCGTATCCCTATCATGTGTTTGATTCACAACATTACAGTTCGTCGACTCCCCGAATTATAATTAATATTCACGCCGGATGTACTATCAATATAGAAACCCGACTTGGATTGAACAAAACATTTATCTAACTAAGACAACTCAAAGTATATTAATTATTCATTAATCACAGTTTTGCAACAATTCGGTTCAAAACTGGTACATCTTCGAGTTCATGTAAAAACGCCCTAAGGTCCACTCGACCTTTTAGCATTCGCACCCTTTGTCGGGGCTTTAAACCGGTTTGAACTAGTTTAATCTCGCCATCGCTCCAATCACACCTAGCTATTTGTGTTTCAATTAAGGCAGACCAAATTCGGTGGTTTCGCGATGATTAATACAAGTAATAACTATAGCTACTGCGCAGCGTACATCTGCTTTGAACCAGTTATAAATGATCCGACATTATAACATTATAGTGAGCGATCCCTAGTTTTAAATTGACTTAACCCTATTTGTTGAAATTCGGGTTTGTTCACGATTGTATAACTCGTTTAGAGTTTCAATAACTTTTAATTAATTAAATTGGCGCAGAAAGATTAAAAATTGGGTTCGACGGGAAGGTATCTGGAAGTTGGACGAGGACTTTTAACTTTTCTTTTTAACGTATCGATTTTACAAAATCATAATGCTTGCTTCGAACGCAAATGACTTGAGGTCAAATCAATGCATCGTTCAACCGAAAACACTTAACCAAAACCTAAATCTTCCCCAAGTTTTGTGTTTAAAATGAATGTACCGTACTTATTCAGTTAACGTGATACTACATATATTACAATTGTCGGTAAGCGGAGACATAATTTGCAGATGTGTGCAGAGCGGCGGTATCTGAGAGGCCATCTATCTGCGGTATCATACGAGACCGCTGGACCGACACACAGTCAGACACTGTGTCGGTAATGATACACAGGGATACAGTGTGTCGGTATTCTGTGCACGCTATAATGCTGAAATGTGGGTAGTATTTATAACACATAATTATCAGTGAGAAGTATTTTGATAAGCATAGAGGAATATAGTTTCTGGGTTAGTTGTAGATACGAGTAAAACGTTTGACGTTATCATAAAGTGAAGAGCTTCCTTTTGCTACGGTCCCTTGTCCGTAAGTCATTACTAGCGGAGGTACCTGCTTTAATTTATTCAAGTAAATCAAGAGGCTTCTCAATAAAGGAACCATTTTCAGATCAGATCAACCACATACGCTCAAAAGTTCTTTCTTATAAGATAAGATTAAGGACTCTTGGCTTGGCCATTCATTTCACTACTGCACTTTACACTGCGGGGTAACTCCGTAACACATCAACAATAGCAATGGCTCACATTTTGACTGTTCAACAACATTCATTCCGTTATTTACGTTGGTGAGCAGACAAATTTTTCGAACATATGAAGCAATGGATTAGCAATATCCTTCAAAATGATTGCGATTGTGATTGATTGTGTGACGCAATTTGGGTGCTAGTGCATAAGCCTCTAGTAACTTTTAATCGCACATTAGGCTAAGCGCACACAGCACAGTGTCACAGTAGGAAAGCGGCGTGCATTGTGTGCGCCGCTTCGTTTCCGTCCCGCCGGCCTGCCCCGCTTCCGCCACAGGCCCGCACTCACTCATAAACACTTCATTTACGCTAATTACTGCGATATTATACGCTGAAGTCTCTCAGGAAGTGGTAGAAGTAGAACTTGTTTGCAATAAGAGCTTCTATAAGGTATCATAATACGTCTCATAATAGATTGATTTTTTTGTGAATTGTAATGTAGTCATTTGTCTCAGCTTGGTAAAAAAAACAAAAGAAAAATGGAAATATAATTACTATAGGTAATACAGTAAGCAGGTTCATAAGCTATCAGCAAATTCAGACGACATGAGTAGCATAAAATGCTACCTACAGTTAGGTAACAATAACAATATATTATTTGCCAGTGAGCCCCTAACTAGGCAGTTTGTCTGTATCTTGGGGCTAAGAAGACGATGAAACCTAGAAGCGTTTATGAGTTATTTGTCTCTGACTTTAAGAGAAACCTATGTTCTATCCAGTACTTTCATGACATTATAAAATTAAATGTTACCTCAACTGATAGAGTATATCAAACCATCTAACTAGGCGTGTCAAGAGTGAAACGTTCTACATATTAGCACAAAATAAATATATTACTTATCAATGTGATTTCACGCGAAGCCAAACAACTACTAGGCATAGATCTCCCTATTCCCTTCTAAAGCCTAAATTATACAAACAAAGCCATAACTTAAAAACGAAAACACGAGCAACAATAACGATTACAATAATCATTAGTCTCTGTTCCCCTCTATTTTACGTAACATGGCGTATTATTACATATTTCCGTTCTGAGTCCGGCCCTGGCGCTCACATTAAGTGTCAGGAGGCAGGAAGCCCTCCGTCTCTGGCGGTGATTATTTACTGTTGATCTCGATCTGTCCACGGACATCTACACGTATGTAGTGTGCTGTTTGTTTAGGTGCTCTCTGTGGTGTACTGAGCTTATATCATAATGACATGAGAAAGAGAAATGACAAATATATATTACTAGCGACCCGCCCCTGTCTCCCGCGGTTTTTACAGCTTAATAAAACATCGAAATTTGTATATTAAGGGCTGATCTTTCAATTTTTTTATTTTTTTTTATTCGTGGAATAAAATTGACGTCTGACAGTTTTTGTATGGAAGAACTGAGAAAAATTCAAAATTATTCCTACAATAAAATTATCTGGCGCTGGAAAAATCAGCCTTCAATGTTGGTTTAATATTGATAAAGAATAAACACATAAACCTTCCGGAATCATCATAATTCTCCTGCCCTTATCACAATTTACTTGTGGTCGGCGCAACGTTTCTTTTTCTTTCACACTTCTCTATTATTCGTCATCTCCTTCCGGAATAAATTCTCTAAATAATGGGGAAAACCGCTTAAAAATCCATTGTGTAGTTAAAAAGAGCATTTTGCAAATGCAATTGCAATCGTTTAATGCAAGCAATAGGATAGTTTCCTGGGTAAAAAAATAATTATTATGTTTAGTCCGTCAGTTAGATTATCGAAAAATAATGGACACGTATTTTTTCTTTTGTCAATCAAACAAAAAATGACAAAGATAAAGCGCGTCAAAATTTGGGGCACGGCGGTCGTGACGTCACTTGCTTGCAAAAGTGTCGCAAGCAAGTGATGTCACGCGGAACTTTAACGGGCGATATCTTCATCAGTTTTTATATAATTAACAAAAGAAAAAATACGGATTCAATATTTTTTGATAATCTAACTACCAATCAGATTATTTTAGGCAAATAGCCTATTGTTTAATCCACATTCATAATTTATACATATTATAAATTAACAGTGTAACCGCATTCGCAATGTTCACTTATTTTTTTTTAAATGTTTATTATATGTATACATTATAAATGTGGACTAAACAGTTCTACTGAGCTTGTTATAAGCCTAAGCATAATCAGCCTATTCCCACTGCTGGAACAGGTCTCGTCTCTGTGAGAGAGAGTGGGCCGTAATCCACCACGCGGGCCGAGTGCGGGTTTATAGATGTCACATGTCTTCGAGCTTGTTATAAACTGTATTAAAATTATGACATCAGGCAATCCGACCGTGTTATCGGATTTGTATTTCCATTCACTTTAGATACGATTCTAGCAACTATTTCAATGCTCAATATCTACATGTATGTAGTGCACGCTGCTCGTTTAGGTGCTCTCTGTGTGCTGAGCTGATATTCTAAGGACAAAAAAGAAGGAAATGCCAAATATTAATTTTTTATTTTTATTTAGTTATACTATGAATGTGCACTGAACAAATGTGTCTGTTCAGTACAACTGTGTTATAAACATGCTTAAAAGCCTTAGCGTCAGGTAGTACAGCTTGTGTTGTCATCTGACATTATGCTGAGCTGAAGCATTATAATCATTGTTTTCTGATTTTTATAATTTTAAGGTTGGTATTTTTTTTCTGTAATGTCAATAAACACATTTTTCTTTCTTTAAAATTGTTAGTTAGCTTCTTCCAGTCGATGGCACGACAGTGTTTGTGTTGTCTGTCTGTCAAAACTTCACCCCATTCACGGCATCGTCGTTGGCAGCACAAAGGTCACTTAGATTGCAGGTTGTGGGCGCAGTTAGCTGAAAGGCAATCAGATGTCAGTACATTGCCTTTCTGCGAACTGCGTCAAAGAGCATATATGCTGCATGGCCTTTGACTATTTATTGCATAGCATTCAGATTGACCTTTTGCAATATTGGAGCTGTACAGCACTGACATAATCAAGCAACAATGCGATTAGAATTGGTTCTTCGACTTTGTGTCGATAATTCCGTTGTCAGTGATTTAATAAAAGATGTTCGAAAACGCTTTCCAACCAACCGGCTATTGCTAGTGTTAATCTTAGTGGAAAAGGCTGCTGCATCGGGACCTTTTCAGAATATTTAATACTAGCTGCGCCCAGTGGTTTCACCTGCATAAGTCTCGATCCCCTGGAAATATCAGGATGATTTCAATTTTTTCAAATATCTTTATTTACCAACGGAACAATAAACAAAATGCACTTATCCTAAGTTACATTAACTCATTATGATCCCTTAGAAATATCGGGATAAAAAGTATCCCTAATCCAGGTTCTGGTCTACCCATGTGCCCAATTTCATCCTAATCCGTTCAGCTGTTTTAGCGTAAAAACAAACATAAAAAATCGAATCTTTTCGATTTATAATATTAGTTTAGATTACTGTGTTTTCAACTTTTTTAACTTATGTGGCATCACAAAAACTATAGTTGACACAGTGAGTTAGATCGGAATATTTCCAGCTCGACTTGAGTACTAAATCGCAGTAGGTGTGTTGTTTACACGCTGCGACCGTGAACCGTGAAATGTTTACTGTCACAATATTTATTCACTAGGTAGTGCATAAATATTTTGACTGATACTGGCCACAGTTCGTCGCCCGAGTACATTATATTGCTGTAGTAGTTACTTATTGATTTTATAGCTATTTTACTGTAAATATTTAGTTTTATAGGTTAAGATATTTCTTAGATTCATTATGGGTCGTTAAAAGTACTTCAATGAATACAGTAGACAAGGTGTATATTTGCTAAAGCAAAGCAAAGCTTATTTAGAAAACGGTGCGGCTGAATAGGCTTGTGAAACCATGTGTAGACTAATTATGATACTTTGAGATAGATTTTAATGCAATAGCAAACCAATCAATCAATTCAAAATAAATTCTAGACGAAATGTAAGTTTTAGTGTATCATATATGTATAAAGAAAACTTTCGAAAAAAATCCTATTCCGGTCGTAACGTTGCGTACTACGAAATTGCTACGACGTAGCATACTGTGCTACGCGGGCTACGAGTAGGAGCGAGCGCTAGCGCATTCGGTCAGTGTGATAGCATCAAATTGCTATGTTAAAAAAAAAAAGATTTTCTTATAGATAACAAGATGTTGAAACGAAAAGCAAATAATTTGTTATTAAGTTAAAATAAAACATAAATTAACACTCCACTACTTTCACACCAAACAACACATTTTCCAACAACTATAAAATGTATACTGTATACCATAAACATATAAATTATACAAGCGAGAGTGAACTTACACAAGAGCAATTAAGAGTTTAATAATGTCCCGTTAATTGCACAGAAGATGTAACGAATGTGCCCCGTGTCCCCCTTACGAAGCTTGACGAAGTTGCACGAAGCCAGGCGACGCGACGCGATTGGCTAATAAAATACGCAATAAAGTTTAGCAAGGCGAGATTGTAAACGGTGAAAGGATGTAGGTAAAGATTTCTGGTAGTGAGTGTAGTCGTTGTGTTGCTAATTTCTATATAATACAGTGATATTTTGTCATTGTTTATACATATAATAATAATATTTAAAAATAATAATATTTTGAAGTTTACATTTTCTTTCACCTTACCCATTTTTAGCTGGATACTATTCCCATTATTTCTACAGGTTTTCGTAAAGAGTAACTTAGGTTGGACAGCATGAGATATGGATGAATAGCTCATAGCTCTCCGACTAACTAACGCCACGTTGCATTTGTTATTAAGGGTCATCGATTCTTAAAGACTTTAGATTCAAACTCAACAGCTCGGTCTTGAGTTAGTAAGTACTTATGTTGAGATTGTTTGACTTAATTAAAACTTGTTTTAAATGTTGGCTTTGTAGCATTTCAGTAGCTCAATTAAATAAAAAGATCAAAGGCAACCGTTGAAAGATTTCTTAAAATCAATCACAAAAACCAGCCAACCATTTGACCTACATCCTAAAAAGCAGAAATCCCCAATCAATTCAAACGTTTAAATCCATTAATAAAAATCAATTACCAGTATTAAGCTTACTTCTTCAGTAAGACTTCAGTGAAGACACGTTTAAGGAACGGGAACCTGACCTGGAACGCTTGGAATTAAACCGTTTAAATCGCGTCAAAGATTTCTGGCTTTGAGTTAGCAAAATGACATTCGAGTTGCTTGCTTAATAAAATGAATAGTAGATGTAACTAACTAACGCGTATGTTTTAGCATTTTGATCTTTAAGAGTAGTCTTTCAGAGATTCTAAGAAGAATTTGTTTCGAAGAACCATTTAAAAGGCTTGTGTGAACAATCAACTACTATGTAGCTCTATTTAAGGTTGGACTTCAGTCTAGTTGCACCAGTGACTGATAACCTGAACAGGATCGTGGAACTTACAGCCCTTTCAGATTTATTTTACCTCTGACAGCAGCAACCGAATAGCAACCATATTGAAACGAAAATAAAGTTCATTGTGATTTTGACCGACAAGGCAATGGCAGCAACGCAATAGCAACCTTAATGCTAGGGCTATAAAGATCACTGTGATATTGACAGCGATACAAAATCAGGGGTAAAACAGTTGTGAACAAACTATAGTAGATGTGTTTAGACTACTGTCACTACTGTGAAGAATCTAATCTAATATCGCGACATATTCGCCAAAAATGTAAACAAATACGAGTTTCTGGAAAAATAACTTTAATTCCTACAAAATAAAGTTCAGTTTACGCTACAACTTCAAACATTTTTATAACTTTTTCAATAGTGCTAGTCACTCTGAAATCAACTTAATTGCCATTAAAATAAAGTTGATATTTGTTTAACTTGAAATAACGTCAATTTGAAACAAATAAAATTTGTATATAGGTAACTTAGAATAATATTGCTGTCGATAAGCGGTCATATTGCTGCCATAGGCTACCCATATTGTGATAAGGACGATGGTGATGATAAGAAAGATTATTATTTGCAAGCCAGCATTTAAGTTGGAACAAAGTGCAGGCACCATTCTTAAATTATCAATCGATGTGATATTAAGTCAATCTGACGTTCACCTTAGGCAGTGCGCACACGCACCAATCAACCATCGGTCAACGTTTTGATTTTCATGGGGTCAGGGGGCTTACCATCAGCTCTTATAGCTGGGTTCAAGTTGAACTGCACCGCTTTTTCTACTTAGTTATAGAACAAAAATGCAGTGCAGTTCAACTTCTGCCCTGCTGCAAGAGCTGGTGGTAAGCCCCCAGGGCGTTGTATCCTGCTTATTGCTGCAACCAAATATAGCAATCATGGGCAATCAAATATATATGTTACGGTAAATGTGATTAATTGAAATTATGTATTAATAATTATCCATCATTATTAATAATTACCTCATGATTTGGTAAATGTGAATATAAAATTTAAATTCATCGCTTTTAGTAGTTGGTATTAATAATTCACTACTCTCGTCGATAAAAGTAATAAAATAAGATAAGACTCGAAGTTATTTGTCCAGTAGGTATTTATTTATAATAGCACAGTATTTAGAAATGCATAACTAAAAGAAACTTACATGCAAAATATTTTATTCTTTGGTTTTACTTAAATCAAACAAGAATTGATTGGCACGTGACGATGGAAAGAGGCCAGATGGAACGACCATAATGCTTTGGAAGTTGGGTAGACCTTTGGTGTGGGATGCAACCTTTGTCGACACCCTCGCGCCATCCCATCTTTCTAGCACGGTGGGCTGTGCTTGGGCGGCTGCTGCAGGAGCAGAAAACCTCAAACGGCGTAAATATAACAACCTTATTGAGAGCGATATATTCGAGCCGTTTGGGGTTGAAACACTAGGGCCTTGGGGTCCGAGTGCGCATCGAATATTTCGGGACATGGCCAAGCGGTTGGTTGATTCTTCCCGTGACCGGAGGGCTGTTCTATTTTTAGCCCAAAGAATCAGCATTGCCATCCAACGTGGTAAGGCTGCCGGCCTTTTGAGCACTTATTCCATTGACGGCGATGCGGACGAATTTTTTGATGCCCAATGAGGTCCTGCCTTTTTCTTTCATTTTTAACCGACTTCATTTATTATATACTTGTATAAAAACTACACTTGTTGTTGTGCTGTTGTTAGCTTGTAAATTTTAATTTGTATTGTAAACTGTAAAATGTTTTGGAAGTCAATTGTTTTTTTCTGTCAGAAACTATTTACTTTCTGACAGAAAAAAACAACTGACTTCCAAACAAATTTTCAATTAATCACACTTATCGTAACATATACATATATTGTCTTTTATTTAGTGCCACTGCTAAATATGCGCTTCTTTTTGGATTACTATAGCGATTTATTTACATTTTTATTTGTATTCAAATTTGAAAAGCTAAAAGAAAATTTAATCTTAACAGCCAATTTTGTTTATACTCGTACCACGTAGTTATGACACAGATGTAAGGCGTTAAGTCGAGTGGGCAGATAGCGCTTTTCTCTTCTGCAACATACTACGTTCTCCAATCTGGTTTCCAAAGCATGATAATTATGGCAATTTAGAATATTAGGTCCATGTTCAACTGTGAACTTTTGAGAGCTAGGTTACAATGAATATTTTGAAGCAGTTGATAAGTAAATCGTGGCGTTGACTATAGCAATAACCTAGTATATTTCGGTTATAATCACGTGTAGCTGTACCGCACACTGCTCTCACATAACTAGTATAATCTCGCAACATTTGTTAGCGTCACCTCAGACACCCACGCGACACGTGACGCCGAGCCGGTGCCATTTGTCGCGTCAACCCAAGCACAGATTTATACCCCACGCCCTATATATATACACGCAAATATTTAGATTAAATTAGATTGCAGTTTTAACCAATATTGTTGCCATTAATCCGGTAATTAAGACATTCAAGAACTTCACAACGGAACTTTTTCAAATATTTATTCATAACGTAAACATTAATCAACCGTTACCTAAAGCAAATTTCGTAGAGCCTTAATACTACCATTAATCTTTTACGTTAATAATAATTTAATGACTTAACCAACTCCATTAAATTACAAACTTGCTTACTCGTAAACGTCGCGCGCTGTTTAGTTAACTAATTGCTAAAGTATCTTATCTTACTTTTATATACAACAATCAATTTAATATATTGATGTTTACAAAACACTTACTTTTTTATTTGGGAATAAAAAAAAACAAAATAGACTGAAAGCTTTTTAAGCGGGCGCACAACGTTTACATAAACCGGAAATCGAAAATATCAAACAATGGAATCGACGACACAAAACGAACCGTCACGGAAAATAATTCAATAGTGAAATGTTATGCGCGGCCACGCTCGCGCTCAACTGTGAAATACTTTTTGCAAACACGCGCCGACAATTAGCGCGTACTTAACGCTGGTGCGGCGCGGCGGCGGCCGGCTGCGGAGATAGTGGCCGAGCCAGGAAGGAAGCCAGTTTTCCGCAAGAGAGGCTCCAGCCCGAGCAACTTCGTGGAACGTCTCGGCCGATGCATTTTTGGATGTGAGCCCAAATAACTTGTTGCAACTATGGGGAGGAGACCTGTTGCGCGCTCGTGCCGGGCCTACCCGCGCCCATTTTTGCCTGTACTCCGACTGCAAATACATAATGAATGCGAACGCTGAACGTTTCGCTGGCGGTATTGTGCCGACCGTTTAGTTGTACCCTAGTTTGTGGGATTGCCGTTGTTATAGTCCGGGGAGCACTTTACGCGTCTGCTATTGCAGTTTTAATATTCACGAGGCCTTTGTTGCTGCATTTTTAAAGAGGTCAACGCCGCAGCTCACCCGGCGGCGGTGGGATTAATTTTCCTCTTTATTAGGAGTAAAATCAAAGACGCAAAGTGCATAACTTTAGCCATTTTCCGACACATTTTATGCACGTAACGTCTGTAATAACAGAATTAAGATTATGCTGTTATTTATGGTAAAACTTTGTAAAGTGACCTAATCAACGACTTCTGAGATAATAACTTCTTATAAGTTAACTGCCAGCTGCTTAATCGAGCTGCCAGTGACAGTTCCCAAGCTCACCAAACCCCTACATTGTTGCAGGGCGCGTCATCGAGCCTGGTGGTGAAGTTCGCGGACACAGAGAAGGAGCGACAGTTGCGGCGCATGCAGCAGATGGCCGGCAACATGAGTCTGCTCAACCCCTTTGTCTTCAACCAGTTCGGAGCCTACAGCACTTACGCGCAAGTCATCACGGAACAGGTGAGTGGCACACAGAAGATTTCGATAGCCTCGGTGCCTTATCCATGATAGTTCACGATACGAAACACGATTGATTAATTTGGCATAAACTCGAACCTCTACGTGTGTGAAGTGATCTCCTTACGTAGTGAGGCACCTACGCAAAATAAGTATCATGTGGATGGGTTGCGATAGTCAAACGATGTAGAACAATCTTCCCAGATTTTGCAAATCTACTGACCAATAAAACTTGAATCATCGAATGTTGGTGTAAATGCACTAATTTTGTTTTAAATTTCCAAAATATCCGGAATTGTAACATGCATTGTTAAAGAAATATTCCAAAACAATTTCGCCGCAGCTCAGGCTTATAAACAAAGGTTTTAATACCTGCACATCTGACTTGATGAAAATTGATAGGCGTAGAGCCTGCAATATTGCAACCTCAGTGGTTACAAACTTTTTACAACTTACTTCATAAATACCGCACGTTGTGTCTAGACCCTTTTATGTTGTACCTAAATGGAAGAAAAACTTTTACATTCTCCTCAACAAGTTTTAGGACGAAAATCTGGTTTCGAAAACAGATTTTATCGATAAGAATGTTATTACACGACTACCCAAAAAAAGGAGTGTTATGTTTTTTTTATTATTAAAATAGCCGTGTATTTGTTTCGCGAAGTCGTAGCTCGTTGATATAGTTGCAGCCAAACAGAAGCATATCGCTAAAATCGTTTTAAATACCCATGAAATGATGTTTATTTCTGTAAGTAGATCTATTAAGATACTTTTCAATACGAGCCATTTTTTTTAAAGAAGAAAAATGCCGAAACAAACCCAGAGATCTCTTTTAAAGACTAAACATTATATTAATATCAAGATATGGTATGAGTCTTACAGTGCAGGGCCATGTACCTGATCAAGAACTGCCAGGCTTTCAGTACCTATCGCAAGAAAATAATTACGTAACATTTATGTTAGACCTTTTTTTTTTTTTTTTTTTTTTGTGGATGGGAAATCATTATGTTAGACCTAACACACAATTACGTAATATTCACGATCATGTATGGAATATAACAATTAATCGCTTGGCGTAGCAAGTAGTACTACGCTTCGTAGACAATGTGCTACGGAGCTACGCGCTACGTAGGGTACATACTACAAAGCTCACATTAACAATAGCCTTGTAGAGCTTCTTAGGAGATGTATAAATGTACCACTAAGAAATTGATCGAGAGCTCCGTGTACAAATTGCGACACAAATGTGTTTGGATAGATCACGATCTCAGTAATCAGACTAAGGTGAAGGTAGAGATATACCTTGTCACAAATGTTAAATACTTAACATTTTTAAGGTAACCTACTACTCCATAGACGTTTACAATTAATTGTGTTAAATTAACGCTACGAGACGAGACTTGTCGTGGCTACGATTCATTCTGTTGATTTTATAATATTTATTTATTTTATTATTAATGTACACACAGTAAAATATATAGAGATATGACATAATTATATAAAAATAATATATAATTATTAATATCTTCGGATAAATTGATAATTTATGTTCCTCTTGCAGCAACAAGCCGCGCTGATGGTGGCTGCGACAGCGCAGGGCTACATCAGTCCGATGACGGCACTCGCCTCGCACGCACTCAACGGCATGACTAACACTGCGTTACCACCCTCCTCAGGTCACTATACCTTTTATTGTACTTACGTTCCTAATCATACCATACAATGCAATATGTATTTTCATATTTTCGTTTGACAAGTTATCGCCTATTTTAATTCATATTACAGTCACTAGTCACAAAGTGATCATAACACCTTTATTACACACCAGTTTGATATTGGTTTTTGAATTTCTCACTCGAGTCTGAATTCGTGCCCGGTTGATCGCAATAGGCTCGCCCCAAACATAACTAAACATAACTCGCGAAATGTGGGTGCACTTATAGGTACACCTGTGCATCACCCTTCTGGGAAAACAGACGTAATGTTATGTTATTTTTTTTTAAACCGTCCAAATAAAGAGGAATTGTTAGCATTGTGTTCAAATTTATTTTCATAATACTTGTTGATGGATGGAGGGAGAGGAAGGCCGAAGAAAAGATGGATGGATTGTGTGAGGAATGATATGAAAGAGAAGGGAGTGAATGATAGCGTGACGGTTGACAGGGGAGAATGGAAGAAGAAAACGTGTTGCGCCGACTCAAGTAACATGGGATAAGGGCAGGAAGGTGATGAATACTTAAAAATGTACTAACAAGTTCTACCTGTTCCTTTCCAGACAACTTCTCTGGTCTGGCGATAGGCACAGGCGGCGGGCAGCCGCTGAACGGCGCGCTGCCGTCCCTGCCCTCGCCCACCATGCCGGGCTTCAACATGGCCGCGCAGACCGCCAACGGACAGCCCCCGCCGCAAGACGCCGTCTACACCAACGGCATACACCAGACCTTTTCTGGGCGTAAGTGTTCGAAACTTACAATCTTTTTATTATTCTAGGAAAAATGTAGCTAAAGTCAGGGTCCTAATATTGAACCCTGAGGAATCCATGGTCTTACCTTCGCATTTAATGGTTCTACCACACGCTTAGGGTGGTTTTGAGAGTTTTGCAGAGCGTAGCATTTTATCAAATTGTGACCTGAATTATTCACGGCACTAATGTACCAGATTAAATAGTAATACCTAATGACTCATCATAAACTTTGAGAGATCACAAACTTTTTCACAAATTGTAGTGCAAAAAAGAATATACTACGTGTTTTTTTTGATATCCCATAACTCTAGGGGGTCATTGTACTCATCACTATGAACAACTTTTACTATGAGACCAACCCGGAAACCGCGAAAAAAAAATAAGCTGTTCCCTACATTTATTTTCGTATAACTCGTCAAAATGTAGGGAACACCAGGTTCTTGTTTCGCGAGTTCGGGTTTGGTCCCATAGTAAAAGTTGTTCATAATGATGAGTACAATGACCCCCTAGAATTATGGGATATAAAAAAAAACAATTTATAAGGGTTCCGTTTTAAGCATTGCACTATAGATCCATATTTTTGTAGTCTGTGACAGTGACTATATTGTCACGTGACATCGATATTGAACATGTTGTTATTGTATTTTTCAGCGGTGTCAGTCACAGCGCAAGGGCTGCCGAACGGCGACGCTGCGGCTTTGCAGCACGCGGCCTACCCGGGCATGCAGCCCTTCCCCGGAGTCGGTGAGTGGCACTACCCCTTATCGTTCATCCACACCGCTTCAGTTACACGCTTCAAGCTTGACCAATAGGCAGTCTGAACAAGTACATTGGTTGAATAGGTTTTCATTAAAATTTTAAATACATAATAGTAAGAAACATGACTACAAAGATTCGGTACTGCCAAAGACCTGAAAATGAGTCTTAATTCTAAGCCTTTTGCGGAATTATTTTACAAAAACCAGTTTTATATTTTAAAGGTAATCCATGGTTATAACTATTGGTCAAGTCTAATTGAATGTTAGCGTTTGTTGCTAGAAGAAGCAATTATGATTCAAAACCTTTTTAAATAAGTGACGAGGTATTCAAAAGTTATCCTTGTTTGTTTAAAATCTTCTTTATAATTTTATTCTTTTAGCAACAATAGAGCAAAACTCACAAATTATGTATATAATGAGTATTGAGTAATCATTGTAAGTCTAAGTATTTTGAATGGATGGTACATATTGTTACAATGTCAATGTGCAAGAAGAACGAATGTTTTGTGTACTGTTTATAGACCTACCGATTGATAGATCTGCTAGGAACTACTGATTTTTCACAGTCATAGCTATTTTAGACGAACGATATTATTCCAGCTGATCGATCAATTGCTAGTAAATTATAATATACCGCGCGCTGTGCAAATCACGCTACCCGATATTATGGAGAATTTAGTACTCAAGTAGTATGTGTTCAATGTTATCTGTCTAAATATAATTTTAATAGAATCATCCTCAAAATTAAATGATTATTTTTTTAAATTACGACAATACTAATTGGCAAAGTAAAACATACTTAATTTATTATCAATGGATATGATTTTAGCTTGATAATTGTTATAATAATGTTGTTACATGCATGTATATGTACGCAACTATAGGTGTTCATTGTGAAAATGTGCAAATTAATGTTCTACAGCTTATCCAGCGGTTTATGGGCAGTTTCCGCAGCCCATCCCGCCGCCGATGTCGACTATTGCGCCTGCGCAAAGAGAAGGTAAGTGGAGCTCCGAGGAAGACGCCATCGAACTAACCCAGTCCTTCAGCAGACGATTTCACCCACTGCCATTAAACAGCTCTTTGTGTTTTCAGAGTCCATACAAAATCAATTAAACTTGGCTACAAACCTAGCTTTTGTGAAAAACATTTCACTTCAGTTTCATTGATTTTATTACCATTTGTTATTCAGCCAAAACCTTTTCTTTTTCAAATACTGAACCGTTTCATTGAGATACAAAACCTGCTCAAACAGAAACCTGAATCAATGATCCAATAAGTTGTATGTAGATCGGTTCGTATCATCTTTTGGCCAGATAGCAAAGTTAATGGTTGTTGTCCATACTCTTATGTATTACTGTCATAGTCGGTGTTCTTTCAAGTATACAGTGACACACAGACGGCGAACGTTCAGCCTCCTCCACTGCTAACTCTTCACTCGCTCCTGCTGTATGTACCTCTCGTCTGTCGCTGTACACTACCTGTCATGTGCATCTTTGTGTATGTTGTGTTGCTGTTCTATGTCTCTAAGTGTCAACTTTATTACATGTAATGTATTAATTTTAACAATTTATTTTTAGTCTTCAGCGTTAACAATTGTAACTTGTCTACCTCTATAATTCAGAATTAAAACAGTGTCATTTTTGTTGACTGCAGATTCTATCTCATCAATCATTTCTTTCATACTAACACATATTATTAACAACTAAAATAAATTCTCGTTATACTATATCCTCCTCTTCCTGCCTTTACCATAACTTTTCCGTGCTGGTGTTAAGAACAGATTTGTGAGTTCTTTAAAGATTTTCTTATGTTCCCAGGCTGCTCTATCTCGGGCCCCGAGGGCTGCAACCTGTTCATCTACCACCTGCCCCAGGAGTTTGGAGACGCTGAGTTGATGCAGATGTTTCTGCCCTTTGGCAACGTCATCAGCAGCAAAGTATTCATCGACCGTGCCACCAACCAGAGCAAATGTTTCGGTCAGTTGGACTTTTGGTCTTAATGCGTTTGTTTGTATTTCTGTAGTTTGAATAAAGATTGTTTTAAAATTAAAGCTCTTGGTAGGATTTAAATCAATGTTAATTTCTGGAATTACTGAAACAGATTTTATTATGACTAGATCAGCTTTCATAGGACTAACTGCAGGATGCTGAACAGCTTTTTAGCCTGATTTGAATCTATCACTAACCTCGTTTTTTTTTTGTTCCAGGCTTCGTATCGTTCGACAACCCGACGTCGGCACAGGCGGCGATCCAGGCGATGAACGGCTTCCAGATCGGCATGAAGCGGCTGAAGGTCCAGCTGAAGAGGCCCAAGGATGCCAACCGGCCTTACTAACCCAAGACGCCGTCCCTGCGCGCTCATCACGTGCCCATGGTATGCAGTTATCAACCCTGCTACTTCGAGCCTTTGGAAAAATGTTGTTTGATGATTGTTTATTCATGTTTCTGATGATTCATGTCATTGATGTGTCATGACGTGCTGACAGTAGAACTTGTCTTATGCAGGTGGCGGCCGGAGCGCACGGCACGCCCGAGGCGCGCCTGTTCGCGTATTATCAACAATTCTATGGAATTTACTACACATTTATTGTATAGCAAATATCATTACCTACATACTTACTAAATAAATTATGCAAGCCATCGGCGAGTATACTAAATTAGTTAAAAGTAATTTATTAAATCAGCGCGTAGGAATGCTTCATTCTTATCATTATCGATTAATCATTAAATTACTCTATTATATTATTATATATACAATTTATTAACTTTGATTAAATTATTATTATTATAAAAAATGACACGTTATAAAAATTTTGTCATTTTGTAATCATACTAAAAATTCTATTCCTAAGTCTTAAAGTTTAACTGAACTTTTAACATAAATTTATTATACTAGTTATTTGCTTGAACTAAGCCAAACTGAATTTATTAAGTAAGTTGAAAATGTAAGAAAAAAGAAGTGTATTTTAATGATTGTATATTGCAGCGCCGCGGGCGATGTAAGCGTGTGCCTGCGCAGGAGGTATGTACTGTGTGCGCGCCGCTCGCGCCTCAGGCCGCGTGCTACCCTAAGCGATCGCTGCGCAAACACGCGAACGTCGCGTTCATCTTTTTCGCCGGACGCGTGGTCGTAGCGACAGAGGGTGCCTTCTATTTTCCGAACAAATGAGTGGCAGATGAACGCGAAGGTCGCGTGTTCGCGCGACCGCTCGCTTCGGTTAGGACGCGGGGTCACACGCCACCGCGGCGCCGCGCGGACACTGTTGTCTCCCACCGCCGAACTGATCACACTAATATAAGTGCTCGCATAGATCACTATTGGAGTATTTATAATGTCCTATATTTTGTTAAATTTTAACGAGCGTGTGTATATGTGTGTGTAAGCTATGTCGCTGGCTCGTACCACACGACATTCTCTTACGACGCTATTCGAGGGCAAACACAAATTGTAATATAGTAAGAGCACATCCTACACGAAGTTAAAATGTTACCCAGAAGACAACTATGTACACTGTCTATTCAAACGGCGACTTGCAAAATATGTAGAACTTGTTGTAAGACCACGTCATATATTCAGTCTCACGTTGTTATTGACGCGTCTGTCTGTCCATGGTACGGCCAGCACCTCACAAACCTACATGTTAGTGAACGATGTTGTTACAAAATTAAATGTTTGTATTTAACGCTGTGTACAAATGAAAGTGCACTTCAAGACCGAATACTTAGGCCTTCGTTTCGAAAGATCGTGTTATTATGTGTTGTAAATTCCAAAATGGGCTGTGATATAAAAAATATAATATCAACATAATGGACTGTACAGGCCGTTCGTCTCTGTATTGCATGTGTGTGTACCGCTCCCGCGCCGCCCGCGCACCGCGCGCCCCTCTGGCGCCTGTTCATGTTGTTCACTTCATCTCTAGACTGTTCCTAAACTTTCTTTACATTCCAGCCTGCTGGCTTGCAGTGTACAGCTTTCAATATAAAGAGGACTTTAATTTCCTAGCCTCACATATATTAAAATAATTAAGCAAGTTTGTGGCAAGGAACTTGTTAGGTATCACAGTTCAGGCAAAGTGATCATGGTGGAGGCACTTTCAGAAGTTTGCTGTATAGAAAATCACAATTTATTTTTGTACATACCACGAGGGAATTTCGGGAAATGTCTCTACACAACATGAAATCATTTGATTGCCTTTACAAATTCTTCGTGTAATTGCAACCAACCCAAGATGTTATTAAATGATTAAGATATGTAGATAGTAAATTAGACAATCCACGCCAGTGAGGCCGCGTGACGCGCGGGCGACGAACTCGCGATGTCGCGATGTCAATTCACAAGGAGCGCGCTTCCCCTCTTTAGTTCTTGCTGTGAGTATGAATAGTATATAAACATGTAAAAAAAATCGTGTTAAGGTGTTAAATACAATAACTGTGACTAAATGCGTCCGGGGAGTCAACAGTGAGTGGTGCGCGAACTAACAGAATACAAAAAAAAACTAGTGTAATTTCTAATGAGAAAATAGATTCATAATCAAGAAAAGTACCAATATAAATATTAAATAATACGGAGATACCTTAGATATATTGTGTGCGCGCGGGCGAGTCGCACAGTGTGCGCCCGCAGTGCGGCGCGGCGCGGAGATGCGGGGCCCGCGGCCCGCAGCCGGGGCCCGCGGCCGGGGCCCGCGGCCGGGGCCCGCGGCCGGGGCCCGCCCCCCGCGACCCGCGGCCGGCCCCCTCCGCCACGCCGCCCGCCTCTAGTCAAATATTACACTCACGACAAGACATAGAATTTTATATTTACACAAATAATTATATTATATTGATATAGTATTCTAGTTTTAGGCGATTATGATTTACAAGTAAGCAGTGTGTCTAAACGATATTCTTAAAAAAAAAATTAATAAGTAAAATCGTTTTAAGTGTGTCTAGTTCTTTTCTCTGAAAGTCTTATCTCATCATTGTGCAATACGTTGTTACGCTTTTTGAAATTGTTTTAGCGTCGTTTTTATTTGAAGCGTTAAGTGTTTATTTTATTAATGTTCCTTATGTTACCGTTGTAGATTATTCGTCGACGTGGTCTCGTTTCGTAAACCGACTGCGAGCCGACCGCACGACGCGCGCGTCTTGTCTGGTTAGGGAGTTCGTGGTCGCCGCTGGCCCGTCTGGACGTCGGGTGGCCCGGTCGCCGGGCCCCAGCGGTCGCCACGGTCGCGCTCAGGTCGCAAGTATGTTGAGTGCTCCGCCGACGGCGGCGGCGCCGCGCCGCGACCGACTTAGGTTACAGGTTACACAAATGGATGCCAAACCGGAACACGTATACTTAGTATATCGATTATCGATAATATCACCTCGTGGGTAAAGTAGGCGTAATGCGCCCGGGCACCGCCCGGGACGATTAATAATATTGTGTACTTATATCTTTATACTGATTAAAATTAAATTCCCTAAAAATATATAGCGGAGACGCGAACATTTGTAATAGATTAATGAGTCCTCTCAGAATGTATAAAACAATCGCCCATAAAAGTGATTCTAGGATACAGGGTATGCTTTGCAATTATTTAAATGTATCTAAATAATTTGTCATGTAGGCAGACATTGCCGACTGTCTGCCGTAGAGTCTGCACTCGCTCAGTGCCCGCATCGCTCTCGGGTCCACTAGTCTGTCGCAACTTTTTATACTCTGTCGTCTATCGTAGCGTAACCGAACTCATCCTCATCTCACGCTCTCCATTTGCGACTCAACGAACGCGCTTCGCTTGGATCCTCTCCGACGGCCGAGCATCCTTCACCAGTTAGTGCCACTTGCGTTACTGAAGTATCCTCACTCACTTGTCACGCGTCACTCGCGCCGCCCGCGGTGTACCACTATGTTGTTACCGAACGCCGGCTGGACACGGCACCGCGGCACCCGCGACACATCAACAACAACATTGTTAGTATTACCAAAATCGAATTTCTAAAAAAACTATTTAACTCCTGACATTTTATAAAATATTTATATCGTTCGCATACTCAAATACGTCGTAGCGCTCGCGTAGACGTGACCATCATCGATGCACTCAAGAACGTCTGAATCGTTGGTATGCGGTATGCGAATCGAAGGCGGGTCGTTAGTAAGCGTTATAGTTAGTTAGATCGTCGGCGGTGCGGGCGCGGCGTGACGTCATCGCGCGGTATACAACACGCCCGCTCTACACCGATCGACGCTAGTTAGTACATAAGATGAATGCCAATATTTTAATCAGAAAAAAAAACAAAACTTAGAATTGGGAATTATTAATCATATTATATCTATTTATATAATAAAAATATGGAGAGAGGCGCATAGTGCTTATTATGAATAGTAGGTTCTAGTAATGAAACAAGACGATCTAGTCATATCTCCTTTCTGTTATTTATTGTTTCTATCGCTTAGCATAGTTTAGCTTCAAGCACACGTTCGTACTACGTTTATTATATTACTACGACATGGTACTGTCTCCGTTGAGTACTTAGAACGTCTATCCGTTACTGTTTGCGTTCCTCAGGTGCAATAGAGCCAGTTTATAATCATAGTGCAATTACTTATTATCTTATCAAGTATGTCTAACTTTCCTAACTTACTTAACTTCATTAGATCGACATATTTTGACATAAACATACTATGTTATATGAGATGAAAATATACTACTAATTTAATTTTGATAAGTTATCCAGAATACTGTTAAATTACGTCAGCATCCATTACCTTTAGATTAGTTAAGATTAATTGAGATAATTTTATCGGTATAGATCGGTAGAGACGAGTTATGAATGGTATAACCGTTTGGTTAAGTTAGAGGTTTAAAGTTACCTTAGGCAGGTTAAAGGAGTATGATTTAGGTAGAGAAGATATTACTCTCATAGTTCTGCTAAAGATTGTAAGTCGTGCGTTGATTGTACGCTGCGCGCGCGCGGGGTACGGTCAGCGCGCCACAATATCGCGCCGTCCGTTATGAAAAAGATCTCATCTCTATGTATACTGAAACTGATTCGATTCAGTTCCCTAGTTTCGGTTCAACTACCCTACTGGATATATTTAGTAGTTATCGACTCTGGACAGACGTCACAGGTTTGGTTATATTATTAAGGTCCACCTCGAGCCCCGGAGCCTGCTTGTGGTACAACGTCAGTGCTAGCAGCACACAGGCCAAGTTCAAACTAATGTATATTAAGGACTGGGATTAATCGTAGTGTAGACAAATTATTAGAAATGAACTGCCATCTAACTCTACCTAACGTAACGTATACGCTTATGGAGCCAGTGTCGCCGGCCGCACGGCGGCTCGCGGTGGAGCTGCGTGTGCATCTTAGTTCCACAGTATCGATTGTACATACATATGACGTCATATCTTTAGGAGCTTACTAGCCTTTTGCCCCGGGACCGCCCGGGCGGGTGACAGGGTGTCGCTGTGTTAATGCTAAGTGGAAATCATAATCATTAACCGTTTTTTAGAATGGTTACACGGCATACTTGATAAAGTGTACGGGTCACAGGCGACTGGACTGAGCAACCATTTAACTGTAGATAAAGTACAGCCTACGTACAATTCGACTTTAAGATAGCTTTTAGCCAAATTCTGATTGTATAGAAGAAAGTAATCTCGAATATTTTCCACGAGTTTCAGTCGCCTGATCAAACCCAAAATGTATAAAAAATGGTGAACCAAGTAAATACTCGTAAACTATGTCCCCCACATTGTTCTGGATAACTTATATTGGAATAGTTTAAGAGTTAACAAGGACGGCTTGTGTTCAGGATTGTTCGGGACCTGACACTTGTACTCTATGGATAAGATTCTGTGAAAGGTTGATCTTATTACTAATTCACCATCGATTCAAAGTCGATGCCATCCACCAATTGTACATTCATAAATTAAACTGTAAAATAGTATGTGAAGAATATAAATGATATAACATTTAAATTAAATATATTACCTAACACCTACTTTGTAAATAAAAGACCATCTTAAACTTACGTATACATTAAGGTAGTTGTTTCAGCCATTCAACCCTAAATATATGAAAATGCCTTTGGAATTCGTGTTTATATTTCCCCGAATAATCCTGAGCATGGTTACCGCAGTCCGCACAACTGTTTACATATATATATAGCTTACGAAGGGACACCAACCGGTGCCTGTGATATACGCTTGTAATAATCGTCCATTCAAACCTACACTATGTACCCTATACGACACTAGACTCGGCTTATGTTGCTGTCCTCAGTCGTATCGCGTTACCAAACTTACAATAAGATGCCATATGTTATATGATTTTAATTACTAACTCGAATTAATTATTTTAGTATTAAGACAATTATTATGGGCGTCGATAGATGAGTTGAAATAAAGGGTTCTAAAAAAAAACTTAAGACTTCACGTTGGTTCTATGAAAGAGAAGGCGATATCGATATGGTATACGTCCATCCCTAACACACAGCGCAAAAATAATTCATCACATTAATAATACCGACTCCGAAGTAACATTAATAATACCGACTCTGAAGTAACATATAGAAAAATAATCCTTGGACATATTTGTCTGCTGTCATCGCATCTATCGACGTCGATAAAGTTTCAGGCTATCTATCGATAGATAGAGTAATTACCAACAACTCCGGATGTTCGCGATATTTAGCTTTGTACAGAGACTGTCTCGCGGCAGTCATTTGTTTCATCGCTAACACTCAGCCCCAACTTGTTGTATTATAACAATTTAGTTAACTTAATACGTTAGACAAATATTGTTTGATGATTGTCGTTTAAACGATCATTGGATTGACCAGCCTGTCCAGTCGAACACATACTCAAATAAACACGTTCAATCTTTAAAGAAAGTTTTTAAGAGACTTGTTAAAGTCCCCAACTATTTAACTTTTATAGATATTCAATTATAAGATTGGAGTTGTTATTCGGTGCGTGAGACTGGGCGGACTGCACTTATCACGTTAGCATAGTGATGTACCTTATGTTCCCAACACTGTGAACAGAGTATCAACTCCAGTGCATTGATAGCTAGCCATTGAAATGTTTATTCTCATATATTGTTATAGTTCGCCAAAGATTTGTAAAAAAAATAAATAAATAAAGAGTGTTATGATCACTTTTGAAACGTCGCTAGTTAATCGTTCATTTTAATTTTTATATTTATGAACTTTATTATTAGTGTAGACTATACTGACAGATTATTAGCAAATTGTGGAATATGTTCATAGATACACGTTATTATGAAACTAATACAATAATAATTCGCCTACTTTGCATGTCTAATTTAGTTATTGAACTTTTAAACCTATTATCGAGTTATTAATATGTATATTGCTGAAATATTTTAAAACTAAATTACTATTCAATTATTTATTATTATACACTTATTACGTTTAGTATGCTAGAAATATGATGAAGGATAATAAATAATTTTAATTATATTATGGTATGTGTTTTATTTATAATAAATATTGTGGTCCTAAGTGTACAAAGATTTTATCAGGTACAGTGTTTAGAAGCTACATATTTCATAAATATCAAAATACATTTAGCATGGCTAGAAACTAGCTAGAATTCCGGATATCACGGTTCAGGGGTAAGTTAAAAACACTATTAAATATAAAAAGAACTTATAAAAACAACAGACATGTTGGTAACCTAAAAAAGTAGCAGCATCGTACAGTACCCTCATTGCATAACACACTTTCAATCACAACCTAAATAATTTTGCAGGATATCGCTAATATTTTCGAAAAAATTGTCTGCGCAACGTAAATAACGTAATTAATGTTGTTGAACTGTCAAAATTAAAGTCATTGCGACTGTTGGTGTGTTACGCATTAGCCCCGCAGGTTACAGTATAAAACCAAAGGCTGACAGTGGTGACGTCAATGATCCAACAATAGGGAACCACTCATAACCACGTATTTAAAGAAGTGGTAGTAGTATAGTAGAGATAGAAATTTATAAACATAGACATAGAATACTCTTTATTGTACACCATACAAATTACAAAACATAAATATATTAAAAATTTACAAAGGTGACACAATGGGCGGTCTTATCGCTAAGAGCGATCTTTTAAAGACAACCTTTGGATGTATTAAAATTAAGGAGAGACAAATATAGTAGGTAGTCTACTGTGGCGTACCACTTACATTATACTATTAATATATACATAAAGTATATTTTACTCACCTAAATAAATATATACATATAATAATAAACATGAAACAAGAGCACAAGATAAAAAATAATAATAATATAATAATGAAGATGTTTAAGGAGAGAGGAAGTGGTTTTTTATCATAATTTTGAAAGCGGACAAAGATTGAGCACGCCTTACCGACACGGGCAAGTCATTCCATAACCGTACTGCTTCAACAGTGACAGATTTGTCAAATAAACTAGTGGAATGCATCTGCATCTCTAGTCTAGACCTCAGATATCTATTATGTGTGTCATGAAGGAACTTGAAACGTTCTTTAAGATAAGAGGGGGTTTTAAGATTAAACAAAATACTGTAAAGCTGATATAAGATATGAGAATTCCGACGAAGACGTATAGGAAGCCACTTGAGCTTTGTACGAAATTCAGAAATAGATATATAGATCACGCCTGTGACGAAAGATACGCCGATACTTTAAGAAACCTATTTTAAATGCACACGACAGGGAGGATTTGGGGAGGCCTTTGCCCAGCAGTGGGTCACAATATGGGATAACAAAATTTAAAAAAAACTTATAACATTAAAAATCTTTTAAAAACACTGTAGAACCAAAGACAAAGGCTTATTTTATTATTTTACTAGCTGCGCCCTGCGGTTTCACCCGCATAAGTATCGATCCCGTGGGAATATCGGGATAAAAAGTATCTTATGTGTTAATCGTGGTTATAAACTATCGTTATATACTATCTAACTACCAAATTTCATTCAAATCCGGTCGACAGTTTTTGCGTGAAAGAGTAACAAACATCCATCCATTCATCCATACAAACTTTCACGTTTATAATATTAGTAGGATTTAATAGTATGCAAAATATGCGCTTAGACGTGGAGTTGCGTACACCAGTCCGTTATACTATACTAGTACCACTGATTTTAATTACTTAAAGGGTGTCCACACTGCAAATGCAACAACAACACTGTCTTTGCTCTCATGATTTTGCCATAGAATTATTAACTTGTATTTTGACATTTTGCTTTTTCGAGAACATCAATGTTACAAAGCTATAAAGCGTGGACTAACATACACTTAAATGGTTTTCACAGACAGCTTAATAATAATCACCGAAAATATAAAATTAAAACGATTTCATTAAGGGCTGATTATTCCAACGCCAGATAATTTTATTCAAGGAATAGTTCTTCCAAGCGAAATCTGTCAGACGTCAATTTTATTTAACGAATAAAAAATATCTGTCGCTTGTAAAATAAGCCCTAAAAATCATACACACACCCGCACAGTCAGGGCACAGTTAAAATCAAATGGGTTTCTTACTGAAATAATCTGTGATTTTTCTGCTGATACTCTTATTGTGTTTCGAAGCTGGCTCATTATCGTGTTCAATCGACGGGCTGCTATCATTTAGTAGAGAGTTCCTTCTTTGGTTACCGGCCAATATATTCGATGCTGTTGGATTTTGTAGCTCACCACCTTCCATTTTCGTCATGGCATCGAACAAAGACATGCGGGCATTTAATGGTGTGTTTTCTTCTATTTTGTTGGTGTCTGTTGGCTGCGCTCTCGTTGGCTGATTGGTTGGTGTGTGGGCCTGTTGGACTGACTTCTCCGATTGTATGGTGACCTCAAGCAAGCTCTGGTCCATGTCATCTTGAGAGAACAAGTCGGGTGATTTACTTGAGAGCTCGCTTTCGATTGCCGATATTGTCGCCGGTACGTTTTCTGTTATACTCTGAAATTGATGATAGGGATAGGGTTAAATACTGAGATCTACGATTTAGAGGGGCTTGTTATGAGCTGGCAGACCGAATTAAGTCGACCGAATCGTAATCGAATCGACTTAGGCACTGGACAACTAAATATGGTATGTTTTTGTTATAGCACACATCTTTTTGTAATTATTAAGATTATTATTGGAAAAATCCGATCGTATTATGCTTTATGGAGAATCGTCGAACGCTGGCAAAATTGCTTCTTTACTAGAAATTTAACATTCAAGAGACATTTTCAGCTAGCATCTATGTAGGAAATATCCACCTAGATAAATTAAAAAGTCAAGTAGAGTTTGTTTGAAATAATCTGCCAGATAGGTTAGGGCGTATTCTGTTCCTAACTCGTTAGTCCAGTGGTCACAAGCGCTACTGCTTAGCGGTGAGAGGTCCTGCGTTCCCATCCCGGGCAAAGTGTTATTGGGATTTTCGGTAAGGAATTTTTAAGTACCAAACTGGAATCTAGATTTGTGCCCGGTTGATAACAATAGGCTTACCCCATATTACAACATCACTGGTGTACTATAGGTATTCCTCTGCCTAACCCTTCGGGGATTATAGCCGTGAAGCTGTGTTTTTGTATACCTACTTTTTTTTTGGGTGGGAAATCATCTAATGACCTCTCACTCTGGGCTGAGCGGAAGGGCGTGTTAGACTTTTACTGACTAAAACCCACCCGTGTTCCTTCAGTTGCCTGTGCCAGGGGCCACGGTATCTCTTTCGAACAACCCGCAGCCCCGGCGGCATCGGCCCTAGCGGACCCCGTCAGTTCGTGCTGACAGCTCTTTGAGGCGCGCGTGGAACACAACGCGCCGTCGACCCGGGCCTGGTCCTTACCGGGCGGCGAGCTGCCCATAGCTCGCCGCCCGCAAGCCCGCGCCTACGGTGGCCGGGAGTCGGCTGTTGACTCCCGTCCAGGGCGTCTCCTGCGGCGGCTAGGCGCGCGAGGGTGCAGCGATTGCCTCTCCCTCACGCGCTCCGCCTCCTCCTTCGCGAGCATTACTGCTTTGCAGAAGGAGGTGACGGCCTCCCATGCACTCTCGCTCCGTACCATGGCGTACAGGCGTGAAGTTGTGTTTTTCTATACCTAAAGGCTATCTGGTGAAACAGGACGTTAATACACAATGTTTATGTAGTACTTACAGTTTCCATGGCGTCATCGCTAGGATTAGGCGAAGGTTCCTTCACTCCCTTCAACACTTGTTCCAGATACGGATGTAGTCGCTTGTATACCACGTCTTTCTCTTGAGAGAAACGAACTATGTACTTGTATAGTTGACCTAAAAATAATAGTATAGTATTTTAAAACAACCGGTTTATAAACTGACAATCACGCTGTGAATAACGTCCTAAGACCCGACGTCGGTCCTTAAGGATACGAGTCAATTCCGATTGTTCCTTTACTCTATTTTAGTAATATGGACAACATTGACATCTATGGTCAAGCTAGTGGCAGTGTTTGCAATACCATAATGTTATTTTTGTCCGATTCCAAATCATCCAACCAAAAAATAGACAAACGCTACCAACTCGACGGGTCACAAACGGATTAGCTTAAGCAGTTTGAATATGCATAACCGGCCTATAGTTCTCACTGACGGGACACAGGCCTCTTGTCTGTGAGAGTGAGTGGGTCGTAAATCTATAGTCCACTACGCAGGCCCGAATATTTGCCAGACGAATTGATGAACATGAGTAATAATTGAAATTATCAACCTGCACAAGATACTAATACCCATACACGTGATGCTGATGACGTAACTACAATCATATCATACCATATTTACGATATCTTGGCTTTTACGATAAACTAAAAAAATATGCAATGTACTCAGAGTCCCGTATTCTAGAGCTCTTTCTTAACCCTTGTACGGTAATAGCCATTGTCTTTAGACCCGTAAAAACGAATCTAATCTAACTAGCCTGTATTGTCCCACTGCATGACAAAGGCCTCCCTCTCCCTTTTCCTCACAATTCTGCCCAAAACAAATAATAAAAAATATTGCTTCACACTCACCAACAGTCACATTATATCGTGCTAGCAAGTTATACATATTCACGATATCATCTCTCAGTTGAATATCTCCAAAGGTGAAGTATGCCATGGGTCGTCGTGCTTCCGTGCATGCCATCAGTTGTAGCAAACTCTTCAGGTGAGGAGTTCCTCCGAAGGCCCCGCAGCCCCAGTTGCCGGTAGCCACTCCAGGGAACTGCAGGCTATCTGATTGGAGGTCCGTGTCGAAGGATACGCCCACCCATGCCTGGGGATAATGCAATATGTTAGGAAGGCTGATGGAAAGTCATATACGGCTCTATGAATTCGGAAACTGAAAATTTTACGAGAATTCCACCGTCAGACATGGTAAGATGATGAAGGTTAGTTATTCGACCATAATATCCAAAACTAAATAATGAAAATACATTTTCTTTAGGACTAGTGACGATTTTGGTCATGACAAGTGACATTGATAGTAAGAAATTCTATTACCAATCTGAAACTAATAACCATTTTACGTTTTTGAAAGGAACCTTTACAGGTTTATATAAAACCGGCACGTCCCACCAGTGAATGTCAAATGTATCAGTAGCTGGACTGGGTTGCGATATGGTTGCTAGGCTGGCATCAGCACATTTTCAGATAATCTAAATATGCAGTTTTATTGTACACAAAATGAAGCCATTTCCCGCTAGTACCACCGGAGGTACAGTTCGGTGGTACTAGTGGGAACGAACGATTCTTGTGACCAATCATGTAACATTTCTTATAAAGGGTATTTCAGTAAGCGCTTCCTACCTTTGAATATAAATAAAACAAAGTATGTGTGAGATATCATCGAATTTTTTATTCGTTTGAAAGGCCTATCGATGCCATTATGTATGGAATATGACATCGTTCAAATGTCCGTCGCGGCTTCGCTAGGTGGCGCGCATCCGAAATGTCGAATTTTCCATGACTCTAGCGCATAAATCAGGCTGAATTTGACCGATGGTATGGGTTATGTTGGCTTTGAGGACCGCTGTGGTTTGTGGCTTATTCACATAGACCTAAGACTTAAGAAAACCTATATACGACTATAGCGCTCGCCGTCGACGATGACGACCTGGCCAACGTCGTTCTCAAAGAAATATGGACCGATGACACCGCCAGCTCAAAATCCACACCAAACAGTGACTTTTTCGGGATGCATTTGACGCTCTTGAATCTTATGTGGATTGGTATCCTCACCATTGGACCCAAATTTATCCATCACACTGCGAATAGAACCCTCGGTAGGACACCGTAAAATGGGCGAAGCGCGCGGAACGTTGCCCGAACCGAACACCCATTTTGATAAAATATATAAAAATATTCTATCATTTGCACTTGTTGTTGAGCGCTATATCCGTCCATGGTGATTTGGAAAAACAGACTGAATAAATGACCGCCAATTTGACAGACGTAGCTTCAATAATATGGTCGCTATCAACTGTCAAAGTTCGGAAGTCCCTATTGGAAAACCCTTTAGTAGCAATTCTGCAAGTTACAAAACAAGGATATTTTGGCGTTCGAATGAGGTTGACAGGTGGGGCTGTTGTTAAACATTTGTGCAATTGTTTTGTGAAATGTCACTTGAGATGTACTTATTCAAAAAATAAGATGGCGACGTTAGTTCGGATTTTGGCCACGCGCTAAAAGAACCTTGTAAAGCTGTACCTTGTTGAGCTCCCTCGTGATGGCCTCCCTGCGGAACTCGTGCGCGACGGCGGCGTAGGGCACGGCGTCGATGGCCAGCACGGCGCAGCGCCGCCGCCCGGCCCCGTCGCGCGGCGCGCGCTCCGCCCAGTCGCCCGCGAACTGGAACGTGTGCCCGTAGCCGCTGTACTTGCTGTAGCGCTCACTGCCTGCGGGGGTTAGGTTTCAAATTGGAAGCTTGTGATTCGGAACTTGAAAGATTCAATGACTGGTTGGTAATGACATGAAAGTTTCATAATAATTATGAGCAAATTAATATAGCAATGCAATATTAAGGAGCATTAAGGAAAATTATAAATAAAGAAAAGTTGACAAAACGAGTCAAAAGCAGAATTTCAAAAAGCTATTTGAGTTTAGGACTATTGACATATGCGTGAAAGCGTAACAAACAAACATACAAAAATCGAATCTTTTCTATTAGCTTAGATGAGTGTGATAAAACAATTACTCCAAAACCAATAATCAAAGATGACATAATTATAACTCACCAATCATCATAAGTGCTTCATTCGGCCTCAATACTTCAGTGAAGAGCATAGATATCATCAGTTCGGGACATATCACGAACCGGATCTCCTCTTGAACACATCCATGACCCAGTACACCACCACCTAAATACCTGTAGAAGAGAAACATGCGGTTTAAAAGGAATTTGAGGAAATGTAATACTGCTTTTCTCATCATCACCATACCACCAACCCGCACTGGGCCCGCGTGGAGGATTACAGCCCACTCCTTCTCACCAAGTGGAGGCCTGTGTCCCAGCAGTGGGAACGTTATAGGCTAATTATGCTTATGCATCAACACCGTTATTTGTATGCAGAGCAGCATGAAAATCTAAGTAGGTAGAGTAACTTGGCAGGAGTCGTTAGATGTGTTTTTCCTTTCTTTAACTTTCTTCAAAACAGAAATGTTTAAAAATAAATTATGGCAATAACCATAGTAATAAAAGTGACCATTTTTTGTGTTGCAATAAGTGTACACGCGCAAAATATGCCACAGACAACAAAATCGCTTAATAAGGTTTTCTTAATAGGGCTTAATAAGATTCGTTTAGATTTTTAGATGGACACATTGACTCCAGTAATTGTTTGGGTACCTGACCTCAAGAGTCAAATGGCATGCATAAAGTGACTACATTAATTGATGGTGACACTTACTTGTTAGCAAAGTCAACTTGTATCAACGAATCAGCATCTTCGATAGTGTTGTGTGGCTCGACGTGTAGCGGCAACGAGCCAATCAGACGCGTGCTGCGCGGCCACGACGGACAGTCGCGAGGCGGCACCGAGCGCCGCGCGAAAGTCACGGTACCGACCGGCACTGTACTGCAACGATACAGAGCATGTACGGACACATTCGACACATTATAATCTGTTCCAAAAGTATATGATGAAAGTGATGGATCAGAAATCATACCTGTGGTTGCCAAATTGTAGTGCCACTTACAAATTGAGTGCTCTGATTTGATTATTTGAATACTTAAACCCGAAATTCTAATTTTGAAACACCTTAAAGACTTTTTTACATTTGACAATTGAGATTTTTCAATTACATTTTAATAATGTTATTCAATCAATCATTGTTAGAAAAACTGATGAGATATTGACATTTGAAATTGAAAATATTTATTTCAGACTAAGCACACAGTAATTGATACAAGTCTCTCTGAACGCGTTGTTATACTGGACGCGCAGAGTATTGCAGGCTTTTTTAGTGTAATTGCTCCACAGGTTGCACGTGTATAACGTTTGGCAATAGCTTTTAAAAAGTGTGAGTTTAACGTCACGTGAGCATCGCGCAAACCTGCGAGAAAGCATATTACCCCTTACCGACAATGCCCTGCGCTCCCTATATCATCATTTAGAGTCTCATTGACCCAGTGACCCAAGTACTTAAATTCGGACACTTACTCAATACTCAATACTCAATACTTTATTGCATTCCACATGTAGTACTTAGGTGGTAAAACTTAAAATTAGATCACATGGACCCTGTCGGGCACAGCAAATAAGTGAGTTAGGAGAGAGGAAGCACTTGTAAATTACAATTATTATACAGTAGGTAGGTAATTTCTAAGATAAACTAATAGTAGGTATTTATAATATAGAATATAAATAGGTATCTATTGGGAGATCTTGTAATAATTAATAAATATAATATAAATATTTAATTTTGACTACTAAAATTATGACTTTATATGTATATCACTTAAATATTCATTTAATGAGTAGTAGCTTTTCTTTAACAAAAAATCTCTTAGTTTTTTTAGAAATGTGTGAGTTTTTTCTTCGTTTTTTACTTACTGTAGGACTGTTCCATTTAGTGTGATTGGAGGAACAGGGTAGGTTTTGGTCCCAGCCTTAAAAACTAGCAGCTCGCTCTTTTGAACATCGTACTTGAGCCCATGGGCCATTGCATACCGTTCACATAATGGTCAATAGTGACCTCACGGAACTGATTGAGGGGCCCAGCAGCACCAAGTCATCAGCATAGCTAATATTATTCGTAAAGAAGTCATGAGTCTTATATTTAATTATAGATACCACTATGATCTTCATGAGATCGTCTGGTAGGTAATTATGACGAAGGCAGAAAGTAAACAACATGGATAGGACCCCGGGCATGTGAACACCCGCATGCTACAGATGTTCGATGCTGAGACCATCGTGCCCCGGTGACTTCCCTCTGGTCATCCGCCTAATAACCTTGTCAACCTCCGCATACGTTATTTTAACTGGAGGGTCACCGGTACCGCGCCTCTCAGCATCAAGCATCATTTCGCCCACTTCCGGTTTCAATAGAGGTTCCACTCTAAAGTGATTCCTAAATAGGTTAGCCACGTCACGGGGAGCACTAATCCCCTCTATACTGGCTGGGAGACTCACCTTTGGCTTAAGTTTGTTTGTAGACTTCCAAAACTGACTGAAATTTTTAGATTATGATGTTCGACAATTATATCCATCTTTATTTGATCTTTATGATTAAGGCAATACTTCAGTTTGGCTTTAAAAACTTTTCTAGAGTTATGCATGGCCTCATAGAGCCTACCCGACTTAGGCTTACCATACGAACACCACTCTTGGAAATGGACCCTAGCCTTTTGATGTGCATCCCGAACATGTTTATTCCAACCCGCGATGTGGCGCCCCTTCACAGGCTTGTTTTTATGGCTGGATACAAAGGCTTCTATAAGCACTGTTAGAACAGCTCGGTGCAACCGATTAATCACATCTCTATGCTCAATAATATTACATAACTTATCCACACAACAGTTAAAATCATCAGGAAAATCAATATATTTTAATTTACTGTGACATTATTTATGATAATTTTCTATTAGCAACTGATCTCTATCTCCCCATATAACACATATATAAATGATTTTATTTTGTAAGTAGGTAAAGTTGAAACCTTCTAAATACAGATGAATGTGTTAAGTACTAATTTCCTTTAGTATGTGATTAAATTGAACAATTTAGCCTGAAAAAGGTTTGTTAACACTTTCATCAGATACTTTTCGAGCAGACTATATATAACATACCAAATACCAATGGACAGTTGTGGTCAAAATAGTTTTTTTTTTTGGGATCAAAAACATAGTCATCAAAAGTACCATATGAAAAAGAATGTCACCTTTAGTTACAACTCTCCTGAAGTAATGGCAAATGCATTTAATTTTTTCCAAGTTTGCATCTGAATCTGTCGCTTCATAGAATCGGGATCTGTAAAAAAATTAGCTATTAATTATAGTTTCTTCAACACAGTGTAAACTTGACTTATGAAAGGGGTGCTACACACATATTCGGGTCGGCATGATTCGGCACAGCCCGGTGGCAAAATCGAACAAATACAGGTTGGCCAAGACAACGACGAGCAAACTGTAACCATAAATTCAGCACAGGATTCTAGACCCCGTAGCATAGACCTTTCATTTGCAGGTTAACAAAAAAAAGTCTGCTGTTTCATAGAAAAGTGCATCTATGCGGTCAAATTGTATGGAGCAATTTTTTTTTTTTAAACCCACAATCATTTTAACGCCGTGGGGTTCTGAATGAATAGTAACAGGTTGCGCGTCGATGTCCCTGCCACGCTGTATATGCTTGGGAAAAAAGCTGCTCTGCTTAGCTTGCATTGTGCCGAACCGAACATGATTCCGATGCCGAACGAAGTTTACCAATCGGCACAAGACTCATGAAAACCGAATATGTGTAGTAATTGCTTTTGGTCGGCTTTGTTTTACAACAAATACAGCCTAATCGAATGTGTAGCAAACGTGGAAATTATAACAAAATGCTTACGTGTTAAAATTAATGAAGGGATATGAAGCATATTCTGATGTTCTCTTGGTAGAATTCCTCCTAGGAAACGTGCAGAAGAAGGCATTGGCGAGCAGACTAGCTATCTGTTGCTGTGATAGAGACACTGAACGATTCTTGTGTTGCCTGCAAAACAAGGAAAATTATATAATAATAATAATAAAGATTTTTATTTCGGACCAAAGAATCCATAAAGTGTTAGTAACATAATATTAAAACAACTTATTATCTAGTGTTAGTACCAATCACCCTCTGCACAAACTGTTTTACAATTGCAGAGCCGAAACTCTCCGCTACATTTCTCAGGATGCTATTGCGACTGTCTCTCACTCTCCTCAGGAGTGACGCTGTTTTTTTGCGAATAATCGCATGAAAACCATCGGTACGGGCAAGCGCAAACATTTCCGACGCGCTGCAGTAGCGAGGAAGTCCCAACAACATCCTGAAACTGTTGTTGTACTAAAATTACTATATGCTTGAGGCTGAGACTGATGCACAGTCCAGTGTGTATGCTTGTGTGTGTGTCAGTCAATGTTACAGTATTTATGTGCCACATTAGAGTTTTGGAGAGAGTCTGTCACAAAGGTATGAGTGAAATAATTTTTTATGCTACAAAGTCAAACTTTTTGTCAAATAAAACAATATCTGATCACTGAAAAAAGAAAGTACAAATTCTTTATTGGAGGATAGCCATAGAGGTATAACTCTTTATATTTTTATTTTTTATTTTATTGAATAGGAAAACCAAACAGCTACATTATGCAAATTATAAGCACAAAAACATAAGTTACTTAAGTAATAATGTAACCCACAGCGATGTTCACAGATTACCATCAATAAATAAAACCTTAGTCACTAGGAAGTGAACTGTTCATGCATGACAGTTACGCTAATATTATAAAAACAATAGAAAAAATAATAATAAAAAACAGTATTTTTAAAACAACAAACAATTAGTCTAAGACTAAGAGATTCAAAGAGCATGTAAATATATCTATGTGTTCAAATGCTTCATTCTAGATTGCTGCCATTCACCGAACTGGCGAACGCAGGCCAGTGTTAGAACGGCAGGTACCTAGTGCAAACAGTTTGCCTTGAAGCACCTGCCGTCTATGAACAGTCCTAGGGAATGCATAGCACAATACATTGTTTAAATTTATACAGTCAAAATTACCCTTCACAATGTTATACAATGTCATTGCTTCTAATTGTTTACGTCTAGAGCTGAGTGTGAAAAGCTTGTATTTACTGAGCAACTGGTTATACTGCAGATACGTTTAGTGACACCTGTAGTGCATTGCACGGAGAAATCTACATTGGACCTTTTCTATCATGTCAATGTATTTACCATGGTATAGGTTCCTGATGGATACGGCATATTCGAACTGAGAGCGAACTAGGGTTTTGTACAGACAGCGGTATGAAGAGATAATATTGACAATCATTGATACAATTTTTTTTTTGTATAAATGTTCTTCGTTTGCGTTATGTTTACGACGACACGGTTGGCGCAGTGGCTGACCGATCGACTGCTGCGCTGCGTGTCGTGGGTAAAAAAAAAAAGAATTATCTTATTCATTCTTACAACCTATCTCCAAAACTATCCTCTTACTCTTATCATATCTTCTTCCTTATTCCAAAATTATTATATTTAATACCTTACTTACCTTAACAATGGTATTGGTGCCTGCACCAGTTTAGGCAGAGCTAGTGCAAGTTTAGCCATCTCTGGCAGAGTGACATCAAAGAAATATTCAGATTCCTCCTCTTCCAAATACTAAAAGAAAAAGTTATTTTTTAAACTTTACTATGTATTTTCAATAAAAATTATAAATTTATAATGATTTAATTAATAAATAAATAAAATAAAAATACTTAAATTCAGACCTTGATCCATATGGTGTTAGTAAATGCAATACTTAGTTGGTAGAAAATCTCAACCTTTAACATGTAAGAATTAGTTTAGGTATCTAAACCAATGGAGTATAGGAACATTGCATGCCCTGTTACTTTTACAGTACCATAAAACGGGGTGAATAGGGATGCAGGGGTGAATTGGGACGAAACTTTAAAATGGATTTTAACATTGAAATAATATAGTTTGTTGCCAGAAAAGACCCTAATGTGTATACTGTATTTAATTAAAGATTAAGTATCCTTGTTAGCAACAAACTGTATTATTTTAAAGTACAAATCCATTTTAAAGTTTTGTCCCGATTCACCCCTGCAATCACCCTGTTTTACAGGTATGTAATGGTAAATGGAGTTTGCATTGCTGAATTTTGGACCCAAAAATACTAACTTTATTTAATGTATTTTATTCTAAAATAATTTAACACATTACAGGAGATTGGCCAGAGAAAGTAGCACACATGGAACAGTGGAAAATTATAGGGGAGACATTTGCCCAGTAGTGGGATAATTTTGGTTGATAAAAAAATAAAAATTATAGCACCATACCTCATTAAAAAGCTTGTGCAATCCTCTAAATTTCCAAGTATTCTTAAACTTTGTATTGTAACTCAGTATTGCATCAGCGAGGTCTGCGCTGTTGCGCATTGGCTTTGAAAGGGCATTCTCTATCATATCCCAACGCTTCTTGAGATGGGTCTCACCATTACTCTGAAATGAATCAAAACAATTGTTTGAAGATTAAAGTAATCATGTGAAATCCAAAACCATATCTAAGTCCTTTAAGACATGAAATCTTTCTTGCATTTCTTTACAGAATCTATTTCCTACTTCTTTCCTCGGTTCTTTCCACTATCAATGATAAACAAAAATCATTAATATAATAATTTCAGTACAGAACTGGCTGCAACAGATTGTAGTGTTTATTTTCACAACTAAACCATTACTCACATCTTCAACAGGATAAAGACTCTGGTCAGAATAGGGCATTCTCACGTGCTCTGAGTCCCATTTGTCTTGTCCGATCTGCGGCTTAGGAGGCCTATCATTCGCTACACATCCACTACTCGGCACATGATACAACACTGCATGGTTATACGAAGGAGAAACAAGCAGGAACTCTGGAGCACCCCACGGTGACTGTGACCCGTATAGCTCAGTCAAAGGTACACCCCGCCAACTGTTACTACTGTCCATGTCCATATTCATTGTGTACGCGCGAATTTGGTTACTCTTTGCTGTAAATAACACCACCTTACAATGTGTTTTTAGTGCTACTGTATGTTTATATCGATTTGGAAAAGCACATAATAACTCTAAATGCACATTTAATCTAGGTTTTGTGATAAATCTCATAAATTTAATATGACACGTAACGTTAATCAGAAAAAATATCCAATTTATTTTTTTTGAATTACGTTTTCGAGTCACTCCAAAAATGTGTCACTATCTGTCACTGTCAGTGTCATCACGTCATGTCAATTTTTTTTTTTTCTCTTTTGTCGTGTTCTGTGCTTTTGGTTCTGTTCATTATTCAAACGGTTATCGACTATCGCTCATTTTTATTTATGAAATAACACACTATACATTCAACATTGGTTTACAATAGTGTTTACGAAAGGTTTATTTAATATTGGATACACAAATGATAGGTGTACATAACATTTTTAAGTAAGCGTAGCGAAATTAAATTGGAAAAGTAAATGAGAATGATATAGCGAAATGTAAAACAATAAAAAAAATACAATTTAGAGATTTTATCCAACGTGCATCCATTGGTTATGCTAACTTAAAACTTGTGCATACGTGTTAAAATATAAATAACATAAAAACTCCAACACAAATACAAGTAGCTAATTGAATTTTGATAACTTATTACTTGTGTTATGTGTAGGCCATAAAACCATTTAAAAAGATTTTTTTTCTTTCTTGTAAATAGGGCTTATAAATTTAAAAAAATGTACATACATATTATAATCAGTCAGTATTAAAAAAATGCTCTACATACAATCCTGTTCTTGGAACGTAAAAAAGCCATGCTACCATCATTGACATGTTTTTTCCCAACCTTGCTGCCATCCTTAAATGAAACTGTCAAAAATTGTCAATGTCAAAAGCGCGTCAGTCGGATAGGCTGAAAAAGTGTTTGCTTCTTAGATTTTTGTTAATTTAGTTAAGTTTTAGATATATTGTTCTGTAAGTAGAGGAATTTGTAAATACATTTACACCAACTAAACCTAGTTTAATAAAATCATGAATTTGGAATTACTTGGTAAGTGACTTTTCGGCAACTAGAACTTTCTGTATTTTGTTTTTGTTTACGATATTGACTAAACAATATTGTGTGTCCCTTTCAGAATCATTTGGTCAAAACTATCCTGAGGTAAGCAACCATTTATACTGGCGTATGTACGCCAAACAAACAAACAAACCAACGGCAAAGTCAAATCAGTCAGTTAAACTTAAATAAGTTTAGCAGCCCGATTTGAGATTGCCTGAATCTAAGCGCAGCGTTTTATTGATGTAAAGAAAAATGAATACATTCAATTCAGCGTAATTTAGACATAATTTTTCAATAACAAAACTTGAAACAACCTTTTACAAGAAATATTGAACAATTTTCCCCAGGAATTTGATGGCACCTTGGACTCAATATCACTGGCAGCAACATGTGCCTTCAACAGAAGAGGAACTCTATTAGCAGTGGGCTGCAATGATGGCAGGATATTTATATGGGACTTCCTTACTCGGGGCATAGCTAAGTCAATATCAGCACATGTGTACCCTGTGTGTAGTCTTAGCTGGTCGAGGAATTGTAAAAAGGTATTTTTGATTTGTATTTGACTGTGTATGTTTATATTTTGTATTGATAACAGATTTTTTTATAACCTTTTTGTGACTATTTAAATTCTGCTTAATGGTTGCTTACTTTTTTTAAGCTTTTGAATTGAATATAGAATGTTTAACTTGTTTAGAACTTTACACATTGAGAGAAAGAGCATTGTTTTCCATCAGGCATGATCGAGTCAAGAGCAGACCTGTTCAGCAATAAAATAAAAAAATATTTCTAAGGAAGAAAGATAATGCTATGTTTGATTGATTGTGCACCTCAAATTAAATCTGCTGGACACAACTGTTTTTTGTCTACAGCTTCTTTCAGCATCAACCGACCACAATGTATGTATATGGGATGTTCTCTCAGGAGAGTGTGAGCAGCGGTACAGATTTCCAACTCCTATACTAAGGGTACAGTTTGATCCTAGAAACGACAAGAGATTCCTAGTGTGCCCTATGAGGCATGCGGCACTGCTGGTTGATACCGATGGGGAACACAAAATATTACCTATAGATGATGATGTAAGTCCTAGACTTTTGGTTAATCCAAAAAAAAAAACTGAGTAGTAATTTGAAAATTGATCCTTTAATAGTCAGTACGGGTTGTCAGAACCCTGGAAATCTGACAACCAGTCTTACTAATGGGTATTGCATTACTCAGCAACTGGGATGTGGTCAGACAGGCAGCTGCACCATGTAAAATACTGATTTTTAGCTACTTAAACTGGAAGCCGTCCCTAACAGTTTGGAAAAGGCTAAGCAGATGATAAGTAATTTGAAACATTTTGCGGATACAATTTCTTCTTAATATTTCAGGGTGACATAAATGTGATAGCATCATTTGATCGGAGAGGAGACCACGTCTACACAGGCAATGCCAAAGGGAAGATATTAATTTTAGACACTCAGACGTTAGCAGTAAAGGCTAGTTTTAAAATCGTTGTTGGCACATCAAGTACAACAAGTATTAAGAGTATAGAATTTGCAAGAAGAGGAGAGTAAGTACACAACCAATAATCCACCCTGTCACATTGCATCGCCTGCCCGTGCTAGTACTTCGTTTACCCTTAGCATTCTTTCTGACTTTTTTTTTCCATTTTGCTCGACTCCTAAGGTTCCTATCGTGATCTTAAGTAGCCTATATAATAGCCTTCCTCAAGAATAGGGCTATCAAACACAAACATATTTTTTTTAATCCAACTGGCAGTTCCAGAGATTAGCACATTCAAACAAATAAACTCTTCAGCTTTATTATTAGTATAGATTAGACAAGTAACTGTCATCAGCCTCTCGTTATTTCAATACAAACATAATATAATAAACTCCATTATTTCACATAACATTAAAAAAAACTCAAAAGTGCAGTAATTTCTTTTGTTATATAACTGTTGTTATTTCGCTGTAATTTGTCCAATAGAGTATAGTTTCAACCAATAAAAAAAAATATCCATTGTCAAAGCGAAATCTGTTCTTGAATAATGTTCTCTATCACCTGCCTGTGTTTAGACCTTCATGAAATTGATTAAGTTGGAGTTTTAAAAACATTTAATCACAATATTTGATTATTATTACATTATTATTAATGTGTTTAAAAATTCTTGAGGTCTAACACATTTCTATCGAAACATTATTTCAGCTGTTTTCTCGTAAACACTTCGGATCGCGTCATACGAGTATATCAATCAAGCAAGGTACTCAAATGTGGATTAAATGGCGAGCCTGACCCTATACAGAAATTACAGGATCTTGTGAACAAGTAAGTATATCATGTGGTAATAAGTGCTGGCCCGCTTCAGTTTCTAAAATACCAGGATTTGGACCCTTGCACACCTGCACCCTATTTGTGTAACACTTTCAATCACGACTTTAAAGGATATTGCTAATCCAATCTTCATATGTTCGAAGAATATGTCCCTCAGCACGGTAATGGCGGAACACACTAACAGCAGCAATGGCTTTCATTTTGACAGTGTAACATTTACATTGCCGAGCAGACAAATTTTTGAAACATGTGAAGCTATTGATTAGTGATTTTTGTCAAAATCCTTAGGATTGTGATGAAAGTGTTTAGCGATTAGGGTGTTGGTTAGAAGGCTACAACAAAGTTAAGAAAATTGCTCATTTGCTCACTCGCCGGTCTGGTCTTTTGACCGGTCTTCATCTTCCACGTCAAACTCACTCTCCCGTTCTTCATATTCCACATTGTCATCAAGTTCTTTAAAGTCTGGCGTAAACGCTGACCAGTTCTCTACTTGATTTTGTGCCCAGATTGAGCAAATGTCTGCTGTTTTCTTAAAATGCTAACTGTGTTACATTCTACTACTACATTGATTAAAAGTAAGTGGATGAATTACACATTCTTTTCTTAGAACAACATGGAAGAAATGCTGTTTCTCGGGCGACGGCGAGTACATCTGCGCGGGATCAGCTCGGCAGCACGCACTCTACATCTGGGAGAAGTCCATCGGGAATCTCGTCAAGATCCTGCACGGAACTAAGGGAGAACTGCTGTTGGATGTCGTGTGGCATCCCATCAGGCCGATCATTGCTAGTATTAGTGCAGGTAATTTATGTTCGGTCCATTCCACTGCATTTATTCATACCATGTTATCCACCAATACTGTCTTACTCTAAAATAGTGGTCATTGGAAATTGAAGATACCACTCTTATTCTAAACACCCTAAGCTAGCCTGTCTTTAAAAGCAAATATAATAGATATCTGAATTCCCAATGCTTTGAACTTTATGCGAATGATGTAAAGTTCAAATTGAAAGAAACAATGCATCCTCGTCGAATACTATTAAATAATTTACCGCTTTTCATTTCCTTTGCAGGCGTAGTCTCCATTTGGGCACAAAATCAAGTAGAGAACTGGTCAGCGTTTGCGCCAGACTTTAAAGAACTTGATGAGAATGTGGAATATGAAGAACGGGAGAGTGAGTTTGACGTGGAAGATGAAGACCGTTCAGTAGACCAGACCGGCGAGAGTCACAATGATGAGGAGGTTGAGGTATGTGCAGCCGTAATTTTTTGTCATACAGGGTGTTAAAAGACCCATTACGTATCCAGTATCTACGAATTCTGTACATCAAACTATGTAACATTGAGCAAAGATTATTGCTGGGAAACGACTTTTATTTCTGGTGTGAAAAATCGCGGTGAACGTGCAATGTAACGCACGCAACACATTGTGCATTTCGTTGCATGTAACGGCACAGAAGATTTCAAATCAAATCAAATCATTTATTTGTATAGAATGTAGGTGTTTAACAAAATGTTGGTAAAATATATATATATATATTGGCCTGTGCACATTCTGCCTGAGTATTGGCATGCAAAAATTTAACAAATTAAGTTTCAAATTTAAATACTAAGGAACACCAAATAGATTTAATCATTTCAAAGATAAGTTTCAAATTTAAATACAGTTGGAACACTAATGTCACTTATAAAATAATTAATATAATAATTTCAAAATTAAATTTTAAACTTCAATACATTATTAAGGTAAACTAATAAAATAATTAATATAATAATTTCAAATTAAAATGTCAATAATAGCTACTTAATGTCAATTATAATTAATGTCAATAATACTTCATGTCAATAATACAGTGTTCATGGTGTAACTGCAATGTCACAGTAGAGGGTCATACAAGAAATTACTTATTGTATACCTAGTAACATTTCTGAGTCAACTATGCCTTGAGTTTGTTTTTAAATTGTTGAAGGGTGTCATTTTTTATGTTGTCCGGTAGTTTATTAAATATAATTGACCCATGCAAAGAACACTTTTTCTAAGTAGTGCAGTTTTATAGCTGCTGACAGTTAAAAGATTTTTGTATTGACTTCTAACGGAACCTTCCTTGGTGTCTGAGACCTTAGCAAATAGCTTTATGTTGCTTTTAACAAAAATTGCCATTTCTAAAATATACAATGTCGGAAACGTAAGAATTTTTAACGACTTGAAGTAGGGTTCACAGCTATCTCTTGGTTTTATACCGCACGTGGCTCTTATACAGCGTTTTTGGGCTTTAAATATGGTATCTCTTAAAGTACAATTACCCCAGAAAATTATCCCAAACCTCAAGACCGATGCGACTAAGCCATGGTATGCAACTAAAGCCGTCCTAGTGTCAACTTTTTTTTCAAATTAAAGTTTTGGCGGGGTAAAGTAAGTGTATTAAGGGTATTCGGAAATTAAGTTATAACATTTAAAACTAGTTTTCATGATAAAAAGTTGGAACTTTGACCTTCCATATCCCTGAGGTATGGTCCATTACAAAAATATCAATGACGGGGAGTAAAGTGACTCTCGTAGTCTCGGCTTCGTTAAGATGCACCATGAACAGTCAGCCTTGCTACCATCTTGTTAAGAATAAGAAATTTTATTTGCTGAAACATGTGTATACATACAGAATTAAAATAATACATGCATGCAAGATCTTAAAATAAGAGAGTGGGTCACGACATGTCTGCCATTTCTCATGGCGTGCAAATATCTTTGTTAGGTACAATTATTATTATTAAATCAATGATTTTTAACTTTTACACTTATATATTAAATATCAGTCACAGTTAAACAAATTTCTTATATTCAATCATTTACATTATCCAATTATTTATTATTTATTTTCCTTGTCCAATAGTACAGATTACAATGATCACAATGACGGTTTACAACACTTTTAATAGCCATTCAATTATTTATAATATAGGCATTTTTATGTTCTCCACTACTACATTACTAGATAACTGTTGTTGACTGGCGTATACGTTTTTTTCCATTTTCGATACGAGTAAAAATAAGTGTTTAATTTTTATCAAAAACCGTATTCCTCGAAGATTAAATGAGATTTCAGTTTTCTCACAATCTCCTGGTTTACCACTTTTCCAATAGAAAAACTAAATTATTTAGAGTTAGGCATTCCGTTTGAAACAGGTGGACGTGACAACGTGCGAGCCCGTGGCAGCTTTCTGCAGTTCTGACGAGGAAGGAGAGGACGAACACATGCTGTCCTTCCTGCCCATAGCACCGGAAATTGAAGACCCAGAGGTATGTAGCTTGCTCTGTCAGAGTATGAACATTTTAAGTAGAAATTTATATAGTAATTCTGATGTGAAATATCTATAGGCGTACCTTGGGAGTAAAACCGACTCGTGTGCCGTGACGGCAAACGACATGACGCTCTCTTATGCCGTCATGCCCCCTCACGCAGAAATATATGTTGCTTTTTTCTCCACATTTTTTTTATTTTTTATTTTTGACATCTACCAGGCGTCCTGTGATTGCAAACTTTTTTACTATAACTTGTGAAGACTTGTTTAAGTATTTTAATTTAACTTTATTTGTAAGAGTAGATGACCATATGACCAAAATGACTGCAAACGAGCATTGCATCTGTATACAAATACTATTGGTTTATAAATCATCTGCGAGTAGTAGGTACTTACAACGACGCCCGCTTAACTTGTGGTTACCAAGTGTAAAAACACGCTGTAAATGTGTGCGTGAAAACGAGTATCGTCAGCACATAAGACACACACCCCACGCACACTTCCGACTTCGCCATTGTCTCGGACGGTATCGAAAGCTCCACAACTTACACACACATTCACAGCGTGTTTATACACTTGGCAACCATAAGTAAAGCGCGCATCGCTTCGTGAGATAAAAATACTATTCTTACTTCAGATTCATTATAACATCATTCTGTCTTTCGGGTTTCAGTAGTTGTTTATAACAGACAAAATTCAATTGTTTTATTATTATTTCGTTTATTCATTGAATTGTTTTATTTTATTACATTTTTAAATATTACTATAAAAACAAAAAAAAACATTTTAAAATATAAAAAAATTATGATCCACGGGATTGTTTTATTATTATCTCCTTTATTTGAATGTAAACATATTGTTACGAGCTTCGAGTTCGTGACAATAAAAACTGCCGATAAAAATTACCAAAAGTTACACTTTAATTAAACAACACTAATAACAACTCAAAACACACTATTTATAAAACACAATCGCTCTTAAGTCGCACTTGAAGATCGCTTTCGATGTATTCGCTTCTATCGCAGAACCAAGTCTGATTGGTCGCGGCTAGTCCCGGCCTTATATAGTGCCGCGGATCATTCCAGAACCTTCTATTGTAGACACATCTAGAATGTTCGAGTACATACCGGCCCCGACTGACCACATGTCGATAGTTCTAGTAAGTTCAGCCAATCGATAATAGATGGCGCTAGTGACTCTATTAGTTCTTGCTACTAGAAACTAGATGGCGCTAGTGGTAACTAATGTCACCATGCATCAGGCATTAATTGTGGCGCGCAACACTGCCCCCTCCTAAGACATGCTCGTCCCGAGCATTATCGGCTCCATAATAACGCGCCAATCGATCCACATGGACGATCTTAGGAGTACCTCTTGCACCTTTCTGTATCCGGTAGGTTATGTCATTGATCTTTGTCACAATCCGGTACGGTCCATCCCATTTACCTTGAAGCTTAGGAGATTTCCCCTTGCTGCGGACTGGATTGTGCAACCACACTAGTGAACCTTCGTCGAACCCTTTACTGTTCATTTTGCGGTCATAACGGGTTTTCATCTTTTCGGACATTTGCTGGCCCGATTGTCTGACGTGCTCATAAATGTCATTCATTTTGTTCCGCAAATTATTCGCATAATCGGTTATACTGCGTGGGGCATCAGGTGGTATTCCGGTGATCAGGTCTGCAGGCAGCCGTAATTCTCTTCCAAAGTTTGCGAAAGCTGGTGTCACCGATGTACTTTCGTGAACAGCGCTTCGATATGACAACAAAAACGGTTGTATGTGCTTGTCCCAATCTCGTTGCCGAGTTTCCACTACTTTGACTAGGTACCTCTCCAATGTCTGATTAAATCGTTCCACCATTCCATCCGATTGTGGGTGGTAAGAAGTTGTTCTTGTTTTATGAGTACCCATAACTCGACAAGTTTCCTGGAATATTTGGAACTCAAAATTCCTTCCTTGATCACTGTGAATCTCTAAAGGTACTCCAAACCGACAGAAGACTTCATAAACTAATTTATCTGCAACTGTCGAAGCTTCTTGATTTGGAATGGCGAAGACTTCCGGCCACTTAGTGAAGTAATCCATCACAACCATGAAATACTTGTTACCACTTTCACTTTCCGGAAACGGCCCCGCAACGTCAAGGGCTATCCTCTCCCATGGTGCGCCAACATTGTACAATTTCAATGCACCTCTACTACGAGTCTGAGGTCCCTTTACAGCTGCACAACTTGTACATTTGCGACACCAGTCCTCGACATCATCCCGACAGTGGACCCAGTAAAACCGTTCTCGTATCTTCAGTAGAGTCCGTTTTACTCCCAGATGACCTCCTGAACAACCATTATGGTACAGCTGTAGAACATCCGGTACTTGAGCTTTAGGGACAACCATTTGCAAATGACAGCTGTCTCCCCGAGCATTTTCCCATTTACGGCACAGGACTCCATCCTGAATCACCAAGCTGTCCCATTGGGCCCAATAGCTTTTTGTGATTGTAGTCATTGCTGAGACGTCGCTCCACCTGGGCTTAGGAGCTCTGGCCTTCATCCACTCCAGAATCGGCTTGATGTCCGAATCTTCCTGCTGTGCACGTTGTAGGCTTTCCTTCCACTCGTTGCTGAGGTCTGTCTTGAGCATCCTCACAGGAACGACTTCTTTACTTTCTTGCCTAGTACAATGCTTGCAGTCTTCAGGACAAGGTCTTCTTGACAATGCATCTGCGTTGCCATGAGATTTTCCGCTGCGATGTTCGACCACGAAGTCGTATTCCTGCAATAGTTCAATCCATCTCGCAACTTGACCTTCTGGATGTTTGAACTGCAATAGCCATTTCAGTGCAGCATGGTCAGTTCGTATGTGGAATTTCCGCCCCAGAAGATATTTGCTAAAGTGCTGCAATGACTTTACCACAGCAAGCAGTTCCCGTCTCGTAACACAATAGTTCCTTTCCGGTTTCGATAATGACTTGCTGAAGTACGCTATCACAAATTCATGATCGCCATTCCGCTGGGACAACACACCGCCAAGTCCTATGTCGCTTGCGTCTGTATCAACTATAAATTCATTGCCCGCATCAGGGTACCCCAAAATAGGTGTTTTGCACAGACGGTCCTTTAGCTCCTGGAATGCGATGTCACAACTTCCATCCCAGCAGAAATGTCGCTTCTCCTCGGTTAGCCTATGCAGGGGTTTGGCTATATCTGCAAAGTTCTTGACAAATCGCCGATAATAGGAGCACAAACCTAGAAATGCCCTGACCTGCGTCTTGTCTTTTGGAATTGGCCAATCCTTAACAGCGGCGATTTTCTCTGGATCCGTGCGGATACCTTCTTCAGACACTACATATCCCAAAAAGCTAACTTGTCGTTTGAATAGTGAACACTTCTTCGGACTTAACTTGAGGTTGGCACTCTGGATCTTCATGAGCACGCGTTCCAGGTTTTGAAGATGTTCTTCAAACGTACGGCCTACGATGATGATGTCATCCAAGTAGACCAGGCAAGCATCGCCAATAAGCCCGGTAAGTACAAGTTCCATCAACCTTTCAAACGTTGCCGGAGCATTGCATAATCCAAACGGCATAACTTTAAATTGCCACAGACCCTTTCCTGTCGAGAATGCAGTTTTCTCCTTGTCCTTAGGATCAATTTCAACTTGCCAGTAGCCACTTTTCAGGTCTAGCGTGCTAAACCACTTTACTCCAGTAAGCATGTCCAGCGTGTCATCAATTCTTGGCAAAGGATAGCTGTCCTTCTTCGTAACGTCGTTCAGACGACGATAGTCAACACAAAACCTCATGCTGCCGTCCTTCTTTCTTACCAGCACTACAGGTGAACACCATGGACTAGATGAAGGTTCAATAACACCATCCTTCACCATTCCCTCAATCATGGTTTCCACTTCCTTTTCGCGTGCTACCGGCAATCTCCTTGGCCGGTGACGGATGGGCAATTCTTCTCCTGTGTTTATTTTGTGTTGAACTAAGCCAGTCCTCCCGATATCAGCATCGTTTGACGAGAAAACATCGGCATACTTGAGTAACATTTTCTTCGCCTTGACCGTTTCGTTTTGGGACAGAGCGCTGCGGCAGTCTTCTAAAAGTGTGGTCACTCTCGTTTGTGCATCCTTGCTGAGGGTCCCAGTCGATAGATATTGGCATCGACGCAACCAATCCACTTCCTCGCAAGTACCAACTAGTGTGCCTTTTTCTATAACCTGTTCCTGATCACAAAGGTTCAGCACACGTACCCCTGAGATGTCGGTGGTTCTGACCAAAGTTCGTGCCACTTTCCATGGAAGGTCATTGTCTACCCTTTCCACGAGTACACAACGATGAATTTGCCCAGGATTCCGAGGAAGGCTAACCGGCACAATCGTTTCCGATCTCGGCGGAAGAACAATCTTCTTAAGGCTGTACACGTTCCCTGGTAAAGCCCCTTCCACGAAAAGTTCCTCTTGTCCACATTTCAAAACACCTTGCTTGACGTCAATTTCGCAACAATTCTTCCTCATAAAGTCAAGGCCCAGGATGCAATCGTCCATTATATCAGCCACGATGACATTATGCAGGTAGATTCTGTTGCCTAGCTTCAACCCCATCTTCTTCTCTCCATGGACGGGTATGCGCTGACCGGTGGCTGTTACCAAATTAATGTGTTCCCGGTTGTATGCGGAGTCCCCAAGGGACCGTCTTATGAGTTGGGAACTGACAACCGTGCGAGTGGCTCCAGTGTCTATGGTCAGCTTACACGGCGTTCCGTTGACCTCGCCCTTGATGATTAGGCTGTTCCCGTCTTGGCTTTGTGTGATCGAAACCCTTGGGGCTCTTTGAACATCAGCCAGCACCCGCCCCGCAGTCCTGGCTATTACTCGTTTCCCTGCTGCTGGTGCTGGGCGGTACTGTTAGCTGCACTGCCCTCTGGAGATCGGCCGTCTTCTCTTTCTGCAGTTCGCTTGGGGCAACTGGATCGAAGGTGGCCCCTTTCCCCACAGCCATAGCACCTAGGGCTGTACCCTTTATTGCGGTCGCGAACTGTAGCCGCTGCAACCTCCCTGACGCGATGGGAACGATGATCCTGTCGCACGGCTTCCACCTCCAGTGCATGGGCCAAGGCGTCCTTAAGCGTCCCGTGGTGCCCGAGCCTCACAGCAGCTCTAACTTCAAGGTCGCGGATGCCGTCGATGAATGCCTGCACCAGGTTCCCATCAATAAGCGCAGGTACGGACTGGTAAGCTTTACGCACCAGCTTCTCCACTTCAAGGGCCCACTGCTGCAGGTTTTCATTACTGCGTTGCACGCGATCCTTGAGCTGCGCACGAAACACGTGTTCCAGGTGAGCGTCGCTATACCGAGCCTCCAATGCCTCAAGGAGCTGCTCGTAAGTCACTTCCTTACCGAGAGCTTCCAGAACAGTTAAGGCCTGGTCTCGCAGGCCTAGGGTGAGGGCAGTCATGGCCTGACTTTTATTCCAACCGTTGGCCTTCATGACAGCCTCAAACTGGATTTTGTAGGCTGACCAGGAAGAAGTTCCGTCGAACGGTGGCACTTTGAATCCACGTAGCGAAGGTGTTGTAGCTACGGGAGCTGCAATTCTATCCCCAAGTTTAAGGTAATCCAGCGTTTTCTTTACGTCAGCCATCACGGTTTTCTTCACGTCAGCCACCGCGTTGTCAACCCGACTATACACTTGGTCGATCCGGATTTCAGCTTCCGACAGGCGGTTGTCATGTTGAGCAACCTTATCCTTCACCTCCTTCATGTCTTTCCCTAAGGTAGCGTGAAGGTCCTTCATAAGGAGCATCTGCTCTTCCTGGCGGCGCGCTTGCTCCTCCTTATCACGTTGGAGCTGTTCTTCCAACCGACGAGCCTGTTCCTCCTGTCGGCGAGCCTGCTCCTGCAGCATCATCATCAAGGCACCAAAGTCTGGTGCTGCTGATGTTGGAGCTGCTGCGGACGGGTCGGCCTCGGTGGTTGGTAGCTGGCCCTCCGACCTCTGCGGCATAGCTCCACCAAAACGTCTCTGGTCCGTCTCCTGTTGGCGTTGACTCCGGGTACGGATACCCTCCGTGTCGTCTTTGGGTAATATCGGCATGATTTTAATCCTTGCTTCTGACACCAATTGTTACGAGCTTCGAGTTCGTGACAATAAAAACTGCCGATAAAAATTACCAAAAGTTACACTTTAATTAAACAACACTAATAACAACTCAAAACACACTATTTATAAAACACAATCGCTCTTAAGTCGCACTTGAAGATCGCTTTCGATGTATTCGCTTCTATCGCAGAACCAAGTCTGATTGGTCGCGGCTAGTCCCGGCCTTATATAGTGCCGCAGATAATTCCAGAACCTTCTATTGTAGACACATCTAGAATGTTCGAGTACATACCGGCCCCGACTGACCAGATGTCGATAGTTCTAGTAAGTTCAGCCAATCGATAATAGATGGCGCTAGTGACTCTATTAGTTCTTGCTACTAGAAACTAGATGGCGCTAGTGGTAACTAATGTCACCATGCATCAGGCATTAATTGTGGCGCGCAACAATATAAATTATATTTTTAAATATTAGGATATAAAAAGTATAAAAACATTTATAAATATAAAAAATAGTAGCCCACCGATATCGGGAACAGGGTCCAAGCTACCGGTGGTCAGGGCCCCAGAGAGAGGAACCTCCTGACGATGCGAGCCGTGTCCATAGTTGTCCGAGTCCATAGTAGCTCGATCAGTTGCAAATAGTTGGGGGCAAAGAGTTTTAGGTCGTCCATGTAGAGGAAGTGAGATATAACCTGACCACCTCTCCTCAGCCGATAGCCTAGACCTGAATCTTCCAGCAGCGTGCTTAGAGGATTCAAGGCTAAGCAGAACCAAAGCAGACTCAAACTGTCGCCCTGGAATATGCCTCGCTCGATCCTTATCGGCTCGCTATTCCTCTGGATATTTCGACATCCTGGATAGGAAAGGACCGTCCTCCATTGCCCCATACACGTCATCAGGAAGGTGCGCAGAGTTGTATCTACTTTATACAACTCCAGCACCCTCATGAGCCATGTATGTGGCACCGAGTCATAGGCCTTATAATCTATCCAACATGTCGACAGATCCTTACGGGAACGACGAACCTGTTGGCTAATGGCCATGTCAATGAGAAGTAGCCCCTTAGTACCGCGGGACTCGTTCTTACATCCATTTTGAGAGACAGATATGATGGAGTTGGTGTCTATATGTTTATTAATTTTAGGTCTCAAGATGGATGGAAGAGCTTTATAGATCGTCGGTAGACAAGTGATCGGTCTATAATTTTTGGGATCCGCGATATTACCTGATTTATGGAGCAGGTGGGTTATTCCTGTCGTTAGGAACTAGGGCAGCGACACTCAAAATGATTTATAGTGTGTGCTCGATTAGGGAGTTGATATTATGTTATTTTTTTTCCAAAGTATTTTGGTTTTTGACTCTAAGGCTGACTGGAACCGAGATGCCAAGGGGGTGTGCGACCTTTGGAACCACTTTTTCCAAAAGTTGTGCAGCCCGTCCGGCCCTGGATATTTCCAGTTAGGCAACGGACGGACTGCACGAGCAATATCTTGTGGACTGATGATAAGTGGTCCCATTTCTGGTATTAGTTCGCACGCTCGTTCGATCTTTCCAGTCCAATCACCTTCGGTGTGACTGACAGGCACCGACCAGATGTTTCGCCAGAACGAACACGTGGCGTCATCACCATTATTATAATAATAAAACAATAGAATTATATATATTATTGTGCAGGATGGATGGGCAGCCACGCAAGAGACGGTAACACCTACAGAAACGCCTGAGAAAATGGAGCCAGCCGCCAAGAGGCCGAAAAGTAAAACCTTCGACATATCGCTCAAAATAACGCCGGCTGGTGAGTATAATACGGGTTTCGTGCCACTTTTAGATCGTCGCCGACTTGCAGATTGCACTTTTCTTTTAAAAATTTTAAGCAACTTAATTGACTGTCCCGATCTCCTGCATAAATTGTATATTTCAATGCCCCCCAGGGATCAGTTAGATTTAATTCACCTATATTCCTTTTTCCTCATCCAACTATAGGCAAAACTCATACATGGTGCGAGCGAGCAAAGACTATAACATTCTATGTAGAGTTCTCTTTTGACCCATTTACCACCAAAGTCCATTCTGCACGCACTCGGCTGACTGCCAACTTTTTTAACAGCGCGTAGTGTTTTATTTTTTAGTTCAATTTTTCCCCATGTCGCTAATGCCTAACATGGTGTCTGAATGTATTTAATACTTATTGCTTATTTTAATTCATTTTATTTGTATTTTCATCGTGCTTGCTACTTAGTTGTCAGTGATCCTAAGATTTCTATTACCTTCCCTGTGTCTACTCGTGAGAACCTGTAATTGGCTGTGTCGCTTATACAATTGTTATTAATTTGGTTTAGCGGTTGGTTCTCCTACTTATAAATAAATTAATATTAATACTTATAAATAAATAACTAGTTAGAGTCCGCAACGACAGTCGATTGACATCGTTTGTAGTGTTCCGTACCTAAAGGGTACCAACGGTACCCCATTACTAAGCCTCCGCTATCCGTCCGTCTGTCTGTCTGTCAGCGGGTTGTATCTCATGAACCGAAATAGGTATTTCTATTGCTTCTATAATAATAAAAATAAAATAACTAACTACGACTACCACCACCACCACCACCACCACCACTATAACTACCACTACCACCACCGCTACCACTACCACTATAACTTTATTTTTCCATACAATAAACGTGATTTTTTCGGCGTTTTTGTCTTGTTATGTCTTTCGTATGCTAGTCAGGCTCACACTGGGCCAGTTTTAAAATTATGATTATTTTAAATTATCTCTTTCATATTTTCTGTCTAAATGCTATATGGCAGCATTTGTCATATAATTTTGTGTCAATTTAGAATTTAGATGGTATAGAAACGGTTACTGACCGTATCAGGGATGAGGGCAATGTGCAGCAATTCAAACTGATGATAGATATGAAGCTGAAAGTTGCTTCTTTATACCGAACGACGTTTTACCTGAATTGGTTACATCGGTTGGATGACACTGAACGAGACTCAATAGAATTTTTATCGTTATTATGCCTTTGGGCGTTAGTGTCCCGCAGTGTTCATTTTTTTTTTATATACCTTTCGAAACAAAGAACTGCGAAAAGGGACTTATGTCTTGTTTATTCTTTTCAGAACAACCACTATCATTTGGAGGCAAAAACAAACAAGCAGCAGGAAGTAAAAAAGTCGCCGGGAGACCTCGTAAATAAAGTATTTTATAGTAACTTGTTGTTTTGTTTGCGTACCAACTGGGTTGAAGCCCGTGGTTGAAGCTCAAGATGCATTTTGTCAATGATCACTTTTTTACAAATGGATAATAAAGCAGCTCACAGCCGGTATGAGATAAGAATTTATCTCCATCACACCAGCTGTGAGGTTATTCAATAAAAGAGGATTTTTTTAATTTAAATAATACATTTAATTTGTAGGATAAAACATTTATTTTTTCAAAAAAAATGTCATCGATCTCTTTAATAAAATTCGTATTCAGAGTATACTGTAAGTACCTATCGGTCGTATATAAATAAATCTCACTTAAACATAACCAAAATAATAATACATTCGCCTATTCGAGACCAAAAAGACTCATAATATATAGTATTTACTCCCTATTGCTAAACTAAATCTCCTACGCTAACACATAATATCGTACAGGGTGAGCCGCGAGGCGCGGCGCATAAATATAATTATCTATCGCGCGGTATGTACAGCGAGCACACTGGGTACGGGCGAGTCACGCGTCGATGTCGTCGTCCTCGTGCTGGCTCGAGAAGTAGCTCACGAGACCGCCGAACACCGAACCGGACGCGGGACCGGCGCCGGCGCCGGCTCCGCCTACTTCCAGCAACCGGCCCGCGCCCTCAGCGTCCGGCCGCGCACACAGCGCGCCCGGCGACTGCACGCCCGCGCCCGGAGGGGCCGGCGACTCCGACTTCACCAAGCCCAACACCTCTTGCTTCACCACCCCGAGCGGCTCCAGCCGCGCCGGCGACGCCAGCCTGTCCGGCGCGGCCTCGCGCACGCTCAGCGGCAGCGGGCCGGCCGGCGACGTGCGCGACACGTCCGGGTAGTGCGACGCGAACGGGCCCGCCGGCGAGCCGCGCGGCCCGTACGGCGGCCGCGCCAGGGGCCGCAGGTGCACGGGCAGGTACGGCGGGCCGTGCCCGGGCGGCTCCAGCGAGTGCGGCCGCTCCGAAGACGCGGGGCTCCGCGGTCGTGCCTCGGGCGCGTAGGGGTGGTGTAATTGGGGAGGGGGCCGGGGGCCCGTCATGGCGCCGCGGTCGGCGGGGCCGGGGGGCGGCGCGTAGGGGCCGTACGGGCCGTACTGCGGCGCGTAGGGCCCGAGCGGGAACCGCGGCCGTCGGTCCTTGTTCTCTGTGTGTTTGATCTTGGGATGCCTGGGCGGCTCGTCGCGCGGCGGCGTGGGGTCGCGCGCGGGCGAGCCGGCGGGCGAGTGGTACTCGGGCTCGGTCTTCACCTCCGCCTTGATCCGCACGGGGGGCTCGTGCTCGGAGGGCGGCGTGGAGCGTGGCGGGGCCGACGGGGACGCGGAAGGTTCCCGGCCTTGCAGGGCGCCCGCGAGCGGCCCGGCCAGCCCGGGGGGCATGCCGCGGTGCATGGCGAGCGGCCCGCCGGGCCCGGCCAGGCCGGGGTTCGGCATGCCGTGCGGGCTAGAGGTAGGAGGCATGGCGCCGGGCGCGTGCGGCCGGTGCAGGCCGAGCGGCCCGTGTCCGGGGTGCGGCGGGCCGTGGGGCGAGGGCCCGTGGCCGGGGGCGGGCGGGCAGTGTCCGGGTGGAGAGGGTCCGTGTCCCGGTGGGCCGTGAGCGCCGGTGGGCGGGCCGTGTCCAGGAGGAGAGGGTCCGTGTCCCGGCGGGCCGTGAGCGCCGGCAGGCGGGCCGTGTCCAGGAGGAGAGGGTCCGTGTCCCGGCGGGCCATGTCCGGGAGGAGAGGGTCCGTGTCCCGGCGGGCCGTGTCCGGGAGGGGAGGGCCCGTGTCCCGGTGGCATCGAGCCGTGTCCGGGCGGTGGGCCGTGGCCGAGCGGGCCGTGGCCGGGCGGCGCGCGCGCGGTCGGCGCGGCCGGGCCGCAGTAGGGCGCGCGCGCCGGGTAGGCGGGGTGCTGCTGGTGCTGCTGGTGCTGCTGGTGCTGCTGGTGCGGCTGGTGCTGCTGGTGCTGCTGGTGCGCGGCGTGCGCGGGCGGCAGGCCGCGCATGTGCGGGTAGTACTGCGGGAACTGGCGCGCGGGGCCCAACGCGGGGTGCAGGGGGTACATGGACATGTTCTGTCGCTGCGCGTACTGCCCGCCTCCCGGGTACATCATCGGGCCCCTGCAACGAACGTATCGTTACCGTATCATGAAAACGTAAATAATTTTAGCCGAATACTCCACGGCTTAAAATATTCTTAAGTTTTACATCATATATTAAGATGTGCGGTGCGAGCGGGCCTAAATAACAAAACCTAGATTTTAATATAAATGATCACCTGTATTGCTGGTTGATCATGTGCGGCATCCGTGTGATGATGCTGGGCTCCTCGGTGATCGGCTTGAAGGGCTGCGGCGATCCAGCTACTGAAAGCGTACCTGGACATTATGATATGAGTTGTAAGTAAAACCAATTCTGTTAAAATCGGAAATACAACTTGTCAATAACGCAATCGTTTAGGGCTCATTTTTCAATCATCTGATAACTCATTATCATATCGAGGAATCATTTTGAAAGTCGTTTAGGTCAAAATAAAAATCCAAAATGGCGGCTGCAAAAATTTTCAAATATTTCATCATGGGTGTCGTTTTCATACATTTCGAGGGTGATAAAGTCGATAGTGAGGTCAAAAAAAAAAAACCAAAATGGCGGCTGCAAAATTTTTCAAATATTTCGTCATGGGTGTCGTTTTCATACTTTTCGAGGGTGATAAAGCCGATAGTGACGTCAAAATAAAAATCCAAAATGGCGGCTGCAAAAATTTTCAAATATTTCATCATGGGTGTCGATTTCATACATTTCGAGGGTGATAAAGCCGATAGTGAGGTCAAAAAAAAAATCCAAAATGGCGGCTGCAAAATTTTTCAAATATTTCATCATGGGTGTCGTTTTCATACATTTCGAGGGTGATAAAGTCGATAGTGAGGTCAAAAAAAAAAACCAAAATGGCGGCTGCACAATTTTTCAAATATTTCGTCATGGGTGTCGTTTTCATACTTTTCGAGGGTGATAAAGCCGATAGTGACGTCAAAATAAAAATCCAAAATGGCGGCTGCAAAAATTTTCAAATATTTCATCATGGGTGTCGATTTCATACATTTCGAGGGTGATAAAGCCGATAGTGAGGTCAGAAAAACAATCCAAAATGGCGGCTGCAAAATTTTTCAAATATTTCATCATGGGTGTCGTTTTCATACTTTTCGAGGGTGATAAAGCCGATAGTGAGGTCAAAATAAAAATCCAAAATGGCGGCTGCAAAAGTTTTCAAATATTTCATCATGGGTATCTTTTTCATACTTTTCGAGGGTGATAAAGCCGATAGTGAGGTCAAAATAAAAATCCAAAATGGCGGCTGCAAAATTTTTCAAATTTTTAATCATGGGTGTCGTTTTCATACTTTTCGAGGGTGATAAAACCGATAGTGAGGTCAAAATAAAAATCCAAAATGGCGGCTGCAAAAAATTTCAAATATTTCATCATGGGTGTCGTTTTCATACTTTTCGAGGGTGATAAAGCCGATAGTGAGGTCAAAATAAAAATCGAATAGTCCGGGAGCCGAGTAGGCCGTCTTGCGACTGCCTACTGCCGCGCGTATTTGTATGAAGATTTTGTTTTTTGTTAGGTATGATAATTTAGTGAGTTTCATAGTTGGGCACACACACTAAAATGTAACTAACAGGCCTATGGTGATTTATCGAGGTAGGCACTGCTTATATGCCTTTATGCAATACACGCCACTGACTGATATACTCTGAGTATTCGCGCGCGGCTGTTACGCACGAACGCGGAAGGTTTATCTACTGAGCGGCCGTAGGTGATTATTTCAAGGTCACTAACGAGACATGATACTATTACTTTACTATACTATAACAGTGGTAACAGTTTTCGTAGTTCAACTGTTACTTTTGACGTACGATTAATAGTAAAAAAAATCTTTTTACATGAAAAACACTTAAAAAAAACACTTCAAAGTGAAAAATGACTTTATTTCGGAAGTCGATGTCTTTGGTTTTGAATTTACGTTTTTTGCTACAGACTTCCGAAATAAAGTTATTTTTCATTTTGTAGTTTTTTTATGGAAGTCGGTTATTTTTTTTTTTTGGAAAAAATAATTATTTTGCACATTTTAGTTGTGGCACCTACCGGTCACAAATTAGAATACCACTACCTGCTATGAAAATAACAATGACAGGAAGAAAGTTGATTATAACATCATCCGATTGGCTACGGAATCCTAAAAATGCCATTTAGGTACAGTGCTAGTTAGGTAGGTTTATTACTGATTTATAATAATTCAAATTGATGAAACAGGTTCTCATTTTTATAAAATCTCATTTTTATGTAAGTCCTCCTAAGAAGACCTACAGTCTATGCAAATAAAATGTTATTCCATTCCTAAGAAAATACTCGATATCATTTTTAAAGTTTTACCCCCGTCGGGAACTAAGTTCGTTCTCACGTATGATTTTAAACAAAATCAAAAAAATGAAAAAATTCTAATAAATAATGTCCAGTACAAACATAAAATATACGTAACATAAGTATCAATCTATACAAAATATATCAGATTTGCCTCCGCCATTCCCTTCTAGAATCGTAGGCAAAAATGGCGACCTGCGTGCGGCATGTCTGCGTCTCCGCATATTCTTTGACCGTCGTTTTAGTGCAGCGCGCCACCGCGCGCGTTTTACGTATTCGGGGGTAGAGCGTTTAGCTCCGCCCACATGCACAAGGTCAGCGAGCCCTATATACACCTTAACATGCTTTACGAGGCGGTCTCGAATTCTCGTTATACAGGTGACTTGTAATTTGATTAATTCCTTCCACAACGTGATACTGTGACCCATTTGCAACAATTAAGCACCCCATAAAGCCTAGGCGAAAGGGCAATGCTCATAGATGTATGGAATCCCGTACCATGCTGCTTGAAAGTCAAATTTTGTTTTTTATAGACTACACTTATCATATTAACTCCTACAAAAGATATTTTTGTAAACAAAACCCGGGTTTCGGAGATATTCAAAAAAATCGAAATAACCTGAAAACTAGGTAAGTACTTTATTTTGTTTGACATGTCATACACGAACGGCCATTATTGCTCTAAAAAAATGATAATGGTTTAAATAAAAATTCTATTCTATTTTATTCTAGTTATTTATGTTTTTAATTATTAAAGTAGAATCGGCAAAGTATAATTTTTTTTACATGTTTTTTGAAAGACGTGATCATGACACTTTCAAAATTCAAGGTTATATTAATCATATCATTTGAAACGGAACGTCATGTAAAGGGAATAAAACAATATCAACACTCTTTTACTTTAAATTAAATTCCCTGTTCAAAAATCAAATCCCCGACGCATAATGTCGTAAAAAATATAAAAATAATTTCTATAATATTTTGATCTTGATGCATGAGAATTTTTGGTACGACTTTTGGTCAATGTCTGGATTCGAGAACACTCAATTTTTATGATATTTTTGAAAATTTCCCAGAACTAAACTCTCTCGCATTTAATGGCCTTCAACGCTATTCCATTGGATACCTAAAACCACGGAATAGAAAAAACAGTGGAAGTGCCACGCAGCTATCGCGCGTGTGTCACAATTATGCGGAGCTCCGCAACACCGGCTCAGTCGCGATTAGCTACTTGCTGTGATACGACGTCTCGAACGTAACGAAAAATGTTACAAACATGCCTTATTGTGCAATTTTTACATGCAAAAACGATAGCAGGACAAAAAATGTATCTTGCGGAGGTGTATCGTATTACCGGTAAGTATAAAACTATGTTAAATTTCAATATAATTGAATTTATTGACAAAGCCATATTTATTACTTTGTTGCGAACTAAAAACTACCTTATGTCCATTGTTCAAAGTCTAAATCAACTTGCTCGCTGTCCTGAATATTATCGTATACATTCTAGAAACTTCGACGCTACTCGATTAGGGATGGGACACATTCAAATAATTCGGTATCGATAAAATAATAAAATGTGTATTTATATAGTGAAACCTTATACGTTACCATGACATAATATGATATTATGTAATCGTTGTCGTTCTTCTCGATTAATTGAAATAAATGCTTTGAGTTTGAGTACTTATATTCTGACAAATAAACCAATAAATTCATTCATAGCTGGACGTAGGCCTCAAATATAACGAATACTAATAAAGTATATAAATATTTCATTTTCCCAAAGATCCTTTTACCAAGGAGAAATGGATAGAAGCTACGGGAAGACAGAACTGGATGCCGTCAAAATCAAGTACAATCTGTTCAGAGCATTTTGATGAAAACAATTTACAAACATCAAAAAAAGGCTAGAGATTTTTAAATGATAACGCAATTCCTACTCATAAAGTTAAAATTTTTCAAGTATGTGCTATTTGTTACCTTTAAATTATTACTTCATAAGTTATTACTTATTTGAGCCTGTCCTTATGTTTACCTACCGTTTAATATATTATTTTTCAGGATCAAAATGATTCTAAAAAACGTGAGCCAGGACCCTCCAGGAAACGGCTCCAGGAAACGCCACCATTGCCTAGCTTAATTTCAGTAACACCAACAAAAAAGGCCCGTACAGTTATAGACTCTCGAGTTAACTATCAGCCCCACGTCATCAACTCCAAGAGAAAAAAAAATAGGAAATATGTTACAATAGACTCAAAGTAAAATAAGGAAACAAAATCTAAGAATCAAACTCGGAATCGTAGATTAAAAAGAAAAATCAAGAATATGGAAGAACTTCTAAAATCATTAGAAGATAAATTTGCCATGAAAAGTGAAGATCTTGTTAGCCTAAAAAACACAAATTTAAGGGTTAGCTATTATTATTTTTAATACCTCGATTTCCGACCTGACTCGTCAACACTGGGCAATGCGCAAAGGGATAAACACTCGATGAACCGAGTGTTTATCCCTTGGCGCACTCTAAGCTCAGCATAAGCTTCCATGAGAACCCTAAAGTTAAAAAGACGAAATTATGTACGAGCTCAATTCTGTAAGGGCCCTAGTCAAATAAATTGTTTGTTAATAAAGTGTTTTCTTGTTTAGGTTAATGGTCTTCAGGTTAATGAATTGATTACTCGCATGACTGGAAACAAACCTGAAGTACGAAAGTATTCACCAGCACTTCGCAGTTTTGCATTAACCTTAAACTTTTATTCGCCTCGAGCTTATGATTACGTGCGAAGAACTTTTAATACTTGTTTACCTCATCCACGAACTTTAAAAAAGTGGTACTCAAAAGTGGGTGGAGATCCCGGTTTTACCAGTGAATCCTTTACTGCTTTAAAACGTGAAGAAGCTTCATTGAACCATGAAATTATAGCTACATTAGACATAGACGAAATGAACATTCGACGTCGAATTGAATGGGATGGGAGTAAGCTACATGGATATGTAGATATGGGTACAGGTTTAGATGGGGATCATTTATCGGAGGCGAAAGCTTTGGTTTTTTTAGTTACCGCTATAAACCAAAACTTTAAAGTCCCCGTGGCTTATTTTCTTGTCGATGGTATTACTGGCTTACAACGCACCGAACAAGTTAAAAAATGCTTGGAAATGAGTCATGACGCTGGCGTTAAAATAGTAGCACTGACGTTTGATGGATGCGCAGCCAATATTTCTATGGCTGGACATAACGAGTAATATGGAATTTGAGCATCCCGTGACCAAAGATCCTATTGTTGCTGTACTTGACCCGTGCCATATGTTAAAATTATTGAGAAACTCATTTGAAAATTGCAAAACGTTTATTGACAAAGTTGGTAACGAAATCTTGTGGCAGTATCTAGTAGATTTAAATAGCTTACAAAAACAGGAAACTTTTCATTTAGCAAATAAAATAAAAGATGGCCATATCAACTTTAAAAATGAGAGGATGAAAGTAAAATTGGCTTCGCAACTTTTTAGCCTTAGTGTGGCAGAAGCAATCAAATTTTGCAGAGAAGATTTGGCAATAGAAAAATTTAAATATAGTGAGCCTACCGAAAACGTTTTAAAACTAGTTAACAATATTTTTGACATTTTTAATTCAAGAAATTTACATTTTTATGGATTTAAAAAAGCATTAAATAATAATGCTTCTCAAATTTTTGATCATTTAAACAAAGCTGCAGTTTATATAAAGAATTTGAAACGTGAGGATGGCACACTTTTAATAAATATTATTTGGGTTTTCTGGGATGCATAGAAGCGATAAAATATTTATTTGCTGCTTTAATACAGACAAAGATATTGATTATTTACCCTTCTATAAACTTAGTCAGGATCACATAGAATTATTTTTTCGTAATATAAGGGCGCATGGTGGATCGAACAACAATCCCACGACTAGGCAGTTCGTATCTGCATATAAAAAAATGTTGGTGCACGTGGACCTGAAAGACACAGATAGAGGACATTGTTCGGCATTGGAACAAATCTCAATTTGAAACTGTTCATCTGCGGTAGAAAGAATTAATAGAATATATAAAACTAAGTTCAGTGCGACAAGACTTAAGCAGGGAAGATGATCAAAAGGAGGATGAAATTGATCTGCATCTGTCCGATTTCAGCAAGCAAACGATAGCTCATATTGCTGGTTACATAATAAAACAATTCATTTAAAAAAATAAGTGTGATATATGCATTAGTGCTCTAGTAACAGGAAAAAATCAGTCACTACATAGATTTATAATAGCGAAGGATAAAGGAGGATTATTGTACCCATCAGAGGATATCATTAAGATGATATGCCAGACTTCAGAGATATTTTTAAAAGACTGTCACATATCTAAAAAAGACGTTCGCATGTCTAAAATAATGCGCCAATTTATTGGGACGTCCATATTCCAAAAAAATATTTATCATCAGTTAGGAGAATTTCCTACATCGAATCACATTACGGATTTAATAAAAGCCATTGCGGAAAAATATGTCAATATCCGCAAGCATCACTTGTTAAAATTAAATATAAAACAGTCAAAACAACAATTATTAAACAAATATGTTTTATTTCAAGAACAATAAATATTTTAAATATACTATTTATCGTTTCATTTAACCATTTTACCTTTTATACTAATCGAACTTTGGTCCATTACATAAGATAAAAGATTTTAATTATTACATTGTACAAACATCGACATTAAATTATCGATATCTTGTCCTCATCCCTAGCTGAGTTGAAAAATAGATAACAGGTGCATACGAATATGGCATCTATTTCAATGACGTTAGGGTGCTAAATAGAGTAAGTTGGTTACAGCGCCCTCTAGCGTTGAGAAGCTGAACTCGTTGTTGATTGCTCGAATTTGATTGTTAGATGGAAAAATGGCCTTCATTGATTTTGACATGTAAAATAAAAACAACATTCAGGGGTTGTAATAAGACTTAATTTTGGTCAACAATAAATAAACTTTTCGCCAAAGTTGCATTTATAATTTGTAGCCAATTATATCATCGTTTTCTGTGTATTGCATTTTCTATTCCGTGGTTGCAAATTTACATTTTAATTTGCAAGTGTGTGAGTTTGGCGACACTGGTTCCCGTACTAAGAAAGTCTAAGGGCACTTCCACTGTTTTTTCGATTCCGTGCCTAAAACTTAACAAATCTTTCGATGTAACCAAATGTTCTAAAACATCAAACAGTCAAAAGTTAAAGGAAGAAGTTTATTAACCTTTTCCAAAAATCATTTACGTACATGAACTTTGACTCGGTATCTCAAAAATTTTACAATGACATTAAGCGTATAAATACGGAGAAGAAATCTTCACTTAATTAGCTATCTAACGAGGTACAAATATTTAAAAAAATATTTAGAAATTCAACAGATGACGATAAAACAATCGATAATGCTAACAAAAGTCAAATTTGCAAATTGTTGAAATATTTAAAAATCGAGTGATAATCGAATTAATTAACTGGTTTATGAAATCAAAATGAAGTAATTTATTCAAATTAGGCTGAACTTTTCGAACGTCAAAATTACAAAAGACATGTTTTATGTTATCTTTTTACCGTCTCACCACCCAGCAACTCTTCCACCCATCCACGAACCGACCGCGGCAAGCGTAGCTTCACCTTCGATCGAGCCGTGCGGCTGTTATTATTTAGCCACGAGCCACTATTTATACGAGTAAAATCAAAAATAATCATCCATCCCCATTTAAGCGAGAGATCAGTGTGCGTTAAGTATAGCAACCACAAAGACGGCAACAGATTTTCTAAACACTCACTCGTATTCAGTTCGCCTCTACTCTAGATTAGAATGATCTATTTACGTAAAATCCTCGTAAGTATAACACTCATCCATAATAACGACTTCACATTATAGTTTGGTAAAACAAAAAATCGTCCGTACCTTCTCGAAGAGCAGAGACATGGTCTGGTCGTCCATGCTGCGCTCTCTCTTCGGCCGATAACACACCTCGCAACTCCGCACGCACCTGGAAGTACACGTTACAAGTTTCACTTTTCGCAACTTCCTTTTTTCGATAGTGATATGTCCTGTAAACGCTAGTCAATAATGTGATTTATAAACTTAACAAAAAAAAAAAAAAAAAACTGAATTGCTTTTTATTATTTCGCACAAGGTGTGAAAATTTGAGTATTCTCCTCGGGAATAAGGTGTCTTCATCTTGGACGAATTTCAATTAGCCTTAAGTCCCTCGCTGCGCTCGGGAGCACTCGAATCCTTCGTTACGCTCGGGATTCAATATAGCCCCCGTAGTATAAGACACTGCTTTATCCGTTTGATGAATCTACTATTTCTTCCTTCTTAAAGTTAACAAAGGTCTGAAATGCGTGCGTAATAAATACTGAAGTTTACCTGCAACCTCGGCGTAGTAGGGAACCGTGGTTGTTCGTGGAAGTCATTAGGCATGCGCGGCGGAAGCCCGAAACCGTGAGGAGGCCTTAGAGGAGGCCCGGACGGCCCACCCGGGCCGCCCAGCCCGCCCGAGCCGCCCAGCCCGCCCGGACCGCCCAGCCCGCCCGGGCCGCCCAGCCCGCCCGGGCCGCCCAGCCCGCCCGGCCCGCCCGGCCCGCCCGGGCCCCCGTACATGGGCCCCACGGGGGCAAACTCCATCTTCTCCTTCTTTATCCTCTTAGTTTCTTGCATGGCGAGTCGCGCGAGACGTTTCTCTTCTCGTTCCTTGGCTTTTTGTTCTTTCATTTTTTCTTTTTCTTCTTTCTTTTGTAATCTTTCGACCTTCTTAGCTTCGCGCTCGGCTCTTTTCGCTTCCCGTTCTTGACGTTTTTTTTCTCTTTCCACCTGTAAATTGAAAGACGGTTACTTATCATGAATAGGGGTCCTAAAAATTTTTTTTTCTAGTATGTGCAAAAAATTGGGTGACGTGTGTGATCCGTGATTTTTGAAAACTTACCTGGTTAGGTTTCGTTGGTGAGCCGTCCGTTCTGAGATCTGTATAAACATCAATTGAAATTTCTTGAGTTAACATACTTTAATATATATATGTGTGTACCACGATGATCCCAGCAGCTTTGCATTTAGGATCAAGTTGTATTAATTAGGGTTATTTTTTTATTTTCATTTGAGGAATTTTATTGATTTTGACAAATGTGAGTAGAAGATGGCGGATGGATTTATATCCATAAACAATGCTCCATATTAGTTCTGGACCAAAAGAGCTGTAAATCATGGCGGACTGCCCAGAATTGCGACGACAAAATCAATCTCATTAGTAAAGGTGAGAGTAGTGAGGATTTCAATTGCTGGGTCTATCAACACAGTAATTGATCTTGGATGATGTCTTCGATCTAAGTTGTTTATATTTTCTAATTATTCCTTCATTCACTAACAGACAACGCACAGCCTAACCGCTGGGTCTAGACGCATGAAATTTTTCACAAATATTCCTTATATGATATAAGTCGAACGATTTTTGAAAAATCATTCCCGATGGATTTAATATTATAATAATATTTCTTTACAAATTTTAATAAAAGTTTGTATAAAGTTGGTCATTGTTTTCATGGGGCGCACAGCTTTTTATTATAATAAACGGCGTAATTTTTTGCATAAATCCAGCCGGAGTGAAAAACTAAGACAGTCCCCCAAAACGCCCGCCCTTCACCACTTCCTAGTACTATCGCTGGGAAGAAGAAGTGGCGCAACGAACGTCCCCAGCAGCCCAGCTGTGTGTCCAGTTAGAACATACAAAGTGTGTACCTTTGATCTTGACTCCGATGAGCTTGGCGAGCGCGTCGTCGCCGGCGCCCGCGTCGCCCGGGCCGCGCGCGACCCGCCCGCGCGCGCCTCTGCAATCAACACTGCTTCGTACAGAAGTACATCGTTATTATTCCTAGCTTTTATTATTATTGTTTTACATAGCAGGAATGAGGAAAATGTCGAGAGGAAAGTTTTGGGTATGAATGTGGTTGGCTATAAGATTAGTGGAAGAAAAGGTATGAGAGAAAGGGTGTGACTACCTAGATGACGACTAGTAGAGAAAGTATGAAAGAAAAAGACATTTTGCGCCGACCCCAACTTAGTCGGGACATTGCATCATTTCACGGGCCACCCTGTATATTGGAAACCGATGCAGCATCCCAATATTTTAGCATCGCTTTCTCGCCAGATAGTTTTCGTGTTCTTTCCATGTAACATATTAGTGTTGCCACTTGTATATTTCCTTCCACAAATTATCACTTATTTGCCGTTTATTTATCATTTAGCTGTCCATAGTAATATATTAATGATCGTGACCGAACCGAGGTGGCAAATTGTTAAAACATCGAGATTTGAAGAACTAAGCGATTACACTGGCAGATACGAAAAGCGTCATTGTTCTAAACTAAAGCATTTATTGAAAATGAATGAGATTGTATGTTACCTGCTACCGCGGCCGCCGCGACTGCCGCGCCCACGAGATGGTCGCGCGCTCATAGCTGCCGCCGCCTGCGCGTCTGTAACCGAACAAGTTTGTCCACATGTTATTAATAACAGAAACAAGACAACAAACCCTTCAAAATAAAAACATTTCTTACCCAACTCTGGTTTAAGGCCTTATTTTGTAAATATTTATGTAAGGGCTGGTTGTTTCATCGCCAGATAACTTTTATTCGAGGAATAAAATTATCTTTTGACAGTTTTTGTATGAAATAATTGTCAAAATTTCAAAATTATTCTTCGAATACAGTTATCAGATGGTTGAAAAATCAGTCCTAAATCAATTATTTCAATAAACAATTTAATTTCATTCATTTCAGGTCTTTTTGGAATATATTTTTTTTTTTTTGAGGATGGGAAATCATCAAATGACTCCTCCCGCTCTGGGTGGAGCAGAAGGGAGTGTCAGACTCTTACTGACTAAAACCCACCCGTGTTCCTTCCTTAGCCCTTTATGTACCAGGGCAGCGGTAACTCTTTCGGACGATCCCACTACCCCGGCAGGCTTCGGCCCTGTCGGGCCCCGTCATCTATGCTGACATCTCTTTGAGGCGCACGTGGAACACTTACGCGCCGTCCGGCACGGGCCTGGTCCTGATCGGACGGAGAGCTACCCATTGCTCTCCGCTCGCAGGCCCGCGCCTACGGTGGCCGGGAGTCGTCACGCGGCTCCCGACGCCCGGAGCGTCTCCCTCGGCGGCTGAGGCGTGAGGATCTCTCCCTCGCCCATCCCGCCACCTCCTTCGCTAGCATGACTGCTTCGCAGAAGGAGGTGACCGCCTCCCACTCCCTCTCGCCCCGGACCATGGCTTGCACCAGGGCCGGGCGCGAGAGGTCGCCGCCGCTGCCGATCGCCTCTACGAGGACACGGCGGTGCTCTGCCCAAGCGGGGCAGACCTCCACCGTGTGCTCCACCGTGTCCTCGGGGCGATCCTCGCAGTGATGACACCCGGGCGTCTCCTCCCGCCTGATTATGTGCAGGAACCTCCCGAAACATCCGTGTCCGGAGAGGACCTGCGTCAGGCGGTAGGTGAGAGCGCCGTGACGCCTCTCTAGCCACTCCTCAAAGAGGGGTCTTATCGCCGCTATCGTGGCGTGCCCTGCGCTGGGTTGCGATAGTCGCGCCTTCCATTCCACCATGAGACCGCGCCGGAGGTCCGTCCGCTCCGCAGCGATTTGCCGCGGGTGCAGAGTTTCCCCCCGACGTAGTGCCTCCGCGCGCCAGTCATACAGGCGCGCGAGGACTATCGCCTCCAGATCCCATGGCGGCAGTCCGACAAGGAGGCCTGCTGCCTCGCCCGAGATCGTGCGGTACCCCCTTATCAGCCTTACGGCTACCACCTTTTGGGGCGCGTTCAGATAGTGTGCGGCTCGAAGCCGCAGTGAACGCGCCCACACCGGGGCCCCATAAAGGGCCATGGACCGCACGTTGGAATATATCTCTAAATTAAGTAGCAACAGAAATAAATACTCACTAAGATGCGCCTGTAACTCCTCAGTTTTAGCCTTCGTAACATCTTCAGGCAGTTTCTCAAGCGGTACCACAGCAGTCTTCTTGATAAGGTCACTGAGAGCCTTCCTCTTCTCCTCATTGGCCTGTTCCGCCGCTTCTTCGTCTTCTGGCTTCTTACGCTTCTTCCGTTCGTCGTCAGAATCCGTTGACGCATCCGTGTCGATCTTGTACTCGTCAGAACTGTCTGGCATGTGTTTGCCACTGGATTTGTGCATTTCCTGTTGATTTTGATATGTTTTTTACGACTGTATCTGTTTGAGTATGGGAACTTTGAATTTATGTTGAAAGAAGATTGTGGATCAGAAATTTTACTGTTAATTAAGCAACTATTCACCAATTGTTTTGAAAATCGGTCATTGATGACAATAAAATCAAATTTACCACTGGCAATTTTTATTGTTTAAGTTGCCTTCCGCAAAATTATGTTTTGATGACAGTTTCAGTTGGTAAAAGTCGCTGCAAAACGTCCTATTGTAAATAATTGGCCAGTGATAGTTTCACTCGTAAAAAATTAGTAACTGGTCGCTGTCTGTACATGGAAGATATAAAGAACGAAGTAGAACCCAAAACAATGATTTTTAGAATGTTTGTGTTTGTATGTACGTTTGTGCACGCTAATCTCAGAAACGGCTTAACCGATTTAAATGCGGTTTTCACTAGTGTGTTTTGGTTTGCTCCACTTAAAATTTAGTATTTATTTCATTTCAATCGGTTCATAAATAAAAAAATTATATCAATCTAAAGAATAACATATAAAATGCTATAGAATAACCGATCAGTTGAATTAGCTGAAACTTTACGTAGGTATTACCTTCCATGAAGAATATAATACAATGAGGAATGAGTGAGAAGGTCGATGGCTTTGTGTTCGTAGCGCTAACTCATGTTAAGCACAATATATTATATAAAATTCAAAGTCCTGACTGACTGATACATCAACGCACAGCCTAAACCGCTGGTCCTAGAGACATGAAATTTGGAGGGTGTGTTCTTTGTGAAGAGTAGGTTTTTCGAAATTGCACCCCTAAGAGGGTGAAATGGGGGGATTTTGTTTGTATGAAAAATCTTATCCATTGAGTTAATAAACTTAAAACTTAATACGAAAACTAAGTATCTAAGTAAATTATGAATTTTGCCATTTTTGTTTTTCTAAAGTACAGTAAAAGGGCAGGTTTTTTGTTTGGGGGGTTTCAAAGTTTGTAGGGAAGAATTTTAGCGCGCGGTCCGATTTACTCGAAACTCAGTATTTATACCTAGGACGAAAGTAAAGAATAATCTGTATCAGGGTTTTTCGAAAATCTACCCGTGACGGGCTGAAACGGGGTCGTAAATTTTACAGGGCCTCCCCTGTAAGATTTACGACCCCGTTTCAGCTCGTTTTACTGCGTGGATTGATTTACTTGAAAATTGGTATAAATAACGTATAAGACAAATGGAAAGGTCACAAAAGACTTCACAAAAATTATCGCCTTTGGAGGTAAAAAGGGGGGATACAGTTAATATGAAAAATCTCATTTCATTGATCTAAAAACTTGAAACTTGGCCGAAATGCCTATCTAAATTAATCATAAATTTTCAAAAACTACCCTATGTATGGGTAGTAAATAATAAAGTTTATAGGTACTTATAAGTTTTTTTAAACTCCCGAATGGTTTGGGTGGTGTCAAAGTTCCTATTTTAACAAGTTGTTGATGCCAAATTAACTTGAAACAAAAGATGTGTTTTAGGGTTATTAATAAATCATCCCCTGGCGGGGTGGAAAGGGTAACAGTTTATCGGTCCAGATTTTACTGCGAAAATGGGTATAAATAACGTTTTAGTCAAATAATTGAAACATAGATACCAAACGATTTTTTAAAAACAAGCCCTATCGTGGTGAAAATGGAGGACATAGTTTATATGAACAATCTTATTCCTTTAATTTATAAACTTGAAGCTTTTCTGATTAAATGATAAGATCTTAATCATTATTTTCAAAAACTAACTTGAAGGGTGGGTCTTAAAAAAATTAGGAGAAAGCACAAAATGCCATAGTAGGCTTTATATGCTACTTTTTGTCTGGGTAGCATGTTCCAGTGGGATAATTTCCGACATCCAGGCAGGCGAAGCCGCGGGCGGACGCTAGTTTCCACAATAAAACTTGCCAGCAGAAATAAACACCATGCAAAAGGGAAAAAGGGCCAGAACCTCAACAGAGTTCCTCAGAATTTACCAAACTTACATCCTCCGACTCCGTGTTAGGCATCTCAGTGTAGTTGATCTTTTTCTGTCGTGTTCTGTGTTTGGGGGACCAGTCGTTTTGTCCCTCATCGCCACTCAAGCCTCCGTAGGTAACCCGAGCGCGTATGACATTGCCTTCAGCGTCGTATTGTGTGAGGCCGCTGCGCTTGCGACGCTTTTTGGACTTGTCGCGGCGTTTCATCTTTGGAGGCCGATGCGATGATTTAGATTTTGATGACCTGTGAGGAAATTTTATACCTTAGCTATAGATCTTGCCTCGAGTGAATGTGAAATACTTATATTTAGTCAATAGTCAATTCTAGGTCTGCACGAAAGTAGTATGCAGTAGCTACATGGACAAATTTTTGAAAGAAAGAATACATAACATGTATTTACGAAAAGTTCATGAAACACAAAATACAAATTGAAATTAGTCAACAGTTTTTTGTTGCGCAAAACAAAAAGGTCAAAAAGCTCAGTATTAATGCATGACACATGAATCTTCTTAACATAGACAAAATTATGCTAAAAACAGACTATAAAGTTACAATGGAGAGGATTATAGTTGTTCTATTGATTAAAACTTACTTGGATTTAGAGGACCACTCCTTGGCGCCCGCAGATTCCTCCGAGCTATCCTGTAAGTGGCCTTTCTTCTTCTTCTTCACTTCTGGCGACGATTCCGTCATTTTCGCGCGTTCTCCTTTGTGAACAAAATATTATAATGTGTATTACATAATATATAGCATCTTTCTCATATAACGACAGCCGGGATCTTTTCGAAGAACATCACATATCATCATCTGCTTAGAGTTTTCCCAAGTATGTTGGGATCAGCTTCCAGTCTAACCGGCTGCGGATATCGGTATTTTAAAGGGAGCGACTGTCTATCCGACCTCCACAACCCAGTTACTTGGTAATACAATACCACTTGGCAAGGCTGATTGCCAGACTATCGGTCTTCTGACTACCCGTAACGACTAGATCTACAAATGACAGCCGGGACCAGCGGCTTAACGTGTTTTCCGAGGCTCAGAGGGGTCTCGATATGTAATGGATGGTCACCCATCCACGAACCGACCTCTGCAAGCGTAGTTTAACCTTCAATCGACCCGTGCGGCTGTTACTATTTAGCCACGAGCCCCTCTAATCGTGGACATAACTAATATTACCTAAAAGATTATAAGCCGTTGGTGCACAGTGCAAGCATGTAAAGATACGGGATATTTACCTTTCTTATCGGACCTGCATGTCCGTCGAATAGGCAGCGAGTCTGAAGACCTGGAGTCGCTGGAGCTGCCTCGTTCATTTGAGGAAGATATCTCCTCCGACGACGACATACTTAAAGCACTGGAGAATTTATTGTTTAGAATAGAATAGATATACAGTTGTGGACATATATTTAAGAACGACTGATACCTAAATCACTTCTGGATAAACGTGTTGCTTTTACTTTTGTATCAACTTACAGATAATAACGTTGAATCACATCCTACTAATATTATAAACGCGAAAGTTTGTATGGATGGATGGATGGATGTTTGTTACTCTTTCACGCAAAAACTACTGAACGGATTAGGATGAAATTTGGCACACATAGTTTATAAACAGGATTAACAGATAGGATTCTTTTTATCCCGTATTCCCACGGGATCGAAACTTATGCAGGTGAAACCGCGGGGCGCAGCGCAGTAAAATAATAGCCTTATTAGTAGGTTTTATTGATGCATATTCAATACTCAAAATAATTGCACCTCCCTATAAAAATCAATTTATCGTAAAGTACTAGATACAAGTTCGATATCTCTTAAAATGATCATCAAGTATTTTACAGTGGCGGCGAAATTTTGATGGGACACTCATGCTTTTAGCATGTTTTGATTAATAGTTAAAAGATTATTAAATTGTAAAACTTCAAATGACTAAATTCCCATATGAATAGAGACTGTTTATTACCGCAGTATTTACAAAAAAGGAATATACTGATTTATATATATAAGAAACGCTGGCGTGACGATTTGGACACGATTTTAACCGATTGGACGGAGAAGGCACAGGACAAAGAAAAGTGGAAAAATATGCGTAGAACCTTTGCCTAGCAGTGGGACAATAAAGAAAAAACGATTTAAATGCAGTTTATGTATACACCGATTTAACGGATACGTAAAAGTAAAGGCCTTTTTTTTTTTTTTTTTTCAGGATGGGAAATCATCAAATGACCCCTCCCGCTCTGGGTGGAGCAGAAGGGAGTGTCAGACTCTTACTGACTAAAACCCACCCGTGTTCCTTCCTTAGCCCTTTATGTACCAGGGCAGCGGTAACCCTTTCGGACGATCCCGCTAAAAGTAAAGGCCTGAAGTTCAGAAAGTATATTTACCCTGTATCTTTGAAGTCCTCGTCAGTTTCGTCGTCGTCCTCCGAGGGTACTTCCAGTGAGTTCAGCTTCCTTGGCTTTCGGCGCTGCTTCTTCTTCTTCCTCTCGAAAGGTTTGCCCTGGAAAGATGTGGATTATTGAAAAACTAATAGTGAACCATTTTCTTTTTGTTTGTTACTGTTCATGTCCTGCCAATGAACGACTAGTAGGAATAACCAAAAACAGCTGGCAAACGAATTACCCTAGTTTCCTTATGTTAAAAAAATATACCCATAAACTCCATACGTACAGTCGCGGTCTGAAACTGCTTACCACCTTGAGGTTTGTAATTACATGCACACAATATATGTCACAGGGACGAGGATATATGTGGCCAGCCTAATACTCTTTTTGTTAGAATAGATGTTTCACAACTATTAAAAAGTAATGAGTACAGTAAATACTCTAGACATTTCCGACTTTACGAGGGGCGTCACACAATACGCCAGTTTGAAGTTTGCGTGAGTTTGTTAAATTAAAATATGAACAACCGACCTGCTCCATAGCCTCCCGTTCTGCCTTCATCTTCTCTTCCTCAGCTGCCTCGATGATGGTTGATATGTCCTTGCCGCGACCTTGATTGCCCGCACTTGTTGTGGCTTCTACGTATTCCTCCTGTGAAAAAACATTATTGAATAAACACATGAAAGTAGCAAATAATAGGAAAGAGGTGATTCGAGCTATTGAGGCTTTTGGAACTCCTTTACAGCTCGGATACACCCAATCCGTCCTCGGCCGAAATTTGCTCGTACGTCGTTGGCCAAACTAGGCCGATTGAACCTAACATATGTAAAATAAAGTGAGTGCGTAGATTATTTCAACAGACTTCGTAGGAAGACGTCTGATAACTAGGTGTACGCACTAACTTTCTTATACATTATGTTTGGTGCGAACACCCGAGTTCGGCCGACGACGTACGAGCATAGTTCGGCCGATGACATATAAGGCGTACGCGTCGCGTCGTTAAAATCCATCTTATGATTTATCATGTCGGACCGAGTCATTGAATAGAATTAATGCTTTTAGTTTATCTTCAACAGTCTATAGCAGTCCACTGCTGGACATAGGCCTATTCGATTGCAAGCATTTTAGCTCTATCCTCGCCCTTTTATCTAGCTAGCTACTACCACAGAAGCTCGCCACTCTTATAGCGATATTTTTAAGAGTAACGGAAGACAAAAAAAAAACGATGAAAGACTGTGTAAGTTATTATTATGGCAAGAAAGGCGTACTTCTGAGAGGAAATGAAAGTTTAGAAAGTTTTTAAAATATGCTAGTTGTGAGTCGACATTTCCTATCTGACTACCCCTGAGAAAACACGGCAAAACCAACTCGGGGAAACCGTAATAACGATGTATCGAAGAAACAAACATGCTGAACCCAGCACAAATAAATTGCGATAAGGACAGGAAATGTTATGTTGAATGATTACCTTGATAGCAGAGCTGATGAGTCGGTCGTACTCTTGACTGCGGTAGCTGACAGGAAGCTGCTTGCGAGCGCGCAGACGATACACCGCGCCCTCTTCAGATGTTGAGGACCAGTCACTACTGCCACTTGCTTCTAAAATAACAACATTGAAGGGGTTATTTGTTTTTCGCGGGATTTCGACCCCACAACATATATACAAGTTTCTAGAGAGAAAATGTATAATTAATAAAAATGCCTTCATAAAGGTTTTAACAAAAAGCCGAAAGTCGAAAGTCTGACAACCAGTCTTACCAAGGGGTATCGTATTACCCAGTAACTGGGTTGTGAAGGCCAGATAAGCAGTCGCTTCATATAAAATACTGGTATTCAGCTGCATTTGGATATACTGGAAGCCGACCCCGAGTCAAATGATGATGAAAGGTTTTAACAAAAAATAATCTTGGACTAGAGAGTGTGCGGTCGCGAGATCAATCCCTGTTGCACTGCTGCTCTAGAACCAAGTTGTAATCCGTAACAAGCATATCATTTAGCTACATGCAATTCACGAATCATGTGACTCTTATGTCATTGTAATAAGGTGTTGGAATAGTTAACGCGCGTTCGTGAAATGATACACCTGTAACAAGTAGCACGAAACCCACATTGCTGAGACTAACTTTTAAAAAAAGTGTCATTAAATTCTTACCACTGGATTTATCATCTTCTCTATCTCGTTCTGCCTCCTTCTCATCTTCAGATTCCTTCTCGCTCTTAGGCTCAGGTTGTTCTTGTTTCTTCCGTTCTCTTTCGGCTTCCACCATCACCACCAATTCGTCATACTTCACTAGTTCAGCTTCTAGTGATACTATTAACATGTCCTGGAAACAAATGTTCGATATTTACAATGATGTACCGAAACCTGGGGGGCAATTCTCGTAATTTTAAGTACGTTCACAGTCTGATCTCAGTCTCAATCTGTCAAAAATACCTCTAATTTCCCTACATTTTGACAGGTTTTTGACATTTGTTTGTCGCCGAGATGAAACTGCGACTAGATTTTGAACGTTTTACATTACGAGAATTGGCCTTCTGTTATTTCTACACAAGAGGAAATAGAATAGTTCTAAGCAAGAGCGCTATTAGATGACGTCAAACGCGAGACTTTTAATCATAATTTAAAAAAATGCAACACATCGCATGCTTAATGGGATACTGACTTAACTCAAAAAAGACGATTTTTTGGGAAATCGCAAAAGAAGATCTTGCTATGAGGACTTATCCTACTTGTTGATGCATAAAAATAAAACCGATTTATATTAATCATGAATGATTGTATTTTGAACGTCTATGATTAACTATTGATGATATCTGAGTAAAATAAAAACGGAAATCACATCTGACCTATCTACTAATGGGTCAGTGTTCCATTAAGCATGCGACATGTGTAGCGACCTTAGCGACGCAATTGCTGAATCGCATTTTTGATAAAGTAAAGGAACTCGAGCGCTGTGCTCGCCAGTCGCTTACATACCATCGCCCTGCCACGTCCACATATACTATAATAAGTAATAAAAGTTGTATTTAACCTTTATTAAATATATTAACAATTTCAGTATAAAACTATTTCGCGTATCATTAATCTGGACCTTACTCATAACACGCACAACAAGTGATGAGTGATGACCCCGAACGTTTACAGACAATAGTTTCGAGTTTTTATATTTTTTTGCGCCGTGGGTTGGGTCATGAAGACATACATAATCAGGCCCCGTATTCCCGTAATTTAAAACGTTCAAAATCTAGTCGCAGTCTCATCTCGGCGACAAACAAATGTCAAAAACTTGTCAAAATATAGGGAAATTAGACGTATTTTTGACAGATTGAGACTGAGATCAGACTGTGAACGTTCTTAAAATTACGAGAATTACCCCGCAGCTTATAACGTTCCCTCTGCTGGGACACAGGCCTCTTCTCTGTGAGAGGGAGCGGGCCGTAATCTACCACGCGGGCCTTCGATTCTTTGGTTCTAGGATATGTAGGATATGTCGGTTTCCTCACGATGTTTTCCTTCACCGTATTGAGAGCAGTGGTGATGAAATAATTTTCACAAAGTAAAACGCCTGTCAGGGTTTGAACTTACGACCTACAACTAGTAACTCGCGGCCGTTACTAATGGGCCAACCCTGGTCATGCCCTTAATTCTTATGAGTACTTATAAACGTAGTTTTAAATGTGATCCGAATATCCCAAAATGCTGATAAAATAATATAATATGTAGACAACACATTAGAAACCTTCATGATAGAAATACAGTTTTAATTCTAACTATTAAAAAAACAACCAAAGAATGTTGTTGACACTATTGTTCAAACCATCTAAATGTATGGAAATCTGTTGATATCCTTTCAACGCGTGTTATTAGCGTTTAGTTACCTTGTTGTTTTGATTTTGGAAAGCCACAATAATCTATCTATGTAAATAGAAATGAATCACCGAAATGTATGTACGCGCATCACTTCCGATCGACTGCGCCAAATTGGATAATTCTTTTTTTTTGTGTTTGTTATTGTCCGGACAAGGTTTGTGTAGAAGAAAATTTAAAAAAAAAACGAAAAAAAAATTGGCGGTACGTCGTTCGCCGGGTCAGCTAGTACTTCAATAAAATCTCATAAAATTTTAAGTTACCACCTAAGCACACATTGTGCAATGCAATAAATCATCTTTCTTTGTCCAGGTGGTCTTTCTTTGGAATGCGCTCCCTTTGAACTTTAGGACGGCAACCAGTCGGTTATCTTTTAAAGTGAAGGCACGTGAACATATTCGTGAGAAGTTGGCCGAAAAATCGTAGCATTGATTTGCTGAATTCGTTTTCTCCTCTACCGATCGTTATTTATCCTGACATTGTTTATTTAGTTTATATGTATGTATCTAGACTTAAGTTAGCAACTAAGCGGTAATCTGGCGTCGTTGTTGTCAATGTTGTGTTTATCTGTAATTGGCATATATATTAGAATATTACCGTACGATCTACTATCTGTCTGTTATGTATGTGCTGTGGGTGAACCTTTAAGTAAATACATAAATATCTATGTATTAGTATTTATTCTTGTCTTTTTTTCCGAGCTGTCTATCCCGTATGTTGCACCTGCCATGTTTTGTATCTGCATCACCCTTAGGTTGACTGGTAGAAAATGCCTCAGGCATTAAGTCCGCATAAAGTTTTAATAAATAAATATTTGAGTACCGAGTACTACTCACATGGTTACAAGGCGGACAGAACCAGTCGCCCTCGGGCACCACGAAGAGCACCGGCTTGAGGCAGCTGGCGTGGTAGCCGGCGTCGCACTTGTCGCACAGCAGGATCCACTCCGGCTGCTCGCCGCTGCCGCAGCGCTTGCAGAATCCGTCCGCGTCTTCTTTACCTGAACATTCACGATTTTATTGTTTTAGATAAAGTATACATATTCAAAACATATAGGATACCTGTTCCAAAAGTATCTTATGAAAGTGTAAACAAACCTTGTTCAGATTAAATTCTTACTTAATCTCTCAGGGAATTACTAATATTATATTCGCCTGTATTTAGAAGGTTTCAACTTTATATTCTTACTAGTTTATCCAACAAATATTGTGTCATAGCTTTTGCCTGCGGCTTTAACAACATGGATGTCGTAAAATATCCCACGGGAACGTACTACCCGGATCGTACCCTATGTGTTAATTCAGGTTATAAACTATCACGCCTGTTTTTCCCCGAAAAATCGTTCGGGGAAAAGCAAGTAGACGTGTGTAGTACTACTACTGACTAAAACCAAATATATAATAGCGTGAAGTGACTTACCTTCTTGTAAAGTACGTGCTCTTTTGACTGGCTCGACGGGTTCACCACTCTCCAAGTCAGACTCTGGTGAGAATTCGTGATCCGATTTGTTGAAGACAACTGTTAAAACGGAAATAAAATATATTTTAACGTTCTTTTTCTTAGCATTCGTTCCTGTAATGTGCAGACGACAGGACACGAAGCATGCTATACAAGGTGTCCCATCGTTTGTTGAACTGCACTGCCGTTGCACTCCAGGGCGGTAGACGTACGGTTTAGTGATGTAGATCTAACTTTCTAAGTAACGTTTAGTTTTTATTTGCGTCATAATCCTACACCCATAACCATTGGCAAGCTTGTAATTAGCAAATTTCCGGACCTATCCATGTTATTTAAGTTTGTAAATAGTCTGTACTTGAGCTTTTTTAAAATTAAACAAATAAATGTAGCTAACAATGGTTTTTGATCAATGATGAATAAATGGTGATTTCTGTAAGTACGTTTGTACAAACACGTCAATATTTTTCTTTTCTACTAGTTGATGTTGGTGTGTCTGACTACTCGGAGAAAAGTCAACGAAACAAACTCAGTTCAGTCTCTTTTATAGTCTTGGTCTGAGGCGCAATTCTCGTAATATTAAGAACATTCACAGTCTGATCTCAGTCTGAATCTGTCAAAAATACCTGTAATTTCCCTACATTTTGACATTGATTGTCACTGAGATGAGATTGCGACTAGATTTTGAACGTTTTTAATTACGGGAATTGGCCTTCAGATCGTGTGGACCATGTTGATTTAATTTGTGACATGACACTAGGTAAACTCACGTTCAGGCTCCTCATGTTCATGCAACTCAAACAGAGGTTCATCCGAGTCGGAATCCGGCTCGGGACCCGTCGAGTGATCGGAGCGCCACTCCGACTTCCGTCGCCGACGTTCTCCGTCGGAACTACTGGCGCCACTCGCGCGCCATTCCTTCTCATCTTCTTCTTCTTCCTTGTTCTGATGTAATGAAAACAAGATGAAAACGATAAAGACCTAAAATAAAACCAAGCCATTGGCTAGTTCCTAAATAATGATTATTGATAAATGGAGGATAAATTAAGGCTTAAAAGACCAAACCACTCTCCTGGAGCTGATTAGGCTTACAGTAGTTAGAAAGGGTCCTCCAGTGGGCAAGATCCATCTCAATCCGTGGATGTACTATAAAAAATTCGAATAGAGACTTAAGAAATGGCATCTGGCAGGCAGACATATATATAACAGTAAGCCGAGTAATTTACCGGTACCTTCTTCTTATGTATTTTCTTGAGTTCCCGCAATGCAACTTCTTCCAAATGTCGTCTATCAGCTTCCTCCTTGATCTTCATCTGCGCGATCCGTCGCGACTGCCGCACGGGCGCTACGTCAGAATCGTCCGAACCACCCTTACCACTCTTGTCCTTGTTGCCTGATTTACCCTTATCATTGCTAGCCTTCCCCTTATCAGTACCGGATTTCCCCTTATCCTTGACTTTGATCTTCTTTTTCACTAGTTTCTTCGTAGTTTTCTTGCCAGCTGAAAGAATAAGCTGCACATAAATATTTCGATCTACGCTGACTGCGCAGATTTTGCATGCAGAATACAACAAATTATTAAACTAAGGTTATTGTTAATCTAGCTCGTCATTGCAGAAAGCACGAGGCTCTACGATAAAAGTAGACAACGTATATACAAAGGCCAACAATGAAACCATTTCAAGAAAATGCTAAATCATTTTCTGACATGAGAAAGTGCAACAAGGCTTCATTATGAAACAACAAATCAATAGATTCTTTACTTTCACTATGATACAGTAAAAAACACATTACCTATACTATAGAGAGTCTCCTCCTCAGATTCGTCACTTGATTGTTTCTCTAGAAGTTTGGCTTCTACTTTTTTCCTGTAAAAAGAATGTGGTTTAAATGTAAAAACTGTAATTTTAAAACCGCCTGGTTTTACAGCTGAATCATGGATTATTGCGTCAGGTGTGTCGAAACACGTCAATACGCTTAGAGTCGGGTCAAACTCAAACAATTTATTTCGATTAAACCATTTACAGGCACTTTTGAATTGTCAAGAAGTTGGTCAGTCAGAAAAAGGTCGGAGTGGCGATTTTATAATCAATATTTTATGAAGATCATTTGTTGTAAAATTCTGTAGGCGAAGCTCACATTTATACATATTATAAAGGCCCTTATCGTGTCTGTATGTGTGACCGCATTGTTCTTCTAAACTGCACAACGGTTTGATGCGATTTTCACTATCATTTAGAGAGAATTTATTCTGGAAGGTTTATTTTTATTACATTCATATTAAACTCAAATATAATAAAGAAATCTCGTAGTTTTTACACTTCATAAAGGTATCTCGATATTTTATCAAGTCGTAAAAACGGGTAGCTAGTTTAACAATAAAGAACATTTACAGTTTGTGTGGAAACATTAATACAAAAATAATAATAATTACCTGGTAGATGTGATGATTTTCTTAGGCTTAATTTTGAGGCGTTTGCCACTTGTGATGGGTTCGTCATCTTCACTTTCGCTTTGAGATTCAGATTTATTCTTATCGCTCATCGTAGCATCTAAGAGAGACCGTTTCAAAGACTTACATTCTTTCTTACCATTGTCATTTGCAGTTTCTTTGTCACTATTCTTATCTACACTGTTCTCAATCTTTTTAACTATCTTTTTTCTTTTAAATTTTCCCTTATGCGCTTTGATTTTCTTCCGTTGCGCTATCGGATTGCTTTCAACGGTATTCAAAGTGTCTTTCTTAGTTTCACTGGTTTCTACACTAGCTCCTGTTTCATTGGAATGTGTGTTTACGTCACTTTCGGGAGTGGTTTCTAAACGGAGCTTCTTAGGAGGTAGAGGGTCTTCTACTTTAAGTTCTTTATCAGGACTCTTCTCTTTCTCATTCTCTGTGTTGACAGTATCTTCTTGATCTACAGAAGATACACTACTCTTTCTCTTCTCTATTATACTTGTTTTACTATCGTGACAGTTATCAGTCTCTGAGTTAACTACTTCTGTACTTTTGTTTAGTTTTAAGTTCCTGGTTATATTGCTTTTCTTTTTAACTTTACCCCTCCCCTTTTTAGCATTGTTCTTTTTAGGGCTTTCAGTATCTGTGGTACTCTTATCATTACTAGCTTCTCGTTTTAATTCGTTTTCAGTATTTTTCGTAGAATTCGAGCCATCAGATTGTTCTAAATCTCGCACGCAATGTTTTTTTGAGTCAGTACTTAAAACTTCTGTGCTATCATTTGATTGATTTTTTAAAGATCGTTTAGTCACAGAAGATAAACTACTTTTTAATTTAACATTTTTGACTAAATTATTTTTATTGCTTGAATTTGACAGTTCACTGTGCTCGCCATTTACACACTCTTCATTACCGTTTTCCTCGGCAGAAGTTTCTTCAGGACTGTGTGCTTCTTCTATGGTTTCTGGGTTACCTGTGTCATTGTCGTAGCCCCAACCTTCTCCAAAAAAGAACATGACGGGTTCTGAAATTTCTTCTCCAATGATATAGGAACTATCGCAATCCGCTCCATTTCCTTCGCCAATCACAAGCAATACCGGTTCTTCTATTGCTTCGCCCACTTCTTCGTTTTTATTTTCTTTTTCACTGGAAGCTGCTCTCTTTTCTTCTGTTGATTGTTTTTCTACTGGTGGATCTTTTTGTTCTGGTATTTCTTTTTCTTCTGATATTACTTTTTCTTCTGATATTACTTTTTCTTCTGATATTACTTTTTCTTCTGAAATTACTTTTTCTTCAGATATTACTTTATCTTCTGATATTACCTTTTCTTCTGACGCTACCTTTTCTTCTGACGCTACTTTTTCTTCGGCCGCGACTTTTTCTTCTGACGCTACTTTTTCTTCTGACGCTACTTTTTCTTCTGGCGCTACTTTTTCTTCTGACGCGACTTTTTCTTCTGGCGCTACTTTTTCTTTTGACGCTACTTCTGATGTTTCTTTTTTTTCTATTGTTACTTTTTCCATAATTTTTTCTTCTATTGGGGCTACTACTTTTTCTTCTACTGTTCGTTCTGGCGACTCTTTCTTTTTGGGACTTTTTGCATGTTCAGTTGTTGACACTTTTTCTTCAGTTTCAATAATTGCTGGTTTATGTACTGGCTTATCTATTTCTGTGACGGGCTCATCACTTTCTGTAACATCTTCTGTCTCTTTTTCTACTTCTATGTCCTCTTCTTTCTCTTCTGTATTGTCAGTAGTGGATTCTTCTGCTGTAGGTTCAACTTTGTCAGATAGTGGATCTTCTTCATCTTTTTGTTCTTCAGCTTCATGATCTGATTCAGATTCTGGACTTAGGAACTCTTCTTCGTTTTCTTCTTCACCATCTGATTTGTTAGACTGTAAAAAGATAGGGTGTTGTTAATAGAGTCGAGCAATAACAGGAAAATGTATTACGATAACATGATTAGGTAGGTAAAAAGACTGCTGGAACAAGATATATTACAAGAACCGTATTAATAATCAATTTAATTGCGATTTTACCTGATGGGAACTGTTTCTATTCAGGTGTAAAAATGCAGAAAAATTAATAGTACATATTGCTGTTACATTGTAAAATATGACTTTCACAATTTGCATCCATGCAAGTTCATATCTTTTATAGTATTAGCTGTGGTCTTCACCTCAACATGCATGTTAGGTTGGAATTTAAAAAATAAAAGGTAAGTAATACCCTTCTACACTTACCAAACTACTATCTAAATAGGTCTAGTAAATTAGCCTTAAAACATGCCAAAAAAACAGCATTCATTATTGATTCAAACTTCATGCTACTAAAGACTATGGACTTATGCTTTAGGCATTATCTACCAGCCTACCAAGGGTAGTGCTAGATACATAGTATTATATAGTATATATATAGTAGATACATGACAGACATGGCATAAATGAGATAATGGATAGCATTAAAGCATGCCATATGTTGTTTGATAAAATCACCTTATCAGTTACCTCCAACTGTGGTGGAACCTCAGTACTGCTTGAGTCTTCATTGACATTGGAATTAGTTGCAAACAGTGGACTCACATCCTCTCCACTTTTCAGTTGGGATATCACTCTCACCAGCTCTTCTCGTGTTCTGTATAGAAAAAGAAAATGTATAGCATAAAATCCAGTTTTTTTAGTCAAAACTAAATAAAACAAGGAGATGCAAATGTCAAACATTTACTTTTATGGACAGTTCTGGGCATAGGTGACAACACATTTCACTCAAGAATTCAAATTGTTTAAATTACTTCCAAATGGAAATAAGATTAATGTATCTCTATCATTACAAGTCATTTATTGTATGTAAAACAGGGCATTAGGAATTCAGTACTACATACATTTTGACCTTATCTCCATATAAATTAAAATATCATTCTGTAACTCACCTGGCTACAAGCTGCCACGTCTCCTCATCCTGGTCTTCTTTATACAAACAGAGGTTGGCCTCATGGTCCACTTGCAGCCAGTACACACAACCATTCTTGTCTCTGCCCACAGGATCCAATCTTAACTCCTTACATGATATTGCATTGACAGCGTTCTTGAATTTTGGGTGGCAAGTAAATTGGAACTCTAGTAACAGCTGTCAAGGAATAAAATAATTAATTTTTATTCAGTGAAAAAAGTATTGCTGAAAAATTAGAGCAATGTTTGTAGACCAAAACAATTGACACAGAAACATGAAGAATCCAAAAAATGTTGGCAGCCAGCCATATTTTTTTAATAAATAAAATCACAAATATAAAGAGAAGGAATACAGTGGTTTGAATATTTTTACTTAGCACATGAGGCATTAAAATGTGGCAAAAAGTAATTTAAGTATGTAGATAAAAAGTAAACACATTGAGCTCATGACCATTACAAGTACCACACATTGCCAGCAGCACATACTTATGTATATGAATCATTTGTGAAAGTGTTTGCAATCAATGAGATTAGATGCACATCATCTTTAGAAAAAACTGAGTAGGCGTAATTACCTTCAATACTTTCAATTTGACCGTAGTGCTAGCTTTCTTGTAAGAGAACCTCTCGATCTCCCAGGCTTCCTGATGATGACCTTGTTGATGGCAGAACTTTATCATGAACCTCTCCCATCTGTTGCTCGCCACCGTTTTATGAGCACGGCGTAGAAGTCTCAAATGTAACTCCTTCAATGGATCCAACACTAACAACAAAAAACTTATAAGATGTTTGTTTATGATTTGAAATGACGAATCTACAAAGATAACTCACCTTCCTGTGTATTCTCTATTAATTCTTGTAATTTAGATATCGTAGGAACATCTAAACCGTATAATTTGCCAAATGTTTTTAAAAACGAGTAAATAACAGCGAAATTAGGATCATTCGCACACGAAATTTCACCATCGGACGCCATCGTCGGAACTTAGCAAGCTTTTTCACTAAACATCACTAATGGTTCTAAATACAGATATATGGTTATTTCACTTAGACCTAAAGGGAAGTTGTAAAACATGTACATGATTCACGAAAATATTTTCATTTTATGTGCACTCAAAGCTTCTTTTCTTATTTTCTACTTTATTAAAATAAAACTCGATGACATCCATCGCTCCATAAACTATTAATTTCTTTTTTTTAAGTAAACACAGAAATAGTGACAGATAAAATAATATTTGTGTCAAAGACAATAAAGTTGTAAAAAGAAATCGAAATATTAGGCTTAGTATGCACTATAGGGTTTTCCCGCGGCTTTAGCTGGTTTCAGGCATGGATGAGACGGAATGCCGGGGGTGCCAGGTGATCTACTATACATAGTACGATACACATGGAAAATGTAATGTACTACCGCAATCAACAATGGCAGTGTGTACATTAAATTAATAAAAAGATAACAACTATTGAGATTGAACTGATACACACTCTAATATACAGTAAATTAATATAGAGTAGAGGGAAAAATGTAATTCGATTATTCGACATCAAAAGTGAGCTTGTTTTGGTCATTTGAATTCACCCCCCACTTGATTTTTTTTTTTTTGCCGGCTGCAAGCAAGGTGTCCACCGGCCATCATGACAGAGCCTTTATTAGTCAGCCATGAACGACATCAAAATGCGCGCATTTTCAATATTTGTGTTCTCGTTTTTAGTTGGATGTCTGTATACAATTTAATTATTATCCGTTTGCATAGTTCCCGTGGACATCATTTAATTTAATATATTACTAGCTTTTGCTCGCGGCTTGGCCCGCGTGGATTTTTGTAAAAATATCTCACGGGAACGTACTTTCGGGATCAAAAGTACCCTATGTGTTAATTCTGACTAAAAAACTATCTGTGTATGTACCAAATTTCATCTAACTCTGTTCAGCCGTTTTGCGCCAAGCCAATCCAAAATATTCATCCAGTCAATCTAAAAACTATATCATCAGTAGCATAATTGCTACGAGGTGTGGGAATGCATTCTTTTAAAACAAAAATTTAATGTTCTGTTTTTATTTTTTATATAATTATATGCCCACGATACGCACGGGTACCTATCAAGATTTCTGTTGAGGCGTAGCTATTGCCGTATATACAGCCCTATCAACGATACGAGGAACCGATGTGTCCAAGACAAAATTCTTAAAATAGTTTCCAAAACCTCAAATTCTTATCGAAAGGAGGACCGTAACGCTTTGCTCGTTCTTGCATTATCTTATAATAGTAATATCACAATGAAAACTTAACCTATCCCAGTTCAGAATGCTCCAATTTTCGAACTCGCTTCACTCGCTTTTCAATAAATACTTAACGTATCCAAGTCATGGTGCATAATTGATTTTAAAAAAAAACAATACACTCCTTTGAGTTTAGGGTAAAAAGGGACCCAAATTTTAAACACTACTTCTTTTTAGACTAACCACGTAACTGATTTCGTACCTAAAAGCCTTCCGAATTAAATACTCTGAACGATCATGAACACCACATCAAAGTGCTTTGTGTAGGTTTCAATTTTACAAACTCGAAAAGTGACTTTATTCATTACTATCACAGAAAAGATTATAATTTATCAACACAAAAGCAACTATAAAAGTACAATTTTACTATTTCGTAAAAGTGATCGAATAAGTATGTCAACATCACTACTCCTGTCAAATGATTCCACAGGCTCATTGATGTTTTATAACCTGTGGTTATTAAACCCCATTGAGTTATACGAGTGTTTGGTTTCGTTTACTTTTGAGATTTGTGTGACTGCTTTGTTTCGTAGTCTTAAGATAATTAACTTCTAATATCAGCCAAGATGTCTTCAGTATGTTGTGGAACAAAAAAACAGAAACTAAACAACTCGTACAGTAACAATATAGATCGACCTTTGAATGGTTACCAAGAGTCTGTAGCTATTCCTGATATGTGTTACTTTTGTTTCGATGTTTTGTATTGTCAGCTGCACAGTATGGACCCTCCACAGACGCCAAACTTTACTAATGATGCCTAGTAAGTGGTTCACTCTCGTAAGTACAAGTACTGCCTATCACTATATTTAAGTCTGTCCTGTTGGACATGCTTTGTTGAGCTGCCTCCACATCTTTTGTTTCGAATGAGGTCAGTCTAATGAATTAAACCTTTTATGATTTTCGTATGAAATCTTGCAGTAAGCCACAAATACTTGCACATTTCCACTTTCACTCAATTTACATATTGTGTCAATGTAAACATAAATGATTTATGTTTGCTCATATGACACCCACACAAAGGCAATTTTGTTTTTTATTCGCGGTCAATACACCTCCACTCCCATCACCTTCCGAAAATGTGCATGCTAATACATTCTTTATGTTAAAGTATATAATGTTTATAATGGAGTACACAGTTTTGCTATTGTGTTGCTGTGATAGCTATTATTACAGAATGTCTAATGTACAATAAAGTTAATCTTTACCTAATGTTTGAAGATGTTCATTGATTGATTCACTTTTTCTCATTGCTTTAACATGTTGTAATTTATTTTCCACAGTCCTTTATTTGTGACATGGAAGATTGGTAAGGAGCACCGACTCCGAGGATGCATCGGGACGTTTAATGCAATGCATTTACACTCAGGTATGAGTTCTAAAAATGGGTATCTCTGCAGATGTTTTGTATTTTATTGATTAAATATTTTATCATGCGAGTGTGTGCTTAAAGAATAGCTGTGACAAGGTCTGACCTTGTTCACTTATTAGTGGACAAGTGCAATAATAATAATACATTGCAACACCTCATAATCTTGTCTCAATACTCTGTTATATTATTTGAAGGAGATAACATTTTCATTTCAATACCTATATTCATCTAAAATCATTATAAAGTTATTAATAAGTAAACATCATCTATAAACTGTTTTCTACCACGATACTTGAGATAAAAATAAAATTTTAAATGAGCATCAAATTATCAGATATTTGATGGACTGTGAGAAGCTAAAATTGATTGGAAAAACATTTCCTGGTCACACACAAACAATGACTTTAAAACAAAGAAATTGTTGATTTTTTTAGCATGTTGTATTGGAACTGTCTTGAGTAAACCTTTCTGCATGTGTATTTTGTTTAAATAAAGCACAGCAGTTGAGTGATTTTGGATTCTGTAGTTTTTCTCACAGTTACAATGGCTTGTTGGATGCCACAGAACAGCTGATACTCCATTCATCATTGTTTTATAACTGACTTAAAAAGGAAAAGTTTCTCAATTCATCTGTACATTAAAAAAAAAAATTCTAAGTTGAAACCTTTATTATGAAAAGCCTGTGATGTCCCACTCCAGGGCAAAGTCCTCCCTACTCTTACCACTTCTCGCTGTTAAACATGTTTGATTTTCATTATAATTATCAGCCTGATAATTTTACTGCTGCATGCTGTAGTGTAAACAATCCTGAGAACAGACTTGTGGACCACAGTTATAATTTCCACAGGAGAGAAATATTCTTTAGGTCCCTACAAGTTCTACAAAGTGAAAGGCCAGCCTAATATATGCCAAAACCACAGAATAGAAGCTTCGTTTTCCCTAAATCATTTCTGTTTTGCTCAAGCTGTCAACTCAGACAATTGTATTTATATATACTTTATTGTAGACCAGAAAATACACAATGAAAACAAATATTTTTTTAAAAACAAAACATACAATGGGCGGCCTTATCGCTTTCTGCAATCTCTTCCAGGCAATCCTATTGTATTGTAGTCCACTATATACTGAATTAAAAAGTTAAAAACAATTGATCTGGCAAACAATATTTATTTTATATTCTTACGAGTAAATATAGAACATACAGACGCCAGCAAATCAAGCTACTATAATCTGTCAAATTTCTTTAATAGATTTTAAACTTTATCGCTAGAACATTAAGGTTCAAGGTTGATTGGGAAAATTTGACAGTTTCGGGTAGCTTCACCTGCTGGCGTCTGTACATCGTAAACTCCTTAAGCAGTTGTAGGTAACCAATATTAACGTGTAATTAAGTGTAACGACGTTGTGGCAACCAATATTCCTTTCAAAATTCATCAAGCGAATAAAGAGAACGCCTAGGCAAGTAGTCATACCATAATCACCTACTAAATGGACCTCAACAGCCCCATCCTTCATAAAAAGTCATCATCGTTCCGTTTAGGATAAATGCCGGACATTTATACCAATTTATTTGGAGACAGCGCAGCTCGTCTTCTTCAAAACATCTCTGTTACATCCCGATTCAAACTTCATTGCGGCTCTGAAGCTGCAGTACTTGACTCTGACACGTGAATTTGTTACTGCACAGTGACTCGCCTCATGTTCAGAGCCGCCATAAAGTTTGAATTGTGCTGTAACCGTCATCTTAGTAGTCACCGCCGTTCTACTATGAAAGTTCTTTATTTCTTTCTCTATGCGTCAAATTTGGTGCAAATAAATGTATTAAGCACACAAACTAAAGAAAAAACAAGTTGGGGTAAATATGCGTCACATACGTATCATCTTTCACACAATCCCTTCATTGTTTTCTAGTCTTTCCCTTTCTCGTATAGCCATCCACTTACAAAGTCAATTTCCTTAATGAAAAGTACAAACAATAAACGAAGTAGACAGCAAGGGCAATAGTCTAGCCCTAAAGCTTTTACATGGGAATTGGCGAAATGTGGGTGTACTATAGTCAAGAACACCTCGGCCTTGGGCTCGGCGTACTTTAAAGATGTTATGTACACAGCGATTCACAACCTTAAGAACCCCTTTTCCTCAGGTCTTCGCGAGTACGCGATAACAAGCGCACTGAAAGACTCTCGGTTCGCGCCTGTCTCTCGCGAGGAAGTCCCCCGGCTGACCGTGTCCGTCTCCATTCTCCAGCATTTCGAAGAGGCTGAGCATTACCTGGACTGGAAGCTGGGCAAGCACGGCATCCGCATCGAGTTCATCAGTGAACGAGGAACGAAGCGCACCGCTACTTATTTACCTCAAGTAGCTACTGAGCAAGGTGTGTATACAGTCTTTGATCAGATAACAGACGATTTAAGATTCTCACACTAAACCCTGCTTGGGTTTAGTGTGAGAATCTTAAATCGTCTGGGGAAGTGAAGTCTTTCTGTTGTTTATTTAAATAAAATCGTAATTCTCTGGTAAGAATTTTCGCGCGCGTTTTAAATTATTTTCCGCCTTTCACAATACAACATGTCAATTTACAGGCGCGAACGGTTAAAAACGCGGTCGAATGTTGTTACTTTGAATTCATATGCCGAATACAAAGAGGTCAGAGGAAACCTGTGCCCCAATAGTGGCAACGTTATAGGCTCATTATGCTATGCTACACGGAGTGTGACGAGCGCCCAAGTATCGAGACCACACCACGTTCCTACTTACCCCTTTTGTCATGAATTAAAATGGACAGGTTATCCTGTGCTTATCAGTGGATTGTCACATAGTGTTGCTGAAGTGTATATTTTCTGTTAAAAGCAGCCTGAAAGTTAGTAAGCTGCACTGATGCTTGAAGCAGCCAGTGTTTGAATTGTTTCTAACCGCATCCCTGCTGATGCACTCCAGTTTACAGCACCTTGAACCAACGAAATGTCCCATGTCTAGCAATGATATGAGATTACTGATCGTGATCGGTATGTATTCATTTAGGTGAATGTACCAATACACTATTTTTTTTCTCATTTAGCACTATGAAATTATTAATATATCTTTGACTTCATATTAACCAGGCTTCATTATAAAAACAGACAAATCCAAATACAAAAAAATAGAGTATAAGTACATGTTTAGAATCATCAGTTACTAACCAAATCTCTTACGAAAACATGGGGTGATTTCAGGTTGGGACCAAATCCAAACAATAGACTCTCTTCTGAGAAAGGGCGGGTACAAGGCCGCCATCACGGGTGAGTTCAGGCGCAGCATCAAGCTGACGCGCTACCAGTCGGAGGAGATCTCCGCCACGTACAACGAATACATCAACCAACGCTGCTAGCAGACGGCACACGCGCCCGCTCCCGAGGCCCTACTTAATAACAATCGAAGACTTGTGTATCACTATACACCAGACACACATTATAATAAGCAAATATATCGGAGTCGGAGCGAGCAGAGTGGTTACAGATATTGTGTTAGTAATAATGTAGGTTTTAAGTGTACTTCTAGTGTCCAGAATCAGTTAACGAGAAGGCAATGTGAAACAGACGCTCGTCCGACGGCGACCGTCGTCGGAACTGCGGTCACCCGTCAGAATTATGCTCAAAGTGAATTGACGAGCCAGCCCAGCGAACGATCCTGCTTGATTCAAATAATTTAACGTTAAGATACAACACTGCCAACGACATTCCTCTGAGGATAACATCATAAGTGCCATCTTAATTACAGTAACGCTTATGATTAATGTTCATATCGACATCGCAACATAATAGTGTTACATTTGTATACTTAATGATTTGCAACCAAATAAGAACTTAATCTCGAGCTAAATTAAAAATGAAGAGTGTACTTTTTCATTCCGTATCGGCAATACACTTTGACCAAAATTTTGGCTAAGGACAATTTGTATTTTGTTAATTCATTGGTATATGAATATGTTACCGTGGGTCTAAAAGTAAAAAAAAAACATTGGTTAGTGATTATTATGTGTAATTTGACTCATGGTTGGCTAGTTAGGATTGCCCATGCTTCCATACTTTATGAAGCTTCTATTACTAATTGAATCTTAACATTTCATGATGTGGTTACAATTTCATATTACCTTGGTTACAATTTACCTTGTAATAGTATTGTTTGTACAAGGCTAGTTTGTCGCATGACTTGTGTTCATTAACCTTACCCTACATTCAAACTACAAATGAATCATTATTTATTCAAAACATCTTCTTTAGGACAGGTTTTAAAACCGAGGCTCAAATAGGTACTACTCGTTTTAGGTACTTTAACAGGATGATATTAAATGTCTGATCATTTATGTGTCTCACTATATAGTCGCCAGCACATCAAGCTACTACAATCTGTCAAAATTCTTTAATAAATTTTCAACTTTATCGGTAGAGCATTAAGGTTCAAGGTTGATTGGGAAAATTTGACAGTTTCGGGTAGCTTGGCCTGCTGGCGTATGTACATACAAATGGTGATGACCCTCATAGTCTAGTATACTTGTATAGTAGCAGTTGGACAAATATTAATTCGTATGAATAGTCTGACATTGGTCTTAGGAACTTCGTCCAGAGGCTCCTGGTGAAAACCCACTAAATCAAAAAAATGCGAAATTGTAACACTTATTCTTCGAAATGTAATCGGGATCTCAATGTAATATCTTTACAACAAAAAACTAAAGATTTTATTTTTTATTAATAAACAAAAGTACTTACATGTGAAATTGCGCTACGCTTGGGTGAGCACTCCCCTTTAACTATCATGTAAGTTATATTATGTAGATCAAAAGAAACAGTATGTTCTCGAAAAAAAATATCAAAATGTTTTAAACAAAAATTCTAAAAAAAAAAAACAAAGAATTAAACTGAACAAAAAAAGGTTACTAAAGTAATTACTTTAAGCATTCATTTGTTGTAGAATGTAAGTGTCTTACTTATATTAATTTTAAAGAGAAATTGTTATGTGGTTCAAAGTTGTTGAATCGGCGATAAGTTGTTAATGGGGCATGGGGGAATGGGTAATTTCGTTATCTTGGTAATTCTTTGTGCCTCTTAGTACGGAAAAAACTCATTTTAAAAGCCAAATGTGCTAATTATCGCTTTTGAACTTTGAGTTGCTCTTGTACTAAAACTTAAGACTAAATTGTTGACTTTTTCACACTAGTTTTTGAATCTTGTTGTTGCATTTCATGAGCGCGCAGTAATCAGTGTAACTAAGTATTACTAACTGCAATCACTGATGCGTGTCGGCGACAGCCGTAAACGTGAATCAGGGTAGCCGAAGACAACATGGCATGTTGTCTTCGGCTACCCCGATTCACGTACATGCATCGTGTATTTGAGCACCGTACTCAATTACACAAGCGACACGTCAACGGCAGCCGCCACCGCCGACGCGCAGTTGTCTGCCGCCGATACGCGTTGACGGCTGTCACCGACCGTCGACGGTAGCAGTTCCCTCTGTCATCGACACGTGTCGCAGGTCGCTCGTGTGTATGTACACTTCTGTCGATGACACAATGACGAAACTCATAAACGCTCTTGATTTGCAACCAAAAGCATAGCACTCGAAAGTTATTGTTAAATAGTTAACTAAATACTTTACTAAGCTAACGAAAAACCATCCAGTTTGTTGGAACTGTATCATGAATTATGTAAATATAAACGAGTGGTTCATACTTCAAGTTTATATCGTTTGATTTGGAGAATCAAGGCACTATGTTGTGGCAGTAGTATGTTATATGGGAGAGAGAGAGGGAGAGAGTTGTATCGCTTGTCTGCTTACTCATAATTGTATTTTATGGATTCTATGAGAGGTTGTGTTATTGTTAAGATTTATCAAATTATAAAACATGTTTGGCTTGAAGGGAACTTCCGAGCTGCTTTTGATTTCAGTGTTTTTAAACTTATAAGGATTTAAAAACACTGTATCAGCGTAGCTATTCACAAACATTTGATTCGCTTCCGTGTAAAATTGAACATCAATCAATGTTATAGAATGAGTGCTCTAAACGTGTTACTAATCCAAAACCCGATAATTTTAGACGACCGCTATACTTCCGAAAGGTAGGTATTTGCTGTCGGGGGCAAGGCAAATCAGGTAATCAAAATGTGTCAATTTCGACACGACAGCCTGTCAAACAACCCTGTGTGTTTGTGAATAGCTGTGCTGGTTGAAAATTTTTGTAGTCCTTGCAGCTAGTTTAGAGCCTTGCATTTGTTTTAAACTGGTTTGCACTGGATTCTGACTACCTATTTGAAGTGCGGTGCGTCACCGTCCTACTATTTCGGCGCCCACTCACAAAGATGTAATCCAACGCTCATTTACGTACAGTTAGCAACGAAAACTTGTATCACAATAACCTCAATTTTAGTTTCACTAACTTTTTGCTGCCTACTGTACAATTTGCCCAAGTAATTATAGTTTGATTATTTTTTATTCAATTGGCACATCTTTTCATGGAACCCATGCAGAAATAAATGAATTGTTATCCTCTATAGTAAACAGCTAGAAATTAGTAATACTACTGTAGTTCACTGGGTCGTGAAAGAATAATTTGTACGATTGTTGCTAAGGAACGGCACTAATATAATGACGAACTAAGCACATACAGACAGACTAGCTGTTTGACCTTTGAGTAGGTAAGGCCCTTTGTACACGGTTTCTCTACGGTACGGCATATAAACCGGGCCGTAGAAAACACGTGTCTGTCAACAAGGTTCCACAGTGACTCATATAACACTGATGACCGTGCCTACACACGAAGAATAAACCGCAGTTTTTCACGGATTTTTTTTAGAAAAAACGTGTGTGTGTAAAGGGCCTATGATACACATGTCGGATCGGTATAACTTGGTGCAACCTGGTAAATCTGCGGCTATATAACATCGTTCCCTTTCTAACATTACATATGTAAATATTGTTTCATTGCCCTGACTGTTAAAAAAACTATAAGGCTGCATAAATAATTCAGTCATGACTAAAAAGTAAAAAAACTTCTTCCAATGCGGCTATTTCATTGTATGTGCTTAGATAAAAAAAAATAATACATTTATGTACTTGCAGCAATATGAGTGACTTTAAATATAGAAACATATATCAATATATTTTTAAGCAGATATCTATAGAGTTATAGTTTTACATTTTAAAACTAACTAAATTATGTTTTATAAGACTTCTGGCTCCCTTCAGCCCTACCATTTAATTCACTAACGTTTGCACGCCATCGGGGATAAAATACTCTTTGTTTAACTGTTGTTTTTGAGTGAAATATACATCAGTTTGTTTTGTTTTACAGTGTAGTATTAATTTTTGTGTTCCTTGCATTTACTCAAGTTATGACTGGTCGAGTGATGAACTGCTGGCGGTAGGGTAGGAGCAGTCCTGGCAAAGCGCAATACAGCGCGGGTTTCCTGCCAAACAAATATCAACATTGCACTGAGTTAATTTATAATTATTGAACTTTATTTCAACTGTACACACGGCTACTCATCAAGCTACAGTGGCCTCCAAAAGTTAGTTGACATTTTTCCACTTCAGCTTTGACATACCACATTTTTATTTAAAATTCTAGGGATCCAAATGTTTGAACTGCTATAACGTTTTTATTGACTAATTCCCACTTTCTTTACTTTCCTTTGACTTATCATAAAAAATAATCAAGTAATCCCTTATGAGTATCTGATTATTATTTTATTTTGAATTATAATGTGGCATCACAGCTGAAGTGGAAAAATGTTAGTTTAGTGTAGTAGTTTTAGCTGACCTCGCATTGTATAGGTTTTTCGTACAATCAGAAGTCAGCTTATACTGGTTATGTATAGCTTAACGTGTAGCCGTGCGTACAAGGTTGGTATTTGTTTTCTAATGAAGACTGCGCTGTGTTGCGCTTCGCCAAGTCTGCGCCATCCATAGGAACCAATTTTATAAATACGCGTGAATGGGTGCTGCTCGAATATTCTGAAAACGAACTGGTTTGAAGATGTGTCCTTATTGAACGTAATAGCTCGAAATGTCAATTTAGCACTTAACTAACAAGTCAAATTAATAGTGGTTTAAATATTCTGAAGCTAGCCAAAAGTCAGGTTATCAGCGACGTTATCAGTAGACGCCACAATAAGTAGTTTTGCAAATGATCTAGCATTAAGGAAAGGTTTTGTACGTACGGAACTTATGCCATTCGGAACAGATGATCTTTTGAATGTGAATGAGTGAGGGAGACGATGAGAACAAGTACAGCTATCTCACTTACTCACATAAATGGTAGGTAGTCCTAAAATGTTTGTATGACGCATATCTATAGTCAGGTTTCTATGGTAACGGATATTTTTAATAAAGGTTTTGCATAGTTTATTTTAGTTGTGTTCTGAATGGTTAAGTCGCAGCGAACAGTCTTGCATGTGTTCATACCTAGAGATGTACTATATCTGGTAACAGTTGTGTGCTTAGTTTGTTGTCCGTTTTTTGTATTCTTAAATATGATTAACTAATAATATAGATTACTTTGAAGATATTCATGAGTTTTATTTATCTATATCTTTGAACGCGCTAAGCTCTGGAACTGCCAGTCGATTTACAAAAAATATTTTTGCATTTAAGCAGCAGCATTTTTTTTGCAGCAGGTTAAGACCCTTAAGCGTGAACGTGATGCGACGGGGTAGGTCGGGGGAATAAGAAAATTCACGCTGACGAATTCGCAGGCACAAGCTACTAAGTCCATAAACTTGTGGCTATTCATATATCTGGAGTATATGTTCAGTAGCTAGAAACATAGGGTGATATCTTTTTTAGTTGCCAAAAAAGGACATAATGTAACAATAACATTTTTATTATAAAATTATCTATTTACAAAATGCATCTACATTTACATTACATACAAACATTCAATGTTAGTGTTGTTGTTTCTCAAGAGTGGCTTCAATCTCCATAATCTTTCCTCTTATAGTCAAATTGTTGGTCATTTCATAATATGTGAGGATGGACGAGGCTAGAACCTGGAGTATGAGCATAATTGTTAATGTGCTGTTGAAGGGCCTCGTCAGTTTCCTCACGAAATTGAATGTAACCAGAAGACCTTCCCTCAGATCTGGTACCCTGAAGGTTGCGTATCTGTGTGCAAACTGAAACAATGAAAACAGATTTAGTTTTTTCAGTCTTTAGATTTCTTCAAAATGTTTCAAATATTCTTGTGTAGTAAGTAAGAAGGTTCTATTTCAGGGACACATTTTTCATCAATAATTAAAAAGAGTGGCTGATGCACAATACTAGCCACTTAGCATAAACAGCCTATAGTGTTGAAATGAAATGAAATAATTTATTTCCTATAAATGTAGGTACAAAATGATCCAGTACATTCTACCGTGAGGCATGCAAACATTTTGTTATAGTAGAATTAATTATGAAATAATCATAAAAAATCAAATATTTAACGAGTAAGTATCAAATTATTAAAATAGTCAATAAAAATATAAATCATTCAATTTGTAAGTTCATTCAGTGGCAAACAATGTCAATAATAAGTTTATAATTAGTCAATATTACAATGTCAATAATAAGTTAATAATTAGTCAATAATACAATGTCAATAATAAGTTAATAATTAATCCAAAATGCCATGAAATTTGAAAATTAAAATCGCAAGAAAAATCATTTTATATAAGTAATCATATTGATTTGTCATTCAAAAATTCATCAATTGTATAATAACATTCTTCAAGTAGCAATTTATTTAATTTCCTTTTAATTATTTGTAGTGTGCAATTTTTTATTTCATCAGGTATTTTATTGTATATCACCGGTTCCATATGCATAATATTCTTTGTCAGCAGTGCTGTTTTAAATTTGCCTAAAAAGTAAAAGATTTTTTTATATTGAGATTTTATTAATGTTGGCCTTGTTGAGTGATCAATATTTGAACAAAATAAATTTTGATTACTTTTCACAAACAGTCCCATTTCCAAAATATAGAGGAAAGGTTAGTAAATTAAGGGATTTAAACATAGGAACGCAGCTGTCTGTTGAATTTATTCCAGTCATTGTTCCCACGGCTGAGACACAGGCCTCCTCTCTGAGAGAGGGAGTGGACCATAATCCACCATGCCGCATGCGGGCCCAGTATGGATTGGTATATGGTCACTTATTAAAGACAAAACATTAAACAACAAAAGCAGCAAATTTGACACTTAACATAACTTATGCAGCCTATAATGTTCCCACTGCTGGGACACAGGCCTCCTCTCTGAGAGAGCGAGTGGGCTGTAATCCACCACGCGGGCCCAGTGCGTGGTTGCTAGATGTCAGATGTCTTCAAATTTTTCGGTTCTAGGACATGCCGGTTTCCTCACGATGTTTTCCTTTATCGTTTTGAGAGCAGTGGTGATGAAATAATTTACTCAAAGTAAAGCACCTGTCTGGGTTCGAACCTACAACCTACAACTCGGTAAGTCACGTCAGTGAATACAGGCGTGATGGAATGTAGATAACAACAACAGTATTAGCTTACCATCAAAGCTGATGCAGGGGCCAACACCATCGGATAAGCTATCCCAAGAGTAGTCTGTATGGCGGCAGACCTGACCTCATAACATAACGGACATGCCTGGTTCTTCATCAGAAGTAAGTCTGTTGAAATTGACTGAAATTTAAATATGACACTTGAGTGTGACCAATATTGTTAGGGAAGCGGCAGAAGTTTGGTGGTAGTAACAATGTTAGGTTAGAAAATGAATTAATAAATTAATTATTCGACATGTGGCTACAGAATCCTAAAAAAGTTTTGGGCTAGGATAACTTCCTAAATTAGTTTTTCTGTTAAATTAAATGAAATTGTTTATTCTGTAAATAGGATATTTGTAGGGACTACAGGCAGCAATGTGCTAACGCTGCAAATGGTAATGTTCCCCCGCGCATATGGTTCAGCCGGCAGTCGTTTGCGCCGCGCCGAAACAGTAACTTGTGTATACTGTATTATCCCTGTTAACGTGAATATCGAATAGACTGGTTTTACGGACTTGTGCATTTTATTTACTCTCCTCACCACAACCACTTAGCTAATAAGATCACGTCGGGGTCACCAATGTTGAGGTTGCTAAGTGGTTGTGGTGAGGAGAGTAAATAAAATGCACAAGTCTGTAAAACCAGTCTATTCGATATTCACGTTAACAGGGATAATACAGTATACACAAGTTACTGTTTCGGCGCGGCGCAAACGACTGCCGGCTGAACCATATGCGCGGGGGAACATTACCATTTGCAGCGTTAGCACATTGCTGCCTGTAGTCCCTACAATATTGAAATCAGTTTTACACGTCATATTAATAAAATAAGCTAGATGGAGTCAACATTTCCTATCTGACTACCCCTTAAAAGAAATGGTGAAACAAATTAGTGCTCATTCTCTTTTAAAGTCCAGTCATAATCTTACTCAGATCATGTGAGGACCACACAGAACCATGTCTGAAATGGTATTTTGAGGAAAGAACCACACAAATCTCGAGTAGGCCAGTCAGTGCAAGCATTTGTCAGTTAGTCTAGTAGTAAATAAATTACTATTACTTGTAAAATTTCACACTCACATGTCTATGAAAAAGAGCTGTCAGAACTCCAGGCATAATGGAGATAGGAATGACTGATGCAAAGTATCCATACGGTCCCAGTTTTAGCTTGTTTCGGAAATGCCTGTTCATAATAATACCGCAAAAAGCATTGATGCCTCCGAGGACTACTGGAGCATATCTCAGAGCCCAGCTGAAATAAAGTTTGGGTGTATGTTGAGTAATGTTGTATGAATTTATAGTATTTTTAAGTTATATTAATATTGTATTGTATGTGTTTATATGGGCCTTGATGCCTGAAATAAATAAATTAATAAATATACTACTCGCGTAGCGTACACGCTAGTATATACTAAATCTACGGGTACCACTATCAATAGTTTGGTACAATAACAGCCAAAAGCTAAAACCGAGTGTCGTTCACTTGTGGTGCCAGTTTTGAGGAATATAAGATTATGGGTGATTCAAATAGTAGCACTTGACATTCCACACACTTTTTATGTTATAATTTATAACTTACGTGTCAGAAAGTGAATCCCAGTCGGACACAATATTCCAGGCGTATTCTGTAGCTTCGAGTTCATCCATGACCACAGCATCTTTAGGTATATCTTTAGATTTCATCAACGCCATGTTGAAGGCCTATTACATGCGGTTGATATTTAAAAATTACGGATTTTTTGTTAGATTGATTCACAAAAAAAAAATTAATTTTTTGTTTTAAATAATCTGACTGTACTAACATAACCTATAAATCTTTAGAACAACTTTCTGGCCGACTGTCAAAACCAGCTGGGCTGCTGGACTCTTATTGCCAACCACTAAATTACAAATTGTTCAGGCAGTAGAAGTCTTTTTAAAGATTGTTTAGTCGATTTTAACGCTGATCAGTTTCAAATTTCCATTCATTCAGATGAACCCCGCTGCTCAGGCGTAATCTCATTATAGAGACTGATTACGCTATTCATCTTAAATCGTCTAAATGTCCTTTTTTGCCTTTTTTTGGCATAATGTATACTTCGTCATTTTATTGAGTACTTAGTGTAAATAGTTAATTGTGCTAAATATTGTAAAAGATAATTAAAATTAACAGTTAAATCGTGGTCTATCTCTTTCTTACACCCAATGGCAAAAAGGCAAAATCTGTAAAAGCCAAAATAGGTACGGACGCCAGCAGGTCAAGCCACCCGAAACTGTAAAAAATTTCCATTCAACCTTGAACCTTAATAATTCAGTTATAAAGTTAAAAGTCTATGAAATAAATTTGACAGAATGTAGTAGCTTGATGTGCTGGCGTCTGTACATAATGGTGTATTATAAAATATCATTATCTATGGCTAAAGGGAATACCTACACTACAGCTAGCCAACACTAAAAGGTTACAATGTTACATGCTCTGTGGCCAACTGGCCAACACTATAATGCTAGCAAGTGTCAAGTGTGCTATCAATCAAGCGTCGTTGTTCGTTTATCAATAAATTGTAAATAAATAAATAAATTCTAAATAACAACCACAGTTATAATTATTGTGATGGCTCAGTCGCAGTTTTCTTTATTGTGGAATGCGCACAAGAAGAATATATGTCATGGATTAAGCAGTTTGCAACAGGTAAAAAGTTATAATCTTGAAACAGAAGACGATACCTAATGTTTTTTTTCAACAATTTATCTAATTCTTTCCAGAATGGTGAGTTTGTGGACATGACTCTCGCTGCAGACGGCCATCTAGTGAAGGTCCACCAAGTGATCATCGCACTGGCCAGTCCATACATCAAGGAGCTGATATCTACCGCGCAGTGCCCGCATCCCGTTATATTTCTTAATGTAAGGCGTCTTTTAATTATTCATGAATCATTTTAGTCGCCCCTAAGAGGACCCTCTGACCGACGTCGCGCTCGTCGTCTTCTAGACATACGCCTCCCTGAATAATTAAGATAGCAAATGTAGGTTGTTGTCCCGGTTGCTGTGTCAATTTCTCAGGCAGTCCTATGTCCATTGCTTATCGGTTGGAGGATGCTGGTAGGCAGAAACAGTAAATAACTTACTACTTTTATTGATATGTTGACTGAATATTTATAGAATAGTTCGGCTCTAGATACTGGTCTAGGTACTTAGATCTTAGACTCAGACGGATATGTTTTATCTTGGAACAAAAAGTGGTGCTACAATCCCCCAGTCAGGCCACTTCTAGTCCGCAGGCATTTGGGCGACTATCTTATGTAATTTAGACATTCAAAAAGTGCTAGTTCTCAACATAATTAGAATAAAAGATTCTTGATTTTGAGACCTCTCCAGGTTTGGGGATGTTAAAACAGACATTACTTAAAATAAACAACTTGTTTATATTATACTGACGGTATTGTGTACTGTGTTGTGTTTTTAGCAAATGGCTTGCTTTCTTTATTTTAATTAAAATAATATATTTATTTCAGAAAATTTCTTATACTACATTATGTGCCCTATTGGAGTATATTTACACAGGAGAAGTATTAATCTCCATAGATAATTTGAATGAACTTTTGGAAGCAGGCAAAGAACTTCATGTGAAAGGCCTTGAAGACATGGTATGTATATTTTGTTTTTAGGAGGAAAGCGCTAGGGGACCTTATGAAATTAGTTTTGAAAAACAAAAAAAAAAAAAAAACAGGTTGCACTCCGGGAGTGCTGGTAGAAGTGAAAACTTGAATATTAACGTTGTGCGTTTTTTATATTTTGGAATGCGGTCTACTCTTCCTCCGTCTTACGAATTTTCGATCAGGTCACGTGTCCTGACGCGAGCTCCGTCTTACGAATTTTCGATCAGGTCACGTGTCCTGACGCGAGTTTAAATTTTTTTTTATTTTTTACCCATCACAAAAAAGTGCACAACGCCGCTAAAGAAGTTTTCACTTTCAAAACCCTTGTGATTGATATTTCATGTAACAGTCATTGAATAGGGTTATATAGAGGAAGATAAACTAACTTACGCAGTAAGCAGTTGATGTTCAACCGGTTGATTGCCGTAATTACAGAAACAATTAAAAAGCCATTGTGTCTTGCGTGGATCCACGTTCCGATCAGGAAGGGTTAAAGGATGTTGATGTGTATATTACATTGCAGAAGATCTCAGATTCAATAACTACCAACCAGCAACTATCTCAGAATGAAAACGAAACTGACTGCAATATGGAGAGTCTTGATGAGGAGATCAGCTACTTCGAAATAACCAAAGACCATGATGATGAAAATAAATACAACATGACCAATATTATTGTGTAAGTGTTATAAACTGTCCTGTACAGTTTACTCTTATATAAGCATGAGCTGTTTCCTGCGACTTCGTCTGCGATCCAGGATGAAAAGAAACCTATGTCCATCTTCAGGTCATGGGCTACCCAAGTGCCAAATTTCATCCAAATCTGTTCAGCCGTTGTAGCATGAAAGCGTTACAACAAACTTAGTTTCGAATTTATAGTATTACGGCGGCCGTTCAACTAACGAAATTCAAATCATCCATCATGACCCATTATCACCATCTCATCATCATCTTGATCCATCATTCATTAATTCTAATGATATTCAATAAATTATAGTTTATGTTGGAACTGTAACGAATAACGCGCGAGCCGAATTGGTCGCAGTAAATAAGCTAGGGCACCCCAACCAAATGGGTTAGGTTAGAACTGTGATCAACCGCGTGCGAGCCATGAGAGCGAAGCGAGGCGAGCACTACTTCCAAAGGCCAGGCGGTTGACTAAACGGCTAATTTGACCAGTTGGCTGCGACATACACATTATAAACCTTCCGAAATACATTTTTAAATGAACGGTGAAACCCGCATCAAAATCGCGTAGTTTGGAGGAACAACGCGGTCACACAGACGAACACGAAAAGCGACTTTGATTTATAATATGTATAGATATAGAAGCGTTTTAAGGTAATTAAAAAAAAAAAACAACGTTTTCAGAGAAGCTGAAGATGGTCCCAGAATAATGAGCACGAGATCTTTAGAGGAAAACTACGCGGAAGAACAAGATGACGAGGACTCGATGCCGGTGCCGGTTGAAATCAGGGCAGTCCCTGAGAATACCGACAGCAAACACACTGGCGATAACCCCAGTAAGTCCTTTTCTTAAGGGCGAAAGCATAGAATAGCCCACAAAATTCAAATCACAATCGATGTCACTAAAGACATTAGGACTTTACCTAGTGAAACATAATTAAAACAAAAATACGAAGAACATAAAAAAGAAATATATTACAGATGTTTTTTTTTTTATTATTCTCAAAAATACATTATTTTGTTGTTTTTACAATTTTACTCGCCAAACTTTCGAGTTTGATGGCGAGAAGCGCCTGTTACATACACACAATATATATTGTAAAACTAACCTTAAAAACTACCACTATTTCACTCAGGGATCAGTCACACCGGCACGGACAGATTGCGGACGAACCGTGAACACCGGACACTGACAGATTCTAAGTACGTGTCCATCTGGAGATGTCCGCGTCCGGAGCCACGTCCACAAGTGTCCGCAACCTGCCCGCGCCGGCTCGACCAAACCCCTGGCGTGATTCACATATTACATAATAATAATACCATAACACTTAGAAATTTATATTACCATAGCACTAGAAAAATGCCTATGGCATTAAGTAGGCCTCTGTACATTTGTGTGCTTAAAGTATTAAAGAAATAAATACTATAAATTTGAATCGCGACATATTCGCCAAAAATGTAAACAAAACATGAGTTTATGGAAAAATAACTTTAATTCCTACACAATAAAGTTCAGTTTACGCTACAACTTTAAACATTTTTATAACTTTTTAAATAGTGCTAGTCACTCTGAAATCAACATAAACATCATTACAATAAAGTTGATATTTGATTGAGAACCTCTTTCTTTTTTTAATAAGTCTGTTAAGAAGAAAATAAAGATGTTATGATCGTTTTCAGATCTAAGCGTAATGCAGTTCACAGTATCAAACCAAGGCTCGCTACAAATGATCTTGAACCGTTTTGTGTACTATCTAAAGCATACAAACAGGAACAATACGCGCCAGTGGCGCTGTGTGGACTATCTGAACAACGTCAAGTGTCCCGCGCATGTCTTTACCAGAGATGACGTCGTTGTGCAGAGGTGAGCTATCAATATAATCCTAGCCTATAAGTTTCCCACTCTTGGGACCCAGGCTTCTAGAAGCGCTAACTATAGATGTCGCAGGAAAAGATGGCGCTTCGGGAATCATCGTAAATTTTTCATAGGTAACTTAAGTGTAAAGGAATACAAGGAAAAGAACGCTTTGTTTAGAAACTTCGATTTCTAACGACTGTTGACGTAATTATGGTGACTTACATAACATAGACTGCATTATTTCTGATGATTTTATTTTAAGTTATTAAAGTAGTTAAAGTTTACTATTATAGTGCGTTTTATTTGCTAAATGTTCAAAACGGCTATGGGTTGGGGGCCTCGAATGTCAAGTGCCTAGGGGCCCTAGGTCTCTAAGTCCGGGCCTGGATAGAGCGTATAATTAGAAAAAAAGAAAAAAGTTTATTTGGACACAGTTCGTGAAACACAAAATACAAAATTAATTTAATAAAAAAATAATGTTTCAGACAACAATAGTGTGTGCCTCAGGGCTGCGCCAAAAAGGTCCATTTCAGCATTAATGCCAGACAGATGCTGTCTGACGCTGGTTTTCTAATGAACCTTTAGGGAAAAGTGACGGGGAGTACACACAGTTTCAACATAACTAATACATACTTATAAATAAATAAACTAGTAATCACGTACATATCATTACAAACACAAATAAGAAAAAAAAACAAAAACAAAACAACAAAGTCTCAGCAAAACCTGTTTTTCTCGATCATCGATCAATTAAGATCAGTTATTAATTTCAGGATATCAGCTCACGTGCATCCATTCCACGACAAAAGGATATTAAAGAAGGTGAAAGCTGGCGCGGTGTTCTCAGCGATCCACGAGGCAGAAGAACAACGGAAGTTTAAGAAAAGTGACGGAAGTTTGAGCGACTGAATTAAATGAATGGAAATAAAATAAAATATTGTTATGTTTATATAAAGAGATAATAATTATTTTATTGTTTTTTTTTTATTTTTTCGTTTGTCTAGGTCTACAGAACCTAAAAAAATACTGTAAATTGTAATTTAGAATGTTCTTGATCCTGGTGAAGATAAGAGTCATGGGCAGGTTTTTACCAGTAGGTACCCTAATTGCGTAACACACTAACAATCAAAATCTGAATCATTTTGAAGGATATTGCTAATCCATCACACTAATATTATAAAGGCAAAAGTTTGTGAGTGTGTGTGTGTTTTTGACCGTTTGTTACTTCCTTAAGCTGCTGGACAGATTTGTATGAAATTTGGCATACAGATAATTTATAACCAGGATTACTACATAGGATAGGTACTTTTTATCCCGACATTCCTACGGGATCGAAACTTATGCGGGTGAAACCGCGGGGCGCAGCTAGTTGTTTCATATATTCGAAAAATTTGTCTGCTCAACAACGTATATATAACGCAATGGATGTTGTTGAACTGTCAAAATGAAAGCCATTGCTAGGTACTGTTAGTTTATTCAGCAATTACGCCGCTGGACGATGTTTTGATGTTTTATTGAGATAATCCACGGCTTTGAGTTCAGACTAACTTTAGGGTCATCAGAATAGAATAGAATGTTCTTTATTATGTACTATACCATATACATTACAGATATAAATGTAGAAATTTTGCAAAGGGTGACATATTGGGCGGTGGTCATCAAACTCAACAGACACCAAAATACTTTCAGAAGTGAGAATTTAACTACCTACCTATCGCCAAAGACATTGATACGACAGCCAGGATTATGTTCTCGAATTGGATTAGATAAGTAGCATTTAAAATAGCTAGTAAAAGGTTTTTGTTATTTTAAAATCATCTTTTTATACGACACATTGTTACCACATTCATTTATGTTTGTATTACTTTGTCAACGTTTTATGTACTACTGTACCGGTTTCTTTTAATTTGTTCGGATTTAGGTAGTTGTATTCTTCCGATAGTAGACAGCACCATAATTACGTTGTGTTAGGTCGTAGGTTTGCCTGGACTTGTTTTGAGTATGTACTTATATCCAGAAACATTCGTTTTGATAATTACGAGTAGGATGGTGAAGACACGTATCCTAATCAATACTTGTACCTAAAGTTGTCAAAAAATAAAAGGCCCGTTTAGACATTTGAGAATTCGTTCTTGACACCTGTCAGTTTCATACAAACGAATACGTGGCTTTTATTTTTTGACAACTTTACTTGTACTACAAAAGTACCCGTGTAAAAGTGTAGCCATGGTGTTTGACTTGCTTACAAACATGTTAGAATACGCAGCTAGATAACTAGTGTGATTAGGATATCCTATGTACCTAAACCTACATTAAAGCGTAAGTACGCTTTAATGTATATAAAAATCCAATATATAATTATAAAATATCCTAAAAAGCCTATTATTAGGTATGGTTAGTACCTCAATACCTAAATAAAGAAGGCAATAAATGAGATGACACCACGTTATCTGTTAACTACTTCAGTCAATGAACGCGTGTGTTTAAGTAAATTTGTAGGTATTTCAACCCTTTTTTTCTTTACGGTGTAGGCGAATTCAGTCTCCCTACTTTCATAATAGTCATGATCCTCAATTCGATAACAACTGCGGAATGACGCACAGACATCCTTCACTGTGATTATAGTATAGTAGTAGTTGTGTAGTATATTATCTTCTGGCGTTCCACTCTTAGCTATCCAATAATAGATGTGTAGAGATGCACAAATTGCATATACGATCCTATGCACTCGTATTACTGCAGTTGGCCATCGGCTATCTTAATGTACAGACGTGCGCGAAATAAACAAGATGCTACTTCCTATCGTGCTTATGATATTCGCGGGTGCTTGTCAAGGGTACAAGGTTCTGGCGCTCCTTCCTTATCCCGGAAAGAGCCATCATATGGTATTCGAGCCGGTTTTAAATGAGTTAGCGAGACGTGGTCATCACGTTACTGTGGTTTCCTTCTTCCCGTCAGCGACGCCACATGTGAACCGTCGCGACGTCAGCCTGGTAGGACTAGCGCCGTTAAACGTAGAAGTCGTTGACCTACGGGATTATGACGACCCGTCTTTTTACGCCAGAAAATTTTCCACTCAATTTTCTCTAGCTTCCAACCTTATGGACTTTAATCTCAAACTTTGCAAAAAGCTGCTTTTTTCCGATGTTTTTGCGGAGTTCGTTAAAGGTGAAGGAGCTTACGATGTAGTGTTAGTGGAGCATTTCCATACGGATTGCATGATGGGCATAGTGCACAACTATGCGGCGCCTTCAGTTGCTCTGATGTCGTGTGCTTTAATGCCGTGGACTCCTGCGAGGGTTGGGGCTGACGACAACCCAGCCACCTTCCCCTCTATGTTGCTGCCTTTTGGTGACGAGATGTCCTTCCTAGAAAAACTCGAGAATGCTTTTAGCATAAACTTTTATAAGTACTGGCATAGTTACTTGACTAGGAATGAGCAGAACGTTGTGGAGACCAGGCTGGGCCGGAAACTGCCGCCGCTAGGAGAATTGGCGAAGAATGCCAGTGTTGTGCTCGTCAACACTCACTATACTCTGAACGGAGTGAGGGTGTTGCCACCATCAGTGGTCGAAGTCGGAGGTATACATCTTCACAACAAAACTGTTCAGCCTCTACCTGAGGTAAATCAACATTGTATGTATGACCTTGTTTATTTTAATTATCGAGCTATTTTGTGTTTTTATTACCTTCATAGATTCTTGTTTCAGAAACAATGTGGCAAGCAACACATTGTTTCAGAAACAAGAACCTTTTAAAACAACAATGCAAAGTCATAGTCATCCTATAATATTTGTCGGAGTCATTCGTTTGACTATTCGGAACGCTAGCGCAATCTCGCGCCGCTAGACAGAGTCTAGCCTGAGTTCGTGGGGGGACGAGAGCTACAGCTACAAGAGCGGTATGAGCAGAGCTCTACGAGCTCGGAACGTAACCGGCTAGCTCTGGAAACGGGACGGGCGGGAGCAACACACCTTTATTCTGTAGGAGCGTCGAGTCGGCATCTCTGTCGCTGGTCGTCCCCCGCCGGGCCTCCCCCGGGTAACTGGGGGTCTCACCTGGCGGGGACAGACCGCCGAGGTGTCGTGAAGAAAGCGACGCTGTGAGTCGGCGTCGTGACGCGCCTATAGAAATACGCATAGCAACCACTCACACAGGCGCCGAATTACCAGGAGCCATTGACGCCAACCAAGAGAGGGGCCCGTATTAGCGGGCCACCGTATGGCTATCTGCGGCCTGGGGGCGAAGCCCTGGTGCCGCTCGCCACGCCCCCTAACGGGGGCGTCGCGACTTCCAACGAACGACAGAGCTCTCAGGATCATCGAAACATTGGACATCGTACGAACAACATGTGCTTAAAAACTGTCTGCGTTCCGTATCGTTGAGTTGGGTACCTGCAGTGTGTGATTCGCTAGTGTGACTAACTTGTTCGTAAATTGTAATCTGATTTGAACTGCAAACTGTTTTTCTATTGTAGGTACTATAACCAACACTACCCATAGTACGCCCACAGTAATTAAAATATGCCTGATATTAACGAGAGACAGGCATACCTTCTCCGACATATTCTTTCGTTTCACAATAAATCATCTACAAACGCAGCAGTCACAAAAACTTACGCGTAGTAAGCTGTCAAGAACTAATTAGGTACAATAAGTTGGGGTGACTTAATTTGCAATCTGTTACCTATTTGTTATTCATGCCTTCTGGGTCTTGAGATGCCTAAGTTGGCAAAAATTATTGAAATATGAATAAAATAAAGTGAGAGTTCAGAATAAATTACAATCGGTTAGCAATCTGAGAAAGACGGGCTTCGCTTCGTGCCACTACAAAGCCTAAAGACAAGATGGTAAATAAACGATTAAATGCGGTTTTTATCTTTAACCATTTATATATATCTCCTGCTTCTTCATCCCATACAGGACCTCGAGCATTGGGTATTGGAATCAAAGCATGGAGTCATTCTCTTCAGCTTTGGATCTCTAATTCGTGGCTCATCGTTGCCGCCAAAACGTTTGGAAGCCATCTTGAAAGTTTTCGCGCGTCTACCACAACGAATCGTTTGGAAATGGGAAACGGAAGACATTACGGGGTTGCCAGAAAACGTTCTCGTGCTAAAATGGTTGCCTCAGTATGATTTGCTTCGTAAGTATCTATAGAAAACTTCATAACTTACTTACACTTACTTTACATGGTAGGGAATTGGCTGCAGAAAATGAAATTATAGGTAGGTACCTATAATTTCATTTTCTGCAGCCAATTCCCTACCATTAGATTAGCTATGCAAACGTAAGCTAGGTATTCGATGTGGGATGCAATTATGCAAGTGCAACTAACAGGCAACTGCCAACGTACATAATCATATCACGAAATCTGGCTCCCGTGCATAAACCCATAGCATTCACGGTAATTCTACAATGCATCCAACATTGTCAGACCATGACCATTAATCGGAATACATTGTTGCACGAAATATACAAAGTGCATTTTTATTAGGTACCTACTTACTAACTTTGTTTTCAAAATGTAAAGACTGTCCTTGTGTATCCATTTTATGTAGTTATGGCCCAGCCGTAGGTACTTATTACTCTGTGTGAAGACCAAGATGAGTCTAAAAAACATCTTATTAGCGCTATAGTTGAACTTTGGGTCAGACCCCTCAATTTGTTTATAACGCAGCTATTTTGCAAGCGATCTCCGGTCAAACTGAGGCGAATCCTGCACTTGATGCGAGACGAAAGTTGCTCGTGCCGATTGTGACAACCAACTTGTACGGAGGTGTTAAAACTGGCGCGAATAGTCGCGTGACTTCCTAATAATAAAACAGAGGCGCGTAGTCACGTCTCGCGTCCCGCGCGGGATCCGGCAATCTGCTTCATACACTTTATTGTTATTAGCCATTAGTGTACCACTGCTGGGCAATCCCTACTCTCTTTCCACCTCTCTGTCCAGAGTGCCAAGGACCAATATTTATTAACGGAGTCCACCTCATCCCGCCATCGCCGTCTGGGCCTGCCACGATGTCGTTTCCCATTAAGTGGGACCCACTGGGTCGTAAGTTACACTTGTCTTACTTAATTTCCAGACCACCCGAACTGCGTGGCATTCATAACTCACGGCGGTCTCCTGAGCCTGACGGAGGCGGTCGCGGCAGGAGTACCGTCTCTAGTTCTCCCAGTCCTGGGCGACCAACCTGGGAACGCCGCGTACGCCAAGCGCGCTGGCATCGCTGAGGCGTTAGCGATCTATGATGTTGATCAAGAGAGGCTGTATGAAGCACTCGTGAAGGTTTTGACGCCTGAGTAAGTATGAGATTATGGAATACAGATACTAGTTATCGGCCTATTCCGGATGGCCATTTTGGATTTGGAGACGCCTGGTTCCAGCAGTAGGTAGATGTTTTATTGTTATAGGCACAATGGTCAGCTAAGCATTAGAGTTGGAAGTGTTGGAACACAATTTATTTCGTTAGAGGCGATTAGGTCCATTTAGAAGGCTGGACGACTGTTGATGAAATAAAGCTATCCTAAGAGGCAAACAATTTGCAATTCCGGAAGTTCCGTACCTATTTTTTTATATTGTTATTACTGAACAATATACAAGATGTTCTTTAACTCAGTCTAATAATTTAACGACCGACTAATAACAGAACAATGTAATTTTTAATTTCATAACGGTGTTTCAGAATGCGTGCTCGCGCTAAAGCCTTCAGCAGACGGTGGTGGGAGCGCCCTCTACCGCCGATGGACACCGCCATACACTACATAGAACACACGGCGCGCTACGGACATCTGGACATGTCCTCACAGGGACGTCTCATGTCCAAGCCACAGTTGTTGTTCTTCAATTCTATTGAGTATGTGGCTGCTGAAGCTTTGCTCTTGTTCATTATTACTTTAGTATGCATTTGCTGTTGTGGATCGCGAAAAAAGAAGTTCAAAGTTAAACGAAATTGAAGTAGGTACCTAGTTGTTTGGGTAGTTCTAGTTAGCCAATTGTTACATTTTTTTAAGTTATATGGACCATAATGGACTGAAAGGAAACCTTAGAAAATATGAAAGTGTTGCCATGTTAAAAATAAATTAAACGTTATTATAAAAAATCATTTATTGTCCCTGATTTCATTAACATTTATAAAAAAATATACAAAAACATTGTACAAAAATATTTATGACAATTTCTTTATTTATCATTATCACATTAATAAATGAGCAAGTTTTTAGGGATTGTAAAATGAGAGTGAGTTCACACTCAGGTGGAATGTGGATCAAACACATTCTATATAAATTAATAATAAATATCATGCAATTTTCCCCTTTCCGATAGTCAAGTCTTTCGTGCATCACAGAAGATATGACGTGTATGTGTACATATTATATTTATGATTTTAATGACCGAGTCGACAGATACATCGAATGTCAAAACTTTTTCATCTAACATGTTTTAAGTCTAATCAGAGGAAGTTTCTCAGTGTAAAGTGTATTTTTCTATGCAAAAAATCCACCCTAAGGTGGATAAACTCAAACGTATGTCCAAGAATCCACCCTAATCCCACAAATACCGTTTATCCAACAAGGCCTAGGGTGGATTCTCGATGCGTTTCCGCGTATCCACTTAGGGTGGATAAATGGAATAACCCGTCTTATTTGGCAAACAAAAGCAAGTGATACTATTTTAATTATACTATTTTAATTTAATATTTATTTACTTTTTTCTTAACAAAAAGCGCCTTCGTCCTCTCTCCTATTAAAAACTAACTTTGCTGTGCCCGACAGGGTCCATAATTGATTCGATGTTTTGACATAACAACTATCATATACACATTATGGAATGCAATAAAGTATTGAGTATTGAGTACAAGGACTGAGATCTTGAGTTTTTTATATTTTTAAATGATGTATTGGAAAGAGTTTTTGATGTTAGCCACCATATCATGTGTTTCTTAGAAATATTCTGACAGTGTGTCTCCTGTTTTCCATATCAGACTTATTTTAAGGAATAAATAGGTACACTATCTATAGATTATTATCTCATCGAGTACAAGTATTAATCGAGACTAGAAAATCGTATAAATATTATTCTTTTTTAATTTTGTTATTGATAAGGAATGTAGCGGAATGGTAGTTGGCGCATAAAGTTCGAACCGAGTATTATAAAGTAAATATTCTAAGTTTGAAGACAATAACACTTAAACACTAATATAATTTCCAATTTCGTAACAATAGTAGAATAATATTTTATTAAAGGCCGCTGTTTTACGGGTTACTTTTGTTAGTATAACATTATGCAGTATACTTTAAAATTCTGCCAACATCGAAATACATGAGCTGCTAAATGCATTTGTTTGGGCAAAGTGACAGTCGCCATTAAAGCCCGATTCAAACGTCATGGCGGCTCTGAACGGCGCAGTACCTCCTCCCTCACCCCCGCTGACAGGTGAATTTGTTACTGCGCAGGGACTCGCCTCATGTTCCGAGCAGTCATAAAGTTTGAATCGGGATGTACTGTTATTAATTGTAGCACGTTAAATGATGGAATCAATCCATGCATTTAACTGTAAATTCATTTCTTCTCTTCTCTCGTGTGAATTTAATGAAGGTTTAAAAATCATGTTAGAATCGAGTTGATTCGAGCGTAGAACAACAAAATCTACTTGTCATATTTATATTAAATCTAATTTTAGATTTAATATAAATATGACAAGTAGATTTAATATCAATAAATCGATACCAGTAATACCTGAGGATAAAATAAAAGTCAATAAACGGACTAATAGAATCGAAATGCCGCCTTACCTTATGATAAAGACGCTTACACACTAAAAATAAATGCACATTTAAGTACAAGTTACACAAAAATATATCAAGCTAAGCGATATTTTACGAAGGTGGGGAGTACGAACGCAGCTTTATGAACGTCGCTGCTGTAGTATCTCAAGTTCATATCCTTTTCATCTTCGGCCGAAAAAAGGAGTTGGGGCTGATCGAAAACGATATCTTTATCCAAGGAGCCGATGACGAAGCCGATCTGGCCTGATGGGTACGTAGGGACTGATGCGTAAGCGTAGGACGCGCTAGGGAACTGATTCTTACAAATCTTTAACGTATTGCAGACTAGTTCTAGATCGTTCCACACGCTGCCTGCTTGAGAGCAAACGATACCGTTAGGTTTGAGCGCGCTCTTCATAAGCGTGAAGTACTTTTCTTGGAAGAGGTTGATGGCTGGGCCGACGGGGTCGCTGCTGTCTGTGATTATGACGTCGAACTCCTTGCTATGGTTCTTCATGAACTCGAAGCCGTCACCCACGTGAAGGGTCAGCTTCGGACTGTCGAAACCCACCGCCATGAATGGAAGGTACTTTTTCGATACTTCGATGACTTTTGCGTCGATTTCTACCTAGAATGTAAATGTTTTAGGGTTAATGACGCTTGTAGACGGTATCAAGTTCAAGGCGTGTTAGATCAGTAAGTTATCTTCGGTTCAGGCGATAACGCGAACTTCTTGGTTTGTCATAGACTTTGACATGGTCGAGTTGTCACCCGAATGCGCTCTTGGACTTCATTATCAATTATATTTCAGTTGTTGTGGGTATCATTCATTCTAGTATAGTGTTAATATGTACCTTTTATTTTATACTTAATAAAACGTAACGACGCTGTGTCTACCTGTCAGGGACCGCTAGTGCAATTATAACTCGAAAACAAATAATCCTTATGCGAACAATTTATCCTTCCACTTTTATCAACCTACATATAATTATTGTCGCACTGCAGGGCAAAGGCCCCTGCTCATACACGGAAGCCATCAGCATTGACCACCACGCTTGCTCAAGGCGGATTGGCAAATTTATACTTGCATTAATTACCTATAACTTATTAGTAAATTCCTTTATTACATTTTCATACATATTACTTACAATTTTAAATATTTTTTATAAAAACACACAAAAAAAGAATGTCCAACGACATCAGGATTCAGGAACAGGGTCCAATCTGCCGGTGGTCAGGGCTCTAGAGGGAGGAACCTCCTACCTCACTATGCGTGCCGAGTCCAGGAGTACTGATTTCTGAATCAAGCCGCGCAATCAGAACCTCCTAAGGTGTTGGTCGAGCCTCACCGTTATTAGGCCACTTTTATTAGTAAAGTTTTTGTTACGATAGATTTATTAGTATGGCTTTCGAGTTAGGACACAACAGCCTGACTCTGAGAGCTGATACTCTTCATACTTTTCCCCAAAAAAATGCCATCCTGTAGGAATTATCCGATTCAATTATTATTCCCTGCTGGATCCCTTCCGATCTTATCGAATACGTTAAGTAATTACGTAGTATCGTCAATGATAACAGGGTTATACTTAGTGTGGAATGTTATCAATGCCGTACTGTCTCGGCTCCTTAATGTTCCATCTAAATGTTTTTCTTAATGTTTCTACTTTGTAGTTATCTCTATTGACACATTAATTACATGTTCTGAATAGTTTTGTAAATACACGCTGAATATAAAGCATGGTGTCTAAGTTGTTTGCTGTTAAATAATATGAATAATCATCTATTGTCTTGGGTTTGTAGTCATAAACATTGTAATTGTTAGCTAAGAGTCTAGACTGGTATGTTATCATTGTGTTAAATTACACCAGTGCCTAGTATGGAGGTAGTACTTGACTCATTTTTAAAACTTTCATTTTGATGCGAGAAATAATGAGATGTAATTATATAGGTAAATATTATAGCAACTCTAGGCATTTTGTGGCAGAAGAGTTGCATTCGAAACTTTTGGAAGGGGCAACTAGAATAAATTCTATTTTCTTCTAAATTTTGATGTTCAAAAGTTGCCTACTAGAAATAAATTATTTAACTTTTACTGATGCAGTCTTATTTAACTAAAGAACAGTAATCCAGATGTTTTTCTTTTAACTCAGTTTATCTAACAAAATAATGTACATAACTGGGTGTTGATCTTGTATGGAATAAGTGCTGTGGCGCTTGAGGGGAGCCTATGTCACAGTGGGCGTCTTTCAACTGTAATAACAATTGAGTATAGAATAGATGAACTAAAATTTACCTGTGCAATAACTTGGATTTATGTCTGTGCATGTTTAACTCAAATAAATAAACAGCAATTACCTGTACAATTTCTTTGACTAGAGGATGTTTGGCGACCTCACGCGCGACGCCGCCGTCACCGCCACCGACGATCAGCACCCTCTCAGGGTTTTTGTGACAGCATAGAGGTAGAAACGAGATCATTTCCTGGAACATAGATTTTAATTCAAATATTGTTTGGTTGGTAGTACTCTGGTGCCGAATACTGCTACAACATCGCGCCATGCAACGGGGCGTGAGAAACGGAGCCAGATGCCCCGCGCGAAAATACATTTTTACTCTCAAAAACTAAACACTCCTTTGCGTGGTGTGTGGTAGTGTGAGATCCAGCTTAGATAATGGTTTGGTAATGGAACCACAGACTATACTAGGATGATTGCACCTATTTATATAGCTATGGTATCAAATACGACTGTATTAACTAGTGAAGTTCTAGGCCTACTAGAAATATCATCGGCATGGTTGGCGCAGTGGTTAAGCGATTCACTGCGCGCTGCGTTCCCGCACGGAACAAATATTTGTATGGCCTACAAGTAGTTGTTCCGGATCTGGCTGTTTGTGTATGTGAGTTTAAATGTTTGTAAACGCACCCGCGACACAGGAGAAATTCCTAGTGTGGGGCAGTTATTTAAAAAAATAAATATATATATATCATAGTTCTAGTAGGCCCTAGAGCTAAAATCTAGGACTAAGCTTAGGACTCTGGGTTGAATTGCCAGGTTGGGCAATCCTTAAAAGAGTGCTTTTAAAATATTGCTAGAGAAGATGACTGTATTAGGTAATGCGGGTCCATTACTAAGAAGGATCTAATACAATAATGTCCTTTGTATAATGGTGAAGCAATATTTTTCTTAGAAGTTTACTCCATTAATATGCATTGGGTATTCGATATTTACCTGATACGAAAACTCATCCTTTTCAGTGCACTGTATGATACCGTCCAGTACCAGCACTTTTCCAAAGCTGATGGTGTCAAACACATTTATATCCTGGTATTTAGACTTCTCGGAGTGCAAGATCTCCTTCACTTCAATGGAGAATGTGCCGCCGGGCCACATTTCACATGTTTCAGTGAACCAGTTGTTTTTTAGAGTATCCATTTTTTGATGCCGAGGTAAAATCTGGAATTTGATAGAAAATAATTATTGCAATGAAAAATAAGTATTATTACTTAGTAAATAGGCATTTAGTTTGCTTGCTAGCTGTTAAAAAATTTGGTTGAATTTAATAGTAAATCTTCTGGTACTTTATTAGATTTGATTATTGTGATTCAAATTAATAGGATCACTATTAATTTGAATCACAATAATAGTACACGATGTTTGTAGATAGTGCATCTTCTAAACTTTAAAGTACTAAAAGTATTTAAAGAAATAGATACTTAAATAAGTTTTTAATCTAACTAACAAAAATCGGGAAGAAGCTGCAGATGCATAGAGTTATTAGTATAATACGTAGCACATATTGCATTTGCAGCTCCGTTAAATATTCTTTAATAATATTTTACGTAAAGATGAGCGAGTTCAATGAAAAATCTGAAAAGAAAACGGAAGACTACACTAAGTAGTTCTCGCATAAATCAATTGTCAGCATTAAGCCAACATATCGTAAACGTTGCACCTTCGTCACAATTCCGTAGGGCCTGTACTTACAGAGATAAATTATCCTTTATTTCTTGATCTGCCCGGAGAAGTCGCGAGCCGTTGATAGTATGAGTAGTTGAGTACGACTGAATAGAACAAGTCGTGGTTAAGTCGATAGCAGCGCCAAACGGTTTGTTTAATAATTTTTATCACTTTACTGATAAGATTTGGTTACTTTTCTTATACTGTTTAAAAAGAAAACAACGAAATCACTGTGCGCTGGATTGAGCTATACACAGACTAAGTATTCTTAGTCTGTGGAGCTATACGTCAAAATGGAATTGAATTGACATTGACAATGTGTGACTGACAGATGCTGGTAGTGATGCGCCTTCCATCAAAACTCTTTAGTCGATTATAATTATACTGAAAGTCAAATTATTTTATAAAATTTTTATTAATTGATTTATATGTAGTTTGGCATCTCAATTTTACTTGCAAAGCTAAGCGCACATTACAGATGCAGCGCAAAAATATATATATATAATATATTATGAAAAAAAAACCTTAAATCTCATTGTTTTTGTTTGAATCATTGTTACTTGTCAATCATAAACATGATTAATAATCTACGTATATATACTAGGTAAATTGAAATAGCTGAAAATCTGAAAAGGGGTTACTGAATTAATCAATATGAACCAGTTTTTATTGTGGGAATAGCATGAAATCGCCTGAAAAAAAAAAGGCCACTTCATATATATTTATGTTCGCCTAACTCATGAGATTAACGTCCCTTTTTTTGTCTCCAAGCTCAGTACAGCCCGATTTAAACTTTATAGCGGCTCTGAAGTGCGAATTTGTTTATAATATTAACACTTGAACTATGAAAATAGCTCTTACTGGTAAGACATAAAATTTGCTGTCAATGATGTGCGGTTGATTATACTGACTGTACACGAGTGTAACATGGGGAGTTTAAGTAGCAATAATAATAAGAAAAATCGAATATAAACGTTGTGGTCGTTTCCATGATAAGTGTTTTTTTTAAACCAGAATCTGACGGTTTAGGCCACAGCTGTAGGTCAGTATAAACATAGAGCATAGTAACTAAAAAGGAAACTCTATACCATTTAGCATCTGACTGAGAAGTTCCATAATAATATCTCGTTACTGAGGTCTGAAATAAAAAAAAAACTTTGATATAAAAAAAATAGTTTTCGCTCTCTAGGGCTAAACTCCAGTGCGCATTTTATTAATTATCATTATCATCATTTAATTATGCGCATTTTAATAGTATAGCTAGGTAAAACCAGAGTTTATTTTAGTTAATTTAGTAGTAGTTCACTATTCTCCCATAAATAGGGGAAAACCAAAGTTTATCTGACTATCCTGAAATTAAACTATTGTATTTTGTGTAATTTGCAGTGATTTTTATAGTAGAATTAAAACAACTACCATTAATAATAGTTAGCTGGCGCCATGTAAAGTCTATGTTATATAAATCATTCTCAAATAATTGAACTACTACATACTCTTCGATCAGTTTTTAGCTCTGTTATCCCCAATGTTTACCACGATTCTGAATTACTGACGATTTTTGACAGCAAAAACAAATCAAAATAAAAAAACGGCAAAAACGATAAAAATTAGTCTTGTAATTAATGTAATAAAATATGGCTTAGTTAAATAAAGTCTTTATCATGGTCCTAATGATGTCTGCTACAACAATTACGGTTGAAGAGTTCCTTGAAGCAGCACAAGAATTCGTTAAAAAATCTGCGCAAATAAATGATGGGTGGATTTTAAAACAAGATAAAACAGATTTATTTAAGACACTCGTAAGAAAAGACACTTTCATTCAGTATCAGGTTAATGATACAACATGTTTATATAAAGTAGAATATGTGATATTTTACAATTTGAGTTATGGAGTACCTTCGTTCAGTTTCAATGTCTGGAACTCTTCTGGGATGTTAGTAACTTTGGAAGATATCAGAAAAATGTGCTTTATAGGGTACGTTATCATTTATTTATTTGTCATGGTATTCATTTACTAGATTTTACAATACTAAACCAAACATTTGAAAGTATGAGTGCTTCAGTCTTTCTAAATTCTTTTAAATGTTTGGATGGTGTAAATAAATTACAAGGGGGCTTCCTTTATTCTGCAGGTCCGCCTATTTACTACTAGTTATAAGCATGTCCCAAACCTCGCTCCTCCATTGCTTCATTTCTTTTTTTGTCTTCTTCATATCTGTATCTTTTCAATTACAGGATAAACCAGAAGGACTTCTACTCGGTGATAACTCAGCAAGAACACCCAATATTCCAGCGACCATACTTCATTGTGCATCCGTGTCACACTGAAACATTACTGGAAGTGTTCAGAAATAAAACCAAGAATATTATTGTTACCTTCTTAGGGCTTATTACACCTTTGATCAGGCTGAACTTGCCTTTGGAGTATGGGTTATGATACCTTAGATCTTAAGCAGAAAACACAAACTCTAGACTTGTTTTCATGGGGCTAGGCAGAACCAACAGAAAGTTATTATGCTATGGTATTTGCACACTCCTTTTCCATTTATATATTTTGAAAACTACTGCTTTTGTAACAAGTGTTCTACTGCTGAGCATGAGGTCTTAAGTTCGATTCCTAGGTTGAGCAAAGTGTTATTGGGTTATACCATAAAGAATTTGTCAGTAACAGCCCAGAGCCTGGATTTGTGGCCGGTTAATGGCAATACGCTTGGCTCCTATTACATGGAACTTAAACATAACTGCTGAAATGTGGATGTGCGATAGGTACACCTTTTCTTAACCCTTCGAGGATTACAGGCGTGATGTTAAGTTATACATTTAAAAAGTTTGATTATAATTATGTATATGCAATACACCATTAAGACGATATTCAATTTTGCTGCCATGGCTAATTTAAAATTAATTTAATATTTTAAGTGTTCTTATTTTTATTATTTTTTTTACGGACGCTTTTAATGTTCTGCATCGTTCTCACATGCATAGTTTCTAACATGAATGATGTAACCAATGCTTTGTAACCATATTATATTGATTTAAAAGAGTGTCCATGGAGTTTCTTGCCCGTTCTTCTCCACAGGTACGGAGAATCCCATTCCCAACGCTTTGGAATGGGCAACTAGCTTCATTTTTCTGACTGACCGACCCCTTGACAATTCAAAAGTGCCTGTAATTGGTTTAGTTGAAATAAATACTTTGAGTTTGAGTTTGAGTTTGAATTCATCTCACACATTTTTTCAGTATTTTTTACTAGAATTGGCTTAGTGAATTTTGTAGTCTTAGCATAATCAGCTTATAATGTTCTCACTGCTGGAACACAGGCCTCCTCTCTGTGAGAGGGACTGGGCCATAATCCACCATACTGGAGTGGGGCTTGGTGGATGCCACATGTCTTCGAATTTCTAGTTTTAGGACATGCTGACATTTTGTAATCTTAAATTATTTAAATTCAAAGAAATAACTCACCAGTCACCATGTCAGTGGCAACAAGATATCTAGAAAAGAGGCATAACAGTATTTAGTAAGTTCATAAAGGTTGTATTCTTAGTAACAGTTAATAGACTAAATACTTATTCAAAAATAAACATTGCGTGGTGGAGATAAGGTTCATTTTATTGATGTAACACAAATATACAGGGTTATAGGAAAAACACCAACCTCTTAAGAGGTCATTGCACGAATTATTATGATCGACTTTTACTATGGGACCAAACATGAAATCGCGAAAAAAATTCTGCTGTTCCCTATATTTTGACGAGTTATACGAACATAAATGTAGGGAACAGCTGATTTTTTTCGCGATTTCAGGTTTTGTCCCCTAATAAATGTTGTTCATAATCGTGAGTACAATGACCTCTTAGGAGGCTGTTGGTGTTTTTCCAATAACCCTGTACCTATATATTTAATTTTAATTAAATATATAAAATTTAATTTTATCTATTTAAGTATTTGTTTTATTTAATCATCATCTATAGAAATGTAAATAAGGCTTCCCCTATCAGCTTTATCTAAACAATCACAGACAGTTTACAAGTCCATCATCATTGGATTAATTTTTTCGTAAAAAAAATAATTATAAGCCTTTGGTACTGTCTGCACTTAAATGTACCAAATAAAAAAAAAAAAAGCAAAGAACGAAAAATCAGAAGGCTGTTTGCATTTCTAATGCAAACTTACAAAACATGTTGATTTTAAGACACCACTAATTTTAATACTCATACTAGTCAATTCAATAATTTGCACGCTTGTTTGCAGGCCGAATACAGTGACTTTTAGGCTATAAGATCTTCCTTGTAAAAATGTATTTCTTGCAAATAAATATTATTATAATTATTAATAAAATAATTATCCTTAGGACATGCAAGCATGTGCGCTGGCGACGACTCGAATCAAATCTGTAACCCTGAATACATCAGTCGAAGGCTGCGTAGGCGCTGCACCGGCGGCGCTTTGCTCTTTTACAATGGCTGTTTTTTGGAAAGGTATGTAGTTTTAATAATAATGAATACCCGTTTTCAGTAACACTATGCGACTCTTAAATGAATGCCTAAATAAAAGCACGCTGTTTGATTTTCAATGCTTGGCTCATCGCCGAAGGTTGAAAATCCAGTAGCGCATTTATGTCACCTAGTATTAGTGAAAAAGGGCATTATTGTCTTCGTAGTGGTCCCGAAAACTTAAGTATACAAATGCTCCTGGTCCTAGAACACTAGGAATAGTCGATTTTATCGCACACTGGAATTTCAACTGTCGGTGTTGAGCCGAGCGTTAAGTATCCAACAGAGCACATTCCAGCGCGTCAAAAACTTCACTGTTGGATTTTCAACTCTCGGCGCTAAGCTGTGCGTTGAAAATCCAGCGCTCGAAAAAATCCGACCGCGATATTTTAACGTCGGCTTAGAGCAAGGGTTCTAAGGCAGGCTGAGGCTAAGAGCCCATTTATCAATATTCAAATTCTATCTCGTTCTAAAAAAAAAAATATTAACCGTTCATGTCCCACTGCTGGGCAAAGAGAGTGGGGCCCACCAGACCTCCCCACTCTCTTTCCACCTCTCTCTGTCCAGAGCTGCCAAGGACCAATCTTTATGAAAGGAATCCAGCTCATCCCGCCATTTTTTATGCCAGAAAAATAAAATAAGGCTTATAATAGACCGTTTGACTCTTCCTTCTTTCGATAATCGAAATGAGAGAATAGTGCATCGAGTACCTAAAGCAGTAAAAGCTATTGTCGTACATGAAAACAAGAATTCATAAAAATAAAAAACCTAATCTACATTCGTGACATATTCGCCAAAAATGTAAGCAAAAATGAGTTATGGAAAAAAAACTTTAATTCCTACACTATAAAGTTCAGTTTACGCTACAACTTCAAACATTTTTATAACTTTTTCTAGTGATAGTCATTCTGAAATAGCGTTGCCTGATTTTTTTTCGGGCAAAGCGGGATTTTGAAGTCCTTTTAGCATAAAAAGCGGGATACTTTCGTCGAAAGCGGGACAAAAGAAAAAAAACGTAATTAATTGTCCGTTAAGAAAATGCGTTCCTTACACCTATCATTGCGACAATTCTAGTAGCTAATAAAGATCAATTTCGCAAAACACTGATTCGTTTGTATGAAACTGACAGGCGTCAAATTAAGTCTACAATGATGATAGATAGTCGTAGAAAATGTATTTTAATAAAAATATGTTACTTTAATATTCAAATAACAATATCTGTTTGGTTTACCCTGTAAGGCAGTTAAGTCTTCAGAGGAATATAAAATTAAATAAATAAGTAACACAAAAGGGAAAGGGTGTGATTACCGAGATGACGACTAATAGAGAAGTATGGAAGAAAAAGACATGTTGCTCCGACCACGAATAAATTGGGATAAGGGTAGGAGAATGATGATAAATAAGTAATGAATACACTTACGAATAACTTATTTATTTTTCTATCCCCGAAAAGCGGGACTGAGCCTGTCCCGCGCGGGACATTTAATTTTAGGCTAAAAATCGGGACGTCCCGCCAAAATCGGGACGTCTGGCAACGCTGCTGAAACCAACTTAATCACTATTTATTCAAATAAAGTTGATATTTGTTTAACTGGAGAGAACGTCAAAATGAAACATAAATAAAATTTTAATATATGTAGGTACAGCTCAAGGAGGTACAGGTAATTATACAAATCACAGCTGTCAGATATTAATACCTTTTCTAATTAATATTAACCTAGAACCAAACTAGTGAGTTTCCAATGCTGTCTCGTGTTAATGCCACCTGTTCGGATTATTGGCGCCATGATTTTTATTTTTATTTCGGTAACAGCTGACCGACGAAAACAAAATGAAACTTGGAAGGTCTGGGCCGACGTCACGCGGTGTCATGTCGTCAAACTTTTATTGATATCGTATTGAACACGATAAGATAGTTTTCGCTATCAGCTTAGCCGTACGACACTCATTGTTATATTTGCGTTTAACTTACACGGTCATACGGCGAATGTTTGTGTCTAAAATGTGAAGCAAGTGTGATTAAAATGAGACGGTTTGGTGTAGCTATTTACAACTTAACGCATCGAGTGGTTTTGTATGTTTTCTCTTGGGTCGCATATGTCTTCTTCTGCTATGTAAGTGAAAAATATTACTTGTTTTCGTATTATTTTATTCGTTGTGATATACGCGGATGTCAATGAACCAATAGTGCGGTGTCTGTGATTTAAATAGACCAATTAGATTACGGGATTTATAGTGTGCATTACGTACAACAGTTATTTACGATTGTACCTACTTGAACACGGAAGGGTATGTGTACTTACTGCTTACGTGTTCCAATTAAAAAAAAAAATTAATGCCCTCATTAAAAGTTAGGTAATTCGGAAACTATATGTCACTGCTAAATAAAACGAGAAAAATACGAAAAATGTGTATCTTATCATTATCACATTACAGGACACGTCGATTATATAATAGCAGTAATTATGTTTCCATGTTTATTGTTATGTCGCTTTTGATAAACAGTCAAGTAAATAAATCTTTACATTTTATATGCAGGTTATAGTTCTTTATATTTTCTATGGGATGCTCAGTAGGTACCTACCTAGTCACCTAGTCAGTGGCGTAGTTACGTGACCAGGGGCCCCGGTACGAAAAAAAAATTGGGCCTAAATTCTAACCTAATCTTTTTTTTTTGTTCCGGGGGGGAAAATTCTCATGTATGTCCTCCGCCATTGGGGGGGGGGGGGGGGGGGTCTGTCAGACTCTTACTGACTAAAAATCACCGCGGTGTTCCATCTCACACCTACGCCGGGGTCGCGGGAACGTGCGATCCTTCCGCAACCCCCGACTGGTCCGGCCCGCCACTGCAGGCCTCCTTAGGTCAGGGGGGGGAGTGAGGTGTTTGACTCCCACCGCGATGTCAAACAGGGGCGCGCCTGATGACGCCTGATGTGTGGGGAGCGACGGACGGACGGGGCTGGAAGAGGGCGTTGTCCGCCCTCCGCCAACGCCCGGTGCGCCTGCTGCGGGCCGGGTTAGTGGACGAGATCTCCCTATCCCTTTCCGCAGCCTCCTTCTGGGAGACGACCGTTTCGCTGAAGGAAACCACCGCATCCCAGGATTCTTCGCTGCCGACCATCGAGTCGCCTACGGCTGGCAGCGACAGGTCACTGCCCATTCCTGAGATGAGGGCACGGCGCGCACACAATGACACCGTGCACGTGACATGTGACACCGGGCGTCCGGCTCCCTGTTTATGCGACACAGGTACTTCCCGAAGCAACCATGCCCCGAGAGCACCTGCGTCACCCGAAACGACAGGGAGCCGTGCCTCCTCCCGAGCCAGCGCTCGAGTACCGGCCGGACCGCCTCGATGGTGACGAAGCTGGCGGTAGGGCGTGAAAGCCTGTCTCGCCATTCCGCCATCATGACCTCGCGAAGCTGAGACCGACGCAGCTCCTTGTGTCGGTGCATCGGTTGCTCACCCCGCGCCCTTACTTCCTCGCGCGACCTATACAATGACGCGAGTACTTTCGCCTCGAGGTCCCAGGGCGGGGATCCGGCCAGTATACAAACCGCCTCATAGGAGATCGTGCGATACCCCCTGATGATTCTGATGACCATCGCTCTCTGCGGCTTTCGCAAAACTGCGATGCTACCGGCCGTCAGTCACCCAGACCGGGGCTCCATACTGGGCCATCGATCGCACGATTCCCACGTTGAGCCGCCAACAGGCGGCGCTCGGGCCCCCCAGATTGGGAAGCAGCGTTGCTGGCACCTCAGCCGCGCCCAACAACTTGGGCGCCAGCTGCCGGAAGTGGGGGCCGAAATCCCACCGGCTGTCGAGCACTAATCCCAGGTACTTCATGGTAGACTCGACAGCGAATCGTGCGCAAATTGATGGACCATCAAATGCAGTTGTAGCGATTGTCAATATTATTGCTACTATTATAGAAATTAATTGCAATTGATCGTTTCGGGGACCTTTTCTGAGTATATCATATATCCAGACAAAAGCATTACATTTGATTCATTATGAGTCAACATTCGTTCGAATCTGTTCAGTGAGTCGTCAATGCGTGATTGAGAAACAAACATCCAAACATCTTCACAAATTAACCTTCACATTTATCTATTAGTTGAATTTTTTGAGTTTGTATCTATACTTCCAGGGATAATCTTTTACAAAAATATAAACAAACAGTTTTACCTCTTTATAATATAGTGTAGATTTAGATAAGTTATGATTTGTGTGATAAACTTAGAGACTTAGAATAATCACAGGATAATTTAATTTCTCACATACACTGTCCCTACACATTTAGGGTTACCATCCGCGGCTTTAGCTTAAAAGGGATTTTATTTAGTAAATAGCAAAAGTTTAATGAGTTCTGAAAAAAGCAAGATTGAAAAAAACCGGCCAAGTGCGAGTCGGACTCGCACACGAAAATTTGTAACAAAGGCAAAAAAACACCGAGAAAAACACGTTTCTTGTATTGAGAACCCCTTTCAATTTTATTATTTCTTATTATAGCGGCAATAGAAATACACACTCTGTGAAAATTTCAACTGTGTACCTATTACGGTTCATGAGATATAACCCGCTTACAGCCAGACGGACGAACAGCGGAGGCTTAGTAATAGGGTTCCGTTGGCACTCTTTGGGTAGGGGACCCTAAAAAGTAAAATGTCCGGACTTTTTTCAAATGTCCGGCTTTTTGTCAGGACTTTTCTTGAAATGGTAAGCCTATACGCATTTCCAAAGGAAGATAGCCATCGTCAGTAAAGACTCATCTGGTCTTCGATTTCATAGCTCATCTTACTTTGTGTAGATTCGTGCTCGCCTGTACTCTGTACACTGTCGAGCATTTGTTTCGTGTATTTAAGTGTACTAAGTTTACTAACCTACCTACGTGCTGTCATTCATAAAACCAGTCGATCTATTCTGTAAAAATCTCACGGTGAAAACTTTAACGAAATGAGCTGTCATTCCACCTGAAGCTAGGGATTGACACTATTGACACCTCACTCTAAACTCACTTACCTAAGTTTACACGGTGAGATTTTACAGAATAGATCGGCTGAACTCATTGTGTTATGAATGACGTTGATGTTATAAAATCAATCAGTTGGATCTGGGGAGTCCCCTTATTGAAATTCCTATTATATGTCTGAAACAACAACTTATTACTGGTTTATAGTTCATTATTTTATAGATAAGTTAATAAAATCCAAATCTTATCTGATAATCCAGCACCAGCCTCTAATCGTGCACTGGGGGCTTACCACCAGCTCTTATAGCAGTGCAGAAGTTAAACTGCACTGCTTTTTGGTTCTATGACTTAGTACAAAAAATCAGTGCAGTTCAACACCTGCCATGCTATAAGAGCTGGTGGTAAGCTCCCTGTAGGACGTAGGCCTCTTTAATCACACGCTATTCAAATCACGATCTTCGCGCCAAGCTCATCCAGCTGCTACCAGCCACCCTGCATAGCAGTGGCGGATCCAGGATTGTCGTTTAGGACGGATTTGACCCCGCTGAGGGTATATTTTAGCGAAGTAAACACTAAAAAAGGCGCACAGATTCAAAATTCGTCAGGTAAACAAAACATTTTATAGAACTAAAAAAACAAAATATTTAAACTTGAAAACAAAATACTTACATAGGTATTTATTAAGTTAAGGATAATTGATGGCAATTGTAGCAGTGTAGTTGAATGTTTGTTTTTAGCAAACATTCAACTAATTACAATAATATCAAGTTCACTTTAAGATTTGTCACGGATGAACTCAGATGCTTTTGGGGGGCTTGATTCCCATAGTCTCCCCCTGGATCTGCCACTGCTGCATAAAATATCGGACGTTGGCTTAAGAACCCCGGCTTACGACTTCCGACTTGCCCAAAGTTGGTCCCACTCGACAAGAGAACAAACCTTACTTCTATTACTTGTTTTCGTATGGTCGTCTATAAAGCTTGTGACTAAGTAATAACCGCATGGGTTGATCGATCAGTTTAAGCTTGCCGCGGTTGGTCCGTGGATGGGTGACCATCTTCACATACCAAGACCCCACCGTGCCTCGGAAAGTACGTTAAGCCGTTGGCCCCGGCTGTCATTCTTGGGTCTTTGACAGTCGTTACGGGTCGTCAGAAGCCCGAAAGTCGAACATCCAGTCTGTTGTGGAGGTCAGAAGGGCAGTCGCTCCATGTAAAATCAGCTGCATCTGGTTAGACTGCAAGCCGACCCCAACATAGTTGAGAAAAGGCTAAGCAGATGATGTCTATAAAAAGAAAAAAAAAACTTTTTAAAAACAAGCTTTTATTACTTATTAATAAAAAGGACTAAAAAGTTAAAAATAATTTGAACCTGATATGAAATAAATAAAAGCGTGTTACATTGTGTTCTAAATGTTCTTTAATGTTCCATCAAAATGTAACACGCTTTTATATTATTTTTAACTTTTTAGTCCTTTTTATTAATAAGTAATAAAAGCTTGTTTTTAAAAAGTTTTTTTTTCTTTTAATTTTAATTTTAGCTTTTTAGTATTTTTGATGCGAGATTGACTACGGCGTAGTTCGTAGCGCGTAGCAGTGTTTTTCCGTTATATGCGTTTAACTACCGAGTTCCTATGGCCACCTTCCGGTTCCATCATCAGATCAGCTCCGTGTCATAATAATTTTGCATTGTCATCCGATTTACACATGCATGCAAAATTTCAGCTCAATCGGTTGAATATATCTCCTTCAAAATTGAGTTGCAAGAGTCCAACCGAACATACATACATACGTACATACATACATACATCGCAAGCTAAATAAAAGCTTGTAAAAAGCAAAGTTCCCCCTTATCAGACCTATCAACTCATCAAGGGTTAATTCCTAGAATCGGTCCCCCTTGCGAAACCATAACTACGAGCGCTAATGCATTGCGGAAATGTAGGTAATACCTATCAGCGACCTTGAAATATGACAATATTGAATAATTCCGCGTCGGTATGTGGTTCAAGCTATACATATTTTATTTGAGTTTGCCTGCACTATATCGATTTGAGATTGTTTTAAAGCTGTAGGTAAATGATTCTAATTATTTTTGATTTCTCATGAGTAGCAAAATCTAACAGGCCTCCTCTCGGTGAGAGATAGTGGGCCGTAATCCAACACGCGAGCACAGTGCGAGTTGGTGGATGTCACATGTCTTCGAATTTTTGGTTCTAGGAAATGTCGGTTTCTTCACGATGTTTCCCTTCACCGTTTTGAGAGCAGTGGTGATGAAATAATTTTCACAAAGTAAGGCGCCTGTCAGGACTTGAACTTATGACCTACAACTAATAACTCGCGGCTGTTACCACTGGGCCACCAGTGCTCTCCATTGCTCTTGATTCTTATGAGTAATTTAATACAATTTATTCCACTTTCAGCTTACATAAAAGCTTAGCATGAAATTCAAGCTTAGTGAATTGCAATAAAGTTGAACGCCTATCTATTGATCTGCTGCCAACAAAGTTGACAAATATTCATATAGCTTTTTACAAATAATAGCATGCATCGAAAGTGTTTTTTAATGGCACTGATGATCATCAGATATTGCCCACTTTATATTCCAAAGTTACTAAGTAATATATTTTGTTTAGAAGCAAGTGAATGACGGCTTTAGAATCACTTACTTTCAGTATATTTTACCGCATTTATTTGGTGAAAATAAAAGTAGCTGGGGTGACCATGAATTTAGTTATCTCCCGTATACTTATATCTTCTCGATCAAAACATACTTAATCGGTTTTTATTTCTTAGAATCACGTCAAATCATTGTAGTTTATCGAGCTGCCAATTATAAGAAATTAATGGATTTATCCACACAGCTCATGCGACTCGAACGCCGACCCAAAGGATGTGCGCAGAAATCCTACGAAATTTATGAAACTAAACTAAAAGCGACTAGCCTGAGTTGCCTAGTTGCTGGCCAGCAAATGTAGACAGAGCTTACTGGATGACTTCTAGTAGCTAAACCAGCTTATAGCTAGCTGTAAAGTAAGATGCTGTACCTATTCTCCAAGTAAAAAAAGTTAGAAAAGACTAATCGTTACAAATAAAAGTCTTATCAACAACATATTGAAAGTATCGACCCTGGTAATCTTCAGCGAAAGCCAAGGGAAGCGCTAATTTGCAGTCAGATGCTAGCCTTCTCACGATTACCTGCAGTCGGTGCGTCAATGGCGACCTATCCTGACATTGGTCGGCTGTCCGAAGGCACGTCAACAGTGGGCCACCGATATGGTGCGCCCACCTAATTGGTTCCATTAAAAAGTTTATTTCGTTATTCTTCTATCGGAATCCAATGGACAAATGAAGGTAATATTTATTTTTATTATTCTTTTGGTAGTTTATTTTCTTTAGAAACGTTTAAGTTGAATATTATTATTGTTTATTTCTTGATGTCATAATCGTTTATTAATAGTCTTACAGCTTAGTAAACAGTTTAATGTCTTATCTCAAATTTTCGAAATACAACATCTTTACGTGTTGCTACGTACAAAATATTTTATTTAAAAAAATTCCCAAATTACTTAAGTATTATTTAAACTAGAACTACCGAACAAGATCTTTTCTTCCAGTATCTTTGGGGAAATTTTGAACTTGGTGATTTGATTTGTTATCTAACTCCATTGGGTTATCCCTATCTATTTTGATAACAGCCTTAAACTGTCATCACAGTACCTACTCAAAGAATGGACTTAGTAAACCCATCTGATTCAGGGGTGTTAAGCCAGCTTCACACGATTGAATTTTCATAAATGCTTCGCCTAATTTGTATGCACTTTTGCGGTTATTGATTTGTTTGGTATTTGCAGTACTTTTAGGTTCAGATTGTTGATTGGTCAGATTGACTTTCTATCACGATATTAACCCATTGTATAAACCCTTTCCGTTGAGATTTTCTGTAAATGCCTGTAGGTACCGTCTTTTTGAGATAATATGAATGATAAATTAAACATCTGTTAGCAAAATACATTAGGTATGAACTAATATGGATGTCGTACGATGTAATTAAAAAGATAATGTAGATAAGAGCATAAAATCTTACGATTTGATTTAATGCGAAAATATTCGGTCTGTAATCGTTAATCGTTTTCTAACAACAGCTTTACTACGGTTAATGGCACTGCTTATCGCTTATCCTTTGGTAAACTGCTACAGAACTGCCGATTCGCAGCCATGCTATTTTCTTGAACCGAAAATAATGAGTACGCGGACCATATGATATTATATAACTTTAGCTTCTAAATGTAAAATCGAAATCAAAATATTTTATTTCTTATAAACCAACATGGGCACGAAACGTCAGAAGCTAAGTGCACGGTTCCAATTTATCGTTTCCAACAAGCACCAGGTACTTGATAAAATATAAAATAGTCAACAGATCTAAAATATACAAGGCCTAGAAAGTTCTCACATTTACAAAATATAAATCTATCAAATGGATAAATAAAACATAAAATATAAAAAAAATATATTAAGTAAGTACTAGACATGTGCGCCGATGGTCATTTGACCGGCGGCGGCGTCTGGCGTTTAAATTGTCGGCGGCGGGCGGCGGCGGCGGCGTCATCGGCGTGGATGGTCAAAATAAGTAGGATAGAAGACGTCTCAATCCACATTAAACTTTTTATTTATTTATTATAATCAACATTATATGGCACGCTTATTAGAGAACAAATAAAGCATATTTTAAATTATGACAAGAATCTCTATACTAAATAGATACAATTATAAAAAGAAAAATTCAATAACAAAAAAAACCTCTATAGCAACAAATAACAATCAAACTAGTACAAAAAAGAGAGAAAGATAATTTTATGAGTAAGATGCAAATTATTTTAGCTATTTTACTTCCTTCTTACATATGTCATAATTATCATGTATAAATATAATTTTGTCTACGGAAGTAGGACTTAACCGTGACCTTTTTGCCGTAATGGTTAGTCCTGCGACTGAAAAAACTCGCTCGCTGGGAGTGCTTGTAGCGGAAACGCTCATTAGAGCCCTAAAGCAGTTGGATAGCCAAGGATAACGATTCTTGTTTTCCTTCCTATAACGAAGTATGTTTCCGTCAAGCACATCCTTGGGGTCGCATCCACCAAAGTATTTCCAACATTCTTATGAAAAACGTCAACAAGTGTTGCCAGATAGCGAAAAAAAAAAGATCTAATTTAGCAAATAAAAAAATACTACTTTTGGTAAATAATCCGCGTTATATAATCTAGAATATTATTTACATTTTGACGCCGATGAAAAATCCGGCGGCGTCGGCGTGGCTAAAATGACCGGCGGCGTGCGCCACGCCGATCGGCGCACATGTCTAAGTACCTAAGTATGTTTGCCTTTGAGACTATTTTGGTTTAAACGTGTCTATGGAGTTTCTTGCCCGTTCTTCTCTATACGAACCTACTACGCTTTGGAATGGGCAGCTGACCGACTCCTTGGCAATTCAAAAGTTCCTGTAATTGGTTTAATTAAAATAAATGCTTTGAGTTTAAGCTCTCTATGCCTTTATTTGTCGAAGGTGCAGTGTCTGAAGCTATGGCTTCGGAATTCGAGACCTGAGTCCGGCTCTCATTCGCCCACATCCATCGAGCATAATTAACCGGTTAACAAAGTGATTTCAAACAGTGGCGTGCATTGGTTTTCAGAACAGGTAGGCAGGCACTTTCAGTAAAAAGTAATTAAAACGTGTGTGGTCGGGTTACCCCTCGCAGGAACGAAGTTCAAAATGAAAATCCAAGATGGCGGATTTAAAACTTTTAAAATTTTCTTGGATTTTCATTTTTATTGGCGACCTCATTATCCATCCCTTTTTTAATATTCATACTCGGTTGGTTATGAGTAGGCATGCCTACTTAAGGGTGATAAATTGCGAAGATCGAACGTCATAGTATTACGCGTGAGGCGTACGTATTTTTAATTTCGTCGTATTAACTTGAACGAGTAAAGAGTTAAAGACCAATGACAATGTGCGAATAGTACGGGAGCCGAGTAGGCCGTCTGGCGACTGCCTACTGCCGCGCGTGTATTGTATGAAGATTTGGTTTCTTGTTAGGTATGATAATTTAGTGAGTTTCTTTATTGTTACACACACTAAAATGTAATTGACAGGCTTATGGTGATTTATCGAGGTAGGCACTGCTTATATGCCTTTATGCAATGCACGCCACTGATTTCAAATCAGCTTAGTCATTTCATGTACATGGGGAATTATTCTTAATTTCGTGACGTAGTGGACAGTGGTTTAAAAAATGCCTACAGAACTTAAAATATCAACGCCAGAGTCGATATTTATCGATTAGTGACCATAGGAAAACGTAGGACCTTGGATTCACACTTCATTTCGCGTAATGTCCCACGGTGCTGATGGCATTATGCATATTTAAACACATTCTGTCGGTATGTTTTTCTTTGACAACTTAAGTAAGGTTTGTTACTGCTAGATAATAGCTGTATACGTTCCTATAAGAAGAATAAAAGGAACAATAATATTTATTCTTAGGAAAACACGCGTCTGGGCAAGAGGATTGGTAGAAAAAAAATACTTTCCAAATATCTTGTTGCTGCCCAAACAAATAAAAAAATAAAACATATTTTTTCGTGTTATTTTTGTCATCAACACGCTAACAGGAAGAAGTTGCTGGACTGAATTTCAAGTTAGCTGGACAAAAGAATTCGCATTTACACGTATTCATTTTGGAATTATTCGGGCAGGAAAAACGTCGAAATTCGCTAAGGAACATGTCTCACTCGGTACGTTTTGTGACTGCAGAGAAATTAGTTTTATTAGTATTTACGTACGTCTATCTGCTAACCTTTACCCTAAAATTGGCCTTCACCGCGGCGCTTTTTTAAAAATTTTTGGTAGCTTTAATTAAAGTCGCGTGTTTTTTATAAACTGCCCTAAATTATGGTAGCACTAGCTTTGTTTGAAAACGTATAATTAAAAAGTTATTTAAATATTACCTAAGTCGTTCAAGAACTTCAATGATATTATTTCAATGACTTTTACCATTCATATTTGATCCCAATTTATGAGATTTGTTTTGTTACCACTTTCGTATGAGTCATGTAATGAGTAATTTTATACACATGGTACTCCAAAAGCTGGACCTAAATTTATGTCTCGCATGGATGGAACCTGCTAGATTAACAATTGAAACCAATGGTAGTATCTCTTTTTAGTGTTCCGTACCCAAAGGGTGCAAATAGAACCCTATTACTAAGCCTCCGTTGTCCGTCTGTCTATTAGCGGACTGTATCTCATGAATCGTAATAGATAGACAGTTGAAATTTTCACAGACTGTGTATTTCTATTCCTATGACAACAAATAATAAATTAATAAAAATGAAAGGGAGACCCCCTTTAATTTTAGTTAATTTATTTTTTATTATTTACAAGAAACCTGTTTTTTTTGCTTTGTGGTACGGAACCCTTCCTGTACGAGTCCGACTCGCACTTAACCGGTTTTTTTAATATTCTAACTACTTCATAGTATGTGCCTAATGATTAAATAATACTTATTCAAATGGGAAAGTCTAGCGAGTTTAAGTCGCCATTTTGCCACCCATCACAACAGCACCAGTTTGCATCACCTAAGTAAATACCCACTGCTGTACCTGCTGTACAACTACTATTACTTTGGGGCAGCCGTCCGGGGTAGCGGGATCGTCCGAAAGGGTTACCGCTGCCCTGGTACATAAAGGGCTAAGGAAGGAACACGGGTGGGTTTTAGTCAGTAAGAGTCTGACACTCCCTTCTGCTCCACCCAGAGCGGGAGGGGTCATTTGATGATTTCCCAACCTGAAAAAAAAAAAAAAGCCGTACTATACTATTTTTTTATTTTTTTTTTGTGTGAATATTGTGTGCCTTACCTAACCTGGCTCAAATAAAATTATTTTCTTCCTTTCTTATATTACATAACTCTTTGTTTGTCACCCACTAGTTAAAAAATTCCTGGGACGAACACTCTTGAGCGGTGGTCGCGGACATCCCAAAGTTTAAAAAAAAATCTGTCAGCCCTCACAGCAAGAGACACTCACTCACTCTTGCTGTAAGGGCTGACGGATTTTTTTTGGCTTGCTCGTTCCATCTGCCATCATAGACCTCATCCATAGCTTTCTACCAGGCGAAAACGAGGTCAAGAGCTAGCCCATCTTGCAATAAAAAAAGCCAACTAAAAACGTATAAACAAGACATCACGGACAGACAAATAAAAAATAACATCGGTTTTCATATTACCGGAGTCACACGTAATCTGTACGATTTAAGCTTTGATAACATGATTTTATATGACGTCATATAGCTTAACCCGTCAAACAACATCCTCCTCCTCCTAGTTTAGGAGGTATGATTCCTCATACCTCCTAAACTACACACGAGGATGTAAGTAAGATGTAAGTATGTATGTCCAACCGCACCCTAATAGCGTAACACACTATCGATTTCAATCTGAATCATTTTGAAAGATATTGCTCCATGTGTTCAAAAAATGTGTCTCTCAACAACGTAAATAACGCAATGAATGTTGTTGAACTGTCAATATGAAACCCATTTCTACTGATAGTGTGTTATGCAATTACCCTGGTGTTGCCAGTTGAACATACATACTTACATAGCCTGTTAAAATCATAACCCTCCTTTGGCTTTGCCGTAGTCTGGTAAAAAGCTGTACTTAATATATTTTTGTCCATCTGCCAGGCCAATAAAGTATCAGCGTCGACGGAAACGCGGCAGGTCGATGTGGGGGCCACCATCGAAGGAGACAAGAAGAAGCACAACAAGATCAAGACCTCCAAGTATACGCTCCTCTGGTTCTTGCCCAAGAACCTCACAGAGCAGTTCCGGAGAGTCGTCAACTTCTACTTTTTGATCGTCACTATTATCGCTGTTGTTATTGGTGAGTCGAGAATTTACTTACAGCTTTATACATATACAGGAAAACATCGTGAGGAAACCGGCATTTACCTGACATATACCAACCCGCACTGGGCCCGCGTGATGGATTACGGCCCACTCCCTCTCACCGAGAGGAGGCCTGTGTCCCAACAGTATAGGTTGTTCATGCTTATACATATTCACATACTGCCTTGTTGGTCTAGTCAAGGGGGTCGCAAGTGCTGCTGCTGTACTGTCATGTGGGGAACTTGCGTAACGCACCATCAGTAACAATGGCTTTCATTTTTACAGTTAGCAGACATCCTGAACTTATTTATATATTTATTTATCACGTACTAGGTAGGTAGGTTCCTTTAACTTATCATATATTTTCATGTAGCGTCACACCCTTGACTACTTTGCGGCCTTACGTGACGTCTGTTAAGGGTGGACGTACACAGTTCAACAACGTTCATTGCGTTATTTACGTTGTTGAGCGGACACATTTTTCGAATATATGAAGCAATGGATTAAAATTATCCTTCCAAATGATTCAGACTGTGATTGAAAGTGTGTTTTGTATTTAGGATGCAGGGTTCGATTCCCGGGTCGGGCAAAGTTTTATTAGAAATTCCCTATCGCGTGTTTACGTACAATACGTACCGCGCGGCTATAGGTAATTATTTCAGGAACAGGGCCGAGTCACAATACTGTTAGGCCGGATTTACATTACTGTGTTGTGTCGTGTCGTGTCGCCTTCTGACGCAGTTTTAGCCAATCAAAACTCGTTGTGATTTGACGTAGTCCTGAACAGATACGTGTGATTAGTGTATTTCGCGTCACGACACAACACAATAATGTGCCGGTGGCTTTAGATAACATTACCGTGTTGGGGGTGAGGGGAGGGGTACTGCGCAGCGAGTATCGAACTTCAGAGCCGCCATAAAGTTTGTCACGAACTATAGTTTACATTGGCCATACTCAGAGCAGATGCACATGAAACAGCCACCGTAGCCGAAATCAGCATGGGATGTATTATTATTGGGATTTCTTAGTGGCATGCCAGAGTTTGGATTTGTGCCTGGTGGATGCCATTGATGGCAATAGGCTCGCCTATTACATGGGACATAACATAACGAAATGAGGATGTACTATAGGTACACTTCTGCCTAACCTTCGGGGATTACAGGCGTGTTGGTATTTTGTATTCCCACTTTAGCAGTTCAGGAGACCTTTCTACGAGAGGGGGTGGGCGGTAATCTACCACACTCGCCCAATGCGGAAGACATATCGTGATAGTATGCTTTTGGCATAACACCAGTATTTTCGTACAAAAGGACCGTTGTGATACTTACGAACCCGACAAAGAAACCTTCAACTAGTAGTAATTAGAATCAATTAATTAGAAACTAGCTACCGCCCGCGAGCTGTCGATTAAAAGCCTATGTCCTTCACCAGGGTTCAAAGAATCCCCTTACCAAATTTCATCAAAATCGGTCCAGTGGTTTCGGAGATTAGCTGGAACGAACAGACAGACAGAAAAAAAAATCGCCTTTTTGTTATAAGTACCGTGTATACTTTCATAATAATTATATGCATTTAGTATAAATCTATTATTTTGTCATTACAAACAGATACTTCAATTTTATTTGTTCGTATAGACTATACAGTGTGGCGATCAGGTTGTCACATTAATTGAAACCACGTATCCTAAATTACGTATTTTAACCATACACAATTAAAATAATTATTAACAATTAACATTCTAGCCGTGGGACCAGTTTTTTCGTTTTTGTATTAAACAGCATTAAACTTAATTTGTGATTATTTGGTAACAATACCATAAACTTTGTGTTGACTTTTTGATGCCATCGCCCCGCGCGTGTCTCTAGTGTCTTATTATCAAGGGTGGTTTATTTCTTGCTTAATTTTTACGCTGTTTATTTTGTTTAAATGTATTTTATTTTTTATTTTTTTTAGTATAATGGTTTATTTTATTATTTCAACAGACTGATATTAACTTGCGAACTGTACTAATTAATGTGATAAACGAATCGCCACTCTGTATTATATTTGTATTGATTCTGAAACCCCTTACCAATTACCATACCTCAAAGACCGTTTTGATTACTTACTTCTAAGTATTCAAACGGTCTTTAGTCGGTCGTAAGTGGTTAAAGTCTTTTGCATAATAAATTATAAGTACTCCAATAAAACGAATAATTAGCACTCGGTAATTGTTAATTTGTTAGGCTTTAGTCTAAGGTTGCCAGTTTTAGAAGTTGACAAGGTTGTGTCGAAATGTGTTTGTATTAAAGCAATAAATAAGACCTCATTTTTTTAAAATATCTATATATTTTTACATCTGCTGGGGAGTTTGTTGCGCCACTTCTTCCCAGCGAAAGAACTAGGAAGTGGTGGTTTATTTATGTACACACAAATATAAAAGGACAAGAAAAAAAAACAGAACAGTAAAATAGGTACAAGGGAAATTCTTATTACATAAGAAATCTCTTCCAGCATACCTACGATAGGACAATAGATAGAGAGATATAGACAGCTTGTGAAAGAGTAAAGGAGACAAAAAAAAAACATAAAATCATAAACAATTCAAAACAAATATGAGAATATACTTACATATACACCGTTAAATTTTGATCGTTTTAATACTTAAAAGGGGTCATTGTACTCATCATTATGAACAACTTTTACTGCGGGACCAACCCTGAAATCGTGAAAAAAAAATCAAAAAAATTGATCCATAGATTTATGTTCGCATAACTCGACATAGTGTATGGAATGTCAACTGATTATTTTTTCACGGTTTCAGGGTTGGTCAATGACCCCTTTTAAGCATTAAAACGACCAAAATTTAACGGCATATACAAATGTAATTTTGACGTTCGAAAAGTGCTGATACTCAGCCTAATTTAAATAAATGACTTTTGATATGTTTTTGGTTTGTGTTTTATGTGTAGACTAGCTTTTGCCGTGCCGGCTTCGCCCGTGTGGATGTCGGAACACGGAACGTAGTACCGCGATTAAAAGTACCCTATCTGTGAATCCAGGATATAAACTTGCCAAATTTCATCCAAATCCGTTCAGTCGTTTTCAAATTCAAATACGTTTATTGTTTGTTACATGTAGAAAAAGATCTTATAGTTATTATAGTATGTAGTAACACTGTAACATACCTATACGGCGTACAATATTCTATTACGTTATTATTATTATAAACATTGTTACCGTTGTTCTAGTCACTCTTTGTATTAATCAAATTATACCTTAAAAAATATTATAAAAATTAATATGCTTCAGTCAAATTATACATTAAAAATATTTATACATTGGTCAAATTATACATTAAAATAAAAACTCACACATAAAATAGTCATAAATTATCAATTAAACAAAAATACATTAACCAAGTTTTTTTCATTAAAAAAATAATTTATTGTGTAGTACGCTTTACCAATCAAGAATTCCTTGAGCTTAAGTTTAAATAATATTGATGGCTGAAATACTTTTAATACAGTTTGGTAGTTTGTTATAAATTTTTACTCCCATTCCAAATATACTAGATTTAAATTTAACTGTTCTACATCTAATAATCATTTTAGCACAAATCCGGAACATACTATCCAGACACAGACAAACGGACAAACATTCTAAAAACTATATTTTCGATATCAGACTCGTAAAAAAAGTAATTGCTGCTAGGTATAGGATACCTAGCAGCAATTACTTTTTTTCCAAAATATTCAATGTACAGACGCCACCAGGTCAAGCTGCCCGAAACTGTCAGATTTTCCCAATCAACCTTGAACCTTAATGCTTTATCGATAAAGTTGAAAATCTATTAAAGAAATTTGACAGATTGTAGTAGTTTGATGTGCTGGCGTCTGTAGAGTTTTGACTTCGTTACTATTTTATTATAATACTAGCTTCTGCTCGCGATTTCGCCCGCGTAAGGAAACTTTCTTATTCTTTTTTTCCGTAAGAACCTTCTACAAAGTATTAGAAAACTTGAAAAAAAGATGGATGAAATCGGTAAAGTCGTTCTCAAGTTATGGCGTGACCAAGGGAAATAGGGATTCATTTTATATAATATATGTATAGATAGATGTATACAGGGTGAAATCAAATTAGCTAGCGAAACTCCGCAGACGTGGCGGGTATCGATATCTAAACATGATAAAATAAAAAAGATGATGACGTAGATTAACAGTAACTGGGTTGTGGAGGTCAGATAGGCAGTCGCTTCATGTAAAATACTGGTACTCAGCTGCATCCGGTTAGACTAAGCAGACCCCAACATAGTTGGGAAAAGGCTACGCAGATGGCAGATGGTGATGATGACGTAGATTCCATATGTTGACAATTCGAACAATTTATTTATGTGTGTCTTTAGTATTTCTTCGCCTGTCAAAATGAAGAGCTATTATAGTCATGCTACATTAGATGTTACAGTTCCAATACAAGTGTACTGTGAATAATATATGTTTTACTTCGTGGAAAAAACGTGGGAATACTTGCACCTTTCACTTTCTTTTATTGTCTCTTGTGTTTACTTAATTAAACCATTATTATAGTATTGTGAAAGGGTTACACGAGTGTGTATTTGATCATTGTTATTTCCTATTACTCGAATATATCAGCGCCGTAATTGCGTAACGTAGGTACATACTATCTATCTCAATCTGCATCATTTTGAAGGATATTGCTAATCCATTGCTTCATATGTTCGAAAAAATGCGTCTTCTCAACAATGTAAATAACGCAATGAATGTTGTTGAACTGTCAAAATAAAACCACGCAACTACTCCTTTCAAAATGATTGAGCTGGATGGTGCTAATCCATGCGTCATGTTCGTGAACGGGCGCCGTCAGTAGGGACTAGGAATTAATCTCTTCGTTGCTATGGCTTATTTTAATTAAATTCACTATTTGAATTGTTTTTTTTAATATTTTCATTACGGACGCTTTTAACGTTCGGCATGATAATTTCAATCACATACATAATTTCAACATAAATGATGTTACCAATATTTTAATTTAAAAGTGTCCATGGAGTTTCTTGCCCGTTCTTCTCCATAGGAACCTACTATGCTTTGGAATGGACAACTAGCATCATCTTTCTGACTGACCGACCCCTTGACAATTCAAAAGTGCCTTTAATTGGTTTATTTGAAATAAATGCTTTGAGATTCGAGTTTGAAAAAATTTTAATATCGTTCTGTTTCTGTCAATCGTTTGAAGATGACAGAGACGGAACGATGTTTTAAATATGCTTATTCCAGGTTCGTTTCTCAAGTTTGCACTTCAAAGCTTTATAATAGTTTAAGTTTTTCTGTGTAGTAGATAATCGATCGGAATACCTGGTAGACTCATTGGCCGCGATCAAAGAACACTGTAATTAGTATTTAAAATGAATAGCAAGGTTTGTTCGTTCAATTTATTATTTTTTTGTTTTATTTAGGGCTGATTTTTCCAACGCCAGATAATTTTATCGGCGGAGTCATTTTGAATTTTTGACAATTCCATACAAAAACTGTCAGACGTCAATTTTGTTCCACGAATAAAAATTATCTGTAGATTGAAAAAACAGCCCTTAGTAGTACACTTACATTTTACACATTTAAGTTGGTGCCAAGCCAACATAAACTCATTAGAGTTTTACCATGTACCAAGATCATCGACTACATAATTAACAGAATTAAAACACTTCTGTAGGTACTTAGTTAAAAAGAAACAAAATATAAAATTACAATGGGTATAAGCGGGGAGGTCTTTGCCCAGCCGTGGGACAATATAGGCTAACCAAAAAAAAAAAAGCGCAATATTATAATTAACGAGCGAACATCGGTGACCAATCTAGCCAGAGTGGTCACCGATGTTCGCTCGTGTTTTAAGAATGGACGGCAGTCCATTCTTAAAACACACAAAAGACGTGTTAAAGGAATGTTTTTCAATTGATGCTGGTTGTTCCTAAAAGTAGATGTTTTTAGTGATGGTTAATTTTCCATTTTTTTTAATGTGTTGTGACTTTACATAGACATTTATACTTAGGTATAAATTAGACATAGGTATATTTGTGTAGCAGTGAAGAGCGACTGTGCCCGACTGTGTGCGACTGAGTCCGACTGAGTTGTATAAAATCGTTGTGCCCGACCCCATGGGGCAAGGGCGGGAAAATGATTGTGTTGGCCAGAAGACGTATAACATACAATTTTCACCATAATCGTACACCAAAGATCGGCAGTCTTCATCTTCTTCGGGTCGCTGGCACATCTTTCTCAGATCTAGTTGGCCCAAAATTTCGCCACTTCTACGGCGTCGTCGGTGGCAGCGCCGAGGTTACTTTGACTGAAAGTTTTAAGACACAGAGGGCAGGATAGGAGGTGGAACATAGTTTGTGACATAGCTTCACATCTACACCCTGCTGCCGTTCCGTCGAGGCAGCCCCACTTTACTGGGTTGGGCTTACATCCTCCCACTTGTGTCCGGGGACGGTTCAGGGACTTCCAAGTGGACTATGAAAAGTTTCACCCTGCAAGGAATCCTTTTAGCCTACATTCTGAACCAAACACTCACGTTTTTCCTTGGCTGACCTTCTAAATTATCTACATAATGGATTTATGTAATAAACGTTTAAGGATTATTCGCAAAAAGATCAATCATTTATGATATCCAATAACGACGTAGATATCAGAAGATTTGTTCAATTTGATAGTCGTTATCAGTATTAGAATCCTACTTAATGTGTGATGGGTGGCTGATTCATATTCTACTACAAAGTTTTTTGCCTGCCTCAGCCTGCTTTAAGCGCAGTCAAAATACTTTGTAAGCATATTACTGTGTATATGTATAAATTATTTCGGTATTGATCAATAGATAGAGAAAAAAAAAATCTTTTGTTTCATAACCAAAATGGAACAACCATTTTATTTATTAATTTAGTTTAAATTTACATTATTTACGTGATTGTCTATGGGGATGGGGGGGGGGGGGAAGTTGAGTGTGTTTTGTGTTTGTATGTGTAGGTGAGTGTGTGTGTGTGTGAAATGAATGGGTTAAACTATGTGTTGTAAGAGCGCCTCAGTGTCATCATACGTTAACGTTTTTAACCAATTTGCTACCATTTTTTTACATTCATGTATTTTTTATCGTATATGTATATCTCTTTGTTTACCCTATTATAAAGCTGAGCAGAGCGTCTATTGTATTGTGCAGCAGCGAATTTTGTTTTAGTTTGAGGGATGAGAGCAATTGTGTCTTTCCGTCTCTTTAATATTGTGTTTGCCTTATAAGGAAGTGTCTTATGTTTTTTTAGGACTGTGAGAGAGATGTAAAGTTTTCTAACAGAAAGCAGGCCACTCATCTGGTATAGACTTTCAATTGGGTACCTTTTCGTTTTGAAGTACATTAGTTTTATTAGTGCTCGTTGTGCTCGTTCAACTTCTATAAATATAGTTTTTGCTGCATCACCCCATAAGGGGATACAGTATACTATTACAGATTGCACAAGTGCCACATAAACTTCATTAAGGAGATTTCTATGAGCGCCTACTTTTTTATTTGTATTTGTAGGGAGAACATATCGTAATGTTTTAAATATCCATCCTAGTTTCCTAACTCTTCCTGCGACATGCTCAAGATGAGCAACCCATGATAGTTTTTGGTCAATTATGACTCCCAAATATTTTGTTTGTGAGACTTTACTAATTATAGGACACCCACAGTTATCATTCGAGACATTATCACATGAGTGTATTTTGAGGCTAAAATCATTATTTGGTTGTGAACGATTCGAGATAGTAAAACAGATGTAGTTCGTTTTTACTGTGTTTAGTGTTAGTAGATTGTCATTGAGCCAATTGGTTATAAGGGCCATACCCGTCTACGCACTGCGCCTAACGTTGGACCATTTATTCCCGGAAAAAACAACGGCCGTGTCATCAGCGTAAGAAAAGATTTTTGCATTATGAACTATTAATTTGCAGAGATCGTTAATATATGCCAGAAATAATGTGGGGCCTAACACGCTACCTTGCGGTACGCCAAATGACACATCCGCATCGTCACTAACATACGCTCCTATTTTCACCCTCTGTGTTCTGTTTGATAGGTAATCTTTGAAAAAAATTTGTGGGTCTCCTCTTATTCCGAGTCTTTCCAGCTTGGTCACAAGGGCTGGAACAGAAACGGTGTCAAACGCCTTTTTTAGATCTAGAAATACCGTCAGGCATTTCCTTCCTGTATTGAGATATTTGTAAAAAAAAATTATAATTTATTTGAAAAAAGCAGTTACAAAATAAATAGTCGAGTACGTCACAAAGACAAATTGAAACTGCCCCAAATAAAATTAATGTTATACAAAAGAAATATTTACTGCATGGCAATTATTATTTTTAACCATTTGCCAAATAACATTCAAGATTTGCCATCGTCGCTGTTCAAAAGGGTGTTATTTAGACTGTTATTGGACAAAAATTATTACAGTGTTAAAGAATATTTAGAGGATAAGTCGCTAGTAACATATTAAATAAAAATGATTCTACCATATCCAACACTAACATATCTTTAATATTATATTGTTGACATAATTATTCAATATGAATGACATGACATATTATAAACACAATACAATTTCGATCTTTATTACAGTAATATTTATATTTTATTAAGTGACTCATGTTTACTAATTCAAATATTAATAAATAAGCCTGCATTTATAATAGAAATATTTGTACGCCATAGTATGGCAGGATATGCTGGAACCAAAATTGTAACATCTATTGTACCATATTCTGACAAATAAACATTTTTGATTTGATTTGATGTTCTGAAACTAATGAGCTTAAGGCAGCAACTGCGTCTTCAGTGGATACTCCCTGTCTAAAACCAAATTGTGTAGATGATAGTAATTTAAATTTATTTAGGTAGTTTATGAGTCTATTATTAGTTAATTTTTCAATAATTTTAGACAGGGCTGGTAGGACGGAGATAGGTGTATAATTATTGACATCGTCTCTGCTCCCTCCCTTGTGTACCGGTGTAATAATTGATTTTTTTAGAGGGGCCGGGAAAGTACCATTTTTGAAACAAAGATTAGCCAGGTGGCTAATGATGGGAACAACTTCTTTGTAAACATATTTTAAGAAACTAGTAGAGATACTATCCCATCCTGGGGCACTGGTCGATTTCAGGCTCAACAGAATTCTTTCAACCTCATTTGGGTCAGTGTCCAGGAGCACAAAGGAATCTGCTTGCGCAGGAGAAGTGCTAGTCCAATCAGCAAGGATTCTATTAGTTCTGTATTGAATTTGCTGAGCCAAGTCTTTCCCAGTATTCACAAAGTAATCGTTTATGAAGTTGACTGATTCAGTTGGAGATGGTTTGATACCTAATAGCTCCGTGCTTTGGCTGTTTATTTTATTTGAGTAGGTGATCGATTTTATGTTTTTCCAGAGTAACTTAGTATTCATAACTGATTTACTGACTAATTCTCTTTCATATTTTCTTTTTGTTTTTTTAATGAGATTATTACAATAATTTCTGTATCGACAGTATGTGATTTTTAAAATTTCATTATACGGGTCGGAACGAAAGTTTTTTTGCAATTTGTTGCGATTTTTAACGCAGCGTAGTATACCCGGTGTGATCCAAGGTTTTTTTATGCGTTTACTGTTTGGGATACTTGTTATTGTGGTACTTTCATTAATAGTGTCAGTCATTTTTTGTATGAGTAGGTCAGTCAGAAGATTTGGGTTATTAAAAAATAACAACTCGTCAAGACTCTTTTCCTGCAAACACTTTAGTGCCTGCTCAAATAGATAACGCATGTGGTCAGGTAGATATTGTATATTGTGTTCGTGTTCACGTATTACGATATATACTTAAATCATTATCTTATCAAGTGTAATGTGTCCGGAATAGGTTACAGTTTGCGCGTCAATGTCCCTGCCACCTGTAGGTATACTAATAATAAAGCTGAAGAGTTTGTTTGATTTTTGTTTGTTTGAACGCGTGATGCATTTGATAGCTAACTCTTTGACGAAGGTTATAGGCTGTTTAACGTCGCCCTACGGCCCTTAAGAGCCGAGTAAGACGAAATGGGAAAGAACGCGAAGCTTAAACCAAGTGGGTCGGTGGAGCAAGAAGTTCGGCGCGGGCTGAAGCTAGTTAATAATAAATGCTAACAGCATGTCATTTCATTTAATTATGTTCTGATTGTAGACTAAAGTGAAAATTACTGGCTGAAGTGGCCTGTAATTTTCATTTTAGACTACTATAATAAACCAAGGGACGGATAACTGTAATAACTCGTTCGAGGACATACCTATGTTATTAATCTTTTAACTGAATGACATAGTATTACGTCAAGGTCGAATTTGTTTCGCAACTCGGAATTTGGATCGCTTTTCGACGAAATGAAAAGTTTTTACCTTTCCATCCAACTCTCTGTCTGTTTGCCTAGCCTGATCCCATTTCATTTGGGCTGGGCTATCCTCGTCATTCTTCGCCAGATGCTTCGGTACTGGGTCGTCGAGTCATTCACTTGGGCTTGCTTGAGGTCGTTGTTGACTAAAGATATCCAAATTAAAAGGGGTTTACCTCGCTTCTTTGGACCTGAATTCATGTAGACTGTAGAGGACTTGCTTAGTCATGTGTTCTTTGGGCCTTCTCCAGTACATGGCCATACTGCCTCAGGCGCGCTTCAGAGAGTTTTTCTTCGATTGGGAACGTAGAGAATGGCGGCGGACGAACCTTCGAGTCAGCGGCGGCGTCCTGAGCTCCAGTAAGCAAGGTCTGTCTTAGCGTCAGGTGGCAACCGGCCGTAAAAGTAGAAGCCACAACAATCACTCATCATCTTTCTATCCAACTCCTGCGACTAAATTTAAGCGACAATAGCCCACCTGTTAAAGCGCGTAGGCTAGAACCTACGCGCTTACTCACTCACGGCCTCTCGTTGTATAGATACAGCGAGAGGCCGTGAGTTTGATTAGCCTCACCCTTTGAAATATTGACGTTCAATAACTTTTCAGTACCCTACTCTAAACCCTAGTAATTTTAAGTTTGGTACACGTTACGGGATTAACCTTAACAGGAATATACGAGACATATCGTACAGATCGACAGATCGTACATAGGTTCATAGAATGACTGCCACGTTGTTACAACCTCTATAATTATCAAATACCACCAACCAAACGGACTAACCAATGGATGCGAGTCCGAAGTTATTTATTTAAATTATTATCTCCTTTATTTCATTTAAATACATTTTTAATATTTTTTATAAAATAGTAGCCCACCGGTATCAGAAACAGGGTCCAAGTTATCGGCGGTCAGTGCTCCAGAGAAACGAACCTCCTAACAATGCGAGCCCTGTCTAGAAGTACCGCTTTCTGAATTAAGCCAGCTGCCCAACGAGAGCCTCCTCAGATGTTGGTCGAGGCTAGTTGGCTGTCACGGCTATCGGTACAATGATCGCTGAGTCCACATCCCACATGTCGACAACCTCGCGACTCAAGTCAAGATACTTGATTTGTATCTTTCTCGGCTTTCACGAGGTACCCGTCATGCGGGAACGCTATGTCAACAGTCCTTGCGCGCCGCTCTATTCGATCCACCACCACTATATCAAGCTTATTGGCAACAATAGTCCTGTCAGTGATGATGGATCTCAGTACAATGTGATATTTCCATTTTCGAGAAGTGGGTCGGGCACAACCCTGTACGCCACTTCCAATGCCACAAGGCTGTAATTCAGAGCAAGTGCAATGGATAATCGTGGCTACAAGGTTGTGTCTATTATTTTTATTTCCTTTCTTTATTTTTATTATTATTAATTTATAACTTTCCTTCTTCACAGACAGTCCAGTATCGCCTGTCACCAGCATACTGCCGCTCAGTTTCGTGGTGTTGGTGACTGCCATAAAGCAAGGCTATGAAGACTGGCTCCGGCACAAAACTGACAACAAGGTCAACAACCAGATAGGTGAGATAACCAGAGATAACATAACTAAACACCATTGTCGAAATTGTGTGGGTTTGTGGCACAATGTAACGTTGTAATTTATTTATTCTTCAGAAAGTTAAAAGTAATGTACAATAAGAGCTTACAGTCGCCATTTTCACAAATTAAAGCAAGTATATAAAGTCAAAATAAATAAATATACGCACAAAAATAAAATAGAATCTTAAAGGGCTGATTTTTCCAACGTCAGATAATTTTGTCTGAGGAATAATTTTGAATTTTTGTCAGTTATTCCATGTAAAATCTGTCGACGTCAATTTTATTCCACGAATAAAAATTATTATATCGATTGAAAAATCAGCCCTTTACATTCTTTTTTCTATAAACAAAAACGTAACAAAATCTTCTTTAAGACAAAACTTACTAACAGGCTGGAATAAAAACTAAGAATAAAGCAAAACGCAAAATAATTACATACTCAGCCTATAATGTTCCCACTGCTGGGACACAGGCCTCCTCTCTGTGAGAGGGAGTGGGCCGTAATCCACCACGCGGGCCCAGTGCGGGTTGGTAGGACAGGTGCCCAGACTTCGAATTTTTGGTTCTAGGACATGCCTTTATTTCCTCACGATGTTTTCGTTCACCGTTTTGAGAGCAGTGGTGATGATATAATTTACACAAAGTAAAGGGTTCGAACCTTCGACTTACACCTCATAAGTCACAGCCGTTACCACTGGGCCACTACCGCTTTCACCAAATAAGTACATATTGTGCTTTAATTAGGAGTTCCGTTTACGTTATATTTTTACGTTCGCTCGGACGTAAAAATATCTCGGCGGGATTTTATCGCGCACTGGATTTTCAACTCTCGGTGTTAAGTCGAGCATTAAGAATACAACAGAGCGCATCCCAGCGCGTAAAAAAAAACACTGTGCGAGTTTCAACTCTCGGCGCTAAGCAGAGAAAAAATCGCCGCGGGAAAATCGCGCCCGTGGGACCTGCACCCTAATTGTGTAACACTCTATCAATATATATTGATGTTGCTAATCCATTGCTTTATATGTTCGAAAAAATTGTCTGCTCAACAACGTAAATGACACAATAAATGTTGTTGACCTGTCAAAATGAAAGCCATTGCTACTGATGAGTGTGTTACGGAATTACCCCGCTGGGCTAGGTGTATTTCGGTTTTTACCACAGAGATTCCTTTTCCTTTCCAGAGAGAGATTCCTTTTCCTTTCCAGTAAGAGATTCCTTTATTTATACAGGCTGATTTTTTAAAGACCAGCCAAATTTAAGGATGTGGTACAGACCATCAAACTGAACAACTTTCTCCATGTGACAAATAGCGTAATCGCGAAAATTTTATCAACTGTCCCATAGAAAACTTCAATACCTACTCGACCTAAATCTATGGGACGGCTGAATTTTTATTCGCGATTACGATGTTGGTCTCATGGAGAAAGTTGTTCAGTTTGATGGTCTGTACCACATCCTTAAATTTGGCTGGTCTTTAAAAAATCAGCCTGTATACCAATGAATAATTTACCAACGATTGCTTGCTAAGAAAATAATAAATTAGGACTCTCGTTGGTCTTTCGATTCGACCCCCGAGTTAGGCAGTGTTAGTGCGTATTTTCATTAGCACACCCTTATTAGGAACCCGGTTTCCAGATTGGTGTCGGATTAATGCCAATAGGCTTGTTTAGTTTTATTATTATGTTTATCGCTTAAGCATTTGATCTGTAGCTTAGAAAAATGGAAAAGGACTACAGCCCGATTCAAACTTTATGGCGGCTCGGAACATGAGGCGAGTCGCTGCGCAGTAACAAATTCACCTGTCAGCGGGAGGGGTGGGGTGAGGTACTGCGCAGCGAGTGGCGCACTTCAGAGCCGCCATAAAGTTTGAATCGGGCTTGTTGTTAGGATCGCAGCAGGTGGCGTTTGGTAGTGTCTATGTACCCCTATGGAAAAAAAGCGTTAGTTTATATACAATGTATGTTTAAAAATAGACAAGCTACATGTTAGGGTTAATGGAGGAACATGTATTTAAGCTTATAATGAAATGCTAGCCATTTGTTTAGTTTCCTACTAAGCTTACCATTACAAATAGACGGATAGTATAGTAAAATACAGGGTTATTTTTTAAAGACCAGCCAAATTTAAGGATGTCGTACAGACCATCAAACTGAACAACTTTCTCCATGGGACAAATAGCGTAATCGCGAAAATTTTATCAACTGTCCCATAGAAAACTTCAATACCTACTCGACCTAAATCTATGGGACGGCTGAATTTTTATTCGCGATTACGATGCTGGTCCCATGGAGAAAGTTGTTCAGTTTGATGGTCTGTACCACATCCTTAAATTTGGCTGGTCTTTAAAAAATAACCCTGTATAGAATGTCCGTCTAAAAACCTTGAATGTCCAACAATTATATTTTATCTTTTCATGATTCAACCATTCAATCAATTGGTACTCTATTCGTTAGGGATTTCCGCAAAGTAAATAGGTAGGGCATTGTTACTAACGGCTTATTCAGTTCTGAATCACTTCACTTCAATGCCAGATTATGAAATAACTGAAATAAAATAATAGGGAAATAGGAGAGCAGTGGTGGCCCAGTGGTAATGGCCACGACTTACAAGTTGTAGCCTGTAAGTCATAGGTTCGAACCCAGACTGGCGCTTTACTTTGTGTAAATTATTTCATCACGAATTGCTCTCAAAACGGTGAAGGAAAACATCGTGAAGAAACCGGCATGTTCTACAACCAAAAATTCGAATACGTGACATCTACCAACCCGCACTGGGTGGTAGATTATAGCCCACCCCATCTCGAAGATATGAGGCCTGTGTCCCAGCAATGGGAACAATTTAGGCTGATTATGCAATAGGGAATTATCTAACAAATCTCTGAAATAAAAGATGATGTAGTCCATAAAAAAAGCCAAATCATCATTAATTTATTCTAGTAACTATATACATATGTACAATATCTTTTCCCCCTAAAGCTGGAGGTCGGAAAAGCAAACGTTTATTAAAGGACCAGTTTCATAAATACAAGATATACATAAACTCACGCCATCTTACCATGGGGGTAGGCAGAAACCACAGAATGCCACCTGCTAAGATTACTAATGTTATCTACATATAGAGTATAGATATTTTAATAAAGTTCAGCTTAGTTTAGCCAAGGAGTTATCTTATCTGACTTGAAGAACAATGCAAAAGCAGGTTATCTGTGTCCGGTCATTATCTACGACCATTGATTTCTCTTCCGAGTATTTAAAACTTGAAAAAATATGTAAATAGTAGATAGGAAACTACTTGATAACCAATTGAGAGGTTTTCATGACGTGTAACTTTAATTTCCCTATAAATGAATGACTCACATTTATTAATATAGTATCACCCATCATCAATATTCTTCGAAGTGGTGGTGTGTAGGTAGGTAGTTAATTCATATTGCAAGTTGGAAATTATCCCACGGTAATACTAATAATATTTAGTAGATCTTTTTAAGAGAATAATTCCGTAATACATTGTTTTCATATAACTCTATAGGTTTACGCGGCGCACGCCTGTAAAGCTCCCAGTCAGCATGATTTTTACCGACATCTTTAAGTAACATCGTCATAATTCAGTCAAATCACACAAAATTTTGCCCAAAAAAAATTGCCTGTGTCCCAGCTGTGGGAACTTTATAGGCTGATTATGTACACAACATTTTAATGAATTATACACCTAAACCTTCCTCATGAATGACTGTCCACTGGTGAGAACCGTATGAAAATCCGTTCTGCAGTTTTTGAGTTTATCGCGTTCAGACCAACAGACAGACAGATGCGGCGGGGGGGACTTTGTTTTATAATATGTAATGATGTTTCTATGATTATGTTTAGTTTAGTTTGTTATCTTCCTGTGCGACTTCCAATAAATACTTTTTCATTATTTCTTTAGGAATCTACTCAATAACAATTATAAAGCTTATAATAACGAAGGTGAGCACTAAGGAAATATTAAAAAAAATACACCTCCTAAAGGAGTTAAATCGGGGATGTACCGTGCACCGTGCAATTTTCTACAATTTAACAATTTTGTCGAATTGTAGACTTGTAAAGTTTTGTGCTATATAGGGCCCGGCACCCTAATTGCGTAACACACAATCAGAATCGGTTTCATTTTGACAGTTCAACAACATTCATTGCGTTATTTACGTGTTAAGCAGACTTTATGTAGGTAACCTTTTTCGAACTTATGAAGCAATGGAATAGCAATATCCTTCAAAATGATTTAGATTGAGATTGATTGTGTGTTTCGCAATTAGGGTGCTGGTCTATGGAAAGAAGCCAAATAAGAAATAAAGAAAGAAAGAAAAAAAAAACGAAAAAAATAATAATAAAGAATCGAAAAATCGAAATCATCGTTCATTTCAGTAACTACAATACGTACAATATCTTAAATCAGCCAGTTTCATAAATAAAAGTGGTCTTCTTAATCGTTATTTTTGGCAATGTATAAAAAGTTTTTGGGTAATCTAAGTATTTCAATAAAGTTCCATAGTAACTCCTTTTCTAGCCATATTGTCTTTCACACAGCACATAAAAGAGACAATGTAAAGATGGGAAATGCCATCGGGCGCAGGGCTTGTGTTAATTAAGTCTCAAGTACTAGGGGGTGGGTCTAGACAAACTAGCGAACAAAGACGCAGTCTAACTAATGATTGAAGATAATTATATCGATCAATAACTAGTGAGTAATGAATGAAGCATTTAACCGCGTATCCATAGCTAATGCGGTCTGTCTGCCTAGTATACAAGAACTTATAAATTAGGCCGCTTCATCAATAATACAGATCAATTTATTATCTTTTCAGGAAAGCATTGGTTTTTATTAAAAGGTGATAGTTTTACAACTTCCTTGTTTTGTTTTTTGACACATGTATGTAAATAACTAGCAGCGCCCCGCGGTTTCACCCGCATAGTTGTCGATCCTGTGGGAATACCGGGATAAAAAGTATCCTATGTCGTATTCTAATGTATAAGCTATATTACTGTAAAGTTTCATCAAAATCCGTCAAGTACTTTTTGCGTGAAATAGTAACAAACATCCATCCAACATCCATTCATCCATCCATCCATCCTCACAAACTTTCGCGTTTATAATATTAGTAGGATTTACAGTCCTTTCTTAGTTATTTTACCAATGATTTTGCATCACTGTCCAAATAACATTGATCTTTATTCACATTCTAATAAGGTTGCTGTTGGCTTCACCACTGACAAGTCGGCCAAAATCATTGTGATCTTTATTCTCGTTACGATAAGGTGTTAGGTTGCTGCTGTCAGAGGTAAAATAACTTCGGACGAACTGTAGGTGCTACCCATTAATTAGAGTTGAGTTATCTTAGACCTCACTGACATCGGTGAAGAAAAAACATCGCGCCGAAACCCGGACTTATAGTTAATATGAGTCTGAAATCAACAATCCGTCTTGAGCAAGCGTGGTGATCAATGCTCGTGCCTTCTCTGTATGAGAAGAGGCCATTGCTCTGCAGTGGGACAGTTATAGGCTGGTATTCTTTTTCCCCAGTTTATTAAGGGCTGATTTTTCAATCGACAGATAATTTTTATTCGTGGAATAAAATTGACGGCTGACAGATTTTGTATGGAAGAACTGTCAAAAATTCAAAATTATTCCTCGGATAAAATTATCTGGCGTTGGAAAAATTAGCCCTTAAACAAATGTCTAGAACTCTGGTATCTACATAAAGGAATTGATTTCCCAACTTAACTTTTTAGGTTCATCGATACTGATACCGGCCGACCTTGCTCTGGTGCAGCACACGAGATAAAGATCTCAATATAAGATTCTTTAGATACCGCTACTGGTTGAACTGTAGATATATTAAACTATAATATCATGTGTGTATACATAGAAATGATAATATTTATCGCTTTTATTAAAATAGTATATCTAATCTCCTTTCGTTGAGACAGATAACCCGTAAAGCTGATTTAGAAGCAATTTTCCTGTCCACACCTTAATTTTTTTTACGGTATTTTAAGAACACCCTTAATTTTTTTTTTTAATTACACTGAATTAACAAAAGATATCTTATACGCCACGATAGACTTTACTGCACTGGCCCCTTAAAATATATATAAATAAAAATGAATCACCGAAATGCATGTACGCGCATAACTTCCGATCGACTGCACCAAATTGGATAATTCTTTTTTTTTTTTTTTGTTTTTGTTATTGTCAGGACAAGGTTTGTATAGAAGAAAATTAAAAGAAAAAACAAAATAAAGGCGGTACGACGTTCGCCGGTCAGCTAGTTTGAAATAAAGGCTGGAAGAATGAACAATAATCGATCAATAGCCATGACTCTGCAATAATATGTCCTTCTAACTGTCTATCATACCAACATAAAACAAATGGCTTTAAGATCCGGTCTCTATATAAAAATCTTCAAACCCCTTTATTGTCTTTAACTACCTATAGATTTCCCAAGAAAAGTATACGTTTCGGGGATCATCGTCTATCTTCGGAAATAAGAACGCGCGAAGATGTGATCTAACATAGAGCTGTTACAACCATGGAAATACTTGCCTATTTTGTATTACCATGATCCCAAAATTATACATTAACAACTCTATGCAATTCCAAAAAACTTTTTAAAACTTTTGAGTGACAAATGACGATTTGTGACCGCAGTAGGTAATCCGACAGAGAAAATTCATACAAACGCGCAATGGTAGGTGCACCCAAAGCGCGACAGTACAAAACAGAAGTTTTGCCTCTTTAGAGGGTAACTCTGTGACGCGACGTTCGTACATATTCGGAAACACGAAGTTTCCCGAAGCGCATACCTTTTCTGGTTTATCTGTATTTGAATAATATTCTAACTTACATTTTATCATTCGACAGTGGAGATAGTCCACAATGGCGTCATCAACGAGGTCCGCAACTCTTCGATCGCGCCAGGCACCCTCGTCCGTGTGCGGCGAGGGAAGGAGGTTCCAGCAGACTTGGTACTGCTGTGCTCGGCAGGAGAGAAGGGAAAATGCTTCGTAACTACTGCCAACCTCGATGGAGAGACGAACTTGAAGACTTTGAGGGTACCCCCGCCTTTAGTCGGCTTTACACCAGGTATAAAATTTATGTAACTGTGATTGATTTATCATTGTTCATACAGCTTGTGTGTTGTGTATTCATCTGTTAACTGGTTTTGTGATGTGTTGTGTTAATTACATTTGATTATCTTTATTAAAACTAGAATTGCCTAAACATTTGTAAAATCTCCCTTTAAAAATCATTTCATAATTCCATGGCAGGTTGATTTTTTTAAAAATAACAACTGCTTTGATACCGTATGGTACCGAACCGGACTTTAATGAATGACAAAAGTACCTACTTTTGAACTTCTGTTCACACAGAAGCCATAATAAATCTATTAAGCTTTAAAATATTTTATAAATACGAAAATATTATATAGATAAGTAAGTAATTTTATTATACGCGTGTGTTGTACATTTCTTAACCTTGTGATTGTGGTAATAAAGGTATTTGGAATCTCATACGTGCTTTTATTTGTGCGACCATCGCAAACTCACTTTTCACTTTCATCCTAACTCGTTCAATTATGTTAGCTTAAGGTAAATATTTACAAGTATAACAACGATCTGTCTCAAAAGGCTAATCTCTAAGCACATATTCTGCACAAAGATACATTAATTTTTCCATTAAAACCTTATCTAAATATTCAAAACAACTGAGGACATTAGAAATGTATGACTTTACAGATCACATTAAACTCGCGACGTCTTGTCAATATCTCTGTTTATCACTATCTAGTGTATTACCTGAATCCTTGTCACATCATACATTGAAATGACGTGTCACAACGTCGCGCGTCGCTGTGACGCGTCGTGTTTGACGTCGCCATTTGCATTACACTTGTATGATATGACAAGGTACTAACCATGGTCAAGGTTTTTCTACGCCGACTGTACTTAGCCCAGTATAGACTCCAGCCATCACAAAGGTTAGAATGTTGCTGTAACTTATGTAATCTGCATTCGCGGCTTATTTTCCAAAAGGTAAACAAATATAGGTTTGTGGAAAAATAACTTTAATTCCTACACAATAAAGTTCAGTTTACGCTACAACTTCAAACATTTTTATAACTTTTCAAGTGTGCTACGCACTCTGAAATCAACTTAATAACCATTGAAATAAAGTTGATATTTATTTAACTTGAAATAACAACAATTTGAAACATACATTTCGCATGCTTAATGGAATACTGACTTAACTCAAAAAAAGACGATTTTTCGAAAAACGCAAAAGAAGGTCTTTCTATGAGGACTTATCCTACTTGTTGATGCATAAAAATAAAACTGATTTATATTAATCACGAATGCTTGTAATTTGAACGTCTATGATTAACTATTGATGAGATCTGATTAAAAAAAAAAAACGGAAATCACATCTGACCTATCTACTAATGGGTCAGTGTTCCATTAAGCATGCGATTTTAATAGACTACGATAGTTATGATAAAAAAATGGCACCTTTAAAAAAAATAAACAGCTATACCTATAATCAAACTATCTGATTGCATGTGCATTGATTAAAGAATTGATGACAGCTGTAAGACGAAGCAGTTGTAAGACAGATAGAACTCGCCTTTACATAGAAAAACAAAAACAAATCGTTCTAGCTGTACACTCATTTTTCCTTAGATATTCTCCCACAAGGTATGCGGATAGAGGTACCCAACCCTGTGGCAGATCTCTACACGTTCTACGGAAGGTTGGAGATCCCCTACCAGGACAGCCTGGTGCTCACCACTGATAACCTAATGCTCAGGGGATCTCGGGTCAAGAACACAGAATGGGCTATAGGATGCGCTATTTATACGGGTAAGTATAAACTACAAAGTTGAATGTTGCAGAAGGAAGTTGAATATATAGACTTTGGTAGAAAGTTTTCACCGTTTGTGAATTAATTACACACGCTGGTCCAAATAGTAACGTCATATAAAAAAAAATTGATTTCTCATGCCCAGGGGTATCCGTAAATGTATGTTTCGCGATTTTTGATAGTTTTAGTCATAATTTCTTGTAAATGTTATGGGAACCACGGAAAAATTGATTTCGCATGCCCAGAGGATAAAGATCCATTTTTTTATGACTTCACTATTTTGACCACCTTGTATCTACATATGAAAAGTAAAAGACTTTAAAACCTACGTGAAAAAACGCTTGCCGAGGTTAGTCCGTAGCTTCCGCATTCAGCCGTTGGTCGCGGCTGTTATTAGTAGATATTTGACAGTCGTTACGGGTTGTCAGAAGCTCGAAAGTCTGAAAAGACAACCAGTCGTGCCAAAGGGTATAGTATTACCCAATTATTAAGTCTCCACAACCTAGTAATTGGGTAATACTATACCCCAGTCAGATAGGCAGTTACTCCAAGTAAATTACTGATATTCAGCTGCATCCGGTTAGGCTGGAAACCAACCCCAACATATTTGGGAACAAGCTATGTACAAGATGACCACCTGTTTTTCTAAACTACTTGATCATCATTTGCCCATCTCTAATGAGGTCAGTTTCCAGTCTAAAAAAATGCAGCTGAATGAATACCTGTGTCTTAAATATTTAACGAAACACCTTCTGTTACAGGTGAAGAAACAAAACTGGCTCTCAACTCAAAATACTCAGGGAACAAATTCTCGTCAAGCGAACTGGCGATCAACCAGTCCCTCCTCTACTTCATAGGTCTTCTAGTCGTCGAAATATTGGTCTCCTTGGTCGCAAAGCTATTAATCGAGTTACATAATACAGAAAGGGATCTATACCTCGGTCCTGGGTCCCCATACCCGATTCCACTAAGCTATGTTCTTCAAGACATGTTCTCGTTTCTGTTGCTCTATTATTATATCATTCCTATGTCGCTGTACGTCACTATAGAGCTGTATAAGTTTATTGGTAAGTGTACTTTGTTTTATGAGATTTTAGTAGTTAATAAAAGTTTAAGTTTAGTTTTAGTTAAGAAACCAGGGCCATCCAAAAGCGCGCTGGGTTGATGATATCGTCAAAGTCGCGGGAAACGCCTGGATGAGAGACGCACATAACCGGGAAGTATGGCAGACGAAAGGGGAGCCCTATACCCAGCAGTGGGTGATTCTTGGCTGAAATGATGATGATGATGAAAATATTTGGTTTAACTACGTATGCTATGTTGTAATTGCGCGTAATAACTCAAATATACGAGTTAGATACACTAAGGCGAAGATTCACAGATCTCACTTTGACTTTACTTTGATTAATCAGCGCTTCGTTCTTACATGCACCTTCATTTGATGCAAATTATGTTCATATTCATATAAGCGAATGTTAACAAGCGTTTCGTATGATTACGAACAATGTTTGCATTGGTATGAAACGCTAATTTTCTTACAACGTAAAGTCGGATAGCGGTCTTTGAATTTCGCCCTACTAGCGAGCCGTTCTAATCTCTTGACTGTTCAGCAAAGCACAATAGTCGCAATTTCCTACATCTCTCACTGAAAACAAAACTGTATTTAGTTTGAATTCGCCTCATTCATAACACACTTTTCCCCAGGATCCTTATTCATAGCCTGGGACGAAGACCTCCGTTGTGAAGAGACGGGCAGACCCGCAGCAGCGAACACATCAGACTTGAACGAAGAGTTAGGACAAGTGGAAGTACTGTTCTCGGACAAAACCGGCACTCTCACCAAGAACCTCATGGTGTTCAAATCATGCACCATCAAGGGACAAATGTATGAGGAGAGGGAATCCAAGCTCTATGATGTGGAGAGGTTTGATGAGCCCGTGGATGTGTTTCAGGTCAGTTTTTTGTAGTATCTGTGGTATAAAGCTTAGCCCTTAGGCATTTGTCCAACCGCGACGACGATGAAGCGACTATTCGAAGCAACTATCGACTATTTTCTGGCTCAAGAAACGTACAATAGAGCGAGTTCTTGCAGTCAGCGATCAACTATTAATATAATGTTGTGTGTAATTCATCTATTTTACGTTTTTTGAGCAAGAAAATAGTTCATAGCTAGTCGCTTACTCGTCGGCTGTGGGCCACTGCTGGGACACAGGCCCTCCGTCCTCTCAGTGAGAGGGAGTGGGCCGTAATCCACCACGCGAGCCCAGTGCAGGTTGGTAGGACAGGTGCCTAGACTATAATATATAGCTATCTGATCAATTTATATAACAAAATATCAGAATAGTAACGACTTTTGTTAGAAAGACAAACTGTGTCTGAGGGCCGGCCATGACAAGGGCGTTTCATGATTAATGCAATATGATTGGTTGATACTGGCTTAGATAGATAAATATGATTATCCACACTGATCTCTTTCCCCTTTATTCATAAGCGTTGCTTAAAGTTAAGTAGGTAGTGATTAGAGACTGTTTAACCAAACATTTTTGATGTTTAAATGTCACTTAACTGTAATCATCGTTTATAAATAAATCCCTTTATCTATAAGTACGAATTTCAGTGCTGCACGTACTTGAAAAAGTATGGAATAGCCCGGAAAAAATGTTTTTATCTCTATGAAAGATATGAAACTAGGTAAATCTTATCTTTGCAAATAATCTATTTCCATCCTAATCGATTGTAGTAGTGCTAGTGGTTTATAGAGTTAAATCACGCAGGATTTATGAATGATGACTTTAAACCATATTGTAATACTACCACTGTTAACTTTATCGTGTTGATACACACATTACACACACTTGTTCGGTTGGCACGGGCGGCAAAATCGTAAGTAGTTATGACTCGGGTCAGCGTTAGTGTTAAAAAAATACTAACGATTTGAATGTGTCGACCAAGCGTTTAGCACGCCTAAAAATACACAATTTAAGTGTCATAATCATTTTTGTTTCTATAAAATGATTAAATGTTAATTAATTGGGTTTTCCCACTATTTCGTAATGGCCACGGAAATCAAATTATTTAGAATTGAATCGACATAAATCGAGCACTATCAATAAAACGGGGACATGTAGCAGCAGCAGACAGTATGTTTTTGACATATCTCGGGACCCTGACGTAAAAAAAAAAACATTAAAAAATATAAAAAATAGTATCCCACCGGTATCGGGAACAGGGTCCAAGCTACCGGGTCAGGGCTCCAGAGAAAGGAAGTTCCTGATAATATGCGATTATATCATTATTATTTAATTAAATCGAACAAAAATTATTCATATTGTTGTTAGTAACATCTATAAACTATGTTAGTAACATTGTCATTAAAATAAACAAACATTTTTTTTTTCCTTAAAATAAATTAATAATTAATTCCAAAACTTATAACAATAACTAAGTCCGCCTCCCGCTGCACCAGACCTGCAGGTGTGTATACGGGTCCAGTGCCCCAGGAACGGACTGTCAGGCTTATCTACCACCACCACTACTGCTAATATTCATTACTGCTAATTGATATATCAATTACCCTATGAGTAGTTTCAACTTGATTAACAGTGGTCGATAAAATGATTAATTTAATTGTATCTTTAATTTCGGCATTGAACCGGTCGCACGACAAGATATGTGTGACTTAGGCACAGTTAATAGCCACTGTCACATACATCCCGATGCAAACTTTATGACTGCTCGGAACATGAGGCAAGTCCCTGCGCAGTAACAAATTGACCTGTCAGCGGGGGTGAGGGGGGAGGTACTGCGCAGCGAGTAGCGCACTTCAGAGCCGACATAAAGTTTGAATCGGGCTGTAACACGAATGAAATTAAGCAGAGCGAAGTATATAGGGTGTAAAGTCACAACACATCATCATCGACGCGCATATTGTTACCTGTTGAATTCAGTACATGAATTTTCGCAGCCGCCATCTTGGATTTACATTTTTACCAAAGAAGAAAGTCGGAAGGGGCATAACATGTATGAACGCTTTTTCGATGATGATTTCTACCATTCATCTCCTACCGCAAGCTACGTTAAAGAACTTCGTTGCAATAAACACTTTTCACGTTTACAAACAATAACAGTGATAACACAAAAGCTCCAATGGAGCGTAGGTAATTATTTCAACAAATAGGCCTAGTTTCCATACTGTCCATATTTATACTGTGGTAACGGTTAACGCCTTACACCCTGTATAGTATAGATTGTACCATGTGCTGCTCTGTAGTTTCTGCCTACCCCCATGAGAAAAGCCGTCAGATTATCTATGTAAATAACACTCCCTTTCTATTTCAGACAGACATTAAATTCTTCTTCAAAATCCTCGCCCTTTGCCACTCAGTGCAAGTGTCCAGCGAAGACATGAAGAAACTGAGCGCCCGTCTCTCAGTCACCAGTAACTTGCAGCTTATGAACTTCTTTAAGAGAAAGAAAGTCAAGACAAGTACTGCATCTAACGGCACAAATGGGGTTATAGATAACGTTACTTGGAACACTATAATAAATGAGAACGGTAACAAAATGGATTACCAAGCCAGTAGTCCTGATGAGAAGGCTCTCGTAGAAGTCGCCGAGAGGTACGGAGTGACGTTTCTGGGCGAGGAAGGCAACGATCTGGTGCTGAAGGTGGGCGAACATACGGAGATGTATGAGCGACTGCAGGTTGTTGAGTTTACTTCGGAGAGGAAGAGGATGTCTGTTATTCTAAGGGATAAGGATGGGAAGGTGAGCCATTGTTTTTGTAATTTATAGAGTCACTTACTTTTTTATTATTAACTGCCTTGTTGGTCTTGTGGCCGCTGAGCGTGGGGTCCTGGTTCGATTCCCAAGTCGGGCAAACTGTGATTGACGTCCCATCGGACTTCGAGAGTAAGGGGAACAGAGAGTGTTCAGGATAAGGCGGGAGAAAACGCCAGGGTTTCACCACTTTGTGGATCGCCCGGAGGACACGGTGGAGCATACGGTGGTCTGCCCGGCTTGGGCGGAGCACCGTCGCGTCCTCGTGGCGGCGATCGGCGGCGGCCATCTCTCGCGTCCGGCCCTCGTCCAGGCCATGGTACGGTGCGAGAGTGCATGGGAAGCCGTCACCTCCTTTTGCGAAGCAGTAATGCTCGCGAAGGAGGAGGCGGAGCGCGTGAGGGAGAGGCAATCGCTGCACCCTCGCGCGCCTAGCCGCCGCAGGAGACGCCCTGGACGGGAGTCAACAGCCGACTCCCGGCCACCGCAGGCGCGGGCTTGCGGGCGGCGAGCTATGGGCAGCTCGCCGCCCGGTAAGGACCAGGCCCGGGTCGACGGCGCGTTGTGTTCCACGCGCGCCTCAAAGAGCTGTCAGCACGAACTGACGGGGTCCGCTAGGGCCGATGCCGCCGGGGCTGCGGGTTGTTCGAAAGAGATACCGTGGCCCCTGGCACAGGCAACTGAAGGAACACGGGTGGGTTTTAGTCAGTAAAAGTCTGACACGCCCTTCCGCTCGCTCAACCCAGAGCGGGAGAGGTCATTTGATGATTTCCCACCCAACAAAAAAAAAAAAGGGAGGAGAGAGTGCACCTGTGTCGGCGCACACACTTGTGCACTATAATATCTCCCGCACCGAATGTAATACATTGTTGAGATTGGCCGCTATAGCCGAAATAGGGTCTGTAAGACAATATATTCATTACGAAAAGTTTCAGGTTTCATTGACATGATTGAAATATGTATCATCATCGTAAAACTTACCGTCGCATCCGCGTTACCATGAAACGAAAATACAAATAATTTAACCATTTAATTAATAATTTAATTTATTATATAACAATTATAAAAATATATAACAATTAGAAAAAATACTCGATTATTGTGAGACTATAAATACGAGTCTTAATTATGACCTCTTCAAACATATATTGAATTTTGTTTGCCATAGTAACATTATTTTTCGGAACAATCACAGTTTAATAACTTCTTTCTAATCGATCCCAGATCTGGCTGTTCTGCAAGGGAGCAGAGAGTTCTGTGTTCCCTCTGTGCACAAACACAAGTCTGATAGAAGAGACCGACCGAGATATCAACGCGTTCGCTAACAAGGGTCTGAGGACCCTAGCCATTGCGTACCGGGAAGTGCCTGAAGAGGAGTATGAAAGAGTGGCGGATGGTAAGTCAAAATACCACTAGTTTTGTAAATTAGCTAGCTGGGAGTAAGCTCTTTCGAAGTTAGTTGGAGAAAATAAAATAAACTGAATAATAGACTAATTATATTCCAGAAGGCCAATTCTCGTAATTTAAAACGATCAAAATCTACTCGCAGTCTCATCTCGGCGACAAATAAATGTCAAAAACGTATAGAAATGAACGTTCTTAAAATTACAAAATTACGAGAATTGCCCCTCAGATGTATGACAAACGTAAACGAACAAAAGGAGTATATAAGGATAATAGCAGGTGGTGTTCTGTAGTAATTGCCTACTTCCATTGGGAGAAGGCGTCAGTATGTTTACTTTACAGCGGCACCCAAACACAGCCTTGGACCCCTCTGGGCCAGAATATATATACTACTAGCTAGTATTATCAGCCCACCCAACAATTTTGACTTGACGTCCTGTTTAGACGACTTTGCGGGATATGTCATTTTTGTTACATAGCAAAATTGGCAATATCAAACACAAATTATACAAAAATTATTTAAAATGTTCAAGTTATGTTTTTCAAAACAATTTATGTTTAACATTACAGCGATCAAGCGCCTAGACGGCAAGAGCGCAGACGCGTTACAGCAAGTAACGCTACAATACAGAGTATTAGAGAGACAACTGACGCTAGTTGGCGCCACCGGCGTCGAGGACTGTCTGCAGGACGACGTGGCCGATACCCTCTCCTCGCTGCGGAGAGCCGGGATCAAGACCTGGGTGTTGACGGGAGATAAGGTGACGAATATTAACAGCTCTCCTTCTTGGTCAGTCGGTTAAAAAGGGTGTCAGTAACATGGATAAGATGTTTTAGGCTAGCTATAAGCATTCCCTGTACCAAAACGAATACCAGTCTGTAAAAACACTTACGAGTTTTTCGCACTAATACGGCTGATAATGATAAGGGTGATAATCAGAGTATAAGCTTAATTATCATATACTATTTACTTGGCAAACATGTAAAAATATCTTATCAAAATACTGTAGCGAGTGTCATGATATTCGAATGTTACAGTGTCGTGACAAAACATGTATGACTATGATAAAATAATAATAGGTACGTACAGGTATATGAAAAAGAATCATAGGCCATCCAAAAATTTGTCCGCATCGCTATCAACAGGAACAGTGCCCAAAAGGCTGGCAGCATTGCCACGTTGTATGGCGATGCTGATTCTTTGGCCAAGAAATAGGCCAGCCCTCTGGTCACGTGAAGAGTCAACAACCGCTTGGTGATGTCTCGGAAAACCAAGTGGGTACTCGGCCCTAGTGTTCCAAAAAAACGTGTGTTGATAAAGTTGATAAAAGATTACAAAATTCAAAACTGATTTTCTCCTAAATTATTGTTACCTAAGCGTGAATTTACAAAAAAATAATAATTACGCGATATCGATAACTAAATGCGATTATAACACCTAATGCTTTATTTAATAGTAACGATAAACCGGTGATAAGAATGCTTATGATAATAAAATATTACGGACTGTAATTATGGCTAATAAAGTGTTTGTTAAATCTATAGAGTCATCGAGCTTTTAGTGAAAACAGACCTCATCTGTTATTTTTCTGTCGTAGCACTAACAGGCAATACGGCCTGCCCCAGCAGTCTCGACATTCATAGCGATCGCTTTACGACCGAATTCGGTCGCAAAGTCCCGGATTGACAGGTGTAATGTATGGAGTGACAGGACTTTGCGACCGAATTCGGTCGTAAAGCGATCGCTATGAATGTCGAGACTACTGTGGCTGGTGTCCACTACTCCACAAAGCGGGTATTTAGCGTACGGCCGTAGCGCTATTACATATATTAAACGCTGAAGTGAGTGACCTCTGCCCTGCAGTGAGACAAGACGGTCTTGGGCTTATAAAAAAAGGCTGTTAATAAAACGCTACCTTTAAAAAGTTGACACGCGTGCAGTCTAGCGATGCGATAACAACTAGAAATCCTTTCAACATGGACCGACAACTAAACCACTCAAATAACGTCCAATACTTTGTTTACTCGTTAAAGGGCTGATTTTTACAGACTACCTACTATATGTATAATTTGTCTGTCTTTAATTTTAAGCCATCCAAAGGTTGTCTTTAAAAGATCGCTCTTAGCGATAAGACCGCCCATTGTGTCACCCGTTGTAAAATTCTATATATTTATGTTCTGTAATTTGTATGGTGTAGGTACATTAAAAAGTATTCTTTTCCATTTTTCAATCGACAGATAATTTTTGTTCGTAGAATAAAATTGCTGTGTGGCAGATTTTGTATGGAAGAACTGTCGAAAATTTAAAATTATTCCTCGGATAAAATTATCAGGCGTTGGAAAAATCAGCACTTAGAATTAAAAAAAAATGTTACTTTGAAACTGTGCGTTACATATTCGTCACTTGTGCATAAAGGTTCAATAGAAAAGTAGAAAGAAACTATCTATCTGGCATTAATGCTGAAAAGAATTGCATTTAACTTTTTTTTATTTGAATTTGTGTTTTATGTTTCACTAGCTGCGCCCCGCGGGGTAAAAAGTATCCTATGTGTTAATCCTGGTTATAAACTATCTGTGTGCCAAATTTCATCAAAATTGGTCCAGCCGTTTGAGCGTGAAGAAGTAACAAACATACAAACACACACATACACAAACTTTCGCATTTATAATATTAGAGTGATGAACTGTTGTTACCAAATAAATGATTTCATTTCTTTCTTACAATTCCAGGTAGAAACAGCGATAAACGTCGCCCAATCCTGCGCACATATCTCAGAGAACGACAGAAGAATGTTTCTAATAGGTGTTGATGATGACCCAACGTTACAAGCTCACTTGACTGAGTGCAGACAAATCATCAGCGAGCCGAGTTATAGAGACCTGACATTAGTGGTCGATGGGACCAGTATGTCGCAAGTGTTGGACACGGCATACGCACCCGCGTTTGTCGATATAGCGCTTAACTGTCATGCGGTCTTGTGTTGTAGACTGTCGCCCATACAGAAAGCTAAGGTATGTTAATAAGATTGAACGATTTCTTGTTTGTTTGTGTTGTTCTTAAGCATGCAACTGTTTTTTGTCCTTGATGAATAAAATTAAATAAGTTTTCTAATGACCATGTGACGATCTGATGACGTTTGCAGGGCCAACATGGCCAAAGATCGCACAAGACATCCCAGATTTGGAAGAAAAAAGAGGAGGCCTTCGCCCAGCAGTGGGACACAAAATAGGCTAACAAAAAAAAGTTTTATAATAAAGCCGTAACTATGGACCAGAGAAACAGATCTGCTCGGATATTGAATGATTAGCCCATTTTGCTGATTTTGGATCCGCACCCTAATTGCGTAATACACGATCAATCGGAATCTGAATCATTTTGAAGCAAATTGCTAATCCATTGCTTCATAAGTTCGAAAAATTTGTCTGCTCAAGACGTAAATAACGCAATGAATGTTGTTGAACTGTCAAAATGAAACCGATTCCGATTGATCGTGTCTTACGCAATTAGGGTGCTGTTCAAGTTGAGCTTAAACTGCTACTCATACATATCCGAAGCTTCTTGAATCACATCTTGGATTGCTTACTACCTATGATTATCATACCTTAAATTGCAGTTGAGTTGATATTGGAAAATTCCGCTCCAAACATTTATTTGTGAGAATTACACTCCATTTGGGAAAAAGCGTCACCGAATGTTAGAACCGGAGTTACCGAGACAGCTTGCAGAGTAAGCAAACCGATGTGGCAGTGGGCTGGCCATGTTTGTCGAAGGACCGATGGCCGGTGGAGCAGACGAGTCCTAGAGTGGAGACCGCGTATCGGCAAGCGTAGTGTGGGTCGTCCCCCAGCGACGATGGGCCGACGACCTAAAGAAGGTGGCTGCGACTGACTGGATGCGGAAGGCTGAGGACAGGGTGTTGTAGCGCAGCCTGGGAGAGGCCTATGTCCAGCAGTGGACTACGATAGTCTGAGTTGGTTGAATGTTATTAAAACACAAGCAATTTTAATTTTTATATCGTAATAAGATCGTGGCAGGTGGCGTTGTTATTTCTGCCTACCCCATGAAAAAGGTGTGAGTTTATGTATGTATGTCGTTTTAATTTGGCAGATAGTAAAATTAATAAAGAACGGTCCCGGGCGGCCGATCACAGCGGCCATTGGCGACGGAGCCAACGACATCTCCATGATACAGGAGGCACACGTCGGCTTCGGCATACTCGGCCGAGAGGGACACCAGGCTGGCAGGTAGATTGATAGCTTTTCTTCTTGTTCCATAAGCTTGACTATAAGCGAATTCGTTCCATGACAAATGGCGTTGTGGTGGAGCAGCCAGTGCTGCACCTCCTACTTATAGAAGGTTCTCTTCAGATTGATACATAAATTGTTAATTTAGTGCATACAACAGAAATAGCACAACACACAAAATCACAATTAAATCATAACAAATTACATGAATATTAAGAAAATACCCACATAGTGCCAATGAACAAAAAATACACATTTTACTGATACTATTTATTGACTGTGAAATGCTGACACGATGACTTTAGGCTCCAATCTCAAGGTGGTTGAGGTTAGGTTAAATCCAAACTTGGATTTTCCTCGAATCACCAATTACACAAAATAATGTAGCACTGGCTTCAAAATCATGTTAAAGTTTATACCGATAACCTGGTGATAATAAGTTTTTGTTTCGAAGAAGATATTCCGTCAGACTCGTCCCAATACTCAGAGGTTAGCCTTGCAGGATTGGTTCTCAGCTCCTCAGTGATACGTCTACGGATTTCACTCTGCGGTTATTTCAAACCCACTATTTGCAGACTATGTCCTGCGGGGTAGTTGCGTAATACACTATGAACTGTCATAATGAAACCCATTGCTACTGAATGGGTTTCATTTTGACAGTTCAACAAAATTCATTGCGTTATATGCGTTGTAGACCAGACACATGATTCGAACATATGAAGCCATGGATTAGCAATATGATTCAGAATGAGATTGATCGTGTGTTACGCAATTATAGTAATCCGTCTGGCTATTTTAGTAATCTAAGCTTCATTTTTCTTTTGACTGTTTGTTTTCCAACAGATCTGCCGACTTTGCCTTTACAAAGTTCTCGATGATCAAGAAAATGTTGCTAGTGATGGGACACTGGTACAACCAGAGACTAGCCACGTTAATACAATACTTTTTCTATAAGAATCTAGTCCTTGGGAATGTTATGGTAAGCTTATTTGTCATATTTGAAGAAAAAAATACATTACTGTTACTATAGGTGACATGAACTGCCTGACCCAGCATCTGCCTTTGTCCATTAGTTTAGTAGGTGGTAGTAGACATTTATAGATGTGCATAGCTATTCACAACCATTCGATACGCTTCCGTCCTGTATCAAACATCAATCAATGTTATCGTAGGAGTCCTCTAAACGCTGTTCACAAGTCCTAAACCCGAAAATTTTGTCATTTTGAATCAAATAGACGACCGCTATTCTTCCGACAGCTGTTTGCTGTCGGGGGTAAGGCAAATCAGGTTATCGAAATGTGTCATTTTCGAAACGATAGCCTGTCAAGTGGTTGTGAATAGCTATGCCGGTAACAAACTGAACCGTGTTGGTGTGACATATCTAATGAAAGATCTTACTTTTTTATAATTTGAAAATAAATAGCTTTAACGTTATTTAAGAAAATAGATGAAAATTGACCATTCTCCTCCCTTATCTCCGAAACGACTGAGCCTGAAATGTTGAAAAAAAATACAGCAATAGTTCTATACCCATAGATTATCAGGAAAACCTATAAGAAGTCTATGATCTTAAAATAATATGGTAAATCTCTCAACATTGTGCGTACAAACTTACATTTGCAGTAGGAATGTATGGGATAACATGTTTTTCAACTGCAATGTCATGAATGTTCTTCAGATAAATTTATCCTAATTATGGAACCGTTCGGAGTGCGTCGTCCGACACGCACTTGGCCGGATTTCTTATATGTCTACACCTTTACCCACATAACTACAATAAAATTATACATACAAATGTTAAAATGAATAACTTTTTATAATTAATCCGCAGGTCCTGTTTCAAATCCACACGGTATTCTCAACGCAGTCGATTTTCGACTCGTTGTACCTGACGTTTTACAATTTGTTTTTTACGTCACTTCCGGTCCTGCTCCTGTCTGTCACGGAACAGATCTGGCCGGCTGACACCTTGGCCAAGTATGTATACGGTATATTATTATCGCTATATTAATCAATAATGACCCAGATGTCGTGATGGCCCAGAGGTTAAGATTTCACAGGGTTGTGGGTGCAAATCCGGGCCAGTGCAGATGTGACTTTTTCGATTCATACGTACTTTTTAAGTGTTACCCAATAACTGGGTTGTAGAGGTCAGATAGGCAGTCACTCCATGTAAAATACTGCTATTCAGCTGCATCTGGTAAGGCTGGAAGCCCCTATATATGGGATATGGCTAGGTAGATCATGATGTACTTTCTAAAAGAGAATGACCAAAAAGTCTCATGCATCAAGATCAAAATATTATAGTAATTATTTTCATAATTTTTTACGACATTACGCGTCGGGGACTTGGTTTTTGAACAGGGAATTTAATTTTAAGTAAAAGAGTGTTGATATTGTTTTTTTCCCTTTACATGACGTTCCGTTTCAAATGATACGATTAATATAACCTTGAATTTTGAAAGTGATCACATCTTTCAAAAAACGTGTAAAAAAAAAAATACTTTGCCGTTTTGAATAGAATTTTTATTTAATCTATTATCATTTTTTTTAGAGCAATAATGACAGTTTGTGTATGCCATGTCAAACAAAATTAAGTGCCTAGTTTATACTTAGGTTATTTAGTTTTTTTTTTTAAATCTCCTAAACCTGGGTTTTGTATACAAAAAGAACTTTTGTAGGAGTTAATATGATAAGTGTAGTCTATAAAAAACAAAGTTTGACTTTGATGCAGCATGGTACGGGATTTCATACATCCATGAGCATTGTTCTTTTGGCTCTTGGCTGATAAGTACGTTTTCTTTCGTTTCCAGCAACCCAGCGCTGTACAAAGACATAAGGAAGAACAAGTTGATGTCGTCGCCGTACTTCCTGGCGTGGTGTGTGTCTGCAACCTACCACTCGCTAGTCGTGTACTGGTTCGCGTACTTCACTGTCAAGTACTCCATCATCAGCCTTGATGGCCGCCCTATAGATCTGTGGTAAGTATACAAATGTAGGCCGAACGCGGCTTAAATAATCAAAATTTAAATTAAAACTTACTAACTAAATAAAAGCCTCCAGGCATAAAGGGTGTGACTGCTTACATATTTATGCAATGCTGGATTCAGTTCACATAGCTGTCTCTTGGAAGTCACAAATGATAAAATAGGACCATCGAAGTAAAATGTGGTGTTTAAATAATGTTTAGCGCTAAACGCATTTAGTGATTGGAGTGCAAACGGCCCTAACTACTACTGTGATTCATTCATTCAGGTGTTTCGGTGCAGCGACATTCCACCTACTGACAGTGGTGGTGAACCTCAAGCTGTGGCTGCAAGCTCACTACCAAACGCTCATCTTCGTGAGCTCCGTCATAGGGTCCGTACTGCTCTACATCGCCTTCAATACCGTCTACTCTTTACTTTACATGTAAGTATTAAAAACCAAAGCAACTTTTGTAGCACTCACGATCATGAAATGAGCGATAAGGTAGCGAGACGACATGAGATTCAATACGTGAATCAATTAATGAATGAATTTAAGATTTTTATTAAGTACATTTTAGAATCTAGCCCTGACCGTACTTATTTTTTAATTCTAGCCAAATTGACGGCGACGTCCTCGGCACGTACATTCGTTTGTTATGCGCGCCATCGTTCTGGTTCCTCAACGTAGCGGTGGTGATAGCTTGCCTGCTGCCCGACTACGTGGTGAACATCGTGTCCGAGCGGCTGGGCAGGCGGAACGTGCAGCCACGAGCCACCGCACAGGACTTGTTCACCACCAGACTGTGATGATCACTATAGTGGTGCCTATTAAACAATTTGTGCGGAAATCACGTTGATGTGTAAGTGATGACGGTTTTCTGATGGCATAGAATAATAAACTTCATTATGTGTGTCTTTAAGTGAAGGATTGGTCTCCTTTGTGATTTTGAAGCGGCATCAGTGTAACAGTGGATGTTCACAACGAACATTTAACGTAATTTATTTGTTGTAATGAAAATGTTCCTAGTTTTAATACAGACAAATATTTTTACACATCGAAAAATAAAAATTAATTTACGTATCGAAGTATATGGATCAAAAGGGCAACCAAATACGGGAATTGTAAGTTAGGACAAGATAGGTGTATTTGAGACACGTATGTGATAAATACAGGGTGTAGTTTAGTAGGTTACGACAATTCTATTGTACAAATTATATTAGTTGATTCGTCAATAAAACTTAATGCAATACAACTGTTTTGTAAGCGTCCTCTGTACTTAATGTTAAGGTTTTTTATTTATAAACAACAAGGCAGTCTTGAGCTAAACGGTTGCGACAAAAAGATACCTCTGAAGTTGCAAATAGTACCCGTTTCTACATCTAAACCGAACTAAGTCTGTTCTGCTAAGCACGTAAAGTCTATTTAAAATTGTTTCAAATTGATGTTATTTCAGGTTAAACAAATATCAACTTTATTTTAATCGTGATTATATTCATTTCAGAGTGATTAGCACTATTGAAAAAGTTATAAAAATGAAGTTGTAGAGTAAACTGAACTTTATTTTGTAGGAATTAAAGTAATTTTTCCATAAACTGATATTGGTTTACATTTTTGGCAAATAAGTCGCGAATGGAGATTACATATCCGTACGATACGTAACTCGTTGCAGCGTCAGAGGTTCTTAGTTTGGTATCTGTCAATATATCTACCTAGGCATTTATCATAGACTTAGAAAGGCACAAGTTATGCACTAATATGCCTTGAGTAAGTGTTTTAACTTATATCTGGTATAGTATAGATTGATGAAACGTATCTAACATAAATTGTACCAATCAAAAATAAACTGTCCAAAATGCAATGCAACATGAAATGTAAAGGCGCTCCCGGTGATCCGTCACCAAGAGCGCCTTTAATACAGGTTACATTACAGCATTCGCCAGTAATGTAACCTTATTCTGCGAGTTACTTCTACCTATTTATTTATATGTAAAACCTATCCTGCTGGTTTCAACTATCTCCTGCTTGGCAGTGTAGCAGTTGACGGCCTGCGCAGTCTACTTGCAAAGCCCTAGCCTTTACAGTGGAATCTTGGTTTGTTACATTACAGGCGAATGCTCCCGGTGATGAGCACCTTAACAAAAAAAAAAAATATATAGGCGTTTCAACGTGTTACATGTCAACTTTTTATACGCTTGAGTACGAGGCTTTTGACTAAGTTGTGTGTGTTTATATGTCTTTTTTATTTGTGAAGTGCGTTTTGTTTGTACAGAATAAACAATTTTTTTTTCTTTATATTTCATGTTACGTTTCACAAATCTGTATTGTACGAAGTATTTTGGGTTATTAGAATGATGTGATAGGAAACGAATTTTCGACATATTTGTGAAGTAAAGTATGAGGTGCATTTAACCTGCATACATAATTTGTTATTAATTTATATAGATTCTTGACTCTTTACGTAATAATATTTACTACTTGACGTGCACAGAATAACGCAGGTGGGCAGGGTTATCCACTAGCAACTTGTTTTGAACGTGGTTCTGAGGTATCTTACTACAAGTATTTATTCGACCTAGTTTCCGAAATTGTGATGTTGTCAGGTTGTACTGGGATCAATCTTGACTTGAGTTTTATCGCGAATAAATTTTATATATAGTCTGTTTGCCGAGTTGATAAAGTCAGGGCTTCTTAACTCATTACAAATTGCTGACCGCAAATTTATTTAAAAACTTATACACGACATATTTTTTGTTACTTGTCGGGGTTCGAACTGGGTGAGTAAAACGCCGATATAGGTGACTAAGAAACTTTTATTAATCTACTCTACAAAAACCAAATCGCTACACGCATTCAGTACCCACTCGATCCCGTTCGGGCCGCGTTTGACAACAAGTGCGTGCTTCGTACCACGAAAACTGCGAAAGCGGGAGATAAGCGACAGCCGCCATACAGTTTGCGATAATTAAGCGACAGTCGCTATTCAGAGACGTATTATAATATTTATCAACTCTCGGGGGCGAACAGAGTTAAGTGGTGATAGATCCCATATGACGTCTATCTCGTAAAAGATTAACCAATCAAATATCTCGACTTAGCACACGAGGTTCGACATGAGGATGCCATAATGGCGGCGAATTGTCGTAACGGCTATTACCGACCAACATCTCATAAGGTTCTCGCAAGGTTCTGGATCAAAGGCCTGATACAGAGAGCAGTTCTCCTCGACACGGCACGCATCGCGCGTCTGGAACTCTAACCACCGCTAGAGTAGATCCTGTAGCTGCCGGTGGATGGCGACTTTTTACATAACTAATATTTAAAAAATAATATTTTGTAGAAATATTTAAAGATACCTACGGTTAATGATTTAAGTTTTACTTTATAAGTAAAAGTGTAAGTTTTTCATGTAAAGACGCCAGCACATTAAGCTACTACAGTCTGTCAAATTTCTTTTAGATTTTCAACTTTATCGCAAAAGCATTAAAGTTCAAGGTTGAATGGGCAAATTTGACAGTTTCGGGTAGCTTAAGCTGCTGGCGTCTGTACAAATAATTTATTGTAACAAGCCGTGCATTTATTATTGATATTTGCACTCTATTTCTCTCTTATGACAAACACAGACCAACGTACGATAGGATAATATTTGCCTCGCATAAGGAACATTATACCTAGCTGTATAGGAATGTTAAATAATAATATTTGACAAAGAATTGAAAATAGAGGTATTTATTTGTATAACTTTGTGTTTTATTGAAATACGAATACCTATTACATTTGATGAGAACGTAGCAAATGATAAATGATTTTTATTTTGTAAGTAGGTTTGTACAAACATTATTACACGTCAATCATATTTTAAAACTACATAGATGAGGTCGGTGTTTCCTCTCCGACTAGTCTGAAAAGAAAGGCCGAAACAAACTCAGATGTCACAGTCTCTTTTAAAATCCAGACATAATCTTAATCAGATCATAATTATGAAGACCATGTAAATCGATGTCAGAAATGGTCTTTTGAAGAAAGAACCACACAGATTGAGAGGACCTGTCCAGTGCACGCAGCATAATACAACTACACATATATATATATATTTTTACTTATTTATTTCTAGCAACCCGCCCTGCGTCGCACGGTTTTGCGATATGTCAAAACATCAAGATTACTGTATTACCTACATATAAGTTTAATATTAATGTATTATACACATAAACCTTTCGAATGAATTCTTAAAATGATGTTGAAAACCGTAACAAACACTAGTGTAGTTTAGAAGAAGAACGCGGTCACACAGCCAGACACGAAAAGCTACTTTAATTTAAACAATATGTTTAGATTCTGTGTCATCTTCAGACTGCACATTCACAGAACACGGTAAGTACCGATCTTTCTTTGTCCCGTCAGCTTTATTTTCAGCCTCTTGGAATATTGAATAAATCATACCAAGTTGAACTTTTCTTAGGATTTTTTCGTCGTGGAACCCATGATTGTGTGTGAATGATCTGAAACCAAAAGAAAAAGTTATTAATTAGTAGAAAATCGCAAGCACGTGGGATTGGTACGCATTCGTGACATAGTTTTCTTCAGTGTGAGGTATTTCAATAGTGGGAAACAATAAAGAATCTAATCTGCGTTCGCCAATTATTTGACAAACATGTAAATAAATATGAGTTTATGGAAAAGCAACTTTAATCCCTACACACTAAAGTTCAGTTTACGCTACAACTTAAAACATTTTTATAACTTTTTCAATAGTGCTAGTCACACTGAAATCAACTTAATTACCTCTTTTTTTTTAAAACACTGCCCTGCCTGGAATTACTCCAGTATCGTGGGTGCGTTTACAAACATTTAAACTCACACACACACACAGCCAGACCCGGAACAACTATCTGTAGGCAATACAAATATTTGTTCCGTGCGGGAATCGAACCCGCGACACGCAGCGCAGCAGTCGATCGCTCAGCGACTGCGCCAACCGTGTTGTCAAAAAAAAAACTGTTTTACTTGAAATTACATCAATTAGTTTGCATAAACTTTAGGTGGGGGCGGAAGTAATCCCAGTGTGTGACTAAATACGCATGACAGCAAAACGAAGTAGGGTCATCTTTACCGAGCCCATCTATTACCCCGATTACGAAAAAGTCAAAGTCAAATCATTTATTTCAAATAGGCACATAAAAGGCACTTTTGAACGTCAAAAATAAAATAAAAATAAAATTGATTCTAGTCGCCCCTTCCAAAAGGTAGTTTTCGTATGGAGAAGAATGGGCAAGAAACTCCACCGTTGCTATTTTAAAATGTTTTACAATATTTTGCATACATTAATTATATAATTATATGTGAAGACGATGCACCTAAAAATAAAATTACTATACCACAATAAGTAAAATAATTAAAATGGGTTAATGAATCCATGACATATAAATTAACAATGTGATAGATACATGGTGCTCACATATTTACAAACATTCCAAAAGTAGACGATTTTCATAAATAAATAAGGAGTAATAAGTCCGGGTGTGACTTTAAGTAATCACAGAATGTAAATCAATGTCAAAGAAAAAAAAAAATTATACAATTACATTAGCAACCAGTTTGATTTTGTCTAGACTCTAGAGATTGTCCTATGGAGCAGGACCAGCATGTTTCCAAGCATTCTTATCTTGGATATAATCCTCTAATTTGTAATATCCTTGCTTACAAAGTGTAATTTTAATATAAGTTTTAAATTTTCTTTCATTTAATTGCAAAAGCAAAGGAATAGGAAAACTAATGTTAAATAAAACTTTATTATTATACACCGTGTTCCGGACGATATACATATACTTCGACCAGATGTTCAGATCATGGAAATAAGCATTTTTCATTATGGACACATTAATAAATTCTTATTTTTTATTAATTTTCATACAAACTAAATACCTTGACGTAAATCACTCGATATGCATGCCTCTTTGTCTCTATATCCCAAGCATTTGATAGATTTAGACCCTTTCTTGCTGCATAGCTCAATTAAATAGTACTAAATCAAATTACAAATATATTTGTAACGAAGCCCTTTTAAATACTACTTCCTTTGTTAAATTTGATTTGTAAAAGCTATAAAAGCGTTTGCCAAAGTTTATGGATATTGTGAAGAACACGGTGTATATCATAAAAAAGAAACAATATCGATGTTTCTTCGTCGATGTTGTGTCCTTTTAAGTTGGCGTTTTTGTCTTAGTTAGGTTTTTAAAGTATTTAACTTTCTTTTTATAGATAGAGATAGATAGATAGAGATAGAATACTCTTTATTGTACACCATACAAATTACAGAAACATAAATATATAACATTTTACAAAGGGTGACACAATGGGCGGTCTTATCGCTAAGAGCGATCAGATACTAGATACTTACCATAGTTCTGAGCTAAGGCCTACTCAAATTTATGTTTCCAATTGATGTTATTTCAAGTTAAACAAATATCAACTTTATTTTAGTGGTATTTAAGTCGATTTCAGACTGACTAGCACTATTGAAAAAGCAATAAAAATGTTTGAAGTTGTAGTGTAAACTTAACTATATTGTGTAGTGATTAAAGTTATTTTCCCAAAAACTCATATTTGTTTACATGTTTGGCAACTGAATCGCGAACGCAGATTATGTATGATACGTATAAATAGAACAGCTCACCTTTCTGTAACTTGGTTGTTTTCGTTTGTGCAAATGTTGGCAGGACACTTCAGATTACTCGAGTAGTCGACGCACCGCCAAAGTCTTTTACGATTCTTCTTACCAAAATATCTCAGGTGATATATGAATCTGTTGTGGATTACTTGCAGACCTCCCTGGTTTGACATTGTGTACTGCACCTTGTTATTCACTATAACAATAAAATTGTCCTAAGATAGAGTAGGTACGAGTAAAAGTGGTTTTTAAAGTGAAAACTTCTTTAGGTGCACTTTGTGCTTTGGTGACGCTGAATCGGGCATACTCGGCTCTAGCCAGTCGGTGACGCTGAATCGGGCATACTCGGCTCTAGCCAGTCGGTGAAGCTGAATCGGGTATACTCGGCTCCAGTCAGTCGGTGACGCTGAATCGGGTATACTCGGCTCCAGTCGTAAGTTTTCACTTCTATCGAGTGGTAAGCACACAAATCCATTTTTTTCTTTTTGACAAAAACCTTTTTATATGGTATACAATATAAAGATTATTGTTATCTATTTTTCCAAGATTGATTTTTACAAGCAATACCAACTATCTTTGGGTAATGAAAACGCAACGTTGCAATTAATAAACAATTCAATCGGTTCTAATACTGAAATCTTACATCACAAAGGCATGTATTTAATCGAGCCTCAAATAATTCCTATTTTGCTTCCCTTTTTTCTTTTTTGAGGATGGGAAATCAAATGACCCCTCCCGCTCTGGGTGGAGCAGAAGGGAGTGTCAGACTCTTACTGACTAAAACCCACCCGTGTTCCTTCCTTAGCCCTTTATGTACCAGGGCAGCGGTAACCCTTTCGGACGATCCCGCTACCCATTTTGCTTCCCTAACACTAAATAAAAATAAAATAATTGTTCTCTTTTTGTGAACCTCAAATAATTCTTATTTAGTTGTCCTAAAAATTCTAAATCGCCGAGTAACTAGCATGTCTTAATGCTTGAATAGGTAACATTACCTACATAGTAATACACATTATAGTATTTTTATCTCACGAAGCGACGCACGCTTTACTTGTGTTTACCTAGTGTGTGTAAACTCAGGAAGTCTTGGTACCCGCCAAGTCGGGAAGTGTGTGTGAGTTATGTGCTGACGCTACTTGTCTTCACGTACACATTCACAGCGCATTTGTACACTAGGTTACCACAAGTAAAGGACGCGTCGCTTCGTGAAATAAAAGTACTGTAGCCACATAGGAGTTATGACGTGGTGAGGTTTCAAGCATAGCTGAATATTACAAGCTTTTAAATAAAACAATAAAAAAATTAATTAAAAAAAATGCTTTTATTCTACATAAATAGTTTCAGTCTTTAATCTTGGAGCGGGTAGATTATTCTTTTTACATTTAGATTTTATTGACGCTTCGTGAAATTTCGAGTAAACTATACCGACACCTACTTTCCTTAGAATGTTCTTATCGTGGAATGGATGATTGTGCCTGCACGTTCTGAAACAAATAATATAATTCAGGTGTAACCAAACAGGATAATCAGCCTATAATTTGGCCACTGCTGGGACACAGGCCTCTCTGTTAGAGGGAGTGGGCCATAATCCACCAAGCGGGCCCAGTGCAGGTTGGTCGATATCGTGGCGGGAGGGGATGTCACATGTTAGAAACTCTTTGTTCGATAGTCTGATTTCCGGAATTGATGCATTATTATTTTAGATATTTAAGTTGATCATATTATTATGTTGATATTATTAGCTGTATTTTAATTTAATACAATATTTAAATACTGTTTAGAATTAAGTAATAAACTTAAGTGTTATCGCACGCACTACTTCCGGTTGCATTCCATATTTTATTTAAAATGTCAATCGAGGCGGTATCCGGTAAAAAAGTAACGTGGTGGGAAGTAGTGCGCACGATCGGTAGTCAGTCGTCGTCGAACAGTTGAAGTGTTAACAAGTTGAGTTTAATAAAAGTTGTGACGTAAAACTTAATAAACACTAATATTTCGACAAATTGTTTTAATTTCCCTGGACTTTAATAGTTCAGAAGTGAGATATAATCGAGATAGCGATCAGTAATCGCCCTCGGTGAAGGACTGAACGCCCATAAAAAGGTACGTACGTAACAACGTTAAAAGCTAAATTAGGGCATATTTAAAAATAATTTAGTTACCCTATGTTTAGTTTTATTTTATTCATTTTTTTTTCCGTTTCTCTTCTTTTGTTTAATATTTAAAGATATGTTAGAAATACTAAAGGTATTATACTTGCATAATAATTTTCTTAGGTAAATAATAATTTAAAGAACATTAACTTTTTGTCATTTTTGTATTTTTAGTGATCATGACTCGCAAGAGAAGGTCTAGACAACACAGAAGGGAGTCATACGACTCTTCAACAAGCGGTTCTGAGCCTGCTGTGCGGAGACGTCGCAAAACTCGTCGCAACCGTGATGAGTCGAGTGAATCGAGAACCAGCAAAGAGTCGACTGATCACAATGCAACTCGCGGTGGTCGTGGCTCAAGGCGCCGTGGTGCGACGCGTGTTGCAACGCGTGACGATACGCGTGATGCGTCGCGATCGCGCCATGCGTCGCGGGTGTGTGATGCGTCACGATCGCGCCATGCTTCGCGGGTGCTTGATATGTCGCGGACGCATGATGCGTCGCGGCCACGTGATATGTCGAGGGCGCGTGATGCGTCGCGGGCGCGTGATGCGTCGCGACCGCGCCATGCATCACGGATGCGTGATGCGTCGCGACCGCGCCATGCATCACGGATGCGTGATGCGTCGCGACCGCGCCATGCATCACGGATGCGTGATGCGTCGCGACCGCGCCATGCATCACGGATGCGTGATGCGTCGCGACCGCGCCATGCATCACGGATGCGTGATGCGTCGCGATCGCGCCATGCATCGAGGGCGTGTGAGGCGTCGCGATCGCGCTATGCGTCGCGGGAGCGCGATGCTTCACTGTCACGCCACGCTTCGCGGATGCGTGATGCGGAGTATGACGCGACGCAATCGCGAGATGCCTCACGTATGCAAGACGCGCCAGAAATACTGAAGACATCGTATACTCAAGATATAATAAGAGTATCGCGTTCAGATACTACACCAGCAGTCGCCCCAGCAGCGGTGAGTCCCTTTGATTCTATGAAAGTCGCAGATACTAATACTAACATTTTAGTTTCGATTTTTAAAGAATTCATGCAGACCATGAAGGCAGACGGGGGTAATGAACGTTTTCCGGTTTTGAATGTGATACCAGAGTTTGATCCCAGTAAACGAACTCAAACAATAGAAACATGGTTAAGTAAAGTTGACGAATGTGCTCAAATTTATAATTGGACTGAAAGGCAGACTGTCCACTATGCTCTTCCTAAATTAGCGGGATTGGCTCAGAAATGGTATCAGGGTCTACCTACCCTTCTGTTTTCATGGGCTGAATGGCAGAATAAATTAAAATTGGCATTTCCAAGTGACCAGAACTATGGTCAGTTGTTAACGGAAATGCTTGCCTGTAGGGCTGATTTTGGAGAGTCTTTAGAAGAATATTTTTACCAAAAGGTAACATTATTGAATCGCTGTAATATACATGGTAAAAATGCAATAGATTGTATCTTGTATGGGATTGAGGACAGGTCTGTCAGAACAAGTGCAGAAGCCACACAGTTCACAGAACCTGATAAATTATTAGTTTATCTCAGAAATATAAGAATGACTAAAAAGTTTAACAAGCCAAATTCAAACCTGCGGGCGAGCAATGCTGATAACAAACAGCCTAAGACATTAAAAGGATCCCAAAATGATCATGATAATAGGAACAATAGAAACTATAGGCTTACAAAGTGTTATAATTGTGGTGAAGAGGGACACCCATATTTCAAATGCAAACAACCAATCAAGCGTTGTGATAAATGTCATCAAGTAGGGCACTTAGTTGATAGTTGTCCAGGCACCAAAGAATCTAGTAATAACAAAACAGTTTTAAGAATTTCAAAAGAACCGGATAGTGACTCTAAATATTTTAAAACCGCTGTCGTGGATGGTCTAAATTTTGATTGCTTCATAGACTTCGGAAGTCAATGTTCTATGTTACAAGAATCTGCGGCTAAGAAATTAATTAACTCATGGTCAGTATCAGAGTTGCCTGTATTGAGAGGTTTTGGAGACAGCGCTGTCAATTGCATAGGTAAATGCAATGTCAAGATAAAAGTAGACTCCGTCATTGCAATGGTAGAAACCCATATTGTCCCTGATAAATTTTTAAAAGTTCCTTTATTACTAGGACAAACATTTACAGAACAAGATCATGTCATGGTTCTTAAAACTAATAACCAGCTTAAAATAACCACGAATATAACTACAAGCATTATTAGTGTACGTTGACAAGTCGCTTATTATACATGGGTATACCCCAGTCAATATTTATACAAAACCAAGCTATACAGGTGAATTATTTGTTGAACTTAGTTTTTGTCAAGATGCTCATAAACAATATGAGATTATCCAAAGTGGAGTACAAGTAAATCATGGACAGGGAACAATTGTTGTCAAGGGCTTAAACTCGGAGTTTGAGATGCAAAAAGACACTTTACTGCTCCGGGCCCTTTCTTTAAGTGAAGTACAGCCACTAAATGTTGGCAGAATAGAACACTGTCCAGATAATACAGTAAAACCCGTAATTGAAGCTTGCATGATACAGGTGGATGACGATATAGAATTTGATCATAAAACCAAATTAACTGAGTTGCTTAATAAATTTAGGGACTGTTTTGCCTTTTCAGTCAAAGAGTTAGGGTGTATAAGTGGTACAGAAATGAACATAAATCTTAGTGATACCACGCCTGTAGTATACAGACCTTATCGATTATCCCATTCAGAAAGACACGTAGTTCGCGAAATGATAAAAGACTTGACTGACTCGGGAATAATTAGACAGTCATCATCAAATTACGCATCCCCAATTGTATTAGTACGTAAAAAAACCGGCGATTATCGTCTTTGCATTGACTTCAGAGCACTAAACAAAAGGACTGTTAAAGAGCACTATCCTCTACCCCGCATAGATGATCAGTTAGATAATCTGTCAGGTCATAAGTATTTTACTTCCCTGGATCTCGCATCCGGTTTTATCAGATTCCCATGGCAGAACCGGCGAAGCACATGACCGCTTTCGTGACCCCAGATGGTCATTATGAATTTAACCGTATGCCATTCGGGTTAGTTAATGCGCCATCAACATTTCAAAGAGCTGTTAATAGTGTTTTGGGGAATGCGAGATTCAAGGAGGCATTCGCATACATGGATGACGTAATTATACCATCCAGAACAATAGAAGAAGGGTTGCAAAGGCTAAATGATATACTAAGCCTTTTTCGATCTTCCGGTATCACACTTAATTTATCGAAATGTTACTTTCTGAAACAATCTATAGATTATTTAGGTTTTGAAGTTTGTGAGTCCGGTGTTAAACCGGGTAAAAAGAAAACCGAAGCCGTAGACCAATTTCCCAGACCAACAGATCAACATAAGATTAGACAGTTTGTGGGATTAGCGAGTTTCTTTCGAAAGTTTATACGACATTTTTCAATTATCGCGAAACCACTAACACAACTTTTGAAAAAGGATTCTAAATGGCGTTGGGGTGACGCAGAAGAATCTGCATTTTTTAATTTAAAAACTGAACTTGTTAAACGACCCATTCTCTCATTTTATAATCCCGAATTTGAAACACAGTTGCATACAGACGCGTCTAAAGTTGGGGTCGCTGGGATTTTGATGCAAAGACCAAATAAAGAAGTTCCTTTTAGTGCCGTAGCATTTTACAGTAGACAGACATCGCCTGAAGAATCCAAATTCACATCTTACGATTTAGAAACGCTAGCTGTAGTGACGTCGCTTCAGAGATTTAGAGTATACTTGTTAGGGATTCATTTCACAATTGTTACCGATTGCAATTCTCTCCGTGCCACCTTTGAGAAGAGAGATGTACTGCCAAGAGTTGCACGATGGTGGAGCATCATACAAGAATTCGACTTCCAAATAATTTATAAACCAGGCACAGGTATGGCTCACGTAGATGCTCTGAGCCGTAATCCCATTACATCGGAAGTAATAGAGTTACAAGTAAGACAAATTGATACAGATTGGGTAGCCACGGTACAACTAAACGATCCTGAGTTACAAAGAATTATTGCTATTTTAAATGATAAAGAAAATGACAATGTTATAGAGATTAAAAATAATGTTATTGTTAAAAAGGGACTCTTATACAGGAAAACGGATAGTGGTGATCGTTGGGTTGTACCGAAAGGCGTTCGATGGCAGATTTTGAAGTCAAACCATGATGAAATCGGACATTTTGGTCCTGATAAAACGTTAGAAATAATTAAAAATAATTACTGGTTTGCTAAGATGAGACGATTCACTAAAAAGTATGTTCAGTCTTGTTTAGAATGTGCTCACTCTAAAGCACCAACTGGGAAAAAGTCAGGCAAATTGCATCCCATTGAAAAAGTTGAACAGCCATTCCATACTGTCCATATTGATCATATTGGTCCTTTTGTTCGAAGCAAGCACAAAAATGCGTATCTGTTATTAATTATTGATGCTTTTACAAAGTTTGTGATAATTGTTCCCGTTAAAAGTACTAAGTCTGTCCATTCCATCAGAGCCATGAAAAACTATTTTCACACATTTAGTGTTCCGAAACATATTATTTCAGATAGAGGTACGTCATTCACTTCTAAAAGTTTTCAAGATTACTTAAGTTCATTAGGTATCAAACATATTATGAATGCTGTAGCGACTCCGCGGGCCAATGGCCAAGTCGAGCGATATAATCGAACTGTTTTATCAGCATTGACAGCTATCAATTATGGCAAATCTGAAAATGAATGGGATAAACATGTCTCAGAAATACAGTGGGGACTTAATAACACCCTGAACAAAGGTACCGGGAAAAGCCCTGCTCAGGCACTGTTTGGTCTCAATTTAGTGAGTACATCAAATGCATTATTACAGCTTAACGTTACAAACGACACAGAAAGTTTTGCCACTCCGTTAGAGGACACTAGACAAGAAATTTCAGAATATATTAAAGAAAATCAAGACATACAAAAGAAACGTTTCGATAAAACTAGGAAAGAAGTCTGTTATAAGATAGGAGAACTTGTAAGGTTAGAAAGAGAAGTTCCATCAGTAGGAAAAAGTAGAAAATTAGTTCCTAAACTTAGAGGACCGTATCGTATTGCAGAAGTTCTTGATAACGACCGATACGTAATTGAAGACACGCCACTATCTAGAAAAGGAAATAGAAAATTTAGCGGTATCTTTTCTGTAGACAAAATTCACCCTTGGGTAGTGTTTAATAGATCGGACTCAGACTCTGAGGTGCTGGATAATGACAACACAGATTAATATACTTATGAGATGATTGATTTAATAAAGATGATGACGATGATGATGTGATTTATTAATGATGTTAAGTCTAATATCTTAGCTGAGAATATGTCTGAGGTCTCAGCTAGGACAGGTGTTAAGGATATGTCTGAGGCCTTAACATCTTAAGTTAAGTTAAGTGGCTTAGCTGAGAATATGTCTGAGGTCTCAGTTAGGACAGGTGTTAAGGATATGTCTGAGGCCTTGACATCTTAAGTTAAGTGGCTTAGCTGAGAATATGTCTGAGGTCTCAGCTAGGACAGGTGTTAAGGATATGTCTGAGGCCTTAACATCTTAAGTTAAGTTAAGTGGCTTAGCTGAGAATATGTCTGAGGTCTCAGTTAGGACAGGTGTTAAGGAAATGTCTGAGGCCTTGACATCTTAAGTTAAGTGGCTTAGCTGAGAATATGTCTGAGGTATCAGCTAGGACAGGTGTTAAGGATATGTCTGAGGCCTTAACATCTTAAGTTAAGTTAAGTGGCTTAGCTGAGAATATGTCTGAGGTTTCAGTTAGGACAAGTGTTAAGGATATGTCTGAGGCCTTAACATCTTAAGTTAAGTGGCTTAGCTGAGAATATGTCTGAGGTCTCAGCTGGGACAGTTGTTAAGGATATGTCTGAGGCCTTAACATCTTAAGTTAATTGTTTTTGAGGCCTTAATATCACAATTTATAGTCTAAAGTATAATATACGAATAAGTTGTTTTATTGTAATATATATTTTTTTTTTGTTTATGCGAATTAATTTTCCCGGGACGGGAAATGTATCAGGAAAGGCCGACTGTTAGAAACTCTTTGTTCGATAGTCTGATTTCCGGAATTGATGCATTATTATTTTAGATATTTAAGTTGATCATATTATTATGTTGATATTATTAGCTGTATTTTAATTTAATACAATATTTAAATACTGTTTAGAATTAAGTAATAAACTTAAGTGTTATCGCACGCACTACTTCCGGTTGCATTCCATATTTTATTTAAAATGTCAATCGAGGCGGTATCCGGTAAAAAAGTAACGTGGTGGGAAGTAGTGCGCACGATCGGTAGTCAGTCGTCGTCGAACAGTTGAAGTGTTAACAAGTTGAGTTTAATAAAAGTTGTGACGTAAAACTTAATAAACACTAATATTTCGACAAATTGTTTTAATTTCCCTGGACTTTAATACACATATTTTAAAATTTTTGGTTTTTGGACAGGGTTTTTCTCGCGGTGGAAAACCCAAACGCAAATCTCTTTAAATATCGCTAAGTTGCGTTAGGTTAGGTAAACGCCGGCGGCGCGAGGAACCGAGGGCGCGGGGTGAGCGACCGATGCAGCGACACATGGAGCTGCGTCGGTCTCAGCTTCGCGAGGTCCTGGTGGCGGAATGCCGGGACAGGCTTACACCCCTACCGCTGGCCTCGTCACCATCGAGGCGGTCCGGCCGGTGCTCGAGCGCTGGCTCGGGAGAAGACACGGCTCCCTGTCGTTTCGAGTGACGCAGGTGCTGGTTTTTAGTCAGTAAGTGGCAGACCCCGCCGCCCGCCCAAGGGCGGCGGACATCCATTAGGATTTACCACCCCGAAAAAAAAAGGTTAGATAAACACGAGCAAAATAATAATCATTTAAAAATATGATTGATAGGCTCGCGTTGGTTTCTCACTTGATGGTGGCATGGATGGAAGTGTGATCAACGACGGTTCTTAAAAACTCCTAAAAATGTACTTTATGCTGTATGTGCTATGTCTACGTACACCCAGGGCTCTGTTTGTCATGTGTGTCTGTGTGTGTGTTTGTATATGTTCGTATGTGTCCCGCCCTGAGTCTGAATTTGTGCCCGGTAGATGGCGATAGACTCACCCCCTATTTTCCCCTATTAAATGGGACTTAAACGTAACTGGCGAAATGTGGGTGTTCTATAAGTACATCTCTGCAGTGGCGTAGCTATCGGAGGGCTAGGCGGTGCCGTGCACCGGAGCCCCCAAGCTCAGGGGGTTCCTCGACCCCTGACCAGCAAAATAATAAATTCTTTCTGTTGTGTTGTGTAAGTTGTTGTGTTTAGCCACTTCAACCAATCAGCTGTTATGCGACCGATTTATGAATAGTAACTTATTCTACCGAAATATTAGTAATAGTAATGAACTGCACTCAGTAAGAGTGAGAGACCCCCCCGAGCAGAGGACATCAATGACGATAATCCACACCGGAACAAAAAAAAAGTTAGGTTAGAATTTAGAGGCTAGGTTAGGCAAAAAATAAAACCTAACCAATTTAGATAGAGCCGCAACTTTTTTTTCGCACCGGGGCCCCTGGTTACGCCACTGCATCTCTGTATAAAATTTCGGAGTAACAAGGCGTTATGTCACAGATTACTAATGTGTTTGTGTATGTAATGTATGTTTGTGTGTATTTGACGCGTAGTATATTCAATTAAATACTGCTCTAGCTAATATTATGTAGAAAAAAACTCACAGGTCCGTAACTTGGTCGTTGGCATTCGTAAAAATAGTCGCCGCGCAACGAGTTTTATTGTAGTTAATGCAACGCCAGGATATTCTACGATCTTTGCTGATGTATCTCAGCTGGTACATATATCTGTTGTGGATTGTCTGTAGACCTCCTTGGTTGGATACTGTGTACTGCACCTTTGTACGCACTGTAACAATAAAATAATATTTTTAAATATATAGACTCGAACCTCTTTTCACGAACAAAGACGCTAAGGGTCAGTTCACACCGAGACGTGACACAACGTGACGCTGTGTGCCCTTTTTAGGTTAGCGATATAAAATTGAACTTGTTTAGTAGCATTTCAGTATGAGAGTGAACGCGTGTCGAAGTATGCGGAGATGCGCCGAGCTGCGCAACGCGTACACCTTATTGTATAGTGAATAAGCTCGATATTTAATCGCGATCTTAATAAAAACTATTTACAAAAAAAAAAAAAAACTACCGACTTCCTTAAAAACACTACAAAGTGAAATATAACTTTAATTTCGGAAGTCGGTGTCTTTGGTTTTAGAATTTCGTTTTTTACCACCGATTTCCGAAATTAAAGTTATTTTTCACTTTGTAGTGTTTTTATGGATGTCGGGTGTTTTTTTTTTTTAAATAAGTTTTTATTTTTCACTTTTTAGTTGTGAAAACCAAACGAAAACCATTTTATTTACTTGAATTTTTATCCGTAATTTTGTATTAGACAAAACTACTGAACCGATTTTGATAAAATTTCTATGGGACCAATCTGAAAGTATATCTTTTCACAAAAAAAAAAAGAATTTTGCAAATCGGCTTATAAATAACGGAGTTCTGTGGTAACAAACACAAAAAAAAATACAGTAGAATTGAGAACCTCCTCCTTTATTGAAGTCGGTTAAAAAGTGTGCGTAGCGTCGTGTCGCTTCATGTCTCGGTTTCATTTACACGCCGCCCTGCTGCCGTATTATGACGTTTTAATGCCATCAAGATTCTAGTGTGAGAGAGGACGGAGCTATACATGACCGCTAACACCATCCTTTTTCGGACTAGAATCATAATGACGTTAAGACTTCATAATACGGCCCCTGAAGTATAAATGTGGGTGGTGCTGTACCACAAAAAATGGGGCACTTAATATCGTGTGTAGCGTGTCCTGTTGCCTGCAAGTTGCAGGAGCTGATGGACGCTACTGAAGGCGTCAAACTAGTATCCAACTTTTGAGCTGTATTGTAGATTGTCTTCGACACGCTAAGAATATGTCTCGGTGTGAGTTGACCCTAATAAGTACCTGCTTCAATATTTTTTTTGATATCAGGTTTAAATCTTCTAACAGACTGAGGCCAATCCTTTATAACAATTTTGAATCTTTCGGCACCCGCGCTAAGGATTGCCTCAGTATGAGTCCATCTTAAAGCAGAGCTGGCAATAAGTTGATGATAATTGATTTAAGAAGCTAATAAGCTATTATCATTTATTGTAGTTTATTTAGTATTTATATACAGTATAAACAGAAAACACACTTACCTACATAGTACCAACGTCCCACTTCACATTTGTGAAGAACACAACAATGAAATACACCGGTCCTGCTCATTCACTGGACAATAACCATACAATAACATAAGTTAGAGTGAATAAACACATGACTCGTTTTAGAGGCGAAATAAATATCCTTTTTGCCGCTTAGTAATTATTACTCCACGCTCAAAGAAGGACTCATTTTTGTAAGATAGACATTTTTGTTAAATTTTTTAAAAAAGATTAAATTCTTCATAAATACCAATGATATTATATGTAAAATGAGGTACATAGGTTACCTACTAATTTCCAGGGCGAGTTAATGTATTCAGTAGGCTAGTTGACAGTTTTTGAAAAGAAAACTGATTATAGTCCGCGCGAAACTAGTTGGCCGCTTAGGTGGGGACAGCAGGGGTGAGGCGGCAGGTTGCAGCGCACGTACGTGGTGCGGGCCCGGCCCTCCGCCCCACCGCTCGCGTACCTGAGGCGCGGCCAACTATTTCCGCGCGGACTATTGTAAAGTTCCTAAAAAATCATATTTTTCCTCAAAATATGATTTTTTATTACACAGAAGTACTAAGATTAACGTAATTATAATGCAATTTAATTTTGATTGTCAAAATGGTTTCTTTCTTTCAATGCTATTATTTTTGTACGCACGACGACATATCAATCAAGCTACACATTTACAATTTAAGCTGAGTTCTCATTGTACAAAAACCTATATAATGCGAGGTCAGCTTAAACTGGAAATATATTATGGATAGTTTGACGTATCTTCGTGTGTATGTCAATTGGTAATGCAAAACTTCTTTTTACAATTTGAAACACAATCTGCCAACAAGGAGTGACATGTCGCTCTCTGATTTGAGTTCAATGTCACGTGACCGACCATGACAGTGGGCTTTATTTACACGCAAATATTTCTCATTAATATAAAATAAATCATTTACAAAATTAAGATATTTTTAGCTCACAACCAAAATTCATAAGCTTTTTTATAACTGTCAAATAGCTTATAATTTATCATCGTTTTACTACTTTTCATTTTAAAGTATAGCGTTTTCCAATAAGTATGGCACAACTAGTTTTTAGAAAAAAAATCTGCTTGTAGTGTCTGTCACACAACACAATGCGTGACAGTCTCTTTATACGGCCGATTCAAGTTTTATGGCGGCTCGGAACATGAGGCAAGTCGCTGCACAGTAACAAATTCACCTGTCAGCGGGGGATACAATCAATCAATCCGTCTTATTACAATACAAAACGAGTTCTAACTTTAGTCCAATCCCAAACTAAAAACGATTTGATGGTTTAAACCTGGAACTAAAGATAAACTTAGTTTTGTAATAATAATAGTATCTGTCTGATAATTACAAAACCATTTCTAACTGTCTTTCGTCCAAACTTAAACCTTCGAGAGTTTTTGTATTCAAGACTTTATACTTGTCGGAATAAAGTTCAAAATACAAAAACTGGCTCGGTTATTAATCAATATTTTAAAGTATTAACAAGGCAGTGTGTATAACGCTCGGCACTGTACCTTTTTTTTCGGGGGGAAACCTTCAACAGGCGCCTGGACTTTGGGGAAAAACACCAAGAAGTGTGGGATTCTTACCTCACTAAAACCACCCCGGTGATCACCAACAGCACATGGAGGGGGTTCCGTTACCTCTTAATAGAACAATCCGGAACCCCCTTAGTGCAACGCCTGCTAGGGCATGTCCCTGGGGAGACAATAAAGCTACGCTATGCACGGCAGCACGTGATCACAGACGGCACTGTACCTACATTTACTGATATACTCACATAAGTTTTTCGTAGCTTCCTTAGAAGTCAGGCTTATAACAGATTCTCTAAGCACAATTTGCGAGTTGTTAAGTGTGCCAGTGGTGTCAAGCTTAGTTTCGTCAACTGCAGTAGATTCATCTTGTATGTTTACAGGTGAATCTTGTATGTCTATGGTTGAATCTTGTATGTCTATGGTTGAATCTTCTATGTCTATGGTTGCTTCTTCTATGTCCATGGCTAAATCGTCGTCCGTTTCATCAACATATATTCTGTAGGATAGAAATTTATTATAAAAACCTTTTTGCGACTAGTGCACAAGGTGCGTTTTGTGGTGCATTATGCTGAGCGATGGCCGTTTTGCGTGAATGTCACGCATGTTTAACCCCTACTTGTTTTTTTTTTTGTGTCTATATGTCCTTTTTTCATGCGTCAAGTTTCTTTCTTTCTTTTGTAAGAAACCAATCTAAACAAACTAGCGGCGCAACTCGCGAGCAAGGGTCTTTAGCTCGCCGCGCCGTCCGGTAAAGACCAGCCGATCGATTCTGTAAAAATCTCACCTTGAAAAGTTAGGTGAAGTGAGCTTAGAGTGAGCTGTCAAAGAGTGTCAATCCCTACCATTAGTTGGAATGACAGCTCACTTCACGCTCACTTCACCTAAGTTTTCACGGTGAGATGGTTACAGGATCGCACTACAGGCCCGGCGGGGTAATAGCGTAACGCCACTATCAGTAGCAATGGGTTTCATTTTGACAGTTCAACAACATTCATTGCGTTATTACGTTGTTGAGCAGACACATATTTCGAACATATGAAGCAATGGATCTGCAATATCCTTCAAAATGATTCAGATTGAGATCGATAGTGTGTTACGCAATTGGACCCTGTTAAGCAGAATAGATCCAACCAGCAATTTGTCGAAAATCGAGTTATATATTATACAGGAAGATTTTTTAGTCACCGTCCAAATTTTGATATATTAATCTTTGGCGAAAATCATTGAATATCTATTTTTTCTTTTAGTATCACTCAATACAAAAACATTGAGATATCACATCACAAAGTTATCTATAAAAAGTTAATGTTTCTGGACACTGCCGCGCTGTGCGTACGCGCTAGGTGAAGTTACGCGGGCCGGCCCGCCACGCGCGCCGCCGCAATTCATTGATAACACAATAATAAACAAAGTTGCAAATTTTCCCTTCATACTTTCACGGGCTTAGGACCGTCAATAAGCAAAAGGTTTGTGCTATGTTCACTATGATTAGAATGTAATCCTTAATTAATGAATTACAAATAAAGTGAAAATAAATTTGATAAATAAGAACTAGACCTTATTAAAACCGTGCCAAAACATTTTGTTCAAAATGCATACCGTTTCTCTCTAAACAGAGTCTTGCACGTTTTTGCACATTATTTTTAATTTTGTTGAGCACTACAGTGTCACTTTTCACTTCACTTCTTGCACGTACAATTTGCTCTTATAATTGGTCTAGGCTTTGAGCTTCTTCCACATACACTCGTCGTTTTATTTCGCCCCACAAAAAAAAGGCACATGGAGTAAGATCTGGTGACTGGGGTGCGAAGCGCCGCGCTGCATCTCGCATACTCGATCTAGGGCTCCGTTCAAAGAAATCGAAGATATCTTCTTCGATCTCTAATGCGAGTCTCGTCCTGCCACGTCCTTAAGCGTGTGTAGGAGCTATAAATTTGCCATGGTCTATTAGCCTCTGATTTGCGGCCAAAATCGTTTGGCGATTAGGTACTGAAGAATTTATTATCCCTTGATTGCGAAGGCGAGGAATACTTTCTGCTTCGTACAGTCTCTGGGCACCGTTCAAGCTTTCACCACTAAGTATGTAAGATCGCACCATTTCGTAATACTCGCGGTAGGAATACATTGTAAACAAATTCACGATAGCGCGGGGCGCCGCCGGCGGGATGCGCGGGAACACGGAAGGAAGCGCTTGCGTCGCGAAAGGGTGCGCGGGGCTGACTATATGACTAACGATAGATGTGTCGCGCAGTCGAGCGGGGCGGGGGTAAGCTGGGTGTGCGCTGCCCTTTTCATTGAATGTTTGCGCGGCGAGTGTGTACGTTTAACTTGTGACCACGCAGAGCGGATTCTTTCGAGAAAATGATTTAATATGAAAATTTTACGTATCGATTTTTTTTCAAAAATGGAGTCAGTGAATGATACCTAATGCCTAGAAAAATTTGGACGGTGACTAAAAATTCTTCCTGTATAGTAAGAATGTACACATCGAACTTTATATACGCAAAAAAGATCCAAGCAATCTGATCACTTCCACCAAACAAACTTCTATGTAAATATGTTACCGACAATTTTCTTTTTTGCTTATAAGATCCACGGATAGTTTTTTAAGAAAATCAGGAAACTTGCCTGTGGTGTTACATTTAAAATAATGCTTATTTACTTTGTTACCATTAGTAACTTTCCATTTTTGTATTCCTCTGCTTGTTAGTTTTATATTTACTCCTAAACTTCAAATCGTATTTACTCAAAAGTAACAAAATGTTGGTTGGATCTTTTCTGCTTAACAGGGTCCAATTAGGGTGCGGGTCGACGGCGCGTTGTGTTCCACGCGCACCTCAAGGACATGTCAGCACTAAGGGCCGGTTTTTTGACCCGTAGTTCAACTCAACCAATTGTTAAAAAATAGTATTAGTTACTAATTTTTGTAAAAAAAAAATAGTTTATCTAATGGTCACTATTACATTAGCAATATTATATCATTAGATAAACTAAAAATTGATCATAAAACACATTTTGCAAAAATTTAACAATTAGTTACTATTTTTAACAATTGGTTGAGTTTAACTAGGGATCAAAATACCGACCCTAAGTGATGGAGTCCGGTAGGGCCGATGCCTGCCAGGGTCGTGGGTTGTTCGAAATTTAACGAGTTACCGTGGCCCCTGGCACAGGCATCTGAAGGAACACGGATGGGTTTTAGACAGTAAAAGTCTGACACGCCCTCCCGCTCCGCCCAGAGCGGGAGAAGATATTTGATGATTTCCAACACAAAAAAAAACGGGGCTTCGATGGATAAACTTTTATAAAATTTTAATTGATAGTTTTCTCATTGCTTATTCAATAATAATAAAATCGTAAATAATTTATTATCTATGGGAGAGATTGTAGTGAATTCTTCTTCTATTTCATGTAACCCAGCAAAGTTTAATTAAAAACATGCATTTTGGAGCTTCGGGGCTCCGGTCCGGTACCGAAATGGCGAATAGCGCTTGATAATACGGTGTCATTTAAGGAACGAATGGGGCGAAGGGACGCGTTTACATACAAGTGGGGGGCGGGGGGGCGCAAGCAGCGCAGCCGGCGCCATTTTGTCTTTCAAGACGTTGTTTGCCGCCTGTTATTACTTATGGTCTATTCAAATTTACGTTTTCAATTTATGTTATTTTAAGTTAAACAAATATCAACTTTATTACAGTGAGTATTAAGTTGATTTCAGATTGACAAGCATTATTTATAAAATGTCTTAAAAATGTTTGAAGTTGTAAACTGAACTTTATTGTGTAGGACTTAAAGTTATTTATTCCAATAACTCATATTTGTTTACATGTTTGGAAAATTAATCGCGAACGTAGATTAATTGAAAGCATTAGTTTCTATTGTGTATTTGCCTATTCAATGTACAGAGTATAATTGAATATATTTTGCTGAATTTTGGGCCAAACAATGACTAATTTTCGCGATCGACATGTTAAGAAGTTTGAAAGAATACGTTTCCTTGACGACACTGGCGCCGATTCCCTTGTTCACAAACTAAACTTAAGAGTTTAGAGATAAATATTAGTTTAGTCCTGTCAAATTAAGATACTCCATAGACAAATTAGACGTGATAACTAATATTTATCTTCTGTCCTTTACTTAATGAAATAGCAAGAAAAAGATGCACTGAACTTATATTTAGTTAAGTTTGTGAACAAGGGAATCGGCTCCAGTGTCATTTTTAGAGTCTTAGTTTTTCTTCCGCACTTTCTTCTCTGAAAAAAAAAAACTATCTAACAAAAACATTAAATTTGCTCATACTTGCACACAGGTACTGATACTGGTGGTGGTGGTGTTGTTTTCTTCTCTTCTTTGGGTTGTGCAGCTATCTTCTTTTCCTTGAGAGCTCTTAGCCTTTCAGTTATACTTTTTGTTCTTGGTGGACTAGAACTTGCTGTTAATTCAGAATATGCAGTTTCATTCTCATCCTTGCAGGGAGAACAAAGGTGGTTAAATAGGTAGTTTTTTTTTTCTATGATTACTGAATAAAGACTTTTTAAATATAATTAATTTAAGTGCACAATGAGTTTTGGTTCCTAGCAGTATTACCCAGTAACCGGGTGGTGGAGGTTAGATAGGCACTTGCTCCATGTAAAATACTGGTATTCAGCTGCATTCGGTTAGACTGGAAGCTGACCCCAACATAGTAAGGAAAATGCTAGGCAGATTGATATTGCATTGTTTGTAGTTTGGAAATAATTTTGTAGCTTTGCTTGAAAAAGTACTTAATATCTTATTAAATAGCTTACTATTTCTCTAAGTCCTCGGATATGCAGTGCTTTTCCAGCAGTTATCAGGTCAGGCAGATGGTTTTTAGGCACATGGACTTCCCCTGTGTATATGTACTCCAAAATAGAACATAGTGTAGTGTAGGAAATATTCTGAAATATTAAATTAAAATGATTAAATTTTAAATAGCATGTTCCCATTTTAGTAACCAGCAACATCAACAAGTCCAGCCCGATTGAAACTTTATGGCGGCTCAGAACATTAGGCAAGTAACAAATTTACATGCTGAGCGGGTGACGGGCAAGTTACAGCGGAATTAGTAACGCACTTCAGAGCCACCATAGAGTTTAAATAATTTAAATCATCAGATTTAATCAACATTTTCATACAGACCAATAAGCCTGCTTCCTGTACTGTCAAAGGTCTTTGAAAAAATAATCTCTGCACGGCTTACTAAGCACCTATACGAAAACGCTACTATCCCAGAGCACCAGTTCGGATTTCGAAGACGACATGCGACCATACAACAAGTCCATAGAGTGTGTGAACATATTAGAGATACTCTCGAAGGTAAAAAACCTGTTCCTGATATTGAAATCTTACCTGGAAAATCGTATCTTCTTTGTAAAAATTAATGATGTCGCTTCAGATTTTTACGACATAAGAGCTGGAGTCCCACAAGGCTCTATCCTGGGGTCCGTCCTGTACCTGATATACACAGCAGATGTTCCTGAATCGGAAACTGTAATGACAGCCACCTTTGCCGATGATACTGCAGTGCTGACATCTGACGCCAACCCAGAAGTAGCTTCCAGTAAGCTACAGTCGCACCTGGATAAGGTTCATACCTGGATGAAGAGCTGGCGTATCAAGGCTAGTGCAGCTAAATCTAACCACATCACATTTACCCTCAAACAAGGAGATTGCCCTGCTGTGAAACTGGGTAATGAGCAGCTACCACACAACACCGTAGTAAAGTACCTGGGATTCTACCTCAATCGCAAACAAACGTGGAAGACCCACATCCAAACCAAGCGTGATGTACTCAATCACAGATGGAGAACACTAGAGTGGTGATTGGGAAGAAAATCTCGACTCTCTGCTAACAACAAAGTTTTGATTTACAAAGCAGTCATAAAACCAGTCTGGACATAAGGCTGTGGGGATGTCTGGGGATGTCTGGATAAAGCTGTGGGGATCAGCAAAAACCTCTAACACTGAAATACTCCAGCGATTTCAAAATGGCGTGCTAAAAGCCATAGTGAGTGCCCAATGGTACACAAGAATGGATGAAATCCACGAATATCTAAAAGTTCCTACCATCAAAGAGGAAATCAAAATTATGACAAAAGCTTACAGAGAGAGGATAATAAATCACGGAAACAGCCTTGCTCAGGCTCTAAATAAATCGCTGCCAACAAGACGTCTTAAAAGACTGTACACTTGGGATAACATACTTTGAGTAAAGCAATATCCAAAGGCAGCCTAACAATGGGAGGGCAAGCCTAACATGTCAAACACATTCATAAACAACTGCTTATGGATCAAGAACCAATCGCATGTTTGGAATAAATAAAAAAAAAAAAAAGAACATTTTGCAGAGTACTGTCATCATTATCTAATCAGAAAAATCTTTTAGTATTACACTAATAAATATATTGCTACCTACTTACATTGAGAAATATTATTGGATGTGCAGAGTGTGCTGTTGATATCAGGTCCTTTATGTACGGGCTAACTAGAGACAAGACCATCTGATGCACTTTGACATGGTGTCCGTCTGCAGCCAAAGTCATGTCAACAAACTCCCCATGCTGAAACATGATTACAACATCACAGATCATATTAATCTGATGCCGCTAAGATGATCTGCGGACCGAAAAGCAGGAAAGCTGCTTTTCGGTCCAATTTGCTGTGTTTATCACTAAATTATTAAAATAAAGCGCTTTTTATGTTATGCTTTGAAAAGCTTTCCAAAGTAATGCTAATTAAGGCTTATTATTTACGTATTCGTATTATTTTAATTTGGTTACTTTGAATTGTAGATGCAGAGCTAGTGATATATTAGATAAGGGTATGTTTTTTACTTTTTTACGTTTGAAAACTCAACTATAGGTTCACCTGCTGCAGTTGGCTCAATCCATTACATATGATCTTCTGATATGAGTCCCAGGATAGTGACAGCCGTTCAGTTACTTCAGTTTGCGCCATGTTTTACTTTGATTTGTGTAGACCAATAATTAGAATAATTTTATAAAAAACAAAGAATGGGCAAACTCTAGCTGGAGACGCTAATTCCTGACATTTGACAAATTGATTGAAATTGACAACACTCATAACATTAGCTTTTCATGGCTACATTCCGAATTTCGCTGTAATCGATTTGAGCGTGCTTACACCCGTTCCGAATTTGCGTGAGCGCGATTACGATGTCCCGTGGATCGTCATAGATGATGTCATGACATGCACCATTTTGCGATAACGCCGACCATGCCCTCAAGACCGTGAGCGTTATCAAAGATGACAGTTATGCTGTTTTGTTTTGAGTCGCATCATATTTATCTTTAAACTAATGTGGCATTTTCGAAATTATGCTTCTGGATACAGTTGCCACCTAACCAAAAAAGAAGAAAAAGTGTGTGATGTATTTACAAAGAAATATCCAACCATGCGTATTTAGGTGAATAAATAGTTTTGACGTTATAGAATAGAACCTATTTATTTGTTTTAAAACATGAGAAGACCTGTTAGTGTTAAAAGTTTTAATTTTTTAAATAAAGGTCTGCAGGATGTCATTGGACTGATACCACAGATTGCTCTTAGGCATTTTTCCCGCAGTAGAAAAGCTTTATTTACGTTCGTCGAGTTCCCCCAGAGTAGTCCATACCCAAGAAAAGAGCGAGCACTTTAAGCGCCTTCACGAGCGGTCCCTCTCCAGAAGACTCTCTTGAATTTACTGGGGCGCGCCTCTTCCGAGGGCCACCTCACCTGGCGGGCTGACAGCACCCCGCCGTGCCCACTTCCTTCTGCTGCCGTGCTGCGTCCTGATCCTGCTGCGTGGGCCCTCCTACGGGTAGCCTCTGTGCCGCACACACACCAGCACCTGCCCTCACCTGCACCTTCACCTGTTACCGGCACCTGCCTCGCGTCGGTCTACCTCTGCAGCTCCATTTGCAACTCCACCTCAGCTTCCTCAACCCTCAACCCACCTATCGCGCATCGTCACCCATACACCCCACCTCCACATTATACACACCACTGCCATATTTTCATATCCATCCTTATCTGGTAAATCAATCTTTAATTGATTTTTTACTTACCTTTCTTTACTTTAACTACTAGTGTTTAAAGTTAAGCTTTTCTTGTCGCTACACGACATCTATTTCTAAATAGGAACGCAAATTATTAATGTGAACGCTGTGAGCGATTATGTCATAATTCGGAATGTACCGAAATGTCATTGAATTTGATAAATGTTGCGTTCATCATCACTAGTTGCGTTCTACTAACGTAGTGTATGGGGGTTGGAGTTGGAACGCGACGGCTTTTTTTAATTTCCTTTTGATACAGGCGAAGGAAGTACATACGGTGCTACATAGAAGAGTAAACAATAAATGAGGGCGCCACAATCGCTCATGTAGTAACCCAGTTACATAGTACCTCCCTCCTGCATTTTTTTTTGACATTGACAACCACTCGATACGCTTCCATGCCGTTTCGAACATCAATTAATGCTGTCGTAGTAGTCCTTTATACGCTGTTTACAAGTCCTATAACTAGAAAATGTTGTCAGTTTAAATCAAATAGACAACCGCTTTCCTTTCGGCAGCTGTTGCTGTCGGGGGCAAGGCAAATCAGGTTATCGAAATGAGTCATTTTTGATACGAAAGCCTGTCGGATGATTGTGAATACCTATACTGATCTTGATATTTGAATAGTATATTGTATGCCCACCCTAACAAACGTCAATTACGGCCGCAGTAATGTTACGGCCGTGCGTGACTGTACATGAAAATATATGCTAAGTTACAGGACCTACTCAGACCTACCAGACTAACAGTCCCTACGACCCTAAAACCTATCAGCCCTAACCTAACATACATATACCTAGTGTGTGATAGAGAAATATGTAGATAAGTTCAGGATGTCTGCACCATGCGACCTAAGGTTACAGATGGATAGTGGGCAGGAATTCCAGGTTCGGGAAGGGTACACTCACTGCCAGTCACGCAGACTTACGAGACTTATCAGAGATGGCTAAAGGTGTCTTGGCCACAGTGAGAGGTATTGAGACAAGAATGTAAAATTCAAATCTGATTTATTATCGAATATTTACAGCTTATATACTAATTTGTTTTAATAGGTACATACACAATATTACACGTGCAGCTGGCACAGTGTTTTGTCTTGCTGCAATGAAGGCTCGGAAGTTTATTTAATGCCTGTGGACCGAAGTAAATTATAATTCCAGCTATTGCTATAAATATAAGTGAAGTACTGATGCTAGCTATGTAGGTATAAGACTCTAATTGTTTCCAAATTGTGTTTTCTAGTTCTATTTTTACGTTTGTTTCTAATGTGACTAAATGGTCAAAAACTCCTTTTGACCTGTCTAACACTTATTTCTTCTTTAGATATGTCTGTAACGTTTGTTGGTACTGTACTATGTGTGTATTGAAGGAGAAGTTTGTTGTTTTTGAATAAGAAGCTAGCACTGTCATTGTTGTTGTTCTTTTTGCGGCAAGTATGTTATTGCGTGTTTCTCAAAGATATGTAGAACTCCGACATCTTCAATTGTTACTTCTTTTCTTTGACCGTCACACACAATCGATAGTTTAACGGATTTTGTTGTAATGAAAAGCCAAGTGTTTTGCATGTACAAATGCTTCCATACAACATCTGTCGATAGTTTGTAGGTTGTTGATGTGCATTGTGTTTGGGTATCGTTATCAGTTTGAAATAGTTGTTCAACTCTCCAATTTTTATTTATTTGTATGTTCTTGACATAGCGTATAAACTCTGTGTTAGTACGAAGACAGTCTTTAAATTCTTCTTGACTTAGTTCAAAGTAACGCTCGTTGTTGTACCTAATCAAAACCCAGGATTGTCTGCTGAATAGTTAACTCCTCGCCTCCTCTCTCGAACGAGCCATCTGTTTTCCTCTCTGGAATAGGCGTAATGTGTGTATGAGTAGGTATATTTTGTTACACCGGTATAGAAAAGTAGGTATGCGTACAGTCTGTATTATTTGACCCTGAATGATTTGTAAGTTTGATGGTAGTTTTTGATTAGCTACCTTTATTATGTTGCTGATGTGTCTTGGTGTTATAATACTTTAGGTACACAGTTGTTTTTGTAAATAAATTTCAAGTAACCCTGTATTTCCCTTTTTCATATTGTCCATTATTTCATTTATATAATTGTTTGCTAACTCCTAAGCTTGCATCACTTGTATCTTAATATGATTTTTGTCAATAGATTTATACCAAACATTGTTTCCATTCATAAACGACATTGCTTCGTTTAACTTTGCTTGGAAGTTCTCTATTTTTTTCTGGATTTGCTCTTAAGTTTGGTTTACACCTGCGATAGTCGATATCATTATTTTTGTTTGATGAGTGGCAGCTTCTATAAGCTTTTGCTGATTGTTATTTAATGTATCTATGTCTCTGTATACCTACTTCATCATTAACTCCAATCACCGATGTTAAATGTTGCCCCAAGATGCCTCGTTTCTTCCTGGTATTCCGTACCTATCTCTCTTAGGTATTCCTTTGTTGTCTCAAACTTTGTTTTTTCTTCGTTTAAATTGTGGTAAAATTCATTGCAATCTGTCTCATCCATGATGTTTTGCGAGTATCCTTGCATAGTTGTTGAAATTGTAAAGTTATTTTATCAATCTTTTTTTGGTCTAGTTCCAAATATCCTCTCTCATAATCTGTGTCTATTGTAAACGTTCCTCTGTTAATTATTGTGGTTCCTATTTTTTCAACATACATAGTCCTGGATTTATTCTTTATAATGTTTATGCGGGCGTACACGTACTTGACACAGTGCCAATTAATAGAATGATTACTGTACATATATGATAGTAATCTCTGTATCCAATTTTTTGGTGTTCGTATGCGAAAACGAAATGTGTAAAGTTCGCCTTACCGAATGTTAGAAATCTAGGACCCAACATCGTCTTAGTTAAAGAGGCGCTTGAAACTGTAGGCTCGGCAATTTTTCTAGGACTAACAGTAGATGCCAAACTTCAGTGGGGTCCTCTTATATCAAGTCTAGCAAGTAGCAGGAAGGCTCAGTTCGGCTGCCTACGCCGCGCACCGTCAGGAAAGTAAGACAATACACTGACGTTGATACAGCTCGTTTAGTCTATTTTAGTTATTTTCACAGCGTTATGTCCTACGGTATTCTGCTGTGGGGCAAAGCCGCTGATATACAAAATATATTTGTCCTTCAAAAACGAGCTGTTCGAGTAATTTACCAGCTAGGTGCCAGAGTTTCAATAAGATTTTTTTTTTAAATATTGGTATTCTCACGGTTGCATCACAATCCATCTTCGCCAGCATCTTATATATTAGGCAAAATTTACACTTTTATTCGAAAGACGTGTTAATTTAATTTCAAATTCAGTCATTTGTTTTTAGATAGTTTTTTGTTTTTGTGACATTGTGGTAGTTTTTGGCGCCATGGAGAAACTGAAAATTCGTACAATTTTCGAATTATATGAGTTCCTACGTGGAAATACCGCTGCGCAAACAACACGAAACATTAACGACGTGTACGGGCCTAACACTGCTTGCATAAACACGGTCCATTACTGGTTCAATCGTCTTAAATCTGGAAATTTTGAGTTGAAAAACAAGCCTCGCGGTCGGCCGGTAACCATTGTCGACAACGACGAATTGAAGGCGATATTGGAAGCGGATCCAACTTAATCTACGGCTGAGCTTGCTGCGGGCCTTGGAGTTAGTTTCAAAACAACATTGAAGCACATGCGTCAAATCGGAAAGATAAAAAAGCTAGATAAGTGGGTGCCACACGAACTAAGCGACCAACAGCGAGATTTACGCGCCGAAGCATGCATAGCACTACTGAATCGGCATAGAAACGAGGGAATTCTTAATCGAATTGTTACCTGCGATGAAAAGTGGATCCTGTACGACAACCGTATTCGTTCGTCTCAGTAGGTGGACCCGGGTACAGCACCTAATAGTGCGCTAAAAAAAAGATTACTCATAGGGGCCGTCTCCACGAGCGAGAGAATCGCGGCGATATTATCGTCGTGCCACGTATTTCTACACAGCCTCTTAGAACGTGTCTCCACACGGCGATATCATCGCGACGAGAATTTGATGGCACGGAGAAACTATCGCCGCGATTCTCTCGCCCGTGGAGATGGCGCCATAGGAAGATGATGGTGACTGTCTGGTGGACCAGTGCCGGACTAGTACATCACAGTTTTTTACAGAATGGCACGTGACGGCAGATGTCTATTGCCAAGAATTGCAAACAATGATGGAGAAGCTCGCAATTCAACAACCAAGACTAGTCAATCGCTCTTTCCCATTGCATCTCCACGACAACGCGCGAGCTCACACTTCACGACAGACCATCGCAAAGCTACAAGAGTTACAGCTGGAAGCTCTCCGTCACCCACCGTACTCACCGGACCTTGCCCCAACAGATTTCTACTTTTTTCCAAATTTAGACCATTTTTTAAGTGGGAAAAAATTCAACACCCGAGAGGCAGTACAAAACGCTTTCGCGGACTTCATCGCCTCCCGTCCGGCAGACTTCTACAGTAAAGGGATAAACAAACTGCCATCAAAATATATAATTTGGGCATAATAGATAATTTGGGCCAGTAATTTGATTAGCTGAAATAAAAAAAATTGCAAAATTTTTATATTTTAAAATTATCACACAAATCTCCAATTTCATAGATAGACCTAATATTTATTTTACTTCGATGGTCCTAGTTTATCATTTAAGTGACAGCTATGTGAACAGAACCCAGCAATGCATAAATATGTAAGCTGTCACGCCCTTTATGCCTGGGGGCTTTTATTTAGGTAGCAAGTTTTTATTTACATTTTAATTTTAATTAATTTTTTTATTTTATTGAATAGGTACGTATAGTTTCTATTATATTCGTTGGTATACTGGCGTGGCTAGCTGATATATGGCAAATAATGTTAATTACTTAACACCTAGTATTGTATACAATCAAGTATCAAGTATTTTCTAACTGAACAGACAGTTGTGCTGCTGGAGAGTTTGTTGCGCCACTTCTCCTTCCCAGCGATAGCACTAGGAAGGTGTCACTGACTCTGGCAGGGCCACCATCAGGGATTTTAATTTTGATAACACAAAAAATTTGTCGAAATTTGTCGCTAAATTTCAGAATTTGTCGGTCACTGGTTCAAAAGATATAAAGGTTTATAGGTGGCCGATCTGGAGAGAGTCTCCCCAGCAGGGCCACATTTATACCTCAACAACTAGAGCACCTAGCGAAGATGTGTTTTCTACCATATTTTGTCGCTAATTAGTCGCAATTTGTCACCAAGGCACAGATTTAATCGGGTCTTAGTTTAGCAGATATAATGAGTTCAATTAGTAAGGAATAGTCCAAGAGCTAGATCGAACCACCTTGTATGTACCACTGTATGGGGAAATTGAATTCTTTAATATCTTTTTAATTACTCACCGACTGAATCTGTAACTTGGTGACAAATTGCGACTAATTAGCGACAAAATATGGGAGAAAACAGATCTTCGCTAGGTGCCCTAGTTTTTGAGATATAAATGTGGCCCTGCTGGGGAGACTCTCTCCAGATCGGCTACCTATAAAGCCTTATATCTTTTGAACCAGTGACCGACAAATTTCGACTAATTAGCGACAAATTTTTTGTGTTATCAAAATTAAAATCCCTGATTGTGGCCCTGCCAGTCAGTGACACACTAGGAAGTGGTGAAGGGCGGGCGTTTTTGGGGGACTGTCTTTTGTAATTTAGACGTTCGAAAATTGCTGATTCTCAGCCTAATTTGAATAAATGACTTTTTCAAATTCAAATTTATTTATTTCTCCAACATAAATTAGTCTTAACAGATTAGTGATTGGAGCCTCCCTTTAAGCAAGTAGTGCCTGTATTGGGAGACTCCGCTCTTCCATACCTTAAGCTACTTGGATAACAATAAAATAAAAATTAATAGAAACTACAAAATTCACTATTTGTGTGAGTGTGTGAGTATATGTGTGTGAGTATGGGTGAGGGTGAGTAATAGGTATATGTGTGAGTATGTGAGAATATGTGGGAGTGTGTGAGTATATGTGCGAGAGTGTGAGTGCAAGTTTGTGTGTGAGTATAATATGAGTGCCAACATGAGATGAGAGGTGTGGACGGGTCACCACACTTCCGCTATCCCCTCATCACCTAAACTGTTGCACTCCATTGCATGCATCAGTTCGAGTGGACAGAAACCATGCGTCATGAACTCATGATACAAGTGTTAGCAGTGCTTCTGTTTCATCATAGTTTAAAATTTTTAACCAATTAATTAAAGTTTTTTTGCAGTCGTAGTATTGTTTCGTATATATGTTTATTTCCCTATTTATCCTATTATATAATTGGGCAGAACGTTTTAGTAATTGTATTCCAGCAAAACGAGTTCGTGATTGGGGAATTTGCATAATATTGTCCTTTCGTCTTTTTGTTAATTTGGAGGAGTCCAACGGTAAAGATTTGTGCGTTTTTAAGATGGTCTGCATTATATACAATTTTCTCACAGAGAGCAGATCACTGATCTGATATAATTCACCTGTCGGGAATCATAATTTCTTAAAATACATGATTTTTATTAAAGCGCGTTGTGCACGCTCAACATCTATGAATTTTGATTTACTATCCCCTCCCCAAACAGGGATGCAATAGGTCAAAACTGACTGTACTAGAGCAATATATATTTCATTCAGAAGATTTCTTGGAGAATTGTGTCGAGTATACAAAGATTTTGGGACAACATGTCGTAAAGAATTAAATAACCAGCTAAGCTTTCTAACTCTGCTTGTAACTTGTTCGAGATGTAGGTACCAAGATAGACTTTGGTCAACAACCACTCCTAAATATTTCGTATAAGTTACTTTATCTATTGTTGGACATTTACAATACAGGTTATTAATATTATCACATTGATGAATTTTTCATTTAAATTGTTCATCAGGCTGGGTACGGTTATTAATACTAAAACATATAAAGTTGGTTTTTGAGGTGTTCAATGTAAGTAAATTGTATTTTAACCATTTGGCTATTACAGTCATACCCATCTCAGCATAGATTTTGACCTCTTTCCAGGTCTTTCCAGAAAATACAACGGCTGTATCATCGGCATAAGCGAAAATTTTGGCATTTTTGATGGTCAAATTACAGAGGTCATTAATATAGGTCAAAAATAATATGGGACCTAGTACGCTTCCTTGGGGCACGCCGTATGATACCTGTGCGTCTTCGCTAGTACAGTCACCAACTCTTACTCTCTGTTTTCTATCAGAAAGATAGTTACGAAGGAGGTCCAGTGGGATACCTCTTATTCCAATTTGTTCACCAGGATCGGAACAGAGACGGTGTCAAATGCTTTTTTCAGATCTAAGAATACATTTATTTCCATTGTCAAGACTGTCAACTACTTGAGTTGTAAGAGCAGTTACTGCATCCTCAGTAGATAAACCTTGTCGGAATCCATACTGAGAGTGTGACAGTAGGTCAAATTTATTTAAATATTTAAGTAGTCTGCTATTTATAAGCTTCTCTATTATTTTTGAAATAGTGGGTAAAACGGATATGGGTCTATAATTGTTGACATCGTCTCTGTTTCCGCCCTTGTGTACAAGTGTAATAATGGACTGTTTAAGCGGTGCAGGGAATAAGCCTGTTCTAAAACATAAATTAGCAAGATGCGTTATAATCGGAACAGCTTCCCTTCTTATATACTTTAGGAAGCCAGTAGTTAAGTTGTCCCATCCCGGGGCGCTTGAAGTTTTTAGACCCGTTAAGATTTCATAAACTTCATTAGGCTGATTGATGACTTACTGTCAAACTAGGGAGATTTGCGATTAATTGTACATTCCGAGCTAGCTGTTCCCCAATGTTTACAAAAAAATCGTTTATAAAGTTAACCGAGTCGATCGGGGATGATTTTAAGTTCAACAGTTCCCCATTTTCATTTTTAGATTTGCTAGAGTAGGTTATAGTTTTTATATTTTTCCAAAGTAGTTTATTATTTTTGACTGTTTTAGCTAGAAGTTCTTTTTGATATTTTCGTTTAAGTTTTTTGATGAGATTATTGCAGTAATTCCTATATCTGATATAGGTGATTTTTAGAACCTCATTATGCGGTTCATTTTTGAGACATTTTTGCATTTTATTGCGGTTATGTATACACCGTAGGATACCAGGGGTGATCCACGGTTTAATTATACGTTTATGACAGGGGATTTTTACAATATCAGTGCTTATTTTTATGGAATCAGATAATTTATGCAGAAAAAGATTAGTTAATGCTATAGGATCGTCACAGAAGAGCAGTTCTGCGATTTTGTGATCTTGGAGATATTTTAACGCATTTTCATAATTTACAGTTTTTCTTATTTTAGGCGCAATTTGTATATTCTTTATTTTAGATATAGATAGAAAAGTGGTGTAATGATCAGTGGTTGTTGTGTGTAAGATACCAACAACTGCTGTCAATTTATTTTTATTAAATTTTAGCATAAAATGATCTAAACAGTTATTTTCCCTGGTAGGCTGTGTATGACCAGGGAGAATACCGTATGTAGACAGCATATTAATGTCATTTAATCTACTTTTACGCTCTTGACTAGGTTCAGAATCTTTTGGTCTAATATTAATATTGATATCTCCCGCTATAATAATGTTTTTTTGCATTGGTAAAGAGTCGAGCTGTTTGCCTAGCGAGTCGAGGAAGTTATCAGTATTATCATTTGACGGCGACCGGTAGATGCACAAAATTATGAAATTAAAAACGACTAATTGAAGGCACGATGCATGAGTTAACTTAACTTCCCTAACTTTACATTTAAGTGTATTTTTTATGTAAACAACAACACCATCGTTTTGATTTAAGTGGTGGGTAGAAGTGTAGGAGTGATAGTTGTTTAGTTGTGGTATCTGTTTATAGGTACTTAATCTACATTCCGTCAGTACAATGACGTCAGTTCCGAAGGCAAGAGAGGACAGTGTTGTCAAAAAACTATCAAAATTACAATAAATGCTCCTTATATTTTGAGATATAATCGTCAGATCATTTCGTTTAACTTGAATTCGTTTAACGAGTTTGGATGAGTCACATTAAATAATGCGGGTAATTTCAATATTGTCTATTTCATTGAGCGTATTTAGAGTATCACCCATTATGGATATTAGAAAGGAAAAAAAAAACGTTATTACTAGGTTGGTATAAGGATAATTATCAGGTGTATTTAACAGTTTAGTAAAACATAAATGGTAGTAGTTACAATGATAGCATAATAATATAAGTAATCTCGCACATCGCGCTAGAGTAGGGTCAGTGAATAAAAGTGTGCTGACGTAAGGTACCTATGTACTGTTAAGTAAGTAAATGATTCAGTGTAATATAATGCATGGAATCTATACATTACGAGGATTTGTGTGCATGTGTGTTTGTGGATATAGACTGACTGGTATAGTGTACATGTGTGCTTATCAGTGCAATTTAGTGTGATACATTTACCTTTAGAATGAAGGAAAACAACAGTTTGCGTGTAGCATTCTGTGAGCGCATTGGACAATTTTATTGAATAGCAAAGTCGCAATGAAGTATTAATTTTATGGTAGAAGTGACAATGCTTATTTATAGGTAGTCACGATTTCAGTATTAATTGATGGACCTGGTCCTCTGTTCTAATAATAACGGTCGGTGATTGTTCGTCTTTTTTTAAGAAGACCTTACCATATGCAGTCCAACAAAACTTGTAGGCGCCAGACTTTGATAAATCACGGGCAAGGAAGAACAAACGGGACGCCTTGTTGGTGAGATGCTCAGCCAGGAAGATAGGGATGTCTTCATGAGTTTAAAGTCTCAGGTGTTTACAGGAGAGTTTTGTCTTGTTTTTATGATTAAAGGTCTTTCCCATTTTCAGTAAATCTGCCTTCAAGATAGAGGAGCCAGTTTCCACAACAATCGGTGTATTAGGACTATCACTTTTCTTGCCACGAACTCTAAAAATGTCCTTGATATTGTGTTTGTCCATCATACAACCTATATTGCTAGACAGGCAAACAACCATGCCTATAAGGTCTTCTTTGGTTTCGTCGGCTTTTTTAGGCACATTTTTCAGAACGAAATTCGCTTTACGGCATCCTATTTGAATATCTTCTAGCTTCTGTTCCAGAACTGTAATATACTGATTACTTTCCTTAGCCTGATTCTCCAGTTTAACGATTTTCACCTTCAATTCTTCATTTTGCTCAGTCAGTGATGTTATTGAATTTTCAATGTTTATATTCGACTGCTGTATTTGTTTGAGAGTTAAATTGATTTCATGAATCTCACTTTCTCGGTTTTCCGTAAGTACTTTTGATTTTGCTTTTGCCGAGATGAGATTGCGACTAGATTTTGGACGTTTTTAATTACGGGTGATTAATTAATTTTAATAGTAATTAATTAATTAAGCAATTTGCCTTCAGGTCAACGTCTGCCGGGCCACAGATAGTATTATAATAAATACGTGTAAAACAAAAGCCGAGTCTAAATGGGATAAAATGTTTAAATTCGTGTATGTAAAGCTATCTAATATGGGTTTAGGGGCTTTTGCTAGTGCTTTTATGTTTCTATAAAATATTATAATGAAAAAAAATCATCATCATTTCAGCCGAAAGACGTCCACATAGGCCTCCCCCAAGCACCTCCACTTCGACCGGTTCTCCACAATGAAAAAAATGCTATGTTTAAACTTTTATTTGATAGAAACGCCTTTTTGCGTCAAAGTATTGTCTTCGTATGTTTCGAGTACATCAGCCAAATGCTCGTTGTCTCTTGGTTTCTTGAACTGCCTTCTTTTTTGTGCTGCTTTCTTTCGTTTTGGCGCGACCGGTTTTCGTTGGCCATGGTCTTGCATTGACTTGATGCCTTGTTTCTCTAAATATTCTTCAATTTTCGCGTCATCCATTGCATCGACTGCAGTTGCGCGCCATAATTTTACGAATTCATCATCGACCTGAAGATAAAAAGCATAGCATTATGTTTAGGCACCTCTTTAGAGGAGCACCCTTTTTTTTTTTTGTGGATGGGAAATTATCAAATGACTCCTCCCGCTCTGGGTGGAGCAGAAGGGAGTGTCAGACTCTTACTGACTAAAACCCACCCGTGTTCCTTCCTTAGCCCTTTATGTACCAGGGCAGCGGTAACCCTTTCGGACGATCCCGCTACCCCGGCAGGCTTCGGCCCTGTCGGGCCCCGTCAACTACGCTGACATCTCTCTGAGGCGCACGTGGAACACATACGCGCCGTCCGGCACGGGCCTGGTCCTGATCGGACGGAGAGCTACCCATTGCTCTCCGCCCGCAGGCCCGCGCCTACGGTGGCCGGGAGTCGTCACGCGGCTCCCGACGCCCGGAGCGTCTCCCTCGGCGGCTGAAGTGTGAGGATCTCTCCCTCGCCCATCCCGCCACCTCCTTCGCTAGCATGACTGCTTCGCAGAAGGAGGTGACCGCCTCCCACTCCCTCTCGCCCCGGACCATGGCTTGCACCAGGGCCGGGCGCGAGAGGTCGCCGCCGCTGCCGATCGCCTCTACGAGGACACGGCGGTGCTCTGCCCAAGCGGGGCAGACCTCCACCGTGTGCTCCACCGTGTCCTCGGGGCGATCCTCGCAGTGATGACACCCGGGCGTCTCCTCCCACCTGATTATGTGCAGGAGAGCAGCACCCTTCACCCTAATTGCGTAACGCAGTTTCAACCACAATCTTTCATTATTTGAAGGATACTGCTAAGCCATTGCTTCATATGTTTGGAAGATTCGTCTGCTGACATCGTAAATGACGCAAGGAATATTGTTGAATTGTCAAAACGAAAGGCATTGCAATTGCCGGACGGCGCGTATGTGTTCCACGCGCGCCTCAAAGAGATGTCAGCATGATTGACGGGGCCAAACAGGGCCGAACCCTGCCGGGGTAGCGGGATCGTCCGAAAGGGTTACCGCTGCCCTGGTACATAAAGGGCTAAGGAAGGAACACGGGTGGGTTTTAGTCAGTAAGAGTGACCCAGAGTAGGAGGGGTCATCTGATGATTTCCCATACTCAAAAAAAAAAAAAAGGCATTGCAATTGTGTGTTAAGCAATAGGCTAGTTTCCTAAAAAATTCTAATTAGTCCGTCAGTTAGTTTATCAAAAATTTTTTGTCAATTATATAAAAAATGATGAAAATATCGCCCGTTAAAGTTCCGCGTGACGTCACCTGCCTGTCTTGAATTGCTACACTTTTTAGCATGGCGTGACGTCAATACCCCCCACTCCCAAATTTTGACGCGCTTTATCTTTAGTCATTTTTTGTTTGATTGACAAAAGAAAAAATACGTGTCCATTATTTTTAGGATAATCTAACTGACGGACTAAATATAATAATAATTTTTTTACCCAGGAAATTACCCTATTATGCAGGTGTTCCTAAGTACTGTAGAATTTGCGCAGATTGTTATTACTGTAAGCTCTTTGGCTTTCAACCATCTTATGACAAAACGAAATCTAACTTTAGTTCTAGCCTAGACCTTTGAGCCAGTATTTGTATATCGAACTTTATTTCGATTTTGGCAAAGTTCTTACTAAACAGCCCCAGCAGTCTCGACATTCATAGCGATCGCTTTACGACTGAATTCGGTCGCAAAGTCCCGAATTGACCGGTGAAATGTATGGAGTGACAGGACTTTGCGCCCGAATTCGGTCGTAAAGCGATCGCTATGAATGTCGAGACTGCTGGGGCTGACAACTTAGCACCAAACTAAGCTGTAATTTTTGTATAAATACAGAACTGCATTTCTATAAAAGTTCAATGACTACGTGGCGGCATCTACATGGCCACATGCAAACTACGCATCACACTGACGTCACGCAAAAATCCTTCATCGCGGAAGCAGTTTACCGAGCAACTAGCATGTATACAACATCCCGACATCAATCGTCGAGCAGTAGATAGCCTACCAGACAACACCCGTCTGGTCGGAGAATCCCTTTTATTTATTTATTGCTAAATAGGCCTGCTCTTGACCTCGATCACGCCTGATGGAAAGCGATGGATGAGGTCTATGATGAAACGAGCGTGCCCAGAAGATGCCTGTTCACTCTTACTTTGAATGCAGACGGGTTAAATGTGGGAGGGAACACATGCCGCAAGAGAGTTCCACACTTTGGCTGTGCACATAATAAACCTTTTCTATGGAGGATGAGTGAACTTTACACACTGTTCCTTATACCTCTATAAGTATAAGCGTCTCTTTGAATATTCAACTTACATCTAGTGTTGCAGTTTTGTCATTATAAAACAATATTTTCTTCTTATCAGTAGAGCGATTTATATACAGAATTTCTTGAGCTAAACTTTTCAGTGCCCTCTCACAATGAGGCAGAGACTCTTGGACATCTTCCAACAATACGCCTCCAAGACCTTTGAGATCTTGTTGTTTTAGTAATCTGGAAGGAGAAAGTGTATATTATATTAAAATGTCTACCTTTACAGTATTTTTATCTTACGAAGCGAAGCGCGCATTACTTGTGGTTACCAAGTGTACAAATACTCTGTTAATGTGTGTGTAAGCGAGCGGGAGCTCTAGGTAGTAACTAATACCAACCGAGACAAAGGCGAAGTCAGAGTGTGCGTTATGTGCTGATGCTACTCGTCTTCACGCAGATATTCACAGTGTGTTTGTACACTTGGTTACCACAAGTAAAACGCGCGTCGCTACGTGAGATAAACATACAGTATCTACCAAGCAGTGCATTGGAAACTCTATAAGGATTGTTAACATTATATTAGGGGTTAAAGTATGAAATTGCCGATTTGTACTGAAAAATTTAAGTTTTTTTTTTTAATTTAACATATTTATTTAATCAAAATAATTACCATTATTATCTATACATTGCAGCTCTCTAGTAGGAAGGTCATTTATGCCTTTTTTTTTTTTTTTTTTTTTGTGGATGGGAAATCATCAAATGACTCCTCCCGCTCTGGGTGGAGCAGAAGGGAGTGTCAGACTCTTACTGACTAAAACCCACCCGTGTTCCTTCCTTAGCCCTTTATGTACCAGGGCAGCGGTAACCCTTTCGGACGATCCCGCTACCCCGGCAGGCTTCGGCCCTGTCGGGCCCCGTCAACTACGCTGACATCTCTTTGAGGCGCGCGTGGAACACAAACACGCCGTCCGGCACGGGCCTGGTCCTGATCGGACGGAGAGCTACCCATTGCTCTCCGCCCGCAGGCCCGCGCCTACGGTGGCCGGGAGTCGTCACGAGGCTCCCGACGCCCGGAGCGTCTCCCTCGGCGGCTGAGGCGTGAGGATATCTCCCTCGCCCATCCCGCCACCTCCTTCGCTAGCATGACTGCTTCGCAGAAGGAGGTGACCGCCTCCCACTCCCTCTCGCCCCGGACCATGGCTTGCACCAGGGCCGGGCGCGAGAGGTCGCCGCCGCTGCCGATCGCCTCTACGAGGACACGGCGGTGCTCTGCCCAAGCGGGGCAGACCTCCACCGTATGCTCCACCGTGTCCTCTGGGCGATCCTCGCAGTGGTGACACCCGGGCGTCTCCTCCCGCCTGATTATGTGCAGGAACCTCCCGAAACATCCGTGTCCGGAGAGGACCTGCGTCAGGCGGTAGGTGAGAGCGCCGTGACGCCTCTCTAGCCACTCCTCAAAGAGGGGTCTTACCGCCGCTATCGTGGCGTGCCCTGTCATTTATGCCTTTGCGATAGAACTCTCGTGATCTAGATTCGACAAACTGTGTGAAAGTATTTTGTACTGCCTCCTGAGATGAAAACTTTTTATCACGTAGAAAATTGTCCAAATCACGAAAAAAATGTTAGTCCGTTGGAGCAAGGTCTGGCGAATATGGAGGGTGACGAATGGTTTCTAATTGCAGTTTCTGTAGAATTAAAACGGTTTCTCGTGCTGTATGAGGTCTCGCGTTATCATGGAGCAATAATGGTAAAGATCTATTCAAGAGTCGGGGCTGTTTCACTGCTAGTTTTGCTATCATTGTTCGGAGTTCGGCACAGTAGACATGTGCCGTTATTGCTTGACCAGATCGGAGAAAGCTATAGTGAATAACACCATGCTGGGACCACCAAACAGTTACCATTACCTTTTTATTGGTAAGCTTTGCTTTAGGACACTGTTGCGGCGTTTCACCTGGGGTCAGTCATTGCATTTTTCGCTTACGGTTATCGTAAAGAATCCACTTTTCATCACATGTCACAATTCGATCCAATATTCCTTCATTTCTGTATCGATTCAACAAGGCAACACAAGTTTCAACACGTGTTTCTTTCTGCAAATCAGTCAAATCATGAGGCACCCATTTCTCATATAGTTTTATTTTATTGATTTGACGCAAATGAGTCAATATTGTTGGTAAGGTAACGTTAAACCATGCCGCTAATTCCTGGGTAGTTTGGATCGGATCGGCTTCCACCATCTCTTTCAATTCATTGTTATTCACCTGTGTGGGCGGTCTTCCACGTGGTTCGTTCTTCAAATCAAAGTTTCCATCACGAAAGCGTTTAAACCAAAATCGCACGGTGCGTTCATTAGCAGTCCCCTCTCCAAACGCAACATTGATATTGCGAGCTGTTTCTGCCGCGTTAGTTCCGCGTTGGAACTCGTATTAAAAAATAACTCGAATTTTCGAAGTATCCATCTTTCTTGTCTAAGCTGAATAAAAAAACAACTGATAGTCGATAATCGAATGTTGCACATTTTTTAAAAGAAGAACCTCATAGGTACCATGTGAAAAAAGTTTCACTCAAAAATCTCAAACCATGAAGGTTCTATGTCCATTCGAAGTACCTATTACAATAAAACGGCAATTTCATTCTTTAACCCTTATTATTATTTGTATCTCTAAACCCGCGTCCTAACCAAAAGCGATCGTCACGCTAATAAGCTATCGTCGCGTTCATTTGTTACTTTTTGTTGGATGAATCGGAACGCGTGGTCGCACTGACAGAGGGCGCCTGCCGGTTTTCCGAACAAAAAGTGACATATGAACGCGATGACCGCGTATTCGCGTGACGACCGCTTTTGGTGAGGACGCGGCCTTTAGCTTAGCCATAGCCTTGAAGCTGCATCAGTGATCGCCTGTTTAAAAAAGGTTGAATGTGAAAAACAATAGTGACTGAATATGGATGCAATATTTTACCTTAGTAAAGACTTCTTATCTTTAATTTTATACACAGGCTTAAATATATATTTTCCATCATGAGTGCATTCTATTTTAGGATTGTTTTGGAGTGCTTCAGTTTGAAGCCACTGAAAAAAAAATTGTTTTTATTAATTTTTACGCAAAATATATTTTGACATGGAGTTGCAGACCTGTTACTTATTATTAATTTTGTTTGTTGCCGTTTCTTTATAGTTCTACCTATACAGGAAAAGACGGTTGTCTTTAACTTTACACCAGCAATATAAATTCACATTATACCCTGTCTATTAGGTTAACCGTTTCTTGACAGCTGTCTTAGAAAGTACATATTCCAGATTACATAAAAGTTAGCTTTAAAATGTGTAATAAAATAAATATTTAAACTGCCTTATCTTATTGAATTATCTTATTTATGGCTTCTTACATACATTATAATACCGTATGTGTATCAATCAATGTATTGTGTGTGGCTGTAATCACTAGTTCCATCTGTCAAAAAATGGGTTCCCTAATGGGCAGGGTATAAGATAATTTGCATTTATAAAGAAATTCCAACCTGCTTAACTTTATTCCCAACATCCAACTGGTTAGTTTCGTCCAGGACTTCATCAAGATTCAACGGATGGTCATCTCCTTCTTGATGGCGTGCCCTCATGTGTCTGACAATACGAGCGAGCACACCAAACCGATATGATGAGCTCCCCGACATTGTTTTGTAGCTGGAGATATCATAATTTATTTATTTATTATGACTGAAGTTAGGGATACTAATTAAAGCATGCTATTTCAATGGCCCTGAGGTGTATTTCAATCTTTTTCACAGGGTCTATGTAATACAATGTTGTAACTCACTTGTTAGCATCAAGCTTCGGTCCGGAGCTGACCGAGCTTGATGATTTAGATTTCTTCTTGCTGTCATCTTTGACTTGAGAGTCATCTCTCTTCTTCTTTTCGATACTGAAAAAGAACAATTCGTTATTAATTTCAATTATTAAAAGAGTTAGGTAATGTAGTTAGCAGACAAGGCAAAAACAACAATAACATTGAAACTACCTTTATTTATGTTTAAACGTACGTGACATAATGGCTCAATGCAGTGTAAGGTCAAATAAGAAGTTAGCAATCATTCCTAATAGTTTTTCTAAAGATATCATTGTAAATAGATAATTGGGATTGTTGGTGCCAGCGTGTGTGAGCGAGAGAAAGTACGCGCTTGTCATGACGGCGCGACACGAACAGTGCCCGCGAGTTAACGGTGTCCACCACAAGCATGTAACGTACCTCGGTGTAGCAAGTGCTTTTTTCTTAAACGCTTCACGCTCCCGGAGTAGAGCGGGATCCATTATTCCTGCAGCAGCTTTTTAATACAATTTAAAATGTAAGTGCCTCAATTTGTCATGTTTACTCAATAGCAGTAAAGTTTATCTTTCACTTTTGCTTCGATTAATCAATGTATTGATAATTGTCAAAGTCAATTTCGTTTGACAGTGATTTGACATAAAATCTTCTGTCAAATTGAAAGTTTTTAAGAGGATTTCTAGAATTTGTGGTACGGAATCAAAGTTTTTGACACAGAGACTGATAAAACTTTCATTTCAAAACGTTAATCATTGTATCATATTAGCATAACTCTAAAAATAGCAATCATTGGAGAGCATTGAAGATATTGCTGACTGCAGTCAATAATTAAAAAGAAAGATTTTCTCTTCATTGATGGCATATCATTGATGTATATACCTATGTATATTATAGTTTTTCTATCTACTTATAACAATTATTAAACAAGTATAATGTGAAAACATCAATAAATTATCGTAATACCTATTAAACCAGAAGAAAGTGTTTAGCCACGGATTTAAAATTGTACATTAATATTTTTTTTAGGAATAACCCAAAGGTTATTCCTGAAGGCGATAGCGCTGCAGCAGGTTGCGATATAAACACGTTTCGTAGCACGCTTTACATGGGCGGGAAATCGTGTGTTCGCCAACATATGCTACTGGCACAGAACATATGCCATTGTCCCAGCCATCGCCGAGTAGAGTGGACGTAGTCGCGCTATAGGTGCGTATTCGATACTTTCTTTATGTTTACGAACTATTATTATACAAAAAAATTGGCAAGAAGTTTTTGGTTACTATAAATTGGTGTTTTTAAAATTAGGTTGCTATATTCAAAGCTTTAGGTAATCCCCTCATTCTAAAATGATAAAATTTGACGACATCAAGATACCGTATTTATAAAGATTTTGTTTTCATTTTAGGTTTTTTCCGTATAAATAAATTACTAACAACTAAGATAATTAGATAAATAAATTAGGTTATAATGTCAAAATTCAATAAATTTATAGCCAATTTATTGCCAATTTTTCAATAAAACCTGATTTATGACCAACAAAATGACCAACAGTTTTTTTCCCCATTTGTAAATGGGAAAAAAACTATTGGTCATTTTGTTTTGTTTTTTCACGTTACCGGATGCATAAACAGCTTGTCGAGTTTCTACTTAACAAAAAAACATAATCTTCCTTCTGACGCGGTCGGGTAAAATTTGTCTGGATAGCTCTGTTGACGCAGTGGCGCTTTTGTGGGTCGTGCGCAGGTTCGATTTTATTTCAACATGGCTTGTGATACATATTATTTTATTACTTATTATGATATTTCCCCTACTTTCGCGGGCACAAGGCGTACTTACTAGTGGACCTAACTTAGGTTCATAAGCCTTGTTCTGCTCGTGCATTTTTAGAAAAAAAAAACTGTGACCTGTTTTTTTTTCTTTCGTAAAAATTTATAAACAGTCACTCCATATCTTAAGGCTGGCAATTATGAAAATATGTTAAGAATGCTCTAATTAGTCTGAACTCAATAATATTCATTTATAATCCCATTTTATTAAACTTGACAATGTATTGTATTGCCTATTTCAAATTATGTACCTACTGAATTTCATCATTGACATGGTAAACTTATATTGATTTGGTCGAATGTGTTAATAATATACTATAGGTATTAACGAGTCTTATTATAAAAAGGTAATTTTTTTTTTGGTTTGTTTATATGTATGTAGGGGATAATCTCTGGAACTAGCAGACGGATTTGAAAAAATCTTTTTGCATTTGATAGCCCAATTCTTGATGAAGGCTATACTTAGGCTATGTAACCTCACGCTATGGCCCTTAGGAGCCGAGTAAAATGAAAAAAAGTCAGAAAGAACGTTAAGTGAAAACGAAGTGATCGCGCGGGCGATGCGATGCGACGGTGTGGGTTAGGGGAACAAGACATTGCACGCGGACGAAGTCACAGGCAGATGCTAGTAATAGATGCTAAAACTGTTTGTATGCCTTAGTTAAAGTAGTTAGTATAAGGATAATTTTAAACTTAACATCTATATCTTGTACCTTTCTTTTTTCGGAGGAGACCTTGAGGTCGGGGAGTGTGGGATTTTTACCTCACTAAAACCACACCGGTGATCACCATCCGCACATAGGGGTGGTCCCGGTTCCTCTTATAAGACCAATTCCGGAACACCCCTGCGCAACGCCTGTAAGGCACATCCCTGGGGAGACTGTAAAGGGGCCTCCCCTAAGCCTCGCTATGCGGCAGCACGTGACCACTGTGCCACCGTCTTCCCTGGGGTCACTTGGTAGGCGGACAGAGTCCCCACTCTATGCGCCCGCGACCCCTAAGGTCCACCTTCCTTAATTGGTAAGCGGCTTTCGGCGTTTTAGGCGCCAAGGCCTCTATCTTGTACCTACTTTCTGTGCAAATAAAGAACTATTCTATTCTATCCAATGAAGCTGGTAGGTAGGTACATATTCGGGAGAGCGCCTGTCATGTCTGTAACGTGGAATTTATTTGTGCTGCCAATTTTTTGCGACTTCATACCTAAGTCTTAGTCGACCTAGATTCCTGTTACTTTTACTTTTGCTCACGATAGAATAAGGTCGTATTTATTATCTTTGATTGAAGTTTTTAACGTACAGTAAATACCTACTCTCTATTCACGATTTGTGAATTGGCTTGTTTAAAGTCTGTTCCAAAAGTCTGTGATGAAAGTGTAAACAACCCTGTTCAGCATAGCTGTTCACAACCATCCGACAGGCTATTGTATCGAAAATGGCACATTTCGATATCCTGATTAGTGATTAACCTGAATAGCGTCGTCTATTTGATTTAAACTGATACATTTTACGGGTTTTTGACTTGTGAACACCGTCTACAGGACTTCTACGATAACATTGATTGATATTCGATACGCTACGGCGTATTGAGTGGGTGTGAATAGCTATGCAGGTTAAATTCTCACAATTGTCGCGTACGTACTCTATCTGTACTTAGGTTTCAACTTGATAACTCACCACTTTTCCCAACAATTATAGATTGAATAACATTATTAAATTGTTAAAGAGAAATCATCTACGAAAATTGAGGTCATAAAATTAACCTCAATTGTCAAATGAAAAACATCTTTAAGATGATTTAAATCTAATCAAAGCACTCAATTTGCAATTGACACTACCATAGAAATATAAGAAAAAGGTGTGTATAACTCCAGCTTCCTCATATGTGATAGAATAATTCTACCTATGCCAATATTATTTAAGGCATAATAGCTGCAATCAAAGTTCCCAGTCTTAATTTAGCTGCCACAAAAACTTCGTTAATATGAGTCGTTTAGTGTGTGTTAGCTCGAGTGACATCGACCCAGCTTCCTCATGCAATACAGGCAAACTAGTGAGGTTATGGTTTTGGACTATAGTCAGAAAAATAAGGCATAATAGCTGCACAAGGAAGGAAAAAACAAATACGATAACAAAAGTAACGATACCTACCAAAAGTGTTGACTACGATCAAAAACGTGTGTGTAAGCTGGAGTGATATCACCCCGGCTGCTCATGTCATATCTTCCGAACGAAAGAAGATATGATTATGTATTTTAACATTTATAACTCAAAAATTTAGGCTTAATAGCAGCCATAGGCAGCAAAATGTTCAAATCTCCAGGTCTTGTAGTTTCCACGTAATAAACAAAAAAAAAGTTTTCGCGCCAATAACATTAAATTATTGCTTCGGAGGAAGTAAGGAGCGGCGTTGCCGTTCCGTGCGTACACACAAGAAACAGCACTCTAATTGCGTAACACACTTTCAATAGGGTAGTTGCCTGGGTAAAAAAAAAATATATATATTTGGTCCGTCAGTTAGATTATCGAAAAATAATGGACACGTATTTTTTCTTTTGTCAATCAAATAAAAAATGACAAAGTTAAAGCGCGTCAAAATTTGGAAGTGGGGGGTCTTGACGTCACTTGCTTGCAAAAGAGTCGCAAGCAAGTGACGTCACGCGGCACTTTAACGGGCGATATCTTCATCATTTGTTTACCTTTTCATGAGATAGGTAAGTACTTTTGGAACAGACCATACCTACGTATGTACGTTTAAACTACGCCGATGCTGACAAATTTTATTGGCTCAAATGACCATTAGTTACATACATATGACCGTTAGTTACATATACATACCTACTGAAAAATCTCGCCCTCTAGCTGTGTGACATTATCATTGAAAGAATTATTAGAAACTTGGTAGATATTGGTATTTAGACTACGAATAATAAAAGTCATTTAGATAATTCTACCAACAACATTATTAGAAGCTGGATTCTTCGAACTTTAAGATAATTTATCATCTTGGTATTAATATTTATTTTATTCTGTTCGGGAATCTTACAGCTAAGCTAATATTCAAATTCAAATTCATTTATTGTTTGCAATATGAACAGCTGTTCTTAAACAATATGGCATTGAAGCCCAAGTTTCCACTGATAAACACTTAAAACAAAGTATATCGGTGGAAATTTTTTATAACATAAATTATGAAATAAAAGTACACGATCGACTAATACAAACTAGATATCATTCCCAACTATCAGACCCTTAAGGGCGAAATACTGTAACCTTATGGTATGGTTACTGCCAGTCTTCTGGGTACGTTTCCGGATTACAAAAGCTATAAAGCGATAATTTGAAAAGCTAATAGTCTTAAAATAATAATATGTAATGTACTTACATGTATAATTATAAAAAGGAGGGGAAATAATCAAAGGGCATCAAAAAATTCGTCCGCATCGCTGTCAATAGGAAACGTGCCCAAAAGGCTGGCAGTATTGCCACGTTGTATGGCAATGCTGATTCTTTGGACATCAATATTCTATCTTTAGTCTTTGATTATTTTTTAATTCAGTTTTAATTTTATATTTTTCGCAGTAAGTAGGTAAATATAATTTCGTGTTACTTCCTCATAATGATCCAAATTAATTTGTACATATATATTCGTATTCCATAATTAAAACTTAGGTAGGTATTTATCACACGACCCAAATAACCAAAAGACATCCACGCAACAATGTTGACTATGAGATAAGTATTATCATCTTCATCTCGATTGCTCATTGCTGAGGCAATTGGAAGCTGAGGTCTTGTATACTCTGGATGGTGAGACAAGTGGGCATCTCGAAAATATTCTTCTATCTCATATTTATAACAACTAGTTACAGCCGATCGATTCTGTAAAAATCTCACCGTGAAAAGTTAGGTGAAGTGAGCTTAGAGTGAGCTGTCAAAGGTGTCAATCCCTAGCATTAGTTGGAATGACAGCTCACTCCACGCTCACTTCACCTAAGTTTTCACGGTGAGATGGTTACAGAATCGCACTGCAGACCCCAGCACACCAAGCTTCTACAATCATGCTTTATCACTAAAGCATTTTGCAAGGTTGATTGGGAAAATTCAACAGTTTCGGATAGCATGACCTGCTGGCGTCTGTACCTCGGCGGTCTTGAGGTCACAAGTACGATTATTGAGCTTGGTATTCTTTGGTCGATTTTTTGGAGAATTTTGTTGGGATTTTCAATATGAATTTCCCGGTAGGATTTCTGCCCGATATATAGCAACAGGCATGCCCATTGTGGCGGAATGTGGGTTTGGGTTCTTTACACCTTTGCCTTCGGGCGTAATTTTAAATGTTATCTCAGATTATTCTTAGTTTATATGACTTACGAGTGTTCCACCACGCAGGTACCTGCCTAGCAGATGACACTATAAATCATTTCATACTTAATTCAAGTCACTTAATGCTATCAATGCAGTTTTATATAGAATTTCATACAAATGTAAAAAAAATCGATTTGACCACTCCTATGGTGAAATACCTACTGATCGCGTACCTCGATCGTTTCTAAGTAGAGACTTTAAATATAGCTTAATTAATTACGGACCGTTAATTGATTATGTACATACTTGGGTGTTTTAATGACTGTTTCCAAGCAATTTATGCCGTTTTTGTATTAATCTTATCAGCATAGGAAATAGTCATTCTTTTCGGTCGGCTCGAGCCGGCCTGTCATAATTGAGACATGTGTAAGCAAGTTCAATGATTTTCTTTTAAGACTTAGATACACCTAAAATAGAAGAAAACTTTGACGGTGGTCCCTGTCAGTATACAATGAGGAGATGACAATACGACAGTTGATGAAAAACACTGACAATACTCATGCATAAGAAAGAAAGAAAGAAAAATGCGTTTATATAGCGTTTTTTTGCGTTTGTAATTTTATATATTTATGTTCTGTAATTTGTATGGTGTTACAATAAAAAGTATTCTATTCTAATTTTTTATGAATTGTTTTTTAAGAGTATTTTGGAACAATCAAATAAAACCTAGCATGGAAATTAAAAAGGCCCATCTACTACCTATGTATTTAGTTTATTGTTTATAAACTAAATACATAGGTAGTAGATGGGCCTGGAGCCGACTTTGGGTTTTGCCAATCTTTGATTGCCTGTAGAGACTTCAACTATTTGATTGAATTTTCATATGCAGACTGAGACAGTGATTAGATATATTTACGCAGTTTAATTTATGTCGTATCGTCGTCTCCAACCTGTATAAAATGTACTCTGTGGTCCCTGCCCCGGTCCAAGCTGATGATCATTAGATTAGCACGGTGAGTGTTGCGACTGTTGTGACGTAGGTATACGATAATTGGCCCATATTTTTTTATATTTTTTTGTTTTTTTTAAATCCTAAGGAGGGTTATAATATTACAGACTGTTGTAAGATAAAAGTGCTGGGAGATAAAGTTTCCTACCTAATATTATTTTTTTTCTTTTCAGATTAAGATGTGGCTTCAAAGATATTTTTTGTGCACTATTTCCGTAGCGCTATTATCAATAATATGGTAAGTTTTATTTTTAATACATAATATCTAAAGAGTAGAGTTAAAAAGAAAAAAGTTATCAGATGATTGAAAAATCTGCCGTTATTCAAATTTATGGTAGGTTACGGCATAAGAGCAAAGAATTTAGTTTTCTGTTTGTTCAAAATAAAAAATCTACATAATATAAGGCTGATTTTTCCAATGCCAGATAGTTTTATCCGAGGAATAATTTTGAATTTTTGACAGTTATTCCACAGAAAATATGTCAGATGTCAATTTTATTCCACGAATAAAAATTATCTGTCGATTAAAAACTTAGCCCTTATTTGCATAAGGGCTGATTTTGCTGTATAAAATTGACGTCCTTTAATATCAGTGCGCAAATTTTACATCCTTAAATATTATTTTAAGAAATTAGGCAATTATTGTTTCAGTGTTTTAGTATGCGTCAACAAGTATCACGCTGAGTAGGTATTGTTATCAATATTATTTTGTTGCTGTCTGCCATCTCTTAATACTTACTTTTTTTTAAGAATAAGTACGTATTTCCATAACTCCTCGCAAAAACTGAACCTGAAACTTTGTATGTAGTTCGGATGACAAAACTATAATTTGGTATATTGGAGCTGATCTGATGATAGAGCCAGGGGCTACTAGTAAACCCCTCGGGTTTGGGGTCATATGATTAGTTTTGTCGAGTCTTATATTGCACTTGGTGTCGAGGGTCATATGATTCGTTATGACGAGTCCAATATATTGCACTTGGTGTGGAGGGTCTGATGATGGAGCCAGGAGATGGATAGTGGAAATTTTTAGGGACTACTAGTAAACCCATCGAGTTTGGGTTTATATGATTCGTTTTGACCAGTTCTGTATATTGCACTTGGTGTCGAGGGTCTGTCTGGCGATGGAGCCAAGAGGTGGATAGTGGAACTCTTTAGAGGCTACTTGTAAACCCCACGAGTTTGCTAGTAGCCCCTAAGCGTAATAGCTTCGTTGACTTAATACTTATTAACTTAATAAGAATGTATACTAGACGCAAAAGTTAAAAATAAAAATTTGAAGTTTAAAAACAACTAAAAAACTCTCACAATTCTTAGTGCGTCATAAAAGCGTGATTTTGATTCTTTTTATTTTCGTTATTTATTTTATTTTGTACAAATAAAAGGAAATTGCTTAAAATGATTATAAATATTTATTCATTTGCTCTTTAAAAAAAATAGTAATCATTATTTATTATTTATTTATTTATTATTAAACTTACACACACTATCTTTACAGGATGACCCCAATACAATAGTGGTTTGCACATACACCCCAAATAAAATGAAAAATCAACTTACGAATAATACATAAAAATAGTAATGTATTTGTAACTTTACTTATGTTACCTTATTACAATTTGTAATCGATCGTCTCAGTGAATGAATTTTCTCGGCTCGTTATTAAAAGTAAGTTAAGTTTCCTGTATGACGGGATTGACGGGTACAGATATCTGGATCATGTAACACCAGGTTGTAGGTGTACCGACCTAGCTAGACGACAATTTCTTAACTTTATAAGGACTTTAGTGTCAGCGTACCTACTGAACTGTACCGAACCAGTTCTAATAGCTTAGGTAACAGCACACGCACTAGGTATAGATACTAATAGGTATACTAATCTAGTTGCCAAACATAAAAAAATATAATTAAATGCATCTTTTTTCAAATTCAAAATATTGTACTTCTCAAAAACCTACATGGGCAATTGGGCACTTATGAAAAATCAGAAGCTTATTATAGGGAAGAGCCTGCAAGCAACTCCACGGTGACTCTTATAAAAATTATTTATACGTTTTTATTTTTATAACATTTTCATAGGTAGGAGAAGATAGTGTAGGCCTGTCAACAAGTACCAGGTAGGTACTTGAAAAAAACGTAAAACTAGATTAGGTTGACCTAAATATTATAAAAAACTTTTTAACAAAAAAATTAAATAGCCGAAAAAACTGAAAAGCAAAAAATAATAAAACTTTTTTATTTAACTTTAATAACTAAGTTCTTAAACTAATGTAAGTATACCTAAGTAATTTTGAGTCAAACAATTAATAAACAAAGATCACTAAATTGCCTTAAATTTAAACGGCGCCGACTCAAAATTATTTAGGTATACTAACATTAGTTTAAGAACTTAGTTATTAAGGTGAAGTAAAAAGTTATGCGCGGTCATAAATAAAAAAATACGCGTCGACTTGAGAACCTCCTCCGTTTTTTTTCGTCGGTTAAAAAATAAAAGCGTTATGCCTAACTGTAAATGACTGTCTAATCTAACTATAGGCTGTATTGTCCCACTGCAGGGCAAAAGCCTCCCTCTCCCTTGTCCACACAATTCTGTCTTTTGCGAGTGCCGGCCGGTCCTTACGGTAGGAGTCAAGCTCGTCCCGCCATCTTCGTCTCGGCCTGCCGCTATGGCGTCGTGCGTTTAGTGGGACCCAATCGGTGGTTCTCTTAGCCCAATTGTCATCTAACAACACTGTTTTAAAATTAATTAGATCAGAATATAACAGCTAATTATTTATATTCGAAACAAGTAGGTAACGTTTGGTAATAGGTACTTACGGACCTATCGATAATTCGCTTATGTAAGCTTTCCGTTTTTTCACCGATTTCAAAAGGAGGAGGTTCTGAATTTGGATATTTTTATTGTATGTTGTAGGTAACTCCGTCATAAACTCATAATATAAGACGGATTTGCAAAACTCTTTTTTAATGGATAAGGTATGCCTCAGGGGTGGTCCCATATAAATTTTATTAATTTTGCTTGGGTAGTTTTTAGTTAGCTTCAATAATAAGATGTTTTTCCATTTGATTTATATTGATATTTTTTTAATAACATCCTGTCCCTGATGTTTACATTGCAAGTAGTGTAAAATGAATTTATGTGGGGTAGGTACTACTAAAGAGTAAAACATATTTTTTTTTACAAAAAAGTACAACCGACTTCCAATTAAAGTTATTATTCATTTTGTAGTGTTTTTTTTTCGGAAGTCGGTTGTTTCTTTTGTAAAAAAGTTTTTTTTAAAATTATTTTCTCCACACCATGTAACATAGTCACAGTATTTAGTCTACTTTCGACACTGTGTATAATTTTGACCTCTATCACGCGATAGATTTTATCGCCGAACTATACACAACACAACATAGTCCAGTTTGAAAGTGCGGAAACACTTCAATGATATTGAACAAAGTATATTTTAGCAACTATTAAAAAAAAAAATAGGCCTAACTTCAGACTCTCCGACTATTTGTGCTTTTGGCCTCCAAAAGTTGAGGCCTGTGAGAGAGGCCTGTGTCCCAGCAGTGGGAACATTATAGTGGTTTATGGTGTACATAATAAGGTGTATTATATTCTATTCCATTCAATTTTGTGTTTCAAATACCTTCCATTTTTCTCAATTGCTTGAAATTGATAGAGACAATGATATTCAATATATAGTCGTCTAGACCGTATTACGGCCACGCGGCGGCCAGTATTAGCGGAGACTAACCTTGGGCGTGGGAGATATTATAATGCAAACACAAGTGTAGGTGCAGACACATAGGGACTCTCTCTTCCGTCACTCTCTTAGTCCGAAGGGACAACACGCAATCCGACACGACCGGAGAGAGATCAGGCACAGGGCCAACGGCTTAACGTGCTTTCACGGCGGTATTACACCGCCAACTTCAAAACTCTGGGCTGTCACTAAGAAATCCGTAATGGAAAAACCCAATAACACTTTGCCCGACCTGGGAATCCAACCCAAGACCCCACGCTCAGCAGTCGCGCTTGCGACCACGGGACCAACGGAGAAAATGTTTAGCGCTAAGCACATTTAGGGATTAGTGCAGCAAGCGAACCTTATTCCCTTATCTCTTCGAACTTTACATAGTTGCAGAAGAACGAGAATACACGGAATATAGCACCACGTTATGAAAGTATCCTATCACTTTCGTTGTCAAACAGTTCAGCGTTCCCGGGATATCCTGCGAGCTGTTCGGGATTATTTATGGCACTTAGGACGGTGGGAGTTGGGACAGCACCGGCCTACTCCATAAAACTCTATTAAAAATGATCTACCCACAACTTATTTAATCCTTAGAGACTGTAATGTGTCCAGCAATTTCAATGTCACTCTTGTGGGAGGATTTATTGAACTAGCTAAAGGCACATTGTTAATTAGGCTAAGTATTTAAAAATTGCTCTAGCATAACCATTTCGGTCGTAAATTATTAATGGATTCGTCGATAGCGGCCTTGTGAATCATCCAGCACCTGTTTAATTAACGTTTAAAAGAACATCTGTCATGTTAATTTGTTTGCTTTAAAGGAGCATCGAATGGTAAGCCACTCATATAACAGCTGCCTAAACACGTATAATGGTCCACTTGAAGGACAAAGTGCGGAAACGAAACCCATAACATAGAACGGCTGCCTAAGGCTAAGGCATCTTCTAACATATAAATATATCATATATCTATCTATGGTTAATGTTTGTATGAAGTTTTGTAGTTAAATGTTATGTTGTTGGCTTGTTACGCGCTTTGGTGTCTACTGTAAGTAGTCCTCAGCAAGCAATTGTTATTGGTATAAATAAATAAAGTAAAAAAATCACTTGCGGCGCATGCCTCGCTCTGTCTGGATGCACCTCTAAATAGATGAAAGGGACACTACATTGAGTTATGACGAAAGCGTCAGGGTAGCCCGTGAAATCCGAATTTTCTTACGTTTTTACGCGCATCATAAATATTTTTCGACTTCTTTACCTACAGTGCCATTTTTAAAACTGTTACCTAGTTCTAAGCAAATTAAGATTCGCAACATAAGATTTATAAAAGTGATGTGACGTGATGCAGCGATGCACGTCTCGGTCTTAGCAGCTAATAATCTCCTACTTAATTATTATTGCCACCGAAGAACAGGTTTGCCTAGTGTTAGACTAATCACACTAATAAAAAAGTAAAAGTTTGTGAGTGAGCGTGTGTGTTTGTATGTTTGTTACTTTTTCACGCTCAAACGGCTAGACCAATTTTGATCAAATTTGGTATGGACGGAGCTGACACCCTGGATTAACATATAGGATACTTTTTATCCTGATATTCCCTCGGGATCGAAACTTATGCGAGTGAATCCGCGGGGCGCAGCTAGTGTCATATAACTCACTGTTTTTCTAAATAAATCTTTATATAATATCTCAAAGATTCAAATCTTCATTTTAGCGCAACCGCCGAAGAAGCGTCGCCATGGAGGTGGTCGTGTGAAGTTGGAAAATGTGTGAAGACCCGCAACGACCCTCAGAATAAGGAGCCAGTTCTCAGTTTGGAAGCCTGCAAGATGTTCTGCGCTGATTATGGTGAGTCTTCTAGAAGATGGAAGGCAAAGCAGTGAATGCTATTTTACCTTACGAGAAACTCACCATCCCTTATCCCAATTTATTTGGGGAGTCTCCTTCCATACTTCTCTATTAGTCATCAATTCAGTAGTCAACTCCTTTCTAGCCATATCATGTTTCACACAGTCCATTCACCGTTTCTTTGGTCTTCCCCTGCTCTTATAGCCTTCCACGTTCATACCCAAAACTTTCTTTCACGACATTTTCCTCATTCCTTCGCATCCCATGCCTACTTCTACCGTGACAACCGATTGACGATGACCCTTGACTTCTTTTGCTATCCCAAAATTCGCCCGGTAGCTTGCCTTTACCAATGAAAAAAAAAAACTACAAAATTATAGCTTTATACGTAGGTATTAGGATACCTACCTAGTTTTGTTTAAGGTCTACGTTTACCTACGTCAGTCTTTAAAATTGTTAAGTATTTTTATCTGAACAGAAATCAGGAGAAATACAAGTATCAAGGTGCGGCATTATATAGGCCAAAGAGTTTATAAGATTTGTGTACCTGCGTGTGAAGTTTTCTCCACAGCATTTTTTTCCATAGATCTAGTGAAACAATATTCGATATTTTGAAGATATTACTCGTAGAAATACAGAAAGAGCATACATTTATTTAGAAGAAATTAGCAGGAAAGTGTGCCAAACGACTGCGCCAAAAAGCCCAGCTCAGAAAAAAATCCAAACAACTAGTGCCTGTCGCTGGTTTCCAACTGGACCTGAATTATTTAGGTCGTTGGTGTTCTGTGTATTCCCGTTTGTTTAGCGTCTGTTCCGATCGCTGCAAATTCCGATAGAGTAGGTACATTGTCAACAATACATTGTCGTTTAATGACAAAATGTGTTTGCATTCCATGATGTCGGTTGTCTATCTTGTATCATTTTGAATGATATTGCTTCATATTTCCGAAAAATTTGTCTACTCAACAGCGTAAATAACGCAATGAATGTTGTTGAACTGTCAAAGTGAAAGCCATTCGTACTGTTAGTGTGTTATGCAATTACCCCGCTGCGTGTGAATTTGTTACAGGCATGGAGTTTTATTTTATTTATTTGGGACAAAAAACAGTTATACATTACAGCATTCAGGAGTACAAGTGATTTATTTGCCTGAACTAGATTTGTCTCATCTTAGTACCTAGCCTACTTATGTGGTAATCTTATCTGAAGTTTGTGTTAGTTTTGGATACAATGAAGGCAACAGTTTGTTATGATCATAAAATCGAAAAGATATTCCTAATCAGAGTCGATGACGTAATACCGCTTCTTTTTTTAAACATAAAATGGTGGATTATAGAAATTCCTACTGCTGTAGGTACGCACAGCTACAATCAAGCTATTACATAGCCAGTTTAAGCTGACTTCTGATTGTACGAAAAACCTATACAATGCGAGGTCAGCTAAACCTGGAAATGTATAGCTTGATGTGTAGCCGTGTGTACCTAATTATTTTTTTAGTCTGGATTTATGTCCGATTGATGGCAATAGTCATCCCCTATTTCATGGGACTTACACATAACTGGCGAATTGTGGGTGTATTAGTGTAGGTACACTTTTGCCTAACCCTTCGGGGTAAATAGGCGAGATTATATATTATGTAATGTATTTATAATCCTGTTGAGTTCAACACTCTACCCTTTATGGTTCGCAAACGATATGATCGCGAAGCTAATCGATTGTTGAACACGCAACGAATATTATTCGAGTCGCCACAAAATCGGAACAGGTTTTTGAGGGTATGCGTCACCTCTGTGTAACGCGGGTCATTGTAGCATTGTCACGGTAGGGGCCAAGTAAACACGTTGCTCTAATATTGATTATGGTTATCGCCGAGGATCTGTTGATAAGATTCAAGGTCAATCATGTATATATTATTATCTAGCTCTCTCCTGTTAGTACTGCGTCATAAGTAACACCAGCGGAGTAAATGAAAGAAAAAAAAAAAAAAAAAGAAAAGACATTTATTTGGCACAAACTAAAAGACACACAATACACCAGATACATACTAATGGGTGTAATTTATCTATAATATTTATGTATTTAGAAATATATAAGTATGTTTATCAGTTGTCTAGTACCCATAACACAAGCTCTGCTTAGCTTGGGACTAGATGGCGTTGTGTGATAGTTGTGGAATATTTATTTATTTATTTATTTATTTATTTATACATCAGATAAAACAAACAATAAAATAAAAAATAATATTAATTACGTCATACACTACATCAATGGGTTTTAGCTGCGTTATTTACTTTGTTGAGCAGACGAATTTTCCTATAATATAATAAGTATACTATATAATAAATAAACTATAATAAGTTTTTGGTCTTTCGAGAATCGTCTCGAAAGACCAAAAACTTATCGTAGTTTATTTCCTGTCGAAAGTGTTAATACTGAGTTTCGAGTTAATCGGACGGCGCATTCAAATTCTTCCACACACTTTAACACCCTATATCCTCCTTTGAGGGGTAGGTAGTTTTGAAAAACTTATAATGGTGAACTTTATTACTTACTTAGACGAGTATTCATGCCAATTTTCAAGTTTATTTACCCAATGAATAAGATTTTTCATATAAACTGTATCCCCACTTTCACCCTCACAGGGGTAGAATTTTAAAAATTCGTTTGGGATGTGTTCGTAACAAAGATTATTTATACCAATTTTCGCGTTAATCAAGCCACGCTGTAAAATCCTCCCCTGTAAAATTGACTACCCCTTTTCAGCCCGTCAGGGGTAGATTTTCGAAAAACCCTGATACACATTATTCTTTACTTTCAATCTTAGGTATAAATACTGAATTTCGAGTAAATCGGACCACGCCCTAAAATTCTTCCATTCAAACTTTGAAACCCCCCAATACCCGTTTAGGGGGTAGCTTAGAAAAACAAAAAAATGGCAAACCTCATAATTTACTTAGATTAAGTATTCGTGCCAACTTTCAAGCTTATTATTATTAACTCAAATAATTAGATTTTTCATACAAACAATATCCCCCCATTTCACCCTCTTAGGGGTAGAATTTCGAAAAACCATTTCTTAGTGGATACCTACTCTTCACGAAGAACACACCCTCCAAATTTCATGTCTCCAGGACCAGGAGAACACTTTGCCCGTCCTGGGAATCGAACCCAGGATCCCATGCACAGCAGTCGCGCAGCGCGCTTGCGACCACGAGACGAACTGGGCAGTACATAATAATGGATGAACAAAGGATAAAATTGTGATGCATATATTTTTTCCTGAATAGCTACTGATAATAGTTTCGTTTCAAAGAGTATTCAAAAATAGGTACCTACTACAATTGAGTAATAATTTATACACTTTCCTCATTAAAGCAGTGAGCCAACCGATATTTTTATAAATAACTGATTATGTACGAACTTTATTTAATTTTAATTTAAGCTTATTGTTTCTATTACAACCTGTTAAAATATTCTCGTATTTATCGATCTTTTATGGTATTGTTGCAGCTGATAATAGGTCGTTGTGGGCGTAGACACAACGAGACTATTTTTGAAAGCTAAAGGTGCTCACCGGGAGTAATCTCCTGTGATGTAGCAATCCAAGATCAAACTGTAACGGATAGGGCTTTGCAAGCAGATGGCGCAAGCCGTCAACTGCTAGGTAATGTTGAGAGATTATTGAAACCAGCATGATCTATATACATATATAAAAGGCGAAACTAACTGTCTGAAAATGCACCCCCACGTCTAAAAAGGGTGAAAAGCGCCCCATGCAATTTATATGAAAATTCTTATTCATTTGGTTAATAAACTTGAAATTTGGCAAGAATACATCTTATCTAAGTCAATTATGAAGTTTGTCCTTTTTTTATTATGTTGGTGTCAAAATTTGTATGAAACAGTTTTAACGCACAATTCGATAGGTGAAGAGGGTGTTAATTTTTATCGAGTAATCGATGCACTGAAGTGTATCCATAGTGTGTCGACGTCAGTGATCGTTCAGCTACGATAAAGGTTCACGCTTTCTAGATAGCAAACGACTACAACATGTAAGGTACGGAAGGTACCACTCTGATTTGTTATATGCAGGTGAAACTACTGGACCAAGGCATAATATTGCATAGAGCAGCACCAAACGATTGCCTATCGTCGACGCCATGACGACCCGCTTCCCCCATTTGATTGTGGCAGAAGATAAACAGCTAATGTATTTGTTATAATAGTTAGAGTTGATACCAATGGAAATAAATGCATCGTTGCACTTAAAATCCTTGATTTCAATGCTAAAACATTTAAATCGACTGATGTCAGGGCAAGTGCAAAAGTCCAAAAAATTGTATTTGAAGATTTGGCGAATTCTATGTTTGGTTCGCGATACTCTCAAATATCAGTGGTTCTTGACCTTTTGAAACCAGAATTTGGAATTTTCTGATTATGTATGCAAATGCAAAAAACGGAACAATAAACATACTACTTAGCATGCATACTTTATGGCGACGTCTCGCGTTTTGGGTCCCAAAGCCAGTTACAGATGTTTTTCGGGTCATCTTGTAATATGAACCTTGCCAATAACCGTTTTAGTTTTTTTTACCAAAGATAACTTAATTGATCGGGATCTCTTTAATATGGATAATATCAATAACTCCACGTTTCGGTTATCGTTTCGTCGTGATGCAAATAAGAACTGGTTTGAAAGTTTGTGTTGGAAATTTACTAAGTTGACAACTTTTGCTCCAACTGATTCAAGAGCGCACTTTATAATGCCAGTTTTCTCCTGCAGGTTTGCTTTGGCCGAAGCCGACTGGTACAACAGACCTCGGCAACTTCTTGTCGAAGATCAACATTAACAACATCGAGGTGAAGCTGGCGCAAGAGGGAAAGTCGGCTGGTCTCATGAGGGATGCTGGAGAAGTAAGTCCTACTTTATTTGGTAGTTATACATATCAAATGTGATCAGAAAAATTATGGCATTATTGAAGAAGAAAGCTTTGTTGTTGGCTAACCCTCGTTGCAGATAAGACAAGTGAAAAGCACTAAGAGATAATTTAATTTAATTCAACGTATAAATATTATGCGTAGGTATTAATTATTATTATTATTTTTTTTTTTTTTATTTTTTTTTTTTTCTTATCTAATTCTATGGACTTCAACGTCTGCAAATAAATAAATTATTATTATTATTATTATTAAATAACAACCAATCATTTGTGTCTGAACCATATAGACAAATTTTCTTATATAAGTACATAAATATCGTTCGGACACAAATTATACCTGAATATCAGAGATTAAACAATGTAGCATTTATCGAGCAATTCATATTACATAAATATCATTTTTATTTAGTACCTTAGTACTAAATAAAAATAATGCTTTTTTTTAAATTAGACGAGATTATGGGACTTGCATTGAAGTTTCACAAAACAATAATGATCACTTTGCAAACATAATGTAGACATAAAATAACGGAATACAAAGATAAGTGATATAATTAATTAAAACGCAATTACAATAATAATTATCAATTAAATTGATTACGTGGACAGTGTTTGTACTGGATTTAGTACCTTAGCTAATGTATTGCGGAAAGGACGAGCGACAATTCGATAGCAACATCCGCCTCTGTAGTTATAATAATTATAATAAAAAATAGATGAGGTCGTATCGTATAGACCAAAAGTTTGCAGACTGTCAGATAGAATGAAATGCTTTAAGCCAAGTACCAATATAATTTTAGGACCAATCTCGTTCACAACAAAGCACAAAACTTAATTAAAACACCCATTCTGCTGTCTGGTATCATCTTCAATCGATTAACAGAAACATAAAAAAAAAAAAATGCTGCGGTTTGTGGTGCAAGCGGGCCTTAGTTTGCAATCCTTAATTGTCTAGACTTGGTCTCTTTAAAAAAAATGATTAATATATTATTATGTATAATAAATTTATTTATTTATTTAGTTATAATTACCTTTACAACTATCATAACAGGATTAACCTAATGCGATGGCGTGGTATTTATATACTTACAATATTAAATTAACCTAATAAGGAACTTCTACAACATAATAGTTCAACTAGTTGTTTCCTTCATTGTTATAGTGGTCGCAACTTCGCAAGCGTGGCTGCTGAGCATGTCATTCTGTGTTCGATCCTCCGGGCAAAGTGACATTGGGTATACCTACACAATATCACTTTGCCGTCCTATTAGAAAATTCTCAATAGCAGGCCAGTTAGTCTAGTTAACTAGAAAGAAAGAAGAAGAAAGAAAATACATTTATATAACACGAACTAAAAGACACACAATACACCAGATACATATACAGATAAAACAAACAATAAAATAAAAAAAAGATTAAATAAAAAGTGTGAAGTCTGATGTAAGACTGCGAACATAATGCTGAAACGCAGCTGTAGCTAGTATTAACATTACAAAGCAATTAACATCGCAAGTGTGCTGGAAGAGATTTCTTATGAAATAAGCATCACCTACAAACAAACATTACATGCAAAAATTCAAAGTTTAAAAAAGACCTAAAAGTCCTAGTATCTAACTCATAATATTGTTTGTTATTATTTCTGTTGATCTAGGTTATTTCTTTAATTAATAGTTTATTTTATTTGAAATTGTTTGAAATTAGATTGTTTTTTTTTTTAATTTTGTACCCGCATGTTTTGCAGGTTTTGCTTTAGCTTTTAATTTTGTTTTCCCATCTATAAGTAATTTTCGTGTATTGTATTGTGATTTATTTTAATGTGTTCGTCCTTGTCAGAGTTGCTGTACCCAGTGTATGATGTGGTCGACTATAATAGGAAGTGCACACTTGTATTTGTCCTGGTTCATGTTTACATGCATGTAACATGAACCAGGCGATCCAATAAATAAGTAAATAAATAATAAATCGCCTCTGTGCCTATTTTATCTGTTCTGTTTTTTCTTGTCTGTTTATACAACATGTCCCGGAATTAACGCACACCACCAGACAGCCCAATTAGAATATTATGTTATAATCATAATACGAGTACATACACTGAATTTTTATTATTAAGTATGTAAAAAACATTGTTTTTTTAATAAATTAGTTATACTGATTGTGGGAGAAAATGATGGTCACATTACAAATCTACGTATGCGCACAGTCGCACTCATATAAGGGTCTAGCTTAGTGGGTATTTCATCCATTTTGGTTTGTTTTGACTGTACACCAGAAGTGTGACAGTAATTTACGTAGTTTTAATTATTTTTGGGATAAAATATTACCTATATTAAAAATTACAGAAATCAATTCAGTAAACGATTCTGAACAAACTACTTTCATAATGTGCAATAATTCAGTTACACGTTGTATATGTGTGTACATAAATGGTAAATAAATAAAATAACATAAGTAACATCACAAAGCCGGCGTTCTTTCGGCGGCTTTCGGCGTGAAGTTATGTTGTCTTCTGATAATGATAGTAATATTATTGCCTACAGAGATTCAAGAAAATGGTGTCAATGGCGATACCACGCGGGGTCTCACCCAAGGAGACTGGGAAGATGGTGGCTGTGGAACTTTTCAATCAGAATCCTAATGCCGTAGGTAAGACTATATAATGTGGTCATTTAACTCCACATATATTTCAGTACTTAATTCTATACTAATAATAAAGCTGAAGAGTTTGTTTGAACGCGCTAATCTCTGGAACTACCGGTCGGATGTGAAAAATCTTTTTGCCGTTGATAGCCCAATTCTTGTGGAAGGCTATAGGCTATTAAACATTACGCTATGACTCTTAGGAGCCGAGCAAAAGGAAATAAGTCAGAAAGAGCTCTAAACGAATATTAAGTAATAGCGCGGGCAAGTGATGCGACTCGAAGGGATGGGTCGGGGGGGTACAAGAAACACGCGAACGAAGTCGCGGGCAGAAGTATTTATTGCGACTCGTACAGGAAGATCATAAAACTAAACTAAACTAAACACAATAAAAATAAAACCAATTACATATATAAAAAAAAGTAACAAAAAGAAAAATGAAACAGAAAGTCCTATACTAGGCCAAAAGGCTCCTATCTCAGCATGATGCTGCAACATTTAAAAAAATAAATGTCGCAGCACTGGTATTCTGATAGGGCCCGCTGTAAACTTATAAACCCATTACTACTAATTTGTAAGAAGTACTGCAAGAGGTTGTTACGATTTGGCAAAACATCCAGATTTCTTTAATAATTGTAAGTTTAATATGAATGTATTATACACCGACCAGGATAAATTCTCTAAATAATGGTGAAATCAGCACCAAAATCCCTTGCGTAGTATTCAAAAAGCAACTTTAATGTTTATTTATTTATTTTATTATTTATGTACACACAGTAAAATACATGGGGATATGACTTAGTTAATATGAGTACAAAGGTACTGCTTATTTCTTAAGAAATCAAGAAGAAGAGTTGTTTGTTATATGAATAAATAAATAATGATAAGTCCATTGAATCTTTACTTATGAAAACAAAGTAAAAATTTTCCAGTTTATCCTTAGCAAGCGTCTTGCCAGGCAAACTCGTTCCAAGTTTTGTTGACTTTCCAAAGGAAACCGCGCCTCGCGAGCACGACGAGCGACTTTATGAAACGGTTAATTTGACATACAACGACTTAGTAGATACTGTGTACACACAAACAGCTATTAAGTTTTGTTTTTACAGTATTTTGTTATACAGTATCTCTAGTCTCTGCAGACCATTTTTTTCAGCACCTACCTTCTGACGTTTCTTAGTGAAGTGAAATAAAATATTTTGATTCTGATTTTATTTCTGTAAGGTTTTTAATAATAATAATATTAAAAAAAAAACTATATGAGGTCGGTGTTTCCTATACGACTACTCTGAGAAGAAACATCGAAACAAAATCAGAGGTCACAGTCGCTTTTAAAGTCCAGACACAATCTTGGTCAGATCATGTGAGGAGCCACCAAGTAGATTAGTCTGAAATGGTCTCTTGAGGAAAGAACCACACAGATTTGAGTGGACCTGTCCAGTCAGTGCACGCATTTGTCAGTAATCGTGCAGCTCAAGTCATTTATTCTGAAGTATATAATATTACCATCTTCTTTGAACAATCTTGGACTTCTGCCAGTGTTGGTATGCATACAGGAAGGTGTCGTGTCCTTGCTAGCAATGCCTTTACTAATTGCCTTCAGAGTCTTCCTGCCTTTTTTCTTTTCAAACGAACAGTTTGGCATTCTTAAATCAAGAAAACGATTCGTTATCAATATAGGAACCGTGCATCGATAGTTTAATGAGCTTTCAAGAGGTTATTTAAAAAGTACTTATCTTATCTATTGTAAAGACGCCAGCACATCAAGCTACCCAAAAATGTCAAATTTTCCCAATCAACCTTGAACCTAATGCTTTAGCGATAAAGTTGAAAACCGATTAAAGAAATTTGACAGATTGTAGTAGCTTGATGTGCTGGTATCTGTAATTAAATCACTTTCTACTCGACTATCAAGTATCTACTTACGTAGGTGATTCAGTTTGTAAAGTAGTATAGATTGTTGGCAATGTATGCCTTGTATAATCATTATTTCTACTCGTTCCTCGCAAACTTCATTACAGAAACATAAATAACGATTGCACGACAACATATCAAGCTATATATTTCCAGCATAAGCTGACTTCTCATTGTACAAAAAGCCTATACAATGCGAGTTCAGCTAAAACTGCAAATGTATAGCTTTATATTGGCACAGTAGTAATAGGCTGTACCGCTCATTCAGAGGTCAATATCCTTGAAGGTGACATAATATTTATGTGCTCGTATTTATATGCCCAAACCGGTATTACGAACAATCTCCGCGACAGTGTATGACAACAGTTTTAAGAAAAAATCACGCGTGGGATTCTGATTAGCATGACAATTGGTAGCAAGACAATGTACGGCGGTAGTGCATTGACTGGTGGTGAGGAGATCGAATCTGGCATATTGATGTATTATTTTATTGTTGCGAAATGATGCATCTACAATTCTACATAAACATACTTAGTTATTTAATTTGCCCCCACTGTTCTCGTGGTTGCAAACGCGGCTGCTGAGCGTGGTCGGTGCAAAGTGGGTTGGGTGGCAATGTTATTGGGTTATTCCAATATAGATTTCTGAGTAGCAGTCTGGAGTTTGGAAATTGGCGCTGCAGTACCCCCGTGCCCGTTGGTCAAAGACTACTATAATATCCGTTGGTCCTGCGCCTGAACTCTCTCCGGCCGTGTCGGATTGCCGTCCCATTGGACTATGACAGTGAGGAAAGAGAGAGTGCACTGGTGTCTGAGCACACACTTGTGCACTATATTATCTCCCGCGTCGAAGGCTAGTCTCTGTTGAGATTGGCCGCCATGACTGAAATACGGTCTGATGGATTTAACTTCATGAAGATTAATATGCTTGTTGAGGATTATTTTAATGTTTCAAAAAAGTAGCTGATTGCTTCAATATTTAAATAGTTCTTTGGTCCGGTTTTTAGACCGTATTAGGATGGCAAAGAACATTTAATACTTAAATATTTCTTCACCAAAAGAAGCACTGCAAGGCCGCAGGCAATTTCGCCTACGTAGGAACGCAAGATTCAGTTCAAGTGCAGCAGTCGTCGCGGTCACAAAGATTGATTGAGTAACAATCGTACTAACTCAATCTGCCCAGCCTTTTCCTAACTATGTTGGGGTCGGCGTCCAGTCTGACCGGATGCAGCTGAATACCAGTATTTTACATGAAGCTACTGCCTATCTCACCTCCACACCCCAGTTACCGGGGAACACCACACCCCATGGTAAGAGACAGACTGGTTGTCAGACTTTTGGGCTTCTGACGACCCGTAACGACTGTTAAAGATCAACGAATGATAGCCGGGACCAACGACTTAACGTGCTTTCCGCGATACGGAGGGGTCACAATTTATATAACGTGATGGTCACCCATCCACGAACCAACCGCGGCAAGCGTACTTAACCTTTGAGTCGGATTAACTGTAATTACAAAATTAGTGCTAAGAATAGCATTAATTTTGTAAATTCTTAGCGTGTCGATGGCAATCTTAATGGACTCGGCCCAAAATTCGGCTACCTGTTTGGCACCATCACTAGCGTACATCAGTTCCTGTAACGTGCAGCTGACAGGACACGTAGGACATGATGTTAAGTGTTCATTGTTAGTGGAACAGCACCAAATTTACACTCCAAGGCGGAGTCGTCTATGAATCTCCACTTGAACAGGTTTTCCTTGCTTCAGCCAACCTGGGTCCGGAGTTTGTTTAAAGACTTCCTGATTATTGTTCATCATTAGTGCTATGGATAAAATACTAAATGTTTTGCAGATTTTTCGCTGGAGATGGACGAGAGCTACACGCTGCGCGTGCAGGCAGCTTCGTCTGACAGAATCAACGCCACTATCAAGGCTGGCACGTTCTTCGGTCTGAGACACGGTCTCGAGACGCTCTCCCAGCTCATCGTGTACGACGACATTAGGAACCATATGCTGGTAAGAGTGGGAATCAACAACATTATCAATGTATAGCTGCGCCCCGCGATGTTACCCGCATAAGTCTCGATCCCGTGGGAATATCGGGATAAAAAGTATCTGTGTCCTAATCCAGGTCATGTCCATGTGCCAAATTTCATCCAAATACCGCATGCTGCATGACTCAGGATTCCAGGCAGCAATCCGGGTGCATCGATACCTTATCTCAGTAAATTAAATTTCCATCGAAAGTGCTTATTGAGCGTCTTTGGTAAAATTTTCACATTGGAAATAGCGGGTTTTACTCCGTAAACATTGAGCAAAATTTATCAAAACTAATAGATCTGTAAAGACGGGACAAACATGCATAATCAGCCAATAATATTTCCACTGTTGGGACACAAGCCTCCTCTCTATGAGAGGGAGGAGGCCATAATCCACCACGCGTGCCCAGTGCGGCTGAGTGGATGTCATGTCTTCGAGTTTTTTGGTTCTAGGACATGCCGGTTTCCTCACGATGTTTTCCTTCGCCGTTTTGAGAGCAGTGGTGATGAAATTAAATATACAAAGTAAAGTGCCTGCTTGGGTTCGAACTCACGACCTACAACTCGTAAGTTATGGTTATGTCTGATACCACTGTGCCACCACAGCTCTCGGAACATACTTAATGGCTGAAAATTGTAGCGTCAGAAATAATAACTAAATTGAAACTGAACTTGAACCTTATTTTCATTGAATGTTATTGTCTCGTAACGAGGAATTAGAACATTATTGAAGCGCATTGCAAGCACATAAAGAAGAGTCGAATGAAAATGCAGCGCGGGCGTTGCTTAGTCATAGTACCTCGCTACGTACACCAGGAGCGTACGGGCGCGTTTTTCCCGCAGCAACTTTTCTTCGCGCACTGGATTTTCAATGCACTGCTTAGCGCCGAGAGTTGAAAATCCAACAGTCTATTTTATTGACGCCCTGGGATGCACTCTATTGGACTCTCAACACTTAGCCCAACACAAAGAGTTGAAAATCCAGTGCACGAAAAAAAATCGCCGCGATATTTTTACGTACGTGATTTTACAATGTGCGACACGGATGTCTACGGAGATAATTGTTTTCTATTGTAGTCGGTTATTAGCAATTTTTTGTTTTAATTATGATGTATAGAACAAGGAAAATTGTGATAATAATATACTGGTTTGTTGATGGCAAATGCCTCGCCCCCGGCACGGCACAATATAGGAACCGTGAATCGATAGTTTAATGAGCTTTCAAGGGGTTATTTAAAAGGTGCTTCTCTATTGTACAGACGCTAGAAGCCAGTACATCAAGCAACCCGAAACTGTAAAATTTCCCCAATCAACCTTGAACCTAACCTAACCTAACCTTTAGCGATAAAGTTAAAAATCTATTAAAGAAATTTGACAGATTGCAGTAGCTCGATGTGCTGGTGTCTGTACTTCTTCTCGACTATCAAGTACTTACGTAGGTGATTCAGTTTGTCAAGTAATATAGATTGTTCGCAATGTATGCCATACTATCATATATCTACTCGTTCCTTGCAAACTTCATTACAGAAACAATTTTATTTGATGGCAAATGGCTCGCCCCCGGTACGGCACCCCTTGTGCCGTACCGGGGGCGAGCCATTTGCTCAGTTAAACATAATTGGTGAAATGTGGGTGAGCTAACCCTTCGGGGAAACGGGTGTGGTGTAACAATATATGTACACATATATGTGCTTGATTATTCCCCAAACCCTCAGGCTGTTTCATAGTCAGGCCATTGACCAGTCTTAGGTCATAATTTGATTTTACCATAAAAGAGAAGTTGCAAGCGCAGTGGAGAAACTCAAACAGGAATCTGATACCAGACACCCACTATCTGGCGCACTGCTACCAACGCAACGACTAAAAAGCAGGCACAGCTTCGTGAAATCGACAGCGTCTCTGTCAGGAAACCCGGCCGACGCCCGCTGCAAACTATGGCAGGATACTCTTCCCCCTCCTACTTACTATCTACCACCAAAGGAGCATCTCCCTGCAGGGTGTAACCTTCCGTGGTCCACTTGGAAGTCCCTGAACCGTCTCCGGACAGACGTGGGAAGATGTAAGCCCAACCTGGTAAAGTGGGACTACCTTGACGGAACGGCAGTAGGGTGTGATTGTGGAGCTATGTTGCAAACCATGCTCCACCTCCTATCCTGCCCTCTGTGTCCCAAAACTTGCAGTCAAAGTGACCTCTGCGCTGCCACTGACGACGCCGTGGAAGTGACAAAGTTTTCGGCCAACAATATTTAACATTCAGTCGTGCCAACGACACGAAGAAGAAGAAGACCATAAGATTCTGCCTCTTTGGTCTAGTGGTGGCGAGCGCCACTGTTGAGCATGAGGTATTGGGTTCGAAACTCAGGTTGGGTAAAGTGTTATCGGGTTTTTATTAGGAATTTCGCAGTAGCATAGCAGCCCAGAGCCTAGGTTTGTACCCGGTAAATGGCATGGCAATAGGCTCTCCCCTTATAACGCGGGATTTAAACATAACTGGCGAATTTTGGTTATAGGTACTGTCTAAAAGGATTAAGATACATAAAAGTAGTCTCCTTATACACACACATACATTCAAACAACGTTCATACAGTCCGCTCACTCATGCACAGTTCACTCAGTCAAATATCGAAAGTAAGTTTAGTTCAAAATAAATGTCCTTTGAGTAAAGACACGTAACGAGTTTTCTTTTCACCGAACAATCGATATAGACCTCAATACCCTAAACACAGACGCCAGCAGGTCAAGCTGCCCAAAACTGTCAAAATTCCCCAATCAAGCTTGAACCTTAAAGCTTTAGCGATAAAGTTGGAAATCTATTAAAGAAATTTAACAGACTGTAGTAGCTTGATGTCCTGGCGTCTTCTGTACTATAGCTACATCTCTGCGTAACCATTCAGGGTTTATAGTCGTGATGATATGATGATACCTAATACTAAGTATTTACTTAATTTAACAACGTTAGTGGTAATTGGAAAAAAAAACTTTTGTTATATTTTATTATTAAAATCAAACAAGACGCACAGGTCTTCATAAAGTTTCTCGACCTGTTTACTTACCCAAACCCGCCTTCCCCACACATTTGTATACAGGTTCCTCCTCCTAAGGGCATCAGCAGGCAAGAATTTAGCCTCAAGTGGCGAACAAGTTTATATTTAAACTAACCGGTTCAGACCAACTCAATATTAGTTGTCACTTCTGCACATTAGCATAAACAATTCAGGATCAAGGCAATATTAGCTTTTATATACCTGTATGTAATGGCTTCTCCAGGTCAGTCACACTGATTCGTTTAAGATTCAGTTTTGGAGATGTTTTTTTTTTTATTTTCACCTTTTATGTGGTTACGAATTCATTTTATTTTAGTAGGTATATTTTTAGCTTGGAATTTAATATGTTAAGAAGCAAAGAACTCGCAGAGGTGGCCTAGTGGTATCGGCACCGACTAACGAGCTATAGGTTGTGAGTTCGAACCCAAGCAGGCACTTTGTGTATTTAAATTTCATCACCACTTCTGTCAAAACTGTACTTAAAGGAAAATTCGCAACACATTTTCATCGTGAGGAAACCAGCATGGCCTAGAACCAAAAATTCGGAGACATGTGCCATCCACCAACCCGCACTGGGGCCGCGTGGTGGATTATGGCCCACTCCCTCACAAAGAGAGGAGGCCTGTGTCCCAGCAGTGGGAACATTATAGGCTGATTATGCAATGCACTTGCTTGCTTGAATCAAAACAGTTCACGTAAAAAAATAACTATTTAATTTTTATGGCTTCGGCTTAGGAATACACATTAATTGTTCTGATGCAGTTATCCACTCTTAGTGAGAATGCAGAAGTCCTACCAATGCGCTACGTACCTAAGTATTTAAGGTCGTCAACTGCACGTTATTAATGATAAATAAAGCACAATACCTACTTATTATATTCAAATCAGTAGCAGCCAAGTTTTTCAAACATATGAAGCCATGGATTAGCTATATCCTTCAAAATGATTCAGATTGTCAGATTGAGATGGATAGTTTTACGCAATTAGGGTGCAGTTCGGATTCTGGATTTGTGCGCAGTTGGTAGCAATAGGCTCGAACCCAATGAATATTATAAGTAAAAAACCGGCTAAGTGCGTGTCAGGCCACGCATAGAATAGGGTTCCGTAGTCACCCATAATGGCACTTTACAAGTTAGGCCTCTATAACTCGTGAACTAACAAAGTTATCTAAGCCGTTATAGTTTTCCTTCAAAGTTCATCACATGGACTACCATCATGAATTTTTTCAGATTTTTCGAGCTAGCCGTTTAGCTTTTAGAGTAGAAAGTTGAATATCCTCGCAAATGGATACCTAAATCAAAAAACACCCCCACTTTACGTGTAGGGGAGGTACCTCAAAAAGAAATATTTTTCGTAATTTTATTTTAGCACTTTGTCGACGTGGCAAATACACATATCCATGCAAAGTTTCATCTTTCTAGCACTAACCGTTTGGAAGGTAAGCCGAGGACGGACGAACGGTCGGACATGACGAAACTATAACGGTTCCGAGACGTGAACTACGGAACGCTAAAAACGGGTAGATAGCTTACCTACCCAACACTCGATCTTCAAAAACGGTACAATGTCTATTAGATGACACGTGGAAGTAGGACGGCATGGCCTATCCTGTGAAAAAGAGACAAGATGATACGCAAATTAGGCAAATTAGCCAAGTTTTGAAGTACCGCTTGCTGAGCGAGTATAACCTATCTACCTCATTTTACTTAAAATATCATTGGATCTCCCCTATTACAATGTGGGTGTCCTTATAGGTACACCTCTGACTAACCCTTCCGTAATAACAGGCGTGATGTTATGTTATATTCAAATCGTATTATTACTATTCTATCGTCGGTGAAAGCTTGGCACTCGAAGAATCGATAAAAGTATAATTATTACATAGTATCGCACTTTCGATCGGTCCAATGGTTCGCAAATGTACTGGACAAAGCAATTAACACCGTCACGCATATTATGTAAATGTACGGTCACCAAAAGCGATAAGTAACCAGGGTCGTCGGATATAGGTAGTTGAAGTTTGATGTTTTCGAGTAAAATTTCTATTCCTATTAATTCCTATTTTTTCTGTTCTGTTTTTCATTGTCTGTTTATATATACGTGTACATAAATGGTAAAATAAATAAATAAAATCAATTTAATTAATAGAAAACAAACAGTTCATTTATCAAATTAAATTTCATTCGAAAACATCAATCGGTTTCTTACTAAACTAGAACTATATCCGACGACCCTGGTTACTTATCTCCTTTGGTGACCGTACCTACATAGTTTATGTTAAATACTTAGTACCACTTTATGAACAGTTTATCCCCGCCCGGGTTCGATTCCCGCACGGAACAAATATTTGTATGAACTACAAGGAGTTGTTCCGGGTCTGGCTGTTTGTGTATGTGAGTTTAAATGTTTGTTAACGCACCCACGATACTGGAGAAATTCCTAGTGTGGGGCAACGTATTTAAAAAAAAAAAGAGAAGAGAGAGTGAAGAGAGTTTATGTAAAAACACTGAGGTAATCATGTGTTATTACGAGTTTTACATAACCCGAATTATGTTGACTATGCAAATTATTGGGCAAATTATATATTGTCATTTTACTGTTTTCTTTATGATTTGATTATGCTATATTTACGTAGTAGAAAGAAAGTTTTGTAGTTACCTACCTAACCTACTTTCTGAACTCTCTCTTCTCTTTTCTTTCTTTCGTTCTTCTTAATTCTTTAAGCAATTAAATATTTTTTTTCGGAAACATGTGAGTGAATTTGATTTAAAAGAGTGTGTGTCCGTAAAGTTTCTTGTCCGTCGTTCTCCATAGCATAAGCCTATTCAGCCCATAATTTCCCACTGTTGGGACACAGGCCTCCTCTCTGTGAGAGGGAGTGGGCCGTAATCCACCACGGGGGCCCAGTGCTGGTTGGTGCCTTCTCCATAAGAACCTACTAAGTATTTGTAATGGGCTACTTGTAGCTTCAACTTTCTTACTGGCCGACTCCTTGACAATTCAATAGTGCCTGTGAACGGTTTAATTGAAATGGTTTGAGTTAATTTTTTTATCATGGGAAATGTGTTGTTTAGGCTATAAACATCCTTAAAGCGTAAACCATACAATTACTTAAATAGTGTTATATTGACTATTGTTTAAAACCGCATACCCTTTTATTTTCTGTTTGTACTTGGTAAATACCGCACAGACTTCTCCGCAACTATTTATTTAAAAGTATCTTTTCCTTATAGATCGTGCGTGATGTTAATATCACCGACCAGCCGGTCTACCCGTACCGAGGCATCCTCCTTGACACGGCGCGGAACTTCTACAGCATTGACTCCATCAAGGCTACCATCGGTAAATATAAATACCTGTCCTATAGCAGTGTTCATAATCATAGATAATTTACATTCCATCGCCACTGAATCAGTTGTCTACTTTAGTGAAATGTATTCTAAGTTGATTTTTGAGTGAACATTTGTAACAGAAAGGTCCTAATAAGTTGTTGGTTGCAATGGAATTTGAACTTTGTTTAGTAAGACATTCACTTTGTTGTTCCATAATTTGAAAATTATCTCAAATTCTTAGTTCAAATATACACATACCACTTTCCAGTTCCTTTAAGCATTTGACATACGGTGGCGATGGTCATAATGAAAATAATATGTAGGTATGACAACGTGCAAACTGAATGAGTTTCTAAACTCATGTTCAAGTAACTACATACACTACTTGTGCTCGTTGACCCTGTTTAGATATTGATATCCATCCCGACTGCGGAGTTTCGCTAGCTAATTTAATTTGACCCAGTATAGAAAGGATAAAAACATTTCGTCTCCGAAATAAGAACAAAAAGCAGTGACAACGTAGTATTTTGGCAAGCGCTTGCTGTTTTATTTTAGGTCAATCACCCTGGCAGAAGCATGTAAATAAAAAATGACATGGCGAAGTGGCTTGAGGATAATATATATAAGTCTTAAATTAGGACATATACACAAATATTCTTTACTGTCTGGTTTTCAATATCTAACTTAGAAAACATTTATTTAACCTAACGTGCAGACGCGGCACATCAAGCTACTACAATCTGTCAATTTTCTTTAATAGATTTTCTAGTTTATCGCTAAAGCATTAAGGTTCAAGGTCGATTGGGAAAATTTGACAGTTTCGGGTAGCTTGACCTGCTGGCGTCTGTAGCTCCGGCATATCCTCACGATAATGCAAATTATTAATTTAAATGCGTGATTCAATTTGGATGCTTATTTAAATCTCCGGCATACACAGTCGTACGTTAAAATTCGGTACATAACATAATTTGTAAAAAAAAAAAGAAAATACATTTATTTAGCACAGACTAAAAGACGTACTAGAAGGCCAATTCTCGTAATTTAAAACGTCAAATATCTAGTCACAGTCTCATCTCGGCGTCAAACAAATGTCAAAAACTTGTCAAAATGTAGGGAAATTAGAGGTATTTTTGACAGATTGAGGCTGAGATGAGACCGTGAACGTTCTTAAAATTACGAGAAATTGCCCCTCTGATAATACATCAGACAAAAACAAAAAAAAAAAATGTAATGTGTACATTTTGTTTTTCTGCCCGAAACTCAAATTTTCCCAATCAACCTTGAACCTTAATGCTTTAGCGTTAAAGTGGAAAATCTATTAAAGAAATTTGACAGATTGTAGTAGCTTAATGTGCTGGCGTCTGTACGTTAGGTTAAATAAATGTTTTCCAAGTTAGATATTGAAAACCAGACAGTAATGTAGTAGTGATATCTAAAAGATGAGATCACAGATTCTTAACCTTCTTTCTTATTTACTTTAAGCTTGTTGACCTTATAATATATAATATAATATTTATATTAAAAGGGACTCAAAGCAAAAAAGCTTTTGTTGTTACCCTTTTATACTTAAGTATTTATGACAACTTGATAATAAAATATTATCATATATTTCATACCAGATGCGATGGCGGCTGTAAAGTTGAATACTTTCCATTGGCACATCACCGACAGTCAGAGTTTCCCCTTCGAGGTCAGCAGGAGACCTCAGCTCTCCAAACTCGGTGCTTATTCTCCAGCTAAGGTAATAAATCACATGCTTTATGTCTATTTACTTAAATAAATAGGATATTTTAGCAAGCAGTTCACATGTAACAGGCTAGTTATTATTAATCTGTGAAAATTAAACTCTGGAGGAGAACTTAATATTAGATAATGTGACTTTGATCAGTGTCGTCGTTTATTTGACTGGTCTTTAGAACCGGAGTAAAGGATCAGTCACATAAGTTCATCTTCGTTCTCTTCGGTGCTAATAAAAATTTGGTACTTCGATTCGGATAGATCCAAAAATTTGGTTCTTCGAATCGGATTTATTCATATAATAATGTTATTACTAACTAAAGGCAACCATTGGATGATAACTTGCAGGTGTACTCGAAGCAAGCGGTGCAGGAGATAGTCGAGTACGGGCGCGTGCGCGGCGTGCGCGTGCTGCCCGAGTTCGACGCGCCGGCGCACGTGGGCGAGGGATGGCAGGACTCTGGCCTCACCGTGTGCTTCAAGGTAAACGTCAAAGTCATTTATTTGCACTATGGTAGCACATTCACGTTCAGATTTAAATGACGTAAACCGCTAGTTAGTCATTGCAATGTAACTGTTACCTCATTGTAATATAGTATAATTTAAAATGATTGCCGTGAGTTTGATGAAACTTCGGCAATCATTCTCATTTATACCTTACTTTACTGAGTTATGAGTTACATTGCAATTACTTCTTACTGGTTTTACGTTGATTGTGAATGTCCTACTCAAATGTGGTACAAAAGGTGGTATATACCGGTACAGGTGTATATAAATTGTTAGTACAATGACACATTTCCTCATGAATTGGCTTGGAAATATTAAAATAACAAACAAATGAACGCAATGATTCGACATTATATTATTTAAAGTGCCATTTTTTTTCGCACACTGGATTTTGAACGCAACCCTCAGAGCCGAGAGTTGAAAATCCAACAGTGTGTTTTTTGACGCGCTGGGATGCACTTTGTTGGATTCTCAATGCTCGGTTCGACACCGAGAGTTGCAAATCCTCCGCACGATAAAATGCCGCCAAGATATTTTACGTCCGTGCATACGCGTGGGCTTAGAGATTCCTAAGAACCGTACCCGAAGGTTATCTGTTAAAAGTTTTGGAATGCCAATGGCATTAATTAAAACAAATAAGAGTTATACATTTTAAGAGGTCTGGTCTGAACATTGCAATTAGCAGATGAGGTCAGTTTTAGGTATTTGATGAATAATATTAGAAATTTTAATAATAAATCCTTAATAAGACCTGTTAATTTAAATACCAAATCCTCAAACAAATAACAGTTAAAATATGCCGTTGTTCCTACCCAAACGAGATATGATTATGTGACTTGTTTTTAGTAAGCGAATTACGGTTTACTGCGTCTTCGTGATCTCAATCTTCATGAGTTGAAGACTGATACAACGTTGTAATAAGACAGAGCTAGTTATTATTACCTACCTACGTGTGCCAAACATAAACGTTTATCTGTATTTCTGGGTTTTTTGCTTGTCTAGGCTCAGTTCCCAAGCCGTTGTGATCTAAATATATTATTATAATAGTCTGAAGACTGATTAGTCGCGTCTCATCGCGTCACCATTCCTAAGTCTGATTCAGCCAAAGCGGAAAAGTAAGATATCTCGCAAAAAAAACGATCAATACAGGGACTCATTAAATTAACCGGCGATTCTTCACAGGCGTGATGGGTATATACAGAACAAAACTGATTTTCTAAACTCATCATTTCAGGTACATACACTACCTGCGGACCCCTTAATCAGCTAAGCTCGAAGAAAAATGTTATTTTTTATTGTTTTAAGTATATAAGTTTTATATAATTTAGATAACGATAACGGTTTTGTTTATGCAGAATAAAACATTTTTCGTTCTTTCTCTATATCCATAAAGTCTCTGAAGTTTCGCCAGCTAATTAGATATGGACCCGTGCAGGTGTTATTGTGTTGCGTTCAGGCTAAACTAGGCTTTTAACACAAGCCCATTGGTTGTTGGAGACAGTCTCCTCCCGACCCAGGAGGATTCTGGAACTTAGGCTTCTTATAATCTATAAAATTGGTAATTTTTTACCAGGCTGAACCATGGTCGAAGTTCTGCGTGGAGCCTCCTTGTGGACAACTGAACCCAACTCGGGAGGAGGTGTACGATTACTTAGAGGACATCTACAGGGATATGGCTGGTAAGTATCATGTGCTGAATTCATGGTAACAGTTTCCGTGCCCTAAGAAAATATCCCTTTAACCCTGTATTGTTTAGTCTACTACTGATGCTGGCAACTACTACCTACCTACGGCCTACGATCAAGTTTTTTGACACTTCGCGGCCTTCGATCCGCGCTTTTGTCCTCAGCCGTTTTTGGGGTAATTTATTTGGTTCTCACATAATTGAAATTGATTCTTTAATGCTATTTCAACATCCCTTAGATTTTCATTTGTAAAAGGAAACTTATTATTCTATCCACTCCTTTATCCTCAAAGATATACCGGTCTGTATATCGTATGTGGTGATAGAATCATTATTAGGTACTCAAGAGAAATTTACAAAAAAATCACTTAAAGAGAAACGTAAAATAACGTAAAAATTCATTATTTGATTCCCAGTAAATAATGAATTATTTATATTAGGGACCAGAGGCCACCAGACCAGACCAGAGGGTACCAGATTTCATCAAATCAACCAATTTTGTCTCCATATTTTCCTAGCTTTCTTTAATGGCTCTATACTGTGTTTCCAGAGGTGTTCAACCCAGACATGTTCCACATGGGTGGAGATGAGGTCAGCGAAAGATGCTGGAACTCTTCGACGGAGATCCAGCAGTTCATGATCCAGAACAGATGGAAACTGGACCAGGGCAGCTTCTTGAAGCTCTGGAACTACTTCCAGATGACCGCACAGGATAGGGCTTACAAGGTATTTGACAGTTTGTACTACCGACGGACTTTTATTAGCTGCAGTAAAATTACAGCTAATGTGTTACCACTTTTTAACGAAATTTAAATAGTGATGTGACAAAACAATCGATTAAACAGTTCAAAATCGATCAATGTTAAATTGATTGTATAAAAGAGGATAGTAAGTATATTTATAATTAAATTAAGGTTAATATAAGTTTACGATAAAAAAATGTACTAATGCTGAATTATTGTTTTGTCATCATATCAGTGATCGAATTGGATTTTTGAAATGCATTCTAATCACAAACATTAAATTCAACGTCAACGTCATTCCTAACGAAAACATTAAATTATTAAAAAAAATAATTATAATATCGATATAGTAGGATTTTTAGAGTAAAAAATGAAACAACATTACCTTTAGTAAATTATGTTACTTACGCTGATTTAAAACTATAACATATATTTTTATCTAATCAATACAAAGAATATTGGATTGTTTACGTTTAAAACAAAATTGCTCAATTTCGAATATCTAAATTAAAACGATGTTTCAATGCCTTTTAGATTTTGCATCATTTGCCTTTCATCACTAGTAGAGATAGTGTGGCAACATTTTTAAACGAAATGACAGTAAGAAAGGGCAGAAGATAAATATTGGTTTAGTTCTAATATTTATCTTCTATCCTTTTCTTAATGAAATAGAAAGAAAAAGATGGTTTAGTTTGTGAACAAGGGAATCTGCGCCCATCATGTGATGTTTTTCACACTTTTAAACACAATACGACAAATTTTGAAGGAAAAGCCAACCCGTGCAGCTGTTATAACTTAGCCCAAGCTTTTCCGATATCTAAACACGATAAAACAAAAATAAAAATATTTTATGTTCATTTTTGGGTTAACGACCGCTGATAGTGTAAAGTCTATATTAATTCATGTTTCCAATTGATGTTATTGCAAGTCGAACAAATATCAACTTTAGTAAAGTGACAAATAAGTTAATTTCAGAATGACCAGTACTATTGAAAAAGTTATAAAAATGTTAGAAGTTGTAGCGTAAATTGAACTTTATTTTGTAGATGTTAAAGTTATTTTTCCAATAACTATATATGTTTTCATGTTTGGCAAATAAATTGTAAACGCAGGGTAGCTACTTGAAGTTGAGAATTTTTTTTCTTTGTGTTTTACTGTGTTTAGGTATCGATACCCATCACGTCTGCGAAGTTTCGCTGAATAATTTAATTCGACCCTGTGATAATTCATTTCATTTTATTTTTTACAGGCCTTTGAGAAGAAACTGCCTCTTATTCTTTGGACCAGTACCTTAACTGAATTCTCGCACATCGAGGACTTCCTGGACAAGGATGCCTACATTATCCAGGTTTGTTCAAAATTCTCATTTAGACACACCGTGTGTCTTGCCAAGACCAAAGTCCTCTCTTTAAAGCCGTTTCCTCTCATTTAGTTGCAGAAAAAAAAAAATTTTTTTTGGGCGGTCGCAAGAATATTGTATGTATAGAGGTGATGCAGAGGTAACATTCGCGACTTACGAGTTGTAAGGTCGTAGTTTCGAACTCAGGCAGACTTTACTTTGTGTAAATTATTTCATCACCACTGTTCTCAAAAAGGTGAAGGAAAACATCGTGAGGAAACCGGCATGTCCTAGAACCAAAAATTCGAAGACAAGTGACATCTACCAACTCGTACTGCCACTGGGCCCACGTAGAAGTGGATTATGGTTCACTCCCTCTCACCGAGCGGAGGCCTGTGTCCCAGCAGTGGGAACATTATATGCTGGTTATGCTTATATGCTTACTCTAGTGACCCGCCTTTGCTTCGCACGGGTACAATCTACTAATGTGGCGACATGTCAAAACCTAGCGATTTCAGTGCGCGAGTTAAGTATTACCTACACTGTGACACTACCCTTAGGGGGTTGCCAGCAGCGCCGGGGCTGCGGGTTGTTCGAAAGAGATACCGTGGCCCCTGGCACAGGCAACTGAAGGAACACGGGTGGGTTTTAGTCAGTAAAAGTCTAACACGCCCTTCCGCTTAGCCCAGAGCGGGAGAGGTCATTTGATGATTTCCCACCAAAAAAAAAAAAGGGTGGTTGCCAGCAGGTAGGTATGTAGGAGGTCCGTAAATAATAAGTCTCAAAGATTAAGTGCACTTATTATTTATTGCCTTTATAAACCTTCCATAGTTAATTCGCTTGAAATTATGGTGAAATCCGTATCAAGATTCGTGGGAAGGTGTAGTTTAAAAGAACAATGAGGTCACACAGACAGACATGAACAGCGACTTTACTTTATAATATGTCCTTTATAAGTTTCGATCCCGTGGGAATATCGGGATCAAAAGTATTCTATGTGTTTATCCTGGTTATAAACTCTCTGTGTGCCAAATTTCATCCAAATCTGTTCAGTAGTTTTTGCGTGAAAGAGTAACAAACATCCATCCATCCATCCATAAAAACTTTCACGTTTATAATATTAGTAGGATAGTATAGTTTATTAGGAGGATAGATTTTCAACACGTCTTTACTTGTGTCTCAGGTTTGGACGACCGGCGCCGATCCTCAGGTCAAGGGTCTTCTAGAGAAGGGCTACCGTCTGATCATGTCCAACTACGACGCGTTATACTTTGACTGCGGATTCGGGGCGTGGGTCGGTGAAGGTAAGTGCTGCTGTTTTTGATTTCAACCTCAAGTCTTATTAGACTTCGGGCTGATTTTTCATTTGACACATAATTTTTATTCGTAGAATAGAATTTACGCCTGACAAATTTTGTACGGAAGAACTGTCAAAAATTTAAAACTGTTCCTCGGATAAAATTATCTGGCGTTGTATGATATTTTGATGTTGACTTGAAAGAGCATTTAAGTTGAGAATGTCATGCTCACTTAATGTCTCGTTGGTGGTGGCGCGTGTGTTGGATCATTCGGTTCCCTTCAAAATGGTTGAGCTGGGTGGTGCTCCACGCGTCATGGTCATGAACGGTCGCCGTCGGTTGAGATTGGTCATCACTTATTTTGAATTATTTTTTACTTTGTTCTCACTTATAGAAGCAACAAGAATAATGTAGTAGCTTTGGTAATACCTTGATTTAAAAGAGTGTCCTTGGAGTTTCTTGCCCGTTCTTCTCCATAGAGATCTACGTTTTGGAATGGGCAACTGGCTTCAACTTTCTGACTAACTGACCGACTATTTAATTTTGACAATAATTCAAAAGTTCATATTTAAATAAATGCTTTACTTAAATATGAACTTTTGAATTACTTTGAGTTTAAGTTTGATATAAACTGTCTCTGTACAGGTAACAACTGGTGCTCCCCGTATATCGGCTGGCAGAAAGTGTACAACAACAGCCCTCAAGCCATCGCCAAGGAACATAAACACTTGATCTTAGGTAAGTGCGAAGAGCTCTTTACACTTTATTTTCCAGCTACAGCTTCGTTCGTGAGTCTCAGGTCGAGATCTATAAACGTTACTTAGCACATACTTTTACAAAACAAGGTATACTTACTTATCTTTAAACCATCGTGCCTCTTTGCAAAAATCTCGAAAAGTATTGGGCTTACGATAATTTATACGCACAGATTTAGTACACGCGTATGCGCTTTTCTTAAAACTTTCTAAGCCATATACTTACAAACTTGTAGAACCTAGCAGCCTGGGATGGTACTTACATATATTTCAAATATTTGGGACACATTTCTGAAGTCGAGACATTCCCGTGATAATCGTCTGTCAAGGTTCTAAAGCGTCCAAAGACGGACTTGAGTAAGGTAAGATTTACGAAATATTACCAAAAAACCGATTTTCGGCACCACTTCGGTGAATGCGGGCGAGATGTTGTGCTATCAACAATTTAAAACGGCAATTTGTTCTGTACGTGCACAGGAGGTGAAGCAGCTCTGTGGTCGGAGCAGTCGGACTCGTCCACACTGGACAACAGGCTGTGGCCGCGCGCCGCCGCGCTGGCGGAGCGCCTGTGGGCCGAGCCCGACAGCAGCTGGCAGGACGCCGAGCAGAGGATGCTGCACATTCGGTTAGTCCCAATACTGAGCCTAACGTTGGTACCAATGTTGGCTCCAGCGCATCTCGTCCAACGTTGAAACCAACGCTGCAACGGAGTAGAGCCGGTGTTAGCCTACTGCGATAGGCTGACGCCGGCTGCACATGTTGTCTAACAGTTGCGAGATTTTAGCCTTTACTAAAGTGCAGTCTGTCGTCACTGCCTTTTTCAGGTAGTCGGTCTGTCTAACTGGGGGCTTTTTATTTTTCTCATTCACACATTATCGCTGTGCCGACTCAGTTTACTTGGGATTTTCACCTATGTATGTACCCTTTTTAGAACAACTACATCACTTTTAACCCGATTTATTTTCCCACAGGGAGCGTTTGGTCCGCATGGGTACTCAAGCCGAGTCCTTAGAGCCGGAGTGGTGCTACCAGAACGAAGGCTACTGCCACCGATGAGATTATAAATAACTGTGATGCCATGCGTATCACAACATTATCAGTACACGTCATAATAATAGCGCTGGTCACGTATCGACGTGTAACCATTTTTACTTAACGATAAATGTTGGCAACACTCGTCACTTTCACAGAGAAGATAATAAATGGAGTGCTATTACGTCCCTTTATTTTAGTACAGTAAATATATATTTTTTAATAAAGAAATTATACCCACGCTCGCATCGCATTCTAACACTCTCGGTGTCTCTTGCCAATACGCATTGTATAGCAGATGATGCCTGGTTAAAATATTGGCCAACATTTTTCAACATTCTCACTACCTATAACTTACACTCAACATTTGTGACCAAATTGCCAAACATGAAATCGTGAAGTGAAACGTGGCTTATCTCTGATATAAGACAATCACTGTGATCGACTCATTTACACTTAGGTTTTATACTGTAACACGTCTCGTAATGTTTTGTACGCGGATGTGCTAATTATGTCACATTATGATTATAATTAGGTAAAATATTATTGTAACTTTACAGTCTTTTTGTAATAAATATTCAAAATGTAATGGTTTTTTTTTGTTTATGTGGCGAGGTGATCATTTGTTGGAGTACCTAAAAGAACAATTGCTTAACTAGAAAAATTTCAGCAGCCGAATTGCGTAACACACAGTGGCAATGTCTCTCATTTTGACAGTTCAAAGACATTCATTGCGGTATTTACGTTGTCGAGCAGACGATTTTTTCAAACATGGAAGTAATGATTTAGAAACTTTCCCATAAAATTCTTTCTGATTGTGATTGAAAGGGTGTTACGCTATTAGGGCTCAGCACCCTTATTGCGAAACACACAATTAATCTCAATCTGAATCATTTTGAAGGATATTGCTAATCCATTGCTTCATAAGTTCGAAAAAGGTTACCTTCATAAAGTCAGCTCAACACGTAAATAACGCAATGAATGTTGTTGAACTGTCAAAATGAAACCGATTCTGATTGATTGTGTGTTACGCTATTAGGGTGCAGGTTCCACTTGACGATAATAAAGAATAATTAGTTATGTCGATAACCTAAAGACCACGTTTAGGAAACCCCAGGGTGTGTGCTTAGCCCCTTTTCAATTCTACAATACACAATTGACATGTAGCCTTTTGGTTAGGTAGACACTCGTTCAATTAATCTTGAAATTGGAGTACCTAGCATCTACAACAATTTGTGTGTGAGGTAGATGTGGATATATATTATACTTGTACATACGCCAGCACATCAAGTTACTACAATCTGTCAAATTTCTATAATAGTTTTTCAACTTTGGCGCTTAAGCATTAGGTTCAATGTTGATTGGGAAAATTTAACAGTTTCGGGTAACTTGATGTGCGGTGTCTGTACTAACCACAGTTGCTAAAAATTTGGAATTTAGTATTATTTCAGAATTAAATTAAAACGAATAGGTACTTGGTAAAAAAATAGTGATGTGTGTGTACCTACTATACACCGCTGCCCAACCCTTCTAGGAATACAGGCCTGATGTTATGTTATGATAATATTATACTAAACATAACTGGTGAATGTATTGACTACAGAGCCCATGCGTGAGGTTTTTTTTGTTTAAAATAATACAACAATAATCCATTTTAAGTACCTTATATTAAAAAGAAAGCAAAGAAATTAAAGAAAATGTAAAAATAAGTTTAGGACTCGCAAAGGAAGTTAGAAAAATAACAAAGTTTGTATAAAAAATCGTATATTTGCAACTAAATAAATGTTTTTTACATATTAAATAACTTATAATCTAAGAACATCACATCCTAGAGTACCTGTACCACCGACCGGTAACACAACTTCGGTAACGGAACCCTGAATATCGACAATACCGATATCACCGGTTCCACATTTATAGGACACTGCACTGCTGCCGGTAGCTGGGACAACGCCTTCCAAGCCAACAGTCCCAACAAAGGGGAGGTTACCTGACACTAAAACAGCACCCTCAATGATCAGATTGTCAGAGAATATTGTCACTCCAGCCGGTCCGATGTATGCATGAGGGGCTAAAGTATCTACTACTATATTTCCTCCAATGACACGGCCGTAAAACGGTGCTAATGGGGCAACACCAGCTAAGTTATATTCTTCGATGAATGGCGAGTTGGCAGGACACGCTTGCTCCCGAGGATATGGGGTTGGTGGGATACATTGAGTGAAGACCGACTGTATACAGAAATTAGCATCATTACAACATAACATACATAGGTACTCTCACAAGGTAAAATATTAATTGGTTGAAAAAACTCTTACCCCAAAAAGCACAGCTTGAATGCACAGACAGAATATTCCTTTCAGCAACATTTTTCACTCTTATATTGAACTAATAATAAAAATAATAATGTTTAATAAAAAAGGCGTCTTTGTATTATATATCAAGTACGCTTATCAACAATTGTAACAGTTACATCAATTGCATAATGTATGTTACGAACAATAAATTAATCTATTACATGATCATTAATTGCAAAACCTATATACCTATTGCCGTTTGAAGCAATAATACCTACAATGCGCCGTTTGAATAGATATATGACCATAATGGCCACCTCTATCTCATGGTGGTGTAGAGATGGCGTAGACGCTAGTTTGCTTGTAGGTATTGTTCAAAAACTTCATCAGCATAGTTATCCACAACGATCCGACAGGCTATCGTATCGAAAATGACACATTTCGATAACTTGATTTGCCTCGCCCCCGACAGCAAACATCTGTCGGAAGAATAGCGGTCGTCCATTTGATTACGGGCTGATTTTTCAATCATCTGATAACATTAGTCGAGAAATAATTTCGAAATTTTGACAGTTATTTCATACAAAAAGTTACAAACGTTAAATTTATTCCACGAATAAAAATTATCTGTCTATTGAAAAATCAGCCCTCGCCAGATTGTCGTCTGTCAAAATTGTCGTCTGACAGATTTTGTATGGAAGAACTGTCAAAAATTCAAAATTATTCCTACGATAAAATTATCTGGCGACATTTTAGGGTTTTGCACTTTTGAGCAGCGTTTAGAGGACTTAGTAGGTATTAGTACCTATACGATAACATTGATTCATGTTCGATACAGTACGGAAGTGTATCGAGTGGTTGTGAATAGCTATGCAGGCCTCTTTCTTTTCTCTTATGTACCTACCTACAAAATTTAACACGGAGAGCGCCAATTAAGGATACCCATGAAGTCTCCGAAGCATCGCCACTTCGATCGGCACCCTAATTGCGAAACACACAATCAATCTCAATCTGAATCATTTTGAAGAATATTGCTAATCCATTGCTTCATAAGTTCGAAAAACGTTACCTTCATAAAGTCTGCTCAACACGTAAATAACGCAATTAATGTTGTTGAACTGTCAAAATGAAACCGATTCTGATTGATTGTGTGTTACGCAATTATGGTGCGGTTCTGTGCTTCTCGTATCCAGCGGATTCCTTGACAGTATCTGTAGTCTGCGTTTTACAGTGACAACTGGGAAATACTTACTCGCGGTTGAGGTCTTGCCAGTCTAGACTTCTTTGGAGTTTTCACAACTTACTTTCAACGGCCTGCAGAGTAACTTATTTCCATCAAGGAAACAGCTCTCTTGTAGAAAAGTAGCGTCATTTAATCAGCTTTGTAATTACCGCTGCAGATAACAAATTCAAGTTGCAGTTGGTGCAGTTATGATGAAGATGATTGATTTTCTAATTGATATAATATATTTATTTGCATGAAAAATACGGTATAAAAAGATAGTAGGTATAACATGCAAATTAGTAGGTGCTAAGTAGTAGGTAGTTGACATTAATATTTTATATATCTTGAGATTACAGAATTTCTTATCTATTACTAAATCGCGGTTTCTTTTTATCTTATATCTAAACTTGTGTGATTGGCTTGCTGATTGCTCTACCCAAGCCCAAAAGGATTGCCAGATGTCATAATAATAAATCGATGCCCGAAATTGTAATTGCACAATAAAAGGAACGCAGCTAACAAAACGTCACACTGGGGCGATAATTTGGGCTGTCACTTTTTATTTACCATCTCAAAGAATTGTTTTCACTAGAAAAAATCGCAATATTCAACGTTAATTCTTGTTCAAATCAATTTCAAACATGAGTTGTTTCGAGAATATTACTATGCCCAGTTGTGTGTGGTTTGAAAGTGGAGAGAAGCGCAACATTCTAGCATCTATAACATCAGGACTTTTGGTTTGTATTTGATGAATCATGCAGTATTTCTATTCATTACACTTTGGAGTACTAACTTATCCTATTAAAGAAAACCCTATTTGGTGTTTAAAGCTGTATTAGGATATTATTATGTACTATACCAAATCTTAGATTTCGAACCATTGTGAAATTGATATTGTGGAGACATCATTTTCGACAACTTAGTAAGAAAGTAGTCTTGATTATTTTCGATTTACTTTAAAAGAAAACTGCTATGTATGCGTAAATTCAAACATAGTCTCCTATGAACAACTAAGTTACTAATTATTGATATAAACAAGCAACTTCTTTAGTGCCTACTTATAAATTTTTTTTTTTTCTCAGTTCTTCACAGGATGGTGGTTCATAATTGATGCGGCATCGGTGTATCCTGGGAATCTGCCCAATGCCTCTCACGTCTGTGGCGTGATGGCCACTCTGTCCCTCATCATGGTGAACTCTGTTTCGAATGCACAGGTCAATGCCATTTTGTACACAGATAACAGTTTGTCAGCTTTTACTTTGTTTTTGTATCTTAGAATGTCTGTTTATGTAGGTCAAAATAAAATGTATTGCAACAAAGAGTACTGACATATTCTTTGTTATTGGGATTAGTTTGGATTGTTAGTGATTAGTTCTGCACTTTTTTTTAAATTGCTGGTTGAGCTTGGTCTTGACCTCAATCACACCTGAGATGATCAGTGATGTGTTAAACACGCAAGGGAACACAGACTCTGACTAAACTTGGTCCTTCAAGTGGACCATGGTACACAAGTCACAGCCGCAATTGTTGGTCATTCCAAAAAGTCCACGTTCCTCCAACAACCAAAATATAATTTTAAAGACAGGCAAAATATTTGGTAGATTCAAGATCGAAAGGTTCTCATCATGGTATGGATGAGCATTTTATAATTATATGAGTTCTATGTTACAGTTGTTTGATGTCAAGCAACTGTTATCAGCATCTAAACTGAGAACAAAGATGAATATTATCTTATGCTGGGTTTGCAATACAAGCTATCTTATCACATCAATATTATTTTAATTCGTAATTTCTGTTTGATTTTAATTAATTTCATTGACAAAAAATTGCTATATTCTACCAACCAGTTTCAATAATTGCTAGAGCGATTTTATTTATTTGTTTTTTTTCTAATTGCAGGTTCGAGGTGAGACTTACACCGGAGGTTGCATGGGTCCCCGTGGGGCCCGTCTCTGGCTGTTCCTAGGATTTGTTGTTGGGTTCGCTTCTCTCATTGCTGCCTGTTGGATCCTTTTTGCCAACTATGTTAATGCTGGTATGTAAATTGTATTTTTATGATATTAATTGTTCAAAATTCAAAATTCATTTATTTTTGTAAACACAGGGTACAATGATCTTATGTATATAATTATAGTGTTTGGTCCAACCTATGTTCCGCTGACAGGCATACAAAATAGTGATGCTATGATCAAAATTAAATTAATTGTAAAAGAAATCTCTTAAACTCACAATGTGAACAAATAAGTATTGTCAAAAGTTTAATAAAATAGTACAGAAAGATAAAACAATGTCAGCAATATTACAGTTGTCAAAATTAATTAAATTAGTCTAAATGTCAAAAAAAAAAACAATACATTGTCAGCAGAGATTAAAATTATCAAAAATTACAATTATAATAAAATAAAATTAAATAATAACATAATAATAATTCCAAAATTATGATTAATTAAATTTGTCATTCAGAAACTGATCCCTATGTGTAATAGCAGTTTTCAAGTAGCAGCTTCTGTAGTAGTTGTTATGTTGTACTTGAAGAAGATGAAGTACTACACCATTGCATATAAAAACTAGTTAATCCTTAAATTGGGGGTAATGAAAAGTAATAAAATAAAAGTGCTGGTATACCAGCCTGCCTCTAGGCGGTTTAGTTACAGTAGACTGCAACTTTCTATGCAAATCAAATTGAGAAATTAACACCCTTTACAGAATTAATCAATCTACTACACAGTCTGGCCATAAATACTGTTACAATTAAAAATAAGAAAGATATTACATTTGAATTTGGATTCTGACATTTTTATACGATTGTTCATTGAGTTTTCTAATATTGGCGCCAATACATTGTACAATATTTTGCGATATTAAAATGGAGTGGGGTGATAAAGAGAACCGAATCGCTGTGATTGCATTACACAAAGTTGGTATGGAGCCAAATGCAATTTTTAAAACTCTCCATACGCTTGTTATTAGTCAAATGTTTATGTACCGGGCTATTAATAGGTACAATGAGACCTCCTCTGTTTGTGACAGACAAAGATCTGGCCGTCCACGTAGTGTTCGTACGAAAAAGGTGGTCAAAGCAGTAAGGGAAAGAATTCGAAGAAATCCTGTCCAAAAGCAAAAAAATGTTATCTCGGGAGATGAAGATAGCACCCAGAACCATGTCGCGTATTTTAAAAGATGACTTAGGACTTGCAGCCTATAAGAGACGCACTGGTCATTTTTTAACTGATAATTTAAAAAAGAATAGGGTGGTAAAATCGAAACAACTACAGAAGCGGTACGCAAAGGGAGGTCACAAAAAAAATTTGTTTACGGATGAGATAATCTTTACAATTGAGCAACATTTTAACAAACAAAATTACCGTATTTATGCTCAAAGCTCTAATGAAGCTTCCCAATTAGTCGACAGAGTGCAACATCCGACTTCAGTGATGGTTTGGTGGGGTGTTAGCTATGAAGGAGTGACTGAGCCATATTTTTGTGAAAAAGGTATCAAAACATCGGCACAAGTGTATCAAGATACCATTCTTGAGAAGGTAGTTAAGCCCCTTAACAACACCATGTTCAATAACCAAGTATGGTCCTTCCAACAGGACTCGGCGCCGGGTCATAAAGCTCGGTCCACGTAGTCTTGGTTGGAAGTGAATGTTTCGGACTTCATCAGAGCTGAAGACTGGCCGTCGTCTAGTCCCGATCTTAATCCGCTGGATTATGATTTATGGTCAGTTTTAGAGAGTACGGCTTGCTCTAAACGCTATGATAATTTGGAGTCCCTAAAACAATCCATACGATTGGCAGTGAAGAATTTTCCCATGGAAAGAGGGCGTGCATCTATTGATAACTGGCCTCAACGTTTAAAGGACTGTATTGCAGCCAATGGAGACCACTTCGAATAAGCTTTTTATATTTTAAATTGTTTTATATTTATGTATTAAACTAACACATTGTAAAAGTAATAAATATTATTTGCAATAAAAAACATTTTTTTTTTCTTCGTGACAATATTTATGGCAAGATTAGGTATAAGACATAATTATCTACATTTTTTTTGCCATGATATGGCAAAAAAATTGTGGGTATTTCTGTCTGTCACTTATGTTCTAACACCATGTAAGTCAAACAACAACTTTACAGGAGAGTGACAAAATGGCATAATTTTACATAGATCTAAAAGATATATATACTAAAAAATAAAGTTACATATTTAATAGATCCAATTAAAAGTGTAAACAAATTATAAAATAGTATTGTCATGGTACCTTATGTAGGTAAAATTATGCATTTTTTTCACTCTCCTGTAAAGTTGTTATTTTTGACTTACGTGGTGTTAGAACTTAAGCGATAATAAAATAAATAGTATTTTAATTACTGAAAATCACAATAAAACCTAATAGAAAAATATCGTAAATTATTCTAATATTGTCATAATAAAACTGTTGTTGTAGATTTACTAAATTAAAAGGGGTAACTAAATCCATTTATTTGTGTTTGCAGGTGCAAACAAGTCTTCTTGGCCCGGTGTGAGCCTGTTCATGCAGAACGCATTCATCTTCGCTGGCTCGCTAGTGTTTAAGTTCGGTCGCACTGAGGAGCTGTGGGGGTAAAGCAGCAATGTCTTCCCTTTTCCTTGGTTGTCATGTCTAGTTATGATTGTGTAGACTTAGGGCCAGTTTCTCTAACGAAAATTATCACAAAATTTGTGTGGCAAATTGTCAAGCACCCGTAAGCTGCTGCCATTGGTGGAATAATATATTAACAGCCGCCAACAGGAATTTGTCATATTATTTTAGCTATAAGTTTCGTTTAAGAAACTGGTCCTTAGTGTGTTTTAATTATTGACAGTGGGCTTAGATGTCCTGTGTGTTATCTCACCAAAAAGTCTCTCAAATGTTAGAGATTGTTACAAATATTTGTAAAATCTAACGATGTATCCAACTATAGACTTGTAAATAACAATAGGCCTTATAAACTTGCTTATTATGCTTACTGGACTACACTATTGCTTTGAAATTTAGTTAAACTCTTTTTATCTGGATTTCATTCAGTGTCTTAGTTATTTTTCCGTTACTCACAAAACTATAACTAGCCATGAAAATCAAAGGATTTATATAATCTAGGATAAATTAAATTACATTAAATTATAAGTAAACTTTTCAGTATATTTTAAATAATTATTATTCTCTGTTAAAGAATTTTAGATTCCAATAATTATTTTTAATATTATGTTATGCTAATGTGGGAATGAACCAGTCAAAAATGTTTGTATAAATAAATAACTTTATTGATTTGGCATTAATAAATTACATTGATTGAAGTACATTAAAGATCTTATTAAGAATATTTATTATTTTATTCTAATATTTTCGTTATAGCAGGAACAACATAAAATCTTTGGGTACAAATTATTTTCTACAAGTATTTGTTATTGTTATCTGTGGTAAGAATAGTATGTACTTGAGTTGCAATGTTGCAAGTAAGAAAAATCTACAAAATACTGCAAAACTGACTTTAACTTTTTATTGATTAGTTAAGGTTAAAATTAGGCGGGAGGTATGTATAGTCAAGTGGTTAGACAATCTGGTTAGAACCGGTTAGTATATACTAGGTAACATTAAACTAGTGCACAGTTTACTTCGAAATTACCAAACATGGTTTATCAATTTCTATGACACGATTTGTAATAATACGATAAAGTTGTGTTCTACTAATGTACAAAATAATATTCCGTGTTTCATAATTTCGAAGTGAACTAAGTTTTGAAAGTTTGCTGACCGATAAAATGCAATTATTTTCGTTTAAATACAATTTTATAATTAATTGGCTCATTATCCTTTTTTTCTCATAGATTTTTTTAAACAAAATATTACACAAACTCAGGCCATAGTCCAACTCCGTAAGAGATGGCTAAATTACTTCAAACCCTGAACCTTTAATTCGGCCACAATCAAAACCTTCTTAAACCTAACTAACGACATTAATATATCTAGACGAGCTGTCTTACACAAACGCTTTGAAAACTAAACTTGAATTCAGAATCTTAGTAACCCACTTAACTTAACCATCTTTGTTCCTAATTTTGTTTTTTGGGTGACCATTTGTAATTTACCTAAGTGCAATGGAATTTGAACTTGGTCTTTAATGACACTGAGTTTGTGATGGCTAAATTTTATAATTATCTAAGATTCTGAATTCTAGTTTAGTTTAGTTTAGTGCTTCAGGACAATTTATGGATAGTTCGTTTGAACAGCCAGTAGCACTAGCATATGTGTTTCGTTCGAAGTTGTACGTCGTGTTGATGTCGCTAACCTAAAGTTAAGGCGTTGCGCTAAGGTAGCCAGCGAAATTCAGCTCTTGTTACGTTTTTTGCAACTTGCAGTGTCAGGTTGATCCGACAAACCGACTAACGAATGTTAACAACTAATAAACGAATGTGAACTAACATTAGATTAAATGGGTGTTATTTACCTGAAATAAATAAATTTATTATTATTATTATTTATTAGAATCATCAATACTACTACTCTCCTGTCATATCATAAATACGTTGTTTTGTCAGTTGTGAATCATTCTGATGAACATAAAATTTGACACAGACTTGTAAATTGAAAAAAAAAAAAAAACAAATTTCGCGGGCTATCCTGGCACTTTCCCCTTAACCCTTAACGCCTGCTAAGAGTCTGATCAGCGTCTGCGCACGTCCTGCCGTGGTTGCCGTCGGGCAGACACAGCTGGTCGGCGCCGCAGCCGCCGTTCCTGTACGCACACACGCTTTGTGCTGGTGGGCATGTGTCCGGGGCTACTGCGACTCCGTACAATCTTCTAGATGCTGTAGCGATCGGGACCTGGCCACGGACTTGCGTTACCACGTCGATGGACTCGATTTTTAATCTGAAATTTAATATTATCGAGAATATGGGAATGAGAGTGCGTATAGCAGAAGCAGATAAGGGATGGACGGATTGACACCAAACAAATGTTTATCTTCCACTTCTTCGCATCGAGTATTCCTTTTCCATATTTTTTATAAGCTTCGACCAGACTTGAGACTACCAAAACAAAGGGATGAGATCTAGAGCATAATGTTATGACATAGTGGCGTCGTGTTTCACTATATCGAACTACAGAGTTAAATGCAACGTAATTTGCATGATTGTGGGTATGATTTATGTATCTCTAGGAGGCGTAGGTATCTATTGAATCATTTAAGAGCCTTAACTTACGTTTTCCAATCAGTCCAGTAGAATTTATTGCCGTGGATCGCAAGCCCGAAAGGATACGAACAGTTAGTGGCAATGGTTTCCTTCTCCTGGGTTTCTATGGTGACGCACTTGATGCTGGCCAGGCCAGCGTCGGCGTAGCACAGGCGGTCTCGCTCCCAGTCGATGGCCAAAGAGTTGGGTAGAACCACGTCAGTCTTGTCCAGGAAGATGCCTCGTTGAGACCCGTCCATGTTCGCCCATTCAATTTTGGGATTTGTCCGTTTCCAGTCAGACCAGAAGATTTTTCTGTAAATAAGATGTAAGGTTCTAGAAACAAGATTTAGATGTGTGACTTTACAGAGGTAAATGATTTTATTGCCAATATAAAAGTCCGTTGATATAACTTTCTTGCTTTTCTGGTCTAGTTTAGTTTTCTTTATATTTACCCTCTTCGCGGATGCACGGCGATGCCTCTGGGGTTGGATATTCTGTCTACTGCGAACAATACTTTCCGCGCTTTCGTGTCTAAGTTTGCTACTTCAATAGTCAACTTTCTAGAGTCAGTCCAGAATATGTTTCTCGATGACCAGTCCACTGCTATGCCTTCGGGTGACTTGACGCCTGAAATGAGTAAAAATGACATTTGAGCTTCTACCTTAACTTTTTAACATAGTAAGTCTAAAGACTTCCTCTCAGATATCAATCCATAACTCACCTTCTGATAAGAACAGGCCCGCGTCGCTACCGTCATACGCAGCAGTTTTGATGGCGTAACTAACAACATCGCCCCAGTATATCTTGCCAACTTCACAGTCGACGTCGACTCCAACGGCGATCTGCGATATTCCGCTGTTAAGCGGCGTCGCGAAGTCTCTAGGTGTGACTTGGAAAGGTACTCTGTACACGGAGGCGCCGTCACTCGCAACCAAGAAGTTTCCAGCCTTTCTGGGGTTCAAGTTGCAGTGGCTTCCGTTTCCGTTGTAGCCTGCATTACATTCGCAGATGTACTGATCGTGCCTCTTCAAGCAAGACGCGTGCAAGTCGCACATGTTGGGGTCGTTCCTGCACGATTCTTCAGGGATGCAGCTGTACCCGTCACCGTTGTATCCGTCTCTACAGACGCATTGATACGTATTGTCGACAGGCGTGCACAGCGCATTGTTGTTACAGTCATTGGCAACGTCACACGTGCGTCCTTCGGGCACGCACTGTGAAATAGCATCGCCAGTGTATCCGTCATCACAGTGGCAATAGTTTAGGTCTAAATCGGCGTCGTAGAGACAGGAGGAGTGCTCAGCACACCAGGCTCCGTTGCAGAGTTGTGCGTCAGGGATACATGCGTCGTTCTGATCTTTGATGTATCCTTTGACGCACTGGCAGATGAACTCGTTGCTCTTTGCGTCTGGGCGACATTCGGCGTTATATTCACAGTCTGAGTTGTTCTTGCAACTGAAGTTTGGTCGGCAGGAGTAGCCGTCGCCGTGATATCCGAGGTCACACACGCAGATGAATTCGTCTGTGCGGGTGTTGATGCAGTGTGCGTTGTGACCGCATGCACAGTTTGGTCCGGTTTTCTCTATGCATTCGAACGCATCGCCTTCGTAGCCTTCCGGGCACACACAGTGCTTTCCTTCCCAATTGCCTGAAGCGTCAGCGGATAAGTAGGAGCAGACGGCGTTTGGCGGACAGTCAGCGTCCTCCTCACATTTAACTGAAAAGATAATAATAATTCGTGTTATTTCAATTAACTAAGTTTACTTTGAGGATAGGTGTTTTGTAGAGATATTTATTAAGTCATCTTACTTAGAGGGTCGCTGTTGTCCGTTGGTTGGTAATCGGGTTGCTGGTAGTGAGGATCTGGCGACTGTTGGTAATTAGTTTGAGGAGACGAGTTGTAATTGTTGCCTGAAGGTTGTGGATTGTTATTTTGAGAATTCCCTGAATAGCTGTTATCCGTTGGAGGTTGATATTGATTCGGTGTAGGCGAAGGGTAGTTGTTGTCTAAAGTTTGTTGATAGTTGTGGTCCGGTTGTTGGTAATGACTGTTATCTGTAGATGGCGGGTATTTGTTCTCCGAAGGATCTGGGTAGCTGTTTACTGAAGATGGTGGGTAACTATTTTCTGACGGTCGTTGGTAACTAGGGTCCCAAGGGTTTGGGGAACGATCGCCGGAGTCGGTAGGAGGTTGATACGCTACCTCTGTTGACGTTGGATAGCGAGGATCAGTCGGTGTTTGATAATATGGCTCCGTAGGTGGCTGATAGTAACTGTCGGTAGCTTGCTGATAGTTGTTCTCTGATGGTTCAGGTGGTGGACCATCGTATCCGAGACGACACAGCTGGTTGTTAAGTTCATCCCTGTAGTCAGAGTATCCTGGCGGGCACGAGCAGCTGTATGAATCGCAGTTAGGTAAGACGAAAGTCTCGTTGTAATCAGCCTCGTTACTCTGAACGGGTGGTGGTGCACGTGTCGTTTCATCCCCACGACCGTTTTCGATGCAATAACGCCCGTCACCGGAGTAACCTGCATTGCATTTACATTCGTAATTATTGCCTGTGAAGACACAACTAGCATACGGCGAGCAGCTAGGACATGATGTCTCGTAATTCGGGAAACAGTACTGTCCGTCTCCATTGTACCCAGGGTTACACGAGCAAATGGGTTCTCCATTGGGGTTATCTATACATCGAGCATTCACATCACAATTTTTATCTCGGCATGTAAATAGAGGCTTACAATTTATGCCATTTCCGATAAATCCTTGACGACACCGACATTGGAAGCCGCCGTCGTGGTTGTTACAGTCCGCGTTGCCATCGCAGTTATGTGTTCCTGATGCACACTCGTCTATATCCACACAGGCGAGAGCATTGTCTTGGTAAATGTCTGTGAAACCAGTTTCACACACACAAGCAAAAGAACTTCCTTGGACCACACAAGTGCTGTGACGGCCGCAAGAATTTCGCCCTATAATACAAGGGTCTTCTTCACCCAGAGGGAATATCTTGTTACTCATTCCATATCTTACTATGTTTTCCCTGACTTCATATCCTAAATAATTTTTACTTATTTTCAAAGTTGATGGCGTGTTGTCTTCGACTGATGGAGGAGCGAAACGACAAGTGTTGAATGAGAAGGTTTGTGAAACTCTTTGCTCGTATTTTTCACCAGTTACCTTGTTTGTGAAGGTTCTAGTAGATTCGGAGCGAATGAGGCCGGGTTCTACGAGTGTGTATTGCTCTTCATATTCACTAATATCCAGTTTTGTTCCGGCAAGTATTACTGGTAACGAGCCCCTGACATCTGTCTCTAAAGTGATTTGGTCAAAAACATCATGTCCGAGATACTCTTGATTGATTGTGACTCTATCGCCAGTAGCAGGGAACCGTACGTCTGCGGTGTGGTTAAACAACGAGCCTGTGAGTTGGTAGCCGTTTTTGGCAGATCCTGATGGTCTGGCAAAAATCCAACCGACGACACCCCCGAGCACATGTAGTAACTGCAAACTGCTTCCGAGTCCGCTCGGCACGAGGGACAGTGCTGTGTACGCGCGGCCGTCTGCTACCACCACATACGCCTGTATGTCTACATCATTCAGATTGACGTTATTTATAACGCCGTTTATTTTACCGTGAACTCTAAGTGGGACATCATCTTTGATACACGATTTCCCATTTCCGTAGAAGCCTTCATTACACTGACAACAAATTCCAGCTTGATAGTCAACGCACCTCGCTTGTACGTGACACACGCTAGGTCCGCTCTGCGTGCATGTTTTGGACTCTTCTTCGATTTCCACTTCATTCTGGTTGTACAGGTCCGGGACAACAACGTTACTGTCAAGAGGTACGTCTCCGATGCGGAAAACATACCTTCCAGGCTCGCGAACATTTGACCATCTGGAATTAAATACAAACATCAGTTAGCCAAATATAATTTCGGAGCAATCATTTTTTTTCTGTTAAATAAGCACTTACGAAACGATATTTCTGATTTGATGACTACCGGATCCGCGGAGGGTGTAGATGCGTCCATCTTCGGACACAAAGCCAGCCTGAGCCTTTGCGTCAGGCAAACTCAATACTTGCGTATCTTTCTGGACCCACTGGATATCCCTCTCGGGATACAGAAACTCGACGAAACTTTCCGTGCCATTGTTGATAATGGCGGTTTGGAAGCGGTTCCTCCGCTCGTCTGTTCGTCCGTTAGATGTGTAGGTGACGTCCTCCCACGTAGCGATGAACACGCTAGTCGGCTTGAAGTCGTAGTAGTCGTGGAAGTTGTTCTGCACGCTCTCTTCTGCTTTGGAGAGAACGTGTGGTTCGTTGGTTTCTCTGTAGTAGACAGCGCCCGCGTTTGTCGTGTCGATGTTCGTGTAGAACGCTGCGATCGACGGGTACGGCAGCGGAAACTCAATGTTCAGGAACGATGGGATGTCTGCTCTGAAGGTCAGCACTCCATAGTTATTTACCTGCGAATACAAAGGTTACGTTGTTGAACTCTTTTATGGAACGACATTTTCTATAATTGTACGTCTTTTCATCATTGTTATACTTAGTTTGCGTTTATCTAATACGATTAGGCATATAATATAAACACGGCTGTGACCTGGCGGGCGATAGTGTGGTATCGCGTACATATTTAGGTAAATTCTACGAAAAGGTCTCGACTTTTGCTTAACTCGCTACGATAAGTAAGTTGATTCTTAAATTCTAACTGAATGACAAGTTGAGTTTAATTTAATTTTATAATATTTTTTTAGTACCTTATTTCAGAATAAAATTCAAACAATAGTGTTATAGACCAGACAATACAATTTAATTACAGAACAGAGACTTCATTAATTTAAATATGATTCACAGCTGCAATGCACGGGGGCGGGGAACAGAGGCACTAATTAAGTATCAACACAATAAATCAAATAATTAATCGTTATTTTAGGTTTTTTTATAGTTTTAAGGTGTATTTTTTTTTGCTGTAATCGCATTTTTTTTTCTTACAACATTATGAATCTGTTCATATTATAAATAACAATGATAAAAGATTATTTCTGTGTCTAAGTGGGTCTGTACAAACACTTTTACACGTCAATCATATTTTTAAAACAAGATGAGGTATAAAAGTCGCTTTTCGTGTTTCTGTGTGGTGACCGCGTTGGTTTTCAACAGAAACGGCACAACCGACTTTGATGTGGTTTTCATCATCATTTAGAGAATTCCAAAAGGTTTATACTTAATATATTAATATTAAAGTTACCTAAATAATATACGTAAGAAATCTCGATGTTTTGCAGTCTTAAAATTCTTGAAAAAAAGGAGAAACGATACACGATGAAAAAGGAGATCATCAGTTTAATTTTAGTGCTATTATCGAAAAACTAAGTTACAAGCATAATCAAGGCTCAGGACTCCTGAAGTGGTTTTAAAACTTTTTGCCATACAGATTAGATAGGGATTAAAAAAAAAACAAAAGCTGCGTTCAGTGACCGACGCTATCGATTCCCGCCCACGTGCGCTTCCGTCCGGACGACTCGTCCCTGCCTGCACAAATGCGCAAACGCAATGCACTATCGATTGCCATCTCTGAATTTTTATTGCGATTTTTTTTTTTGGGAATTGTTGGTGTGTATGTTATTGTGAAAGACTGATCTTTTGATGCCTACCAGAAAAGTAGTCGATATAATTTTTAACTCCTAAGCGTTTTGTTGCAGGCGGAAGTTTGAGAGTCGTATACAAAAGCCCTTGTTGGCCCAGTGCGGATAGGTAGTACCCGCACTGGGCATGCGTGGTAGATTACAGCCCACTCTCTCTAGAAGATAGGAGGCCTGTCTCCCAACAGTAGGAACATTATAGGCTGATTATGGAGACAAAACACTTTCGCAGAAAACTTTAGTCAGAAGACAAATCTTGGCAACAAGTTTTGTTAAAAATTTATGCGATTAGGTATGCATCCTATCGTACGTAGGAACCTTAGGAACTTACAGACTTAGATAGAAATGAAATATAGACACGGAAATTGGACGAGAAATACTGAATGAACCAATCATTGATTGATTTCTCGTCCAATTTCCGTGGCCCCCACGAAATTACGCAAATAAAATCAAATATGTGCATAATGAAATGTGACATTTTGAACTGTTGCTATTAATTCAATAGGTAAGTTAACAATAAAAGTAATTGTGACTCAATATTACTTTGTAGGCATTAATTGTCATTGTTATAGGTTTCAGTGCTTGAGGTCGTTGTGCCATTTCGAATTACTTATTGGTGTTTTTGCTACCGGTATCAGCTATAATGAATGAAGTTCTTATCTATTGTAATATTTCAGATCACTGAATTGGGCAGCAGTTTTGGAAATCCTCATAAATGTATGAGCTATTACGGTATTTTTAAAAACCTGCACAGTGCACATAGAAGAATGACACTTGACATTTTCTGAAAACTCGACGTGTCATCTGTATCTATAAAATATGAAATTTTATTTGTAGATATATTTTTAACCCTATGGGATGGGGGAGGCCTATGTTCAGCAGTGGACGTCTTTCGGCTGAAATGACGATGATGATATATTTTTAGTAGATTAACTACTTAGTACACACACAGTAACTACTTACAACATTAACAAGAGTGATGGGCGAAGTTCAGAAACTATTGTTTCATCAGGATTATTCCTGATGAAACAATAGTTTTTTTAATGAAATTATTAAATAGTTGATTGGATGTACTTATGTACATCCAATCAACTATTTAATAATTTCATTAAAAACGGCTAACGGGCCTCTGCGAGTTGGCTTCGGCCCCCCGTACGGCTTCCAAAGGTCCAGGACCCCAGGGTCCCGAGAAATGTTAGGAGAGTAAAAATAATAAAAATACCAGCTTATTATTGTCCCACTGCAGGGCAAAGGCCTCTTCTCATACAGAGAAGGCACAAGCATTGGTCTCCACGCTCCACGCTCCACGCTTGCTCAAGACGGGTTGCAGATCAAATGTTATATATTTATGTCTCTGTAATTTGTATGGTGTACAATAAAGAGTATTCTATCTATCAACTATAGGCGTTTCAAATTATTATCATTAGCTGAGCAAACTAAGTTAGGTAGGTGTTGCAGGAATAATGTACCTACCTAATCTGCAGTCCCGATTTATTTGCCAAAAATGTAAACAAATATGAGTTTATGGAAAAATAACTTTAAATCCTACACAATAAAGTTCAGTTTACGCTACAACTTCAAACATTTTTATAACTTTTTAATAGTGCTAGTCACTCTGAAATAAACTTAAGTACCCTTAAAATAAAGTTGATATTGGTTTAACTTCAAATAATATTAATTTGAAATATAAGTTTGAATATGCTTTAAGTGGTCAGTTGCTTAAATAGGAAACCAAATAAAAAAAATAATCATTACAAGATATCTTTTTCCCTAAACCAAAGTCACTTCTCAAATTTATCACAGTATCACCCATTGCATCACACGTCCGTCAAATTTTTAATGCATTTGTCCTTTAGAAGATTAGAGTTTAAACTAGCATCACCACTAATTCCTTAGCATCGCGTGAGCTATGCCAATTGTGACTACAGCTTGTAATTAGGGCCCAGACAAGATGGTGGATAGCTTACAGTATGATATGAATCTCTTCGTATTCTTGCATGTCCGCAATTTGGAGTATTTTTGATACTATTTGGGTTTGATAGCGCCTGCGACTATGAATTGAAAAGTTGTATTGGCCACCTCAAGTTCCTCAAGCCCACCTTCTCATGCCAGAGGATATTGTTCAATTAGGCAGAGGATGGTGTTTAGTACATCCCCATGTTTTCTGTCATGTTTAAGCTCCATGTACTTTCCTACATACGGGCACAAAAACAGACTGCTATTGAGAAATTCTTTAGAGAAAACCTAATCACATTCTGTCTGACGTGAGCATCGAACTCAAGACAACCCTATAGTTTAAAACCTTGATTAACACAAAGGATAGTTTTTATCCCGGTAGTACGTCCCCGTGGGATAATTATCGTCCTCCACGCGGGCGAAAGGGCGGAAAAAACTAATATAAAATAATTATCTTAAGGTGGATGCTCCAAGGGAGCTAGCGAAATTCAAATTTTCTTACGTTTTTTGCAATTTGCTGGTCAGTACTAAGTTGTACGTTGATTAAAAAATGATTCGCGGCCGTAACAAATATGTATTTACAGAATTATAATCATTAAAGTGATCAACACAACTCTCAATCAAGTAATCCTACTGAATGACTATTTCATGAAATCTTGACATTTTAGGATTATGCTAACTTAACAAGTTGTATTACTGATTCTAATTATTATTATACTATATGTCAATCTTGACTCGACTAATGCATAGTACACAGATTTTAAAATAGTTAAACTAAGTTCATCCGATCGACAGTTTCCCAGTTAAATGGAATTAAATTAGGTCGGGAACGCATGCAACGTGAAACAAATTTTCGTTAACACATCGTTATAGGTACAGTAAAATATGAACCGACGCGAAATGTACACGTCTTCATACTTACTACTTCAGAAAAAAGTTAAACGGCCCACTTGTCCTAACTATTTTAATGAAAAACAGAACTCACTGAACATCAGCATCGTAAAAAGCAAAGCTTACAGAGACAGCTGGACAATCAGTGGACCACGCTACGCCAAATGATAGAACATAAAACTACTCACAAAAATGCTATCGTAAGACTCCCCGTAGAACTTGATGGGTACTTTCAGCGGTATTTCAGGGGAGGGTACTTCGCTCCCGCGGGGAAGGGTCTGGTCGTACCCCAACCCGTGCGGGTAGAACTGGTCGCGCGTTACTGCGCACACGCACGCTACAAGCGCGAGGACTCCCGCGCACGTCCACATCTCTCCACGCTTCACACAACACTGGAATCGCTGGAATGCCCCGTTAATGGGACGCACATTATGTCGCATATATACGACTATACGGAAATAAACCTAAGCTTTGTTTCGTAAGGTGCAGGGGATCTGGCGCTCAATGGATTTTTGGGTCGATGAGAATATATTCGTTAATTGCTGGAGATAATTGGTGTAGATGCGTTTGTTTTTGTCATTTAGTAATGACCCCTTTTGTTTATTTTACAGATAAGTGGCGTTTATGGGATTTGTCTAGCGTGTTTTTTCAATTTCAATTGATTGGGACTCGACGTGATGATATAATTGCCGATAATCATATCTCCATGTTTCTAAATTAATCCCATAGTCACCTACCTATATGGCTTCCCGTGAATGGGATGTGCTGAAACGGTAACTATGTGGCAGAGAATCGTCGGATGGCAATGGTATGTTGCCCTGCAGTGGCAAAATAGCTTTTAGTCCTTTATCATAGGTTTTAATTTTATACAAACAGTGCTACAGCAAACATTGTGGTCTAAACGTGTTCTTACAATCCTGCAGTATTGGTAGGCCGATTCTTGAACTTTGCTTCCCGATGTTACAAGTTTCTGCAGTCCGTTCACTATCCATAATTCGCTTCTACGAAGTCCTCGACAAATCTATTTCTGTTTCTAAATGGATACCACGATAAATTCCAAAACAACAAGAAATGCTCAATGAATTAGAGATTAATTAAGTAGGCACACAGCCTAGTGTCGGGAATGTCGTTATCTTCCACAAAGTTAGAAACGTTTGTTTGTTTGTCCCCGTTAATGAGCATTATCTCATAAACCATGCGATTACTACTCCATTCATTTAGGTGCTGCTAATATTAACTAACGATGTATTGAGAATTTATTACAGAAACGGGAAGATACGGTTTTGCGACATGTATGAATTTTGGGGAATAGGCTGACCCTACGAATATTACATGGGACTTAAACATAACTGGACAAATATGGGTGTATCTCTGCCTGACCTAATGAGAATTTAAAGCGTGATGTTTGGGCATGACAATGTGTGTCATCGAAATCGCAAGACTAAACATGTTTCGGAGAATTCTAGTTGTAAGTACAGAATGTTCTGAAAAAGTCGTCTTAGGGAGTACCATCCTTCCCCATCAATCCCCCTACCAAATGTAGCTATTTCTGATGCCAAGCAGAATTACAACTACGTCTGTCGAGACATGTCAACTCAAAGCTGCGATGGTTCAGTCTTCAAAAAGGCTCTTCCAGACTTGGCCCTGCATTGCTAAACTCACATAATATCTTAATAATATATAATGTTTGGATTTGAAAAGAGACCAAGACCTCTGAGTTTGTTTTGGTATTTCTTCTCAGGGATCAGTCAGTTAAGCAATGCCGGCGCCATCTAGTTTTAAAAAGAACACGTGAATCAAGTGTCTTCCCCTGAACGTAAAGTGAATCAGAAAGACGTTGGTGGATGATTTGGTAATTTTATAGTTACTTATCAGTTTAAAATATATTTATATTACTTACTAGCTGTTGCACGTGATTTCCTTTGCGATCCAGGATAAAAAGCAGCCTTTTCCTTTACCCAGGTCATGGTTTATCTGTGTGCCACATTTCATCTAAATCCGTTCAGCCGTTTTAGCGTGAAATCATAACAAACATACATCACAGTTGGTGACACATTTTTTACAAAGGTATAAAAAAAAACAAGGTAAAAATATTGACCGAAAAATTGACGTGTAAAAGTATCTTAAAATATCTACTTAAGTACATAAATAAACATAATTTCATTTCATAGTTTGGGTAGGGTTTGAAGTGCAGTTGACAAAGTTGCACGTGATTGCGAGACGTTTTAACTTTGTCATGCTACGGATTGTAACTGGTGTGTAGCTGGCAGAACAGCACTAAAGCTTTATACAGTTACCAATGCATGGATCCAGTACATGATTCTGAACCCTGCGTCAAAATTTTTCGCCGGTTCTAAGTCAGTAAACATTCTTCTTCCATACATTTTGACCGCGTATGTATTGCACTTTTCTATGAAACAGTGTTTTTTTTTATAACCTACGAATAATTTCTACGCTAATCTACAATCATGTGCCGAATTCATGGTTTCAGTTCGCGCGTGGATTGTATTTATGATTTTGTTGCGTTTTATCTGCTTGAGTTATCACAGAGAAACATCTCGCAGCATTCATCCACAAATAAAAATCGCGGGTCGCGAAAGATTCGACATTGCAATTTTCACCACTTTTGGCAAACACACACATGTTGATTGTTATTTGTCATCGACTAAAACATTGAAAAAGGCAAACTTTTATTAGTGCAATCAAAATTTAAATGGACATGATTTCTTTTCACGAATGCTCCGGGGATTCGAACTCCCAATTTCAACCGTAATTTATTAATGGATGCGTTGATTTTTAGTAGAGTTGTTTTTCGATGAACTGGGTCAATCTAATCCGACTCCAGTAATGTGTGTCAGTAGATAACTGCGCTGGTGACCAGGTAAAGCAGGATAGATTGATACTTAATACTTTTGATCAGAAATCAAAGTCTGGGTCTCAATTTGCTCAGCTAGGTTAGCTATCAAATATCTCACTGTAAAAATATGGGTGAAGTGAGCTTAAAGTGAGCTCTCAATTGTGTTTTACAAAATAGACTGGTAACTATATCTAGAACATCAATCAAAACATCACTACTGCGAGAACAATATAAGTCTCCGTCCCATTGAATCACAAACTCACGTATTCACAGCTCTTCGCACAAAGCGTACAGTACTTGCGATTATCTGTGAGCATTGACCCAACTTTAGATAATTCGCAAACCAAAATATCTGGCGAGAATTTAATTCACAATTCCCAGGTCGCCGACCCCGCAGCAGAATGCACGAAACTCCTGGCAAGTTGCCTCTGATGCTCAGATAAACTGGGTTATAATTAAGTTGCTTGCTAAAAGATAGAAACACTTTACGTACTTTGCGGCCAATTGAATACACTATGTAGGACGGGGCGATGTCGTGTGTGTTATTTTTTCTCGCCCGATGCGTAAGATTGTCGTAAATAACATTCATGTGTCGTATTATTTTGAGATTTCATTTAGGGAGTTATTTTCGTTTTGTTAAGTGCAGGGAACTCTCAAAAGCTCTATCATTGGTGCTCGGACATTCTGATGTGTATATGTGTGAGCTGGGTGTAATTCGATGATTTATTTACTATGGTCTAGCTTTTTCAAGGAAATCACGTGTATTACTGGCAGCTATCATGCATTGAGAACCTCCTCCATTCTTTGAAATCGGTTAAAAAGAGAGCAAGATAAATGCAGGTGAGGATGTTTTGGGAAATCGCCTTATAGGGCTAAACAATTGTAACTTCTCGCAGTGTATTTGTTGTTACGCTAATAACAACAACGTAAACGTATCCATACAATGTAAACGTTTAGTGCTAAGTAGACTGAAAACAACATCATTTTATGAAAACTAAATGAAACTAACGTTCATAATGTACCATCACAAAGTTTAATTTCATCTAAAAATCTATTACGTGGCACTATAAGTCGAGTGTGTAAATAAACTATTAACAGAAATATATTGTTCGAGGCAACCGAGGTAAAAACTAAACCGCTTATTGCCGAGTAAATGATGAAAAATGTTCACTTCCGAGCCGGGAACCACTACTATGTGTACCTACTTAGGTGGTTCTAGTTCCAGGAAAATAAACACTTTCAGAGCTTTGCGTCGATTTTTTTCTTTCAGTAAAGTTATTTCGACTCGCCCTGGAAGTACACAGACGGAATATAAGGTAATGTTGTTGGGCTATAAATTTAGACACGTGGATTTTATCAGTTGCTTGCTATGGTCCGCGACTTCGTCTGCGATCCAGGATAAAAAGTAGCCTTCCTTACCCAAGTCATGATCTACCTGTTTGCCAAGTTTCTAAATCCATTCAGCCGTTTTAGCGTGACACGTAACAAACAAACTCACTTTTTTATTTATAAAAACGGTACCTAATTGAAATAGACGATACACAAGAAGACATGCATAATAATATCAAATTCCAAAACAATTTTAGAGAAAACTAGTGCATCAAAATTGCGGTTTTTGTCAAACTATATCTAGAATGCTGAAAGGCACTGAAATGAATGTGACCCCTGAGTTTGTTTCGGCCTTTCTTCTCAGATATAGATCTCAGATAGTCAGATAGGAAACGCCCACCTTAACAAGTTTTTAAAATATGATTGACGTGTAAAAGTGTTTGTACAAACCTTACCTACTTACAAAATAAAATCGTTTATCATTTATCAATGTATCGAAATCACATGCCATATTATATTTCAGCGACTTGTATGAGAACGCCAGAGTGAAAAATATGATCGAGTAAATAGTAGTGGTGTTTGCGAAGAAATTAATGCTGCCGTGACTCAGCTCAGCGTCCGGGCGGACGAGATCTAAATCTGACGGGAGCTCGAGCGGACGAACTACTCCGGACAACACCGGACGACGGACGGAGCCCTGCACTAGGAGGTTCTTTTAAAAGCCACCCAGAAGACGCATTAGCGTGTTTATAGCTTTGTTCTGTACCGACGATGTCTGGTCCACGGAGTAGATATAGTCTGGACAGACATTGGTGGCGTTAAAGATCCTTTTGTATCTTATATGAAGATATAGGATAGGAAGATGAAGAAAATAGATACTATCTTCAATTTTCTTGGAGAAGCACACAATTTGCAGAAAATTCTGCACATATTAACCTAGCCTAAAAACGTGCACCTTGGTGTGGTGTTAGCAACGATCGACAAAATGCAAGAATCCATACGCGATATAAACTGTGTCATGATGGGAAATCATATTCATAGTCATAAACGTTTCACAACGCTCTTAAATTTCCTTCCAGCTTGAACAGTTTCGTATGTTAGTTAAAATGCGGCGCCGGTCCTACCCACTATTATCTTCAAAGTATATTCCTATCATTTTCCTCAGACTAAAGGTAATGACTCAAACGCTTGGGGCGACTCCCGAAAATTATCTCAATTCTCAAAGACTGCATTTTTCTTAAAAACAAAGACCGCTCGAAAATTTATTTATCGCTTTTTGTCGAGATTAATTGAATGGTGGAGGGTTGCGGGTAGTTTCGGCTCGGCGTCTCGGCGGATCCGGTCGGCGAATGATTTCCCGCTTCCGGGCCGTTTCCGTCCCGTAGCCGTGGACGTGGTACTGCTAACGATACGCTTTGTGCTACCCACCTTTGTGGTCGCACCCTTATTTATGGTGTCTATAAGAAAATGATGAAGTTACTGTTGCCTTTTTTCCGTTAATGGCAATTTTCTCTCTCTGTGTGGTGGAAAATATTTAAGATTCTTTTGGTGGTTTTCCTGTTGATTTTTTGAGATGATTTGCAGAAATCTATACGTAGTTGAGAGCAGTCTTCTCATTGGTTTTCCGTCCGTAGGCTCTCGCAGTATTTAACATGGTTACGAAGTGTGTCTTATTTTTTATTTTATGAGTCGTTGCCTCCTTGATTTGTTTAAACTGCATAAGTGTCGGCTGTAAGGTAACATTTTAAGAAAGTCTAGACGCTAGAAAATGCAGACGGAGTAATAAATAGCCCTGAGTGACCGAATGCCTAGGACAGGGCTGTCACAACACGAGACGCAAGCAATGGACCGTGTTTATGCAAGCAGTATTAGGCCCGTACACGTCGTTAATGTTTCGTGTTGTCTGCGCAGCGGTATTTCCACGCAGGAACTCATATTCGAAAATTGTACGAATTTTCAGTTTATCCATGGCGCCAAAAACTGCCACATAGTCACAAAAACAAAAAACTATCTAAAAACAAATAACTGAATTTAAAATTAAATTAACACGTCTTTCGAATAAAATTTATTTGAATTTCGAATTGCGCGCCAATCCACAGATAATTAAATCTGAAAATTCTGGTTATAAAATCTCCAATTACATAGGTAAAGACCTATTATTTTGATGGCGTAGTGTTTAGATATCGATACCACTCACGTCTGCAGAGTTTCGCTAGCTAATTTAATTTGACCCTGTATATTGGCTAGTGATGTACTCGATCGTTTACCTCCGACATAGGTCGCGAACTGGTGACAAACCGCCCTGCTAAGGTCACAAGCAGGCCATGCTCGTACATTCCTTATTCCCTCAAAATGTACGAAACAATAAGGAAAAGTCTACGATAATGAAGAGTTCCAGGGGTGTCCGCAAATAATCTACTTTGTGCGGCACGTGACCGCGTCTCGGCGTCACTTAATTAATATAAACTCTCGGGACAGCCCTGCGTTACCCGTAAATTATTACGTAGTACATGTAGGTACACGTACGTCGCTGCTTTACTGAAATATCTATATAATATAGGGAATAGGAATGTCCTGCAATATGCTCCGGAGTTTTCAAAGCTTTAGAGATGCTGAAGTTACTAGGTTCAGACTATCAGTAGCAATTGGGTTTCATTTTGACAGTTCAAAAACCTTCATTGCGTTATTTACCTTGTTAGACAGATCAATTTTTCGAACATATGAAGCAATGGATTAGCAATATCCTTCAAAATGATTGTTGTGATTAAAAGTTTGTTACGCAACTAAGATTGGATTTTTCAATGTATTTTATTATTTTGCACTTACAGATTTCGTCATTGTCTCGGGTATTTTGGCCATGTGCGTTACATTTGTTGTCCAGTCTCACCATGCCACTGAATTATTCTTCAGTAAAGGAACTCGTGATAACGATGTGCATATATTTTAATTAAACAAAGGACAAATAAAAAATAAAGCACATTCGTTGATATCATAATTGAATTCCCAGTTTTTGGCATGCGGTCATCAAATGTCCGGTGGTTTTACATTATGTACTTGTTCATACATATGTATGCAAGTAGGTATGAGTCGCGCCTTCATTTATATGGATGTTTGTATGTACCTACACATGTGTCAGTGTTGAAGTTGCTAACCTACTGTTTTGGTCATGATGAGCTGTTTGTTTGGTTTTGGGGCTCGTTTAAGAAAGTGCTCAGAGGGGCAATTCTCGTTATTTTAAGAACGTTCACAGTCTGATCTCAGTCTCAATCTGTCAAAAATACTTCTGATTTCCCTACATTTTTGATAAGTTTGTGACATTGATTGTCGCTGATGTGAGATTGCGACTAGATTTTAAACGTTTTTAATTACGGGAATTGGCCTTCGGCTGTCTGCTTGTTCCTTTTTTCATAGTTTTCTGCATAGAAAATGTTTGTGCTTAGTTGAAAAATTGGTGTCTTTATGTAATTCGTGTTATGTACATCTGTGTATCGATTTCAGGTCACGCATTCCAATGGAAAACTTGTTAGCCCTCTAGGTTCTATCTGTTTAGTATGTTAAATAAGCTATTGATAACAAGGTATTAAACAATCATCATCATGTTAGCCGAAAGACGTCCACTGCTGCACATAGGCCTCCCAAGCAGGAGCTTGAAGTGGAGGACCACTTCGACTGGTTCTGAGCTTCCTGCATCAAGCGGATTCCTGCGGTCTTCACAAGGTCATCGGTCCACTTTGTGGGAGGCCTTCCAACGTAACATCTTCCGGTACGCGGTATTAAGCAATACTAAGCATTATCTCCATCCTGTGTTAGATATCAATATCAACCCACATGCACATACTTTGTAGGTGCATCAGTAGGCACTGGTTCAGTAGAACTTAAGCATCAATATTTCAGTTACATGTTCTATTTAATTGGAGATCTTAATGAAACTGTTCATCGTTCCGGGAACGAATCATTCTGTCATCAAACAACCCGAAACACGGTCTGCAATTTTCTCAGAAATACTGTTCTTTTTGTCTGTCTGCTTCTTCATGACGTTGTTTCGTTGCGTGATGTTATCAGTTATCATGGTCCGGTTCTCAGCCTGTTGAGACTTGAATTTTATGGAGGTTATTATGGAGTATTTTAAGTGCTAACTTTTACTAACAATTTATTAGCTGACCGAATGATTAAATATGATTTACTAGCTTCTGCCTGCGACTTCGTCTGCGTAACATTTAATTTGATTTTGATAATAACCTAAGTAAAATCTATTCACACAGCAAAGTCACGGTCACCAGAAATTAGTTCAACATCACCAGTTTACCACTTATCCATAAAAATGCTGGGTACAAAATCTGTTCTCGAGTAAAGTCAAAGAGGCTCCAAGAATGAAGCTAAATATTATACTTAGTAATGAAAGAGATACCAGAAGGCCAATTCTCGTAATTTAAAACGTTCAAAATCTAGTCGCAGTCTCATCTCGGCGACAGACAAATGTCAAAAACTTGTCAAAATGTAGGGAAATTAGACGTATTTTTGACAGATTGAGACTGAGATCAGACTGTGAACGTTCTTAATATTACGAGAATTGCCCCTCTGTTCAATTACACTCTTGCACAGACGTCGATGCAGTAGAGACGAAGAACAAACCGCGCTCAGTTTGCTCTTCGTCTTATTAAATCCTAGCTGAATTCGGACGAACAAAACATAACACCAGTGACATGAAAATACTTGGAATAGTGAACTTTTGTGCCAGTTTCACAAGATGCTCTAATCAACGGGCCGCATTGAGCGACGAGCTCGACGCGTTACGCAAGTCATAAAACAGGAATCGCATTAGCAAAGGGTTGGACGAGGCAGGCCGTTTGACGCGAGCGTTGTTGCGGTATCGCGCTGTGGAGGACAGGGGAGAAGAGAATAGCGGGATAGTACTACATTAGGTACAGGTAACTATTGGGGGCTAGGTTTAGAGGGAGTCTTATTGTTCGTCTTGGTAGTCGCAAGACCCCATTCTTCCTACATGGAAAAGGTAACTTACAATACTTTCTGGCTTTTAGCAGGTGACCATGGTGGCTTCCGATTCAAACGCCAATAATTCCACAATTTGCATTTTTTTTAGAAGAAGAAAACAAAGTGAAAATGGATTGAAAATACACGAAGATGTATCTTAGTAATGATTACTGAATGTTTTCTGATCGCTCTCGTTTTTTGTATTATTCGCTGAACAATTGAAACATTGAATTCTAAAAACCGTTCAGGATTTCTGGAATCTTTCAGCGCCTGGCAATTTCCTTTCAACCCCCTTTTCCGCTTACTCCTAACCCTTACGCCTGTGCCTAAGTGGTCGCTCGTAAACAGTTTACGACAGTGTGCCAGCGGTGGAGATTAAAATCATGCATTTATTTTATTCGTCATTATTCCACAACGCCCAGCTTCTGTATACAAAGCTAGCTCCAAAAAATTTGGAACAATCTCGCCACTATGACATTTTTACGTTCCTGTGCTCGTTCCTATTAAAAGATAAATGTTTTAAGTACTTTTTGTCATTAGGAAGACTCGTTTGAGTTTGTGTTGTTAAATGTTTACATTGCTGCATTGAGTAGTGGTGGCCCTGAGGTAACGGTCGGGACTTACGAGTTGCTGTTCGAACCCATATAGGCGCTGTGCGAACACCGCGCTCTCAAAACGGTGAAGGAAAATATCGTGAGGAAACCGGCATGTCCCAGAACCAAAAATTCGAAGACATGTTACATCTACCAACCCGCACTGGGCCCACGTGTTAGACTATGGCCCACTCCCTCTCACCGAGAGTAAGCCTGTGTCCCAGTCCTACGAACATTATAGGCTGATTATGCTCGTGTTAGGTCTTTTTGGTAATGGTGGATTTTGACTCAATGGTGGTGTTACTAATAAATTAACTAAGGGCTGATTTTTCAACCATCAGTTAACGTTTACCTGAAGATTAAAATGGTAGTTTGACATGTTTTCTATACAAAAGCGCGAAACGCAATTTGTGTTACTCATAAAAACTTTATCTACAGAATGAAAAATCGACCCTTAGAAACCAATAGTAAATTAGATAATTCGCTAGACATATACCCATAGAATTCACTAGAACATATGAACATACTTTTACTACGGGACCAACCCTGAAATCGTGAAAAAAAAATCTGTTGATTCATAGATCTATCTTCGCTTAACCCGAAATAATGAATGGATCAACGGACTTTTTTTCACGATTTCAGGGTTGGTCCCGTACTAAAAGTTGTTCATAATGATGAGTACAATGACCCCTTTTATGGATTAAAACGATCAAAATTTATCGGTTTATGTCGCAGCCAACTGGTTGAATTAGCCGTTTAGTCAACCGCCTGGCCTTTGGAAGTAGTGCTCGCCTCGCTTCGATCTCTCGGCTCGCTCGCGGTTGATCACAATTTTAACCTAATCTATTTGGTCGGGGTGCCCTGGCTTAGTTACTGCGACCAATTCGGCTCGCACGTGATTGGTTACAGTTCCGACCTAAACTATAATTTATTGAATATCATTCAGGCCGTTAGTTAAACGGCCGCCGTTTAGTTAAAAGGCTAGGCGGTTAACTAAATGCCTAATTAAACCAGTCGGCTGCGACATATACACGCAAAAAGCTATATAGTTCAATATCGATTAATACTTTTACTTTTCCGCACAATTTCAACGCCACGTTGCACCTGAGTCCAAACCAAATAAGCAGAAATTTCCTCTGTACGACTATAATATTGGTACGATAAGCTCCGGAAAGCGAGTACTTAACTTTTATTCTACGTCTCAACCCAATCAGAGTCTAGAACTGAACGAAAAATATCTTCTATTTGGGTTCAAGCGCGAACAAATCGCCGATAAGGGTAAGGTCGGGTGTCGAACCCGCGAAATTATGGCGATACCATTACAATAATATACAAGGTCAGAGTTACTTGTGATAGCGGGACTTCTAGTATTTATCTTGTTAGATGTATGACGTTGGTAGAGTATGTCAAGTTACTGGTTATACGAAAACTGGAAAGGGTTTTGGAAGACTATTTGACGTTATGTTTACCAATTCGTGGTCTTTACTCCATTAGACTGCAATTGAAAGCACTGCTATTCAATCTAGATTATTTAGCAAGCAGTACAGACAGACTCTTTGTTGCTAAAAGTGAGGATTTTATCAAAGTCAGATAACTTTTATTCGTCGAATAAAATTGACATCTGACAGTTCTAATATGAAAAAACTGTCAATAATTCAAATTTTATTCTCAGTATAAGACTTAGTCTATGTATAAAAGTTTGAAGGAATGCGATCTTAGGGAGTACATTTACCACAACTCAGAGTAAGTTTGACAGCAAAAACGTCTCAACATGACGAGAGGTCAATCTTGAGAGAAGTTAATCACGATTCTTATCAATAACATAGCATATAATGTTAATGAACACACTAAAACACGGCCCCAACAGATTTACAACAACAACATGTCAGAATAGTTCCTTATATCACACATAAACTTAGTGAATGTGGTCGAAAATGTGTTGAGATAATAATTTAGGGGGACGTTTGATGGGCCCCGTAATCTGTGCAGTGTCGGCGTGCCTACGGGCTCGTAAAACGGTTTATAGTCGCCTCTCCGGTGCGACAGTACGGTTACGGCACGGCACGGTATGTCAGACGAGATTTTTGGCACGATCAAATGTTATGGCTGGTTTCTGGAGGGTTAGTGTGATGATGAGATTTAGTTTGAGATACTGCGTGTCACTTGCTTCTTCAACGTAACTTACTTACATACTGTAGAAAATATACAAGGTGTAATAGAATAAACCCAAGTCCTGAATTGACTACTGAATCGATTTCAGTAACTTTTAATATAGGTATTTTTTTTAAAAATTATGAATTTTGCCATACTAAACGCCGAGCCAAAGAAAATTAAAAATTGTTTCAAGGCAATAAGACTCAATTTTAAATGCATAAATTAATGCTAGGATCAACATGATTTTCTAAATAATGATAGCTTTAAATAAATATGTTTTGTTCTTATTACGCTTTTAACTCATTACTCTAATTGGGGTGAATGAGGTCTTCCGTTAATTATGTTACATATTGTATGGTAACTATCAAGACAACTGGTACCTACTGTAGTCTTTTATTGTTTTATCGTGTTTAGATTTCGATACCCATCATATCAGCGGAGTTTCGCTAGCTAATTTAATTTGACCCCGTATATAATTCTGGGTCATTGTAGCCTAAAACTAACAAAGACGAAAACCGAAGGCTACTTACTTACATATGTAGCTTCCGCCTGGCATTTTCTTACAATCATTTCTTGGTTGTGGTAATAAAAATTAGGTACAGTCACCAAAAGAGATAAGTAACCAGTGGTGTCGGGTAAAGTTGAAGTTTAGTAAGAAACCGATTGATGTTTTGGAATGAAATTGAATTTACTATTAATCAAATTAAATTTTATTCGAAAACATCCATCGGTTTCTTACTAAACTTCAACTATATCCGACGACCCTGGTTACTTATCGCCTTTGGTGACCGCACCTAAATCAAAACTGGACCTTAAAATAAATAAAAGAGTATGTTCTTCCTTGAGAAAAAAAAAATAAATAAAAACGTATTGCAGTTCGCAAAGAAATCGTGGAAGTCTATGACATGTCGCTTTGGGAAAACTTTCAGGAATATGAAATATATTACTTTTCTTTTATATTTGTTTTATAAGTAATAAATTATTTTATTTAAAAAAAAAATGTAGAATAAATTGTTAATTTGTACTTTACACAATAGGTCCGTCCCACTTTCTTAGGGTAATTAAATGCCGAAGCCGCTTCACTGTACATCGCGGGCTGCTTGGGGGTTGACCTCGATGCCTAGATGAAAACAAAATATTTTGTTTTTACATCGCGGTCGATGGCAAGTATCGATGTGACCTGGCTCGTCGTTGGTTAACTTGGCAACTAAACTTGTTCTTCTGGAGTAGGTAGGGTACAGCTCAAATACAGGATTGAGCAACGGAGCTTTCAGGTGCGACTGAACCGACGTGCTCGCACTTCCATCCATGTAGAAATAGCGAGAATCGACATCGAGGTATCGAGATAGCGACTGCGATCAAGAGCATCTTCGGCAATAATTACCTTGTATTATTATTATTATAAATGCGAGAGTTTGTATGGATGGATGTTTGTTGCTCTTTCACGCAAAAATCACTAAACGGATTTGGATGAAATTTGGTACACAGTTAGTTTATAACCACGATTAACACGTAGAATACTTTTTATCCCGATATTCCCACGGGAACGAAACTTATGCGTGTCCATAAGGACGCATAAATAAATTGATTAGCATTTGAAAATACTGTTGGAGCTGGTGAAGATTTTAAAATATTTTTTTTTGCATTATATAAATTTAATCTCCTAGTATTGTATAATTGTATAGCACATGTGTGAGTACTATGTACATACTATAAAGCTACCATTTACTGGGTACGTCTTTCATTAGCTTGAATGTGCCCTGGCAGCAGAGAGTATGTCATGCTCACTCAAATGTCTCGCTGATGGTGGCGTGTGTGTTGGATCATTTGGCTCCCTTCAAAATGGTTTAGCTGAATGGTGCTAATCCATGCGTCATGTTCGTGAACGGGCGCCGTCAGTAGGGACTGGTCATATCTTTGCTGCCATGGCTTATTTAAATTTAATTTAATATTTTAAGTGTTTTTTTATTTTTTTTATTTTTTTATTTTTCATTACGGACGCTTTTAACGTTCTGCATCGTTCTCACATGCATGGTTTCTAACATGAATGATATAACCAATGCTTTGTAACCATATTATATTGATTTAAAAGAGTGTCCATGGAGTTTCTTGCCCGTTCTTCTCCAAAGGTACCTACGCTTTGGAATGGGCTTCATTTTTCTGATTGACCGACCCCTTGACAATTCAAAAGTGCCTGTAATTGGTTTAATTAAAATAAATACTTTCGGTTTGAGTTTGAAACCGCGGGGCGCAGCTAGTCTGATATAATCTTAGGATGGATGGATGTTTGTTACCCTTTCACGCAAAAACTACTAAACGGGTTTCGATAAAACTTTACAGTAATATAGCTTATACATCAGAATAACACATAGGATACTTTTTATCTCGATATTCCCATGGGATCAATACTTATGCGGGTGAAACCGTGGGGCACTGCTAGTAATTATTATAAATACTTCCATAACAAAGGTTTCAGCTGGTCTTCTCATGCGGAAAAATCATTCAGCAAGGTCTATAAGCGCTAATTATTTATTCATGTTTATTTCTAAAACGTAGCACCATCTATCATTAAATACCAGCATTAAAACATTCTATACGTAAACAGGTGTCTTTTTCAAATTATTTCGGTCAGTATTACGTATTTACGCACGCAAAAGCGCTTCCAGCGATATTTCAATTATGCCAATAATTAAAATCGTTTCATGATTTCGAATGTTAATTACGTCGAATGATATACAAGCGAAGAATTTGATTTAGCCCGTGTTTGAAACGAAAACAGATGGGGAAATACTTTATTTTGACAAATACACGTACGAAGGCTTAATACTGTGTTCAGGTAAACTTTTGTTCTCAGCTGGGAATCACGGGGCGCTTTTTTAGGGTTATGTAATCGTGGAAAAGGAAACCTTACCACCCACCAGTTTAAAAAAAAAATCTGTTGTTAAATCTCATGTTTTCAAGTGATTTGGTTGGCTTTCCTGATTTCCGACTGCAAGTACCTAGGTAATATATATTATATATATGGGCTTGATTATACTCTGAAACTAGGTGATACACTTATTTACCTCGTCAGCCCAGCTGTTCATTTAGGATGGCGAATTTCACCAATGAAATTGATCAGCACATCTAAACCACGTTTAAGAGCTCTCAATATAAATATTTGAACGCTGTTTAGATGGGCTGATCGCGTTCAGTTTCATTGGTGATATTTGCCCTAAATAAATCAATCGTTCGTCCCAATAATCTTGTTATGTTTTGTCTGATTGACAAGTTATTGTGTAGTTAGTTACAATAATAATAATAATAATAATAATAATAAATTTATTTGTTAGAATATTGTTGTTACAAGTTCATATTACATCATATATCGTCCATTATATTCTGCTGTTTCCAGCGTACAAATATTTTAAGGAATTATAATTAAGTTTGTTATTAGAACAAATTACAAATCAAAGGATAAAGAAAACGTAAAATACTATCAAATACAATGTCAAGATAATTAAACAGAATGTCAGGATTATTAAATAAAATGTCAGGATTATTAAATACAATGCCAGGATTTCCAAATACAATATCAAGTATGATCAAATAAACATAAAGAATTATATAACACAGTGACACATATAACAAATAATATACAATTAATAGGAAAGTAAAGGTAAGTCATCGTCCAACTTAAATTTTGAATTAAATTTTTCGTTTAAAAAATCATTTGTTGAGTAGTAACACTTGTCTATTAGGAAGTTAAATAATTTCTTTTTAAATGTCATGAGGTTAAGATTTTTAAAAACATTAGGCAATTTATTATAAACACGAATTGCCATACAGTAAACATTATTGGAAAATAGTTTAATTCTTTGTTGGGGTACAAGTAATCTGTATATATCTCGACTTTTTCTTATTATGACATCATTATTTACTTGAAATAAAACTTTGTTTTTATGTACAAAGATACAGAGTTCGAATATGTATAAAGATGGCAATGGTAATATTTTTAGTTTTTTGAAGAGTGGGACACAGCTTTCTAATGGTTGGGCTTTAGTTATTGATCTAATACATTTTTTTTGGGCTCGGAATGCTTTAATTAATTCAACTGAATTGCCCCATATTATAATGCCGTAGCGGAGAATCGATGCTACGTAGCCATGATAGGCACTAAGCGCTGCATTGATACCAACTACGCGAGTTATTCTATATAAAACAAATACAAACCTCTGTAGTTTAGAGCATACTTTTTCAATGTGTGCTTTCCAGTTACAATGTTGGTCTAGTGTTATCCCCAAAAAAGTAGTACTCTCAACCTCTTCTATAGCGTTATTTGCATATCTTATTTTTAATTGGTGACGCCTACTATTGTAACCTTGGAACTGTATAAGTTTGCTTTTAGCGATATTAACATGTAAATTATTGTCTTTTAGCCATTCTATCAATTTGTTTAACGTATCATTAATCTCGTTTTCGTATTTGGTGATATTGGTATCATTGAGTTCAATACTAAGGGTTGTATCGTCGGCGTACAGAATACATGAGTGTGGGGTCACGTTGGGCAAATCATTAATGTACAGCAAAAACAAAAAGGGTCCTAATATACTACCCTGGGGGACGCCACAAGTGTTTTGACGATAGGCGGATCTATATATTTTCCTGTCTGCTAACGTATGTCTAGATATCTCTACGCATTGTTGGCGGTTGTTTAGATAAGTTTCTATCCAGCGTAATGCGTTTCCCCTTATTCCATAACGATTTAGTTTGAATAGAAGTAGTTTATGGTCAACGAAGTCAAATGCTTTTGACATATCGAGAAATATTGATGATATTGGCCTTTTCTCATTGAGACTAGATGTAATCATTTTAACAAGAAAAAAAACATGCAAGAGTTGTTGATTTATTTTTTCGGAATCCGAATTGTTCCTCTTTTAAAATTGAATGTTTTATTATAAAAGAGTGCAGTTTGTCGTACATAATTCTTTCAAAAATCTTGGAAATTACGGGTATTAGAGTAATCGGACGATAGTTATTCATGTCATTTTTATCTCCTTTTTTGTACAATGGTTTGACTACAGAAAACTTTAGTCTGGTGGGGAATAAACCTTGAAATATTGATAGATTAATTATGTGGGCCAGTGGTTGAGATATATATTTAGAGCAACGTTTGAGAATGTTTGTATTGATATCGTCATATCCAGTTGAGTTAGTTGAATTTAAAGAATTAATAACTTTAAACACAGTATCTTCATTAGTTGGAGTCAAAAAAATGCTATCGGGTATATCAGTGATGGTATGTTTATAATTAATGTGTGTTTCAGTATTGGGGACTTTTGATTTGTTTGTCATGTCAATAAAAAAATCATTAAATTTGTTGGCAATTATATCGGCTTCAGTGTATGTGCACTGATCTATTTTTATCGAGGTAATTTCAGCGGTATTATCGATATCTGTATTATTCTTTTTTATAACGTCCCAGGCGGCTTTACATTTATTGTTTGATTGAAGTATATAACGAGTATTATCAATTTTCTGAGCATGTAATATACATCGTCTCAATATTCTAGTGTAATTTTGGTAGTTTTCTTGGTGATGATTTTTGTTAGAATTTAATAGTCTATATTTTAGGTACATTGTTCGCTTCTTGACACAACATCTTTTTATTCCTTTTGTTATCCATTTATTTTTCACTGGTTTGTTTGTCATTTTTACCTTGAGGATGGGAAAACAGAGATTATAAAAAAGGGACAGTGTATCATGAAAGTTGTTGAATGCTATGTCAGTATCATCTGATTCGTATATTTCTGAAAAGGAGAGGGACGATATGCATGACATAAACTTTTCTATGTTGCCTTGACTTAAATCTCTTCTCTTTTGAAACCAAAATTGTTTTCTACACCTTGAAGCATCTACAGACAAATGGAAACAAATGGACTGACCGGTCTCATGATCAGATAATGCAAGGGTATGTATTTGAGGCTGAGCATTAGGTATGTTGCTCGCAATGAGATCTATACATGCAGCTTTTCTTGTGGGTTTATCAATATGGTTTAAGATGTTATAGTTCTGCAAGATAGATTCTAATTCTTTACAATTATTATTACGCTTTAAGACGTCAATGTTCCAGTCCCCGCATAGTATTATGTTATTTTTATTTCGTTTTGTTATTTTCCTTAAAATTTGCTCTAGGTTTTTTAAAAACAAACTAAAATTTGAATTAGGAGTACGGTAAATACAGATAACAAAAACTTTAAGAGTGAGAATTTCTATTGCACAATATTCGAAATCATATAATAAAGGCGTAACCAAGTTAGGGATAGGTTTACATTCAAGGTCCTTTTTAACCAATATGCATGTTCCACCTCGCCGTTGATGAGGTCTTGAGAAAGATGAGACTAGCTTGTAATTTTTCAGTATTAAGTTACTTTCAGATCCTCTTTTTATGAAAGTTTCAGAGAAACATAAAATATCAGTATTTGTACCTTTTGAATGCAGTTCTTGCAAAGTTATTTCTAATAAATCTGCTTTATTTAAAATGCCGGCAATATTTTGGTGAAATAGTGTGCATTTACGTTTAACATCGAAAAAAAGTGGATTCGCTGGCTTCATTAGGGTTCGGTGTAGTTTTAGTAACTTCATTATTATTTAATGGCTGGTGGGGGTTCTTACTTTGTACCTTAAAGTAATATGGGATTGTTCCTTTTTTGTTAGTGCACGCTATACTACTATTTATTTCCGATGAAGTGCGAGTGTGTTTTAGAAGAGTGCAAGCTGTGTCCATATCTCTCTCAAGGTTAATATTATCAATTTCAATATTTAGTTTATAACACATCCTTTCTTTAGATGTGTAGTAATAATTATTATAATTATATATTTTCTCAGTTGTATCAATGAACTTACAATTGGGAAAGTTTTGCACAAATAGTTTTATACTTTGGTTTAACAAATTAACATTCAAATAGGGATTATTAGAGACATTTAATAAAAATACTTGGTTGTTTCTTAGTTTATGAAGGGTCGGAATCAACTCTGATAGAAATTTATACGGGTTTTTGTCGTTGCTTCCTACACCCAATATCAGTATATCATCTTTATGCAAGGTTTTTATATGATCATCTATTTTACACAATACTCGTGTACTAGTTGCGCTTGGTTTTGAAACTCCTGACACAGAATATATGTTATTCCACTTATTTGCATCTCTTTGCAACTTTATTTCACTGGGAAAACCGCGTACCCGTTGGTCACCCAAAATTATAATTTTCGGAACACTATTTGCACTATAGATTTGTGAGTTTTGCAGAAGTTGGTTATCAGTTCTATTCAGTAGTGTATTTGAAGTTTGAGCACATGGGATCACTATACTGTCTTCAATTGATTGTCTGCTTTGTGAATCGAAAACTGATACTGCAACACTTTTCTCAGAACAAACCAGTTCTGTTGCAAGTATATTATTTTGTGATGCATTTTGTGTTTATAACTAATGTATAAATTATAACTAATGTACAACAATAATAATGTTCCAGAAGGTCAATTCTCGTAATTAAAAACGTTCAAAATCTAGTCGCAATCTAATCTCAGCGACAATCAATGGCAAAAACTTGTCAAAAATGTAGGAAATTTAGAGGTATTTTCGACAGATTGAGACTGAGATCACTGTGAACGTTCTTAAAATTACGAGAATTGCCCTTCTGAAATTCAGCAATAGTGACGTTGTTACGTAATTTTCTGCAAATCGCAATCCATTATTGAGAATCCTCTTAGAATTCCACCAGTAATGTCAACGGAACCCAGCTCTCTACGTAACCGACACTTGGCAGGATTTTTGTTTAGGTATATTTGTTTAGGACTAAAGTTCATCAGGACGATGGGCGTTTCCCGGGTAAATATTGCGAGCCCGATATAATATAGTGAACCGAAGAGGTTGTGAATTAAATTGACAACGTGCGCTCATCTTGGGATAGGGGCTGTCGTGTACATATTTAATACTTTCAGCTGGTTTAGTTCTCACGGAGTAAGAGATTAGTAGTTACTGTGTTATAATCTGGTGATATAGAATAGAATGGCTGGTAGGAAAACCCAATTTTTCTGTGCATTCATATTTGATTTCGAAAGAATACATAACGTAATCAGCTTATAACGTTCCCACTGCTGGGACACAGGCCTCCTCTATGTGAGAGGTAGTGGGCCATAATCCACCACGCGGGCCCAGTGCGGGTTGGTGGATGTCACATGTCTTCGAATTTTTGGTTCTAGGACATGCCGGTTTCCTCACGATGTTTTCCTTCACCGTTTTGAGAGCAGAAAAAAAAGAATGACTTCGTCAATATTCGAGGCTATAATGTATACAGCGTGGCAGAGCCATCGACGCACAACCTGTTAATTAAAACTAATAGACGGTTATAAAAAAAATAAATAAATCAGCTGTTTCATAAAAAAGTGCAATACCAAAATGTACGGAACAACAATATTTTTTTTCAACGCAGGGAGGTCCAGAATTATGTACAGTCACCCGCACATCAAGCTACTACAATCTGTCAAATTTCTTTAATAGCTTTTCGAGTTTAACACTAAAGCATTAGGTTCAAGTTTGACTGGGAAAATTTCACAGTTTCGGGTAGCTTGATGTGTTGGCGTCTGTACTGAATCTATGGTTTCAGTTTGCGCGTCGATGTTCCTGCCTCTCTGTATACATTTTGTATCTTATATATCGGCAGTCTAGTATGACTAAAAATCATCAAAATCAAATCAAATCAAAAATGTTTATTTGTTAGAATATGTACAATAGACGTTACAATATTGGTTCCAGCATATCCTGCATATGGCGTACAAATATTTCTATATAAATAAAAAATTAAAAAAAAACAAGGATTAAGTAGTAATCTGTGGAAACGTCGTTAATTGTTCATTAACCACTTGATGTAATCATACTATGTTTGTATTACCTAATGTACAATTGTTGGTTTCCCAAATAAATAAATAAAATAAAATAAAATTATATTACTAATAATTATGAAAATAAAATATGAATCTATAATAGTTAATTAATAAAGATTGAAATTGTAGTAATATTTACATATATTTATTTTATTTATATAATATTTATTTTAGAAGTATTTATGTATGTTTATTTGTATCTATGTTAGTATATTCTCATAATATTTATTTAGCTTTGAAATGAATTGTTTTTTGATTCTATGTACCTAATATTTTTGGTCTCCTTTGCTCTATCACACGCTGTCTACATCTCTGTATCTATTGTCCTATCTCAGGTATGCTGGAAGAGATTTCTTATGAAATAAGCATCACCTTTGTACCTATTTTTTCTGTTCTGTTTTTCATTGTCTGTTCATATAATAATATGTGTGTACATAAATGGTAAAATAAATAAATAATAATGAATTATGTAATTGTTGCATGCGGTAGAATAAAGGCTATCTTGAACATTGTAGTAATTTTTTTTCTAATAGTAGTCTGAACAATGACCTTTTGAACCACGGCAATGGCAAATCTTGAGTATTATTTGGCAAATGGTTGTATATAATAATTGCCATGCATCATAATGGTTACGAGTAAAATCTCTACAACTTCTAAGTTCCCTAATAACTTACCCCTCATAAACATTAAACATATCATTGTTAAGACGGGCAAGTGACGATATAGGAGCCTAATAAAATACAATCGCCAGCACTGTACAGGCTAAGTAAGTGCGCGTGCGGACCCTGCTTTAAACCGGGATTACCAGACAGAAGAAGCACTAATGAGTACCAGGTCTTAAAGTATACTTACGACCCTCATTTCCATCCCGAAGACGTTCCATTCAGGCGCGGATTAAAATCGTAAGACGCTTTAATTGAAAAGGTTCGTCTGTTGCAGTAACATTAAGTTTTATTGGCGGTCAGTCTTTACTTCTGCCGAGGGACCGTGTGCCTTCAGCGTAATGATAATGTCGATGACCTCTGCTACTGACTGCCTGAACGGTATGTTTTGTTTCAAATTGTTCTCTGTTCGGTTTTTGTGTTCTTTAATCGTTTGTCTGGAGCTTGGTTGATTAGTGGTAAATGGATATAGAAAATGTTGTTTTGGGCACCAGGATGGATTGGATTGGATGTTTGTTCCAGTAAATGGGTTGTGGAGGTCAGATAGGCAGTCGCTCCATGTACTCAGCTGCATCCGGTTAGACTGGGAGCCAACCCCAACATAGTTGGGAAAAGTTTAGGCAGGTGATGACTGACATCGGTAAAGGAAAACATCGTGAGGAAACCTGGACTTTAAAGTTAATATAAGTCTGAAATCACTAACGCGTCTCGAGCAAGCGTGGTAATCAAAGCTCGTACCTTCTCTGTAAGAAAAGAGGCCTTTGCCCTGCAGTTGGACAATAACAGGCTGGTATTATTTATGGATACCAAAACATTTAAAATAATTCGTCAAAAGTTAACACCATCTTAGTAGCGAGTTACCATAACATGACTCCCGTCAACCTAGCAGTCCTTAACAGTTAACGTTGAAGACGAACAATGAAGTGCGTACGACGTCGAGAGGTTCTGATACTTCAGGCTTCAGGAGGACTCTTCAGTACGTCGTATGTTATTTATCGCCGGCTAGAAACATCTTAACTTCTCGCTTACATTATTTCAGGAGGCTGATATTATGATGAAACATAATAAAATGGGAGGAGAATGGTGTTTTAATTAGTGGGCTGTTTCATAATGCATGCTTCTGGCAACGTATGTTGTTGTGATTTGTGTGGGTCCTTTATGTAATGAGCATAATTTAGTTGTGGATAAAGCCCATAATACATATGCCTGCAATTTGTACAAAAGTATGCAAGTAGCTTGCACGCCGATGTGCCATAACAACTTCTTTAGTGATTGTGCAACCACACTAGTGAACCTTCGTCGAACCCTTTATTGTTTATTTTGCGGTCATAACGGGTTTTAATTTTTTCAGACATTTGCTGGCCCGATTGTCTGACGTGCTCATAAATGTCATTCATTTTGCTCCGCAAGTTATTCGCATAATCGGTTATACTGCGTGGGGCATCAGGTGGTATTCCGGTGATCAGGTCTGCAGGCAGCCGTAATTCTCTTCAAAGTTTGCGAAAGCTGCTGTCACCGATGTACTTTCGTGAACAGCGCTTCGATATGACAACAAAAACGGTTGTATGTGCTTGTCCCAATCTCGTTGCCGATTTTCCACAACTTTTGCTAGGTACCTCTCCAATGTCTGATTAAATCGTTCCACCATTCCATCCGATTGTGGGTGGTAAGAAGTTGTTATTGTTTTATGAGTACCCATAACTCGACAAGTTTCCTGGAATATTTGGGACTCAAAATTCCTTTCTTGATCACTGTGAATCTCTAAAGATACTCCAAACCGACAGAAGACTTCATAAACTAATTTATCTGCAACTGTCGAAGCTTCTTGATTTGGAATGGCGAAGACTTCCGGCCACTTAGTGAAGTAATCCATCACAACCATGAAATACTTGTTACCACTTTCACTTTCCGGAAACGGCCCCGCAACGTCAAGGGCTATCCTCTCCTATGGTGCGCCAACATTGTACAATTTCAATGCACCTCTACTACGAGTCTGAGGTCCCTTTACAGCTGCACAACTTGTACATTTGCGACACCAGTCCTCGACATCGTCCCGACAGTGGACCCAGTAAAACCGTTCTCGTATCTTCAGTAGAGTCCGTTATACTCCCAGATGACCTCCTGAACAAACATTATGGTACAGCTGTAGAACATCCGGTACTTGAGCTTTAGAGACTACCATAGCAAATGACAGCTGTCTCCCCGAGCATTTTCCCATTTACGGCACTGAATCCTGAATCACTAAGCTGTCCCATTGGGCCCAATAGCTTTTTGTGATCGAATTCACCGCTGAGACGTCTCCCCACCTGGGTTCAGGAGCTCTGGCCTTCATCCACTCCAGAATCGGCTTGATGTCCAAATCTTCCTGCTGTACACGTTGTAGGCTTTCCTTCCACTCGTTGCTGAGGTCTGTCTTGAGCATCCTCACAGGAACGACTTCTTTACTTTCTTGCCTGGTACCAACTAGTGTGCCTTTTTCCATAATCTGTTCCTGATCACAAAGGTTCGGCACATATACCCCTGAGATGTCGGTGGCTCTGACCAAAGTTCGTCCCACTTTCCATGGAAGGTTGTTATTATTGTCTACCCTTTCTGCAGTTTGCTTAGGGCAACTGGATCAAAGGTGGCCCCTCTCCCCATAACCGTAGCACCTAGGGCTGTATCCTTTATTGCGGTCCCGAACTGTAGCCGCTGCAACCTCCCTGACGCGATGGGAACGATGATCCTGACGGACAGTTTCCACCTCCAGTGCATGGACCAAGGCGTCCTTAAGCGTCCCGTGGTGCCCGAGCCTCACAGCAGCTCTAACTTCGAGGTCGCGGATGCCGTCGATGAATGCCTGCACCAGGTTCCCATTAATAAGCGCAGGTACGGACTGGTAAGCTTTACGCACCAGCTTCTCCGCTTCAAGGGCCCACTGCTGCAGGTTTTCGTTACTGCGTTGCACGCGATCCTTGAGCTGCACACGAAACACGTGTTCCAGGTGAGCGTCGCCATACCGAGCTTCCAATGCCTCAAGGAGCTGCTCGTAAGTCACTTCCTTACCGGGAGCTTCCAGAACAGTTAAAGCCTGGTCGCGCAGGCCTAGGGTGAGGGCAGTCATGGCCTGAATTTTATTCCAACCGTTCGCCTTCATGACGCCTCAAACTGGATTTTGTACGCCGACCAGGAAGAAGTTCCGTCGAACGGTGGCACTTTGAATCCACGTAGCGAAGGTGTTGTAGCTACGGGATCTGCGATTCCATCTCCAAGTTTAAGGTAATCCAGCGTTTTCTTTACGTCAGCCATCATGGTTTTCTTCACGTCAGACACCACGTTGTCAACCCAATTTTTCACTTGGTCGATCCGGATTTCAGCTTCCGACAGGCGGTTGTCATATTGAGCAACCTTATCCTTCACCTCCTTCATGTCTTTCCCCAAAGTAGCGTGAAGGTCCTTCATAAGGAGCATCTGCTGATGCTGGGGCTGCTGCGGACGGGTCGGCATCCGTGGTTAGTAGCTGGCCCTCCGACCTCTGCGGCATAGCTCTACCAAAACGTCCCTGGTCCGTCTCCTGTTGGCGTTAACTCCGGGTACGGATACTCTCCGTGTCGTCTTTGGGTAAAATCGGCATCATTTGAATCCTTGCTTCTGACACCAATTGTTACGAGCTTCGGCTTCGTGACAATAAAAACTGCCGATAAAAATTACCAAAAGTTACACTTTAATTAAACAACTCTAATAACAACTCAAACGCACTAATTATAAAACACAGTCGCTCTTAAGTCGCACTTGAAGATCGCTTTCGATGTATTCGCCTGTATCGCTGACCCAAGTCTGATTGGTCGCGGCTAGTCCTGGCCTTATATAGTGCCGCAGGTAGTTCCAGAACCTTCTATTGTAGAAACATCTAGAATGTTCGAGTACATACCGGCCCCGACTGACCAGATGTCGATAGTTCTAGTAAGTTCTAGCATTGAAACTACTCGATAATAGATGGCGCTAGTGACTCTATTAGTTCAGTGATTCGATAATAGAAGGCGCTAGTGACTCTATTAGTTCTGCTACTCGAAACAGATGACTAGATGGCGCTAGTGGTAACTAATGTCACCATGTATCAGGCATTAATTGTGGCGCGCAACAGTACTCACCAATTAGAAGTTGTTATGGCACATCGGCGTGCAAGCAAGTATACTTTTGTGTTATATGTGTATTATTGGTCGGTAAGTTACTACTGGTAGTTCAGTCGACTGCACATCTGTGGGGATACTTTGACGTTGAGCTGGCCTAACGTAACGCGAAGTTTCAATAGAATGAAAGGCCAGCTTAGGCGGGTCAGACACTATGAAGTGCCACGCGACGGGCCGCGGGAAACATGTCCAAATTCCCCGCGCGGAGACGCGTTTTGTTAGAATTTGTGTGTAAAAATCACGCGCGGGTGCGCGTTATCTGCACCCCGTCGTCGCATGGCGCGTTTTAGTGTGTGTTCCGCCTAATGCTGCTTTTGTTATCAGTGACGTAGGACCTAGTGTGGTACTTACTAACGCCATTACTTATTTTCCCTTAAAATTCAGAGTACCTACATACACGATGCCAGAATTTTCTCTTTGATCTTTCCCCCCATAAATATTCCCTTATACCTATAAGATGGCGACCGGCACAATATTTGCGCAGGTCCTAATTAATTAATAACTCTTTCAACATAATTAACTGAAGTAATGGCTGGTTCGGTCGCGATAGGATCTTCCTTTAACTCCCTTTTTCAATGTGTACCTATATCATTTCCTTTACGATCTTTTACATTGGTGTTTTATGATCAAGTTCTTTATTGAGTTATCAAAGGGCCTTTTTGAAAATACAGTTTAGACAACTGTATTTTCACCAACTATTGTTCTGAGATAATTTATTGTCTAGTTTTTATTTGCGTTGTTAAAGTAATTCGTGTTTTGTAGTCAGAATTTTTAATCTGCTGTCACACTAATTCCTTGTAAATGCTGCACACGAATAGAATTAATTAAAATATAATAGAAAATATTTGTTACATGCACAGCATGCGTGCATGCATGCTGAATATAATGCCTATCATTTTCTTATAGATCTTTCCACGATTGGTTGATGTATGGTAAGCCCTAAGTAAGAGAAAAAAGACATGTTGTTTGCACCAATACTAGTTTTCAAGAGACCAAGATTTTTGTTTCATTCCACGTAAACACGACACCGACAAAATAACATAGAAAGGTACAATCACCTGAGTTGAGAGAGGGTGGACAATTTAATTCTAATGGTCAAATAAAATACTCGATTTGATTCAATATTCACATGGCCAATGTACGGCCAGTCAAACTCCCCAGGGGTAATTAACAGCTGATCTTTACGACCATGTGCCGAGCATTACCGAGCATCTGACGAAGGCTTGACGTGGGTCGGCATTAGCGCTGTCCACTTATTAGCTAGCCTTATCTTATTTTACATTTTCGGGAACTTGCGCGTCACTAATTTACAGCTAGCTCGGGGAGATTATTTTGGGATCAGGGTGTGTTAATTGAAAATGTGTGTTTTGTTTAGGTAGGTATAGTCGATGTAGTTGCTTTTCCAACCTTAGATTGAAGGCCGCTTGCTCGTCATAAAACGACATGGTTTATTTGTTTATGTGACCGTTAGATAATTTTAACGATTTAGGGCTGATTTTTCAGTCATCTCATAACTTTATTCGAGGAATAATTTTGAAATTTTGACAGTTATTTCATACAAAAACTGTCAAACGTCAATTTTATTCCTCCAATAAGAGTTATCTGGCGATGCAAAAATTAGCCTTAAGTGATAAAGAAATTACTAAGTTCACTATAACTATATGTAGATATATTATGATCACATATAACTTGAATTGATAGTAAGCTGATAGAACTTTCGAGACAGGATGATCGATTGAATGACCGTTATGACTAATACAAGTAATAAATACTTACCTATGTGTTTGCTAGCAAAAAGTGCAGTCGATCTATTCTGTGAAAATTACATCGTGAAAATTTCTGTGAACTGAGCTGTCAATAGTGACATTAGCATTGGATGAAATGATAGCTCACTTCACTTAAGTTTTCATGCTGAGATTTTAACAGAATAGGTCTGCAGGTCATGTTGTACGTAAACCATTTTTCGACTACCTACTTCAGAGAAAGTATCAGAACATGTAATCGTAGCTAGGAAGCATGTAGGGCATTCAATTGTCACCTGTGCAGTAAGTCTAACTCAGGCTAATGATTTCTACTAGTCCGCCTGCCATACGTTGTTACTACATGAGTATTCCTCAGCAATTTGCTAAGATATTTACTTAAGGAGCACCAGCTGCAGCTTCACCACGCAACCGGAAACTACAATTACGTGTACACAGTCAACTCCAGCCAAATAGTAAGCAATAGTTGAGCTTATCTTTTCAATTTACGTATGAAAGGTGAACGCGAGACGTCGCTCCGGGCGAATGGAAATTAACCCAGCCTCATGAGATGGCTCAAATCCTCAGTCGCCCATCCCTCTCCTACCTCATTATAAAAGGGAAAATAGAAAGGGACAGCGTTAATAAAATTCCTTGCGACTGGAAAATGGAAGGATTCGAGAGTAATTGGAAATACCTTCGCATTGAGTGGCGCGCCCGAGGTTTCACGATACAGATCGTTGTGTGTATTTAACTTGCCTTTTGTATGAATTTAATCAGATTCCCTCAGCTCTTGTATTGTACGGTTAATTAGAATTTGTATTAAAAAATTTCAAGTTTATAATAGGTACAAATTATTGAGTTTTAACAGTGTGCTGGCAATTCATAAGTTAAATAATATTCTCAGGGAGTTGGAGGGTGGAAGTTGGTTCGTATTGAAATTCTTAGGCATATACACGCCAAAGAAAGCACACCGGCGGCGATTTATTATTGAAAGAAGATATGGAATTTCTATGAAATCCTTTTGTTTGTGTTTTTTTTTTATAAAAAGCAGTTGTTTATTTTGTTATTTTAGTGTTATCTTATAAATTAAAAATACCAACTTTTAATTGAATAAAAGTTGGTATTTTTTAAATGTCATGCTTATCCTTTAAAATAAAGATTGTGTATGAAACTGTGTAACGCAATTTGGGTGGGTGCAGGCTGGCTTTCTCATCCAACCTCAACCATTTTGGAACTACGATTTCGAAGGAGAAGTAAAGAGTAGATAGTCAGCTCGGATGGCTGACAGCGCCCGTCTTGATGTAAAAAAGTAGGTTTACTTATTTTAAATCAATTAATAATCCGCTCTTGCAGTATACTTACTCAATCCTTGGGTTTGTATTTTCAGAAAATGGTTGTTACTTTCGTAAGGATAAATAGGATAAGACTTAACACGTTCTTCCAAGGTCTTTTTAACGCTGGTATCTATGTAAGTGGCACAATCTGTACTAACCTATATTGTGCTAACACCTTCGGGACCACTAACCCGGTAAGCCTTAGCGATACATACGACTTTCTGGATACTACAGGATGTGCGATTCCTTGGTTTCCAATACTTTTCCAGGAGTCGCTTCAGTACAAAATTGTCAAAACTAATTATCCATATACCATAAAATAACATCACGCGTGTTGTCTCTGAAGGGTTAGGCGGAGTTGTACCTGTAGTACTTACTTACACCCATATTTTGTCAGTTATGTTTAAGTCCCATGTAATAGCTTTTTGCCATCAACCCACAAATCCATCATTTGCCTAGCCTTTTCCCAACTATGTTGGGGTCGGCTTCCAGTCTAATCGGATCCATCTGAATACAAGTATTTTACATGGAGTGACTGCCTATCTGACCTCCACAACCCAGTTACTAGGTAATGCGATACCTCTTGGTAAGACTGGTTGTCAGACTTTCGGGCTCCTAACGACATCCACGAATGACAGCCGGGACCAACGGTTTAACGTGCTTCCCGAGGCACGGAGGGGTTTTAGCATGTAAAGATGATCTCCCATCCACGGACCAACCGCGGCACGCGTAGCTTAACCTGATCGATCGACCCGGGCTGTTCACAAGCCCCAGTTGCTTCAGTACAAAATTATCAAAATTAAGAAGTATCCATATCGCAAAACATTATCATCACGCTTGTTGTCCCTGAAGGGTCAGGCGGAGTTGTACCAGTAGTACTTACATCATCATCATCAGCCTATAGCAGTCCACTGCTGGACAGAGGCCTCTCATCTTGCACGCCTTTCAACTCAATTTCCGGCAACTCTCATCCAGCTGCTACCAGCCATCCTGCGAAGATCGTCGCTCCACCTAGCCTGAGGGCGTCCCACCTTACGTTTACCGATTCGCGGTCTCCACTCAAGAACACCTACCCCAACGGTCATCGGTTCTACGGCTAATATGGCCGGCCCATTGCCACTTCAGCTTGCTTATTCTGTGAGCTATGTCGAAAACTTTGGTTCTCTGCCGCATCACCTCGTTGCGGACCCGATCCCTTAGAGAGACTGCAAGCATAACCCCAAGTAGTACTTACCCACACCCATATTTTGTCAGTTATTTTAAGTTCCATATAATAAAGGTCGTGCCTTTTCCCATCAACCGGGCACACATTCATATAGCTTTGTTTAATTTACGGTTTTGGTAAGTACGGCCTAGAATAGAATACTAGCCAGTATTCTTCTCTTCTCTTTCGTTTATTTCTTTCTTTTCTCTTTTTTTTCTAGTGGTTTGGTTCACCTTATGTTGTGCAGAATGCACAGGGTTTGTGTCATCGAGCCACCGATCCCAACTGGTACAATACAACCATATAACGGGGTATAAAAATGAAGCAATCAAACATAGAGTTCATAAAATGTAGCGTGTGTTCAAATCACGTAGGGATTATATGGAATGTACTCAACAAAATACAAAGCTTGAATGCAAAAACATTAGATTTACCATTGCTAATTACAACTTCGAATTCTGGACCAACTTTGTAGCATTCTTTTGTTTTTATTTAAGCGTTCCCGCATATGCTGCACCTAGGCAGTGCAGTTGGTCTTGTGGTAGCAAGCGCTACTACTGAGTAAGAGTTCCTAGGTTCGACTCTCGGGTCGAGCCTAGTGATATTGGGTTTCCTTCTGGAAGTTTTCAGTAGCAAAAGGCAATAGGCTCGCCCCATATTACATGGGACCTAAACATAACTTGCGAAATTGGGGTGCTCTATTAGGTACATCTTTGCCTAACCCTTTGGGGATTACAGGTGTGATGTTATGTTTCAGGCATTTTGACGACTAAGCATTTATTTCAACTCAACCATTTACAGGCACTTTTGAATTGTGAAATAGTCGGTCAGTTAGTCAGGAAGTTGAAGCTAGTTGCCCATTCCAAAACGTAGATCTCTATGGAGAAGAATTGGCAAGAAACTTCAAGGACACTCTTTTAAATCTAGATATTAAAATATCCTGGGTACATTATTCTTGTTGCTTCTATATGGGACAGCTGTATCCCAAAATAGCTTTTCGGTCAAGTAGCAGGTACCCTTTTCTATTGTTTGGGTACAGACAGCTAAACAAGGGTCAAATGTACCCACACCCTGTACATTACACACAAGTTTGAAATACATTTGCCCTACAAAAAAGAAATCTTGCCTACTGAAATATTCACTTCGTAAAAACGTAAGGGAAAGCGAAGAGGCTCAGGAAGATTGTGGTGACTTAAACAAGTAAAGTATAAGTTGTAGCTACGTATATATGTGTGTGTGTATGTGTTAGTTTTACTTTACAATATTTATTATTCACGGCTTCTTTCCTTAGAGTGTTAGGTGAAAATTTTGGTTCTTTGATGTGGTAGACTTGTAACAATCGAAGGTAAGTTATGTTTACTAGTCATTCTAAACTGCTAGTGCTCATGATTTGATAAAATCAGTCCTCTATGGTTATGGAAACCACAGTGGACTAAGAGACACATGTCTTATGTGAGGTTTATTTAAGTTTTAGTTTTCCGGAGAATTTATTACAAGTGTCGAAATAGTACAGGTAGCCGCTATGTAGTTATGCTGAATCATTTTGAAGCATATTGCTAATTCATTGCTTCATATGTTCGAAAAATTTGTTTGCCCAACAACGTAAATAACGCAAGGAACGTTGTTGAACTTAAAATGAAAGGTATTGCTATTATTAGTGTGTTACGCAATTACCCCGCAGGGCAGCATGGTTTGAACGGTCGCTTAGACGTTAACAGACGGGAATGCCGGTCAATTTCCTACGATCAAAAATACCTTCTTCAAAACTCAATATTTCTTCTACCATATGTAGTGAACATCAAAACAAAGTAAGAGAGTCAAGACTAGCTACTTGTGAGTTAATTAATACGGTCATAATCCCCACCTCCCCGCGGGACCGTTAGACGAAGGAGGCTGAACAGCTACCGTGTAATAATTATCAATGTACCCTCGGGGTACTGCCCCTGCTGCCTACCCTTCGTAGGGTTGGGTACGCATGAATGTTGTGTCCATTTTGGGAGATAGAAAACTGTCAATGATGATATGAAAGAGGTTCTTTCTGTTATTATTGAGATGAGTGCTATTTATGGGAAAGGCTGACCAAAGTATCGGTTATTGAAGTACAGACGCCAACACACCAAGCTACCCGAAACTGTTAAATTTTCCCAATTAACCTTGAACCTAATGCTTTAGCGATAAAGTTGAAAATCTATTAAAGAAATTTGACAGATTGTAGTAGCTGGATGTGCTGGCGTCTGTACGTTTTTCCTAGATATCTCTTCGCTTGGTATGTATATCAACAATAATATTATGAAAAACCACTCTTATCACAATTTGACAGTAGGTATCCTGAAAAAAAAAAACGGTAGGATGTATTTAATTCCTGAATAAGCTGAAAAGGTTTGTTTTATGAAAACTCAAAACTATTTTTATATGCAAAGTCGTAGGCACACTATTTTATTTACCTTCTTATCAATACTAATAATAAAGCTGAAGAGTTTGTTTGTTTGAACGCGCTGGAACATCTCTACATCTTTGGAACTAACGGTCGGATTTGAAAAAATATTTTTGTTTTGACAGCCCAAGTTTTTGAGTAAGGCTATATAATAGGCTATATTTACATCACGCTAGGACCCTTAGGAGTCTTAAGAGGCTCAGGGAGGCGATGTGATGCGACGGGTTAGGTTAACAAGAAATTTCACGCGGACGAAGTCGCAGGCACTAGCTAGTACCTCTTATAATATCACGAAATATAGAAACATTAACACTCTCAGCCCCTACGTAATTCATAAGGGTAACCCTTCCGTAACGTGTACTAAAAAGGTATTCTATTTGCATTTTACAACTTAGCCGGACTCCATAGAGTTTGCGATTTAATTTGGTGGGGATAAAGGTGGTCATTATATCGGGCATTGCGCACATTACACCGGGTACTCTGCACATAATCACGTGTTGTGGGGCACTTTTATTGTTACTGCAATTAGTGAACTGTACACTCATGTTTTTATACTCCTTTTACTGGTTATTGTGGTGTAAAACATGCTCTTTTTTTTCTTTTTATCATGTCTATAAAGGTATGAGGAACGGTGTATAGTTCACTCATCCTCTATAGAAAAGGGAGGATCCTCCAACCAGACGGGTGTTGTGTCTGGCGGGCAACTGCCCCATGATTCATGTCGGGGCGTTTATAATATGCTAGTTACGCGGTAAACTGTGCTTGCGAGATGCAGGATGCGTGACGTCAGTATGACGTATTGTTCGCATGTGGCTTTGTAGATACCGCTACATGTCCTTTTATTCTTATCTAGTTTTTCATCATCATCATTATTGGCGGCCTTGTTCCATCCACCGCTAAGTATAGGCCATCTAGGTCCCTCGATCTTCTGTAGTTATCTTGTTTGATCCGCCAAATTGCACTGATCTCGCGTGGTGCATTATGACCTACTGCCTCTTAAAAAGAGGAGCCCTGTGTCCCAGCACTGGGAACACTATAGGCTGATTATGCTATTTTGTTTGTATTGCTTAGAAATAATTATGTACAGACGCCAGCACATCAGGCTACTACAATCTGTCAAATTTGTGCAATAGATTTTCAACTTTATCGCTAAAGCATTAATGTTCAAAGTTGATTGGGAATTTGACAGTTTCGGGTAGTTTGACCAGCTGGCGTCTGTATAATACTTTTCTAAAATATGATAGGTATGTGGTATAAGGGCTGTCGATCGCTGTATTCTGGTAGGTTTTGGCTCTTCATTTATGTGTAATTTACGAGAAAAAGAGTCTACACAAAATTAAACAGGCGTAGTCTGTTCGATGCAATACATATCCTGAAAGTAAAAGGGGAAAATAGTTAATATATATTTTAAGCAAGAAAACGGCCGGCGATATTTCTCCATAACATCTTCAAAATAACACATAATAACAATTTACCGTGACATCATAATATTTAAAGGGAAATAAATAAATAACAATTTTGCGGCCGCCCCGTGCCGAGGTGAAATTTCATTACTTATCCGTTTTAAGAGAGGGTAAGCATGGTGACCCAAATTTTATCTTTTCAAAATAAACATGTCTTCCCTCGTCATATTACATTCCCGCCACTTTCGGATGGCAAGAATTTCCTTAATTTTCTCCCAAGTATATTAAAATGTTCACGGGCCAAATAAACTATTAACAAACATTATGAAAGCACCTATACAATTAATTATATTTTCAGTCTGTTATTTTAAATCAAAATATCTGGTGGTAGATTTTTGTGATCAGAGTACCAGCGCTGCTGTATAATTTTTTTAAATATCGTAGAACTATGCTGAGATAGGAGCCTTTTGTTCTCGGAGAGTTCTTTTTTTCTTGTTTAGTTTTTTGGTTAGTTTAATGTTAACTTGTTATTTAACTATTTACACTGGGTATCTACTAAATTAAAAGACTATCTAACTAGATATATAAATAAATACAAAAACAAAAGGATTTTTAGGCGTCGAAGTACTCGTCCGCATCGCTGACATCCGTAAACGTGCCCAGAAGACTGGCAGCGTTGCCACGTTGAATAACAATGCTAATTCTTTGGCCAAAGAACGATCCAGCCATCTAGTCACGTGAAGTGTTGATCAGCCGGCCAGAAAAAGGAGACGCGCACTTAATGCATTCATTAGGTTCATAACTCATTTGTTGGGCTTGGTATAACCTTTTATAACGAGATACCCACTTCTTTGCTAGACTTGCCTTTTAATGCGTTTAAAGCTCAAGTAAAATCTAAGCTTTGTTCAAAGGCATACTATTCCATCAACGACTACTTACACGATAAGAATAGTTGGTCGCCCTCATTAACTCAAGACAATGTTCATGTTCTTTCTCCAGAATTAGCTTACTGACAGGTTATTGTTATTATTAGTATTAACTTATTTATTTATTTTACTTTGATGGTCCTAGTTTATCATTTTTGACTTCAAGTGACAGCTATGTGAACAGAACCCAGCAATGCATAAATATGTAAGCTGTCACGCCCTTTATGCCTGGAGGCTTTTATTTAGGTAGTAGGTAAGTTTTTATTTACATACATATTTTTTTTAAATTACGTTGCCCCACACAAGGAATTTATTCTGTATCGTGGGTGCGTTTACAAACATTTAAACTCACATACACAAACAGCCAGACCCGGAACAACTACTTGTAGGTCATACAAATATTTGTTCCGGGCGAGAATCGAACCCGCGACACGCAGCGCAGCAGTCAATCGCTTAACCACTGCGCCAACCGTGCCGTCAATTTTAATTTTAATTAATTATTTTTTAGCTTGAGTACGTATAGTTTTTATTATATTTGTTGGTATATTGGCGTGGCTAGCTGACATTTATGGCAAATGATTTAATTTGATGTTCTGTGTCTTGTAATGTTAATTACTTAACACCTAGTATTGTATACAATCAAGTATCAAGTATTTTCTAACTGAACAGACAGCTGTGCTGCTGGGGAGTTTGTTGCGCCACTTCTGTTTGCCAGCGATAGCACTAGGAAGTGGTGAAGGGCGGGCGTTTTTGGGGGACTGTCTTTTGTAATTTTGACGTTCGAAAAGTGTTGATTCTCAGCCTAATTTGAATAAATGACTTTTGATTTTGTTTTTTGATTTTAATGGATTTTTTGGCCAAATAATCAGAATCGCCATACAGCGTGTCTGCCAGCCTTTTGGGCACTTTTCCTGTTGAGAGCGTTGCGGACGAATTTTTTGATGCCCTAGATATATTCTTTTTCCTCTTTTCTTTCGGTTTCGGTTTAAAGAAGTTTTATTTCTCAAAAAAGAACATACATAGTTCGCTTAAATATGAGAAACTTAACGAAAGTAAAATATTATTATTTTATTAATAAAAATAGTTGTGGTTCGATCTATCGTATATACAGTGGTAGTCGTTCATTATTGTTGGTTGGCCAAATACAACTCTTTATGTATGTACAGTCACAAGCACCAATATGTCAACACTTGGTAACTTTCAATTGCAGCTTTTTCGTGAAATAACGAATGCAACGTTGAAATACGACACATTACATAAACCTATGGGTTCGAAAATGCTATGATCGTAACAACATAAAATTTCATTTAAAAATAAAGGAGTAAATCGCTTTTGAATAAAGCCGATTGTATTCATACTTTTGCTCGTGACTGTACATGTAAATACTTATTTAATTCCATCACTCTGAAGTTTTACTCTCACTATAAGTTAAACATCATCATTAAATGTAGAAATCCTAAAGCTTTCCATTCCCTTCACTTACTAGAATTTATAGTCAAACCAAAACTACGTACCCACCACCCATCTGAGTAACAGCCACTTGAAATGTGATCACAATTTTAGTACTAGCCAACTATATCTGCAATAAATTAAATATGATCCTCCGAAAACTAAATTATAATGTATTTTGAGCCTTATGTTCAAGGTCGTAGGGGGTCATGCACAAATCGCAAATCCTACTTGAATATCTCAAGTTGTAACTATTTTATTGGCGGGTGAAAGTTACAAGCTTTCAGCGAAATCTGCGTATCTAATAGGATTGGTGGAACCTATACGTAACTCATCACCATAATCTTCCTGCCATTGTCCCATGTTCCTTGGGGTCGGTGCAAAGCGTTTTCTACTTTCTTTATCTCCGGTCAACCGAACCTATACGTTATGTTTCATATTCAGGAGCATGGACATCAACCAGCTTGGCTCTGAACGACCATGCGTTGGTGTTCCCCGATTCATTTGGGTCTCCACAGTTATCCAAAACTGATGCGAGTTCTCTCCTCGTTGCTGTCCATTGTCATTACATAACTAATTATCTGCCTACCAAATAATGAGTCTGTTTTTGTCTTTGCTGATAACTACAGTCAAATGCTTCTAGGTGTCCAAATCATCATCATCTGCCTAGCCTTTTCCCAACTATGTTGGGGTTAGCTTCCAGTCTAACCAGATGCAGCTGAATACCAGTATTTTACATGCAGCGACTGCCTATCTGAACTTCACAACCCAGTTATTAGGTAATACGAAACCCCTTGGCAATTCTGGTTGTCGGACTTTCGGGCTTCTGACGACCTGTAACCACAGCCAAAGATTCACGATTGACAGCCGGGACCAACCGCGTAACGTGCTTTCCGAGGCACGGAGGGGTCTTGGTTAGTGAAGATGGTCGCCCATTCACGGACCAACCGTGGCAAGCGTAGCTTAGCCTGATCAATAGACCGTGCGGGTGTAATTACTTAGCCACAAGTCCCTCCAGGTGTCCAAATGTAGCAACGATATCGGAGTCCTCACTCACTTTATCACTTTTTGAACCTCGATTATGCAAAACGCTTTTATAGGCACACAAGCTTCTACCAACAGCTCCTTCCATGCCCTCATCTCTTCCCTTACCCCGCCTGCTAAGGGTCAAACCGTACACGTCATTAAGTTGGTCACCCGAAGCGGCGGCCGCATGAATGCGGTATCAAACTGTTTTATTGCCCGCCATGATTTAATGAAATCTTTAATATCGGAGATAAGGCGCCCCGGAATGTCGCTCGTAAATTGCCCGAGGCAATATTCTTCGCTCCTAATGCGCAGAAATAATAAGCCGACGAAGTATTCTTTGAGTATTTATGCTTATTGTTAAGGCTTTAATTTACTTGGTTTGTGTGCGTTTTATGGTGATTTTTTGCGCATAGAATCAGCAAGGTAATGAAAGCTTGATGCGAAAGCTGTTTTATTAACACGTATAAAAAATTTAAAGACATTTTTATTACATGTGTAAGTAGCAAATGCTTAAAATACAACCCACATACTAAAGTAGTCAGTTTCAGGATTTTTTTGAAGTTTTCAGAAGTCTCTTTATCCTCTTCCACATTAGAATAATAAAAATATATTTAATATTATTATATATTATATATTTAATATTATACTTCATTTAAATCGGCAGTCTTAATAAGACTAAGGGCTGATTTTTCCAATGCCAGATAATTTTATCCGAGGAATAATTTTGAATTTTTGACAGTTTTTCCATACAAAAACTGACAGACGTCAATTTTATTCCACGAATAAAAATTATCTGTCGATTGAAAAATCAGCCCTAACAAAAACAAAAGAACGAATGTACGACGCAAACAAAGGTAAAGGAGTATAGGATCGTAGCAGGTCGCGTTCTGTAGTTTCTGCCTACGCCATGGAAAGAGGCGTGGGTTTTTTAATGTGTAAAAACAAAAGAAATCTCGGGTCCTCAAAAGATATCCTTATAAATCCTACTGCTCCCTGAACCGTGAACCGCGGCGGGGCTATTTTAGCCGACAGTTCTAAAAATAAAACGGTACCTAACAGTAAAGGCAAGGAGTATCAAAGGAGACACGGCTTGAGGGCTCACAGCTGGTGAGTCACATAGAACAAACTAACGGAAATATAGAGCTACAGGACCTATTCATATATACCTACTTGTAGACCTGGAACTCACGAAACTTAATTCGATTGAAGAATTGATTGCAGTAATTTTAAACAATGTATGTACCTAAGTAGGTAATATTTTTATTTGGTTTTGTCTTTATTACCCTAAGGTTGACTGGTAGAAAATGCCCTAGGCATTAAGTACGCCTTTGTACAGTATTGTTTTTGCTTGTGCTTATAGTTTGATTAAATAGATACTTAAATAATATTTTGTCAAATGACGATTTCAATTATTTTCGTCCTTTTTCGTATCGCAAGCAACAGGCGTAGTTTTCCTTTTCAAATCATAAATATGACTATTTGATAAGGTATACAGGGTAGGACAGGTTGATGGATATCTATGTTAAACTAAATGTGAATTAGAAGCCATGCTTATTGAGGAATACAAAATGGCAACAATAATTCAAGAAATAACAATTCAATAAGCGTACCCACACAAACGCTGCAGCTTATGCATTTATATTACAAAAATAATAAAAACAACACAATTTGCCAACCACGTCACGTTCCTCAAAACGCATCATATGACGGTTTAACTTAAACAGACATGTATAAAACCTAAACGATTTCAACTATCTCGCGTATAGCCACTTTGGGCACGTAATGGCTGCCGAAATCCGATCCCGTCGAGGGGCGATTGTAACACACGTGACATTGGCGCGAACTGCCACCAAGATACGATACATGCTAGGGTTGCCGAACTCTGCCGAAAGGAATGCATGTCCTTCGTCATGTCGATGATTCCGTTTCTATTGAAGTTAAATGGGGCTCAAACAATGTAATTAGTCTATAATTTTCCCACTGCTGGGACGCAGGCCTCCCCTCTGTGAGGCGGGAGTGTGCCGTAATCCAAGGCCTAGTGCGGGATGGTAGATGTCTTCGAGTTTTTGGTTCTAAGACATGCCAGTTTCCCCACGATGTTTTCCTTCAACGGTTTAAGAGCAGTGGTGATAATTTATTCAAAGTAAAGCGCCTGTCAGGGTTCGAACTTACGACCTTCCAACTTACCGCTGGGCCACCACTGTTCTAGCGAAACAAAGAAAATAAGTTACATGAGCTTCGACCAGAATTCGGTCATATCGGCAGCAGTGGATTTGCACAGGTTTCTCAAAGTTCGGGTGGCATTGCACCAAGAGCAGGACAAGAGGTAGGACATTGTTTGTGATGTGGCTCCACAGTCAACCTTTGTTTCATCGAAGTACCCGCATTGGACTAAGTAGCCGTGCCTACAGCGGCGCACCTACACTTCACATTATTGTGAGCATAGCATAAACGACCAATAATGTTCCAACACAGGGCAACCAACAACCCGCACCGACCAACCCGCACTGGTTTTACGACCCACTAGGGTCCTAAAGCCAGTGCGAGTTGGTGGAGGTCTTTAGTCTTTAAATTGGTTGCAGGACAGGTTTCTTCACGGTATTTTCCTTCACCGTTTTGACAGCAGTGGTGATGAAATAAGTTGCACAAAGCTTACCTTTGTGGGTTCGAACCCACGACGTAAGTCGGGCCCGTTACCGCTGGGCCTCCTGCTCCCTACGTAACGTATGGCCGATGTTCTAATATCAGAACTGTCAAAGTTTGTGACGTTGGTCGGGTAGGTCGGCAGTAATTGATGTCCCGTAGTTTGAAGTTATTGGGAGCGGGTGATTAATGGACAGAGGTTTCTTAGCTTATATTGTGTGTTAAAGGATTGGGAGGTGTATTGAGTTTTTAAAGTAAATGCCATAGAAACTTTGAAATTGAGACCATTGTGATTATAGATGGAATTAGTAGCACAGACGACAGCAGGTCAAGCTACCCGAAACTGTCAAATTTTCCCAATCAACCTTGAACCTTAATGCTTTAGCGATAAAGTTGAAAATCTATTAAATAAATTTGACAGATTGTAGTAGCTTGAGGTGCTGCGTCTGGACCTAACCCGATTAAACTTTTTTCCAAAACCGCTTTTGTTATATAAGATCGTCATGTTGAATATCTAATCTACTAGGCTTTAGACTACTTTGTATTAGTGTGTGAGTTTTATGAGTATGTGAGGATCGTAGCGTGGTGGTGCGGCGGCGTTTTATAGCTTTTGTCTACCCCCATTTGAAGTAAGCGTGAGTTTGTGCGTCGTACTTGTGCAGCGTAAACATATGTTCGCTCTTTCTTTCAAGAAAATATGATTAGCTTAAAACTTTGAATCACAACTAAAAATACATTGACTACATGTATTTCGATCACATACATTCAAACGCAGACAGAGTCACAATCTGCGACACTCGCCACAAACGACAGATCTCGATACCTCGGATAAAATCGACAACCCTACTCGCCAGCATGTCGCAGTCATTTATAGAAATCCATTTATTACGTAAACGACCTAACTCGGTTGAGCGCACGCGCTGGAGATTTAGAGCTTGTTTCACTGTGCCCTATTTGGGAGGAGACCAATGAAATCCTAAAAACGCGTTCTATTCTTGTTTCTATTCTTGAATAAAATATTCCAGAGCGGAGTTATTGCTTAAATGTTTCGAGCCGTTATTGGAGGCGATAAAGTTCTTTGCTTCCGATCGATTTACTGTTCATAGGTTGTGTTTAGATTTTCATTTGGTGGAAATGGGAAAATATTTGTCGTATACATTTCTTAGCAACATTGGATTGTTTATTTCTTTAGGATCTCCAACAAAAGATGTACATAATACATGATACATAAAATAAAGGTCAACCTCAGGTATTAAGTGGGTAACTCTGCACCCGCGGCAAATCGCGGCGGAGCGGACGGACCTCCGGCGCGATCTCATGGCGGAATGGAAGGCGCGACTATCGCAATCCAGCGCAGGGCACGCCACGATAGCGGCGGTAAGACCCCTCTTTGAGGAGTGGCTAGAGAGGCGTCACGGCGCTCTCACCTACCGCCTGATGCAGGTCCTCTCCGGACACGGATGTTTCGGGAGGTTCCTGCACATCATCAGGCGGGAGGAGACGCCCGGGTGTCACCACTGCGAGGATCGCCCAGAGGACACGGTGGAGCATACGGTGGAGGTCTGCCCCGCTTGGGCAGAGCACCGCCGTGTCCTCGTAGAGGCGATCGGCAGCGGCGGCGACCTCTCGCGTCCGGCCCTGGTGCAAGCCATGGTCCGGGGCGAGAGGGAGTGGGAGGCGGTCACCTCCTTCTGCGAAGCAGTCATGCTAGCGAAGGAGGTGGCGGGATGGGCGAGGGAGATATCCTCACGCCTCAGCCGCCGAGGGAGACGCTCCGGGCGTCGGGAGCCTCGTGACGACTCCCGGCCACCGTAGGCGCGGGCCTGCGGGCGGAGAGCAATGGGTAGCTCTCCGTCCGATCAGGACCAGGCCCGTGCCGGACGGCCCGTATGTGTTCCACGTGCGCCTCAAAGAGATGTCAGCATAGTTGACGGGGCCCGACAGGGCCGAAGCCTGCCGGGGTAGCGGGATCGTCCGAAAGGGTTACCGCTGCCCTGGTACATAAAGGGCTAAGGAAGGAACACGGGTGGGTTTTAGTCAGTAAGAGTCTGACACTCCCTTCTGCTCCACCCAGAGCGGGAGGGGTCATTTGATGATTTCCCATCCTCAAAAAAAAAAAAAAGGTATTAAGTGGGTGCACTCCTTCACTTATAGGAGATCACAGCATGCACTATAAAATTAACAACTAAGCTAACAAAATTAAAATATTAATAACAGCTAACATTAGTTTAAGAATTTAGTAATTAAGGGTAAATAAAAAAGGTTTATTACTTTTTGCTTTTCAGTTTTTTCGGCGGTTTAATTTTTTTGTTAAAAGGTTTTTATTTTTTTGTGGCTATAATCTACTAATTGTTTGACAAAGGGCAGGCATATGTGGCACTGAGTAGAGTAATAATACACAACTCAGCATTCAAATCTGAGAGTGAACAATAAATCACCCCTATTTTCCCACCCTCAGGTTTGGATTTTTTTTTCCAAATTTATATGGGACCAACTTTGGGGCACACCCTTTCCAATAAAAAAAGAATTATCAAAATCAGAATATTCTGTAAAAAGTAATGCGTGGCCATACATAAAAAAATATATATATATACGCGTCGACTTGAGAACCTCCTCCGTTTTTGTTTTCATCGGTTAAAAATATGTATAATATTTATGTTAAAAAGGTTAGTAAGTCTTGTTAATGTTAAATTCTGTCGAGCCGTAGGTACCAAAAGGTGCGCTATAATTAGGTATATCTATATTTAAGTAATAAAGTGACCAGTATATTGCAAAAAAATAGTACAGAGATAATGTAGCCATCACTTCATTACCAACCTCAAACCCAACGCAAGAATATTCCACGTGCCATAAAGTCAACAGAAGGTAGTTATTTCCCAGTCAAATCCAAACTCCAACACTTGGTACTCTCCATTCCGCATTTAGTCGTATTTGTTAGTGTTCCGGCGACAGTCGCGAGATACGAGCGATTCTCGCAGCTCCGTTCACATTACCACGTTTATCCTGACCTAAGTGCATTATGTGGTCGAGGAAATCTCCTGCGAAGCACTTGTCTATGGAGCCGGCGGCCCTATTCTGATTTTGAATGACGATTCTAGTGTGATTGTATTGGGAGATTTGTTTCAACGTCTTCCGTTGGCGTTAGATTTGTTTTTGGCTAAAGAATAGGATTTTATGTCATTGATCAATGTTTGTTATACCCTGTCCATTAGGTTAACCGTTTTTTGACAGCTGTCTTAGAACGTAACTATTCCAGATTACGTAAAAGTTAACTTTAAAATGCGTAATAAAATAAATATAATATAAGCTGCCTTATCTTATTGAATTACCTTATTTATGGCTTGTTACAGACTAATGTCTGTAACAAGCCTGAACTGATGAAGCTGTCTGCAACACACAATACATTGATTGATACACGTACGGTATTATAATTAATACCGTACGTGTATCAATCAATGTATTGTGTGTTGCCGCAATCAATAGTTCCATCTGTCAAAAAACGGTTTACCTAATGGACAGGGTATAGTCGTGTTATCTCGTGTTATCGGATTCTAACGTGATTATTCCCAAGTTTTATAAGAGACCTTTGATATAGATATTTTGCAATTTAAACTGATGATGTTGTTTCAGCGTTTCACGAGTATGTAGATGTTGGTAGAAACACACGTGTTACGATCCTTAACACTACCGTTACATTAAATCCTACTAATATTTTAACCGCGAAAGTTAGTGAGGATGTTTGTTACTCTTTCACGCAAAAACGACTGCACGGAATTGGATGAAATTTAGCCAGGATTATCACGATAGGATACTTTTTATCCCGTTGTTCCCACGGGGTCGAAACTTATGCGGGTGAAACCGCGGGGCGCTGCTAGCTAACAATAATTGTACCAAAACTGAAGCAAAAGGAGCATGTAAGTATCGTAGCGTTGATGCGTACTCCTATTAGAAAAAAGGGTGTGAGTTTATGTATGTATGTGTACAAGATTATAATAAAAAAAAAGTTAAGGTATTCAACTGTGGCTGCGTTTATCTATATAAATAAAGAAATAAGGTTGTAATGTAAAAATAACAGTTTTTTACTAAATGCATATACAATACTTATAACAAAAGAATATTTTTTATTTTTTTTTGTCTTTCTGTCTGTCTGTTTGTTCCGGCTAATCTCCGAAACTGCTAGACCGATTTTGATGGGACTTTCACTGGCAGATAGCTGATGTTATAAGGAATAGTAGTTAGTATATTTATTTTAGAAACAGAATGACGGTTCCGCGCAAAAAAAAAAACCTTGAAATCCAATTTGTTTTCCTACATGCACGCGAATACAGCAATCGCGGGCACAGCTAATATTATTAACATATATTATACTGCATAATATTAACCTTTTTTTCGAGTTATAATTTCAACTGTGGTCATGAATTAAATTTCAAACCTACATCGATAGGTTCCGTAATAAGTCCGCAAGATTGAATCGCACCACACACTCAATGCGGTTCTATTTACATAATAAAACAAGTGGGGAAGGGGATCGAAAAACTCCTGCCGACAGAAACTTAGGTCCAACTACTGAATGCTACTTAAGATCCTGACAATTCAATAAGAGATTTGGGCAAAGCCTTTAAAAGTTCCGCCTTAGAGACCGTGGAATCCTTTTATTCTAAGTACCTGAGAATTACTTGAAGTTTTTTGTTGTTTTCTTTCAACATTACTGTATTGGTTGCAAATGTTTTGAGAAGATTACGTGTTGTGGTTCTCAAACGCCTTTAATACAAAACAAGGGGTTTCTTAGCATCAGATCATCATCAAATCTAGTCGCAATCTCCTGTGTCTCAGCGACAATCATTGTCAAAAACTTGTCGGAAATGTAGGGAAATTAGGGGAATGTAGGGTGTATTTTTGACAGTTTGAAACTGAGATCACTGTGAACGTTCTTAAAATTACGAGAGTTGCCCTTCAGGTTTAAACCACCGAGCCGGGTATTGAATTAAGAACCTAACTGATATAGAATTGCAGTTATTTATACGAAAATGACAGTTTAGTTCCGTGCTAAGTTGTCATTTTAGTATTAAGAACTTTGCCAAAATCGAAATAAAGTTCAAAATACAAATACCGGCTCAAAGGTTTAGGCAAGAAATAAGTTAGATTTCGTTTTGTGATAAGACGGAGAGAGCTTAGAACTGAAGAAATAACTCTCCTAAGAAATACTGGGTAAACATTTATTATTTTACTAGTAACTTTATTAAATAGGCGACATGAAATGTCGACACGGTTCGCGCAGTGGCTGAGCGATTAACTGCTACGCTGCATGTCGCGGGTTCGATTCCCGCACGGAACAAATATTTGTATTGCCTACAGGTAGTTGTTCCGGGTCTGGCTGTTTGTGTATGTAAGTTTAATTGTTTGTGAACGCACTCACGATACAGGAGTAATTCCTATTGCGGGGCAAAGTTTAAAAAAAAAAAAACCGCTAACGAAGAGCAAAACAATTATGTAGCGGTATCTACAACGTCACGCAAATCCTGCATCTCGCAAGCAGAGTTTACCGCACAATTAGCATACATACAAACTTCCCGACATCAGTCGTTGGGCAATTGCCCGCCAGACACCCGTCTTGTCGGAGGATCCTCCCTTTTCTATGGAGCATGAGCGAACTTTACACCCCGTTCCTCATACCTCTATAATTACATATATACATAATTCTTTTTTGGGACGAAGTTCTTCGACGCAGCTTGCGGTGGGAGTAAACTGCTAATAATCATCACGTGACGAAAAAGCATTATGCAACTCCATGCAACTTTCTTTATAAGATAGAGATATAGTTTTCATGGTTTTCGAGGGTGCTAAAGCCGATAGTGAGATCAAAATGAAAATCAAAGATGGCGGCTGCCAACATTTTTAAAATTTTCGTCGCTTCGCGAGTATCAAACTTCGTTTCTGACGACGGTCACACGTTTTTTTTCCAAATCGATTCCAATAGACTTTTAAAATAACAAAATCCCCAATAACTTTACCAAAAACACAATAAGGAAACGTCTATACAGGAAGGATAGATATTTCTCTATATATGTAGCTACAACATGGGTCCACCCTTTTTTACCCAGTTAACACAAATCCTTTTAAAAATCTCTCTCCAACAAGCTGTGTCGCGCCGGAGAGGGCATTTGATTTAGATAACGGGCCCTCTAAGGCCCTCTCATAGTAAGATCGAACCCTCTGAGGGAAGACTTGCAGACTGTACGCTACTGTAAAGAGTTGAAATGTTTTAAAAGAGTTTCATTTGAATACGGTCAATGTGGAGATCAAGTCATTAATCTTAAGGCTTTGTGGTATAACATTAAGGTTAGCGATATTCTTCTTTGAAATGAAAACTGAACATTTTTCCTTAAACTAAGTAAGTACTTACGTATAAACAGCTGTAAGATTTTTGTGGCCGTCTTGTAAAGGATAATATACTTAAGCAACATTAAAATAAAACCAAACCTGCCTCGTTGGTCTAGTGGTGGCAAGCGGCACCGCTAATAGTAATCATGAGGTCCTGGGTTCGATTGCCGGGTCGGACGAAGTTTTTTTTATTATTTTTATTATTAAACGTTGGAATTTAGGAAATTCTCCTGTATCGTGATGGGTGCGTTTACAAACATTTAAACTCACATACACAAACAGCCAGACCCGGAACAACTACTTGTAGGCTATACAAATATTTGTTCCGTGCGGGAATCGAACCCGCGACACGCAGCGCAGCAGTCGATCGCTTAACCACGCCAACCGTGCCGTCAAAGTTTTATTTGGATTTTTCCTGTAGCATTTCTCAGTAGTAGCTCGGGGTGTGGTTTTGTGATCGGTTCATGGCAATGGGCTCGGCTCCTATTGCATGGGACGTAAACATAATTAGCGAAATGTGGGTGTACAGTCACGAGCAAAAGTATGTATACACTCAGCTTTATTCAAAACTGATTTATTCCTTTATTTTTAAATGAAACATTATGTTGTTACGAACATCGCAATTTCGAACCCATAGGTGTATGTCGCAATGTGTCGCATTTCAACGTTGCATTCGTTAGTTCACGACAAAATCGCAATTGAAAGTTGCCAAGTGTTGACATATTGGTGCTCGTGACTGTACCTACTTACCATCGGTTCATCTCTGCCTAACCCTTTGGGCAAACAAGGCGTGATGTTATGTTATCAAAACACAATAGAGCTACGCGTCACTTGACAAACTTAGCTCAAACTAGCAAGTTGTACCTAATGTCAGGTTTTTACCAGACTGATAAGGGTTCGTAACGTTTCAGCATTATATCCGGCAATACTTTATTGATGTACTTCAGGTCCTATGACGAAATATCACCTATTTATATCGAGCAAGCGGCGCAGAGCAGCCTAACAAGCCTTAACAGAGATATGATAAAGACCTTGTTTACGAGACTATACTAACAGCCGCTCAATCGCTGGACCGTACTCCAAACAGTTCATGTTATGTGAATCAGTAACTATCTCTCTAAGGACAAGGAAACTGTGGAGACGCTTATTAGTGAAGTTTTCTTTCACCAATTTAAGATATTTTTCGGTTATTTATTGATTGTTTTTTGTGCTATTTATGACGGTATAGGACCAGCAGAAGCTAGGTGGGTCACTGCAGGTACAACTTGGTCAGATGGGGTACTCGGATGAGCCGCAAACTACATATGCTCCACCTCTTGTCATGGTCTCTGTGCACTAAAAGTTGCGCTATAGAAGACCTTTGCGAGGCCAACGATAACGTTGTCGAAGTGACCGAATTCTTGTCAAAATTTATTTAGGGCTGATTTTTCAATAATTTTATTCGACGAATAAAAAATATCTGTCGATTGAAAAATCAGCATTAAAACAAATAAATGGATTCATCGATACGACGAAGAAGCTGAAGTAGAACGGTGTAGAACGAATAGAGTGAAATAGTTGTTATCTAGTGAAAAATTAAAACTCAAAAGTTTTTCTTCTAAAAGTGTGGAGGTGCTTATGACTCCATCTTATTCATTTAGATGGCCATAAATGTTTCGTTGATGCAGACGAGAAGACAGATAAGTCCCTCATACATGCATTGCATGAAAACAGAGCATTTATTTTGAAAAGGTAATTTGCCTATCAAAAAACAATATTCTGACTGAGCTCCACTTTCAATTTCCTGAAAACATTCAAAAATATTTCCAGCCAACCCCAAAAAACCTTTCTTTTCTTAACAAAAAAAAGGTCGAAGTTAAAAAAGGAATAACGTCACTCAGTATTAGATACAGTGGTCCGCGTGAATTCCGTCATTCGTCTGCCGCGGTCCGAAGCGACGGGGCTCTGAATAAATACATGGGGCTCCATTAAAACGTCAGTCAGACTGAGTGGCCTCTTGTGGACCCGCTTTGTTCATGCACACATATGTAGGTGTTTTCTTGAGGTTGTATTTTAAGAAAGGAGTTGTAGGTATCACCAACATAGATTTTCTGAAAGATGTTTTCAAGAAATGTATTTAAAACATTTGACTGCTTCGTTGATCTAGTAGTCGCACGATAATTCTCTGTAATTGTAATCCTAATGGTGTGCATAAAAAAGAGCATTTGTGGCCCAGTAGCAATGGCCGCGACTTCCGAGTCGTAGGTCGTAGGTTCGAGCCCAGACAGGCGCTTAATTTTGCGTAAATTATTTCATCACCACTGCTCTCAAAACGGTGAAGGAAAACATCGTGAGGAAACCGGCATGTCCAAGAATCAAAAATTCGAAGACATGTCATCTCACATCTGCCATCCTGCACCGGGCCCGCGTAGTGGATTACGGAGAAGACTCCACTCCCTCTCACAGAGAAGAGGTCGGTGTCCCAGCAGTGGGAACATGATAGGCTGATTATGTACATATTATGTGCTGATAATGGCTGATTATGTATGTGAAGAGTATTCTATTCTTTAAGTTAGCAATTCTATTTAAATATTACACGGTACTGGGAGATCCTGCGAAATACATAAAGTAAGTAGGTACTTTAATAGGATACCAGAACCTTTTACAACTTTTTCTTCTGCCGTCAAGCTAAAGACTATAAACTTTGACTGAGAATCTTGTTAAATATTCTGACGTTGCTTCCTTTAACATAATTTATTAAAAACTTATTACAATTTTTACGATGCAGGCTACGGAAGGACTAGATTTAATCAAGCTAAGTTATATAGACTACCTCCGTTCAGGTTGATTTCTAACTTTTTTTTAATATAAAGTTTTGCTGAAGAAAACATCACAGGGTGTTGCTTGAGATGCTTAATCAAACGAGATCAAAAGACATGATTAAAAAGTGCATTTGGTTAAGGTAACGTATACAAAGTATGAAATTTCTAGCTTTTGCAAGTGGCTCCGCCCGCGTTGATGTCGGAACTTATCACACGGGAACGTAGTACCGGGACATACTCGTATGTAGTTATCCTATGTATTCCAGGTGATAAACTATCTGTGTGCCGAATTTTACCCAAAAGTTGTTTTTGCGTGTGATTGAGTAACAAACATCCAATTAGTAGGAAGTAGGATAGTAGAATTCTGTCATAACTGAGCATTCTCATGGAAAACTTTCATTTTATAAATAACACTAGCTGCGCCCCGCGGTTCACCCGCATAAGTTTCGATCCCGTGGGAATATCGGGATAAAAGTTATCCTTATGTGTTAATCCTGTTTATAAGCTGTGTTGTTTTTTGCATGAAAGAGTAACAAACATCCATCCATTCATCCATCCATCCTCACAAACTTTCGCGTTAATAATATTCTTAGTAGGAGTATTAGGATAGGAATTAAGAAAGACCACAGCTTTTTTTTAAACGTTTAAATCTATTGCCTATATCCGCAATGGCGGCTGAATATTGGTTCCTACATTATGTACATATGTATGTATAAATTAGAACATGTTATATTGAACAACAGCGCATAGTAACTGTGTGTTATTGCACAGTGTTCTGTGTGTTGCATCGAGTGGACGGGTGTGAGGTAATTAGCGATAAGCCTGGTAATTAGGCGAGGAGCCAAACGACGAGTTTTTCACTATTGAATCAATGAGTCTGTACTGCGATGCATCCGTAATGTGTGTTCTAACTATACGAATACATTAAATAATTCAGCTCAAAATAAATAAAGTCTATTTATTTATTTAATTCGGGAAAACAAACAGTTACACAAACATCGTAATAAACAAGTAGGAAGAAAGAAAGACATTACATATGTCTAGCTCACGATGTTATTCACATCCACACAGTCTATCTGAAAAGAGTATGCAAGTATTTAAGTTACAGCATTCATGGTAAAATCAGGGAATTTAATTATTTAGCATCTTTTCTTCTTCAGCCGTTCGCCATCCAATGCTGAGTGTAGACATCCTGCAATGCACGACACTCTTCTCTGTCTGCCTTTCAAAGCCAGACACGTCCAGAAATCTTGACCAGGTCGTCGGTCTACCGCATCAGCTGTCTGCCCACACTTCTACTACCAGGTCTTGGTCTCCAGCATAGTCGGTGCTTAGCATATTGATTACCAATTTCTACTTTCCTTATAATTAAATCTCAATTGTCATTCTTTGACATGAAATGGAATGAGATTGTTTACGAGTATTCTATAGTGTAGTGTAGTAACAGTGCACTTATACACGTCATATTATAAAAATAAGCAAGATGGAGTCGACAATTTCTATCTGACTACCCCTGAGAAGAAATCGCGAAATAAATTCAAGGGTCAAAGTTTCTTTCAAAGTCCAGACATAATCTTGGTCAGATCATTTAGATAGTCAAGACCATGTAGATTGATGAATTTGATGATGATTGATTGAATGATGTCTAAAATGGTCTTTTGAGAAAAGAACTAAACAGATTTGAGTGGACTATCAAATTAGGAAATGGTTACACGGCAAATTGGCGTAGTGTGTTAATTTGATAAACAATTAATTTCCCTTGTACACGCGGCGACACATCAAGCTATACATTTTCAGTCATAGTTGATCTCGCATTGTACAGGTTTTTCGTACAATCAGAAGTCAGCATATACTGGTTATGTATAGCTTGATGTGTAGCCGTGCGTACTTACATAGTAAATCTACTGGATAAATTGTTAACCAGTGCGCAAACTGTAACCATGAATTCAGCACATGATTTAATCTAGACAGTGTAGAATTTTTTGTCGGTTATAAAAAAAGACAGCACTTTCATAGAAAAGTGCAATACCTACACGGTCAAAATGAATGGCAGACCAAATTTACGCAGGGGAATTAAGAATCATGTGCTTAATTCTTTGCGAACTGGTTAACAATTTATCCTGTATTTACGTCTGATCTTATACCTTTCGTCAATTAAAATGAACCTAACTTACTGGAAGGCTTGCAATAGTGCCAAACCTCGGTCCTCACCTTGTATAATATACAGTCTACGGTCTACGTAAGTTTCAACCCTCCACATGCGCGTCCGCCACGTTTAGCTAACCCTCTCGACTTTTTCGCCGGTGACGTGACACGTAACAGTTGGAGCGTCCACTAACAAATCTAATTTGCACGTCCATTGACACGTCCAACTTTTTGATAGAGGATTTTTCACAGTCAAACCTTCCGTTTGCCGGTACACTTCACGTTTTTCATGTAGGTACTCTTGCTTGATTACCGACCAGCCAGGATTCTGCGAATTCTTTTGCGCTTGTAAGCATGTAGTTGGAATTTTGAAGCGTTTATTTTTAACTAGCCACCCGCCCCTGACTTTAAAATACATCGAAATTTCATTATTATTTGTAAGTTTAATAATAATGCATTATACATTTAAATGTTCCAGAATAAATTCTCTAAATAATGGTGAAACTCTAAAAGCGACTAACAATTAAATTGAAGTGTCTGTTTGTAATGTCAAAATAACAGCGTTTTACTAAATGCATATGAAAGTTTATACGATACTTATAACAAAAAAACAATTTTTAAAATTTTTGTCTGTCGATTTGTTCCGGATAATCTCCGAAACGACTGGACGGATTTTGACGAAACTTTCACTGGCAGATAGCTGATATTATAAGGAATAACTTAGGCGCCTTTTATTTTAGAAAAATAATTAGTAAAGAGACACATTAGTGTTTTTCGACATCTACGCGAACGAAGCCGCTGATACAGTTCGTGGATTATTTAATTGTTTCGGAATAAATTCTCTAAATGATGGTGAGACATGAAAGCAACTTTATTTATAATATGTAATATAATTTATTTATTTTATGTATATAATTTATATATACAACAATATAACAACGGCTTTCATTGGAAGCACTACAGCGTTTATTGATGAATTCTGGAATTTTGATGCCTATCAAAATTCCAGAATTCATCAATAAACGCTGACGGAGCTGCCTAGCTCCGTTACGTTTGGATATTAATTTGTGGAGTCGACTAAACAAACAACACGCAATGAACATGGCCACCTACCGGGCACCAACTATATAAAAAAAAAACAACAAGTAAAGGTACCATCGATACGAAAAGAAGAAGACCTCAAAACTTGAGGACTATGACTATGTAATGGATGATCACTCATCCACGGACTGTGTAACTAAACATTCGACCGACCCGTGCGGCTGGCACTTTCTTACGAACGCTCTTTGTGCACATTTTAATACAAAAACCTCTACACCCTGTCCATTAGCCCCATTAGGTAAACCGTTTCTTGACAGATGGAACTAGTGATTGCAGCAACACACAAAACATTGATTGATACACGTACGGTATTATAATGTCTGTAAGAATCCTTAGATAAGTTATTTTAATAAGATAAGGCAGTTTATATATTTATTTTATTACGCACTTTAAAGTTAAGTTTTACGGAATCTGGAATAGTTCGTTCTAAGACAGCTGTCAAAAACCTTTGACCATTTTTTTCAAAAATCTTTTTTAACGGTTAACCTAATGGACAGGGCATGAATATGAGTTTCAAAAACATTTATTATTGACGCGGGACGGTTCAGACGGTCTGCTCGAGTTTCGTCAACCCGCCAACTGCCACGCACAATTTTGTACACACAGAATTACTAAATAGAGGCTTATGGACAATACCACACGGACGCGATGAAAAATTAATTACTACGCCTTTCGTGGAAGGCTCGTTTATTCAATATTCCTGTATCGTTGTAACCTGTTTATAAATTCACAAGCAGATATTCGAGTTTAGGTTGAACAGGGATATCATTAGAAGTAGGCTGACATAAATTGGTGATGGCTCAGTTAGGATGAAATATTCATGTGAAACGGACGAGATCCTCTGCTGAACATGGGTTTGCTATCAAATAAAGGTTGAGAGGGATGATTGCTGTAATCACCACGCTTAGAAATATATAAAAAGGTACATTGGTGATAGCAGTATCTAATTATGTTTTTGCTATTCATGTAAAATTTTCATTGACAGACTGAAGCATGGATTTTGAAGGACTGTCACCGTGTATTGCAAACCTTCCAGCTAGTTCATTTTAAATGAGGAAGTAGAAGAAATAAGATTTATTTTTTATTTTTTGTAAGAGGAGCCGAAAATATATTTACGATGTAAGCATTAATGTAAAAGGGAGTATGTATACTAGCGTTTTCTGCACTTATTGCTCTATGACGTAATAATCAGGTTTTGTTTACTGTAGGTTTCTCTAAGGAAAGGTTCATCAGCTCATCTGCTTTACCATGTGCCTATGCACCAGCACATAGGGTTACCATCCATCCAGATTCGTCTGGACTTGTCATTCGGGCTTTATGCGGTCTTGTCATTTGTCCGGACTTTTCGCAAGAACGAAATATTTTTAGAAAATATATATTATTAAAAGCCTATGATGTTCCACTGCAGGGCAAAGGCCTAGTCTCTTTGCACTACTCTCTGTTTAAAGCTGCTAAGAACCAGTTCTTGTTGAAGGAGTCCAGCTCATCCCGCCATCTCCGTCTAGGCCTGCCGCGATGTCGCTTGCCATTAAGAGGGACCCATTGGGTCGTAAGTTTGGCCCATTGGTCGTCTGACATGCGGCAGATGTAACCAGCCCAATTCCATTTAAGCGTGGCAGCTTTCCAAGTGACATCAGTTATTTTTGTTATGGAACAGATGGTCGTATTCCTAACCCGGTCTTATACCCAGAATACTCCGTTCCATAGCTCTCTGGCAAACCTCGTGCGTGAACCTCTGCTGATTTGTCAAAGACCATGTTTGTCCACCATATGTAAGGATGGGAAGTATGCACACGCCAATGAGTCTCCTTTAAGGGACAAAGGAAAAAAAAATAGAATATTTTATTTATTTCTGAGAAAAAAGTAATGTGTCCATTTTGCCAGTACCTTCGAAATGGTAATGGAAATCATGAATCGAATGGTAATTGGTCGAATGGTGGTTCGAATGGTAATCATGTCATTGTCATTGGCTGTGGTCATTAGCAAATTGTCATAATAATATGACGACGACGACGATTCTGTTCCGAGTTACGACTAACAAAATTCTAATCAAACAGGCGGGTAAATTGTGACTTCACGTTAATATCGTGTCACGCTGCCTGTTCGTATTCAATGCATGCGACACGTCGTGTGCAATGACGTCACGTCGTGCTCAATGACGTGTGCGATGCATTGCGAGAGCAGCCTGTAGTTGCGTGCTTGAGTGGAAGTTTTGTGAGACTTACTGAACCGTGATGAACTTCTGAAGTTTATAATCTTATTAACAGTTCGTTGTTCTATTATTAGCCATTTTCATCCGTTAATTTTTCTAATTTATTTATGTTTTTGAGACATTATGGGTTGTGGGAAGGGTGCTGTTTTTTAAATTTCTATGGTGCTGCTTCTGCAAGTACAGTCTATTCAAACTAATGTTTCAAATTGATGTTATTTCAAGTTAAACAAATATCAAATTTATTTGTAATGGTAATTAAGTTGATTTCAGAGTGACTAGCACTATTGAAAAAGTTATAAAAATGTTTGAAGTTGCAGCGTAAACTAAACTTTATTACGTAGGAATTAAAGTTATTTTTCCACGAACTCATATTTGTTTACATTTTTGGCAAATAAATCGCGAATGCAGATTACCTACAGTGGCCTCCAAAAGTTAGATAGATAGATAAAACTTTTATTCAGTGCAATAAAAGACACAAACAAGTAATAAAAAAAAAGGAAGATAAAAAAAACAAAGATTAAAAAGCTGAATTGACCCATAGACACCTCGTATAAGTAAATAACGGTAGTCTATAACGGTCGATCACTACTAGGCGGTGTGTGTCTCATGGTTGCACCTAATGGGAGTCCAGCTCAGCATATGCCAGGTACAATACCTGACGCTGGTATTCTGCTGTATCCCGTTAGTGACACACGGATGTCGAGAAGACACATCTGAGTTTCAACAAAATGGTACCTACATAGTGCGGCGCGTATATTATAAGGTGGTAAGTACACACATCTTAATTGACTTGCTTTTAAAACCGACAGAAAGAAAGATTTTGAAATTTTAAACCATTTTTCCTCTTCAGCTGTGACAACCCAGATTATTATTAAAAATTCTAGTGATCCAAATGTTTGAACTGCTATAACGTTTTTATTGACTACTCCAAGTACCTTAGACTTATCATAAAGAAATAATCAAGTAATCGCTTAGAAGTACCTGATTATTTTTCATCTTAATTCATAATGTGGCATCACAGCTGAAGTGGAAAGATGTCAAAAAACTTTTGGAGGCCGCTGTATAATATATACTGGCTTTTGCCGACGGCATCGCTCGTGTGGAAGTCGGGATCTGTTCAGCCGTTATAGCGTGACAAGGGACCAAACAGACAGTCAAACAGACATAGTTATTTTCGTATTAATGTTATTAGTATGGGTTATAGCTGTTAAGTTAATTGATGGTAGTATACGTTGTCTGATACTAGCTGGTAGGCATGTATCACACGCTGTAATAACTGATGGCATGCAGCAATCAATGCTCTTCACACGTGGTGACGGGCGGCGTCGCATGGAATACGTGAAGGCTGTTGGCTCAATTTTATGTGTTCCGTATCAGCATATACTACCTGCATTAAACATTAAAGAACATTGGCAAACTCCCAAACAAATTTTTGCTGACATTTTTTTGATGACAGCAAAAATTTGTTTGGAAGACGATAAAAAAAATATTTAAAGACTGAGTTTCAATTTCTGCACAGTTTTGTCTTCAGTCATACTAATATAGGAAGTCAGGAATTAAAGAGGTTAAGTCTTATCAACAACAGACCCTAATCGAAAAAGAAATATAGAAATTCCTACTTACCACTTAAAATATTATTGATAGAAATGCATTTTCACAGCAAAATAAACTGCAGACTACGTATTCAGAATTATAAGTCTAGCCGACCCCGACGTGCGTAGGTCTCATGGCCCACATGCGACGTAAGTAAATAAATTAAATTCAGAAGTCGCATTACCTGCCAATGCAAAGTTATTGAATCTGCAATTACGAGTACTTAGTGCTAAAGTGCGAAACGAGTTCGTTAGGATCGATTTATATTAGCGCAGAGTAGAAGCGCAGCGAAGCGTCGATCTAAAAGATAATATAGCAAATTCACCCTTAGGACATAAGGGTGAATTTGCTATATTATCTTTTTGCTATATTAATGCACATAATAATAATTATTTCTATCGAGATAAAAAAAGACGCGTGAATTCGCGCGCAATTCTACGGAAGGTGTGATATGAATCGACCATTTGTCTCAACGTTAATTATATGATAATATTTTACATCGGTTCAGCCTCAACCTTAAAACCCTACAATCCTATCATAATCTAAAAAGAAAGAAAGCAAAATGCGTTTATTTGCGGCAAACATGACGCATAAAAAGAACACAAACGCAAAAAAAAATATAACCAGTTGGGGGAAAACAAGCGCCACATCCACTCAAAACGGCCATCTCTCAGCATAATCTAGTAGTCTCACACCGATGAAAATACAAATACGCATCAACAACTAATAATTATTTATACCACAGATAGCACAAAAAAGTAACCCAGTCAACAACCCACTTCTCAGCCAGATAAAACCTGCATCAAAAACAATACAGCTACAGTGAGTGCAGTGCGAGGCGACTAATTGACCGGTGAACGGACGTAGGACGGCGGCGGACGGCAACGGACGCCGGCGTACGGCGCGTGCATTATTCACTCGCACTCAATCGATACTCGCACTATTCGTACGGCCCGTGGCGGACAAAGAGTTGGATGTCACAAGTTGCGTGCTTTTTCATGTTGAGTAAATGGAGTAGTGTTTTTAGTCGAGTAGTTGTTTTTATTAGCCTGGGAGAGGCCTATGTCCAGCAGTGGACTGCGATAGGCGGACTTGAGTTGTTTTTATGTGTCTAGAAATAAATAACTCGCGGGTACTGTAAGACAATGGTGTTAACTAGAGGGGCAATTCTCGTAATTTTAAGAAAGTTCACAATCAGAGGGGCAATTCTCGTAATTTTAAGAACATTCACAGTCTGATCTCAGTCTCAATCTGTCAAAAATACCTCTAATATTACATAAGCTCAATACCAGCCAATACCGTGTTATACCTACGAACAACAAAATCCGTGTTACCTATATAAAGGTGCATTAACACCGAGGCTGCGCTAAGTATTGTTAATTGACATTCGGATAACTGTCGCGGCGTTCAGTGGAGCCGTATTCTGGTGACAACGGACCTCTATCTAGTGTAAATGAGATATTACCAGTTTCGGGATTGAGTGTGGTATATAATCCTTGAGTGTGGTATCTTTTAGCCTGGGAGAGGCCTATGTCCAGTAGTGGACTGCGACAGGCTGAGTTGATTGATTGATTGATATAATCCTTTCAGCATAAGTTTATCTTTGTGACGGTGGGCAGAAACTAAAGTATTTCACGAGTTAGCAGGACAGTTAGCAACGTCCTTCTGCTTATAATGTACATCAGCTTCCTAACGTTCACTCAGTTTGCCTAATTGCAGTGATTTGTTCTAATAATTATGTCGTTTATGGCATCGCTGAAGCTTGCATTAATACAGGGCCTAATGCGGCCTTTACACAATAACCGACTGTCTGAATGGCAATTTGGCTAGGCCACAGGTGACTAAGATCGCCAGTGCCAAAGTAGAGTAGGTTTCGACTTTTGTTGCGCGGCGACAGGTCGCATACGGCGGGTGACTAAAATCGACTGTGAAAATGGTCAGTCGCAGGCGATCGCTCGCCGCATGAAGGTCGACATTTTGATGCAAAATGAACTAGTCACCTGCGATTTTGATCGACATGTGTAAATGTGATGGGGATTCGGCACGGCGAAAATCGACCTAGTGTACTAGTGTATATCCCCCATAAGTCTAATAATTTACAAACGTTGCTATGGTATCGCCGTTGTGAGTTTATGACAGCTTTTGTATGGCAAGTCTATCAAAAACTCACAATGAGTCCATAGCATCGTTTGTAAATTAGAAAACATGGCCCCCTGGCTAGTAGTTCGATAGCTTTCAATCGTAAGTTCTTTTCGCTGTGTGTGTACCTACGTAATATTTCATCCTTCGACTAAACTTTCATTCGTCCGAAACACAATAAAATTCTATTCGTGGTCCATCGGTACAGAATAAGGATGCGGCATAATGTTCTCTATTATTACTCCGGGAATCCTCCGGATCAATAGTGATGCTCCTGCTCTATATTTATCATTTGGTTCAGCAGTTACAAATAGAAGCGATATGTTCCGTTATTTTTAGTTTTATACACTGGAATTGTAACATTTTTCAGTTCGAGATGAGATTTTCTGCAGTTACTATTAGTTTATTTTATGTGGCGTTTTATTTATTGAGCTATGACTGGTGTTTTCCAATTTAACTGTAGTTTTTATTTGGAAACTACCGCGAGGACTCATTGGTCTGCAATTTTCTGTTTGCTGCAGTCAGTCCATAGATAATCAGGCTGTATGGTCTATGAATGATGAGGTGATCTCCCACCTGGACATGAGTTACCTTTGGTAACCTGGAAGTCTTTAAACAGACTCCGGATCCAGGTTGGTCGAAGCAAGGAAAACCTGATGGAAATTCATAGTCGTCTCCGCCTTGGAGTGTAAATGTAAGGTACTGTTCCACAAACGATGGGATATTTAATATCTTGTACTGTGATTTTCATTTAGATTGCTAAGAAGAGAAGTCCATAGATGGGTGACCATTCTTTACACATGGTTTGAGTCAATTTCAGTAAGTCAACGAGATCCGAGTCTGATAACCCGACTAATTGGTCCGATGAGCGTAGCTCCGTGTAAAATACAGATTTTTAGCCTCATCAGGTTAAAACGGATGTTTACGAAACATTTTCAGCAACTTAATTTGTACTACTTGAAATTTCGGCCCACACCCCATTGCGTCGCATCCTTTTTCCTTTTACACTCATCCTAAGGGTTGTAGCGTGATGTTAAATAGCCTATAGCCTTTCTCAAGAATTTGGCTACCAAATGCAAAAAGATTTTGTCAAATCCGCCATTTAGTTCCGGAGATTACCCTCTACATACAAACAAACAAACAAATTTTGCCTCTTTATAATATTAGTGTAGATGAGCAAGGTACCTGTCAACAAAACTTTTAAAACGAAGCAGAACAGCAAATAAACCATCCCAAACGGTCTCCTCGCGTAGATAAATGCTCCACATCCCAAAAGGACACTCCACCATTAAAACTGTAACTAAACGACACCAAAAATCGCTTACACTTTCTTATACGACCCCAACATCAGCATTTTGACCCGAATCCGGAGATTATGATTTACGTTTCACTAACCAACCTTATTTGACCCCGCACTATACACACAACTTCAGACATTTCATTCGTTTTAGTTTGAACGGGAGTACGGGAAGGGGTCTATGGAAACTGGTTGTGTACCAAATCCAGGTACAGTGCCATTTGGCTAAGGTTCAACCGGTTCAGAAGGGTTGGGTAGTATTGTACGTACGACATGCAAATATTGTTATGTGGTACGAGTGGAGTTTAGTGGCGATTTGCCTTATGATTGTGGGACCATGTGACTGAGAAAAAACTAAAGGTAGTTAGTAAAAATATGCTTTGGTTAGATTTCATTGCCTTTAATTTGGCCTTTGATGCACCTGAAAATGTCAGCCCTGTTACCATAGATATTACATTTCTATGCCCGCTACCGACCTTGTTCATTTGTTTAGCTTTCCCGATGACATGAGCTATCTATAGTAAATAGTTTTATAGCTAGCGAAATGTTTTCTATTTTTCTAATTAAGCTTATTTAAATCCTTTAGTTGGCAAACCTACATAGCTATGTTTGCAAATTGACTTTTCCCTATCATTTAACTAATAACAGTGGGAAATAGATCCCGTTTCATTTCTTAAAGTATGGTCTACTACATAATTTACTTAGAGAGACGTTCCAGACAGTTTTTACCCGCTAGCGTTAGTATATTCTTGCAAAGACTTTACCTAGAGATAATTTTCCGCTTTTTCCTCATACCTTGCACCATCTCCGTAGATTCCCAGCGGTGGGACACTCTCCGAGGCACTTTATGACCTCCGCCGCTTGCACTCGTCACTCGATGTTCTAACTGTAATGATGTTTATAATTACCAAGGATTGCAGGGGCACTCTTATGAATATAAATTGTCAGGTCCATGTAGGCTGATGGCGCGTGTATGAGAAAGTATTAATAAAAATTAATAAGATATGTGGTTGTTTGTCTTCACAACGAGAAAGAGGGTTTTCAACAAATTGTTCCCATTTATCTATTGAGTACTGTGAGTTGTGAGGATGTGCAGTGGGTGTAAATGAAATGATCGTTGACTATTTATATACTAATAATAAACCTGAACAGTTTGTTTGTTTATTCGAACGCGTTAATCTCTGTAACTACTAGACGGATTTAAAAATAATTTTTGCATTTGATGGCCTAATTCTTGAGGAAGGATATAGGCTATATAACATGTCGCTGGGACCCTTAGGAGACGAGCTAAAATAAAAAAAAGACACAAAGAACGCTGAGCGATGCATAAATAACGATGCGATGCGACGGGATGGCAGGAAATATCACGCAGACTAAGTCGCGGGCAGAAGCTAGTGCATAATAAAATTATACAGCGAAAAAAAATGCCCTGTTTATGACAAACCAATTACGTGAAAAGTTTGCAAGAAACGGTCACTTAGATTACGTTACGATAGCAAATCGGATTGTAACTCGATATTTTTTCCGCGTTAGTGTCCACTAACGGTATCGACTAAGCAAGTCATCGCGATATCCTCCTGAATAGGGGATAATAGAGTTGGCCAGATGATTTGTCGGATCGATCCCTATTTTAGGAAATTGGATTTGTAGATCGGAGGCGATAAGACGCTAGGGGAGACCGGGCTCGGGAAATAAACGGTAAAAGTTTAGAGGGCCCTGTTATCACTGATTTGCGTATATCGATTTTGCCCTGTTTCCCTTCGACGTGGATTTATCTTTTTTTTTCTCCCCGGAGCTGAAAGGATTATTTGGAGAAAAATATTAAACGAGTCATTTGAAACGGTAATGCTCTGATAAATTGGTTTTCGTAATAAGGAAAATAAATGTTTTTCGGGATAAGGCACCTGGTTCGAGAAACGTTATAATGAAGGGTTCTATTTATTTACTTCACAATAATAAAGAAGATATAGGTACTTTTGGTAATTTATCTACTTACCTAAATTGCCAATCAAAAATCCCTAGGTACGTCCGAATATATTATTCCGTCCGTTCCGTTATTTGCCCGTATTTGTTATTTGTGTTAGGAGCACCAAGATGCATTGAAGGAGGCATAATATTGTAATTTCTATTATTTTATTTTTATTGTTGAATTTTATGTTTGTATAGTTTATTAAGTGTGTTTAATATCGTCTTGGAATACTGTAAGATGTTGTACTTATTGGTGTGAATAAATAAATATTATGAAAGCTAATTCTATTCTTAGGGCTGATTTTTCAATCATCTGATAACTTTATTCGAGGAATAATTTTGACAGATATTTCATACAAAAACTGTCAAACGTCAATTTTATTCCTCGATTCAAAGTTATCGGGCGATGGAAAAATCAGCCCTTAGAGTCCTATAGTTGCTGTAAAATGCCTGTAATCAGTTGGCAATCTACTGAAACCAACTTCATTAAAGATTAATCACGCAGTAACAGCACCACTGACACAGCGTCCCACCCAAGCCAATAGTCTACAACCCTTAAGTACAATCTAGGAGAGCTTATCTTGTATGCTAATACGCTCAAAGCTAAATGCAGTATGTACAATGAAGTGCTCGAGTGCTTCAGTCGCGCTCTTATCTAAACTGCGCGCGTTCGATTATTGCTGGTAGCGAGTGTACCAGGCTATGCTGTACTGGTTCGGGTAAATATTGGAGCTGTGAATGTGACGTTGGTGGTGGAAGGATGGCGGCCATCTTGGTTTCTGAAGTTATGTGCTGTGTGTCTGTAACGGTTGCTAAAATATTTAACTTAGTAAACCGTGGTGGAGGCATGGCAGCTATTAACACGGTTTTACGAAATGACTATTTTAAGAGTAGATTTTTCAAATTTCGACAATTTATATTATCAACTTTAGTGTATTACTACGCAACTAAGTTAATAGCACAACCAATGAAGTCCTTGACAAATACGATTTGAAAATTTAGGGCTGATTTAACCAAAGTCAGATAAATTATTCCTGGAATAAAGTTATTACATGATTGAAAAATCAGCCCTTAAGGTTATTTTTGAGCAATGATATTAAAGTCCCGGCAAAAGTTTGCAGATACAACACATGGTTTTATATTATTTTTATGAAAATACAACGTGCACGTATATTTTTCACGACTGGATTTATGAAGACATTTTTCCCACAAAATCTGATTAAACTTTTTACTACCTCAGAAAATATTTTGACTTTTCTATATCAATTTTACTGCGGACAGAAAAACATGTCACGCAGCAATCAAAAAGAAAAAAACATGAAGATTGGAACGGAGTGAAGTCATATTTACGACTCCACAATATGCATCTTTGACCGAATTCAAAGACGCTTATCCAAGGTACTGCATCAGGCTGATAATGGAAGCATTACCTACCATTAGAGGTTTTAGAATGCACCACTGCTTCCACCCTAGAATAGCCTATTACGTCACGCACGGAGAACCAGAGACGTTCTCTTACGAGGCTAAGGCAGAAGATGCTTGCAGGCACGTAAATCGAATCAAGAATTACGACCATATACCCGATACTTCTTAACTTTTCCGCTCCTTAATTTTATGGCGAGGGTAAGACAAAAGCAAGGGAAACTATTAAAATAATGGACACAGGGATTCGCTTTCCCGTCACGTGCGGAGCCCAATTTTAAAGGGAATCTGGAGGTGGCCCTTGGTTATAAGCGTTGTTATGGATTTCAGTTCAGTAGCAGATGCTACTTCACTTTATTTAAGGATTATAGTGCGTTTTGTTTTTGTTTTCCTGTTCGGATTTTGTTTTGTTTGTGAGGTCGTTAGAGATACAGAGTTAGAAGAATGTTTTGATTTATAATAATTTGGCTTTTTGTTTGTATTTAAATAGAAAAAATATGTTTTAAGTGTTTCATTAATTATTTTTGTATTAATTTTATACTAGTTCATGAATATATTTGACAACTAGTTGAAAATACTGTTGAAAAGGTTTTCAGAGCTCTTCAATAGAAGAGAGAGAAAGATTGCTCCTTATTAATGAAATTCAGGATGCCAAGTTATATTTAGATCCGTATATTTAAATAGAAATGTACAAGTTTATTATTATTATATTATGTTACTACGATTACTGAAATAAATTTAATTCATATTACCATTACATATTTACAATCGAGCCTAGATTATATCGCTTCTGCTCCACCCAGAGCGGGAGGAGTCATTTGATGATTTCCCATCCACAAAAAAAAAAAAAAAAAAGCCTAGATTATATCCTGTTCATTACGTTAACCGTTTTGGACTGTCTTAGAACGTAGGTACATATTCCAGATATGTTGCTGCAATCAGTAGTTCCATCTGTCTAAAAACGGTTTACCTAATGGACAATAAAGAAAATATCATTAACTTTTTACTGCTACCAACTAAAAAGCTCTCCAATCCAACCGGTTGTGGCTAAAATACTAAAATTGTTGTGCATAATAAAGTAGTATTATGTAGTGACAGGATCCACCCTATCTCTATTCGTACGACAATAACCCTTTGGGTGAATGAGTTTTAATTTTTATGGCCCTCGATCATGTGTCTGTAGGGTTAAAAATAATGCATGCAGAGGGGCTCATGGCTAATGTGCTATTTAGCAGATCAATAGGATTGCGTAAAAGCTATTAGCCGCCCTTGGATTTGTGGCCAATTGGTGATAAGAGTGGATACCACGGTCCAATTCTACACAATTAGCAACCATTGATAGGCTCTGCGGGAAGTATTTGAGTTTGACAAGGGTCTTCTATCTTTGATAACAGTTTGTATCTATCCAAAAGGTTGCATGTTAGTCAGCATTAAAAAAAAAAACTTAACTGAACCAAATGTTGTCAAGCACACCGACGCACAAACTGTTACTGAAGAATCATTGTATTGAATTCATGGTAACAGTTTGCGCTTCCATTTCCCTTATACCCTGTATATGACGACTCTAACATAGCTGTGAAAAGGCTAGCTTATAAAGAGAAGATCAATCAACTTTGCCTGTCACAGTCCAACGCTGGACAAAGGCTTCTCCCATGCAGCGCAAGAACACCCGGTCTTCCGCCTTCCGCGTCCAGTCTGTCCCAACCACCTTTTTGAGCTTGTCAGTCCATCTAGCTGGGGGATGTCCCACACTACGCTTGCCGGTACGCCGATCCGAAAAGAGCAGATGGAGTATACAAGAAATCATAATATATTTACATGATTACCAGGGTCATTAAAACATTCCCTACCATTGTTTCTTCCATTATAAAATGGCGTAAACGTTAATTTCTCTAATTAATTACGCGGCCCAGTCCTCGTAAAGTTTCAGGCGTAAAAAAACCAAGTACGTACGTAGGTAGGAAAGTACTTCTATCGTAGGCAGTAGGCAACTCCTTAGGGTGGAATAAAGTTGACTTTTGTTTCGTTTTAATTATACGCCAGCGGCCGCGGGGTGGGCAGAGTTAAAAAGTTAATTAGCTTTAATTTTAACTGCGAGGGCCACAGTTGCATTTTTGGGGCAAATGAATTTTGAGTGCGAGGAGAATGCAGGGAAGTAGTGAAGTTCAATTCGTTGTGACAATTTGGTTTAATTGTTGTTTGGTTGGAGCGTATAAACTAATTCTACTGTATTAATACATCGTTTAATTAATGAGAGATGATCGTACATAATTCGCAGGATCTTTTTTCTCTTGGGGACAAAAAGGTCATGCGGTTTTCATAGTCAAAGGTCTCCTCTTTTTTCTAGAAATAAGTTATTATTTTATATCATTTCGATTAATTTAGATCTATTAGGGAACATTTAATACTTATTCTTGTCGATACAATTTTTTAAATTACCGTTCATGGAATCTGGAATCTTTAAGTTCTGCTTAGAGTCAAGACAAAATAATTTTAATTTAGAATACGAATTAATGTATACTGCCCCCCCTGACTTAATAAAATAACAACATTTTGCCAACGTTAGCAAAAATGGCTGTCATTAAAAAACATTTCTTTAATTATTCAACATTTATTTAAGAATCCATATTTTCCATTTCAACGTTTGAATATTTGCCCCTTTTTATGTCACTAAGAAAGAAATTCAATTAATATGCAAAGCGTATTGAAATAAATTATATTTTTCCTTATCTCCTTACAACAGGGCTTACGGTATTCAGACATAAAAAAAATAATTTCACCATCTTGAAAGGAAGTTTTGTTTTCTTAACTTTTTAAGACGCACAGAAGTAAACGTCTTTCAGGCTTATTTGATGAGACCATTTGATAAGTTATCAGGGACTAATATTGAATTTTCGGTCAGAGTTATTTTTGGTAGAAAGCTTTTTTGACTGTATTTTGAATATTTATTGAGATATCTTGCTCCTGTGGAGTACCTACTCTGCATCTCTGAGATTATTTCAGACATCAATATACATGGTCTTCACATGATCTGCCCAAGATTATGTCTAAGAGACTGTGACCTCTGAGTTTGTTTCGGCCTTTCTTCTTATCTAGGTCAGATAGGAAACACTGGACTTACCTAGCATAATTTTTTTTAATATCATGACGTGTAAAAGTTATCCGATATCATATTTACAGATTAAACAATATCACTTTATTTCACTTCTATTTGCCATAAAGGCAACAATTGAAACTTTCATGCACTGCACTCCATGTCTTTTTTTTCCATGAGTGAGTAGTATTTTTTTATAATAGTTAGTGCAGGACACATTCCATCATAATACAATGGCATGCAAATTATTTAAAAGAGACGCAGTCACGCAGTAACAATCCTGGAAAACCTACAATATGGGATTAATTAGTACCGCGGGGTCTGTATACATAGACAACAATAGCAAAGGAATAGGAGGAATGAAGAATGAAAAGTTGGAATCAAGCATGAAAAATTGTAATTTATGCAATATTTTCTACAACTACCTATTCAAGTGCTACTAGGACCTTTTGGCGCTTAAATGAAATTTACAGGGGTAAACATTTGTGAAATAGTTTTATTAAAGTGTATTGAAAAAACTATATGGCGGCGGCGTGAGTTCTGAATTTTGACACGCGTCAAAAGTTCCTTGTACAGCTGTTCCTTAATATATTCTAGAGGCATGAGGCATGTGTAAAGTTCTTCATACTCCAAAGAAAAGGGAGGATCCTCCGACCAGACAAGTGTCGTGTCTGGTGGGCTACTGCCCGACGATTGATGTCGGGAGGTTGTAATATGGTAGTGGCGCAGGAAACTCTGCTTGCGCGATGCAGGATTTTGCATGACTTCAGTTGATGCGTAGTTCACATGTGGCGTTGTAGATGCCGCCACAATACTATGCAGTTGTTAAACCAACATACCGCTTTTAAGAATAAAACGTTCAAGCTTACGTTCTCATAAAAAGCCTACTTAGAACCTCAACAAGGAGCCTATTCCTATGTATCGTCGAGGGTAACTTTTTAACTGAATTTACGTGTACACGCCGAGATTGTGAAGGTTTTATTCTTCTGAATGTTGAGTACGTTCAGGAAACAGTTTGCGTTCGTCTTCCCCTCATACAGCAAAAGCCATGAGCGGTTGCGAGTTTCCATAGCGCATGGGCCACTGTTGCATATAAGATTCGCCCACAAGGTGCAACTGTAAGACAAGATTTACTTACAGAAACTGTAGAATAGAATAGAATAGAATACTCTTTATTATGTGCACCATACAAATAATTACTGTAATTTGTGATTACATAATAAAACGACTCGGTACAAACTGCGTTACTACAATGCAAGCCCTGGACGGTCAGCCCCGCGAACGCTTTACTGACTGCCTAGTACTTATACCAGGGCATGGTATAACAGATGGAGAGCAGTGGTGGCCTAGCCGTAAGTTTTAGGTCGAGGTTCGAACCCAGACAGGCGCTTTACTTTGTGTAAATTATTTCATCACAGCTGCTCTCAAAACGGCGAAGGAAAATATCGTGAAGAAAATGGTGGAGAACCAAAAAATCGAAGACATGTGACATCTACCAACCCGCACTGGGCCCGCGTGGTAGGTTACGGTCGGATCACTCTCACAAAGAAGAGGCCTGTGGCTGACGCTGATTGTGATGTGGTTTTCACTTGGCGATACTAAAGGAGAAGAGAAGCTCAATCGAAACGCTCGTCCTTCTCGTCTTGCGCCACATCAGGGGGAAGGCACCAGATGTCGTACGGGTGACAATAAATTTTATCGCCGCTCTGTGCGTATTCTCAGCACTACAAAACCGTAAGCTCGGATTTGAAACATAAACGGAACGGTATATATTATTTAAATTGCAAACTGTCACTTTTTTATAGAGACACACGCGTCGTAAGCATAAAAGTATCGTATAGTTTATGTTGTATGCACGATGGAGCGATGATACACCTGCGGCTGTTATTTGCATCAAAATAGGATTTTGTATGACTTATTTTGTTTATGACTTTATGGATATACCTACCTAAAATACGTTAGCTATGACTGTACACGATATATGCTCTGTTGGTCTCGTGGTTGCAAGTGCGTCCGCTGAGCCTGGGGTCCTGGGTTCGAACCCGGGCAAAGTGTTATTGAGTTTTTCCATTAGGAGTTCCTTAGTAACAGCCCGGAGTTAGGAAGTTGGCGGTGTGATACCCCGAGCCTCGGAAAGTACGTTAAGCCGTCGGTCCTGCGCCTGATATCTCTCCGGTCGTGTCGGATTGCCGTCCCATCGGACTATGAGAATGAGAGAATAGACAGTACCCCTGTGTCTGCGTATACACTATAATATATCCCGCGTTGAAGGCTAGTATCCGTGAAGATTGGCCGCCATGGCCGAAATACGGTCTGGAGGGCATAATATAAGCATGTTATTGTTATTAGATTTTGATAAATAAGCAGGTTTCAAAATTGGCAACTCTTTCTTACAGTCACGTGCTATGTTGCTTCCTTCCATGTAATAATTTTAACTCGTTTCGATGACTTGGATTGCGTTGGATAGGTTTATCAATGATAGCCACATTCGATCAGTCAGCCTTGCCTTTTGCCCATGTAAAAAAAAAAAATTATCACGCAAAATCACGTCTTTTACGTAAAATACAACGCATAATGGGGTACTTAATACAAGCCGACGATGAAAGGAGTCGTTTAAATACGCATAAATTCTTATAAACACTTCCTCCAACCGTGCAGCCTCCTGATTTACTGACTTTATCATTTTTTTGCTGACTTATACCTCATTTTATAGGATATCTTCTAGATTTTTTATTGGAGACAATAAGGGCTTAATAAAATGGCAATGATGAGGGTAGCATCTGTGTAATAAGAGCTTCTTTACAGCTATTTTATAATGCAGTTATATTAGCTCGTAAATGTCTAGTGAATATGAGCCTCCCCATCATTTGGAAAAATGAAAGATTCGAAACTGAAATTTTCGAAGATCGTCTTTCTTGGCAAGTTTAGGTAAAATAAAAATATGGACTTGAAAAGGCAGCTTCTATGCCAAGATGAAAATATGACTGACTGTTGATGAAGATGGTGGTCGGTTTTTACGACACAAAAAAAAAATCTGAAATATAAATTGGTAAATTACAATAAGCATAAATCTTAGAAATAATATAGGTATTATAAAGTATGATGCCTGTACTAGGATATACCTGTATCACAGATGGCATGAATTCTTACAATTGGCACTGGGACCACTGATTTCTTAACAATATTTAACATAAGTTTTAAGAATACTGACAGTACTTAGTTAATTAATTACTAGTACATAGTTGATAACTGATGATTGAGGATTTGATTGTCTATGAGCATGTTTTTACCTTGCTTTGTTAAATATAAATATGTAATAATAAATAAATTCTTTATTTCACCAAAAGCCATCACATTACAATATCCAAAGACTAAGAGCATATAAGGCTTATAACTAGGTCACAATAATTATAATACTCTGACTCCTAAACTAGGTATGGCCACATTATACTAATATAGCTACCAATACATTGGTTGATGTTAAAAACACGTCACTCCTTAAGATGAATCTACATACCGTAATAAACAGCACAGAAACGCAAACGCTCATATAACCGAGCAATGCATTCTCTAACAGAACAGTCGTTTATATCGCAGCCTGCATCGGCTTATTTACGTGGTCGCCGGGACATATTTTATGCGCCGCCAATCGATATGTCCCGGTTCAGACACGGTTAATGGCCCGAAATGTTCCTGTGCTACGTCCTGGCTCGGTTGAGTCCTAGCTCAAAGGTACGGGATCGAGCTTTGACGTTCTCAGATACTGTTTGTAGATTTACGTGACATTTCGTAATTACCTAAAGTGATTTTCGTTACGCGTTTACTTGGTTATGTAGTTGCCAAATATATGTAGGTTTTGATTAGCTATTATATCCTACTAATATTATAGAAGCTAAATTTTGTATGGATGGATGGATGGATGGATGGATGGATGGATGGATGGATGGATGGATGGATGGATGGATGGATGGATGGATGGATGGATGGATGGATGCTTGTTACTCTTTCACGCAAAAACTACTACACGGATTTGGGTGGAATTTGGCACACAGATAGTTTATAACCAGGATACACACATAGGATTTTTATCCAGATTTTCCCACGGGATCGAAACTTATGCGGGTAAAACCGCAGGGTGCAGTTAGTTATATTATAAAGATTAGGTATGCAAAATCTAAATTTAGTAGCTTAGGAAAAAAAATGCTTGCGACTTAAAAAAGCCTATTCAAATATCAATGAAGTTCCTTAAAGGTTGGCTTCCTTTTTACAAAATACTTCAGAAAGATTATTACTTATGTACAAGATGTTTGACTATATACAATCGCGAGCGTGGCGTGTGAAAAATTGAAACGCCTACATAAATAATTGTAGCAAAGTCGCATCAGCGCGTCGCAGTAGGAGTTTGTGCTCAGGAGCCAATTTGTTCGGATCAAGAGTCTTGTGGTAAATTAGTCGAGTACGTGTGCTCGTCGATAAGAATTACCTGAGATTCTGCGTCATGTGTCTTCATTTAGAATTTACCATAGAACGTACTGCCAGTACTGATTTTCACAGAATTATCACTTTTAGGAAAATATAAATAATAAATGGGGCGAACGTCATTTTCGGGTTTGTTAGACGCTTTACGTAGTTTGTGTCACCGTCAGTGTATTTTTTACCTATAAGAAGTTATTCCTCCATTGTCAAAAGTCAATCAACTCAGCCTGTCGCAGTCCACTGTTGGACAATTGTATCGATTGTCAAAAGTATCTAAAAGGTTAATAAAAGTGACAATAACATGACTTTCATCAGTAGGTACCAGCGCAAAAGACTTCGTTAGAATTTCTGCTTTTTATTACAATCTCTACTTTATGAGGATTATGAATACTTTATAGAAATAATCACATTACTGAAGCGTAATGTAAAAACGCGTTATTTCAAGGATGAACCGTAGAATGTATGTAAACTGGTAATATTACACGTCGATGGCATTATTTATTGTCGTTAGTGGTATTGAATATGACTGTAAAATCTAATCAGAATACAATGTATGAGTGATTTTTATGATGAAAATAGTGACTACTAGAGACGGTAAGCTTATACATACATACCTACATCATAAATGCAGCTCTGTTGCTAAAGAAAACTGTTTCTACATATTTATTTAACAAAGACCCGGGTCTCGGCGGGATGTGTTTATGCCACGTTTGGCCATTGTAAACTGCGATTGTCTGTTTAAGAAGGCACTTATTGAGCCTAAACAAGCTTAAACCTTGACCAAAACTGTTGGAAATATTAAGTACCTTAATTTTGATTCCTATAATATTTTTGAGACCCATTTTATGTAACATCTGTGCCTACCCCATATGCTGTAGTTATTTCCCATCTTCTTTGCGATGGCTGCCGGCGAAGTGTAAACATGGTTAAAGTGCGTGCGCTTTAAGTTGGAGTGCGCTCTCAAATCCTGAGAAATCGCTGCGGCTTCGGCCGTCTCTCGACACGTCTTCGGTGATGGTATAAGATGCAAGAAATGGCGGGAGAAATGCTGGATTTTAGTTGGTAAATAAATTGATCAGGCGGAGCGCCTGATCAATTTAAGTTAGCAACGTCATGCTTAATTTAATAGTTATGTTTTTAAAACCCATTCTTGTCGTCTGTTATTCTTGTCAAACTCCTATACTTTGGTAGACAATACATTCCCAAAAAAGTGCAAGTATAGCATCTTGTTTAATTGAAATGAAATGATAAAATGAATTTTAAATGACTACTAGATATTGTACACCCTATGGGTCTGTTACAGCGATCGATATATTATCAGGGTAAGAACTGCTTTTCCACCTGTAGCAAACAATAAATGAATTTGAATTTGAATTTAGCAGGTATTTTGCGTCGATCAGAAATGAGATGCGAGTTGATATTGTGTGCAGATCCTGGCTGTTTTAATTTTGATTCTTAATCAAAGATGTTCAACTTCGATGACAGGTCTAATTTCAGACTTCCAAAAGAATCTTATGTGAAATAACTACCAAGAGATGCAGCAGTGTTGTCAATTTACTTATTATTTTCGATTGCATATTTCAGCTAAGTTTACTATTAATTATATCGAGTAACAGAGACATATCTCCCGCTAACCCTCATCGCTTACAGCAGAATGTCAGAGGGATAATGCAGATTGATTCGGCTCAACTCGGTGGAGACAAATTCGATTTGCGACAGTGCGGTGTAACGCACATATTTGTCGCCTTGAAAAATATACCAGATTCACGTAGAGATTGCAGCTGCCTGGATCGGTGCTATTTTTCTACTTTGTTGGGCTCTTATTGGCAGCTCCGATCAGATTGTTCGAACCTTTGCACTCTTAAAGAGTTTGTTGGTCCATTCATTAAGGAATGTTTTGTTATAGTTGTATCTGTGCTTGAGGTTTTAATCTTAGAGCATTTATGTATGTACCTTCTTGTCATAATCAGCCTGTTCCCACTGCTGGGTCACAAGCCTTCTCTCTTCGAGAGGGAGTGGGCTGTAATAGATACTAGCCTACTGGGCCACATCTACCAACCGTACCGTAACCGTAGATGTCACAAGTCTTCGAAATTTTGGTTTTAGGACATGCCTGTTTACACGCGATATTTTCTATCAAGGTTTCGAGAGCATTAGTGATGTATCTTCTAAATCTGGTCGAATTTATTGAACCTTTTGTCGTCGTTTTACATACCTACTTATTTTTTTACCATGCTTGTCCGAATTAGTTTTCGTCCTGTCCCATTATGAAAAAAAAACCGGCCAAGTGCGAGTCGGACTCGCGCACGAAGGGTTCTTTACCATTATCTATAAAAAACACGTCTGTTGTATGGTAGCCCCCCTTAAATATTAATTTTATTTTAATTTTGTTATTAAATTAAAAATACAACTGAGTATTTTGTGAATATTTCAAGTGCCTATCTGTTGCCATTATTGATATCGAGCAAGAAAGGGCAAAAAAATCACGTTTGTTGTGTGGGAGCCCCCCGTAAATATTTATTTTATTTGGTTTTTAGTATTTGTTGTTATAGCGGCAACAGACATACATAATTTGTGAAAATTTCAACTGTCCAGCTATCGCGGTTCTTGAGATACAGCCTGGTGACAGACAGACGGACGGACAGACAGCGAAGTTTTAGTAATAGGGTCCCGTTTTTACCCTTTGGGTACGGAACCCTAAAAGTTGTAATTTTAACTTCATCAAGTATTAAGTAGGCGTGAATGTTAAAAGCTTGAATATTATTGAAATAATAATGATAAATTAGTATTCAGACCCAGGAGCCCTACTTTATGTTTATTAATAAAATCTTTTGGAAGTGCTACGAAAAACTTGCTAAGCTCTCCACGTACGATCGTACTTTACAGACTCTAGTCCCCAAAACAGTCCCGAACATAATTCCTTCAAGACCTAAGCTCTAAATTATGGTAGATAAACAAAGAATATCTATTCAAAGGGTCGCGCAGAATTTATACTAGTCTCGCGAAAGGCGTACAGGGTGTGTTGTTCCGTAAACGGGAGCTTCGCATTCCGGACACGTATGCCGTCGCCGAAATGTTCCCCGGATGGGTTTTTTGAAGAAACAAAACTCACTGTACAATACAATACAATACAACTTGTCCCACATTGTCCCAGCGCAGTGCCATTCCAACGCAGCTGGTCAAAATGCCCATTTACATTCGACAGAAGTTGGGTTTTTTTGTTCGGCACCAATGGAAAAGTCGAAAGTCGAGTCTGTTTAGAATTCAATTTATTTTTGTATGTATTGAATGTACGATTGTTTAATCCGTATAGTATCCGGATTTTCCCGTTTGCTTTTGAACTAAGAAATATTCTCCGATATTTTCTTTGGATGTAGCCAGAAGCAACTTATACAGGATTATAATTATCGGTAAATCTGATATTCTTGGGTGGTCCCGGAGGTTGAACGGCAATTGCTTCACTTGAAGCTAGAAATTCGAACACATACAAACGGGCCGTGCGCCTAATGGCACGATCTTGTATGTAACCTGAATAAACTCTATGAAAAATCAGCAAAATTTTCGGCCTGAAAATAGCTTATTTTGCAACTAGCTTTTTCTCAACTTCTTAGGAGAGTTTTCAAATACAGCGCGAATTTTCAGGACCCGAATCGCAGATAAGCGTTTCTAAACATAGATTTTTAATTTGCTAGACCAAAATGAGAGCTATACATACAAAATAATGTCATGTTGACAAAAAAGGGCGATCGCAGCTGTAATTTTAGTCTAGCAAATTAAAGATTAGAGTATAGTTGCAAGCTAAGGTAGATAATTGATAATTTATTTTTGAGCTTCTATCTTTTCAGACTATTTTAGGAAAAAAAATTTTCAAGCAACTTTTTCGCGTTGTCCCTACTGGGCCTAAGTAGTTACGTCTCTACTTTGTATGCTGGACACAAGTCACACAACAGACGTTCCATGACAAATGTGATACCTTCGGTGTTTCCTCCTGTGAGTCAGGATTGATACACCATTATACCTACCCCTGATACCTATCCGTTTTGTTATTATTTCAGAATGTATCACGTTCCAATGTTTCAGAGGCAATATACGACCTATCCTCACAGAATAAAAGGCTCTATTTCTTGTTGTGCAGTGTGTATAATTGTGTGGACTAACGTGGGTATGTTTACGCGATTCGTGTTCTCGTCACGTGCGATTCGACTCGCCGGTCGACGCGTGTGCCTTCTTCGGTCGGGGCTATTATTTTTATCCGCATTTTGTACTTATTGGTGCCGTATTATGCGACAGCGTGCGCGTTATTAAATAATCGGCTGTTCGTTTCGTTAAGGATGTTGACGGGAAAATGAGGATGAACCATATAGTCTTATGTATAAGCTAATAACTACTAACAATCAGAAAGATTTCATTCAGGCGAAGAGCTAAGTTTGTTGAGTATCGAGACAAGTGCCAGAAGGTCGTAAGACACACTGGTGCTTTGGTTAAGAGCTCTAGAATAAAGGATCTAGTGCTCCTTAAAGCCTGAATCAGATCGAAGATATAAAATCTGTCGCTGAGTTCAGCTGCAGAGCTGCCAAACGACTGTGTCTTGTATTGGTATGTGTCTACCATCTCAAAATATTAAGAAAAATCAGTTTAGACTAGCTTAGGTTCTTCGTATTATTTTTGCAGGATAAGTCATGTCTACGTAGGTATAGTTCTATCATTGATTATGGGGGTTCTAATACAATTGCATGAACTATCTTGAGTAGCCAGGTACGTACTTTAATAGAATTAACTCACTGTTGTGCAAGAAAGAAGCTTCTCCTGATATTATACTATGCCAATGTCTCGGATTTTCCCAGATTACATTGTGAACAAAATGCAATTTACTTTAGAGTGGCTGTCACCCTCTTTGTTCGCTTCCAACTCAATAGTTTCATCTTCCCCAATTTCAGTCGATCACACTTCCTGGCGTTGAAAAGTATGGCTTCCACTCCTGGCAATTTCGAATGAATTCGCAAAATCTACGATAAAAAAGTAGAATTTATTGCCTTTGCCGATGAAAATATAACTTTCCCCATCCAATGTAAAAACACTAAAATCTTTTTAGAACCCGATAAGCGTTATGGGCTAACCAGCTGCCACTTTAACAAATTATTGGGAGATTTTCAAGAAAAAAGTTGTCACCCCTCGAAGGGTAGGCGTCGTCTTATTTGATAGCTTGATTTTCGCGGGGCGCACCGAGAATGTTAAATTACTGGCGAAATGAAAGATAATAGCGCTGCATCTTAACAGGGGAAAGTTGCTCCACTTTCGAGGAGGGAAAAAAGTTTATATCCCCAAAAGATTTTGAAATTCCCATCCCTAGGGCGCGGGAGTACTCGGTATCACATTATTTATTCATGGTTTTTTTGTTTTAAGTGCTCTAGCATAGTGGCTTCTATTTGGATGATCTCTTTACTACAGCATAAGCGATTAAGGGAGCGAATAATCTTCAAATCAGGTGTACTTATTTTGATAAAAAGGACGGTCTTGATCTGCGATGTCGACTCTGAGTTTAGTCTGATCATGAAGCGTTTAAAGTTACCTAGTTGTGGCTAAAAGAGATCATAGTGACACTACTAGCCCTTCAAATTATTCATGGTATGTTTCCGTAGACTTTGTAAACAGAGTGAAGGATTGCAGGGTGTCTGTTGTGGTTTAGTGTTTCAATAAAATAAAACTAGGATTAATCGAAATCGAACAATTTATTGTAAACTAATACGAACGCATAGTAGAATTTAGGATATATATTTGTAATATTAATAGTACAATAACAAAACATTTACATAAAGCGTTAACTTAGTTCCACCAACATTCGATAAAGCCGACGAGTGCGGCGAGTCTCATCTCATACACACGGATCCTCTCACCATCAACCTCTCGTTACATTATTATAATATATCAAAATGTTAAAGCTATATAAAACATGGCCAATGAAATGACAACAGTCTTAAATCCTAGAAACGAGATTCTTAGTTACATTGATATAAATTATACGCAGCCTATTCCAATCACTCTGGTTTAATTTATCGTACAAAATTGTTTTATACTAGTTTTATTCAATATTGCTAGTTCTATAAAAGTTATAACAGCGCAACAAACTTTCTTTGGATTTAAAATACAAAATGGAGATAAAGGATAATGGTTTTCCAGAAGGGATTGGAATAAACGCGAGAGATAACATTACGACAATGAGGTCAGTGCCAGTGCAGATATAGAAAATAATTTCCTCGATATGAAATTGTCACAGACAGGGGAAGACAGAGGAAGACATCTTGCTTTGAACAATTTACAAGTGGGTACAGTACAAAAGCTACTCCAACCTTTGAAAATTATTTCACAATACATTTGGGAATAGAAGTTTTCTCATGATGACAGTATAAAAGTACAAAAATGAGCAGAAGATAAACGCTAACAAGTCATAGCAATCCTCATAACATCTGTATTTACAATAGTGTTATATATTATCTAAATTATCATATTTAGAGCGCAGAGCTAGAAGCTTTCGTAAGTCTAGAAAAATACAGTGGTAACCTGACAGTGTCGAAGCATTTATTTTATAAATACGAGTACTAGAGTACAAAAGCAGTCTCCAGATTAAATTCGGTAACGTAGCTTAACGATATCTATTTAGAATTTTACAATTTAATACATTTTGTTGTTTGCTCTAAAAATCACTGATTTCTGGATCTGTATCAGCGTATTTGCAAGTGAAGGGGTTTCGTAGCCATGAACAGAAGGAACGGTCGCTATGCTGTTTGTATTTAGCTGTGGTGTGCTTTTTCGCGTGCGCTCGAGCGACAGCTGCGCGCCGCGTTGGGTACGAATCTAGTGACGATGCATCTGAATCTCTCGGCACTGAATCGTAGCCTGATTCAGCACGTCTTGAGGTAGTCGCAGGACTGTGTTTACCTGTCCGGGGTGTAGACTCATGACCGCTGTCATAACCGTCAGGTTTAGAACTAGCAACTACCCTAGCTATGCCTTTGTCACTTTTTTCCGTTCGTGGTTCAGTTGTTACCACCGGAGGCGTAACTTCCAGGTGTAAGTTTGACTTTAGTTCTTTAAATGAAGGAGCTCCGCTACCTGGTATTCGTCTTTCTTCTCTTAGATTAGGATCTGATGCCCCATCAGGATGCCTCAGAGATGCTATACGTGCGTCTGTAATATCATTTCCTCGGTATCTTTCGAAGGGGCCGTAGCAATCGTTATGTGCTTCCAAATCTTGATATGCATCACACTCTCCTACTGCACTTCCGGGCCTAGACATGGTTCGCTTGCAACTATTACATATTTTGTCACTTGGTCTGTAAGCTGGTTCACTATAAACAGAACCGTCACCTCCAAATTCTTCTGTATCACGAACATTCGACAAAGATAGGGACTGAAATTGTGGAGCTATCCTCGTAATCGGCATATTGTTATAATCATCAATGTTGTCTAATATATTACGTCGAGAGCCGTACAGTTCAGTTAGACTCATGATGTCATCAATTCTTGAACGTGATGAAGGTAAGCTTTCATGTGGATTTAAGCCAAGTCCACGATCACCACTATATTTGTCCGCATAAAATCCTATTGTTTGCCTTAGATAAGCTTCATTTCTAATTTGGCGTTCGACTTCACTATACAAGGACAGAGTATCTGTAAAAGTCGATGCCACTGTTAAATTTTCTTGACTCAGAATCCTGAGTGGATGATCGTCTAAATCTTCTTGATCTACTTCTGGTAAAGGATTTTCAGAGTAACCCATACAGAACGCAATATCCTCTTCGGTTACTTGTAGACAAGAATCCATCATCGGAACAGGTTCTAGGGGTTCTTCTACTTCTATTATTTCTAAAATTTCATCTTCATCGTCATTAAGACCTCTACTCATCCCATGAGGATCAATGTCCCTACTATGATTTGAAGCTAACTCATCTTCCATTCTAAACCGTTCTTTATATTTACTATCTAAGCTTTCCATTGAAACTTCTCTACTACTAAGACTGCTAGGTTGCATTATAGGTAATGCAGGAGGTATTTCAGCTAATTCTTCACTGTCGTCATCGTCATCTATATCGTGTTTGCTTGGTTTGGAACATTTTTTACCCATTGAATTCTGATCACCTGGTCCTACATTTTCTTCTTCTATTGCCATTCCCTTGGAGCCAGCTTTTAATCCGGTTCTTATTACAGATTCTTCCACATGTATTCGCCTTGCTGAGTCTTTCGTCACAGGCTCCATTTTGTGAGCATTTTCAGGTTCGTCTGGAACTCTAACTCCAGGTTCTTTGTGTATAACCGGCGCTTTGTGACTTGGCGAGCTATGTCTGGATTTATGAATTTGTGATGTTTGATTTTCGACCCATTTTCTTATCATATTTTTCTTGTGATTGTCCATATACCCATATCCCAAGTTCTCGCTACCAAGGGCACCAAGAATACCCAGTTGGAGCGGTAGAGCATTATTTGTGGGTTGCATTGGCACAGATTCAAATTGTATTGGTACTTTTGGTTCTTGCATTGGACCGTCGATCCAAGTTTCGCGTTTCTTGCCTTGCGTTTCCTTGATAATATGCCTTGCTTCAACCAATTTTGATTTAGATATTCTAGGTCCATCGATCCACTGTTCGTCACTGGTGCTTTTCCCTTCTTCTGGGTGTTTTGGACCCGCTTTTTTAAGAGGTGTTGATTTGGATGTTACTGAATGCACTGGAGACGCTTTTGGGGTATGACTGGGCTGTAAAGTTTTTAACGGTGATGCTTTGGGTGATCCATGTAATCTATGCACTGGACTTTTTTCTTCAACAACTCTAGATAGCGATGACTTATGTTTTTGTTCTGCTGCTGAACCTCGTAACGCTTTACTAAGTACACAACGGTTGTCACCTGAATTTATATGGGGTATATACACCGGTGGATGTTCTCCGTCAGTTGCGTCGTCCATAGGACCCACGTATATGACTGTGTCAGCTGAGAGATCACTACTTGATGGGTCCGGCTCACTACTGCTCGGTTTTGAAGCATCTTCACCAGAGCTCCCGCCAGACCCTGCATTGTTATTTGACGAATATTTGACCTTCCTTCTCCGAAGCCTATGTATTCGAGATGCTAACTGTAGTGTTGTTAACGTATCTGAATAATTTTGGGCATTTGGTGAAACATGGACAATCATAGCTGTATGACATGTTAGCGAACCGAGACACTCTTTTAAAACATGTGTAAGATTATGGTCTCTATACGGCAGATGCCTTTGTCCGTTGAATATTGCAAGTAATATATTTCCTAAACCAGATAGTGGTATTCCGCCGTTTGTTTTCCCTCTCTCTGAGTTTCCTAGGTCGATTAAATGCAGGCGGCTGCGTCCTCCGGCAACTGTGAACAAAGAGAGAAATGTTTTTAATTCAGGAACTTTGTTGTTTTGTGACCCGTTTAGTATGGAGCCGGATAGTGAAACTTTTATTTGAAGCTTCTCTTTAATATAAAACCATCTTCAATGAACATTCCTGAAATAACTGTGCTTTGTGTATAAATTCGTCGTAATTAATTTTCTTTGAATAAATCCCTGACTGTTTCTTAGAAGTGCTAATTATTACCCGGCGCTCCTTTGTTTTATATGGAGATGTTTTAATGAAAATACTTATTAGTATCTATTTATAGGACGTAAGGACAATACGGCGACTACACCCACGCAGATAAGATACGGTTTGCTTTGATTGTACCTACTTAGAGCAACTTATTAATACTTGAGTTTAAGACAATCCCACAGTTTTTCTTACCTGCTCCCTTTCCTCCAACACTGTACTGGTACACATGTAGCGTGTACAACAGATGGCTGTCTTTCCCCTCCTCTCTGGCACCTCTGGTAGCCAGTGCAGCATCCAGGTAAAAGGCTGCCTTCTCAGCGCTGTGCACTCTGAGTTCTGATTGGTTCTGCAGGTGGGTTCCGAAGAGAGGGTCGTCTCGGAGGTAAACGCCTGGAGATTGCTCCGTGTCTGAGTGGAGAAAAAAATGTGTAAATAAGTGATAGTGTTATGAGCCAAAGTTCTATAATATATGTATTCATGACTATATAGCAAATACGTCATTCCGATTTTCATAGTTCAGGATAGCTACAGTTTTATCTTATACACTTTCATGTTTAGTCGAATAAAGTCATATCTCACCATTTTGATAAGGCGCCAACAGGTCCCGGATCTGGTTGGTATTCGTGCAGAGCTCCACTGCTGACACCCTGACGGAGAAGCGGGTGCCACACTTGTGTCTCTGCTCCGCTATACCACGGAACAGCCAGGTGATGGCGCAAGGGATCGCGCCCAGTGCTGCTGGAGAGTCCGGCCGCCCCAACATAGTGTAGGATTTACCTGGAGGAAGAAATGGAGATTTGAAATAAAGTTCATTAATAAATATTATAGAAGATAGAGAAAAGGAGTGTGTTTGGGCAAATACTTAATTAACGTGTATTGAGTATAATCAAGGTAATTTAGAACAACTTGTCCTGAAATAGTATAAGGTTAGAGTAGGTTAAATTACTATTGAGGGCCTACTTCAATAGTACCTAATTTGAAACTCTCCAAAGGCCTTTCACATAAACTTTGACTCCAGTAAACAAACTTGTTGCGAGCAAAAAATGTAAAGATCGCTAAGTAAACCCTATTTCGTATTAACTCAAGCCCACTGCGAAAAGTTACGTTTGAATAAAACCATATACATAAATAAATGATAAGTTAGCACGAGCAGCTCAACTCAAACACCAAAAACCGCGGAATAAATTCACGACAGCAGTCTATTGAACACAAGAAATCACTTTTAATGCCAGGTAAGTTCACTTAGCTCCACGTGGCTTCCGAAATCCTTCAATAATTAAAACGAGGTTCAAATTATTCACTCAGTCGGATCTACGATCCCGAATAACCGGGATGTGGGAGTAAGCTCGGGTTTAGTGCCAACATCGCCGCGTTTCCCCAAAACTTTCATCTCGCGAGGCATTCAATTTGCATCTGAAACCTTAATCTATGAGGGGAGGTTGGGGTAAATTACCTCTTTCCTTTTTAGTCGTTCGTTGTTTTGTGTTAATGAAAGTATAAGCCCATTTCGCGATTGTTTGTTTGTGGTATTATCTTGATCGCATCGTTCGGATAATCCCGCGCAACTTGCTAAATTGATTTCGTGTCTGGAACTTATTAATAGGTTGGTAATACTGTTAGCGTTGTTGGCTTTTGTTTTGTTTTCAAGTTATAATGTCGTGTTCCATTGTTTGAGAACATTGAGATGAATGACTACGTTTTAATTTCACAATTAAAACGTAACGGTTTTAATCGTGGTTTTCATTGTCTGCCTTTGTTAACCTTCTTCATCAGGACCTCTGTTTAAGGTAATTATTTTTACCTTTACCGTAAATCAACAGGTTAGACTGGAAGCCGACTCCAACATAATTGGAACAAGGCCAGCCAGGCCCACTCATACATAATCAGCCTTTAATGTTCCCACTGCTGGGACACAGGCCTCCTCTCTGTAAGAGGGAGTGGGCCATAATGCAACACGCGGGCCCAGTGCGGATTGGCAGATGTCACGTGTCTTCGAATGTTTGGTTGTAAGACATGCGAGTTTCCTCACGATGTTTTCCTTCGCCGTTTTGAGAGCAGGGGCGATGAAATAATACATATACACAAAGTAAAGTGCCTGCTTGGGATCGGACCCACTACCTACAACTCTTAATTCGCAGCCGTTATCACTGGGCTACCACTATCTCACTGGCAGATGACCATGAAGTGAATCAAATAACTAAAACCAAAACTACTGCAAGCGTCTTAGAACTTAAACTAGAAGACAAAAAAGGAAAAATCATCGGAACATTGACGCTCTCAAAGATCCGGGAAATGAAAAGAAAAAAGATTTCCTAAGAACAAAGATGGATGCTATCCATAATTTATTTAAACCGGACTTCAAACTACCTTCAACCTAACATTCATAGTGTTAACTTGAAATCCCAGTTTTAATATCAAAGTTTTGCCATCAGGGGCGTGCGAGCGAGACGGAGACAGGTCGTATTTATCAAACTTTCAATTAAGAGCTCTCCCGACTCTTTGCTATTTAGATGCAAATCCTACCGCCCGAGCCGAGTGAGAAGTTTCATACTTTATAGTGCATAATTAGGGCTACCGACCTTTCGAATGAGTTGTGGTTCCGCATTGCAAAAGTAGCATGAAAGTGCTACAGTTGAAGTTTCCGTCCATAAACTTTTTTAAAACTTTATTTTGTTCAATTGTAGGATTTTTAAAAAAAATACATTAATGCTAGAATTATGTTTTCTATCGTGCCACAGGACCATCTATTTCTTAGACACTGGATCGCAGTCCACATGTCAATTTGATTTCGTTTTTTTTTTGTGTGGTTTACTAACATGGTTCATAGTAATTATGTGCTAACACAAATAAGGATTTATGTCTGTAATGGACGGTCCAAAATAAAATTATTATTAAGTACCTTCAAAACATGTCTTTAATTAGAATGTTCTATCTAGTTTTATTAAAAAAGCTTAAAAATGTATTTGCTGTAACTTTTATCCATACATACCCCTTCAATAGTTTGCTCTTTTATGACCATAATATTTTAATATGGAAGCCTGCCAACCCTATGCGGTACAGTTTCGCACTTTTTAATCAACGCTTCTGGATTCAACGTGAGAACTTGATTATTATCTCAAACACTGTACTGCACTGTACGATAAACAGGTAAGTTATCCTAGGATAGCCGGAAGGTTAATTGGTTGTTTATTGGAGTTTTGAAGTGTTTATAAAAGGTTGATAAACAAGAATGTCCAGTATCAAACACAAAATCTGATTGCTATTACCCATAGTATAAGTACATAAGTTTAGCAAATTGATTGGTGATCCTATTATTTGAGTAAGTAATTTTCCTATTACCTAGTCACTTAGAGAACGTAAGAAAGGTTAGCGTGTTCATTTCTAGAAACAAAACAAGACCTTTTATATCCCTGATTTCGGGGATCAAGTTAGAAACAGATTTGCCAATCAGCATCCTTCTTGCAATCAGTGGTGGCCCAGTGGTAACGGCTGCGACTTAGGAGTTGTGGGTCGTGTGTTTGAACCCAGCCAGATGCTCTACTTTGTGTAAATTAATTCATCAATACTGCTCTCAAAACGGCGAAGGAAAACATCGTGAGGAAACCGGCATCCTAGAACCAAAAATTCGGAGACATGTGACATCTACCAACCCGCAATTGGTCCGCGTGGTGGATTACTCTAACATACAACTCTACTTACCTTAGGCCTATTTTTATTGTAAACCATTATGTTTTTACTTGAAGGTGCAAATAAATTACTTTTTTCTTTTTTTTTAAGGCACACTCCCTCTCACAGAGAGGAGGCCTGTGTCCCAGCAGTGGGAACAAATAGGCTGAATATGATGATCCTTATTGCGTTACACGCTTTCACACTCCGAAATATTTTGAAGGAAATAACGCAATGTATGTTGTTGAACTGTCAAAATGAAAGGAATTTGCCATTAAGTATGTTACGCAATTAAGTACCCCGATGAGGCACAATAATACGTATTGTAGTTTACGCTGTTTTAATTTGTCGACTAAAAGACAAACAGTCAATCATAATTCTTCTTGTTAAGGTTATTGTAGCAGAGTTATATCTTACCAAGTCCTGCGTGTCCGAAGCAGAAGAGGCAGCCGTCTGTCCCGTTGATGACGGCGTGGATGACGTCAGTCAGCGCACTCGAGCATATCTCCGTCTGTGACAAGAAAAGATATTTCATTAAGCTTAAGGCAAAACTACAACATTAAAATTTATGGATAGAATATCAAGGAGGTCAGGGAAATGAAAACGCCCCTGATATAATGATGAGCAATTCTTACAAAGGCAGATAATTGAGATCCCCATTTCTACTTAAACCGCTTTTCCTTGAAGTTTCCGTTTTCTACGCAAGGAAGTTACATCCTACATTACCTACAAAGTTAGTTTTAGGACTGTGGGTGGTTTCAGTCACGACCCTACTGCAAGTTTTGGACTCAAACGGAAATACTATTCATGAGGTGAAGTGAAACACACATTAGTGGTAGTATACCAATAATATAATAAACCGTTTAATTCACGTGGTTATGTGTCTCACGAATAGAATAGAACATTCATTTATTTGTTTGTTTAGTTACACTATAAGTTGTTCTGGCTTATACATTTATGTTTTTTTCTATATACTTGTCTTATAAAGTTATAACACACATCACACCCGTATTTCCCGAGGGGTTAGGTAGAGGTGATTTGGTTGGTTTGGTGTTTTGTTTATGGTGGTTTTTTTGGGTGTGGTGATTTGTATTATAACACCGTTGTAAACTAAATAAAATAATAAATAAATTGAATCTTCCCTGTCTCCTCAAAATCAAAACACCACACATTTAACATCCCTCTCATTAAGCACGATTAAATCTCTATTCATTATCACTTCACCCCTAACTAGAGACAAAAGTATCTGTAATTCTGTGAATAATTTACTAAAATCTGGCACCTAGGGCGTTGCAGAAGCTTCCATCATTCGAACCAGGGTGTTTTCTTTCGCCCCGGATCTCAGGTAATTACGCGGACTTAAGGTACCACGCAGATTAGGGGGCTGCGACGAGAGGCTTAGAGAATATGGGGGTTATAATGATGTCGCTAGTTGCTTTTGTGGCTTTTAGTAGTCGAACGATGATTAAAATCGGAGAGTTTGGCAAAATAGTTCGCTTTAAACCATATAAATTCATATCAAATCAAACATTTTATTTGTTTTCGACTTTACAACAAACATGGAACGTTTTCTTTCGAAATAGACAACTTTTGAAAACGATCCCTAAAGTATTTCAAGCATAATAATAGCATAATCAGCCTATTTTTCCACTGCTGGGACACAGGCCTCCTCTCTGTGAGAGGGAGTGGGCCATAATCCACCACGCGGTCCCAGTGCGGGTTGGTATTATCAATATCAACCTTAATTATCAGCAGTTATCACTGATTAGCCTTTTAAAGTATACCTATCTAGAGTCTGATGATTATGAGATTGTGATGATGTTATTATCAGTAGTAGGAAGATGCAGATGGTTAATGTATCATGTCCTCACAACAACTTTAATAAACTTGATACAGTACCTAGCTAGTCAAAAATAGCATCTACATTCAACGAATGAAGAAACTATATTTCAATGAAGAATTTGAGATAATTTCCAAGTTATGGAACAACAAACTGAATGTCATACTAAACAAAGTTCAAATTCCATTGCAACCAAAAACTTATTAGGACCTTTTTGTTACAAATGGTCACTCAAAAATCAACTTAGAATACATTACACTAAAGTAGATAACTGATTAAGTGGCGATGGAATGTAAATTATCTGAGATTATATTTACACTGCTACAGACTTAGTTAGTTTCTTTATTAACATTAACTTTTGTATGAAACATAATTTAGTGCTCTCTTTGCCCCCGTGTTTTTGTTCTCAGCCGCTCCGCAGATAATTAAAAGGACTTAAGTTGGAGCACCGAGATTAGAGAGCTGTAGGGAGGCCTACTTTTATGTATAATAGAGGATTATTTCGAAAAAGTACAGCTGAGCTATTCTGTGTAAAACTCATCGTGAAAACTTAGGTGAAGTGAGCTGTCAATATGTAGTGTCAATACCTAGCATCAGCTGGAATTGCAGCCACTTTAAGCTATGTTTTCACGGTGAGATATTTACAGAATAGACCGGCTGGAGTCGGCAAGACTTTGAAAGAAATTAGGTCTATTTACAAAAAAATTATTGAGACGATCATTGACAGTCCTAAACCTCTTATATTTTTTGTGATTCAGGTGACCTAGCGCAGGATTGTATCCGACGCAAAGCACGAGTTTTTACCCAACCCGTACATACAATAGACTTAAGACTTCAGATTCTGATCCCTTGATGAATACGAAAAGATTATGATAACATTCTACGAGAGATGAAGCTGGCCATTAGTTATAAGGAGTGTAAAATCACTGTCTATACCAAGGTTGCCTGGAAGAGATCGCAGAAAGCGATAAGGCCGCCCATTGTATATTTTTAGTGTTCTATAAATTTTTTTGTTAGGTATGTTTTTTGTGGTGTACAATAAAGTATATACAAATAAATAAATAAAAAGACACTTAACGAAGCCTCGAATCACTTGTACTCCCGGTCATTGTAATTTTTTTTTTGGCCGGGACCTTACCTAGAACCTTCTGGTTACGGAGATATTAAAAGTCAAAATCAATTTTAAACACATCTTTAAATACACCCAGTACTTCTGCACCGTTCCATGCACCCATAAGCAGAAAGTTTTGCGTACGTTACATTGCGTACTATCGCAAACAGCAAAGGAGAATGACCAAAAGTTGTAACAAAAAGTCTCATGCATCAAGATTAAAATATTACAGTAATCATTTTCACGATTTTGAAAATGATAGGAATCAGGGAATCAGGGATTTCATTTTTGGACAAGGAATTTAATTTAAAGTAAAAAAGTGTTGATGTTGTATTATTCCCTTCACATGACGTTCCGTTTCCAATGATATGATTAATATAACCTTGAATTTTAAAAGTGTCATGATCACATCTTTCAAAAAACATGTAAAAAAAAATTACTTTTCCGATTCTACATTAATTAAAAATACCTAGATTATAATAAAATATAATTTTTACTTAAACGATTATCTTCTTTTTTTTAGAGCAATAATGGCCGTTCGCTTATGGCGTGTCAAACAAAATAAAGTACCTAGTGTTTAGGTTATTTCGTTTTTTTTGAAAATCTCCGATACCCGGGTTTTGTTTACAAAAAGAACTTTTGTAGGAGTTAAGTTAATGATAAGTGTAGTCTATAAAAACCAAAGTTTAACTTTGATGCAGCATGTTACGGGATTCCATACATTCATGGGCATTGACCTTTTCACACCAAAAATAAAAGTCGTTTCCCAGCATTTATTTTTGTGCAATGTTACTTAGCTTGATGTACAGAATGCGTAGTAGACGGTTATGTGATGTGTCTTTTTACAACCTGTGTAATAAACACAAGACTTTCCCGCCCACCATCGAACTCATGGCGCCACTATCGCAGGGGATATACACTCAACACGGAAATACTGAAATTGTTTTCAATGAAAATTTTAATGACCAGGACTCCGTTCACTAATTGAGAGCGCTTAGTTCGAAATGGAGGGACGCCAGTTAATCAATTTTTGTTATTAACTTTAGCTATTACTCAATTAATTAAGCACCGACATTGATCGGTTTTTTCTGTAGGAAAAATTAAGCAATAAAACGGTTATCAAAATTTTATATGCATGATGACTAATATTAGAACTATTGTATGGCTTTAAGTACATCTGTAGTATGAAGTTACATAGTCGTGACGTCAGAGTAAAAAAATATTTAATTGAGTTTAAAATTAAAAAAAACTTCATCCCTATTATCTAATTACCTGTTTTATTTTTAAACAATTTCTAAATCGTATGGTTGGAGTTTTGGAGAAAACCTCTTTCACGAGGATAAATCCCCGAAATTCTAAATTAATTAAATTAAAACTCACTAATATTTTCCATAGTCCAATTGATTGGGGTTTAAAACTTTTGTGGGATATTAATATCGAATAGTTACAGTTTAATCCAAACTCGTAGATAAGTTTGAAATTGATTTTGATGAAAGTAGTTTCCAATTAGTTACAAATCCTATACTTACAGCCCTTCATTTATTAGCACAAATCTATTCATATGATGGAGATCCGAGAAACGTTGCTAGGAGCGGTGTACGTTATTTCGCCAGTTAGGGAACTAAGTGATGTAAGTCTCACCTGACAGGGAACCTGAACCCTTTTTTTATGCGAGCAGTGATGGCCAGCAGTAGGTCGTAGGTTCGAACCCGGACAGGGGCTTTACTTTGAGTTAATTATTTCATTCCTACTGCTGTGAAGGAAAACATCGTGAGGAAACCGGCATGTCCTAGAACCAAAAATTCAGAGACATGTGACATCTACTAACTGGGCCCCGTGGTGGATTACGGCCCAGTAACTCTCACCGAGAGGAGGTATGTGAGAACATTATAGGCTGATTAGGCTAGGCAAAGGCTTCCCTACACTTCTTACAACACTCTCTGTTCAGAACTGATAAGGATACAATTTGTTAAAGGAGTCCAGTTCAATGTTAAATTAAAAAAAAAAAAAAAGATGAAAATCAGTATTTTATGAATGAAAATAATAACCGTAAAGCACGATATAATAATAGCGAGATTATATTTCATAATTACACAAGATTTTGGCGAGTCTGGTGACATTGGATGATGCATGTTAACCGTAGCCGACACATTGAACTACCGTCCACCGGTTTCCACTGATTTACTACAGCACTAGATTGTAATCCATGTATTGAACATAAATCTTTTATTTTGTATTTTATGAACACCCCAATATAGTAGGGTAAAGGCAGATAGATGGTGTTGATTTTGAATTTTATGCAGACATAAAATCTTGTTACCCAGGGTATCGTATTACCCAGTAACTGGGCTGTGGAGATCAGATAGGCAGTCGCTTCGACTCGGTTAGACTGGAAGCTGACCCAAACAGAGTTGGGAAAAGGCTAGGCAGACGATGATCATAAAAAAATACATGCACATAATTTGTTTTATAACATATGTAACATCACACATGTAATCCCCGAATTTTTAGGCAGAAGTGTGAGTACAGTTCTGCCTAAAAATAAATATGGGAAATGTGGGTATACTATGAGTATAGTATACCCACATTTCCCATATTTATTTATTTATTTCAAGCGACGCAGGCCCATAGATAAATACCTTAACCTAAACATACATATTTTTACTATATAATAGTATTTACTTCACTAGCTAGTTCTTGTGCTGTTTTGTGGTACTTGTAAGCGACGGAACACTACATCCTGCGGCCAGAAATCTTCTTCCATGACGACGGGCAGATAACAATTCGGAGCATCGGCCATATAATAGGGGGCAAGCCTTTAAACGGGCACACATCCAGACTCCAGGCTGCTTCTGAGAAATTCCAGATAGAGAAGCCCAGTAACACTTTACCCGACCTGGGAATCAAACCCAGGACCTCATGTTCAGCTATAGCACTTGCGGCCAGTAGACCAATGATGTAGTCGTGATTTTAAATTAACTAGCTGCACCCCGCGATTTCACCCACATAAGTTTCGATCCCGTGGGAATATCGGGATAGAAAGTATCCTTTATGTTAATCCCGGTTATAAACCATCTGTGTGCCAAACTTCATCCAAATCCGGTCAGGAGTTTTTGCGTGAAAGAGTAACAAACATCCATCCATCCATCCATACAAACTTTCATGTTTATGGTATTAGTAGGATAGCATAGTAGGATTATAGGTGTCGTGGCAGGCCAAGACGAAGATGGCTGGACGAGCTTGACTTCTACTGTAAGGACTAGCCTCGCAAAAGACGGAATTGTGTGGAAAAGGGAGGGGGAGGCCTTTGCTCTGCAGTGGGACAATACAGGCTAGTTAGATTATAGGTGTTATGCATAGTCATAGTTAAATGTTTGTATGTAACAGAGGACACTAACGCGAACAAGTGATAACGCAACATTACTTCTGTCCCAGTGCTGCAATCGGACGTCAAGCTTCTTCGAACCAACGTTCGGCATTTTATTTACCAAACACAGAAAGGCTTCTTTATCTTATTAAAAATACTACTTCATTCAGTTGCAAAAAAAATTGTAAAGGAAATTTTGCATAACACTGGTTATGATGACTCGGAACAACTAATATAAAGACCCTGACCTGACACCAAATCAAACGAAGCACAATGGAACAAACACACACCGACACCGGACAGACACACACCACACGCACATCACATACACACACACCACACAAACATACACACGCAGCATACCATACCTGAAATCTCTCTAGTCTCCACTCTGGAATTCATACTCTGAGCCCCAAGATACAGACTAACTGTCTAGTTTGGGGCTCACTAGCAAATATCATATTGTAACCTAGCTGTAGGTAATATTTTAAGCCACATCATGTCGTTTTAACTAGCTGTTAACCTGTGAACCTGCTTATTGTATTACCTGGACAATAAATATTTTCTATTCTATTTTTTTTTTCTATCTTGCACCCAATTTTAAAAGTACAGTTTATTAATATCTGTTTTGATGGTAAAGTAAACAAGTCATAAAGGTAGATTACTAACATAATTACTGTGGATCCCGGTGGGTCCCGGCGTCGGACGCTAAGCCTGCGTAAGCCGCCGTCCGGCCGCCGTCCGGCCGCTGTCCGGCGCCGTCCGGTGAGTTATTGCACGGATAAGTTACATCAACGCTTGTATAACTACATTCGTGTAAGGCCCATATTGTATCGTAATAGCTCTCTTAATTATTTTAATCGCGCAGACGAGTGGCTTAGTGACTTTAGAATTTTCTTTGAAGTGACATTTATTTGCGACCGTTTTCGCTGCATTTGGAGAGTTCAAATGATGGAGAAAAGTCTAATAATATTAGTCTTATAACAAAAATGTTAGTACTAGCTGCGCCCCACGGTTTCACCCTCATAAGTTTTCATCCCGTAGGAATATCGGGATTAAAAGTATCCTATGCGTTAATCCTGATTATAAACCATCTGTGTGCCAAATCCGTTTGGTAGTTTTGGTGTGAAAGAGTAACAATCATCCATCCATCCATAAAAACTTTCGCGTTTAATATTAGTAGGATTTATTATTCAAGAGTACAAAAGACGACGAATAGAAAGAGACGATTCAGAGAAAGACAATATACAATCTAACACTAAAATATATATATTAAGTTCAAGTATATAAAGGAAAAATACGGAAAGAACTCATTAGACATCAAAAAATTCGTCCGCATCGGTATCAGTGGTTTAAAGATCAAAAATTATTTGATCTTTAAACAAGTTCGAAGCTCATAATAAATATTATTTTAGTTAAATTATTTGTTTAGGGGTTCTAATGGACTGTCTACGTCTTCAAACAAACCAAGTGGAAAGTTGGCTGATTTGATTGATTGATTCGAAAGAAAGAACGAAGATGAAATGAAAATGATTAATGACAATACAACAATTCATAATTGCCTTCCTTATTTCTACAAAAAGTCGACCACGATTTCTTACCCTTTTTTTCAGGAATGGTATAATCCTGAAGGCCAATTCTCGCAATTTAAAACGTTTAAAATCTAGTCGCAGTCTCATCTCGGCGACAAAGAAATGTCAAAAACTTGTCTAAATGTAGGGAAATTAGAAGTATTTTTTGACAGATTTAGACTGAGATCAGACTGTGAACGTTCTTAAAATTATGAAAATTCCCCTCTGATGCTTTCTTAAGGCATTAGAAATTTAGAGTTAGTATTTTAAGCTCATACAACATCAAGAGTGCAGTATTTCGTCTCTTAATCTCCTGTAAAGAGTAGTGCATTAGATAAACACACATAGTAGAAATTTTTCCTCGGGTATTAAATAAATAATTTGCTGTTCAGTACATGTTGACTGCTTTCTATGAAACAGCAGATTTTTTTTATAACCAACAAAAAAATTCTGCGCTGAATTCATGGTAACAGTTTACGCGTCAATGTCGCTGCCACCCTGTATAGGCATCAAAACATTCGTATTTACAGCTCTCACAACATCTAGAGCTCAGTTCCTCGTCTCGTAATCTCCTGTATACAGTGGTGCATTAGACACTGCAGTCTTACTTGTGCGTTCAGTAATTACATCTGAACGCGCATTACGCGGTTAAGTGATTTATTACCACGTTTATGGAGCTGTGAGTCCTGATCGGGATTGCTGGTCTTAAGTGGTATGATGTGTGGGGTATTAGGGTGTGGTATGCGTGGTTTCAGTTGTGGGAGCGAAGATGGATATGGTTAAAGTTGGATTTAAGATCAGTGTGCATTTTATGGTTGCGTTGGCGTCGTATTTTTGGATTTGTAGAATCGTTTGCCTGTATTTTTGTAGAAAATATTAAGACTTAGGACTTTACTAATAGGAGGAGTTTAGAAAAAACCTAGGAATACTCTCGGCTGAGCTTATGTATGATTCTTAATGTATTCAATGTTGCTCACGTTGCATTCATGTGAGTATTTTTATTTGCTTGCAAGCTCATTTCCTACTGTTAACCGGTTCAATGCCGTAATTACAAAAACAATTAAAAAGCCATTGTGTTTCCCGTGGATCCACGTTCCAGCATACAAAAGGTTAATAGTGACAATTTCCTTATTTTATTACTTTAGAAACCCAACTTTTTCATGGAAGAATTGTCAGTAAATTTTGTGTTAAATTTTGACCAGGTTTGTCCTTACACAGTTTTACCTTCACAGGCAAAGAGTTTAATTTCGCTTAGTTTTTATAAAAACATTCAGTCTTCTAAATTTTTTCCTCCCATGTTCCTCACATATTCTAACATGACAACACATGTTCCTACAATTTAAGCCGTGCCACCATGGACATGGCGATTACACCATGCTAATGGGATTCGTATGCACCGGTGGACTTGTTGTGTGAATTGTTCACGTTTGGTCATGTTTCTCCCGGTTTAGTGAGTTTTAGGGTTTATGTTGCAGGAGTGTGACAACATTGGAAACTTCTGTGGATGGATGGAATTTGCCAGATTGCCTAGTGATGCAATGTTAAGCAGGAAAGGTTATGAAATGTAGCAAGAACTTATATAGTCCTTCAGACCGTATTTCGGCCATGGCGGCCAATCTCAACGGAGACTAGCCTTCGGCGCGGGAGATATTATAGTGCACAAATGTGTGCGCAGATTCAGCTGCACTCTCTCTTCCCTCACTCTCATAGTCCGGTGTGAAGGCCGTAGAGAGATCAGGCGCAGGACCAACGGCTTAACGTGCTTTCCGAGGCACGGGGGTATCGCACGCCAACTTCCAAACTCCGGGCTGTTGTTACTAAGGAATTCCTAATAGAAAAACAAAATAACACATGGCCCAACCTGGGAACCGAACCCCACATAGTTGTTGGAATGTTGGAAACGATCGAGATATTTATTTTATTATTTTTTTATAAAACGTTGCCCCACACTAGGAATTTCTCCTGTATCGTGGGTGCGTTTACAAACATTAAACTCACATACAAAAACAGCCCGACCCGGAACATCTACTTGCGGGTCATACAAATATTTGTTCCGTGCGGGAATCGAACCCGCGACATGCAGCGCAGCAGTCAATCGCTTAACCGCTGCACCAACCGTGTCGTCATCATATATCTGACGTGTACTTACTGTGATCTTCAAATTCGACATCTGTAAGTTTCTTCGACGTTCCCATTTATTCGAGCGTAGTAATTTTGCAACTTTATCTTCAATCGAAAACTTTAATACTTTCCGATAAAAATGTTACCTTATAGAAACGTGACTCGGGAATTGATAACATCGTATCCAGCAGCAAATTGCCTGTTCCTTAATGTAACTAAACGTGGCAATATGCATATTCTTATGCACACGTTTTGCTAAGACCAGATTAGATCGCGGACAACAAGGTGAACGAGAAACCCTCGGGAGAAAATAACTGCAGCTGCTAACCCTCTTACACAATACCAGGGGCACATAACACTTCTCATAAGCTCTAAAATCTCGTTAAAACCGCTAACAATTTTCTAGCAAAAATGTGAAATTTTGAGTAAAGGGGAACGCGAAAGTTAGTCGCGCAGTGCACGCCGTTTAACAATTTAAACAGGAGAAGTCGCGGCTCGCTCCGCCGGCGACATTTTTGGTGCATGAAATTCAGAGGGGTATAGAACTATACGAGAACGCCGTGTGGGCATTCTGTGCAAGGGAGGGGAGCAAGCGAGGGTGATGACGCTGCGTTTTGTAATGCAATGCATTCTTACCGAAAGAATCTTCTTGAAGAAGCGTCTTGCTTGTTTAAAGTTTGTAGAGGGAAAAATGTTTTCTTTGAAGAAAATCTTTTAAGTAATGTTAGAAAGAGTTCAGTGAGGGTTTGTTATTTTACGAAGAGGTTGGTTATCGATACTTTTGTAAAAATATGTAAAAAAAAGAGTGAGCAAATGGAATAAACAAAAGTGGGATTTTGCATTCAAAGCAGAATAGTAACAATCATTGTTACATGCATTTCAATCTACCTAGGTAATACGGGCTGGTGTCCGCAACTCCGCGTGAACGCGCGTATTTTGCGAGTTGTACCTATATCTACCGCGAACTGCGGTTAAAGTTAATTTTATTTTATTTTGTGGTGTTCTATGTTTTGGTTATACATATTTAAAGTTTAAAAAAAAATAGTACCGACATTTAAATGAGCGCTTACCGCTTGCAACTTAACCCGTTCGTTTAGAAGGAAAGTTTTATGTAATAGTAGGTAAGCATTCTCTTATTTTTACCTCGGGACCGCCTCAGGACGGCGGTATGCGACATGAGACGCTAGTACTAAGAGCATGCTGACTTATAATGTTAATGTTAATATGTTGTACCTTTAAATATTTCAGGCCGAACTTCGATGGTGGAAATTTTAACTGCAAGTTTAGCATTTTTGCTTGGATTTTTATTGTTTTAGAATTGAATAGGTAGTTACATTGTCTGAGATCCTTATTGTGCTTAACTGTTCCAATAGGCTATTTCCTAAAAAAATCTAATTAGTCCGTCAGTTAGATTATCAAAAAATATTGAACCCGTATTTTTTCTTTTGTCAATTATATAAAAAGTGATGAAGATATCGCCCGTTAAAGTTCCGCGTGACGTCACTTGCTTGCAACACTTTTGCAAGCAAGTGACGTCACGACCCCCCACTCCCAAATTTTGACGCGTTTTATCTTTGTCATTTTTTGTTTGATTGACAAAAGAAAAAATACGTGTCCATTATTTTTCGATAATCTAACTGACGGACTAAATATAATAATATTTTTTTTACCCAAGCAACTGCCCTATTGTGAAGGAACGAACCGCGGCATAATCAGCCTACATATGACGTTCCCACTGCTGAGACACAGGCCTCTTCTCTATGAGAGAGACTGGGCCATAATCCACCATGCGAGCCCAGTGCAGCTTGGTGGATGACACCTGACTTCAAATTTTTGGTATTAAGACATGCCGGTTTTCTCACGATGATTTTCTTCACCGTTTTGAGAGTGGTAAGGAAATTGAATACTCAAAGTAAACCGCCTGCCTGGGTTCGAACTCATGACCTACAACTCGTAAGTCACTGCGGTACCACTGAGCCACCACTGCTCTACCAAGTTTATCTTGTCAAATACATACATATACAGGATGTCTCGAAACTCAACGATAACCTGGTACCGGGCGAGAGGCCAAGGTACCCCAGTTATGAAAAAAAAAATGAAAAAAAAATCCATGTCACTTAGTCAAGCAGTAATAGACATTTTTAAGTAGGTACTGTGATCACAATTTTTTATTATTTTATAGTGATGTTTTTAATAATGTAATCTCAAATAACAGTGCTATTAATCGCAACCACAAATCAAAGTAATAAACATTGTTAACTAAGTAAAATTAATTAAGTTTAGACGAGTTATGGTTTACAAAATTATTGAAAGAACTTTGACACCCCATCTTGAAAAAAAAAAAAAAAACTTATTTTTTTCATAACTGGTATACCTTGGCCTGTCGCCCGGTACCAGGTTATCGTTGAGTTTCGGGACACCCTGTATGTATTCAAAATAATGAAGAACGCAATGCATAATACATCGGGGTTTAGGCAAACATGTCTGAACTGTTTCTGTAATATTAAATGAACGTTTTGTTTACGCGGACAAAGTCGCGGGCTGAAGGTAGTTAATCATATTCAAGTATCCTTCCAAATATTCAGATCTCCTTCGATTTTCCTCTCGACCCGTTCCTTTTTTTGTTCCTGTAATTTGGGCCAGCTAATTACTGTAATCACCTCTTTTGTCTGATAATCTCAAAGGTCTTTCCTGCGATGGCAATGTCAGTACCTTTCTAACGACGCCGATCATTTAGTTCAGTGGGACCGTTCTTGGCAATTATTCTGGCTACTACACGCGATTTTATTTTTTAAGACTTGTTTTAAAGATCCTTTGGAGATTTTGGCGTTTACATTTGAGTTGTATTTTAATACAAAGGTAATTCGAAAATTGTTAGGTAACTACAATTTTTCTTGGTACAGTCGTTACAGAGATTGATATTATAATGAATATTATAGTAATTAGAAAATTGTTTTTCATTTTATGTATTTTGTTTTACCTTCTAATCTTACACATGTTGTCTACATCTCTTTTTAACCGACTTCTAAAAAAGGAGGAGGTTCTCAATGCGGATGTTTATATATATATATATATACACACACATATATATATATATATATTATGTATGTTCGAGATTGACTCCGTCATATGTATATAGACAGGTTTCCAAAATTCTTTTTTTGTTCGAAAGAGGTTTATTCCGAAATTCCGAAATTTGACGACACGGTTGGCGCAGTGGCTGAGCCATCGACTGCTGCGCTTCGTGTCGCGGGTTCGATTCCCGCACGGATCAAATATTTGTATTGCCTACAGGTAGTTGTTCCGGCTCTGGCTGTTTGTGTATGTGAGTTTGTAAACGCACCCACGATACAGGAGTAATTCTAAGTGTGGGGCAACGTTTAAAAAAAAAATGGTCCCATTTCAATTTTGTAAAGATCTGAAGATGAGTTTCGGAGACAGACAACGGAACTCTTCAATAAATGCCAGCAATACAACCGCGATTGCTGCTATCGCTTATGTATGCATTGTTTACGCAATCACACAACATAACATCACGCCTGTATTCTCTAAAGGGGTACGCACTTACGCAGACGTGTTCATTATACCACGGTACACCCTCATTTCTGTCAAAGTTGTTATTGGGGTACCTATAATCTTGCAAGTATATATGCATTTGTGTGGAATAGGTACTACTAAAAAGTGAAAAATAAAAACGTTTTACAAAAAAAAAACAGAAACACGGTGAACAGAAAGACGGTGTTAAAAAACGATAATGCGGAACCAACGACACCGACATCCGAAATTAAAGTTATTTTTGACTTTGTAGTGTTTTTTTTTTGTAAGTCAGTAAAGTTTTTTGTCTGTATGCTGGAAAACTTTTCTTTAGAAATAACGTACCTTTGTACGTATTTTTCTGTTCCTTTCTTCTTCTCTGTATATACATATGTGTGTGCATAAATGGTTAAAAGAAAAATAAAGATGGTAAGATTGGGCAAGATGAGTTGTTAATTTTGACGATCCCTTTACTGACTTTTGTAACGCTAACGTAGAACCTGCTTCCAGTCAATAAGCTTAAAGTTCAGCCATCGCGGCGGGGCACCAATAACATTGATGCATTTTGCTTGTGGAGCTCCACGACGAATGAACTGATTCAATTCGACACAATGTATAAAGTCCCAGACAAACGTGCCATAAAACTACAAGAGCTTTATCTTAACAACACGACCTCAACTCAACTCGCATCGAAGGCGAACATTTTGGGCGCGACACAATATTGTAAAGCAATCTTTCTGTACCTGGGTACCATGAAACTACAAGTGTTCACTTGTGACACTTCACCTTAACAACTCACCTGTGTGCATCATCCTGCGAGAATATAGCATTAAATGCAAACATCTTGAGTGCGACACAATATGTAAAGACTCACGTGTACCAGGCTAGCATAAAACTAAAAGAGCTTTTCAGCAACTTACCTGTGCATCATCCTGTGAAAAGATAGCATCGAAGGCGAACATCTTTGGTGCAGCCACGCCAACCTTCCTATCTTCTGGAGCGGTGGCTACGGGCGCCGTCTCGCACAGGCTGACCTGCTTCTTGCGCTTGTCCATCGAGAAGGTCTGGGTACCGCTGGTGAAGGGACCCTCGCCTGATGCGCCTACTCGGAGCATTACTTTCACCTGGAAAGGAGATTACAGTTAGATACGGGTAAGTATAAATTTTGGAGATTGTCGGAGATCTTGCCTCGTATCGTCAAATATTTTTTTTCATATCTTTGTAAAATTATAAGCCAGCCAGCAAAGTGGTAGTAACGACTAATTTTGAAATAGCATCTTTTAGCTTCAACTAAACTGATTTCAGTATGAAATAGGTGTGACATTATTTTTTTAGTCAACTTGATGTATTAAACATATACATTTCGAGGCTTTTGGTAAATACTCAATGGGATTATAGAATCGAACAATCAGCCAGTAAAAGAGGTATCAACATCCTTAATCACGGAAATAAAATCCTTCGTGGAATTCTGCAGTCACAAAATAAATAAATTTGAAATAATATACAATTATTTATGATATAATCATTATTTATTCATGTAATGTAACTAGAAAGTAATGTAAGTAATGTAATGTAATGTGTGTGAAATATCAAAGAAATATCAAAGTATTATTATTGTAATGTGATTAATGTTAATTGAAAATGAATGTAATGTTGATTGTAAATTCATGTAATTATAAATTGATTTTGCATACCGTTAAAACGGTGAGACATGTAGCACTATGTAATTATGAACACCCTTATAACATACCATGTTTCTGGCAAATAAATAAATAAAAAACAATAACTAACGAAAAAATGGATTCCAACCAAATCTGATACCCTTTGTTTAAGCTCCTCTTTTTGCAACATCCGAGTATTCCATCAAAAGTCCATTCTGTTAGATATAAACTTTTCACAAACTAACCGCGACTCGTAGGGGCGTGAGCATACAGTAAATCTCGGCCTAACGAACCGAGGCCAGACAACGGCTTTGAGTCAAAGCCGAGTGAGCGCGCAATGGATGACGAGCAACATGGGATAGTCGTCAACACTAAATGATAGTGCAGGTTGTGTCTATGGTGTATGTGATACATCGGTGTAGAATATTATATTTAAGTAATTTACTGAGTGCGAACCGAGGGCAGCCAAAAATAAACGATGATCAAATCCGATCTTTGCTAAAGAAAAATTCTGATGATTGTAGATGAAATACGTGTGTCCATTCGTAGATATGGACAATAATGGATACCTACACAAATTTAGGTCACCCAGCATATTTACTATACAGGGTGGCGGGGACATCGACGCGCAAACTGTAACCATGGATTCAGCACATGGGTTTAGACCCCATAGTGTCGAAATTTTTCGTCGGTTATTAAAAATTTCGACGCTATGGGGTCTAGTATCAGGTGCTAAATCCATGGTTACAGTTTGCGCGTCGATGTCCCTGCCACCCTGTATAAGGTAGGGTTCATACACGAAAATGTTTAAGAGATATAATATATTATATAGTCTATAGTAGAGTGAGAGGTGGTAAAGAAGCCATATTAACGAAAAAAAAGTAAAATATATTATTTAAAAAAAAACATTATTCAAAATTACTTGACATATATAATAATAAATACTGACCGGTACCGTTTCCACGTAGCATTTACTGTAATTGAAGAGGAGTAAAGGTATATGCAAAACTAAAATAAAAGCAATATGGAATTGTAATAGTACGTTACAAAAAAAAACAATTAAGTACATAAAAAAAAATCGTTGCTATGACTCCTTTACTATCTATAGAGGTTTCTCTTAGATATCTCTCATGTATGAAAATATACCTTATTGAAATACATAAATGCCAAAAAAATATTTTTAAACTGTGTCATCATAATGTGCTGCGCGATCACTGCTCGGATAACATGTCGCATCTAATATTCTCACATATAATTCAATAAGCAAACTTCATTTTAATGTCAATATGAAACTTTAACTAATCCCGACTTGAAGAACACCGCTTGCGTTTTATAGTGTATGTTAGATAGACACGGAGTAGGAAGAAATGGAGTGCTTATGCAGGCATCGCGCTGACTGGTATGGCGTTAAAATTAAGTGTTTGTGCGTCATCAGCTACGGGTTGCTCGTTCAACACTGTTTTCTGTTCATTTTTAAGAGTAAAAATGAACAACAAACAATAAAACGAACATCACATTTTTAAACCGGAGCTCCAATTCAAAGGAGTTAGAGTTTAGGAACCGTAGCAATAGTACAGTGAGCGCTGCCCTTACTAATAGTAAAACGCTACTCTATTCCTTGATTTATAGACATTTCAAATTCAATACAATTTTTGAGACACATTCGTGAGTGATAACAGTGATAACAGTGGTGTCCCAGTGGTAACGGCTGCGATTTACGAGTTGTAGGTCGTAGGCTCGCACCCAGACAAGCGCTTCACTTTGTGTGAATTATTTCATCACCACTGCTTTCAAAACGATGAAGGAAAACACCGTGAGGAAACCGGTATGTCCTAGAAACAAAAAGCCCGCACTGGGCCCGCGTGGTGGGTCACGGTCCACTCCCTCTCACTGAGAGGAGGCCTGTGTCCCAGCAGCCCACATCATAAGCCTTTACAGTACTGATAAATCACATTCATATCTCTATGGCATATAGAGCAATCTATCGAATTCAATAATTAGGTACCTAATTTTTTACTAATAATTCCATAGCTTGTCTTTACCTATTCTAACATTAAAATCACACGACTGAACTTGGAAAACTTTATTCTGCAACTTCAAACAACTTTTCCCCTCTATCATCAGGCGACTACGTGTGAAAACATTTTCTTAACACTCCTTCTATTTACACCAGAAGCAAATTCTCAAAATATAGTCACATCTACCAACCCGCACTGAGCTCACGTGGTGGATTACTCCCTCTCACCGAGTGAAGGCTTGTGTCCCAGCCGTGGGAACATTATAGGCTGATTATGCTATTCGTGAGTGATATTTCATTTGTTCCTCCTCCATGTCTCCCTGCTACGAAAAACTAGTTACGGATAGTTATAGTTACGATTAGTTGCGTACCTCGGAGTTCGTCTCGCGTATCATGAGTTGTAATTAGTTAGGAATTAATTACACCTGCGTTGTCTAACATAACTGATTCGCTGATTTGGGGGATGGCGTAAACGATCCTTGTTTCTTGTTTATTTTAACTTGTATGGTAATTTTGGTGATATGTTTTACGGTGACGTTATGGGAGGAAGTAAACATACTTGTGACAGGAACATAGTGGGAGAAATTAAGTACACTTTAACACATCAATAATTTTTTTAAGTGAAAACTTCTTTAGCGGCTTTGTGCACTTTTGTTGTGATGGGTAAAACATGTTAAACTCGCGTCAGGACACGTGACCTGATCGAAAATTCGTAAGACGGAGGGAGAGTAGAAATGAATATTGTATTTTGCCACATAAATGATAGTACTTTTATACTGATCATTAAAGCAAATCGTGCAAAATTATTCCCTAACCATTCCAAAATATCAAAAATGCACACCGTTAATATTCAAGTTTTCACTTCTGCCGGCACTCCCAGAGTGCAACCCGTTGTTTTTTTTTAACTAGATGAGGTCGGCATTCCGAGAAAGGCCGAAATGACGGTAACAGAGGCCAAGTGTGAGTTCAGGTATATCGTATTGTAGTAAATTAAAAAGTATAATTATAGTTTTTTATGTGGGTTAGAATTTTATGTGATCTCGATCAAGGGCAATGAAAGAATGATAATCGTACCTCTAAAATACTCTACATGGAAAACAATATTTAGAATGTATTTTTGTATGGCATGCTTTTTTATGCCAGATGGTACGCTGGGAAGTATCCCAGCGTACCATCTGTGAATTCCTATTGCTTAGAATACTAAGCAATAGGAATTCACAGACATGGACGAGAAATATGGCATACGTATACCTATAGGTAATCGCTACCGATTTGGGGCAACCTGTAATGATAGTTGTGTTGGGAATAATAAATAAATAATATTTCCTCCTTAATAGTTTTGCCTTTAGATCCTTTGCCAGTAGAGCCTTTGACCAGCAGTGGGACAGTAACGACTAATAAAAAATAAAAAATAGTTTTTAATAAAAAAACTTGGCGTCTTACAATTCAAAATTCTCAAATTGTTCTTTTCAACATCAGCAATCACCCACCAGAGGGGCAATTCTCGTAATTTTAAGAACGTTCACAGCCTTATCTCTGTCTCATTCTGTCAAAACTACCTCAAGTTACCCTACATTTTTGACAAGCTTTTAACATTGATTATCGCTGAGATGAGATGTTGAACGTTATTAAAAAAAAAAAAAAACTTTTTAATTCAGACATTGGTCCATAATACATAAAAAAGTAGTGTTAGTAAAAAAAACTATATTACATTGAAATATTAAAAATCATTAAATTAAGGGAATTTTTAATTACGGGTATTGGCCTTCAGGTACACATTTCCTAAGCAGCAAAAAGTTACAGGTATGAACAGCCCAGAACTCGATCGCTTACACTTAAAACTACGCGACTCATTGTAACAACGGATACGTGCGAGGTATCCTTAATTAACGAGCCGGGGATTCCATTACGTAATTAGTTGAGTGCGTATGTGACAGGGTTGCTAGCTACAGGCTACAGGTAGACGTGGAATATTAATACTTTTGCCTCTTTGAAATATGGATTCTGGTGATAATGGTTCATAGATTGAGATTATCCGTGTAGCGGTATCTACAACGCCACATGCGAACAACGCATCATACTGACGTCACGCAAATCCTGCATCTCGCAAGCATAGTTTACCGCGCAATTAGCATAGATGCCATTTCCCAACATCAATCGTTGGGCAGTTGCCCGCCAGACACAATACCCGTCTGGTCGGAGGATCCTCCCTTTTCTATAGAGTATGAGTAAACTTTACACCCTGTTCCTCATATCTCTATAACCGTATCTATATAGCTATTCCGATAGGCTATCGTATCGAAAATGACACATTTCGATAACCTAATTTGCCTTGGCCCCGACAGTAAACAGCTGTCGGAAGAATAGCGTTCGTCTATTTGATTTAGGGCTGATTTTTCAATACACAGATCATTTTTATTCGTAGAATGAAATTGACGTCTGACAGATTTTGCATGGAAGAACTGTCAAAAATTTTTAATTATTCCGTGGATAAAATTATTTGGCGTTTGGAAAAATCTGTCCTGAAACTGACAAAATGTATTATTATTTATTATGCGTGATATACCAAACCATCGTAGGTTTGTATTTTTCTCCTCACTTTAATATTTCAGACTACCAAAGGTGGTCCGTCTAACTAATCCCTTATTACGCAGCCCTGGCCACTAATTCTTGTGAAATGTCCGACTAATACGCGGTCTGGTCCATTGCCTGAATTATTAACGGCAACTTGCCCTGAATTAGCTCTCTGATTGTAGTTTACAGCTAAGCAGCCTTCAATAGCTAATTAGTATCTAAGATTAAATTAAGAATTTGCGTAATTACTTAGTAATCTATCTATATTGTTTATTGGTATAATATGTTAATGGTACACCAGAAGCTAAAAAAAACTGAAACGAACGAAACTGAAATAAATAATAAACTATCTACAGTATTGTCTAGCAATCAAATCAAAGATCGCTTTTAGCGACAAGGCCGCCCATTGTGTCACCGTCACGTGTTATATAAAATTTCTTCATTTTTATCTGTAATTTGTACGAGTATGGTGTACATAATAAAGAATATAGAGTATTTCTATTATAAACACATACACCATATAAGTAATCTAGCTAATAGAGTAGCTAGATTACTTATATGGTTGGTTTATTTGCAGATTTAAAAAAAGAGAAGAAAAATAGGGGCGTCACTATCGTTAATGTTACAAACTAAAAAAACATAAAATATAATTCTACTGATATCTTAAACACACAGCCTAAACACATTGTAGTATTTTAAAATCAGAGATTTAATTTGGAATATATATCCCTAACCATACAAACCAATGTTATTAATACCACAATGAACAGATTGCGTAACTTTGATTTGAAATTCTGTTTGCTCAAGACGGGGTCGAAAAGCTAGAGTACAATGTTCTTTTAATATGGTTTTATTTATAAAGGACAAGTACCCGGAGAAACCTTAGTGGCTTAATATAAGAGAAAACTTTTTATTGAGTACTTGTCAAAATTTTCCACGTTGTAACCCAAAGAGATGTATCAGATTTATATTGAAAAGTCTAATGGCTCTTTAGCTCGAAGCAATGTGGACTTTTGTAGCCGCCAACTTTAAACAGACTTCTACTTAGAGTACTTACTAATTCCACAACTTCTACGAACTAAAATGATTGGTTGACATTTTCTTTACAAATATTGCCAGACTGCTAAATAAATAAATCTACCGTAGCAGGGGGAAATCAAACAAAATTAAAAAGTGGCATTCCTTTTTAAAAGTTTGCGCTTCTAAATCCACACGCGCAATCACTACATCCCCTTTATTATTTGCAAATGGCGACACAGAGAACTGTCAAAAACGCTTTTAAATTTCAATTAGAGTAAGGATTTGAAGTCAATGGAGCGTTTGATTCGAGCCTGCAGCAGACCGGCTAAATCCCTCTAAGCTGGCTGCCTGACGGACCGCGCGTGCGATACCGCGTTGTCGCGAGTGTGCGCCCACCCTTACACAGTGATGCAAATTAATATTGATGTTGAAGGGACTGTTATGCAAATTGTCGTTATTAAATATTAATTGTTATTTGTGACTGTTTAGCCATTTTGTCTTACATTTAAATTAGGTATAATTTATTGTTAATTTTGGATTAGTGCTTAATTATTACGACACATGTTATAGGTATTAGCGAAAATGGATAGAATAGGTTTAGCACAACGATTAAAAGGTGACATTTTCAAGCCTAACGTTCTAAAGATACTGAAAGCAAAGGAATATTGTTTACACTTGTATATTTAGACGTGTAGCATTTGATCGAGCTAATCGCATCAGATCGGGCGGGTGGCATCGCTGACGGTTAAATCCTAAAATCCTGAGTGACGCGCGTCCCTGTGCGGGAGATATCGCGCGGGTGCACGCCGTGCGTCGCTGCGTTGGCAGTTAGCTTTATGATATTATTGTGTTGTGTGACTTGTTAAGAATTTGAACTGCCGCTGTTTATAAAGCAATGGTGAAGATGTTTGTAATTCATAATATGCACAATCGGAATCCTGCACCACAATTGCGTAACACACTTTCGGTCAAAATCTGACTTATTTTGAAGGAAATTCCTAATCATACCCTGTCCATTAGGTAAACCGTTTTTTGACAGATGGAACTAGTGATTGCAGCAATACACAATACATTGATTGATACACGTACGGTATTATAATGTCTGTAAGAAGCCATAAATAAGATAATTCAATAAGATAAGGCAGTTTATATATTTAACTTGGAAGTTCTGATTACATCATAAATAAAGAATGGTAAGGCATACCTAAGCATCCACAAATGTCATGTGTATTTATTATGATATATTTATTTTGATTAGCAAAATGGTATACTTTGTGGATGGTTAGACCTGTCTAAGCGTCCACAAAATATATAATTTTGTTCAGAAAACTCTCATCTGCTCTTTCATAAGAGCACAAACGCTTTTCAATGATTATGATAATGCTATACCCCTTTAACTTAATCGAAAACATACTGCCCCATCAGAACAACAATCTCAAATCATGCATAAGGAAACTAAAGAGATATTCATGATGTCTTACAGAGCAGACCAAATCCCTCACAATAATAACATGTAGATGAGATATTATTCAACGAGATGAAATGACAAACTGCCACAGACTGAGACAAAAACAAATCTTGTCTGCAAATAGGCGTTGGCAAGAGATGTCATTTGTTTTTTTTAGGGTTCCTTAATCAAAGGGTGCCAAGGGGGCCTTATTACTAAGGCCCCGTTGTCCGTCCGTCCGTCCGTCTGTCATAGCGGTGTCCTTTTGAATCGTTATAGTTAGACACTTGAAAATTTCACAGAGTATGTATAGCCGCTATAACAATAAATATAAAAAATATTTTTTAATTTTTAGCCATTAATGTCTCACTGCTGGTCAGAGGCCTCCCTATGCTCTTTCCACCTCTCTCTGTCCAGAGCTGCCAAGGAACAATCTTTATTAACAATAAAATAAATTAAAAAATTACAGGGGTTTCCCATACGGGGTTTCGGTTTGCGTGGATGTGACGCTTGTCAACCATTTCTTATTGATTTTTTCTTTATTTATTTTTAATTTTTTTTTTGCGTCATATTTACCGCAAATGTATTTTCTTTCTTTCTTTCTTCTTTCTATACGAGAAACGTGTTTTTTTTGGCGTTTTGTTTTGTACGCTGGTTTGGATCCCTTCGTGTGCTAGTCCAACTCGCACTTGGCCGCCTATTTTGTCTTACAGCCGGTGTGAACGGGAAACTCATTTGCTTATGATAAGGATTTCAATTACGCCGGGATAATTTATGCAAATTCTTTGTTTGTATACGTTTGTAATTACGATTTTTTTTTTCTTTTTTGATGCTGTTGTTGGAGGGTGTGAGAAAAGGAATAAATTACGCATTAGACAATACAATGTGTTTCTTTTACGAAGTTCAGCTGCAACTACTTTTGTAATAGTGTTATTATGAGCCCCAGTACTAAGGCTCATTTTTTCTTAACGCAATCTAAGTATGTTTGTCTCGGTGAGAGGGAGTGGGCCGTAATCCACCATGCGGGCCCAATGCGGGTGGTAGATGTCATAAGTTTTCGGGTTTTTGGTTGAAGGACATGTCGGCTTCCTCACGATGTATTTCTTCACCGTTTTGAGAGCCGTGGTGATGAAAATTTTAGACTAAGTAAAACGCGGGTCTGGGTTCAAACCTACGACCCACCACTCGTAAGTCGAGGCCATTATAACTGCGTCGCCATTGCTCTCAGTAAGGTTCTAGTAAACATATCTTATTACTACATATATATTTATAATAGATATAAGCAATAACAGTCACATACGGTATCCTAACGGCCCCAAAAGTTCCGAGTGCCTACCTCCGACTATTTCAGGTAATTTATGTGAAACTTAGATAATATATGCTACTTGACAATATAACTTCATATCTTCCACAATATTGCATCCCAAGATTCCCTGAGATAGGGGAAATAAAGTTTTCCCCCGTTCCATATATTTGCGGTTTGGCCTCAAGCGATGTGACTTCGGTTCGCCCTATGCGGTGTTGCCAGTATATCGTAAGAAATTGCTGCCGCAAATTGTTAGGCTGGTAGTTTAAATAGTTTAGTTGATTCGTATTGGGTTGCTTCATTCTTATTAAAATCTAATATTTTTTCGTTTATTTTTCTCTTTATTTTATTTAATTTTTTTTAGGGACTTGCAACCATTAACAGATCATGTCAGCCCCATCATTTCCTTAAGCAAGTGACTTACAAAATTTTCTTAAGACTATTAAATATAAATTTATAATTAAGCTTAGCTTATAAATAAGTTTACCTAAATCTGCATTTAATTTTAATTTTTTACATAAACGTTGCCCTTCAAAATAATTGCGAATAAAATCTATAAGGAGGTTTGGGGGCTTGTGGCTAAGTAATAACAGCCGCACGGGTCGATCGGTCAGGTTAAGCTACACTTGCCGCGGTTGGTGCGTGGATGCATGACCATGTTTATATACCAAGACCCACCCTTTCATGCCTCGGAAAGCACGCTAAGCCGTTGGTCCCGGCTGTTATCCGTTGATCTTTGACAGTCGTTACGGGTCGTCAGTAGCCCGAAAGTCTGACAACCAGTCTTACCAAGAGGTATCGTATTACCCAGTACCGGGTTGTGGAAGTCAGATAGGCAGTCGTTTCAGGTAAAAATATTGGTATTGAGCTGCATTCGGTTAGACTCGAAACCGATCCCAACATAGTTGGGAAAAGCCTAGGCAGATGAAAATCTATAAGGAGGTGTTCAACTATTGCATATAATTGCGATCGAGTTTTTTGGTGCTGCTTCTACTTGTCACACAAACAGTGTTTAGATAAATATAAATCAATATTTAAGACACATGATTTTCATTAACATTTCAGCCGATTTAAAGTCATCGTCATCCACAGCTCGATTTCACCCATTGCTGAGCTGGCACTTTTCAAATGCCATTCCCCACAGCCTTGTGCCAGCCTCATCCAGCTTCTACCCGCGATGGTAACAACTTAAAAGTACCTACCTATGTTTTATTGTCTGGCTTTAAAAATAAGTTATTCAGTGTGAATGTTCTTTTTCAATGTAACTTTGTAAACCTTGTACAAGTTTTGCAACATTGCAGTGTTTATACATAGCACACCTACCTAATAGTGTTAAGTTGCAAATGAGCTTGCAACTTAACAACTGTTGTTCATAAACACTATAAGACGACATTTCTCTCCGAGGACGCGACCTATGCGAAAAGTTAAGGATGAGCACTTCCTTGAATATTTCGTTGAAGGTTTCAAACCATATTTATTTTAGTTTAAGCATAATTATGATGTTTTATTATTTGACTTCACCCACTGCTGGGCGGCTATAGGTCTCGCTTTTTTGTGCGAATCTCAATCCAGGTTTTGCCCGCGATGGCAACAATGTCGTCTGCTCATTTCGCCACCGGACGAGCGATATCTCGTCTTCCAGTCCTTTGACGCCACTCTGTCACAGCCTTCCTCCACTTGTCATCATTGCGCCTTGCCAGGTATCCCGCCCAACTCCATTTGAGTTCCATAATTATAATGCAGTTTAAGCGAATCGTAAAAAGCGTAACAAAGTTAGTATTACATTTTGAACAGCTTAGCTGCGTAATATCACAATATTCTATTTCACATAAACCTACATGGGCACTTATGAATCGTCAGAAGATAGGTGCACGGTTCAATTGGTCGTTTCCTATGGAGAAGACGTAAATCTTGACACCTCGAACTAGCAACACCGGTCGTATATTTTCGGCAATATTCGTGGAGAATTTAAATTTCGAATGGGCGCGTAGGCGGGGGCGTCGATCGTGACGATGCGCGGGCGTCCATGCATAAAATTAAACTTGGATAATGAGGCGTTGAGCATTTCCGCGCCTCCTATGTGTTAAGCTGAGAAATTCGTGCCATAACTTTCGTTTTCGGGGATGACTTTTTAAAAATGGGGATGTTAGTCTTACAAGCCGCCCGAACCCGGAAGACTGTCGAGTCAGGCAAATCGAAATGTCAAAAAACTAAGTATATTTAAGCATTTACTTAATTTCAGCGTTGGTCTTAGTACTATATAGTTACAGACAGAATCGTCGGGGATTCTCTGTTACTACTTAGAACCAGCCATTTTATCTCACGGCATGTCATGTCAGGCACTTTAAAGTTTTGCTTGTATATCTAATACTACATCGTGACAAATGCTTGCTTCAACATCAAGGTACTCTGACACGATTCTATCAACTCGAACACCTCAATTTTTTAGCTAAATCATAACGTGTAACGAGGTCGTGGCCAGCCGCAGATAAATCACGGACAGGCACGTTTACGAGGCGTCCTATCAATCAGCCCGTCGCGACGCCGCCGTAAAATATGCCGCAAATATCACTAGTGATGGGCCTTCGACTAAATTGGCACGTGATCCCGGAAATATAAAATTATATGAATGTACTTTCTTTTGTGTTGGCGCGAGTTATGTGGTGATAGCTCATGTCGTGGTAAATAAATTGACCACTCAGTAAGAATGGTAGCTGATCTTCAGGGTTCTTTCTGTCTTCTTTTTTCTCTTTATTTTTCTAAACATAGGGTGACTGAAATATCTCTAATTATGAAAGGATTACGAATAATTTAATTATTGGTAAAACTTAAATAACAGTCAAGCCTATCTTTTTTTTTTGTCTATACTGTCCCACTGCTGGGCAAAGGCCTCCGCCAAGTCTTTCCATGTACTCCTTTCCAGCGCCACCTCGAACCAGTCCAGAAAGCGGTGGCGAGATGATCAAGCCTATCTTAGTTTAGAAAAATGTTAGGTAGTAATTACAAAGAAAAATCTAAAACTAAAAATATTATTATCTAAACCTAATTAATATAAAAATAAGGCTTTAAATATTTACCTTAATTAAATTTACATCGTAACAAATTAGGTGCCCTAACTGCGAATGGCCTATCCCAGGCTAGAAACTACAGCATGTTTATACCCATACATATTACACTATGTTTATATCTTCCTCATAATGTCTCATACAAGCGCAGCGATTCGCGTCTTGTTAGTTAAATCCGTGATGAACGCGGAAATAAATGCAAACTGTCATTACTTACGAGTTACGCACTAGTGCGGTGCAATTATTGAGTTTAAAATCCAATAATTGCCGTTAGTAGTTTAACACGGTACGAGAACATCTCGTGTCTATAGTGATTAGCTATTTCACGTCGTTAAAGGAAATGCGGAACTGTACTAGAAACTATAAATATTGGTTAGGTAAAATGTCGTCGTTATTTTCATCTTTAGTCTTAAAATACACATCTTTATTTTAAATTTATTTTAAAATCATAACTACGTTACGTTTTCGATATGTCATTTTAGTTAAAACTATTCAGCACCGTTTTGATTTTAATCATTTTAGAAACTCGTAAACCAAAAATCCTTTAAACAAGCTATCACTTTACTACGCAAACACACGCTTTAATTTAACGAACTCCCAATACCAACACAACATGGAAACATCCCGGAAAACACGGGACTCGTCAGCACAACACTGAGGAATTTGTCGCCAAAATGACACTTTATCGACACAACGCAGCGATCGACAGCTTGCACCGATGCTGCCTCGTAAATCCGCGATGAAATATCCCCGGGCTAACATAAAACCGTTTTATGTTTTTGAAAAATATCAGCGGTGTCACCTGCGCAAATATTATTGTGGACCGCCGTAAATTATGTATTACGATGTTTTGTTTCGGATTATCTTTGTTTCTTTGAAGTATACGGTGTGAAAGGTAATAGAAACGAATGCCTACATTGGCTATTGTTGATACGTATATGGCACAGGTTACGAAGAGATCGGTTGTTGGAAATTAACGCTAAGTTTCAGCCTGTGGGGTAATTGCGTAATACACTAACAGTAGCAATGACTTTCATTTTGACAGTTCAACAACATTCATTGCGTTATTTATCTTGTTGACCAGACACATTTTTCAAACATATGAATCAATAGATTAGCAATATCCTTCAAAATTATTGTGATTGAAACTGTGTTAGGCAACTAGGCTGCTATTCTGTTTGATGAGATTTCATTTAAAAAAAAACTAGTCATAGAACAGTCTCCATTTTGAATTTTTATTCTGTAACAAAACAAACATAACCTAATTAATCACTGTCCCAACCATAATCAAAAAAGACAAATCATCCCACAAAAAAACCCCATACTTACCCCACATTCCCACCGGTATACATAAGCTTGTTATACTTCGTTCCATTTTTATGTGCCGTATGACAGCACCATGGGAAGCAGCTGAAGATTAAGACCTGCGCGAAGCATGAATAATGTATGCTCGTATGTGTCAAGCAGTCTCTAAGTGAGTTTTGAGTGAAGATAGTTAGGCTTGTTTACGAAGTGTTAAGGTGTATAAGAAGCTGTGGAAACTGTGTTTTGAGAGGTTAGTTTGGTGTGAGTTTTTAGGTAAATTAAGTTAGGTTTTATCTACGTACGATGTAAATAACAGTGTTGTTTGTTACATGGTTAGAGTAAGTTATAGTTGCTTATTGCAAGTTGTCATTGTCTTTCTATGTGAACATCAAGTAAAAAAGACACAATTTTAGGTACGAGTACCTATACATAACATAACATCACACCTATATTCCCCGAAGGGTTAAGCAGACTTGTCAAAGTCAAATCATTTATTTCAAATAGGCATATAAAAGGCACTTTTGAACGTAAAGATTTACAAAAACTAGAATTGATTCTGGTCGCCCCTTCCAAAAGGTAGTTTCTAGTCAAGTACTTGTATAGTTACACTCCCATTTATAGTACACAGTACTAAATACAGTACAGTTTACAGTTACAGGATCTACATATCAACGATATAGGTACGTTACTGTTCCATACATTGCAAAAGCATTCCATCATTTTGAGCTATCAATCACCCATAGACACCAAGGTATGACCATCATTGGCGGCTGTGTATATTGTCTTCTTTAATTAGTTCTTCGAAATTTCAATTATAAAGCACCTATCCATATTCATAACACCCTTAAGCTTACAAGGGCAATTAACATCCTTCCATCTCTCCTTATCCACCTACGGATGGCGTCTTCGGGGTCGCGGATCACGGCTGAATGAATTATGTAAATCGCCCGCTGTGGTTAACATCGTAATATTGTAAGCGACACTCTTCACCCTCTTGTGAGGGTGTAGGTGGCTGGATGTGGTATGAATATACTTTGTTAAAATGAAAAGATGTTATAAAATTGTGAACCTCTCGAATGTTAACTACAAATTTAGTCTAGCTGCCAAGATTTGAATAAAAAATAATAAAATAAAAATAGGTTTTTTTTTCTCTGACCCTTTCTACATAAACTAGTACCATCTAATCGTATTATGATTTCTGCTTGTAAGCCCTATATTAGCTAATTAGCTGTTTTCAGCTGGATTCAGGTCAGGCTGCCTTGCGACATAGGCCTCCTCTATTTCCCTCCACTTATTCTTGTCCAGAGCTGTTCTCCGCCAACCTTTTGGCAGATCTGCCAAGATTTGAAAAGTGAGCGTGTTGATGCGATGGATTTACATTAAGCTATGTCCAAAGTAAAGTAGAGGGTGGTTAAGGTAATAGGTATTTCTTTAGGCCTCACAACTTTTTTAAAAACACAATGAAATCTAAATCTTAGGTACCTTTATTTAACTCTATGTTTAAGTTCAAAGATAAAGGCATTTCTTCTTAAGTTTTATTCTGTAAATGTTAGCTAACTTAACTTACCAGACAAAAAACCCAAAGATGGCACCTTCTATTAAACTTAGCTCCTTACTTTAAACAGTTCGCCGTTCTTACAGGGATGATATCTCGCACATAAATTGTCAAAGGGCGCCGCGACGCCCCAGGACGCCTGCTGTTCGGCTGCAGGTGAAAATTATCAGAAGAGGGGCCCAGATTTAAACCAAACATCGGTTACCCCATCTGCACAATGTTCTAAGCACAATGTTCACAATGGTTTTATGGTCGCGATCGTACTTGCAGAATTGGTATTTTCTTATTACATTCGATGGTAATATTTTTGGGAGAGAAATGTTCCACGTTTTCGTGTGGCGGCTTGAATTTGTATTCTGTTTTGGCTTTTTGGAGATAAGTGGGGACTTATGTATGTGCGGTATACTAAACTTGTATGTATCTTTGGATGTGTATGTAGCTTTTAGTAGACAAGGTACTAACATGTTTTAATTCTTTCGTGATGAATTTGTTCCTTTTTCATGGCATTCGGTGTTGTTTTTTTGGCAGTTTTTAAAAGACTGTTCGTCCTGTATTGGAACATTTCTCGAAGTAAACACAGTTAATTTGAAGAAAAAATATTTTTATTAGAAAGGCATGCTAATTCCGGAATTGGAATTACGGAAGGATAGGACCCTCCTTTCCGCTACAATAAAATACAAACCAAAAAATGTTCCCCGTATTTTCCCATTGAATTCGCAAACTTAATTAACATTTTGCCAAGAATGCTAACTTTAAACAGTCTTAAGAGTAATTGTTGTGAATCAAAGAGATATACGTCGTCGAATGTCGGGTAGTCGGTACCCGGCTACTAAATTTAAAGGGAGTCTTGGCCGCAAACGGCCTCATAAACTGAGTTCGAATAAAAAGCGTCGGTTCGCTAAATTATATGGGGACACTTGAACATGGAAATGTTCTTTTAAAGACGGCCTTTCGCCGTTCGTTAATTCCCACAGTTTTTACGGCCAATAAACTTTGTAATTTTTACTTGGAGTTTCTGATGTAATAGCGTGTTTTATGGTTTAAGTGTGAGCATTCTTTAATTCTACGAAGAAGCGTTTTGTTTTTAATACTGCTGGGTTAAGTGGCATCCACTTTGAAAAAGTTAAATTTTGATGTGGAGACTCTTTGCTTAAAATTAATGGACTAGGGTTACTATAGGCCAACCGTTTAACTGAGACGTTGCCTGATGTAGCAGCGCGGTGGGGGAGGGGTGTGGTGACGTGATGCGGGAGCTCAATGATACGTCAACTTGTGACAACTATCACCCCTCCCGCACCACGCAGCTACCTCAGGCAACATCTCAGTTGAGTGGTCGGCCTATAGGAATATGTATTTTAACTATGCAGCAAAAAACGAATTCCCTTGTTTCTTGTCGAAATTAACAAAGCATTTTCAGGCTGTTCCACGTAGCAAAGCCTTTCTCTATAGCTTACATAACGGCACAACATTAGGCAAGTATAATAATCATCCCGAAACTTCACGAATAACACTACACCACGTAGATTACCTACCATTACTGTAACAGTTCCAACCCGACCAAGTCTATAACACTAAAAGTCAGCCCTATTCTAGACTCCCACTTTCAAAAGACGTCACTAAGGCAAACTACACACTATTAGCCGCATCTTAAAAGCAAAATCTGATTTAAACTTAGTCGGCTGATCGTTAAAATTGCAAGTGTGCTAGGATGGACAAAGTTGTAAATTTAAATCACTAAGTCTACCAAGTTGGGCCAACTTTACTGAAACTTACTGCAAATTGGATTACTGCAGCGTTGTACACTGTGGCTGTATTGGCTAGTTTGACGCGCTGAATTTGCTGCACTATAACCTTGGCAAATTGTTGCACTGGGTGATCGGAGTAATTGTATGGCATGCGGTTTAGAAATAGTTTGGAGACTTAATTTTGTCAAAATAAACTTATCTCTGTTAACTGAATATTCTACTTTATCTAGGTCATTCGGCACGGATAAAGTTATGACTAGCCAAGCGAAATGCATCCTTCGCATCCAATCCAGTTTATCAAACTGCGAAACTTTCAAAACTTAAGTTTTGTGAGAATTTGCTTCTAGTAAATAGAAGGAGATTTAAGAAAATGTTTTCACACGTAGTCGTCTGTTGATATGGAGGAAAACTCGTTTGAAGTTGCGGAATAGAGTTTTTGAAGTTAAGTCGTGTGTTTTTAATGTTAGAATAGGTAAAGATGAGCTATGGAATAGGCTATTTTCCTAAAAAATTCTAATTAGTCCGTCAGTTAGATTATCAAAAAATATTGAACCCGCATTTTTTCTTTTGTCAATTATATAAAAAATGATGAAGATATCGCCCGTTAAAGTAAATAGGTAGGTACTTAATTATTGAATTAGACACATTGCTCCACACGCCATATGGACATAAATATTGTATTCATAATCAGCCAATAATGCCCTACTGCTGGCACACAGGCCTCCTCTCAGTGAGAGGGAGTGGGCTGTAGTCCACCACGCAGCCCAGTGTGGGTTGGTAGATGTGTAATCGAATTTTTGGTTCTTGGACATGCCAGATTTTCTCTCGTTGTTTTCCTTCACCGTTTTGAGAGCATTGATGATTAATTAATTTACGCAAATTAAAGTGCCTGGCTTGGTTCGAACCTACTAGCTACAACTCGGAAGTCACGGCCATTACCACTGGGCCACTACTACTACCTTGGTTAAGTTATTAATACTTAGGAACTTTACCTACCAACTATGCTAGTATTCGAAACCCTTCACCTCTTAAATCGATTTGAATGTAGATGATAGAGAGCCAAGAAATTCAAGGTTCAAATAAAATGATTTAAAATTGGAACCAGTCAAAGCAAACACTGCAGGCGCAGACTTGCACTACAAACAAACAAAAACCATCCGAACACATTCAAAACGGAATTAAAAATTTGGAAAAGTGCAAACATTTTAAAGTAGAAGGGGCGTAAAGTGCTCATTACGCGTCAAAAGTGCTTGAGGGGCGTTCGGCAAAAGTTTGAGAATCACGAACAGGTGGGTAGACAATCGTTGCACGTAGCTACCGACGGACGACGCCTCGTTAAAGAAATGTTCGTACTTAACAGAACGTTACACCCACCTGGGACTTGTGTTGCGTGTACATTGCTACTTTTTACAGATTCGTCCATGTTTTTAACGTCCGTAGGAGCTTTGTAATGAAAGGTTTGTAGAATTGTCGTGTCTTGATTCGTTCGTAAAAGATATTGATGTGAAATCGCAGCTACAATTCACTTGCTTTGAAGAACACTGCCGGTTTTTTGTCCTTCCTTTAATCCATCTAAAAAGGTTGTCTTTAAAAGATCGCGTTTAGCGACAAGACCACCTATAGTGTATCTATTTAATGGATATGTAAACACTGTCTCATTTACACAAGCGGGGTAGCTGCTGTCACTAATGTCATCTGTCAGTCACGAGGAATGTGAAGTGGAGCAGGGTCTGCTACGATAGCGCTTGGTGTGGCAGTAAACTAGTGAACTGATATATTCAACATAAATACGGAATCAACTGGATTCTACACCACTCATTGTGTCACCATATGTAAAATATCTAAATAATCTGTATTTAATATGGTGAACAGAGGCCAGCACATCAAGCTACCCGAAACTGTCAAATTTTCCCAATCAACATTGAACCTCAATACTTTAGCTTAAAGTTGAAAATCTAAGTAATTAAAGAAATTTGACAGATTGTATTAGCTTGATGGGTTGGCGTCTGTACCTAGAAAGTACTCTCTATCTAACACCTTTATGTTCTCTAAAGCCTAAGTTCCTGTTACTGTCATAGGTAACTGAAACTAACTACAGAATATAATCACTTTTCTCAACATCAACGAGACCGACTAACTAAAATTAAACGTTCTCGATCGCCTAGTCTACCATTATCACTTGGCAAATGAACTGGCAGTCGACGTAGTTTAATTGCTATTACCGCTCAATTAAAAAGCTACTGAACATCGTCTTGTAAATAATCTTCTGCTAGACCTTCTCGATAAGAAGAGGAGTCTTCTAATATTGCTTCAATTATATTAAAAGTAAAACCTTTTTCTCATATAAAAAAAAAAACACCAATCTCCTTTGTCAATTTTTTTTTTAAAACACTTATCTGTCCTAGATAAGTGACAAACAAGTTTCAAATCAAGTTCCTTTCAACGTTTCAAGTTGTGTTTTTTCAACATACGCTTTTTCGGTAATTACTTATGTCAATCCAATACATTTTTTACAATCCTATCATTTTTATCGCTGATAGAATGTGACTTTGTCGAGGCCTCCAGTCATTTTCATAGAAATGAAGCGAGATATCAATAGACACAATTTCGAAACGTTTATGTACGGTACTATTTACGTAACCTGCAAATCACGCTAAAACACATAAATGCATACCTTAAGGTAACTAAAGAATTCTCATACAGTTCCCCTCCAACTGAGTTCGGAGAGCGATTACGTGACTAAGCGATAGCGGGGGACACTTCTTCAGCGCCACAAATTAAACAAGTTCACAATTTGAACTCACAGTTCAAAGTTAATTATTAGTTGACTGTTTGTTCTAGTGTAGTCGAGTGCTCGGCGCCAGATTTGTCAAGTGATTGTGTTTTGTTTTCTCGTGTTTCTGGCGAGGTCATTGTTGTGGGTGATGTTGTTTAGCGAAGTCAGCAGGGCAGTGTGAATGCGGTTACGAAAATGCATTTTCTTGTGTAGCTCGGAACAGATGCGTCCCATAGATGTCTTGTCTTTTTTATAAAGTTTGATGTCTTGTGCAAAACTGCATTTGATTTTTTATCGTGGTAGTTTTTTTGAAGACCATGGTTTAATTGAGGTGTAGAGATTCGAGAACTGTTTTTTATCACAAATTCTAAGCATACTTATGTACCATATTCAAGGAAATAAATCTGTTTTTTTTATGTGTTAGTACAGTGAAATTATTTTTAAATGAAGTAGGAATGAGCACGATCGATTAATAAATTTCAATTAGCCTACATAACTTTATTCCTAGTAGTCATACGGATCGTACAAATATCTGCGGGAAAAACCCATATAAAGGAGAGTGTTATGGGCCCGCAAGAGAGTTACACAATTAAACTTACGTAGTACTGAAGGGAGGGGCGACAAGTACGGTGACATATTATGTTCCAACATATGGCACGGATGTTAGGAAGTGTCGTATAAATAACATGATACAGTAGATACTTCACTAAAAACTGTGCATAAGGCTTGCTAGCAGTGTTCACTTTTGAAAGCAATATGGTGTCTCTATTATTGCTGAATTGGCATAAGCGAATGATTCTGCGTAGTAGCAAACAAAGCTATGTTACGGACGCTATTAACGCTCTCCTGAACTTAAACACAGATCTTGATATGTTTGCGAATGAATGGAAGATGATACTGTCAGAATGTTTGAATTTTTGTGAGAAAGATGCATGAGTGTCTTAAATAAATTATATGTTAAAATAGTGTAATTAGCTTCGGCCGTTCTATTTAAAATAAAATAAATGGAACATAACAAACAAAACACCCATATACGAGCAACACTTGTGGTCCCAAACCCGACACATGTACTACATAGATTTACAGCGTCAGTAAAAAGTAGTTGAGTTCGACAATATGTCGCCGCAACTATTCTGCGCTGACGCTGTAACGAGACGCGTAACTTGTGATGGCACATGTGGACTGGCGGGCACAGAGGTGTTACGAACTGTATATGGAGCAGATGGGGGACATAATATTTTGTTACCAGGGGGGTTTTTCTGAAAGTTCGGTCGATTGCTGGTCTTTCTATAATGGTACTAGCTGCGCCCCGCGGTTTCACCCGCATAAGTTTCGATCCCGTGGGAATATCGGCATAAAAAGTTTCTATATGTTAAACCTGGTTATAAACCATCTGTGTGCCAAATTTCATCCAAATTCGTTTAGTAGTTTTTGCGTGACAGAGTAACAAACATCCATCCATCCATCCATACAAACTTTCACGTTTATAATATTAGCAAGATTTATACCAATTTTTTGCTTAAAGGCCAGCCTTAGAGCTATCTAAATAGCTCTGTGCTCTGTGTGTGTTCTGGTATATGTAATGCCAAATCAATGAAAAAAAATAAAATGAATGCTGATGAATGAATGAATGCTTAATCTGAAAAGACAGTAAAAGCCGTATGAATTGTGGGCAAAAACCACCACGCAATGGTCACAAACTGGGAGAGATGACGGGATGAACTGAACTAGTAACTAAAGTAATGGCCACAGACGGCAGAGGTAAGTATAAAGTGGGAAGGGAAGCCTTTGCTCTATCGCAGGAAGCTATACACTATCTTTTATGATACTATCTGCAAAGTGTATTCACAAAATATAGAAATAAAGAAAGGAAAATATAGCAGTATGATTCACTGATACATCCTACTATCCTACTAATATTATAAACGTGAAAGTTTGGATGGATGGATGTTTGTTACTCTTTCACGCAAAAACTACTGAACGGATTTGGATGAAATTTGGAAAAAACTACTGAACGGATTTTGGATACTTTTTATCCCGATATTCCCACGGGATCGAAACTCATGCGGATGAAACCGCGTGGCGCAGCTAGTAATAAATAACTCGCCACCCGCGTGGAAGAAGGAACAAACCGAAACATTTAAATATGCAACCAAAGGCAATAGGTACCAAAAATGAATGAGAGGTACCTGTGTTTAACAAATAATTATTTTCACTCATTCATTCCAAAATTCTACAACATAGTTGCCATCAACTGTACAAACCCACGGAATTACAGTAGCGCAGTGGTTTATGCGAAGGGACGGCCGTTTACCAACGTTGTTCATGATATTAACGATGGCTTGACCAACCGGCGGCGCTGCCCACGAGTTATGGCGCAAGATACTGCACAACTTCTTACTAACGTGATAAGTTTTTACAATGTTAAACTATGTTCATCAGTGGAGACAGTGGACCTTCATTTAGGATAATTTATATGAGAAAATTCCGGGAAGGGATTGTGTAAAGACAGTGTTGAGAAAAGGACACATATCCAAAGGGCATTGGCTGAAAACGTGTCATCCGTGGTCGGAATATTAGAAGGTATTTCACTGACATGAAGCGAATGAAGCAAATTAATCAGATAATTAATTAAATTATCTAAAGGATTGGCAAGAAGCCTCTTGTACGTATGCGTAGTGATAAGTTTTTACAATGCTTAAACTATGTTTATCAGTGTAATGTATATAAGTATTGGAGAAAATGCTTGGGAGTGAACGGATTGTCTAATGACAGGGATACTTATCCAAGGAGGATTGGCACTGCCTGATAACGTATCATCCGTGGTTGGAATAAGGTGTTGCACTAACGGGAATCGAATGAAGCAAATTAATCAATTTATTTGAAGGATTAGCGAAAGCACGATATTTTTTTTCATTCTGTCCTTCGAAAGGACTGTAAAAGATCACCAATTGTACACTACTTTTAAATATGCTTGTGGTACTTGTTTTATGTGGTGTGACAATAAAGTGCTCAATAAATAAATAGCATGATCAGCCTGTAATGTTCCCACTGCTGGGACACAGGCCTCCTCTCGGTGAGAGGGCGTGGGCCGTTATCCACCACGCGGGCCCAGTGAGGGTTGGCAGATATCACATGTCTTCGAATTTTTGGTTCTCAATAAATAAATAATAATACTAAATTATTTAACTAAGCAAATGTTGCAGAGCCTCTAATGAATAATTACGGCAAACTGAAAGACGACGTCAAGTAATTTCCCTCATAAACGCGAAATTTATTTACAGGGACTTTTTAATCTTCTTAAAAACTTGGCTGGCGAACTTTAAAATAGCATTACGTACGATGTCACAAGGCTATTAGTTACATTACAGTGGCGGACACGGGAACCGCATAACTATCCTTTATTTAAATTTATTGTTCCACACTTTAATAAACCCCGGTTATTCCGTTCCCTGGAGTGTACTGGCGTGCGGTGGGAGTTCACACTTCTGCGAAACTAATAATGTGCAACTCGCAACTCGTACGGATGATTTTGTTTTCTTTTGTGTGCACTTTTCGGTGGCACGTGGTGTAAACGGTTTTGTTGTTGTTTTCTCGTACTGTCATTGTTCCCCGTTTATTTATGATGGGGTGGCGAAATATTGGAATTTTGCGCAACTATTCGTTTGTTTCTGTGTGGCGTTTTTCGTGTTGAAATGTGTTTTTAGGTTATTTTTTTTGGTGGTACGGAATTTGCTAATGGATGTTAGTTCAGCGTGTAGAATGACGTACATGCACGTACCTGTACGGTGTATTTTGCAGTTTAGAATGTGGTACATAAAACTACGAAGGTGTGATAGAAACAAGCGGATTAAGGTAAGGTTTAACACAATGTGAAGCCAAGTGACGCGCTGCTCATATTCGAGAGGTCAGCTCTTGTTACGAATAAAATTTTGCCTACATACCAACGTTCCTATCAATTTTAAAAGAAATAAATCTAACTTTACTACATCATTACTAACAAAACAGCCTTTCCACAGCCTACTTAAAACCCCTACAAACAAAAATCCTCGTTCATTTTAAAACGGGTGCACTGGATGATTCTGGGAGGCTGGCTGTCAATAAGAAGAAAGGGCAGGCAATTACGTGGGGTCTGGGCAATCGATAGCAGCCTCCGAGCTACGTCTGTGTCGCCGAGCGGGTGGGGCCACGGGAACCGCGGGCTGTGTTTGTACTTGTAGGCTCGGACGTTTGTGTGTGTGTAGTTTGGGATAGCTATTTATTTTGTTGAATTCAGGAATTTAATTCAAGGCATAAACTCTTGGACAGTGCTTTTTTTCCTTTTAAATTCAGGAATTTAATTAATCCTGTACAATCTTGGACATTGATTTTGCTTGTTTGATTAAGAGTTGAGATTTATTTCTAATATAATAAAAGACAGATAGTTAATTTTATCATACCATTACTTAGATTTGATGTTGATTATTCTCATGAAATAATACATACGCTTTATATTAGTAAACACGTAATATTATCTATGATAGATTATTATTCATCGTTGTAGATTATTGTAAGTAAAAAAAAGTTGGATTATATATGCTACCTTTACATGATCTGACCAAGATTATGTCTGGACTTTATTGAGACTGTTACCTCTAAGTTTGTTTTGGCCTCATCATAGGAAACACCGACCTCATCTAGTTTTTAAAATATGATTGCAGCATAGTGAAATAAAGTTCCACAAATAATAAGCCTGTACATTGTCCTTGAAAATGAAAGCTTTTACATAATCTAACTATATTACAAATACCGCTCTTCTAAAGCCCCCAAACCGCCACACAAGGGCTGGGTAAGCGCAGTTTTACGCTGAATATTATGTTCAGAATATAATGCGCATATCATTGAAAACTCCTGTAAGCGCCCTGTATTTGAACCCAAGTTTTGTTCAGATAGTTTAGTTAGCAGTTTCCTTCTGAGCTTGAGTCAGGGATCTGTAATTCAGACGAGGTAAAAAGTTTTAAATGTTGGGTTTTAGAAAGCTTATGAATTTAAATGGTTTTTGCTAAGATTGTTTTCTGAGTCATATATGAAGCCTTTTGTAAAATACTGCTTTATGTGATTTTAATTCAAAAGTGTCACCAATTGGTTTGCAATTATTACTTGGATCAATAATACGCAGCTACGAAATAAACGTAGCCTTTTCAGTATTGTTATTAAAATAAACAAAAACCTACTTAACCAAAAAGCAGAAAACAATAAACTCATCCAAAACTTAAACGGTTTAACTTCCATTGTACGTCCACAGTCCGCAGACTTTTTATTTAGTTTTTCACAAAAGCAGGTCAGCCGGCGTAGCTTCGTAGCTTCGTAGCGTCGTAGCTTCGTAGCCTCGTAGTCTCGTAGCCGCGTAGGGACATCGAGGCGAATAACGCTATGTAAGTAATGACAATACCGCTTTAACATTTTCTTATCATGCTAGTTATATTTTATGTATCGTTTCTTGAAGATTTCTTGGTATTACGACGTATTTGTTTGGTGACAATAATAATAACGTGGGTGAGGTTTATTATTTCTGTTGTGTCTTTACAGATCGCTCGGGGTCTTATCTTTATTCCAATGTTGTGATTTTATATGTTTACTTTACAATGTTTACTTGACTTTACTATTTTCCGGGTTAGCCAAAGTCTGTTTTATAAGAAGCATCTTTAAGCATGTTAATAAAACTATCCCATTCCTGTCCTTCTGCAGGGTAAAGGCCTCTTCTCACACAGAGAAGGCACGAGGATTGATTACCATGCTTGCTCAAGACGGGTTGGTGATTTCAGACTTATATTAACTATCAGTTCAGACTGTCTATTCTGTAAAAATCTCACCATGAGAACTTAGGTGAAGTGAGGTGTTAATAGTGTCAATCCCTAGCATCAAGTGGAATGACATCTCACTTCACTTAAGCTTTCACGGTGAGATTTTTACAGAATAAAATCGCAGGTTTCCTCACGACGTTTTCCTTCACCGGCGTCAGTAATGTCCAAGATAAACTCAGAAAGCAAACATGTTAATACAAAACTGCAACTCTAGCCCGCTATCAAAAAAAAAAAAATGAAGTGTCCCATATTGTTCGCTTATTATAGAAAATTACGCTCATAACGAACTTTTATACGACGATAGATTTTATCAATATACCCATATTTTAACAAGCTCGCCCTGTTGTACATAAACACTATAAACATTTCAGAAGCGTGTCGTCCCACACTTTAGCTGCGCTGTGCTGCGTTGAGCTACGGCTGTTTCGCGTTTAAAAATATTGTATATCATATTATATACGATTATTATAATGCTTCTTACGGAGTGGGTGACTTCAAAGTATTTATTGTACTAATTGAATTAATAGTGGGGAGTCACGGAACCTGGCCCTTTAGGATACGCTATGATTTGAGGGGATAAAAAATATAAGTCGTTCTGAAACTGAAAAAAGAAAGACTAAAAACTAAAATTTTCGGACTTTTTAAATTTTGAAATGTTAACCCTAGTTGGGAATGGGGCAAGTGTCATAATGGTCATTTGCCTTATTTAGATAATAGATTAAGTGGAATTTTATTTTAATTATGAGTTGGGTTCATGTTTTTAATTCATGGGGTTACAGTTGACACAGGTTGGTACTAATTATTTTTGACAGTGACTTTTTAAATAATTTTATCTGTCTTTCACCTTTTCTTAAAAGATAAGACTAATATAATTACAGTGAAAATTCAGTCAAAGTAGAAAATATACAAGGTCAAACTAAATTAGCTAGCGAAACTCCGCAGGCGTTTATTTATTTAGCTGGCGAGACTTCCGTCTTGATGGGTGTCGATGTCTAAACATGATAAATCAAATAATAAATAGATTTGATGTTTTTTTTTGTGGAGTCGACCGCTGTTAATCTATTAACTTTTTTTTTTTTTTTTTTTTTTCATGATGGGAAATCATCAAATGACCCCTCCCGCTCAGACTCTTACTGACTAAAACCCACCCGTGTTCCTTCCTTAGCCCTTTAGCCCTTTATGTACCAGTAATGTAATGTATTAACTTGAAATATCAGTTTCTTTTTTGTTTAAACTTCACAGACGTGATTGGTATCGATATCGAATCACGATAAAACATTTTCTAAACTCATACTTCAAGTACCAAAACTACAAGCGGTCGTTGACTCCTAAAAAAGAAACATTAAATCTTTTTATTTTATTGTGTTTAGATATCCCATCACGTCTGCAGAGTTTTGCTAGCTAATTTAATTTGACCCTGTATAAGCATAATGACTATACTTTGCAGATGTATGAGTACAGATAAATACTCTTTCTGCTAAGTTTGTTAACGAAATTTCTTAGAAAAAAAAAGAAAAGGATCACCAAAAACGACGACAATAATAAAATTCTCCTCAACATTTTTAATAACAACAAAATTAAAACGAAGTACACCGAGATTATGCGTAATAATAAATACAGTGACCGCATCGCAAACAGGGGTTAATGAAAAAGTGCTGAATAATAAAGTGTTGCCCGCGCAATTATTGTTGGCAAGCCAAATTATTGCCGGGTTAATACTGGATGTAAAGTGGACCATACAATGTGGTCGGTGACAGGTTAAGTACTGCGGCTAAAATGGAAGCGTCGATGATCTAACATTGTAACGAGTCTCGAAGGTGTTTGGATGGTGAGTTTAATTAGAAGAGGAAATACGCGTGTGATGTGTGTATATTCTTTAGATATTATAATAATCAATATATTTATATATCTATCAATCAAACTGCCCAGCCTTGCCCCATGTTGGGGTCGGTTTCCATTAAAATAACGATTCAGCTGAGTACCAGTATTTTACATGGAGCGACTGTCTATCTGACCTACACAACCAAGTTACTGGGTAACATTTATATCTATTTCTGTACATAATACAAATTACAGTCACTTTTCGTGTCTGTCTGTGTGTTCACCAAAGAGGAACCTCACCTTTGACAGAGAAGCAGCCGGATTGCTGGTTTACATTCTACTTCCTACTAATATTATAAACGCGAAAGTTTCTGTGGATGGATGGATGGTTGGATGGAGGAATGGATGGTTGGATGGAGGAATGGATGGATGGATGTTTGTTTCTCTTTCACGCAAAAACTACTGAACCGATTTGGATGAAATTTGGTACAGAGATAGTTTATAACCAGGATTAACACACAGGATACTTTTTTATGCCGATATTTCCAAGGGTTTGAAACTTACGCAGGTGAAACCGCGGAGCGCAGTTAGTACGAGTATAAAATCTACATATTCAAAAACCTAGCAAGTATCTCGGTGCCCTTTCTAAGTTAATCTAACACACTATGTGTGTCAACCTTGCTCGTTACTTCTTTGTATGAGAAAAAGTCTTATCGAGTCCAGCTGGAATATAAAATTAAATTAAAAAGTTAATTCAACGAAGGTGTTTTAACTAGCTTCGAGGTGACCATAAAATGCACAATTAACAATTTCTTAAAACGAATTTTAGCAAAACCACCAGTAGTTTTCAACTAACGAGCTCATAAAAATAATTCATAGCACTTAACTCCATCGCACTTACACCAAACATTATAAAATCGGCTAATAGTTTCCTTCGACACAAACCTGCACATAAATAATTAATAAAAAAACTCCACTTTTCCAGTTACCGTACATAACCACGAGAAAAAACTTTAACGTTAACTGAATATTTCTTTCGTAATAGTTAGTGGGCTTCCCTGGAACAACCCCTACGAAGTTGTCGTGTCGATGGGTCGTTAGCGAGGACCTACCGGCTTTTTTATCAACAACACATTGATTTAAAAGCTAAGTAACTGCGCCGCACAAATTTCACGTACCCGTAGTTATTGTGGGATTATATCTGATCGGTGGGTGGCAAGTGGTAAGGGACAGCGAGCTTTTCTTTTTATTAAAATATAATTTGGTCGCGTCGTCTGTCGTGTCGACTAGAAGACTACTCATGTGCCAAGATGAGAACCTTTGAGGTTTAGGAAAATATAAGAAAAAGGTATCCAGAACTACGAGGTATTTTTTTCAATTTTTTTATCTTTTATATTTGTAAACTTACCATCTAATGCATGTCATAATTACAACGATATCTCATTTTTGTCTGTCGCACTTCTATATCATATTCTCTGTAAATTGAGAGGTCTGGCTCTTGTGATACAGGACCTCTTAGTAAAAGAGCCAGGGATACACTGATATTTGTGTCTTAAAGTGAAAATAAATTAAATTATTATAAATTATTAAATTGCATAACACACTACCATTAGTAATGGCTTTCATTTTGACAGTTCAACAACATTCATTGAAACATTCTTCGAACATATATTGTAAACAATATTCTTCAAAATGATTCAGATTGGTATGAAGCAGATGCTGTTTTTAGTTATTGACGCTAGGCATTGTGAATATTTTTTTAAATAGTTACGTCAAAAGCAATTGAAAAATATTGCATACCAAATTATTTCCACTCAAAAATAGTCTTTGTTTGTAAATAGTGCTCCCGAAATCAAACGTTCCACATGACAGGCGCCGCACACACAACCCTTCTTCGCCATGTGATAGATCGCGGCCGCTCCCGACTTGTTCCGCGACATTAACCGTCAATGGGCCGCTGCGGGTCGCCGTGGCCCGAGACTAATTAATTTCGTCGACATTTGCGGTGGTAATAAGCTTATCAAACGTTGATTCGGACAATGGACTCCGTTCGATTTAATGTGCGCAAGTATAAAAGCAATTTTCGAATGAATAAGTCCTTTAATTTGTACGTAATGGTTTGTTGGTCGGCTTTTAGACTCTTTAGTGGGCTAAACGCTTTATTGAAAGTTGAGGACTATTTTAATTGGGTAATTGAATGCTTTGTTAACTAAATTGTGGTTTGTTTGTGTTTATCTAATTTGAATTGTGTGAGAAATTGGTGAAAATTGTGGTATATGAGTTTAAGTTTAATATTGTGGTAGATTCACAGACAATATACACCCTTGATGGAACGGCAGTAGGGTGTGATTGTGGAGCTTTGTCGCAAACCATGCTCCACCTCCTATCCTGCCCTCTGTGTCCCGAAACATGCAGTCCAAGTGACCTCTACGCTGCCACTGACGACGCCGTGGAAGTGGCAAAGTTTTGGACCAAAAAGATTTAAAATTCAGTCGTGCTAGCGACACGTAGAAGATGAAGAATATAAAACACAAATTCTTGATAGTACTTACTGAGCGGAAGCAAAAAAGTGGTTCATGTTTATTTGATTTTTACCTCATAAAGACGATAAAATAAAAAAATAACAAAAAAACTCAATTACATCGACGAATTTTCCAGGAAAATCAGGTTATAAAAGCCAACCAATAATTTCAAAGTGATTCGTTACTTTTAAAATAGAATTAAAAATTCAAAGGGCGAATCAATCAACAGTTGATTAAAATAAAAGAGAAACGAAAGAGGAAGGGTTGACCAGTGGAAGGGTTATATGATCCGGAACATTGGTGCATGTTGGGCAACGAAAATCGCGGGAGCTTCGCTGTAATTATACTTTGAGATCACTTGATTGTGTGAAAATCATTTGAGTATTTAAAATTACTGATATTTTTTGGATAGCGAATATTTCATTATAAGTATGTACAGTCACGAGCACTAATATGTCAACACTTGGATACTTTCAATGGCGATTTTTGCGTGAAATAACGAAAACAACAATGAAATACGACACATTGCAAAAAGCTATGGGTTCAAAAATACTATGTTCGTAGCAACATAAAATTTCATTAAAAAATAAAGGAGTAACTCGCTTTTGAATAAAGCCAAGTGTATACATACTTTTGCTCGTGACTGTACCTAGTTTGACAAGCGAGGTAATTGCGTAACACATTATTAGTAGGAATGGCTTTCATTTTGACAGTTCAACAAGATTCATTGCGTTATTTACGTTGTTGAGCAGACAAACATGCTGGGAATCAAACCTCTTCTCTGTGAGAGGGAAAGGATCGGAACTCGCTACGCGGAAACAGTATGGGTTATTATATCAGTCCACATACTTTTTGTTTAAATCTATCATCAAGACAATATGATAATATCGCATTTTTCATTGCAGATTGAGAGCAGTGCTGGCCAGTTAACGAACAAGTCGGCCCAGTGACAGCAGTGATGGCCCAGTGGAACCTTACCATCGTAGTACTCGTAGTAGGTCGTAGGTTCTGGTAAATAATTTCATCACCGCTGCTAAGCTGCTCCAAAACGGTGAAAGAAAACATCACGAAGAAACCCGGCATGTCCTAGAACCAAAAATTTAAAGACATGTGACATCAACCAGCCTGGGCCTGCGTGGTAACACAGCCCACTCGGGTCTCGAAGAGAGGATGCCTGTGTCCAGGAGTAGGAACATTATAGGCTGATTATGTATTCCACTTCTTCTCGTGGTTCCATACTAGACAATGAAAATACATAAATCACAGATCGCTTTTTTCGAGGCCTCTTTGGAGGAGGAAGGAGAGCGTTAATTTGAGTGGAAACAAGCGGCAAATTGATTAACGAGACGGTCACAGTCGCCCACGCCGCGACCTTGCTTGCGTTTATTAATTCTCACACAATCCCCTCTTTGGAATCAAATCTTTGGTTTTCTGGTTTTTTTGTATCGTTGTATGTCACTGCTGGCTCATGTATCGGTTTTGGGGTTTAAAATTGAGTTTATTTTATCGAATGTCATGTCCTAGAATTGAACAATAACCACCATTTTCCAAGCAAGCGAAGCAGTGCAGCGGTGGCTCACTGATAACGGCGGCGAACACAGACAGGCGCTTTACTTTATGTAAATTATCATCACTATTGCTCTCAAAATGGTGAAGAAAAACATCGTGAGGAAACTGGCATGTCATAGAAGCAAAAATTCGAAGGCATGTGACGTCTACCAACCTGCACTGGGCCCGCGTGGTAGATTACGGCCCACTCCCTCTCACCGAGAGGAGGACCGTGTCCCAGCAGTTGTTCCCACTGCTGGGACACGGGCATTCTCTAAATATCTTATAGGCTGATTATGCACCATTTTCCTAACTTTATTTAGGTCGAGTTTCGACCAAAACAAAACCGTCTGTATTTTTAATGAAACCACTGCAATATGGCTACCGAAGTCCACTCATCTACTATTGAGCAATTTAGTTGTTAATCCTTTGACAACCAGTATGACTACGATTATAGATAGTCGTGTGAGTAGATATTTGTATGTAATACCCATGATCACTCAAGCTGATATGCATTGAGACAGACGCGTCCCACTAAACTCTACCTTAAACCCTCAATACGGTATGCCTTTTGGAAGACTGTAGATCAAACGTGTAGGGAATGTGTGAAAGGGAATTGCTCCAAATACTTATAACTGATGCAGGTCAGCCGCTTCAAAGCGCTGTCAAGAGATGATTGCTCGTAAGCATCTCACAAACAGAGCTACAGTAAACCATCTTCATATTTGATTGTTTTAAGTTCTTGATGGACTGTGTGAGTAGGTTAATGGAGCATCATACACACAGTAGGAAGGCGTTGGCTAAGAGATTTATTTATTGGAAGTCGAAGCGTTCCCTCTATTTTTATTTTATAAGTTTATTTTTAGTAATCATTCTATGTTTCCTGCGCACTTATTTAAATCCTAATATATATATAATAAATACTATAAATATAATATTATAAACGTGAAAGTTTGTATGGATGGATGGATGTTTGTTACTCTTTCACGCAAAAACTACTGAACGGATTTGGATGAAATTTGGCACACAGATGGTTTATAATCAGGATTAACATATAGGGAACTTTTTATCCCGATATTCCCACGGGATAGAAACTTATGCGGGTGAAACCGCGGGGCGCAGCTAGTTTCTTAAATAATTATATTTATTACACATACACACATATACATACATAACCTAGTCATGAAAGAAGGTAGTTGGGAAAAAGCTAGGCAGGTGATGATGATGAATATCGAGTGTTATGGGGCTTATAATAAATGTTAAGTGGAGCAGGTATCACTTGACCATTTCTTTAAAAAAATGACTGATAAAGTAGGATATTTATTTATTTATTGACTAGCTGACTCGGCAAACGTTGTTTTGCCATATATATTATTTCTAGCTGCCCGGCGCTACTTCGTTCGCGTGGTGTCCTACCCCCTACCTTACTCCTACCCTACTCCTACACTACTCTTACCCTTCTCCTACCCTACTCCTACACTACTCCTACCATACTCCTACCCTACTCCCACACTACTCCTACACTACTCCTACCCTACTCCCCAGTCCCAGCCCAGTCGTTCCCGAGTTTTAGCCACTCAAACGAACAGCAATTGATTTTTATATATGTGTATATAGAAGATAGATAAAACACTTCAAGGACTTACTCACAAAAATCATATACAGTTTTAGGTATCCTGAATTCGCCACTTACAGACCTGCTCAGCACTAGCACAGAACTGAATTGTACGTACAAGATATAGTAAGATGACAAATAAGTTACAAAAAAAAAAAAATCGAATATAAATGGGAAGGATATGAAATTATGAGATAAGATCTTTTAAAGACTCAGGTGTAATGGAAGTTTTAACTATAAAAACTTAAGGACTTAAGTTTTATACACCCAAGAACTACTCTACTACCTCAGACACAACCAATCATATTCTTCATAAAGTACATCCGCTAATCCTCGTAAAACGGCACTAAAGCTGGGATATTATTAAAGTAGAAGATTATTTAGTTAAATGCGTCTCAGGAGCACATTAGGCGCTTCCATTGTGTCAGCGGAGTCGTTAGGACGTATCTCTAGCTTATGTTAAAAGGTAATCTCCCTTTGAGCAAATTTTGTTAAAATGTCCCTTTTGTTAAGTGAAGTGGGTACTTAGGTGAATGTCTTTTTAGTAGATCTAAGCCTTAGAATGAGCCTAAATTAGTACTAGGTGACTAGGTAATATCGTTATCTTAAATCTTAAAAGATACCATCTACAATTTTGAAGCGAAATCTCCGCGTTTATAAGCAAGAAATCCTTGTAAGAGTCGAACAAATGAGTCGTCGACGGATTTCTTGCAAATCACTTACAAGAAATCACTCGACGAGTCATTGGTAGCAGTGATTTTATTAAAAATAAATAAGTACTTTCGTTTTTATTTTTTATGTTTATAAGAGTGTTTTTTGTTTGTGATATTCCTGTGCGAGTCAAAAATTCGAAGGCATGTGACATCTACCAAACCGCGATGGAGCCGCGTGGTGGATTATGACCCACTCCCTCTCACCAAGAGGAGGCCTGTGTTCCAGCAGTGGGAACATTATAGGCTGATTATTTTGTGCGAGTCACAATAAATGCCTTTTCTTATTTAAGTGGATACTGTAAGTTAATAGACATAGATTACTTAATTATGAATCATCATCGTCATTGGAACTTACGACTATTCAAAAAATCAAAATCAAAAGTCTTTTGTTCAAACTAAGCTGAGAACCAGACCTTTACGAACGTCAAAATTACAAAAGACAGTCTCCCAAAACGCCTGCCCTTCACCATTTCCTAGTGATTTCGCTGGGAAGAAGAAGTGGCGCAACAAACTCCCCAGCAGCACAGCTGTCTGTTCAGTTAGAAAATACTTGATTGTATACAATACTAGGTATTCAGTACTTATTTTATCAGTATGCATTATTCCTCCATCAATTACCTATTCCTTTCATTCGAAACTCCCACAAAACAGAAGCCGAATGTAAATGTACATTCACCGTTAATTAGGTGTACAAAACAGTAATTACACATTAGAACGATGACGTCATTTGACGTTTAGTTGTGCTGCGCTACGTTGTGCTACGTTGCGCTGCGCTGCGCAGCTGCCGTGCAGCGCCGCAGGTAAGCTCCGCGTAATTAATTTCACATATTGTGTTTTACAAAGCAAAATGTACAAATATTCACATTAAGGTAGGGTTGGTTATTCCTGGATTAAGTATGTTTTAATTTTGCTCTTGTATTAATAGTTTGTGGTTTTATTATTATGTAAATGATTCTGTGCGGCGACTTTTAAAAATGATGTTGTTAACGTAAATAAATAAAAGCATGTATGATTAATTCCGGTTTTAATTTAAATAAACCTATTAATCATATAGATATGATGTGGTTTAAGTATTCTAAACTAACAGTAAAACCGTTAGTACCTTTCTTTCAAGTGTAATGATGAAATTAGCAGACAGAAGGCTAGTGAAATTACTCCTGAAAAAATGCCAGCATCACACCACTGCTAGGCAAAGGCCCAGCAGTGGGATGATGCTGGCTAACAGTGATTTTATTTGAACTTCTGATGCATTTAATATAGCATATCTAATTGTGAACAAACTCACTTATGTATAAGTATTAGACCAGCAAAATATCCGGCTAAATAACAGCGTCGTCCTGTCCAGCGATCCTGATATATGGCGTGTCAACCCTAACCGGAGAGTATCTGTTCGTTAATGTAACGTAAATGGATTCTTGATACTGAACACAATGAACTGTTCAATGTACATACTTCTCATATGAATGGGTAGCCCAATGATTTGGATCGTTTTGGTAATGAGGCAAACATTTGGAACAATATAATTTGCGTACAAAGTACCTACGGTATGGGAAATTCACTGTTCGTCAATTTGTCGTATTATAGCCATTTCATACAATCGTCAAAGAATGACAGTTGTGATTTGAATATACGGACAATTTAAGTTGGTAGTCAATTTGAAAAACAATTAATCACTCTGATTTTACGAATGATTTTGTGAACATAATGTTACGCTACCAATATAATATGACTCGCCATCTCAGTTTACAGAACTTGATTTAAAAGAAAACACTCACAAAATGCTTAGTAGCAGACATCTTTAAAACTGTCGCGAGTTCGCGACAAAGTACAAGAGCCCCATTTAAAAAACGACTATTACTTCGCCAAAGACAAACCTTGTTCTGCCAAACACGAAAAATTTAGGTGCAGTCCACATAAATCTTAGCTCGTAGACAGCTACCAGTAACAAAAGTTTAGCATAGAACAATATCAAAGGTTAAAAAGCGTAACAAAATGGGCGCAGACGTAAAACAACGATGCTGAAATACGAGTGACAAACTACCCCGGGCGGGGTCGCGGGACTACGGTTGTTTGTGGACTAGGTAATACCGTAAGCGAGGTGGGTCTAGCTTTGTTCTTTTTTACAAAAACTGGCTGATACATGTAGTAAACAAAACCAATAGTTCCAGTCGCCTCCACTGGTGTTGGCGTAACTTTTTTTTGTCAAGTTTTAGTTTTAGTTTTTAGGAAAGGCACTGCAAAATTGAAACCTAACATTATATTACGGAGCTATTTTATTTTCTTTATTCCTGGATAGTAGGATAACTAGTGTATATTTTTATGCCATACGCTGGCGGCTCATTTGATGGTAAGTGGTGGCCGTTTTACCAAGCGTATATCGTAAAGTTGTCAAAATATTTAATTTTTCTCACAAAGTTAAGTATCTCTAAACTCCCAAAAATGCAGCAAATTGAAATGCACTAACGTGCAACATCTCCTTGAAAGAGCAGGGCATCAAATTAAAAACCGAAATATGACAGAATCAAACAACTTGTAGCGTTCCGAGTCAACCGCTTTCCTAGCTCATTCCTCGCTCATCTCGCAGTGTGAGCTAACATTTACATGCAGTGCAAGCGGGCACACGAGCGGTGTAATGGCGTACATTAGTTGAGCCGGACTGCAGCGTCGCTAACTAAATAATTATCGCGTTGAAACTTTGATTATGTTGTGCTTTACGCGAGTTAGAAGCCCTGATGTTATGTTTTCGTTAGTGATTGTGTTAATCGATTTTGTCACAGGATTATTTTGGTTGTTGATGGAAAACTAGCGAGTACAAAGTTCCTATTAATTTCCTTAGGGCTTCTGACAGCCTATAAATGTATTGTTGAATCTTATGTCAACACCTAGAGAGCAATGGTGGCCCAGTGGTAACGGCTGCCACTTAAGAGTTGTAGGTCGTGGGTTCGAACCCAGACAGGCAATTTACTTTGTGTAAATTATTTCATCATCACTGCTCTCAAAACGGTGAAGAAAAACACCGTGGGGAAACCGGCATGGCCCGTGTGGTAGATTACGGCCCACTCCCTCTCACTGAGAGGAGGCCTGTGTCCCAGCAGTGGAAACATTATAGGCTGATTATGTATGTTATGTACCTTTCACTAGATCTTATTGAAGCTGTCTCTGAAATAGACACGACCAGGCTTTCAGACACTGAGAGTTATCTCTCCACAATCAACAGCTACTTACATGCATACATAAACTCGCTCCTTCTTCCCACAGGGGGAGGCAGAGCCATATTTTATATTAGCACGATTTATATTAGCTTTTTGTATTAAATATGTTTTTTATAAGATTGTGACTGCAAGTCGACCAATTTCATTACTTCAACAGGCATTATTAATACGAACATTTCCTTTACTCATAAATGACTAAAATGGCTATATTTTCAAAAACATTTTACACGAGTAGTATTTCAAAAATCAACCCATAAAGCAGCCGCAACAATACGCCTCTATTCTACGCTGAATAACATAATAGAAACGTATTATTTATAACGTTAATATTCACATAAAACGAGCAAAGTGTATTTAACACAGCCGATAGTACGCACAGTTGGCGAGCCGCCAACCTACAGGATAATTTGATAAAAACGCTCTCTGGTCGGCATAGAGTATATTAGCTGGGTTATATTTTATATGTTGTTGTTGGGTTATATGTTGAGGGTTATTTTGGTGCTGAAATTGTGTTTTGTGTGGTCTACAAGAATAGAATATTACATACATAGAACATTTAAATTGACGCCACAACGCAACCTACATAAATTAGAATCACGACATATTCGCCAAAAATGTAAATATATGAGTTTATGGAAAAATAGCTTTAATTCCTACACAATAAATTTCAGTTTACGCTACAACTTCAAACATTTTTATAACTTTTTCAATAGTGCTAGTCACTCTGATATCAACTTAATTAGCATTGAAATAAAGTTGATATTTGTTTAACTTGAAATAACGTAAATTTGAAACAAATCAAATTTCAATATAGGTATTCCTTTTGCTTCGTTTACGTTCGTACATTAGCCCCCTAATTGCGTAACACACTGTCAATCACAATCTGAACCATCTTGAAGGATATTGCTAATCCATTGCTTCATATGTTCGAAAAATTGGTCTGATCAACAACGGGATTAATAACGGAATGGATGTTGTTGAACTGTCTAAATGTAAGCCATTCCTACTGTTAGTTTGTTACACAATTGCCCCGCTGGTCATACATACACGCCAGTGGCGAGTACTATAATAATAATATAGCAGAATAATCTATGCTCAAAAAACAAAAGGAAAATTAATGAATTAATTAAAAAAAAAAAAAAATTAATTAAAAACGCTTTGCGTAAAACTAACTAGTTGGTTGCGTTGATAATGATTGTGGAATGGTGATCAAATAGTGCGATTCTATTCGTTTGCTAGTGTAGTGTGATTATTTAACTAAGGCAGATATCTATAAACATTACTGTAGGATGAGTGTTTTAGTGTTAATCTATGATGAATGGAACACAACGCATGAGAGAGAGAAGGAACGACAGTGAGAGAGAGAGAGGTGAGTAATGGCGGATTAGCACTTGAAGGGAAGGCTTGTCATATTTGGAGAGTAAAGACGTTAAGATTTAATAAATTATAATTAAGAGAATATATATATTAACCACCAGTAATTGTTTTCAAATAATTTCACTTGCCCCACAATCCCCATTCTACATTTCTTAGGCCATTCTTTGGCTTAGTCATGACATAAAACACCGAACTCACCTATGTATGTAGTGTTAAAATTAATTTAATTTTTACGTGTAAAAGTGTATTGTTGAACCAAGTTAAAGAAATAAATATAACTTCTAATTTACAACCCAATGGACTGCTTACCACCCGTATCATTCAAGCAAACTTTAAACACTCTTTCTTTACCCCAAGCAAACTGGGACGATTTAAACCAGCCCAAACTTTGTTGTTACTATCAACAACGGCAAACTGCAGTGCGCTTATGAAATTATACTGCTCCTTCTAATTATTATATAGCAGTTTATTTTGCCAGAACACAGCCTCACAAAGGCGTAGGTAATTGGATAAAAATGCAAGTTAGTTAACTCGGTCCGTGTGTGATGAAAACATGTGGGGGAGAAATTGTCACCGTGCGTGTGAAATTGGTTGGGAATTTTGTCACTTTGTGTTGATTAGAGAGCTGAATATTGAATAGTGGTTTTGAAAACCGTTCAAATTTACTGAATCGAACTATTCTAATTGTATAATGTTATCAATTCTGCAATTTCCGTATAGAAGGTGGGTACGACAATACATTTAACTGCTTAAATCTAATGACGTTCCTATTAATAGTTTAGTAGTAATAGTTTAGTCACTATTTTCAAAGATTGACTAAACTCATGGTCAGTTTGTTTGAGAAAATCACTTTTTTAATTTCGATGTTAGGATTTATTTGATAGTTATATGCATTAGTATTGCTTGTGTTTTCATTTATTGTCGTATTGTTGTTTTCACATTATCTATGGTACCACTGAAAAACAATTTAGTTTTTGCCTCTAAAACATTATACCCTCGTCATACACAAACTATTCGTTTAAATTCACTCCAAATTAACACTGCACACATATCATATCAAACTAAATTAATATCAGACACGCTTCAATCACGGCGTCCGTATTCAAAACAATCGAGATAGCTAACTCGAAAGGCCGCCATTATTGACGGGCCCGTCCGAACGTTCGGCACGTAATCCTCACTAATTCGATAAATACGTGGCTCACCTAAGCTCTCGCGTTTCGAGTTTTAACCAGATTACGAATGCTTTGTTCTTGTGGAAGTTGTAGAATAGTCAGTTATAAAGGGTGATAATTGCAGATCGTGTGAATATTCGAATTCATGCAGTTTTGAATACTGATGACATCTTTTTTTTTTCTGAATTGGGAGGTCTAGTTTGCACGTGCTTGATTTAGACTATCGACCTGCTAGACTACTAGCATTAAAATACATCATGAAAATCATTACATTTTCTTATTTATGCAGTTTTAAAAATGCTGATTTAAAACCATGGGGCAAAAAAGTAAGACTGACAAGGTGTCTCAACTTATCGTGTTTGACAAAATATTGTCAAAAAAAGGATTTTTGATTTTTTACTAACGTAATAACTTCGATTACTATACTGATTGTTTTACAAAATTATAGAATAAGCATAATGAGCTTATAACGTCCCCACTGCTGGGAACACAGGGTTACCACAACTGTAACCCAATAACACTCACAATTACAAATAAATCACACAAAAGTAATCTTCAGTCATCGTCTGCCTAGCTTTTTCCCCGGTTGGCGCAGTGGTTAAGCGATTGACTGCTGCGCTGCGTGTCGCGGGTTCGATTCCCGCACGGAACAAATATTTGTATGGCCTACAAGTAGTTGTTCCGGGTCTGGCTGTTTGTGCATGTGAGTTTAAATATTTGTAAACACACCCACGATACAGGAGAAATTCCCAGTGTGGGGCAACGTTTAAAAAAAAAATCCAGTCTAATCGAATGCAGCTGAATACCAGTATTTTACATGGAGCGACTGCCTATCTGACCTCCACAACCCAGTTACTGATTAAGATTACTGATTACAAAAGTAATCTTCACTATAAGTGTGAAATATAAGAAAATTCCTTGCATTTAGTTCACCACCTTTGGGTCCGAAACGGAATTTTCATCCGAACAATAGGACAGCCAAATATCTTCTCTTATATTAGAAGAGACACGACCCATATTGTTTTTATTGCTCTTACGTATGTACAGTCACGAGCACCAATATGTCAACACATGGCCGCTTTCAATTGCGATTTTTTCGAGAAATAACGAATGCAACGTTGAAATACGACACATTACATAAACCTGTGTTCGTAAATGCTATGTTCGTAACAACATAAAATTTCTTTGAAAAATAAAGGAGTAAAATCGCTTTTGAATAAAGCCGAGTGTATACATACTTTTGCTCGTGACTGTATGTATGAAGATGTATGAGATTTTATTGGACCCATTCAAAATGTTTGCGTGGTGAAAGTAGGGGTGTTATGAGCAGTATAACAAGCATTATGATTAGGAGGATATAATGATTTTGTTGTTATGGAAAACGGACCATATAGACTGGACATCACGCGTCTCGAAGGGGTATGCAGAGTTGTATAGCTCACCCATATTTCGCCAGACAACTTATAGGTCAATACGCTATGGAAAGGAGCATGCTTAATATTAAAAAATCAGATAAACTGAAACTATTTCATTAGGAACAAAACGAAAACCATAGATATAACGCTGAAAATCAGAAGACTCAAATGGAGATGGGCAGGGCACATGATAAGAGGCCATGATAGATGGAGTAAGAAATTAGCAAGATGGTATCCTAGAGAAGGTAAGAGGAAGAGAGGCAGACCACAGAAAAGGGATGATGACACCAGGGAAGTGGCAGGAGTGATGTGAAACAGAGTGGCACAGGAAAGAGTAGAATGGAAAAAGTTGGAGGAGGCCTATGTCGATTGGCAAACAGATTTACAAAAAGTGGATAAGCGGCAAATGTTAGATTAAGCAAGTGTATAGGATTTTTTTTTTAAGTAGGTCTGAACTAAGGGATAGTATTATTGTAGGTTATAGGTAGCATAACATAACATCACGCCTATAACCCCCGAGGCGTTAAGCAGAAGTGTACCTATAGTTTACCCACATTTCACCATGTTTAAGTCCTTAGTAACAGGGGACGAGCCCTTGTTTATGTATAAGTGCATGCTGCACTGGTTAACGCCATCACGTCAACGCCGGCTGCCGCTGAAAACCAGCGCTGGGGCTCTGTCTCGTATAGGGTCTTAGCATTATGGTGAGCGATGGCCGTTTTGCGTGAATCTGACGCATGTCTACCCCCAAACTTGTTTTTTTTTTTTGTGTGTGTTTATGTTCTTTTTATGCGTCATGTTTGCCGCAAATTAATGCATTTTCTTTTTCTTTCTTTCTTTTCTTTCTTTGCAATTGAGAAATTATAGAAGAAAAAACCCAGTAACACTATGCCCGAGCTGGATCGAACTCAGGACCTCATGATCAGCACTCCTTGACTAACGAGGCAGTTCTAGGTAAGTCCCATATTAATTGCTATTGTAATTATAACTAATGCGACTTATAACAATTTTGTTTTGTTTGCAATATTGTTAACTTTGTTACAGTATATAATTTAGTGTTAATAGTTTAGTAGTTTAGGGATATATTTATAAACGATGATTAAAGTTAAGAGTCGTTTAAACGTCAAACATGTATGGTCAAACAGTCGCTAATCATTACTTAACTTTAAGCAACATTTATGAATAAAGGGGTTAGTGTTAAAGTATTAGTTATAAGTACACATTTTTGCACGCCAAATTATAGAATGTATCTGGAACAAAATATTATTTTGCAAGAGCTCACCTGTACACCAACCTTACTTACCTATATTCCATTCTATTCTTCAGTCATTTAATTATAACAAAATTCTAAATCGGTTAGTTAATTGTATTTTTGTATTCTTATTTGATACTTGTACACCGTCAACGACGCACCTAGATGTTGGTACCTGTGTTAATTAGAACAATCATTTTGACACCTACGTTTAACAAATAAAACTTTGACTTTAGCTTTCTCTCGTATTTAAAAAATGAAATGAACCAGAGACATCCATTAATTTGCAAGGAAAGCGGTTATATTCAAGTTTTCTTTCCCATTTTTATTTTATTTCCATCTTCTTGGTTAACTTCTTTGACTTACTTACAGAATAAACTTAGAGTTTAGTTGCGAGGAAACTCTTTTAACGAGACGGATAAAAGGTTTCAACTTTGTTAAACAATGTGAAAGTCCAGAAACCTCACTAACTATGAGCATTTTTATACCTAATGGTCTGTGTATTTATTTAAGGATTCAATCAACTTTATAATTGAATGTCTATTAAAAGTGTTGTAAACCGTCATTGTGATCATTGTAATCTGTACTATTGGACAAGGAAAATAAATAATAAATAATTGGATAATGTAAATGATTGAATATAAGAAATTTGTTTAACTGTGACTGATATTTAATGTATAAATGTAAAAGTTAAAAATCATTGACTTAATAATAATAATTATTGTACCTAACTAAGATATTTGCACGCCATGAGAAGTGGCAGACATGTCGTGAGCCACTCTCTTATTTTAAGATCTTGTATGCATGTATTATTCTAATTCTTTATGTATACATGAAATTCCTTATTCTTATTCTCAGACTATCGCAGTCCACTGCTGGACATAGGCCTCTCCCAGGCTCCGCTACAACACCCTGTCCTCCGCTTTTCGTATCCAGTCTGTCGCAGCCACCTTCTTTAGGTCGTCGTTCCATCTAGCTGGGGGGCATCCCACACTACCCTTGCCGATACCGTGGCTCCACTCCAGGACTCGTCTGGTAAACTGGCCAGCGGTCCTTCCAGCCCACTGCCACTTCAGTTTGCTTACTCTGCAAGCTAAGCTTGCTATTTAAGGAGTACCAACTAGATATATTACGATTATCTTTTATCATAATAAAACTTGTAAAATATCAAATTAAGAAAAAAAAAAAACATATTTTTAATATTAGTAGGAATAATATTGACTATCCCAAGTCCATGATAGTTTTGAAACCAAACTATTATCACAAAATACCGACAACACTAATATCGCTACAAACTTTAAACCATTCCAAATACAATACAAACCCGAGGTAATCACGTTCGAACCCACAAAACTATTTGTCCTACATTTTCATTTCGAATCCCGTTTTGGTACGAACAAATCTCGAATTGATATGTTTGGGTCTCATCACGGTCACATCAAAGGAACTGGGTCTGTAGTACGTACCAATAATGTGGACCCTTCGGTGTATAAATCAGCTATAGTTTGAGGGACGAGACTAGATGTGGTGCGAGGTATAAGCAAAGCGTTGAGATGTAGCGAGTTTAGGTTGAAGAAATTGATGTGATTTTTAGGAAATCTATACTTTGTGTACAGTCACCAAAGGCGATAAGTAACCAGGGTCGCCGGATATAGTTGATGTTTAGTAAGAAAATAATGATTTTTTTAGAATTAAATTTAATTTGATAAATTACCTGTTTATTTTCTATTAATAAAACTAAATTTCATTCTAAAACATCCATCGGTTTCTTATTAAACTTCAACTATATCCGACGATTCTGGTTACTTATCTCTTTTGGTGACTGTACAAGTGTACATGTTTTTGGTCAGTTGTTGTGTGTTTCTTGAGTATTTGTTGTTATTATGATAATGAAAGCAGTGAGATTATTCTACATTTTGATAAAAGAAAAGATACAAATAGTTTTGTGAAACCAGCGATAATAATGCTACTGTGACACTGATTTTCGAAAATCCCAAGAAACAATGGCTAATTCAAAATAATGTAGGTAAAGGGTATAGCATAACAGCATAATGAGCCTACAATTTCACACAGCTGCTGGAACATAGGCCTCCAGAGAGTGGGCTGTAATCCACCACGCAAGCCCAGTGTGGGTTGGTAGATGTCACATGGCTTCGAACTGTTTTGGTTCTAGGACATTCCGCTTTCCTCACGATACCTAGTGCTAATCTATTGTATTATCAGTAAACTGTGATGATGAATACAGGCGGATCCTAACATGACGTGGTCATTACCAAGATGAGAAAGTTTCCTTTTCAACCTGTATATTATTACAAAATTATTCAAACCTTGACTTATCATGCCATCAAATATCTTTATCTTACATAACTTGAGTACGTATAAAAAAGGGTCCAATAATCAATAAGGAGTTTAATCCCGTGGGCAGCGGCCGCCGATCTCATTGGTCGAGCAAATTGACAGATGGACAAGTAGTAGGGGAAGGTACTGTTCAATGAATTTTTTGCACTGGATACGGCTTGAAAATGTACGGGAAGTACTTTATGTGCCTATTTATTTTATATAGGCCCGGTTAAGCTGATACTTTAGGGATTTATTTGTAGAACTAGGTTCAATGTCTGGTTATGTAGTATAATATACCATCCCAAGGCCCATTCTGAGGTTGCCTGGAAGAGATCGCAGCAATGCGATTATGCCGCCCATTATATATTTTGTAGTGTTTTATGTATTTTTCATGGTATCTGTGGTGTAAAATAAATTATATATAAATAAATATGCATTTAAGTCAAATCAATCTGCAGAGCCTTTTCTTAACTATGTTGGGGTCAGCTTCCAGTCTAACTGGATGCAGCTGAATACCAGTATATTACATGAAGCGACTGCCTATCTGACCTCCACATCCTAGTTGCTGTGTAATACGATACCCCTTGGTAAGACTGGTTACTACTGGTACTGACAACCCTTAACGACTGTCAAAGATCTACGAATGACAGCTGGCACCAACGGCTTAACGTGCTTTCCGAGGTACGGAGGGTCTTGGTATGGAAAGATGGTCACCCATCCACGGACTAACCGCGGCAAGCTTAGCTTAACTTGATCGATCGACCCGTGCGGCTGTTATTACTTAGCCACAAGCCCCTCTAGTATATGCATTTAAGTACTATGTAAAATAAACTATGTAGCGTAGTGTCAGAACAAGGCAAAAATGTGTAAGAAATGACAAGTCTTTGTATTTGAACTCACTGAGAACAAAATTATAATAATGCAACACGATCATCTTAAGCAATGGGTCTATCTCTAAAATGCCTGGTCCATCTCTATTTGACCTCCCATGAATCTAACGTTTTAGCACGCTAAAGCTAGAAAAGAGTTGCTTATTTGATTATTAATTCTTAATATCTAAAAAAAGCAATCAACGATTACCTTTCATCCTGCATACACCCGAATTCCTTCACCGAGCCCCTTTCATTACGACTTTAAACTACAGACAATGTTATTTCAACACCGGCATATCCAGTAACTCACTACCTTTTGTATTCTACCGGCCGCCCAGGTCCCAGGGGCCAAGCAATATTATTACTGGCCAGTAATGCGCAAGATTGTTTTGACACATGATGCCGGATATAGAAACACGTTTGTTTCCCTTGTCTATTGCTTGCTTTATGAACGGTAACCTAGTTAGGAAAGTTTAATAAAAATTGATGGATTGAGGTAGACTTTGTTGTGAAAATTTTGTTTTGGTTTGAAATTATCTAATGTTTGTTAGAAGGTTTGGTTCGCTCGTCTTTATCGTGTTTATTTAACGGATTGCTATTGTTTTGATCAAGAGGGATAGTCAAATTACGTAATTACCAAAACAACAAATATCTACCTACAGTTTTAATCGAGCAAAACGATGTACCTTATTACCTACCGAACGGTGAAGGAAAACATTGTGAGGAAACTGGCATGTCCTAAAACCGAAAATTCGAAGACATTGTCATCTACCAACTGGTACTGGGCCCGTGTAATAGATCACAGCCCATTCCCTCTCGAGAAGAGGAGGCCTGTATCCCAGAAGTGGGAACATTAAAGGCTGTTTATGCTAAGTACCTACCTAGTAGGTAATCATTCGTTTTGAAAAATCCAGTAAGTTAAGTTAATGTAATCCTATTGATTAATTATATTTCATGAAATAGGCATTGACAGTGAGGGTTGTGTTGACGATTTAATGATGATAATTCTGTAACGTCATATTTGCTTCGCTCGCGATTCATATTTTAATCAACATTCAACATGACACTGACCTGCAAATTTGCAGAAAACGTAAGAAAATTTGAATTTCGCGGGCTGCCTAGCGCTTCCCCCTTAACCAAGAAAAGGGAAGACCATCACCTAGAAAACGGCCAATTTCCACCATTTACAGGAAAAAGTGAAAGTAACTCTACCAAATAGAAAAGACACAACACTAAAAAAAGCCTATTTCGTCCGCCTTACAAAAACAATGGCGTTACCCGCTTTACTAAATGTCAAAAGTGGCGCGTCTTATCGCGTAGGCATAGAATAAAGTTTTGTAGAAGCGTCTCTGAAGTGTGAAGTTTTGGGGCGTAAGAAATGTTTAATACAGTTTTTATTAATACAGGGTTATGGTCACTTGTAACACACAATACGCGTTTCACGCTCGACCATAGTTATATTGGCAACCCGCGGGGTAATTGCGTAAGATACTAACAGTAGCAATGGCTTTCATTTTGACAGTTCAACAACATTCATTGCGTTACGTTGTAGAGCAGGCCAATTTTTCGAACATATGAAGCAATGGATTAGCAATATCCTTCAAAATGAATCAGATTGTGATTGAAAGTATGTTACGAAATTAGGGTGTTGTTTTAATTTGGGCGGTTCCTATCGTGACATGGTAGGGTCGCGGTAGGTAATTATTTGAGCTGCATCATCAGTTCATCACACGCAAAAAGTTTGAGTGAGTTTTTCTTCTACGCGATTTTCTTGTTCTATGTCAGTAGGCGCCTAACCCGTGCGATGCGACTAGGACACTTTTTCTCCCCCTCCGCATTCCACTCCATCCAGCTTACATAGCTCCTTGAATTGCAAATTTCACTCGACTTCTACCAACACGAACTGTTTTTTATGTCGTACGTACAATTCGGGGAAAAGTACCTCTGTACGTACATTTTAGAAGTTCGTAGTGGAATGGTAAAATGTCGTTTTTATAGTTCATTATGACCAGGCAGCATGCTAGCGAGTCCGTATGAGCATGGCCTTAACTTTTTAGAAATGTTTGCTAAAACTTCGACTTTAAATAACTCTCCAAGAAATTGGTTTCAGTCGACCCAGTAAAGTCGGTTCTCGAGTCAATCTTTTGTTGACAGCAAAATCGTCATGTCATGCCTGGTGATGGTGTGATGTCTGTCGAAGGACCGATGGCTGGTGGAGCATACGAGTCGTGGAGTGGAGACCGCGTATCGGCAAGCGTAGTGTGGGACGCCCCCCAGCTAGATGGAGGGATGACCTAAAGAAGGTGGCTATGGTAGACTGGATGCGGAAGGCGAAGGACAGGGTGTTGTGGTGCAGTCTGGGAGAGGTCTATGTCCAGTAGTGAAAGTCGTCATGTTGTTTCCCGAAATGTCAATCATTTAGCTACCGAATGTGACCTCAATTAATAATACGTATTGTTTTTTTATAACTACGGATCCATTATGTGCGTGTCCAACACGCTGTTTTAGTTTTAGTAAGTATTCGTACAATTTCGTCAGGTTTTCACTTTCAAATCGCGTGTGTAATGCTTGCTTTTTCATGTAAACCTATCCGTTGGATATGGCGCTTATTCTAACCGATATCTACGTACATACATACATACTGCCACGTACCTGCGTAGTCACATGAATAAAGTATTAGCTGGAAAGCCTTCAATTTCGTGACGATAGTGATTTGGCCTTCAATGAATATTATATTTATGAATATTATAAATGCTTATGTGAGCTTGTTTGTTTGTTACGCTTTCACGGCTAAACGGCTGAACCAATTTTGATGAAATTTGGTATGAGGATACTTTGAATCCCGGGAAAGGAGAAATGCTACTTTTTATTGGCATACCACGCGGGCGAAGTCACGGGAGGAAGCTAGTAAAATTATAAATACTATTATGGATTATTAAGGAAGGCTTTCACCCGAGACACCCATAATCTACGAGACAGAGTCTCTATCCAAGGTCACATAATATAAACTAGCCAAACCTTACAGACTACAATCAGCTGTGGTTAAAATTATGAGTTTAGAATACCTTTATGTATTGTTGCATCATAATTAGACTGACATCGATACCCATCATGTCTGTGAAGTAACTCCAGTAAATAGACTTTGTGTAACAGTGTTACTTATTTACGACACCACCCGCGTGGAGTTCAAAAATTATCCCACAAGAACGTACTACTGAGATCAAAAGTAATCTATGTGTTAATCAAGGTTTGAAACTATCTGTGTGCCAAAATTCATCCAAATCCGTTCAGCCGTTTTTGCGTGATTGAGTAACAAACATACAAACATTCACATCTATAATATCAGTAGGAAGTAGAAGTAGGAGTAAGTAGCCTGGCCTTAGCATAGGAATACTTTTAGGCGTATTAAAAGAGCTTCTACGAACGTCAAACCACGTAGTAAGGTAAGTCTGGCGCGCCCTGAAATGTCAACCGAGCTATTAACATTGCTGACTGGATAATGTCTCTACTACCACATACCTATTCTATTCTCGTACAGTTCACACCACCCACCACGCGAAAGATGAGTAATAAAAGTATCTAAATAGGCAGTAAATAGAAGAAACATTGAGATGCATTACTGTTGACAAGCTTATCATCATTCTCTAACCCTTTGTTTTTTTTTTTTGAGAGTGGGAAATCATCAAATGTCCGCTCTGGGTGGAGCGGACGGGAGTGTCAGACTCTTACTGACTAAAACCCACCCGTGTTCCTTCCTTAGCCCTTTATGTTCCAGGGCAGCGGTAACCCTTTCGGACGATCCCGCTACATTCTCTAACCCTCATTCCGATTTATTTAGGTTCGGTACAACATGTATTTTTCTTCAATACTTCTCTATTAGTCGTCATCTCGGTGTCACCCCGTTTCTAGTCATATCATCTTTCACACAGCCCATCCATCGTTTCTTTGGTCTTCCCTTACTCTTATAGCCATCGACGGTTATACTCAAAACTTTCCTCACGATGTTTTTCTGAATCCTGCGCATCACATGCCTATACAACCGACAACCGTTTTAATGGCTAACAGTTACATAAATTGAGAGCAACGGTAGCCCAGTGATAACGGCCCCAACTTATCAGTTGTAGGTCGTGGGTTCGAACCCAGACAATCGCTTTACTTTGTGTAAATAATTTCATCATCACCGCTCTCAAAACGGTGAAGACAAACATTGTGAGTAAGCCGGCATGTCCTAGAAAAATTCGATGACATGTCTCAGTCGCCAACCCGCCCTGGGCCCGCGTGGTGAATTACGGCCCACTCCCTCCCACAGAGAGGAGGCCTGTGTCCTTGCAGTGCAAACATTATAGCCGGATTATACTAATTACATTAAACATTTAAAAGCATTTCATTTCTCCGAAACTAAAAATGTAACCGGATAATTCTGAAATCCACAATCAATTAAGAGCATTAATTAACCATCAATTAATTAACAATGTATCCACAACAATAACTGCATCATTTTATGATTAACACTAGGTAAATATTTCCAAACGGATCAATCTATAAATCATAAAAGGGATAAGTCCGTTCTTCCGGGTTTACCGGGTTACACAAGCAAACTAGTTTTGGTATAAGTTGTCTATAAAAAGATCATACTATTTATGGTCCATTGTTAATTAAATGAAACGGTTATTACGACCGGTATTTAAAAATTTATGTGCAGTACTATTAACTAAATAACAACTTTATTTTAATAGTAATGAAGTTGATATCAGAGTGACTAGCACTATTGAAAAAGTTATAAAATTGTTTGAAGTTGTAGCGTAAACTGAACTTTATTGTGTAGGAATTAAAGTTATTTTTCCATAAACTCATATTTGTTTACATTTTTGGCGAATTTGACGCGTAATTAGATTACATAGTTTGGATGCATTAATTTGGATAGTAAAGACTAATTATATTTTACACAAATGTTAGTTATTTGCTAATTTATGGAGCGATTTCGGCTTACACTATTGTTGTTTTAGGTTTTGGAATGTAGTTAAGTTATTTAGCTATAAATAGGACTGTATTGTTTCTGTTTGGTGTTGGTGCATTGTGCCAAGTTATGAGATGTTCATTGGCATCTTAAGCGCGTTAGTGGGACAATGGAATGAAAATGTTACTGGGTCTTATAAGCTTATCTATCTGAGTTAGTAGTACATTAGGTAGGGGAAGCTTCTAGCTATTTAAAGTTATTTATAACACAATAATCTGATTCAATATCATAATAACAAAGGGATGTTGAAAGAAAGATCCGACGCTCGCATTAGCACCTGCCTGGCTTTTTCCCAATAGGCTATTTTCCTAACAAAATCTAATTAGTCCGTCAGTTAGATTATCAAAAAATATTGAACCCGTATTTTTTCTTTTGTCAATTATATAAAAAGTGATGAAGATATCGCCCGTTAAAGTTCCGCGTGACGTCACTTGCTTGCGACACTTTTGCAAGCAAGTGACGTCATGACCCCCCACTCGCAAATTTTGACGCGCTTTATCTTTGTCATTTTTTGTTTGATTGACAAAAGATAAAATAGTGTCCATTATTTTCGATAATCTCTGACAGACTAAATATAATTTTTTTTTTTACTCAAGCAGCAACCTAATATGTTGGGATCAGCTTCCAGTCTAGCCGGAAGCAGCTGAATACCAGTATTTTACATGGAGCGACTGCCTAACTGACCTCCACAACACAGTTACTGGGTAATACCATAATCCTTGGTAAGACTGGTTGTCAGATTTCCGGGCTTAATCTGACCACCTAACGTTATATTGACATGATTATAAAAAAATTATTGATTGGAAATGAAATACTACTGGTATTGTAACAAGAACAAGTACTAACACCACTATTTAATAAAAATATACCCTAAATAATTTTATCTGAAGTTACCACCGTTCCAACATTTAAAATTCAATTATTTTTAACACGTCTTTCTTCGCTATTAACCCTTTGACGCGATATCCTTGCACCTGCATCTTGTTAGCGCGTCACTTATCACATTAACCCTGCCGTCGCCGCAGTAATTGGCGGCGGGTGTAAATAACTAAATAAACTGCTCGTCGCTGCACGCCGCGCCTTCGCAGGCGTGAAAGAATTGCCACTACTTGGCAATATTAGCGGAGCGGTGTGGACGTGAAACTTTATTGAAGATGCATACATGATGTGTGTCCGGAACGAGTCGGAAGCACGACATTTGTTGATTGAATTTAAAAGTTTTTGCTGGAGTATGTAACAGCGCCGTACCTGCTCCTCCTGTTCTGCTTTGGAAGCATCCAGAATGCTGAACAGGCTCGTAAACATTGGGATTTATCGCAGAGGTAGTGTAAGATATTTTTGGAACGAAGTTCTTTAACGCAGCTTGCGGTAGAAGTAGACTTGTAGAAATCATCAAGTAACAAAAAAGCGTTATGCCCCCTCCATGTGACTTTTTATTACGTAAATAATAGAAAGAGACAGAGAGTGAGATAGTTTTCATGGTTTTCGAAGGTGCTGAAGCCAATAGTGATGAAAAATTAAATCCAAGAGGGTTGCGAAAATTTTCAAATTTTTCTTCATTATAAAATTTTCGCAGCCGCCATTTTGGATTTTTATTTTGAACTTCTTTCCTGGCGGGGATCCCCCGACCCCCCACACAATATTTTTGTTGTGTTTAATATTTACATATTGACTGTAAATATTAGTCAAGGAATAGGTATATTAGGTGTAAGTATTGTCAGTTTATTTGTTTAAAGATTTTTTTTTATTTTTTTAATCTAGATAGATTTATCTAGATTAAAAACCTCTTTAAACAAATAAACTGCTCGACGCTCCACGCTGCGCTCTCACAGGCGTATGAGAATTGCCACTACTTGGCAATATTACCGGTGTGGACGTGAACTGGATTAGTTGTAAGATGGGGTAAAAGGGTACCTACACACAAAACATCGTGTTTTTATTTTAGGTCTAAGAAGTAACTATTTTAGTTGTAAAAAGGACTTTTGTGCGACGTATTTGTGGCAGGTGTAACTAAACTTTTTCTGGTGAACTTTAACAAACAGAAAAAAATGTCCTTTGGAGACCTTTAAGTTCACGTAAAAGGTGTGTTTGAGTTGACATTCACATAGTTTTATTTGTTTGCTTGTTCATTCCATGTGCATTTTAATATCGAATTTATTAATTTACTTAAGTGTAGGTACATATATCCACAGCATTACAGATTAGAGAATGAGTATCTATGTAATGGTTATTAAATGGTACGTCTGGTTAGCATTAACTTGTCTTATTCGAGAACTGAAACCAAGTCCTGTATCACAAAATCAATCTTCATAACGGAGTCCCGTAAACAGCGAGTCAAATACAGACTTTGATACGAACTTGCGTGCAACATTCAAAGTTCCTCAGACAGATGATCCCTCGTATACTCTGGAATACCTACGCCCCTACATTTCTAGTCTCCTACATGTAGCCTGGAATACGCCTGGGATTCCAGTAGCGATTTCCGCAGTGCGCCTCGTTAGCCGCTGTCTTATGACATTAGCGGTCTGTCCGTCGAGCACGTTTCGCGTTCCGATCGACCATTGGTCTTTTAGACCCAGCCAGAGCATTGAACGGTTAACTAAATAAGAGATGATCAAGCGTTGTTTGTATAGTATTTTGTTAAAGCGTTGGAATATGTGTTTATTGGTAGTGATTGGGATTATGAGCGTTGTATTGGTAACTTATGAATCAATCGTACGGAACACTTCTTATAGTCGAATAAGAAACATATTTTCTATTAGTGTTTGGTTTGTTCATTTTTCTCTAAGATTAATTTTAATCATGAGTTAGCCAATATTTCTGGCCCTTATGATACAGGAACTCCTAGTACAATAGCCAGGGCTTCACTGATGTTTGTGTCTTGAAGTGAAAATAAATAAATTATTATTATTATTTCCTTGACATTATACAGGGGAAAGTTTTGACATTTATTATCACGATTATTACATACACTAAACTATCATCTGGAGTTTCACTTGAATACCTTACCAAGCGCTAAGCTTAAATACCAGAAATGTCAAAACACTTAGTTAATTTTGTCCAACGTGGTTTTTTCTTCCGAGAAAAAACAGTTAAAAAAGAGTTTTTAGCACCAAGATAGTTAAGGCACTATTTCACACTAATTAACGCGTCAGACGTACTAAGCTTTTTATGTGCATTTAGCACCCGGTCGTAAAGACCATCACGGGCTTTGTGAAGGTTATTTCCCAGTTCTGATACGATGGCTGTAATGCTGTATATAAGCTATTTAAGACACGCATTAATGTGACATAAATCGAGTTTCGCGTTATCTCCTAAGGGCTTGGGTAACGACCTCTTTTATCGAGGACTCGGCTGCCTTGTTCCAATTTTGTGTAAAAGGATTTTTAGCGTAAGATTTTTGATATATCAAAAGGAACTTTGCTAGAGTATTATTTGAGAAATTGTAACATGACATCACGGCTGTAATCCCCGAAGGGTTACGAAGAGGTGGACCTACAGTACACCTACATTTTGGCCAGGTATTTTTAAGTCCCATGTCCAGTCGCCAAAGGAGATAAGTAACCAGGGTCGTTGGATATAGTTGAAGCTTAACTCATCTCCTTTGGTGACTAAATAAACAGGGGCGAGACTATTGCTATCAACCGGGCAAAAATCCAGACTCCAGGCTACTGCTATTACTCGACCTGGGAATCGGACCTCATGCCCATGCTCAGCAGTAACGCTTGCGACCACTAGACCAACGCAGCGTTCAGTTGAGAAATTGTGTGTCAACATAACAAAACATAAAGGAAAACTGGGAGCACTACAACTCTTAAGACAGCAGGAAAAATCAAAGGAGATAGAAGAGATAAAAGCTCTTACTATGCTGTAGGTTGATACAGACTAAAAGAAGGCTAAGACCTACAGTAAATAAATAAAATCTTGACTTACAAAAACCTGTGCACCTAACAACTTTAAGTTTCAGTTAAACTGGAAATCCGCTCCAATGCCATTCAGTCGTGTCCATGAACATATACGTTCCTTTATCCGTATCTCTCCTTTATACTCCTTAGGACATAAATCTTCCGCACACAACTACACTTTATGCTCCTTGATCTGAACAAAGCGATATTCCTTGGCCGCGGCATCGTTAAGCGACTCATTAGCGAGATCATCAGCTGTCTCATTAGGTACAACCAATTAGAGTGTTTCTTGAACCCCTCTTAAATCATGGCGCCGTGACTAAGAGTAGCGTTCTGTTTCTTTATCGCGAATTTGTATTAAGTGGCTGGTTGATGAGTTGCTGTTAAGTTTAGCGGCTTTTTAAGCGTTTAAAAATTTTGTGGCAGTAATTTATGGTCTGCGAATAGTCTTACATCGGTTGATGGTTGTTTAATACAGTATAACTCAGGATTTAGTCGGTCAATCGGTTATTTTGATAAAGTTGAGAGATTCGTTCTAAATCTTTCGTAATGCTCAATTCCAGATAGAATAGAATAGAATTTATTTCCAACGTAAGTGTTACATTGTATACCACAACTTAAGACTAAGTAATAGGGGTTAAAGTATGAAATTGCCGTTTTATTGTAATAGGTACTTCGAATTGACATAGAACCTTCATGGTTTGAGATTTTTGAGTGAAACTTTTTTCACATGGTACTTATGAAGTTCTTTTTTTAAAAAATGTGCAACATTCGACTATCGACTTTCATTTGTTTTTTTTATTCAGCTTAGACAAGAAACATGGATACTTCGAAAATTCGAGTTATTTTTTAATACGAGTTCCGACGCGGAACTAACGCGGCAGAAACAGCTCGCAATATCAATGTTGCGTTTGGAGAGGGGACTGCTAATGAACGCACCGTGCGATTTTGGTTTAAACGCTTTCGTGATGGAAACTTTGATTTGAAGAACGAACCACGTGGAAGACCGCCCACACCGGTGAATAACAATGAATTGAAAGAGATGGTGGAAACCGATCCGAACCAAATATCCAGGAATTAGCGGAATGGCTTAACGTTACCTTACCAACAATATTGACTCATTTGCGTCAAATAAATAAAATAAAAAAATATGAGAAATGGGTGCCTTTTTTTTTTTTTTTTTTTTTTTTTTTTTTTTTTTTTTTTTTTTCTGGGTGGGAAATCATCAAATGACTCCTCCCGCTCTGGGCGGAGCAGAAGGGAGTGTCAGACTTTTACTGACTAAAACCCACCCGTGTTCCTTCAGTTGCCTGTGCCAGGGGCCACGGTATCTCTTTCGAACAACCCGCAGCCCCGGCGGCATCGGCCCTAACGGACCCCGTCAGTTCGTGCTGACAGCTCTTTGAGGCGCGCGTGGAACACAACGCGCCGTCGACCCGGGCCTGGTCCTTACCGGGCGGCGAGCTGCCCATAGCTCGCCGCCCGCAAGCCCGCGCCTACGGTGGCCGGGAGTCGGCTGTTGACTCCCGTCCAGGGCGTCTCCTGCGGCGGCTAGGAGCGCGAGGGTGCAGCGATTGCCTCTCCCTCGCACGCTCCGCCTCCTCCTTCGCGAGCATAACTGCTTCGCAGAAGGAGGTGACGGCCTCCCATTCACTCTCGCTCCGGACCATGGCCTGTATGAGGGCCGGACGCGAGAGGTCGCCGCCGCCGATCGCCGCCAAGAGGACACGGCGGGGTCCCGCCCAAGCCGGGCAGACCTCCACCGTATGCTCCACCGTGTCCTCCGGGTGATCCCCACAGTGGTGACACCCTGGCGTTTCCTCCCGCTTTATCCTGAACAGGAACCTCCCGAAACAACCGTGTCCGGTGAGGACCTGCGTCAGGCGGAAGGTGAGGGCGCCGTGGCGCCTCTCTAGCCACTCCTCAAAGAGGGGACTTATCGCCGCAATTGTGGCGTGCCCAGCGCTGGGTTGCGACAATCGCACTCTCCATGCCGCTATGAGATCCCGCCGGAGCTCTGTCCGCTGTGCCGTGATTTCTCGCGGCAGCGGAGCAACGCCCCGGCGTTTTGCCTCCTCTCGCCACTCCCATATGTGGGCGAGGACTTTGGCCTCCAGATCCCATGGCGGCAATCCGGCAAGGAGGCTCGCCGCCTCAGCGGAGACCGTGCGGTATCCTCGGATGAGCCGGACAGCCATGACCCTTTGGGACGCGATCAACCGGCGGGCTGGTCGCCGCCTCAAAGATCGCGCCCATATCGGTGCCCCGTAAAGGGCCATGGCCCGCACGACCCCCGCATAGAGCCTCCGGCAGGAGGCGTTTGGTCCCCCTAGATTGGGAAGGAGCCGCCTCAAGGCAGCCCCGGCCCGCTCCAGTCTGGGAGCCAAACGTCGGAAGTGCTCCACGAAATTCCACCGGCTGTCGAGGACGAGTCCCAGGTACTTCATCGTCAGCTCGACGCCGATGTGAACCCCTCCCGCCGTTATTTGTGAACCCGACGGTGGCGCGTCCCGAGGACCATGAAAACACATGGCCTCAGATTTGTGCAATGCCACCTCGAGTCCCAATTGCCGGATCCTCTCGACAATTGTCGCAACCCCGCGTGTCGCTGCTTCGGCCGCCGCCTGGTGCGACCTCCCCTGCGCCAGGACCAGCGTGTCGTCAGCGTAGCAAACTACGCTGACGCCATCAGGGAGGTCGGCGCGCAGCACCCAGTCGTACCCGATATCCCACAGATGCGGCCCTAGGACCGATCCCTGTGGGACACCGCACGACATCTCTCGCCGGTTCCACTCTCCCCGGTGACCGGGGTAGATGACGGCCCTGTCCGTCAAATAGGCCTCGACAATGCGACGGAGGTAGGTCGGCATCCGGTGATACCCGAGTGCCTCCCTGATGCAACTCCAGGGCAGGGTATTGAAGGCATTGGCGATGTCTAGAGACACCGCCAAGACAACCCCACCCCGGGCCACAGCATCCCCCGTCGTGAGGGCTCGCACGCGCATGATGGCATCCACCGTAGAGCGCCCCCTGCGGAAACCAAACTGGCTCTCCGCCAAATCCGGCCCCACCCGCACCAGCTGCCCGGCAAGGCGGTCTGCAATTACTCTTTCAAAGAGCTTGCCCACCTCGTCGAGCAGCACGATGGGCCGGTAAGCGGACGGAGAGTCCGCAGGGCGCCCCGGCTTCTTGATGAGGACCAGTTTCCCCGTCTTCCAACGAAGTGGGAACCGGCCCCTCTCCAAGCATGCGCTTAGTAGCCCCCTTAGTCGAGGCCCGAGAGCCTCCAAGGCCAGGACCCAGGCTTTTCCAGGTAAGCCGTCGGGTCCTGGGGCGGCGTTTCTGGCATTCAGCCTACGTACCGCCACTCTCAACTCTACCTCGGTCACCTCCGGAGCATCGTCGTCGTCGTCAGTGTGGTCCGCATCTGGCATCACAGGAGGCGGAGCCATGGACGGGGGAGTATGTTCCCCTCGCGAAGGGAACAGAGCGCTCACCACGTCCTCCACGAGCTGGGGCCGGAGACTCTGCGTCAGCGGGGGAGCCCATGGGCGGAGTTTATCCCGCACCATCTTGTAGGGGCGTCCCCACGGGTCTCTGTTCAGAGTCCCCAGCGACTCCTCGCGGGCCAGCCCCCTGGCCCGCAAGATCTCCGCTCGGAGGGCGGTCTTCGCCGCTCTGTACCCCTCGTACAGCTCCGCCTGCACGGCTTCCGTATCCGGAGGGCGGATACGGAGCCTGCGGTGCCTGGTGTACCGGCGTCTCGCAGCCACGCACGCCTCGCGCAGAGACGTCAGCTCCGGCGACCACCAGTACACCTGGCGCCGGGCGCGTCCGGGCCGGACCCGGGGCATTGCCACGTCACATATTTCGGACATGGCCTCCCGGAACCACTCTGCCTCGTCGTTGATGTCAGCAGGCCTGTCCGGTGGTGACACCCAGGCCTGCACGATTGAGGCTTCCAGGAGGAGCTCCCGGTCCAGCTGTTTCAGCGCCCACCGCGGACCACCCAGGGCCGGTCGGACCGGCGCGCTCGAGGTCTGGGCGGAGACGTCGAACCGGATATACCGGTGGTCGGAATAGGTCTCCACCTCCTCCAAGACACGCCAGTTGACGACATGCGGCGACAGAGCGGGGCTGGCGAACGAGATGTCCACCACTGATTCACCCCGCATCCGCACGCATGTTGGGACCGAACCCCGGTTTAGGACGACCAGGCCTGTCTCCAGAGCCCAGTCCTCCACCATTCTGCCCCGTGTGTCTGTATGCCGGGAACCCCAAGCCACGTTCTTGGCATTGAAGTCCCCGAGGACGAGCACGGGGAGGGAACGGAACCCGACGACGACGACTCTTAACTCCGCAAGGGAGTTGTGGAACTCGGCGAGAGTTCGGCTCGGGGAGAAGTATACCCCTACCACGACTATCTCCCCGAACCGTGCTGCCACGCAACCCCGTCCTCTCTTGACAGCCTCGAGGGACGGGGTACCGGCGGCGGCCGACGAAATTAGGGTCACTGAGCCGCTCAGGTCCTCCACCCAGTCGTCTCTGGGCGGGACAAAGTACGGCTCAGCGACCACGGCGATGTTAATCGACCACTGCGCCATGCTCTGGAGCAACAGATCCTGAGCGGAGGCGCAGTGGTTGATGTTCGCCTGGAGGAGGCGTAATGGGGCCATTATTGGCACTCCATAACAGCCCCCTCCTGATCCCCTTGTGAGGGCCCAGCCGCGGTGGATGCGGCGGCAACGATAGCGGAGGCGGCAGTGGCGACGGCAGTGGTGGCGGCGGCTGCGGCGGTGACGGCGGTGGCGGGGGGCTTGCCCCTGCCCCTGGCTTTTGCGGGTGGAGCGCAGGCCTTGCTCCCGGCCCGGTGATCGGCCGGCTTACCAGCTGCCGCACATAGATAACAGTGCGGCATGGCGTTGCACGAGCCGGCCTTGTGACCGGGCTGACCACAGCGGAAGCAAAGACCGCTGCGGTCCACCTCCGAGGTGCATTTAGCTCCCACGTGACTGCCCACATGGCAGCGGAAGCACCTAAGAGGTCTGGGCTCCAGCAGTTTCACCTGCGCGGAAACCCAGCCCACCAGGAGCCTTCGGCCCTCCCCGGCTATTTTTTGGGCCGCCGACACGGGGCAGCTCACCGTAATGGCTTGCATCCCCGTGAGGTCAGGGCGGAGAGTGCCCGCCCTCACCTGCTCGGCAGAGCACCCCCCAGTCCTGACGATGGCGGCCACCACCTCTTCCACCGTCGCAGAGTCGTCCAGACCCAGGATGCGCATGTCAGCACACTTGGTGGGTCTGGACACTCGGGCCTCTTCCGCGTCTAAGGACGCCCTAAGCCTTTCGGCCAGAGCGTCAGCAGTCGGGCCACTAGCCGCACCAGGGACCTCCAGCATCCGGGCACCAGTCGCAGTGACCCTTAGCCGGATGCCTTCAGCCACGCCGAGCTCCTGCAAGTTAACCGCCGCTCTCGCCTTGGCAAGCACGTCGCGGTAGGAGATGCCCTTCTTTTCCGCTTCCGGCTGTAGTGTGATCACTACAGCTGCGGTCTTCGGGGCACGAAGCCTAGCCGCGACGCCTCGCTCCTTGCGCCGTTGCCGCCTCTCCTTTCTTTTGGCCGCCCTTGCAGCCTTGCTCGCCTTCCGCTTCTGCCCGGCCACCTGCCAATCGGCGTCGGCCGGAGGCGATGCAGGAGGCGGTTGCGGCGGCCGTTTCGCCGCCGAGGCTGGGGCCGGGGCTGGGGCTTGGGCTGGGGCTGGGGCTGGGGCCCTCGCGGGCTTCGGGGCTGTCCTTTTCTTTTCTGCTTGCCCCGTGGCCGTGGCTGTGACAGCCGCGGCGGCAGCATAGGACACCGCCTTCCGCTGGCCCGAGGCCGGCCGGCTTGCCGCCAGCGGGGGGCGCAGGACAATCGCCTCCAGGGCGGAGAACCGGCTCTGAAAGGCAGCCAGCTCCTGCCGCACCAGGTTCAGGACCCGGTCCTCAGCAGGTACTGGCCGCCCATGTTGCGCCCCCTCCTGCGGCACCTCCCGGGGGCCGGCTGCTCGCAGCCCGGCCAGGTCCGCTCGGAGCTCCTCGTTCTCCTTTCGGAGAAGCTCCATGGCCGCTGTCAAGCGGGCCACCTCCGCCCGCATTTCGGACATTCCGTCCGGCGGCCCGAGGTGGATGGCCTCCGCTGCCGCCATGATGGAGGCCTTGGCCGAGACTATGGCCCTGTTTTTAGAAGTCTGTAACTTCTTCAGGGCCACGTCCCGGATCGCGGCCTCCACGACCGCCGCAAACTTCTTTTTGCGGTCCACCTCAGGGCCGCCAGCCTCTACCGACTCGTCGCTTGAGGGCTCCAAAGCGACCGCGCCCCCCTCCTTTGCGGGCACCTCCGCTTTTTCTGCCGCCTCCCGAGCAGTAAGCCCCCTCCCCATGCCTCTTTCTCGGGCTCCTCCCCGCCTACTGGTGGGGATTTTTCGAGCCGAGGCCAGCTCACCGTCAGACGACGACCCCTGGCCGTCCACTGACCTTGGCCGCTTGCTTTGGACCTTCCTTTTTGCAGCGGCCGTCTCCTGGTCACGGTAAGGGCTCACTGAGCCTCCCGTGCTCGCTCCTCCAGATGCAGCGTCGGACTCCGACACCGCATCACTCTCCTCCTCTACGCGTTTATTATGTTTTTTGTTTTTAAAAGATTCCATTGTTGTTCCCACGAGTACAAACTTTATAACTTGCTCAAAATAATGTGGTTCGCACTGGCGACTAATTCATGTAGCTACCCATTAGCCAAGCTACCAACCTCCCTCACGGTGCGCCGCCGCTTGGAGGTTTGGGGTGATTTTTTATAGAGGTTTTCTACCTCGCGGCCCGGGCGGTTAAGCCAAGACCCTCGACCCCCGTCAAAAGTCAGAGACATGACCTTGACAATCTTCGGGGCTACGATATTAACGGTGGCAGAAGGGGGGGTACCCCCTCCTGCCTGCCCGGCGGCAGGGTAAGTGCACACCAGGCCCGCTCTTACTCCACACAGTAGCCGCTCTGCTCCTCATAGCGGCTTGTGTGGAGCGTTCCTCTTGGCAGAACATTAGCATGCGGGCAGCGATATCTCATTGGGAAAAAATCCCACTGAGAAATAGCTGCCCGCATCCCAGGATGCACCGGCCCGAAAACTGGTCTTCCCCCCGGACGTATCCAGAAGGGAACTCCAGTCCCCAGGCACACGTGGAGGTTTTCTGCCCTGGCACCCCTCTGCCCTGGCACCCCAGAAATGGGTGCCTCATGATTTGACTGATCTGCAGAACGGAACGCGTGTTGAAACTTGTGTTGCCTTGTTGAATCGATACAGAAATGAAGGAATATTGGATCGAATTGTGACATGTGATGAAAAGTGGATTCTTTACGATAACCGTAAGCGAAAAATGCAATGGCTGGCCCCAGGTGAAACGCCGCAACAGTGTCCTAAAGCAAAGCTTACCCATAAAAAGGTAATGGTAACTATTTGGTGGTCTCAGCATGGTGTTATTCACTATAGCTTTCTCCGATCTAGTCAAACAATAACGGCAGATATCTACTGTGCCGAACTTCGAACAATGATAGCAAAACTAGCAGTGAAACAGCCCCGACTCATGAATCGATCTTCACCATTATTGCTCCATGATAACGCGAGACCTCATACAGTACGAGAAACCGTTTTAACTCTACAGGAACTGCAATTAGAAACCATTCGTCACCCTCCGTATTCGCCAGACCTTGCTCCAACGGACTACCATTTTTTTTCGTGATTTGGACAATTTTCTACGTGATAAAAAGTTTTCTTCTCAGGAGGCAGTACAAAATGCATTCACACAGTTTGTCGAATCTAGATCACGAGAGTTCTATCGCAAAGGCATAAATGACCTTCCTATTAGATGGCAGCAATGGTAAGACACGTTTTTCTTTGAATTTCAACTAAATAAAAAACAAACTGATGTTAGAACTATGTTTGAAAAAATAAACTAATTGGCGGTATACAGATAAAAGATCAATCATATTAGTAGCAATTTTATTATTTTAACTATGTATGATAAATAGTGCACTCTAAATGGAGTCGCTGACGACTATGTTCGACTATCCGTTATTATTGCTTCACAAGTGGCGAGATCGACCAACCTGAATTATCGTTCAGCGCACCCTGAACAATAAGTTCTGCCGGCTGACTTGCTGACTGGCTAATATTCTGCCGGACCATACGCTTTTCCCGTAATGTATAAGTTCATGACGATACGAGCAATGAAGAACATAATTTGTAAAATTACACGTATTTTGTAAAATTACTCTTGGTTAATATGTAATAATATATAATTGTAAGTCTAATTGTAAACTATTATAACTATAACTACACTATTGTGTTAGGTAAGCCTGTGATGATGAGTGTATGGGTTTTAAAATAAATAAATAATTATTTTATTTTCTTCAGTATTATTTATGTATTATTATTTATTTATTTAAAGTTTTCGCACAAAAAGGTACAAAGGCGGACTTAATGCCTTAGGCAAGTATCACTTACCTTCCCAACTCCCGTAGGTTCCTTGACCCCTAGTCTCCGCAACAGGGCAGGCGGGGGCGGCGGCGGTGTCCGGTGCAATGCTGCGCTGAAGCCTTGCAAGCTGGTCGAGTCCTCGTCCCTTCGCCGCCTTTCCCGGTGTGGTGAACCTCCACTGCATTTTGTTGTTGATGTCCTGGTGACAAAGAAATAATTGCTATAGATCGGATTTTGATAAAAGACCATGGTTTGATGTAACGGCTATTTTAGGACAAAAAGATGTGTTGGTCTTAAGAGTGTCCATTCTAAAAGTTGACAAAGCCGAAAATAGTTGTCAAAATATTCACCTGTTTTTAATAATTTGTTATTATTACTGTAAGGAAATATGAAATATTGTTCTATACATATAGTGCACTAAAATATTAATTATGAATTGCAATAACAACACTGAATAAGGCGTTGTAACATTTTTAGGTCTAAAGAGGGCCTTTGGAAAGTCTTTTTTTTTTTTTTTTTTTTTGCGGATGGGAAATCATCAAATGACTCCTCCCGCTCTGGGTGCCTCTGGGGCCTTTGGAAAGTCTTCAAGTGCTTTCTTTACATGTAAAACTAAACATTCACGTGTTACGATATTAATATTATTGCATGTCACAATTAATATGTTGGTGCAATATAGAGCTATATTTCATGTGCCTATACGGTAATATTGACAAATTAATCAAAACAGGTAAGTATTCGACATCTAGTTGCAACATTAGCAACGTCCAGAATGCCATAAGAAGATTGTATTTGGCATATTTCACCCAATCTAAGACCAGAAGGCCAATTCTAGTAATTTAAACGTTCAAAATCTAGTCGCAGTCTCATCTCAGCGACAAACAAATGTCAAAAACTTGTCAAAATGTAGGGAAATTAGAAGTATTTTTTGACAGATTGAGACTGAGATCAGACTGTGAACGGTCTTAAAATTACGAGAATTGCCCCTCAGACTTGCCAAATATCCAAACATCAATATACAAAACCACCCCAATAAACAAACAATATTGCAGTACATTATTCAATCACATTCACTTCCGATACCATTTCCGACAGAAAAATTAATGCTGAAAGAGCCACCTTCCGGTCCGCAGATCGTACCTCCGATCATATTTCATACATTCCGATCGAATAATTGAAAAATAAGCAAAAACCATTTATAACGTCCGTTCTGTGTTAAAGCCGTTCTGAAGGAAGTCGAAGTCGTAATAAATGCGCTGTACGTGACGACCGGAGTGACCTTTTTACATTTTTCAAAAATTCGCTCTGCCGTCAATGGTGCGATGCGGAGCGACTGTGATGCATAGCAGCGCGCAGACAGACGACTTTGTGAATATTTGAAAAAAAAAACAAATAGAGAAAATCTCGGAAAAGGGACGAGTTTTTGCGACTGTCGAGTATTGGAAGGAAACATTGCTTTAGCTGTGCTGTGGACAGCTCTGTAGGTAGTTTTAGAATAGTTTGACGAATTCTGCAAAAGTTATTTTTTTAAATTTTATCTTTGATTGTGACAAAAATACAAAAATAATGTTTTTACTTAAACCACATAAATGCTTTGTTAAAAACAGAAGGAAACAAACACCTACCTACCTATCTGTGGTTGCTTTTAAAAATTCAAAAACGTTCCATTACGAAATTCGATATTCAACTTTGAAAAAACCTAATTCGCTGTCATTTCTTGATCGATGTTACCCTGATTTAAAAAAAAAAAAAACGCAGCTCAAATTCCTTGACTTTTGTCGCACGTCTACACAGGACTGTAAAGGGGGTTGCACACGGGTTGGTGATGGATGGCACTTACGTGTCGACGGACGACACCGCTCGTATTTTATTTTAATGCCATCGGCGTAACACCCGCCTCACAGAGGCTTAAAATTGAAAATTCTCCATGTTTAGGTATCGGAAAAATGAATATATTTTCTTCAATATGGGTGATTAAATATGTAGGTCGCGTGTTCGACACGTGAAGATATTTACACCTGTTTATATACTTAGTTAGTCTTTTAATTTAATACCTAGTGTAAATAGTTAGTTAAGAGATTATGAAAATAAACATTATATTATAATAAAAAAAGTTCTCTGTTCTGTGTGTCTGAATCAATATTGGAACATTACCGAAATTTTTCAATACTATTAAGTCAAAACCACACACGTTTACCCAGAACGTTGAAAACACATAAAACCAATGTATTCAGTCCAATCATGTTAATACCAGGCTTCCAGAAAAACGGTAGTACTGTAAAAACACCCCGCATACTTCTCCCTAGCGTGATGCGGTCGCGTGACGGCCAATACTTTATTGTTCCCAACTATTAACATTCTTCTGCCGGATTGTTTAGATAACTCTTGCGTTTGCCTCCTGCCGACTTATGGCCGCCTAGAACATTGGCTTGATAGAGTGCACGTCAAGTAAATTGGTGGATAGATGGTTCACTAATTCTCTATAGGGCAGTTGTCAATTAATGAATTATAAAAGAAAATCCTGTCTCATCTAAGGCTGATTTTTCAATCGACAGAAGTTTTTTATTCGTGGAATAAAATTGACGTCTGACAGTTTTTGCATGGAAGAACTGTCAAAAAATCAAAATTATTCCTCCGATAAAATTATCTGGCGTTGGAAAAACCAGTCTCTTAGTCACTTACTTCTTCTATAAAATTATTAATGAAAATAATAAGGGGGCTCAAGTATTAATAAAGTAGCACAATTAGAAGCGCACAATGTTTTTTAAGGATCATAAATTTAAAAAAGCGTCCATAATTAGAAGATTTGTAAAATATTTTCAGTTTATTATTGCCAGCTTTATTTTTCTTTTGAGTATGATTTCATGTTTGTTTTCCACTGGGATATATTTGGTCTATATGAATCCTATATTCGTTGTACTGCTTCGGATTGAACGAGCGCGTCAGATGAATTGATTGATTGATGACGGGTATGCTTTTAGACTTGTGTTTAAAAGTTTCTGTGGTGTTTGTCTGTTTCAAGGTAGAAATTATCAAAGGTAAATATAATGGAATTATTAAACCTTTCGTTGATAAACAATACAATAACATTTTAAATAATATTAATAGTTTTGTTAGTTTATATAATTGGAGTCTCGAAATTTTGAAGGTTTTGTTACAATTCGAGAGAAATTAAATGGAAAACTTGGGCCCATTTTCACGGAAACCTCCAGGCGCGGCCTCTTACGTGTCTATTTCACGAAACGATCGTCAAACTCGCCAAGTTTTCCAAACGATTTCCGTTACCCAAGAGAACCCACTGAACGGGACAGAACTTATTCTAATTGATACTTGGGCACAATAGAATGGTTATTGACCACTCTCGACAAAGTGAGACTTTCATTGGGCCTGACAAAACAAATTGAGTTTAATTTTATGAAACAACTTTCAGTTTTATAATTTCTGGGATGTTTTCGGAAGTTGTATCGAATATTATTACAGGGAGGAATCCCCTGGATGCGGGAAGTACAGAACCGGTCGAAGTGGTGGTGCTTGACTGAGACTTCCACCACCGGACATAGGCCTCCCCGGCCTATGTCCGGTGGTGGAAGTCTTTGGGCTGAATCAATGAAAGAATAAATTATTATAGGCCAGTATTAAAAACACAGAGCAATGACATAGAGGTTAAATCAAAGTTAATTCTTATGACAACTGTGACGTTTTACACGCTGGTAAACTTGTACGCTGTATAAAATGTAGCAGTACGAAGATCGTCAAACACAATAAACCTTTAGACGCTATTTCAATACCATGTGAACCTAAACCCAAGTCTGAATACTATAAAGACCTTCAAAACGTCATGCCATTTCATACTACATTTCCCGACGTCCACTCCAATTCTATAAAGCCCGATGTTCACTTCGAAACAAAGTCTACCAAATGCGATACTCTGGAGACAGATCTTGCTATTGCAAAGGATGTTTATATTGTAAAGATACCGTTGATTTCACGGGACGATGGCCACGGTGGAAACAATTCCAAAAAGGTCGCCGCTTGACATTTGATAGAATGCCCTTCGGAGCATGAATAAGCCTATGGGTTTAGACTTAGCCTGTCATGTCGCTTTATTATTTTCCTACCGAATTTTATGAAAGCATTTTCTTGATTCTTTTCAATTTTCTATTGTTGTTGGAATTTTATTTTGTATTTTATGTTCGTGTTTGTCGAAACTGTTTGGATTGAAGAATTGATAGCGCCATCTTGTAGTATTTGTAAGGGTATATTGAAAATATGTTATTGTATAGCTATCACATTGTATCGTTGATGCTTTATGACGTCAACATCTTTCGACTTGTTTATGCTTACTTAGGTACTTTTACTTGTTTATTTGTTTTATGAGTTTATACCATTATCATTCAACGCACGTACGTTGCTAAGGGATGTGCACCCATTTTTAATTAACATTGCTATTTTCATCCCTAATGCGAAACAGCCTAACCGCATTACTATCGCAATCAGCAATAAAATTCTCCATACCAAGACTTAATTATGCTGTTACGGCAAAAACTGGCTGCGTAGATACGCACTTTTTCACCTTCAAGTCAACAGTATAGTGAACACGGATCGCGTGATCCGGTCTTTCGGAATCACTCACAATTAATACTCGTAAAACATTCAGCATTGTTACCTTTTTAATACATTACGTCATAACCGCCGCTGAATGGCGGTAAAAACGGTTTTGTTTACGTTCGTGATTTGAATCGGTCTTGTGGAGCATTGCATGGGGTCGCCTGCCCCGAGTCGTCCCCGGGTCATATATTCGGTGTAAGGACAGTATATTTTAGGAGAGATAAGATTATGTTTTGGATAAGTTAAAATTAGAGTGATGGTCGGTTCCGGGTCAACAACAGCGCTAGCTATTCTTATGTGGCCCTGGCAGCATAAAAATAACCTAATATAAATATGAAAGGATAGTAAAATATGAAACATATTATGTCTCGGGCACTGCGGTATATGAACCATAAGTTCTAGCTTATGGTACTCATTCTTTTTCTAAGTGCTAAGGTGCAAAAGCGTCATATCTTACACTCGCCACGACGTTTAAATATAACGTTAGTATCAGAGTGCTTCATAAAGAGCCCATTGTGTCGAGACTTTCTAGTCGCAAAATACTTAGCTACTGGCCACAATGTAACATCCATTATTGGGTTAGTAACAGTTTTGATGGATCTGATTCTAACTGAGCTTGCACGTCAAATGTGTTTTGCATTCAGCACTGCGCGCGAAATGTTAGTAACATTTCCAAAGGGAGGGAGTTGGAGGGGTTTCACGAGGGAGATAGAGGTAAGCTGCACCAAATATTGGTACTACACATTGGTCATATTTCGAGGCTAGTAATATTCTACTGGCAAGTTAGGGACTAATAAGATAAAATAACCATGTCTTTGCTGTCGCGCAGTCGGGTAAAAAAAATTAGAAGTGTAAAAAATAGTACTTATTGAAAGAAAAAGAAATACCAGTAATGGTAAGGACGCAGCGACGGTAAAAACAAAATTAAAGGTGTTGGGAAACGCTAAGCTAAAGTGCAATTGGAATAAAATAAACATTTATGTATCTAGAAAATGCTAGCTATTTAGAAGAGTTTGCATCTGCGGGAGGAATGGTATTGTATGCCAGTTTAACAAGTAGTAGAAAATCTTCCGTCGTCTATTCGGTTTCTTTTCCTTATTGTCATGGCTCGCTGTTGCTTAAAAACCAACAGGTCTCTACCGTCTGGCGATATCCAATGAATTTCTTTATTCGCAATTTTGCGAAGTTCTGGTTTATATTTAAATGCAATTTGAATTTTTCTGTCATTACTATGTTTTCATTCCCTAAACAGTTTTCACTAGTCATTATGTAGTTTTATTTTTCTGTAGTTGTAATTAGACGAACACACTGACTAGTTTTTAGCTCATGACAACTTTTATTTCCATACATAACCATTATTTCATATCGTTAAAATATTTGTAGTTCTCATAAAAATACTGTCCATAACTTCACGGTAGAACTAACCGAATTCAAAACATTTCAACTCTTACACCTTTTATTTGTTGGTGATTTTTTAGCTAGCCAACCAGTGGCAACTAGCCAAACATGAAAAAACTTTTTTGCTTTCCTCCTGCCGAGACCCATCCAATTATGGGCTCTATTCAGTTGGGCTAAAGTGAATTTTGAATTGGTAAATTGTGGAATTAAGTTTGCAAAGCTAGTATTGTTTGGTAAAATGATGGCAATAAATATAGAGGAAGGCCTTTAGAACTATCAAATAGCGTTCAAGCGCGCTTTTTAACAGAGTATGACGGAGGGGAAACGGTTGGTTTTACCTTTGGCTACACAGAAGCTGTGCTTACAATGCATTTGCGTGTATCATACGATATCGTTTTGAATTCCTCTGACACTGAGATGGCAAGCTTTGTTTAGAACTTGTAGTAAATCAGCTTTGCTTGTTGGTTTACACATGATTTATTTCTGTTTTTCAGAATGCTTTTTATATTATTTTGTGAGCGATGCTAATATTATTGTGATTGCATGATTAATGCCACCGTTATTTTGGTTATCCTTAATAATGAATTATGAAAATAATGCATACGCTCTTCAAGATCACGGGTATGACCGTAATACTACTTTGTTCTATATATTAAGTAGCTTTTATAACCCTATCGGTTGCAGTCCTACTTACCCCATAAAACAGTGTGCGTGAACTATACAGGTCGACCCTACACAGCGAAACCGTGATGCATTCACTCACGCAACATCCGTTGTGTGAATATTTTATGTGAAAAATTGCAAACGACGCCTGTAATGCTTTGAACATATGTACGTCAAAGGAATGTATGTTTATCCTTGTTTTGAGCGGAATTTCGGAAGGTAAATAAACACAAAAAAAAAACTGGAACCACCCCAGGTGACTAGACTTATACATGTTGATTAAGGCAAAGAAGAAACTAAATTAGAGTAAAGTGTGTTTTGGGAAGAGTGAATAGTACTGTTTAGATAGAAAATAATTTATTAAGAGTACTTCTAGCATAGAGAATATTTGTTATACAAGAGCCAAGAGAGCCTAGACAAAGTGACTTTCAATCAGCGATAACGATGATGGAAAAGCCAAAAATATAATGGCCGGAAAATCTTATGTCCATTATGTTGAAAGTCGTTGTGAAAATACGAAACCGTTTGCGACTTATCTAGGTTCTCAAGTCCAGGGACCCTTTCCAGTTTATTTAGGATCACTAGATTTACATAGGACTTTCCAATAATAGTCCTTTCAAAAGACATGCAACCCAAAGCAATAATGTTCTATTCTTAGCTGAATCCGACAAGAACAAGGACAACAATATACCTTATCCACCAGATATAACGATCATCCACATAAGGCAAACTGCTGGCTCATAACATGAGGTATTAATAAAAGAGTTGGGCCGTCCCTTTGTGTACAAAACTCTTCATTAGAGAGATCACAGCATTGTTGCGTGTGGTAGATGCTCCTTTTGTACGACGAATCGGACCTTTTTTTCCAACTTTCAGGGCTTGGTGTAAGTTGAGGGGTTTTGTTGATATTTTAGAAAAGTTTTTGGGTATTTTGTTCTTTTTTATAAAACATTAAATGTTGAAAAGCGCTTTTTTGTACGCTTCGTATTCAGTTGCTATTAAATAAGCAATAAACTAACTTAATCATAATGTTCTTTTATTAGCAAAAACCTTTCGACATAGTTTTCACGGTTTTACTTTATACGCAATTGAGATCTTTGTGTAGAGGAATTCTATATCAACGCTTGATTGAATAAAACCTTTTCTTTAGCAAGAAACCAGCGTGTAAAATAGAATTATGACCAGAGCGAAGCCATTTGCACCACAGTGAGAGTCGAGAGAGTTTGGGTCCCTCAAGGCAATATGTATGGTCCAGTTCAATTAGTAATACAACAAGGTTGATTCTGAAGATTCATTATTTGATTATTTTATGTAATATAGCTACCTACTCACGCCTTCTTTCCATAGGAGTAGGCAGAAACTACAGGACACCACCTGCTATGATCCCTACATATTCCTTTTACTGCGTTTACCTACCTACCAGGTATCATAAGCATCAAATTATTGTTATGATATTTGTGCTAAGCAGTAAGCTTATAACTTACGCACTATTTACGGTCGAGAAGACTCTCCCTAAACACGTCTACGTATGATATATGTCTGGCTGATGGAAAAGTTTGGGCAAGGGGTCCGCGATTTTTGTATTACATACTGGATAAGACAAAAGTGCTTTTCATTGGTGATTTGTTCGCTTAGGCTTAATGGCTTGCATGCTCGAGAAACTTATCGTCTTCTATTAGTAAGAAGGGATGTGGAACTGAATAATAAGGATAGTATTGTGGTATAATTTCTGTGTTTGTTTGGGAAATAGAGAGAAATGGCCGCTGCTTTGCTCGTTTGCTTTGCTTTTGTTTGTTTAGGCCATTAAGAGAAGAAATTCCCTTTAGTGCTAGCGCTCTCGGTCATTATCTTGTATTATTTTTCTCTATTTACCTAGGTTTTATTTTTATTTGGAGAATTGCTCGATTTGTCCGAGTAAAGACCTCAACTAAATCCGTTAACCCTTCCACTGCTGGTGGTAACATTTCTTCCTTACTTTTGACGTTTATAAAATGCTTACAGAAACGGTGCCCCCTTTGGCCTTATGCCACCATAAAGTGGAGTTTCCTCATGGTTTACGACAAGTCGCAGCTCCCGCGCGCCTTTTTTATTCACGACAGATTTAGTAGTCGACACGTGCGTGTGATTTACACGTGCTTTTTATAAGTATAATATATCGGTGTTTTATATTAAATAAAACATGATTTATATTGAAGCTGTTTTTAGAAGTGTTAACGTATGCGAATTTTGAGTGCATGCAGGATTTATGATTATTTTTATTGAATTCGTGGGTATTTTGAGATCTATTTATATAAAGCAGTTTGGTAAAAGGCTGTGTATAGTCTTGTGTTTATTTCTTCGTCAGTTTTAAAATTCAAGGACACATAAAACATTTTGAAGCTACGGAGAGAGTATTGCAAAGAAAACTATATTTAATTACTTGATAAGATACATTAAGGGCTGAATTTTCAATCATCTGATAACTTTATTCGAGGAATCATTTTGAAATTTTGACTGTTATTTCATACAAAAACTGTCAAACGTCAATTTTATTCTTCGAATAAAAGTTATCTGGCGATGGAACAATCAGCCCTAAATAGTATAAACTTTTGAGAAAATATGTCAAGTGACTTTTACCTAAAACCTTTTTCCTGCCCTGGCCTGGCCATTTGATGAAATAAAAATGGTAGTGTTATTAACTTAATATAAACGAGGACTGATGCTATACTCATGAAGTATTTTTTTCTTTATGAAGTATATGCATATACTTAATCGATAAAAAATGCGTAAGAATGGTCCCGGATAAAGAATGAAAAGTCTATATTTTGGATATGACTGTGCCTACCAGCAAAAACAAGAGACCATAATTTAAGAATAAAATGCTATTAGTCCTTTATCAGATTTACACATAGCCCAGAACATGCTATACTGCTTTAATAATAATAACAATTACACTCAACTTTTGTAAAACATATCCTCACAATTATTTATTTACCACAATTAAAACAAACAAACCCAAAACAAATATGACATTATAAACTCAGAACGTGTTGCGTCACATACAAAATGAACGCAACCCCCTGACGGATACGGCGAATAGAAACGTCGCGAAAAATATACTGCGTTACAGGAAACGAATACAAATACGAATAAAAATAAATATACAAGAGGAATTCCGGGAGTGTGCGGAAATGAGAAATACCATATTCCAGTTGAACCCCAATTCGCGGCGGTAGGGTTGGCGTATGTTGTTGCAGCCAGTGTTACGCAGAGTAATGAAAATCGAGTATTGAATTATGTAATGACGGTATATGCAGTGCATGGTATTGTGTCGTTGGTGTGGTGGTAAAGTGTACTTGGTTTTACGTACTTGTATGCTATTTTAATGTGTCCATACATATACATAATGTTTAGTTTATTTTATCTGCACAAATTACATTCTTATACTAGTTATATTAAGCTGACAGGTATTTTATCAAAATTTTGTTATTTGTGGGAGATCTGGAGTCTAAATCAAGCCTAGGCCTGTATTTTAAATCCAGGCCGCCCGTTATATCACATAGTAAAGGTTGTCAACGTGGTACAATTGATTGATGGTGTGTGTGTGTTTGTGAATATGCCTACATTTATTGTAAGTACATAGAGCCTATCATAATATATGCGGATAGAGAAATAAATATTATATTATTCGTAAAGGCACTTGTCTCACCATCTCCGAGTAACTTCCCGTTCTATGATATTATAATGGACGATTTAGTGCATTTTTTTGAGCACCTACAGTGTAGTGAAAAATAACCTATAGAAGTAGTGTAATTTAGATGTTCGTCTAGTTCTATTGCAACCATCATGGCATTATTATCGTGACGAAAGAATCTTATATCGTGGTAAACCGCGATATTAGATGTTTTTACTGTCACTAGTGAGACACAATTAATTTTTCTATTGTTACCGAACTTAATTAGCTTGCCTAACAGACGTGGGCATATATGTACCGACACGTAGAAGCATGCATATGAGGCGGATTTAGTAGTTATCACATCCCTTGATTAAGACTGCCATAGAGACCATGATAACCAACCCAACGTCTCAAGTATTGTAAAATTCGAAATCCTTAGTGTATTTCTCTTCTATCTTACCCAAGTACAAAATATTATCCAACAGTGAGAAAATAAAGGCCATATCGATTCCACATTTTCATGTCACTAAATATTCTTCAATAGACACGTGGTATGTTGCTCGTGAATATTTATCGGCTCAACGTGCATACATCTGCTGCCAAATATACAGTCAGCCTTACATTTTAAACAGCTTTTATTCTGTAAGATATAAGAGGGTAATATTTTAACAATATCGAATATCGTAAGTATTTTTGCGTTTTCTACTTTTCGTGTTTAGTTTAGTTTAGTTTGTGATCTTCCTGTACGAGGCGCAATAAATACTTTTTCTTTCTTTCTTTCTAACCAAAAACTATCGTCGATCGAAAGTATTTCTATACAATTCAATATAGGCTGTTTCGGAAATGTTAGCTTCAGCGGTTATTTTTTAATTTGCGATCATCATATTGGTAGGATTAATTGTTGTTGGTATTTAAATTAGGCTGACTTATTTACATCACCAACCTAATTATTTACCTTCACTCTGAGGGTACACACTATTCTTTAATTATCACGTAATAAATTAAGTTAGGTTAAAATTGCTTATAGTCTTACAGACTAGATTATAATTAATTATTAAGAACCTGGTTCTTTTTAATAAAGGATAAAAAAAAACTATGCTTTAGTCACACAAGCACAACACAACATAAAATCACGCGTCGTTTCCCGAAAAGGATAGGCAGTGGTGTACCCGTTATACACACACTTTTCGCCAGTTATGTTTAAGTCCCATGTAATCGAGGCTATTACCACCATCGGGCACAAATTCCAGACTCCGGGCTCGTACTGAGAAATATATTGTACTAGCTGCGCCCCGCGGCTGCACCCGCATAAGTTTCATAATAGGTGGTTTCATAGTAGGTGTATCATAATTGTATTTTTTGTATAATACCGTGACGTCTGTGACGAACTTTATATAATATAATTTTTTAAGCATTGTTCTCATGTAAGTGACATTGTGTCTTTTTTGAGAATAAAATAATCTTTAAACCAAAACCTAAGTTTCGATCCCGTGGGAATATCGAGATCATAAGTAACCTATGTGTTAATCCTGGTTATAAACTATCTGTGTACCAAATTTCATCCAAATCCGTTCTATAGTTTTTGCGTGAAAGAGTAACTAGCAAACATCCATCCATCCATACAAACTTTCGCGTTTATAATAATATTTAGTAGGATTTCATATATACTTTAGTCCTTATCCCTAGAACTTCGGTTTAAAATAAATCGCATGAAGTAGTTGTTCAGCATCGTCTCGCCTCCATCTTCAGAATCCAAATTAAAACCAAAAATATATCAGAATTCTAGCACAAAATCTATCTAGAAAACACTAACTATCACGTCCAACAATGAACAAACATAAATTCTTCCTATACATATACACCTCAACCCAAGACCCTAAGCGGTGTAGACAGTGACTGTGGTGGTGTGGCCGCCTGTCAGATTGCGGCGTCGACTGCACCAGGATTAACTGGAGCGGTCGCGACTCTGCTCAGTGTTACTACGTGTCGCTTGAAGGGAACATGAAACAGATGTGCGAAAGAGATTTGCTTGATTTTCGCAGCTTTTGGAAATATTAGTATTGTGTACTTTATATTTGTGGATGGATGGACACGGATAGAAAATGAGTTTTCATGTTTATGTCAATTAATTTAATGGACGGGAAACTTACCTATATAGCAGGCTTCCTCACCGGGGCACTAAACATTCTCATATTTGGAATACCAGTAGTAGTAGCATATTACTAGTATTCTAATTATGTGAATTTTGAATACTAAGAAGATATAATAGGCTAGATGAGACGAAGTTACCAGCATGGATAAGGTAAGAGATAAACTAGACAATGACTAAGGCAAAGAGACAACGTATTCCAACTAATAGACTCGGGAGTTAGTGACAGTGTTGCAAACACCACATATCCAAAACAATGTTAATATGTATGTCAGTCAAAACCATATTTCTACATTAACAAGACATATAACAATCCCTTACAAAGTTCACGCTACGACACGCCCTACAAACCTCAAGCAAGCATAAACAATAGCAACACGATTTCCATTGTGATATGTAATCGGGACGTTTCTCTACAACGTTGTGTAGTAACCGCGATTTAAACAAAAGCATTTGAGCTTATTACGTGTTCGTAGCCTGTCTGCCTGTCATATCTAGCAAGTTGGGACAAAGGATTGAAGATGTTGGAGTTTCGGCTGGTTGGACGTAGAGTGCATTTAATTCTGTGTTGTTTATTAAGCTTGTATTGTTTAGATTCGTTGATTTTCAAAGGATTATTCTGCGGTGCGGTGTTTGCAGTTGGATTTATTTTGTTACGTTGAGCATTTATTGTAAAGCGCTTTATCACTGGTGGGAAATGGAGGTAGATAAATTGGAAATCTGGATGTTAGATTTTTTAAATTCTTTTTTATTATACGACGCTCCCTCACCGGGAGCATTCGTCTCTAATGTAACAATCCAAGACTTCACTGTAACGACTAGGGCCTAGGAAGTAGACTGAGCAGTCCGTAAACTGTTGGGTAGTGTAGAGAGATAACTGAAACCACCAGGAAAGGTGAATTTATTAACATTTATTTAAATAGGTAGAAGTAACACGGCCAGGTCGCAGGTAAAGGTTACATTACTGGTGAATGTTCCCGGTGTGGGAGCGCCTTTTGGTAGTTTACGTTGCACGATCGTTCCAGGAGGGCCTCGTGGCTATGCAATAACAGCCGCACGGTTCAATCGGTCAGGTTAAGCTATGCTCGCCGCGGTCGACCATTGACGGACCCGTTAATGGGCCATTCGTGGATCTTTGACAGTCGTTACAGGTCGTCAGAAGCCCGAAATTCTGACAACAAGTCTTACAAGGCGTATTATGATACCCAGTTACTGGGTTGTGGAGGTCAGATAGGTAGTCGTTCCACGTAAAATACTGGTGTCCGCTGGCATCCGGTTAGACTAGAAGCCGACCCCAAAAATAGTTGGGAAAAAGTTAGGCAGTTGAATTCGTTCCACGATCGAGCCAGACTGCGAAAGTCCACGAAAACATATTTTGACAGCCCTGCCCAAAAACGCCGATAAAACGCGCGAGTAACCGCACACGATGCAACGCACACGCGTTGTAATTTCTATGTAAATTTACATAATGATATTTTTGTCGCGCGACTCCGCGGTTGAGATTTATCACGTCAGGTCTCGCGGGGTAGTGCGAGGAAACGCGCCGACTGCGAATGGTGTATTGAATAAGTATTGGGTATAAATCACATCTGTTGCAACCCTAAGGTGTTGGAAATTGCTGATGGTGCTATTGTAGTTTTCTTTTTCATTGTGCGGCGTTTTATTATTTGCAGTATCTACACATTTATTTTAGAAGACGGAAAGAAGTTAGTTTTGAGCAGTTTCAAGATATTCGAACAGGAAAATTGTAACAGTAAAAAAAAGCGCGCTGGAATGAAGATCCATACGTTTTACGGTCAGCAAATATATTTGAAACATTGTTATTATAGAAAAAGGCTACTTAAAAAAAATAACTTTTCGTAGTAAGTTAGTGCTATTAAAAACCAATTTAAATAAGTGGAAACATATTTCAAAATACAACAAAAGTCCGTCAAAACACAATATCAAAATACTCGGCCATTCGCGATTCCGGCGCGCGGATTCCACGCGATGGGAGCCTATAATAAGCAATTTGGGCATCAAAAATATTATTTCATTACTGCCAAAACATTTCGCGGGCCGCTGCGTAATTTCGCACAGTATTAATAACTCGTTTAATGAGTTGCATAATTAATGGCGGGAGTAAATATTGAACTATCGCCATAGAGTCACCACGTTTTAATGAAATAGTGACGTTTAGGCGTTTATGATTTTGGTGATATTATTATGTGATTGGTATGATGCTGGGGAGTTTGTTGCGCCACTTCTTCTTCCCAGCGAAAGCACTAGGAAGTGGTGACGGCGGGTGTTTTGGGGGACTGTCTTTTGTAATTTTGACGTTCGAAAACTGCTCATTTTCAGCCTAATTTGAATAAATTACTTTTGATTTTGATTCAGGTGTGAAGACCCAGTGATAACGGCTACGACTTACGAGTTCTAGATCGTAGGTTCGAACCCAGAGAGGCGCTTTACTTTGTGCAAATCATTTCATCACCACTGCTCTCAAAACGGTGAAGGAAAACATCGTGAGGAAACCGGCATGTCCTAGAACCAACAATTCGAAGATATGTGACATCTACCAACCCCACTTGGTCTGCGTGGTGGATTACGGCCCACTCCTTCTCACAGAGAGGAGGCCTGTGTCCCAGCAGTGGGAACAATATAGGCTGATTATGATGATTATGATGCAGCTGTATCCGGTGAGACTGGAAGCTGACCTTAACTTCGTTGGGAAATGCTAGGCAGATGATATCATGTGATACCTACGCCGTTTCATATTGTGGGTCTTACACTTTGACGTCGAGGTGGTCGACACAAAATCCATTATAATCAGATCCATTAGACATTCAGAATTTTAGACCACAGGTTCTCAACCTTATTTTGCTCATCGCCCACTTTGAGAATATATTTTTTCTAGGCTCCCCCCCAATTGTTTTTACTCACCATCTGTCACGAATCTGAAACAGCCCACCTGAAAGTCTAAAGCGCCCACTAGGTTGAGAGCCTATGATTTAGATCATTTAACATACCCAAACCTTACGCTCTGAGTAATTACCTAAGTACTTGCCTATCTACTTATTTTATAAAACATCAAATTAGAAAAACAATCGAGTGTACTATTTCGAACCCAATTATTTTATTACTTTAGGGAGGTATACAAACTTACGAGTTCTCCAAGGTATCCAGATAAAAAATCACGTATTATACAAAAAAACAAATATTACATCCATGCATATTCATAAAATTCTCACTGAAAATAAAAATAGATATTATTCATAAATCACAGAGTAAAATATTTACTATTCGGATACATTTACTATCAACAGATTCATGTGTCACAGACTATATACAGCGATTTTGTTGAAACAGTGGCATTCTAGTTTTTTTTTATTACTTGGAATGGGCCTGCTAAATATAATGACTAATAGTCACTTTGTCTAGCCCTCTGGTCCAGTTGAAATTCTTAATCTTAACCGTAGTGTAATAAGGATTTTTATAAATAGGATAGACCCGGTGAAGTTAAAGGAACCTGCCTATCGGACCCCCACAACCCAGTTACTGGGTAACACGATACCCCTTAGTAAGACTGGTTGTCAGACTTTCGGACTTCTGACTACCCGTAACTGCTGTCCAAGATCTACAAATGGCAGCCGGGACCAACGGATTAACGTGCTTTCCGAGACACGCAGCTATCTCGATATGTAATGGATGGTCACCCATCCACAGACTGACCTCGGCAAGCGTTGCATAACCTTGAAGATTGACCCGTGCGGTTGATATTATGTAGCCACGACACCTTCTTATTGAAAAATCACATTAAAAAACAAATATTTCACACATGCATACCTGTTCCTAAAATTCTTACTGAAAATAAAAATATCATTCATAAATCATAGAGTAAAATATTTACTATTCGGATACATTTACTATCAACAGATGCATGTGTCACAGACTGCATACAGCAATATCGCTGAAACCAACTGTGAAAACTGTTTTTTTACGCTGCAGTGATTAAAAAGGAAGGGAATGGTGCAATGACGCGATAAATACACGTCCGGACAATGTTACTAGCACAGTATGTAAACATTTTCATAATAACGTTGTTGGTATCCGAATTGCTGAATAAACATTATTAGAATATTGTTTATTGCTTTTCTATTGGTATTTTGGGATAAAATATACAGTATTTTTGTTTAATGACATCATTTTGATGGACTGTTTTTTTATGTAGGTACTAATTGTTTGGATTAAGACTAAAAAAGAAAGATAGAATCAAACCTACACTTATTTAGCATAACTAAAAGTCACACCACATAATGTTATTTCTGCAAATAAAAAAAAGTACCTCTTTCAGATTACTTTCGGTAAACGTTTCGATAAAAGTTTTCTTCGTGGAAGTAAACACAGTCATACTTATTCATCAACCAGGTAGGTTTCAAGGATTGCATGTAAAATTTAGGGGTTTTCAAAGCAAAATTGGCCGCATAAAGTGGTTCACTCGTTGCGTAATGATATTAATTTATTTGAACGTCAGTTGTGAGCGTAGGCCGCGTTAATCTTGATAAACTAGCTAGATAATCGCAACAAATCGGGCTTGGAATTGTTGTACGGTTTGTTTATTCCTGAAATTGTCTCTATTTGTTTAGTGTTGGTTTTTGTCGGGCTTTTCAGCTGGTTTGTAAAGTAGGTAAATATTTGTCTTAGGTGGAGAAATATTATAAAACCAAAGACCTATTTTAAGTTTTAAACCTTTGACTCTTATTAAAAAATAACTTTGGGATACTATTTCTTATTTTGACCACGTAATTCGGGAAACGTACACGGCACGAGGCGCACTGCACTAATTGTTTCCAATAAACAACTGCAGTTCACAGCTTCCAACACCACCACCACCAATATGGGCTTATAAGTGCAAAACGATAAAAAAAAAACAAGTGTTCCTCAGAATGTTAAAAAGACATGTACATATTTCTGCTTTCAAGTGTAATGAGATCTCTTTATTTCTCCGTATGAGGCTTTCATCAGCGCGGTCCATACATGTTACAAACATTCCGGATAAACGGACTTTTTGACAAACGTCCACATTTTACTGCACGATATTTTACGACTTTTCCGCATGCAATATAATTTAACTTTCTTTGGCTCTAATGGAGTGCATGGAAACGGATGTTTAGTGAGAGCTGACATTGATGCAAAGTGCATGCTGCATCTTTAATACAAGCTTTCTGGGTAACTTTAAAGTGTAAAACTGTCGATGTTTTTCTCGTACTGCCTTGAATTTGTAGACGGATTTGTTTTTATTTGAATGTTTTTCCTAGTCTCGCGAAAAATACCTTCCTGGTCTTGTGTAATACTTTAGGAAAATTAAGGATAAATGACTGTCAACAGCGAAACGGAGGAATAATCACGCGGGATAAGTTCGAGCGGCCTCAGTTGACTAAAGAGCCAATATTTCGACGTAATATTTTAGTTTTTTAACGGTTTTAGTTAGGTTAGGAATGATTGATGATATTTTTATTTTAATAATTTGTAGTTAATTTTGTATTACAAAATTGGACATATTAGACAATTAATATTTTTAGTTTGATTATTAAATAAAGAAATTAAAAAAAAATAATAAAGAATTTCAAAATAAATGGTTTTAGGATAAATGTTGAACAATGTTGTTCTTACTAATAAATAGTAATGGTTCAACATGAAGACCTATTCTTAGATGTATGAACATCCTATGTAAGATGTTTCTGGCACATAAACTACTTTGACTTTTACTTTAAGAAAGTAAAAAAGAAATGAGGGTGTACTTTTAGGCACATCTCTGCTTAACCCAATTATAAAATAACATAACACAAGCGTGTTGTTATGTTATTTTACCTATACCCTGTCCATTAGGTAAACCGTTTTTTGACAGATGTAACTCGTGATTGCAGCAACCCACAATACATTGATTGATACACGTACGGTATTATAATGTCTGTAAGAAGCCATAAATAAGATAATTCAATAAGATAAGGCAGTTTATATATTTATTTTATTACGCATTTTAAAGTTAACTTTTACGTAATCTGGAATAGTTATGTTCTAAGACAGCTGTCAAAAAACGGTTAACCTAATGGATAGGGTATAGAAGCTGAGACATCTTTGATGTTACGATTACTACGCCATATTTGATAACAACATTCTGTGGTAAACCAATTCCCAAACATGATCTGTTCTGTGTCTGCTGTCTATTTGAAACTTCGTGCGTTGATCACACGTCCTAAGCATCGAACTAACCTCAAACCATCAAATATTTCGTAGTTCGTAGGTAATCTGATGCATTGAGTGTCGCCCCGTATTTGTCAACATTGTCGCGTGCTGCGGGCGACATCGGCGCACTAATGGGAATGCAAATGCGTTGTCTCTTTGTCGTGCGTGCGACCCGAGCAACACTCGCTCTTGAATGCAGGCACTCCATCGGCGGTGATGTGTGAGTTTCCTTAGGTCATGCGTTTTGTGTTGGGTAAGGTACTGCTTAATCGGTGCAGCAGATCATTGTGTCGAGAGAACTGTGTGTAGAAACTTGAAGTGGGAACTTATTTCTCTAAGTTTTGTGTTCACATGCGTTACGCGCGTGCGCGCGCGCGTTGCGTTGCGTTGCGCATTTTAGAATCCGAGACCCTAGCCGAACGCGCGACATACACTTAACGTTATTTACGTTAAGTGTATGTCGCGCGTTCGGCTTACACGATTCGAACGATTTTTGAATCGATTTTGATTAATTGATGGCTTAATTTTTTGTGACAAGCACATGATGTATCACCTATACAGGGTGGCCGGGACATCGAAGCGCTAACTTTAACCCTGAATTCAGCACATGATTCTAGACCCTATAGCGTAGAAATGTTTCGTGTATTATTAAAAAAATCTGCTGTTTCACAGAAAAGTGCTGTAGGTACCTACGCGGTCAAAATGTACCGAATTGCAACGTTTTTTTAATAACCGCTGAAAAAAATCAACGCAGTGGAGTTCAGAATCATGTAGTGAATTGTGCGCCGATGTCCCTGCCACCCTGTAGATATGAATAAAGTTGTAAAACCACGTGCCTACCTAAATATTACGTGCGAAACGAATATTTTTACCTTTCGAATTTATATTACGTTTACTCCACAAGTTCATGATAGGGATTTTAAAATGTCTGACGCATGTGAATGATTACAGAAACAAGTTTGCACTGAGTTGTTTGTGTTAGGTTGTTGCTATGACAATGTATGGAGACAAAAGGCTCAATTCTTTTCAGTGCTGATTCTGCACTCTTTCAGCCCATTCCAGCTTTTTTCTAGCTTCTTTGTCTAATTGTCAAAGTAGACAAAATATGGAATACCCAATAGACCAAATTGCCAGTGTCGTAATTTGGAAAACGCACTGATGGACATGCTGAGAAGCCCTATATGTATAAGCAAGAACAACCACCAAAGCACGTTCCTGTTGCATCACCATTCCAAATATATCTTCCCCACATCAATGCACTCTTGCAGTCATGAAGGTTGATGTATAGCGAAATACACTATAGCCCTGAAGACCGTATTTCGGCCATGGCGGCTGTTTCGTCTTGAAACAGTTTTTTTTTGTTTATATTTTGTTAAACATTTCTTTATTCGTGTTAGGATAAGATGACACAATTTGGTTTATAAACGTGGTTCTTTTTCATTTGATTTGTATACTGGGTCGACGATAAACTGCGGGAACGCATCCTTTCCTTGAGGGATGGTTTTTGGTGTGAAGCTCGCACCACCACCAATTAGTCAAAAAACGGACACCGTCGCGGACGCCTGCGTCGCCGATATGCAGTGTTAGTGTTTCCCGTTTGATTGAGTTCCCTAAAATCAAAGTTCCCCTTTCATCTTCCTGGAAGACAGTGCTTTATGTGACCTATGGACCTATATGTTTGGGACTATTGACTGGAGATTCCTGTGGTGTGCTCTGCCGACAAGCTCCGAAGTTTTACCAGGCCCGGACCCTCGGAATGTAGCAGCGGGAAGGTTGAAGCGGGTGAGTCGCTGGACCCAGTAAATTCCCTACAGCGGCCAATCTGAATGGAGACTAGCGATGGGGAGAGAGATATTATAGTGCACATGTATGTGCGCAGACATAGTTCTAGTCAGATGGGACGGCAACGAAATATACTGTCAAGTAGACAAAATCATCATCTGCCTAGCCTTTTCCCAACTATGTTGGGGTCGGCTTCCAGTCTAGCCGGATACAGCTGAATACCAGTATTTTACATGGAGCGACTGCCTTTCTGACCTCCACAACCCAGTTACTGAGTAATACGATACCCCTTGGTAAGACTTTCCGGTTTCTGACTACCCGTAACGACTGTCAAAGATCCACGAATGACAGCCGGTACCAACGGCTTGACGTGCTTTCCGAAGCACCAAGGGGTTTCGGTATGTAAAGATGGTCGATGCGGCTGCTATTAATTAGCCAAAAGCCCGGGAACAACAATGAAATACACTATCAAGACAAAATAACGAATACCTACACTTAAAAGGCCAAAATGCTAGTGACATAACTAGAAGACGAACAGATAGAAATGCTGCAAAGCCCTATATGAGTAAGCAAGAACAACCACCAAAGCGCACTCCTGTTGCATCACCATTCCAAATATAATTTCCTCACATCAGCTTAATTAAAACTAATCCGACAACACACTAAACCGCATTGCATACCACAAGCTAAACACAAGCTACAGTAAAAAGTGATTTTACCACACCCATACATAATCTGTTATCGGGAGCTCGGCAAATACCAGCTCTCATCGACCAGTACGCAAACATTGCAGCCGTAATGGGAAATGCAAATGCTACGTTTATTGCGCAGTGTTGTTTGCAAACAGCTGATAGTGTGCCACCGGCTTTAGGTTTGTTGTTCGCTGTTATCTATTACGCTGATAACGGTACGCAAAAATGGATTTGGTCGTGGTTAGCTGATGTTTTATGTTGGTTTTTGGTAAATGAAAGGCTTAGGGGATGAGCAGAAACGTCGATTTAAACTACAGTCACCAATCCGTTTGCGTAGTTAGCTTTTTTAGTACCTCAACTGCGTTCTGGTGATGGTTTAACAGGGCCTTTGCAGATACAGTCAGGAAAATTTATGAAAAACTGACATTCTACATGAATTCGCCGTGTTATAGCCATTTCATACAACTGTCAAAGCATGATAGTTGTGATTTCAATATATGGACAATTTAAGTTGGTAGCCAATTTGCTTAGTCTTCTGGGCACGTTTCCGGATGACAGGGATGCGGACGAGTATTTTGACGCTTAAGTGTCCTATTGTTTTAGTATAGTTAGTTAGTCATTTAAATTAGTTACTGGTTACTATTAGCCAGCATCACCCCACTGCTGGGCAAAGGCCAATCCCCATGACTTTCAGCTCTTTCGATCCAGGGCTAAAGTGAACCACTGGTCGTTTGTTTTCTCCAGCTCGTCCCGCCATCTTCTACGGGGTCTGCCGCTACACGTTCTGACTAATTAAATTAATTTTGATTTAATTTAGTACCTAGTGTAAATAGATAGTAGTGTTAAATATTGTAAAAGACAGATTTGAATTGTTCATTATATCATAAGTTGCTTAGCAATACATTTCCTTGACTGGACCTTTATCCGTAAGGGATATAAAATCATGCATGCAAGAGTAAGAATACAGCTTCACTATATACAAGATTAGTAAGTTCTAATTTAACATCTAGCTTCTCGAAGCTTGTGGTTTACTTTACCAAGGAAACAAATTGTCAGACTACAAAGTCTGTAAACAGATCGGTCGGTAAATGGATCAAAACAACTTGTTTAAATAAATAGAATATCGAGCAGTGTTCGGAATAATTTGATAAGTTTGGTTCACAGGGGTAATTCTGGTAAATTTAAGAACGTTCACAGTCTGATCTCAGTCTCAATCTGTCAAAAAATACTTCTATTTCCCTACATTTTGACAAGTTTTTGACGTTTGTTTGTCGCTGAGATGAGATTGTGACTAGATTTTGAACGTTTTAAATTACGAGAATTGGCTTTCAGCTATTTAAATGATAAATGATAGGTCGATGATTTTATTTCTGCAAGAAGGTTACTAATACTTTTACACGTCAATCATATTTTAAAAACTAGATGAGGTTGGCGTTTCCCAAAAGTATCTAATGAAACTGTAAACAAACTCTGTAAAATGTTAAATTATTACGGATTACTCAAGGGAAAAGTATTTAGAAGTATTCATCCTTATATCTCACCAATATTAAATTGTAATTGAAAAATCATCGACGAATAATGTGGTTTTATAACCAACAGTACATTTACATTTGAAAAAAAATTGTCAAATGAAAACAATTTACCTACTACAAATTGACATCCACAGGTAAGTGTCCTGACCCTAATATGTCTACATTTAGATACTTTTGGAATAGTCCATAGCTGTTTTTGCTTACGGTAGGTACTAAAAATATCGATTTTATTGAATTCATAATCGTTCACTTTCCTACCCAGGTACGTACATTTAAAACACGTCTGCTTGTCAAGCACGCCTGTCATCCCCAAGGGTAGTCAAAGTCTGCCATACACAACCCCAATAATACACACACAAAAATAAATCAACAAAAAAACAAAACACTGCCGAATTCCACGTTTTAAAGCGGGCAGTACAATTTTTTCATTGGCATTAGTGACGGTAGATCGAACATAATTGAGTTGTGCGTGCGCCTGACAGGTATTGTTGTTGCTTGAAATATTGGCTTCAGCTCACTACGTCGCCAGGAGCCGAGCGGTATGGACGATTTTGTAAAATTTTGATTGTTGTAAGATAACGGATAAGTTTAAGGGTGGGTGGGTAAATTGTGCACTGATGACGTAGCATACAGAGCTTGACCTTGTTTCCTAAGACTTTAAAATAACAGAGCATGATTATTCACACATTCATTAACTGCCGATAGCATCGCAGAAATAGCATAGCCATCATGGTCAGCAGAAAAAAAGATACTTTGAAAGCGAGATAAATGCATTTTTAAAGCACGTAGACCGAGGGAGGCCTAGGAAACGCTGGCGTAACGACTTAGATGCGTTTATGGGAGCTTGGTCGTAGATGGCAACGCACAAAGAACAATAGAGTGCTATGTGAAAGACCTTTGCTCAGTAGTGGGACAAAAAGGTTGAAAAAAAAAGCGTTCCTATCTATGCCAATTCAAAAAATCTTACAACATAATATCACACCGGTTTCCCCTGAAATAGGCAGAGATGTACCTACAGTACACCCACGTTTAGCTCGCTATTGCTAAAAATCGTACTTTAACCCCAAAATAACGTATCGTAAATTAACAGAACATCGCTCAAACTACAGCAACTCGTTTGAACGCGTGTCGAAACATGAACGTTCAGTCACAGTGCAGTAAGTCGTAAGTGCTCAAGTCGCGATGTTCATACTAAAATCCTTGCTGTAAACACAAGTATTATGAGACAGTCTCGGTGCCTTGAAGCTCATTTCTCTCGTGCCTTGTTACGTTTTGGCCTGTGGGTTGAGTGGTAAGAGAAAGCGAGAGTGAGGAAGTCACACAATATACACAATATTCTTCATCTTTTTCTCGATAGGTAGGACCAATATTTTTTTTTTAGTAGGAGACAGTTATTCGCGTGCTTGCATTAAATATTTCAAGCATTTATGAGCCTGTTTTAGCGCACAAATGCTCAAAATATTATAACAGCAATAGATTTATTATTTGTCGGAAACAAATAATATAATTATATAGAATAGAATACTCTTTATTGTACACCATACAAATTACAGAACATAAATATATAAAATTTTACAAAGGGTGACACAATGACAAATAATAAATCTTCATAGCATTCCATGTTACGAGTAAAGTTAGGTACTTATTTATTTGCAAGGCCAATAAACTTTCCTATTTTTAAAGAGAAAAAAAAGGTTGCTCTATTTGGTCTTTAAGATTACAGCCTCTTTGTATATAAAAAAATAATTGAAATTATTTAAACCAGTTGCGTTTTCATTTCATCAAGAAATATGATATTTTTTTGTTATTTTTCTCAACTTGTACCACGCTGCATCTTGTAAGAAGAGTTTAATTTGTCTCCAATCGGCTCGAAACGTTGACTGCTATTGCAAATGCCTTATTAGACGTCTAGTGCGTCTGAGTGTGCTTTATTTCTCAAACGTTGTTCCTATTCATTTTTGAAAATGTCTGCAAGAAAGCGCATTTGAATTATAAGACTTCCAGATTTTTGATTATTAGAAATGTTGATATTGTGTAGGTTATATAATTAGAAGGAATCATTAGCATTCCAAGCGCAAGTCTTTTCATAACCCTGGCTAGATTATCACTGTTTTTTTCCGAACTAGAACCTAATACAAAAATTTGCTCATTCAAAACTCGCTTGACTGTTTGAATGCAACCAGAGTTATTTTATTTCTAGCCTGCTCTACATAAGGTCGACTTTAGCAGACAACCTTTACAGTACCCAACTCTTTCCTCTCTGTGGATGTCATATATGGCAACACAAAGTGGAACGACAATTATTTTCTATCACCAAACTGATCGATGATTATCGCAGTTGGCTTTTTTCAGTGGTTTAAACGCTCAAAATAATATTTATTAAATTAAGAAACAAAATGCAATAGTTGACCCAAAAACAATCCCCCAAAAACATCAGTCTAAATTACATCTTGTACCCAGATAATCAAGCCATAATAATATATCATACATTAGCCGGTTATTATCCGGAGCGGCTCCCAGCATTACGTACAACGCCCGGGGCGTGTACAGGGTGTTTCATTACACACGTATAATGATCGAGATGGAGAGGATACGGAATGTCTGCTTCAACCGTTATAGTTTTGTTTTTAGAAAAGGGTTATTGTTATGTTTATTTGTAACGAAGGGTGGGAAATAGTTACAGATTTTGTTGAAACTTTACATGGCACAATATACCTAAGTATGGCCAGGCAAAACACAATGTAACTTTGTTGTTATCCATGTCTTGTGCCCCAACATTGCCAACAACGCGTCAAAAAGCTCCCGTTAAAAATTAACTAAATAGCTGTGAATGAAAAAACAGTTTCATGATATTTAGGGATTAAATGGTGGTTAAGCGTTTATATAAAACGTCAACCTACTTTCGATGAACGTAACATTTCTTCATAAATCGCAATAACAAACATATATTCAGAAAATATAACAATAACCGTTCCAAATAGGTAGACTTATAAGACAATGAAAACACGAACAGTACACCTTGAAACAACCTGAATGAAAAATATAGACCACTTTATAAAGACAAAACCTTGCGAAATGACGAATTAAATATACCCCAGATTGTCACAGCTTTAACTGTTCAAGAGAGTCCATTTTAAAATGGTTGTAGAAAAGGATTTCGTTTTTCTCTGCAAGGCATATGTATGTCTCCGCCATACCTTTTCACGCTGGTCAGTAATAAAATAAAAAGAGTGATTCTCCCGTCTGTGTCCATGTCCGTCGAAGCAGAAGAGACACTTGTCTGCGAGAGGGAGACGTGCATTAAAACCTTCTTTCTTGTACTTTGCAGTCATTAGAGCGTTATGCGCAATGTCGAGGTAGTGGACAAAAATTGTTGCAAGATGTGGCAAAATTATGAGGCTGTAAAACCCATTTTGAGAAATGGAGAAAATAGGGTTCACAGTTAATGATCAAAACAATCCGACAAATTGATAAATCTAAGGAATCCACTAACTAAGGGATGAACGGGTCCAATATTGTGAAGAAAGACCAAAGTGAAAAGCCCTTGTTCAATGGATCAACTTTTTTGGACCGATACCTACAACTAAATTGATGTTATTTCTTGGGTACGGTTATAATAAGAAAACTGAAGTCTTCATTGTTTCGCTCATTTGTTACTATGAGTGTGCGGAAAGAGTGAGTGCACCTGTGTTTGTGCCATAGTATCTATAGTCTGGTCTGTGCACTTTAATATATCCCGCGCCAAAGGCCTTTGAGATTGGCCACCATGGCCGAAATACGGTCTGGAGGACTATTACTATCCTAAAAGGTTTGATTAACGAGTCATATCCTTGAATTCAATGCACAGTCCACGAAAGTCAAAAAAGTCAGTGCTATTTTAATCCTATCTGTTTTCATCTTTCAACAGTCAACTTGAACTTCCTTTCCCAGTCGACCGTATCCATCTTTCTACATCCGTAATACGTGCACGCAACATTAGGAATACTTCGTATCTGTCGCTCTAAGATACATTAAATTCGTTCTCTCTGCTACATTAACTGTGTGGCTAACCAACTGACAAATTTGATGGAATGGGTTTATCATGTCGGTTCTAGTAGAGGTTCTTAATCTTTGTCAACGTGTGAATGTTTAAATTAGGAATGTCTATTATGGAATGCTTTTGTTTTTCTGGCGTTGTAGCTGTCTTGTATGGTTGAACGTTTTAAAGTTTTATTTTTTTTTATTTTGGAAAATAAAAACTTATTGAATCATCGAAGATAAAGTGAAATCTACAAAAACAATAAGTTTTGTTATATCTAAAAGTGTTATGGTGAATGTATTATTTACAAGCTGTATAGTGCGGCTGAAAACATACGTAAGTATGTATTTCAGCCAGTAAGCGTTTGCACTAAATGAAGTAAAAATATACCACCAAATAACAAACTTTAATCGCCGAAAATCCTTAAAACTTCCGCTCATCCCAGCAAAATTTAAGAGAAAATCTCCATCATTTGAGCGTAGTCAAGACAAAGTGACGATTATATCCAGTTACCAGCGCTCATTTTGCTAATTCAGGCCCATACATTTCGGCAAACAAAGTTAATCTCTTCATCCTATTACCGGCAACTTGTCGACCTAGTTTTATTTACAGCATCACACAGATGAAAAACGGTAGGTCAGATTTTTAGGAAAATATTTTTTTTTTTGTTTTTCTTTTTGTGTTTGGTATGAAAAGATCGCTTTCGAGGTGCAGCTGTATCAAAGTTTGCCTTTTGGCTAGGGAACTATCCAAAGGTGGCCACTTTAACCAAACTATCAATCCATAATCGACGTAAAGAAATTCCCGCAGTATGCTTGTAATTAAGTTACACATACATTAAGTAACCAGACGGGCAATTCTCGTAGTTTTAAGAACGTTCATAGTCTGATCGCAGTCGCAGTCTGTCAAAAATACCTCTAATTTTCTTACATTTTTGACATGTTTTTGACATTCGTTTGTCGCCGAGATGAAACTGCGACTAGATTTTGATTTTTTAAAATTACGAGAATTAGCCTTCACTTGTTTAGTGTGATATTAATCAATTACCGTTTTCCATTTTACCGTATTTAGGTATACAGGGTGGCAGGGACGCACAAAGTGTTACCATAAATTCAGTATATGATTCTGAAACCCGTGCGTTGAAATTTTTCAACAGTTACTAAAAAGAAATTGCTCTGCCATACATTTTCACCGCGTAGGTATTGCACTTTTCTATGAAAAAGCAGCCTTTTTTTTTATTACCGTCGATAATTTTCTGCGCTAGGGGTTCTAGAATCATGTGCTGAATTCATGGTTTCAGTTTGCGCGTTGATGTCCAGCCACACTGTATTTTGTTTTCTGATCTGAAAATTTCAATAAGTAGGTACAGTACAGCTGTTGCTATGTAAAGTGTTATATAAGAATTCTCCCCTAAATCTCCATCTAATTCAACGTTACAAAACTTTTAACTCAAAATAATACGTGTCACGTTACTTTCAAACTTGTATTACTATTTCTTGTCTGCGACTCCGTAATCCCCCTCAGGAGAGGGCTGCCTGACATTAATGTCGTGTTATGCTGTAATTAATATCGTGGAGACACTATTTTATATCATTACACATGCGACAGTTACAAGTCGTATATTTTCTTTGAGTTACAAGTTTAACTGAGTTCGTGGTACAGTTGGTTGGAAAAGTGGTAAGCAAATTTTGTCGGGGAAGGATTTAGTTCTGGTTTGGCTCATCATACAAACCAAATATTAGGTTGTAAGAAGAAAAACTTGGGTGTTTGTGTATAATATGCAGGAATTTAATTATCACCCAAATTATTGTTCAATAAAATTAGTATGCGCGCTTTAAAACCTTTACCTATACCTATTAACTGAAACCTATTCTGTGAAAATATTTATTATGAAGACATATTAATCGTTTCTATTGTCGTTCACAAATTTTGATAAGTCATTATATTATTTTTACAATTTATTGAACATTTATAACTCACAATTTATACTAGAATACCTCTAACTATACAAATACATGCAAAACAAAAGGACACTTAAGCGTCAAAGTACTCGGTATATATTTCATTAACCTTTTCTAGAAAGTATCAAAAATGTTAGGAAGTAGGTATAACATCACCCCTTATCGTCTCACGAATTTAGTCGAATGGGGCACATAAGTTTTTCGTCTAAGCTATGCAATGGGGTAACAATCTGCAATTGTAATCTTTAAATCTTGCTCCATCGTTATGGCCCTAGGGGAATTTAGTTGTATTTTATGTATATCTACTTATCCTATAGGTAGGCATAATTTAGTAACAAGTACTCTTATTCTCAGCTGCAGTTTTATATTCTCTCATATATTGTATAAGTCCTTATTGCATGGGGGCTATACAGGCTTATGACAATAGCTTTTATTTCGGCAACGAAAAATATTTCAGGAAACGGATTTTCCATACACGAGTACCATCGATACTATTGAATTGACAACATGAAAGCCGTTTTGATTTTCCGTTACCCAATCAGGCTGACGGACTCAAAAGTTTTTTTTTGTGTATCAATACAAAAAAAAAACTTTTGAGTCCGTGGGTGGCGTGTAAAGTCAAAATAGTTAGCAATGTTCGGTTTGTGGCAATTCTATCGGTGGCTACATACATGTGAAATGTATCGTACGATGAAACGAGCAATTAGTTCAAATATATGCAATGCAACATGAAATGTTATATACGTTGAAACTATGCCTTTTTGTTGTGTGTGTATTTCATGTTGCGACGTTGCTTGTTCGCCTTGTTGTTTCATGTTATGTTTCACATATTTATATGTGCCCACCATAAGATGTTTTTGAACCAACTCTTACTAAGCAAGTTAATAAAAAAAATAGTTTATTAGAACAAAAGCTTCAACCACGTGCAGTGTGAACAGGGAGGAAAATGAGGAATTAATTCTTGCTCTAATATCAGAAATTGTCAGGTATGTGCGCTGCTAAAAATATTGATGGTGTTGTCGTCATTATTGAATAGAGAGAAAAAGACAATGTGCATCCCCGATGACGCTTGTTCGCGGCAGCATCAATAGGATTCTCAGTGTGTTCGCAGATCGGTGGGATTCCCCGATTTTGTGGAGGTCGATGTAGCTCCACGCTGAATTTTAATTGTATTATTTTATTTATTTATTTTATCTCTGTCAGTACCTACTAACTAGATGTTAAGTAAAATTGTTACTAAACCTATGGAGTCCAGAACAGTGGTGGCTTAGGTAACAGCCTAGACTTACGAGTTGTAGGTCGTGGGTTCAAATCCATGCAGGCGTGGCAGGTTTTGTGTAAATTATTGCCCTCGAAACGGTGAAGGAAAACATCATGAGGAACCCGGCATGTCCCAGAACCAATAAATCGAAGACATGGGATATCTACCTACCCGCGCGGTCCGCGTGGAACATACAGCCCACTCCCTCTCTTCGAGAGGAGGCCTGTGACCCAGCAGTGGGAACATTATAGGCTGATTATGCTATGGACTCTATCTGAAAACAAAAGTTTCTATTTAATTATATCCTAATATGACTTTTCACCTCGACATTACCTTCAAAGTACCAAATGAAGGTACGTACATAAAAGGCTTCATTAATCGCGGGAATTAGTGACTTATGCCTGTTAGTTAGTTAGTTTATTAGTATCGAATCCACGACAGATACAGTACGCCGGAGGGTAGTTTCGTTCGGAAATAGTTATATGTTATTATTGTAATTAATATTTGCTGTGTGGTTTGTGTAATGTGTTGTGTTATCGGTAATACCACTGATAATTAAACTAATTAGGAAAATGATAGTGGCATTTTAGAGGGGCTTGTGGCTAAGTCACAGTAACAGCCGCACGGGTCGATCTATCAGGTTAAGCTACGATAGCCGCGGTTTGGTCGTGGATGGGTGACTATTCGTATATACCAAGATATTAATTTTATATACCAAGATCCCTCTATGCCTCGGAAAGCACGTTAAGCCGTTGTTCCTGGCTGTCATTCGTGGATTTTTGAAAGACGTTACGGGTCGTCAGAAGCCCGAAAGTCTGACAACCAGTCTTACCAAGGGATTTCGTATTACCCTATAACTTGACTGTGGGGGGCACGTAGGCAATCGCTTTATGTTAAATACTGGTACTGAGCTACATCCGGTTTGACTGGAAGCCAACCCCAACATAGTTGGGAAAAGGCTACGCAGATAATATATAATTATGTTGGAATTTTAGATTTACAAGCTAAAATTTAGTTATTAGAAGTGTATACAATTCTCTCTGTTGTAGCTGCTAGCAATGAGGAATAAAATAAAATATACAATGACATGAATATTTACTTTGTAAAGTATTATATTATTTTAATGATCGTGAATGTGAAGACTATGTGGGTTAATTTTCTTTTGTTTTTTCATATTTCCTCAGTTAGTTTCACTCATGGTCTGGCAGTTTGATTAATTTACCCAAATGTCCTTTCTTTGGTATTATTCGTCGAATCGTTCGTTGAGCTGCATGATTAGTGACAAATACAGGCACTGACTGGAAAGGTCCACTCAATCTGTGTGGTTCTTTCCTAAAAAAAACATTTCACACTGAGTTTGTTTCGGCCTTTCTTCTTACAGTAGTCAGATAGGAAACGCCGATCTCAACTAGTTTTTAAAAATATTATTGACATTTAAAAGTGTTTGTACAAACCTACTTACAGAAATACAATCATTTATACAAAATTAAAATGGAGGTAACAAGCAAATATTTGATTTGACAAAATTTTCGGCGAACTAAAACGTAAACAGTTCCGAAAGACAAACTGTTAAAGTAAAGAAACTAATCGAACTTTAGACATTAACTTCGGACTTCATCGGGCCGACCCCAGAACCGGCCATGAGAAAGTTACTTAGAGGTACAAAACTGTAGGAAGACAGTTTTGTAAAATAAATAACTATGCAGGTAATGCCTACTTAAATTAAAACGGTGAAAATAATGGATATATTTATTGCTTCTACTATCTGAACTTATGTTTTACAAAGACATGATCATTGTAGATCCTGTGGGGCACAGCAAAGGAGTAGGATTTTAAATGGATAAGCATAATCAGCTTACATAATGTTCCCACTGCTGAGACATAGGCCTCCTCTCTTCGAGAGGGAGTGGGCAGTAATCTACCACGCGGGCCGGGGGTTGGTAGATGTCACATGTCTTCGAATTTTTTGTTCTAGGACATGCCAGTTTCCTTACGATGTTGTCCTTCACCGTTTTGAGAGGAGTATTGATGAAATTATTTATACAAAGTAAAGTGCCTGTCTGAGTTCGAACCCATGACCTACAACACTTAAGTCGGGGGCGTTATCACTGGACCAATACTGGTCTTACCACCATTTAATTAGTGCACACAAAAGAAATAGTATAACACACAGAAGCGAACACAACTCCATTACTTAATTATAAATTATCAATAAAGAATTCAACAGCAACATTATTCAGAGTCGCAATGGTGCGTTAAAAAATCTTAATTAAAATTCCCATCAACCGTAGAGGCGTAATGTTCAAATGCGACTGTCCTCTTATTGTGGGTCTCTTTCGGAGATTAATAACGAGGGACACAAAGATGGAGACGTTAAAACCTTTCAGTAACAAAAGTACAACCGAAGATAAAATGAACAGAATTGTGGGCTAGGAGAATTGCGTGTGGGGTTATATTTAGGTGGATTATCATTTTTTTCATCGTGCTTTGTTATAGCTATAAGTCCGCCTATGGTGTCACCTTATGTAAAAGGGGGTTGAGAAAAAATATGTAATCCTCCATCTTGGAGCGGCGGTCATTTATTACAATATTGAGTATTGCACATTGTGTTGTCACCAGAACGAAAGGTGTATTTAAAATTTCAGCTGAATCGGATACCAACAAATGGTCGAAAAATTGTTTGCAAGTTTTGACGGACAACTGACAAACATATATACGAACAGTGCAAGTTAAATAAAAGCTTGTAGAAAAAGAAGCATTTATATGGTGTACATTATAATAAATATTATATTACTATTCTATTTTATTTATTCTTATAAATCACATCGCTGGCCGAGTATCTTAGTTCCGCGTTCATATTGGCCTAAAACGTGTGGTTGTTCAGCAAAAGGACTATGCAAGCACAAGACATTTGATAGTTTGTGTCAGCCTACCCCCGTGCAAAATTTTTGACCATATCATGTGTACTTATGTGTATGACTGTAGGATACATTTTCAGTAGGTAGATGATTGGTCAATAGGTCAGCATTACAAGTTTTATTCAGAGCTGATTCCGTTAGCGATTTTGTCACATTTTTTTTCGGTTAGTTATGTGCTAGTACACAAAATCTAATATCAAATAAACAAAAAAAAAAACAAACGCCACTTCAACTAACTTTATGGCCGCATACTAAAGGCGGGCAGTAATTTAAAAATGCTCGAAATTTTTCAAAAGGAGTGGAAGAAGTGGGCTCCCCCTCCTCACGGTAGAGGGGGGAGGAGACAACGCACCTGGGAAAGTTTTCTTCATCCCATGAATATAAAGAGGATCTGGTTAAAGATCTTCAAGTTTATGCAACGTCTTATCGCGATTGGTATACGGGATACGGATGTCGCTAGCGAATTTCCCGCTTATATTCCGTTAAAAGCTTGTTTTGTTAAAGAGCTTATGTTTTGCTTTGTAGGAGGAAATCTAGGGGTAAAGGCAGTTTTGCTAGTACAAAAAACAATAGGGAAGTTGTCTGGGTAAAAAAATTAATCATTATATTAGTCCGTCAGTTAGATTTTCTAAAAATAATGGACACATATTTTTTCTTATGCCAATCAAACAAAAAATGACAAAGATAAAGCGCGTCAAAATTTGGGTCGTGTCGTCACTTGCTTGCAAAAATGTCGCAAGCAAGTGACGTCACGCGGAACTTTAACGGGCGATATCTTCATCATTTTTTATTTTTATAATTGACAAAAGAAAAAATACGCGTTCAATATTTTTTGATAATCAAACTGACGGACTAATTAGAATTTTTTAGGAAAATAGCCTATTGAAGATTGAGAACAGTACATCGCGTAACAGTAAGGCATTATTTCTTTAGTATTTTGACTAACAACAAAGTGTCCAATAATTGTTCATCTGCCTCAAAGCGAATTCAAAACGAACGTTAACATTTTTGTATCACCAATCTAATATCATTCGGGCATCAAAGTAACACAATTTCCCAATAGACGTAACAAAATTGATCTCTAATCCCAGTCGATTTTGCGACTCATTTCCAAATTCCCATTTACCTAAGTAGAACGATTTTTTCCGTCCATTTTCCAATAATAAGCATTTGGCATCAATCAACAGCCTCAAAGGACAGATCGGTAGGTCCCCGAAGATGTTGGACTTAAATAAATTAAAATTTTCGCGATTCGCGTTCGAACCTCGAGTCATCGAATCCGCCGTTGGCTGATTACATTATGTAAATTGCTGCTTTCCCTCGCTTCCTTGTCATTTATACTACCCAGATGTTGAGAGAGTGGATGTGGTTCTGATTTTGGACACAGAATTTATATTGGGGGCTATGTGGTGATTTAGAGATGGTAGGTTTAACTACTGTCCCAGGGATGTGCCTTACAGGCGCTGCGCAGGGGTGGTTGCGGAATTGGTCTTTTAAGAGGAACCGGGACCACCCCTATGTGCGGATGGTGATCAACGGGGTGGTTTTAGTGAGGTAAAAATCCCACACTCCCCGGAGGTCGGGTGCCTTTTGAAGGTTTCCCCCCGAACACAAAAAAAAAAAGGTTTAAGTACTGTACCTGGGAAACGAATGGTATTCAGTAACTGTGCATATTTATTACAATAATTCATGGCTGATAATAATACTAGGACCTTTTAGGTAACACATGTTCCCTTAGTCGTGGTAAGGATGAATAACAAACTCAAACTATTTATTTCAAATAAACCAATTACAGGCACTTTTGAATTGTCAAGGTCGGTCAGTCAAAAAGATGAAGCTAGTTGCCCATTCCAAAGCGTAGTAGGTACCTATGGAGAAGAACGGGCAAGAAACTCCATGGACACTCTGTTAAATCATAATAATATTGTTACAAAGTATTGGTTACATCATTCATGTTCAAAATTATGCATGTGAGAACGATGCAGAACGTTAAAACTATATTATCACCAGCTGTTATTAGAAAAGACGCAGTCGACAACTAGACGCAGGAGTATTGATTTAGGAAGGAGGAAGACACAGGGTCCACTCTTTTTGAATTTGATGTTTTTTTTTTTATATTTCTAGTCATCACAAAACATCGTGATGAAACCTGGGGGTCTACTCCGAAGTAGTATCGGCCGAATGTTCGGCCGTTTCCTGCTACGAAGTTACTATTTGGTTCGGTTGGTTCCGATCCTACACTCCTACACTCTTTCGAGTATTGACTATGGTCCCGACCCAACTGAGCTGATCTGAACTTTTTTCGCGTTTTCAATAATATTCGGTTCGGCCATGTATCGGTCCGCTCCGAACATTCGCACTTTGCACTTCGGAGTAGGCCCCCTGGACTTATACTACTTTTAGTTAACATAAGTCAAAATCGGCAAACCGTCTTGAGCAAGCGTGGCGATTGCTCGTGCCTTCTCCGTAGAAAAAGAGGCTGTTGCCTTGCAGTGGGACAATAAGAGCCTGATATTACATATTATATCATTATTTTCATCACATCGAAAATCTTTCAAATCTTTCTTTCTTTTCTTTTTCTTTTTATAAAAACGTTGCCCCACACTAGGAATTTCTCCTGTAACGTGGGTGCGTTTACAATCATTTAAACTCACATACACAAACAGCCAGACCCGGAACAACTACTTGCAGGTCATACAAATATTTGTTCCGTGCGGGAATCGAACCCGCGACACGCAGCGCAGCAGTCAATCGCTTAACCATTGCGCCAACCGTGTCGTCGGTAATCGGATTTCACAGCATTTATTTTCGGCACTTCCATTCCCATTACATCACCACTAATGTTTCTTCAAACAGATCTCTGTGTAAAGACATTTCGACGCCCTCGTAACGGGGACATTGCAAGATTACCGTAAAGAAGTATGTTTCTATTTAAATTCCTACTTTTAAATGCAATCGTACTCAGCTGAGGTTGACAGGCGATAACCTTCGCAACGCTTAACGTCTGGATCGATTTTGTTTTATATCTGTCTCTCCAGTCTGGTCATGATATACCGTTTCATGCAATATAATTTAATGGAGGAAAAGAATGGGAGAGTTTCAGATTTTCAGACGTTGAGTTATTTGGTGACTCGGTTTGGAACACCTTAAAATAGAAGAGTGATGTAATAACACTGATCTGGGAAATAAAACTAAGAATGTTTCAGGTATGTATCAACTTAAGACTCTCATAAAGTTGCGGAATTCAACTAGGGAATAGGAAAACTGGAGACTGACATAAATTGTAGGTGTCTATAGTATTTTTTATCTCACGAAGCCACACGCGCTTTACTTGTGGTGACCAAGTTTACAAACGCTGTGAATGTGTGCGTGAAAACGAGTAGCGAGAGCAATAACACACACACACACGCACACACACACTTCCGACTTTGCCATCGTCTCAGACGGTACCAAGAGCTTCTGCGTTTACACACACATTCACAGCGTGTTTGTAAGAAATTCCTCTGCCTAACCATTCGGGGAAACCAGGCGTGATTTTATGTTATGGTAAGAAATTTAAATCAGTCAATCAACTCAGCCCTCTGCAGACCACCGCTGGACAAAGGCATCTCCACAACACCCTGTACTCCGCCTTCCGCATCCAGTCTGTCCAAGCCACCTTTTTTAGGTCGTCAATCCATGTAGCTGGGGGCGTCCCACCTTACGCTTGCCGATACGCGGTCTCCACTCTAGGACTCGTCTGCTCCACCGGCCATCGGTCCTTCGACAGACATGGCCAGCCCACTGTCACTTCAGCTTGCTAACACAAAAAAAAAAAATTGACCGACCGATCGATCGTTGCTTGAAATTTAAATACCTATGAGTTACCTAGTCACGTTTCCTACAAACTTTATTAATTTATACAGTTGTCTAATTTAATTTTCCGCATTACACATCGTATACAATACGCGGGTGTAAGTTGTAGAAGTTGGCGCGATGCCAGCGACTTTAAGGAGGCTTCTAAATTGAAGTTTTAAACGTACTATTACAAAGTCCACACACTTGGGCCGTTATTAGAAAGAAAGATGTGCTTTGGATTTAAAATTGATATTAAGAGTATTGCGAGGAAAAATATTGGGATTAGAAAATATTTCCCGAAAACCGTACAACAAAAGTGATAATGAACTTTTTTTGCTTCATACTTTTTTGCCAAACACAGGTCACAGTTGAAGATAGACTTCTTCCAATTTGGGCCCCATTACCTGGTTCTCAGGACTACTTAACCCTAATGAGCTTTAGCCTAGTACATTATCCATTACGACAAGAGTGTCTAAGTTTTTGTGGAAGGTACTTATAACCCTAGTTTCTACCTAGGGGCTAAAACAAAAAGCGAAAAAAGTTATATAATAAAACTTTCTACGCTTTTCCATCAGGCTTATTCTGATTTTAATTTAACATTCATTCCTGAAAATATACTCGTGTAACAAAAGTACAGATATAACCATTCTCATAACCCGAAATTATAATCCAAAAGTCTCAAGAAATCAACATTCATTTTCCATCCCAAGTTGGAGAAATTTGTTAAAAAAGTGCCGGGAACAGGCAAATAAGTCGAGGCGGCTTGCCCGGGGCGCATATTAACGAACCCGTGTACGAGATGAGGTAGGGTTACCAGAATGCTGGAGCGGCTGGAAGTGTCCCGGATCGATATGACTTTACATCTGGTAGAGGTAAAGTGGTGTGTTGTTTCAGCTTCATTCATGTTTACTGGTAAATGTCTGGTTTTTCTAGGAACAGTTTAAAGCAATGTTACGTGCAAAGCGTAAAATTGTTGAGAAGTAGTTAGTTAACATACACTTTGAACAACCTTTAAAGTGAGGCAATGTTGTTAACAAATCTCTTTAAAGCACCCGGAACAGCTATTCCATTGAAATCACGTACAAAATCTAGAGAAACTCCTTGCATCTACTTTCGAAAACCACTCGAACTGCATCTCGATGTCCTCGGAAGCCGACCACGTCTGGCGGCAGCGCGGATTGGTTGCCACTCATGAATGTTAATTCCGCCGGAGTCACGCAACGCGACTTAATCCCGGGCGATGTAGGGTTTGTCGTTAAGCGATCGGGAGACGCAGATAGTGATGGAAATGGTGCTTTTTGTCGGAGGATTCGGTGTCTTAATTTACGTCTTCGTCTTGACGTTTTTGGGATTCGAGAGAGGATGTATTTTTGTAAGTAGGTAGGTAGGCTGTGGGATGATAAATGTTTCAGATAATTCATAGCTGTTATTAGTTATGCAATGCTAAATAGTAATCATTATGATAAGGCTAGTTAGCTAGCAAATATGCAAAGCATCTTCCAGAATATAGGTTGGCAGGGACATCAAAGCGCAAACTGAAACCATGAGTTCAGCCATGAGCCATTCAGCCAGCTGTTTCATAGAAAAGTGCGGTCAAAATGTATGGCAGAGCCAATTTTTTTAATAACCGACGAAAAATTTCAACGCAGGCGCGTTTAGAATCATGCATTGAATTCATGGTAACAGGTTGTGCGTCCATGTCCCTACCACTCTGTATAGTACAGCACTCTTAAGAAAATCCCCCATCTTATCGTTCACTTCTGTTTTAAATTGTTCATGTTCTAATATGCACTCCAACAATTACAAAAATCAATCCACCACTTCCTGCCAAAACAAAATGACAGCGAAGCCTGAAAAACTCATAAATTATTTCGCTCGGAATACAGTTGGACTGTCAAAAACTCGAGATAAAAAATAGTATCTGCAGAATGTCCGACGGTTCCCGACATATCAATCATCTCCCGAGATTGGATCACGTCTGCCCCCTACCAGGGGTTCAATCCTCGTATGGAAATTGGTTCGTGAATATAAGCGTGAAAAGATTGTGGTATCTCAGATAGTGCGAAGGATTGGATGTTGGTGGAGTGTTGCGTATGTGCTAAGACAATTAATTCTGATTTGCGCTTGATAAGTTCTTGTCTTTGTGTATTTTTCTCCATGTTTAGGTATTAATATTTTGTGTTTGCCTAACTTCAGGCTATTACTAATAAGTATATTTATTGTTACGTGGCAAGCTGAGAAGTACTGCGATTTTGAATAAAAATACTGATATAATACAAACAAACGGATTTCAAAATGTGAGTAGGTACAACAAAAAACAATTCTGTATTTCAAACAAATCGGATTAAATCCCGTTGCCAATAAAATAAAACCTAAAATCGCTTTAGAGAACAAAGCAATCATTTATCAACCTCACAGTTATAACAACCAATAAAACTTTCGAAACTACAAAATATTTTCCGAACACGTCGAAATTACCGTTCAAATTCAATATGAAAACAAATCCCATAAAATCGGCGATCTAATGGCGCTGTCCAAACTGGCCAGGTGTTCGCGCATCAACCAGCCAATACATCGGATCAAATGGACGAACGTGAGGCGAATTCTCCAGTTGACCTAAATACGTGCAATGAGATGAACCGATGTTTTATTTTACGAGTAAACAATGCCACGGGGCGAGTTTATGGCTGTTTGTCTAGGAACTAGGACCGTCCCTTACTTTCACTTAAAACGTTTGTCTTGAAAGGTAGCTAATCAATGTATTTTCTTTACCGACTCAGTGCTAAGCAAAAGTTTGTATTTCTCAATTTATTCCTTGTTCTGGGCAATCTCCAGGAATTACTTCCATAACATCAGTTTCAACGACGGGTTCAGATTATTATATTATGGGGTAGGTAGGTAGATTACTTTTAACTTCGATTTTCAAGTATCTTGTGTTTGACGTACATATTTTAAACTGGGGCTCCATGGTTTTACTCGTATATTACTACCGAAAAGTGTCAGCAGATCACAAAACACAAGTTGCACCCACAAAAGACCTTTATTACACCATGACATATGACAACAAAATCAACAACAATAGTCCCGAACAGTGTTGGAGGTCGGTATCTGAATATCCGCGGCAATTTCGCAAAGATCCGGAAAAGCGGGAAGGTTTCGGAACAGGAATACGAAATGCGGATATTGCGGGGGGCGGCCAGCGAAGCGTGTACATTCTTATTTGGACCCACGGCTATTAGATACGAACGGTGATTCGGTAATTTCGGCCGTTTAGCCGATGTGCGGGCGTTTTGGGCTCTGATTTTGTTTATTGCTTTTCGAGAGATCACTCAGTGAGGGAGATGAACGAATGGTAGCCAGTTAAACAAATGGTATACATGACATTCAGAATAATTACCTATTTTATCTTTCACCCCTTGTAAGACAAAGGGCGAACTAACCAAATCTGAACGCAATCAGCAAATTTAAACCGCGTTCAAGACATGTCAGTATCTATATTTCATAGCAATGATGACACTGACAGCGCTTGAACGTGTTTTATATATGCTAATCACGTTCAGTTTATTTGGTGAAATTGGCTCTAAGTAAACCAATAAGGGCTGATTTGTCCAACGCCAGATAATTTTATCGTAGGAATAATTTTGAATTTTTGACAGTTATTCCATACAGAATCTGTTAGACGTCAATTTTATTCCACGAATAAGAATTATCTGTCTATTGAAAAATCAGCCCCAAGGCTATAACTGGAACATTAAAATATAATAAGAATCCAATAAGTCAAACAACTGTAATTAAATTAACACTCACAACGTAACCAATCACATTCATGGACCAATTAAACCAATACAGTTTATCATAATTACTCCGAAAGGGTTCACCATTTTTATGGACCCGAAAATATCTCCCCACGTCATTAAGCATTGCGACATGCTACCAATTAATTATTTTCGTTCAATAGTGACCGAAAACTAAAGGGTGAATAATAATAATAATACAGATGTGCGCAATAATTAATATCTTCTAATTTCTAAGGTCTTGATATCAAAATAGATATTGATGAACACACACGTGGATAACTTAACATTCATAAAGATAATCATACAGCTTTAATAGATGCACATGTTATATACACATACTACATAATTAGCCTATAATTTTCCCACTGCTGGGACACAGGCCTCCTCTCGGTGAGAGGGAGTGTGCTGTAATCTACCACGCGGGCCCAGTGCGGGTTGGTAGATGTCACATGTCTTCGAATTTTTGGTTCTAGGACGTGCCGGTTTCGTTACGATGTTTTCCGTCACCGTTTTGAGAGCAGTGGTGATAAAATAATTTACACAAAGTAAAGCCTGCCTGGGTTCGAACCAACGACCTGCAACTCGTAGTCTCGTTACCACTGGGCCACCAGTGCTCCTATGATAAAAAAGGTTATTGGTAAAACATTATCAACCTCTCAGGATTATATTACTAACATTTTAAACAACAATTTTTGTTCTATGACTTTTATTAATTCATCAGATTTTAATTCGTCCGACTTTCATAAAAAAATAAAAATATTTCATTTCAACGAATTAAAATATTCGATTTTTTGTTACGAACTCTACGCGAAGTAAAAGAAAGCGCTAGTTAGGTAAACAAACTGCCGTGTCTAGTACAAAATTCAGCGGAGGGGAGCGGGGGTTAGATAGAGCCACGAAATCTTAAAAGTTTGTTTTTGTAAATGTATTATCTTTTGTAAAAACTCATAGAACAAAAGTTGTTGTTTATAATGTTAGTAATCCAGTACTGCAAGGTTGTTAGTGTTTTACCAATAACCCTGTATATTGTCACGAAATTAAAGAGTATACTTTTTGGTGAGATTGTTATAAAGAATAAGTAAGCTAGTGTTTCGAAAAATGATGCTAGTCTGTAGTAAGCCTGAAGTAAGCCTGATAACCTAAAAATTAATTCGAAGCTGATGAAATATAACTAGTGAGTCATAAGAACCATGTTCAGAGTTAGTGATGTTCAAGATGACAGACATGAAATTTCACATACATTTGCAAATTGTACTCAGGAGCAGAGTACAATTTGCAAATGTATGTGAAATTTTTCCTCACTGGTTTATAGTCAAATTACTTTAACTGTCACACTCAAGTTGAATATGTGCTAAAATATTTTATACTTATCTTAAAGATGAAGATCTTTTACCTTGCCTGGCAATTGTGTTCAAACTTTTTTATGATTACACATAAAGTTTTTAAGTAATACATGACTATGACTCCTCAGCCAGGACATTCTTAAATATAAGGTTCATAATAAAGTTTATTAATGTTTCACGTTGCAATTCTGCAGGTGACCAAAGTTCGGTAGAGTAACACGTATTTGAAAAGACGCATCTCATTATGATTGTAAAGTAACTGACTAAAATATTATTTAAAGCTAGTTTATTAGTAACGTTACGGTTGTCAAGAAGAACGGTGACCGCCACTTGCGGCCGTAAAGTCGAAATACAGAGCATTTTTTGACATCTTAATTCAAATACTGATAAAAATTACAGATTTTTATGAATTCCTTTATAAAAATGACGGAAACGCTCTTCTTCACAAATATAATATATTATTTCTTTTTAGCCGTTAATGTTCCACTGCTGGGCAAAGGCCTCCGTACTCTCTTTCCACCTCTCCCTGTCGGAAACTGCCAAGGAACAATCTTTATCAAAGGAGTATAATACCTATAAGCTAGTTCAAATGCAAACATTTAGCAAAGAACACCACCAAAATGAGCTTTTATACACTGTGACTACAGCAAATTTTAATTATAAATATTTGCTCATTCCACGAGAACAACGTTCTAATAAATGGTTTTGTCCGAACGGTCGTTTAGTTCATTACTATTTCTTGGTAGGACATCCTTTGAGAACGAGCAAGAAACAAATATTTGGTGCTAAGGAATATTGCAAACGCAATTACAATAAATTACTGGAGAGTCGGTAAATAGAAAGGAGAATGCGTAAAATTGCGTCAGAATACCAAATATTTTATCAGCAATAAAAAATGGTAGTCTTACATCCGAACTCCGAAATCAAGGAAAATTTTATAAACCCGTATCTCCAGTCAAATTACTCGTCATTTCTTACCAAAATTTTATCACACAAAAGGAATATTACACATGTGTCATCCAACACGTGATGCAAATCATAACGCAAGTATTTTTCCTTAAAAATAACCAAAATTGTCGCCATATTTGACACGTCTGGAGAAATACCGTGGCCTGAATCGGAATGAGCTGAAGTTTCTGAAGACTCAAGATTTATACAGTGAAGACTTATGTATGTTTGACACCGAGGATTTGGATGAGGCTGAACTGAGAATATTACTTATGATAAGTTGGGAGTTTGAGGATCATGAAGATGAACGGGATGTTGAATAGACTGACTACAATCAGCAGCTTGCTACTAAGATAGACAAAGAAACTTTTAGTAAACTTGAGAATGAAATACATATAAAAACTTCTGAACATAGACAATAAACGCAGAGACAGAATGAATCAAAGCGACAATTCACAAGCAATGGTGAAAATGACAAACTCCATGAAGGTGTAGGTCAAAGAAACCAAGTGGCCAATATACATGGACGGGGTAAATAATGTATGGTGATTTGTTATAGTACAAATAGCTTACAGGGGAAAATAACCCATTTGGAACCTAAATTATAGAGAGCCACAATTATTGCCAAGTTAGAAGTCCAAATAACCAAAATAATTAATTGACCAAGGTTAAAAACACTGTTAATCAGCCCAGTAATAGCACTCTTGGCATGTTACTAGAACATTCATGGAACTTACAAGACCATAATGACTGTAATATATTAGTATATTGTAAGGTTAATTATGACCTTAACGGGTACAACATGGACAAACAATTTAGATAAAAATATCTAATGTTCGTGCTACCAAGTAATAACTGTTAGCTTCTACAATATTACACGGTGTATATTTTTTACTAATTGTAATCATGAATTTATATCCTTGTCAGAAGTATGTAAATAAAAGAGGCAGACATTCTACTTCAAAACTAGGTGCAATAAATCGAAGGAAATTGAATTCACTAATGACAGATATTGCATTAGTCAATTAACAAGATGCTTAAATAGCAATAAGTCAGCATTGAAACGTATTAATCAATACATAGGGTATAAAAAGTCAAACGAATACCTAAACGTAAAATATATTGATAAGTACTCGAAAAAATATAGACTAATATATACTCATGAAACAGTATTTCATTCCTCTAAACAACAAACAGCGAAAATATTGAATCAGGTAAAGGAAAAACAGCATAAAATAAAAATAAAAAATAGGAAAATAGTATACATTTAAAATTGCCAACTTTGGGCACCATTTATTACACAGAACAGCACAGCACGAGATTTATAAGTCAATCTGTTTTGTGAAATATTTTATCGTTTGCTACATTTCAGTTCGTATCCGATTCGCTTTTCCAAAATTTACATTTTGCGTGACCAAAATCTATCGGTGCTCGGAAACGATTCGGTAGCTCAATTTTAAACTTAACCTGATTCGGGATATTTTGATGACGTATATTACGTGGAATATTCAAATGTGTGGTCTACTTCTGTAGTTTAGAATAGAGCCGATACAAATTGTCGTAAGTTATATTCGGAGTGCCTACATGTATCGTTCACTTGGTTTGGTTATGATTCGAATAAACTATTTTTAATTCATATCTAATTGCTTATAGTTTCATTGTCATAATCATTTTGATCAACTGTATTACTGTTTTGCGGGGTTCTCAGTAACACTTTCTTTGTTAGGTCACAGGCAATTACCAATCTTTCAGTTGCCTCTTACAACAGCTCACAATAATCTTCCTTCTTACAAAGAAGATCGGAAACCTAATATCGTATGAAAATGTTTATGACGCCCTAAATTCTAGTCAAAATTTAAGCACCAATTTCATTCCAATCACCGTGGTAACCCGATTACGTGTCATAACGAAGCCACTCTCCCAAAAATAGTACATACAAGTAATAAAATTCCATCATAAAACCTCAACGATATTGAAGAGGACATAAATCCTGGTAACACGTCTCCTCGTGCAATAAATTTACATTTTAAAACTGATCACGGGGACATTACACCACTTTAATATTAGCGGGAGGCTACAGGGGGCGTTCTATAAGTTATGGTGTGATTATCGACGTGAATGAGTTATGGCACGCCGGTAGTTAGACGGGAAACTTTATTGTGTTTGATTTAAAACCACCCTTTGTTTGCGGATTTTTAGTTTCCCAAAGTTTTTATGGAATGGTAATTGAGATGTTCTGCGGCAATTTGGAGTTAATGGCTTGTTCCTTGGGGAAATAGAAAGGAAAAATGCGATTTATGAACTCGGAGTTCAGGTTTTTATGAGCTGGGTTTTTTGCTTATTCTATGGATGGCGGATTGAGAGTAAACTCTCGTTTTGATAACTAAAGAATATTAGTTACATCACTGACTTTATTATGTTATTGTTTTGGTCAATCCACGTGATATTAACAATGCTTTGCTCATCCTATAAAAAGTTATTACAGTAATTGTCCGTGATGAACTATTCAACCTTTGTGAGTGAATGGCTCATTAAAACCTTTTATTGCATCACAAGCGATATCATTACTGAATTCAACTGTGCTATTTTGTTTCAACAAAATTCAATTTTTCACTTTTTAACCAGTTTCTTTTCATCTCCCGTTTGCTCAAGTTATTTGAGGATAAACAAGACCCTCAAAGAGTTACTGTAGTCTTAAATTGATCAATTTAAAAACACCATTCTACATACAGTTAGGTGAGAAAAACCAAGACGACGACGGAACGACATCGCCTCGGGACCGCGTCGACATCGCACAACAAAACGTATTATGCGGCTCTTTCCCTAAGGATGTCTGGAGGAACTTTGAACGAATATTTTCTTTATTGTTTAGATTTACTTTTAGAATATATATCGAACTCTCTATGGAAAGTGTATATTTTATGTGATAAGGAAAACGATGCGTATTGTCAGGTATTTGTAATTTATGGTTCTTACACGTAATGGCGAATTTCTTGGCTATGAAAGTTTTGTTAAAGCGTCATGTTCAGATGCTCTACAAAATTTGGTAAGACTGGAAGCGGAGCCAAAAATGTACTACGGGATTTATAATAAGTTTGATAAAACGAATAAGTTTGTCGTACTTCTGGAACAAAATACTGCTAGAACCGCACGATTATCTCCAGTGTTCATATAAAATGGACTGATCATAGGCTGTTGTAGAATAACTTGTTCAAAAATATTACTAACATCGGACAATCACTACCGATGTTATTTAAAATTTACACTAGTTGCAACATTTTAATAAATGGATTATACAAACACTATTTAATTACCTATCGTATTACACCAACCATAATGAAGCATTTCATAATGCGAGGAATTTCATCATTTTCATCTACCATTTTGTCCGACTGGCATAATAAATATTCGTAATATGTTTGCGAGCCGCATTATCGTAGATTGCTTCATGATTAACTGTTTTGATGGATTCGTTGCTTATAATATTGACCAATGGACCTTATTTTTTGGTCGTTGGATGTTGTAACTTTTTATTGATTGACAAAGCTATCGTTTCAGGAGAAACTAGCACTGTCAATGTTTGTGTTTTACCTATATCCGGCGCGGCGCGAGATTCGTTGCCCGGAATGTTACCATATATGTATATTTCATGTTTCACCATCTTTTCTTTTTTTTATATATGTTTATTTTTATTTTATTTCATGTTTTGATTTTTGTTTTTTGTTTTGTGTCGAATCATATTATGTTGAATGGTTTATTTTATTTTCTTGTTTTGATTGTTGTTTTTATTTATTTATGTATAATTGCATGCTGCACTGGTTAACGTCATCACGTCAACGCCGGCTGCCGCTGAAAACCAGCGCTTGGGCTCTGTCTCGTATAGGGTCTTAGCATTATGCTGAGCGATGGCCGTTTCGCGTGAGTGTGACGCATGTTTACCCCCAACTTGTTTTTTTGTGTGTTATGTCCTTTTTTCATGCGTCATGTTTGCCGCAAATAAATGCATTTTCTTTCTTTCTTTCTTTCTTTTGTTTTAGGAGTAACTAGCACAGTCAACGTTTGTGTTTTGTTTTCCGATATAAATATCAAAAACCAAACTAAAACGTTTTTCCTAGAACTCGTCAAAAATTACTCTATTATTGAGTTTAAATTTTGAATCATATAAGTATACAGGGTGGATTTTTGAGATGGGGCAGTCACGATAAGTACCCTAAACGTTGTAGCTACAGGAAAATGGTACATGCTATGCATATGATTTATTTATTTTGCGTAAAACTAATATTTTTCGTCTGTAATTCTTTAATTGCTAAGTCAGAAAACGACTGGGTTATATTTTAATTAGGCGTACGTGTATAGTTTCCTCTCAATTAAAACGGACTTTTTCTGGTTACAAAGTTACAAACCTGGCTTGCTTGTTGGTTTTTAATATAAAATCCTGCAACATAAATATTGCCTTCAAAAAATTAGTAATGAAAACAATTCCTACATATCTTTTGCGAGAACACAAAGGCATACAAAATCAAATAAATAATGACTATTGAAAAGCAAACGTTCAGTGTGAACGCAACGTTACAATAATAAACGTTTTTTCATCGGTTCCGTACACCAAATGTCTGCGATCTTTCTGTGTGTTCATTGTATCGATTTTACATCCGGCTCCGAACTAAAATGGGCAGCCCTCACTTTTGTAACTCGATGCGTTTGCGATGATAACTCGCATGCCGATGGAATTAATTGACACAGATTTACTTAACGAATATGTTTTGCTTTGTTGAAATTAGATTGAACAATGCCAGAACTGATCATCGACCTTATTTAATAAAAATAAATACTTTATTACATAGGAAGGTATTACACGATGTCATTTCTAAGTACCTGTTTTGGCAAATTCTGCCTAGTGGTTTAGGTAATCGAATTACTTACATTTTAAGCATGATTATGCAAAATGTTATTATACGAAACAAAGTTTTCCGGATCAGATTATCTGAGTGATGAAAACGGGAAAAAATCTTCGCTAATTTACAGTTATATGGACCTAGCAATCGTCTTAAGCCTTCCGCCATGATCTGAAACCCAACTGTAACTCTAAAATTTAACAGTAGGCCCATCAAACTGACCCCAATGATTTCCCAAATGCAATGTTGCCTGCCTTCTTTGTACTTATGTTACTCTATCGTAAAATTTCAATAGTAGTGCCATCAAATTGACCAAACATTCAATGTCCGGCGGTCCGGTGCGCGTGTGCAGGTAGCGACGAATTGCTACATTTACACCGACAGCTTACGTGCGTTTTGTTTTGTCGGACTCCGACGATTTTACTGCGGTTTTCGTCGAAAGAAGTGGCGCAGAATGGGTGTGCCGTATTCATGGATAAACACCGTGAATTTTTGTATGTGTGTAGTGGCTTTTTGATGGGTTTTTGTAGTAGTTCTTGGGTTTAAATAGGTGTGAATTCCATGATGCTTATAATAATAATAATAAATTTATTTACTCAAACATATAGATTGTAGTAGGTGTACATGGTTCTACGTATGCAAGGTTCTTACAGAATATGTTAGGTTAGCACTGTTCTCCTAGCTAGGTTACGAAATAACCTGTGTTAAGGAGAAGCAGTCTCGGTCCTCTATACTTAATGATATAGTGATAATTATACATAACATATAGTACTTGTGCTATGCTACAATTTTAACGGCATTACATATTATGAGTAAATAGTAGGTAGTTTTATATTATTTTTATACAAATCTTATTCTAACTTAATTTGGGTGTGGTGTGTCAGTGAATGTGTGTGTGTGTGTGTGTGTGCGCGTGTGTGGGTGTGGGTGGTGCGTGTGTGTACGTGGAATGGTACGTGATAGTGTGTGTACAGCGCAGAGTATGCATAGTCGTGTTGTTGGCTATGCTCGGTAAAGTTGCGCCTAATGCAATTTGTGTTTATGATACTACATTAATAAAAAAACAGCTTCTTGATGGACGTTGATTAAACGGGACTGAAGTAGGTACTAGGTGCTAGGTGACATATGGCAAATAATCTAATTTAATGTTTTGTGTTTCGTAATGCTAATTACTTACTATTGTATAGAATCAAGTTCTTCTAATCGAGCACATAGCTATGCTGCTGGGGAGTGCGCCACTTCTTCTTCTCAGCTAAAGCACTAGGAAGGGCGGGCATTTTGGAAGGAGGGGGGGGTGGCAGTCTTATGTGATTTTGACGTTCAAAAAGTACTCATTCGCAGCCTAGTTCGAATAAACGACTTTTGATTTTGTACCTATAGTTCTTATAGATTTTCCTGACTATAATTTTCCAGTGTAGGTATTTTCGGACTGGCGTGGTCACCCTGTTCAATCTTGTGAATCTCAATCTCGACAAGATCATAACTATTAGAAACAACTATTATTTCACCTACCTACATTATGTGACATCGAGACCCAGGAGAAGATGGCGGGACGAGCTTGACGACTACAGACAGTATTTGTCCACACCAGCTTTAAACAGAGAGAAGTGGTTAGTCGAACGGGAAGTCCTTCAATGGGATAACATAAGCTAAAAACAAAAGAATAATACATTCACATTTTACAAACAGATGGACAGAATAGACACAGATATAATATATGTATAATAATTATATCCGGGTTTGTAAACGAAGGAATGATTTTTTTTTCTCTATTCTGAATAATATTATTAAATAAAAAATACTGATAACTAATTACAATAGTCAATCACATGTCAAACTGTTGAAACAGGAGATAGTTGGACGAATTTATCAGTGGAGCAGAGATACGAGGGTATACGAGTGCCATTGCAGCCCAACAATGAGATAAAGTCATTTGATACGATTGTACGAGGGCTTTTGATATTTAAATACAGTTAATGTTTTTGTTATTTGTCAATACGGGATAAATATCTGTGTTTACATTATATTTTTGGGATGATTTCTGGATTTACACTGTAAATCATTTTGTCGTGTAATTTTATAACAAGGTAAAATTTATAGATTACACAGATATACTGATTTGCTGATATTGACAGATCTTTAGATCTTGACTTTCCAAAAGTCTCATTGAGGTAATTGAAGAATCTGTCTCTGCATCAACACAGATTCTTCAATTACCTCAGCATCATTTGCCTAGCATTTTTCCAACTTCAACTTGTTATTTTTTGTGTTTTTTCTCTGCGCCAAGTTTGCCACCAATAAAAGTATTTTCTTTCATTTAACTATGTTTATGTATGTGTGATCGTGTTCAAAACACAATACAGCGCTCAAAAACAAAGATAGCTGACGTGGCTCAAAAGGCTGCTCAACTTAAAAGAGACTGGGCAGGACATGTTTGCAACATCCCGGAGAAACTGTAGGCCCAAATAGCACAGAATTGGTGCCCTGAGACAGCGAGGCGAGGTCGCGGCAGGCCACGTAGGAGATGGCGGGACGAGCTGGAAAGGTTCCGTCAGAACTGGAAGGAGGACGCGCGGACTCGCGAAAGATGGAAGGAGTGGAGGGAGGCTTTTGCCCAGGAGTGGGACAGCGTAGGCTAACATAAAATAATTATGTTTTAGGGTAGACTTCCAGCCCAACAGAATCCACCTGAATACTAGTATTTTTCATGAACCGACTGCCTATCTTCAAACCGATTAACTACTTGATGGATCCTGCCAATATTGGGTGAATGTCTTCAGAGAGATGGAAAGTGTATCAACATTATCACCCGTTCATAGACGGTTCGGATCACTAGTGTTTAAATAATGCACAATTTCAACCCACCTCGTTTAACACAATCCTTTTCATTAGCAGATCCTTGTGGAAAGCAGTCAAATTTCATATTCTCCTCGACCTTCGAGTACTTATGGACTCCCAAAACATCATGTCTATGTGTTGCTGACTTTACGCATTTTATAAGTGGCATCTTCAAGGTGTAATTAAATGTGATTCTACTCATCATTCTGAACAATTTTTACTACGAGACCAACCCTAACATCGCGAACAAAAATCAGCTGCTCCCTATATTTTGTCGAGTTTTGTGAACATGAAAGTTAAATTGTTCATAATGATTAGTACAATGGCGCTTTTCAGGTTCAACATCATTTTTACTATACCTACGTTTATACTTACTTATAATAACTTATGTTCAAACACAAAATACTCTTATTAGAACGAGTTACGATCTCCTGAAATGAGAAATTCGTTTGAAGGCAAAGTGGGTTCGGATATATTTAGCGCTAATCGATTGTCCTCGGTGGAACCTCCGAGTGGAACGAAGGGTATAAATATTGTACCTAATATCTAGACTACACTGTTGGCTAACTGTGTATGGTACCTAAATATTTCTAGTCTAATACAGTAAACAGTACAAATAGCCAAGTAAAAAGTTTTTTATTACGGGAATTGGCGTGCAGAGAGTATTAACGTTTAACAGTTTTTGTACTTATAGAAAAACTGTCAACTATTGAAATTAACAATTAGTCTAAGTTCTGACTTTTCAATCGACAGATAACTTTTATTTATAAGATTGACGTTTGATATTTTTTGTATGGAGTAACTGTCAAAATTTCAAAATTATTCCTGGAATAAAGTTATCAGATGATTGAAAATTCAGCCCTTAAAATGATAATTAGGCTTAGGAGGTTCAAACATGTTAAAGAAACTTCTGCAGGTGTGAAGTAAAGTCAAGATGGCAGACCACTCCTCGCCGATAATAACATATTAAATTGAGACATTCTGATAAAAAACTCACAAACATATGTACATTAACCCTGAAAACATAACACTCCTTTTTTTCGGCATTCGTGTAAAAATACTATTGATTCTCTTACCGTGGAACCTCCTTCGCTGGACTGGACTGAGTTTCCTGATGATTATACGACGCCATATCTTCACTTTACAGTTTCAGCACTCATTATAACAAAACTATTTATCGAACGAACAAATTGTCACAGTTACTGCACCGACACTCTAGGAATAGTTATTAGGAACATCTGTGGAAGATAAACGTGTGTTATCATCATGATGCTATGTTTGGGGTGAGCAGAATATCACGCAACGATACTAGGCACAATGTTTATTATTTAATTTTGATTTTAAAAGACCTTAGATACGGCGCCATTTCTTCTTCCTAGGAAGTGGTGAAGGAAGGGCGTTTTTTAAAGTATTGTTTCTCAGCCTAATCTGAGTAAATGACTTTTGATTTGATTTTGATAATTATGTATATTTGAATCTATTATGTTGTGCACGTATATCTTAAATAAATATAATAGTTGTCTTAAAGTATTTTTGGGGTACCATCTGAGAATCTATTTGTGAGTACTTGTGGCGCGACTTAGGCAGTCAGCCCAGACACAAACTTTGTGAGTGGCTAAACTTTTCACCACACCATGAACTTTTTCTAATTTACCTCTTAACCAATACGAACGAAGAATAATTTTCATATAAATGTAGGTAAGACAAAATGAATACTTTTAACAAAACAACAAAAAAAAACTTTTTTACAAAAAGAAAAACAAGAAACTTCCAAAAAAACACCACAAAGCGCAAAATCATTTTAGTTTCACAAAACGGTGAACAAAACTTAGGTCTCAAAGAATTGTGAACCTCCTCCTTTTTTGATGTAGGCTAACAAAAGAAGTTCAGGGGTTTACCACCAGCTATTATAGCAGGGCAGAAGTTGAACTGCACTGCTTTTTTGTACTTAGTAATAGTAACAAGAACAATCTAGTTCATATTAATTAACTTTTTAAATTGAAACAGCCCAGCTGCGTGGCCAAGTCCTTGACTCCGACAAGTTATTATCTAACTAACTAAACTAGTCACTGAGGCTCTTGAAAGCCATTTTCTAACTAGTTACTAACAACTCAATGGCGCTTAGCATGTCCCAGGAAACTTTACAATACATTGATAACTTTCACTGTAAACTGGAACCCTCTCATAGAAAAGCTGGAATAATATTTAAGCTCATTGATATTTCTGTCTGACAACCAGTCTTACCAAGGGGTATCGTATTACCCAGTAACTGGGTTGTGAAGGTTAGATAGGCAGTCGCTCCATGTAAAATACTGGTATTCAGCTGCATCCGGTTAGACTGAAAGCCGACCTCAACATAGTTGGGAAAAGGCTAGGCAGGTGTTGATGATGTTCCTGCCTCGTTGGTAGTGTGGTCACAAGCGTTACTGATGAGCATGATATCCTGGCTTCGATTCCCGGGTCAGGCAAAGTGTTATTGAGTTTATCCATCTGGAATTTCTGAGTGTTAGTCTGGATGTCTTTTTTTAATTTTTTTTTTTTAAAGAATGCTCCGCGCTAGGAATTACTCCGGTATCGTGGGTGCGTTTAGAAACATTTAAGCTTACATACACAAACAAATAGACCCGGAACAACTACCTGTAGGCAATACAAATATTTGTTCCGTGCGGGAATCGAACCCGCGACACGCAGCGCAGCAGTCGATCGCTCAGCCACTGCGCCAACCGTGTCGTGTGTGTCCGGTTGTTGGCAATAGACTCACCCCTATTACATGGGACTTAAACATAACTGGCGGAATGAGGGTACACCTCTTCCTTACCCTTCGGGGATGACTGGCGTGATGTTGTTAAAACTTTTATTGCCTTGAAAATAACAAAGACGAGGGACGAATAATATCAGTACTTGAATTCAAAAGAAGCCCATGTTCTTACAGTGAGGAAAGAGAAACATAAAATTATATCAAACATCAAATTATATCGAAACCAAGCGATTCTATACCTACCCACCGAAAATTTTATGACATTAATATTCCATTACAATTAAACTCCATATTAAGTCATAAAATGTATATTATTAATAAGGACGGGTCTACACCCAAAGTTTGCTACCAACAATTTGACGGGCGATAAAACGTTAACATTCGAAGTCGTTAAAGCAAGCTATCGACTGCGAATTTATTTGACAGGTTATGGCGAATAGAGACTTCGGATTAAGCACTCAATTTCGAAGATTTTATTCGCGATTTACTTCTGGAACAGTTACTTTAAAGGTCTACGTTTCACTGTGATTAACTTGTTGTTTATATTCAGGGTTTACAGCAATGTCTCTATTGAAATATGTACTTAATTACGTTTAAGAGAAGATTTATTTTGAATAAAATGTAATTAAGCGGTAGTCAAATATAGACGTTAATAAAAAAATAGTTATTATGTTTATCTACTGTTTTTAATAAAGCTCCAAAAATGTTTAATAAGCTAGTTTATTAAGTAAATTAGGAAGCACCTAATTTTCTTTAATTTTCGTATTTTTTAATAGATTATGTTGGACTCTTTCTTTCCCATCTTCACATGCTTCTGTTGATATTATCCTAAACTAGCTTCTGCCGGCGACTTCGTCTGCGTGGAATACCTTGTTCCCCCGACCCATCCTGTCGCATCGCATCGCCTGCCCGCGCTATTACCTCGTTTTCTTTCTGACTTTTTTTCTTTTTGATCGGCTCTCTCTTAAGGGTCTTAGCGTGATATTAAATAGCCTATACACCTTCTTCAAGAATCATGCCATCAAATATAAAAATAGTTTTTCAAACCTGACTGGTAGTTCCAGAGATTATCGTGTTCATACAAACAAACTTTTCAGCTTTAGTATTAGTATAGATTTCATCAACTTCAAAGTTTACAGGGCATTTTGAAAAAGTTTAACAAGTTTTTTGATAGACAATGCACAGTTCCCGTTTGCCGGCAACTGTTAATATAGTCTCAAAGGGACTAAATGAACGTTGTTTCGTGAAGACGTTAAAAATTTATAGGTTCGCTTCGCTTTGTGCTTTTATTGTCGAGCGTCACTCTGCAGCCCGACGTAATAATTAAAGTATGTCTTGCAATACTGAATGAATTAAAAACTCCTTTGAGATATAAGCGCCGGGAAATTGTGAGGGGATTTCGTTTTGTGACGGAACATTTTTAGGAGGAGCGGGTAGGTGTAAGCTATATTAAAATGGACGTTAGGTTTTTGTAAATAATTTTGATAAAAAAAGAGATATTTTTCGGTTAGATTTTAATTACAAATATTTTTTACTGAAGTGTGCATAGTGGGATAAGCTGGACTCCATTCATAAGGATTGGTTCTTGGTGACTCTGGACAGAGAGAGGTGGAAAGAGAGTAGAGAGGCCTTTGCCTAGCAGTAAAAGAAAAGAAGAATGAAAGGAAAATACATTTATTTGCGGCAAACGTGACCCATAAAAAAGAACATAAACACAAAAAAAAATAACAAGTTGGGGGTAAACATGCGTCACATTCACGCAAAACGGCCAACGCTCAGCATAATGCTAAGATCCTATGCAAGACAGAGCTCCAGCGCTGGGCAGTGGGCCATTAACGGCTAATAAAAATAAAATAAAAAGTGTACTCGTCTCATTTAACAATTTTATGCAATTCCAATAAAAATACCGCAATTAAATTGAATAACTTAAAACTGCTATCAGCAGAATTGGAAAATTTAAAATAACGAGCGCCAACCAGTAATTTGTCAAAGCTCTCTGTTGTCAAAACACCCAGCATTTCCCACTTAATGCTAACATCACACTGTCAAAACAAAACAAGCACACAAATACCGGCCGGGGTATTAAGGAGACAAATCTGTAGTGACCGACTCGTTAGCCCGGGTCACTTGGCCCATGCCCGGATTGCCCCGTGAATCCTAATGAAGCCTGCTTATCATTCGCAATGACAGCCAACTCTGTCTTCGGGAGCCGGGGAAACTTTAATTAATTTATGAATTAAAGCCAGCCCTATCAAATTTTCAGTTGGATCTGGAGGTGGGTTTGGATTTATCGCGGCGTCTTGTTTAGTTTTGGTGAAGTTGGCAGTAGTTGGTTGGTTTAAGTTTTTTTGGTTAAGCTGGCAGTAGTTGGTTAGGTTTAAGTTTTTTTTTCTTTGAAAGTTTACGTAGAATCGATATTTAGTGCGTTGGTGTGGATAGCCAATGGGGTTAGGATGGCGGAGAGTTTTAATGTAATTATAATTAAGTGTGTGTAGGTGTGAGATATGCTTAAGTTATCTTCAGCGTAAATATAACAATTTGCGACGTTGAAGTAATAAGTTTTGCTTGACAGGAAAACTTATTACTTATTATTTTATTAGTTTTAGTTCAGCCAGTTTTCCTCGCCTTTCCCAACTATATTGGGGTCGGCTTCCAGTCTAAACGGATGCAGCTGAATATCAGAAATATAAACGAAGTGACTGCTTATCTGACCTCCACAACCTAGTTACTGAGTAACACGATACCCCTTCGTAAGACTGGTTGTCAGAGTTTTGGGCTTCTGATTACCCGTAACGACTGCCAAAGATCCACGAATGACAGTCGGGACCAACTGCTTAATGTGCTTTCCGAGGCACGGAGAGGTTTCGATATGTAGTTGATGGGCACCCATCCACGAACCAACCGCGGTAAGTGTAGCTTAGCTTTCGATCAACCCGTGCAGCTGTTATTATTTAGCCACGAGCTTTTCTGTGATTCATATGAAGAGATAAAATTATTCTGAACGCAGACATAAATATTAGTAGTGTCTTGAGAAGATTTTACAAATACTTTCCGAAGTAAGTTCTCATTTACTAAAAAGACATAAATAATTAAAGAATTTATTACCGCTATTAGTTTAAGACGTAAAAAATAGTAAAATATGTCTTACACATGTTTCTATCCGGGGGAGTGTTTTTTTTGCAGACTGATTTTTATTACCTTTCACCGTTTTTTTTAAACTAGGCATAGTTTTAACCAACCTAAATAATCTTTTCATCATAGTACAGACGGTATACAAGTAACGTAGAAGCTGCATACAGTTTCAAACGTTACTAATATCTTGTGGTAACTTAGTTTAGCAGTGCCTCAGGGAGAGAAGTAAGCACTGTGTTAATACTCCGTGTAATATCGTTGGAGATTGTTTAGTGCCTTCCTGCAGTCTAGGTATGCGTTATGAACGATAATGGCTCCTGAAACTACGGTGTCCCGGTCTTTTGTTGAATTTTACGAAGATATCGTCGGAGTAGGAAGAAGTGCAGATACAGTATTTTCGTTCAATTTTATGATAATACTAGCTGCGCCCCGCGGTTTTACCCGCATAACTTTGGATCCCTTGGGAATATTGGGGTAAAAAGTATGCTATATGTTAATCCTGGTTATAGACCATCTGTGTGCCAAATTTCATCCAAATCCATTCAGAAGTTTTTGCGTGAAAGAGTAACAAACATCCATCCATCCATCCATCCATACAAACTTTCACGTTTATAATATTAGTAGGATAGTCGTGGTAGGAAGAAGTGCAGTATATAGTATTTTCGTGTCTAGCTCGGCACATTTTTTATTTTTGTAAAGATAACCTTCCCATGTAAGCGTATCTGATTATACAAGGTGTAACTGAACATTTTTTAAAGGGTCATTGTACTAATCGTTATGAACATCTTCTTTCATAATGATGACCTCGGAGGGGCAATTCTCGTAATTTTAAGAACTTCACAGTTTTATTTCAGACTCAATCTGTCAAAAATACCTCCAAAACCCCTAAATTTTTGACAAGTTTTTGATATTGATTGTCGTTGACATGAGATTGCGACTAGATTTGAACGTTTTTAATTACGGGAATTGGCCTTCAGAACAATATAGGGTTATAATATTATTCTGCGAGGTTTTCAGTAATTTCAATTACACCTTATAGATTGAAACTAATTATTTTACTTAGTCACTTTAGACACTTTTCTACTTACGAAACATATACAGGCATTACATCAGAACAGTATAACATGTTTGTACATCCCTATGTATGTGCAACCTACATGCGTCAGTACGAACATTTAACTATAATCCCCAACAATAAAACCCAAAAATAGCCGATCCAACATTTACGTATCCCGAACCCAAAAACAACGCAGCACGCATCAAGGCTCCCGCAGACAGCCGCGACACGAACGGTGCGACGCCATTCTGGTTGAACAATATTCATGAAGTTTCATAGAAATTGCTCTACCAGAGTCGCATCGCGCCTGTCTGCGGGAGCCTTGATACGATTCGGTACTCTCCGAAGGGCAATAAGCTTAGTAGGTACAGTCGTACACAATATTAAATAAGCCCGTGCTATAGAGACGTGGCTTTATGATTATTACACTTTATAAAACAGCGGCCCCGCTTTTATGGATTATAAATTTCATTAGCGTATGTTGTCGGACGATCGCGTTTATTACTTTTGTTACACACTGTACCGATGTTCGCGTGAATGTTTGTATGTTTTGGCGATTGGCGTTTCTTGTTGTGGAAGCTTGAGTTGGATTAAAGTGTGTACGTTTTGATTAGCGCTTTTTCTATTTACATACAGTAGATTTTCAAGTGTCTTATCTTTAACGATTAGTTAAAAGGCTTAATTTTAATAATGCATATATACCCCTAGTTCTTATATTGGCCTGTTTTCTATATTTTTATTGTGCTCAAACAAAATAAACCAGTGCTGTGGTCTGCCACAGCATTATGCTGAGCGATGGCTGTTTTGCGCAAATGTGACGCATATTTTCCCCTAACTTGTTCTTTTTGTGATTTTCTGCGCGTCATGTTTAACTGCAAATAAACGCATTCTCTTTCTTTCTATGTAGTCAAAAATAAACATAAATTCTTGCAAGCCTAGTTTATGTCGATAGCTTTTGTTGGTCACACTTACAAATACGGCGTACAGTTCACCGAACTAACTTATAGTATGTCACGATCTTAAGCTCCTAATGCACACTGGGTGGTTTACGGCCACTATTTACATAGTAAACCAGTTGCTACATTAATTAATCAGTTTAGATGTTCTCTTTGTTTCAAATTATGCCGTAAAACGTACTAGATTGTATTGGTACGGCGTTTTTGTTGGTTCGAATAAATCATGATGGGGAACGCGTTAAAAAGACGGCTTTACGTCCGTTTGTTTTATTGGAAATGCAATAAAAAGTAGCACTAACGTTAAGTCGATGTACGTATTTCTTTAAATTTATTTTATCGGCAATTGTTTTTTTTTAAGTGGCCCGTTAAAATTCTGTCTTCATTAGGCGTTTGTATGCGACTGTACACTGTGTATTCTTTGTCTTATTTAATATGAAAATATAATTTTTTCACGAACAAGGTTTTCGCGGTTCCTCAAATTAAAAACTACCCTCATTACTACCGGAAGGAAATTCCGGAGCTTTTTAACACGTGCAAACATGTACTCTTTTCAAATCTACATTAAGTAGATATTACCCCTAACAACAAGGTTGGTTCAACATATTTCATCCACCACATTCCTATCTAGGCAACATTAGTATATCTACATCTGTATATTCGCGTGTAAGCCCTAATATCTCGAACTATAAACCGTTTTAATGCCTCCATGAAATTACTTTTTTTATTAGCTCACAGTGAAATATGACCAGTTGTACCGAACGATTGTTAGAAGTGTGAAAAAAATAAAAATTATAACCGTATACAAATGGTATCCGAAGCGTGAAATTGTGTTAAAATCTCTTTTTGTTTTGTAGGCAAAATGATAAGGTACATTTTAATGAATTCGTGACTTATATTCGTGCTTGATTTGTAGTCAAATGAAAAAGTTCAAAGAAAAATATTACACTGGTAGTTTTAGCATGAAAGCGTAACAAACAAACATACAAAAAATCAAATTTCATCTTTTCGCTTTATAAAAATAGTTTAAATAGACTTCGACCCCAGAGTCTGTTTCACCTCCTTTTCAGATAAAATGTCGACTCCATCTAGCTTATTTTTTATATGACGTGTAAAGTGTATCCGATAAACTATTTACAGAATAAACAATGTCAGTTTATTTAATATTAGCTGCGCCCCGCGGTTTTACCCGCGTAAGTGTCGATCTTTTTTTTTTCTGGGTGGGAAATCATCAAATGACTCCTCCCGCTCTGGGCGGAGCAGAAGGGTGTGTCAGACTTTTACTGACTAAAACCCACCCGTGTTCCTTCAGTTGCCTGTGCCAGGGGCCACGGTATCTCTTTCGAACAACCCGCAGCCCCGGCGGCATCGGCCCTAGCGGACCCCGTCAGTTCGTGCTGACAGCTCTTTGAGGCGCGCGTGGAACACAACGCGCCGTCGACCCGGGCCTGGTCCTTACCGGGCGGCGAGCTGCCCATAGCTCGCCGCCCGCAAGCCCGCGCCTACGGTGGCCGGGAGTCGGCTGTTGACTCCCGTCCAGGGCGTCTCCTGCGGCGGCTAGGAGCGCGAGGGTGCAGCGATTGCCTCTCCCTCGCACGCTCCGCCTCCTCCTTCGCGAGCATAACTGCTTCGCAGAAGGAGGTGACGGCCTCCCATTCACTCTCGCTCCGGACCATGGCCTGTAAGTGTCGATCTTGTAAGCATATCGGAATAAAAAGTATCCTATATGTAAATGCTGGTTATAAACCATCTTTGTGCCAAATTTCATCCAAATCCGCTAAATAGTTTTTGCGTGAAAGAGTACCATCCAGCCATCCATCCATCCATCCATACATACATACAAACTTTCGCGTTTATAATATTAGTAGGATTACGGTATTTTTGTAAAAAATAATTATAATTAAATAGAATAAACTGTATTGAAGTGCACTCTAGTTCTCGATACGTATTTATCGAAGTAGTCTTATTAATCTTTCCGTATCGCCGAGGTGCAGCTTGCGGTACAATTTATTTCTAATGGACGTTATCTAGCAGGTGGCTGTACAGCTGCTTAATGAAAGGACACCTGCAAATTGCAGTAAAGGCGACATATTTTATAACTGTTCTGTGTGAACCTGGATTAATTGAAAAAATGTAAATAATTACGTAAAAAAAGATAAGTAAAAAAACGTGTGTACGTACGAAATGCGAAAATGCACTTCTAAGGGAAATTGATTAGTTTTTTAATAGATAAAATATCTTTGAAAATGGTGAATATTAAAAGGAGGCATGGCAACCTGTACTAGGCGACCACACATTGTACAAGTCTATTTAAAAAAGCTGTTATGGTAAATCATCAAATTATAATTATAAAATCCTAAGTAGAACTAGACATTTTATGCATTTGCCCCCAAATTAGTTACACAAAAACTGGCTTTTTTTGCAGAAACAAAAAAAAAAGTATCAAAAAAAGGAAAACACAAGACTTTTTACGCATAACTGTAAGTGATTCAAGAATCCATCCATCCAACATATGTTGTGCTAACAAAGAGAGCCCCCATACAGTATTTCATTCTACATTATACTCGTTTTTATAGTCTCCACAGTTTCCTTCAACTACAGCACTTACAATAATTGTTCCCTTCAAATAAAAATAAGGGATTACTCTACGTAAAACGGAACGCAATGTTTAACGTTATGAGGGAATTCATTCGAATGATTGATCCGCGTTCCGTTTTACATGTTTGTTTTATTTAGTGTTGAAACGCGTTTTAGTTTGATTAAAGCTAAAAGCTATGTTGATCTTCGTTTAGCCTGATATAGGATTTGGAGGATAACTTATTTCAATATAAACATAAATAGATGATTCTTGAAAGGGGGTGTTAAAATACATATAATATGATAGGACTATACAATACTGCGTCTAAGTTATTGTTAAAATTATGGGTTTCACAAATAAAATAATAATACAAGCCTTCAGACATTAATAATTGCAAGTTAAGCGTTTAATCCACCTCTGTACATGTCTGTACTTGAAGTATTAAAATAAATAATGAATAAGTTCAAAGGCATTACCTCATCACTAATCATAACTGTCGGTGATTCTGTCATCAGGTTTTCCTGATGATACATTAATTATCATCACTCTTTTGCTCACAAATAGCCAGCCGCAAGGACTAGCCTTTCCAATGCAGTGGATAGTATTTCTATCAATGTAGTATTTTATTCTCAACCTGTGTAAAATTTCATAATAAAGAGTCTATTCTATTTTTTTAGCACTCAAAAAACACCTATTTGTATTTATTAGAAAAAAGATATATTACAACATTATCAAAATAAAAACAGTTACTTTGAACCCACGTGAATATGACGGTGCAATCAAAAGCTACTCAAGAATGGTCTTCCATGGTGAACTAAATTGGTATTCAAATTTATTTGGACGACCATTCAAAGCCCTAAACAGGAAGACATTGACCTTACGCTGCTCTACAATATATCAAATACAGCAGAATTTATTGCATAGATTATGAAGACCATTAGTTTTGATTCATAGACCTGTTCAATACAGAAACCAGCCGGTACGCAAGTCAGGAAGTCATCGGCATAAATCTCACTTAAAACCTTCATTAATGCATCTTATTACTATGTTCCCAAGAGCAATACAGTCATACATTTCATAAGTTGTATGTGAGCCTAGTAACATGTCATAGCAATAGGACGATAAGGCTCGATTCACACGCTCTTAGATAAAGTGCACTCAAAAGGATCAATGGGACCATTCACTTGATAGATCGTTTATGTAACTATTAAGTCCATAAATCATATAAATTGTATTGGAATGAGATATTTCGAAGAAGGAGCTATTTTAACTCTGCGTAGGATGAATTTACACCTACCTATGATTATGGAAAAGTAACTGCTACATGTGGGTTTGAGTTCCTAGTATCGATAATGATTAATCTGGTCACCCGTCAATGAAAAAAGAGAGAGCATATTTTATTTTAACTTCATAATCTAAATTGGAATGATTAGGGTATATATTTGAGTCTTTAAAAAAATATATATTTTATTAATTTACCCTTATTAATTTTTATTTTTTGCATATCTTATTTTTTTTTATAAATCATGAATCATTTACAAACCTTTTAGAAAACATTTACAAACTCACTATCATTAAAAATAATCCCTGACACTACACAACACACGAAATAAACACGACAACAGCGGTTCGAACGCAACGCAGGACGTGCGTCACCGTCGACGGTCGACGCGCTACTGAAGTTCAGTTTCATACCGTATTATCTACTGCATCTCGCTACGATACCTCCTGGCTACGATGAGCGCCTAGTACCACGCGGGCGTTTTTCGTTGAAAAACCCGCTTTTCCGGGAAAATAGGTTTTTGAAAGTAATTTAGATTGTTTTGAAAGATCTTTATGGGAGGTTTTAGTCGTTTTAGTCATTAATAACTTTGTTTTTCGCCACCAGTGCAACACTTCATTAATAGCGGTATATGAACTTTATTGAAATGTATTGTTATGGGTTTAATTACAACAATGGTTTCCTTAGTTATAATGGTAATTGATAACCATTATCAAATACCCCATAGATATTTTTCTTCCTCTGAAACATTCACTTATTTAATCATGTTTTAATTTGAAACGAAGTTATTGTTACTTAAACATTTATTTGTTACCAAAATAAGACTGACATCGACCTTTCAATCAGAAAACTTATAACCAATACAGAAATAGCAACTTCTAAACCCAATATACCATACAGTTCCGAAACCGATTACTTATTTATCAACCACTTATTTATAAGGAACTATCCCAGCCAATTCTGAAACTTTTATCACGGGGACCTTGTTTCCGGACGTCCATTACGTTCAACTTGGAATGTTTTTCTTGGTACTAAAATCAAAGTTTGTTAAGTGCTCCACATTTGCTCAGCATCTGTTTTCGAAGACTTAGAAATTGCCAAACTTACCAAACCAGTTGGCATTTCTTTTTGTATCGAATATTTAGTTACGAAGGAAAAGTTTTAGTTTTACTGTGAGATACTTAAAACTTCGTAGGCTTAGGAAGATTTTTTTGGGTTAGACACTATGAATATATTTTATCCGATAAAGGAGAAATGGAGCAGAAAACTGTATTGTAACTTTTGGTTTTGTTCGGATTGTTACGTGCACTGTTATGTTTCGTAGAGCGTTATATTCTTCGCCAGTAAAAAATAGTGAGGTTAACGTAACAAGTTGTGATGTTATGATTAGACCACAAAAACTAAGCAGTAATCAAATACCTGCTTTTTTTTCAATTAACCTATTCTATAGAAATTTATTATAAAAACTAAATGATACAGATCGTCACACGGGTAAGCCGATCCTTTACCTTTTGTAATAAAGCCTTAATTGAGAGACCTAGATACTATTTCGACCTTTTTGGTCCTTCGGGTCAGACTGTTAAAATCAAATGCCTTCTTTAGGAAATACCGCAGGGAAATGTGTAGCGGCGAGGTAAATTAATAATTTTGTATTCATATTGTAAGCTGATAATCTATATCTATCTATATATATAAAAATCAATTGCTGTTCGTTTGTCTTGCTAAAACTCGAGAACGGTTGGGTTGATTTAGCTGATTTTGGTTTTGAAATGTTTGTCGTAGTCTAGGGAAGGTTTAAACGGTGAGAAAATATGGAAAAATTGCGAGGAAGATAGTAAATACAACAATTTAATTTTCCCATATAAACTGTTCTACCTACTTTCCTGTCAAACATTTGATGATCGTCCCTTCGGTACGGTAGACTCGGGTCCACTTAAATTGAAGCACGTATTAAATTAAGGGTTTTGAATAGTGTAGGAGTAGGTTAGGAGTAGGGTAGGAGTAGGGTAGGAGTAGGGTAGGAGTAGGGTAGGAGTAGGGTAGGAGTAGGGTAGGAGTAGGGTAGGAGTAGGGTAGGAGTAGGATAGGAGTAGGGTAGGAGTAGGTTATGAGTAGGGTAGAAATAGGATAGGAGTAGGGTATGAGTAGGGTAGGAGTAGGGTAGAAGTAGGATAGGAGTAGGGTAGGAGTAGGGTAGGAGTAGGTTAGGAGTAGGGTAGAAGTAGGGTAGGAGATGGGAAGGAGTAGGGTAGGAGTAGGGTAGGAGTAGGTTAGGAGTAGGGAAGAAGTAGGATAGGAGTAGGGTAGGTAGGATAGGGGGTAGAACACCACGCGAACAAAGTAGCGCCGAGCAGCTGGAAATAATTTATATGGCAAAACAACGTTTGCTGGGTCAGCTAGTATATGTATAAAAATGAATCCCTATTTCCCTTGGTCACGTCATAACTCGAGAACGACTTTACTGATTTCATCCATCTTTTTTTAAAGTTTTCTAATACTTTGTAGAAGGTTCTTACGGAAAAAAAATAAAATTGTTGCTTCACGCGGACGAAGTCGCGGGCAAAAGCTAGTGATAGATAAATTCTTCTTTGTCTGTTCTATCATCATCATCATCTGCCTAGCTTTTTTCTATGTCGGGATCGGCTTCCAGTCTCACCGGATGCAGCTGAGTACCAGTATTTTACATGAAGCGACTAGGCAGTCGCTCCATGTAAAATACTGTATTATAAATTACTGTATATAAATATCTGACCTCCACAACCTAGTTACACCATAGCCCTTGGTAAGATTGGTTGTCAGACTTTCGAGCTTCTAAGTACCCGTAACGACTGTCAAAGATCCACGAATGACAGCCGGGACCAACGGTTTAACGTGCTTTCAGAGGCACGGAGGGGTCTCGGTATGTAAAAATGCTCACCCATCCACAGACCAACCGCGGCAAGCGTAGCTTAACCTAATCGATCGACCTGTGCGGCTGTTATTAATTAGCCACGAGCCTGTCGCAAAATAAAACTTTTAAGGTGCAATAAAGCTTACTAAAATAACCAACCAAAATAAAGCCAACGTAATCGGACCACCAGAAATGTAAAACCCGAAATCAGGGCTTCAACAACTCACTGTAATAGTCTCGAGAAAAAATCTAATTGCACAGTTTAAACGGAGATTTTGCCGAGTAATTAGAGTACGAAGGTAGCCCTTGGAATTCGGACAAACAATCTCCCTTATAATTAAAGAGGCCTTTGGGGGAAGAGCCTCATTTGCAATCCTTTATACTCCTTTTCTATGTAAAAACGTTCTTTAGATGTGCCTTAAGTTAATTGAATAGGGTTAAATATTGATTTGAATTTCTAATGTTGCAACGCTTCTGGGTGTTGGAGAAAAATATTGGGGACGTTATCTTTGAGGGTGTGTTAGAAGAGGTGACGATAATTGGGTCGTTTTTTAATATTTGTAGGAAAGCAACTTATCGTTACATAACATCACGCCTGTTTCCCGAAGGGTTAGGCAGGGGTGTGTCTATAGTGCACCCACATTTTGCCAGTAATGTTTAAGTCTCACGTAATAGGAGCCTATTGACAACATCCGGGAACTAATTTAGATTCCGTTAATATCATTACATGATAATTATAAACTAAGATGAAGGCATAAAGCAAAATGAATTCTATTGAAGAGTGATGTTTATAAACAATCGGCCGTAATACCTATTGATTTAGATAGTATTACGGTCACAAAATTGATGCAGGTGTGTACTTACGGATCTAACCGCAAGATTATGTCTGACTATAAAAGAGAGTTTGACCCTTGAGTTTGTTTCGCCATGTCTTCTTAGGTAGTCAGATATTATCTGTCGAGTCCATTCTAGCTTATTTTTTTATAATATTACGTGTAAAGCTGATTCCGATATCCTATTTACAGAATAAAGAAGAAAGAAAATGCATTTATTTGCGGCAAACATGACGCATAAAAAAAAAATAACAAGTTGGGGGTAAACATGCGCCACATTCACGCAAAACGGCCATCGCTCAGCATAATGCTAAGACCCTATACGAGACAGAGCCTCAGCGCTGGTTTTCAGCGGCAGCCGGCGTTGACGTGATGACGTTAACCAAATAAACCATTGCAACATATGATTCAACACAAAGAAAAGAAAAACAACAATCAAAACATCTGTTTTATTTCATTTCATTGTTCAGCACCCTAATGGCGTAACAACTATCAACGACAATGTGAATCATTTTGAAGGATATTGATAATCCATTGCTTCATATATTCGTAAAAAAATCTACTCAACAACGTGAATAACGCAATGAATGTTGTTTAACTGTTAAAATGAAAGCCATTCCTACTATTATTCTTTTACGCAACTACCCCGCAGTTGAAATCGCACGATTATTATTAGATTATTACGTAGGTATTGGTTTCTTGAGAAGTACACAATAGATGTGAAAACACCAAAACATAACCATTACAATATCACCATTCGACGCAACCGACAAACCAAACTAATTTGACGATAGTGAACAACAAACTTTGTATTAGTATTCCATTTGCGGCCCCGAGAAGTTGGCAGGTAACTGACGTCACAAAGCTGCTGGTCCGTGTATCGCCAGCCTAATTGGCTTTAACAATAACCAGTGAAATGCAGTACAAAGTGTTTTTGTTAAACGTGACGTTACGTTGCGGTCTTTTGTGGTCAAATAGTGATGTGAACCGAAGATTTGGTCCTAATATGGTTCCGCGTGGACACAAGGACCAACAATTTTATTGTGTGACTGTCATTTGTTTGGTAAACGTCAGATTGTTTTAGTCGATTGTTTGGACCATTAAAATTAATATTGAACAATAGACCAAACTGTCAGACCGAAAAGGATAAAGTATGTCAGCAGTGTCAACACTCAATTTCAAACTGTAATCCATGCAGTTGAAGTTGGTGTAAGCTCACACAATCATTTTCACTTTTACTATTAAGTAGCTGAGGTTTACCTTTGAAGTATAGTCAGGGAAATTCATTGTTTAGGAAACTGACTACCAACTAAAAATGTCCGTACATTGAAAATACAACTGTCATTCTTTGACAGCTGTATGAGATGGCTATAACACGGTAGATTGACGTAGTGTGTCAATTTTATGAACAAACAATCTTCCACCCGCGGCTTCGTATGCGTGGATTTCGGAAGTTATCCCACGAGAACGTGCTACCAGGACAAAAAGAAGTTTATGTCCTTCTCCAGGATGCCATCTAAGTATCTCCTTGCCATTTTACTGAAATCCGTGCAGTGGTTTAAGCGTAAAAAGGTCACATACATACAGTTACTTTCGAATTTATAATATTAAGTGTGGATAATTCCCCTTGCTTACTTGAGTTCAGCTATAAAAAATGATGAATGAATCAGTGGAAATCCACTTCGTAGTCAAGCGATCCAGTTTGTAATTTCGCGTAAGCTGTTAGACCGAATTGTTTTATGGGTAGTCGGATATTGCAGTGCGGCAGAGCTATTGACTTGTAACTACGTTACGGAGAATACTGTGAGTCTTCAATACTTCAAGTTACAGCAGTATTCGAGGAATGTGTAACTAATATCTTTACTTACTTCTCTTTGAAGTATTTGATTTTTGGTATAAATATAAATTATACAGGGTGGCAGGGACATCGACGCGCAACCTGTTACGATGGATTCAGCGCATGATTCTAAACACCCTCACGTCGACAGATTTCATCAGTTATTAAAAAAAAAGTTAGCCGTTCTATACATTTTGACCGCGTAGGTATTGCATTTTCCTATGAAACAGCAGATTTTTTTTTGTTAACCGACAGAAAGTTTCTACTCTTTAGACCCCCTAGGGGTCTAAAATGATGTGCTTAATTCATGGTTACAGGTTGCGCGTCGATGTCCCTGCCACCCTGTATAGGTAGTAATGAGTTACTCTAAGTCTTTCTTTATGACTCTTAATTTTGGGCAGTTTTGTCCATTCCCTGGAGATAAAAAGCTGCATTATAGATGCAAACCGTTGTGAAAAAATCAGAATACGCAGACCAAAAAATCTAATACAAAATTAAAACATCGAAAATTCCGTCAACTAAAAACAAAATTGTCAATCGCCCCAAATCAAATAAAATGTTTAAATCCCCTTCTAAACTTCCCCTAAAAATAATAAAAATATCAATGGTGCATCAAAGCGCGTTGAATTTGTTTACTCCATTATATTTACCTGACCACTGACCCGTTTAATTTTGACCCTCGGGGGCGAAACGTGACCTCCCCCGCAATGCAACAGCACGTCATTCCAAACACTCTTGAAACTGATTTTTATAACTACCACATTATGTTTACCATCCCTGAAAAACCCTAGCAACCTTCCTACTTCATTATAAGGTTCAAATTAGGATGACATTTGCAGTATGAGCAGCAGAGAAACCGTGGTATTTAATATGAGGGGTGAACATACTTTGACTAGGATGCTCCCTTCCCCAGTAATTTGATACAGTTTAACTCGTGGGAATGCAAGATTTATGTACGGTTTATGTAATGAATAAAGACGAAAGATTAAAGTTGAACGCTTTATAGGCGACAGCAGGGTTAAATCGTACGAATATCATGTCGAAAGTTGTTTTTTTTATAAAAAAATATCGTGGAAACCCGACAATGTTCAGTTGCAGCGAACTTTTGACTAGATTTCAGAGAGGTTATTGTTATTTTGTATGCGAGAAAAGCGTTGAGCTGTTTTAAACTCAAACTCAAAGCGTTTATTACAATTATTTAACCATTTGCGAGCACTTTTGAATTGTCAAGGACTCGGTCAGTCAGAAAGATGAAGCTAGTTGCCCATTCCAAAGCGTAGTAGGTACCTATGGAGAAGAATGGGCAAGAAAACCTCTCAGACACTCTTTTCCATACATGGGTTGAGACAAAAGTAAGCTTACTTTTGAACTTTGACCGTGGTTGGTTCCGGAAGTAAAAGTCAAAGTTCAACATCGAGTAAATGAATGTTATTTAAGTTGAATCTACTGAAATTACAGAAAATTACACAAATAAGGAAAATGGTGGTATGAGTTTTTTTATTTTTGTTACTTTAATTTTTATTATTTTTTATATAATTTGGTTTTGGTACCTACTTTTTTTATATAATTTGGGTTTTTTATTTTTGTTTGTGTTTAGTTTAGTTTAGTTTTATGATCTTCCTGTGCGAGTCGCAATAAATACTTTTTCTTTCTTTCTTTCTTTCTAACTATGTATCGTACATGGCACGCGCGCATTGCACAGATTAGCATTTCCGTCGCCTTGCACAAATCGTAGTGCAACGCGACAGTACCTACATAATAAGTGTTCATGATCAGTTGTCCTCATTCGCACAACATTCATAAAGCATTAGTTAAGTGGAATTTAAACTAGTCAATAAACCATCATCTTTGGCTATCCGTGACTTATCATTGCAAGCTAACATTCAAGGTGTGTTTGACCCATTCAGCGGCGCATACATCTTTTGGTCCCTATAATTTCTTCAGCTCACATACATGAACTTGGTTGTCTCACTTATCACACGACTTAGTGGTTGCCGATTTAAGTTAAGTAAACAGTCAGCTTGTAGCATAGTTTAACCACCTTACCATTTTGCTAATTTAGGACAGTGAAGAAGTACTCGTTCGTACCTGTAACAAGTAAATGTATTATAGTAGAAAACATTGTAAGTCTTAAGAAGACACCATCATCGAAAAAAAAACCGAGCTAATAAAACTGTACCTAAAATAAACTAAAAATAATCTTACTAAAAACTTTAAGTTTTTCAATTCCAATTACGTGAATCAAAACCAGTCCAGGGTCCATACCAAAGTTGATTGAAAAATAGTTGCCTAGTCGCTTGATTGTTTTTACAAATTGTGAAACTTTAACTAAATAGCTTGTTAAAATAATAACCCACTTTTGTCTTTGCCGTAGTCGGGTAAAATATAACCCTCCATTGCCAAAAAATAAATACATTGTATCACAATTTTCATGGTGCAGAGGGTTGAGACAATCGATGCGGATATAATGTGGAATTACCTCTCAAGTAGGTACCGTCAAATGCTTGCAATTTTGGCACTCCGTTTGATATACAATAGGGAGATCTTGCGGTTGCCGTTTGATATACAATAGGGAGATCTTGCGGTTGCGTTTTATAGGAGCTAATAAAATCCATCATAGCTTTTACGTTTCTAAGATGTTTTATATGTAGCGAAAGAGAGAAAATACTTCCTATGGTTTTGTAGTCCTTCCAGGGAATGCCACAAATACGCACTTTAGGGTTAATGCTAAAATGGTGCCTTTTGTAACGTTTATTAACTAAGATATCGTTTACAAACATCAGGTATAGATTTTGTTATTTTTATTTATTAATTAGGTATTAGTTATTATTTGCTTAGTTGTTATTTTAATTTACAGTAATTATCAGGTTAGATAAGTAAAACGCGTTATTTTGAGCAATTATTGTAATTATTTATTTTAAGTATGAATCTTGGTCAGGGAATGGGAATAGAAGTCCAGAGTTTCAATCAACTCAGCCTACCGCAGTCCACTGTTGGACATAGGCCTCTCCCAGGGTGCTCCACAACACCCTGTCCTCCATCTTCCGCATCCAAAGCTCACATAGATTTATATCATAATAGGCTGATTTTTCAATCGATAGATAATTTTTATTCGTGGAATAAAATTGACATCTGACAGTTTTTATAAAATTATCAGGCGTTGAAAAAATCAGCTCTAAATAAGGTATTAACATTATAATAAATGAAAACACTTTCAAAGTTGTCAAACACTCAACTGCCTCTGTGATAGCAGATAAATTCTTTATGATTGGCGTTCATTTTAATATTTATTCAATACGTAGGTAATTATTTATCATAGCGATTTTGTAATGATCCCTTTGGAACATCATCCGTTTGATTAATAATTAAAAGAGGAATGTTGATTAATAAAGCATCAAGGTTTTGATTGACTGATGCAAATTAAAAATAAATGTACCATGTAACGGTTTTCGTGATAGCGTTATTTTATACACTGATTTTAAACGTTTATATTGGGTAATATTTATATCATGTTTTTTTTAATGTATTTGAAAACGTGTAAAATTAATCGCATTCTCATCTCAACGACAGTCAATATGTTAAATAAGAGGTACTTTTGACGATTAAGACTGAGATTAGAAGACGACTGTTCGAAATTTCCTCTCAGAAATTAGGAGGTATTGGCTGCGGTGTGCTCAGCGTCAATATTTTAATTAAAACACAGTCAGTTCTGTCTCGGTTTGCGCACAACCTAAAAATATACCCGTGAATTTTATCGATACCAGACATCACATCAAAAAATGCCAGAAAAATTAAAAAAAAACCAACAATCTCCTCTGAAATCTAAAATAAGCTCACTCTATTCAAGGGCGGGCATTTTGAAATTAGAACGCCAGGCTATTTGCACTTGAGGCGAGGACTAAAGCCGGCCGAGGCGCGTGCGTACCTTATTGAGGCGCCTCGGGCGACTATTCAGCCATGCGCGGATAAATGCTATGCAAACTGCTGGATAAATACGACCGCGAGGCGCGCGGCAGGGTTATTTTTTTAAAGTTGATATTTCGAAGAAAAAGTCCAATTCGGGTCAGGTTAGTTTGTTTCTGCGGAGTCATTATGGACTTTGTTAATGTTGGTGACGTCTGCTGTTGATCTTAGGTTTTAGAGAAAAGGTGCAAAGACAAAATTGCCTTAACAAGCATGCTTGAAATTTTTGTGGCCCAAATGTGGGATGTCTAGAAAATAGCGCGGATGCTTTTTTCTATCCTATGTCCAGCTAACTAAGGTACATAATACGATGGACAGTAACTCTTTATACAAAACCCAAGAGTACAATAATTCTGGCCGATTTAAACTAGAATACGCACAGCCAGATTAATTTCAAATTCTGATAAACAAAATTATCATAAACAAACGTAAATGTACGTACGTATGAACGTAAATGAAGCAAAAGAAGTATGTTAGGCTCGTATTAGATATGTAGTGCCCAATTGGAAGAAGGCGTAAGTTAATGTACATATGTGTGTGTGTAATTTATCATACCATTTCCAAGCTTCACACCATACATCATTTAAAAAGAGTCTAACCAATAATTCAAGGTAAAAAAGATACTTATAAGATTAACTAAGATAAACTGCATAACACCACTAAGTACGATAATTACTCAAGGCAAGTCAGAAGATTAACGGAAAGGAAACGCAAAGATATCCTTTCTTCCACAGTTCAGATCCAATTGACCTCCACAATCCTTATTGCGTTAACTTTAACTGGGGAGGAATTATAGTTTCCTCTTGCGTTTTGTTCGTTTTTCTTGAAGGTTCCTATTTCTGCGGATCGGTGGGACGATTGTTTGTTTTAAAGATAGTATGGAAGAAAAAGGGTTTAAGTTTATTTGTTTGTTAAAATCATGAATTGACTATATAGAGCGATGAGGAACAGGGTGTAAAGTTCCCTCATCTTTAGACCAGACCGGTGTTATGTCTGGTGGGCTACTGCAAACGATTGATGTCGGGACGTTGTGCACCAGTTGCGCGGTAAACTTTGCTTGCGCGATGCAGGATTTTTGCGTGACGTCAGTTTGATGCGTAGTTCGCATGTGGTGATGTGGATGCCGCCTCAACTATGTGAAATTGAGTCTCTCTGTCTGTCAGTCAGTAAACATTTTCATAGCTAAACAGCTGCACTGATCCGATGCTGATGAAATTAGGCAGAAAGAAACCTTTGTTCTTAGAAAAAATTATAAATGGTAATTCACATAAAATACTTCACGTGGAAACGAAACATTACTTTATGTGGTTTCAGAGTATTGAATTAAATTAACCTAAAAACACATAGATACACAGCGGAAATAACCTTGAATCCAAATTAGAACTTCAATGTGTGTAGGATAAAGTTTCGGTTTCCTGGGAAACATTTATTATCTTTGACGTATAAAGGTCTTAAATGGGGGAGCCCGTGGCTAAATAATAACAGCCACACAGGTCGACCGATTAGGTTAAGCTCCGCTTGCCGCGGTTGGTCTGTGGATGGGTGACCATCTATACATACCGAGACCTCTCCGTGTCTCGGAAAGCACGTCAAACCGTTAGTCCCGGCTGTCATTCGTGGATCTTTGACAGTCGTTACGGGTAGTCAGAAGCCTGAAAGTCTGACGACCAATCTTACCAAGGGGTATCGTATTACCTAGTAACTGGGTTATGGAGGTCAGATAGGCAGTCGCTCCATGTAAAATAGAATAGAATACTCTTTACTACTGAATACTAGTATTCAGCTGAATCTGGTTAGACTGGAAGCTGACCCCAATGTATGTAATTGTGAAAAGACTAAGCAGATGATTACTTTTAAATGTATTATGGATTTGTAAGAAACGAATCATTCTAAACTTAAGTTTTCTTCTCGTGCGCCAAACATATCACAGATACATTGTATACTACATAGATACAAAGCTTCCACCAAATGTAAACGACCCGTAAAGAACACAACAGACATATTTCCCCCATTATTCACTAACGACAGATCTTATTTGGACTTGTATATTTTCTCTCAGTCCAAGAGAAACATGACGCGTCGATCATTTAGCGCGAGCTTAAATAGCTCAAAGGAACAACGCACATTGCCTCTTTACTTTGCTTGCAAACACTACAAACAAATTCCAACCTTATAGCTCAAGTTACAAGGTTGAAAATTACTATCTCAGTGTACATGAAGTGTTGAAAGGATCATTATTCCGGGCTTGATGTTGAGTCGTGATTGATCTGTCGCCGCAAATGGATGGGCTCGAGACTGCGAGTGCGGTCGGGAGTACGAATGCAAGAACGACATAAACAAGTGTCGAAGCGTGTAGCTTGCCTTATTTTTATAATCTTTTTTTATGATAGAGCGGGAAGATTGATGCTGGTTTGATCAGCTCGCTAAATGAAGTTGCTCAGTCAGTGGTGACATTAATGTTTAGTGTGGCCAGTAAAATGCGGGTATTAGAAGGACTCTGTTGAGTAACAGGTCTGTTAGTTAGGAATTAGAGCTTATCTTTTAGTGTCAGAAAGAGCTATTTTCTGTTGCCCACTTACAAGTTGTAAATCGTGGGTTCGCACCCAGACAGGAGCTTCACTTTGTGTAAATAATTTTATCACCACTGCTCTCAAAATGTTGAAGGAAAACATCGTGAGGAAACCGGCATGTTCTAAAACCAAAAATTCAAAGATATGTGACATCTACCAACCAAACCCCACTCCCTCTCACAAAGAGGAGGTATGTGACCCAGCAGTAGGAACATTAATCGGTCGATAATGCTTTGTGCTAGCATTAGCTATTTTGTAAATCATGTTGTAAAAAGCTCATGCTGATATGTAGAGATAGGCTAGTCAGCAGAATGATAGCGAGGCTTACTATCTCGAGTCACATCACGCTTGTAATCCTCGAAGGGTTAGGCTATAGTAAGTACCCACATTACGCCAGTTATGTTTAAGGGGCGAGCCTATTGTCATCAACCAAAACCTCTTTCGCTTGCAACCAACGAGGTAGTAAATAAATATCAGTTTTAATTAATAATTCATTGGTAGTTTCAAGACACGTCTTATTTTTAATTTAAACAAACAATAATACAGTCCAACCACCAACAACCACCTCCTTTAATACACTATTTCCTTATAGAAACACGTTTTATTTATTTTCTGTTTGCAGGTTTTTTCACGCGTAGTACAGCGGTCACGGCTACGACTGCAATATTAATTAACAGATAGCCTCTGGCAGCCATTTTATATGGAAGCATACCGATGCAAGCTGCAGCATAGTGCGGCTTTTGTCTTTGCTATACAGACATGGTGATTTATTTCTTATCTGGAGACTTATGGCCGTGATAATCCGTATGGTGTACGGTGATCTGTAAGAGCCCTTTCCATATCTTTTATAAATTTGCAAAAGATTAAAATAACGATCGACTCCCCAAAATAGACGCCCGATATTTTGTTACGAAAGAACATAATATTGCAAGTTAAAAGGATAAACCGGTAAATCAGTAAACGGTTTTTATCTCCAAACACCTTTTACGCTCCAAGCGCTGTCATTAAAATAATACGCACCCACATTAAGCGTTGCAGCGATTTCCCTAAAAGTCGCTGCGATTAATCGCTCGTGCAAAAACTTTCGAACGCGGCGATCATGAATCATTGTCGCGAATTTATGTCCACGGGTGCTTCGTCCGGGTTCTTGTTTTTGCCCGGGGCGAACCGATAATCCGCGGGTCGGTTACAAATGCTGCCGGATTTGCGACACACAGGGGGATGACGCGATAACGTGCTATGTATTTATTATAGTCGTATAGTTGTGCTCGTGCCTTATTATGCTGAAGGACAAGACAAAGAAATTAGATGTCAAAGTATATTTGTTGTGTTATTGTAGGGTGCTCTCAGAGTCGCGTAAAAAGATCTCTCTGACAAAGTACAATTCAATGTTTTTTTTGAGATAAGCATGTTGTAATGACAATGTATTTTTTTTACGATTCATATAGGTACATTCAATTTTCTCTGTTGAAGATTTTTTTTACAATTAATATTGCAAACTGGACTTACAATCTGATGCTAGTTTTCTATAACAGGGAATACTGCGCCTGAAAATATTAAAGCTAAAGAAAAAATCCCTTTTTAGGGCTGATTTTTCAATCGACAAATTATTTTTATTCGTGGAATAAAATTGACGTGTGACAGTGTAAATGTTGAAGTACTGTAAAAAATTCAAAATTATTCCTTGGATAAAATTATCCGGCGTTGGAAAACTCAGCCCTTAAACAAATAATTTCATCCTTAATTTTATTTACATCTTAACATCTTTAGCGAAACCATACAGCAAAGAATACTCAAAGGAAAAATGCCTAACTGCCCCTAAATCCATAAGATTATAAATTTACCGTCAATTAAGTCGGTATAAACGCAATGAGTACAAAAAGCAATCGTGTTAATCGAACACGGGACCGTTTGTTACGATCCCGCGACCGGCAAATGGACAAATCAGATTATTTCACCCACTATGAGTTTGTAGATAACAGCGTGTTGCGGTGCAAATGAAGAGAAATAGAGAAAAAAGGATGCCTAACTTAGAGTACGCTTAAGTATGTACAGATGAAGTAACAAGCAAAGAGATGTTTGCGGGCCCTATCAGAGTACCAGCGCTGCAGTCTTTATTTTTTATAAATACTGGTAGGTACTCAGCTGCATCCGGTTAGACTGGAAGCCGACCCCAACATAGTTGGGAAAAGGCTAGGCAGATGGATGATGATGAGTCTTTATTTTTTATGGGGTTTATTTATAAACGATCATTAAAGTTAAGTGACGTTTAAACGTCAATAATGTATGGTTAAACTGTCGCTAATCACTACTAATCTTTAAGCAACGTTTATGAATAAAGGTGTAAACATCGCCGCGTTATGCTGAGATAGGAGCCTTTTTGGCCTCGCACAGGTCTTTTTTTTTGGTTGTTTTTAATGTTACTTTTAAATGCTACTTTTGTATCTCCTGTGCGTGTCCCAAATAAAATATTTTTCTTTCTTTCTTTCCGTGATGAGGAACCAGGAAGGGTAAATTAAAGTTTTACGCAACAGAATCGCAGCCCGATAGAGAACCAGTGAGAAACATCTGACTGGCTAACCACACTACCACGTAGTGGGCGCATGTGATGTTAGAACGTTTGAAATACGTCTTAATATTTCACAATGTCGCGAAAACGAAAATCTCGCTAACTTTCAAGTTCTTTAAGGTCAAAGTTCACGGCAGACATGTTTCTTTCTCCCCGCTTCAACCCCTAATTTACCCCACAAATCTCAACGAGGCTATAAATTAAGAGATTCCTGCTAAGTCCCCATCAGTTTGTGCACCCCGTGGCGTTACTCACTGACCTCCGGCCGAAGACATCGAACCACTTGAGTGGAAATTATCTTACTTAGATTATCCTTATGGTGACATTTCTCCTCCATTTCCGATGCCTAACTGGATTGCTATTTTTCTTCTGTAATGTGAGCTTTTGGGAGACGAGAACATTTTTATTGTTAAGTGTTTTGTTTTCAGGTTAGGGGAATATAATTTAGATGATTTCAGAAAGTTTTTGGGTGTGACTAAGTTTGGTTTAGGAATGGCTATAATTTGTGGATGACATCAAGAAGGGGGGATTGTAAGAAATGACTATAGAATTGGTTTAGATAGGTACAGTATTTTGTTCGAACATGCTGCTAATTTTCAAAGCAATCTTTGTATCACACATAACTTCAGCCAAATAAATCCAATCCTTTAAGAACCTGCCTGCAAAGAAATTAACACGGAGTAACTGCAAAGGTCAGCGTTTACTAGAGAGACATGACACATAAAGCACCACAATAAAATCTTAGCAGGTTTATTCCATCTCAATCAATGCCTTCGCATTCAAATGCAATAAAGACCCGTCCGTCTAGAAATCAACACTGAGCCATGATAAAGCACGATCAATTTTACGGTCAGTCCTGTCAGCGTGTACCAGGGAGGCATAAAACGTATAGCAGCACAATGGGATGTCTTCATTGTCTGAAGGTACTGGCAGCTCGACGCGTTGCCAGCAGATGTGCTGGTGTAAGTTAGAGGAGGTAACGAGAGTGCCTGATTATCTTTAATTCTTGGTAGATAGAGATAAGTTTGTTTTGCTGTGAGAGTTCTTTTTGCTGATTTTCTTGAGATTGGTGGAGTGGATGACAATATTAATGGGGACAGGGGGAATGGAAGCAGAAAACGTATAGCGCCGACCCCAGGTAACACGAGACAAGGGTAGGAAGATGATGGTGATGTGTTTTACAAGATTTTAATAATAATTACAAGTTCACATGTTATCTGTCAGGCACAACAAGAAATGCGTAAGAAAATAGCTGAGCACGAAAATATTGGTTTTGTTAGAGGTCATTTATTGACGGATTGTGGCAGCTACTTTTTACTTGTGGCAGACTGAAATATCGGTTTTTGAAATGCAGAGCTGAAATCCTCAAGAGCAATTAAGCCTACTTTTCGACAGCTCTTGCACCTTGGACCAAACCCTAGTGCGTTGTCGGGGTCTAAATTGCAAATTTAATACAGCTATTTGCATCTGAAAAGACATATGCAAAGTAGTTTTTGTGTACAGTGATTTGTACCGTTTATCTCAAACTCTTTATCTAAATTAGATGTGTGTTGCGAACGTTACATTCGCTTTTTAGTGCTTTCTTTTGTCTATAAAATGGCAAGCGCCCGATTTTACGAGTTTCCAACAATTTGAAATTAGCTGTTCCGTTCAGTTTCGTATGGAATTTTTGAACGTTCACTTGTTTCGAATTTGCATTTAAATTGTATTTTGTTTTTAATGGTTTTATGATATTTATGCTTTATTATATTATATTCTTGCCGGGACTAAAAAGAAAATGATACGGATCTCATATTTGCACATTATTTTGTTGTTTGTTGGTCTGGTTTTGACCAGTTTTCTCGTGATTTTGCTTTCTCTAAAGGAATTTGAAGGTCTGCACTTTGGAAATTGATTAACAAAGGGGGGTCTATTCTGTCCAAAGGGTAATTCACACTAGCGCCCCTAGTCAGGCTTGTGCATTGTTCTGTGCAGCGCCTAATGATGAAAGACGTAGGTTTATCACGTAGTCACGTTGGGCTGCCTCCTTGTCATCATGTCTGCGAAATCAATTAGTTTTTGTGGATTTATTAGTACCTGATCCCGTGATCCTGATGGCCTATTTCCTGTTACGATTATCTTAAAATTTTCTCCATTTTAAATGAAAAATAAAATGCCAGTAGTTTGATTTCATATTCGGGCGTCAAACAAGCAAAAGGAGACACTATAATTACAATAGGGATAAAATAAAGCGCATCCATACCAAACCGGATGTCCCTGCATTAAAATAATAAACTCTTTACAACTGATTAAACAACATAATGAGCTCATTTAATGTGGACGGAAGCGCCACTGATTCGTAGCATGCTTTGTATTTGAGTCAGGGGATATACGGTTGATGATATTGGGGGAGCCAGCTCAGCAGTGGAACAGAGTAGGCTAAGTAAAAAAAAATGACTTGATATGTAAGTGACCCCTTTTTTTTTTTTTTTTTTTTTTTCTGGGTGGGAAATCATCAAATGACTCCTCCCGCTCTGGGCGGAGCAGAAGGGAGTGTCAGACTTTTACTGACTAAAACCCACTCGTGTTCCTTCAGTTGCCTGTGCCAGAGGCCACGGTATCTCTTTCGAACAACCCGCAGCCCCGGCGGCATCGGCCCTAGCGGACCCCGTCAGTTCGTGCTGACAGCTCTTTGAGGCACCATCATAGACCCTGATCTCTTTTCGGTCATCATCCGTACTTGTCCTTTCCCTAATATACAAAGAACCAATGTTTCAGCCTTCATCAGTTCCAACTTTACTTTAGCTGAAATATCAATACAGTTTCGATGATTACACATCTGCATCAGAACTTTGCTAGATACTGCGATGTCAAAGTATTAACTAGGCCAGCTGCTTCGAAAATTAGACATGCTCCAAATACTGCCATAGCCATTAAGATTACCTATATGCCTTTAGACTATTTCCTGGCACCAAAACTTTTTGTTGTAACGAAGAACATTTTTGTTCTTAATAGTTGCTTTTCTTGGGTTAAAATGTATGGACGTATTCATAAAATATGAAAGAAGAATTAGCAGATAAAATTATTTTTACTAATTATCTCTCGTCAGTAGTTTTCGGCATTCCGCCAGAAGCATCATAGTCAGCCTATAATGTTCCCACTGCTGGGCCTCGGCACAAGAGTCTGCCATAATCCACCACGCGGGCGCAGTGCGGGTTGGTAGCTGTACCATGTCTTCTAATTCTTTTAACCAGAAGCATACTTACAATATCGATTTAAAAATGGCTTGATATGTAAGTGACCCTTCAGGTCAGTGTCGGTAACAATGCCACTTCACTATTGCTGAGCCCTTTCATTTTGATAAAACGTGGATTCCTAGATAAAGTGACATTATATCAGAAAGGTGCAGATGGCGTCCTTAAGTTTCTGCCTACGCTCATGGGAAGAAGGCGTCAGTTTATGTTTGTATGTATATCGGCAATGACGTTGACTTAAACTACCGAAAACTTGTCAATCCTGTTGATACGTGTAGAAATACGAAACGTTCCACTTTTCTAGGTCCTCTAGGTAAAACAATAACTAGGCCAACACCGGCAAAATGAGTATGTGTTTGAACATCTTGAACTTCAAGAAACATAACTAAAACGAACTTTACAACCCAGCTGAGAGCGGAACGCGTCATTTTTCGGCGCGCTGATCCAAAACCGTTCCACGCGACGCGCCGACGCCCCTCGGCGCTACTTTACTTGAACTTTACTGCACGAATACTATACTTAGATACATACAATTATATCGACATTAGACTTCATGGGAGATGGGTTTCTTATATATTTTCATGGGCATATAAGGGTGACTAATGTATCCATATAATATAAGCTCGCACGTTTGTAATTTGTATGGGAGCCACGCGATAAGTTTCATTTGTCACTACGTGTAAGATTACGAAATCTTCGCGACAGCCTAATGATGTCTAGAATTATTCAACAATTGGATTGGCACTTTGGCTAAGCTTTTTGTCTTTTGCGCTTATGGTTATTCGAGTCGAGTTTATTTTCTATACGGAAAGAAAATAATCGCATGCTTAATGGAATACTGACATAACTCAAAAAAAGACGATTTTTGGGAAAACGCAAAAGAAGGTCTTGCTATGAGGACTTATCCTACTTGTTGATGCATAAAAATAAAACTGATTTATATTAATCATGAATGCTTGTAATTTGAACGTCTATGATTCACTAGTGATGAGATCTGAGTAAAAAAAAAACGGAAATCACATCTGACCTATCTACTAATGGGTCAGTGTTCCATTAAGCATGCGAATTATTATTATTATTTGGTTAGACACACTAGCAGCTAATTACTTAGCTGATGCGTGTGTATCATAAATCTGGCCCACTTTGGTGACTTTCTGGGATAATAGGTCTGTTTAAGCAATATCACATTGTACTATACTTAAAATAAAATTGCGAAATATTCGCCAAAAATGTAAACAAATATGACTTTATGGAAAAATAACTTTAATTCCTACACAATAAAGTTCAATTTACGCTACAACTTCAAACGTTTTTATAACTTTTTCAATCGTACTAGTCACTCTGAAATCAACTTAATTGACATTAAAATAAAGTTGATATTCGGTTTACTTGAAATAACGTCAATTAGAAACACAAAATGAAATTTGAATATAGGTCCACGTACAATTATATCGACATGACTTCATGTGAGATGAGTTTCTTATGGGAGTACCAGTTGTTGAGGTAGGGTGACTAATGTCTCCATATAATATGAGTTCGCACGTTTGTAATTTGTATGGGAGCCACGCGATAGGTGTCTTTCGTCACAGCACATGAGATGTCGAAATCTTCGCAACAGTCAATATGGATGTCTAGAATTATTCAACAATTGGATTGGCACTTTGGCAATGCTTCTGGTGCTTTATACTTACGGTTACGAGTTTATTTCTCAAACGAGAAATAATATGGACCACACAAACAATATGAACAAACATTTTAAGCTCTGTGGTATTTAAAATGTTAGTTCTAGCAATAGGTATCACATTGGGAAAGAGACCTTCCGCATAAAGGCTGCCGCAGACGGGCACGACGCGACTCTAGTAGAACAATTTTTATGAAAACTATGAAAATTATTCTACCAGAATCGCGTCGCGCCGGTCTGCGGGAGCCTTAAGACATTTACGAGCTGATGTGATAAGACCGTCATATTAGTATTGGATTGGTCGTCGTCGTGCCAATCCGTCATATCAAGACTGGTGATTAAAATGGCAGTGCGGTTTTGTTTCAGTTTCAGAAACAAGAACGTTATAAGAGAATTCATTATATCTCCCTCTCTCTCTTCCCTTCACAAACGCACTGACATACATCCATTTATATCTTTGTCTATATAAAAAAGGAAATGTAGTATGTTTGTTTAGACTGTCATAGTAGGTGCCTTTGAGAGATAAAAGCTGTTAGCTGGCTGCTTTGAAGGTAACAAGATCACGCGGTGTGCATTGAGAAACATCTTTATACTGCTCTAAGCTACTTATGGTACTTAGTGGTAGTTTGTGCTACTGACCTTTTATTGTTTGATACCATAATAATGCACCATAAGGAATTGTGTTAATGATTTTATTTGAAAGAAAGAAAGAATGAAAATTAATTTATTTAGCACAGACTAAAAGACACACAATACCCCAGATACATAAGTACATCAGATAAAAACAAATGAAAAATAAAATAATAAAATTGTGAAGTCCGATGTAAGAAACTAGCACGAAAGTGTGCCTTAAGGCTGCGCCAAAAAGTATAAGTTTATTTCTGTAAATAATGCTATGATAAGGAATTGTATAAATGACAAATAATTTTATTTCTGTAAGTAGGTTTGTACAAACACTTTTACACGTCAAACATATTTTAAAAACTAGATGAAGTCGCCGTTTCCTATCTGACTACTCTGAGAAGAAAGGCCGAAACAAAGTCAGAGGTCACAGTCTCTTTTAGAGTCCAGACATAATCTTGGTCGGATAATATGAAGACCATGCAAAGTGGTGTCTGAAATGGTCTTTTGAGGAAAGGACCACACAGATTGAGTGGACCTGTGGCCAGTCAGGTAATTTGTCAGTAATCATGCAGCTCAACTTAGAACTTAATGAGCTCAAAGATTATAACAGTATACCATACTTGAGTCTTGTTGCAAAGACATCTTGAGAGCAACATACATTTATTATGCACTAGCTGACTCGATAGAAGTTGTCCTGTCTCAATTATTCGTACAAAATCCCATAGAAAGAAGGATGTTCAGTTTTTCTCGAATTTGAACAGTTTCCGGGGGTCCTTTTCGATTTTTTATTTCCATAAAAACGTAACTCGTACTACTTATAACTTAACCTTATTAACATTTAAAACAAGAAATTGTCAAATCGAACAAGCCGTCCTCAAGTGATGCGTTTACCAACAACGAGCAGCAATTAATTACTATCTATATAAATAAAAATTAAATGCTATAACTATATAGCATTTAATTTAGCATTTTTTAAACTGGAAACTATACTGTGTACCCTACAATATAGTTTCCAGTTTTATCTTTTACAGTCTAAAATAATCAAGATGCTGTGGGGAGACGGGTTATCAAAAAATGTTCATGAAAGATACATTTGCTCTGCATGACAAAATTCCGAAAGTAGACGGAATAAATATGAGTTTAGTTAACAGACAGTTTACAGCGTACAAAAAAAAACTCAACCCAATGCGTGTGCAAAGAGTAATGATTGAAATGATGAATGAAAGAATGATGGCACAGTAATACCACTAAACTTACTCATGTCAGTCTGTCATTATCACGTACATAGTATCCAATCAATTCTACATTACCCTGATATTCACTCCCTACCTACCTACAAGTATCTAGGTGGATTGTAATAAAGTAATTCCCATCCATTACAGATCTAATTTATTATTCATCTCGGCTTCGCGACGCGACGCGACGTTATGACGTTTCGTTACTCCTACATCGAATTAAATATTAAATTCTAGTTTGACAGTCGAGTATTTATAGCTTCAATATAGCACGTGGCTTATAGTGGTATAAATAAAATGGTTGAACTTAGAAGAAGTCTTCTGAAATTAAAAATATTGCTCACTAGCTATGGCCGCGGTTTCACCCACATAAGTCTTGATCCCGTGGGAATATAGGGATAAAAAGTATATTATGTCCTAGTTCAGATCATGGTCTACGCATGTGCCAAAGTTCATCCAAATCCGTTCAGCCATTTAAGCATCAAAGCGTAACAAATAAACATACAAAAAATCAAATCTTTTCTCTTTACAATATTTATGTACTAAAAGTCTACAGTGCAGTCACTACGGTGCATTGTATTCCAATCACAATTTACTTACATCTAATCATTATAGAACACTTTTGCTCATAATCTTCCCAAAAGATAATACATAAATATGCCGACTTACTGGCAATTCCGTGAAGAGGCAATTTTGCAGACTCACTTATTATGAAGAACATTATGAGAACATGAGTATTTCCCAATATACTATCTACCGTCAGGCAGTAATTAGAGAATTATAATTATATTATTTTAGTTTCCGCCCGCGGCTCACTCGCGTGGTATGTCGATGAAAAGCCTATATCCTTCCCCGGGGTTCAAAGTATCTCCATACCATCTACATATAGACAAAATAGGTCCAGCTGTTTCGGAGATTAGCCGAAACAAACAGACATAATAAGTACCGTATAAACCGTCTATTTTGACATTATCAACAGACACTTTAATTTTATTGAAGTGAAAACTTCTTTAGCGGCGTTGTGCACTTTTGTTGTGATGGGTAAAAAAATTTAAGCTCGCATCAGGACACGTGACCCGATCGAAAATTCGTAAGACGGAGGGAGAGTAGACCGCATTCCAAAATATCAAAAATGCACTCTGCCGGCACTCCCTGAGTGCAACCCGTTGTTTTTTTTATTAAACATTTGAAATAATCCAGCAAAACTTACCAGTATTCAGTCATTTATTACTATTCATCTACAATGTATGAACCAAAATTAAAACAATCCGCTCTCATTCCTTTAACGATCTTTATCGCCTCATAAAACGCTACCTTCTTACCCAAACATCATCTTGTTGATTGTCGAAGAAATATTTTTAATGTTCATAAATTCGTTGATAGTCACGGCAGATATTTACAGTGGCGACGTTCAAACATTAAGTCGTAAAGGTGTAGAATTTATGATTAATAAAACAGTCATTATGTGGTGTTATCATGGTCGTAATAAAACTTAAAAGCTATTTTACGTTATGAGTTATATACGAGGGATGGGTCGTTAGCGTGAGGTTGGGCTAGTGTATTGAAAATAGTGATAACTTTTAAAATTATTAGACTATCATTACATAATCAGCCTATAATGTTCCCACTACTGGGACACAGTCCTTCTCTCGGTGAGAGGAAATGGGCCCAGTGTGGGCACAATTCACCACGCGGGCCCAGTGCGGGTTGGTAGATGTCACGTGGCTTCGAATTTTTGGTTCTAGGACATGCCGGTTTTCTCACAATGTTTTCCTTCACCGTTTTGAGAGCAGTGTTGATGAAATAATGTACACAAAGTAAAGTGCCTGCTTGGGTTCGACCCTACGACCACACAATTGTATACAATTCCTGAGTCGCGGCCATTACTACTGGCCCACCACTGCTCCAATCTCCTATCTTTATGAACTATGACTATCATTATGAACATGAGACGAAGAGGTTGACTGCCTCGTTGGTGTACTAGTCGCAAGCGCTACTGCTGATCGTGTGGTCGTGGGTTCGAATCCCAGGTCAGTCACAGTGTTATTGGGTTTTTCGATCAGGAATTTCTCAGTAACAGCCCTGAGTCAGGATCTGCGCCCGGTTGATGGGAAAAGGCTTGCCCCATATTACATGGAACTTAAACATAACTGGCAAAATGTGGTGCACTTCTGCCCAACCCTTCGGAGATTACAGGCGTGATGTTAGACACTGAAAAGCAGTGAAGGAAAGGCTTTGGTGGCAGCCTTTCGATATTCATAGAGATTAAAAATGTGGTTTAATAAGTACTGCACCACCTTGATTTCAGGATGAAGAATATCAATCATTCTGAAGCTAATTTATGCGGGCTTTATACAGGCGACTATAGTCGCACGATTGTCTAAATGGCAATTCGACTAGGCCGCATGTGACTAAGGTCTAAAGTAGGTAATTTTATAATTTTGTCAATTATATATAAATTTGGTAATTTTGTCGTGTGGCGCATACGGCGGGTGTCTAAAATCGATCGTGAAAATGCTTAGTCGCAGGCGTCCGCCCGCCGCTTGAAGATCGACGTTTTGATGCAAAATGGACTAGTTGCCTGCGATTTTTATCGTCTTGAGTAAATGGGTTGGCGATTCGACATGTGAGGCGATTTGGTAAGCGACCAGCCGCACGGTGATCGACCTAGTGTAAATCGCCCATTAGGGTAATAAAAACGAGCATTTGATGAACCCTTGCCAATTATTGAAGTCCCTATTAAACAAAGCTTAGTTCGCAGACATTGCAGGTATAATATTTACTCATTACACTTCATATGCCTTACTTATTAACGAACCAATAAAGTTTAAAAAAAAAACAACTTAATTACTAACCATAAAATTAATTTTACTATCTAAATAACTGTATTAACGCCCAATCTTATATCTCGCTAACGGGGTAAATGTCCCAACAATCGGCAGTACCGCAATTTAATCGTCAATTTAAGATAAGGCGGTTATAATCACAAAAGTCCTACAATCGTTAGCTATGTCCCTAATACTAACAGTAGAGTGCTCCCACTTCCCGTATTAATTCAGTATTGCCGTGAACAACGTTAATTGTAATATAGCGTGATTATAAAACACCCAATTCAAGTTGTTTACGTTTTTTAAAGTAAAACATTAGGGGTCATTCGATGCTTTAGTTAATGGCTTCATTTGCATAAGGACGTTTATCACGGTGTGTCCCCAGGGGGTTGAGCAGCAAACGACCTAGTTCTTTGTCAATTGCATTTTTGTAATAGGTGTTTGTCATTTTCCTCATTGTTGGTATAAGTAGGTTTTTATCGCTCATTTTGTAAACAAACAAAATACCTCTTGGATATATTAATAACTGAAGCTGTTTTTCATCTACACGACTCATTCCTTAACAATACAAGTAATAAAATAACACACATTGCTCCTTTGACGAATCCGTATAAATAAATCAATGATCACATCAAACGGCTCGTATTTGTCAACGGCGAGAAAAAGCGACAAGTTAATATAGAGTAATGTCCCGTGATATCAACAGGCAGCTGAATGCCCGCATTTCGATGAGAATGCGATCAATTTTCGATGGCCCAATTACCTTTCGTCGTGGGACATAAGGGTCGGACGATTGTTGGGCTGTTCACCTGATTTGTTGTTATGGATATTGGAGAGGAAAGGTAAGGTTTGTATGCCATTGCAATGGAATCTTTCAAGGAAGTTTACGTTCCTTATGGGTGTCATACCATCACCTAATTGCGAGAGGTGTGGAATAATCGAGTACGTACATCATATATTCGTAGTGTGAGCGGGGCGAACGCCTAAGGAGAAATCTATTTGGATCCCATAAAACGTTTGGAATTGGCACCTGTGTGTCAGTGTTTTAGCTAAACCTATGTCGGACAAGGCTAAAACTCTTTATAAAATCATTATAATAATGTACAGTAATAATTCAAATTTGGCTATAATGGAGCGACATAGACAAATCTTCTTAATCTATATATATAAAAATCAATTGCTGTTCGTTTGTCTCGCTAAAACTCGAGAACGGCTGGGCCGATTTAGCTGATTTTGGTTTTGAAATGTTTGTCGTAGTCCAGGGAAGGTTTAAACGGTGGGAAAATATGGAAAAATTGCGAGGAAGATAGTAAAAGCAACAATTTCATTTTCCCATATAAACTGTTATACCCGCTTTCCTGTCAAACATTTGACGTTGGTCCCTTCGGTACGGTAGACTCGGGTCCACTCGAATTGAAGCACGTATTAAATTAAGGGTTTTGAATCGACAACATACATATATCCACATTACTCGGATTATCTAGGATTAGTAGGTTAGGAGTAGGGTAGGAGTAGGATAGGAGTAGGTTAGGAGTAGGGTAGAAGTAGGGTAGAAGTAGGGTAGGAGTAGGGTAGGAGTAGGGTAGGAGTAGGGTAGGAGTAGTGTAGGAGTAGGGTAGGACTAGTGTAGGAGTAGGGTAGGAGTAGGGTAGGAGTAGTGTAGGAGTAGGTTAGGAGTAGTGTAGGAGTAGGGTAGGAGTAGGGTAGGAGTAGTGTAGGAGTAGGGTAGGAGTAGGGTAGGCTAGGGGGTAGGACACCACGCGAACGAAGTATCGCCGGGCAGCTAGAAATAATTTATATGGCAAAACAACGTTTGCCGGGTCAGCTAGTAAAGATAATAAAATGGAATCTTGAGAGACGATATATTTTGCGTATATCTATCTATAACAAGGATTTCACGTATCCATCGTTCTGAAAAACATATTTTCTTGTTCAGGACGCATCCTTTAATCATTTTCATTTGCTGAAGGTTGTCTGTACCTTTCTCTTGAATCAAAATTACTTTTCATCTTTGTCTTCCTGTCTTTTAAAAACGTTGTTCATTACTTAAATACGAGTATCATGTCGTTATTTTGATTTTAGATCTACCATCTATCTGACTGCTGACGAGCATTTTTGCTGACTGATTTTTTGTCTGTATGTATCACACATTCTCGTAACTGAAGCCTATAGATAATAATTAGGGGCGACCAAAATGGCTTCCTGATACAACTAATTATAAGTAAGTCAGCTTTGTACGTTAACAAAATGAATGATATTAAGTGATAAGATCGACTTGCTAAAGTTAATAGAGAACTTGTTAGTTCTAGTAGCTATAAAGTTGGCAAAGCTCCTTTGGTAATCCTACTAATATTATAAACGCGAAAGTTTGCATGCATTGATGGATGTTTGTTACTCTTTCACGCCAAGACTACTACACAGATTTGGATGAAATGTGGAACACAGATATGTTATAACTAGGATTAACACATAGGATACTTTTTATCCCGATATTCCCTCGGGATCGAGAATTATGCGGGTGAAACCGCTGGGCGCAGCTAGTACGTATATACGAGGAAGGCTATGAGCTACTTACATACAAAGCGTGAACTGACCTAATTATTCGAGTATGTACGTGGTAACATAAACGAAGCTTTTGAACGTCGAAACATGAACATTAAGACTTGATATGAAGGTTTCTACAAAGGGCCCGTGGCTGAATAACAACAGCCGCACAGATCGATCGATCAGGTTAAGCTACGCTTGCCACGGTTGGTCTGTGGATGGGTGACCCTCTTTATATACCGGTACCCCGCCGTGCCTCGGAAAGCACGTTAAGCCGTTGGTCCCGGCTGTTATTCGTGAATCTGTGACAGTCGTTATGGGTAGTCAGCAGCCCGAAATTGACAACCAGTCTTACCAATCGTATTACCCAGTAACTGGGTATCGTATTAACTGAGTTGTGGAGGTCAGATAGGGAGTTGCTCCATGTAAAATACTAATATTCAGCTGCATCCGGATAGACTGTAAGCCAATCCCAACATAGTTGGGAAAAGGCTAAAAAAAGGCTAAAGGCAGGGTAATACTGTAACTGGGTTGATAAGACTGGTTGTCAGATTTCGGGCTGCTACCCATAACGACAGTCAAAGATCCACGAATGACGGCCGGGCGGCGGGGCGGCTTAACGTGCTTTCCGAGGCACGGAGGAAAGCATGGAATTAGGTATTAAGAGGATGATCAATAATTGCCTAAGTACAATGACTCCTTGAATTCCTATTGATTACAATCTCTTTGCTTTTTGCTACAGTCACACCAAAATAAAGAACTAATAACGGTTGCCAATGATCAATTATTTTATGATTGACAATGATTAATTATTATATTGTATTAAATATATTTTGATTATTATCTGTCCCAGCTACCAACTTTCCTTTCCCTAAATACATAAATAAGGAGAAACTTACTTAAGGGAAATTATCAGTATAATGAAATACCTATTACATAAAAGGAGCAGGAATAAAGTGGTTTTTTATTGAAGTCCCCCGGGCGACCCGCGAGTCTACTTCACTCAAATTGATCTATATATAAAATTAAATTAATGTGTGCCTGTCCGTGCAGTTTTGTTTATGTATTTGGTTGGATACTTTCTTGATCTTTTGGGAATAACAAAAGAGGGTAACACACGATATGAAACGAGTTGCAGATGTTCATGAAATAATGAGTAGTTTAAAAAGGTACCTATACATAAATCCATAATATAACATAAAATCAACCTATAATGTTCCCACTGCTGGGACACAGACCTCCACTCTTCGAGAGGGACTGGGCTGTAATCTACCACGCGGGCCCAGTACGTGTTAGTATATATCACATGTCTTCGAATTTTTGGATCGAGGACATGATGTTTTCCTTTACCGTTTTGAGAACAGTGGTAATGAAATTATTTACACAATGCTTTTAATAATTTTGTGAATTATTACAAGCTGGAGAAAAATATAGTAAGTAGCCATGCTGATACACTAGTCTATACATAGAGCTCACCTGATTATGTGAGCTTTGACTTTGCTATAATCTTGGAAGTAAGTAAGAGAATATAAAAATATTTATTACAATCAGATCATTCAATAGTTATTTTAGAATTTCAGTGACGGCAAAGATTATTCACCCACCCTTCACACCTTTTAAACTGATTACCAGCATTGTTAACTTCTGTAATCAATTATTTACCCATAGAATCTACTTACCATTGTAGTTAAAAAAGCGAATAATAAAATAACAAGAGAAGAGCAACCCCGGAGCGTCCCTAGTACGTCACTATTGTATTCTGAGGGCAATCCCAGAGGAGACCATTACGAAATTAAAAACATAGTTCTGGCTCCATCATACTTTGATCACAGGCGTGTTAGTTTTGACTCAAATTTGACATTTGACAACGAAACCCTTAAGTTTGGAGTCAAAGAAATATTTGGGCCTGATGAATATTCATATCATGGTTTGTAAAGTTTAGACTAAGGTACAAGCTTCGCGGCAAATTGCTGCGGAGCGGACGGACCTCCGGCGCGGTCTCATGGTGGAATGGAAGGCGCGACTATCGCAACCCAGCGCAGGGCACGCCACGATAGCGGCGGTAAGACCCCTCTTTGAGGAGTGGCTAGAGAGGCGTCACGGCGCTCTCACCTACCGCCTGACGCAGGTCCTCTCTGGACACGGATGTTTCGGGAGGTTCCTGCACATCATCAGGCGGGAGGAGACGCCCGGGTGTCACCACTGCGAGGATCGCCCAGAGGACACGGTGGAGCATACGGTGGAGGTCTGCCCCGCTTGGGCAGAGCACCGCCGTGTCCTCGTAGAGGCGATCGGCAGCGGCGGCGACCTCTCGCGCCCGGCCCTGGTGCAAGCCATGGTCCGGGGCGAGAGGGAGTGGGAGGCGGTCGCCTCCTTCTGCGAAGCAGTCATGCTAGCGAAGGAGGTGGCGGGATGGGCGAGGGAAAGATCCTCACGCCTCAGCCGCCGAGGGAGACGCTCCGGGCGTCGGGAGCCGCGTGACGACTCCCGGCCACCGTAGGCGCGGGCCTGCGGGCGGAGAGCAATGGGTAGCTCTCCGTCCGATCAGGACCAGGCCCGTGCCGGACGGCGTGTATGTGTTCCACGCGCGCCTCAAAGAGATGTCAGCGTAGTTGACGGGGCCCGACAGGGCCGAAGCCTGCCGGGGTAGCGGGATCGTCCGAAAGGGTTACCGCTGCCCTGGTACGTAAAGGGCTAAGGAAGGAACACGGGTGGGTTTTAGTCAGTAAGAGTCTGACACTCCCTTCTGCTCCACCCAGAGCGGGAGGAGTCATTTGATGATTTCCCATCCTGAAAAAAAAAAAAAAAAAAAAAAAAGCTCAAGATAAAAACGATATCCTACATCTAAATCATTGCAAGATAGACGAAACAATCTTTGAGTAAATAAAAATAAATATACTAAAGGTGCACTTCCGACATTGTAAGTAGAACGTAGCATTAACAATTCAAACACTTTGGAGGGCAATAAATTAAGTCGCGCCGCACACAGTCCGCTGGTAATCTCAAAATGGCGGCGAACTTAATACTTCTGCTTTTTTGCTTGTGAGCTATGAGAGGATGGCGATTAGCAGTAAGTTGAGTAGGTACTGAAAGGAAAACGAGTCTGCTGGAGTGTATTTTTGAACCTATGAATTCATGTTAGTGTCGATTAAGACCAAACGAGCGAATGTGCACCCATGACCATCTTTACATATCCCTCAAAATCCCTCCGTACCTCGGAAAGCACGTTAGTCCGTTAGTCCCGGCTGTTATTTGCGGATCTTTGACAGTCATTATCAATCGTCAGAAACCCGAAACTCTGACAACTAGTCTTACCAAAGGGCATCGTATTACCCAATAACTGGGTTGTGGAGGTCAGATAGGTAGTCGTTCCATGTAAAATGAAGATTCAGCTGAATCCGGTTATACTGGAAACCGGTACCCCAAGATAGTTGGGAAATGATTAAGCAGATGATGACGACGATGATAGAGCATTTTTTCGTTGGTCTATCTAGCTCTTGCACTTTTTCTGCTTCTATTTTTGCTTGGACTAAAATTTATACCAAGCGATCAGTGGACTCTAAACCCACCTAAATAACTGAACTACCCTAAAAGAAAAATGTATTAACTACTAACCTAGAAAAACTAGACAGTAGAGCAGAAGAAGGAGTAATAATCTCTTTAGCTAAAAGCACTAGTTTTCATATAGATAAGTTTGGCATCATAATCCGATAGAGAATAGACTGGCCCTAAAAACTACAGTTCTAGTTATTATATTAGTTAAAATAATCTCTGTCGGATTAAGACTTCAGGTTCTATTGTGGAAGTTTCACGGTACTCTTAACTAATTGTGAATAGTATTTTGTTGCTTTTTGTGGTATTCTAAAATATGGTACCATGACATCGTGAAAATATTGCAGAAAACCCTGCTTGTGTTGGGCCTGTTATCTTTTTCATCTATAAGCTAAGTTCTTCTCACATCGTCATCCACAGCCCGACTTCATCCAATGCTGGGCATAAGCCTCTTTTTGCTTGTGCCAATCTCCAGGCTGCTGTGCCAGCCTCATCCAGGCTCTACCCGCACTGGTAAAAACGTGATATGTTTTTCTGACATACACAAACCAAATACCTACACTATACATTCCCGCTATCCTCTCTCACTTCGCACCACACCCCAGTACTGAATGTTTCCCTTGACTTCCTGCGTGCCACTTCCTGACACGTCACAGGCCTGTGTGCCATGTGACGTTGTGACGTTCCACGCCAGTTTTCAACTGAGCAGTGCACAGCCGAAATGAATCATGTATCTGTACTTCCTTCATTGGGATCAGTGGATTTGGATGGTTTAGTGTTTTAGTTTTTATGGAGGTAGGATTATGTAGAATGACAAATTTGATACATGGGAAAACGTTGAGAATATTGATTGAATCATTGATAAATATAAATATTGTCTAAATATGACTGATTATGTTTGTGCTATTACAAACATTATTACTAGTTATTTTGATGCCTACAGAGATGACAGCGAAGGTTGGAAAAACACGTAACTGTTAAGTCAGGAAGCTAGCTTTTCGTTGAAAATACTCCTCATCTTTTCATCCACGTCATTCACATTCGCTTCAACAAAAAGGTGCGTAAGGTCCGAAGTATTTTGAAACTCAATACATTTAAATTCAAAGAAAGTTACGCAAGAAACTTCAACCCTAAAAGGCTCCTTCAAATATCAACTGTTTCCCTTAAAGACAGGGGAGGCAGGGCGCCAGGGTACAGAAGGGACTGGTCTTTACGTGAAAAATCGACATTTAATAGGCGGACGGCTATTTCGCAAATGGAGGTAAGCAGAAGGGTGATGATTTACCATCGTGGAACTCAATGCTTGGTCAAATGGAACCAGGGGAGACGTAGGACGATTTTACGCAATCTTTCTTTAAATGTTTCAACGGATTTTTTTCGCTGTATACTTCGAGTGTTGTTTTGCTTTTAATATTGGAGTAATCAGGGTTAGTTCATAGAAATCATTTAGAAATCTAGTTCTCACGAAGTGAACCTATAATACTCGAATTTTATTAGATACTGATATATAATGTTACTGATATAATATTGATTCCATATTTGCAGAAGTTAATTGAGTATTTCAGGTAACTTTGTTACATAGAAACATTGATAACCATCCTAATTTGTAGATACAAAAATAAGGAATACACAGCAATTACCAATTTCCAACAACAAATAAATAACTAGCACGAAAGTCATTTAAAATTAATCCATCTCGAAGTTTGAGGTAATTAACAGCGTGATAAAGGTCTACGCACACGGATCTCTTCCCTCGTTGAGACTCACGCAACTTGACAGCCTTAATTATTAAATAGAATTGATGCGTCCCACAGGTACGTGTGTGAGGAGGTCTTTATTTTGCTGGGAAACATTTATATGGGAGGTGATCGTGAGGGAGTTTGATAGAATGTTGGTAATTGAGTGGAAACATGCGCTTCTGAACTCCGAAGGGACAGATTGTATCCCTATAGTTCACCTGTAACGGTAGTAAATCCATGTATTGCAGAGAATTGTTATTTCTATCCGAGAGATATGTGTCCGACACTTGTGTTTTCTTTTTATAGCACTTTTTATACTATTTTATTATTGATCTTTATGCAATAGTTGATAACGGGCCTTTAAATGAAAAGTTAGGTTTAACTGCAAGACCAAAAAAAAAATTGAGATCTTAATATATTATTTGAGATGGTACTATGATACCGTGAAACCACAAATAAACATCTAAAACGGAAACCAACTAAGAAGTATCTCTCAATTAAAAGCCACTGAAGCACATCACTACTAAGTAGCGTATCGTTTATCTGAACACACACATAAATATCTATGTACACAGTAAATCGCTCACAATGATTAAAGCAAACAATGTAGCCCCTAAAACACATATCTTTTTTTTAAATTACTGAGTAAAAGACGAATTCCGGGAACGATAAGAGCACGTCGTACGTCTGAAAACAAGGTGTGGCGCAAGGGACGATCTTTGGTCCAGTTATAATGTGATCTGGAAACTTGCTGTTAGAACTTAGCATTTACGCCGTGACCACCAATATCTTTAAATTTGATGAACGCTGACAAGAGTTCCCTCCATGTGGCAATAAAGTAGGTTCTTAAATGTAATACATGCCCGATACCGACGTAAATAATTTTGATCCTGATCTGCCTGGAATCTGATAGGAATAAAACATGCGGTACAGTTGAATGATTGCACTGAATATGCGAAAAAGTAACAACTTGATTCCTGAAACATTAGTGTCTTTTGCATGCAACACTGATGCAATTGCTATTGGAAAATTTGAATTCCCATAATACTACATACTTAATTCATTTTAATTCGACTTCTTTCCTTTGAGCAGCATGATAAAGGATTCATTATAAAGGCCTGGACCAAGAGGGCTACCAGCGATTTTATAATCCCTTGTAACTTGTTCCATACCAACACATCGGCGCGCGTCACCTGGCGGCGGCGGGTGGAATAATTTATTACATTTCTTAAAAGCCATTACCAAGTGACACCGTCAATGCTCCCTCCTCGCAATTAGCATGAATTTTATACTGCTTGCTAGCATTCTACTGACATTTGGCTAATGATTTGTGACAGTTATAGACAGGTCGGGGGTCGCGAAAATTACAAGATAAGGAAGGAGATGGTGCTGGTGTCGTTGTACTTTACAAAAAAATGATACTTTTGAATCATTTAGAATGATATTACAAAATGCTTCATCTTGTAAAGCTAAACAGAACGGATCGAATAGAGCCATTAGAGCATAGATAATTCCATTTCACGTGATTAGGCTCCAAAGTGGTGAATGTCAATTGTTTATTCGGCTGAACGGTCGTCAGTCGATGTTTGATACTTTGAAGATTCTTTGAACAGTATTCTCGTCTTTTTTCTTGCGTCCTATTCTCCTTTGGACGCATTAAGTCCAATTCGCAAAATGTCCAGAGGGCTCAAATTCTTACACAAAGTCTTAATCAGAAGGCCAATTCTTGTAATTTAAAATGTTCAAAATCTAGTTGCAGTCTCATCTCGGCGACAAACTAATGTCAAAATGTAGGGAAATAGGCTATTTTCCTAAAAAAAAATCTAATTAGTCCGTCAGTTAGATTATCAAAAAATATTAAACCCGTATTTTTTCTTTTGTCAATTATATAAAAAAATATGAAGATATCGCCCGTTAAAGTTCCGCGTGACGTCACTTGCTTGCGACACTTTTGCAAGCAAGTGACGTCACGACCCCCCATTCCCAAATTTTGACGCATTTTATCTTTGTAATTTTTTGTTTGATTAACAAAAGAAAAATACGTGTCCATTATTTTTCGATAATCTAACTGACGGACTAAATATAATAATGATTTTTTACCCAGGCAACTACCCTATTAGTCTTTTTTTTACAGATTGAGACTGAGATCAGACTGTGAACGTTCTTAAAATTACGAGAATTGCCCCTCAGATACCAGCAGAATACCAGCGCTGCGACATTTATTTTTTAAATGTCGTAGCATCATGCTGAGATAGGAGCCTTTTGGCCTCGTACAGGACTTTCTGTTTCATTATTCTTTTTGTTAATTTATTTTTTATATATATATTTGGTTTTGGTACCTACTTTTTTTTAAATATAATTTGGGTTTTTCTATTTTTGTTTGTGTTTAGTTTAGTTTAGTTTTATGATTTTCCTGTGCGAGTCGCAATAAATACTTTTTCTTTCTTTCTTTCTTTCTCAGATTTGTTAGATCATCAATAAGCTCACATGGATTTTTTTCCCCCAATGATTTAAAATGCTTTTGGTTTATCGCGTTTGGTTTATTATTCTTTCCTTTTTTCATTTAAATACTTATAAATTACGTGTTTAAATATTTTTAACCGGTTTCTGAGTCAAGCCCTTGATCCAGCTGCCGACAAGAGTCTCCTGAGGTGTTTTTGGTTTATTATTCTTATCAATATTGATAGAAATAGTGATGAAATTCGTACCGTATGTCTATAAATATTGTAACCATGCCACAGCCAGGCTAAAACTCGTATTTCAAACTCCACATCCGTACTCACCAACGCAGCATTCACTTTCGAATTCACTCCAAAAATACTAGTGACTATTACTAAAATTTACGACGAGTATACAGCGATCCTTTAAATTCAAGGAAAAAACCTTTTTCAGGGCGCCCCTGTATTTATGAGCGTTTCTAAGGAGTATATAACCAAGTTAAGTGTGATTTCTTAAACTATTCTCGTTGAAAAATGTACCGAGGCAATTTACGACGATGGATTTTCGGTCGCCCGTTCTTATTGCCGTCTCATTTTGTAAGTGTTTGATCTTTGGGAAGTGATTTACGGTTTTGAGCAGTACGTGTTAAGTCTTTAAAGATAAGATTCATAAATTCATAGTTTGTAATATCAATCAGTTATTCTGTTTTTTGGTCAGTACCGAAATTAATATGAAATAAGATGCAAAATAAATAGAGGCATATCCGTATTTTCCTTGTAGGCATATATTTTCTTTATTCACAAACATTAATTTTTTCTCAGCAAAAAATAATAAAATTGTCATTCATGATTGTAAAAAAAAACATTTAATCAACAAGACAATCTGCCCCACGGTTATCGCAAATCGAGCTAACCAGACCGAATTAATTGCGAGCCGAGCGATCAAATCGATTGTGAGATTAACAAATCACTCGATCCCGGTAAATTAACATGTTACCTTCGAGTTGCGAGAGCCGTTTCGATGGGGAATCGAGATAAATGAAATCGATGTTTATGTTAAAAGGCTGGCGTAATTAAGTAAAGAAAGTTACTGGTGTTATCGTACATGATGGTTTTTATATGTTCGGGGTAACGTGGGAGAGTTTTGTAAAGTTGAATTACTTATGTCTATTAGGGTTACAATTCATAATTTAAAAATATACAGTTCATTTGATCCAGTTATTTTATTTGAGCCTAAAAACGCACTTAGGTATATAGCTAAAAATAATAATTATAAGTGTTCATGATAAGACACAATATTGTAATAGTTAAACAAGGCAATTCGGCCTCAGGCTTTAAATGGCCCATCTAATATTTGGCAGAGAAATGACATGTCCATTACCCAACTCCATACGTAACGTTACGTCCCTAAACGCCCATATCAAAGTACCCATCGCACAATACTCGACAGCACAATGAGAACTCACGATCCTTTGGGCCGTAGGTGATTTAAAACAATGCCATTCACGACCGGATTAAAGTTCACAATGCTCATAAAGGAATGGCCCCAGTACTTTGCGACTGACGTATGTATGACGATGAAGGGAACGACACAAATCTGCAGATGATGAAGAGATTATCAAAGGAATACTACCTCTAATTTATTGTAATAAAGACGACTTTTGTTTTGATGCACTGCATGATGAAGTTGTCCAGGTGGAGGCAGCTTAATTGTTTTTTTTTCTTCCTAATGAGGCACAAGTGGTCGACAATGGCTGTCATTGTGTCATTGACTTTGGAACACTATTTTTTGTTTTCCCGTTAATTTGTCTCTTTATTAATTTCCGTGTGTGGAACGGATGCGTTTAAAGAATACAATTGGCGTTGCATATGGATGGTGAAAATGAAAGGTATTTTTTCTGCTGTTATTTTATTTTTGTGAGCAATTGTTTTAAAAAAATGAATTATTAGGGGGAACTAATTGAACAATAGGACGACGAAGTGCAGCTTTGCTTTGGCAGTCAATTAAGCAAAGAATATAAATGATATAAAGTATCTAACAAATCACGATTCCAGATCCTATTTAAGATTGACCTTATAATGAAAATACACATCAAATCTTAACTAAATAACTATTGAATTCAGAGTAAATACCATCAACATACTTTAAAAGGTAAATCACATCATTGACTACTGAACGTGAGGCAATATTGACTAGTCTGATGGCACTTCACATAATTTAAACTTTAACTTTTGTTGAACAATGTGTTGAAGAGGTATACATACCAGTCATCTCAAAATTAAACTGAAACTATATTTTGCTTGAGACAGAATCCCAAGCAAAAGATACGACATCTATCAGGAACAGTGACTAAGCTATTAAACAATATCGATTGCTTCAGGTACCTCTGCATTAACAAGCAAATCACGACGCAGACCGGCGACTGTAGTCCTGACCGTTGCAGCCTCGTTAGCACACTGCAAACAAATTTGATTACCTAACGAGAGGGAGTTAGACGTGTCCTAACATTTGTGTAAAGACTGGGCTAACTTTTGTATAGATTTGAATCTTATTGACGAAGAATAAGGTGGATATTTGGTTGTTGGTGACGCTAATGATGAATGAGATATTGTCGAAGTTTGGTACTTTGGAAACAATGATGGTATAAGTTTTTGATAGATCTAAGAATTGGTAGATGTGTTTTTAGAAAATGATGTAGCCGCTACGTAATCCTTATACTATAGAAGTAAATACACAGGAATTGTATATGTGTGTGAATGAGTGTTGAATTTTATATTGGTAGGGTTCAGTATTATTATTCTGAAAAAGATTTGGGAACAATAATTATCATTTAAAATCATTCTCGTTTCATTTGTTGAAAGAGAATGTTAGAACTTAGTTTTCAATTGTCCTAATAACCATTATCCAAAGTCTCCGGTCATACGCGACCCGACATTGAACTTCCAAACTTCACAATCGGTATGATTCGGGCCACCTGACACAGCGCAATTAAGAGACATTGTCCTGTATAAATCTTTATTTGTCTGGCAACCCCGGCTTTTTACCAACACTGGCAACTCAGCACTCATTAACTGTATGGGACCCTGTATGTGTATGTGAGTTGGAATTTTTCCAGTTTTTGTCGAGTCCGAATTTGCTGGAAAATGCTGATGTGTCAGCTTAATTTTGGCAATTGTTTTGAGCGTGTAAAATAAAATTCTGATGTTGCTACAAAATGCCATGAAATAAATTCTGAGAAAGGAAACATGTGCTTAAAATAGAATATGGAACCTTAATTCTATTTAAAACACAGCATGTGCCAAAGGATACATGTCTAAAACCACTAAAACCACATTTTACAGAAAAAGTATAAAATGTAAAAGTTTGAATTTAGAACAGTGGTCCTGAAATAGCCGGGGGCGGTGCGGCGGCAAACTGCCGACCGTGCAAATGCGAGCGACACAGACTACTAAGTAAGGATCCCTCATTCTAATGTGGTTTATTTTATGTGTATTACCTTTTAATAGAATGGTTCAAATTATGTCATGTACATTTATTTATAATCTGTTTTTTTTTTCAGTCCGACCAAAGTAGTCGGACAAAAATTTTCGATAAGATTTTTTTTTTAATGTTTAAAAAAACGGAATTACGTTAACATTTTTCCAATTTTTGAAGAATTCCAAATCTGGTTTCTGTTTCTAACTAACACGCTATACATGGAACACCTCTGAAACTTGGAAAACGCCCTATTACCTTCGGCTTAACGCGTTCCAAAAACACAAACGACTCCAAATTTCACATTCAAAATTACATTTACAAAAACAATTTTGTGCACATTCGTTAAACTTTGTATGACAGTGTCACAACGAGCGGCCGGCGCGACGGCGGCGATGGCGGCGCGAAACATGAAAACTCGATAAATTTTAAAGTGCTCAGGCCTTTACGCCCGCAGCCATTCGTCCGAAATCTGCAGCCGAATACGTACGAATTTCGGCAACTTCATTAATATTGCCGGATCACTTTATTGTATTCCGATTTTTGAATTGAAATGGTATGGCGATGGAAGTTATGAGCCTGTAGCTGAATAGAATATTTTATTTCTGTTTGCAAATCCGATTTTGAGCGTTGTATTTTTAAATACTGGCCTGACTCATACAAAAATATTAGTAGAATTTTTGCTATTGTAATAAAACATTTTTATCTATCACACAAATCATTATCGTTATAGAAAAATCTAATTATATGTATGTACCCAATTACTAACTCTAATTTTCTTTTCAAAAGAAAAATACTTTCGTCCAATCTCCGATCTTGATTGCTACATTTTAAGCCACTCAAGCGTAAAAAATTAACAAAACAAACACAGCATGTCGCCCAATTAAGTTGAAATACATACTTTTTACATGTAACAAGTCTGTAAGCTCAAAGGGTACACGAAACTACGACAAAAAAACGTTAAACTGGGTCCCAGTCCCATGTCAAACCTCCATTGTGAGACGGTAAACGCGCGAGCATAAAAACAGACCGCATCATTATAACGTACTTTGTTTCTAGCTTCCGTCTTAAACCATGAGCTTGTAACAGCTTATAACCTCAACTTTGCCTTCATTATAAGCTGTTTATTTCACTTGTTTTTACAGCTTTTTTACTTGCGATTATGTTTTGTTTTTACGATGTGATTTTTTAAGTTTCCCTTGCATAGTATGTGCTTATGTTTGTTTGTTTGCATTTTTTACTTTTTATGTTGTCTGAAGTAGTAATAGAGCCGTTAAATGTTGTGTAAAAATGTGAGTGTAGCACGTAATGTTATACTGACTGCTTTGTGGGTCTAGTGGACGCGAGCGCTTCTGATGAGCATGAGGTCATGGGTTCGATTCTGGGATCGGGCAAAGTTTTTTGGGTATTTCCATCTGGTATTTCTCAGTAGCAGACAGAGTCTTTTTTTTTTTTTTTTTTTTTTTTTGTGGATGGGAAATCATCAAATGACTCCTCCCGCTCTGGGTGGAGCAGAAGGGAGTGTCAGACTCTTACTGACTAAAACCCACCCGTGTTCCTTCCTTAGCCCTTTATGTACCAGGGCAGCGGTAACCCTTTCGGACGATCCCGCTACCCCGGCAGGTAGTCACAGAGACAGAGTCTGGATTTGTGTCCGGTTGATGGCAATATGCTCGCCCCCTATAACATGGAACTTAAACATATCCGGCGAAATGTGGGTGTGCTATAGGTACACTTCTGACTAACCTTCGGGCATTACAGGCGTGGTGTTATGTGTTATGTTATACTGAAAGAAGCTCGATTGAGCTGCACGAAAACGTTTGGTGAATCTAAAATATCTATGTGGACATTAGTGTCTTACACATTAGAAACGACTTTAATAGCATCGTAACTATGTCATGTAATTAAAATGCACACAGATCCTAAATCTGTATAATTTATAGCTTTAACATTTAACATAAATTATCAAGTTCAATTATCATAAATTATCGAGGAAGGAAATTATTATTTATTATATGAGCATTCAGAAAAAAGATTTTTATCACGAACTGCGATCATTTTTAATTTATTGTTAGCCTATACGGAGACAGTACTATTGGGCAAAGGCTTCCCCCAAATCCTTCCAGGAGCTCTTTTCCCGCGCCACGTCGAACCAGACCACGCGGTACACGTCCAGATCGTCTCGTCATCTCTTTCTGGGCCGGCCTCCTCGGCGCCGTCCTAAACTACGATGCTCAGACCAGCAGTGCGATTCTGTAACCATCTCACCGTGAAAACTTAAGTGAAGTGAGCGTGGAGTGAGCTGTCATTCCAACTAATGCTAGGGATTGACACTATTGACAGAAGTGCCATTCTGTAACCATCTCACCGTGAAAACTTAGGCGAAGTGAGCGTGGAGTGAGCTGTCATTGCAACTAATGCTAGGGATGGACACTATTGGCAGCTTACTTCACATAACTTTTCACGGTGAGATTTGTACAGAATCGATCGGCAGCTCACACCAAGCTCACTTCACCTAACTTTTCACAGTGAGATTTTTACAGAATCGATCGGTTGGTCGCTCAACGAGTCGCAAAAGTTTCGTCTTGGAGTTGGCCAAAGAGCGATGAAACGCAGCATTCTGGGTGTCAAAAGACAGGACAGAATTCGGAACACCATGCTGAGTTCCAAAACGGGCATAATGGATGTAGGAAAGAAGGCTGCCAGGCTCAAATGGGATTGGGCCGGTCGCATCAGCCGCATGCACGATGACCGCTGGGCAAAAGCCCACACCACCACCACCACACCACCTATTAAGTAAAGAAAATAACGAGCCATGAAATTTTCCAAAATAAAGTGAATATAAATTGTGATTATCAGTGACACAAAAAAATATGGAGCGTGTTAAGACTGAAATGTTAATCCATAACACACAGAATTAAAAGGACTCGTACGTGCACTAAGTGATAGGGTAAGTCTCAAGTCATAAAATATTCATCTTTACGATTACAAACGTAAGAACAGTCGTAAAAAACTCAAAATAACATCGGTGATCGAAGCTAATTGAATAAGGGGACATTTTTTGCCGCTTTTTATTCACTCTTCCCGTCTGTTTCAAATTAAAAAGCAATAATTCTACTGAAGTGATTTGCTGGCATGATTTATTTGGTCGTCAGTGGTTTTTAGTTGTGTTACAAAGTAATCTCTTGTTATTTGTATAATGAAGTACTGTTTGATAAGTTATTAGGTATTTATAAAGCTGCAGCTGAAAGAACTCACAGTTTTAGTTTTGTAGTCTACCTACATATTATAGAATCAAAGGATGTCTAAGGTCGAATTCACGGTTTATTAATCGGTTCGCACGAATTTACTCGCCCGAAACATCATCTGCCTAGCCTTTTCCCAACTAGGTTGGGTCGGCTTACAGTCTAACTGGATGTAGCTGACTGAATACCAGTATTTTACATGGAGCGCCTATCTGACCTCCACAACCCAGTTATTGGGTAATACGATACCCCTTGGTAAGACTGGTTGTCAGACTTCGGGCTTCTCACGACCCATAACGACTGTCAATCCACGAATGTACACGTTTTATAATATTTAAGTAACTCTTATCACTTCTGTGCGCTAGTGTCCTTATTTCTATACTTGCATAAATTGAATACAATTCAAAATGTGCCAATGGCCTAGTGCATATTGCTAACGTTACACACAGAAGTCGACTCGCCCACAAATAAATTAACTTCGTGCGAGTCACCTATAGAAAGAATAATATTATTTATTGAAACGTGACGATCTGCCCATTTCGGTCGCGTACTTCGTGCGAATCGGTTAATCAGCCGAATGCACAACTTATAAGGCGTGGCACACAACAAAGTAACGTACAGAATTTTGTAAAACATACGTTGCGACTAATTCTAGCGACTTTTATACTGATTCTTCATAGAGTCATTTACGTACTACTACAGACCTTTTTTTCAAAGACAATGTGTCCGTAGCAAAAGAACCCTTTACAAATAATATTTATACTGAATAATAAAAAAAATCTCCTTGACGCAATAATGTGGTCAAAACAATACGAGCTCATCTGATGGTCGCGAGGTGGCGGCAGTCGCCGGCGACACTTTTCACGCTTTAATTAAAACTTGAGGATTCATTGTGCCAGCTTTAATTTCATTGCGCGCAGACTTTGCGCAGATGACGCGTCGGTGTGCCCCCCGCCCTTACTCCGTAAACTTTATAATTAATAACAAACGGAGAAAATGTCTTATTGTTGGAGGTGCGTTATATAAATAATTAAAGGATTTCAGATAAATAATTCGTAATTTAATTAACCATCAATTATTTATTTATTTACTTAATACGGATTAGGTGAATGTAATTACATTTAAGCTCAAGTTTGTTATTTGACAAAGACAAATACAAAGAAGAAATTAAGTAATTAATTCGCAATTTTACAACTTATTAACAGCTGCAATTGCAAGCTAGAATATAAATAAAATCTACGGGGTATTTGCGTTACACACGAACAGTAGCAATGGCTTTCATTTTGACAGTTCAACAACGTTCATTGCATTGTTAACGTTGTAGAGCATTTTTCGAACATATGAAGCAATGGCTTATCAATATCCTTCATAATGAATCAGATTATTATTGATACTATGTTATGAAATTAGGGTGCTGCAAAAGGAAACCCTATTGCAAACACCTTGCTGGTCAGAAGAAAATAACACAGTAAAAGTGGAATATTTTAGCAAATAGATTTTCCTAGTATTCATTATCCTTCACAATATTTTTGTAAACGAAAATCAGAGGACCAATATGAGTTAACACCATAGATCATACAAACTATAACAGATAAGCAATTACATGTAGTTACGTCTGCCAGCCGACAAGTTAAGGTAGAAAAGTGGCGGAAGCAAAAATTGCAGGCATTTGTCAAAGTCCCCTCTGCGGAAATGGTGCATAAATAAAGGTCCTGTTAAAAAAAACTTGCGATGACCCCTACTAACGTGATTATTATCTCACGGAGAGGTGTGGGTTAGTGTCTGTTCAAATTATTGTTAAGTATAGACATTTCAGTGAGTCTTTTCTTAGTAGAGTTAGGGAAACTGTGCCTACTACGGCAACTTGTAATGCCATCACCTAGACATTATGGTCCTAAACTCATGTCCTTTTTTATCTAACTATTATTATAAAAAAATTTGCTATTTCGTATGTTTGGTTGTTATGCTATCACGCTAAAACGGCTGAACGGGTTTGGTTGAAACATGGATAGACCTGGATTAGGCACAGGATACTTTTAATTCTGATATTCCCACGGGATCGAGACTTCTGCGGTTAAAACCGCGGGGTGCAGCTAGTAAAATATATTTTGACTAAAATAGTACCTAAGGTCTAACGGATGAGGACACGGTGGAGCATACGGTGGAGGTCTGCCCCGCTTGGGCAGAGCACCGCCGTGTCCTCGTAGAGGCGATCGGCAGCGGCGGCGACCTCTCGCGTCCGGCCCTAGTGCAAACCATGGTCCGGGGCGAGAGGGAGTGGGAGGCGGTCACCTCCTTCTGCGAAGCAGTCATGCTAACGATCCTTCGTTAGCATGACTGCTTCGCAGAAGGAGGTGACCGCCACCTCCTGGTGGCGGGATGGGCAAGGGAGAGATCCTCACGCCTCAGCCGCCGAGGGAGACGCTCCGGGCGTCGGCAGCCGCGTGACGACTCCCGGCCACCGTAGGCGCGGGCCTGCGGGCGGACAGCAATGGGTAGCTCTCCGTCCGATCAGGACCAGGCCCGTGCTGGACGGCGCGTATGTGTTCCACGTGCGCCTCAAAGAGATGTCAGCGTAGTTGACGGGGCCCGACAGGGCCGAAGCCTGCCGGGGTAGCGGGATCGTCCGAAAGGGTTACCGCTGCCCTGGTACATAAAGGGCTAAGGAAGGAACACGGGTGGGTTTTAGTCAGTAAGAGTCTGACACTCCCTTCTGCTGCACCCAGAGCGGGAGGGGTCATTTGATGATTTCCCATCTTGAAAAAAAAAAAAAAAGGTCTAACGGATATGAAATGGGTGGGTGGGTGAATGGATGGATGAAATGAGGGGTAATGAACTCTCATTTCATCGACATGAATATGACACAATTTGATTTTCAAAGGGTTTTTATGATTCAAAGTTTATCTATTGCTACAACATTATTCTACGGTAATCGATTCAAACTTCAGACTATAAAAAAGTGAGAAAAGAACAATAAGCAGAAAACACATAAAATTCCTTCAGTACCACCGAATATAACCAAAAAAGCATACCATAGCGTTTCGGCATTCGAGTTCCATTCCTAAACAAACTGTAGCTGTCACCAGATGTCACTTTTTTGCCGTCTCGACGACACGTCTCGACATCGCGTGACTTCGACTCGACGATCGAGAACTTATGGTTGGGGCAATGATCTATCGCGCATTTTTACGAAATAAGCCATAAAATTGGACGTTATGTAGTTATATTGTCTGAGTTCTGTGTCCAGAGCATTTTTGAAGATTAATGTTTGATAATACGGTTATTTTAGGATGGTTGATTTAGGAATTTGTTGCAGTTTGTTTGCTGTTGGTGCATTTTTGGTTTGTTCATTTATAATATTTGGGTGTCTAGAGTTCTCTTTGGCAATAAAGACTAGTGTCTAGTTCATTGCCATATTTGAAACGTTGATTATTCATAATTAGCTTCAGAGATATTAAAATACAAACGGAAAGTGTTTTATCTCCAATATATTTCCTTCAACGACTTCAATCAATTAGTATTTTCATGCCTAATTCCATTTTATGTTAAAACACGTAAATATGTCGACATTGTGCAAATTAATCTAAAAATATATATTTACCTCCTCTCACCCGCCTGCACAAAATGCACAAAACTCTTCAATTAAGGCGCAGTGTTTTAAAACAAACAAAAAAGAAAAATCGATCGAAACTGCACTTCACTGCAACATTATTAAAATACCGCAGTATAACCCTACAAATGAAGCGGTGGTCCACTTGATTGATTTATAGCACATGCCCGCGACGGACACGACACGTGTTCGGTAGCAACACGCACGTGCCCGTTTAATTAATTTAGCTGTTGATACTGTCCGGACACGGAGTAGATAGTGTCAGAAGAATCATGTGAAACTGTAAAGTGTTAACAAGCTCACGCACGAATCACGATGGTGAACGAATGTGTCTACACTACATAGTCTACATGAAGACTTATTGGAATCTGCTTGAGTATGTAGCGTAGTAAATGGTTTTAACTAAACGTGCAACACCATGCGAAGTTTACACAAGTAAATGATGTCCGAAAATAACAACAAGGTTAAGTTAGTATTGTTTTCACATGCTTACCCTAATAAGCATATCCTCAACGACCTGCTGACAGCGGATTTCAGCTGAAACCTATGTCCAACAGTGAAATTCTTTCGGCTGATAGCGTTGAAAACGCTCCTTTTGTTCCGATTTTTACATACCATACACAGCAATGCGTACTCTTACCGTATGAGTGATGCACAGCGCACACCTGATTGCTGGTTGACAGTATTGAGCCTTCTGTATTACCTATTCTGTGTCTCGTCGTCGAGGGTTGTCGATGACCGTTGCTACATTGACACGTGGTTTTTTGTAGCAATTAAATGATGGAGGTTTTATTGTCCAGCAATGCTGTTGCGATCCCAAGCGATTGTACAAAGTATGAATCACTTTATTAGCGGATGGCGGATGGTAATTAAAATTTTCATATTTATGTAAGTACCCAAAAAAGTAAATGAAATAACGTTGTTTTGCTTTTAACAATGTAGATCCATTTACCATGAAACTGTACCTATTGGGCTTTAGTGCAAAGCCTTCGTTATTTGACTATCCTACTACGCGATATGAGTCTTAGAGAGCGTCTAGGGCTGATTTTTCTAACGCCAAATCGTTGGAAAAATCAGCCCTAAAACATGTTTTAGACTAATTTCGCTTTTGATGTTATTTTTAAACTACCATTATCTCGCGTAACTTCAAACTTGTTTCTTTTGTTTTCCTTCTTGGTTATTAATTTCATAGTATGGTGCTTGTGGCACAATTATATTTGTGGGGAATGCGGTGCTAACCTATAAAAATGGTTACTCTGACCTTAGATTTGAGTAAATATTACTTAAATTGTAAACTGGCTTTTAAAGAAATACATAAATAAATCATAAATCACGTAGGTAATGTAAATTTTTCAGCACTTTGTTCCGCCAATGGTTAAGAAAAAGTAACTTAATAATTTGTAAAAACGTAGCTTACAGTTACAAGCCAGTTACACATACAGCTTGTCAAGATTACCTGCGTACTACCAAAAATAACAATATATACTTTTCCACCTCTGCTGTAATTACAGCCTATCACCATAACTCCTCCAGCACCCGTTTATCTCAAATATCTCGCATCACAACTGTTACTGCAGGTTATGTCCTTAATAACAATAATACAACAATGGGATCAGCAGTAACAGTAATTGTTACGGCTCGGCTACTTACATTACCGTAACATTTCACTCAAATTGGTGCGACGATCTAGACAAGATGTAACAATTATTAGGGATGTTATATTTTAATGTTATTGCGCGTTCAGACTAGTAAAATGTGATGTATTTTGAGCGTGGATGCCTTATTAGGCGCTTAGTATATTATGGCAGCCTTATCCATGGGTCTCATTGTCATAGATAGTATTAAGAATAGAGAAAATATTAAAATTTGGCCATTGTCACGTAAATAATAATACTTATGACCTATGGGTTATGGGCTTAATAAAGTTAACCCAGGTTCTGTCATCGTTGCGAAAATATGCATTCGCTATCAAAAATGTCCAAAAAAATTAGCTAAGTTCGAATCGTTCTTTCTATCGTTATCGTTTCTTGGATGGAGTCCCCCCTAATTTTTTATTGCTTTATTTTATTTTTGTTATTTTTTGTCATAGCGGCAATGAAAATACAGACTCTATGAAAATTTCAACTGGCTACTTGTTACGGTTCATGAGATACAGTCCGCTGACAAACAGACGGCCGTACGGACAGCGGAGGCTTAGTAATAGCGTTCCTTTGGGTACGTAACCCTAAAAAGTAAAGTAAAAATCAAAACATTTGTCAGACATTACTTCGTGAATTAAATGTTTACCCACGAAAATCAGCTCATAATAAACATAAACAAAAAAGTGCCACAATAAAAGTATGATTGAATTTGAAACATTCAATAAAGTTATTTGAAGCAGGATGCTAAGTTAAATGGGGAGGAACTTTAATCATTGGCACGGACACTCCCCGGAGATCTTTTAAGTATAAACGATAAGTTAAGGGCAAACTCGAGAAAATTGTTTTTATTTTCGCGGCTCGTAATTTTGTTGTAAACAGGAAAATCGGAACTTTTCAAGGGATGCGTGATTTTTCTTAAAATTATGTAATGGCTATATTAATTTTGAAACTGTGCGGTTTTCTTAATTGAGTAGGTTTATTTTTATGAAGAGCATAGTAACTAAGAGACATTAAAAGTTTTTCCTAAAATCACTATTAAACAGAATTAAATGTTTTTGGGCCATTTGGAGCCGCTAAATTCAATTACCTGTGTATAATAAAATGCATGGCCTGCCACCTGCACACGTGACCCTGATGGCTGCGTTAGCCAACGATATTCATGTTGCTGAATTTTGGCCGAACAAATTAAAAAGCTATATAGATATTTTTTTCGTATTATTTTTGCCATCGAAATGCTAAGAAGAAGACAGAATCACTTAAGACAAAAAATTTCAGCTAAGATTTTTCAATATTAAAGTGACTTACATAATTTAAAATTACAAGCCCGAAGTAAAGACTACTTAATTATTTTGGTAATTAATTAAAAAAGGCGGAGAATGCTGGAGGAGGCCTATGTCCAGCAGTGGACGTCTTTCGGCTGAAATAAATGAATGAAGGAAATGAAAAAAGTTTAATGAACATGTAATTGCCTATTAACCTTTCGCATGCGAACGTGGATCCACGCGAGACACAATGCCTTTTTAATTGTTTCTGTAATTACGGTATTCAACCGGTTAAACAATAAAGATCTAGTAACATAAAGATTCAAATTAAGCCGCCAGAAACTTTTATTTTAACAATATTATTGCACTTGTGAAGACCTTCCCCTTAACAATGCAATGCTAGGAGCATTGCCAATACAATCTAAAGAATTGAAAGGGTCCAATATTGAGTCTTATTGGCGGTGGTGTTTTAATTATTATTTTTGAAGAACTACCAAATAACGATATGAGTTTCCAATCCTTGTGGGTTAAGAAGGGTTTGGTCTTATATATATTTTTCTCTGATCTTTTACTACATATTGATAGAGTAGAATCTAAACAAAACTACAGACCTATTTTAGTTTAAAAAGTTACATGAGGATTTTTTGCATGGAAAGACTTTTAGGCTTCCTATGATGTATAAATATGACGTCAGTAACGCAGCTCCAATACATTTTCCTGGCGTGAAAACTGTGAGCAGAACCTTCTTTCCTAAAACCTCATTGGCTAAATAAAGAGGTCACCACTGCTACCTTGTATGTCAATTTATGTCTACTGCGAGCTGACCGTCATTGTGGGCAACGTAGAAAAGTCACTTGAATCAAGTGGAGTCGATTGTTAACTGAATAATCCTCTTCAGTATTCTCCAAAGGCGATAAACATCGCAAAACATGCGACACCGCGACCGTTTACAATTTACACCACATCAGAAACCGCACCGCCTTATCGAAGAAGTCGATGGTCGAGAGCTTCTCGAGACGGCGCGATCCCCTTACTAATGTTCATTGCCATTGTTTCTGCTCTACTGCTCCTCAGCCGATGGAAAAATAGAAGAAATCCGATAACAGCAACAGAACAAAGCCTAGCCTCTCTGTAAAATATAAGGCTGCGATTAGGAACATCTGAACGCGGACTCAATTTATAGACGGGGGCAGACATCTTTCATTTGTTTTTATTTTCATCGTTTTTGATACGTTTTAGTCTAATGATTCTTTTTTTAAATTGGTTCTTTGCAGTCTTTGCTTTATGGAGAACGCAGTGTGTAATAAAAAGGATTGATTTAATTTGTTGTTTTAATACGAGCATTTTTTTCAGACGTTGTTGCTCTCGAAGTCTGGAGAATAGACTACATAATAAAGGCATTTAATACATTCTTGTGGTTATAAAGATGACTGCTGAAATACCATGTTTGTAGCGGACATTTACGAGTAGCACTGAAGAGTCTTGAGAACAGTGTGTTTTAATTACAGTAAAAAATAAAGAATTTAACCGCCCATCAAATCGTTGACGGCGCAATTTTTCCCGGCCATCAGAACTCAAGATAGAACAAATAAGTAGTACTAGGATTTTAATATGCCATAAACTATAACGACCTATAACATTAGGTATCCCAAACATATGTCGTAAACTTTATGTGCAAGAAAATAAAGGTGAAAATCGTTTTTCGAACCCGCAAACTCAACTCGGTACGGGTGACAATAAGACAGTGAAAATTTTACTTCTGCGAAAAATTGTGTCAATGAAAAGCCACTCTATCCTGTGAAGTAATAAGGTCGTTGTCAATTTGTTTGCTGGTTTTCTAGTTGTTTATGTTATCCTGGTACAAGGAGACAAGTCCTGAGTGCATAGCTGTCCTTGCAGCAAGCTTTATGTCTCTGCGAAGATGGTGGGAAGCTTCTTAGCGCTTCTCAGTAAAATGCTTTCCTAGTACATTCTCTTATAGTTTTCTGAACCCCGCATAGCTTTACAATGTGGGCTTTGATGTTTGTTTTAAATATGGCCGTTGATAGAAAAAGTGACAGGACGCCAAGTGATATAGTTCAGTTAAATTATAACAAGAAGGAAGTGTGTTCGTGGTTCGTGTTCTGATTCACTCGGGGCTATTCTGAGGATAGAATCTAAATGTCACTGATATAATTGTGGTTACGATGTCATTAGTTGCTTAGCTAATCGTGCCTATAAGTTAATGTTACACCACAGAATAACTAATAGTAATATTATTGGTAACTAGACTTTGCCCGCAGCTTCGTCCGCGTGGTACATCTCACAGGAACGTACTACCGGGATTAAAAGTGGACTATGTGTTATTTTAGGTTATAAACTATCTGTGTGTCAAAATGTATCCAAATCTGTTGAGCCGTTTTTGCGCCAATTCAGAACAAACATTCAGAGAAACGGATAAAAAATCTAAAAACTATATTTTCGGCATCAGACTCGTTCTCACTCCTCGTGGCAATTACTTTTTTTTCTAAAATATTCATTGTATAGTTTTAACTTCATTAGTATTTGACTAAATGTATATTGTAGATTCAGTGATGTGTAATCTAAACCTAATTATGATAACTTGTAAAAATATACAATATAAAAGGAGATTATGTCAAATGTTTCTCTTTATTCGTAGATCCATTCACCAGTAACTGCCTGAACAAGGATTATTCAATAACACATATTTTATATATTTACTCACAAACTCCTATAAAAGGCACGTACCTGAAAACAAAAAAAAAACACAATTAAAACGGTTACGGTCTCATTTAATTAGGTCAGCTGTAGGTCTTCATTTGATTACCAAAAAGATTAAATTTTCCGTGTCACAAAGTTATAGCTTTCATATGCAAATGTGACGGGAATTGGGACGAGTGCCTGTGGTGTACTGGGAGATTGGTTTAGAGAGCATTTAATTTTTACTAGATTATTTTTACGTTCAATCTTCCATGTCTATTAGTCGTTATCTTGATAGTCACCTTTCTAGCCATATCTTTTTTTTTTTTTTTGGGTGCTAAATCAACATATGACCTCTCCCGCTCTGAGCTGAGCGGAAGGGCGTGTCAGACTTTTACTGACTAAAACCCACCCGTGTTCTTTCAGTTACCTGTGCCAGGGGCCACGGTATCTCTTTCAAACAACCCGCAGCCCTGGCAGGCATCGGCCCTAGCGGACCCCGTCAGTTCGTGCTGACATCTCTTTGAGGCGCGCGTTGAACACAACGCGCCGTCGACCCGGGCCTGGTCCTTACCGGGCGGCGAGCTGCCCATTGCTCGCCACCCGCAAGCCCGCGCCTACGGTGGCCGGGAGTCGGCTGTTGACTCCCGTCCAACAATTCCTCAGTTGGGATCGAACTCATGTCGACTAGCTTACTTCAGTAGCTATCGCAGGCGCTTACACCACTTAGTTATGGGAACCTTTTCTAGCCATATCTATAAGTGCATTTTGACAATGCTAGTCTTAAAGGTCTTTCGGAAAGCTCGAGAAAAGTCAAAGTAAAAGGATCGGTAGGTAGCGTTCTGTAGTTTCTGCCCACCTTCGTGGGAATGAGGCTTGAATGTATGTAGCATTATGTAAAAAAATAACCATCAATAAAATTATGAGGAGCAAATAATGCATAGTGTGCATTTTCCTTATAATTATCTAACCATGCGTCTAAATCGTGGGTTTGATGAATTTTCCGTCCGTATGTCACAATAAATTGTGTGACAGACTTTGATGTAATATAATATTTATTTAGTCTCAACTCTCAATTATCAATTCACGCCAGCGGAGAGTAATTTGCATCGCAATATGAATCCGGAACTGAATTGAATATTTGATCGCTTGCTCCATCATAATTCTGTGTCAAATTGTCATATTGGTTTGAGCACAATTTTGTTGATATAAGTCAACTGGTTTGTTTTTTGATGCTATATTAACAGTAACGTATCTACATAAAAGCAGATTAATTTGCGTCTCAAGATTCGATTTTTTTATAGTCGATAATAAACCGACCCAAATGCCATTTGCAATCTTCAATTCAAATCATTATCCACCCACGTAATCCCAATAAATGAAAAAGTCAAGAGATTATTCGTATCTGAAAGAAAACGTGTAGGCAGCTACGTCCCTGCCTCCAGAATTACACATTCCGCCCTAGGCACAAAAAAAACCTTCAAGACACATTTGGAAGTTCCTTCAAAACTTGTTAAAAGCAACGTTCCACTGTCGCAAACCGAAAAATAAAATTACCAAAACTTTTTCGAACATCAAACTTCAAGAGTGAAATCTAAAGGAAAGTTCGCGAAAGAAAAGTTGGGGGTGTCTTTGAAAAGCGTTCTATTGTCGCCGAAGGGATGGATTTTGTTGTACACCATTTAGGGGTGTTAAAAACAATCTATGACGCAGTGTCCGGGTTAATGCTGTGTGCCGCGTGTCCTGAAGTACCGGGAAGTGTTTGCACCGGACTGCAAGCGGTAGTACTCGTACTATCGTTTCCAGGAAATTCAATGAGTTCTTTTTTTCTACACTGTTGCTTGCAAGAGAGACTCAAAAGATTGAAGCGGGTTGGTGAATCCTTTGACCAGCAGAGAAAAATATAAAAATTAAGTTCTTGCTAAATAAATGAGAGGACCGCCGTCGCCCCTTAACAGATTAGCCTAGATATACATCGGTGATATACTTTTGAGAGTAACGTGTATGAATGTTGATGATTTTGTACGGACCATGGAATTACATAAATTGACATCACAAAGTCAACGAAAAGTAAGTACCTAGACATAGACGAAAACAAAATCATAACTTATTCGAGAAAAAACGAACATCTCAAACAAATGAACAAGAACAGTTAGTAATTCGAAATGTTTCAAGTAAAGTGCACTCATGAACGAACGAAATGAAAGTTTCGTTCGCCACCGTCCGTCGCTCGTTATTCAGCCATTTTGATTTATTGTTTTTGGCGCGCATTTGTTTGCTATTACCTCTTTGAACTTCGTTACAATACGCTATAATTTATGTGCGTTTGTTTTGCCTTTTTAGATTCAGCTGGGAGCGAAAAAAATAATAAACGCAGTTAGTACTGCAAATTGCCTGTTTTATTTCTTTTGTTTCATATTCTGGAAATAAACTTCCTTTTTAATGGAATAAGACTTCATTTCGTTTTCGGTGTTGCAAAATTAAATAGTGTGGTAAATGTCTGGCCACAAAGTTGTAGCGCAATGTTTCCTATGAAAACTTATTTTCGTTTAATTGGAACATCATGTCAATTCGCAAGGAATCCACTAACTGGTCTAATATGTGCTAAATGAGATTAGTACATCATCTTTATATTATCAGCTCGTTAATGTTAACTGCTGACCAGCTTACAGGAATAGGGAAGATGTAAAGGGTTTATTTATATATTGACGGTGCAAGGGACATCGACTCGCAAACTGTTACCGTGAATTCAGCACATGATTCTAGACCCAAAGCGTTGAAATTATTCGTTGGTTGTTTGAAAAAAGGCAGCTGTGTCATACAAAAGTCTGATGCCTACAACTATATACTAGTCAAATTGTAAGGCAAAGTAATTTTTTTTTTGATTGCCTATTAAACATTTCGTCGTATGGGGGTGGGTCCAATCATTTACTGAATCCACAGGAACAGATTGTGCGTCGATGTTCCTGCCACCCTGTATCTTGTGTCCCTATAATGACTAATAAAAAACAGGTCTATTATTGGCGTTATAAAGCTAACTAACAATCGAATTGATGAACTTACTCCTAACAAATGGGACTGCTATCATTACTTAAAATTTATCGAACAGCTGACTTCAGTTCAGCGCGGTTTTGTTCAGTTTCATGTGGAATTCGCTCATAAAACTATGCCAAAATTACATTACATAATATCTAATAATTAATTAATGAATCAACGCGAATGAATCAATAGGCCATTGCTTATTGATGTTTTGGCTTCAACGTGTTGTAACCTAATTAGGTTTCAACACGTTAACGTACAAACAAATGGTATTGTTAATAGAGAATTAACCATTAGATATTATCTGGGAGCCGTAGTAATATATCAAAGGATGATAATTGCACTGTCAACCACACAAACACAGCACCGACCTATCGATTTTGCTCTTAGTAATGATGTATCGGTCTGCCGATGTATTGGTTATGTAAGAGGTCAGGCTGGGAGAAACCGGGAAGCCAACCAAAGGAAATAAATATTATATAATTAATGCTCGTTTTCACCGACATCGACAATTAAACAAAGACCTAAATAGAAGTGCGCTGTTGGATTTTCAACTTTGGGCGCTAAGTCGACCGTTAAAAATTAAACAGCACGCTTTTATTCAGGTGTCGCCTGTTAGTATTACCGCATAAGTAATGTAGTTCCTACCAGGGCCCTAATTCACTTTGACCACTTAACGATTCCTTACTTCGAAACCACGTCAATTCCTTAGAAAATTACGCAAATCTCGCGTTTATTTCGCGCGGTTTCGTTCATTGTGTCTTAAAGAATAAGGCTCCTGCAGAGAAACACAGAATCACCTTCAGTTGTGGCAGACCCCGAAAGTGATAGCGAGATAAGTTAGGCTTATATTGTACTTAGGGGTGTGTATGTTTATTGTAAGGGCCGGTTGTATCAAATGGTTAGGTAACGTAACATATGAACATAACGTACGTAATAACGATTACGTACTCGTTACTATTTGACGTACGGCAAGGCCATAATTTTGTAATTGTAATTTGAAACCACGCTTTTTTTGGTTTGACGATAGTTAACGCCATTTTTGACGTATACGCGTGCGTCAAGTGAACTTGAAACAACCGGGCCGAACTCTAGTCGATAAGAGGAAGCCTCATCTGGCTCCACTGTGTGATAGAAATTAAACTCAATGTTATACAAATCTTATTGGTACTAGAAATAATAGGGGTTAAAGTATGAAATTGCCGTTTTATTGTAATAGGTACTTCGAATTGACATAGAACCTTCATGGTTTGAGATTTTTGAGTGAAACTTTTTTCACATGGTACATAAGAAGTTCTTCTTTTAAAAAATCTGCAAGATTCGATTAGCGACTTTCAGTTGTTTTTTTTATTCAGCTTAGACAAGAAAGATGGATACTTCGAAAATTCGAGTTATTTTTGAATACGAGTTCCGACGCGGAACTAACGCGGCAGAAACAGCTCGCAATATCAATGTTGCGTTTGGAGAGGGGACTGCTAACGAACGCACCGTGCGATTTTGGTTTAAACGCTTTCGTGATGGAAGCTTTGATTTGAAGAACGAACCATGTGGAAGACCGCCCACACAGGTGAATAACAATGAATTGAAAGAGATGGTGGGAGCCGATCCGAGCCCAAACTACCCAGGAATTAGCGGCATGGTTTACGTAATCATGTCCTCAATCGTAGTCAAATCATGAGGCACCCCCTTTTTTTTTTTTTTTTTCCTGGGTGGGAAATCATCAAATGACTCCTCCCGCTCTGGGCGGAGCAGAAGGGAGTGTCAGACTTTTACTGACTAAAACCCACCCGTGTTCCTTCAGTTGCCTGTGCCAGGGGCCACGGTATCTCTTTCGAACAACCCGCAGCCCCGGCGGCATCGGCCCTAGCGGACCCCGTCAGTTCGTGCTGACAGCTCTTTGAGGCGCGCGTGGAACACTACGCGCCGTCGACCCGGGCCTGGTCCTTACCGGGCGGCGAGCTGCCCATAGCTCGCCGCCCGCAAGCCCGCGCCTACGGTGGCCGGGAGTCGGCTGTTGACTCCCGTCCAGGGCGTCTCCTGCGGCGGCTAGGAGCGCGAGGGTGCAGCGATTGCCTCTCCCTCGCACGCTCCGCCTCCTCCTTCGCGAGCATAACTGTTTCGCAGAAGGAGGTGACGGCCTCCCATTCACTCTCGCTCCGGACCATGGCCTGTATGAGGGCCGGACGCGAGAGGTCGCCGCCGCCGATCGCCGCCAAGAGGACACGGCGGGGTCCCGCCCAAGCCGGGCAGACCTCCACCGTATGCTCCACCGTGTCCTCCGGGCGATCCCCACAGTGGTGACACCCTGGCGTTTCCTCCCGCTTTATCCTGAACAGGAACCTCCCGAAACAACCGTGTCCGGTGAGGACCTGCGTCAGGCGGAAGGTGAGGGCGCCGTGGCGCCTCTCTAGCCACTCCTCAAAGAGGGGACTTATCGCCGCAATTGTGGCGTGCCCAGCGCTGGGTTGCGACAATCGCACTCTCCATGCCGCTATGAGATCCCGCCGGAGCTCTGTCCGCTGTGCCGTGATTTCTCGCGGCAGCGGAGCAACGCCCCGGCGTTTTGCCTCCTCTCGCCACTCCCATATGTGGGCGAGGACTTTGGCCTCCAGATCCCATGGCGGCAATCCGGCAAGGAGGCTCGCCGCCTCAGCGGAGACCGTGCGGTATCCTCGAATGAGCCGGACCGCCATGACCCTTTGGGACGCGATCAACCGGCGGGCTGGTCGCCGCCTCAAAGATCGCGCCCATACCGGTGCCCCGTAAAGGGCCATGGCCCGCACGACCCCCGCATAGAGCCTCCGGCAGGAGGCGTTTGGTCCCCCTAGATTGGGAAGGAGCCGCCTCAAGGCAGCCCCGGCCCGCTCCAGTCTGGGAGCCAAACGTCGGAAGTGCTCCACGAAATTCCACCGGCTGTCGAGGACGAGTCCCAGGTACTTCATCGTCAGCTCGACGCCGATGTGAACCCCTCCCGCCGTTATTTGTGAACCCGACGGTGGCGCGTCCCGAGGACCATGAAAACACATGGCCTCAGATTTGTGCAATGCCACCTCGAGTCCCAGTTGCCGGATCCTCTCGACAATTGTCGCAACCCCGCGTGTCGCTGCTTCGGCCGCCGCCTGGTGCGACCTCCCCTGCGCCAGGACCAGCGTGTCGTCAGCGTAGCAAACTACGCTGACCCCATCAGGGAGGTCGGCGCGCAGCACCCAGTCGTACCCGATATCCCACAGATGCGGCCCTAGGACCGATCCCTGTGGGACACCGCACGACATCTCTCGCCGGTTCCACTCTCCCCGGTGACCGGGGTAGATGACGGCCCTGTCCGTCAAATAGGCCTCGACAATGCGACGGAGGTAGGTCGGCATCCGGTGATAGCCGAGTGCCTCCCTGATGCAACTCCAGGGCAGGGTATTGAAGGCATTGGCGATGTCTAGAGACACCGCCAAGACGACCCCACCCCGGGCCACAGCATCCCCCGTCGTGAGGGCTCGCACGCGCATGATGGCATCCACCGTAGAGCGCCCCCTGCGGAAACCAAACTGGCTGTCCGCCAAATCCGGCCCCACCCGCACCAGCTGCCCGGCAAGGCGGTCTGCAATTACTCTTTCAAAGAGCTTGCCCACCTCGTCGAGCAGCACGATGGGCCGGTAAGCGGACGGAGAGTCCGCAGGGCGCCCCGGCTTCCTGATGAGGACCAGTTTCCCCGTCTTCCAACGAAGTGGGAACCGGCCCCTCTCCAAGCATGCGCTTAGTAGCCCCCTTAGTCGAGGCCCGAGAGCCTCCAAGGCCAGGACCCAGGCTTTTCCAGATAAGCCGTCGGGTCCTGGGGCGGTGTTTCTGGCATTCAGCCTACGTACCGCCACTCTCAACTCTACCTCGGTCACCTCCGGAATGAGGCACCCCCTCATGATCTAACTCATCTGCAGAAAGAAACGCGTATTGAAACTTGTGTTGCCTTGTTGAATCGATACAGAAATGAAGGAATATTGGATCGAATTGTGACATGTGATGAAAAGTGGATTTTTTACGATAACCGTAAGCGAAAAATGCAATGGCTGACCCCAGGTCAAACGCCGCAACAGTGTCCTTAAGCAAAGCTTACCAATAAAAAGGTAATGGTAACTGTTTGCTGGTCTCAGCATGGTGTTATTCACTATAGCTTTCTCCGATCTGGTCAAGCAATGACGGCAGATGTCTACTGTGCCGAACTCCGAACAATTAAAGCAAAACTAACAGTGAAACAGCCCCGACTCATGAATCGATCTTCACCATTATTGTTCCATGATAACGCGAGACCTCATACAGCACGAGAAACCGTTTTAACTCTACAGGAACTGCAATTAGAAACCATTCGTCACCCTCCGTATTCGCCAGACCTTGCTCCAACGGACTAACATTTTTTTCGTGATTTGGACAATTTTCTACGTGAAAAAAACGAATTTCAATTTTTCAGTACTAATCGGCAATTTCATACTTTAACCCCTAACTAATATAATAATTAATAAGTAATGTAAAATATGATTTCATATTACACACTGATATTTTTAGAAACTGGCTCTGAATCAGATTGGAATATTCAAAGGATGGATGATGTTTTAGCGTTTATTGAACGGGAATAAAAGATGGTTATATTATAATATTATTTTTCCTGTTGGATTCTATGGACATTGATTTGGACAAGATTGCTTTTACATTTTTGCAAATGGCTGAAAGTCGATGGGCTTACCCCAAGAATAGTGTTATTTACTGAATATATGACTATCTACTTATATGATGAAGCTCAAACGCCTACACACGTCCAAAAATATCAGCTTCCTCAAACAAAAATAATAATACTTATCCAAAACGATAATTTCCCTCCAATAAATCAACTTATAGATTGAACATGGCATTTTGCTTCCGATCCACCATAAATAACTTGCATATCTACCACTTAAAAATAAGTTAGCGTTTATCCTGCGCTTTTGATGCCGCCGTCATAACAAAATGGTTTCGAATGGGCCAATCGCCAGTGTAAAATGACCCGTGTAACTTTAGAGTAAACCGCTTGAGACCATCTATTTTTAAGCAATGAAGGGGGCAGGGAAGGCCAACGTAAAATGATGGTTTGGTGCCATAAATACTCGTTGAGGCTTTGACAATTTTAAATCTACCGTTCAATAAAATTTGAACACCATCTATGTGTTTGAATTAAGGTTTAATTTCGAATGTGTTTTTGATAATGATATTAAATATTATTTGTTTAACAGTAGCTTTTAAATAGATGCTGAAAGAAGTCGACAGACAGCTATCAAGATGTCCTAATAGGCGTAGCGTATGCCAGAAATAATTTACAAATTACACCCATGTCGACTAGATTTGTGTTTTGGTGTTCGTACCGGGTTTTTATGATTTATTTTTGGCTTCGCTCATTATTTATTTTAATGTACTCGTACAATCTAGCTTTCGAAGATAAATAAATCACTCGCTAAGACTTCCTTTCCTTTAGCATAAAATCATAATGGTATTGGTCTGTAGATATGGCAATTTATACAGGGTGGCAGGGGCATCGACGCGCAAACTCTAACCATGCATTCAGCACGTGATTCTAGAACCCTTGCGAAGATTTTTCATCAATTGTCAAATAAATCTGCTACTTCATAGAAAAATGTACAATACGTACGTTAAATTGTATGGAACAGCAAATTTTTTGTTTTAATAACCGACGAATTTTTTCAACTCAGGGTTCAGAATCATGTAGTGAATCCATGGTAGCAGGTTGCACGTCGATGTCCCTGCCAACCTGTATTAAGACGAACCGATTTTGAGTAGAAAAATATAATTTATCAATTTAGATAGCAGAAAAACTAGTACCTGCAGGGGAAAATGAAGGAATGACTGGCTGCAATGTGAATTAAAATAGCGATAAGCTTGCCACTGAAATCTTTATATATATAAAAATTAATCCCTATTACCCTTGGTCACGCCATAACTTGAGAATAACTTTACCGATTTTATCCACCTTTATTTTTAAGTTTTCTAATACTTTGTAGAAGGTTCTTACGTAATTCTTAAATTATAAATTTAAGAATTACGCTTTTACGCTAAAACGGCTCAACGGATTTAGATGAAATTTGGTACATGGTTAGACCATGATTTGGAGATGGACATAGGCTTTTTATCCTGGATTGCAGACAAAGTAGCAGGCAACAGCTGGTGTAAAATATTATCAGAACTGCGAATTCCTAAACGACAGTACTAAAATAAGACCTTCATTTATTTATTATTGAAAAAAAAAGATATTAAAAACATTTAAAAATAAAAAGGGTATAAAGGAATATAATAAAGGTACGTGCTAACCCCATCGCCCACGTCATCACAGCTAGCACGTGACTATTCGCTTTAGACTTCATTACACAACGATCACTGTTTTAAACACTGTCCTCTGCAATGATTATACGAGTATGATACATTTGATGCCTTATACGAGTATGTAGTAAATATGTGTTTATAATCGCCTTCTATTACATAAACATAATAGGCTATTTTCCTAAAAAAATCTAATTAGTCCTTCAGTTAGATTATCAAAAAATATTGCCCCCATATTTTTTCTTTTGTCAATTATATAAAAAATGATGAAGATATCACCCGTTAAAGTTCCGCGTGACGTCACTTGCTTGCGACACTTTTGCAAGCAAGTGACGTCACGACCCCTACTCCCAAATTTTGAGGCGCTTTATCTTTGTCATTTTTTGTTTGATTGACAAAAGAAAAAATACGTGTCCATTATTTTTCGATAATCTAACTGACGGACTAAATATAATTATTATTTTTTTACCCAGGCTACTACCCCATTGGCGCAGTGTGGGTGAGGTATATGTCCTCTTTTGTTTAACTCTTCGGGGATTACAGGCTTGATGTCACATTATCATCATCTGTATCATCTGCCTATCCTTTTCTCAACTATGTTAGGGTCAGCTTCCAGTCTAACCGGATCCAGCAGAAAACCAGTATTTTACATGGTGCCACTGCCTATCTGACCTCCACAACCCAGTTACTGGGTAATACGATACCTCTAGGTAAGACTGGTTGTCAGATTTTCGGGCTTCTGATGAATGACAGCCGGGAGCAACGGCTTAGCGTGCTTTCCGAGGCACGGAGGGGTCTCGGTATGTAAAGATGGTCACCCATCCACAGACCAACCACGGTAAGCGTAGCTTAACCTGATTGATCGACCGGTGCGGCTATTTTTTTTAGCCACGGACCTCTCCTGTGTGTATGAAGTAATATTATGTGTTATATTATTTCATGATAAAAACCATTTTGCGGGAAGAGCAATTTACATTTGCAGGAATACAGTTAGCACATTAGAAGGGCAATTCTTGTAATTTTAAGAACGTTCACAGTCTGATCTGAGTCTCAATCTGTCAAAAATACCTCTAATTTCCCTACATTTTGACAAGATTTTGAAATTTGTTTGTCGCCGAGATGAGACTGCGACTAGATTTTGAACGTTTTAAATTACGAGAATTGGCCTACTGTTTTACGTTTCAATGGCGGCTAAGAGGCTGAATGATTCAATATTTCTTTGGTGTTGTCAATTGTAATCTGGTGAAATTCAAATCAACTGACAGTGTCCCAATACGGATTCCCCCTCGTTGGTGTAGTGGACGCGCGTGAGAATGAGGTCCTGGTTTTGATTCTTGGGTCGGGAAAAGTGTTATTAGGCTTTCCCATCTGTTATTTCTCAGTAGTTTCCCGGAATATAACTCCACTTCCCGGAATAAATTCCACGAGAAATGTCCCAATTTCCCAATAACAATATCCTTGCAAGCACTACACTCGACCACTGGCCCAACACAAGTTGGTATGGTAAATTTTCAAGTGGCATGCGGTTAGCAACGAACACTTAACTCTCCTTTGTGCCATACTTAATTAACAAGTTTAGCTACCCACTTAACTGGCGGACTTCGGATTAAGTATTAAGTAACTATCGAACACCGTGTGTGGTAACGTTACTAAGAAAATGTATTAATATATGGCCCTTTCAAGGGTAAACTGCGGATTTGTTCCGACTAGAGAGATTTTCTCGGAATTTTCTTATTGATTTTTTAGTAACTTTTTCATAAATTTATTATCTGAGTTTATCTTGGACATTACGTGACATACGGTGAAGGAAAACATCGAAACCGGCATGTCCTAGAACGAAAAAGTCGAATAGGTACATGTGACACCCAACAACCCGCACTGGGCCCACATGGTGGATTACGGCCCATTCCCTCTCACAGAGAGGAGGCCTGTGTTCCAGCAGTGGGAACATTATAGGCTGATTATCAGTGATAGAAATAGGTAGTGCCTATTTGCCTAAACTTCGAAGAACAGAGACAAGAAACTGAGACTTCCTTAGGACTACATTTTTTCCGGGACATCTGTCCCGAGATTCGGGACAACACTTTTAAATACATAAAAAAAATATGTTATTTGGAATAAGTAATTCGTCTATATTTAACTAAAGTTTGCGCTAGGCTAGTATTAAGATATGTATAAGATCAAAGCCCAACTAACTTCATATAACAACCACCTCTCAGCTATATTCTAAACAAAACATCGTTCTACATTTACTTGATATCCAACGATACGAAACATAGCCGTTACTCATAGCATCTAACCTTTCACGTCTCCCCTCGAGAATATCGTAGGTTCGACGTTAGACTAAATGTCAGGCACCAATGTAAGAGACTCGGTCCCAACAGACGATCCGCGTCAGTTATTGTGAGCCGTTTAGAAATGCAGACATTGCAGGTACGTATAGAGGATGAATTGAATGAATTTCAACCGACGTTGGTTGATGAGTAACTTTTGAGGATCATTTTAGAAGAAGTAGAAGAAATGCTTCAAATTTTCGAGATGGGCTATGTGTGGTATTGATTTAGTCACAAGAGAAGCTCGCCAGGAGTTATCTGTCATGTGACAAGGCTACCTTCCCTGGACAACACCACATGATGTACGGATCCCCACTTAAGTACGGATAAAAACTTACGGATAAAAATATGTTGTGGCAGGGACATCGACGCGCAAACTGTAACCATGATTCAGTACATTATTACCCCTTAGCGTATACATTTTAGGTCGGTTATCAAAAAAAATCTGCTGTTTTATAGAAAAGTACCTACACGGTCAAAATTAATTTCTACGCTAAGGGGCTTAGAAACATGTGCTGAATTCATGGTTACAGTTTGCGCGTCGATGTCCCTGCCACACTGTATAACTGGACCAAAAAAAACGGGTTGCTGACACAATTTTTTAAATCTGTGTCAATGCTGAACCTCGTTCAACCTTTCAACATACTGCCAACTTTTTGAAACAGTCAGCATTTTTTGTTTTGTGTAACCGGATAATGACAGAACACAAAATAAAGCGAACACCTTGTGGAATCCGACAATTGCCGACAACTCCCGAACGCATTTAACAAGGGAACAACGTGGGTTCGGCACGTGTGAGAACTTTTTATTGCATATTTTTACAGAGGTTAGGTTAGGAGATGAAATTAACACGCCCTTAAAATTTGGAGCGATGTTTATGTTTGTTTAGAGCTTTTTGTCTTATTTATAGCAGTAGCTACTCGTTTATTTCAAGCAGTTTAAATTCATCACAATAATAACATTCAGCGGGGTAATTGCGTAACACACTAACAATAACAATGGGTTTCATTTTGACAGTTCAACAACATTCATTGCGTTATTTACGTTGCTGAGCAGACATATTTTTTCATCATATGAAGCAATGGATTAGCAATATCCTTCAAAATGATTCAGATTGAGTTTGATAGTGTGCTACGCAATTAGGGTGCAGCATGATTGTGGAACACAACTGCTAGACAGCTACTAGCTAAATGAATGACGGGCAGTTTAGTTTATTTGTGTTTAGACGTTTTTATCTTCAAATATAGCAGTAGCTACTCATTTATTTCAAGCTGTTGGTGTTGTTGTTGTTCGCGGAAGTGTTGTTCAAAACCGGTGCTCTAAGTGGAATACCGCGTACTTTTTTTGTGTTTCTGTTTTTTTTAATTTGCGGCATGTTTACCTCAAATAAATGTATTTTCTTTCTTTCTTTTTCATTCTGCTTATAGTCGCCATAAGAAGAATTTTAGAGAATATGTTTTTTGGAACAAGCCAGCTAGAAGGTGTGACGAATGGTTTTGTGATCACACTAATCATAGTTGAGCTACTCAGTGTCAAGATAACTCCGCAGATGGGATTCAGATTTAGCTAGCTTCATATGTTGCAATGGTTTATAATATTTCTTGTTTTGATTGTTGTTTTTATTTATTTATGTATAATTGCATGCTGCACTGGTTAACGTAATCACGTCAACGCCGGCTGACGCTGAAAAAACATGCGCCGGGGCTCTGTCTCGTATAGGGTCTCAGCATTATGCTGAGCTATGGCCATTTTGCGTGAATGTGACGCATGTCTACCCCCAACTTGTTATTTTTTTTTTTGTGTGTTTATATGTTCTTTTTTAAGCGTCATTGTGATTTTTATATTTTACTTATTAGCCTCCCGACCGATTTCGGTCACGGTGACCAATCTCAACGGGGATTAGCCGGGTACGCAGGAGATAGTGCACAACACTCTCTTTTCCTTTACTGTCATAGTCCGATAAGACGGCAATCCGACATGACCGAGGAGAGACGCATGCGCAAGACCAACGGCTTTACGTGCTTTAAATCAGCAACAGTAAGCAAGGGATAAATAACAGGTAAGTACTTAGTTGTCCTACTAATATTATATATAAACGTGAAAGTTTGTATGGATGGATGGATAGATGTTTGTTACTCTTTCACGCAAAAACTACTGAACGGATTTGGCACACAGATGGTTTATAACCAGGATTAACATACAGGATACTTTTTATCCCGACGTTCCCACGGGATCGAAACATATATGGGTCAAACCGCGGGGCGCAGGTAGTATTGTCATAATTTAAAAAGCTAACAGTCTTAAAATAATAATAATAATATGTACAAGTATATAAAAAGGAGGCGAAAGGTCATCAAAAAATTCGTCCGCTGCTGTCAAAATTAAAAGTGCCCAAAAGGCTGGCAGCATTGCCACATTGTATGGTAAAGCTGATTCTTGGGCCAAAAAATAGGGATAAGTTGTGTTTTTGGCATACGATTTCATCACGAGGAGATTTTGGATTTAATGCAACCTGTTTTTTTGTTTTCTAATAATTGGGTATTAGAAAAAAAAAACAGGTTGCATTAAATCCAAAATTATCCTACTATTTATTATAAACGCGAAAGTTTGTGAGGATGGATGGATGTTTGTTACTCTTTCACGCTAAAACTACTGAATTGAATGAAATATGGCACACAGATAGTTTATAACCAGAATTAACACATAGGATACATTTTATCCCGATATTCCCAGAGTATCGAGACTTATGCGGGTGAAGCCGCGGGGCATAGCTAGCACATTATAAAATCATGCTATAATACAGACAGCACTACGTATTGCTAGTTGTGCCTGTATTTTAGTATGATTTTAGCCTACAAATACATAGGTAGGTACACAAACATTGCAACAGTCAATCAAAATGGCGGATTAATAAAAGGATGTCAAGAATATCGTGCACACATTTAATAAACAAGTCAAGTCTGTCTGTCTGTCATACGAGATGACGAGATTGCACTCAGATTCACCCTTTAGGTGTCGAGTCATCATCTGTGATACCTTCTTAATGGCAAATGAAATAAGAGAAACGGCTGTCCTACAAATAACAAGATCCTTTTGAAGAATGTTTAGATTAAAGTTGGTTATTTTTTATTGTTTAGATTGACTCACTGCTTATTGAGAGGAGGCCTGTGTCCCAGCAGTGGGAACATACAGGCTGATTATGCTAAATAACCTAATCTGCATATACCTTGATTTTAAAATGTAATAGAAGATTTGTTCCTTCAGATAAAAGGCTCCCACAGACAGGCGCGACACGAGAGTGCGATGTGATTTTGGTAGGACAATTTTCATAGAAATTGTTCTACTAGAGTCGCGTCGCGCTTGTCTGCGGGAGCCTAATACAGATAATCATTTTCTTTGTTTAGGAATTTTCAATGTTTATATTTTTTTCTTGGAAAGACGTGTTGCCTCTAGTGGAAAATCGAAGCCAATGCCAAAAGGGTCTACAGAAACAAAAATAAAATTTGGTAATTAAGTTACTTTACTTGTACTTATGTGACATGTCGATAGATACCTTACCTTACTACCTTGATATTATTGGTTAAAGTAGGTTTAAATTAATAATAATCACCTTTTTCCGCGTTCGTAGACGTTAACACTGATTTTTATCCTAACGCCATCTATGTTCAAACGTCGGAACTAAAACCCTCCTATAACCTCCCTCGCTCCCTTGTTCCCGAGGGAACTCCCTACTTTCTAATCTTTCCGAGAGAGAGCGCCACGTACACTGTATTCCGAAGCTTTCAAAGTTATGCGTAAAACCCTTTTCAAAGTTACTTTGAATCTAATTATGAAACTAGAAGGTGTTATGAAGAGCTAATTCTAGCGCTTATCTAATTCATAAAGTTTTAGGCAAAATTATTAGCTTAAATGTAATGGGAATAATAAAGAGACTAACACTGTATAATATGTAGATATGACTGTATGAGGAGAAACTTTCTTGTTAAATTATTAGAGAAACGAGGGCATAAGCCTTTTACTTTTTGCTTAGCACTAGGATTGTTTTAAAGATACCTTTTCAAAAGTAACGGATAATCAAATAGGGAGCGGTTGTGGCCCAGTGGTAACCACCGCGACTCACTAGTTGTGGGTCGCAGGTTCGAACTCAGACAAGCGCTTTACTCTGTGTTTATTATTTCATCACCACTGCTCTCAAAACGGTGAAGGAAAACGTCGTGAGGAAACCGGCATGTCGTAAAACCAAAAATTTGAAGACACGTGACATCTACGAGCCCGCACGGGGTCCGTGTAGTGGATTACAGCCCACTCCCTCTCACCGAGAGCAGGCCTGTGTCCTGGCAGTAGGAACAATATGGGCTGATTATGATAATGATCAAATCTTGGTTGGTGGAAAATAAAAATGGTGCAAATTGCATAATGGGAAAAGTTACAATTATTAAGAAGCGAATTAAAGACGTAATTGTAGATCAGATACATCTTTATCACGTCTCTTTGTTTATCATTTTCAATATTTCATAGTACCTTAGCACCAAGCCCAAATTACGAACAGCACTTTTTAATGTCAAGCACAACATTTTTCTTGGAAAAATCTCGACGTCCCTAAGACACAGCAAATCCCATAGATTAATGGGGGCTTTACCGGCTGTCTCGTCATACCTTCCTTGTTCCTTCACAACATCTGACCCACTTTTCACAAATGGATTATTTTTTTATGTTTTGTTAATACGGTACTTATTTTTACGCCTGTCATAAGGACGGCTGGGCGAATTACTGATTACAGTGGAAAGAAAACACCTTTTTTTTCGCATAATGGGTATAAAATTATGGCCAAAGTATTGCCTGCTCCTGGACCATGATAATATCAGTAACAATGAAATGATAATGAATCCTACTTACTGGATCAAGTGGTGGAAAATTTTAATACTGCTTTACCAAGAACTTTTAAATTTCAAATACAGCATGGCATACAGTGAGAGCAGTCAGTGTCGAGTGGAGTCGGCGAGAGGTCAAGGGCTCGAACCCAAACAGGCACTTTACATTGTGTACCTAAATTCTCCTCAAAACGGTGAAGTAATACATCGTGAGGAAACCGGCACTTCCTAGAAAAATTTAAGACATGTGCCATCCATCAACCCGCACTGGGCCCGCGTGTTATGGTCCATTCCCTCATAGACAGAGGAGGCGTGTGTCCCAGCAGTGGGAACATTATAGGTTGATTATGCATAACACACTGTTGAACGTCAATTTGACCGCGACAACATAACGACATGACTCATAATATAGTCATAATAGACTCATACAAGTCTTAGAAAACATGTTGGTGATGAAACGTCCTAAGTAGATTTGATGTTAGGAGTGTGAAAATGAGTTGCGGGGGCTAGTGGCTTAGTAATAACAGCCGCAAGGGACGATCAATCAAGATAAGCTACGCTTACTGCGGTTGGTTCGTGGATGGGTGACCATCAAACCCCGCCAGGCCTCGGAAAAAACGTTACGCCAATGGTTCCGGCTGTCATTCGTGTATCCTTGGCAGTCGTTACGGGTGGTCAAAAGCCCGAACGTCTGACAATCAGTCTTACCAACGGGTATCGTATTATCCAGTAGGTAACTGGGTTGTGGAGGTCAGATAGGCAGTCGCTTCATATAAAATTTCAGCTGCATCCGATGAGACTGGAAGCCAACCTCAACGTAGTTGGGAACAGGTTTGGCAGATGGAAAAAAAATTTAAAATAATTCAACCACGACCCTTCTGAAAATTCTCATGTCTTCTTTATCAATGGCAGCAATAATAATATCGCCAAAAACATCTTTGACACTTTCAGAAAATACAATCAGATATAAACTTACAAATTCAGTGACAAATCGAGCCCCAATCAAACGGCAAGACCTTTATCAGAATTAGGATTACTCTCCTTTGATCTGGTAATTCCCTTTATCCAATTTATCAAGGCTAATCAAGTTTCAAATCGGGAGTGAACGATAAAAGAATACTTAATATCCTTCTGTGACTTCAATTCGTTGCGAGTGTAAAGATGATTCGTAATCTAATGAGTATGGTAATTAGGTCTGCTCCTTAAGGAGCTCCTTAAGGTAGCTGTTTGTTGAGGAGTCGATGTAGTTCAGATTTTTTTTTATAAAGCTTAGTAAGGTTGTTCAGCAGATTTTTTTGCAATTTGCAGGTCAGTGACAGATTGTATATTGAATAAAACATGATTCGCGACCCTAACAAGTATGTATTTATAGAAATAAAGTAATTAAAATCATCAATACCCTACACACACACACACACACACACACACTCCCACACAGATTCATGCACGCGCTAACACACCCCCACACACACACACGCACACACTCACTCACATACTGTTTAAATCTAAGTATAAAAAAAAAATTGTATACTGCTGTGGAAGAGCGGAGTCTCCTAACACAGGCATTACTTACCTAACAGGAGGCTCCAATCACAAACTAATGTAAAATTTTTGGTTCACAAATAAATTTGATTTGATTTGATCAATACAACCCTCTAAGTTATATATAATCCTATTGAATGACTATTTCATTGAAATATCAATTTTCGCGGGCTACCCTGGCTGGCGCTTCCCCCTTTATATTTCAGGACAATTTTTTTACTGATTCTGGAGATTTATTTTGCTTGCCTGTCTAGAATTTCACTTTTATCAATCATCTCTTCCAAGACGCTTCACAAAACCTGGTTTTAACACCATAGGTTTAATTATCTCATTTTATTTTATAACCGTTATTTAGTGGGTCCGAGTGCCCACTTAGTTTTTCGAGACATCGCCAAGGGGTTGGTCGACTATTCACGTGAACAGAGTCTGGCCTATTTTTTGGCCAAAGAATCAGCATTGCCATAACTACCACCATACTTACCTACTTATCTACTTTGGTGACCGTACATATTATTATTTTAATACCTTTTAAGATAATTTGATTTCATGTCCGGCGCGGATTTTCACAAGTTGTTGTTACAAAAATCAAGATCAAGAAATCAAAGAAATTCGTATCGTAGCTATATTCATTCGAAAGTTTAATTACAGATTGTTCTTCTTGGCTTCAAACAAGCCTTTTATGCTAATCTCTCATCAACGCCGTACACACATGCTCCTACCTAATCTTTCCGTCACCAAAATTGGGTCAATCCATGAAGCAGCCTTAAAACGCGGCTTATCTAAACGCACCACTGATTATCATGACGGCCTACCACGGGTTTCTGTTTAAAATTCACGTCATCATCCATCGTGACAGTTACGGCGATGTCAAAGCCTTTGGATGCCTCGTGCACTCGTAGTGCGACTCACGAGGCACGAGACGAGATCACGAGACGAATACCAATGGTAGCCTGCGTGTGGCCATTGCTCCGTGATTTCGTTAGTTTCCTTGTCCTTCCTATTCTGAGAATTTCGGGATTGTTTGTCATGATTTTCATTGTCAATCCTTATGGGTAATTTTATTGTTGAATGGTATTTGTGTGGCGGTACCTTTGTTGTTCTATCACGTGTATTGGCATTATTAATTACTAAATTGAAGCGATGCATGCACCTTCTGCACGTAGATTGCTTCAATTTCGTGATTAGGTTGAAAAGGAACTATAGGATTTCGGATTAGTTAAGAAGTTATTACGATTGTTACAAAAATAGTGGTATTTATCCATATGTGCCTAGGTAAAATAATATAATTGAGCCTTTTTTGGGTTCCGTACCCAAAGGGTGCCAAGGGACCTTATTACTAAGGCACCGCTTGCCCATCCATCCGTTCGTCCATCCATCCATCTGTCTGTTACAGGAATGTATCTTTTGTACCGTAGACCCTTGAAATTTTCATAGCGTGTACTACTATTACCGCTATACTAACAACAAATAACTTAAAAAAAGAGAGTTAAAAATAAAAGGAATTCTACATAAGAATTTAATAAAAAATGTAGTGATAAATATGGTACGGTAGTTGGTTAACCACCGCCGGTCGCCATGGTCCACGCACAATGGTCCACTTGAAGGACTTACATAGTGTGCACACCAAACCCGTAAGTAACATAGAACATGGTACGGTGGTACGGAACCCTTCGTATGTGAGTCCGACTCGTACTTGGCCGCTTTTTTAATACCTACAAGTTATATATTTCAAAAACTTGTGTATGTTGGTTACAATCCACTTCATCATAAAACTATCCAGACTACACGAAAATATAAAGTAAGCTATAGCCAGCGAGAATGAGGTGCCGAGATAAGCCGTAGTGGGGTTATTTTAATGTGATTGGCGCGGCCACCATCCTACTATCCCACCATCCTACCATGCTATCATCCGCCACGGCTACCGTCCCCCGTCTCGCGTCGCGTCACTGCATTATTAATGCATCCCTTATACGAGACACACGGGTGTACAGTGTGATTAGCAATTCTTTGTTAGCTAAGTTGGTATCTACTGATCGCGGAAGTACCGAACTACCGAGTAATTCCGTAACACACTAACAATTGTAATGCCGTTGATTTTTTCAATTCTTTATCCTTCATTGTGTTTTTACGTTGAGACAAATTTTTCAAACATATGAAGCAATTTTATCTGTAGCGGTATCTACAACGTCACATGCGAACAACGCGTCATACTGACGTCACGCAAATCCTGCATCTCGCAAGCAGAGTTTACCGCGCAATTAGCATAGATACAATTTCCCAACATCAATCGTTGGGCAATTGCCCGCCAGACAAAAACACCCGTCTGGTCGGAGGATCCTCCCTTTTCTATGGAGGATGAGTGAACTTTACACCCTGTTCCTCATACCTCTATATATCTAAGAGAATTTGGCCGTAAATCTCGTTAATATTGAGCTGATTTTCAAATGGTTTAGTTCAACAGGAACCTACGCATATGGAAGCATAGTCTTTGAAAGCTAAACTTGTCTCTCAAAGGTTTTTGACCGCAAATTTTTTGATTGCGTACCCCTGTAATTAATCTCATCAGTCTGGGATCAATGCACAGTTGCACACACACTCACACACTCCTTCTAGATGGCCTACCTACATAATCCTTCATCTAAAAGTAGATCACTATCAGCGTGACGTCACGGCAGCCCACGCAGAAAGAACACACAAAAGTTTGCAGTCAGCATCCAGTCTAAGTAAATGAGTAAGATTGTCCGGAGTCTGGACACTTATTGCGAAATTGTTGTTCACACTTTCAGCTCCTATGTCCCTGAACTACGCGCAAACTTCGCAACTAATTATTACGCTGCATTTAGGAATTCCCTTTGTTTCATCAAAGTTGGCGAAAATATTGAAATAACTCTTATTCACGGGCGGCGTTGTTGTTTATATTAAAATAATTTCTTTTGTCGTCCCAAAGCGAAGATTAACATTAGACTTTACGCTGGAGACTTAATATTATAAAGTCTAGGGTATCTGAAGTACTCATAATTAATTTTAGGTAATAATTATTATCTGTCTGGGTAAAGGTCTTGTTTATATGTTGGTACTTAGGTCTTGTCTTGCTGAGTTATAACAGCCCCACGGGTCGATCGATCAGGTTAAGCTACACTTCCGTGGATGGGTGACCATCTTTACATACCAAGACCACCTCCGTGCCTCGGAAAGCACGTTAAGCCGTTGGTCCCGGTCGTCATTCGTGGATCTTTGGCAGTCGTTACAGGTCGTCAATAGCCCGAAAGTCTGACAACCAGTCTTACCAAGGGGTATCGTATTACCCGGTAACTGGATTATGGAGGTAAGGTAGGCAGTCGCTCCATGTAAAATACTGGTATTCAGCTGCATCCGGTTAGACTGGAAAGCGACCCCATCATAGTTGGGTAAAGGCTCGGCAGATGATGACTTAAATCTTGTCTCATATAACTAACAAACGAGTATCGATCAACACGCTTGCTAACACACTGGGTGATAGTCATAGCATAGCATTTTCTGCAGCCGACGATTTTTTCGAGAGGGAGAGGGCTAAATCTACCACGCGGGCCCAGTGCAGGTTGGTAGATGTCACATGTCTTCGAATTTTTGATTTTAGGATATGCCGGTTTCCTCAAGATGTTTGCCTTCGCTGTTTTGAGAGCAGTGGTGATGACAGTATTTACACAAAGTAAAGCGCCTGCCTGGGTTCGAACTCACGACTTTTCTGTGGTATGTCTAAGGTATTCCTAAAATACGATAAACTAAGCAAGTAGGCACATTTAAAATTAAACATTATCTGTATTCGTGTTAGCAACTAAAAACTAAACCATACAACTACAACTTAGAACAGTTAGCTCCGGTCAGCGGCAACATTCCACGCGACGCCAACAATGCTGATGCCTCACCCTTAATTGTCCCGTGGGGAAGCCGGGCCAAATAAGACAATAGAAATAATTATTAGTCTGATACCGGAGAATTCCGGGCTTTCACCGTGACAATGCGGCCCTCCCTCCCCTATTGTCGTGTATGAAAATCTAATTGAAATGAAACGTACAATATAATCTACATAATCTGTACACATAATCCAAAAATTGTATAGCTGGTCATTTTCCGGGAATGGATTTTGCTAGGATTTAATGCTGAATTATGAAAAGTATATTGTAAGTAGGTACTGGTTTTTTAATTAATGTTCTGTGCTTAATCTTGAGCAGAAACCGCGCGTGTTTTAGAAATTAATTAAGTGAAACCATATCGGGGTCGTTGCTGTTTTCAGGAAAGCATTTTTAGTTTCTTTATATAGAATGATGATGAATAATTAGCCTATAATGTTTCCCCCTGCTGGGATACAGGCCTATATGAGAGGAAGTGGGCCGTAATCCAACACGCGGGCCCAGTGTGGGTTGATAGATGTCACATGCCTCTTCGAATTTTTTGGTTCTAGGATATGCCGGTTTCCTCACGATGTTTTCCTACACCGTTCCTTCAAGCGCCTGTCTGGGTTCGATCCTTCGAACTACAACTCGTAAATCGCGGCCGTAGCCACAGGGCCACAATTGCTCCTATGATGACGTATGTGCGTTGATCCGACCCCGATGTTATAAGATTAATTACCAAAATAAGCAGTACAAAGCTACAGCAAAGTTATTTCATCAATACGTAACAAGCCACAACCATTAATTGCGAAGAAAACTCGCCTCTACACATCGTAAATATTTCAAATTCAAAAGTTTCCTTAGTACAAAAACTCCCCGTACGATAAATTCCAGTCCCTCACCACGAGTATTCAGGTGTCCACCGCTTTCACTCTATAAACAGTACGTAAACCCGTCCTACTTACAGGCTAATGTTTGGCCACAGCACAAAACTAAAACAGTATTTCAACTAGGCTATTTTGAAAAGGCAAAATGATGATCGTGGTACCTTTGAGCTACAGCGTGCTTTAGCCTCTGCCTTGGCATCGTATATACTAGAAATAGCCTTGAGCAGCTTTATTTTACCTGAAGACTGCTCGTGCTGAGACCGCACAAGCGAATACCCTGCGGGGCATTTGAAATGCCAATTAAAAACATTGAGCAGCCGATCTATTCCGAAAAAATCTTACCTTGTAAACTTAGGTGAAATGAGCTTGAACTGTGCTTTCATTCCACCTGATGCTAGAGATTGACACTATTGATAGCTAGCTCACTTCACTTACATTTTCACAGTGAGATATTTTCAGAATAGATCGGCAGATGTATTTTTCAAGCAATGGATTAGGCAGCTTTAGGATTGTCAAAGACTATAGTTTATAAAAAGCCGTAGACTGCAGCGGTGCACTAGACTAAACGTTTCGATTAACAGCCACCAACTAACTGTTACAGATTGTGGCGGCGGGAATCCGTTGATTCGGGTAATTCGTATGGCGGTGTGAGTCCGTTGATTCCGATAATTGTTCGAAGTTGCTCTACCGTTTATTAATGTACTGTGGCTCACCTGCTGCTACTAACTAATTTTATTAATTTTAATCACCACGTTTCGCGTGTCCACCTTCATTAACTCTCACCTTTTGATATATGGACGTCACTGAAATAACTTCCAATGGTAGTTTGATGAACTTTTATGGGGTTCTCAATTTTTTTCGTTATTTTTTCGGTACGTTAGTGATTAAGGTAATATAATATGTAAATTGATTCCTATATAATTATATATAGTGTAGACTAGACCATGTGATTTGTGGGACTTATTTAAATTACTATTATGATAAGGTTCAAAGGTTAAAATTGATTAAACTGAAGCTTTCGAGTAGTTAGTTATACTTATGTATAAGCACTTGAGTGAGATACCTGGGATACAGGTTTATTCCAAGTTCAGGTAGAATCTAATTAATTCTTACCTACCTGTAGTTTGAGGGCCTATTTTGTAAATCAATTATTTCAATAAACAATTTCAATTTCAATTATTATGCTCAGTTAGGTAATAATCTAATTATACGTAGCAACTGGGGTTATTCAGATGTACCTGCAAGAGTAAAGCTTCGAGGTAAGGCGTGTGTATCATAATGTTAGGTATACCTAGTTATACATAGGGATATATACAGTAGTAGTAAATAACTATAAGTTTTCGTCTTTGCATCTTTCAGGCAACTATATGTATTTTTTCGAGGTTGTTAAACATATATCGCGCCATATAGCATATAAGCACAATCAGCCTGTAATTTAATGTAATCTGGTGATCTGCTGTACAGGTGTTCCTAGTGCAGACACCAGTCCCTCACAAACTAGTTACCTAGTTTCGAAGTTCGTCTTTTATATGATGCCATTTTTTGTGAAGAGAAAATAAATAAAATAAATTTGTAATGTTCCCACTGCTGGGACTCAGGCGTCCTCTCGATGAGAGAGAGTGGGTCGTGACATACTTAATCTTATTTTTTTAAGAAGCAATTTCGTTTACAGTATAAAACCGATTCACCCAGCACGCCCCTTTTAAAGTATCATTAAAACTTGAATAAAACGATAAGGATTATTGTTAATGAGCCACGTTATGACGTAACAGTCCCCATGCTTTATGACGTCACAGTTATGGTGTTTTTATGGCCCACAATGGCTTGTTCGTCCTGATAAGACTCCGGGCGGATTTATGGGACATGCGACTGCTGTGGGTTTTATTTAATATTTAATTCTGGCCTGATTAGAGTTCTCGGTAATTTAATTTGGATTTAAATTTTTCAACGAGTGTTTTTTTTTTTCTTAATTTGAAATTGACTGACCTTTTGCTAGAACTTGGAAGTGCCAGGTGGAAACAGAAATTAAATTACCGGGATTTTTTCTAAACAATTTATTTCTTGGCGTTCACCTTTGTCTTGCAAGTGCACCGGGCATGCTATGATATCGTGTCACTCATTGCCTGGAACTGGTAATTCTAAATGAATGAATGAATGACACGAATGAGTGAATGAGTGAATGAATGAGTGACACGAAATTTTTTTATTAGCCGTTACTGTCCTACTGCTGGGCAAAGGCCTCCCTACTCTCCTTCCACCCCTCTCTGCCCAGTGATTGACAGAGAGTGACACGAAATTATAGCATAAATATTTGTTTTATAATTTATTTTTATCAATTAAGTATTGGAAAACCTACTTTAAATTTGTTTCATTGGTGACACTTATTATGTTAAAATTTTTAGCCAGAGTTTTAACAAAAAACATAAAATGTTGTTTATATAAAAATCCTTTAAATCATCATTCGCTAATCTTAAACCACAATACAACTGTAATTTTACGTAACTTCGAGATGAACTTCTACAAGAGATGTACCTATAGAGCAACCACATTTCGAAAGTTATGTTTAAGTCTCAATACAGGGCAAGCCTATTGTCATCAACCGGGAACATTCCAGACTCCAGGCTGCGTTTGAGAAATTCCTGATGGAAAATCTTAATAACACTTTGGCCAACCCGGGAATCGTACCCCAAGAAAGGACCTCATGCTCAGCTTTTAGTTTAGGTGCATCGTCTTCACATATTATTATCACTAGCTGCGCCCCGAGGTTTCAGCCGCATAAGTTTCGATCCCGTGGAAATATCGGGATAAAAAGTTATCCTATATGTTAATCCTGGTTATAAACCATCTGCATGTCAAATTTCATACAAATCCGTTCAGTAGTTTTTGAGTGAAAGAGTAACAAACATCCATCCATTCATCTATCTACCCATCCATCCATCCATCCATACAAACTTTCACGTTTATAATATTAGTAAGATATAATGAATGTATGCAAAATATTGTAAAACATTTTAAAAGAGTAACGGTGGAGTTTCTTGCCCATTCTTCTCCATACGAAAACTACCTTTTGGAAGGGGCGACTAGAATCAATTCTATTTTACTGTAATTTTTGACGTTCAAAAGTGCCTTTTATGCGCCTATTTGAAATAAACGCTTTGACTTTGCTTTTCAATAGTAGCGCTTACGACCGGTATACCAACAAGGCAGTTAACAATAATTTTATAACAACAAAAAACAAAACACAACCAAATACCTTTACAGTATCACGCACTAATCCGACCCAGAATTACTGAAAGCAATTAATAACATTGGTTATCAAAACGCCAACACTTCAGATATTCTGATAACCGAAAACACGCGAACGAAAGAAAATATATTAAAAGACACATTGCAGGATGAATTGTACTCGTTAGTTACCTTCATTATTATTCACCCTTTAAAGCCTCCGAAGGTTTTTGGGACATAAATCATGGTTACCTTTAGTGGAATAACTGTTCCTAATGAATAGTTAACGAAGGATAAAGTGCGGTATTTCTAAAAGATAATTATAGATAAATAACGAAGCAATGTTTTCATTTATATGCAAAAACCAGCCAATTCGTCGCTTCGAAAATAAAAATATATATTGTTAGTATGTATAGGTAATCATAGTTTACGATTTCTTTCACAGTGTTTCCATTGCTATCTCAAAAGTCGTTGTTAGTAAGCAGAAATATAAATACAGACGGTCAAAACTAGGATCGATTACTATAAAATTGATATTTTAAATCGATCCTAGCCCGCTTTTAACTTTTTTGATACATTATATATTTAGCAAGGTAATGTCAAAAAAGCACTTTCAATTCTTTGAAAGATTATAATACTATCGTCAATAATAAAATGGTTCATAAGCCAATGTAGTCTGATGCCATGTGGTGTAGTTCGAAGGATAGAGAAAACATGCAACAGTTTTGGACCAATTTTTCTGTTATTTCCTTCTCGTCTTTTTGTAGAAGAAAATAACAGAAAACCACTTATGTACACACATGTGTACATAAATGGTTAAATAAATAAATAAAGAAGACTTTGGCTCTTGCAGGCCTTTTCCGAATGAATTACCTCTAAGCATCTAAGCTTTAGCCTCCAGCAACACACGTGTTGTAAGAGTATGTAACATGAATACGAAATCATAACAATGAATATTACATTCTATTTTCATGACGAAACGGAATCCTGATCAAAAGAAATTGATAGGAATTCCCTCCTGGTTTACCCCGTAGATGGGTATGTAATATTTTTATGTTTTGTGTTTGGGTAAATATTTTATTTTTTATCTCTAGCTGTGTATTTTAGAGGAAAAATACTGTAGGTTAGTTCCCTATTTCCTTGCAAAACCAAAATAATATATGTATGTATTTTGTACACAAGAATACGGAAATTCCTCAAGTGCAGAATAATATTGGTTTCTTTCTTTCTTTCAAGTGCTCCAAAATATGAGGATTGTAATCAAAATATCGGTTCTGGCCTTGTTTTGCTTTGTGGGAATCTTGCTCATGTACAAGCAATTTTTCTTTCTACGTCATTAGTTTTATTACTTTCCAAGCGGTTGGACAGCAAGACTGGTTCGAAATAGATATCCACAAGGCCACTAGGCCATTACAAGGCCATGACTACTACAAGGCCTCGATAAAGGGAAACACTTAAAGGCCACAAAATAGGATGATAAAATGTTTGCTCTAGAAAAGGTAAGGACACCGATATTTTGGCAGGTAAAGGCCGAAAGCGATCGGCACGGGAAAGAAAAATGGTCGTATATGAAGTAAGTAACTCATTTCTAGTAACTAGGTACTGCAGGTCCTGTTCAATCGCTAATGGTTATTGCTTACAAACAGAGACGAAACAGTTTACAGAAGCCATTTTCCAACAATAAATCACAATGTTTATCGCTGTATTTTTTCCAAGTTCGCTATTATTTCAAACTCTTTATGTGCTCCAATGCTATCGTGATAGAAAAAGATAAGTGACTGCATTCTGCGCTTTTTGTGTAAATTAAGTCTGCACGAGTGCACATCCGTCACTAGTATACGTCAAGGGTCAGCAAGTTAGATAGATGGACTTATTACTCCTTATTTATTTATGAAAATCGTCTACGTTTGGAATGTTTGTGAATATGTGAGCACCATGTATCTATCGCATAGTTGATCTATATGTCATGGTTACATTTATCCATTTTAATTCTTTTACCTATTGTGGTATAGTAAGTTTATTTTTGGGTGCATCGTCTTCACATATAATTATATAAATAATGTATGCAATATATTGTAAAACATTTTAAAAGAGTAACGGTGGAGTTTCTTGCCCATTCTTCTCCATACGAAAACTACCTTTTGGAAGGGGCGACTAGAATCAATTTTATTCTAATTTTATTTTTGACGTTCAAAAGTGCCTTTTATGTGCCTATTTGAAATAAATGATTTGACTTTGACTTTGACTTTGACTTTGATGGAGCCATTCGTCTATTGTTAAATCGAAACTACAACTAGCCTATAGCATTTTGGTATAATATTTTGACAAGACAATTTGTATAAAAAAAAAGATAAACGATATGAATAATTTCATGCAAATAATTTAATCACTCGAAACGGCGAAGGAAAACAATGTGAGGAAACCGGATTGCCCTAGAACCAATAATTCGAAGACATGTGACATCTACTAACCCACACTGGGCCCGCGTGGTAGATTACAGCCCGCACCCTCTCGAAGAGATGAGGCTTGTGTCCCAGCAGTGGGAACATTATAGGCTGATTATTATGATTATGATAGATATTAATAGTCTTAAAACTAAGTAAATATTATTATGCGAAAGGAGTATTTACAATTTTAAGAATGTTCGAAGTTACCTAACGTTAACTCGACGCGTTCGTGCTAGGGCCTACTGATTCAGGTCAAGTAAGGCACTGGCTATTTTACGCTCTCCACGTCCAATATTAACACCGTTATAGCAGCGTTTTACGGAAAGCGATAAAAAACACCTACGGAAAAAATATTAATAAAAACTCCAACATCTTTACATTAATAAGTGAATCGATAGCCGATAACGTACCCTTTTACGTTCGCTTTATCAATAACTTGCCACCAAAGGCCTTTAATATAGCAAAGGTGTTCGGAAGTGGAGATATCCCGAATATTTTATTCAGTGAGGTACAGAAGCTGACAAAGAAATGCGCGTTAGATAGCGGCCTAAATAAACTGGGAGGTACCATCGGTTGTCGGATAGTTGACATTCCTTGCTTATGAAGAAGGTAACTCGGTTTTGTGGGAGATGGTTTAGTGAGAAATAAGCATAGCATTATCAGTCTATAATGTTCCCACTGCTGGGACACAGGCCGCCTCTCTGTGAGAGCGAATGGGCCGTAATCTACCACGCGGGCCCAGTGCGGGTTGGTAGATGTCACATGTCTTCGAATTTTTGGACTTAAGACCGTTCTCCGTTTCAGAAGGTAATTGCAAAGGAAATAAATTACACAAAGTATATTTCCTGGTTGGGTTTGAACCCACAAACTACAAATCGTAAGACGGGACCGTTACTATTGGGACACCAGTGCTACTATAAGATATTTTATAAGATTAAATTAGTCAAACTTAAGCTACAGTTTCCTAGAAGAGCGGTGGCCGCCACATAACGGCTGCAGTGACGGCTGTCATGAAATCGATGGCAGCGGCGTTTGACTTTACGGCCAAAAACGGTCTCGAGGAAAACACACCAACTTACTTTCATAAATAACGTTTCAATGACGTTGTTCGCCGGGAAATTGCGGACGCTATGTTGCGGCCACCACTCTTCAATTAATAATGTGGTGAAGAATTGCCAAACTTAAGTGGCAGCGGGCAGGGCACATTGCTAGCAGAACAGACGGCCGATGGGGCTGTAAGGTTCTGGAGTGGCGACCGCGTACCGGAAGACTTAGTGTTGGAAGGCCTCCCACAAGAAGGACCGAAGATCTTGTGAAGGCCGCAGGAACCCGCAAGATGCGGGAAGTACAGAACCGGTGGACAGAAGACGACAGAATGTGGAGGTACTTAGGGGACTATGTCCAGCAGTGGACGTCTTTCGGCTGAAATGATGATGATGATGAAAAAGGAGGCCGCACGTTAGTCATCAGCTGTAAAAGAGATGAAAGAAAAGATTGTAATGACGCAAATCAAGTGTTATTTCTTAGTTGATTCGACTCACACACAGATTACCTGATGCATGAACTGTAATCCTTGATATAAGCTTGGAATTAGTATGTTAGGAAAAGTGGGACATTTTTGTAAATTGGATTACCTACATATTCACTGAGCAGCCGGGTAATTTCGTAACACACTAACAGTGGCTTTCAGTTTGACAGTCCAACAACATTCACTTCGTTATTTACATACGTTGTTGAGCAGACAATTCTTTTCGAACATAACATCAGTAGCTTTGACCTAAATTTAGGTACATTTCTCTCAATCACAATCTGCATATGAGATTTGACAGCAGTTTCAGTGACCAGAGTCTTGAACACTGCGTAATGCACATACAATGGCAATCGATTTCCAAGTGGACCACGGAAGGTTACACCCTGCAGGGAGATGCTTCTTTGGTTACCACCAAGTAGTAAGTAGGAAAGGACAGAGGCGTGATTGTGGAGCTATGTCACAAACAATGCTTCACCTCCTATCCGGCCCTCTGTGTCCCAAAACATGCAGTCAAACTGACCTCTGTGCTGCCACTGACAACGCCGTGGAAGTGGCCAAGTTTAGGGAAAACAAGATGTAAAATACAGTCATGGCAGCGACATGAAGAAGAAGAAGAATGGCAATCGATAGAAATGCCTTTCATTTTGACAGTTCAACCGTGTTGATTGTCTGATTTACGTTGCTGAGCAGATGACTTTTTCAAACCTATGAAGCAATGGATTAGGAATTTCCTTAAGAACCCTCGGTATGTAATTGAAAGTGTGTTACGCAATTAGGGTGTTCCCTCAGTCCTTAACAGATTCCATAGTCGATTAGGTTAACCGTTTTCTGACAGCTGCCTTAGAACGTTACTATTCCAGATTAGTTAATTTTAAAATGCGTAATAAAATAAATACACACATTTGTATAAACTGTCTAATCTTATTGATACCATACGTGTATTAGTTTTGACTAAAAATATAATATTATAATTGCTCACTAGATCGATCTGTCAAAAAACGGTTAACATAGTCGAGACAGAGTATATTAATAAAATCGCCAATTTAATTTGTATCTCGATCCGAACATGAGCAAGGCAACAATGATAATATACGAATACTAACACAGTCCCGAACCGTGCCCCAGGCGATTCCATTATTTATTTAACACACTCAAAGGAAGACTAGTTAGATAATTGTTCCTCCCAATCTCCATTTAAAACACAATAATCCTTCGAACAGGATTAAATGGAAAATGAAAATAGTATGTGAGAGGAACAGCTAATTGATTTTAATATTTAAACAGTTTTATTTTTTCTTGTTTTTTGTTTCTTTCCGGATTATTTTGTTGCGCAAAGCTTTCCTTTATGGAAATGAGTTGTTCTGTCAAAAAATTCTGAAGATTTTATTTTTGAAAAGAATTCCTTTCGTGCCTGAACCTTTCAGCTATTGGCATTGGCTATTTCAGCATTCAGGAATTGGTCTAACTCATCATCTGCCTAGCCTTTTCCCAACTAAGTTGGGGTCGGCTTCCAGTCTAACCGGATGCAGCTGATTACCAGTATTTGGGTATTGTAGTACCAGTATGCTGGTCATTACCAGGAATTGATCTAACTATACTATGATAAATAAGTCAAAATCAAAAGTCATTTATTCAAATTAGGCTGAGAATCAGCACTTTTCGAACGTAAAAAATACAAAAGACAGTCCCCAAAAACGCCTGCCCTTCACCACTTCCTAGTGCTATCGCTGGGAAGAAGAATTGGCGCAACCAACTCCCCAGCAGCACAGCTGTCTGTTCAGTTCGAAAATACTTGATTGTATACAATACTAGGTACCTATTTTAAGTAATTAACATTACAAGACACAGAACATAAAATTAAATTATTTGCCATATGTCAGCTAGCCACGCCAATATACCAACAAATAAAATTAACTACTACCGAAATAAAAGTCATAAAGGCATAAAGGGCGTGACAGCTTACATATTTATGCATTGCTGGGTTCTGTTCACATAGCTGTCACTTGAAGTCAAAAATGATAATCTAGGACCATCGAAGTAAAATAAGTTAATACTAATAACAATAATCTGTCAGTAAGCTAATTCAGCATGCAGGTAAGATAGGAATAGGCCTGAAATTGCCAACGTCATTCTTATTACCTGATTTAAATAATGGTATGACTTTACTACTCTTCATGAGGTCAGGAAAAGTTCATAAATCAACACATTTATTAAAAGTTACAGCTAGATCTATTATATTACTTAAAAGGTTAATGGAGATGTGTGTAATAAAAACATTAACTACATCACGCGGGGTTACATGTTCGAAACTAAATAAAGGACTACATTTAGGTACACTACTATGCAAAAAGTTGTCAGCTTTAGATGAGGACAAATTTAAGGAACGAGTCGTAGTTATCGGTATGTTGGCAAAAAACTCATTAAATGCCTCGGCTACGTCAGCTGCTTTATTAACTAATTAGCTGTCGACCATAATCTTAAGTTGTTTTTCTTGTTTAACCGATTTACCCGTTTCATTGTTAATAATTTTCCAAGTGGTTTTTACTTTATTATTAGAATTTTTAATTGTATCGCCTAAAAATTTTGATTTAGCAAAAGCACTAATCTTTTTGAATAATTTTTGACATACTCTAGGAAAGGAGTATCAAACCTGTATTTTTTCAAACCATATAACTCGTATAGTCTCGCTCTACTTTTATAAATACCTTGAGTAGCCCATTGGATAAAGCCAACAGAGGATCCATTAATGTTAATAGTTTTGGTCTTGAAAGTAGATTGGTACTCTTTTTGCACAACATTAAAAAGGGCACCATACATTTCATTAGTATTCTCGTATTCTACTATAGATGGTGTTATTCTATGAGCTATATTATTTTTAAACATTTTACAACTACTAGCTTTATGCGGCCTGCATTCAAGTTTATGCGGCTTTTCATGTAATGACATGAAAAGCTAGCTAATAAACCACAGTGGTCGGACTTTAAGTCAGTTAACACTAATTTATTTTTGACATGACAATCACTAAACATGCTATCAAGACAACTTGACGAAGATGCTGTGCTCCTAGTAGGTTCAAAAAACAAGTTAATTAAATTATAAGACCTAAAAAGATTGAGAAGTCTAATACTTCATGCAGTGACATCTAAAATATTAATATTAAAATCTCCACATAAAATAATACTTTTGTTACTTGATTTCAACCTATTGAGAGAATCCTCATTTCCGATTCGAAACTAATAAAATCCCCAGAGGGGGGTCGATAAACGCAAATTATAACATATCGCTCAAGTTCAACACAAGACAACTCTATGGTGCGCTCGATTGAAAAATTAACTAAATCTAAACGTTGTTTACATTTCAACTTGTTTGAAACAAGAACGAAAGAGCCACCGCGAATAGCACTTTTTCTCACAAATGGACTCTGTACGGTAAAGTTTTCATCATTGATAAACACTGCTTCATGTTCCTTCAACTAGTGTTCAGTCAAACATAACACCTGAACATCATAGTTCTCCATAAATAAACTTAATTCTAGCTCTTTGCCGGACAGACCCTGCATATTTTGATGTACAACATTCAACATATGCGGCTGACCCGTTGTCGCACCTAATAGTTTAAACTACAAGGCGTATCAAAAGTAGTGTTAGTATCAGTACTAACAGTAATCAATGGTATACTACAAGTAACAGTGTCACTGAATACATTATATGCTAAAAGATTAGCAATTTGTCTCCTACAACTAGGTGGCAAATACATAGTATAATTTGTCAGTTTGTAATCAGTAATGAATTGATTACAATCAAAATATAAAATAGAATCACTGTGACGACAAGTCCTATTATAAATGAACATATTTAAATTATAAATATGCTTATTTTGTGTCTTTAGAAAATTACAGGCCTATGATGACGGTTGAATTTCTCGACCCTGAGGTCAACAACGTGTTGAAAAACCCTTTTGTGTTGCAAGTTCCTGGCCATAAAAAAATTATGGTGACCAGAATCAAAATCTGTTACACACTATTAATAGCAATGGCTTTCATTTTGACAGTTCAACAACATTCATTGTGTTATTTACTTTGTTGGGCAGACAAATTTTTCGAACATAATATAAGGTACTTAATGGATTAGCAATATCCTTCAATATGATTCAGATTGTTATTGATTGTGTGTTATGCAATTACGGTGTCGAATCTTAAATCACAATTTGCTCTCTGAAAACTTTCATAACAATTTTAATCAATTATAAAAACATAGAGCTGTCTAAGTAAGTATACCGCTAATTTAATTTCTGAACCGATTGACCTAGCCATCTTTCCATAGTAATTATTTTAATAAAGCCTTTTCGGCTCCCAAAGGCCAAAAACCGTATCTAACTTTTTAAACTCTGTGGTTATATCTATCCAAAATCTCTTGAAGCTAAGTAGTGTTATCTACTTACCCAGTGAGTTTCAAAGCCCGCCGTTAGTTACTGCCCAGGTACGTAGAACTTGTCTAAGCTGAACTGAGCTCCATTATTTTAACTAACTAATGTGCCGCTAATCTTTCTAACTGGGTTTGTTCGAGTTCCAGATATTCGGGACACAAATTGTGTGTCAAAATGATAAGTGCCATTCTTTTCTATGGTATTCTGGGGCCATATTATGAAGTATTAATGACAGGTGGTACAGTGGCAGGATACTCTTCCCCCTCCTACTTACTAACTACCACCAAAGGAGCATCTCAGGTAGGGAGTAACCTTCCGTGGTCCACTTGGAAGTCTCTGAACCGTCTCCGGACACAAGTGGGAAGATGTAAGTCCAACCTGGTAAAGTGGGGCTACCTTGACGGAACGGCATCAGGGTGTGATTGTGGAGCTATGTCACAAACCATGCTCCACCTCCTATCCTGCCCTCTGTGTCCCAAAACTTGCAGTCAAAGTGACCTCTGCGCTGCCACCAACAACACCGTGGAAGTGACAAAGTTTTGGAAAAACAAGATTTAAAATACAGTCGAGCCAGCGACACAAAGAAGAAAATTACCACCATGAGTTTAGTCCGAAAAGGGATAGTCACATATCTCTCTTTCGCACTGGAATCATGGTGGCATTTAAACGTCATAATACGGACCCAGAACTGGCCACTTTATCATCATAAACAGTGCTTGAATCGTGGCCAATTCACACTATATAATCTACGAGTACCTACCTATCACATAAAATCAAATCACATCACACCAAAGTGCCACCACGCACCATCGCAATGCTACCTCTTTGCTTATTGGTCAACGTTTTACGAGTACGTCAAATGCATAGTTCACATCGATATGAGAGGGGAAGTCAAGAATCATGATCTCTCCAAGACAGACAATAGGAACGGTAACCTATTTATTTAATACTTATAAACAATTTCTAGCTGAGAAATAAACTGTAACTTTAATTAAATTATAAATTACAGTCTCGTTTCATGTCTAGCTGTGTGACCGTGTGGTTCTTCTAAATTACGCAACGGATTTTGGTGCGGTTCACACCATCATTTAGATACTTTATTGCGGAAGGCCTATGTACAGATGCCAGCAAATTAAGCTACCCGAAACTGTCAAATTTTCCCAATTAACTTTGAACCTTATGCTTTAGCGATAAAGTTGAAAATCTATTAATGAAATTTGACAGATTGTAGAAGATTGATGTGCTGGCGCCTGTACTTATATTTTAGTATAAATCATTGATTGAACTTAGATTATAATAAAGAAATCTCCATGTTTTTTCAAGTCGTAAAAACCGTGCGAAGCAAGGGCGGGTCGCTAGTCATCAATAAGGGAAGTAAATTATATTGCTACTGCAACAAGCAATCTTGAAAGTTTGATTAATCGATCTCAGTCTGACCGATGTTACTTCAAGAACTCAGAACAAACGATTGTCGGTTCGCCTGCAAGTGGCAGTTGCACTGTTGACAATAAACCGGTGCAATTGATCGATTATGAGATTTTTTAATATACCTTGCCCATAATCAAAAACTAAAACAGTTAAGTTCGTTTTATAATCAAAGATACTAATCTGACGTTAATAAGTATTTTGTGTATGCGTTCTTTTTAAATAAAAATCTGACATTACACCTGTCAAATTAGTATCTGGGTTTTAAAAACGAATTTGACCAGGTTTGCGCGGACGCTACATGCTGGTGGTCAGGATACCCGTTGAAGCCGTGGATGCTGGCTGGCTGGGTGAATCGCAGCTAAAGCTTGCGGGAGTGATGATGATGACGTCACGCTGTAGTATTTGCACGAAGGCTGCGCTGACGTTCATGTTCGGGGTCACCAGTTTAGACGTATGAGGAACAGGGTGTAAACTCCACTCACCCTCTATAGAAAAGGAAGGATACTCCGACCAGACGGGTGTTGTGTCTGGCGGGCAACTGCCCTGATGTTAGGAAGTTTGTATGTATGCTAATAGCGCGGTAAACTCTGCTTGCGAGATGCAGGATTTGCGTGACGTCAGTATGACGTGTTGTTCGCATGTGGGGTTGTAGATACCGCTACAAACTTTAGGTTGGGAACTGTCACAGTCTAACCCCGTATTTATACCTATAAAAAAGTTGTAAAAACGCTTGTGAAACACATAACATAACATCACGACTGTATTCCCCGAAGGGTTAGGCAAAGGTATACTTCCATTACGTGTATTAGGGGCTGAGCGTATTGCCATCAATCTGGCATAAATCCAGACAAATCTAGTCTAATTTTATACAATTTTGTTTAATCTAATTTCATCAAATATTTAATTGCGGACTTAATGCCTTAGGCATTTTCTACCAGTCAATATTGTCTAGTTTTGTGTAATATAACCTAATTTTATGATTGTATGTGTTATTAGTAGTATTGACCGATAACTTGTATGTGTGATGCAAACTTTAAAATATAATTTGGTTACTAATGAATAAATAAACAAAAACATGAATTAAAGTTGTTTTATCCATGTATTTTTAACAAATTTAAACTAAATGACAAACGAAACTAGTAGACGCAACATGGAAAATAGATGTTGAAAGAAAGGAAACGAAGGATTTAGCACATACTAAAAGACACACAGTACACCAGATACATACATCAGATAAAAACAAATAAAATATCAAATAAAAAGTGTGAAGTCCGATGTAAGAAATTTGCAGGAAAGTGTGCCTCATGTTGTATACCTTTATTAAAAAGGGGGGTTATAAGCAAGCAAACAAACAAGTTTGTCAGACTGCACTAACTCTAAAATCAAAAGCTCATTCACCTGTACTCTGTCATCACATCCAGCACTTCAACACTACGCATTTTTAAACAAAAAAAATCATAAATGAAAAAGCAAATACATGGGGGATGTCTTTTGAATGTTAATAAGGCGACTCCTTGAAGTTTATTTAATTATAATATAATAGAAAAAGTACGCCATTCATAGCGGAGACTTCACTCGAGTGTAATTCGCGTTCCTGAATAAGATGTGGGACTTGTGATGGAGAATAACGTAGGAAAACTTGAATACATAGTTAATATATCTGAATATAGTTATATTTTTTAACTATGTTTTGTCGTATAAATAAGCCTTTTTTCAAGTCTTTCAATAGAATGAACGTATAATTACGAGAAAGAGTATAATTTTCTGAATGTCCTTGAAATACTACGCGTCTGGCTGTCAAGTACATAGTTAGGCAACTGAAGGAACACGGGTGGGTTTTAGTCAGTAAAAGTCTGACACGCCCTCGAGCTCCGCCCAGAGCGGGAGAGTAATATGATGATTTCTCAACCAAAAAAAAAGGGGTGACGATATAACTAGCCGTGTTTTTTTAGGGTTCCGTACCCAAAGGGTAAAAACGGGACCCTATTACTAAGACTTCGCTGTCTGTTCGTCCGACTGTCTGTCACCAGGCTGTATCTCACGAACCGCGATAGCTGGACAGTTGAAATTTTCACAAATTATGTATTTCTGTTGCCGCTATAAGAACAAATACTAAAAAACGCGATTTTTTGCTCGATATCAATAATGGCAACAGGTAGGCAAATTGAAATGTTCACAAAATACTAATAATGGTACGAACCCTTCGTGCGCGAGTCCGACTCGCACTTGGCCGGTTTTTTTTTGTTTGCCTTAAAAATAAGAATATTGAATGGAAAAAAAAAACACTGCAGTTTTAAGGGACTTGAGTTAAAGTCTGATTGTTGTCCTTTGCGTGTTGATGGTACTATTCGTCGTTGTTCTTTTTAACATAGTTTAAGCTCAGTAGGTGGTGGGTAGCGGAATCGTCCGAATGGGTTACCGCTGCCCTGGAACATAAAGGGCTAAGGAAGGAACACGGGTGGGTTTTAGTCAGTAAGAGTCTGACACTCCCTTCCGCTCCACCCAGAGCGGGAGGGGTCATTTGATGATTTCCCATCCTCAAAAAAAAAAAAAGCACAGTAGGTGGTCACGATGATTGCGGCATCAGTGGCATTCTTGAGGTCATCCAAGGTGCCGGTGAACGGGCACTTAGAATACTCCAGCAAGTTGGGCATGGTCTGATCAGAAGGACCATACTCGCACTGGGTGTTGGATGGGTCAGTAATAAAGTCTACTACTCTGAAAATTGTACTGTAAAATTTCATTTAAATATTGTTGTAGGTGTACCATTATGAAGCAAAAGGGTCTGGAGCTTGGATCACTTTAAATAAAATAGGAGCATAATTTTCAGTTCCAGTGTTGTCTAGTTTTAATTTCTGTATCTCCCAAAACAATAAAACTTTACTAAAACAATTGTCGGTCTGACAAATATTTTTTGCCACTTCCAGACTACTAGGGACCAATTCGTGACCTAACCCCAGCTCACAGAGTCATAAAAACAGTTTTAATACACGAACCGTCAAGTTGGCAACCTAAACTAAGATTAATTCACTCAACTAGACTCATCTCGGTATGGAACTAACTCCGTGACAAACTGGCGGACAATGTTTGACTGATACGAATGAGCTCCGTACTATGAACCAGCGAATACAATGTTTGCTCACTCGATCGAGTTCGGAATACAAGTGGCCCTCGATAGCTTTCGTATCGATTGTTACTCGATTTGAAAGGTTTAGGCCTTTCAATTATAATTTCGTGGAAAAATCTTTAGCTTCCTTCGGGACAGGCGTAGCCTAGTGCAGGAAGTTTCTATGAAAACCATTTCTTTTCCGTAATACATATTCTGGCTAAGTTATAACAGCCGCACGGGTCGAACGATCAAGTTAAGCTACGCTTGCCGCGGCTGTTCCGTGGATGGGTGACTATCTTTACATACCAAGACCACGTGCCTCGGCAAGCACGTTAAGCTGTTGGTCCCGACTGTCATTCGTGGATCTTTGATATTCGTTGCGGGTCTTCAGAAGCCCGAAAGTCTGACAATCAGTCTTACCAAGGGGTATTACCCAATAACTGAGTTATGGAGGTCAGACAGGCAGACGCTCCATGTAAAATACTGATATTCAGCCGCATCCGGTTAGACTGGAAGCCGACCCCAACATAGTTGAGAAAAGGCTTGGCAGATGATGATGATATTCTGTAACACTTACTTTTCGTGACTTCTTCTATGGAGTACAGACGCCAACACATCAAGCTACTACAATCTGTCAAATTTCTTTAATAGATTTTCAACTTTATCGCTGACGCATTAAGGTTCAAGGTTGATTGGGAAAATTTGACAGTTTTGGGTAGCTTGACAATAGTAGTCTGTACAATTTTGTTGATCAATCGGAATTGTGAATGGTTCAGTATACATAACCTCTTCGAAAGATATTTTTTATCACCGATTTTTTTTTGTATATACTTACGGGTACCAGTCTGCGTTCCTATTTACTTACCACGTTAAAATGAAGCACACAAAAAGGTTAAGGTTTTACGGTGGGGAAAGTACTTTATCATACAGCTAAGTAGTTAATATTCCTTTGAGGTAGAACTTTCCATCATTACCTAAATTGTTTATGGCGGAAAATGATTGAACTTTAGTAAACGTTTACTGCTGTATGTGAGCTTTTCATTATGTAAAAACTCGAAAGGATACATTTTAATAAGCCTCATGGGATGCTTATTGCCTTTGTTTTTAACACCCTTCAAAAAAGGAGGAGGTTCTCAATTCGGACGTTTGTCTTCTTAAATATGTAATTCTTCTGTACGTGTGTTTGCCACCTAACTCCTCCTAAGCGGCTGGACCGATGAAATTTTGTGTGAATATCTAAATGGGTTCCTGGATGGTTTGAAAACACAATTGAACCCGGTAGGTGTCGCTGCTTTTCCGGGCAGGATGACGTATATATATATTTTCAATGTATGTTATGACTTGCAAACTCAATCAAAGTTTTGTTCTAACAAATGTTTTTATCTCTTGTCTAATGATAACCTTTATACAGGGAGGCAGGATCATCAATGCCAACCTGTTTCCATGGATTCAGAATATGATTCTGGACCAACCGGCGTTGAAATTTATTGTCGGTTTTAATAAAAAAAATCTCCTGTCTCTAAAAAAGCGTAATACCTACGCGGTTAAAATCTATGGAACAGCTATATTTCTTTGATAATAACTGACGAATTTTTTTAACGTGACGTTCAAGATTCATGTACTGAATCCATGGTAACAGGTTGAGCGTCGACGTCGTTATCCTGTATACATTTATTTTTGCCTCTTAATTACCTTCCTGCATAGCACTCAGACTTCCTTCCTCAAACAAATCTCACACACTACAAATAACGGGTACATTTCTCCATTAGTACGAGCCCACACAGCCAAAGTTCATCCGTTCTATTTGACTAATTCTCCGACTCTGAATAAGTCCGACATTCAGGTAACTGTAATATTTCAACTGGTACCATTCTACACACGGTCCGAGGTACAGCCAAGAGCAAAAATATGTACCTATACGTACTCTGGCACCGTTAGTGCAATCAGAATGCGATCGATCAGACTGATCCAGTGTATGGTATGGCAGCTGGATTACGGTCGATCGATGTCCACTGTGTTTAATTGACGTCGATCTAAGTGTGTAATTCACTTAAAACGGTCGTCCAAATCGATCGATGGTAGGACTTTCATCGATTGGCCATCGAACTACAATCGACCATTGATCGCTCATGAACGAATACCTACGTTTTAGGCCATCTCGACAAGTCAGCGTCAATTGATAAGTCGAAGTCTTGGTTGACAATGAGGTATTCTGTAAATAGCATCTTCGCACAAATAGGTGCTTTTGTAAACTGTACGTCATTTCAAAAATTTGTAGGTACCGATAATCTTCGTGAATTTTTTAAAGTGTTACATGTTTCTGCCCTTGACTGTACATCCCACATACGGTCCGTGGTACCTGTGAAAGACTTTACGCTTCTGAGAGCAATTCCTAACATTTACATAATCGTTTGATCCGAAGTTTTAGTTTTACGTCATATTTTTGTTTCTATGCGTTTGGATATATTTGTATGAGTAGACGTGTTATGATGAATTTGAATATATTTTTGGAAGCCTTCATTCATATCATAACATATTATATTCCCATTCTCATATATTCCCCGAAGAGATAGGCAGAGGTGTATCGTAGTACGGGTGTACTACGATTTGGCGAAATGTGGGTACATTTCGCCAAATTGTTAGTTATTTTATTTTATTTATTTATTTGCCAGAAACATGGTATGATAAAAAGGTGTTCTTAATTGCATAGTGCTACATGTCTCACCGTTTTAACGGTATGCAAAATCAATTTATAATTACATAAATTTACAATTAACATTACAATTATTTTCAATTAACATTAATTACATTACAATAATAATATAATATATACTTTGATTTTTCATCCATATATATATTTTGTCACACACATTACATTCACATTAAATTACTTACATTACTTTCAATTCTCATTAGTTACATTACATTAATAAATAATTATTATATCATAAATAATTGTATATTATTTCAATTAATACATTGCACACACTTCTAGTTAATGTTTAGTGTATTGTGTGATAGGTGGGACCGCCCCATGCTGGCTCACTGGATACGGCTGCACACATAGCCTTCATGTAGGTATCAGTCGTTTAAATTTTTGTATATACCTATATATATGGGTGGTTTTTACTAACATTAACTTAAGACTTTTACTAACAACATATGGATCTTGTAATTTGATCTGAAATAAAATATTTATTTATTATTATTAATAGGTGGCAAGCCTCTTGCTGTCATCCAGGCACAAGTACGACTGCTGACTCTGGGCTGCTTCTGAGAACTTCCAGATGGAAAAAACAAATAGCACTTCGCCCCACACGGGAATCGACCCCTTATGCTCAGCAGACCACTACACCAATGAGGCATTCCTTCAAGTTCTCGTCAAATTTGTTGGAATGAAACTTTAACGCAAGAATTCTGGGGTAAATAGGGAATATTTTCTTGGCGCATGTCTATGTCAATTATAAGGAGCAAATAGGCTATTTTCCTAAAAAATTCTAATTAGTCCGTCAGTTACATTATCAAAAAAATATTGAACCCGTATTTTTTTTTTGTCAATTATATAAAAAATGGTGAAGATCGCCCGTTAAAGTTCCGCGTGACGTCACTTGCGACACTTTTGCAAGCAAGTGACGTCACGACCCCCTACTCCCAAATTTTGACGCGCTTTATCTTTGTTATTTTTTGTTTGATTGACAAAGAAAAAATACGCATTCATTATTTTTCGATAATCTAACTGACGGACTAAATATAATTATTATTTTTTTACCCAGGCAACTACCGTATTGTCTGGTTTATAGTCATTACAATTTCGAAGATTTTGTGATGGGTAAATCGAACGTTTATCTTTTTTTATCAAGAGTAGTATAATATTGGTAATCCAAATGTTTATTGTCAGTTTAGTTAAATATGCAACAAGCGATTTGGGGAATCTATACTAATAATAAAGCTAAAGAGTTTGTTTGTTTGAACGCTCAAAATCTTTTGCATTTTATAGACTAATTGTAAGAGCTGTGATGGCCCAGTGGTATCGGCCGCGACTTACCGAGTTGTAGGTCGTGGGTTCGAACCCAGGCAGGCGCTTTACTAATTATTTCATCACCACATGCTCTCAAAACGGTGAAGGAAAACATCGTGAGGAAACCGGCATGTCCTAGAACCAACTATTCGAAGACATGTGACATCTACCAACCCGCACTGGGCCCGTGTGGTAGATTATAGCCCACTCGCTCTCGAAGAGAGGAGGCCTGTGTCCCAGCAGTGCAGTGTTGGCTGATTGTGTAGCCTAATCCTTGAGGAAGACAATAGGCTATTTAACATCATGCTAGGACCAATGGGAGCAGCAAAAAAAAAATTCAGAAAGAATGCTCATCAAAAACGAAGTAATAGTGCTGGCAGGCGATGCGATGCGATGCGACGGGTCGGAGGAACAAGAAAATTTCGCGGACAAAGTCGAAGTAATATTTAATAGAACCGACCGTCGACAATCCGCCAATTTTACAAGTTTCTTTTATACATTTTCTGCTTTATTAAACAGCACCTGTCGTGAAAAAAAAATCAGTTGATCCTTCCTTTTTTTTTTTATAAAAAACGTTGCCCCGCACTAGGAATTTCTCCTGTATCGTGGGTGCGTTTACAAACATTTAAACTCACATACACAAACAGCCAGACCCGGAACAACTACTTGTAGGCCATACAAATATTTGTTCCGTGCGGGAATCGAACTCGCGACAGGCAGCGCAGCAGTCAATCGCTTAACCACTGCGCCAACCGTGCCGTCACATTACGTCGAGTTATGCGAACATAAATCTATGGATCAACTGATTCTTTTTTCACGATTTCAGGGTTGGTCCCGCAGTAAAAGTTGTTCATAATGATGAGTACAATGACCCTTTTTAAGGATTGAGACGATCAAAATTTAACGGTGTATATAGCATTATCAGTGATATTAAATACCCTGATAAACAATGATTATTTAAGAAATAGGACAAGATACTAAAATAGAAGCCATTATCTGATTCACATTAAAACTTTTCACGACCCACTCCTTAATTCACCGTTAACTTAATCTAAGATTAAGCGTCGAGTCAGTTGTATAGACAATAAAATTTAACGGTCGTTAATATAGTGAAGAATGTAATTAGTCTTTTAGCGATAACGTAAGCGTATTTTATACAGTTATTACGCAGTCGTAACGTTACTTGATTGCCGAAAGGCGTATTTCGTGCTTTTATAACTCACGATACGATCACGACTTTATTTTTGCAATAGATCGTATCCCGTTTAGTAGTGAAATTGACGATTAAAAAGGTTTTATTTGTTTGCTTTTTTTATGAGCTGTGGGCCAAAACAACCCTGACACGACTAGAAGGCGTCGCGGCAGACCCCGTAGAAGATGGCGGGACGAGCTGGAGAAAACAAGCAACCAGTGGTCCACTTGAGACCTGAATCGAAAGAGCTGGAAGTCATGAGGCCTTTGCCCAGCAGTGGGATGACGCAGGCTAACAGTAACAGCGCTTTTTCGATAATACTTTTGTGTACTCCTTAATTAATAGTTTGCATAATAATGTTAGAGCAACTTATTATAACTCGAATCATCGTCACCGTATCAAAATCAAAAGACGTCCACTGAAAGAAAGATTTTTTTTAAATTCTACACAAACAAACCTCACATTACAAATATAAAAAGACATAAAATATACACATACAACGTACATACAACGTACACTGCTCGAAGTAGGCTTCTTAAAAGTCCTGCAACGGTCCTGCAATCCAATGTTAATTCTTTTGACTTTCGATGATCTACCTAATGGAGACCAACGATGATGAGGATCTGGCATGCTGCTCAATTTGTTATAGACCTCAAAGACTTAGCCTGAGGATATTTGAAAGGGATCAAAACTACAGTCCATTAACGTCACTCCAATCGGAAAAAATCGTGATTCAAACACCACGACTTTCTCTTAGTCGGCAACACTAAACACCATTAACCGTCGATTCATTCCGTTTTACGTACACAGCTAACGTCCCGCGTTACAGCGAACGTTTGAGTAGTAAAACGACTAACAAAACGGCTGTAACAAACTCCATGATTACGGGTAACTATGACGATCCGTTTGTGCTTTACCGCTGGTTGGTGTTAAAGATGTTGCGGGCCATATTAGCGATTATACGGTGCAGGTTGGAGTTTATAGGGTATTCGGTGTTATATTTTATAATGACCTAGAAGTGAAAGTGAATCTTTAATCCAAAGATTGACTTGTGAAACTAAGGAACCTCGAGGTTCCTGTTAGTTTCACAAGTCGAGTAGAAAACATAGCTATTTATCAACGCGAAAACACAGTGATCTCTATGCATAAAGAGATGTCAGCACTAACTGATGGGGTTTGCTAGGGCCGATGCCTGCCAGGGTCGCGGGTTGTTCGAAAGAGTTACCGTGGCCCCTGGCACAGGCAGCTGAAGGAACAAGGTGGGTTTTAGTCAGTAAAAGTCTGACATTCCGGGAGAAGTTATTTGATGATTTCCAACACAAAAAAAAATTATACAGGGTGGCAGTGACATCGAAAGCAAAACCTCTTACCATAGATTCAGTACATGATTCTGAAGTCCCTGCGTTGAAATATTTCGTCGGTTATTAAAAACTAACGGGAATTAATCCGATATCTACCTTTCTCTTCAAGGTCAACTAAATTATAACACCGAGCACATTTAGAAAAAATATTACTTTACTTTTCGTAAAAGGAGTTCTACCCGAAACTGAAATGTCCTGCAACAAAACTTGAGCAAAACTGATCGTTTATGTGAAAATCAAAATGGGGTCGACCCTTCCAGATAACTCTACAGTAATCAAAGTTGAAAGTTGGTCTATAACTTGGGGAACTCCAGCCATCGGTTGAAAAAGACATTTTGTTAATCTTTACAGGCACGTTCCTGAAATTCGGGTGAAAAAGATTTCTCGGTCATAATGTCTTGTAGGAAATAAAGTTCTTGAACGAAATGCTACCTGCGTTTCGTTAATTTCCACTGTGTCACAAAAAACTTTCAAAGTATGTAGGTACTAAATTGAGGGGTTTGTGGCTAAATGATAATGGCGGCACGGGTCGATCAAAAGTTAAGCTACGCTGGCCGCGGTCGGTTCGTGGATGGGTGACCATTGCATATCGAGACCGGGTTTGGAAAGCACTTTAAGCCGTTGATCCCGGTTGTCATTCGTAGTTTTTTTGACATTCGTTACGTGTAGTCAGAAACCCAGAAGTTCCAGTCCTACCAAGGTTTCCAGTGTTACCCAGTAACTGGGATATGGAGGTGATATAGGCAGATGCTCCATGTACAATTCTGGTATTCAGCTGCATCTGGTTAGGCTAGAAGCCGACCCCAACATTGTTACGAACAGAAACCCGAATTTCAGAATAATTTTCCTCACTGATTGACATTCACGAAACCCGTATTTCAGAATAATAACCGTTATAATTTGAGTACAGTTACTTCTATAAAGTTTTTAACAATAACGACATATCAAGGGTCTTTTAAATTCTATGCGTTCAGTAAATATCAGTCACCATTATTGATAAAAGCAAGTGACAACAAAAACAGAGGCAACACAGACAGCGAGGTAGACAAACTAATTAGTGCGAAAACACACTGTCCAATATGCAGGGCCAATTATTCTCCTCATACGACCCGCGTCACATGCTAGATTATTTGTAAGACAGTCACAGACACTGCAATACTCTGTTTGATAAAAAAAACAGAAGAATACGATTTAATTTATTTAAAGACTAAGTGTTGCCCGTGGTTTCACTCGCATTGTAGGGAATTTTGACATGAACTCGGATAAAAGGTACCCTATATTTTAAAGCTGGTCTTCTTCTACCTGTGTGTGAGGGGCTTCTGGCTAAGTAATAACAGCCACACGGATCGATGATCAGGTAAACCTGGTTTGCCGTGGTTGGGCCGTGGATGGGTGACCATCTTTACATATCAAGCCCCTCTATGCCTCTGAAAACTGTAGGTACCGGCTGTCATTTTTGGATCTTTGGCAGTCGTTACGGGTAGTCCAATAACCATGAGTCTTACCAAGGAGTATCATATTACCCCGAAACTGGGTTGTGAAGGTCAGATTGGAACCCCCGACCCCAACATAGTTGGGTAAAGGCTATGCAGATAATGATGATTCCACCTGTATGTCAAATTTCGTTCAGCCGCTAAAGCGTGGTAGTGTAACAGACATACCAACTTAAAAACATCCAAAGTTGGTCAAAGGTATTAGACGTGACGTCCAGGATTATTTGTAAGACAGTCACAAAGACTGCAATATACTCTACTTGATTAAAAAAAAAAACAGAATCCCGATTTAATTTATTTAAAAATACAAACACTGCGTTACACCCCTAGTTGAACATTCCACAACAACGAAACTAGATTTTTTCCGTACAAATTACATCAGAATTCTGCACGATAGTTCGTAGAATCGGAAAATTCACACTAGATTTTTCGTAAATTAACCAACATTTGTGAGAAATCGCAGTGGAAACAAGGATGGTGGATAGCTTTATTTCGCTTAGTTCTGGGTTCAGTACGAGGGCTTTAGATTAAGATTTTTTTTTTTTACTTTGAACCAGAAAATTTATCTAATGTATTTGACAGCGCAGCACCGATGTGACTCCATCTAGCTCTTTTACTGGAATCCCGAATCCGTGGTTACGTGGTGGCTCTCTTCTGATGAAAGAAGATGACGTCAGGGGAACCGCTTCCCGGCCACCGTAGGCGCGGGCCTGCGGGCGTAGAGCAATGGGTAGCTCTCCGTCCGATCAGGACCAGGCCCGTGCCGGACGGCACGTATGTGTTCCACGCGCGCCTCAAAGAGATGTCAGCATAGTTGACGGGGCCCGACAGGGCCGAAGCCTGCCGGGGTAGCGGGATCGTCCGAAAGGGTTACCGCTGCCCTGGTACATAAAGGGCTAAGGAAGGAACACGGGTGGGTTTTAGTCAGTAAGAGTCTGACAATCCCTTCTGCTCCACCCAGAGCGAGAGGGGTCATTTGATGATTTCCCATCGTCAAAAAAAAAAAAAAAAGGGGAACCGCTGTCGTACCATGTTCACGACGAACTGCTATATAATATTCCGGCACAATCCTGATGATGTTGAAGCTGCTGAACCACTAATACGATGACCACTTCTGGTAAAGGCTATTCTGCACCGTTCTGTCCGTCTTCGACGTGATATTATGTTTGATATTTTCTTAAAACATTAGCTTTGAGCAGTAACAGTTCTTTGCATTATGTATTCTTGTAAAGAAAAGAAAAGAAGTATTCATTTTCTAAATTAGTCCGTTGGCATTCTCAGGCCATTAAATATTTAAGGAATAAAAAGTAAGGACTTTCTGTTTGTATTTCCTTATTTTCTGAGAACAAAAAGGTTCCATTTCGAAAATGCCAAAATTTCATCTCTTCGTTTTGTACTATTGTTGTGAAATGGACTCATTCTATAAAGGTAAGTAATATGAACCGTCTGTGTGCGTAAACTTCACCTTTAGGGTATAAGATAACATCACCAACATACTTGTCTAAGCCAAATTGGCTAGTTTCTATTTACCTACCCATTTTTAGACATATAAGCTTAAGAGACTACCAGCCGCTATTGTCCTAAAATAAACGCGTTCATAGGAATTTATATGTAGAATTGTGTTTAGCTCATTGCACTTACCTTCTCCATCATCATCGTTGACGACACCGTCACATGATCTACTGATTTTATGCGCCTCCCAACCCAACAAGGCCGCGACTTACAAGCTGTAGGTCGCAGGTTTGAACCCAGACAGGCGCTTAACTTTGTGTAAATTATTTCATCACCACTGCTCTCAAAACGGCGAAGGAAAACATCGTGAGGAAACCGGCGTGAACCAAACATTCGAAGACATGTGACATCTACCAACCCGCACTGAGCGTGGTGGATTACGGCACACTCCCTCTCAAAGAGGGGGGTGCTGTGTCCCAGCAGTGGGAACATTATAGGCTGACTATGCTATGCGCCTCCCACCGTTCCTAAGTGGGTCATTTGTATCCAGGTCTACTCTCTTTTCACTTCACATTCGCTTACCTAAAACAAAAAAAAAACACGTTAAAACTTCCACAACGCAATAAACTCAACTTACAGCACCCTATTTCTTTTCATCTCACTTCATTACACATGCAACCACAGAACCATACGAAATGAAAATCCACCACCCCTGAGAATTTCCCAAAAAACCGTATTCCGAATTAAGCTGGCGTGTTTACGTAGTGCGAGGATAAACTATCTAGGAGACATCTCATAAATAGCGGAGCTCTACAGATCTTTAGTCCCAGTTAGCCTTCGAGACGGCAGAGCTCGTAATTTAGTCAAATACTCAAATATACTCAGTTGAGTATACTCACACAAATACTGGCGCTCAGTAAAACTGAGACGTTCTCGTATAACTTGGATCCGCGTTGTGATGTTGGAGTAATGAGCAAAGGGAGGATGCTGATTTGATTGAGGACGAATGAGGAGGCTTGAGTGTGGAATAATTTCGTTGATGAGTCTCTGAACTATTTGGAGTAACTAGATTGGCGATGAGAACATTCATTTTAATAAATCGCTTGGGACGTCTTAAGAATTGAATCAGACTGAGGATTCTGAAGGCGGGCGTTTAATAATAAAACTTTCTTATTGAAAGATGAGACTCAATACGTGTCCTGTAATATGGTATTACAGGACACGTAATTGTTAGGTAGTTCAATTGTAATTTCAAGGACACCACATTATATCTTCTACTCCAAATCTCCAAAAATCACATGTGTGCTGGATAAAATTCTTCCATCTAGATTCCAGACAAGCCTAATAAACAATTCCATTTACAATAGCAACGAAATCAACACTATCATGTAAAATTCAAGCAACCAACGCTGCAGTACAAATTGTTAAAGCCAGAAATTCCAGAAAAATTCTAGGCCATTTTAATCCAAGTCCTCGGGAAATTCAAGTGTTCCTTTCAGAAGCAGTATTAATACCTAAATAGACTGCAGCGTGCCCTGCGGTGACACTGAGATTAGCTCTGCGAGGACTGAGAACCGAGGCCTCAAACTCGCGCGGCCTCACATACGAGGACTCGCCTTGTAATTGGAATGCACTGCTGGAGTAATTAGCGGGAAAATGAATCGGCCTCAAGTGGCTTTTAGTTGTGACGTTTGTTAAGGAATGTTTTGTTGTTTTTGCTTTATTTCGCTTTTGAGATTTTGGATACAATTTTAAAATTTGTTTTCGATAAGGTGCTGAAAAGACACCAAACGTTACGACGAATGACTTGACGTTTCGAAGTGTCGTTTTGACGTGACTTTTTTTGTGCTTTTCGACTTAAGAGCAACTGTACATTTAAGACGCTTTTTCTGCAGCATCTGCAATCCTTTATATAGTGCTGTCTATTTCCACGTAAGAGAAGAATATCGTGAAATGGTGCATCGTGAATTTAAATACCACCTATTGTTTGAACATCGCCAGTTATAATAACAGTAGAACATTTGAGTCTAGCACGAAATACAGTGAAATATATATGAGAACTTTTAAAATTGCACTACCATAAAAGCTGTTGTATATTTCTAAGTTAGGTACCCCACAGGCGTCATAATTTACCTGCCTTCTGAAATTTTCTGGAAAACTTGTAAGAATCGCTGTACCGTGTTTTCAAGAGAAATATTATTTAGAAGATATTCCTTGTAATTTAAATAAGTTTATTGGACATAGTCATCACCCCTGCCGTATTCCATGAAGAGGTAAGCAGAAGAGTTTAGTACACAATCACATTTCGAAAAGTATGCTACCGGTCACATTATGCGATAGGGGACGAGCCTCATCATCATCGCCATGAGCCTACAGCAGTCTATTACCATACATAGGAGCCTGATTATTTGCAATTATGTATAACTACTTATAAATATTTATATTATAATGTTCAACCTCATATAGTTAGAAAATATACTCTTTCCACATAACAAGCGGCTTCCATAAAACCTTTTGTTCGTTCCTCTATACTCTTAATAAAATATCTTCCAGAAAATTCTTCACTCTCCGCTGAACAACACAGCCTAAAGCTAATCAGGCCACGAAAGCCTTGAGGAGTTGTAATACCGATAAAAATATACTCGTGGAGTAACAGGTGCAATATTCTGGTTCGCGTTACTGCAGCATAAAAGCGATGTAAAGCGAACCACTACATAATTCAAACGCTGAAACAAGCCTTGTGTGAAGCGCTCAATAATTTATATAGTAATTTAATTTCAGTTTCAATCTCGCGATTGTGTTCGTCGATGGTAATAATGTAGCCGGTTGTTGCTAGGCGATTGTGTTTTGTTTTTAATTTTGTGGGAGAGTTAGAATTTGTTGCATGTGTAACACAATGCGCTATTTTATCGTTTCGCGCGATCTTTTAACAGATCACGTTAAGATTTTCACAGAGTTTTAAATGCTAATGAGGTTGGGTTATTTGTGATGCTGTTATTTTTATGCAATTTTCAGATAAAAAATAATAATGTTACTTACATGCTGATTCGTTTTTAGAGAGTATCTAAGACCCACAACTGAAATGGCTGGACGGCTATATGATGGAAGAATGATAAAATCTGATCGATTTGACAGAAAACAGAGGGAAAAAAATGTGATAGCGCGGTTTAAAATAGAATTTCTTTAGGTACATTGTGTGTATCCTACTAATATTATAAACGCGAAAGTTTGTGAGGATGGATGGATGGATGGATCGATATTTGTTCCTCTTTCACGCACAAACTACACAACAGATTTTGATGAAGCTTCACAGTAATGTTGCTTATACATCAGAGTAACACAGGATACTTTTTATCCCGATATTCCCACGGGATCGACACATATGCGGGTGAAACCGCGGGGCGCTGCTAGTCTTCTATAAACTCAGTTGTTGTTGTTGGTGAAAATGGAAAATAAAGAAAAAGTATTATAGTATTATTGGAACACATACTTTGATTGTATTTTTACTTTAGGTCAAAATACACAAAAAATAAAGCACCAAGATTTCCTACCAAAATAATAAGAAAAGCTAACTCCACTAATGAATCAAGACAATATAGCCAATGTCTTAATCCCAATAGTCTAGAGAGAAGGTCCAAGGTTAATCAAGGTTAATCTGTAATTACCGAATATTTACTTAGTCTGAGTGGTCTGCCCCCAGCCTGAGATAGTTTATTTCTGTTTATCCTTACAATTTATTTGTGTACCAGTAAGTGTGTGTTTATGTCGGAATTCAATTAATGTTTGAACGCTTGAGACTTGAGTCTCTTTAATGAATTTTAGTTTAGCCAGTTTTCTCTTGATTTTCATTTGATTTTATTCAACGGAAAGTTACCAATTTTATGGTTTTTGGAAAATTCAGACGGGAAGATATATGGTTGGAGTTTGAGGACTTGATTCTTAAGCAAAAGATCAACAAGTCATCAACTTTTTCAGTCATTGTTGAAACATACGGTTTCCACCTGCGGTGGAGAAAACTTCATGAGCAAACATGAATCTAATGCTCTCACTAACAGCGTTTAGTAGAACTCTTACACCCGGTTTATGAATTGCGAATTTGAAGTTGATAACTTGTCAAACTCTACTTTATCATACTTAAGGGGGTGTTCGCGCGCGGGCCTGCGGGCGGAGAGCAGTGGGTAGCTCTCCGTCCGATCAGGACCAGGCCCGTGCCGGACGGCGCGTATGTGTTCCACGCGCGCCTCAAAGAGATGTCAGCGTAGTTGACGGGGCCCGACAGGGCCGAAGCCTGCCGGGGTAGCGGGATCGTCCGAAAGGGTTACCGCTGCCCTGGTACATAAAGGGCTAAGGAAGGAACACGGGTGGGTTTTAGTCAATAAGAGTCTGACACTCCCTTCTGCTCCACCCAGAGCGGGAGGGGTAATTTGATAATTTCCCATTCTGAAAAAAGAAAAAAAAAAGGGGGTGGTCGCGACAAAGCAAAAACTTCATGAGATATTTGTTAATGTAATTATCCTAACTCGATATGCCAATATTAGAATGCGTGGATAGCCGGCGTACCCAGATAGGGTCTTAATATCGAAATTCTTTTATAGTAATAAAGTGTTGAAATATAGTGTTTTTAGATATCTTAGGCTTAAATCTAGCCTGGACATTGTAAAGATAATGTACTAAATATGTAATAAAGTTATGTTTCGACTGTTTTTCATTTAACATAGCAGGCACTACCTTGTGAGCATCAAATGGGTGAGCTATATATAGTCAACCTATAGTTTTTTGGTTCAGACGCCAGCAGGTCAAGCTACCCAAAACTGTCAAATTTTCCCAATCAATCTTGAACCTTAACATTTCAGCTATAAAGTTGAAAATCTATTAAGGAAATTTTACAGATTGTAGTAACTTGATGTGCTGGCGCTGGCGCCTGTACGTCCAGGTAGCCTAAACTGAGACCTAATCCTGGACCTAATTTTGGGCAAATAGTCGGGTAATAGTTGGGTAAATTGGGAAGTTCACTTATTTGATGATCACAAGTTGTCAACAAATAGCAAAAGTATGTTTTTGCCGACAGTCGTTCAGAGGCGCCTCACGTCCTGAAAATTCTAGACTTAGGTTTTAAAATATCAGCTTTTATTCATTTGATAGGCCTACTTAATAATAATAATGTGAGCTCGACTGTCATTGTGCCGATTGTCGTATCGGCCAATGGCCTGATGGCCAAAAGCCTCGATCAACATCTATCGAGGCTCTCGTTAGGCGGTTGGATCAAGGGCCTGATTCAGAAAGCAGTACTCCTCGATACGGCTCGCATTGTGAGGAGGTTTCTATCTCTGGCGCCCTAACCACCGGAAGCTTGGACCCTGCTCCCGACACCGGTAGATCACTATTTTTTTATATTTTAAAATGTTTTTTTTTTTTGTTTTTATACTAATATTTAAAAATATAATAAAATAAGACAATTAAACGAATAAACGACATAATAATAAGAAAAGTATTTCAGACGAAGTCCATATACTGTTAGTAAAACAAAAAACCTTTAAAAAAAACTTAAGGTAAAAATACTTAAGGTACCAACTTATGCTTTGAGAATCACATTAGTGGTTTCAGAGAAATTCTACTTGGAAAATAGATTTGTTTAAAATTCTCACCCTCTTTTCCCTTTACACTGAAATAGTGCTTCAGCTGAAAGACACACAGTCAACCCTGTAGTTTCAATAGATAGGGAATTTCATGAGGAATCCTGTGATGTCTAACACACATGATGTATAACATGACCGGATAGGGTACCTGAGTTAGGGAGTTTAGCTTTAAGAAAGCATGTAAACTCAGTGAAAAAATTGTTAAAAATAAAGCAAAATCAGGAATCGATTCGCGGTCCTGGTTGAGATAAAGTTTGGACCAACCTAACCGCGCGCATCAGAGCCGCTAATTCGTAGTCATCGGCAAGGAACTTTAACGGCTAAAATACATCAACAGTGAACTCCTCAAGGGTGCCAGAATCGCTTCTCGAGTATTTTGAAGATATGTGAACTTGGTGTTATTATTTCATACTCCTCGAAGTACCCCTGTACATGAAGACTTCAGTACGTAGCCGCAGACTCCAAAGTTGTAAAAAAACACGGAAGTTATAGGTCCAGGACATCAGTGCCGCTGTGGGCTGGACATGGACTATATGAATTCAAAGGGTTGTATTGCTGATTTTAATTATTATAATTCTATAAATACATACTTGTTACGGTCGCGAATAATATTTTGTTCAAGATACAATCTGATACTGACCTGCAAATTGCAAAAAACGGAAGAAAATTTGAATTTCATGTGCTACCCTGGCCCTTCTCCGCTAAGAAAATTCCCTCATTCCTTCCTTGCCAAAAACATAAGAAAAAGTTAAAGGCCGATGTGATACACATACATGCAGCCAGAACCGGGACATATAAAATGTAAGTGGTAGAATTTTCTATTCTCGTGCACGGAATGTTTGGCACATGTATCTGCAGCAGTACACCGCGTTCATGACAAATGCCTTTCACCGGACACTAGCACACGTTTCAAATTTATGAGTAAAACGCGAGCTTCTTTACGACACTGGGTTTTCTTCACATTTTTACTGTTTAACTCGTCTGGGTGCTGCTGCACTCTGGGGTTACATCGTATGTCTTCGAGGATCTTGGCTGGGATATAGCACTTCTTGTGATGTGTTTTAAGTGCGAAATAGCATCACCGTATCACCGTATAAATGTACTGCATAGGTATAAATACCTATGTTGTGATGAATGAAATATGACTTTGAAGACTGTATTTCTCAAATCCATCGAATCCATTTGGTTTTGCTGTCAGTGTCTTTCAATCGGTCAATTTGACGAATAACAAAGATACTGTCGGTAACCCGTTTTGCCTGCTGTAGGTACAATATACGGGGTTATTTTAAATTGGCTAGCTAGACTCCGCAGACGCGTGGGGTATCGATAAATAAAAAGATTTTTTTTTGGGAGGTGAACTTGCTCTTAATGTTACTTGAAGTTTTTCTCAAGTTATAACTGGAGAAAAACTGTTTTAGCAAGCCAATTTAAAATAACCCTGTTTTATGTTGTTGTCAGCACAACTAGTTTGCATTTAACTTCTTTAATTTCATTTAACGTTTACTATCAGAAAGAAAACACAAAAATTTGAATTTCACCTGATTGATCGCGATATTATCCCGGTATTATTTCCGATATTATTATTCTATTATAAGACTTACGTCACTAACAAAAGACACCCATCAAAATTCACAAGCGTGACGACTATACTTACAGTGATTAGGTACAACAAAATCTCAACAAACTAGAGACAAAGCAATGTCAACCCGACAATCATTAGAAAGCACACATGAGTGATGGGACTCGACGTGGGAAAGGCATGGTCCATTGTGGCCCAGCGACGTGGCCAAGGCTGGCGTCGGGAGGAGCGATCGTTATCCGTTCACAATGGACGATTAGGAGCGATACCTCGATGCTATCTAGGCATGACCGTGTAAGCTCTTCACTAGTGGTGTGGCGTAAGTGATTAGAGGAGTGGTGAGCGGAGCGGGTAATATGAACGGACTTTTGTGGGTCAAACTCAAAACATTTATTTCAATTAAACTATTTACAGGCCACAAGGTGGACCGACGACCTTGCTAAAGCCGCAGGAACCTGTTGGATGCGAGAAGCACGGGACCGGTCGAAGTGGGGGTGCTTGGGGGAGGCCTATGTCCAGCAGTGGACGTCTTTCGGCTGAAATGATGATGATGTAAGGTATAATTTACAGGTATTATTCAATTGTCAAGAAGTCGGTCAGTCAGAAAAAATTAAGCTAGTTGCCAATTCCAAAGCGTAGTAGGTACCTATGGAGAAGAACGGCCAAGAAACTCTATGGATACCTTTTAAATTATATTTTACAAAAATGTTAGTTACATCATTAATATTGAATTTACAATTATACAGGGTGGCAGGGACATCGACTCGCAACCTGTAACCATGAATTAAGCACATAATTTTAGACCCCCTAGTGTAGAAATTTTCTGTCGGTTAACAAAAAAAAAAATTGCTGTTTCATAGGAAAATGCAATACCTACGCGGTCAAAATGCATAGAACAGCTAACTTTTTTTTTAATAACCGATGAAATCTATCGACGTGAGGGTGTTTAGAACCATGTGCTGAATCCATGGTAACAGTTTGCGCGTCGATGTCCCTGCCACCCTGTATGTGAGAACGATGTAAAAAAAGACGAACACGTTAAAAGCGTCCAGAGTACAGCAAATAGTAACAAAACAACAATCCAAAAATAAAATAATTGGAAAATAAGCCGAGGCAGCACCGGTGTTATAGTCTGTCTAACTAGGCAAATCCCCATAAGGATATCAATAACACCTACTTATATCTATCCCGTATTCTCACAATTTACTGATTTAATGATGTCAAATATAAAACGTAATGATACTGCTGGCCTTTACTCATTCGCTAACCTAACTTGACTCATGAATAAACCAAAACCAACCTTATTATGTTGACAGTAAGATCCACATAAAATCTCCATGGTGATTTATGAGATCATGCCGAGTGCTTGATTTATTCCTTTTAATCGACTTTTACTTCGGTCAAAATAGTCTCTGTGTCATTTATCTACAACCCCGAAACTACATAAACTTAATACCATACCTGTATTCCTCGTAGTATTAGGCAGAGGTGTACATACGCCAGCACATCAAGCTACTACAATCTGTCAAATTTCTTTAATAGATTTTCAACTTTATCGCTAAATCATTAAGGTTCAAGGTTGATTGGGAAAATTTGACAGTTTCGGGTAGCTTGACTTGCTGGCGTCTGTACCTTTAGTTCACCAACGTTTCACTAGTTATGTTTTTTAAGTACCATGTAATAGGAGGTGAGCCTACTTAAATGAAAAAAAAAAATATTGAAATTTCAGGTGGAAAAAATTCAATAACATTTTGGCCCACCACAGAATCGAACCCAAGACCTCATACTCAGCAGTAACGATTGCGACCGAGACTTGCGACTAGTTTATAAAAAAAAAAACTAAGTTTTTAAAGTTATTATTTTCTTTAAACTTCTTACAATCAAATAAAATGGAAAGGATTATAAGCAAAAATTTGCGGAGTAATTGGCCTGGAAGTTTATAATAAGTACAAGTCATAAACTATGATTTATAAAACTTGCGCCAAACACCAGTATAGTCCAAGAGTCGACTTACAACTATTTACCGACATTGCCTTTGGCTCCAAGCGAAAAATCTTTCATTGTTCTCAGACAAATTACTCTCATAGAATAATATATAAGAGACGTCCCGTCTGAAATATTGCATCGTCTGAACTGAACGCGCTCCGAACTTGACCTGTGTTCCGATGAATAAAATATTACCTTTTATTCATTACGCCCCGAAGGTATAAACGATCTAGATAAATAAATATTTAATTGGCTTTATATTCTCCGTTATATTCTCCGTTTTATATAACGTTTGGGATGGTATTTACTCAGGCTAGCTCTGTGACCTTTGGGCCGGGATCGGGAATATTAATTTGAGAGGTATTCAGAATGAATTGTAATGGATTATTTCAGTGGGAATAAAGTCAAATGTGAAAATCTATACAGGGTCATAATAAATATCGATACTGAACAAGATAGCATCATGCTGAGATGAGAGCCTTTTGACCACGTATAGCTTTCTGTTGAATTTTTCTTTACGTTACTTTTTTATAATATTTTTTTTTGACTGTGTTAAGTTTAAAAAAAAAAAAAAAAAAAAAATATTCCACAACTATCACACAACGCCATCTAGTCCCAAGCTAAGCAGAGCTTGTGTTATGGGTACTAGACAACTGATAAACATACTTATATATTTCTAAATACATAAATATTATAAATAAATTACACCCAGACACAGAACAAGTGATCGTGCTTATTACACAAACATTTGTCCTGGGTGGGAATCGAACCCACGACCTCCGGCATAGCAGTCAGGGTCACTAACCACTAGACCAACAGGCCTGTCAAGTTTAGTTTGTGATCTTCCTGTACGAGTCGCAATGAATACTTTTCTCTCTTTCTTTGTATGAAATTTAAATAAAAAAGAGTTTATAGTTTATTTTTGACGTTATCGACTGCTGATAGTTTTGTTACTTAAAGGATGAGCTTAGATAATCTGTTTTCTTTTGTTTTATCGTGTTTAGATATCGATACTCAATTTTATTCGTCTGTGAAGTTTACTAAAAATAACTTAAGGGCAATTTTCGTAATTTAAAACGTTCAAAATCTAGTCGCAGTCTCATCTCGGCGACAAACAAATGTCGAAAACTCGTCAAAATGTAGGGAAATTAGAGGTATTTCTGACAGATTGAGCCTGAGATCAGACTGTGAACGTTCTTAAAATTACGAGAATATCGTAGTGACTACACAAACTGTGGTCTCTGACCCCACAACAATTCCCGGCTTTTTAATTTTGGAAACGCTGACCGTGCTTATTTCTATGAGAGTTTTGACAGGACAGGACAACGTGTTAGCTGATAAATAAAAACTCTTTAGACTATGGTATTGATACTGGCAGTACTATTTAATTATATTGCGGACTTCTTCTAGCAGCTTTCTTAACAGCGTAACATTTTTAGTTCTCGACAATCGTGAAATATTTGCATTGCCAACCAGAATATTTTTATCAAATTATATAATTGCTTATTTGGTAGGTATCCTTACGCATCAAACGTTTTCAATAAGCCTTAATTCACAGGCCATAACATCTTTTATAGGTAAAATGAAGCTTATAATAACTAATACCTCCACTCATTCAAGATTACTTTCCAACCAAGCTATTACCGCTGTGAAAGGCTCAAAACGACGCCGTCGCGAAATGTAAAAAAGTTAAATAAACCTGCGAAGTAAAACGTCCAACTAGATTCACATTTTAATGCAGAATATTCTCGAAATATCACCAAGTTATTAAGTCTTGTAGTGATAGCTTGAATGAGCTTTGCCATACCTTTCGCCGCATTTAAATAAAATATAATGATAATGGATACTCACTACAATATTATTAGTTTTATGTTATCTTGCTGCGCCCTAACAGGGTCATGTACTCAGTAGTTTAAGTTTGCAGCGTGTAACTATGGCTGTCTACATTGTGCATTAAACAAATAAATATAGAAATTGGAAGAATACATGGTGTAAAAAGACTTATCACGAAGCCGTTATCTACGTATTCTGTACATCAAACTAATAAACCTAACTTTGTGAAAAAAGAATTGCTGGCAAACGATTTTTATTTTTGGTGTGAAAATTCTCTGTTTACAGTATACGCTAGTAAGCGGACCTCTTATGCCATTGAAACTCGTCCACAAGGCTAAAGGGTAAGGTGTAAGTGTGTACCCGATGATGTGCGGCATACCTACTGGACATTTTTATATAACACTGGTTGCGTCCCGCGGTTTCACCCGCGTAAGTTTCGATCCCGTGGGAATATCGGGATAAAAGTATCCTATGTGTTAATCCTGGTTATAAACTATATGTGTGCCAAATTTCATCCAAATCTGTTCAGTAGTTTTGGCGTGAAAGAGTAACAAACATCCATCCATACATCCATCCATCCATACAAACTTTCGCATTTATAATATTAGTAGGATAGGATAAAATCATACTTTTATCGACTGCAGTTAATATTTTTGTATTCATGTTTATCACCATTCAAACTAAAAAAAAAATACACCATTGATACCATAACATTTCGAATCATTATACAAATTAGCTTAACTCGATCAAAAGCATACCGAAAGTCACACACCAAAGAGCAATATTTAATTTTAAATTAAGTACCATTCGTTCACTACCTACTCACTCACTAATTACAGCCCAAATATGGTCAATCCAGTAATTTAATTAAAATTTAAAGAATTTTGATTAAAACGTTATCGACGCAGTCAACTGGGACATGAACATTCAATGTAAAGTATTTATCGATAAAATTCAAGCAAATTTATTTAAAATTATGTATAGATAATGCTCCGACGGACGATATAAATGGCTTGACCTGATATTTTGAAAGCAGACTTATTAAAGAAAATACCTCAAAGTGAGGCAGTTTTTGCTGGTGCTATAATAATAATAAGGATGGATTAAGGGCCTGATTCAAAAGGCAGCACTCCTCGATATGGCTCGTATTGTGAGGAGGTTCCTGTCTCTGGAGCCTAACCACCAGTAGCCTGGACCCTGCTCCCGACATCGGTGGATCACTATTTTTTAATATATTTTTTAAATATTTTATATTAATATTTAAAAAAATAATTAAAAATGTAATAAAATAAGTAAATAAATAAACGACATAATAATAAGATGGTAGGGAGGTAGGGATCTTGACCGTACTTCTGCGATTGTCCTGATAGCCGTGGAATACCTCTCTACTCCTCATAAGCACCTCAGGACTTGTTGCCCCCTTGTCGCTACGACACTATGTGCTAGCGACCGTTTTCAGGGGCCCATTATTGAGTGTGCAAGTCACCCCCTGCCATTTTATCCGTGTATATTATATGTATAACATTGGTCAGGCAGGGGACATAGTTCTTCTTTAGTTCAAGGTAACCAATCCATTATAACTACCCAAACCCATAGTCCAACTTTTTATCTTTCCATGTCTTGCAATAGTCCTACACCAACCGGTATTTGTCCTTTTTTTTTTTGCGGATGGAACTCATCAAATGAGCCCTCCCGCTCTGGGTGGAGCGGAAGGGAGTGTCAGACTCTTACTGACTAAAACCCACCCGTGTTCCTTCCTTAGCCCTTTATGTTCCAGGGTAACGGTAACCCTTTCGGACGATCCCGCTACCCCGGCAGGCTTCGGCCCTGTCGGGCCCCTTCATTGATGCTGACATCTCTTTGAGGCGCGCGTGGAACACATACGCGCCGTCCGGCACGGGCCTGGTCCTGATCGGACGGTGAGCTACCCATTACTCTCCGCCCGCAGGCCCGCGCTTACGGTGGCCGGGAGTCGTTACGCGGCCCCCGACGCCCGGAGCGTCTCCCGCGGCGGCTGAGGCGTGAGGTTCTCTCCCTCAGCCATCCCGCCACCTCCTTCGCTAGCATGACTAGCAGAAGGAGGTGACTGCCTCCCACTCCCTCTCGCCCCGGACCATGGCTTGAACCAGGGCCGGACGCGAGAGGTCGCCGCCGCTGCCGATCGCCTCTACGAGGACACGACGGTGCTCCGCCCAGGCGGGGCAGACCTCCACCGTAACCGGAGGTTGTCCTTGGGTGCACTTGTATAGTGCATACAAGGATAATCGTCGGTTGGTGCCGCATTTCATTAAAATTTCCTAAGGGGCCTCTGTCAGTTGGCTTCGGCCCCTCGTACGCCTTCCAAAGGACCGGGATCCCATGGTCCCGAGCTATGTAAAAACATAAAAATAAATAATAAATTTATTTATTTAAGTAACAAGGACTCATTGTGTTTGTAAACTTAAGAACTATGTTAGTTTATTGTTGTTTGATTGTTGATCTATGTTAGTTTGTTGTGGTTCGAATGATAGCTTGGAATATAAATTCCATGAAAAAATATTTGTATAGACTACTCGTATCGCGAATAACTTTGTTTTTTTTTTGTATTTTAACCTCAGTGCGGCCGATGAGAGAATGCAAATGTGTTTTGTAGTTACGATTGTCGTTCCGTCAACTGCAGTCGTAACTTGAAAAAGTTAAGTTACTTCTAAAAGTTAAATGGCAATCGAAATAACTTCACTGTTGTGTATGATGACTCCCTCTGACAGGGAGGAAACAATAGTTCCAGCAGTGGGAAGTGGGAACGAACGATATAGGTATCCTGTTTAAGTGTGTTTTGCAAAAACTACAAAAAAATATTGTTTATAATTGTATAAACATTAGTAGGTACTGAAATTAGGGACTGGAGGATGGGGCCGAACCAGACTACACTAACAGTTAAGATAATTGAAGTAGATACATCATCTGTAACATCAGCTGCGAATATCACCTCTCTTCAAACAATGTCGCACCTAAAGTGGGAGCTATAAATTCTACGTCTCGTATGAACCACCCGCAGACCACCTGTACGCGGTATGACAAATGCCTCATACCTATATCTTACTGACTGTTATTGGTTAAAACTATCACTCGTTACGTCGCGAAAATAGAACAAAGTTCATATAGCTTTGCATGGATCCCATGGTATTTTGATTGGATTCTCTGGAAGCGTTTTGGAAATCATTTAGGCCAAGTTTTGAAATATGATTGGATTCAAAAGCAATCATTTTCGACTTAGGCAGCGAACTTTTGATGGCAAATTGAAGTGAATTTCTTTGAATAAATTCTAGTTCAGTGTACAAGAAAAAAGGAATGCAAATATGAATCTGCTCGTAAAAGTGCGGATGTGTGCTAAAATATTTCTCCTGTGCCGACAAGGAAACTCCATATAATTCCTTTCAGGGACGATGTAATAACAAATACAGTAGTCATGCGTGAGCAACATAACGGTTGCTCTTCTGTGTGAGTAGAAGGATAAACTTAAGCTTTAAATGTATGTCAAACCTACGAAAGAAAACATTGACAATGTAAAACATGATAAAAACGCAACGAATTTTAGAGAAAACGAATTCAAATTTTCTTATTTAACCGTTTATGTCCACACCTACAGACAAGAAGGAAGGAAATGAAAAATTCCTAAAAAGGTGATGCCTATTTATATATTCTAAATAGTTAAAAAGAGATGTAGACACCGTGTGTAAGAGTAAAACTGAAAGCAAAATACATAAACACACAGAAAAAAAGAACCTGGGGATCACTTAGCAGTGAAGGTTCAAAAGAAATCTCAATAAAACTTGTAAAAATAAAACACTGTCACTCATCGCACAGCCGTAAGGAACTCCCAAATTACCATTTTTCTATGAAAATCAGAAAAAAATAACATTTTGCCGATCCCCAAGTGGGGCCATATTCGACCTTTTCCTGATTTATTGTCAAGTTTTCCTGTTCCGCAACTTTTATATGCGGCTTGGCTGGAAGTACGGAATTTTTGACTTGCTTTATTGAGCGTAAAATCTTAGCATTGTGAGTTACACGACTATTATGGTTTTGCATTTTGTCAAGACTGTCTTTTGAAATATTCGAAGTCGTGGTTGTCATTTATGTTTGTGCCTATTGTCTTCTGTTTTCCGAAAATGTTTTGTCGTCTCGTGGTATTCTCAATGTTCGTCAACGAATCTATTATCCATAGGATGACCAATCTTGGCGTGCAACCAACCTTCCCAGTAAGATAATAACTCCCTACATTTCTATATCTAAAATGACCACAGTTGAAGACAATATAGATTTAAAGACAGAAGACAGTGATCAAACCAATGCCAAAATAGGGTTTATGATTATCGTTTGAAAAAGCAAGTTCACTTTTGACCGTTGCCCATTAGAAATACTACAGCTTCATTTTAAATCCAAGACCTCTAGCCAGAGAAAACCTTCTATAGACAGTACTTCTTGTACACTATCGACCAACACCACAACATGCACTGCGGCTACTCTCTCGCAATGGAGAAAAAACATAAACACACATATAACTTCAAGTAAAGTAAACCTTTCGAACGAAACTTAACCACAGCCGTGTACGGTACAATTAACAGGCCGTAACGCAACTTTTTCTGACGACAGATGTTTTCGAGTTTTAACGACAATAAATCTACAAATTGGCCGCTGCTTCATTGGTTTTTTGTTCGTCCGACGATATTTCATGACGCATATTTCGTTTATGACGCTCCTTTGATTAATATGTCTGCGATCAGCTGTAATTTGGTTGTTTTGTTCGAAATTTTGGACTATTTATTGGAATTAAGACCACAAATCAGGATGTTATGTTAAACTCCAAAATATTCTAGTTTTCAAGATTAAGATTAAAGGTTGGTTTAATGTTATACAGGACTAGCAGCGCCCCGCGGTTTCACCCGCATAAACTTCGATCCCGTGGAAACATCGCAATACAAAATATCTTAGATGTGTTAATCCTGAAATAAATGATGATTTGATTTGATTTGATTTGATCTGGTTATAAACTGTCTGTGTGCCAAATTTCATCCAAATCCGTTCAGTGGTTTTGATTTCGACAGATCGCATCCTAGTGCGTCAAAAAAACACACTGTTGGATTTTCAACTCTCGGCGCTGAGTTGAAAATCCAGTGCGCGAAAAAAATCGCCACGAGAAAAACGCCAGTGCTTACTGCTACTCATCCATACAGCAATACTAACAACCAGGCTTCATCTTCATTGTATACCTAGGTATACCGAAGGTCCTTTGATTTGCGTAGTATTTAGTCATAAGTCGACACCACGCGTTATTATCTGATTAATTAAGCTAATTATGCCGTGTAGTCCCCAGAGATCACTGAAGGATTATTCAGGTCCGGTACATGTATTATCTGCATACATTAGTATGTAGCTTCCCAACGGTATTCCTGGGATAGGACTGCAACAGTTACATTATGGAGATCTGGACACCGAAATGTGACCGTGTTTTTTTTAAGCCGACGGCAGCCTGTCTAATGTAAAGTGGTTCTGCTACCATAACATTGTATGTAATGTAGTTTGTCAAAGGAATTTGTAAGACCGACTGCAACTGTCACTTGTGGAACCCAAAATATCGACGTGGTATTACGAGTATGTAGCAGTATGTTTCCAAAGCCGACGCGGCGGCCGTCTGATGGATTGTGACTGCTGCTACCAACAGTCACCTATAGGCACTTGGGACATCAAGTGGATTGGCAATCTGTGGCTCACCTTCATTATCATTTTACCCGCAAGATGTCCACTGGTGGCCAAAGGCCGGTCCGGTCCTGTGTTTTTCGCACCTAGCGGATTTCTGCGGCCTTCGCAAGGTAAGGCTCACCTTAGAGATTAAGTTTAAGGTATAATCGGCCTATAACGTTCCCAGTACTGAGACACAGGCTCTCTGTGAGAGAGAGTGGGCCGTAATCCGCCACGCGGGCCTAGTGTGGGTTGGTGGATTTTTTTTTGGTTCTTGGACATGCTGGTTTCTTCACGATGTTTTCCTTTACAGTTTTGAGAGCAGTGGTGATCATATAGCGTCTGCCTAGGTTTGAACCCACAACCTATAACTTGTAAGTCGGGGCTGTTATCACTGGGCCACCAGTGATCTTATAAAACCTAATGTGCCTAATATTTGATAACGACAGAGGACTTTTTCACAAGGAGCTATGACTTTACTATTGATTGACGAGAACGTAAGTGTAAATTAGATCCCTGCTTAACTTGTGACGAATAAAAGGCAAGGCAATATATCGGAGATTACCTTTAGAGAAGAAATAAATCCCAAAGCTCCACGAATAACGTAATAAAGTCTTAACAATAGTCTGCAAAGTTTATCGATAGCTCTCAACTCTTCGAGAGTGTTGAGTAGGTCAGAGGAGCCGAGTACAGTCAACGAGGTAAATGTTATGAAAAATAGATTCAGTCTTCATCAAAATCTAGACTTGCGGGGTAATTACGTAATACACTATCAGTAGCAATGGTTTTCATTTTGACAGTTCAACGACATTCATTTCGTTATATACGTAGTTGTGCTGACACCTTTTTTGAACATATGAAGCAATGGATTAGCAATATCCTTCAAAATGATTCAGATTGAGATTGATAGGTTACGCAATTAGGATGCTGAACTTGAACGAACTCTTTTTAGGCACATACTTTTTTAAATTCACTTTCGAATGTTTAATTCAGCCATACAGCATAATGTTAAAATAAGCCAAAAATTGCCGAAGAAAATGTCACTAAAAGCACGTCATGTTGATATCCCCGACTGTACAAAGAAAACCAGAGCTGATACAAAGTAAAATAATTTGGAAAGTATGCGAATTCAAAGCTTTTGTTCTTAATACTTGTATAATACAAAAGTTAAGGCTAAGTCGTTTCTAAGTACGACGGAGTTTGTACGTAATGTACCTACGTGTGAGTGAGTGAGCGTGCGAGTTTTGTAAAGTACGTGCGAATGTGAATATTAACCTTTGAGTAGGAATAATGTTATTAGAAATTATATATTATGTGTTATTTTAAGAACAAAATGATGGTTATAAGTTTTTTTTTTGTATTGCCTTTCAATTGTTTTCGCCTGTGGACTGTTCCTCCGAACCGCACGTTACAAAATATTGTTTCAGTGCGGTTAGTGGAATACCTCCCCTATTTTATTGAGCATAGGTAGGTACTGTAAAGATTGTCAGCAAAAGCTATAAGTACTTATGTTGTGCAAGCTGGTAGACAAATAACCATGGTGGGATTCGACCATTCAAGCGAATTTAGAATGAGCTTTCAAATTATTTCTATTACGTTTTTGTTTCGAAAAAAGTGTGATAGGATAGGCTCGTAGATGTTAACACGTTTGCTAGGAATTAACGTAATAGTTATAATATTGTACCATTTAGTCCCTATTACCTATATCCTGTGCGGATAAAAACTATGACCCATAGTGCAGAAACCAATCGTTCAGCCACTGTGCCAAACAGGTCATTAAATTGCTTATTGGTTCCATTATTAATAAAGAAAGAAAACAAAACATCGAAAGGAAAACATCGTCAGGAAACCGGCATGTACTAGAACCAACAAATTCGAAGACACGTGACATCTACCAACCCGCACTGGGCCCGCGTGGTGGATTAAGGCCCACTCTCTCTCACAGAGTGGAGGCTTGTGTCCCAGCAGTGGGACCATTATAGGCTGATTATGTATGTATTAATAATACCTACATACTTACTATAGACAGAAAAAAAGTACGGAAAATAGAAAAAATAAACTTAATTTTTATTACTTCCATTTTTTTTTCCATTTTTTTTTTTTTATGAATTCCTTTTTAAATTACGGGAATACGGGCCCTGATCTCATTCTCAATCTGTTAAAAATACCTCTATTTCCCTACATTTTGACAAGTTTTTGACATTTGTTTGTCGCCGAGATGACACTGCGACTAGATTTTGAACGTTTTAAATTACGAGAATTGGCCTTCAGGTCAGTGTCCGATTGTATGTTGATTCAAATATGATTCGCGACCGTAACAAGTTGGTATTTACAGAATTATAATCATTAAATCATTAATACAAACCTTTTCATATAATCTTATTGACTAGTATTTCATTGAAATAGTCATTCAATTTCGTGGGCTACCTTAGCGAATCCCCCTTAAACATAATTGGCGAAATGTGGGTGTGCTATAGGTAGGTACGTCTCTGTCTTAGGCGTGATGTTATCTGTATATATGTTACAACAGAACAAACTCTTCGGGGAATTCTTACAGGATAACTCCAGAATTATTATCATAACATACATACCATGTTACACGATGTTATAGGAGTGACGTCACTACGTATACTAAAAATACAAGGCGGAGATGACAATACGAAAATAAATGAAACTGCGTATGTCTAATATCGTTCCTAGTCTGCATACGAAAATTCAATTAAAGATATCGAATAGTTTAGTCACTATAGTTGGTTAAAGATTGGCAAAACCCATGGTCGGCTCATCACTACTAATTATTTTGTTTGAAAAAATCTCTTCGTTAATTTCGATGCTAAGATTGATTTGATAGTTTCAAAATATTCTTCTTCATTAATATATTGCCACTGATTTCATCTATTGTCGTAATTGTTGTCTCCACATTGTATATCGAAGAAAACTTAACGGACATTCCTTTAGTATAAATATTTTGTATAAAACGAAAATAATGAAAGCTTTCACCGTAAACAAACAAAACAAGTAAAATCGAAGCAATTCCCGGCTCCAGAGTATTCAACATTTATTACGAAATTCATCAACGTTGCTCGAATTTTAGCGCTAAGTACATTGTTACTGTGATCTAGCTTTACTACCAACCTGCTTGAATTAAATACCTGGAAAACTGGCAAGTATTTCCTTGTCATTTTATAAAACAAAATTGTTGTTGGAACGTTGTTTAAATATTGTGTTTACTTTAAAATAACAATTTGCTTAGAGTATACCGGGTGGCAGGGACATCGGCGCGCAACCTGTAACCATGAATTCAGCACATGAGTTTAGACCCCTTTTTTTTTTTTTTGTAGATGGGAAATCATCAAATGACCCCTCCCGCTTTGGGTGGAGCGGAAGGGAGTGTCAGACTCTTACTGACTAAAACCCACCCGTGTTCCTTCCTTAGCCCTTTATGTACCAGGGCAGCGGTAACTCTTTCGGACGATCCCGCTACCCCGGCAGGCTTCGGCCCTGTCGGGCCCCGTCAACTATGCTGACATCTCTTTGAGGCGCGCGTGGAACACATACGCGCCGTCCGGCACAGGCCTGGTCCTGATCGGACGGAGAGCTACCCATTGCTCTCCGCCCGCAGGCCCGCGCCTACGGTGGCCGGGAGTCGTCACGCGGCTCCCGACGCCCGGAGCGTCTCCCGTAGACCCCTTAGCGTAGAAATTTTTCTCGGTTATCAAAAAAATATCGGCTGTTTCATAGGAAAATGCTATACCAACGCCGTCAAAATGTATAGAACAGCTAACTTTTTTTTTAATAATCGATGGAATCTATCGACGTGAGGGTGTTTAGAATCATGTGCTGAATCCATGGTAACAGGTTGCGCGTCGATGTTTCTGCCATCATGTATGATGTAGTAACGAAGTCAAAACTTTCCATTGAATGCTATGGAATGGGCTAGGTGGAGCCACGATCTTCTTAGAGTACAACTGATTCTGCCAGGGTAGCGGGTTGTTCGAAAGAGTTACCGTGGCACAGGCAACTGAAGGAACACGGGTGGGTTTTAGTCAGTAAAAGTCTGACACGCCCTCCCGCTCCGCCCAGAGCGATAGAAGTCATTTGATAATTCTCCACCCTAAAAAAAGGGTACAACTGGATAAGTAAGAGTTGCCGAGAATCGATCTGAATGCCGTGCAATTGGGGAGGCCTATGTCCAGCAGTGGGCTGCTGTAGGGTGATGACAATAATGATGAAAGTTATACAAGTATGTATTTCTAATCATCTTTGAATGGTATTACTTACGTAAGGTATTGCATAATTGATGTCCTAGACTACTAACTTGTCACGACACTATTAATTATTATCCACCCTTACCAACATGGTTTTAATTAGCTAATTGGATTAATACTCTGATTGACAAGATAATTAGTAGGTACTACGTGTCTTATTAGATAATATCTAGTACATATACAGCGTGTATTAAAAATGTGTGCTCATATGCAAAGGCTGTGGTACAGATTACCAAACTGAACAACTTACTCTAAAAGACTAATATCTTAAGAGCTAAAAAAATTTGCTATCTTATACAAAACTTCAACACCTAGTCGACCCAAATGTATGGAACAGCTGATAATGTTTTGCCGATTACGATGATGGTCCTATGGAGAAAGTTGTTCAGTATGATGATCTGTATCACACCCTTAAATATGACCACACATTTCTGATACGAGTACACATTGTATTTGTAGATTTATTGCGGAGTTTGCTTGCTTTCAAACTAGCAAGTTTCACAATATAATTCCCTTGAAAAGGAAGAAAAGTAGGACTGCAGTGTAGACCTATTTAGTTCTTCCTTTGGGTATAGACTCTACACCCAGAAATTAAGGAATTGAATCATAGAGTGGTTGAGTGCTTAGACCGTGTGCTATCCGTATGCAGTCAGCCCAACACGGAGAAAGGTATTGGGTACCTACCTCTGTTTCTGACGTATTGTGAGAAGGTTTTATAGGCATTTTATGTACCTACCTACGGGTATTATATAGTCGTGAGTGTCTTGCTTCTTCAGGCTGAAGTTACTGATGGGCTACCCCTAGTTAGCAAATCCATAATAAGCAAATTTTGTCATTGTTTCTATGTCCATTGCTTCGTAATATAACTAAACAAGCTAAGACGCTAATATCCTTAAGCTAACGCCAAAATATCATAACACAATCCTCTACAATACATAAACTTCAAACATGCAATAACGCAGTTGACAAACACAACAAACAGTTCGTGTATTACTACCGCACCAACCTCCGCTGCTACAAAACTGTATTACCCAAGTTTTATTGAGAAAACCGATGGAATTAACTCCCATGACAGCACGTGCGAAGGATTTAAACCCACCATTTTTACTTGTTACGAGTTACTTTAACCGTGTATTTGGTTTTCAAAGAAAATCTTTTATAATTACCTATTCCCGTTTTTTTATAAGATAAACGAAAGTTTAAGACCATTTTAAGAGCTTTTGTCATGTATTCAGGTTTGAGAGTGGGTAGGTATGTTTGAGAAGGTACTGAGTTTTGGCGTTGTTTTAGATTTTGACTTAATTTTATCCTTATTTGGAAAGCGACTAGATAAACTTATTTTAAATGAAAACTTTGGCGATTAAATTCTCGATTCTCTAATTGAAATTTAAGAAAATGTATCTTAAAGGATATCTCAAAGTCTTAAAATACACGTACACAAAAAAGGAAGAGAAATAGTTATAGGGCATAAAAAAATCGTCCGCATCGCTGTCAACAGGAAAAGTGCCTAAAAGACTGGAAGCATTGCCGAGTTGTACGGCAATGTAAAATTGAAATTTTAAGTCAAAAGTAGCACCAATTTTACCTCTCTAACTTTATGAAAATATATAGTAGAAGTAGATATAATAGCAAGGTTCCCTCCTGCCGGGGTAGCGGGATCGTCCGAAAGGATTACCGCTGCCCTGGTACATAAAGGGCTAAGGAAGGAACACGGGTGGGTTTTAGTCAGTAAGAGTCTGACACTCCCTTCTGCTCCACCCAGAGCGGGAGAGGTCATTGGATGATTTCCCATCCTCAAAAAAAAAAAAAATAGCAAGGTTCCCTGCCCAAGCTGCGTCAGCTGTCTCCTACCGCCACACGTGAAAGCAATTTTCGAAAAACATTGTTATATTACCCAAAATCTAACAGTCATTAAAAGCACCCACGTTAATACATTTTACGCCAAAAAATCCCGTATAAAAATGAAAAATAAACTTTCGCAATTAAACGCGGCTTACATACCGCCTTTGGTAAAATAAAAATCGAGTAAAATCCTACAAACCGTCACGACAAAAATACTCGTAATGCGTGGTCGAGCGTGTGTTAAAATGGTCGTGTGCCCAAAGAGTCAAAAACAATGTTAGTCGTTGGCGTAGGGATGTCGACTTGTGGTTTTCAGTAACTATACTAGGATATGTAAATGGGTATTTACCATAAAGGTCAAATTAAACAAAATACTGGTCCTATTTTATGAAGATTAAAAGCAAAATACTTCTTGGAATCTAAAATTTTGCTCATACCACGACAGCCAATTTCTCCGTAGGAGCAATTCTCGTAATTTTAAGAATGTTCACAATCTGATCTCAGTCTCAACCTTTTCCCTACATTTTTGACAAGTTTTTGACATTGACTGTCATTGAGATGAGATTGCGACTAAATTTTGAACGTTTTTAATTACGGGAATTGGCCTTCTCGTCTGAAACCTAATCTGAAAAAAAAAAACAACCAAAATATGATTTTATGGTTCAAAGCGCGAAACCACTAGATATTGAAGAACAAGACATTATCTGAACTGATTACATTTCAAGCAAAGCTAGATCAACTTCCTCGAATAAACACAAAAAATCAGACACCCTCTTAGAAAAAAAAACCCGCAAAGACGATTAAAACACGCATCACATTTAAAACTTTCGGTACCACAATCGCACAACACTGGGCTGAAATTTGAAAATATTTTTAATTTACCGCCATGCCACAGAGTGCTCTCATTACAACCGAGTGCAGAACCTTAGAAGTCTGATGGCAGCATTATATATGTACTTTGATATACTTTAGCCCCCAGCGTCGATGATTGTGTTGCGTTTCATGTCTATGGTATGCGTAGATTGGTATCGGTATTGTGCTGTCAGATATGTGGGCATACCCCACATGCCCTTTTTTAAGGGAGCATTCGGATGCCTGTTATTCGACAAATAATCTTATTGGTAATATCTTTAAGTGTCTGTTTTGTTTAGCTATATATTTAGCTATAAAACTGGAAAGTCCACGTAACGGGAATAATTTCGTCTCCACCGTAGGACTAATTAAAATCATTTCAATACATTTTCTTGCTAGAAAAACTAAGCTACTTTCATGTTACACATACGTATAACTCAGAGATTCATTGTAGTAGTTATATTGTAAGAAAGTCTTTGTCTAAGGCGTCTTACAAATTTTTTCATCATTAAAATTAAATTAAAAATCTTTGTTACCAAGAATAAACAATTATTCAAGACAGCAAGCGATGTATATCCTCGGAGCAGACGTGATCCTTATGGACTGGTGGTAAATGATTTACCAAAGCTAACCAAATATAGTAAAAGTTGTCTAGCAATGTGTGTGCGTATTTATAATAAAATACCAAACAATCTCAAACTATAAAATGTAAGATTATTTTAAAACAAATTACACAAATGGCAAAATGAATGTAGTTTTTATACTTTGAAAGAATTTATGGATAAAAAATATTGACACTATATTCTAAGATTATTATTTACTTAATTATAATTACCCTGTGACTTTAAATTTTTGCATACTATATTTTATATTAGCTAAACATGTTTGTGCCACTCTGACCTATGCTTAACACCATTTTATACCATGTTTTACGCAAATAAATTATTTTATTATTATTATTTATTTTTTAAGGACTGTTTTTTCAATAGTCAGGTAACTTTTGCCTGAAGAATAAATATGGCTGATTGTTATATTTTCTACACAAAAGCTGTCAAACCGTCATCTTTACTGATCTCAGGGGGAATTCTCGTAATTTAAAACGTTCAAAATCTAGTCGCAGTTTCATCTCGGCGACAAACAAATGTCAAAAATGTAGAGAAATTAGAGGTATTTTTGACAGAGTGAGACTGAGATCAGACTATGAACGTTCTTAAAATTACGAGAATTGCTCCTCTGATATACAGTGGCCTCAAAAAGTTAGTAGACATTTATCCACTTCAGCTGTGATACACCACATTATGATTTCAAATTCTAGTTCTAAATGTTTGAACTATACACTATTACGTTTTTATTGACTAATTCAACTACTTAAGACTTTTTATAAAAAATAGATTACTTTATTATTTTTTTTAATTTTAAATCATAACGTGGTGTATCACAGCTGAAGTGGAAAAATTTCAACTAACTTTTTGAGGCCACTGTAAGTTATCTGACGATTAAAAAACCGGCCCAAGTCAATTTTTCTGGACAAATACAGAGCTACACTATACTAAAGGTGTGCTTCCCTGGTGCGCAGGATGTGGGGCGGCTCCAACAGTGTCTTAAGCATGGTTGCGAGTCGCCTGGACTGTGTATACGTGGGTCAGCGTTGTGCCGTCTCTCATGGGATGTCGGTAAACAACCGTTATTTTTTGTGTTGTTTCCTTGTTTCTGTTGTCTGTTCTAAGTAGTCGTAAGTTTTACTAACAAACTTGTTGAGTCTTGGTTACTTTAATAAAGAAAAATTCTATTCTATTCTATTTTATACTACCATTTGACCTAACACGTAGGTAGACCAACAAAATTATCTAAAGAACACGGATCCCTAATCTCCAAAGGTAAAAAAGGCAACTTTCTTATTTGTCTTAAATTAAAAATAGCCTTAACCTCAATCAGAAGGAAAGCCATTAGTTAGCTTTTTCTTGTCCCGACTTTGTTCAGTTGATTTATCGCTAGGTTCTACTTGTCACTGAAAGTTTGCGATGAAATGTTTCTTTTAGAAATCACTCACAGGTCTGGCCTTTTGGCTCACTAATTACTTTTTAGTTTAGAATTGTTTAGGCTGTGAAATTAGGAGTGCCTAGAATTTTAGTTTTGTGCACCTAAACGGTTTTCTCATCAAGCCGAAATTCATTAAAATAAATAGATAACATTTTTAAAGGATGAGCTGATAAAATGTCAGATTACAACTTTCATACTTGGAGAAGGACCAAAAAGAACCCAAGAAAAGAGTTTTTTCATGGAGAAAATTAGCAACTAGACACGTGGGTGTTTTTTTTTTAGCTTTCGGTTACTTTAGCTATTCATTTCATTCATTAATACTTCGAAACCCACGTTTTCAAAAATTGCGCACACTCACGCGATCTATTAGCAGTTATTTACATAGGTAACAGTCCCACTTTAATAATAAGTATATAGTTTTTTAACTTTTCATTTCTTTTTCAATTTTTTAGTATTTTCACACAAAACGGTCATTTTTTTACATCACCAAACTAAAAAAACGCTCCCGAGCTCCTAATCCCACTCATTCATTCCGTTTGTAGAAATTTTCCATAAAACGTGTTACGTCTATTCCATTAAAAATGTATGACTTTTCGTTTGTATGTCATGCGGTACGGTTGGGTTCCAAAGTAGGTTGAAGTACAAGCACGCCTAACTTGTAGGTCCCAATAAAACTTGGTCGTTGGGGTAATCTAAGGCTCCGGGTGAATAAACACAGGGGTATTTGTTTTAGCGAGAAGGAAGAATGGAGAATTTACGTCGGTTTTCTTTGATAGTGTTATTTTTTGAGTAATGTGGGGAATATATTTTTTCGAGTGATATTTTGTCTGGTTCAGCAATAAATGTGTCCGGGATTATGTGTTGGCTATGTAAATGAAATAGGCCGTGTAATAAAATTAAGAGATGTTTCAGTTTTGTTTGTGACATTTTCTGAACGAATGTTTGTAGTATTTCAATAGTAACGGGGTGCTCTAGCACATCTAGATCTAGAGCAGAGGTGGCCCAGTGGCAACTCCAGTGGCCTCGACTTATGAGTTGTAAGTCGTAGGTTCGAACCCGGACAGGCGCTTTACTTTGTGTAAATTATTTTATCACAACTGCTCTCAAAACGGTGAAGGAAAACATCGTGAGGAAACCGATATGTCCTAGAAACAAAAATTCGAAGACATGTGACATCTACCAACCCGCACTGGGCCCGCGTGGTGGATTACGGCCCACTCCCTCTCACAGAGAGGAGGCCTGTGTCCCAGCAGTGGGAACGTTATAGCCTGATTATGTATGTACGCATATGTATGGGGTGATCTAAACAAAAATATTGAATACAAAGTTGAATTTAAATCGAGACATTATTTTCTCTCTTCCTTCCTCCTTGAAAAATTAAACCAATATATAAGCGTCGAAGATAACAAAACGAATTGAATATTAATTCCAATTCGATACAAGACATAAAAAATATCAATAATAATTAAAAATAATAACCCACCATATATTTCAAACAACAAATCAGTTTCCGAGCTAGCAATAATCGTTATAGCGCACCACACGCAGCCCAATCCTTTGAGGAATCGCAGGAAGCGTCTGTGTCCGTCGTTCGGAATCGATTACCACTGGCATATCGATTCCTATCAGGTGTCTCTCTCGGACGTTGTCACGTCAATCAGTGAGCGTGAATGGACGTCCTAATTAATTGATGGTTCATTCAATAGTATTTACATTAGAGATTCTATTAGGCATTATATTATGTACGTAGCTGAATGTTTGTTTGAAGTGAAATGGTGTGGAAGTGACGTGACGATTAATTAATCTACTTACTCAAAATCAAAGCATTTATTTCGATTAAACAGTTACAGGCACTTTTGAATTGTCAAGGAATCGGTCAGTTAGAAAATATGAAGCTATACCTTGTCCGTAAACCGTTTTTTACCGATGGAACTAGTGATTGCAGCAACACACAATACATTCATTGATACACCTACGGTATTACACTGTATGTAAGAAGCCAGAAATGAGATAATTCAATAAGATAAGGCAGTTTATATAATTATTTATTTTATTACGCATTTCAAAGTTAACTTTTACGTAGTCTGGAATATGTACGTTCTAAGACAGCTGTCAAAAAGAGTTATCGTAATGGACAGGGTATGGTTGCCCATTACAAAGCATAGTAAGTACCTATGGAGAAGAATGGGCAAGAAACTTCATGGACACTCTTTTAAATTACATTGCTACAAAAATATTGGTTACATCATTAATGTTGAATTTATAATTATATGTGTGAACGATGTAAAAAAAAAAAAGTACACGTTAAAAGCGCCCTCTTTACTTAAGAAAATCGTTAATTCATCGACAGACAAAGCACAGCTTAAAATGTTGGGTCTCGAAGCATGAAGTTCTGCACAAAAGTTTTTTATATAACAAAGGTGAACTACTAAGGAAGGATTTTTGAAAATTAACCCCCTAAAGGGGTTGAAAGGAAATAGGGGATGAAAATTTGTAATTTTTGCCGATAGGTAATCCCATCGGGTGCAAGGCTTGTCTACTTATTAAAAATCTTGAACTCACTGATAGAAAATGCAGCCTGCAGTGCTGGGTCTAGAAACATAACATTTTGCTGAAGAACTCCTTAGATAAATAACGAAGGTGAACACTAAGAAAGGATTAAAAAATGCATCCCCTTAAGGAGTTAAATCGGAGATGGAAGTTTGCATAGAAGTTACTCATTCTTTTCGATGGGAAATCCCATCGGGGGCACGGCTCTATGTGTTAATAAAACTCAAAGTTTATTTTATAAATAACTGGGTAGTCTTTTAGTTTTGCGTGCATCATCGTCAACCACATCATAACTTACTATTAGGTGAGATGACGTGCAAAAGTCAGTCTATCTATTACTTAAGTAAGATGCGGGACTTTTTTTTTTTTTGTTTTTGGAGGAAACCTTCGAAAGGCACCCGACCTCCGGGGAGAGGGGACGGAGAGTGTGGGATTTTTACCTCACTAAAACCACCCCGGTGGATCACCATCCGCGCATAGGGGTGGTCCCGGTTCCTCTTAAGAGAAGATGCGGGACCTGCGGGAAACTTTCGTTACATACTAACAGTAGTGAACAGGCGAGAACACCCAATGAAACGCACAAACTGTTTAAATTAGGACAATTTTATTCACAAGCTCTTAGAAAAAAAAACCAAGACTATAATATATAGTTTGCTCGGTAACGAAACCATAGTGAGATGTATTTCGATCCCAACGCCATCTAGCGAAGCGTCAGGTAAACCTTTTTATATGTTGAAATATTAGACAAGTAGCTTGCTGCTAGCTGGCTTTAGTTCAACAACATTCATTGCGTTATCGTACATAACGCTATTCAAGGTTACCGGTATTCTACGATTATGACAGAGTCTTGGACTGTTTAATGTTAATTTACACTCTGTCTTTCTGTCTTTTGATAAGTAAATACTGATCAGGGAAGTACTTGAGGAACACAGTAGCAATGGATTTATTTCTGACAGATCAACAACAATCATTGCGTTATGTACGTTGTTGAGCAGACAAATTTTTCGAACATATGGAGCAGTAGATTAGCAATATCCTTCAAAGTGATTCAGATTGTGATTGATAGTGTATTACGCAATTAGTACTGTACTTAACATAGTTTCAAGTATGTCACTCCATTAATTGTCACTCTGCTTAGTTCGTTAGAGTCAAGTGGGATGCAAGGTATGTACCACAACAGTACCCACATACGCACTGAAGAGTAGTGGTGGTCCACTGGCATCGGCTCCGATTTACGAGTTGTTGTAGGTCGTGGGTTCGAACCCAGACAGGTGCTTTATTTTGTGTAAATAATTTCATCGCCACTATTCTCAAAACTGGGCCATAACCACTGGACCACCACTGCTCTCAATTTTGTCTAATTTTAGACGGACAGCCGTTTTATATTAAATTAAAATCCTACTAATATTATAAATGCGAAAGCTTGTAAGGATGGATGGATGGATGTTTGTTAATCTTTCACGCAAAAAGTACTAAACGGATTTGGATGAAATTTGGCACACAGATAGTTTATAACCAGGATTAACATATAGGATACGTTTTATCCCGATATTTCCAAGGGACCAAAACTTATGCGGGTGAAACCGCGGGGCGCAGATAGTAAATATATAAATAAATGAAAGAAAAAATACAAAGAATAAAATACCGACATGTTCAACAAAAACGTGTCCCCAATGATACAGCGGTTTAGTTAAACGAAATTGACTGAACGAAGCCCGTCTTATAACATGCAATTAAACTTTTTTAATTACTTTGCAAACCTTAGGCGGATTATCTATTTTATTACGGCTAACGAATTCGCGCCGCTGATTAGCCTGTAGGCTAAATTTTGTTAATTTTCTCCGAGTTCAGTTGAGATTTGAGAGTTTTGTTAACGCTTAGGCTAATTTTATGGTTGGTTGCTAAAGTTTATTTGAATATTAATTATTTTTACAGTTAGGTGAATAACCCTTCGTATGAACGTGAATCCACGCAAGACATACCTAATGGTTTTTTAATTGTTTTGTAATTACGGCTTTCAACCGGTTAGTTTTGATTTCTCAGAAAATTAATTTTATTTATAAAATATATTGATATAGTATATAAATTATCAGTCTTAAAATAATAATAATAATAATAATATGTACATGTACTAATCTGAAAATTAAATAGTTACCTGGGTATTTAATTTTAATGCCTGATACCTAAACAGATAAAGTACTCAAAATCAAGCCAAAAAAATAATATTTCTTAGACACGAGAATAAAAAAAACTTAATAAAATCACAATATTATCATATTATTACAAAATAACCAACTCAAACCAAAATTACCATAAAACAAGGTTTAAACGCCATAATATATCACAAATACCTATTCCATACAAAATTGTATGAAATACCTATAAATTCTCACACAAAGAAATCTTAAAGCCTATAAATTATCCGCAGTCAATACAAAACGGGTTTCGAAACACCGTTATTGATGTCCAAAAGCATTATTACCAAAGGAAGCGCTCGTACAGCCTTACGGAACAATTTTTATGAAATGACATATTACCATTTACAATAAGCCCCTTTTATACTTTATTAACCTCCGAAGAGTATAATTTGACAGTCACTTCCATAAATTTTAAAAGGCTTTACAAAGAAATCGCGATGAAACTTCGGGAAAGGTAGCCAAACGTCACTTCGACATATTATTACGGAAAATTTACAACGAGCGACGACCCGATGGCGAAATTGTCTTCTCATGAAACCTTTTGTGTGAGGACACAGGGCCCGCGAGTTTTTGGGACGGGCGCGGCGAAGGATCCTTTCACCGTTCTGTTAGCAAAATTCGAATTTCTACTATAATGTTATGGTTTATGAATCACTAGCTGCGCCCCGCGGTTTCACCCACATAAGTTTCGATCCCGTGGGAATATTGGATTAAAAAGTATTCTATATGTTAATCCTGGTTATAAACCATCCGTATGCCAAATTTCATCTAAATCCGTTCAGTAGTTTTTGGATGAAAAAGTAACAAACATCCATCCATCTATCCATCCATACAAACTTTCCGTTTATAATATTATATAGTAGGAAGTAGGATTATTATCAGGGAACAAGAGCCCGGAAATCAATTACCAAAAGTACTAGACCACATACCTAGTACTTTACATGTTTCTAGAAAATATAAACTCGCGTTATTCATTTTATAAAGTAGAGCTTGTTGCTAAATAATAACAACCGCACGGGTTTATCATCAAGGTTAAGCAACACTAGCCGTGGTCGATCCGTGGATGGGTGACCATCCATTACATATCGAGATCCCGCCGTGTCTCTGAAGCACGTTAAGGCGTTGGTCCCGGCCATCATTTGTAGACCTTTGATAGTCGGTACGAGTAGTCCAGTAACCTGTCTTACCAAGGAGTATCGTGTTACCCAGTAACTGGTTTGTGGAGGTCAGATAGGCAGTCGCTTCATATAAAATACTGGTATTCAGCTGCACCCGGTGAGACTGGAAGCCGACTCCAACGTAGTTGGGAAAAGGCTAGGTAGATTATAATCAATTTCATAGAGTAGGTACGAGAAGCTTATTAATACGATGTCATTAATAAAAATATACCTAATATTTGTATGGTATTCTATTAATTACTATACAACTGATGTGTCGAAATACAGAACTATTCATACCACGTGATTAATACAAGCATTTTGTTCTGCATCAAAACAGACGGGACGGATGTTAATTTTTGCAGTAAATGTCATGTCACTCATTGATTGGATGGCGTAGTGCATTATGAATGAACGTGGCTGTAATGTAATCAATAATTCATTAGAATATAATGTTATGTAATGTTTGGTATTTATTGCATGATGTTTAATGGACACCTGCTTAGTATTTCTATATGGTATTTTAATTGTATTCACAGCAGAAAAACAATAGGCCCGATTTCCACAAAAGCAGAGAAGACAGATATCTCAATCAAATAATAATTCCGCTTAGCTTCAACACAACAATAACGTAAAATATGAATATCTACAAATTGGTAATTTTATTTTTTACTTATTGCTGTGCCCTACAGGGTCCGTGATTGTACCTTAGCTTCACGCCGTTGTTACAACTTATTAAGAAAGAAAAAAATATTTATTTAACAAAGAAACAAGTGCATTCAAAGAGATAAGCTAACTCGAATATCTATTTATGGAACGCAAAGAATATGAACATGTATGGTTGTCGTGTAGCGACAAGTAACTAAACTTATAAAGCTAAAATGAAATTAAAGAAAGGGAGGTAGAAACAAATAAAAGATATATTTCTATCAAATTAAAAGATGAAGATGGACTGAGAGAGGTGTGTAGTTTGTGGAGGTGGGGTGTGTGGATGACGATGCGTGATAGGTGGGCTGAGGAGGCTGAGGTGGAGATCCAGATGAGGGAGGTAGACACGAGGCAGGTGCCGGCGACAGATGCAGGTACAGATGAGGGCAGGTCGCAGGTGCGTGTGCGGCACGGAGGACACCCGTAGGAGGGCCCACGCAGCAGGGCAGGCTGCAGCACGGCAGCAGGAGCCGGCGCAGGTACAGGTATAGATGCAGTGCAGGCGGAAGACACCCGTTGGAGGGTCCACGCAGCAAGGCAGGACGCAGCTCGGCAGCAAGAGAGAGAGGCATGACAGAGACGCTGTCAGACCGCCAGGTGAGGCGGCCCTCGGATGAGGCGCGGCCCAATAGTCACAGGAGCCCTTCACGGAGGACGGAGGACGGAGGCGTAGACAGGGTCCGACAGGTACCGGAGCGGAGAGGTACGCTGGGTATTCCCGCGATAGGTAGCCCTGGAGTATCAGGCTCTTTATTGTATCCGCTTTAGAGGCGAAACCCGAACTGATCCTTGGATTGCGTGGATCTATAATGTCAGCTCGTAGAATAACATCATGTAGAAAATATGAATTTGAGTTATGAAGATGGCCAGTAATTAAATATAATAAGTATTCATATCTAATTAGCTAAAAAGATACAGGCAGGTAAGAATTTGAAAGAAAGGTTGCCATGGCGACGTATTAAACGTCGTTGTCAAAGGTGTCATAATAAAATATATTATTAATAAAATACGATAAAATCTATAGTTATTTTGTATTAGAAGTATAGTGTTTATAGGAAAAATGATATCCATCAATGTGGGCGAAATTACCAACCCTTGGATGTCACTAAATCATCGTTGTGTCATCTTAAAGATGGAGCTGTGTCTGTGTACTGATTGTGGATAAAACGTGGCGTAAGAAATAATCAGATCAGTGCCTAACGGTAACAGAATGCTTGTTCTGACCTGGAGGAATGAATGAAGACAACTGTGAGTATGTACATTATGTTACATGGTATTTCGAGACATATCCTTTGATTTCCTCTTTCGAAGAAACCATGTTTTAAGGCATTTAACAATGCCGCTCCAACAGCAGCCTCCCGTATGTTTTCAAAAACAAGAATTATGTAAAGCGACCTCTGCGGGCGACTTCATAAATCGACACTCGTGGCGTGATTATGAACGATTTACGATATTATAAGTGAGCCACTCTTTATGTGTTATAAATTGCAGTTTATGTCCAATAAATACGTATAAATCTAATACATTAGCCGATGATTTGACTGGGAGGTTATTTATTGTCTTTTAAACCTGTTTTGTTATTCCTATGTGGCATTGTTCGTGCCTTCTAGCATATTGATATATTACTTCTTCTACGTATCGTATTTATTTAATACTTTAAGCACACAAACGTATATAGGCGGACATAATGCCATAGGCATTTTCTACCAGTCAATGCGATGGCGCAGCCTGGGAGAGGCCTATGTCCAGTACTGGTCTGCAATAGGCTGAGTTGATTGGTTGATCGTATTGAATATTCTCAGTCCAGTACGTTACATCACGGACGAAGCTGATGTCGTTGTCCAGACAAGTAAGATTTATTGGGAGATAATCAAATTCTTTTAAAACAAAATCTAAATGAAGACGGATAGTTTCCTACTTTCTATCATTAATTTTCTAGGAATTTTATCCTAACGTAGCATCACGCCTGGATTCTCCGGAGGATTAGGTTACACCCAAGGATATAAGAAACTATAGTGCATGTACTATCGCCATAATCTATATCTGACCACCGTAAGGACTATTCCTGCTTGCAGCGCATATTATTAGTCGACCTAAAAACGATCCTCTTATGGTTTACTTATGGACCTAGCTGTAGTCATCATATGCACGGGATTTTGTTTTCAAAATGGTCAGATATAGGTTTTGGCGATATATCTTACCCCAATTTTCTCATCTAAAAATATGTCAGTTTTTACAAAAGCACACGTTCTCTTGAATAAAACTTTGAATGAAAATAAAGTTAAAATTAATTAAGGTATGCACACATAGGGTTTCGCATCTACCCACTCAATTCCACGAAAGATCTTAACAATACCTCCTTTCCCTATCCCTAAGGAAAATAATCAAAGCGACACACCGATCCTCCTACGTCTGCCAACCACAAGACTACCTTTCATCAAATATTCTAATACACACAGGGAATCTTTAAAAAGCCGAAAGAAATTGACGCCACAATTCATTAAACTTTCTTAATTTCGATGGAAAACCTTTGAAAGGAGGCGGGAATGTAGACCATTATGATATGGACACGTAAGGGAGGACGCACAATGGAGTTTGAAAATCTTCTTTGGCGGTGGTGGGGTGTCGGGTGAAAGTGACGAGACTATGAGAAAAATACTGTGTGGCTAAAAGATTAAACTTGTGACCCGACCTTTTTTAATCGGGAACGAAATTAATTTTTGGATGTAATGCAACAAAGCTTTATGTGGAATTAGAAGATTTTTAATCACACGAAATATAGAGAGAGTATTTAGAGTACTTTAAACGGTAACCCAATGGCAGCGTTTTTACCAGAAGTATTGCGACGAAATAAAACATAATTAAACTAAATTTTATTATCTAAGGGCTGATTTTTCAATCATCTTTTTAATTTTGAGGAATAATTTTGAAATGTTGACAGTTATTTCATACAAAACCAGTCAAACGTCAATTTTATTCCTCGAATAAAAGTTATCTGGCAATGGAAAAATCAGCCCCAAATCTCATAAATACTTAGTAGGTAGGTAAGTAACGGTATATGTAGATAATATTCCAATTTAGGGCAAAGGCTTTTTAACAAGAAGAAACACATGACATACACACACATTTTAACGGCACGGTTGGCGCAGTGGTTAAGCGATTGACTGCTGCGCTGCGTGTCGCGGGTTCGATTCCCGCACGGAACAAATATTTGTATGGCCTACAAGTAGTTGTTCCGGGTCAGGCTGTTTGTGTATGTGAGTTTAAATGTTTGTAAACGCACCCATGACACAGGAGAAATTCCTAGTGTGGGGCAACGTTCAAAAAACAAAAAAAAAAGGAAAAACATTAATGACTGCGTTTGCTTACTGTGTGACTTTTATGTGCTGAAGCGTCATTCAAGCCCTGAGGGCCTAGACAAAGTTACATTCTATCGGCGAAAACGTTGACGGAAAAGTAAAAATGTGTGCGACTAAAGTTACTGAAAAGCTTATGTCAATCATTGTAGAAATAGGAAACGCAATTGTCGCTAGTCCTAGTGCATGAGAGAATTCTCGTAATTTTAAGAATGTTCACAGTCTGATATCCGTCTCAATCTGTCAAAAATACCTCAAATTTCCCTACATTTGTGAGAAGTTTTTGACATTGATTATCGCTGAGATGAGATTGCGACAAAATTTTGAACATTTTTAATTACGGAAATTGTCCGACAGGTTTTGTTTTGCCTTTAAGTCTGTGGATAATCATGTACAAATAAGCAAGCACATTTATGACAAAACCAATACAATGGTTTTCAACTACCTAATGCTGAAACTTGACCATAAACACAAAACTATTCTAGGCTAGTACACACTACACAATCCTAGACTTTACTGCTCATTTTATCGAAGACCCAGCTCACACCCACCTAGTCTCATTAAAGGAGATCCTTACGGATACTTTCCCGCCGGTTATTATTCAGTAAAACGTCTTGAGAATAATGGAATATTATATAAAGAGGTATCTAGTTAGTTCCGCATCTTTGTGAAGAGTATTACCTATATGTAGCTAGTAATTTATTGGCTAATGTTTTATGTTCGAGCGAATTGAGGAATAGTTTATGAGGACGTTCTTGTATTGTGTTATTACGACGACATCATTATGTTTTATTTATTTATTGGTTTTATTGGCTATAGGCTTTTTAACATCACGGTAGGACCATTGGGATCTGAGCAAAAAGATAAGAAGTAAGATAGAACGCTAAGTGATTACGAATTATTAGCCAATGCCACAGGATGGGTCGGGGGAACAATTTTACGCTGACAAAGTCGCAGGAAAAAGCTAGTCCTATTCTACTAATCGTGAAAGTTTGTATGGATGGATGAATGTTTGTTACTCTTTCACGCAAAAACTACTAAACAGATTTGGATGAAATTTGCCACACAGATGGTTTATAACCAGGATTAACACATAGGATACTTTTTATCCCGATATTCTTACGGGATCGAAACTTATGTGGGTGAAATCGTGGGGCGCTGCTAGTACATTAATATTTCTCGATGTTTTGTCAAGTCAGAGCGGGAGGAGTCATTTGATGATTTCCCATCCACAAAAAAAAAAAAAAAAGTCAAAACCGTGAGTAGCAGGGTAACTAGTTTAGGTACATTATAACTTGGCAATAGTTATAGTTATTTTATCAGCTGTCAGTCAGATCATAGTTAGAATACTGAATGTTGTTTTATTGAACAAGTTGGAAGAACTAATGGTCTTAGATTTCAATCTAATAGTTTCTTGTTATTACGATAATTCATTTGTAGAATCGAAATTCACCCAGAAAAGGCTTTTATCTCTTTAATTTTCGTTTTTTTGTTCAAAAAATGGTATTTTGTCAATGTTTTGGCTTCTTTCAGACTAATATTTCTATTTACATAAATCTATGGCTCAAATGATTTTTTTTTCACGATTTCAGGGTTGGTCCCGTAGTAAAAGTTGTTCATAATGATGATTACAACGACCCCTTTTAGTTGAAATACTTATTATAATAGACCAAGGTTCTCTATACAGTAGGAAAAAAACATACCTACCTGCACAAATACATGGGCTCACGCCTTATCCTCATAGGGGTAGACAGACACTAAGGGACACCACCTGCTACGAAGCTTACATATTCTCTTTACCTCACTAACGTTCAAACATCCCCATAAAATATCTTAAAGAACCATTAAAAGGATCAATCCTGAAATTGACATTAAAAAAATGTATAACAGTTCATCTTTCCCACGACTGTGATGCCAATAGCTACCTCTAAGACGCGTTATGTGCCAATTGGCACAGTTATCAATGGTTATTGGCACATAAAGGGACCAATTGTAGCCGGTTTTTCGTATAAACTGTTCAATTTGGCTCCAATTTTAGTATCGAGGACGGAACCGTCTGTTTCAGATGAATATGTTTATATCATTTCAAACTTTCTAAATCACAAATTACACATTGTTTTATCAAAATAATTATGACCTTTTACTAAACACATTATGACCTAAAGAAATTTGTTAAGCCAATTATGTGTTCTGCGAGTAAGCTCTGAACTATCTCTAGTGACCAGTGGCAGTCGCTTTCAAAGCGTTTCATATATTTCAACAACGGCTTTCAACAAGAGGCATAACTCTACGGTAACTTATGCCAGTCCGACACATTTTTGACTTGTTTATCATAGCTATCGCTATCAATGACACACATCTAACTCATGAACAAAGTGCTTATATCATCATATCAGACTCTAAGAAAGTGGAACGGACTTGTGATATGTACAATCAAAAATATTCTAAAATTAAAATAATTATCACGTAAAAAATTAAGTTACATTTAAATTGCTTATTAGTCTTTTAGGCTAGATTGTAATTACATATTAAGAGCTTGCTTATTTTTAATAAAGGATTAAAAAAATAGTTACCGCTGATAGAGCGTCACTTTCTCTAAGCCCTCTGGAGGCACTCAGTCGGACTTATAAATAGAGAGGCGTTGCATTTTAAGGAAGGTTAAGGAGTATGAACCAGCAGGGTAATTGCGTAAGACACTAACAGTAGCAATGGCTTTTATTTTGACAGTTCAACATCATTCATTACGTTATTTACGTTGTTGAGCGGACAAATTTTTCGAACTTATGAAGCAATGGGTTAGCAATATCCTTCAAAATGATTCAGATTGTGATTGAAAGTGTGCTACGCAATTAGGGCGCAGGAAGTGCAAAATAGCCTACCAAGAATATATTATTGTAAGAAGTAATGACTAATTATCAAAATCGGACTACTTACTCTGTAAAAACTTATGCGTGGTCATACATTAAAAAAAAAAATATATACGCGTCGACTTGAGAACCTCCTCCGTTTGTTTTCGTCGGTTAAAAATACATTTAAACTTTCTGGACAGACTCATTGAAGTATAGATTTCCAATTTTCCGATACTCAAATTGAGTGTGAAATTGAAACGTCTATAGTCTGTCCAAGTCTGTCAAACAATTTGGACATGCATACGTTTCCAATTTGCGTACGAAATGAAATGTTTACACGTAAATGATTTGTTATAAAGAAAACAAAAGCTTAGTTGCTAGTTTTTATGTTAAAGTTGTTATATGTAATTTTTTTTTTATTCTTATGTAAGTGAAATCTTTGTAATTCTTATTGAGAAATAAAATTTTCTTTAAACATATTTACGTACAAAAAATATCATTTGCCTATTCTTTTCTCAACTATGTTGGGGTTGGCTTCCAGTCTAACCGGATGCAGCTGAATATCAGTATTTTACATGGAGCGACTCTGCCTATCTGGCCTACAACACAACCTAGGTATTGGGTAATACGATACCCCTTATATCATTTCTAGCATTCAATTAATTCTCTCAATTTATTATAACGGGGCAGTCAGACCCGGAACAACTACTTGTAGGCCATACAAATATTGCTCGGTGCGGGAAACCAACCCGCGACACGCAGCGCAGCAGTCAATCGCTTAACCACTGCGCCAACCGTGCCGTCTTAATTATAATCTTTGTTTTCTGTTTTTATAGTTTTAAGGTGTATTTATTTTGCTGTAATACCAATAAACGCATTTTTCTTTCTCTCTGGTAAGACTGGTTGTCAGATTTTCGGGCTGAAGACCCGTAATGACTGCCAAAGATTCACGAATGACAGCCGGTACCAACGGCTTAACGTGCTTTTGCTAGGCACAGAGGGGTCTTGGAATATTAAGGCCACCCATCTACGGACCAACCGCGGCAAGCGTAGCTTAACCTGATTAATCGGCCCGTGCGGCTGTCATAACATAGCCACAAGCCCCTTAAAAACTATATGTCATATAATCGTTTCATTGCTAAGTAAAGTCAATAAAAAAATGTTTTAGCCTTAAACTGTCGCGTGCAATTAAGCGTGAACCTATTACAAAAACTTCGTTATTCTCGACTACCTTTACAATCTTCAGACATGAATTTTAAGTGCATAATATACTTGTATTAAGTACCTTAGTTTCGCCTGCGTCTAGGTGTTAAATATCGTTCGTAATTAGCATGAAAGGTACAAAAAACGTTGACATCTCTTTACACCCGAGGTTTGCAGTCACGAACGGTGTTATTGGCCGTAATATGAATGCATTTTATGTGAAAACAAAAGCTATAAACTATGGTAAAGAGGTTTTATGGCTTATCTATGAATTTGAATGTGAGTTAGAGGTTATTTTTCTTTGGTAAAAAGATTGATCAGTGAATAAAAATAGGTATACAGTTACTTACTGTGCTCAAGAACGTTTTATAATGAATATGAATAAGAACGTTGGCCTTCGTACCATTTTGATTTAGTAACTGAAAGGAAAACACAAATTAACTATGAATTCGAAAATGTGTAGGTAAGTTTGAAAGTAAATAAAAAAGGATGGATGCGTTCGGATGTTTGTTACTCAATCACGCAATGACCGTTGAATGGATTTGGATGAAAATTTACCACGCACGGTTTATAACCTGGATTAACACATAGGATACTTGGATGCTTTTTATCCCGGTAGTACGTTCCCGTGAGACAATTTCCGATTTCTACGAGGGCGAAGCCACGTGCAAAAGCTAGTTATAAATAATTAGTCCTTTTTTCTCGGCCTGCTTAGTTATTTTTAGTTTATTACTAGCTGCGCCCAGCGGTTACACCCGCATAAGTTTCGATCACGTGGGAATATCGGGATAAAAAGTATCCTATATGCATATTAATCTGGTTATAAACCATATGTGTGCCAAATTTCATCCAAATCCGTTCAGCAGTTTGTGCGTGAAAGAGTAACAAACATCCATCCATCCATACAAACTTTCACGTTTATAATATTAGTAGGATTTTAAGTGACATCGTAGGTACATTTAGCCTGGAAATCTGTTGCAATCTGCGATTTTTAATCTATAGGAAATTACATACGGTTACTACCTACACTGCTACTAACCTTCTGATCTACCCTTAAATCATCCCTTATCGGCAAAAAAGAACAGATTTAAAAATTGAAACCGCGACCACTCCTCGCCAAATTCCCATTTATACATTTAAATCCCTCCAGCGCTAATTCATTCATAAATCTGCTAAGCGTCATCCCAAAGAGGCGAATCCTCCCATCAATTGCCGAAAAAAAACAAAACGACATTCAATTTGCGAGGCGGCGTACGTAACCCGAAATAAAAATCCATCAAAACATTCATCTCTAGCATTTCGTCAATCACTCCCAATGTTTTCATACCATTTTTCCTGACAGCCTGCTTAATTCATTCAATTTACGACCTTATTTCCTAAAACTTATAGTCCTTTCGTGTAACAATAACTTTGTTTCCCTGTTCCCTACAAGTTCGGTAACAGAACGGTTCCGTTCATCAGTTCAAGTGTCTGTTTTAACTGTTGTACTAGCGTTTACGTCACAAACGATATCTCTCCTTTGTAAAGTTATGAAAGCGCTTTAAGGACTCATTTGTTACATTCAGCGCTGAAGTGGCTGCAGCCAAAAAGCAGGTCAAGTGCAGTGAGAAATTATGATCTAATGCGGGCGCTGTAATTAAGATACAATCTCACTGATGATGTAAATGTGATAGTTTGAATGATGTATAGTCAGTCACTAATGTAGATTTTATCTTGTACAATTCATTTTGTAAATGGGGAAGTAATTTGAAAACACTAAGCATGTTGTTTATAAATCTGTCGGTTGCAAGCGCTACTTTTTTTTTATCGTGGAAAAATGATCGTGGATTCTGCACTAGCACGGGGAGATAGTGCAGTTATGTGGGACTCTAACCCACTAAAACTCCACGGTGTCTTCCTCTGCCGCTTACGGCGGGAACACGGGCACGCGTTATTACTCATCCGTGAACCCACCGCGGCTGTCCGTCTCCGGACCCTCCTCTGGGGAGTACTCCCCATCACCGGCGCACCAGAACACATAGCACACCGTGACCACCCAAGGGACCAAACCAGCACATGGCCGCCAGACGACCCGTGTCCGGGTACCCTTGGTCCCCCTGCGACGGGTCAGGTCATTGGTCCCGCCGCCTGCCAATTTTCGGCCGCAGAGGATAGGGAGAGCGGCCAATGTCATACTAACACTCCTCCTCCCCTGCGGCCCCACCGCGTCCGCCATCAGACGGTGGCGATCTCGTCAAGGCCGCGGAAGGTAGGGAGAGCGGCGCACCGCAGTACCGGCACTCCTCTCCCGCCGCGGACTCCAACCCTCAGCCGTGATGTCTCCCATACGACATCGCGGCCCGCTTTAGTTGCGATGTCGCCTAAGCGGCACCGCAACCTATGTGTCCGCTACGTCGTCGGCTTACTGGCAAAGCCCTGACGAGCGGCCCTTCCTCGGGTTTCTCTTGGCTTCACCGTGGGTGACCAAGCCATGGCTACTGAGCGCAGGTTCCATTCGGACATTAAAGCGAATTTAGAATAAGGTGTCAGAGAAGAGTCTAGGCTGTCAAGCAAATGGTTTAAAATGAAAAACACGTAATATTTTTATATATAGGAATAATTATCCAACTTAAAGTTGTCAAAAATATAAAAGGCCCGTTTTGACATTGACAGTTCTAGTAGTTAATAAAGATCAAATTCGCAAAACACGTATTCGTTTGTATGAAACTGACAGGTGTCAAGAACGCATTCTCAAATGTCATAACGGGCCTTTTATTTTTTGACAACTATAACAAGATAAACCGTGTTTGATTTTATACGCCCCGTGAACCGTGAAGCCTCGTAGACAGCTTCGCAGTACTGTAGAGATTATGGTCAGTATGGTTTGTGGCGTGCAACATTTTTGGTAAATATATGTAAGATAACTAGCTCTTCGTCCGCAAGATCGTCTCCCAAGGGTCAAGCGTAATAGCTTATAACCTTCCTCACGAAATGGGCTATAAAACGCAAAAAAAAACTGACTGGTAGTTTCACAGATTACCGCGTTCAAACAAAAAAACTCTTTAGCTTCATTAATTGTATAGATGGCTTAACATTATAAGATAAACGCCAATACAAATTGAGAATAGAAAACAGTAGCTGGTGTCAGATTTGGCTGACAAGATAAGGAAAAAGCTCTTCTACACTCCTACACCCTGCATACCCCTTGGGGGATGTTGTTTATAAATCCATGTAACATGTAACTCAAAATGTTTACGAAACTGTAAAATATAGTGCCCTACTTAAGGCTGAAAATAATAATAAGACTTGAGAATATTACTGAGTAACATAACGATGTTGACATCGTAAAAATAACCTATAATTGACACTAAAAGAATTGACATGGGGAACATTCTGTAACCTAAACTAATAAAAGTGTGACAAACATGTTATGAACGTTATATGGATAGAATTACAAGTAGTCCTAACACGATTTATGGAGTGTCCCTCAAAGTCCTGCATAACAATAACATTTAGCAGACAAAAGTGGGAGCGGTGGTGGCTCAGCGATATCGACACCGAATTACGAGTTGTAGGTCGTGAATTCGAACCCGGGCATGCACTTTACTTTGAGTAGGTACTTAATTTCATCACCACTGCTCTCAAAACGGAGATAGAAAGGTAATCATATTGCACTTAATCGGTACAAAAAATCATTTTGCTCGACTCGGGACCAAGCCCCGGCCCCAACACTGAGTAATCGAGCTTACGACCACTTGATCACAGAGGCATATGGGGTATATAATCTGCATAGTCCTATCACTCTTTATACGCATACCATTCACCCCATATGGTAGAACTACCGAACCATCACCCATATGGTAAAGAGGATTACAACAGAGCTTGCCTTCTAAGGCGATGATCCCATGACGAGCGCTACCGGTTGCAATTACTAACAAACAGTTGTTAGTAGATCTATGTGTTGTTAACGGTTGATCAAAAGATGTCTATAAAAGGGAAGGTAATTGTGTGAATTGAATGGAGGTGGATTTGGACTATGCGTAATTGTTATAAAGACTTTTGATCCGATGTTTTTTATCATCTTTCTTTTGCTCTTATCGCAGAAATTCGGGGCAGCATGCCTTCTTCTTCCGTACGTCTCTAGTAGACATCATTTCACTAGTCACCCCTTTTCTAGCCAATTATCGTCTTTCACACAGCCACTGTCATAGTCATCCACATTCATACGTACTCACAACTTTTTCTCATGACATTTTCCTCATTTTTTTTGTGACTCTTAAATGACTATTCATCACAATAATGTGAATAACTGAGGGTCATCTTTATGCTGCGGTCCCATAGCCCGCTTTCTCACAGACCGGACCGCGCCAGGCCAGGCCGACATGCAGTGGGAACTGTCGCATCCGATGAGGTCTGCGGTAGACTGTCGTCACCCGTCCGATTGGTCGGGACTCGGTAAGTTCAAAGGCGCGGGGGGCGCGGCGCGGGGGCACTGAATAAAACCACAGTGGCTGCACACGCAGCCATGCGCTCCGGATCACTTGAAATGTTTGAATAACGGCCGACAGGCCGCACTAGCGCCACACACGCCATGGGAATGCTCGCCACAGGTCGCGACAGGCCTCAAATGTCGTAGCAATGCCGCAAATGCAGTATGTGGTAGCGGCAGAACTTTAATAACTTAAAATAACATGAAGAGGTCAAGCTGGGAATATATTTGCTTCTAGACAGTACCTATCTTCTTTTGTTTAATGGATGTGGACGATCCAAGTATTGTTATGATAAATTAATGGTAGAATTGCGCAAAATAAGTACTATGTTTAGTGGTCGCCACTGGTACTTAATCGATAGCAGACTAAATTTGGTTGGGTATTAAGTATTTAATATAATTATGAAATTATCAGACACTTGGTCCCATTCGATCAATCAATTTGCCGAGCCTTTTCTCAACTATGTTAGGGCCGGCTTCCAGTCTAACCGGATGCAGCTGAATACCAGTATGGAGGTAGTAAATGGAGCGACTGCCTATCTGACCTCCATAACCCAGTTACTGGGTAATACGATACCCTTCGTAAGGCTGGTTGTCCGACTTTTGGGATTCTGACTATCCGTAATGACTGTCAAAGGTCTACGAACTACAGCCGGGGCCAACAGCTTAACGTGTTTTCAAAGGTATGGAGAGGTTTCGATATGTAGTAGATGGTCATCCACGAACTGACCGCGGTAAGCGTAGCTTAACTTTCAATCGACCCGATCCCTTTCTACATAGAACTTGAAAACAAATGAGGAAATGTAGATCTATACAACTTATTGGTTAAGGGAAATCTTCCTGCAATGTTAAGTATCAGTAAAGCATGTCATTATGAACTCGCGCGGGAAGACACGATGCTAATAGATTCCACGTTTTTCTCCAGTTCCCACAGTTTACAGAATTTCTCTCGTTAATAGGTATTTACGGTGTCATTTTCTCAGATCTTAAAGTAATTATGAATTCTTTAATATTTTCAATGACAGAAGGTAGGTTTTCTAACTCTCTGTGAGAATCGAAACCAGTCAAAATATTTTTTTAACCTTATAAAGCTTTAATCAGCTTTTATTTTATTTATAAAGCTTTATTCTGGAAAGGTTATAACGAAGATATCACCATACAATTTCATGTCAAAAAAAAAAAAATAGGATATGTTTTATTTTTTTTATTATTTCTTAATAACCAACTTATATTAACAGTTTGCACCACACATACGAGTTATTAGTCAATATTAGTAATACAATCATAAAATTAAGTTAAATCACATAATAAAACTGGACAAATTTTGATGAAATTAAATGAAATGAAACTAAATTGGTCAACATTAGATAAAATTAGATAAATTAAGATAAAATTAGACGAAATTAGATAAGTCCTTATAGTTTTTTATTAAGTATGGTAAATCTTCAAGTTTGTACAGACGCTAGCAGGTCAAGCTACCCGAAACTGTTAAATTTTCCCAATCAACCTTGAACCTTAATGCGTTAGTAAATTTTGAAAAAAATAATTATTTAGGGTACCTCCCATACATCTAAAGTAGGGATGATATTGTTTTTTTCGTCCTTCCCATAGTGTGGGATATCGTTGGATAGGTCTTTCAAAAATATTAGGGGTTTGGAAGACCGTTTTTTTGATGAAGTAAACCGTTCGTGACTGATCAAGCTTTAAAGTACCAATTTTCGTTAGAGTCAAGTGTCCCCCCCTCTACCAACTAAACGGTTGTAGTTAGAAATTCAAATGTCACGGTGGTAGTACCTATATATAACGAAGTTTAAAGGAAAACTATCACACTTAAGTGGGTTTTACAAGTTTACGAGTAATAGTCGACCAATTGTATTAGACTCGAAAATTTCGAACAACTACATAGAAATATTGATATATAGCGCTAAGCGTCAGTTGTATCGCGTTATTGTTTCATTCCTAAATAAGTTTTATAAAAAAAAAAAACAGTTGCTACACCGGCTATGGGAAGTCTTATCTAAATCTCAAAAAAAAATTAAAGCTTTCTGTGCAAAATTGTCGGATCAGGTGAGGATTTGTATAGGAAGTTAAATTAGGTAGGTAGTCATGTTTGGCTTTTAGTTAGAGCATGGTACGAAACTATCAGTCAGCGAATACGACCCGCACTTGGCTGTTATAAAAACTACGGAACCCTACACTGCGCGTGGCCCGACACACACTTGACCGGTTTTTTTTATATAATTTGGGTTTTTTATTTTTGATTGTGTTTAGTTTAGTTTAGTTTTATGATCTTCCTGTGCGAGTCGCAATAAATACTTCTTCTTTCTTTCTTTTTCTTTTAGTGATAAAGTTGAAAATCTATTAAAGAAATTTTACATATTGTATTAGCTTGATGTGTGTCTATACATGGAAAAAGTTACTCGTATAACTAAAAAATCTTATTACAAAATATCTTTGGGGAAGGTTGAGAATACAATCATTCATCAGTCATTTTAAAACGATCTTCCCAGTTCCTCTAACCATAAATTTGTAAAATAACTCAAAAACCACGTTTAACGAAGAAATCTTAAACAATAAAAGTCGAAACACTATAGAATATGAAGCAATAAGAAAAAACTATGAAAGGAGTTGCAAAACTTATAAAAACGCTAAAAACTTTTTGTAACTTTTACCAAGTTTAACAAAGGAGGGTCGATAAAAATCTTTTGTGAAAGTTTCAGAACTTTCCTGTAAACTGTTTTGCTTACAACCTTATAAGTCGGCGATCTGTATGTAATTCACAGAATATTTTTAGCTACGAAAGTTAGTGTGAAGAGTTGAAAAGGTTTTCAGTACTTTATTATTTTAAAAGGGGTTTTACGCATCAGTTCACATTGGTTGTCTTTGGTTTGGTAATTTTAGTAAGTTATTATACCAGTTTATGTACTTTTGAGTTGTTTTAAATTTGAGATGGCCTAATGTTAGATACATGGAATATGAGAAGGAATGAACTGAACGAAATACACAATGAGAGGACTTAATATAACACTGTTATTTCATTAAGGGATGATTTTTCCAACGCCAGATAATTTTAACTGAGGAATAATTTTAAATTTTTGACAGTTCTTCCATATAAAATCTGTCAGACGTCAATTTTATTCCACGAATAAAAATTATCTGTCGATTGAAAAATCAGCCCTAAATAAATGATTATTATTAAATTGTTATTATTTATCGGTAGACGGACACGAGAAACAATAGAAATTTTATTGTTATTACGCCTGGGGACATTTATTACGCCTGGGGACATTTACTGTCGTTAGTAAAGCAAATAATTTAAAACATAATACTTATCTAATTAGAAAGCACAGAGAGTTTTTTGCATATGCAATAACCAAATACCATGCAATAACCACGTTCAGTGATATCTACTTCATCCAGGTTTCCTAACCCCAAGTCCAAATTATTACAATTTTGCTTCACCAGAAGGTCCTAACTGCAACGCAAAAATAATAATATGATAACCTGTCTTACCTTGTTTATTTAATCAACTAGAATCTAGCATGAAAAAAAAAATTACAAAAGGAATTCGAGTACCGACTCATTTTATGTCTAAGTTATAAAGATTTGATTAAGTTTGATTCAAAATTATTTGATAAATTATAGTGGCCGATATTTGCCCCACCCCAAAAATAAGGTATTCTAACCCAACAGATCACATTAATTAACCGATTGAAACGGAATGAAATGCAATTCTTAAAAAAAAAACCACCATTACATCATTATCTCACACTAACACTTATTACATAATAGCGGCTTTTTCTATTTTTATTATTAAGTATTATTTTCTTTTTATTCTCGATTTAATTGTTATGTTGTCTTTAATTGTGATTCTTAGATTTTTAATTATTTTTTACTTTTATTACCGAACATGTTTTTAAAATATACGTTTAAATGGTACACCCTCCAAATTGTGTCCAAAATAAAAGCTTGCCTAGTTTGGGGTCAATGTAAAATATCTGTATTCTTTTAAGCAATAAACACACATACAGAAACATATTTTTTTAAACTACACTTGCTCACTAAATTTAAAATTAGTGAGCAATATATTTAAAATTAGTGATTTTTTTTTTTGTTTCATACGAACTCATTAGCACTATACTCCACCACTAGGTCCTAGCCAACTGTGCCATTTTGCAGGACCCTACGTCACAGTATTAATAGGAGAACCTGTCATACCTTGTTTATTTACTCATCAGTAACACCGCTATCTAATTTAACGCAAAGGGTTCATCTGTGAGCTAGACTACCTACTTCAAATCTTATCAATATTTCAGGTATATGTTGATTAAAACCGCTGGGAGGGAAGATTATCAACTACCTACGCAGCGCGGGTTCAAATTTTCGATTAAATGTTATACCAATTTTTGTGGAAATGTTTTTCTTACATTTTGGCTTTTTCGGTTCCAGGAAATGATGTTTTGAAATCGTTGTTAATATTTCCTACTCATAGGTAGTAAAGTAATCTATTGGAAAATAATTGACATGGAAAAGTTTTAATAGGTAATAAAGAAAGAAAGAAAGAAGAAAGAAAATACATTTATTTACATAAGGTTTTGGCAAACATGTTTTCTTCAAAGTTTACTTTAACTTATCATTCGCCTCGCGTTTTTCCAACTATGTTATGGTTGGCTTCCAGTCTAACCAAATGACAGCTACATTTAAATACCAGTATTTTACATGGAACGGTAGCCTGCCTATTTATTTTGATAAATTCTAACTTATTTGTAAAGCGGAGTGTATTATTCTATGTTTTCACTGAATGAATCAAACTTAGATCTATTGTCTATAAATAGAGTAGATACAAACAAAAGCAACCGGACTTGAGAAAAACAGGATTAAATTTTTGTCTTCCATGATAATTTTCCTACATTTTCATCTAGGTATTTTTAGTTGAACAAAAACAGCTAAAATAAGTGATCATCTGATTCCCTATGATTATTTTTTTTTTTTATACACGACATATTATTTAAAACTGTTAGCTTTTAAATAAATTATTTAAATATTATATTGGAAATACAAACTGCGGTTCTTATTTAAAATATACATTTAGAAAATACAATAAATGTCGCAATTACAATTGAAAACCTAAACAATGTCAATATTCCACGTGAAATATAGGGTCCCTATATTTGTTTTGAAACTTTTATAATTAAAATTAAAACTCACCTGATAACGGGCTGCGGCTGCGGGTATCCAACAATCCTCTTCTCCTTCCTCCTCCTACACTCACTCTCCACTCTCTTATCACTGTTATCACGAATCGTATGGTATCTCGGCTGATAACTCTCGAGTTGCGTATACAAACGCGCGCGTGGCGCGGGCGACGGGCCTCGCTGCGTCATAGAGTCCCCACGTCCGTTCTCAGTGGCAGACGGTGCCACACTGGTGTAGCTGGTGTGTATTCGCTCAGCCATCCCTGGCCGACGCTTTTCCTCAACGAATGCCACTCGAGGCGGCTTCGGTTGCATCAAGTTGATTTTCTTTTTCTTTGCAGTGGATGTCACGTAGAAAAAGTACCCGTTGCGATCCATTTTCGGAGCTGTTGCTTTTACCTGTGGAGTTTTGCTTGACATTAGTCCGAGATGTGATTGCTTTATGCTTAACTCTGATTTTTTATTTCCTAGACTAAAATTACAGCTACAATACACCTTTTTTGCCGATATAACATTATTTAGTGCATATTAGCTGTCATTTTGGTCTAGCAAATTAAAAAGAGTTTATTTGGGTGTCAGTAAAATACATTGTACTTTTAGGGCCATAATTAAAACTCGCGAAAAAAGTTTTTTCACCTTAATGTCTCCATGTTTATAAAGCTTAGGGCTGATATTTCCAACGCCAGATAACTTTTATTTGAGGAATAAAATTGACGTTCGACAGTTTTTATATGAAATTACTGTCAAAATTTCAAAATTATTCCTCGATTAAATTTGAATCAGATGCAAATGATTGAAAAATCAGCCCTTGGTAAACATTTTTTTTAAGTATAGGCATCTTGTGGAGTAAGTTATATGACTTTTAATAATGAGTCTTAAACACATTGAGCTTTTATCCCGTTGTGAAACTAGAAAGTATTGGAATTGTTAAAAAATAAAAGAAACTTGTCCAACCCAGTTTTATTATGTTGCTTTATAATATTTAAAAATGAAAAATAAATTTTATGAAAGCAATACCCAGTTTTCAGGTTGTAGCTGATTGGATACAAAAATAGAATTCCATGAAATAGGATTCGTATCTAGAAAAAGACAGAACCGCTGAAGTCTGATTTTTAATTTGCTAGTCTAAACTGACAACTGCGATCGACCTTTATTTGTCAACATGTCATTAATTAATATACTAATATTAGGTGTAAGTTTGGTCCACTAAAGGAAAAATCAGAGTTTAGTTTATTTACTGTCGACAATTTTGCTTTAACGGTTCAAGAGGTCAGATATTAATGTAAAACTAATGAAGAATTAATTCTATTCATTTTGTTATGCAAACTATTTTCAAACATAGCTGTCATTCTGACTTCATGACACTCGTATCCGATAGCAATAGATAATTGAATATCAGAGCATCTTTGCAACAAAAACAAAACACGATCCCAAACTCCGAAACATTTAATAAAAATCCAATACTATTCACTAGGAAAGTGCTATTTCAGTCAATTTAAATCGTTTGTAAATATTTTTTCAGCGAAACTCATCACGAGCCGATAGTTTCGTTTGCATATCTCTGTTTCCGGTTCCGGTAGCCGTCAAAACAATAGAGCTATTATCGGACGGTTGGAAGGTGTAAAACGAATTCGCTTTTTACGATCGCTTGTCGTTTCGATCGATTCGACTGACAGCAGGATGATGTATTTAAAGTTTTCGTTACGATTCGTTTGTTTCTATAATCTCGGGGTGGGTGAAAAGCGTTTTGTATGGAAATCTATAGTCTAAGGAAGAAGTTTATCAATGTTGACAGTGTCACAGTATTAGATGAGGGAGGTTACAGTCTATCCTGGTTCAGCCATATAATGTTAAACCACTATTTGGTTCAATCAATCAATCAACTCAGCCTATCACAGTCCACTGCTGGACATAGGCCTCTCCTAAGCTGCGTCACAACACCCTGTTCTCCACCTTCCACATCCAGTCTGTCCTAGCCACTTAAGGCCGTCGGTAAGCAGTTCTCAATTTTGCAACGAGGTACGTAGGAGTTTTTTCTATGTATGGCCGTACACCAGTGGTAACATTTGACCTGAGCGGACCCAGGGTAGTTCGGAGTTTTAATAGAATAAAAGGCCAATTTATACTGGTTTTGTTACTTACTCTACCAACGATTGTTCGACATGGGTTAGATTTCTGGAACGTTATGATTCGCAGACATAATTGCTACCTACGCAAATACTACGGATAAGATGGCTTGGTATACCCGGTAAATCCATATACGTCGGATTTATATTATGAACAGTTTCCCACGCAAATTCCAAGTTTGAAAAGAGATTGTTAAAATTAGGCTAGACAATCTTTTGCTATATATTCTTGATCTTTATGCGCCCACGAAGTACAAACTTTTCGCTACCTACTTATGATAAATAACTTGAGCTATATTTGAAAATAACTCGGTGATTATCGGCGAAACTATACTAAAATAGGTCTCATATCTTCATAAAATGAGCGTTACAGCGGAGGAACAGTTTGGGTATATTATTAACTACATTTTCTTAGAATTTGGTTCGTATCATGAAAACAATATTTAATTTTCCAGTTAGGTAGCAAATTGTTATGCGATAAACAATGACTCGTCACTAAATAAGTCTTTAAATTTTGAATGAATTACTAATATTGAGTAAATAGAGAAATAGGGAGTAAGAGTGCAAATTTCCTAGGTAGAACCAACAAAATAAACAAAACGCTAACAATTATTTTCCTTCTGCCATTAATTAACAACAAAACTGCATTAAACAGGCACCGGCAAAAAAACATTTACTTCAATCAACCAGCATAAAAAAAAAACAAAATCCTGGAATACAACAAAATATCTTAAAAGGGTAATACGTGATAGTGCCCTGCCAATCTCAAGATAAGAATTGAAGCCTCGCCAACAATACCTGATACATATACCATACTTACAAAGGAACGCGTGGTGGATAAATTCCTTGGAATCATTTGCACCCTGTCCATTGCTGGCTCGTATCGCTGCGATCTTTACATCGCTGTTGGTAGGAGTGCAATGAATCTGACACGCTTTTGCCGCCAATTCACCTTTGTAGAATGTTGGTTGAATAGCGATAGTAGGTGGGCATACGGCTGACTAGGATGGTTAGCGCTTTCTATGAAAACGGTTATAACCGTTTAGCGTTCACATTAAAATATTTAACAGAATTTAAGCCATGAGGAAGACATATAAATAGTACTAACGAAAGTACAGTTAGTAGAAGAGACATATTAAGTATGGTTTCTAAGTATCTAGTAAGCACATCAACCCGAAACTTTCGAATTTTCCCAATCAACCTGGAACCTAATGCTTTACCGATAAAGTTGAAAATCTATTAAAGAAATTTGACAGATTGTAGTAGCTGACAGATTGATGTGCTGGCGTCTGAATTTACGGCGTACATGAATTTCTATCCAGCATTTCAACAACTATTTTCGTTTTGAAGAATAATATTTCAAGTTTATTCCTTAATTGGTTTTATTTTTTTAAATGATGCCATGGTAAAGAAAATTTGGGCTTCTTAAAAATTTACACGGGGATAGTTTAAAAGTAAATTTGTATCTGTAGCCTACCTAATAGTTTTTGACTTGACTCATCATCCTTTCCTGCCTAGCCTGTTTCCAAACTATGTTAGGGTTGGCTTCCAGTCTAACCGGATGCAGCTGAATATTTTATATGGGCCGACTGCCTATCTGACCTCCATAACTCAGTTACTGGGTAATAGGATACCCCTTGGTAAAACTGGCTATCAGCCTTTCGATCTTCTGACGATCCGTAACGTCTCTTGACTTGACTAAACCAGTCAATTAACAAAACTATTCTCAGTAATTGTAATGCAAAAGATAATTATTACACATTGACGTCCACTCCACAGAATCCAAATTCCAAGCACACCGCTCGCCTCTCCTCACAGCCATAAGTCTCCATCTGTCACAGCTCACTGCAGAGATGTTATCGCGCCTCCGCCCGCGGCATCTTTCTGAATGCTAACTGGACCCTGAATACTCGCAGAGCACTATCTACGACATCTGTGCCCTATGCACAACGGATCCCCACTTTGATACCGCCCTGTTGGCCTGCAGGTATTTTTCTCTGCGATTTAGATTGCCGTCTGGCTGTATTTAGTGTTTAACAAAGCTCGGCGTTGTTGTAATTAGGATTGAGGGGCCAGTTGAGTATAAATATTTAGATAGTGTTTTGTTTTGTTTGTTTTTGTTTAAGTTTTTTTCCGTTTGTTCAAGTTTGTTAATGCAAACATCAAAGTGTTGATTATTATTGTGAGGTGTTTTTATAAGCTTACAACAAATAAAACCTAATAATGTAACATTACAATAAAAATTAGTCTAAACACAAGTCATCATTTAGCTCAATTACATGGGTAGTTTTTCCGGTTGATCATGTTGAGCTTAGGTTCATTAATATTATTAGTTGCAAAATCATTTGCAGTTTTAGTGACCAAGCTGATAGAGACGATACTTGGTAGTTTTTGGAATCATCAACACGAGGAACAAAATAATCCTTTGATACGGATAAAGCCAAACAGACATTATGAAACCTTTAACATTATACACCAGATCATTGAGGTCACACAACAAATACTCAGCCACAAATTGAGTTTAATTTAAACAACAGTGCTTGGGGGCAGCAAACACATTGCAATCGGAACACAAAAGTGTATTTACAGGAGCTCTGAGAATCCCACAGGAGACGACCACGACTTGCGAACGACGGAGTACTGAATATAGTAGATTTGTATCTAAATAGTGATGTTGCGTAGTGGAGTTTATAATAAATTTAAATGGAACTATAAATAAAATATAAGATGGAACAAGGAAAGAAAGATAAGATAATGATATACATATAGAAGATAAAGAAGTGATAAAAGTAGTTTCAGTAAAACTCAAACTCAAAGCGTTTGTTTCAAATAAACGAAAACCGGGACATCTGAATTGTCAAGAGGTCGGTCAGTCAGATGAAGCTAGTTGTCCATGCCAAAGTGTAGTAGGTACCTATGGAGAATAATGGGCAAGAAACTCCACGGACACTCTTTAAAATCGAAATATTTTTACAAAATATTTGTTACATCATTCATGTCGAAATTATACATGTCAGCACCTATTGAGATAGATCTGCTATATACCAAAGCTAACAATAAGCATAACTAGATAATCAAATCATACAATACCATTCAAAATAGTCTGAATCAAGTAAATAAACAATAGAAAAAAAAAAAACAAAACACAATCACCCAAAATCAAAAGCAATTAGCACAGACAAACTACCACAGCAACAAAATCTTCCATATTCCAATGAAATCCCAAATAATTTCGACTCCGAAACAATCCTTCATTCGTAGGGAACGTGTCAATATTTGCCTGTAGCAACACTGCACAAACATTTCGAAGACATAAGACAAAGAAGTTTCGGTTCGTAATTGGCATGCACCGCCTTTGACACAAATGCTGTGGGTTTTACAACTTCATCCCTCTGAAGAGGTGCAAATAATACGAGAAATTAATGCAACGCTGAATTTGGTTTGGGCGATAGAGAGATATGGGATGGAAAAGCGAACGGAGATTATGTTTGATGTGTATTTCAATTCGACGCGCAATACATTTTGGATTTTCTATTGTCTTGTTAAAATTTTACTTATAACATACAACTGACCTGGAGGCATACCGGGTGGGGGCTGGTTCGAGGTGGCACGGGAAAAGAATTCCTGGAAGGATTTGGTGGAGGCATGGTAAAGAATCGACATTAGAAGATTTATTTTTCGATCACAGTTCTCGAAAAACATTAACTTCTATAAGTATCCATATGTATACCTAACTATCTATTATTAAATCACGCAAAACCAGCTGAACGGATTTGGATGGGCAAACAGATAATTAATAATCTGGATTAACACAAACTTTTTATACGGGGGAAGCCGCAGGCAAAAACTAGTACAAAATATTATAGAAAACTGCTTCTGGTGGAAACACAGACCATATATGGTAAGTCGTTATATCAGTAATTCAGCATCTACTGTACAAGTTACATAAAAATCTACTTAGGCAAAACTAGCACCGTTTCACTTGTTATCGAGTCAGTAACTCATTAGCTCATGAGCCCTCCATCACTTAACCTCATAAGGGAGAAAAACGATTGAGAACCAAAGCTTCATCCACAATAATCGCATTCAAGTGTTCGTGATCCATTAATTAGTGACAAGTGAATGCACTTCCTGTGTACACTGTGTTGGGTCATGGAGTAAGTAGTGAATGGAAGGCGAACGTTATTTGGAGGCCAAAGTCCTCGCCCACATATGGGAGTGGCGAGAGGAGGCAAAACGCCGGGGCGTAACACCGCTGCCGCGAGAAATCACGGCACAGCGGACAAAGCTCCGGCGGGATCTCATAGCGGCATGGAGAGTGCGATTGTCGCAACCCAGCGCTGGGCACGCCACAATTGCGGCGATAAGTCCCCTCTTTGAGGAGTGGCTAGAGAGGCGCCACGGCGCCCTCACCTTCCGCCTGATGCAGGTCCTCACCGGACACGGTTGTTTCGGGAGGTTCCTGTTCAGGATAAAGCGGGAGGAAACGCCACGGTGTCACCACTGTGTGGATCGCCCGGAGGACACGGTGGAGCATACGGTGGAGGTCTGCCCGGCTTAGGCGGGGCCCCGCCGTGTCCTCGTGGCGGCGATCTCTCGCGTCCGGCCCTGGTCCAGGCCATGGTACAGAGCGAGAGTGAATGGGAGGCCGTCACCTCCTTCTGCGAAGCAGTAATGCTCGCGAAGGAGGAGCGCGTGAGGGAGAGGCAATTATTGCACCCTCACGCGCCTAGCCGCCGCAGGAGACGCCCTGGACGGGAGTCAACAGCCGACTCCCGGCCACCGTAGCTTGCGGGCGGGCTTGCGGGCGGCGAGCAATGGGCAGCTCGCCACCCGGTAAGGACCAGGTCCGGGTCGACGGCGCGTTCTGTTCCACGCGCGCCTCAAAGAGATGTGGTCATTCGATGAATTCCCACCCAAAAAATAAAAAAGGCGAACGTTGATGCCATAGGATTTAATTAACATGGCATTTTATCTTGCAGGAAAAGCCGCTACTCCGCCAAGATTTTCTGGAATGTTGCCTTTAGGTGGCTTTGACTGAATAAAAACGGAAGTGATGATAGCTGACATGGATTTTTAAAGAAGTATCGAGACCCAAAACGCTACTATGCCTTTTAAAAGTACCACTAAAATGACTCACTTACACCAATTTAACAGCTGCCTTAGTAAAATGACTCGTGTTTTAGGAAAGCGTCATAACAAGTTAGTTAATCATCAATCAACTCAGCCTATCGTACAGTCCGCTGCTGAATACAGGCCTCTCCCAAGTTGAATAACAACACCTTGTTTTCCGCATTCCGCATCTAAGAAGTGAATATTACACGAATGATTCATACTTACGTTCATTCAAATTTCTAATTTTCCTTCTTCCTAATATATAATACTAATAAATAATGCACAAAATGTATCACCATACTTATGAGCACTCCATCGCATCACTAGACCATGTCAGGTGTATGTTAATGCATTTCTTGCGTGCGTTTCTGAGCGGCTATGAGCGAGGAGCGACGGCTCTAATGCGTTGCGAGAGTGATTTGCAAGTAGTGTACCTACACTACGTACTGTTACAATGCAGGTCTTTAAGCCCTTGTTAATAATATGTTTATAATAATGTGCTTAAATTGCACTGATAAGAGACGTCTTAGAGAAAGCAGTTTTTGAAACAATTGTTTTATGGGTATAACTTTTGTAGTCGTAAAAAAATAAAAATAAAGAAAAGAACATGCATGATGATGGCTCTTATGCAGTGCGAGCAACATAGTAATTATGCTGTAGTATATAGTAACTTGGTGTGAATGTCCTTAAAATTTACGATTTTGGGGTTTTGTACTCAAAGGATAAAAACGCGACCCGTATTACTAAGACTCCACTGTCCCTCTGTCTGTCTGTCACCAGGCTGTATCTCATGAACCGTGATAGCTAGACAGTTGAAATTTTCACAGATAATGTAATTCTGTTCCCGCTGTATTAAAAAATACTAAAAACCAAATAAAATAAATATTTAAGTGGAGCTCCCATACAACAAACGTGATTTTTTTGGCCGTTTTTTTGCTAGATATAAATAACGGCAACAGGTAGACGCTTGAAATATTCACAGAATATTTAGTTGTATATTCACATTAAAAATAAATAATTAAAATAAAATAAATATTTAAGGGGGCTCCCATACAACAGACGCAATTTTGCTACGGAACACTTCGTGCGCAAGTCCGACTCGCACTTGGCCAGTTTTTTTTCTCTGTATTTTATAAGTGGAGACCTGTAATTGGATTTCAGACTAATGTCCTTAAACTGTTTGTTTTAGCTGTTATTTAAATAAATAAATAAGAAATTTTGAACTTATAGGAATATAGGGGAGATAATGATGAAAGTGCTACTTCACTGGGTAGGAACTGACAAATTGTCAGTTACGAAAGAACACTAAAAATATCCAGGGTTAATAGAATTTATTTTGGCTTTAATCACAAATTCGCACAAAATTTATCCTGAAACCAATGTTTTCTGACTAAATATTATATTTGTTTTAAACAAGAATTAAAATTAGTCCCAAAACGCGAAATGCCAATCGGTCAGACTATTCGAAGCCAACCGGTCAGGGTATTAATTGCCTTCATTCGGTCGATAGTTATTATGAAAATATAGCTACACAAGATATGTAAGGGAACAACATAAAGAAAACATTACACGTAACGAATTAATTAGGACAGCTTAATTAGAACTTCTGTGTTGCAGAAATAACATCTGTATCATAACAGGATGTACCTTCATATAATGTACATTTTGATAATATTGAAAGGTTTCCTTTAGGAGCCACGCAATATTTTAGGCTCAATTTACATTGCCGCGGAACGGAATCGAAACGATTTTTTTTTACGAAATTCTACAAAGCATAATATGAACTTTATGTCAATTGTATAACGTACAAACTAGATACGAGCCAAAAAACACGTCTTCCGGAGAATTCTCGTGCAATATCGAGAATTCCCGCAGCTAGCTGCTAATATCTAATTTGTACGTTACACTATTGACATAAAGTTCATTATGCTTATGTAAAGTTTCGTTACAAATATCGCTTCCCGTCTGTTCCGCGGCAGTGTAAATTGAGCCTTAGAATAAGTTCTCTTTGATGAAATTCTTTCGAGTTTAGAATAGATGCTAAAAGAAAACTTAGTAGAAACTTAGTACTCGCATGATGCGTCTATTAAGGCGCGGTAAGAAGTACATTTTTAGGTAAACGACAATAGCGCACCGCGGCAACAAATAAGGTCTAAAACAGCGATGCGTTTGGTGTTAGTTGAATCAAATGACCTGCCATCTAATTTCTTCACCACCCTTGGTTGACTCGTAGAGAATGCCTAAGGCATTATGTCCGCCTTTGTACATTTTTTATGTTAAAATGACCACCAAAATAAAAGTAATTTTACTGTTTTAATTATATTAAAAAATGAATGTGTGTAATAATTTTAAGGTATTTCTTTAATTGATTGAATTTCTTTTATTATCATTACAAAAAATTATGACAACGACGACGGCGACGCGAAAAAAATTTTTTTGTGGTATTCGTTTTACGATTGTTTTATCATGATACTATTTTTGAATAACGAATGAACATTTAACATTTGTTTCTGGCTTGTAATAATACCAATACGCCAAACTGTGCAACAAAAAATTCAGCATTTTACGGTGACCTACGTTAAGGCACTGCCTTAAGTTTTCTATAAACATCTTTTCCATATGGCATATTGTAACTGTGTAGCTAATGTAAAGGCTTACGGTCTTATTCATAAAAAGTTAAAATAGGTTTATTAGCTTGTTATAATGAGAATCATCAGAACGACAACATAATCACGTTAAAACGTCTTGTAGCGATAACATAGCTATGACGGGTTTATTGATAGTTTATGAATAGAGAATTTTATAATAGGTTTATTAGTTCTAATGAGCATTTTAACTAATGAGTGTTTTAAACCTATTTTAGGGGATTTTTATGAATAAGGCCGTTAGAGAATAGAACTCGGATTTTGGGAACCAGACAGATCTAAACTTGATAGACGTGACACCGATCTAGGTCCCCTTGTTATGTGGTCGAGACGGACTCCGTGCGGTTTTAGTCGGCAGGAGTCGGACATAGCCCACCGCCTTCTCCAGACGGAGGTCGGAGGGCATTTCATGAGTTGTTTTTGTAACTCTGTACGTAGGACTACTTTAAGCTTTTGATTCATTAATGATTAAAAATACTCACAGATTTGCTCATTTATAATTTGTACAACTGAAACCCACCTATATTAAACGAGTATCTTTCCACCTATGGCGAAAAAAGTATGTAGGTAATATAATATTTATCTTTTAATAGATTTAGGAAATTCTCAGAAGCCGCCAAGTTTTTACCCGGGGTTTCTACCCGGTTGATTAAAATAGGCTCGCCCCCTAACACATGGGACTTAAACCTAAGTTGTTAACGTGTTACTACACACCTCTGTCCTACCTTTCGGGGTAAACAGACATGATGTTATGTTAATGTGTCTAGACAAAATCAAACTGGTTACTAATGTAATTATATAATTTATTCTTTTTTCTTTAACATTGATTTACATTCTGTAATTACTTGGGGTCACACCCGGACTTATTACTCCTTATTCATTTATGAAAATCGTCTACTTTTGGAATGTTTGTGAATATGTGAGCACCATGTATCTATCACAAAGTTAATTTATATGTCATGGTTTCATTTATCCATTTTAATTCTTTTACCTATTCTGGTATAGTAATTTTATTGTTAGGTGCATCGTCTTCACATATAATTATATAATTAATGTGTGCAAAATATTGTAAAACATTTTAAAAGAGTAACGGTGGAGTTTCTTGCCCATTCTTCTTCATACGAAAACTACCTTTTGGAAGGGGCGACTAGAATCAATTTTATTTTAATTTTATTTTATTTTTGACGTTCAAAAGTGCCTTTTATGTGCCTATTATGTGCCTTTTATGTGCCTATTATGTGCCTTTTATGTGCCTATTATGTGCCTTTTATGTGCCTATTAGAAATAAATGATTTGACTTTGACTTTAATAGATTAAAAAAATCAAAAATAGTTCTTTCCTTTTTTGCAAAAATTGTCTACAAGGCGGGGGCGTCCTTGAAGTATAAATAGTATCCTTGTCGATGATGTTCTTCAGGACAGTCAGATGTGTAGCACTCGCAACCGTCGTGCTTGTACATATGACCAGAGGGGCAATTCTCGTAATTTTAAGAACATTCACAGTCTGATCTGTCTAAATCTGTCAAAATTACCTCTAATTTCCCTAAATTTTGACAAAGTTTTTGACATTTGTTTGTCGCTGAGATGAGACTGCGACTAGATTTTGAACGTTTTAAATTACGAGAATTGGCCTTCTGATTAACAAACTTAAACGAAGCAAAAGAAGTAGAAGGTATGTAAGGATCATAGTGGGTCAAGTTTTATAGTTTTGGTCGTTTCATAAGTGTCCATGTATGTGAAAGTGTTATGTGAAAAAAAACATTTAAAAAAAAATTTAAAAAATAATTGTTAAATGGGCCTGCTCTTGATTTCAATCACGCTTAATGGAAATCGATGGATAAGGTCTATTTAGATCTGCCTATCCGCATGGGAAGAAGTCGTGAGTTTATGTGTATGTATGTCTACAAAATAGCCCTTTTTGTAGATTTACAATACAAAAATCCTAACAAGTCCAATTACAGAAGTCTCTATTTATCGCGGGCTTTGAGCGGCCCGACCCGGATTATCAACGGCTTACTCTCGTTAAATTCAACGGCCTTTGATGTTCACTTATTAGGAAAAAACGGCAGAAATGTTCGCAAGTTTGTTTTCTTACAATGCAATATTATCTAGATGGGGAGAGAGAGGCTTTGCAAACAGGAATAAGAATCTTTTTTGGCATGAATTTAATAACATACTTACGTTTTGAAAAACTGGCATTGTTTTATAAACAAAATTCTTAAAAATAAATCTCTCTCTTTTAGTACAGTCACGAGCAAAAGTATGTATACATTCGGCATTATTCAAAAGCGATTTACTTCTTTATTTTTAAATGAAATTTTTTGTTGTTACGAACATAGCGTTTTCGAACCCATAGGTTTATGTAATGTGTCGTATTTCAACGTTACATTCGTTATTTCACAAAAAAATCGCAATTAAAAGTTGCGAAGTGTTGACATATTGGTGCTCGTGACTGTACCTCTTGCTGTTGAGTAAAACGTCTTGAAAGTCTTTAATGTGAAATGTCACGTCTGGCAAGTTTCGCTAGCTAATTTAATTTGACCTTGTTTTTTAATGTCTATAATAATAATCTAATGCTTTAGCACCCAAAAAATATATCCCGTAAAGTTCCAAACTTTACTAGAGCACGGAAATTGAGTTGTCCATTTCAACAGGTGGGATTTGAACTCACAATCTCTTAGACTACTTCTTGGCACGCTACGGTTTCAGTAAGTTGAACACGACCTTATGAATCCCAATATTTATTGCTATCACAGACGTATCGTGGAAATTCTTTGGGTACCTACATAGAGAAACGTCAACCTATGTAGAGTAGACTACGTAAATTTTTAATGGATATAACGTGACTGAGTTTATATCAAAGAAAAGAATTACCTGAAGTGCTCTGGATTGATGAATCTGGTTTTTGGTTAAACTATAAATATTGCATGCTGAATGATGAAATATGGCTGAGCTTTAATGTATTATAACACTTATTATGTATTACTCATATTCGCAAAATAAATGTTTATTCTATGACATCATCAGGTTGCAAGGTTTTTACATGATTTCATGAAGAAGAAAAAACATAATTATTACAATGACACCTTACCACACCATATATTGACTTACAACAATTTGCCAATGAATGCTGATTTATTTCTGTATCTACTAGTAAAACTGCTTAAAATCCAACAATTCCTCGTAAAGTAAACGACACAATCCAAAAGACTTAAAATTACCCAAAGTAAGTACATACGTAATACCATATAATGTATGGGGCTTATTCAATTCGCTGAAAGTAACTCAAGTCACTTAAGACACGGAAAATTACGGCTAAGTGCCTCTAATGTGCCGAGTGACTTACACGAGGCGGTTTGCGTTCATTTTCAATTTACGCTTATTTCGAAGGCTAGACGTATTCTTGAGTAGTAGGTGGTGGTGGTAGTAGGTGAGGTGGTGATCATGAAATAGTATTACGAAGTATAGTAATAATAATAATAGTAATAGGGCTCAAGTGGTAACAGCCGCGATTTACGATTTGTAGGTCGTAGATTCGAACCCAGTCAGGCGCTTTACTTTGTCAAAATTATTTCATCACCACTGCTCTCAAAACGGTGAAAGAAAACATCGTAAGGAAACCGGCATCTCCTAGAACCAAAAATTCTAAGACATGTGACATCTGCTAACCCACACTGGGCCCGCGTGGTAGTTATAGTCCACTTCCTCTCGAAGAGAGGCCTGTGTCCCAGCAGTGGGAACAATATAGGCTGATTATGATGAATGGTAGGCGGCTTCATTTGCTAGGATGTGTTCATGAAAGAAGAAAGGAAAGATAGTAAAGAGGAGTAAAAGAAACAAAACGAAGCGAAAGTGAAAGTTGCGACGTAAATGGAGGTCAGGAAAAGCACGAAAAAAGTGCAACTCTCAATAAAATATGGTAAAATAAAATTAGTAGCTTCGGCGAAATCGATTGACAGCGAGCAAAACGGAGCTCTAATTCTCGTAATTTGAAAACGTTCAAAATCTAGTCGCAATCTTCAGCGACTGTTAATGTCAAAATATATTTTTGACATTAACAGTCGCTGAAGATAAGGGTAAATATAGGGTTTTTTTTGACAGATTGAGACTGAGATTAGAGAGCGAACTATCATAAAAATACGGGAATTGCCGCCTCTGTTCTTTGCCACAATAAGTTGTGTGGCTGACATTCAGTAAGATCCGTGTCCGTTGTCAAAGACATTTAAAGCAGTCAGAATCCTAACAAACCCTCTCAGCGCTCTCCCAGACATTTACAGGTTTCAGTTTTATTTATGCCAATGTTCGGACTGTCTACAGTTTCTGCAACCGTGATATTCATTTAACTATGTAAACCACAATCTAGCGAAGCCGACACTATGCTCAAAACGTAAGGGTTAAACGTAAGGGCGAAGACAATGGGAGGAGTAATCAAGTCTGGGCCAGTGTTCTCGTGTGGCAACGTTTGGGAAGGCTCGGGTTCAATACTGCATGCGTCAGCACTACACTAATTGAAGGCAAGGCTATGACGTGCTTGGAAGATTCCAAATATTAGGCAGACTGTACATCGTTTATACAGCTGCATAGAGTGTAAATTGATTCCTTCAATACAGGGTATAAAGGACATCGACGCGCAAACTGAACATGAATTCAGTACTCATGTACGGAATTCATGTTAGTGGTCTAGAATAATTTCTAGACAAGCGTTGAAGTTTTCCGTCGATTATTAAAAATACAATCAGCCGTTCCATACATTTTGTCCGTGTAGGTTAACACTATGAAAAAGCTGATTTTTATTTAATAACTGTCCTAACAATTGTTTCTTGGAGAGACAGTTTGCGCGTCGATGTCCCTAACAACCTGTATAATATTTCTTTTCGATGTAGATGGAAAAAAATGGGCCAGTATTCAGCAACGCAAACTCCGTTAATTGACGCAGACATAATTGGTTAGTTGGTCCAATTATTTTTAAACTGCTCAAACTCGGTCCTGATGACCATCAGTTTGTTGGAAAAAATAAACATACAAAGTTAATCTCTTCAATATTTTATCACGAACGTGCAAGGAGTCAATGCTGACTAGGGTACGTAACGTTGTATATACGATGGTTCTATACGTTATATACTAAGATACTTTACAGCTGCTTTATCAAGCTATCAAGGACATAAAACGCTATTGAAGTGTATACAGGCTGGCAGGGACATTGACGCGCAAACTGTAACCATGAATTCAGCGAAGGAAAAAAAAGTGCAATACTTACGCGGTCAAAATGTACTGAACAGCAAGCAGTTTTTTAAATAACAGACGAAAAATTTCGACGCTGGAAGTTCAGAATCATGGACAATCTATGGTAACAGGTTGTGCGTCGATGTAAGTACCTGCCACCCTGTTCATAAATTTAATGGATATGAAGTGATACACTGTCTCATTCATACAAGTAGCGAGGGATTTGCTGTCACTAATGTCATCTGTAAGTCACTACGAATGGGGAAAGTCTTGAAGGTGAGATCATCCTGCACGAAAAGCTTGGTGTGATAGAGAGCCAGTGTAGTAATATAATCATCTCAAATACGGGATCATCGTTCTACAGCTACTATAATGTATGTAAATCTATAAATAATAACCAACGCCAGACTTCCTTGAAAAATACTTGAAAAATGTCTTCAAGATCAATGCATCAACGTCATTCCCTGCCTGTTTATTACCGTACCCTCACAAAGGCGGGGCAGTATTAATCTTCTATTGAGACAACCTGCGGATTGGGCCCTACGACGGCGCCCCATAGAGTTTGCATCCAGATTTCCTTGCTGGGCCCCTGTTCTTTGTACGATTGTTTCCCTTACTGTGGTTTACAGACGTGGTGGATTGGCAATATGTAGATATTGCTACATATAGGTAAAAAGGAAAATTGTAACCAAGTTTGTTATAAATCCGAAGACTGACGACGAGACTGACGACACTAGGTATAATAATGAGGAGTAAAACCATTATTTAATACTTTAAAATGAAACGTGAAGCTCTCCGATGTGTAACCGCGAGAATTGGACAAGTATTACTTTTTTATTTATTTATTTTAGTACATGGAGGACTTACAGCTAATAAAAACAAACACAAAAGGAAATCATAGTCACCCGAAAGCCCTACAAATCCTCACGTATAGACGTATAATAATAATTTATGGCGTTTTTTTTTTTCTTAGCCTATTCTATCCCACTGCTGAGGCAAAGGCCTCCAAAAAAAACTATTATATCCAATTTCCAGAAAATACTATTTAAAATATTGCATGACTTCATAAATATCCGTGCATGACATGTACTTATTTCGATGCGGACGACTGAATATAAAGTATGATGAAAAACAACAACAAAAAAGTACCATGTTTTACAACCTTGTGAACAGTGTATCACAACAATGTAAGAAATCAGCCCTCCGTTGTCCCTCCAAAGTGCATTTTATAAGTGATTCCTTTTATTACCAAGCACGGACAAAAAACGATAGAAAAATCTATATCGACTGAAAAGTGGTGCTTTACGAGCCAAGTTTATGACGTCATGAAAAGGGGATTATTAAATTAATGCGTCTCATGGTCAGGACTAAGATAATAACCTAGATATGGCATAAGAAATTACCTAGATTTTTCAAAGAAATATCGTTCTTGAAAGCAAACTCCCACTGTGAATACTTTCGAAAGAAACGTATATGATGTCTGATGTCTTCAGTTAGGTGAATGCATTTTCTCTGTTATGAATCTCGAGTATGATCTGGAGTAGCGCCCGCGTACCGGAAGCGTTCCAAGACCTCCCACAAGGTGGACCGATGACCTGGTGAAGCCGCAGGAATACGCCGGATGCGAGAAGCACAGAACGGGTCGAAGTTGCGGTGCTTGGGGGAGGCCTATGTCCAGCAGTGGAAGTTTTTCGGCTGAAATGATGATGATATGAATCTCAATGCTCACTATTTCATAATCTTCGCTATGCCAACGAAGTGTCGATTTGGCCACAGATTTTTCCGTCAATGTCTACCATTGTTCTACCATTGCTTTTGATCATCGTCCATCCTTTATCCATCCGTTTTCTACGCAGCCTTTTGTTTCTTTTATCCTCTCTTTATAAGACTCGCAAATATTTTTTGTCTAGATATTGTATGACACAATATCTCACCTTAATAAAAGCCAAACACAGTGTTTTTTTTCAGTCAACTTTCCACTCGAAAAATAGGAAATATTTTTCTATTCTTTGCCTCAATTCTCGGTGAACTTGCTTCGAGTACTTTTACGACCGAGCCCGGCTTCGCTCAATCCTCGTATTTACTTAACAGCTTTTTTATACGGGACCATGGCCTTATGCCTCGCGGCTTTCATAATGGGAGACGTAACCTTGAGAAAGGCTTACGTTGGGTCATTAGGCTGTTTGCAAAGGGAAAAAGGATCATGGAAAATTTTGAATGGAAAATGATGTGTGGTGTTTATATTTTTTTTTTTGGTAATGGTAGGATTTTTCCATTAGATTTTTTTTTTGCAGCTGTGAAATTGTGGGTGCCATATTATCCACATGACCTCTGTCTACATCTCGTCGTCACGATTTGTTTTTGTTAAAAATGGATATGGTTAAAAATGAATACCAAAAATAATAAATAAAATCAAAATCGAAGTGAGTAGTAGAAAAACATTTATATTCTACTTTTTCAAATAATAATAGCCCCCTTCCTCTATCCTATCTTTCTGTGCCCGACAGGGTCCACAATGAACTAAAATTATGTAGGTATATTTTGTAATGTACCTACCACCTAAGTTCACATTGTGGAATGCAAATAAATTTATTGAGTATTGTTTTGCTATACTGTTACTTCTGGGCAAAAGCCTCCCACAAGTCCGTCCCGGAACTCTTTTCCCGCGCCACCTCAAACCAACCCTCGCTGTACGCGTCCAGGTCATCTCGCCACCGCTTTCTAGGCCATCCCCGACGGCGCCGTCCATCTATGGAAATCACTATGGAACAATAAAATGTTAACGTCAATTCGATAACGTCCTGCCCTTTATTTGTTACGTAGGTATCATGTCTATTTAAGTTTTATATTTTACGTTATTGAGATCAATCAATTACAGAGTCCTTTATTTTACCGAATCATGCCCAGACTACAAGTGTTGTTCCGGACAATCACCCGCCAGACATTTTCACATCTTTTGATTTACGACAGCAAAAATTGCGCTATCATCTTCCGACATATCGCTGTCTCCTTTCTCCAAACGAGGTTTAAAAGAGAGGGTAGATAGATAATGAGATATTAGAGGGAGTGTTACAGCCGCATTATATCCCATTGTTCCAGATATCTCGTATAATTAATTAAATTTACTTGCAACAAACAATTCTGTGACTGAGATTTGAAAGCTCATAAAGCGTGTACTTTATGTTTGAACAAAGCTTGTTATTTTATAATGGCACGTATTCAAAATTAATTAGCAGTTCTGCTTCTCTGTGTCGGGAAGAGTAATGCTTTAATACTAGGAGGTCATATTGTGGTAATAATAATAAGTAACAAGGAAAAGACTATCGTGTATTTGAGTATATTTCTTTGGGGGTCTAGCTCAATTACCTAAACTTAGCAATACGTCATTTCAGCGGAATGATACTCAAAACTACAATGATGATCTTAATGATGAAAATACAAACATGCAGTGTTTCATGGTAAACGTTTTAAGACCAATAAAAATACATAGCTGTTACATATAACGTATTCATTTTTTGGTTATATCTGATCGTCGTTTGGTTAACATGATTGTCGGTTTGCTTCCGTTCCCTGTCTCCTAAACATTAGAAACTATATCAATATCACCAGAAATACAAAGATATACGTCTATTTGTAAAACTGCCGCTGCATCTGTAGTAACGCCAACTAATTCCAAGCTCGTCAATCAATTAGGGAATAGTTTTTGTTCTTCATAAGGTGTGGGGAAGCAATGAGTAAAATAAATATTGCAGATGTGACTCGGTTTTGAGGTTATAATTCTAAGGAAATTACTTATGTAATATTTTTTTGCATTATGTGATTATATATTTAACATTTTAGTTTTAGACTTCACACATTAATATTTTCCTCTTCTTGTTCTGACATTTATTATTTATTTCTCCTTTCGCAGTACCTTTATACTCAAATTATAATTATTTGTGATCTCCCTATGTATTTTACTGTGTTCGTAAATTTTTTTTTTTTTTTGGTAAGATTATAAATTATGAAAGCATCATTGGTTCTAACTGCACGTGTATGCACTGCGCACACCAACTGTTAGTCTGCTTAATTTGCCTGTTAGATCGCTTGTCGTAAGTTACGAAAGTAATAAAATGATCTGTTTCTTTTTTTGCTAGTCTCTTTATACAGAACTGTTTAGTAGTAGTTCAAGTTGAGTTGCCATTAGTGTCCACATGGTTAAAATGTTAAAACGTTAAAAAAAGACTGCATGAACATCATCATCTGCCTGGCCTTTTCCCAACTATGTTAGGGTCAGCTTCCAGTCTAACCGGATGCAGTGGAATACCAGTGTTGTACATGGAGCGATTACCTATCTGACCTCCACAACCCTGTTACTGGGTAATACGATACTCCTTGGTAAGACTGGTTGTCAGATTTTCGGGCTTCTGACGACCATGTTCATGCAGTATAATTTCTTGCATCTTTGGCTATTGTTACGCAATACCCAAAGATGCAAGAAATTAGACTGCATGAACATCAAAAGAAAATAGCACAATATTATATGTATAAAAATATGTAAGTGCTATAGGTAGAATAATAAGAGGCGTCCCGTCTGCAATTGTTTATTCTAAGTTATTAACAAGTTCTTGGAGTTTCTTCGCGCTCCCCTCATATTTGCTCTGCCTAATTTCTTCGGGTATAGGAAAAATATTATTGTGTAACTTCGTTTAGACTCCAGAAATAAGCTGTGTATGCATGTGTGAAGTTACCCTATGTACCTATCAATGGTGAAAGTTATATTGAAAATTTACTTCATAGATCTATCTATGAAGTAAATTGTATAGCGATGTTTTTTGACACAAATTTAATTGAAAAAACCGGTAACTATTAACATTTTAGCTTCAAATAGACTAAAAAATAAACTAAACGAATCAAAATTGATTGATGAGGTTAAATCAAAAGCTTTTTTACCCGACTATGGCAAAGCCTAAGGAGGGTTATGATTTTAACAGGCTATGTATGTATGTATCGTATTTTATGATCATATTTTATGTTCATCTGTTCCTTCATAACTCCTAAACGACTCATCGTCGAACTACATGACGTGGGTTGGTGTGACTCACGATTTTTAATTTATCTGTCTGTGCTCCTTTTTAGTTGGCGTTTTTGTCGTAGTTAGGATTTGGTTTTCAACGTTCATTTTTTGTTAAGATGCACACCGAAATATAACACAACTTACTGAACATAACTTTTAATTTCTATGAGGAAAAAAGTACCTAATCTGCAGTTTTGTCTTTTACTTTAGTCTAAAAAAAACCAGTTTGAACAGCTTTAAATTTCTCAACCCTTAAAACCAATGATAAGAAAATTCCAAAAATCCAAGACATCATCACAAATCAACGTCATACACACACGGCGAAACTTATAATTGGGAAGGCAATCAACAAGACAAACGTTGATTAATTAAACATTGTCGCAGATTAAACATCCGCCGAAGAATAAACTGGGGTACCCACCCTACCCGATGCGGGTACCCCGGTAGATAGCAGAGCAGAGCTGGCATATGACGGTATGACTGAAACGCTTTGTCAAAGTTACTTCGTAGGGTCACTGATAATACGCCGGGGGTAATTAGCCGTGCCACGGATAGGCAAGGTTTTTTAACGGCATGTGCTTTTGTGATAAAGGTATAGGAATAGTCTGTGTGCAACAATGTGGGTTTTGATAGTGGTAGACATATATTGGAAGGTAGAAATGTGTATTACTAGCTCAGAAATATTTTCTAAGTCATCATCTTACATCTGCCTAGTCGTTTCCCTACTATGTTTGGGTCGGCTTCCAGTCTAACCGGATGCAGCCGACTACCAGTATTTTACATGGAGCGACTGCCTATCTAAATATTTTCTAAGTATATCCTAGTAAAATATACGGAAATGGAATACGAAATACTAAACTTATCTTTTCTTAATGCAACATCCAATCATCTAACAGAGCCAGATGGAGAGAGATCATGAGGTGAACAACGACTACACCCGCGATTGGACTCAATTTATCGTGACCTCGACCACCAAGAGTCAACAAGAGCCAAGCGAAGAAGAAGAAAACCCTACATACTCAAAACTTCAAGTGTAAAGTCAGAAGTCCAGACAGTGCAAAAATGTAATTTAAGCAATTAGTGCGGCTTCTACGGCGTTGTTAAGAAATGCAGGCTTTGAATTTTACACCATCGACGTAGTCTAATAATATAAAGTAACATCACGCCTGTTTTTCCGAAGGGTTGCGCAGAAGTGTACCTATAGTACACCAACATTTTGCCAGCTATGTTAACACTTTCACTGTCCACAAAGTAGACATAACAGTTAAACAATCAACTTGAATCATATGTAATTCATGGAACAGGGAATGGGCTAAAGTCTCATGTAATAGAGGACGAGTCTATTCCCATCAATCGGATACAAATACGAATACGGATACGGATACTAAGAAATTCCAATGATTCAATAAGTCATGGCAAAACATTCCTAAATCAAATCCCCCGCCACATTTCAACACAAGCCACTACCCAAAGACAAAAAGCATCACATATTTCAAAAATCTCTTCACAAACTAAACTAACATTCCCATACTATACAAGCAGGGGTCGCAAACGCGTCGACACATAATTTTTCAATTTGCCCAGTTAAAACGTTTTGGAGATTGATTAATAAATCTCCCTGCGCTGGGGGTGGATTATCGAGTTAGAGAGCTACGCACCCTCAACCTCTGCCCCTTCCGAGAAAATGTGCATGATCTCAGATGTTTATCGTGTTTATATGTATAGTTATAAATGCTGAGCTGACGAGACAAATTAGAGAAGCCGCAGGGTGTTTGGGAATTGGTAGTTTTTATTTGACAAGATTTAGACTGTTGCACAACTGTGTTGTATGCATATGGTGACAATTGTGAATAGCCTTACTATTCTGATTAGCGTAACTTTTGACTTGTGTCATACGCGGCTCGTTGGTCTAGTGGTCGCAAGCGCTACTGCTGAGCCTGGGTTTGATTCCCGGGTCAGGCAAAGTGTTATTGAGGTTTTCCATCTGGATTTTCTCAGGAGCAGCCCGGAATCTGGATTTGTGGCCGGTTAATGGCAATATACTCACCCCTATTACATGGGACTTAAACATAACTGGGGAGTTTTGACAAAAGTTCTTCAGATCTAACCATTTAGGTATGTTAAAGCAGTTGATATGTAAGGATCGTAGCAGGTGTCCTGTAGTTTCTGCCGACCACCTTTGGAAGAAGGCTTTTAGGAATGTATGTTCATAATTATGTACGTTAATACATAAACTCAAGCCCTTTAAACTTTTATCGTCTATAGTTCATCTATCTTTAATATATTTCTGTTCAAGACGGAGGAACTGTAGATAATAAAAGCGGGCCGGGAAGTATAGCCAACCACGTCTGTGGTACCACCTTGAGCTAGCGTAGCAAGTTTCAAGAGAATAAGAAGCCAGCTTATACTGGTTATGTTCCCACTGACCTTCAGACTACTGGATCTACTAGATATTTATAATCTTCTTCATCATCATCTTACTATATCGTCGATAACAGTACCAAGTTATACCTAAGCCATAAGTTATTTCTTTCTTTTTGCAACTAAGATTCAATAATTCCATCTTCTCATGTATCAGACCAGATTCATCTCCTAGTATCGTCAACGATAACAATACCTAGCTATGCCTATGCCATCAGTTATCTATTATATATGTTAAGCTATATGTTATGTAGACTGTGTCTATGTTTTTGACAAGATGCTTTAAAGTTTTATAGGGCTATTAATTAGACACTAGATATTCAGTATCTCCTTTATCGTCACCATCTCCCAGTATCGTTGACGATAACCAACCTGGTTTCACCTATGTCATCACTTATTTATGTCTTTCCACTTCTAGATTCATTATTTCCATCTTTTCCTGTATCAACTAGACCAGATTCCCATAAGGTAGCAAGCACCCATTCAAACCAGATAGTTAACAGCGCAGTATCAATAGCCGAACATGTACTAATGACAACAAACGACGCGACTGTCAGGTTCTCGAGTTACGTTACCGACTCGTTACGTGCCAAATAAATTCCGGCTCTTTGAACACCCTACTACGGAATCACGATGGCTTGCACTTAGTGTTTTGGGGATTTATTTGCATGAAAGGAGAATAAAGAAGGCTTTATATTTTTTTTGGGAAGTAAATCCGGAATGCAAGGTCTGTTAGTCGATGTTATATTGCGTTATTAGAGATTTAAAAAAGGTAATCTAAACGTAGGCAAGAAGGCTGCCAAGCTCAAAGGGGATTGGGCAGGATACATCAGCCGCATGCACGATGACCGCTGGGCAAAAGTCTCCACACAATGGATGCCTGAAGATGGGCGGTGGCGCCGAGGTCAGACAGAGGGGAGACACGCGTACCGCGAGGGCTGGTTCGAGGTGGCGCGAGAAAAGAGTTCATGGTAGGACTTGGGGGAGGCCTCTATCCAAAAAATAGGGTTGGTAAAGGCTTAATAAATAAAAAAACAGGTCATGTTTTCAATTTGAGATTAATAGTTAGTTACCGTACTTAAATTGATAATACACATTGAGCATACCGACAAGAATCGCCACAAAAGATTGCTGCTCACAAAAAGTTGTTTTTTAAACGTCTTTTGCAAAAGATACGCGGTCCTACTACACTTTCAGCACACACGTGGCGCAAAGGGTTCAGAAGCAAGTTTTCAGAAGCAACACTATTATACATTTTTAATGAAACCATAATAAGAAAGCTGCAATAAGTTACTATCTATTTATGTCCTAACATGAATAAAATTAACTCATTTAACTCATTGTTCAACAGTTCCACTGCATTACACCTTCATTATTCGAAACATAACAAAATATTTACTGAACCCAAAAAACAATCACACATCGTAATCCCATAACCACTTCACAGAACAACAACTATCGACAGATCTCAACAAATATTTGACAATACCCCCCCCCCCCCCCCCTTCTATACTTTCATTCAACACCGCCACCTGGGTCGAATTTACACAAAAACTTAGTAGGGGCCAGGGGACGAGCTGTAGATTTAGGTGCAAGTATGCTTGTGGACACTGCACTTGTGCCGGACGCCCCCCGAACAATATCGGACACCGGACATTTGTTCCATCATATCGATATCAGATAACAATGGAGACAGATGGTCGTTAAGATTATTACGATTTTTGTTTGGTTTACGGTTTATGATCGTGACAGTATGTGGTGGAAATTAAATGTTTGTTTACTTCTATTGAGCCGATGCTTTATCTAGGCGGGTATGGGTGGATTAGGTTGTTTGAATGCACCGGTGTGTGCCAACACGGAGATAACATAACAATCATTAATTTTTTTGTAATATGTATGTAGGTACAAGTACTTTCTAAATAACTTTCTTTCTTTGGTTACATAACAACAGCCGCACAGGTCGATCGATCAGGTTAAGCTACGCTTGCCACAGTTGGTCCGTGGATGGGTGACCATCTTTACATACGAAAGCACGTTAAGTCATTGGTCCTGGCTGTCATTCGTGGATCTTTGACAGTCGTTACGGGTAGTCAGTAGCCCGAAAGTCTGACAACCAGTCTTACCAAGGGGTTTCGTATTACCCAGTAAATGGGTTGTGGAGGTCAGATAGGCAGTCGCTCCATGTAAAATACTGGTATTCAGCTGCATCCGGTTAGACTGGAAGCCGAAAAGGCTAGGCAGATGATGATGTGGTAGGTACTTTCTATAGTTATCTTGGACATCACTAACATCGATACCAGAAAACATCGTGAGGACCAGCGGGGTAATTACGTAACAAACTAACAGTAGTAATGGCTTTTTATTTTGTCAGTTCAACAACATTCCTTGCGTTATTTACGTTGTTGAGCAGACAATTTTTTTCGAACAAATCAAGAAATGGATTTGCAATATTCTTCAAAATCATTTAGATTGTGATTGATTGAGAATGTGTTACGCAATTAGGGTGCGGGACTTATAAATATAAAGAAAGAAAGAAAAAAAAGAAAATGCATTTATTTGCGGCAAACATGACGCATGAAAAAAGGACATAAACACACAAAAAAAACAAGTTGGGGGTAAACATTCGTCACATTCACGCAAAACGGCCATCGCTCAGCATAATGCTAAGACCCTATACGAGACAGAGCCCAAGCGCTGGTTTTCAGCGGCAGCCGGCGTTGACGTGATGACGATGAATATGTATAAGTAATAGTCTGAGAGCAGTGGTGGCCCAGTCGTAACAGCCGCGGCTTACGAGTTGTCGGTCGTCGGTTCGAACCCAGTTAGGCGGTTTACTGTGTGTAAATTATTTCATCACCACCGCTCTCAAAACGGTGAAGAAAAATATCGTGACGAAACCGACATATCTTAGAACCAAAAAAAAAATCCAAGACATGTGACATCTACCAACCCACATTGGGCCCGTGTGGTGTATTACATCCCAATCCCTCTCACAGAGAGGAGGCCTGTGTCCCAGCAGTGGGAACATTATAGGCTGATTTCTGATAATGTGTTATAATTATAATAGTCTGAAATCGCCAATCCGCCATGAGCTAGCGTGGTGATCTTTGCTCATGCCTTCTTTGTATTAAAAGAGGCCTTCAGTAAGACAATAACAGGCTGGTATTACGTATATTATATACACTTTTGGAAGATGAAGTTCATTTAAATGTTTCGTGCAAAAACAATAGCTTGGGAAGCGGCCAGGATTCCAAGCTAAATCTTATAGGTGTAGCCAAACTCCACCTTTTTGCTGTTACAATTTATACAAGTGACATCTCTTCGTTACGATTGAATTTCTACAACTACTTTTTCAAAATGCGACTTGAAAGCAAAACAATTCATTCTATTGTTATGTAGAAATATGTTATCTATAAATATTAAAAAATAAAGGCGCTTTTCGCGTCCATCTGTGTGACCTCGTTACGGATTTTGATGCGGGTCGGACCATAATTTAGATCATCATTTACGGAATTATTCTCGAAGGTTTATATGAATCCTATCCTACTATATAATATTATAAACGAGAAAGTTTGTGAGGATGGATGGATGAATGTTTGTGACTCTTTCACGCAAAAACTACTAATCGGATTTGGATGAAATTTGGCACACATAGATAGTTTATAAGTATAACCAGGATTAACACATAGTATACTTTGTATCCCGATATTCCCACGGGATCGAAACTTATGAAACCGTGGGGTGCTGCTAGAAAACATAAAATATTAAAGAAATCTCTATGTTTTGTCTAGTCGGGGAAGCAGGAGTAACATCAGGCGGAGTAGCGCTAGTTGGTTATGAAATCAACACCACCTGACCTTCATTATCTCTATTGGTAAATACTAACGCTAGACACAATAATATTGTAAATGCAAGATTGACAAAAATATTCATCAATATCAAGCAAACTACGCCTTATTATATATTGAACAATAATGAGAACGGGCCGTTACACACAATATATATTTTATTGACAATATTATTGCGTGTGTGCAGCTAGCATTAGAGCAACATCAAACAAAAAAAGGCTTTATAAAAGAATTATGTAATACATAAAGATAATTTTACCACCTACGTCCGGAGAAACACCTGAGGTGTCGATCATCACCAGGCAGGGGAGATTACCCCGGATGACCATCCCCTGGTGGATCAATGGAATATTAATTGCTTTTAAAGAGGCCGTGGATTATGCGAATAATTGAAGCCGGTGACGGCCCTGCGTGATCGTTTATTCATTGCTTTTAGCGCAATAACATTATGTAATTGAACTGCAAATGTGTATTTTGATTATTCTATTAAGAGTTTAGGTGGTTTGATAGTCTGTCGTGAGTCAAAGGGATTATAGCTAGAATCACTTGTTGTTTGGCGATATCTATATATTTACGAGTCATGGGCAAAATTTAACACCATGTGGGTCCCAGAAAACGTCTGACGATATCGAGGCAGACCCGGAGGAAGATGGCGAAACGAGCTGGACGCCTACAGACAAGATTGGTCCACATTAGCTCAAGACAGAGGGGAGTGGAAAGGAGAAAGGAAGGTCTTTGCCCTGCTGTGGGACAACAATGGTTAAAAATAAATAGTAAATCTTTGCAAGAACCTCCTCTAAACACTTACAGACCTACCAAAATTTAACAGAGCCCATTTTTAAAGTTTCTACCTAGAAAGGAAAAACGGTACCTTTATAAGATCCCTTTTTTGGTTGTCTGTCACAGCACACCTTTTTAAGTCCGTTTTAAATTCAAGTAAAATCGATATCCGTGAGTAAAATATTGTAATTTGTGTAGTACCTCATTACGGTACTTAGGTACCCACTGCACTTAACGAATCAAATCAAATTGATTTGATCAAATCAAATTGATTTGATTCGTATGTGCGACCTGCGTATATGTAAAAACGCCGAGTATTACTTTGTTTGATCAGCGGGTAAGCCACTGAAAAATGGTATCTATTAAACCAATTCCCCTAGTTAATGTAGCGTGACCTAAAAACACGCATAAACATTTGAGTGTGACAAATTCCCAAAAATTTCGTCAGACATTAATAAATGTTCGGTGATTTGGCGTAAGTAGACAAAAAAACACCCCAAACAGGGAATAGGGTTCCACAAATGACGTTGGGTTTCAAATAATTTATCAATTAAATTGACCGTGTCGACACCGCGTCACGCTGTCAGGCTTCAGTTTCGCGTTAAAAAACTGTCAAAATATTTTCATTGGGAGGTAATGAAAGATCAACAGTTCGTCATGTTGTATTTCAAGTGCAGTGGAGTTTTTCGTTTACTTTGTACTCTTGTTATTTATTTTTGTGCGATCGATTGAACCTATAGAGGTATGAGGAACAGGGTGTAAAGTTCACTCATACTCTATAGAAAAGGGAGGATCCTCCGACCAGACGGGTGTTGTGTCTGGCGGGCAATTGCCCCACGATTGATGTTGGGAAATTGTATCTATGCTAATTGCGCCGTAAACTCTGCTTGCGAGATGCAGGATTTGCGTGACATCAGTATGACGCGTTGTTCGCATATGGCATTGTAGATACCGCTACAAACCGGTTACAAGTAAAAATATCAGAAAATGTACGTTCTGCTCAGTACTGGAGCATAATATTCTGTTTATTACAAAATATTTCCCTTACGAAGTTACGATAGAGACGCAACCTGTGTCGGCACCGTTGCGCCATCTCATGTTCCTAGCATGGCGGGTTGTGCCGGCGCTGCTGCTGCGGCTGCTGAGACCCTCATTCGGCGCAAATACTGGAACCTTATGGGCCGACTACACTCTTGAGCCGTTTGGGGTTGAAACGCTTGGGTCATGCAGCCCGAGAGCGCGTCTCCTTTTTAAGGAAATTTCTCGTCGACTGCCGCCACTTCGCGTGACCAGAGAGCCGTATAGTTAGTTAGTCATATAATTTAGTACCTAGTGTAAATATTGTACAAGTTATGTAGGTAAACCTGTATAAGTATTTATTGATTTAAAAAAAAAGTATTATGTAAATTGTTTATACTAGGTACTAAATGAAAAGGCGTCGATGTAGGTACTCGTCACTGTCATCTGGAATCGTGCCCAGAAGACTGGTAAATATTATGTAGGTATTCATCTACATTTCTAAAACTTTTGTCATATTTTTATTCAATGTTTTTTTCCTACCGTATCATTAAAAATCCAACCGAATTTTTCATTTCAGTTTTACGAGTACATTAAATTCAATGTAACGCTATTTTTACCAGAAATATTCTTTTTCATACATTAAATCTGAGTTCAAAATAAGACAAAAATAATTTCATAACATTCGTAATTGACCGTGTCGACGTGACGCGGCGTGACGCACCTGAATGACTTCACGCGTTCACGCCGTCATTGACGTGAAAAGCTGACGTGTCGAGCGAACTGTTATGAAAATAATATATTATTTTCTTGTTTTTTGTACATTATTGTTTTTTTTTAACAGGTAAGAACGGGATTTTTCAGGTGCATAGTTTATTATCAAGCATATTTTTGCATCCGCATGGGTTTAAGAAGTCCTTGAAAAGTTTACATAAGTTGGAAAATAAATTATAACTGCTTGACGCACTATGCAGTCAACAACGACTTTTTATAAAGAAATGACACTATTTCAGAATTATTTTACGCCGAAAGCAATTCGATCTCTGCGTAAAAGCTTATCTAATCTTTTACACAACACGGTTTTGTTGTTGGTTGTTAATTACAGTCCCCTTATTACACGACTGCCCAAAAAGGAGTGTAATGTATTCAGGGTTGATGTATGTTTGTATGTATGTATGTATGTGAGTTTCTTTATTCCACCATAACTTTTATTACTACCCACAATTTCAGTTTACACAATATTCACACATTATAAACTCCCGCTCTCAACATTACACTATATTCACAGGGCACATGTTTCCCCTGGCCCTGCTATAATCGCTTGCACCTGTCACGGAGCCAGTTCCACTCGTTACATCACTGTCCAGCTGTGCTGGCTGACGTGTGGATATAATAATAAATATACGGTGCATTTTTTGGGTTCCGTAGCCAAATGGCAAAAACAAAACCCTAATAATTTCGTCACGTCCGTTGGACTGTCTATACGTCCGTCCATTTGTCCAGCTGTCTGTCTGTCCGTCTGTCCGGATGTGACACAGCTATTTTACTGGAAGATTATTAGCAGTATATCGATCAAAATTGGAAAGAAGATGTATTCCCTGCACGGATAAACAATAGTGAAGTAAAATTAAGAAAAAATAATTAGCGGTAGCAAAACCAAACATTTAACCTGAATGAAAAATAAATATGTACAGACGCCAGCACATCCAGCTACTACAATCTGTCTGTCAATTTCTTTAATAGATTTTCAACTTTATCGCTACAGCATTGGGTTCAAGGTTGACTGGGAAAATTTGACAGTTTCGGGTAGCTTGATGTGCTGGTCTGTACATAAACGTGTGGGGTATCGTTGGGTCCCGTATTTGAAGAGATTATGATGTTTCTAAGAGACTCTGCCATTTAAATAAATTGTTTTTTGTGGTATGGGATATTTTTATTACGACCGCGGTACAATTTAGTTTTTCATAGAATTAATTAAAACTACAATGAAACACACAATTATTTTTGCGGCCGGTAAATTTAATACTGTGCATGCGAAAACATTCATCCCAACTACGGAACTCCTCAAAGTGCGTGGCCGGACACGCACTTGGTCGGTTTTTATTTGGTAACTTTTTCCCCTGGCTGTATGCAAAGTGAATTGGTTTGAGTACATACCTACTGTACTTGTATTATGCGTGAAGTAAAATAAAATTGGTAGAACGATATAGTTGAAATAGTTTTAAAGTTATCGATGTCACTTATTCCGATTATATAAATTACTAGCTGCGGCCCGCGGTTTCACCCGCATAAGTTCGATCCCGATTTCGATTTAATTTTCTTCTATACAAACCTTGTCCTAAAATCTCAAACACAAAAAAAAAAGAATTATCCAAATTGGTGCAGTCGATCTGAACTTATGCGCGTACATACATTTTGGTGATTCATTTTTATTTAACACTAGCTGACCCGGCAAAAGTTGTTTTGCCATATAAATTATTTCTAGCTGCCCGGCGCTATTTCATTCGCGTGGTGTCCTACCCGCTACCCTACCCCTACCCTACTCCTACCCTACTGCTACACTACTCCTACCCTACTCCTACAATACTTCTACCCTACTCCTAACCTACTCCTACCTTACTCCTACCCTACTCCTACCCTACTCCTACCCTACTCCTACCCTACTCCTACACTACTCCTACCCTACTCCTACCCTACTCCTACCTTACTCTTACCCTACTCCTACCCTACTCCTAATCACTCCTACCCAGAAACCATCCAGGAATCCGTTGAAATACAAAGAAGAAGAAGGAGAAGGAGAGTTGAAGTTGTTCAGTTTGATGGTCTGTACCACATCCTTAAATTTGGCTGGTCTTTAAAAAAACAGCCTGTATAGTAAGTATTTAATAAGTAGGTGATTAGCCGAGTTATCTGAAGTTCAATTGTAACGTATTCACATTCAGGTGATGCAAATATTTAACTAAGACATTCATAGCGCAGTGGTGAGCCACTGGTAACAACTCCAACTTACGAGTCGTAGTTCGTGGGTTCAAACAAAGAGAGCGCTACACTGTGCGTAAATAATTTCATCACCACTGCTCTCACAACGGTGAAGAAAAACATCGTGAGGGAACCGGCATGACCTAGAACCAAAATTTCGAAGACATGTAACATCTACCAACGATCATTGGGCCCACTTGGTAGCCCGTATCCGTGTCCGACACAATTCTCGTAATTTTAGAAACGTTACTGTCTGATATCAGTCTCAGTCTGTCAAAAATACCACTTCTTTCCTTACATTTTTGACATTTGTTTGTCGCTGAGATGAGACTGTGACTAGATTTTGAACGTTTTCAATTACGAGAATTAGTCTTTAACTCATACATGCACGACGCCGGTAACGAGCAGGTACTAACATCACCAATACGGTCACTAAGTAGGTATATGTCTTCCTAGGGCTTTTTTTGGGTGGGAAATCATCAGGCGACCTCACCCGCTCTGGGTGGAGCGGGAGGGCGTGTCAGACTTTTACTGACTAAAACCCATCCGTGTTCCTTTAGTTGCCTGTGCCAGGGGTCACGGTACCACCATGAGATCTAGAGGCGATAGTCCTCGCGCGCCTGTATGACCGGCGCGCGGAGGCACTACGTCGGGGGGAAACTCTGCACCCGCGGCAAATTGCTGCGGAGCGGACGGACCTCCGGCGCGGTCTCATGGTGGAATGGAAGGCGCGACTATCGCAACCCAGCGCAGGGCACGCCACGATAGCGGCGGTAAGACCCCTCTTTGAGGAGTGGCTAGAGAGGCGTCACGGCGCTCTCACCTACCGCCTGACGCAGGTCCTCTCCGGACACGGATGTTTCGGGAGGTTCCTGCACATAATCAGGCGGGAGGAGACGCCCGAGTGTCATCACTGCGAGGATCGCCCCGAGTACACGGTGGAGCATACGGTGGAGGTCTGCCCCGCTTGGGCAGAGCACCGCCGTGTCCTCGTAGAGGCGATCGGCAGCGGCGGCGACCTCTCGCGTCCGGCCCTGGTGCAAGCCATGGTCCGGGGCGAGAGGGAGTGGGAGGCGGTCACCTCCTTCTGCGAAGCAGTCATGCTAGCGAAGGAGGTGGCGGGATGGGCGAGGGAGAGATCCTCATGCCTCAGTCGCCGCGGGAGACGTTCCGGGCGTCGGGAGCCGCGTGACGACTCCCGGCCACCGTAGGCGCGGGCCTGCGGGCGGAGAGCAATGGGTAGCTCTCCGTCCGATCAGGACCAGGCCCGTGCTGGACGGCGCGTATGTGTTCCACGTGCGCCTCAAAGAGATGTCAGCGTAGTTGACGGGGCCCGACAGGGCCGAAGCCTGCCGGGGTAGCGGGATCGTCCGAAAGGGTTACCGCTGCCCTGGTACATAAAGGGCTAAGGAAGGAACATGGGTGGGTTTTAGTCAGTAAGAGTCTGACACGGCGGGAGCGGGAGGGGTCATTTGATGATTTCCCATCCTGGAAAAAAAAAAAAAAAAAGGGGTCACGGTATCTCTTTCGAACAACCCGCGGCGTCCTCTAAGGACTTCCGGCGTTTCCACTCAAATCTGCCTTGTAAATACCTTTTGTTAGCCGCCCTTCATTCATCCTCTCAATTCACAATTGTAATAAAGCAAACAAACTTGAAAAATGGATTGGTAGTAAAGTGCATAAAAAAGAAATTAAAAAAAAAAAAAAAAAATGCGATCAAAACTGCATCCCAATCTGTGTACACACCTGTCACAGACTCGTTTCGCATTAATTGGCGGTTCCAAAATACCGCTTGAGACACGTTTTCAATTTGGTCATAATCCCCCTTGCACCCTTCAGGACTGACGCATAACCATCGGTAAGCCGCAGTGCCTTTGAGGCTTTTGAGAGCATCATTTGAGTTTACGTGTGTACCTACTGACGTTTGTACTGGTGGATTTTTGATGGTAATTATGTTGATGAGAATTATTTGTTGGTACAACTCAGTACCTCCTTAGTTAAAGGAGTTTTAACCAGCGGAGCATAACTTAACACACTAACAGGAGCAATAGTTTTAATTTTGACAGTTCAACAACATTCATTGCATTATTTAAATTGTTGAGTAGACATATTTTTCTAACATAACGAAGCAATGGATTGGCAATATCCTTCAAAAACATTCAGATTGTGATTAAAAGTGTGTTGCGCAATTAGGGTGTTGATTGTAAATGAAAACTACATAAACCATCGAACTTTGTAACAGTATCATAGACGTTTCAAACAGTATAATATAAAAAAAGCTCTGTTTTTTTTTAATGTTTGCAGCAACTTATGTATAACAATGTAAGTGTACGGCTGAAAGAATAAATAAATCAATATTAACAAAAAGTGAGTTTGGACTTTTACCCGGTTGATGGAAATAAGATCACCCCTTAAACAGGCTAACTGTGTCTACAGTCACGAGCAAAAGTATGTTTACACTCGTCTTTATTCAAAAGCGATTTACTCCATATTTTTTTAATAAAATGTTATGTTGTTACGAACATAGCATTTTCGAACCCATAGGTTTATGTAAAGTTTCGTATTTCAACGTTGCATTCGTTATTTCACGAAAAAATCGCAATTGAAAGTTGCCAAGTGTTGACATATTGGTGCTCGTGACTGTACTATGGTACATGTCTTCCTAACTCTTCTGAGAAAACAGGCTTGATGCTATGTTTAATTACCAAAAAATATACAAGAACATAATTAATCCAAAATACTTGAACCTTGAATCCCATAGGGTCAATAACATTTTGTGTATTCAAGGATAAGCTAGACTATAGTCTCGCCTGATGGTAAACGGGAACATGATACTAGATAAAGCGCATTTGCGTAGAGCAGACCTATTTGCTCTAGTCTCGAATACTAGAAAAGGAAGATGCATCCTTTAAGAAGCCAGGAACGCTGTAGCAGGCTTTAAACTAAGAAGTAGGCTTAAGATTGTTTGCAAAAGCAATAATGAACAATCTATGGCTTAGAAAAAACTCATAACACACTTGTTACACTGTATTAAACATAAAATAAAGAACATCATTGTACATTCAAGAGCCCAATATTTTTTTCCTTATTTACAAATTCAAGTAAATTTAAAAAAAAACCGTTCTTGCGCGAGTCGGACTCGCGCACTTAAGGTTCCGTACAAATTTGTAGGTATGTACTTGTGCTCCATGATATTGCCTCTTGCCAAATTTCATGATTCTAGGTCAACGGGAAGTACCCTGAAGGTTTTGATTCTCTTGCGAGTGTCAAAATATGCAGCATAAACGGAAAATAAACGCAAAGTTTGATTCTTCACTACTTCAAGGGATTGCGGCCCTAAGTATTTAATATTAATTTCAACTTGATAACTTCACGCGTTCCTGAGAAAAAGGCAGACGGGCCACGAAGTGATCTTAAAAGGGTTCCGTTTTTCCTTTTGAAAAAAAAATCTTATTAACCCCAGTTAGTAACGTATCCACGAATCATCATTGACATTAGCACCCTTATAATTTATACAAATAGAAACGTATTTCATTGAAGAGCTATTAAAAGATAAAAATGCTTCAGGCTTTAAAACATTAGTTGGCGGTAGACATCCCCTAAGAATCATCTTAAAAAATACACGTATCACTTACAGCCCTTGATTATGTAAATAGAGTAATAGAGCATTAAGTTAGGGTGCTTATCCACCGTGAACTAACTTAAATAGAGACGTATGAAAATGCACCAACAGAATAAAAAGTTAAGAACCATGAGAGAAGAAAAAATACGTGTGCAGTTGGGGGACCCACGTCAGGAACGAAGTTCCTTACGCGATACTTTATATTATATATAATATAAAGAGATGGAAAGAGAAAGACACATAGAGGGGGCATAACGCTTGTTTGTTACCTGACGATTTCTAACAGTTTACTCCTACCACAAGCCGCGTTAAAGAAGTTCGTTACATAATTGCATAGATCTTAGTAATAAATTAAGCTACGTTGTTCCGAGAACTGTCATTGGACGACAGGTGCGCGCAAGTCCGCTTTTTGATTGTCGCACTAACGCTGGAGTTCGTGCACCTCTTCGTCTTAAAGCTAATAATTATAACATGTGTTCACAAATTTGGATTTGTTTACATTGTCTGCTAATAAGTTTAGAAGCTCATTGATAAAATTAATTAGTGACTTCGATTTTTAGTTGTTTTGATTTGTTCTTTCTCTATTATTGTAATTTAGTGTTTATATTTTCTTTTTATTTAAAAATAATCTTAAGATTTTGCCTTTTTAGTTTCACTCGTATGCAAATAGTTCCATAATAATTTTGTAGTTTTTAAGATGTGGATAATGGCGTGAGCTACACATATGTAATGTCTTTTTTTCTTACAACATGTTTGTGTAACTGTTTGTTTTTTCTTACAACATGTTTGTGTAACTGTTTGTTTTTTCTTACAACATGTTTGTGTAACTGTTTGTTTTTTCTTACAACATGTTTGTGTAACTGTTTGTTTTTTCTTACAACATGTTTGTGTAACTGTTTGTTTTCCCGAATCAAATAAATAAATAAATAACTTCGTTCCAATCAACATTAGTACCGTCAACTTAAAGATATGTTTAAGATTGCTGAAGATTAAAACTCGAATTTAATCATAGAAAACTTTCATATTCAGGCCAGTAGCGGCCATAGGAGGGTAAACCAGGTGAACCGACGACCTGCACCCTAATTGCGTAACACACGATCAATCGGAATCTGAATCATTTTGAAGCAAATTGCTAATCCATTGCTTCATAAGTTCGAAAAATTTGTCTGCTCAACACGTAAATAACGCAATGAATGTTGTTGAACTGTCAAAATGAAACCGATTCCGATTGATCGTGTGTTACGCAATTAGGGTGCTGGATAAAGTAGCAAGCAAAAGTTAGATGCGGGAGGCCCAAGATCGGGAAAAGTGGCGTACGATGGAGAGCATTGTGTGGATACAGGTCGAAGAAGAGAGAGGACAGCAATGGACTTCTTCAGGCTGATAATAATGATGATGATGCTGAATCTGGCAGGCTGATCCTACTACCATGTGGCAAGCCCCCAGTCAGAAGAGAGATACCTACAGGTACGTGGAGAACTAGGTATGAACGAGTAGCCAGTTTTCTAAATAGGTACACGAATTCCTTATATATATAATTCGTACACCTATTTACTCTTTGGGGATCGTATGAACTATCCAATAACATATAGAAACACTTATTTGCCACGGGGGAGTTACATTTATTCTGTACTACGAACATCTTTTCCCAAGACTGTCGTAAGGACGACGACTTTAGGATCAAATTTTAGACGATGTGCAGTAACTTCACCAATATTTTACAACGGTTACAACAAGTCATGAGTTGTTTACAAAATTATGTACTCTGCAATAGTTCATGATCTATACTAATATAATAAAGAAGTAAAATTTGTTCCTTTGTTTGTGATATTGATATATATATATATTATTCAGGGGGTATTCTCTTGAAGTACCAGTCGGATTTGAAAAATTATTTTTTCATTTGATAGCCCAATTTTTGAGGAAGGATATAGGCTATTTAACGTCACGCCATAGCGCCAATTTTTTTCTTTGCCATTTTTTTTTTCTCTGAGCGACACGGTTGGCGCTGTGGTTAAGCGGTTGACAGCTGCGCTGCGTGTCGCGGGTTCGATTCCCGCACGGAACAAATATTTGTATGACCTACAAGTAGTTGTTCCGGGTCTGGCTGTTTGTGTATGTGAGTTTAAATGTTTGTAGGCCACCCACGATACAGGAGAAATTCCTAGTGTGGGGAAAAAAAGTTAGGAAGAACGCTAAGCGAAAACGGAGTGATAGCACGCGCAGGCGATGCGATGCGACGGGGTGGGTCAGGGGTACAAGAAATATTACGCGGGCAAAATTGCAGGCAGAAGCTAGTCTATTATAAAAACATTATTTTTGTCGAATCGTCAACAGCATGATCTCAATCTTTTGGGGCCTTTATTTCCTTCAGTCGCAGAATGTACCTTTCGCAAAATGCACCCCATACGCAAAACGTAACATTCTCAAAATGCACCTTTCTCAAAACGTACCTTTCTCATAATGCACCTTTCTCATAATGCACCTTTCGTAAAACGTACCTTTTTTTCTACATTAACTCTTTTACAGTGCTATAGGTAATGAAAATGCAAATTAGGGATTGATAATTGTATTTATAATCAAATCATATCACAAAGTCGAACTAAATCATTTCTTTATACTCATGTGTCCACCGAATAAATAAAAAAATAATGTCAAACAGAAGATCTTTACACACACCTTGGGTGTCTTATAAATTGCAAAATAAAATCACCTAAAGCACAAAAAAAAAAAAAAATTAAAAAATTGTTGTCGGTTGATAGCAATAGGCTCGCCTCGACATGAGATATACCTGAGGGGTAATTCTCGTAATTTTATTTCTGATCTCATTCTCAATCTGTCAAAAATACGTCTAATTTCTCTATATTTTGACAAGTTTTTGAGATTTTGTCTGTCGCCGAGATGAGACTGCGACTAGATTTTGAACGTTCTAAATTATGGGAATACAGGTACTACAAATGGATATTCGGGGATTACAGGCAATGGCGTCATGTTACCTATGTAATTTCATGTAAGTAAAATGTCATTTGAGAATTCAGGTTTGATTTTTGAACGTCGTCGCTAAGGCTATTATTATTATTTATTTTAAGATAATCGGATAACAGAGATCCGTAGTGTTAGTAAAGTACCTTATACCTAGCGTTAGTATATACATAAATTAAAATAACAATTTGGGTATGAGTCACCTTGTAAAGAAGACGAAAGCAGTTTTTCGAATGCTGTTGCCACGGGCCCGGGTTCTAGCTGCCACAGACGCTATTTTATACCACACAATTGCGTGGAAGCCATCAGTACGGGTCTGCGTAAACATTTCTGACGCACTACAGAACCGGGGCAGTCTCAAGAGCATTCTAAAAACATTATTGTACTGGACGCGCAGGACATCTAGCGACCTTTTGGTGTAGCTGATCCACAGACCACCCGTGTACAGACCCTGACAATACGCTTTGAAAAGCGTTATTTTTATCTGGTCCGTGCAGCGGGCGAATCTACGAGCCAACATATTACCGCGGACCGCCAAAGCCCTGCGCTCCCTCTCAATATCCTCATTGTCTTTCAGGTCGTCGGTAAGCATATGTCCCAGATATTTGAATTGTTTTACTCTTCTTATGCTCAAGCCATTTAGGGTAAAGTTAGGTGAATAATCTGTACACTTCCCGGCGACCCCAAAGACCATGTATGCACATTTCTTCATGTTATACACGAGCCCATGCCTAGCCGCGTAGTCCTCGCAAACTTTGAACATCTCTCCAATAGAACCTGCAGTCGGGCCCAGCAGCACCATGTCGTCTGCATAGCTGATGCTGTTAATATTAGCACCACCCACCCGACAGCCAACACGCATACTGCTGAGCTCGATTATTTTATATATTTTATTTTTATTTTATATATTATTATACTATGAGGTTATTCACATATAGGTTGAAGAGCCTGGGTGTGGTCAACCCTCCCTGCCTCACCCCGCACTCCACCCCATAGGCCTCAGAGAGAATGTTGGACCACTTTACATGATTCGTTTGGTTAGCATACCAAAATTGCAGAACCTTAAGAACTTCCGCCGGTACATTCCTGTCCCCCAACTTCCTCCAGAGCACATCATATGACACAAGGTCAAAAGCCCTGGAAAAATCCAGGAAACAGGCATACACCGGCGTTTTACGATCTGTATAATATTGGACAGTATTCTTGAGACTTAGGATTGCACTTTCAGTGGACAGCCCAGGTTTAAACCCAAACTGTGAGTCGTGCAGGTCCAGATGTTTTTCCAAGCACGAATCAAGCATACTGTCCAATATTTTAGCAATGGTAGTTGCAAGAGAGATTGGCCGTTATCCCCTGTTCTGTTTTTGACAATCGGTACCACAATCGTTCTCATTAGCTCCTCTGGCGGTAGGTACGAGTGACTAATGCACATTGAATAAAACAGAGACAGGACCCTCGGCAGGTGAATACCAGCATACTTAAAATGTTCGATGCTGAGTCCATCGTGTCCGGGTGATTCTATCAACCAAACAACCACGCTTTTTAGTATTACACTACGCGTTTTGCAGGAAATCGGACCTGACAAACAAACAGACGGCTACAACAATATTTATAGCAAGTTTTTGTATTCTCCTTTTGAAGCAAATGAGACATAAAAAATCATTAACAGTGCTACAATGAAAATTTACGAAATAATATAGGATTTTAATGATGAAATACATCCATTGCTGCCAAATGAGGCCGCTGGGAGGAGACTGTCCACACGTTGGTAGTTGGCAATAATTCCCGCTACTGTAATTATGTTTCGAAGCCAATTATCACGCTCTGGTGTTTTTTTTTTATGATGACTTTTTTTTTTCTTTCGCGATATTATCGATGTAATTTATTGGACGGAGTTCGAGTATAGGGCTGCCGGGTTTTAAGAGCAGTTCTTCAATAAAGAAGAACAATATTGCTTGTTTCCTTTTTGTATTCTTAATTTCTGGTTGAGCACGTTTTGGTATAAGTACTCTATACTGATTGATTAGCTAATAAGCAAATTATCTAAAGGAAAATTTACTTATATTTCAGGTTTGTTGAGTAAAATCTAACCAATTTTATCATATGCCTGTATGACCAGAGGGGCAACTCTTGTAATTTTAACGTAACGTTCACAGTCTGATCTCAGTCTCAATCTGTCAAAAATACCTCTAATTTCCCTACATTTGACAAGTTTTTCATATTTGTTTGTCGCCGAGATGAGACTGCGACTAGATTTTGAACGTTTTAAATTACGAGAATTAGTCTTCTGATGTATTGAACGTAAACGAAGTCAAATGAGTATGTAAGGATCGGTGGCCTTCAGCCGGTCTATTTTGCAAAATCTCACCGTGAAAACTTAAGTGAAGTAAGCTATCAATTCCCAGCTTCCTCAGGTGGAATGACAGCTGACTTCAAGCTCACTTCACGGCTGTAGGTAATGTCTGCCTACCCCCATTAGAAGAAGGCGTAAGTTTATATATTTATGTATGTATGAATAATTAAGGCTGTGTACCACTTTCTAGAAATTAAAACCTACCAAGGAATTACACATTTAACCTCATAGATAATAATAATGGAGTAATTATTAAAAAAACACACATGATTTTATCTATGTCACTCAGTCTTATATTTAAACACCATCTGCTTTATTAATTACCATTTCAAAATAAATACAATAGGTACCTACTCAATTATCATAAATTATTTTTTAATCTACAAAATATTAAAAAACTTTTCCAAGATGGCTGCCAACCCTAAGCGGCGCGGACGACGGCGCGGCGTTATCATTCCCAATCAATCAAGTTATTACAAGCCCATTGCGCACTTTCACACAAATTATAATTTTGACCAATATTAACAATGAATCAACTTTATTTTGCGTAATGAGGTCCCCTTGCGGTAAAGAATTATCTTTTAAATTGATAACATATTGATGAATTCATTCGTTATTTATCTACATATTAAAGTTAACATGTAGATAAATAACGAATGAATTCATCAATATGTTATCCTCCTCCTCCTCATTGGAATATTCAAAAGACTAAGTAGTCTTTTGAATATTCCAGTTTATTTTAAATATCCATGGAAAGTTTTATTTTAAGCCTTGGATGTAAAAACTTTTTCGTCTTTACTCAAGTTGTAAAATAAAAGTTTTGTAGAAGTTTTGTTTATCGGGTTTTGGACTTTCACCCCGGACTCCGTTTACCAAAATTGCTCCTAGTACCCTACCACCCTACCTACACCTATTGCTCCTAGTACCCTACCACCCTACCTACACCTATTGCTCCTGGTACCCTACCACCCTACCTACACCTATTGCTCCTAGTACCCTACCACCCTACCTACACCTATTGCTCCTAGTACCCTACCACCCTACCTACACCTATTGCTCCTAGTACCCTACCACCCTACCTACACCTATTGTAGTTTTTAAATAAAAAATCGGCTAAAGCTACAAAGAGTCTAACAGTAAAAAGAAATATTTTACAAATATCACAATCCCCTTAATGATGATCCTGTGTTGAATCGTAATATTTTAATCCCTGGCTACGCGACTACGCGGGAAAGTATGCTTTTAAAGTTACCTATGCAAGCTCCGCTTAAGTTTGCTTTAACGATTTTGTCGCATGATTAATCATTGCCTTTATTCATTTTTTGTAAAATTTCTTTAATTTGTCTTTACCATAAATATTGTCCCGTATCTATAGTTTGTGGTACAATATTTTTTTCATTAGTACAGACACCATACACATGCGATAGTAGACACTATCAGATACAATACACATCTTTCTGAAATGTTCTATTTTTACCCGGAAAATTGTTTTTGTGAACCGTAAATGTGTTTTATCTGTTTTTATTATTTACCTGCCAATCGCTTTAAAGCATTCCATCATTCCACATTTTCCAATCCACTGTTTTCATCTCACTAAAAACGATACAAAAATGCAACTTTTTCTTCATTCTTCATTCTCAATACAAAGAAAAACTATCCCATTTCTATAATCGCGACTAGTCGCATAACGAATGCCCCGCGCCATAACTAAGGGCGTCTACACGCGTGCGTATAAATGTAGCGGGTATGTAATTCGCGCCGGTTATTGCTTCCGCGAACGCACCTGAGACCCAATTAAGTATCGCTGCATATGTACCGCATTCTTTGAGGATTTGTCCCGTCTAAGACGCATATTGAATGGGCGTCATTATAGATCTCTTTGTGGCAATGTTTTGCTGTTTTGTGAATGGGTTGTAAAGGCTTCTTTATTGAGCGTTAGCTTTAGAGGAATTGTTAAACTGTGGCAATTATATTTCATCATTGAATATGTTCAATATTTAATCATAATTCTTTCTTTTAATGACAATTTTAGGTGACCAAAAATAATTGTCATGAGAGATCACTGAAACGTGTTTTATTTGCCTATTATATCTACTACTAATATTATAAACGCGAATGTTTGTGAGGATGGATGGATGGATGTTTGTTACTCTTTCACGCAAAAACTACTGAACGGATTTGGATGAAATTTGGCACACAGATAATTTGTAACCAGGATTAACACATAGAATATTTTTTATCACGATCTTCTTACGGGATTGAAACTTATGCGAGTGAAACCGCGGGGCGTAGCTAGTTAAAGTTAGTAAAATATATTTCGACAAATTAACACATTGCCGGACAATAAACAACCGCACTCAACGGCCTGAATAAGAGGGTCCGTACGCTACTGATTACAAATCGAATGCATCACCCACGGTCATCGGTAATGAGGCTGTATATCCCGCGAAAATGTGGACGTCGAGGCTTTTGAAACGCTAAGAACCTCCACAATCGCGAGATATGCAGTCTCAGGGAATATTACCTAGAAACCAACGTGGAGATGCATCAAGATGTAGTCGCGGTGGATAAGCCTCACCCCGCTCTCCTTGGGTAAGACGTAACAACAAACTTCCTAGTGTGTCTCATTCAGTGTCTTTCAACCGATTAAACTATTCAAACCTTGTTATTTTTTCCTAGATTAAAGAATTCTTTAATTTAGGAATAAATAACAAGGACACCCTTAGTAACAATATTAATATTATGATGAACATCAAAATTTATTACGGCTAAGCCGTGGCCCGTGGGCGAGACGATAGCTTTCCGAGATTATTTTTTATCCAATTTCCTATGAAACACTTCAGATAATTTTATCATGGGACAAGTTTGGGGTTCCTAACAGTGAAGCGGACGCGGATATCCTTTCTGATAATATGAGGTTCGCTACTGTGCCATCTTTTCTTAAAGGTCAACAAGATCATTAATCCAGTCTGTTTCTTTTCCTCGGTCTTATTTATAGTCACGTGAACTCGTCGTTTCGTCAACAAGTCGACAACCATTTCTAAAGTTTAAGATATAAGTTTCTATGTAACGTAATTATTATTCTTTTTAAAGTTAGTTTACGCTGACCCTCTGCTGAGCAAAGGCCTCCCCCAATTTTTTCCATGCATCTTTTTCTACAGCCACCTCGATCCAACCCTTCGGTACGCGTCCAGGTCGTCTCGCCACCTCTCCCTGAGCCAGCCTCGTCGGCGCCATCCATCTTCGGGCACCCACAGTGTGGAGATTGCCCAGCGGTCATTGTGTATGCTCATTAAAATTGCACGCATACTTGTGCACAGAACTGTATAAGCAAAATGAAACATCATAACCCACTTGGCAGAATCTTCCACCGAGAATGGTTCTTACGTAATTTCCTAGTGTCCTGTATTACAAAACATCTTAATTAAAAAAAAAAATTAATCAGTCCTACACATTAATAACCAGTCTATAATAATTTACAACACATCATGAAAAACAGTTTCACCGCACGTAGCTACAGTAAAGTAATTCCCATCATATCGGGTGGCCAGACCGCTTCTGGCGCCTGAGAGAGCAAATTGGATGCGAAATCAAATAAAAAACATTCGCCGATCTACCCTCGAAGGGAGTAATGTGGATGTTATGATGTATTTCCATGGTAACGGCGACTAGTGGATGTTTGGATGTTTCCCTATTCATTATGTGGGCGGATTGGGTAGTGATAATAGGAAATGGAAAGTTACTGAAAGTGATTATGGAATTTTTGTGAGCGGTTTCGTTTTGTTGGGCTTTTAAATATCAAGGTGCCTCATCTGAGGGTTATTGTCCATTTGCTTTGATCGCAGTGTTGTCTGTTTAGACTTGTTTTTCAGACTTGTCGATTTCGGATCGGAATGTGTTTTCAAAAGCTTTTATGAATACAATAGCTACAAACATAGAACAAGAGTTTCAAATAGTTTAGTGTAGGTAGGTTTATTATGTAGCCTACGACGTGATACTAGTAGTTGGTAATTATTCCGTTATAACTATGTCAATACATAATATTATAATATAAATAGCAGAATTTAAGTTTTGCACAGAGCATTTATTGAGTACTTGACAGAACTAGTTATAATAATCCAAGATTACGCACCTCATTTCTGCATCACGCTCCCTCATAATCCTCTCAGATGAACACTAGTAGTATTCGATGACTTATAGGTATTTCAGTAATAGTATGCGATCTGGCATTCTCTAGAGGAGGCCTTCACCTCAGAGGTTCTCAAATAAAATTCTTAAAATTATTAATAAATATAAGCCTTTTTTATTTATTAATGCGATTTTTCTCACACTAACTTGTATGGATTTTACACGAGTAGGTAAGATATACCAAATTTTCAAAAATCACTAACAAACGGACGGGCACAGTACCAGTAGACCTGAAACTACTTCGTTACTAAATTCTTGCTAACAAAATCATAGCCACCTTAAATTGTTCATATTCCATAAGCGCACTATATATAAATAAAATATACACGACAAATCACGCTCCATCACTCATAATCCAAAACATTATCCACGTCATCTATGCAGCTCTGGTACCATCAAGCCCCACATGATCATTTCCTCATGGCCTCGAGCTCAGCTGACTGTTATACGTCAAACGTCAAGTGAGTCATTATAATTACCTATCCCGTATTTCTACAAAGTACCTTTTATGCATTCGCAATTTATTTACCAAAAATGTATTCAAATATGAGTTTATGAAAAAATAACTTTAATTCCTACACAATAAAGTTCAGTTTATGCTACAACTTCAAACATTTTTATAACTTTTTCAATAGTGCTAGTCACTCTGAAATCAACTTAAATTACATGGCAATAAAGTTGATATTTATTTAACTTCAAATAACATCAATTTGAAACATAAGTTTTAATAGATTTTACCTACATACATCCCTAACCTAACAATAATATGCAATGGATATAAAGTTTCTGCATTAGCGCATTTAATAAATAAAGCATGTACTGTATTACCCGACAAATCACACGCGATCACTCATAATCCAAAACATTATCGACGTCATCTATGCAACCCTGGTACCATGCAGCCCCTCATGATCATTTCCTCGTGGCTTCGCGCTCAGCTGACTGCTACGCGTCACATCACAAGCGATCCCTATCTAGTTTTTGTGTGCTTCTATCCCCTATGCATATCGTATAGATAGTGAGATTATTATTTTTATCCGACTTCATTAGATTATAAACACTTCAATGTAAGCGAATAATATTATTGTCTTTTTGGCAGCATATGTTGGTAATGTGTCGTTAGCTTTGTGGAATCTAAGTTCTTGTAGATCCTAACTGTGTCTGCATTTTATTGAAGTGAAAACTTCTTAAGCGGTGTTGTGCACTTTTTTTGTGACCTGATCGAAAATTCGTAAGACGGAGCTCGCTTCAGGACACGTGACCTGATCGAAAATTCGTAAGACGGAGGGAGAGTAGACCGCATTCCAAAATATCAATAATGCACAACGTTAATATTCAAGTTTTCACTACTGCCGGCACTCCCGGTGTGCAACCCATTTTTTTTTTTAATTTACTCTCAGGGAATGTTTCACCCCTAAATCTATCAACAGCCCACGCGTATTCCAATAATCTTAGATCATAAGTAAACATCTTCTTTCTTATATCTATGGTAAACATAATACTGCTCAGTATCTTAAGTATGAACCAATATGGAGGCATAGAAATAAAAAAAAAAAATTAAAAAAATAGACAAAATACACACACTAATACAAATCAGCCAAAAGCCTCGTATTCAAAGCCTTAAAACTCAAAAGTTAGACAACATTGTCCATTGCTTGATGTTACATGTTAGTGTACATCAAACCAAAGACAATACACATGGAGCAATGCGTTGCGCCACTGGAAGATGAAAGATGTTTTATGCCACATACTTTAATGCAACGTCCTCGTATTTTAAAAACAATATATCTTCCAGTTTTCTATTACAGTTTATTAAGACTTAACGTCTCAGAAACTGTGTGAAGTACGTAACACTGAGTGAATTTCAGTCATTAAGGTTTTTAAGAGGCTTTCAACATGACCTGGACGTAATGTGTGACCTGCATGCTGCACCGTTCAGTAGAACTCAAATTTTAAGACGGTTGAATAATTCAAACTGAATATTACATGGACTAAACCCATTCCGGACCGAATGACAATTGATTGAAAAAAAAAAGTACATAGGTGCCCTTTTAATAAATAAATACGTGTTTTATTTCAAAAATAATTTCACGAAAAAAGAACAAATACTGTGTGACACCTAAACAAAGGTACAAGGAATTAATCACCGACGAGGAGGTCTCAAATTGTAGGCGACATCGATAGCTAGGTAGCGTGTCCCCTCGATGCATGGGTGCTGAGTGGAAACCAAAACATCAGTACCAGATCAAAGCGACAATGTCGGAGGGTGAATTTGTCTAGGTGATTCTGTACGAGATGTAATTGTGTCTGGATGTGGCAACACTGTCTTTTATTGAACAAAGGTCTTATAGTTTGACCGAAACTGCTGTACCGCACCTTAGGAATGCGCGGCGAGGCGGGGGGCGGGACGCCGTGAGCGATAACGAATGAGCGGCCTGCACTGCCCCCCCGTCTCGCCGCGCACATACCGAAGGCGCGGTACAGCGGTTTTGGTCAAACTATAGCTGCATTACAGGAGTATTCGAATGTAATTGTCATTACAACAAAAACATTGATAGGAGGGTTTTATTTTACTTTCAAGGTAATGTAAATTGCTACAAAACTATATGAAAGCAACTTCAAAGAGATTATCGATCAACTTTAAAAATGTTGCTATGACATTCGGTATGTTAGGTTAGGTAAGTCAAATTGTCTAATTTCCTCTTTTCTTAGAACTCAACTTCCCTTTCTAAGCTTTTCAACAGTAACTAAGGTCGCATAGCACGCTTGTCGAGTTCTATAATTTGGTTGTAATTGGTTACAGAGAGAGATTTAATTAAATACAATAGCTTTACGGGTGTAGTGTGTGGTGGGTAGCTGCCCGATGATTCATGTCGGGCTGTTGTATATATACTAGTCGCGTGGTAAACTCTTAATGCGCGATGCAGGATTTTGCGTGTCGTCAATGCGGATGGCGGTGTAGATGTTGCTACAAATCCTTTTACGTTGCACCATTTCTCTACTACCGCATCCAGAAATTCTCCATCCCCGTTATATCTATACTAATAAATGCGGTGGGCGACACCACGTCATCATTACTGCACAAAGAGGGCTCTGCAACTTGCTAAGTACACAGCGGTACCTATATCCAAATTATTTGACACTGGAATTTTGGTTGCATTATTTGGTTCTTTGATCTGGGTGGATCAATTTGGTGCAGATTAAACTTTTTAGAGATTACTATACAAGTCTATAAAGGATTAGTAGGTATAAGACATACGTCATGACATAGCTGTAGATGTAGAAAGAACAGTTAGTAAGTATGGGAAATAATTTAATTTAATGCTCCGTGTCTTGTAATGTTAATTCCTTAACATATCTATTATTGTACACAATCAAGTATTTTCTAACTGAACAGACAGCTGTGGTGCTGGGGAGTTTGTAGCGCCACTTCTTCCCAGCGATAGCACTAGGAAGTGGTGAAGGGCGGGCGTTTTTCGGGGATTGTCTTTTGTAATTTTGACGTTCAAAAAGTGCGGATTCTAAGTCTAATTTGAATAAATGACTTTTTTTTTTTTAAAGTTGTCCATAAATAAAAGGCCCGTTTTTGGAATACGAGTTTTGCGAATTTGATCTTTATTAACTACGAGAATAATTTTTGCCAATACTTCATCAAAAACGTTGACTTAGGCATTTTTGAACTTTTAATTACTAACAAAGATTTGCTATGGCATCAACTATGATAATAACATAAATTTGAGTACAGTCGCTCCGTAGATAATTTTCAAATTAGCTTCATATGATTTAGTCTGGGATTTTTCACAAAAAAACTAAAAAATCTTACTAACTCAAAAACTACTGAACTTCGGTAGAACATTTGGTGGCTTAATTTGTTATATTTTCACCCTACTATGACGTCCTGCAAGGAATACGTCGAGTTACCAGTAACCCTGTATAATTATCACCACAAGGTAATCCGTGCCTACCCAAGTTCCCCAGCCCAAATCAGCTCTTACGTAACATTTCACAGGAGCAACCTGTACATTATACAGTGGGAGTGCATGATAACAAACACTTCATTAGTCACAGCCACTGCTTGCATCAGTACCGTCCGTTTGTGTATCTACCGACGGATAATGTTTATACGTCTGTCTGTCCGGTCGAGTGTTCCGGGTAACGCGCGGTATGATTTAACACCGCATGTTTATGTTAGTTCTCCTTCGTTGACGGGGTTGATGGGTTTCGAAGAAGTATTAACTAAAACAAAACCATGACTGTCACAGTCATAGACGTTTTCACTAACAATAATTTGTATATGAATTTCAGATCTAGGAGCAATTTTCGTAATTTTAAGAACGTTCACAGTCCGATCTCAGCAGTCTCAATCTGTCAAAATTACCTCTAAAATCCCTACAAGTTTTTGACATTGGTTGTCGCTGAGATGAGATTGTGACTAGATTTTGAACGTTTTTAATTATGGGAATTGGCGTTCTGGTCTAAAGTCAACCTGTTTTTTTTTTTTTTTTTTTTTTGTGGATGGGAAATCATCAAATGACTCCTCCCGCTCTGGGTGGAGCAGAAGGGAGTGTCAGACTCTTACTGACTAAAACCCACCCGTGTTCCTTCCTTAGCCCTTTACGTACCAGGGCAGCGGTAACCCTTTCGGACAATCCCGCTACCCCGGCAGGCTTCGGCCCTGTCGGGCCCCGTCAACTACGCTGACATCTCTTTGAGGCGCGCGTGGAACACATACACGCCGTCCGGCACGGGCCTGGTCCTGATCGGACGGAGAGCTACCCATTGCTCTCCGCCCGCAGGCCCGCGCCTACGGTGGCCGGGAGTCGTCACGCGGCTCCCGACGCCCGGAGCGTCTCCCTCGGCGGCTGAGGCGTGAGGATCTTTCCCTCGCCCATCCCGCCACCTCCTTCGCTAGCATGACTGCTTCGCAGAAGGAGGTGACCGCCTCCCACTCCCTCTCGCCCCGGACCATGGCTTGCACCAGGGCCGGGCGCGAGAGCTCGCCGCCGCTGCCGATCGCCTCTACGAGGACACGGCGGTGCTCTGCCCAAGCGGGGCAGACCTCCACCGTATGCTCCACCGTGTCGTCTGGGCGATCCTCGCAGTGGTGACACCCGGGCGTCTCCTCCCGCCTGATGATGTGCAGGAACCTCCCGAAACATCCGTGTCCGGAGAGGACCTGCGTCAGGCGGTAGGTGAGAGCGCCGTGACGCCTCTCTAGCCACTCCTCAAAGAGGGGTCTTATCGCCGCTATCGTGGCGTGCCCTGCGCTGGGTTGCGATAGTCGCGCCTTCCATTCCACCATGAGACCGCGCCGGAGGTCCGTCCGCTCCGCAGCGATTTGCCGCGGGTGCAGAGTTTCCCCCCGACGTAGTGCCTCCGCGCGCCAGTCATACAGGCGCGCGAGGACTATCGCCGCCAGATCCCATGGTGGCAGTCCGGCAAGGAGGCTTGCTGCCTCGCGCGAGATCGTGCGGTACCCCCGGATCAGCCTTACGGCTACCACCTTTTGGGGCGCGTTCAGGTAGTGTGCGGCTCGAAGCCGCAGTGAACGCGCCCATACCGGGGCCCCATATAGGGCCATGGACCGCACGACCCCCGCGTAAAGCCTCCGGCAGGAGGCGTTTGGCCCCCTCAGGTTGGGCAGGAGCCGCCTTAAGGCGGCCCCGGCCCGTTCCAGTTTTGGGGCCAAACGTCGGAAATGCTCGACGAAGTTACACCGGCTGTCGAGGACGAGACCCAGGTATCTCATCGTCTTCTCGACGCCGATGTGAACCCCTCCTACCATCAGTTGGGATCCCGAAGGTGGCCCGTACCGGGGCCCATGAAAAGACATGGCCTCGGACTTGTGCAATGCCACCTCGAGACCCAACTGCCGGATCCTTTCCACGACTATCGCAACCCCGCGTGTCATCGCGTCGGCCGCCGCCTGATGCGACCTCCCCTGCGCCAGGACCAGCATGTCGTCAGCGTAGCAAACTACGCTGACGCCATCAGGGAGGTCGGCCCGCAGCACCCAGTCGTAACCGATGTCCCACAGGAGCGGCCCCAGAACCGATCCCTGTGGGACACCGCACGACATCTCTCGCCGGTTCCAGTTCCCGTCGCGACCGGGGTAGATGACGGCTCTGTCCGTCAAATACGCCCCGACTATTCGACGGAGGTAAGTCGGCACCCGGTGATACCGGAGTGCCTCCCCTATGCAGCTCCAGGGCAGGGTGTTGAACGCGTTGGCGATGTCGAGTGACACCGCCACGACCACCCCACCCCGGGACACCGCGTCCCCCGTCGTGAGGGCTCTCACGCGCATGATGGCGTCCACCGTCGAGCGCCCCTTGCGGAAGCCAAACTGGCACTCCGCAAGATCCGGCCCCGTCCTCACCAGGTGCCCGACGAGGCGGCCCGCAATCACTCTCTCAAAGAGCTTGCCGACCTCGTCGAGCAGCACTATGGGCCGGTATGCGGACGGAGAGTCCGCAGGGCGCCCTGGCTTCTGAATGAGGACCAGCTTCCCCGTCTTCCAACGGAGTGGAAACTGGCCTCTCTCCATGCATGCGCTTAAGAGCGCCTCCAGTCGAGGCCCGAGAGCCCTCGAGGCCAGGACCCAGGCTTTACCCGGCAAGCCGTCGGGTCCCGGGGCGGTATTTTTGGCCTTCAGCCTGCCTACCGCCGCTCTCAGATCTACCCCGGTCACTTTAGGGGTGTCGTCGTCGTCGTCCGCGTGGTCCGCTTCGGGCAACGCAAGTGGCGGAGCCATAGGCGGGGGAGTATGCTCCCCCCGTGAAGGGAACAGAGCGCTCACCACCTCCTTCACCAGCTGTGGGCGGAGACTCTGCGTCAGCGGGGGGGCCCATGTGCGGAGTTTATTCCGCACCATTCTGTAGGGGCGCCCCCATGGATCTCTGTTCAGAGTCTCCAGCATCTCCTCGCGGGCCATGTCCTTGGCCCGCTGAACAGCCTGTTGGAGGGCGGTCTTCGCCGCTCTGTACCCCTCGTACAACTCCACCTCCGTGGCTTCCGCATCCGGAGGGCGGATGCGGAGCCTGCGGTGCCTGGTGTACCGATGTCGCGCGTCGACGCACGCCTTGCGTAGCGCCCCAACCTCCTGCGACCACCAGTACACCTGACGTCGGGCGCGTCCTGGCCGGACTCGGGGCATTGCCACGTCACAGATCTCGGACATGGCCTCCCGGAACCACTCCGCCTCATCGTCAATGTCAGCAGGCCTGTCCGGTGAAAACACCCAGGCCTGCACGATCGAGGCTTCCAGGAGAAGCTCCCGGTCCAGCTGCTTCAGCGCCCACCGTCAACCTGTCAAACAGTTTTACTGATTGGTATCGTCGACTTTGTTTCACAACATTAAAATTCGGATTGATCATACCTTTAAGGTCTTTCCTACGGGTGCCTTCCTTTATGTCCCGTTCTTCTATTGTTTCAAATTCAAAGCAGCATTAGCATAATCAGCCTGTAATGTTCCCACAGCTGGGACACAGGCCCCTCCTCCGGGCCCAGTGTGGGTTGATAAATTCGAAAGTGCAAGAATATAAATGTTTGGAACCGTGAGTATACCGAACTTTACAATACTTACGATGATATGTCATAGCATACGACGGTATGTGTATAGAATGGATACAATGTATCAAATTTATCAGCCTACGACCCTATTCAGCCAGAAATGGAGAGGCTAAAACTTTAATTTTCCATAAAATACCGAATTATATCTGGTCCCTAAAATTTTAGTCAGTAATTTCAGTTTGCTCAACATATTTGAGGTTCACATGAGTCCTAAATACAATTTAAACACTCAGATAAAATTTTATTAGACTACACTGGGAGTTTGTTCAAAATACTGTTTCCTAATGCTTTCTATATATTTCTGACACGCCAAAAATCCCCGGCTAGGCATAATTTACTTTCAGACGAAGAGGGTAAAGCGCCGAAAGCCTTTTTTCTTTATACTGTTACTCAAGAAACACTACATACATACTTTAGGTCCTCATTACTCTTATTTCTGTTATAAGAAATGAATACGTAACAATATGGTCGGCGGGATTTAGAATAAGAATGTCCCCAATTTACAAAAGGCTCAACTTTTTCTTTAATTCCTTCGTTTGGTGGGTGATCATCATCATGATTGGCAGCCTTGTTCTACCCACTGCGTAGAAGGTCTCCTCCCTTTTGTGCCATGCTTCCCTGGTCTGTGCGAGTCTCATCCAAGTGTTCCACACGATCTTCTGTAGATCGCCCACCCACTATCACATCAATGGGCTTTGATTGATTGATTTATATAAAACCCACATGAAGAACAATCTGTTAACTATTCATCTAAACGAACTGCTACTACCTTCAAAACTGCTGAAAACTCCCAATTACACTTCGCCCAAACACAATAACCAAACAAGGTGTAGATTCCCGATATTAAGCATGAATAGCCGAGCAGTTCGGAGGAAAGCAAACGTACTAAGTACATAAATGTACCTAGTCTTGGTAAATCGCAACATATGATTTGCAAACATGTCTCGTCCGCATGCAAATTCTGAGTTGATTCTGTATCATTTATGACAGAGCCGAGTGGGGAGATACTAGTGTTTGTGTGAACTGGTTGAGTTGCTTTCGAGTTGTTTAGAAGGTAGACCGTAGGCGCGGGCCAACGGGCGGAGAGCAATGGGTAGCTCTGCGTCCGATCAGGACCAGGCCCGTGCCGGACGGCGCGTATGTGTTCCACGCGCGCCTCAAAGAGATGTCAGCATAAATGACGGGGCCCGACAGGGCCGAAGCCTGCCGGGGTAGCGGAATCGTCCGAAAGGGTTACCGCTGCCCTGGAACATAAAGGGCTAAGGAAGGAACACGGGTGGGTTTTAGTCAGTAAGAGTCTGACACTCCCTTCCGCTCCACCCAGAGCGGGAGGGGTCATTTGATGATTTCCCATCCGCAAAAAAAAAAAAAGCCGAGTGGGGAGATACCAGTGTGTGTGTGAACTGGTTGAGTTGCTTTCGAGTTGTTTAGAAGGTAGACTGTGTGAACTTTTTCTTCTTATATACTGTTACACCGAAATGGAAGAGTGAAGTCCAAGGATTTCTTTAGCTATCACCCGGGGTTCGGATTTCAAGCAGTTTAAAGTTAAGCCTTCTTTGTAACTTAGCATAATCAGCCGATAATGTTCCCACTGCTGGGACACAGGCCTGCTTTCTGTGAGAGGGAGTGGGCCGTAAGCCATCACACGGTCCCAATTCGGGTTTGTTAGATAGGCTCTTTGTTGTGCGACGAAAATTGACGTGAGAAGGTCGTCTATAACAACATTTACTAAAAATTAATCCAATGATGCAAGTAATCTATTAGTAAACTTATAACAGTCAGACTGCCTTGATATTTTTCTATTTAAAAAATACAGTGCCAATTTAGCTGGTATCGGCTTCGAGATCATCTTATTTTGCTTCGATGTATATAGTTTTCAGTACATATTCCAAAAGATTTTTTTTCTCTCCTCTACTATTTCGTTAGTAAACCTGTAGTATCCGCCTCATGTTACGAGGCTGCCCGCATCGTCGATGAGATTTCGCTGTATGTAAATAACTTGCATCTGTTTATTTACTATTTTTTGCATCATTTTCATCTGCTTCGCGCTCTGCAGTCTGTTTTGAGCTTTAAATCTAGTCCGTGTTTGTGCAGGTAAACAATTAAAGTAATGTAGGTTTAGAATTTCGTAACCTAAAAGGATTTTTGTATTGTAATGAAAATGTTCCTTGTTTTACACGACTGAACCTCAAATCTATGCACTGTTCCAAAAAGGATCAGCGACGGATCAACTCAACACATCAACAGCTTTAAACTGTCTCCACAAGGGATTCTCCAAAAAGATCCCATAATCATAGATTATGTTGCCGCGCAAAAGTCGGCTGTAAGAAAAGATTTCTTGGCTTCAGTCAACCCCATAAAAATTAAGCGTTGACAAACAACTGATACTTTCACTCTATGTTTTTTTATAGATTCTCAAATTAGCGTGTAAAATATTGTAACAAAATCTATTTTTGTTTTTGTGTTTATGAGAGGTATATAACTTACTACTCCTTGGGGAGTTGCTAATAGTTAGCAGCTAAATTGTTTTCTTGTCAGCTGCCAGATGGAAGCCATATTGTTTTGGACGTCAAATCAAGTTTACAATAGTTGGGGAGGGCCAGCTGACAAGATGTGGACGTATTCTGTTACGTTAGGGTTAGAACTTAGGTGTTAACAGAGATTAAAGATGGAGTTAAAAATAGCAAATCATTGATTTGCTTACCTAAGTTTTGTTTATTATGTATTATGTAGTAAGTAGCCGCTTGCACAATTTAAAGTTTAATTCTTATGAGTGTATCTTCGTGCAGTTTTGAAATACCTAATGGAATGCTAGGTACCTACATCAAGATATTTTTTTTTACAAAATCCGTTTTCACTTTTGCAGTTTTTTTCGTCAGCAAGAGAAACGCAATTTTTAAACCATATAATCACATAGAATGGATAAATATATGAGTAAAAATAAATCTTCACATTAATATCTAAACGTCATTATCGCACCAAACACGTTTGAGTTCCAACGAATCCACCAGAATACGGCCCCAAACTTCGAACATAACAAATGATCGTTCCGCATCAATTTGTCTGGAAGTCGTTAAAATCGCGTTTCCTCTTATTAATTTCTGCTCCCCTAGTACTCTGGCACGCACAGACATACGCCACCGGCAAACCAGAAATACGTTGTTATAGTCAAATTTACGATATTGATAGATGTTCCTACCGCGGTGGGGATTGATAAAAAAAAATGTCGCCGGTTGTCGTTTTGTCGGCGGGATGTCAGTCAGCGAAAACGCAACTGTATTTTTAGACGGGCAAGGTTCAACTTTGTTCTGTATGATTATGTACAAAATAAGGTTGTAAGCGGTAACTGCTTTAGAGTATCAACAGCTACATATTTACTGGTTTTACAACTAGATTACGATCATATACAAAACTAAAATAATGGTAACATAAACAGAACAATATCCAATGAAAACTAGAAGACCAGACCACAAGGGACAAAAGACAATCAAGTTCTGAGTTTCACCTCATCAACATTCAAATATCGAACTATCAAAATGTTTCAAAGAATTTAATGTTTTAAAATGGCGGCGCTTTTATAGTGAAGTGCTTACTGTTTGTGTACATGACTGGCTGTCACAAGATTTAGAAGCACACTATTTTAGAACAATTGTTTTAAGTAATAAGTTTGTCAAAATCTGTAACCTCTGTACCTGTAATTATCTTAACAAATCGAGAGCTGCCATTAAATTATTTTAAAAAGAAACTTAAGAAATGACTCTGTAATTATGTGTCCTACACTATAACTGAATTCTTAAATTACATACAATTAATATTTCTATGGACTTCAACGTCTGCAAATAAATAAATTATTATTATCTCCTTTATTTCATTAAAATACTTACAAATTACATTTTTAAATATTTTTATAAACAAAAGGATAAAAAAAACATTTAAAAATATAAAATATAGTAGCCCACCGGTATCGGGACACCGGTAAGCTACCGGCGGTCAGGGCTCCAATGAGAGGAACCTCCTGACAATGTCCAGAAGTACCGCTTTCTGAATCAAGCCCTTGCTCCAGCTGCCCAACGAGAGCCTCCTCAGGTGTTGGTCGAGGCTCTTGGCTATTAAGCCATTGGCTGTCACGACTATCGGCACAATGATCGCTGAGTCCACATCCCACATGTCGACAACCTCGCGAGCCAAGTCAAGATACTTGATTTGTTTATCTTTCTCGGCTTTCACGAGGTTCTCATCATTATTATTATTATTAATTAATTATTACATAATATAATTTAATTTTAGAGTGTTACTAATATATTCTTAGTAATATATATTTTTTTTAATATGAAACAAGATTCTAATTTTATTGTATGTACAAATAGATAACTAGCTATTTACAATAAGTACTAAATTAGAGTATTTAAAGTATTTTTGATCACACGATGTCAGTGCCAAGTAATAATTGGACTGTGTTTATGTATAAGGTAACAGGTATTTTTTGCATCCTAAAATAACTTAAACAAAATATGTGGAACAATTTATAGATATATCTTATGATTTTTATGTAACATGTTTTATGCAAAATAAAGATATTCTGTTAAAATAAAATAAAGCTTTAGTCTAAAATACGTAACCATAAGTTTTGCTATCAAAGCACAGAATGCAACCATTCGACTCAACAGTATAATTCAATATAAGAGTTGTCTTTGATATCATAATGGTACATCATACATCACACTACAGGCCGATTCAAAGCTTATATATACTTATTTCTTTCAAGTTTCTAACACCCTAAAACACCTTGTGTCCTTACTTGTTGCTCGTTAAAAGTCGAAGAGATATCGCTCATACGATTTTGCATCGAGTTCCTTTCACTCACAATCTTGCCTATATTTGAATTATAAATTTATTTGAGATATTTTTCAAGTTATGGAACAACAAACTAAATGTCATACTAAACCCAGTTTAAATTCCATTGCAACCAAAAACTTATTAGGACCTTTTTGTTACAAATGGTCACTCAAAAATCAACTTAGAATACATTTCACTAAAGTAAATAACTGATTAAGTGGCGAAGGAATGTAAATTTTCTGAGATTATGAACACTGTTATAGCTCTCATAGGTTAAGGATTAAATTAAGATACATGTCTTTGTGTTACCTTAAAGATTTTACTAGCTAATAGTTATAAAATTCGTAATTGTAGAGAACAATTCTGAATTTTTAATCGTAACATCCGACACAAAGGGCCAACGAAAATTAAACTATGATTTCACATGCGGTTGCTTTTGACAAAAAGAGTACCTACTTTGTCAATTCAATGGACTATGCAAGCAATTAAATACATTTTGTATTCATCTTTATAATTAAACATCATCGTTTTCTTTTTTAAATTCATAGTCACCTGATCTTCCTCATAAAACTAGCGACCCGCGTCTGTTTTGCACAGCTTTTAGGGCTTGGCCAAATATCAATCTTTCGTTATTCTATATCAGATTTTAATAATAATGATAAATATAATTTTATAATACACAAAAATCGTTCGGAATAAATTCTCTAAAATGTGTGAAAACCGCATCACAATCCGTTGCATAGTTTAGAAGAAACACGCGTTCACACAGAAAGACACAAAAATAAAGCTAAATATTTTATTTGGGACACGCGCAGGAAATAAAAAAAGAACATAAAACCAAAAGCCACTTTAACTTATAATGATCGATTCTCACATTCAACTCGCCTAAACGTAGTTTCTCGTCCAGACATCATCTAATTGTTTCTCATAGTACGGGGCTAGGATTTATTCCCCCAACACAAACTTCCGACACCATTTGAAATTCATTCTTCACAGAGACGTGTGATGTAATAAAAAATGTGGCAAGCGTGTAGCGACTGAAATATGTCATTCCGTATATTGTTATTTTTTTATCTATTAAAAATGTTTTTTTATATTATTACTGGGAAAGTTGTGGTAGACAAAAGAATTAAATCAATGTCTCAAACAAAAATATGATCATATACTTACTTGGTACTTCATAGAATTTTGTGTCGATAATGTAAATGACTAGACTACTAGATTTTACAACAATGCTTGCTTTTATAATAATGCTGGCTTCGCGAGAAACAAAATTCCTGTGAAACTAGCGTTTTTATTGTTGTTATTTGTATACAAACATACATGGAGACTGGCCACGAAAGTATATTCATTTTAGAAAACCACTAGTTATTTCACTCTGTGTAAAGCATCACATCAATTTAACGCTGTCAAAAGGACCTTTTCAAGCGTTTCCACCTGACATTTTTCCAGCTGCGAAACCCCAAAATAGCTTCACATATAAGGCAGTGGCTCTGTATGATAAATTATGCACCCCTCGATTTTGAGATTGCCAGCGCGATGCATTAACGTTACCCGTTTGATATATATTTTTTACGTCAAGGTAAATGTGAGTCAAATGACTATTATGGCTTAATAGACCTGGGCGCAATATAGGCGGGTTGACAGTATATCTTTCTTGTGTTTTTTCTTTTGGCAAAAATTTACTTGTCTTCTGTATACATCGTCTTGACAAGAGCTAATTTCATTTTTTTTTTCAACGGTATTCATATTATTTTATTTCATGTAAATCTACATGGTCAATTTATTGGGCACTTATAAAACATCAGAAGCAGTGCACGGTTCCAATTGGTTGTTTTCTGTGGCGAAGTGCCGGTAAGAAACTCCACGGTTATTCTTTTAAGAATAATTGGCTTTAACAATGTTTTCAAATTACACTGGTAATAGGTGTGGGAGGCCTGTCAACAAGTGCTAGGTATATGATTACATAAATACACCCACGCCTCTTTCCCATGGGGGTAGGCAGAAACTACTGAACGACACTTGCATAAACGAAGTAAATGGATTACTTAAGGATCGTAATCTGTAAGGGTAAGGTAAGGTATCCGTAAATGTAAGGGTCATACTTGCACGCCAGTAATAGCTGGCCGCTACGCCAGACCAGCTCAAGATCAAAATGTTACTAGGTACTGTTGTACGGCCTACTGTACAACCAGTCACTACATTAAGAAGCAACTGACATTAAACTAAATACCTCTCGTGCCAACAAGAAATTAAAGTGTATTTGACATTGAACACTCAGTATGAAACATAAACCGATGACATTTCATGTAGATCTTATCGCCTTTTTACGATTGACGTAAAAAAGAAATGAAGCAAAGGCATTGAGTCATTATTGTCAAGTCCGCATTCCGCTGTATCAGCTGTGACCGAGTTTTATGAAGAAATCATCAATATAGCATAAAGTAATGTTGACAATTATTGCAAGTGCCAATGTAGCAGTTTGATGTTTTTTTGTTGATCAATGTTCAGAGTTGAATTCAAATTATAATCAATTTTTTATACTAAAGTTTCTTCAAATCGTAGATTTCGGTAAACCTTTTGGTTATTATAATTATGAATTCTGCTCTAATCTGAACCCCTTTTGGATAATATGAACTACCTAAATACCTGAATACCTAAATCTCGTATCTACCCGTGGAATTATCGGGATAGTAAACAGTAACTTATGTTCTAGTAAAGATCATGGTCTACCCATGAGCCAAATTCCATCCAAATCCATTCAGCCGTTTTAACTTGAAATCGTATCAAACAAACATACATAAAATCAAATATTTTCTCTTTATTTATAATATTAGTTTATTTAGATACCATTTCAAAATGTTTCATCACGAAAGAAACATTTTGAATCCTACATAATGCAATATTTAGCGACTTCATTCCTTCTACTACATTTTCCTCATCATAAGCGATTTCTAAAAACGTTGGCAAACCTTTATCTCAATCTCTATATGGAAGATCATCTCCTAAGATTATTATATTCCCTATTCCTTCCTCATAATGTGTGCGAACTACGGCGCCACGACCCTCTTTCCCTCTGTCCCTACTAGCTGAATCACTGCGGCTTAATAGAGTGTAAATTTATTTATCTGCCTACCACGTGACTGTCTTTATTTGGCTCTAATGTTTTCATTTCATTATACTAATCGCCATTATCGTTTCGTGGCCGTTGGAATAACAATGATTAGGTTTGAGTGAAATGTATCGTTGTGGGGTGGTATTTGGTTTCAATGTAGGTATGTGACTGTTTGATTTGTGTTTCATGTGTAGCTTCTGGGCTTGTGTTTTCATTATATGATCAATTAATTACAGTTTCATCTCGGAGTCTGGTTTTGTGCCCGTTCGATGGAAATAGACCCGCCCCCTGTTATATGGGACTTAATCATAACTGGCAAAATGTGGGTGTACTTTAGGTACACCTTTGCCAAATCCTTCGGGGATTACAGCCGCGATGTTATGTTATGTTACAGTTCCATCTCTATCTTCAATTGCCATTCAACAAGTAATCCAGAGGTAACTCCAAATTAATATGTTCTTGATTGACATAATTTATTGTTGGAGCGCAGTGATTCGTGTTGCCTTCATGCCTTGAGGGACTCCAAAGCATTTATGCTGTAACTAGCTTATCTATTCTAGCTGTACAGGTACATTTTCGGAAAAGAAACAAACTTGTCATACCAAGCGGTTGGTCGACTCATCACGTGACTAGAGGACTGGCCTATTGTTAGCTCAAAGAATCAGCTTTGCCATCCAACGTGGCAATGCTTCTAGACTTTTAGGGACTTTTCCTATTGACGGCAATAGGGACCAAAGTATGCCTTTTTTTTATTATTTTTGATGCCCAATGAGGTCTTCCCTTTTTTATTACATACTTGTATATGTTGTATACATTTTAGAGTTAGTTTGTATACTATCACCTTGTCTAAAATGTTTTAAAGATCCCTCTTCTCTTCCTTCCTCACCCCGGATCTGAATATTTCCGTTCAAAGCGGAACATTAACAACAGAACTACGTACAATTAAACCACAAAAGAGTCGTTGTTATGTACCAGCGAACTTGGTTACGACACAATCAGCGATTATTGCTGCAAGTTATTCAAACGTATCTTTTGGCGGAATTGCCCCTACTAAGGAACGGGTTTTTTATATCACCTGATTGAATATTAAATTCAAGAGGTTTTATTCACAAAGACACGTCTTCTAACAAAAACCCTTAATTACAATTTATAAGCTAACACTAACATACAAGCATAATTATAATAAAAAATTAAAGAAAAAGAGAGGAACTCATTGGGCATTAAAAATTCGTCCGCATCGCTGTCAATGGGATAAGTGCTCAAAAAGGCTGGCAGCATTACCACGTTGGATGGCAATGCTGATTATTTGGACTTAAAATACGCCAGCTCTATGGTCACGTGAAGAGTCAACCAACCTAAAATTGTAAACTGACCGACTGTGTATAAAATTACTCTACCTTAACCTGTAATGGCCGATTCTTATAATTTACATAGCGTTATTGGTTCAAATCTATAATATCCCTAATATCACCCTAATATCCCTTATATCTATAATATGTATGTATTTAGAAATATATAAGTATGTTTATCAGTTGTCTAGTACCCATAACACAAGCTCTGCTTAGCTTGGGACTAGATGGCGTTGTGTGATAGTTGTGGAATATTTATTATTATTATTTATTATTAAATTAAGACTCTTGTATCTTTACCAATAATGAAGCAAAGACCTCATAGTTTTGCATAGTAGACCTTCCCATATGGAAGTAGATTACGGGTAAAATTAGCTTACGAATCTATTCATATGCCCAGTTTGGTATTAAAATGCTACCATTGGTAAGCTTGAAAAACGAACTGAAAAAAATTTTGAAGTCGTGCATTCCCGAAATCGTTTACAGTATTGTTGTTACCAAATCATTAACACCGTGATCAACTAAACATCACCCTTCCCTCGAGTTCCCATGGTAGGAGCGCGTAGGGCGTCCTCACAGATTATACATCAAATCCCTTCTGTTTCCGCCACGTCTGCGTACAAAAGCGTCTTGATGAGCTAATGGAACCTCGCGACCGCACAAATTGTCGGCAGACTTTTGTGCGGGACTGTACACAGAGTATTTATGTTATGGCTAGACATAACATGAATACACTGTGTACAGTGTCACACACTGTACGTAGATCACAGTAATACTGTGACGTAGATAGCTTCAGTTTTGTGTTTAATAGATTACTTATTTCATGCATACATGTAGGTATGAAGAAACTACAGAATGTCATCTGCTGCGATCCCTACTGCTTTTGCTTCGTTCACTTTCATACATCTGGTCATATAAGTCAATTGCGAGTACTACGTACCTGACCTTTCTGGAGAACATCACCTCTGAGGGTTCTAGGAGGCCTGGGACCTAGGGCGTCCCTCTTGGCTTTTCTAACCACATCTGCCTTTTAAATACCTTTTGTTAAGCGCCTTTCACTCATCCTCTCATTAAGACCAAACCAACTATAATTCAAATTTTGTTTATGTATCAAATTGACGTTATTTCAAGTTAAACGAATATCAACTTTATTTTAATGGTAATTAAGTTGATTTCAGTGACCAGCACTATTGAAAAAGTTATCAAAATGTTTGAAGTTGTAGCGTAAACTGAACTTAATTGTGTAGGAATGAAAGTTATTTTTCCATAAACTCAGATTTGTTTACATTTTTGGCGAATAATGTCGCGAATGCAGACTAAGTACACTCTTTTCAATTTAAGTCTCTACATCTTTTATTACTAAAATAGACTTATATTATAAGTAAGATATTAGAGTTTATCGTATGATAGTCGATTTACTTTGATTTTAGTTCGTTGATAGCAATTTAGTAACGAAACCCTACATGGGCCTATTATCGTGAAGTCTACTCTAATCTAAGGGGCAATTCTCGTAATTTTAAGAACGTTCACACTTTACAGTCTAATCTCAGTGTCAATCTGTCAAAAATTCCTCTAACTACCCCACATTTTTGACAAGTTTTTGACATTGATTATCGCTGAGATGTGATCGCAACTAGATTTTGAACGTTTTTAATTACGGGAATTGAACTTCAAATACAGACATTCACTTTCAAAGTGCTAATCATGATGATTTGAAAGCGTAATTTTTATGAATTTTGCTTCGCTGTGATATTCATGAAATTACGACATACGTGTTACAGCTGTGGGTAAATATTTCAAATGGTATCCGTGCGTTTTTCCTTTGTTTGGAGCTCAGTGTATGTGGGTAGGCAAATACAAAACTTTTATTGGTCTTTTTAAAGGACAGAGAATCAGAGTAATTTGCTACTAACGGATACACAATAGGCTTATCCCTTTGTCGGGTTTCTGCCACCCTGAAAATGGCATTTGAAAAAATAATTGGAAGCTGCACAAAACTGGCAAAATGTGGGTGCACTATTAGGTGTACCTCTGACTAACTCTTCGGGGGTACAGGCGTTATGTTATGTTATGTAATTAGAAACTCTTTCGAACAAAAACCCAATTACCCGAAGAAAGTTTCTTGCCTGTGGCCTGCAATAAAATTGAAGCAACAAATGACTTGCATCGTCTAAACACTGTTCAGACGATGCAACTTGTATTGTTGCTTCAACTTATAGTATGCCACAGGCGATTTAGCATAGTGTGTCAATAGCAAAAATAACAAAAAAATATTGTTTTAATTTTCTTACGTGTGCTGGTGACAGGTGAAGGGAGTTTCAGGTGGAGTTGACCATTGTTCTCCATACGAAACTACCTTTTGGAAGGGACGACTACAAACAATTCAATTTTTTGTCAATTTTGACGTAACAAGTGCCTTTTGGGCCTATTTGAAATAAATGCTTTGACTTTGGCTTCGAGGTGAGCCATTGTCTGTGGAGAAATGGCAAACACGCACCGGAGATCTAAGCCGTCTATGAACCCCGTCTTGTGGAGGTTGTGCTTGCTGCGGCCAACTTGGAAACGAAGTTTGTCTTATCAATCTTATGAAAAATCTTACTGTAACTAGTGCTTGTCAATTAAATCGCATCACGTAAATGAGTTGTAAAAGCATTGGCTTATTATAGAAGATTCTCAGAATATCGAAACCACAATGTACCTAATTAGAAAGCCTAACCTTACCTTTGACCTTTATAAACAGCCGTAAAATAAGAGCAGATGCCCTTTTCATTCCCAAATGGTCAGGAACAGTATAAAGGACAATTGTAACTGAATCCTTTGTTACTTAAAATAAACTGTAATTACAGAGGCAATAACATTGTGTAAGAATATGAATCAGTAAGTTAACTCTGAACAATGAACGAAACTAGCCACCTCTGCCAGTGTAAGCTGTCTCTCAACCCCCACCTCCTCCTCGTGCCTCTTTTTTGCGCCAATAAACACATTTATCTTTCTTTCTTTTTAAATAGAGGTAGGAATAATATACATAATCAGTCTTTATTGTTCCCACTGCTGGGCCACAGGCCTCCTCTCTTCGAGAAGGAGTGGGCCGTAATCCACCACGCGGGCCCAGTGCGGGCTGGTAGATGTCATATGTCTTCGATTTTGTTCATTCTAGGACATGTCTCACGATGTTTTTCTTCACCGTTTTGAGAGCAGTGATGTTGAAATAATTTACACAAAGTAAAGCGCCTGCCTGGGTACGAACCCACGACCTACAACTCGTAAGTCGCGGCGTTACTACTGGGCTACCACTGCTAGGCTATGTAGGAATAATATAGTGTGGCTGTTTCGAAGGTTGAGTTTGTCATAGTCCGAATGGTTTTCGTAGTCCGAATGAAATTCTAGGACCCACAAGAATTTATTAATCTTTTGGTACGGCCCGTAAAAAATTAGAATTCAAGACATAGGGAATACGTGACCATAATAATTGACTAACCCAGTTGCGTAGCAATAAACGGCGGGTATTGGCGAGAGCCTTTCATCTGCCAGGAAACATTTGTGCCAAAGGAATCAGTGCTTTCATAACTATCATTATCAGTTCGTTGATTCAACTTTAGTTGGGAGAACTCTTGTTCTTGTCTTGACCTTCAAAAGCTGAACATAAATATTATACTTCATCGACGTAATCACAGAGAGCAGTGGTGGCTAGAGAGCAGTGGTGGCTAGAGAGCAGTGGTGCCTAGAGAGCAGTGGCGGCTAGAGAGCAGTGGTGCCTAGAGAGCAGTGGTGCCTAGAGAGCAGTGGTGCCTAGAGAGCAGTGGTGGCTAGAGAGCAGTGGTGCCTAGAGAGCAGTGGTGGCTAGAGAGCAGTGGTGGCTAGAGAGCAGTGGTGGCTAGAGAGCAGTGGTGGCTAGAGAGCAGTGGTGGCTAGAGAGCAGTGGTGGCTGGAGAGCAGTGGTGGCTGGAGAGCAGTGGTGGCTGGAGAGCAGTGGTGGCTGGAGAGCAGTGGTGGCTGGAGAGCAGTGGTGGCTGGAGAGCAGTGGTGGCTGGAGAGCAGTGGTGGCTAGAGAGCAGTGGTGCCTAGAGAGCAGTGGTGCCTAGAGAGCAGTGGTGGCTAGAGAGCAGTGGTGGCTAGAGAGCAGTGGTGGCTAGAGAGCAGTGGTGGCTAGAGAGCAGTGGTGACTAGAGAGCAGTGGTGGCTAGAGAGCAGTGGTGGCTAGAGAGCAGTGGTGGCTAGAGAGCAGTGGTGGCTCAATTGTACTGGCCGCGACTTACGAGCTGTAGATCGTAGGTCACCCCGACAGGCGCTTTACTTTGTGTAAATTATTTCAGCACCACGCTGCTCTCAAAACGGAGAAGGAATACATCGTGAGGAAACCGACATGACCTAGAACCAAAAATTCGAAGACATGTGACAACTACCACACCGCACGGGGCCCGTTCGGTGGATTACGGCCCACTCTCTCCTACTGAGACGAGTTCCCAGCAGTCGGAACATTATATGCTGCATACATGGAAAGATCGACGTAATCAAGTGCAAATTTCATTTTTTATTTTCTGACACTCGGTCTTCTGAATCTTCTGCTCTTTGTCAATGAAACACAAAAGAAGAATCCAGTAAGGATCGGCGCCTCACTGAATTGGTACCACTGTGGGCAATATACCTTAATTGCAACAATGTAACAATAGCCAGCCGTAATCGGTAAGGTCTTGAGCAGTTCAGGTTTGTGTGAAACTAATTTTATGCACTAGAATGGCGTGAAAAACTGTTTACAAGTACTAACTGGTTGCGCTAGGGTTGGCACGAATGCACTCACCATTTTAGGCCTAGTAGAACTGACTCATTTTTCTTCATAGCGTGTCATTTTTTAAATTTGTTTTGCCCAAAATTTAGCAACTCGACTACCGTTCGCTCAAGCAGCCATTACGTTCGATTCACTATGTGATTAACATTAAGGTAGCTAGGCTACACACTGTTATAAATATAGATACAGTCACAAGCAAAAGTACATATGTATACACTCGGCTTTATTCAAAAGCGATTTACTCCTTTATTTTTTAATGAAATTTTATGTTGTTACCAACATAGCATTTTCGAACCCATAGGTTTATGTAATGTGTCATATTTCAACGTTGCATTCGTTATTTCACGAAAAAATCGCAATTGAAAGTTGCCAAGTGTTGACATATTGGTGCTCGTGACTGTACTGCGTGGTAACAAAGAATGAACAACTGTATTGTGTAGAGTATAAAATACGCTTAAGGGGCTTAGACAAAAAGTTAGCAGCATCCTCGTTTCTGAAGATAAATGGCCGCGATCAATATAGTAACCATCCATCATCATCATCATCATTTCAGCAGACGTCCACTGCTGGACGTAGGTCTCCCCCAAGCACCTCCACTTCGACCGGTTCTGTGCTAACCATCCGGTCTATTAAAAAAAAACTCACCGTGAAGTGAGCTGGCATTCCATAGGGATTGACACCGTTGACAGCTCACTTCAAGCTCCCTTCACCTAAGATTTCACGGTGAGATTTTTATAGAATTGGCCGACCATCAATCCATCTGGTAAGCGCAGTGAATATGGAAATTGCCCTACAATATTATTAATTTAAGTTCTAGGTACTTTTTAGTAGTTAGATATATTGTAATACAAGTCTTGTTTTAAAATAATTTATTTAATGGTTCACAGCCCTACAACTAAAGTTGGCGCTAACCGCCGTATCCGTGTTAATCGACCCTATACAGCAGGTCAACTACCATCTTAGCAGCCTTTCTGTTAAGGGACTAACAAAAGAGATTCCTATTTGTAACAGCAGGATGATAGTCGTTTATGTTAGATTAAATTTAAGCTGGCAGACATAAGCGGTGTAAAGTATGAATATCCGAGAAATATAAATAAATAATCTATCTGAACTAATAATAAAGCTGAAGAGTTTGTCTGTTTGAACAGGCTAATCTCTGGAACTATCAGTCGGATTTGAAAACAATTTATTTCGTTTGATAGCCCAATTCTTGAAGAAGGCATACATCATGCTAGGACTCTTAGGCGACGAGCAAAAACCACTTTAAAGAATGCTAAACGAAGACTAAGTAATAGCGTGGGCAGGTGATGCGATGCGACGGAATGGGTCGGGGAACAACAAATTTCACGCGGACGAATTCGCGAGCAAAAGCTAGTTTATAATATACTAGCTGCGCCCCGCGGTTTCACCCGCTTGAGTTTCGATCCCGTAGGAATATCGGGATAAAAAATATCCTATGTGATAATCCTAGTTATAAACCATCTGCGTGCCAAATTTCATCCAAATCCGTTCAGTAGTTTTAGCGTGAAAGAGTAACAAAAATACATCCATCCATCTATACAAACTTTCACGTTTATAATATTAGTAGGATTGCAACTTTATAAACATTTGATGAGTCATAGTCCCACACAGCCCAGAGGCTACGTCACACTTGCCTAAAGATGAAGTAAAATTCTACTAAAGACTGCAAAGTCTTCTTGTGTAAGTCTATCCAAAAACTATGATCCCTCATAGCGATGAATGGTTCCAGAATGAGGATTAATCGATTATTTCAGTAACAAAAGGAAACTTTAGTTATTCAAACATAACCGTCCATGAAGGCAATTTTAATGTAGGTACCAACTATACAGAATTATGGAACTCATAACCTTCTCTACTGCATGAGCAATAATTTGAATATATTACAAACACAGTGGCCGCAAAACCACTTCATTCTCATTTATATACCTCCACACAATTATGTATAACTAATAAACTAATACCATAAAACAAATATTTGGTTGTTTAACATATGGGACGCTGCGGAATACTTACTGAACGGAACTATTGTTTTATTACGTGTCGTTATAGAAATTTGAAGCTGTTATTAGGAACATTTAAATCATAGCAATTAAAACAAGAAAGATAAATATGACAATTATGAGTCAATACTTCTGAATCATCCTGCGGGGTCATTGCTTAACACACTATCAGTAGAAGTGGGTTTCATTTTGTCAGTTCAACAACATTCATTGCGTTATTTACGTTATTGTTGAGCAGACACATTTTTCGAACATTTCATTACATTTAATTTTTTTTCATTTAATTTTTCAATATCCTTCAAAATTATTAAAGATAATTTTATTTGTAAAAACATGCGTATACATGCAAATTAAGCATGCAGGATGTCACAATATTAATATTTCGTACGTATATGTTTCACCGTTTAATGTTTACAAAAAAATAAAAAGTTAATTACAAAATAAAAACTAAATGACTAAAGGCACTTCAATCCAAGTACATAATAATAATAAACATTGATAAGTCAGTAAAATAAATTAGGTAATCTCAAAAAGTCACAAAATTTAAGTACAAATAAAATAAAATAAAAAAATGTCAAATAGTGTCATTCAAAAAATCATTTATGTTATAATAACACTTGTCTGTTAATAAATCTTTAATCTTTTTTTTAAACAAATTTACCGGCAGTGCTTTATATGACTGGTATTTTATTATAAATTTTAGGAGCCGTACAGAAAACGCTTTTTCCCATTAATATAGTCTTTGAAGTATGCGAACACAGTTGATTATTGTCACGTCTGTTACGGTGTCAGCTAGTCGTGGAAATAGAAACTGATTAACCCTAACAAATGTCCCAATTTCAAAAATATACAGAGACGGTAGAGTTAATAATTTGTGTTGTTTAAATAATGGCATACAACTGTCGGTCAACTTCAAATTAAACATAGCACGAATGCATCTCTTTTGGGCCTTAAAGGTAATTGCTTTGTCAGTGGAATTCCCCCAGAATATAATACCGTAACGCAATAACGATGCTCCTAGACCGTGATAAGCTGTTACTAAGGTATCTGTGTTTAGCTCTGGTGCCAGTTTATATAAGGCGTACGCAGCGGAGCTCAGACGTTTACTTAAGTATTCGATGTGTGCCTTCCAGTTCAATTTAAAATCAATAATAATTCCTAGAAATTTGGTTGCGTCGACTTTATTAAGTATAGTGTCCATGTAAATTGCGTTAATGTCAAATACAGCCTGGGTCCGTTTCAGACTGAGATGTATATTGTATAGTGTGGTACGTAATTAGGGTGCTCGTCCATCAGACAATCAATGACAAAATACTTGAGCATTGTAGTACACCGACAGACTCTCAGGGGGTACGGGCTAAATAGATAGATACAGTAGAGAGAGAGAGAGAGAAAGAGAGAGGGAGAGAGATATAGAGTCCGGAGCACGGAGTTTGAATTTTTACCCGTTTGATGGGAATAGGCTCACCCCCCATTACATTATTCTGCCTAACCCTTCGGGGATTACAGGCGTAATGTTATGTTTGTAGATAGGTAGATTGTAGGAAATTAATCGTAAACATACAAAAACTAATAATAACTGCACAACAGCTACTTTATTGCAAATGAAATCAATAAAGTTCTGCTAACAAGATAGAAAATTGAAATAGCGATTCTCGTTTGAGAGAAATTATTTAATTGAGAAAAACTAGTTTCGCAATCTTGATAAAGGAAAATCGATAAATTAACTGACCATTACACCGAGAAGTTATTTGCAACAAGTCAGTTAGTTTCTAACATTATGCTGATGTTATCTGCAATATGCAATAGACGAATAGCCATTCGGTTGCTATAAATAGTTTACGTAATTGGTCAATAAATTCTATAAACGCACGGAATTGATGCCTGAGGCATGAGCGAGAGCGGATTTAAAAAAACGGGCCAAGTGCGAGTCGGACTCGGGCACGAAGGGTTCCGTACTATTATCTATAAAAATCACGTCTGTTGTATGGGGGCCCCCTTAAATATTTATTTTATTTTGTTTTTAGTATTTGTTATTATAGCGGCAACAAAAATACATAATTTGTGGAAATTTCAACTGTCTAGCTATCGCGGTTCTTGAGATACAGCCTGGTGATAGACAGACGGACGGACAGACAGCGAAGTCTTAGTAATAGGGTCCAGTTTTTACCCTTTGGGTACGGAACCCTAAAAAGTGGGTGCTTTTGTAAACCAGTACTACCCTAATTGCGTAACACACTTTCAATCATAATCCGAGAGTTTTGAAGGATATTCCTAATAAATTACGCAATGAACGGGTTCATTGCGTAATTTACGTTGGTGAGCAGACAAAGGACAATGGCCAAAAGTCGTACCTAAAAGTCTGAGCATCAAGATCAAAATATTATAGTAATTATTTTCATAATTTTTTACGACATTACGCGTCGGGGAATTAATGCACTTTTTAGGTAACCTACTTTACTGGATAATCAACAAACAAATGACTATCGCATATAGAAATCTACGCTACACACATCGAAGAGAAACTACTCGTATGTTGAAACGTCTCTTGTCCCTGTAATTGCACTTATGAGTTGTTGTTGAACGTAATAGGTATTGCTATTCTTAATTAAAACCACGAATAAAGCGAAAATATGCCCGTAACCTCAACCTGAATAATTTTGAAGGATATAGCTAATACATTGCTTCGTATATTCAAAGAATGTCTGCTCAAGAACGTGAATAACGCAATGAGTGTTGTTGAACTGTCAAAATGAATCAGAATCAGAACTTTATTTGCTATTGCAGGTAGGTAGGTAGGTAAGTAGGTATGTAGGTACAGGTTTATGATGTTATAAGTACATAAATTAATGAGATCGGATGAAATCCATTCCTACTGGCAGTGTGTTACGCAATTACCCCGCAGGTTTTCACCGGCGTGTTTTTCCCGCGGCGATTTTTTGTCGCGCATTATATTTCTGTGCCTTGATTAACGCTGTGAGTTGAAAATCCGAAAGTGTGTTTTTTTGACGCGTTGAGATGCGCTCTATTGGATTCTCAACGCTCGGCTAAACACCGAGAGTTGAAAATACAGTGTGCGATAAAATCCCGCCACGATATTTTTTCGTCTAGTATAGCTTTCCCGCACCGCCAAATCTTCCAACTTATTCCCAATTAATCTGCAAGGGCACATGCGTGCCGTATTATTATGTTATAATTTGTCTAGTACGCAATAACTTGGAGATAACTGTGTTTACTTTGCATAGTATTTAATCCTCAGATATCTTACTACGGCACTTACGGCATAAATTAGCTCGATGGGTATTGGAACCTAAAGTTTTCATTTAGGTATTATGTAAAAAACGCGGACCAATTGTTATGCGGGCTTTACACATGTAAATAGCCGCACTCGCAAAATCGGCTGTCTAACTGTTAATTTGGCTGGGCCGCAGGTGACTAAATTTGCAATTCGACTTTTGTCGTGTAGCGACAGTTCGCGTGCGGCGGGTGACTAAAATCGACCGTGAAAAGGCTCAGTCGCAGGCGATCGCCTGCCGCATGAAGGTCGACATTTTGATGCAAAATGAACAGTCACTTCACTCTTCACTCAAGTCACTTGCGATTTTTATCGATCTATGTAAATGGGGTGGCAAGCTTGTGAAGCGATTTGGTAATAACCTAGGTACGTAAAGTTTCAACGCAGGGGTTCAGGATCATGTGCTCAATCCATGAAATCAGGTTTTGTGTCGATGTCCATGCCACCCTGTATAGGTACCTAATAGTTCGGTTATTAAACTAACAACGTACCCCAACACCTTTCGGCTAAATTTAATGTAAAAATAAAACCAAAACTTACCGCATTCAGGGCTTCCTTTTCACACGGGCTCAGTTTGTATGACGCATCTGAGCCAACTAATCGTGGGGTTGACCTGAAAAGCAGAAAAGAAAAGTCTACAATAATTACACATTACAATACTTAAGGAGCAGGACTGGTGGCCCAGGGGTAACAGTCCCGACTTACGAGTGTAGGTCGTGGATTCGAATTGAGGGAGGCGCTTTACTTTGCATAAATCATTTCGTCACCACTGCTCTCAAAACGGTGAAGGAAAACAATGAATTAGGCTATGGGGTTTCGAATGCAATCAACAATCATAAAGAAAATGAGACAGTTGGTCATAGTAAAAGTTTGATATGAAACCATAACACCACACCATGCCTATTTTCCTCGAAGGGTTAAGCAGAGGTACATTAACGTGCGGCCGACGAGAGAATGCGTTCTTAACACCTGTCAGTTATATACAAACGAATACGTGCTTTGCGAATTTGATGTTTAATAGTTACTAGAATTGTCTCACTGACTCCTGAGAGCATTCCTGACACACTGGTGTCAGGAACGCATTTTCCGACGGTCGTACTGTACCTAAGTAATAAAACAACATCACTAACATAATCATCATCTGTAAAAGGTGATACATCCATTAATTTCAACCATCAGAATCTTTTCCCACAAAATATTCTCATAAAAAATGTCCCCTAATAGCCTTTAAACCAGGTCAAACATTATCTCCATCTGTACCTCAGCATCTGTTTAAACGAGATTGGCCGTCATCTCCACGAACCTACTTATATCTCTCGCCATGCGAAACAATTATTCTGCCCTGGCGATTCCTATCCTCTTCCTGATATTACTTAAACAAGAGTGTTTTCTTTTCTTTATTTTCATACAGCGACTCGCTTTGGCTTCACAAAACATCGAAATATCTTTATTAAATTATGAATGTGTTAGTTAAACGCATAAACCTTCCGGAGTAAAGTATCTAAATAATAATGAAAACTGCATCAAAATCCATTGTGTAGTTTAGAACAACTGACCGGTCACACAGACTCACCTACCTGATAAACGACTATTTTTTAGACGATGTACAGATATAGATTAGCATCGTTTTAAATAGCGTTTTTCGTATTGTCCTATTCCAAGATCACAAATTAAATTAATAGGCTCCAAGTCCGATGTGTCACAGCTGTATTATTATGATTCACGTTGGTTAACTGTTATGTCTGCTTCGCGGAAAAAAACTCTCACTAGGTAGATACTGCGCTACTGTGACAGTGCGAGTGCAGTTGTCATCAATCAACTCAGCCTATTGCGGTCCACTGCTGGACATAGGCCACCCCCAGGCTGCGCCACAACACCCTGTCCTCCGCCTTCCGCATCCAGTCCGTCCCAGCCACCTTTTTTAGTAGCAGTAGCAGTAGTAGCTGTTGATTTTAAAGTCCTAGGTTGGACTGTCTATTAGAGCACAGTAATATTTCATAGTTCTAGTTCATCTGTAGCGGTATCTACAACGCCACATGCGAACAACGTGTCATACTGACGTCACGCAAATCCTGCATCTCGCAAGCAGAGTTTACCGCGCAATTAGCTTAGATACAATTTCCCAACATCAATCTTTGGGCAGTTGCCCGCCAGACACAACACCCGTCTGGTCGGAGGATCCTCCCTTTTCTATAGAATATGAGTGAACTTTACACCCTGTTCCTCATACCTCTATACATCAAAAACTTTCCATTTTTAGTACAGACACTAAAAGAGAAGGCCACACTGGGAACGAAACCAAGTTCGTTCGCCCGTGGAGCATAAACCCCGAAGTATGGAAAGACGCGGTAGCTACTTGAGCGGAGCTAAGTGAACTTAGCTTCGTACCCAGTTTGGCTTGCGCTTAAGGTAGGTACATACTGCAGTTTACTTGACATCCTCTTGACATGATTCACACAATACCTTTTATAAACACAACAATATCATCATGATGATATCAGACCCCAACATACTCGTAGTTGGCTATGTTGGGGTCGGCTTCCAGTCTAACCGGATGCAGCTGAATACCAATATTTTACATGAAGCGACTGCCTATCTGTCCTCCACAACCCAGTAACTAGGTAATACGATACCGCTTGGTAAGACTGGTTGTCAGACAAACACACAACAATATGAAATCCAAAATTAAACTCCACCTTCAAGTATCTCTCCTTAGAAGTAAACTAAGAAACATTACAAAGCTAAGAAAACAATACATTTCTACTGCATGAACTGCTTCCACTCACCACAATATGACGTCAGTTTCCTGACTTCAAGATTCGGTGGCAAACGGTGCATAAACAGTTGGAGCACCAAATAAATCGCACGGAGCTATATTGGCTTTAATTATTAACATTCATAAATGTTGGTAAGTGAATTTATGAATGTGTAGCTCTTGCTTCCGAGTGAGTAGGGCTGTAGTGCTAGCGAGAGACATGGCTTTTTTGTTTTTCCTAACTTACAGTTTTTCAGCCTGCAGCTATATCTGTGTGCTTCATAAATTAATCTTGTAATGCCGATATTCTCTCGTTTTGGCTAGAGCATAATCAACTTATAATGTTTCCACGTGTGGGACGTAGTCTCTTTGAGAGGGAGGCTAAAATAGGCTAGTATTTTGAAATGTTATCACTTTTTTTTTTTATTATCACTCAAAGTCCGTTTCATAGCCTGCTGAAAGAATTTGAACAAGAAACTCGGAAGTTTCTCTGAATCCGAAATAAGGTGATCACATAGAGAACCAAAGTCGACAACTTGGCATAAAGGACCGCCCAACTGAAGTAGCAATAAGCTGGCTGGATAATTAGCCACCAATACAAAGGCAGACGTGTTCTCAGTTGAAACCGCAAATTGGCAAACGCAATGTGGAACACCTTCAGACTAAACTCTTAATGCGTGTGAATTAATGCTGGAAATAAATTTGTGGCGGAAGATCATCAGCCTACATTGCTATATACTTATTTAGGCTTACAATTACGAACAGCTAGTAGCTCATCCTGTTTAAAACTTATCGTACACGTTTCCCGCTTATCGCCACAAAAGACCCCAAACCTTGCTCAGGTAAGACAAATACGCTCATTTCCTGCGGAGAGCGCGCCCGAACGTCCGCGCCGACAAATTGTGCCCACATAACCTTATTCTAGATGTATTCTATTTGTCTGTAGTCAAACTTAACGAACCGTTTCGATTCTTGGTCGGGAAAAAAAAAGAATTATTTTCAGTAAGTACTGATTTGCAAGAAACGTCTGAATAAAAGCCAAGCACACTCTATTGCAAAATTAACCCGCGCAAAATCAAATCTTCAGCGTAAACCGTATCAATAAGTTGATACAACGGTACAAGGATCTTTGGGCGCGTGGCCAAAATTGGAACTAACGCCGCCATGTTGTTTTTTCAGTTTCTGTGACAAAAGACAATGACCAAAAGTGGTACCAAAAAGTCTCATGCATCAAGATCAAAATATTATAGTCATTATTTTCATAATTTTTACGACATTACACGTTGGGGATTTGGTTTTTGAACAGGGAATTTAATTTAAAGTAAAAAAGTGTTGATTTTGTTGTATTTCCTTTACATGACGTTCCGTTTCAAATGATATGATTATAGCCTTGAATTTTGAAAGTATCATGATCACGTCTTTCAAAAAACATGTAAAAAAATTATACTTAGCCGATTCTACATTAATTAAAAATAACTAGAATAAAATAGAATAGAATTTTTATTTAAGCGATTATCATTTTTTTAGAGCAATTAATGGCCGTTCGTGTATGACATGTCAAACAAAATTTTTCAGATAATTTCGATTTTTTTGAAAATCTGCAAAACCCGGGTTTTGTTTACAAAAAAAAAATTGTAGGAGTTATATGATAAAAGTAGTCTATAAAAAACAAAGTTTGACTTTGATGCCATGGAAACCCATGCTGGTTTCCAATACATCCATTAGCATTGTCCTTTAAAAATGTTTACCAAATACATACATCACCCTGTCAATGTCATTCAGGCGCCAAAAGATCCTTGCTGCACTCTACCCACATTGAACGTAAACTTATAAAATACCTAAATAGCTCGAGCAGCTGTGGTGACCCTGTGGTAAAGGCCGCGACTTACGAATATAGGTCGTAGGTTCGAACCCATTCAGGCGCTTTACTTTGTGTAAATTATTTCATCACCACAGCTCTCAAAACGGTGAAGGGAAACATCGTGAGGAAACCGACATGTCCTAGAACCTAAAATTCAAAGACATGTGACATCTACCAACCCGCACTGGGCCCGCGTGGCGGATTACGGCCCACTCCCTTTCAATGAGAGGAGGCCTGTGTCCCAGCAGTGGGAACATTATAGGCTGATTATGTAAATAGCTTGACATTTTGGTCAATCAATGACAACTGCTGACGACACCATTACATTGATTAAATTTTGAGATCCAAACTTTCATAAATTTAGGTCCCCCTATTCCTTGAGTAGTAAAACGTAATTGATTTAATTGGATTCTAATTATTATTTACATTATAAATTACACGAGATCTTAATCCATCAAACTCAAACTCAAAGTATTTATTTCAATTAAACCAATTACAGGCACTTTTGAATTGTCAAGGGGTCGGTCAGTCAGAAAAAGGAACCTAGTTTCCCATTCCAAAGCGTAGGTACCTATGGAGAAGAATGGGCAAGAAACTCCATGGACACTCACATCTTTTTGTTAATTTAATATTGTATGAGATTTTATTAAAGTTCTGTGCTTACCTTTCATTTAAATGCATGCAATGCGTATATCGTATTTGTTAGTTATCGTATCGTATTTGTAAATGATATGTACTTGGAATGTCTTTGTGTGTATTTAGGTTGCCTAAATAAATAAATAAATAAACCATTCGTAAACGCAACACTGTCGAGTTCCAGAATACGTCCAAAGCAACCTCACACCGGTAACGGCAGAAAGTTGGCCGCCTCCTTTTATTTATGACGCTTATGCCGTAAGAAATTCAACTTTTTTGCCGTTCCCACCTCGCTGACAAATCGCCAAGCGATTTGCTTTTATGTCGAAGGGATTTGTCGGAAATTGCCGAAGATTGCCGACGTGAGTTATGTGCGCGCATATTTTTGGTGCGTAAATTAATTTTAACAGTGGCAACAGGCAGCTTTGTAACTTTTTGTAGGTAAATGCACTTGGTAGTGATTTTCAAAGTTGATGAAGTTTGCTTAGATTACATTTTCTTGGGATTTTTTTAAAGTATCTTCAGGTAGGTAATCAACAGTACCTACATATTATATAACATACGTAATCAACGTACATACGTAATGTTCCCACTGTTGGGACACAGGCCTCCTCTCTGTGAGAGAGAGTGGGCCGTAATTCACCACGCAGGCCCAGTGCGGGTTGATAGATATCACATGTTTTCGAATTTTTGGTTCTAGGACGTTTTGACTACGACGGTTTTTACACGATGTTTTCCTTCACCGTTTTGAGAGCAGTGGTGATGAAATAATTTACACAAAGTAAAACACCTGTCTGGGTTCGAACCTACGGTGGTCTCGTAACTCGCGGCCATTACCACTGGACCACCACTGCTCTCAACAATAGGTACAATAAAAAATATCAATAAAGAACTAACTCAGTACGTTGCATATGATGAACAAAAGAGTTTCATGTTGCTTTATTTTATGAAAGTCTAATAAAAGCAAATAAGTTGGATACTACATAATGAAATTGGTATTCATACTTCGTTTAATACACCAAAGTATGAAATCTTTTAAATTTCAACAAATTTGAAAATTGAGAAAATCTTGCTCCACCAACGTACGGGATTTAAACTTGAAAATAATGTTCTTAATAAAAACTTTGCATGTTTCCCAGCATCTACATATTTTCTAGCAAACAAAGAAAGGTCAATAAAATTATTTGCATGAGGGCAAAAAAATATGAGATCGGAAAGCTAGATCAATGAAGACAAAAGAAAATGCATTTATTTGCGGCAAACATGACGCATGAAAAAAGGACATAACACACAAAAAAACAAGTTGGGGTAAACATGCGTGACATTCACGCAAAACGGCCATCGCTCAGCATAATGCTAAGACCCTATACGAGACAGAGCCCAAGCGCTGGTTTTCAGCGGCAGCCGGCGTTGACGTGATGACGTTAACCAGTGCAGCATGCAATTATACATAAATAAATAAAAACAACAATCAAAACAAGAAAATAAAATAAACCATTCAACATATGATTCGACACAAAACAAAAAACTAAAATCAAAACATGAAATAAAATAAAAATAAACATACATAAAAAAAAATAAAAGATGGTGAAACATGAAATATATATGGTAACATTCCGGGCAACGAATAAAAAAAAAAGATAAAGTAAAAAAATTGGGTAAACGATACCACTGCTTGTCAGACTTTCGGGCTTCCGACGATCCTTAACGACTGTCAAAGATCTAGAAATGACAGCCGGGACCAGCGGCGTAACGTGCTTTCCGAGGCACGGAGGGGTCTTGGTATGTTCCATTTACGGACCAACCGCGGCAAGCGTAGCTTAACCTAATTGATCGAATCGTGCGGCTGTTATTACTTAACCACAAGTCCCTCACACCCCAAGTCCCTATTACCTATCAATAAAAATACTGGTAGTTTGTTACATGCACTACCAGACTAGTAGATCTGCTACAATTGTCTGGAACTTTAAATCTATATTCTGTCTAATGCTTCTCTATCTCGAAATCTAGCCAAAAGTGAAAAGTGCCTGCAGGTAGGCGACTAACTGCATTAGGCGCGACGAAAGAGCTGCTAGTTGAATTCTGATAGCTTTGGCGTCGCACGCGCTACTTCGGGTCGTAAACTCACTGAAACTCTACAACATACACTGAATACTTTTACATTATTTTGATATTAAAAAGTGAGGAACCTATTGTTAGTGCTGTTATTACATGAGAAAACTGACTTTGACTGCCCCCTTGGTCTCGGGGTTGCAAGCGCGACTACTGAGCATGGTCCTGGGTTCGATTATCAGGTCGGTGTTTTTGGGTTCACAGTGCCAGTTTCACAATTTAACAGCCCGGAGTTTGGATGTTGGCGGTTTAATACCCCCGTGTCTCGGAAAGCACGTAAAGCCGTTGGTCCTGCGCCTGATCTCTCCCCGCGAGTGTCCGATTGCCGTTCCATTGGACTATGAGAGTAAAGTAACAGAGAGTGAACCTGTGTTTACGTACACGCTTGTGCACTATAATATCTCCTGCGTACCTGGCTAATCTCCGTTGAGATTGACCACCGTGACCGAAATTGGTCGGGAGGTCATTTTAATTCATATAGGTACCAGCCGTGTGTCCAAAGGGATATAGTTCCAACGGTAGAAATATCGAAGTTCTATGCAAACTTTCAACCCCTATTTTACCCCTTTAGGGGGTAAATTTTCAAAAAATATTTCTTATTTATTTAAAGAACTCTTGTGCAAAAAATCAAATTTCCTAGACCTAGGAAATTCCTAGGGTCTAGGATATTGGATTTTTAGCCTTTAGGCTATGCGTTTTATGTCAATGATTGAACGAATGTTTATTAATTAGAAGATTGTATACTTAATACTGTCTTTTTTTCCTGTTTTGCACTAGACATGTTTCTCTTGAGGCCAATATTGACGAATGTTTATTTTATAAAATTCGTTGTAGAAAAAAGTCATGTTATCGTAATACCTGTTTGATACTCGATCAGGGAAGCATGGTACAAAAAGAAAGAGACAGCTTAATGGTACTCAACAGTTGGTGGAAGAAGGCTGCCAATTACGATGATGATCCCACCTTGAATTACCACTATTACCAGGAGTTCTCAATAAAGAGGAGGTTCAAAAAACATTTTCTACATAACACTCTACAAATTCCTAGGTTCCAAAAACACTTCCTTCGTACTACTCTACAAATTCCAAGGTTCCAAAAACACTTCCTACATAAATGTCATCAGCCCATAAGCGAGTGAACAAATAGTACGAGTACCAGGGTACCATAACATTGAAGATGTCTACTGGCCCGCGGGCTGTCTACACGTATTAACATTCTGACGTTGTACGCAGAGATGAAATAATCTTCGCCAGTTAGTCACTCATGCTCACAGGAGTTTGATGGAAAATTATCTTGTAATCATTTTGTTACCCAAACCCGAAAGCATTTACGATCCGAGCCGATCTATATTGCAGCTATATCTATGTGCTGAAATATTGATTTAATCCACAATTTGATAAGATTTCGACGAATTTTAGTCGCGTCTTAAAAAGCGATCGATGAGCATGTTATGAAACGAAGACCATCTGTTCTCTTTTTGACCACAGAAAATAATTACTTAACTGATATGAATGATCATTCGTCATGACGAATGATATCAATTACAGAACATTATTATGCCACCTATTTGTAACTTTTACAATCATTGTCTTTTATTTAGACCGAATTTCGGCCATGGCGACCAATCTCAGTAGTGAGCTGACTTCGGCGTGGGAGATATTATAGTGCACAAGTGTGTGCGCAGACACAGGTTCACTCTTTCTTCTCTCACTCTCATTGTCCGATGGGACGGCAATCCGACACGCCCAGAGAGAGATCAGGCGCAGGGCCAACGGCTTAACATGCTTTCCAAGACACGGGAATCACACCGCCAACTTCCAAACTCCGGGCTGTTATTAAAAAATGCTTAATGGATAAACCCAATATCACTTTGCCCGACCCGGAAATCGAAGCCAGGACCCCATGCTCAGCAGGCGCGCTTGCGATCACGAGACCAACGGGGCAGATTCCCCAAAGCAGTCATTTTGGCAATGAGTCCCGGTGTCCACAAAAATCAGTCGATATGTAAGCATATTGTAATTTCAAACAATTTCTAACGTTGTAAACATCATGGACCCTTACTTACTTGTACTTTTACCTCCTTATACAATGACCTTTGAGGTACTAGGGTCAGACTGTATTCATCGTTCGGCATTTGAATATTGCAGCACAACGCGCTGTCGTCAACTTAAACAATGAACAAGCGAACCGTGATCGCGGTTACAACACTGATCCATAACCCAATGTGACGACAGAAGATGTGGATAAAGAACCCTACGCTCGAGAAAGTAAGGTGCAAAATGTAGTGGGAAATGTTTTGAAGACACGAAAATTAGTGCAGCGAAATATTTTCAAAACTATATGAGCACACGTGTTGTTTAGGGTGACCATGTTGTCCTAGTAAGATGTTTTTTACATATTTTAGGTACTTTACTTAATAGACAAAAACACCCCTTTTTTGATCAAGAAAAACAAAAACGTAATACATCATTTTGTGTTTTTAGTTAAGCATACTTGGAATGATTTATCATGTTTGCACTTACAACATAATAGAGTTAGCACATCATTCATCAAGATGCAGAGCTACTTTTCAATGTACAGCCTACTTTTAGGTTTCACGTTAAAAGGGTTTAAGAGAGAGAGAGAGAGCGAAGATTTTAGATCGATCATTCTAATTCTACGAAATCCAAAACCCATAGAAATATTAAGTCAAACTCGAACAATGGTTTAATTAAAATCAATAATTCAATTAATTTTAATTAAACCATTTGCTAACATTAACTTTAGAATTTTCAAGGATTCGTCAATAAGGAGTTGTCTGCTACAACTCCTGATTGACGAATCCTTGTTGTAATCAAAATTAATGTTTAAACATAATAGTTATCTGAGGGGCAATTCTCCTAATTTTAAGAATGTTCGCAGTCTGATCTCAGTGTCAATCTGTCAAAAATACGAGTACCTCTAATTTTCCTACATTTTGACAAGTTTTTGACATTTGATTGTCGCCGATATGAGACTGCGACTAGATTATGAACGTTTTAAATTACGAGAATTGGCCTTCTGGTAACACTTGATTCCTAACAAGAACTAAAACTACTCTTATGAAGCACCTAGTGCACCTAGAATAAATTGTTAAAACAAAAGCAGAGTCAGCTCTGTCTGTAATATAATAATGCAATGGCTTAACTCAAATTTGCTCACTCTCAACTTGCATAAAACTAATTACATTCCATTTGCAATCCGTCGTAACACTACTTTGCTTCAAGATTTCTCTATAACAGCCCACTCTTGCCTGAACTTAGCCGGACCCTTTGCCTGTCCCATACTCATCAGAACCGATAGTGTAAAATATTTGGGTGTACTAATAGATGATGGGCTAAAATGGGATAAGCAGATTGTTGCTCTCATCACCAGAACACTACGACTCATACCCATCTTCAAGTCGCTGAGGGAGTCAGCTAATAAGGATACGCTTAAGATGGTCTACTACGCTCTGTGTCAATCGGTTCTTGGATATTGTATTACAGCTTGGGGTGGTGCATGGAAAACTAAATTTCTTAGAGCAGAGAGAGCGCAAAGAGCAATTCTCAAAGTGATATCTAGTAAACCCTACAGATACCCAACAGCGGATATCTACTCCGACTGTATGGTTCTAACGGTCCGGCAGCTCTTTGTTTTACGATCGGTCCTAAGTAAACATGCCTGCCTACCCCTATGATAGCAATAAACGAACACTTCTTCTCCCACGCACTCAGCACAAAACCAGTTTTGCTAAACACCAATATGCAGTATTGGTGTTTAGCAAAACTGGTTTTGTAAGCCTACCTAAGCACTAACTTATATAAAAAAATTCACCAAGTGCTGTGTATCTTAGACTTAAATACAAAAAATGGTAAAATCAAAAGTAACAGAGTGGCTTCTACAGAAGGACTATGATTTTACAGAGTGCTTATTCTCCTTCATCGCCTAATATCCATTTATACTTTACACGCAATACGCTCACACTTACATAACATAAATACATTTACTGAACAAACATAACCCTCACAACACATTCATATATTATTATATACTTACACGCATACAACACACTCACGCAGACACAACCTACACTTCTGTAATACATAACAACTGCACACCGCTCATCAACTTTATCATTATATTATTAACTAAGCTAGTTTTTATTATTATTTTAAGTTTTATTGGTTTTCATTTTTTTGTTTTCTAGTTTTCTGTTTCCATGAACTACTAAGATTTAATTGTAAAGGATGGATCGACACACATCTATTTTTTTCATTAACTTGATAATTAACTATGTTTATTTTTATTTAGTTTTTATTTATTTTTTATTTTTTATGCTTAATTTTTATAGGAGCACAGGATCTAAAGAATAATACGTATATGAATCTCCTTGAGAATGTAAAAAACTCATTAAAAAACGTTACCCAAACAAACGTTGTTATATGCACCCCAAGTTACATAAAATGAGCTCTAATCCACAACTATAAAGCCGAACTGTTTAATAATCTTCTTTGTCTGGACTTAAAAAATAATAATTATGCATACTTTTTCGACAGTAATCGCTCCCTGTCATTTGACATGTTTTCCTACAATACAGGCAAAATAAACAAACATGGATGGAGAACATTTATGACCAGATAATGTCCAATATAATTGCTGACTACAACATATTCGGTTCTCAAGATCTGACAAAAAGTAACACCGATATAAATGACACATTACCAAAAACTTTGACTAAACAAGATAATACGACATCAACAAATGACCAGTTTTTTCTATTTTAAGCACATGACCATTATGCATCAAAATATAGCGGGACTCCTGAATAAATCAGATATATTGACAGTACACATCCAAGAATTACATACTGAGAAAAAAATTGACATTGACGTACTATGTATAACTGAACACTTCATAACCTCTGGACATGAATCATTAATTAACATACCTAATTTCAAACTTGCATCGTACTATTCGAGAAATCAAAAACGAGGAGGAGCTTGTATTCTTATCAGAAATAACTACGAATATAAGGAACTTCCTAACACGTCCATCACAGGTGTGTTTGAATATTGTGCAATAGAATTAAGTAATCAGGGATTAATTGTTGTTTGCATTTACAGGCCGCCAAATATGTCAGGTATAAATACCTTTATGAATAATTTAGATACCTTGTTAAAGAAATTGTGTAATAAAATCAATCAAAAAATAGTCTTATGCGGGGACTTCAACATCAACACGCTTCAAAGAAATAACTACACCCTAGATTTTGTAAACCTGCTGTTAAATTATAACCTTAGACTAGAATTCAATCAACCGACTAGACTAAAAAGTGGTACTTGCTTAGATAACTTTGCTCATAATTCTAGACTAAAATGTGAGAGTGAAGTTATCGATTTGGCACTTTCCGATCATACCGCTCAACTTTTAAAAATACAGGTAAATAAAACATGCAAACTTAATTCTTGGCGCATTCGTAAACGTAACTTATGCAAAGAAAATTTAATGTCATTTAAAAAACACCTGCAATCTCTATCTTTAACGGAAGTTTTTGAAACAGACAACCCCAACGAGTCCTATGATAATTTTATTAACATGTTTAGTTTATTGTATGACTTATGTTTTCCAGATCAACTAGTTAGTGTAAAACCTAACAAAAAAATTAAATGGATTTCACGAGGAATTAGGATTTGTAGCAGAAAACAAAGAAACCTTCTTTGGAAATATAGAAAAGCACCTTCATGTGAAAATAAAAATAAATTCCAAAACTATTCACAGAGACTTAAAAAAATCTTAAAACTCACTCAAAAGGCCCAAAATAATTATTTAATTAATAGCTCACAAAATAAATCGAAAGCATCATGGCAGATAATTAATAATAGTAGTCAAGCGAAAGAACCCATTTTACAAATAAATAATGGTAACAAATTAATCAAGAATCCACAGCAAATTGCTGATTCATTTAATGATTTCTTTGTCGACCAGGCCCAAAACGTTTCTAGCAACCAACCATGCAATATAATTGGTGCGACCAATATCCGAAATTCTTTATTTATGCCCCCGGTTGTGCCTCAAGATATTGTACGTATAATACAAAAACTAAAAAATAAAAAAAGTGTTGGATATGACGGCATTTCAACCATGGCCGTAAAGTATACTTCTGACACTATAGCAAAACCACTAAGTCATATCATAAATGCAAGCATAAGCTCTGGCATATTTCCTGATAAATTAAAGACTGTGATTATTAAACCTCTCCACAAGAAAAACAATAGAGCAGATATGACGAATTATAGACCAGTAGCTTTAGTTTCAGTATTCTCTAAAATACTCGAAAAGGTTATATACGAATCAGTTTACACATTCATAACTAAAAACAATATTTTATGTGATAATCAATATGGCTTTCAAAGAAATAAGAATATTAACATGGCAATATTTGATTTTCTGAAAATAATCATGAGTAATGTGGATAAAAAAATCCCCGTATGTGCAATCTTCACAGATATGACGAAAGCGTTTGATTACGTAAAACATGACATACTCCTAAATAAGCTTAACTATTACGGTATTAGAGGTAACGTGTTAAACTTAATAAAATCTTATCTCACGGATAGAAAACAGTATACAGAAATATCGAGAATTTGTATCAGAACTAAACGAGAATTTAAATATTTATTCAATTGTAGAGTTACGAAATTCGGAGTACCACAAGGTAGTGTTCTTGGGCCATTATTATTTTTAATTTATATTAATGACTTGCCTCGCGAAATTCATCAACCAATGACGTTATTTGCGGACGACAGCACAGCCATAATTGAATGCAGAGATAAAGGTCAATATGGAAATGAAATAAACAGCACAATAAAAGCCATAATAGAATGGCTTAATAAAAATAATCTAGTTATAAATCTGCAGAAAACTAAAGTCATGCATTTTCACCAGCGTCTTCAGCCAGAGAATATAATTGCAGAATATAATGGTCAAAACGTAGAGCCAACCTCAGAGGCAAAATTTCTAGGAGTATATATTGACCATAAATTGACATGGGAACCTCATGCTGAAATAGTGTGCCAAAAGTTAAGTAAAACTGCCTTTATACTGTATAACTTATCTAAAAAAGTAAATATGAATACGTTGTTGACAGCATATCATGGTCTAGTTGCTTCATTATTAAGATTTGGTATCATATTTTGGGGTAACTGTAGCGAGAGGGAACGAATATTCAAGGCACAAAAGCGATGCCTTAGGTCAATGACTGGTCTTAAGTCGACAGAAAGCTGTCAACCTGTATTTAAATGCTTAAAAATTCTGACATTTCCATCCTTGTATATTCTAGAAGTTGCCTTATTTGTTAGAACGAATCAGCATTTATTCACACCATTGGATGAAATAAGGCAGTGCACTAGACCAATAAGGACCAAGTATAAAAACCTACTGTATACAGGTGGCTATAAAACCGCCTTACTAAAAAAGAATATTTTACAAATGGGTCCTCTTATTTATAACAAACTGCCGAGAAATTTAATGGAAATACCAGTCAAAATGTTTAAAAAGCAGCTAACAAAACTACTTCTGGACAAGTGTTACTACACAATTAAAGACTTCTTATTTGACAAGACAATCGAGTAAAACCTAATATCTGTGATTCTCAATTTATTTATTACTTATTATGTACTTACCAAATTTCGAATGACATAAAAACATTGTACCTAATAACTTGATTGACATTGTATTATTTCCATGACATTTTTATTTTTTTTATTTTTTTGTTGTATGTGTAATGAAGCAGCCGTTTAATTAATTGTCAAAATTACTATATTCATATAAAATTCAATGTTTTACTATAATATTTTGCATGCCGAAAGGTAAAATGTATCGGGACAAATTTATTGACATAAACATCTAATCTGTATACCTACATTATTGGCAAATAAATGATTCTGATTCTGATTCTGATTCTGATTTAATACCTCCATGACTGATCACTGTCTCTTAAGATACAGGTTTACCTAGTTTAAGAGGCAGAGTTATTATACTTGAGAACAGATTTTAACATAGAACCAGATGTTAACAATGTACAGTACCTATTTCATAATGCCTAGGTTCCCATCTGTAGCTTTTTTTCATGGCAAATAAAATTATTATTGATTGTATCTTAATATATTCTGTACGTGTGTTTGTCACCTAACTCCTCCTAAACGGCTGGACCGATTTGGATGAAATTTTGAGTGTATATTTCAATGGTTTCCTGGATAGTGTGGAAACACAATTGGACCCGGTAGGTGGCGCTGCTTTTCGGGCAGGACGATTTATGCCGGGGTCCGCCAGTTTTCTCATAAATTTTGACTTTCAAAAGTGCATTTTACTGGCCTACAAGAAATAAATGACTTGACTTTGACATTTAAATTTCATGATCTCTTCCTGATTCCCAGGCAATTTCTATTAGGTACAGTTACCCGGCAACAATGTACGTAATAGAAAATTAAACGCAATTTAAAGAAAGTCTCAGCAGCTAAGCACGACATAGTCACAGTAACAATCGCAGTATTTGTTCTGTCTCGCCGAACCGTCACGACTAACATCCGACTAATAATCGCTTGCGACACCCTCGCGTGTATTGTAATATTTGTTTATGCCTTGAAAATACACAGACAGATGAACGATAGAAACTACGCGGGACATCCTACAAAGTTTCTTATTATTATTGAAGGTTGAGTGAGACGGGATATTAAAATGTTTTCTGTTTAAAACGAGTGAAGAAAAACTCGCTAATCGGGCTCACTCATCAAATCAAATCAAATCATTTATTTGCGTAACACAGGTTCAGAGGATGTTACAAAAGGTTCATAAGGTACACTGCATTATAACCATGTGAGGTGTGCAAATACATATATTGGAAACAATAAGACACAATTATTCTTATTAAATTACATTGTCATCTATGTATTTATCAGCAAAAAACTGTTTTAGGATGATGATAAACAGAAGTTTATAGCCTAAGGAAAATGATAATAAATAACGATAATAATGAACAATTTCAGATCATTTTGATATACCTTCTAGGTATTTGTCGTGCCTAATCTATACTCTATACTCATAATAAAGCTGGAAAGTCTGTTTGTTAGAACGCAATGTAATATCTGGAACTACCAGTCGGATTTGAAAAAATATTTATGCATTTGATAGCCTAATTCTTGAGGAAGGCTATTAGCTATTTAACATGACGCTAGGAGCCTTAGGAGCAGAGCAAAAAAATGAAAATGAAGTAACAGCGCGGGCAGGCGTTGCGATGCGTCGGGGGAGCAAGAAATTTTACTCGGACGAAGTCTTGGGCAGAAGCTAGTATTAGAATAAATATTTCTTTCTCCTTTCTTTCTTTTTTTTTTAAAACGTTGCCCCACACCAGGAATTTCTCCTGTATCGTGGGTGCGTTTACAAAAATTTAAACTCACATACACAAACAGCCAGACCCGGAAGAACTACTTGTAGGCTGTGGTGAGTGTCACGGATGTTGTACATCAGCATGTCACGTATTGTTCAGGGTTAAGTTAAGGTAGATATACTTCGTGTTAGAACGTAGTCACGTACTATCTATGTATATTTAAACCACCTATTAAAGGAGAGAGGACAGTTGAGGACTGTAGCTGAGTACAGTTGAGTCTCTGCTCACAATTGACTCTCAAAGTAATACACGTCATGTTGTTTACTTAACCCCTCCTCATACAATATTTTCCCTTAACAATTTTAGTTGCACGAACAGTGACGTTAGTTCAACTTCCATTTAAACTTAATACACTATATGCACACTATTGTCTCTAAATTTACCGCTCGGTCATATCACACGCTTAAGCTCACGTATAGAATCACTTAATCACTTACTTCTTAACGAGGGAACGTTACTTCGTCCATATCTGGTCAGGCCATCTGCACAGCCTTGTGAACCTCCCGCTGGTTTAGCTGGTCCTCGATCCAACTGTGGTGACACCTTCTATATATCCGGACCGCCACACCAACGATGACAAGCGCCAAACACACAGCAATAAATAACAGCACCGTTTGGATGGCCGTCACCTGCTCCTGTGTAATCGCTGCGGTATTCGAACCACCCACCGCCATCTGAGCGACGACCACTTCTTCCTTTGATGTTGTGCTCCCCATGGCCCGTGACCTGACGTGACGCGAAGCTCACCGAAGCCTAGTCGACTTCTGCTGCTGCGAATCCCTCGAACGGAGAGCTATAACGCCGTCCAGCCGACTGGCAGGGTCGCCATGCGATGTGGGGATGAGGAGGGGTTAAGTAAACAACATGACGTGTATTACTTTGAGAGTCAATTGTGAGCAGAGACTCAACTGTACTCAGCTACAGTCCTCAACTGTCCTCTCTTTTCAAATGTTTGTTCCGTGCGGGAACCGAACCAGCGACACGCAGCGCAGCAGACAATCGCTTAACCACTGCGCCAACCGTGCCGTGAAAATAAATATGATTCTCAAAATCTCAACTGCCTTGAAGTTCCAATACCAAGCGCGGCACTCAAAGTGTCCGTATTTAAAGACAGGGGACGGAGGAGGTGTAAAGCTCATTATAATTCTCTTGTGTTTTTTTTCCATTTACCATTCCAGCATCATAGCAGACGCAGTCCGAGGGGGGGATTGGTGGGTGTCATGACCCCCGCCTAACTTAAGTTACTAACTTACTACTTAGTAACCCCTCCCAAATCTTCGGCTGCGACCGCGCCTGGCTGTTAGACCATCTACATGTGCCAAACAATAAAGTATATCCATCAAACCCACTAGAAATTCATCCTACCCAAAAACCAGATGACAAACGCCACCTCAACGCTACCTTTCAAGTTATTACATGCAAATTACATTTAGTAATCCCTTAATTGACGAGCGGCTTGGCGTATAAACAAACGACGCAAATGAACAGCCCCGGCGACAAAAATAACAATTTCAGATGAACATCTGTCAAAACAGTGGTCCTGTTTGTAGCTAAAGTCGGCTGTAATGAATTACTGCAGAATATTGAAGCAAATGTGGATGAAGCAGCTGTGACGTTTTTTGCGGGTTGTATGCCCAGACAGACAGTTTCTTTTGAAAGTAAGTGGACTAAGGAGTGTCATCTTTTAGATTGAAAACTTTACTAGCTATAGAAGAATATTGATTTTGGATGAAGTACCTAGATGAGAAAGAAATATGAGGTCATTTATTGGTTGAATAAAAACTGGTTTCAATTAGATTTTAAGTTGTTCATCGTATTCCAAGCCTTCATACATGTAGCGGGATCGTCCGAAAGGGTTACCGCAGCCCTGGTACATAAAGGGGTAAGGAAGGAACATGGGTGGGTTTTAGTCAGTAAGAGTCTGACACTCCCTTCTGCTCCACCCAGAGCGGGAGGGGTCATTTGATGATTTCCCATCCACAAAAAAAAAATAAAAAAAACCCTTCATACATTGAACTATCGGAATGTTAGACCTTTCTTTTGCAAGCCTTTGTAAGTATCTTTAATATTGTTCGATAAACGAGAATGCCGAATGCCAAATGCTGAATGAGAGCAGTAGTAACGGCCGCGAGTTTACGAATTGTAGGATGTAGGTTCGAACCCAGACAGGCGCTTTACTTTGTGTAAATTATTTCATCACCACTGCTCTCAGAACGGTAAAGGAAAACATCGTGAGGAAACCGGCATGTCCTAGAACCAAAAATTCTAAGACATGAGACATCTGCCAACCCGCACTGGGCCCGCGTGGTGGATTACGGCCCACTCCCTCTCACAGAGAGGAGGCCTGTGTCCCAGCAGTGGGAGCATTATAGGCTAATTATGTATACGAGAATGGTGTTTTAATCATTTTAAATCGGGTCAAGAATATTATGCTAAAATAACAAATTACATTAAAATAACAAGTGTCACAGCTTTTACCTTGGTCCTATAAAAAAATTATTAACATAAACCCCGTGTCTTTTAAAGCGTCCGTCAACTATAATTGTTAGAAGCTTCAAGCTATTCTTCGTAAAAGCAATTGCTGCTTGGTGCTTAGATAATAAAAAGCCAGTACTTCGTCACGACTCTTATCAAGCCAGGAACAGCCTTCATAAAACCTTCCGAGCAACATTCAGTTGAGGACCCAAAAACAAAAACATTGTTTGACCAACAACGCGTCAAATTAAAACTCATAAAGAACAAGACAAAAAGGGCATAGATGTCAAATAAAATGTACAGATTATTGTTTCATAGAAATATGAAGAAATAGAGGCATTGTTTGTTTGTAGGCTTTCACTATAAGATGGTGTCCACATTGCAGTAACAGACGAAAAAGTCAGAATGACCCAGTTTTTAACAAATTCATGAGATGTGTGAATTGTGAAGATAGTCCCAAAAAATCGACTACACAAGTACTTAGGAATTTTAAAAAGTACTAGACTTTGAATACTTTAAGAATTTTCTGTATTTTCTTTAGCATGTAACTGTTTTTGTCCCTAATGAATAAGTAAAATAAAATAGTCAAACAGGCGGGCAAATTATTGTATCATTACGATGATAATCTAAATATTATGCAGTATTATAATGACAAAATCTGTAGACATAAGAAATTTTAATTTTAATCTCGAGTAACAAAACCAGCCAGCCAGTCATATGCACGATCAGGGATACCCGAAAATTTTATAAACAGCCATTAAGCCTGACCTCTCGAACTCCATATGTCCACAGAAGTCTTACATTATCAAAAGTATCTATAGCCGGAAAACATCATAAATGTATCGGTTTCACATTAGCATCGACCTTGTAAGAGTTGTAAGGGTTCCAGTTTATTTTTATAGCAACCCCATTGTGGCACGGATCAGTTTCCTAAGGTCCTTTAGCCCCTCAAACCGTCCCATGACAGTTTTGAGGGTTAAATACGTTTTTGGATACGTTAACAAATCGTTTTGAAGGGTTCGGATGGATGGAAGAAGTGTTCATGTCTTATGGTAAACGTTTAGAGGATCGTTTGTAAGTCAATCCTGGTTATCATCGAAGATTTGGGTCATTTCTGTTAACTACGTTATCGCGATATTAAAAATAATGAATGATGCCTTTGTTACCATTCTGTTTTCCTATGCTAAGTAACTTGTTGCTTTATCAGTATTTTTTTCTGCACTGAGTCAACTTTTTCTACCTTTATATAGGTACTTAATTAGGGATTTCGGTTACATCATAATTGCCGTCCCCACAGAATAAACGCGCAAGTGTAAAAAATCAATTTTACAGGAAAAATAAAAAACCCAAATTGATCCATAACTTTATGACTATTCCGAATACAAGTTTGTTTTTTATGTTGTTTAAAAGATTATTTTTTGTTGTAGATAGTCTAAATAATATTAAGTGTTAAACAGATACCGTTTTTGGGTTATTGATAAAAACACATTTTACAGAAATATTTTACTTTTTTTTTAACGTTAATGTTACTTTGAGTTTTTTTCTTGTTCTCTATTGTGTTTTTTTTGTTTTGTAATGTAATATAACTTGAATTGTCTTTGCGTTTTTCGCAGTACAGTGATACCGTTAATGGGCGATTGCGCGTTTATTCTGGTGCAGTCCAAAAGTTTTTGATAACGTAACAGGAGATTAAGTTTTTGTTCTGGAAAATACATCATCAAGGACTGAATTATAACATTATGTTACGGTATACGGTGTGTAAGGGCGAGCACTGCAGAACAACCGGACTCCCCAAAAGTCAACCTCACCTGCACTCAGTGACGAGGTGCTGGCGACCGACTGATGGCGGAATAACCATCCCACAGACCAGCCTAAATTCTCCAGAACAATGACGTGCAGCAGCGTCATCGTTGCGAAAGGATTGGCTCTGCGGTCACCAACCCGCATGCCTAGTGTGTTGATTATGGGCATTAAACCTCCCACGCCCCCTCTGACGCGACGCAACCTTCGGTGGTCCAACACCCGCGATATTAAGGGTGCGATTGAGCAGAACCGAGGGTCGAAAGTGTTCTCCCAGCAATTAGGGAGGTCCCATATGACGAAACTAAGAACTGCGGATGGCAGAATCGTGACTTCGAAATTCGAGATAATCGAGGAAGTCGAGGATTTTTACGGGCACCTATATTCAGCGCGAACGGTGAAACCAGCGGGACATAGTGCAGATGACCATCGAGCCGAATTAACTCGCCGCTACACGAAGGACATCCCGTATATCGACCAGTGCAAGATTAGGGCCACCCTAGAGCAGCTAAAGAACAACAAGGCACCTGGGGATGACGAAATAACGACAGAGCTCCTTAAAGCGGGTGGGGTACCTGTCCTGAGAGAGCTAGCGAGTCTCCTTAACTCCGTCATCCAAGAAGGTACAACGCCCGATGAGTGAGCGGAGGTGCGGTGTTTCTGACACATCCTTGCTGAAGACTCATCTCACTTCTGAGCCAAGTATACAAGCTGATCTCGAGGGTCGCCAGCCCCATCCAACTGCTCAGGAGGGTGAGACAGCGGGATGTAATATCCACTAAATTGTTTACAAATGACTTGGAGGACGTCTTCAAGATGCTGGACTGCACCCTAATTGCGAAACACATAATCAATCTCAATCTGAATCATTTTGAAGGATATTGCTAATCCATTGCTTCATAAGTTCGAGAAAGGTTACCTTCATAAAGTCTGCTCAACACGTAAATAACGCAATGAATGTTGTTGAACTGTCAAAATGAAACCGATTCTGATTGATTGTGTGTTACGCAATTAGATTGCTGGACTGGATAGGGTATCAACGTGAACGGCGAATACATTTCACATCTTCGATTTGCCGATCATCGTCATAACTGCAGAGACGCTGGAACAGCTAAGCCAATTGCTGCACAGCCTAAATGGAGTCTCTCAGCGGGTTGACCTCGGCATGAATTTGGACAAGACAAAAGTCATGTACAATTCGCACGTCTTGCCGAGTCCAATACACATCGAAGGGTAGCTTTTCGAAGTTGTGAAGGATTATGTCTACCTAGGGGAAATAATCCAGCTCAGTACACACAACTTTGAGAAAGAAGCCGACAGAAGGATTCAGTTGGGTTGGGCAGCATTTGAAAAACTCCGTCAAGTCTTCTCGTCGCCTATCCCGTAGTGTTCGAAGACTAAGGTCTTTAACCAGTGCGTCCTTCCTGTCATAATATATAGCACCTAAACGTGGACAGTGACGGTCGGGCTGGTCAACAAATTCAAGGTCACTCAGCGCGCTATGGAGCGAGCTATGCTCGGAGTGTCTTTGAAGGATAAAATCAGGAATGAAATTATCCTTGCTGAGTGAGCAAACTGAAGTGGCAGTGGGCTGGCCATTTTTGTCGACGGATCGATGGCCGGTGGAGCAGACAAGTCCTGCAGTGGACATCGCGTAAGTCGTATCGGCAAGCGTAGTGTGGGACGCCCCCCAGCTAGATGGACGGACGACCTAAAGAAGGTGGCCGAGACAGACTGGATGCGGAGGGCGGAGACCAGGGTGTTGTGGCGCTGGCTGGGAGAGGACTATGTCCAGCACCTGATAAGTACTGTAATATACTTTACACAATGTAAGACTTTAATTATGGTATGCATATATATATTGCAGATTTTTTTATTTTGGTTTTAAATAGAAAATAAAGCAATAACTTTTCGTAACTTCGTACAAAATACATAACATAAATTTTGACCTATATTTTACGAATAAGGATGAACATTAAGCCGCCGGGGCTGCGGGTTGTTCGAAAGAGATACCGTGGCCCCTGGCACAGGCAACTGAAGGAACACGGGTGGGTTTTAGTCAGTAAAAGTCTGACACTCCCTTCTGCTCCGCCCAGAGCGGGAGGAGTCATTTGATGATTTCCCACCCAGAAAAAAAAAAAAAAAAGGATGAACATTAAAACCGCCGCAATAGCACTTACGCGTATATACAGGGGGGGGCGCAGTTTAAAAAAAAAAATTGGACCTAACACTTATACACGTTTCAGATAGGCAGTCGCTCCATGTAAAATACTGGTATTCAGCTGCATCCGGTTAGACTGGAAGCCAACCCCAACATAGTTACTAAAAGACTACGCAGATAATGATGAGTACACATTTCATAAACCTACCAAACTGCGTGACAGTTTGTCGACAGGATTAGCGGTCGTCTTAAAGCATTTGGTATCAACAAACATCTAAGTAGATAGATACAGCAGTGCGATTCTGTAACCATCTCACCGTGAAAACTTAGGTGAAGTGAGCGTGGAGTGAGCTGTCATTAGAAACTAAATACTAGGGATTGGCATTATTGGCAGCTCACTCTAAGCTTCACCTAACTTTTCACGGTGAGATTGCCACAGAATCGATCGGCAGATACTTTAAATAGACGGTAAGAAGATTATATTATTTCCGAAATCATTCAACCATCTTTATGTTTAACACTACCATCAATCCAACCTAATGGGCCTGCAAGAATTCTTGTAAAAAACTGTTATGAAGGTTTTACCCTTTAAGTTCAAGACCCCCATACATAACACGACTAAATCAGCAGAAAAATGGTAGAGAAAGTGATTTCTCGCAACAGTTTCTTTGCAAGAATCTGGCGAACCCATGACCCAAGTAATACGGCCGGAGACCGTTTCCCAGATATATTTTATATGTTATTACACATATTATGTCCTTCGACGTCTTATACAGACGGGTTTATCGTCTTAATATACTCCTTTATCGTGGCTAAAGTAATCGTTTTTTTCCCCGGAAGTGTGTATTCTTATTTTATTTTTATTATGATATACGGTTTTATTACAAATTGTCGTCGCTTATTCCCGAGTTATTGTTCAGGGAAAGTGTTGAATTCTATTAGTCTTTTGGTCGTTTTTCTTTATCTCTGGGTCATTTCGTCTCGTTTTGTTATTTTACTTAGGTTCTAGCTACAATCATTCTTTCGTCTTTGACAATTTTGGCTGTTTAACATAATATATATATATATATGACTATAAGAAAAAGGAGTACTATAAATCACAAATGAAGATCTATAGATACAAAATGGTAAAATTGAATTAATAAATCAGTTTAATATTTACAATAGAATAATTGAATTGTCTCAGTCCGAAACGTGTCCTCAAGTACTGGTACTCAGCTGCATCCGGTTAGACTGGAAGCCGACCTCAACATAGTTGGGAAAAGGCTAGGCAAATGATGATGAGTCCAAGACGTGTCCTGTCAGCTGCACCTTACAGGAACTGATGGACGCTAGTGATGGCGCCAAACACGTAGCCCAACTCTGGGCCGAGTCCATTTAGATTGCCATCGAGACGGTAGAAGAAGTCCAAAACAATAAAACAAACAGACAATAAACGAAATCATTCTAATGTGAACAAAGTTAGTCATTGAATCTGGAACTGAGGTACTTAATGATAAGACTATTAGGACTGCTCAAAGTTCAACATAGAATATTCTACAATAGCGCCAAGTCCCTTCACAGTATGATTAATAATCCATTCTCCACATACGCTGCCATAAAATAGCATCTAATATAGACATTCACACATCTTGACGTATACTCGGTCACCGTTGGGCGTTGAATTATAGGTACTCCTTTACACTACAAAATACCAACGTAACTTTACCATCACCAAGCTAAACTCACCACAATTCCAGTCTTTATTGATTACGTGTGAAGGTCTAAGTGCACTTAAAGCTGGTGTAGTTATAATTTGGGATCACTCCAGCAGTTCTGCGGTTTGAACGTCTTTGAATAATTTATTGGTTAGATTTAATACTGGCTATTGTATTGCATTCGGTAGTACTTGGCTTGTTTCCATTGACTTAATGGTTATTGGCGATTTTAATGGCTAGTACCTTGGTATAAATTGTGACTTCGTCTAGACCAACATTTTAGAGTACTGTTCCGTGCAATGCTTTGACCTGATACCTGATCAATTATACATGCTACGAAATTCTGTGCTGTTTCTAATTGAATTCATAATCGATATTGGGTAAACTGTTAAGTTGATTAAAATGGGATTGTCTGTCAATTTGTTAACCATATTTGCTTCAATCTACTATGTGATCCATTATGCAAAATTTCATAGATACCTACTGTTTGACGAATCTATAAAAATCTCTCAAATTAAAAGTTGACTGCAGTTATTTTACTTCTGATTTTGCATCGCTATCAAAATCATAGTAACATTTATTATCGTTACATTTAAAAAAAATGTATTGCCTAATGGGCCTGCTCTTGACCTCGATCACGCCTGGTAGAAAGCGAGGAATGAGATCTGTGATAGAGCGTGCCCAGAAGATGCCTGTTCAGTCTTGCTTTGAAGGCTGACGGGTTAAATGTGGAAGGGAACACAGACGCTGGCAGAGAGTTCCACACTTTGGCTGTGCGTATAATAAATGTGTGTAAAAATAATAATGTGGCTGCTGTAAAAGGTAACTATCGAGATAAGTGCATGACAGTTCATGCTACTCACTATGTACAGACGCTAGCACATCAAGCTACTACAATCTGTCAAATTTCTTTAATAGATTTTCAACTTTATCGCTAAAGCATTAGGTTCAAGTTTGATTGGGAAAGTTTCGGGTAGCTTGATGTGCTGGCTTCTGTACTTTTCATCCTAAAATATTTTTTTTTAAATATTGGCAATTGTTACTAAAGTGGCTTCTACAGCGCGCTTCAACTGTTACCAGCTACTATTCAATTCGAAATGAATTAAACCTTCTTGAACATCTAATGCCGAATACAGAATTTGACACACGTTGAAACGAATTCGCCTAGTTTTTTTTATCACATTTCGTGTTGCATTGTATACATTTGGACGGCTTATTTATTATTACACTTCATGTTACCTACTTTTAGTAATTTTTATTATTTTCTTGCCCTTTAATCCAACGTCAAACCAGTATAATGTAAACCTACACAGCTCCGATGCTAGCCGATCAGCAGATAGAGCGCGTATGATGGAGGACGTCATCGCTACATGCGCCGCTCACAATGAGCTCTTATCGCGACTGGCTAATGGAGGGTAGTTAGCTATAAGTTCGAAGGTACGATGAAGAAAGTCTAGGCACCTGGAATTTTAGTACTTCAACGAGCTAAATTTTATAACTATGTTGAACTCTTGGGATATAGCCGTCCTCTCTATAAGAGGGAGTGGGTTTTCCACCACGCAGGCCTAGTGTGAGTAATGCATGTCACATGTCTTTGAATCGTTGGTTCAAGGACAATGCCGGTTTCCTCACTCTGGTTTTCTTTACTGTTTAGAGAGCAGAAAATTTATATGAGACTTCAAATACAGTAATGCATAGGAACACAAGTTATGATACGAGTACGTTGCTATTTTATCATTTGTGAAATTCCATTGCTGGGCAAAAGAAAGGCGTCCTTATTACAACAGAACCAAACTTTATTTTTCGTAGTAATACTTACCTATAAAGGGTGGGATATCGACGGACAATCTGTTACCTTGGTATCATGTGCTGAATTCAGGGTTGCGCGTCGATGTCCCTGCTACCCTGTAACCGGTACCCAAGTCATTGGGTCCACTAGATTTCATTAGATCAGTAAACTTACAGCTTATTTTTTGTTTTCGATTCAGTGTCTGTTGATATTAATTGACAGGTGAACACTCTTCTCGATACCATGCCACCTTGCCCACTTCCTCTCGAAGAGAGACATTGGCCTATAATCTACCACGCAAGCCCAATGCGGGTTGGTAGATGTCATGTCTTCGATTTTTTTTTGTTCTAGAACAGAGCCGGTTTACCTCACGATGTTCTTCACCATTTTGAGACAGTGTTGATGAATATTTACACAAAGTAAAGGGCCTAAAGTTGTATATAAGAAAATAAACGTTACTAAAACCATTCCCCTATAAGCAAGAGAAATAGTTTTCATAAGCATTTGGTTTGCAGTAAACAAATAACGTAGTACCTAATACATATTTTGCACCACATAAAGTGCATTATTCACTGCAGCTAAACATCCCGTAACGGATGAGTTTGTGACTGTACTTGGCAGCTAGTTTATATCATGGTTTAAACTAAGGTTAGAGAAATAGAAATGTATATTTTTTTCTATTGTGTGATTAGTATTTAATTCTACATTGTGGAACGCAATGTAACCTAACTTGTAGTAGATGTTAGAATGGTGTGAACTGTGCGAAACTTTTAATTAGTAGTTCACAACTTCACAGTGATGGTAAAGTTATTTAATATTATGCTAACATTTAAAATAATAATACATGTGAAAAAATAAGCAAAAGAATCATAGGGCATCAAAAAATTCGTCCGCGTCGCTGTCAACAGGAACAGTGCCCAAAAGGCTGGCAGCATTGCCACGTTGTATGGCGATGCTAATTCTTTGCCCAAGAAACAAGCCAGCCCTGTGGTCACGTTTAATATCATATTTTTTTATTTTTTTAATATCTCCCGCGCCGAAAGCTATACATATACAGTTATTTAATTACAATAATAATAATAAAATAAATATGATTTTTGTGTTTTTTTATTATTGTAAATAACTATGAGGTTATTACTTTACAGTGGTAAAGTTATGACCTCATACAAAGAAGGCATGAGCATTGATCCCCACGCTTGCTCAAGGCGGATTGGCGATTTCAGACTTAGTTATCTTACAATGGTTTCCTTCACTGACGCCAGTGATATCCATCATAAACTGACAAAGTAACTATATATATGTATATTAATTGAAAAAGTCACATTGTTGTTTTTGTATCAAATTCATCAATTTTTTTTCTGCCCTTATCTCAATTATCTGTGGTCGGTGCAACATGTATTTTTCTTCCATACTGCTCTATTAGTCGTCATCTCTGTAGTCACCCACTTTTAACCATAATAAATATAAATCATTGTTGTCAAACTGTGTTAAATTATTTTACATCCCTGAGTGCTGCTATCTACGGAGCAAAGCTTGGACTACCTAAACCTTGGAAAAAAGTTTCCAAATTCACCGCTAGGTGGCGGGACGGAGTAAAGTAAACCCCGTTTTGTTAAAGCGCCATCTATTAGAGCTTATCTGTACAGTTGACCATTGTTTGTTTTGGTTTTATTCGGTAGATGGCGGTTCAGCCTTCCAAATATTCACATTTTGTCTGTTCCACCGTAGAGTAAAATGGGATAACTTGAACAGTTAGAATATAAATTGAATTCTAATCAAACTAAGAACTATGAGCAATAATTTTAAGTTCTTCTAACCGAAAAAAACTAACTTGAGAACTGAGTACCTAATAAAAGTAAGTAAGAAGGTACCAAAAAATTGAGAATAAATAATCAATTTCCAAAGAACTAGGTACTCGGTACAATAAAGTAAATCATATTTTTTTAACGGTTTGTTTCGTGGGGAGAGTGGGCTTAAATGTCCCTTGATAAAGTTTTTTTTTTTCAATAAGTTTGGTAACGAAACTACATTTAATTTTTAATGTTGAATAATAACAATATGAAATATAGTCGTGTTACGTTACACTATGTAATGTATAAATTGATAATAGATACATAGTTGCCATTTATTTAGTTTCAACAATTCCCACCAACAGAAAAATGCAATTCCCGTCGCCAAGTTCAAACCCGGCTTCCTGACTTCAAACGCATAAACGGTGCAATTTATACGTTGTCTTATATCTTCACCCCAACGCGTCGGTACTTATCTTCGGGTTTTTATAGCCACAGTAATCGGCTCGGTTTACTATGTGCACGCATGCGATGTAAGAGATGTTTGAGTGTGTGTGTTTGAGCTTGCACCCCACGATGCGTTGCATAGTAGCCTTTATGACGTCACAGGTAGGTAGGGTTGATGGAGGAGAGAAAATGATTTGTGCATCATTTCGTCTACTTCTCAGGTTGAAAATTTTTGCCGAAAAAATAAATCATCCAAAAGATTAACCCGTCATTAGTCCAATAGTAACATTGATAGCCTTGCTGCGTGATATTAGTGTCGTCAGCTGTTTGTCACTCACAGAGACCATATACGTTTAAGTAACTATGTCATTTTTGATATAGCATACCAGATCAAGCCATGGACTGTGATATACCGATGATTTTACAAATATTAGGTACCACTAACGGAGACCCCGGCTTCCAAAATCAAAACTACGCTTAACACCATATACAGGCTGACTTTCTTTACCGTCTGGACAAAAACGATATAAAAGGTGAATGGGGTAGAAGCATAAGGCACAGAAATGAAATACGAATAAATCTACAAAAAATATAAAAAATCACTTAAAAGCACCCTTTTCGACGCGCGGAAATTATCAATGAATTCGTAGATTACACAACTTTGATTGAAGCCTTCAGCAATCAAAGAATTGAATTTAAAAAAAAACCTGCGCCATAGGCTTCTACTTCGTTCACATTTTATACCCTGTTTTTTCCAGACGTAAAAAAGTCAGTCAGTAGGTATTTAACAAGCGGTGCTATAATTACAGCCACATGCATGCTATTTCAATGGGACTAAATAACTAGTCCCCAACCACCTCTTCGCCACAACCCTATGTAGATGCACTTGTACGTAAAACCGAGTTGAGACACGTCCGCAGGCAATTAGGAATACATTCGCACCCTCGGTGTCGCCTCCCATTCTCTATTTGCGTCTCATTGTACTCAATGATCGCTGTGACCGCGGTGCAGTGTTACTAAATACTTTTTTACTTTTTCTGTGATGTTGGGCTTGCTCTAGATTCAAGAGTATTTTCGTTCCCATTGTTTTGTAGCCTTTGTTGTGGTGTTCTAGTGTTGCAAATGTATTTTTTTGTTGTTATGACTTGTGTAATGATATATTTTCGTGTATCAACTGAGCTGGAACCTACTACATTTTTTTGAATGTTAATTAGTTTTTGGGATTTGTTGTTGGCAATTTGCTTCTAATAATATATTGCTTTAAATTTTATCTGGTCTTAAGATCCAACATATGTATTTGAGTCACACTTTCTCTATCTCCTATAGTACAATACAAGGTTTTTCTTTAGATCAGGTTTAAACCACAGATCCAGTTATTGAATTAAGAAACTGATCAGGCGTGGCGATATGTTATTATTGAAAAAAAGGCATAATTCGATTCATGGGTCTCCGCTTCGCATTCGCCCTGTAGATATAGATAAGTAACATATTGTCATAGTTTAACTGTTATAGAAATGCAGTTCTTTATACAAAAATTACAGCTTAGTTCGGGCTAAGTTGTCATTTTAGTATTAAGAACTTTGCCTAAATCGAAATAAGGTTCGAAATACAAATACTAGTTCAAAGGTTTATTAGGCTAGAACTAAAGTTAGATTTCGTTTTGTAATAAGACAGTTAGAATTTGAAGTTAACAGCTCTCTACAATATAGACTTTTTATTTTCTATTTTGAATTGCATAGTACCTTGCTGTGGGCCAAAATAACCACCACGTAGAGTCCTGACACGGCTAGAAGGCATCGCGGCAGACCCCGTAGAAGATGGCGGGACGAGCTGGACAAAACAAACGACCAGTGGTTCACTTTAGCCCTGGATCGAAAGAGCTGGAAATCATGGGGAGAGGCCTGTACCCAGCAGTGGAATGATACAGGCTAACAATAATATTATTATTTTTTATTTTTTTTTCGCTTTTTGTTACTTACCTATTTGTAATTTAGAATGTAAGGGAAGAGCGGAGCCTTCAACTACAGGCATTGCTATGCCTAAATGGAGACTCCTCGACATGCAATGTAAGCCAAAATGATATGTAATAAACTTTTTTTTTTTTTTTTTACAGTAACAGTACCTTGCTGGCAATACCAAAACTTATCTTTTACAAAATCAAAACAGCCAACTATCCCATATTATTCACACCACAACATCATAAACCCACACTACTCGGCGACTCCATCCACAAAATGGAACAAACATACATCCATTGAATCAATGAACCATGATTCACAGTAACAATTGTTCGCAGTTTGCGTCCGGCATACACTTTGATCTCCCTCACTCGAATCCTGCGCGATATCGAGAGGAAACAGGTGCCGAAAGTTATGATCGCTTTTATTAGACCCGCTTTGATTTTAGTAGGATTCGGCGATTGTAATAAAAAGAGAAAAGTTTAGGGCACTTTTTGGAACTGATGCTGTATTTTGGATTTTTATGATTAGGAAACTGGAAAGGGATGTTTGCCATTTTTGTGGCCTCAATATTTTTCTTAAGAGACGGACATTATTGAAACATTTTTATTCATGTGGGTGTTCTATAGGACAAAGACTTCCTCTCGATGAGAAGGAGTGGGCCAAAATCCACTACGCGGGCCCAGAGCGGGTTGATAGATGTCACATGTGTTCGAATTTTTGTTTCTAGGACATGCCGACTATAGGTATACCTCTGCCTAAGCCTTCGGGGATAACAGGCGTGGCGATATGTTATTATTGAAAAACAGGCATAATTTGTTTCATGGGTCTCCGCTTCGCATTCGCCCTGTAGATATAGATATGTAACATATTGTCAGCTGGATTTAATACAGAAGATACTCTACAAGATGGTGTGAAGTTTACACCTGAAACGGAAGTTCAACAAAGCAGTTACATGGGATTACTCATCACCATATAATATTCAAAAATATCTTCAGCAAACACCTCTACATCATCTTCTACACAGCTTATAAAATATAAAATTAACATCAAGATAGCAGTCCGATGAAACACTAATAGTTTTAAATCATCATAAAACCCTGAAAGAGTCTCATACAGAGCTATATATAGCTCTGAAAGTCTGAATGATTCCGTATAAATGGGAGACGGAGAAATAAAACGTCTTTCTTTAAACGTTAAGCTGCGAACGTCACTGGAATTGCTTTAATTAGTGCTTTTTGCTAGTTAATTAGGTTAAATGTAAACGATGCAAAGCGTTCATTGCAGGCTTCTGAATAAAAAAACTGAGTCAGTAGCCCAGTTGAGATTCTCTCGAATTGCGAGATGTTTTAGTAAATAGTTTTAAGCAACTCTCATGGTTAAACTAGATTAGGCAAGCAATCTAGTTTTATCTTATCTCTGCTTAAGTGGTTAATGATTGAGTCGTTAAGTTGTACTTACTGAGGCTATCTTATCTTTTCGGGTTTGTTTGAGTTCCTGTTTTACAAGAATGTGAACTTATGGGCAACAGTTTAAGTATTACGAAATTACAATGGTCGTTAAGAGAAATAAAATCATAGATCATCGTTGGTCTTGTAGTCGCAAACGCTACTGGTTAGCATGAGGTCCTGGGTTCGATTCCCAGGTCGGGCAAAGTGTTTTGTGTCGGATTTCCTATCTATAGTTTTGGAGCAGCAGCCAAGAGTCTGTACTTGTGTCCAGCTGATGGCAATAGGCTTGTCCCCTATTACATGGGAGATGGGACTTAAACATGACTGGCGAAATGTGGGTATTCACCCACACCACACCACCACACGTTTGCCCAACCCTTCGAGAAAACAAGGCGACATGTTATGTTATGTGAAATCATAGATTTAGAAAAAGCTATTCCTTCAAAGTTGCTTAAAATCACTCAATAGATTATTTATAGCACCGTGAACCCGGGTAACAAACGAACGAAAATAGTTGTCAGTAGTAGATAATTGTTTTTGTAAAAAGGCAGGTAAGTTATTATTTAAACAACTTGAAGTCTCCGCGATATTAATATTGATTCCATTCAGAACAGCTTCGACAGAAAGTTTGAAATCAGCTGCTATGAAAACTAGGTAGGTTAATAAAGCAATTAACGGGCAGGAAGTATGGGGAACATAAATTAGTGCTGGCCAAAAACTAATTCAACTGTATGGTTGTTCAATCTTTACTTCGACGATACTTTTGACGTAAACAGTACCGTAATTGCGTAACACACTTCCAACCACAATCTGAATAATTTTAAAGGATATTGTTAATACATTGCTTTATATTTTCGAAAAATTTGTCTGTACACTAACGCAAATAAGGCAATGAATGTTGTTGAAATGTCAAAATGAAAGCCATTGCTACTGTTAGTGTGTTACGCAATTACCCCGCTGAACATTATAAGTGAGTTCCGAATTTCCCCTGCGTCCCCAAAAATTACAAATTTTATTAGCATGATTGTTAATGAATGGTGGGTTTACTTATTTGAATGTAAACGTGTTATTACTTTTAACTAATTATTTTACTCGTAATTACTTAACTACTTTTTAATATTAATTTCAGCCCCGTAAGACCAGAAAATAAATGTAAACCAATCCACGATAATCGCAAAAACAGAAGACAAAAACATGCAAACCCGACGCAGACTAATTTTATTATAACAAGAGCACAATCGCACGTGTCCTGCGCTCGCGCCGATCTGCGCCGTTACCGGAACCACATGGCGAGATCAAACGGAACACCGGACGCGACGCCATATTGTCCTCGCAATGTGCATCGGTAGTTCACTTTCACCAGTATCGTTATTTTGCACTAACATTTGTGTTGAGTTTTATGTACCTATGGGGTTTGGCTAATCTTGTCCAAAAATTATCGCCATGCGGCTGTTTTGTCTTGACGAGAGCCTATTTAAAGACCTCGCAAGATTTAGGTAGGTCTATTTAGCATGGCAATTGATGGTGCAGCCCAGCCGGTCGATTCTTTAAAAATCTCACCGTGAAAACTCAAGTGAAGTGAGCTTGATGTGAGTTGTCAGTAGTGTCAATCCCTAGCATTATTTGGAATGACAGCTCACTCCACGCTCACTTCACCTATGTTTTCACGGTGAGATAGTTACAGAATCGCACTGCTGGGCAGGCCAAGGTGACAGCTAGACAACTGACAGTCTAGTCTAATTCCAGTCAAGTTTACAGTCCGTTGATCCGTTCACAGTTATTTTACCACTGACAGCAAAAACTTAACAGCAACCTTATGGTAACGAGAATAAAGACCACAATGATTTTGACTGACTTGTCAGTGGCAACAACCCAACAGCAACCTTATTACAATGAAAATAAAGATAATTGTGATTTGGACAGTAATGCAAATTCAGAGGTTTACTATTACCTACTTAAATACCAAAAACGTTCGCATTGTAAAGCTGAAAATTTCGTTTTATTTAGCAAATTCGTAGTTTCGTAGATACTTGACCAGCTTCAGTAACATAGAGTTGATAGTTTATCTATAAAATATCAGCCAATGCACAATCATAACATACTCGTATCTATGTAAGTAAATAATTATTATATAAGTAAATATTTTCTCTTTAGTTTTCCCGGATCTTTCCGCAAATATTAAACAACAGTTTCTTGTTGTTTTGTATGTTTAGGATTTCTGTAAGTCTCGTGGCTTCTTCAGGCAACGTGACTGAAAGTATGTAGACAGGTACCTCCTATTACTTTGCATTGAGATACTGTAAATAAACTTAACTACATAACTTGACTTCAAGACGAGGGATCTGTTAGCGTTATTGGAACGAAGTTTCTTATCGCACGTTAGTTAGTTACGAAGTTTACTCTAAACATTTGGCGAATGAGAGCTAGACCACAGAATAACTAATAGTGCTAGCCTGCTAGGCCGAAAAAAGTATAACATTTTGACCGTGACGGAATTTTTGGTTATTCATTTAGTTACTCTCGAACCTTGTTAATTTATTTCGTTGTGCCTGTTATTTATTTTAGAAATAAGAAGTACCTACCTGTTATTTATTTAATAAATAAAACAGTGAAAGGAACTTCGTTCCAGCCCAGTATCCCACGACCTCTCTTATTATTTTTTTTGTTTTATACAGTAACCTGAATTAGGCATGTTTCAACTCGTACTACTTACAATGGAATGTCCCATGTAAGTAGTTCGAGCTGAAACACTTTAATAAGGTTTCACTTTTCAGGTTCGTATCAGATACAGAGAGAACATAATGTCGCTCGTTATGGATATTAATATTTTTGTGTTATTAGAGGGATCTCGCACGGAGATTCCCCCTGACTCCAGTGCTGAGCCAGCGCCCGTCGACGCCAGCAGAGTAGTTGGAGTCGTTGGGCACTTTAGAGACCTTTGGCCACACAGGTTGGATCTAATGACACTTTATTAGCTTACGTTTGAAGCAAAAACGGAATATGATCGAGGAACACTTTTGAGCTGTAATAGAAACACAATTTCATACTATGTTATTAGTAAAATGATACTTACATACAAAAAAACATAGAAGCGTTGAAAAAAAAAAACTAAACTATGATGAAGTACTAGTGGTAAAAATACAGCTATTTCGATCTCTTTCACAACGTCAGGATGGCCGAGCGGTCTAAGGCGCTGCGTTCAGGTCGCAGTCCACTTCTGTGGGCGTGGGTTCGAATCCCACTTCTGACAAATTCTTTTTGTTTTTTATATATTGATAGGGAGTCATTATTATCATTTTGTAAGTTATTTAAGTGCTTCCAAACAAAATAGTCCATTATTATGACATAGCTTATTGATAAAGAGTATTTTGTTCTTTGTATTACGTTATCTGTCATGAATGAACGGGTTTATTTTTATTCATGTCAATGGTGCATTTGTGCAGTATCAATACTAAAATAAAGTTTGTCTCATGATATTACGATAATTGAGCAGTTAATTTATATTATAATTTTTTATTAGCGCTTTATTGGCGATACAAGTCTACCTCCGTACAAAAATTTTTGATAAAAATTGTACGAACAAAAATATTTATGAAGCATAAAAAGTGTGTCCATTGTTTTCATGTCTGTTACAGTAGTAATTTGAATATTGTAATTAATATACAGTTTGCATATTAATTTTATGTTGAATGTATTAAACAATTCTTCATGTTTGTTAAAATTTTAATAATTTTATATTTTATGATATTTGTTGTCAGTACATATGTATATTGTTAGAAAATTCTTACAGAAAGTGTAAATTAAAGTTTTTTTTTTTTGTAGTCTAATTGTGACTTTTCATATTTTTTTTATTCAAAATATAGGAATAGGCTACAGAAGATATGTAGACTGCATTTTTTAAAATTATTTTATTGTTTTTTATCATAAGATAAAATAAAATTGGTAGCAATCAAAATTCTAGATCTGTCTAAGCAAGACAGATCTAGAAATTTACATACATTTTTTGCCATTTTTTTTATTTAGCAATTAAATTTTTTCTCCAGATATAAAACCATTAATAGAGAACTTGTTCTTAAATGTATGTGTTTAGAAAAGCCGAAAAACAGAAAATATGATGTAAAAACCTCTATTAAATTCCAAATGGTCTGAACACAAGATATTCAATATAAGGCTATAAGATATTCAATATTGAAGATATTCAAGATTCAGAGTGGTCGAGACTTAATAGGCCGCATTGTCCAAAGAATGTCGTGTAATGACCGCTTCAATGGTTAATGCAAGGTGAAATGGGAGGCATAGAGTTTACTGGATGTGGCTATGACCACAATCCTACTCCTAATGTTTGTGAATATGTGAGGGCCATGTATCTATCACATAGTTAATTTATATGCCATGGTTTCATTTATCCATTTTAATTCTTTTACCTATTGTGGTATAGGTATTTTATTTTTAGGTGCATCGTCTTCACATATAATTATATAAATACTGTATGCAAAATATTGTAAAACATTTTAAAAGAGGATTTTCTTGCTCATTCTTCTCCATACGAAAACTACCTTTTGGAAGGGGCGACTAGAATCAATTTTATTTTAATTTTATTTTTGACGTTCAAAAGTGCCTTTTATGTGCCTATTTGAAATAAATTATTTGACTTTGACTTTGACTCCTACTATAGTATAATATTATAAACGTGACATTTTGTATGGATGGATGTATGTTTGTTACTCTTTCACGCAAAAACTACTTAACGGATTTAGATGAAATTTGGCACACAGATGGTTTATTACTAGGATTAACTTATAGGATACTTTTTATCCAGATATTCCCACGCGATCGAAACTTATGCGGGTATATTCTGTAATATACAAGCTGGAATATACCAGAAAACGTAAAAAAAAAACGAAATCAAAGACAAAGATTTACAATTTGAAAATTAAGAGGAGTTAACTAAATCAGTCAGTCGTGACAATTTTAATAAGGAGGTTGATAATTTTTATATGGAGGTTTGCATAGGTAGTTAGTACCTACTGGTGCGCCATTTTATTATTTTTTACAAAATGGCGGCCACGCATGTTAAATAAATCTATAGCTGACATTAATGCAAACAGAAAACATAATATGAACAAACCCCATAAAGTATCGTTTTCGAGATGTTAACGTTCAAAGTTTTTTTTTTCTATTAAATTTATTTTTGGATAACTTTGCCCCATACTAGGAATTACTCCTGTATCGTGGGTGCGTTTACAAACATTTAAACTCACATACACAAACAGCCAGACCCGGAACAACTACCTGTAGGCAATACAAATATTTGTTCCGTGCGGGAATCGAACCCGCGACACGCAGCGCAGCAGTCGATCGCTCAGCCACTGCGCCAACCGTGTCGACAAAAGTTGATCACGTGACATCAGTTTTTTGAACATGCTTACATCTCTTCGGAAGTAAAATACATTCTACTTCCAGAATACAAAACAGCTACATCCAGCCAGCAGTACATCTCAGTCCCCGGCACGAGACCGCGTGAGTCTGCTGATGGCACTTGAATGCTGGCCTGAAGCGGGCGTGCATTTTTTACGAGGAACCAACTAACAATGCCACGGTATGGCTACTTGAGAATCCTTAGCCTCTTGTACTATGCCTGAAGAGTTTGGATCTTTGCACAGGCATTGGGAATTTGAGGAGGGAAGTTAATGAGGATATCGGTGACTGGACGAAGAGTTGGATTTTTCATGTATTCTATTTTGATGTGATTGTGTTGAATGTCATTTGTTTGTGTATTTTTTAATTTTAATTATTTATTTAAATAAATAAATACTTAAAGGAAATATTAAACAGTCAATCTGAATCATTTTGAAGGATATTGCTAATCCATTGCTTCATATGTTCGAAAAATGTATCTGCTAAACAACGTAAATAACGCAATGAATGTTGTTGAACTGTCAAAATGAAAGCCATTGCTACTGACAGAGAGTTACGCAATTACCCCGCAGATCTTTAAAAAACTTAATGACCTTCTAGATTAATGAACCTCTTAAAACTCTTTGGACTACTAATGATGTAATGTTTAAATTATCGAATCTTTTCACCTTCTGGGTTTTCTCGCAGTCGCAGTTACTATTTAGTATGTTTAGGTTTCCAAAATAGGATTTATTTGAGGTTCACAAAGAGAGGCTCATTCATTATATTAGAGTGTTCAATAATATTTTTAGGAATGCATAATGGGAGTTATTTGTGGTTCGATTAAATACAAGCCTTTATTTATTTATTCTTGGAAAACTCACAGCCTAATATATGTAGTTAAATACATATCAAGAAGTATAATGCTTACAATAATGATTACTGTTTAAAAGCTTCCACAGAAATAAAATTAAGGTTGATTTTTGGATAGCAAGAACACTCCTTGCTGTTAATCGTGTGTTCGATGTTACGACCTACAGGTCGTACTCAATGTCGTGCTCAGTGCTTTAATTAAATCTGGAAGATCCGATTTTACAGTAGCTACTGTTGTTGTGCTAGCAATATATCGCATTGCAACGGTATGGCTTCTACTTTCCGTAGGTTTTGTATCTTTTGCTAACTTAGCTTTTTAATTAACACCACTGCTACTTTAACATCAAACCAACTGGAGCACTCATTATTGCCATCTGCCAACATTTCAGCATGACTTAACACTTTTTTTCTATTCAAACGCGTATTCCATTACGTTTTCAAAGTTCAAAGGCCATAAACTGCGCTGGAGTAGAAAAAGTGCGCCTATTTCATTGCGTGACACGATGAAACGCATCAAAATATGAATACCTTGTTTATGAGATTTATTTACGCTTGACGTGGGACAGTAAACGTTAATAGACTGACTGGTAGCAGTTTGCGCCAGCGCAAGTTGCGAGAGCAACCGTGAATTATATATTGCGTAAGTAGATAGTAGTCAACGACGCTCAAATAAGTTGCACTTGCTATTTATAAGAACCAAATTTCTCCATAAAATCATAAATGCAATGGCTCCCAAACTATACAATAAATTCCCAAATCAAATTATATGAGCTAACAACGTAAATAGTTTTAAACTTCAGCTTTTTAAATTATTTAATGACAAGGCATATTATTCTGTCGATGAATACCTTAATGACACATTTTGATAAGATGATTGTACAACTTAATTTAATTTTGACAATTCTAATTTTGGTGACATTGTATTATTATTAAGAGATTTGATATGGTTATAAGTAATTTAATTTAGATAATTTTAAATTTCGCTGACATTTTTTTTTTTTTTCATGACATTTTGTACTATTTAAATTTATTTAAATTTGATAATTGTAATATTGCTGACATTTTATTTTATTTTATTTTCTTTTCTTTTCCATTGCGATTTTCGTACTATTCATTTCATTTTTGACAAATGTCATTTGCTGACATTTTATTTTATGAGATTTTGTACTTTTATAATTAATTTAAATTTGATAATATTGATTTTAGCGACACTTTAGCGTCACTATTTTGTATGCCTTTCGGCGGAACATAGAATGGATCAAAAAATATTTTTATAAAACATCATTGTACCCTCTGTTCACAAAAATAATAAATGAAAATTATACGTTAGGTATGCTTTTATATGCTTTTTAATAGAGAACGTGTTACTGGTTCTAGTGGTGCGTTTATGATTGTAAATTGTAGATCAAGCGTATCAGCTTCTCAATAGCGATTTTTTTTCATGCACTGGATTTTCAACGCACTGCTTAGTGCCGAGAGTTGAAAATCCAACAGTGTGTTTGTTTGACGCGCTCGGATGCACTCTGTTTGATTCTCAACGCTCGGCTCAACACCGAGAGTTGAAAACCAGTGCGCGATAACACCGCACCGCGATATTTTTACGAACGTGGGGTCAGAGGGCAGCACATTTTACATTTGGTTTACTGAAATTAAGTAGAGTTGACTATGCAAAAGCTCATATGAGAGTTGCTGAAAAATGTATTTAAGTATTTTAAGTCCTATAATACAATAAATCCTATCCTACTAATATTATAAACGTGAAAGTTCGTATGGATGAATGGATGGATGTTTGTTACTCTTTCACGCAAAAACTACCAAGCGGATTTGGATGAAATTTGGCATACATACGATTTATAACCAGGATTAACATATAAGATACTTTTTATCCCAATATTCCCACGGGATCGAAATTTATGCGGGTGAAACCGCAGGGCGCAGCTAGTACAACATATACAGTAAACTGCCCGTTTGTTCTCGTGTTCGCAAGCGCTAGTCTCCGCCGAGATTGGTCGCCGTGACCGAAATTCGGTCTGGAGGACTATACAATTGATACAAGTTTTGGTACATTAAAACTAGGCATTTTAGGGTTGGTCCTTATTTTCGGTCCAATTGCTATCTGTCTGAATATACTTCATCAGTAAATTCTCGCTGTTCTTTCTTCACTTGCACCAAAACAAGCTTCCAACACACGTGCATATGTTTGTGTGTGGCTGTCATCGAAAATGCACAGACTATACTGACTTCACGGCTCACGTGGCCATCAGTTTTTTACATACATACATTACCGCGGTCAGAGTTAAAATATTTATTTTTAAAGAGCCACCTAAAAGGGTTGCCCTATAAACATCTGGTATACAGGATGGCTAGTATACAATGGCCTTTTATAGAGGGTGCTGTTGTAAAGGGAATGCTAAAATAGACTACTTTATTCTGACTTCGCTATTTCCCCATATATCAATATAAATTGGATACTTCGTCCCTAATCATGAGGGTGTGAATCGACAGTTGTTAACTATTTTAATAGGAAGGTATAGTTTTTTTTTATAGATTTATTTAATGGCATCTGTGAAGCTTTTGTTTGGATATTGATTTGTTTACCTTTAATTAAGATCGGGTTTCGAATTAATAGATAGAGATTTTATCTTTTAGTGTGTTTATTGGGCAGTTGATAATACTAAAGCACTCTTTAACGTTATCAAAATAATTACGTGCCTAGCCTTTTCTCAACTATGTTGGGGTCGGCTTCTAGTCTAACCGGATGCAGCTGAATACCAGTATTTTAGATGGAGGAACGGAGGGGTCTCGGTATGTAAAGATGGTCCCCACGGGCCCCTCTCATCACATCATCATTAATGTTATCAATATAACAGCTTGTTAATGAGGGGATCTTAGAGAAAACACTGCTATAAATAATAAACTATTAACGTTTATGAGAGAGATTCCTAATTTCTTACGGTCAATCCAGTCATTATTATGATGACTTTAAAGAAAGTCTAAAAAAAGTACATTTCAATTTTAAATTCAATTAAGGGCTGAATTTTCTAACGCCGGATAATTTTATCCGAGGAATAATTTTGAATGTTTGACATTTCTTTCATACAGAATCTGTCAGACGTCAATTTTATTCCACGAATAAGAATTATCTGTCGATTGAAAAATTTGCCCTAAACCTACTTCTTTGTTGTTTCTGCCTACGATTATGACCTCCATCCACCCTAATCCAAGTATCCTTTATTTCACTTGGTTTACAAGGAACGTATCGTCTGCTTCACCGAATTCTTTGAAAGCCGAACTAAGTAGGTAGGCACTTATAAGAGTGCAGTTAATAACTTGGTAGGATATTGTTACACGTAACTTGCCTGTTCCTTATGCGTCTGAGGGAATATATGCAACGTTATTCTATGGATGGAATATGTGCTTAACAATATTGGCTTTACAAGTCCAAGGTATTTTTAATGTGGGATGAGACTTGGGTCTCTTAAAAATAGTTACTTCAACTTATCATTAATTCATATCAAAGCACATTGTGCCATAAAAATAGCTTTATCACAGCAATTAAACTATTTAACAATATTCCAAAAGAAATAAGGGAACACACTCTTAAATACTTTAAATCCAGACTACATAAATGGCTTATTGGTAATTATTTTTATAGTATGAAAGAATTTATGGATAAAATCGCTAACCATTTATTATACAGGGTTATTTTTTAAAGACCAGCCAAATTTAAGGATGTCGTACAGACCATGACCTACTTTTTGTAAGTACCTAATACGGTTAAGAATTCACTATAGTTATTAGACATGTTACAATAATAATTTTAACAAATTAATGTATCCTTTTACATGTAACGTGTTTAATTAAATATTTGTATGCCAGTCCTTGGCGAAACATGTAAGATCATAATTCTATTTATAAGACCTTATTATACCATGTTTTTAAGCAAATAATATATATTCTATTCTATTATATCCGTCAAGCGATCGCCTAGAAGCAGTCTCCTTGTAAGCTTTCAACGGTTTTGATGATTATATATTTGTTGTTTTTTCGAGTGCAATTTTCTTATGCACAATCGCCGGGTACATATGACATTTACAGGATTAATGGGTTTTGTGGAAGAGACACCACAATTTTGCCAATAGCAAGTAGGTACTATGGTCGTAGGCCATCAAACGCTGGAGTTTGAAATGAAATTGTCAAACAACTTCAATTCAAACTGTCACTAACTTCTTATACTCCTATCCTGCCAATTTGCGCTCCATGAGGCAAAAGTAACAAGATAAAATGTAGAAGGCAAATTGATTAAAGATTTAAGCAACCTTCAAACCTTCTACAATCGATAACGCTATAGATTTGTGACTACAAAGTATGCTTGTTGTAAACAGCTGTATAGTCCTTGGAAGGGACTATATAGATCAAAAATGGTAAGAAAAACATCGCGAGGAAACCGATATGTCCTAGATAGAACCGAAAGTTCGAAGACACTATTTACCCGAACTGTGCCCGCGTGGTGGATTACTGCCCGCTCCCTCTGACAGAGAGGAGGCCTGTGCCCCAGCTATGAGAACGTAGGCTGATTATGGGACTATATCGTCTAGATAAAGTTCTATACAAATCTTCCGTGAACTAGATACTATGGTAACGAGTGCCAACAAATGTTACAAGGGACGATCTATTCATATTCAGGTAACCCGAGTTAACATTTTGTTGGTTTTTGGGATCCAAAAAGGTTGTATTGTTCCCCTTTTCCCTGTCAACTGCCAAGGTCCAATCTACATGCGGAAGTATTAACATACCGTACCTTCTCTATACTTACTTCAGATCTTTCTTTGGTATTTCTACAATAACATGAAAAAGCCTATTTCACATCTGTGTCTATTTTAACAGGAACTATTAATATATTGGTTTCAATTCTGTTCTTTTCCACGCTATTCAATCGAAAATCATCGCGTGCAAATAATAAAGGGTAGGGAAAGGTCAGTTTAGAGCTTTCTGACCAGTTATCAAAATATTATGAAGTATCGGTATTGATGTTATATATAAGTGGTTTTAAGTCTACTCAGACTACCGCAATGCAGACCTAAGAAATAGGTATTTTTACAAGGAGGAAATTTTTTGTCACCGAGGTTGCCTAACATAAAAAAAAACAAAACAAAAAATAACATAAATACTTTTTCTTTCTTTAACATACGGTGGCAAAGAATTTACCTACTGGTAAAGTTACACGCAGGTACTTATTAAATATCAACCCCTATCGAATGTAGAACCTTAATTTTAGGTAAACCATCATGCCTAATAAACCAAGGAAGAGCTTTGTCGTGAAGTATTGTAGATACGTGGTGTGGGATGGACCCGCTAGATGGACCGACGACCTTAAGAAAGTGGCTGGGACAGACTGGATGTGGAAGGTGCAGGACAAGGTGTTGTGGCGCAGCCTGGGAGAGGCCTATGTCCAGCAGTGGACTGCGATAGGCTCAGTTGATTGATTGTAGATTCAAAACTGATCATTCAGTGACTAATAGCTGCCACTCGATAGAAATAAACACACGATAGAAATAAACACTTTTCTACAAAAGACAAACACGAGAAAGAATATCCCAAAAAAGAAACGAAGGACTAGATACTATCCATCACACAGCATTTTCGTTTACAGAATGTAAAGTAATAGTAAAAAGGACACTAGAAAGTTCATAGACCAAATGAAAAGGGTCACACAGATGTGACACTGTATGTCTATTCAAACCTACGCGCTAAGCAAGAAGTGGGTTCACATCGTCACATGATACTGTTGTCTTGAAGCGACACAAGCGTATCGGTTACAGTACGTCATCGTGTTGTCAACCTAACTATTATAAATGGTTCTCAACACCTCCCCTCTGTGGTAGTAATTGCTATGATTTTGTGGCAGGGACTTTGTTTATGCGGTTATGCAGATTCGGGTCAGTACTGTTAACGGCTGCTGTTTGTGTATTAGTGACATCTCCCCTTTTGTTTAACTGCTGGGACTTCTAAATTGTTCTGTACGTCCAGTTCAAGGTTGCGCAGTCAAATTTGGTTTGTATTTTCTGCTGATGGTCAGCAGATCTGGCTCAAAAGTCCATCTCAATAAAATGCTTATTATACATATACTATCATCTGATACCACAGTTAAGTGTGAAAGGAGTTGAGAGGAGACTTGTCACATCTTTCCCACATCTTAAATGTATTGTCCCAAAATAATGAATGCTTGTTAACATCGTTAAAGCTTTTGAACACGTGGCGAAATGTTATTGCGTTATAATATCTCCTACGCCAATGGCTACTCGCCGTTGAGATTGGCCGCCATAGCCGAAATACGGTCTAAAGGACTATTATTATTCGATGTTATTTTTTATCACTATTGGCTTTAAAAACACAGAAATACTTTCCCATCGAAAAGGACGATTTAACACGAACAAAAGGCACCCACATAAACAAGAAAACTAATTCAGTAACAAACACAATTATCGATAAACAAAGTCAGACAAACGAACTTCCTTTTCATTATATTAATGTAGATTAGATCCTCAAAATGCGAGAATTGTAATAAGGTCTCAATTTACATGGAACAAGGGCCAAAGTTCAGGTTATATGGTCCCTCCCAATCTCCGGCCGGTCCTTGCTAAATGTCATTACTGTATTTGAACGAGGAAAGATGGTTGAAGGAGTCCTTTCAAACGGTTCCTTTGTTATAAACTGTTGTTTTCAATTTGAATTATAAAATGGTCTCGGCATTTTTGGAGCAATAGAATTCGGCTATGAACGATTCTACGCATGGCTGGTTCATAAGGATGGGTCATTATTTTATTATTTCTGACAAGTGCGTGCGTCAGCACCCTAATTGTGCAACACAAAATGAAACTCAATCTGAATCACTTTGAAGGATATTGTAAATCCATCGCTTCATTATGTACACGACGTAAAGAACTCAATGACTGTTGTTGAACTGTCAAAATGAAACCCATTGCTACTGATAGTGGTACGCAATTACCCCGCAGGCTTATTAAAAAAATATAAGTAGGTTATACTAAAAACCACTACCATATTCTCTATCTCACACTTGTCACCGTTTTAACTAAGATTAACGCCATAAGATTATTGCTATAGCATAAGGCATCAGTCAGTTGTTCATTTAAAGGTACCTAAACGATTTTATTTCTGTAAATAGGTTTGTACAGACATTTTTACACGTCAATAATATTTTATAAAAACTAGATGACGTCAAATCGGCGTTTCCTATCTGACTACTCTAAGAAGAAAAGTCGAAACAAACTCGGAGGTCGCAGTCTCTTTTAAAGTCCAGACATAGTCTTGGTCAGATCATGTGAAGACCATGTAGATTGGTGTCTGAAATGGTATTTTGAGGAAAGAACCATACAGATTGAGTGGACCTGTCTAGTCAGTGCACGCATTTGTCAGTAATCAGCAGCTCAACTCAAAACTTATGGAGCTCAACGATTCGACGAAACATACCAAATACACATTATCAGGTCAGGCAATACTCAAATAGTTGCACCACATTATTACCATGTTCTAGCCTGGATATCTTTTCTGCAGCCCAACTTTTCTTGTTCGTTCTTCTTTATAGCGTTTTTCGTAGAATGTTTTATTACAAGAACATTATTGTCCAAACCAAAATCAAAGTTAATTTCGTGGAAATTCAGAAAACCAATTTAACCCTAACAAATTCATAAAAAGCAATTTCCGGAAACGGTACCGATGTACAATTATTCTAATAGGTAAATAATGTTCTTGAAAATCCTATTTTATTTTATTACTCGGCGTGTAAACGCACATAACCGTATAAAACCGATGTTTTCCTGATGCGGTAACACACTTTATGAAGCCACATTGAGGGGTAAGCAAAGTTTGTAATATTATCTTTATGTATCGGTCTGCTGAATGCCGATATAAGGTGAGGATGTAGTAAGATAAATAAATATACATGAAGTTGACTGTTAATAGCCGGCGGTCATATCAATTACCGAATGTATTTTTTTTTAATAGTTTATATTGGAGGCTAAGGATCTAAGTACCACTTTTGCACTGATTATGATTATGTTTAGGGATCCAATGGGACCCTATTGTGATATTACTAAGGCTCCACAGTCCGTCCATCTGTCTGTCAAAAGGCTGTACCTGTATCTTTTGAACCGTACTATGTAGAAAATTTTCACAGTATGTGACAGCTACTCGTATAACAATAAATAATAAAAATATATAGTAAGTGTTTAATATTGTACGGTGGCACGGAACCGCCTTTTTATTAATGATCTTTACACATCGTTGTTTTCGATGTTTAACCCTTCGTATTCGTCGGATGTGGATCCACGCGTGACACAATGGATTTTTAATTGTTTATGTAATTATATCATATTACAGCATTCACGGTTAAAGAGTCCCAAGAGCTCTCTGTGTCAAATGTCCCAAACACACCTAGCTTTTAGCCTACTAGCAACTTAGGTAGGTATTATAAGGATGAAACGATACGTATAAATGCAAGTACTTACTCGATACTTTTCTTTCGATACAAGTACTTTTGGAATCGATATTTTAGAACTGAGTAACACACACAAGAGACCATGTACTACTTGCTACTGTTTCTACCAAAAAACTGTCCGATAAGTATCGATGCTTTTCATTCGATACCGAGTAGGTATCGATATCTTATGACTGTTACAGTATCGAGTAAAAGTATCGATACTTAGATGGTATCGTTTCATCCTTAGGTATGTATTTTCGCAAATCATGCTGTCTACCTGTTAAATGGTGCCTGTGAATCATGCTGTCTACCTGTTAAATGGTGCCTGTGAATCATGCTGTCTACCTGTTAAATGGTGCCTGTGAATTTGTAACCACCACTGAAATCGTTTCCAACCGTTTTCCACATAATTATTCGGTAAAACACATGACACTATTGTAATTTTCGTTCACACCCTCCCAGAATTCACGAGCAACATTTTACCTGGGCTGATGTATAGTTTCCTTGGGCGGCGGCATCGGAGTGGGGATCCTGCGGCCGCCCCTCATCCCGCTGCTACTCATCTTGGCCACGAAGCCTCGAAGCTCCGATTGTCCTTAGGCGGAACTGCAAAAAAAAAAACATAATTCTTTAGGACACTCTAACGAATGAGACAAGGGGTCGGTCGTATTGAAATCCTGTCGCAAAACGCGTTTTAGTTCTGTTTCCTTTATTATCAGGACTTCCTTTGTGTCTCCGCGTTTTTATTTTGACAATTAACGCTGTAATAAGGGACGGAGGACAGGGAGTTGAGATAGGCTTTGTTAGGAGCTTTCCTAACTGGCGACACGATGGTCGTAGATATTATAATTAGAAAATCCACGATTTTAGGTTTAAATTGTGCTGTTTGTTAGTTTTAAGATATAAGTAGTTTTTGTTGCAATTATTATATCCTTTATTTCAACATAAATACATAATTATATAAAATATATTTTTATATATTAGAATAGAATATAAAAACATTAAAAATATAAAAAATAGTAGCCCGCGTAGTAGCGGTATTGGGAACAGGGTCCAAGCTACCGGCGGTCAGGGCTCCAGAGAGAGGAAGGAACCTCCTGACAATGCGAGCCGTGTCCAGAAGTAAGTATCGCTTTCTGAACCAAGCCCTTGATCCAGCTGCCCAACGAGAGCCTCCTTAGGTTTTGGTTGAGTGGCTATTAACCCATTGGCTGTCACGTTGCAATAATTATTATCTGTGTTACTACTGTGAAGGGCTGATGAGTCTTTCTAAGAAAACAAACCACTTTACGATTTCTTCACGATTATTTTGCCTGAACGCCTTTACATTTCGCCGACAAACTACCACTGTTTTTTCCTAAACAAAAAAAACGTAATAAAATATTTGACACCTTGTTCTAAACTTGCTTGACTGTTCGACTGGAGCCTGCGCTATATTATTGCCAGCCTGCACTACATAAGGTGGACTTAAATAGACAACCTTTACAGTACCTACGCCGTGGTATCTAGTAGAGCAAGTCAATATTTCGATCAAAAATCGACCCGCAGAAAAGGTAAAATTATCTAAGAACAAAGGGGTTTATTTAAAAACGTTACTTAAAGTTAAGTAATGATTAGCGACTGTTTAGCCATACATTTATGACGTTTAACCCTTCATAACGGAACGAAAATCCACGGAACGTAGATCCACGCGAGACACAATGCCTTTTTAATTGTGTCTGTATTTACGGCATTCAACGGGTTAAACGTCTCTTAACTATAAGCAACGTTTATAAATAAACCCCAAAATCTCAAGAATCAACCTTCCACGCGAGGTCTCGAATATTGTGATCTATTTCAATACTAAATGTCTATTATTATCATCCATTGTACCCGAAATCTATTGATAACATCTCAAACTTCACTCACGTACCAAAATTAGTACACGCAGACAAAACGATCCTAAATCAATACTAAGTATAAGTACAATTACACCTATTTTCATATCTTCCACTATCGCCCGTCTAATTGTTCAGCGCGAGATGAATACTGAAAAGGGCGGTTTTACTACAACCTTAGTTGGTTGACTCAAGGTTGAAATTCCATTGGCAGATTTGGGTGTACTTTTGCAATGTCCTAGGATGCATCAGTCAAAGCCTGGTTGGAACGTTACTGGCATTGTGACGGCTCTCAAAGCCTTCCATTGGAGTCGTCAGGTTTGTTCCCGGTATAAAAAGTATGGAACCTAGATTCTACGCTGATAGACAACGTTTTTGTACTCCCTGGCTTAGTTTTTCTATAGGATGGGGCTGGTTTTGTGTTTTTGTCGATGGTGATGCAGGTATCTGGGTATTTTTGGGTGTGGGATTTGAGTTTCAAGTAAAACCTTTTCTTGGTGAATATATCACAGATTTTTATATTTATTTTGCAATTTTATAACGGAGTAATACCGGAATAATTTTTGCACAAAGTTACTTAGTTTGATGTCGTGTTTCGTGGGGGGCCTTTTTACACCCTGCTATATAATAATTACCTCCAGTCTCTGTTTGACTTTACACTCGAATAACTCAATGATGCATTAAACTAGCATCGACATTTTGAATTAGCCTATCAATTATCAATTTCGGAAATTGAGTACGCGCCGAGTAAACGACCAGAATATTTTGCTAATGATGTTAACATGCCGCCGGCATTTGTGTGGCCGGGGTACTGATGTAGTTAATATTTCCCTCTGAAAACGTAAAAATATGACAGTAAAACTGTAGCTAGAGCGTAAAAAACCTTTCGATCTACAGTTTAGATTTTTTGAGAAAATCCGTTTTCGGCGTGCGTTTATGACCAGTCGATCTATTCTGTAAAAATATCACTATGAAGACTTAGGTGAAGTGAGCTTGAAGTCTTCTTCATAGCGTGTCGTTTGTGAAACAGTACCGCATTTGCACACCAAGGCGGAGTCGTCTATGAATCTACATCTGAATAGGTTTTCCTTGCTTCGGTCAACCTGGGTATGGAGTCTGCTTAAAGACTTCCAGTTTAACCAAGGCAACTCGTGTCCCGGTGGAAGATCCTCAGCAGGTGGAACAAATGGTATGGTTAAAAAAGCACTGTCTCGGCACAACTTTTTTTCCCGCCTTTATACTTTTGATCGTTCGCCAGTGAGTGGGAGGACACACTTTAAAAATCTGAAGCTTGAAGTGAGCTGTCAATAGTGCCAATCTGTAGCATCGGTAGGAATGACAGATCACTTCACTTAATTTTAACGGTAGGATTTAATAGACCCGCAGATAAGGCATACTCCTTTTGCTTCGTTTACGATCATAGCGGGTGGCGTTCTGTAGTTTCTGCCTACTGCCTAGGGAAGAAGGTCTGATAATAATGTACTTATAAAGGACTTGAATCGTAATTTCATTGTCAGTGTACTGTGTAATACGGATAATACTGGGAGTACCTGTGTGGGCTCATGGATGACTGAATAAGCTTCATCGTACAGAATCATCAAAATAACACATAACTTTACATGAAAGGCTGTAATTTTTTAATTTATTTATTTAATTGGAAACTCAACAGCTTATAATTAATTTGTATGAGTTATGAATGTTCACCCCACTATCAATGAACAGCTCACTGCAGTTGCAACAAAGTTACAGCATCTTAGTCTACATAAATTGCTCCGTGATAGCGAGATGGTGACAATTATCACTTAAGCCAATAAAAGAGTTTCACGGCATTGATAAAGCTAGGTTAACTAGAAAGTAGCGAAAGAAAAAACTTAAACAGGTATAGCTATCAATAATAGGTAAAATGCGATTGTTGACACATAACTCACATTAAATTAAGGTTAAAATTATGTAAATGTATGTAATCTCTGAAGGATTAGGCAGAAAATCTCCACCCACTTTTCACCAGTTATGTTTAAGTCCCATGTAATAGACCAGAGCGAGCCTGTTGCCATGAACCGGGCACAAATACAGACTGTCTGCTACTGAGAAATTCCAGATATAAAAACCCATTACACAATTTGCAAAAATGGAAATCAAACCCACATTCTCAACCATAGATATTATGTTCTCAACAGTAGCGCTTGTGACCCGTTGGTCACAAGCGCTACTGTTCATTGACTAAATAATATTTTAGACTGCCTCGATAAGTAGTCTAAAATATTATAAATATAATATTTCTGAATTTCCCAAAAAAAAACAATGTGTTCTCAGCAACAAAAACAAAATAAAAGATAAGAGTGTAAATGTAAATCTTAGTAAATAAGCATAATCGTTACAGATAAGTGTAAGCCAAAGGCTCCCCGCAGACAGGCGCAACGCGATGATGCGACGCGATTCTGGATAACAATTTCCGTGAAGTTTTCACAGAAATTGTTCTACTACAGACGCATTGCGCCAGTCTACGGCAGCCTTACAGCTTAGTCCTAATAATTATTAACTAGGGATAAGTGCGGAGTTCTGCTGCGTCAGTTTTTCTTCTCAGCTAAATTACAAAGAAGCGAAAATTGTGCCTAGGTAATTAAGTTTATTTTTAACAATTAATATTTTGCACGTATACGAAATTTATAGTTTTTTTTTATGTATGTGGCTACCTGGTTTAGCATAACCAGCCTAAAATGTCCCCACTGCTGGGAGACAGACTTCCTCTCTATTAGAGGAAGTGGACCATAATCCGCCAAGCGGGTCCAGTGCGGGTTGGCGGATGACACATATCTTCGAATTTTTGGTTCTAGGACATACCTAACGATTTCCTCAGGATGTTTTCCTTCACCTTCTTTGAGAGTAGTGATGATAAAATTACATACACAAATTAAAGTGCCTGTCTGGGTTCGAACCCACGACCTACAACTCGTAAGTCGGACCCGATAACACTTGACCACCACTGCTCTACCTGGTTTAAGTCATAGTTATTTCAAGTAACTCCGTGCCTCGGCAAGCACGTTAAGCCGTTGGTCCCGGCTGTCATTCGTGGATCTTTGACAGTCGTTACGGGTAGTCAGAAGCCCGAAAGTCTGACAACCAGTATTACCAAGGGGTATCGTATTACGCAGTATCTGGGTTGTGGAGGTCAGATAGGCAGTTGCTCCATGTAAAATACTGGTATTCAGCTGTATCCGGTTAGACTGGAAGCCGACCCTAACATAGTTGGGAAAAAGCTTGGCTGATGATCTATGAATGCGAAAGTAACTCTGTTGTCTTTTCATACATAAGCCAGTGAACCAATCGTTATGACATTTGACGGTCAGATAACCTGCGATCTGGAAAAGGACAAAGGTTATTTTTAATCCTAAATATTTTTATTAAAAACCGGCCAAGTGAGAGTCGGACTAGCAGGGTCGAAGGTTCGAAGGGCTACGTATCACCATACAGTATTTAATACAGCATATTTAAAAACTGGTTTCTTGCATGGACCTTCTTTAATTATTATCTTAATTTTATTTTTATTATTTGTTCTGGTAGCGGTCATAGTAGTACACACTCTGTGAAAATTTTAAGTAGGTATCTACTTAATACGGTTCAAAAGATACAAGCCCTGTGACAGACGGACGGACGAACAGTGGAGCCGGAATAGGGTCCCGTTACCACCCTTCGCGTAAGCAACCCTAGAAATGATGAAATCCTACTTAATATTATAAACGCGAAAGTTTGTATGGATGGATGGATGTTTGTTACTCTTTTACGCAAAAACTACGACACGGTTTTGGGTGAAATTTCGCACACAAATAGATTCATCCCGATATTCCCACGAGATCGAAACCGTGGGCCACTGCTAGTATAAGATATACGTAGACAAAGTCACGGGGAACAGCTAGTCTTTGATATAAAACATTTCAGACGAAAAATCCACAAGATCTCTCTACTTTTAAAACTACAGTACGTCAAGACAAGAGAGTCTTGATTCATGCTCATTCAGCCAGTATGAAAAGCTGAAAACGTAGCAGATGTTATCACTACCATCTAAACGGCGCTCTGGCTGACTGACCGACTTCTTAACGTGAATATAAACATAGAAAAGAAATGCTGGAATATATTTTGTGAAAAATGACGAATGTTTTGAGAGAAACTTTTTATATGTTGGAGTTTGTTAATAATAACTGAGGTAGTTTTAACGATATTAACTCTCTAGGGCTTAGAATTATGTGCTGAATTCATTGTTACAGTTTACGCGTCGATGTGAAGAACAGCACCCTAATTGCGTAACAGCGTATTACTGTCAATTTGAATCATTTTGAAGCATATTGCTAATACATTGGCCAATATTTTTGAAAAATGTGTCTGCTCAACAACTTAAATAACGCAATGAATGTTGTTGAACTGTCCAAATGAAAGCCATTGGTACTGATAGTGTGTTACACAATTATCCTACTCGTTTTGTTGAGACTTTGTTGTTTTCGTTTTTTTTTGTTTTTGTTTCGGTAATGATATAAATGTATTGGATTACTAGTTTATTTATTTTTAATTATAAGGAGTATGTATTAGGTATGTTGAAACTGTGTGTACTCCCCGTCACTTGTCCCTAAAGGCTCGTTAGACCAGCGTCAGACAGCATCTGTCTGGCATTAATAATTCTGAAATGAACCTTTTCGCGCAGCCGTGAGGCACACTCTATTGTAGTTTGAAACATTATTTTTATTTTGTTAATTTTGTATTTTGTGTTTCACGAATTGTGTCCAAATAAACTTTATTCCTTCTTTCTTTCCATCCTGTATTTCTATTAGCCATTATCTCATTATTCACCCCCTCTATGTCCATCATCTTTAACACTATCCATCCATCGTTTTTCTAGTTAAGAGGGGAAGAAAAAATGCAAAACAATTTTACAGAAAAAAAAACCGACTTCCAAAAAAGACACTAAAAAGCGAAAAATAACTTTAATTTCGGAAGTCGGTGTGGTTGGGTTAGTATTTTCGTTGTTTGCCACCGTCTTCCGAAATTAAAGTTATTTTTCACTTTTAAGTTGTCATTTTTACCAGTAATTTTGGTTTAAAAACCAAACTATTAAACCGTTTTTGATGAAATTCTCTGAGACCATTCCGAAAGTATATCTGTCAATCAAGAAAGAATTTTGCAAATCGGCTTTTAAATAACGGAGTTCTGAGGTAACAAACATATTCAACCGAATTGAGAACCTCCTCCTTTTTTTGAAGTCAGTTAAAAAGAAACTCAAAAGTAAAGCAGTGTAGGTTATATTTAAATTCCCCACAGCGTTCATTAAAACTAAAGAGCTGTTAGCTGTTACCTCATAATTACAACACTGTAGTTTCAAACAATTACTTTGGTCACTGTTAAAATGACACTGAGGTAAACGTGACTTTGCATAGCTCTGTCTATTTCAGAGTTCAGACTTAATTAGATATTACATTTAAATAATTAATAGGGTAGCTCGGTGAATTCGTAATAGAGATGGGACACGAGCGGAATTTAATTATTATGTTCTTATCACGGTGTTGTGCAGTTTAGATAGATAACTGTTTTAACCTTCAGTATTTCAAGGTTCGGGGTTTTTACACCGTGTATTATCTATACAGGGTCAAATTAAATTAGCTAGCGAAACTCTGCACACGTGATGGGTATCGTTATCTGATCGTTGATGGGTCCGCGTGAAAGGACAATACCCAGTGGAATCCCGTACCATGCTGCGTCAAAGATAAACAGGTAACTTTGGATAACCGACGAAAAATCTGTGTCCCTATGGGGTCTAAACTCATGTGCTGAATTCATTTTTCAAATTAATTAGATATTGTAGAATCGGAAAAGTATAATTTTTTTACATGTTTTTTGAAAGACGTGACCATGATCACGGTACGTGATCACTTTTAAAATTCAAGGTTATTATTAATCATATCATTTGAAACGGAACGTCATGTAAAGGGAATATTACAAAATCAACACTTTTTTTACTTCAAATTAAATTCCCTGTTCAAAAATCAAATCCCCGACGTGTAATGTCGTAAAAAAATATGAAATTTATTACTATAATATTTTGAACTTGATGCATGTGACTTTTTGGTACGACTTTTGGTCATTCTCCTTTCTTGTTACTCTGACCCATCCTGTCGCATCGCATCACTTGCCCGCGCTATCACTTCATTTTCGTATTCTTTCTGACGTTTATTCTTTTTGCTCGGCTCCTTAAGGGTCATAGCGTGATGTTAATAAGCTTATTGCTTTCCTCATAAAATGCAAAAAATATTTTTTGAAATCCGACTAGACTAGACTAGACCAGTTCCCGAGATTACACCCTACATACAAACTACAGCCTACATACAAACTTACGAAGAAACAATCAATGACCACTTTATAATATTAGTATAGATTGGGAAGCCACGTCCTAACCAAAAGCGGTCGTTGCGCGAGCACGCGATCGTCGCGCTCTTATGAATACGACATACTTGCGCGATAAATCAAGCCGCGACTGTACGTCATCTATATGTCGCAGCCAACTTATTAAATTAGCCGTTTAGTCAACCGCCTGGCATTTGGAAGTAGTGCTCGCCTCGCTTCGATCTCTCGGCTCGCTCGCGGTTGATCACAATTCTAACCTAACCCATTTGGTCGGGGTGCCCGGGCTTAGTTACTGCGACTAATTCGGCTCGCACGTGATTGGTTACAGTTCCAACCTAAACTATAATTTATTGAATATCATTCAGGCTTTAGTTGAACGGCCGCCGTTTAGTTAAAAGTCCAGGCGGTTGACTAAACGGCTTATTAAACCAGTTGGCTGCGACATACTCGTATATACGAATACAATAAACCTGAAGAGTTTGTTTGTTTGAAAGCGCTAATCTCTGGAAAAAAACGGACAGGAACAATCTGGACAATATGTTTTATTGTTTTTTTTTTTGGTAGTTAATAATATAAAATTTAATTTAATATAGCAATTTAAATAATTATTTATTTTGAAACTCACTTAACAAACCCTTCTTTGATGTGCCGAGCGAGCGAGTGATCGAGCAGGGCCCTATAAATAACTGTCAATGCTACATATTTGTCAAAAATGTTGATCATTTTTAGGTCAGGTGCTGTTAAACAAAGCAGTTTGTCACGACAGTCTGACTTAAACTTAGCCAATTTTATTATTGTTGTACCTAAATAGTGACCGCCCAATTTCAAAAACATACAGTTCAGAGACTGACATTTGTGAACAGTACCTAATGAGGTACATATCTACCCAACCTATTCAAAAGCTCATAATTCCGAGCCAATTCCTTTCACCCTGTACCTTTCTACCTTCTATTCTATCCGTAGCTACATGGACAGTCCTTCCTTTAGAATTCTCCAGTTCCTAATGAACAACAGACCCGCAGTACAAGATGTCTATTTACGTCCCTCGTAAAATCAATAGATATTGAAATAAAACGTATCCACGTCGATATGTCGTGACTGACGTGTCAAGTTGCGTTAATGATGAACGGAACCATAGAACAAGAAAATGAAGAAGTCAAACTCCAGCGGGGTCATTGCGTTTAGGTGGGTACTGACCGGCGGCGGTACGTCATCATCATCAGCCTGTAGCAGTCCACTGCTGGACATAGGCCTCTCCTATTGCACGCCATTCAACTCGATTTTCGGCAACTCTCATCCAGCTGCTACCAGCCATCCTGCGAAGATAGTCGCTCCACGTAGCCTGAGGGCATCCTACCTTACGTTCACGGATTCGCGGTCTCCACTCAAGAACACGTCTACCCCAACGGTCATCGGTTCTACGGCTAATATGGCCGGCCCATTGCCACTTTCTTCAGCTTGCTTATTCTGTGAGCTATGTCGACGACTTGGGGCGTAATGTAACATGTTACGAACCGGACATTCGTGCAGTTACGTACGGAGAAACAAGCGAGCAACGAGCCGGTCGTTGCTCGAATCGAAACGAATTTGGAGCACGGCCGAGCAAAAACTTCGAAACGATCATGTTTACACGGATTGTAGGACACGGCGTAACGACATGCTCGCTGCGAATGTTACATTACGCCCCGCAACGGCGGTCAGCAGTACCCACCTTAACACGCATAAAATAGCAATCGATCGCAATGCCTTTGATTTTGACATCTATTGCGTCTGGTGAATAAAGTGGGAAAAACAATTATTCCATACAAATTGAAGTAAGTGACTGTTAACGGGATCGAGTATGTATAAAAACTCACACTATACCTACCCTGTCCATTAGTTAAACCGTTTTTTGACAGATGGAACTAGTGATTGCAGCAACACACATTGATAGATACACGTACAGTATTATAAAGTCTGTCAGAAGGCATAAATAAGATAATTCAATAAGATAAGGCATTTTATATATTTATTTTATTACGCATTTTAAAGGTAACTTTTAGATAATCTGGAATATGTACGTTCTAAGACAGCTGTCAAAAAACGGTTAACCTAATGGACAGGGTATAAGGCCACTGATCTTTGACAAAAACAACCCTGCAAAAAAGGAGAAGTTGTAGGAGATTTCGGCAGCATCAGCATACATGCAAAGGTAAGTAAATAATTCTTTTTTATTGCTTGTAGTTCCGATGCCTGTCCCAAATAAAATATTTTTCTTTCTTTCTTTTAAATGAGTTTCGCTTCTACGCGGGCTTCTTGATCTATGGCTGAACTCATGCGTGGTGCACAGCATATAATAAATGACTAAGTAGGGGTAGATACTATAGTAGGTACTAACGAGCATCCATCGATGGCTCCGTTACATAATAAACTATACAGGGTGAAATTGAATTCATGGGCATCCTTTTAAGGGGTGATTGTAATCATCATTATGAACAACTTTTACTATGGGACCAAACTTGAAATCGCGAAAAAAAACAGCTGTTCCCTACATTTTGACGAGTTATGCGAACATAAACGTAGGGAACAGCTGATTTTTTTTCGCGATCTCAGGTTTGGTCCCTTAGTAAAAGTTGTTCATAATAATGAGTACAATGGCCCCTTAAAAGGATGCCAATGAATTTAATTTCACCCTGTAGTAGTAAGATATAATCAATGTGTTGATGATTCAAAATTAAAGTAGATGATGAACATAATATTTAAGGCGTGTTAGGCACTTGTTCGAGTTGAGCAGAATATGGTGAAGAAGCCTACCGACCCGAAGCAACCATCATCATCATCACCATTTCAGCAAAAAGACGTCCACTGCTGGACATAGGCCTCCCCCAAGCACTTCCACTTCGACCGGTTCCTGCGGCCTTAACAAGTTCGTCGGTCCACCTTGTGGGAGGTCTTCCAACGCAATAATCACATATTATAATAAATTTGATTTTGCCGCCCGGCTGTCTCGATTACCTAAGATTACCAGACAGGCGTCTGCGAGATCCTTTAGCGTGCTAGTCATTTTTTGGAGTCTCTTTCTTGCGACGCGCCTCTAGTAGACCCATTTCTATGAAAACTTCGTGGAAATTGTTTTATCAAAATCGCGTCGCACCGTCGCCGTCGCGTCGCGTCTGTCTGCGCGAGCCTTTATACAGAGAACGTCAATTATTTGCACCAATAAATTGAAAACAGACAATCTCATCACATAATTATCTGGACGTAGAAATCTAAAGTCTATTCAAACAAGTTTCAAATGAAAAATGATGTTATTTCATGTTAAACAAATATCAACTTTATTTTAATGGTGATTAAGTTGATTTCGGAGTAACTAGTACCTACTATTGAAAAAGTAATTAAAATGTTTGTAGTTGTAGCGTAAACTGACCTTTATTGTGTAGGAATTAAAGTATTTTTCCATAAACTCATTATTTTACATTTTTGGCAAATAAATCGCGAATGCAGTTAAGGTACTTTCATCATATACATATACAAAGTTAGCTCCTTACCTTTGGCAAGCTTTACTTTGGGTGGGATACTCAACTTAAAAATCAAAACATCAACAATCAAAATATCAACACCATTTAATCAACAGTTTAATTTTTCAATGAATCAGAATAACATTAGCTTAAAACATAAACGGTTCAAAATGTCAACACTTCAGATGAGCAAGACCCCGAATCAACCGGGTCGTCTAGCATTTGCTGCTGTCAGGCAGTGATCCTACTTTATATAATATTATAAACTCGAAAGTTTGTATGGATGGATGGATAGATGTTTGTTACTCTTTCACGCAAAAACTACTGAACGGATTTGGATGAAATTTGGCACAAAGATAGTCTGTAACCAGGATTAGCACAAAGCATACTTTTTATCCCGATATTCCTACGGGATCGAAACTTATGCGGGTGAAACCCCGGGCCACAGCTAGTACAGCCATAATTGCAAGGTGTATTATTAATTCAGAACTGCTTCCCATTGGGATCGACGGGGTCTTACTTAGATTTCCATTAGGGCGCGTCCTAACCAAAAGTGATTGTCACGCGAGTATGCGATCGTCGTGCTCTTTTGTATATGAATACTAACTGTGCCCGCGACTTTATTCGCGTGCTTGTCGGAAAACAAATTGGATTTCATGGGTTTTAATTGGTTTGCCCGGAACCCTAATTCTTTTTTTTAAATAGAAGTCATTTATAAGCCTAGTTACTCCTCATAACATCTAGCTATTTGCAAATAAAAGTCCCGTCAAAATTTGTCCAGCTGTTTCGGAGATTAGCCGGAACAAACAGCCAAACAAAACAAATATGTTTTTTTTTATTATTAGTGCCGTAAGTATATACTTCCATATGCATTGCAATTGACAATTTCACATGCAGTAAAAAAACTCTTTTTTCGACATTACAAACAGACACTTCAATTTTATTTATATGTATAGATAGCATAGTCGCACGACCAATCAAGTCGCGTTTATACGTCAACATTCATACAAAACGATCGCCGCGTCGATCGCGTACTCGCGCGGTGAGCGGGACGCTGGGAAGGAACTAATTTAACATCGCTTTGTTTGAGTAAACTGACATACCGGTGAATCCTCGATTGCAAAAATAAATAAAACATTATGTTTATTTATCTCCATAAATTACATTCTTATACATATTAAGTTGACAGGTATTTCGACAAAATTTTGTAATGTGTGGGAGATCTGGAGTCTAAACTAAGTCTAGGCCTGTATTTTAGAACTCCAGGCCCCCCATTGTATCACATAGAAAAAGTTGTCAATTACAAGTGATTGATTGTGTGTGAGTGTGTTTGTGTGAGGGTGTATGTGTGTATGAGGGTGTGAGGTTGGTAGATGTCATATGTCTTCGATATTTTTTTGGCTCTGGGACATAATGGTTTCCTCACGATGTTTTCCTTCACAGGTTTGACAGCAGTGTTGATGACATAATTTACACAAAGTAAAGCTCCTGTCTGGGTTCGGACCTACGACCTACGAGTCGTAAGTCGTGGCTGTTATTACTGGGCCACAATTGCTCGCCACATTGAAACAAAAGTAAAATATAATAAATTAATTTTAATGAAAACGTATAACTGTGGGTTCACAATCTGATGTATTAAATTCGAAACCATCTCCCAAAACGCATTTGTAAATTGAGCAGTTTACTCCAACTGTGACCATTTCTACTATTCCTCCAAATTGCACGCAGTTTCCGTCTCCTTCCTAAAAAAAATATTTTATTACTTAATAACATCACACCTATAATCTTCGAAGGGTTAGGCAGAGTTGCACTTTAGTACGCATGGTATGGGACTTGAACATAACTGGCGAAATACATGCACACATAAAAATGTTTCGTCGGTTATTAAAAAAAATATATAATGCTGTATAATATTGCACTTTTCTATGAAACAAAAGATTTTTTTTTTGATAATAGACGAAAAATTTCTACACTATGGGGTCTAAACTCATGTGCTGAATCCATGGTTACAGTTTGCGCGTCGATGTCCCTGCCACCCTGTATAGTTTTGCCAGTTGTTTAAGTCCCATGTTTAAGACTCCGGGCTCCTACTGACAAATTTCGATGGACAAACCCAATAACTCTCTCCCCGAGCCGGGAATCGATCCCTATGGGCAGCAGTAGATCTTACGACCATTCCAACGAGGCAGACACTTTTTGTAGTTGTTTGTGAATAAATAATATAAAAAGGTGAAGGAAACATCGTGAGGAAACCGACATGTCCTAGAACCAAAAGTTCAATGACATGTGACATCTACCAACCCGCACTGGGCCCGCGTGGTGGATTACAACCCACTCCCTCTCGAAGAGAGGAAGTGTGTGTCCCAGCAGTGGGAACATTGAAGGCTGAATAAGTAAATAATTAAAGTAAATAAAACTTCTACTTCTAGGTAGCTAGAGGTAACAAATAAAAATAAATAACCGCTAGGCTATCATGCCATACATATATCGTTGCGGATGAATTTATGAAATACAATCAGTTGCAAACGAATGTGAGTGTGTGTGTCTATAGTATAGAAATTACTTATTTAGAAGAAAGTCGTAAGTTAAACAAAAGTGTCAATCTATTGCTTTTTGAGAATGCAACTCCACTTCTGACCGTTACTGTAAGTATCTCTTCCTCTTTTTCTTACCTCCTTGTTGAGCGGCACAGCCATTACAACTGTGACTCCAATGGTGAAGAGAGATAGGATAACTGTTGCACGAACCATTTTTAATATTTGATGGATTAATTGATCTAAAAATTGATGAAAAACAATTAATTTTCACAATATTAATGATGTTCTTCTAGTCGGATGACTAATGAGTATAGTCCTGTTGGTGCCGCTAAAGCTAGCGGAGTTATGTATCCCATCTTATAATACACCGCTTTATATACCTATCACACACGGTTCTATTTATTTAATAAAAAACCATAGAATCCATGATAGTTTAATAAACAAAGTCTTGTTAATGATAATAGACCAATGTTATGTTCCTTGTCTCTGATTGTCCAGTAAAAACAAGCGAGTCACGTACCTATAAAGAAAAAGTTAAATAAAAACTCCATTTTCTGGTATAAAACAACTTCACGAACTGTCGCCATTTTTAATTTTTAAGCTAGTAAAATTCTAGTTGAATAATGTACCATATTAGGTATAGGAAGACTACGTGGTAAACTGGAGGAGGTCTTCACCCTCACTACTTGAGGGGTTCATGCATGCATGATTTTTATTTTAAATCTTTGGAAAATCATTAAATTTATTTAATGAATATTAATATTGAAATTTAATTCATACATTTGATAATTTATTTCAATCAATAATTTAAATTCGAATTTAATTTTATCATTTAATATATTTTTATTGCAATCAATAAATTGAAATGACAAGATGTTATGAAACTATTATGAAACTAACTAATATGAAATGTAAACAAAGAAAAAATCGAATGTATAAGCTTCTTCTTAAATTACAAATTGCCGGCTGCCGCTGAAAACCAGCGCTTGGGCTCTGTCTCGTATAGGGTCTTAGCATTATGCTGAGCGATGGCCGTTATGCGTGACGCATGTTTACCCCCAACTTGTTTTTTTTTGCGTGTTTACGAGTATGTCCTTTTTTCATGCGTCATGGTTGCCGCAAATAAATGCATTTTCTTTCTTTTTCTTTTCTTTCTAAACACACTCATGTAAAAATGTTAATTTAGTGTTCAATGCATGAAATAAAAGTCTTTTTTTTTTAATTATTTTATTGTGTAAACTTAAGGGGAAAGCGTCAGGCCCGCAAAATTAAAATTTTCTTACGTTTTCTGCAATTTCCAGGTTAGTATCATGTTGTAGGTATGTTGATCTAAATAATTATGACTCGCGGTCGTAACAAATATTTATTTATAGAGTTACTAGCGGACCTGGCAGACGTCGTCCTGCCCGACCGGTCCAATTGTGTTTTCAATCCATCCAGGAACCCATTGAAATATACACACAAAATTTCATCCAAATCGACCCAGCCGCTTAGGAATTGGACAATTGGACCTGGTCGGGCAAGATGACGTCTGCCAGGTCCGCTAGTAACTCTATAAATAAATATTTGTTACGACCATTATTTAAGATTATTATAAAAATCATCAACACGAATCTAAGTTCATATTACCATATTCAATGACTATTTCATGAAATCATAACATTTGAGGCCAATTCTAACCGATTTACGGAGTTGTATTGCTGATTCTAATGATTATAAGTCTGTAAAGTCATATTGTTACGGTCGCGAATCATAATTTTAGTCAACATACAAGCTGACACTGACCTGCAAATTTCAAAAAACGTAAGTAAATTTAAATTTCGCAGGCATCCCCCTTAAGCAGAGCTCCGGACAGCTTAACTAACTAAACTATCGTTTGTCTAAAACGATGTTACAAATTCAGAAGGAACCGGTGAAACTTTTGAAAGTGCAGTCTGTCTCTTGCTTCTCCAGCACAGGTATGATGAGCAACTGCTTTAAAAATACAATACCCACACCAAAATGCGTTGTATCTTTTAGTTGTTATATCAAAGACACGTCTGGGCTTGTGACTTACGAGGGGCTTGTGACTAAGAAATAACAGCCGCACAGTTCGATCGATCAGGTTAAGTTACGCTTGCCACGGTTGGTCCGTGGATGGGTGATCATCTCTTCATACCAAGACCCCTCCGAGCCTCGGAAAGCACGTTAAGCCGTTGGTCCCGGCTGTCAGTCATGAATCTTTGACAGTCGTTACGGGTCGTCAGAAGCCCGATAGTCTGACAACCAGTCTTGCCAAGGGGTATCGTATTAGCCATAAACTGGATTGTGGAGGTCAGATAGGCAGTCTCTCCGTGTAAAATACTGTTATTCAGCTGTATCCGGTTAGACTGGAAGCCGACCCCAACATAGTTGGGAAAAGGCTAGGCAGATGATGAACAAAGACACCTGAAACACTGGTAGATCTTTCCCATCTAAATCCACTGTTCTGATCCTATCTAAAACACTGGTAGAAGTTAGCAAAACCGTACTAACTTCCATCATAAAGCTTTTGAGGTTAAGACAGACGGAAACAGTTTTGATCCACAAACCATTTACTGTAGGCATTTCGCGTTCGCATTTCAGAATCAATACTCGTAAAACAACGAAACCAATCTACAGTTAGGCGATCTAAAATACATACATAGGTACGTACAGTCTCATCTGTTTCATATTATTGGTACTATTCATCTCCGCGCCATCATTACCTTTGAATATCGAGCTCATTACCTCTCCTTTTTCCTCATTCACAACACAAAAGAGAGGGCCGATTGCGAGGGAATTATATGCAATTTCATTGACTAGAAATGAGAATACCGCTTTCCAAGTCTAGTCCGTTAAACTGGGGATATTGAAATTTTATAGATAAAGAGTTTTACTCTCGGGATTGATTAGATCTTTTTCTCGTATTAAAGCTTTTGTCTCGGTATTTTATTACCTGATTTAATGCTTGGGGGATTGGTTTTTAAGTGCCTATATCAAAAAAGTGTCTGCAAGGTACGGGTATTAGAGATATTTCCAATTTTCCGTTCTGGAATTGATAAAATGTTACGCGGCCGATATTGCTGGTGACTGCCTGTCGGTAGTATTTCCTGCGATATTTTTAGTACAAAAAGCAGAAATCTTGACGCTTTAAACAACATTTTAATTCAATTGTTATGAAAAACCTGTAGTTTTGTTAGTAGGACCTACCTAAAAATACAAAAAGCATAAGTACATAAAGAAAAAAACATTAAAGCTACCTACTTTTAAAGAACTGATAAGCGATTAGAACAGTAAATATGAACACTTCATTCCTAATTAAAAAATGTTATTATAATGTAAAAGACTTCGAAGATAAAGATATTGTATTGTAATTATAGCAAATATTTGTACATTAATTTTAAAATATGATAATTTTCATTACAATTACTATGTCATTATTAATTTGCTTGACATTACTGTTATAATTTATTAGTTCAGATTTCATCCAATGTGTAACGAAATTGACTATCTATCTGTATTCTCAATGACAATGTAACTTAATAAGAAAACTGAATAAGAATAATTGTGACATAATGTTCGTAATATATTAGCACACCTCACATGGTTATAATACAGTGTACCTTATGAACCTTTTGTAACATCCTCTGAACCTGTGTTATGCAAATAAATGATTTGATTTGATTTAATTACCCGATAGTTTTTTTCCAAAGAATTCATATTAATTGTAAGAATTATAGAGGGGCTTGTGGCTAAGTAATAACAGCCGCACGGGTCGATCGATCGGGTTAAGCTACGCCAGCCGCGGTTGATCCGTAGATAGGTAACCATTTAGACATACCAAGACCCCTCTGCGCCTCGGTAAGCACGTAAACCGTTGGTCCCGGCTGTAATTCATGTATCTTAGACAGTTGTTACGGGACGTCAGAAGCCCAAAAGTCTGTCAACCAGTAACCACTAGTAACCATAAGTTACTGGGTTGTGGTGGTCAGATAGGCAGTCGCTCCATGTAAAATACATCAGGGTCGGGTTAGACCGGAAGCCGACCCCAACATAGTTGAGAAAAGGCTAGGCAAATAATAATAATTTATTTACTTAATTTGACAACATTGGTCCAATGGTTAGTACAACAACAACTTATTAACCAATGGTTAGTAGGTAATATTAATTAAATTACATTAAATCAAATCAAAATAAAACAATTTCTATTCATCGCACGAGCAACCCCACAGCGTGTCTAAGTATTGATGCATCGTGTTTTTCAGCTAGGGTTTTCAGTATGCTGTTGGTGCTAGCCCTTATTTGCTTATTAAGGATGCTGTCTTTTTACTCCGAATGGCAAAGAAGTCATCGATTCGCGCTACAGAAAAAATGCCAGACGCACTGGAGAATCGGGGCAACCTCAACAGCACCCTGCTAGCAACCATTGTTATATTGCACCCGCAGGGCATCAAATGATGATGATTGGGGTCGGCTTCAAGTGTAATTGGATGCAGCTGGCAGGAAAAGGCTGGGCAGATTGATTGTATGTAAGAACCTAGCTAGAACATAAAGTCCATACTAAATTCTATTAATTAGCATTGCATACCTGCATTGGATTTAGATATGAATAATTGATCTAAGAGAGCATTAATCGTGCGAGACGACGTGCACTCGGCCGGTATTTATGTATTATAATGTGAACACATTCGTTTGAAAGTCTAAGTGAATTGTGATAGAATTTCTCATAAATTACGGTAAATGCTTTTGATTATATAACAAAAACGAAACTTAGTGGCAGTGAACAGGGCACATTGCTCGCAGAACAGATGGCCGATGGGGCCGAAAGGTTCTAGAGTGGCGACCGCGTACCGGAAGACGTAGCGTTGGAAGGCCTCCCACGAGATGGACCGACGACCTTGTAAAAGACGCAGGAAACCGTTGGATGCGAGAAGCACGGAACCGGTCGAAGGGGAGGTGCTTGGGGGAGGCCTATATCCAGCAGTGGCCGTCTTTCGGCTGAAATGATGATGATATGAAACTGGACTTATAATTATTTAAAAACTGAAATTGCCAATCCGCCTTGAACAAGCGTGGTGGTGAATGCATGTCTCTGTATCCCTGCTCTTTCTGTATATTGCCTTTTCTGTGTGATGAGCCTTTGCCTTCGCCCTTTGCCTTTGCCCTTTAGTGACACAACCATACAGAATCAGCCTATAATGTTTCCACTGTTGGGACACAGGCCTCCTCTCGGTGAGAGGGAGTGGGCCGTAATCTACCACGCGGGCCCAGTGCGGGTTGGCAAATGTCACATGTCTTCGAATTTTTTTGGTTCTAGGACATGCCGGTTTCCTCACGGGGTGAGCAGTGGTGACACAAAATTAAGCTGATGTTAATTTACCATGTACCTGATTTTCAGTATTGGTTGGCAAACAAGCTGGCTACCCACCTCATAATAAGTCATCAACTTCACATGTGTGAGGCACACTTACATCGGACTTTACACTTTCTATTTGATTTTTATTTGTTGCTATTCAGATGTATGTATCTGGTGTATTGTGTGTATTTTATTGTATGTGTATGTGCTAAATAAATGTATTTTCTTTCTTTCTATGGACATCTGCAATACTAAATGCATCACAAACACAAATACCTTATAGCACTAAGTTTTCATCCATTATATTTGGCATCCATTATTTTGATTTCCATTCTTGTTATTTATGTATCTTTATATTATTAACTCTTTTGTTCTCTTCAAGTTTACCAATCGGCATTTAAGGGGTAGACTTAAAACAACCTTATCCAAACTTTACCAAAAATTTATCTCTCATTTAGACCTGTGTGTTAGGGCACGCCACGATAGCGGCGGTAAGACCCCTCTTTGAGGAGTGGCTAGAGAGGCGTCACGGCGTTCTCACCTACCGCCTGACGCAGGTCCTCTCCGGACACGGATGTTTCGGGAGGTTCCTGCACATCATCAGGCGGGAGGAGACGCCCGGGTGTCACCACTGCGAGGATCACCCAGAGGACACGGTGGAGCATACGGTGGAGGTCTGCCCCGCTTGGGCAAAGCACCGCCGTGTCCTCGTAGAGGCGATCGGCAGCGGCGGCGACCTCTCGCGTCCGGCCCTGGTTCAAGCCATGGTCCGGGGCGAGAGGGAGTGGGAGGCGGTCACCTCCTTCTGCGAAGTAGTCATGCTAGCGAAGGAGGTGGCGGGATGGGCGAGGGAGAGATCCTCACGCCTCAGCCGCCGAGGCAGACGCTCCGGGAGTCGGGAGCCGCGTGACGACTCCCGGCCACCGTAGGCGCGGGCCTGCGGGCGAAGAGCAATGGGTAGCTCTCCGTCCGATCAAAACCAGGCCCGTGCCGGACGGCGCGTATGTGTTCCACGCGCGCCTCAGAGAGATGTCAGCGTAGTTGACGGGGCCCGATAGGGCCGAAGCCTGCCGGGGTAGCGGGATCGTCCGAAAGGGTTACCGCTGCCCTGGTACATAAAGGGCTAAGGAAGGACCACGGGTGGGTTTTAGTCAGTAAGAGTCTGACACTCCCTTCTGCTCCACCCAGAGCGGGAGGGGTCATATGATGATTTCCCACCCTAGAAAAAAAAAAAAAAAAAGACCTGTGTTAATTTCCATACCTATACCTTTTTACTTTAATCACATCAACAACAACATTGAGTTTTATACTGCATTCAAGCCCAGTCTTCTAGTATTTAAATAGGTAAGCCTGGACATTTCACGCATGTACTATCAAACATAAAATCACACTCTAAAATTCCCCCCCTCCCCCCTTAACAACCAGAAGTCACGCAAGAATTCTTCGAAACGACTTAGTAGTTCTAAATTTTACTTAGCATCCTAGCTTTCTTAGTGAACAAGGCGTTGTTTGTATGACGTCTAGGTGTACTAAAATAATTAGTGCACCTAAACCACAGGAAACCGAACAAAGTTGCGTTTCAGTTTGCGTTTCATAGAACGCTGCGTATGCGTTGTGTGTTGTAAGTAAATAAACATCCGCGAGTCAAATAAGGTGACGACTACGTGTACAGTCTTCAAAAGAGATAAGTAATCAGGGTCGTAGGATATAGTTGAAGTTTAGTAAGAAACCGATGGATGTTTTCGAATGAAATTTAATATGATAAATTAACTGTTTGTTCTCTATTCATTTAAAAAAATTAAAAAAATTTATTCGAAAACATCCATCGGTTTCTGGCTAAACTTCAATTATATCCGACCACCCCGGGGGTCTACTCCGAAGTGGTAAATGATCCGTATCGGCCGAATGTTCGGATCGGACCGGACACATGGCCGAACCGAATATTATTGAAAAATACGAAAAACAGTTCGGATCGGCTCGGTTGGGTCGGGAACATAGTCAATATTCGAAAGAGTGTTAGGAGTGTAGGATCGGGACCGACCGAACCAAATAGTAACTTCGTAGCAGGAAACGGCCGAAAAATCGGCCAATACGACACATTTATCACTTCGGAGTAGACCCCCTGGTTACTTCTCTCCTTTGGTGACCTACATTGAGATTATTGAAATGTCGTGGTTTTTAATAAGGATGAAACAAAGCCGGAGGAGCGTAAGCTTCTGTGTTCGATTTCCTAGTTAGGCAAAGTGTTATTCGGTTCTATCAGGAATTCATCAGTAGCAGCCCGGAGTCAGGATTTGTGCCTGGTTGATAGTAATAGGATCGCCCCTATTACATGGAACTTAAATACACCGTTAAATTTTGATCGTTTTAATCCTTAAATGGAGTCATTGTACTCATTATGAACAACTTTTACTGCAGGACCAACCCTGAAATTGTGAAAAAAAAATCAGTTGATCTATAGATTTATGTTCGCATAACTTGACATAATTTCGTATGATCAACTGACTTTTTTTTCACGATTTCAGGGTTGGTCCCACAGTAAAAGTTGTTCATAATGATGAGTACAATGACCCCTTTTAAGGATTAAAACGATCAAAATTTAACGGTGTATATCTGACGAATTGTGGGTGTACTATAGGCACAACTCTGCATAACCCTTCGGGGGCAACGGGCGTGATGTTATATTTTCTTATGAAATAAAATCCCGGTTGATTGAAACCTTTTTTGTCATTTATACCTCGGGATTTCGCTGCCAAAATAGTATATTGCTGCTGTCTATAAAATAAAGTGAGGAAAGACAAGTTTAGTTAAGAAACTCATTCATAGCTAGGTCCGATCAGAATTCTAGCGATAACCGCCAAAAAAAACCACAACTCTTATTTGTAACCACATAACAAGCGAACCTAGTATCTGTGTAGGTACTAGTATCTATTCTGTAGGAAAATACTGTGTGCTCCTGTAGTCGATCAATCAATTAAAAAATTCCGCCAATCATTCAATTTACACTGTAGGGCATAAAACCCCTAGTACCCTCAGTGGTCTGAAAATTTAGACACATTTATCATTTTCAGACAGTGTAGAGACTATAATAAATAAAGTAGGTAGATGTTGTGTTTTGTAAGATAATTCTCTCGTAGGCATTCCTGCGTTGATGGAGTATCTAGTTGTGTTTCCGAATAAAACGAACCCATTCTACAAAATTCATAAAAATCTAGTACTTAATATTAATAGTCTTCCAGACCAAATTTCGGCCATGGTAGCCAATCTCAGCGGAGACTAGCCATCGAAGCGGAATCTAGTAGGTAACTATGGCACTGAATGTAACAGAACTTCAATCAAAAACAATCCTTGCTCCTCCTCATGGTTTAACCAATAAGTTGAAACTGGCATCAGTCCAAGAAATGCGTCAAAGAATGTCCTTACAAACTAAATAAAAACACTTAAATCAAACGTCATTCATTGATTGACGGAACTGTTGGTATTCGAGGAATCTATGTCGCTGGTAATTCATGGTGATCGGTGGATGGGGCTACCTACCACCGGCTAGGTTCAGAATACATTTTACATTTCCCTAGGCTTCCGTAAAGTCCGTTATTTGTTTTTTGCTATATTTGTTTTTGTGTTGTTTTTTTTAAGCAGCAGGCCGAAGTCTTCGTGCCCGTTTGATGCTGGCGATTGGGCAAATACAATAACGCAAAATGTGAGTGTATTATGTACACCTCTCCCTTTAGGCAGAGATGTAAAGGCGCTGGTGATGGCGCCAAACAAGTACCGAATTCTGGGCCGAGTTCACTTAGATTGCTATCGACACGCTAAGAACAAGCCTAGACATTAGGTAAGTCTCCCCCAAGTGGTGCCACCCTATTCTCTGCCTCCCGAATCCAGCCAAACGCAAATATCGGGCACAGAATAGATAACAAATGTATTGAGCCACCAAAACAAACAAACAATTGAACATCGCAAAAGATTTTTCCATGCAAATATTGTTCTAAAAACAAAATAAAAGTGAGCAAACACACGTATTTGCGAACACACATAGAAATTCCTCTTTACGCTGATTTTTAAACAAACATTGAACAAACTGGCCGGCTTATTTGACGTGCCTAAGCAAATAGAGGGGGATTTATTTGCTAGCAATAATATATGAATAAGTACTAACTACTTTATGTTACAAATAGGGTGCATTATTAGGTACTGCGTTATCGATTGATTGCGTACATCTATATAGAGTTGTTAGTACTCACTTACATACTTGTATAATTTTTGCCAAATTCTGATTTCACAAATAATTTTATTTCATGTTTAACGGAGATGGAACAAACACCCTCACGGGTATAGTCTGGCAACCCTAGGTTTGCCCGTGCGGCATAATAGCCGCATGGGTAAATCAAAGGTACTACGCCTGCTGAGGTCGGTTCGTGGATGGGCGACCATCTATTACATATCGAGACCCCTCCGTACATCGGAAAGCACGTTAAGCCGTTAGTCCCGGCTGTCATTGGTAAATCTTTGACAGTCGGTACGTGTAGTCAGAAGCCCAAAAGTCTGACAACCAGTCTTAAAAAGGGGTATCGTGTTAATGGGGCTGTGGAGGTCAGATAGGCAGTCGCTCCATTTAATTCAGTATACAGTTGCAGCCAATTAGACTGAAAGCCAACCCAAAGTCAAAGTCAAATCATTTATTTCAAATAGGCACATAAAAGGCACTTTTGAACGTCAAAAATAAAATTAAAATAAAATTGATTCTAGTCGCCCCTTCCAAATGGTAGTTTTCGTATGGAAAAGAATGGGCAAGAAACTCCACCGTTAACCCCAACTTATACATAAGCTCACGTCTTCTTTCGGTGGGAGTAGCCAGAAACTACAGACTACTTTACATGCTCCTTTTGCTTCGTTAACGTTCATACATCCTTTCTGAAGAACATCACCAATAAGTGCTCAAATACACGAGCTACATGTTGTCGACGGCTGCAGATGCCTCTGCCATTGACGCGTGTCCCTCGTGTGTATGAGCACTAAGGTCGCTAAATGTCCTTCTAGGGCGTCCGCTCCTGGCTTTTGTATGTCACCTGCCATACATCCTCTCAACATAACCTAACCAGCCAAGCATACCACCCCATCTGCCTAGCCTTTTCCCAACTTTGTTGAGGTCGATTTCCAGTCTAACCGGATGCAGCTGAACACTAGTATTTTCCATGGAGCGACTGCCTATCTGACCTCCACAACCCAGTTACTGGATAATACGATACCCCTTGGTAAGACTGGTTGTCAGACTTTCGGGTTTCTGACTACTCGTAACGACTGTCAAAGATCCACGAATGACTGCCGGGAGTAACGGCTTAACGTTCTTTCCGAGGCACGGAGGGGTCTCGGTATGTAAACATGGTCATCCATCCACAGAACAACTGCGGCAAGCGGGGCTTAACCTGATCGATCGACCTGTGCAGCTGTTATTATTTAGCCACTTGCCCCTGATAAGCCCCTCTAAGCATACCACCTGTAAATACCTACTTAATTGTAAGAAATAAGTTGCATTTCAGGTCTTGGCAATTACACGATGACACACACTGTACTGTCGTGATCTTTGACCCGATAGTAGTAAACGTTAAGGCTCTAACCGTTAATGCAATTAGTCATTTTACTGCTTCGAGTTCTACTTACCCTGTTCTATACTTACGATTGGATATCTGTAAAAAAAAAATGAAACAAATATTTGTTTGAGACACGCGCAGGAAATGCATAAAGTAAAAAAATACCTTTTCAAACTAGCAATATAATTAAAACGAAAAATACCAGATAGATGGATGAGAGAGATAAAATGTATATGTAGATTGGCATTTTAATTTTTAACCCACTTTTCCACTAGGTATGCATGTTAGTTGCTTCACAGGTAGACTGCTTCGTTGTCCTACATAGGTGTCCCCAAGCGCGACTTCTGAGGGGACATCCCTAAAACGGGTAAGATGTTATTTGGTCTTTCCATTACAATAATCCTAATAACAGCCCGTAGTCTGTTTAGATGCGCTGCGTATCGCGGGTTCGATTCCTGCACGGAACAAATATTTGTATGACCTACAAGTAGTTGTTCCAGGTCTGGCTGTTTGTGTATGTGAGTTTAAATGTTTGTAAACGCACCCACGATACAGGAGAAATTCCTAGTGTGGGGCAACGTTTTTTAAAAACAAAGAAAGAAACAAAGTTGTGCCGGATCCCAGTGATAGGCATGCCACCTGCAATCCATAGAATTACTAACATAGGTAACATAAGCAATTTGGTTATAAGAACAACTTTTTAACAAAAAAATTAAACCACCGAAAAAACTGAAATGCAAAAAATAATAAACCTTTTTTATTTAACCCTAATAACTAAATTTTTAAACGAATGTAAGTATACCTAAGTAATTTTGAGTCAGTAGTAGTTGACTAAGTAGAGTAATAATACACAACTCAGCATTCAAATCTGTGAGTAAACAATAAATCACCCCTATTTTCCCACCCTTAGGGTTGGAATTTTTTTTCAAAATGTATGTGGGACCAACTTTGGGGTATACCCTTTCCAATAATTAAAGAATGATCAAAATCGAACTACTCTGTAAAAAGTTACGCGTGGTCATACATTAAAAAAAATATATACGCGTCGACTTTAGAACCTCCTCCGTTTTTTGTCGTCGGTTAAAAACGTTCGTCATTTTTAATTATTCGTGGATCCCTGTAAATTTTTCATCTCATTGATGCAAAATTTATAGACGCTAACAAAACTGCGGTAATAAATCATTGTCGCTCCAGATACGTTCTCAATAAAGAAAAATCCAAGGTTTACAAAAACAACACATAACTCAAAAAAAAAAAATGGAAACATGGAAAAAATGGAAAAATGGAAAAATGGAAATTGGATGGTTCTCTAAATGGAACTCAACACGATCAGCACATAATAACTGTGTTCAAGAACTGCCAGTGTCAATATTCCCCATCAATTATTTATATTACCATTCACACAAGAAAACAACATCACGTCTAAACCTTTGGGGATGACAGATTTATTCTGTGCCCGATATTTGTGTTTGGCTGGATTCGGGAGGCAGAGAATAGCGTGGCACAACTTGGGGGAGACTTACCTAATGTCTAGTCTTCTTTTTGGCGTGTCAATAGCAATATATATATGGACTCGGCCCAGAATTCGGCTACTTGTTTGGCGCCATCACCAGTGACCATCATCAGTTCCTGTAGCATGCAGCTAACAGGAAACGCAGGGCACGATATTAAGTTTCCTATCGTTTGTGGTACAGCTCCACATTTACACTCCAAGGCGGAGTCGTCTATGAATCTCCACCTAAACAGGTTTACCATGCTTCGGCCAACCTGGGTCCGGAGTCTGCTTAAAGACTTCCAGGTAACCAAGGACCCAACCACCCAACCCACCCAGACAGGACCAGGACCCAGGACTTCAAGATAACTCGTGAGAGGGTGAGAAGTCTTCAGCGGGTGGAACAAATGGTTTGGGTAAGGAAGCACTGTCTAGTTATAGGTATTCATTATGACATACCTAAGACAGTTTTAATTTTATTTCGCCTTAGCCACAGACATACTGAATTATGTAGACCAGGGATGGTAAATCAATGGCACGCGTACCGTGGCACGTAGCAAAACGATTTGGGCACTGCAACATTTCAGGAGTTTAGGTACAGATGCCAGCAGGTCAAGCTACCAGAAACTGTCAAATTTTCCCAATCAACATTGAACCTTAATACTTTAGTGATAAAGTTGAAAATCTATTAAAGAAATTTGACAGATTGTAGTAGCTTGCTGTGCTGGCGTCTGTACTTACCTAATTCATCTAGTTTTTTTTTGTTATCCTATGTTGTCCAACTGCTGGGCAAAGGCCTCCCCCAAATCCGTCCAGGAACTCTTTATTTATTTATTTGTCGGAGTCATTCGTTTGACTATTCGGAACGTTAGCGCCATCTCGTGGCGCTAGACAGAGTCTAGCATGAGTTCGTGGTGGGACGAGAGCAACAGCCACAAAAGCGGTGTGAGCAGAGCTCTCGGGGGATCGAAACATTGGACATCGTACGAACAACATGTGCTCAAAAACTGTCTGCGTTTCGTACCGTTGAGTGGTGTGAGTGTGTGATTCGCTAGTGTGACTAACTTGTTCGTAAATTATAATCTGATTTGAACTGTAAACCGTTTTCTATGGTGCTATAACCAACATTACCCATAGTACGCCCACAGTAATTAAAATATGCCTGATGTTAACGAGAGACCGACATACCTTCTCCGACATATTTATTATTTACCATTTATGTACACACATATATAAACAGACAAACTCTCACACACACACACACTCACACTCTCACTCTCCCTCTCTCACACTCTTTATTAATTTATTCTTTATTTTTTAATTCATCTAGTTTGCAATAGCTGAAGTCGCACTAATTTATCACTTATTTAAAAAAATATAGAATTGTTATTATTTACATTAGTCCTACAGCAATCGGGGGTTGTCCTTGGGTGCACTTGCATAGTGCGAATTGGGATAATCGTCGGTTGGTGTCTCATTTCATGAAAAACATCTAACGGGTCTCTGCTAGTTGGCTTTGGCTCTTCGTACGCCTTCCAAAGGTCCGGGACCCCAGGATCCCGAGACATGTCAAGAGAGATTATAAATAATTATTATAATGCGAAAGTATACAGTAGTCACTAAGATAAGTTTGATTGTGGGGACGTCATGGCCGCATTAAATATTTATTTGGAAAAAATGGCACGTAGATATACAGAGTTTCGCCATCTCTTATGTAGACGCTCATAACATGATTGTTTATCTGCAAATGTTTTAGTCATTGCCTCGCAAGGGTATAATATTTAAACCTCCTAACGCCGAGATGAACAAAATCAAAGTTTTTACGTTTTCGCGTCCTAAAACAAAAACAAAACATTGCGTAGCAAGAAAAGCAATATACCTTTCAAAGGTATACAAGAAAAATAAGTTTTAAAATGTCTAAATATAATAAACAACGACTGTTTTTACTTTTGTTTACGTAAACCGGCATTTACAAAGTAACCTGTGGTTCATTGACTCAAATGTTATTCTTACACCTTGATAGAGTAAGACTATATAAACACGGGGGGCGATCCGTTTGTTTACGAGATGCGCCGACGCAAAGTCTTGTGCCGATTGATCCACAGTTGAAATGGAATCGACTGACGTTAGATGTTCGTAACGAACTTTTACGTTGACTAAATGGTTACACCATCAATCTGTGCCTACTATGGTTATAACCTGTAGATTATGCCAATGAGGATGAGAATCATGATGTATCAAAAGTGTAACTTTATTTAGAAAAATAGAGCATTTATTTGAATAATTTACAAAAAAACTTTTACAGTATTGCTAATTTATATGATGAATCATTATTCATTATGCAATGCAAGCAGCCATTTGCAGGAAAATTTAACAGCAAAAGACAACAATAGCAAATTACTTCCTTTAACGAATATCAAATTGATGATTATGTTGCAAGGGGTGTGAAAGGCGGCGGCGAGCAATGGGCAGCTCGCCGCCCGGTAAGGACCAGGCTCGGGTCGACGGCGCGTTGTTCCACGCGCGCCTCAAAGAGATGTCAGCACGAACTGACGGGGTCCGCTAGGGCCGGTGCCGCCAGGGCCGCGGGTTGTTCGAAAGAGATACCGTGGCCCCTGGCATAGGCAACTGAAGGAACACGGGTGGGTTTTAGTCAGTAAAAGTCTGACACGCGATTCCGCTCAGCCCAGCAGGAGCAGGAGAGGCCATTTGATGATTTCCCACCCAAAAAAAAAGGGGGGTGTGAAAGGCCTTCTAATTGCGTAACACACTTTCAATCACAATCATGAATCATTTTGAAGGATGTTGCTAATCCATTGCTTCATATGTTCGAAAAATGTGTCTGCTCAACAACGTAAATAACGCAATGAATGTTGTTGAACTGTCAAAATGATAATCAATCCTACTGATAGTGTGGTTATTAGTAACTAGGTCTATTTAATAACCACGAGTATATTCGATCTTTACGTCACTTTAAGCTTAGCTTATAAGTGATTATCGATATCGATAAATGATTAACGATGATAAATTGTATTTATTTATGTAAATTGGTTCAAAAAACACGTCCACAATAAATTATGTTTTAAATATAATAATACCTAATAAATTTATTTATTTGAGGTAAATAACACCCATTCATAGTACACGTATAACATCAAATCAAATAAAATTAGATAAAATTCAAATAAAATAAAATCACAAAAACTAGATGAGTTCGGTGTTTCCTAACAGAGGTATATCTTTTAAACTCCAGACATAATCTTGCTCAGGCCAGTGAGGACCAGTGTAGGCATAAATTTTACTTTGCAAGCTCCTTAGGAAAACTAATTCAAAATGCATTTAGAAACTAATTTAAAGCCTATTTAATAACACTAACGCAGGCTTTAAGAAATGAAAGGCTCAAACATGATTTAAGGTCCCATTACTGCCAATGTTATTACATCAGTGCTTATGCCGCAAGGAACTAGTCCTGAACTCAATCTTCGTAAGTGAACGCTGGCATACAGAAAAAACCTTTACCAGCAGACTTGAAAAGGTGAGGATCCCTATTCACTATGTAATCTGCATTCGAGACATATTCTTCAAAAATGTAAACAAATATGAGTTTATAGAAAAAAAACCTTTGTTTCTACACTATAAAGTTCAGTTTACGCTACAATTTCAAACATTTTTATAACTTTTTCAATAGTGCTAGTCGCTCTGAAATCAACTTAATTATCATTAAAATAAAGTTGATATTTATTTAACTTGTAATAACGTCAATTTGAAACATAAATAATATTTGAATATAAGTATGTAACTTCTAGAAACGCAGCGCATATGTCTTGTCTCCAGAGATGTCTTTTAAGAATTTTCTGCGTGAATTATTTTCAAAACAACTTGACAGTCGACGGGAAAATATACATATTCTGCTAGCGTGGAAACACGTGGCTATTCATTTAAGTAAATGTCAGCTTTATTACTTCTAGTCAAGGTGCAAAATGGAAGCAGCGAATTGTTCGTTTAGGACTTGAGTAGCCACGATTCTGTTTGTATATATTTTTTAAACAACTATTTTTATTTCTAAGTTAACGTTCATATTCAATGAAAATTTTCCAACACTACCGTAACCGTAAAAGCTGTAAAAGTAATTTAATATTACATTGCATAAACTTTCAGGAATAATAAAGCATTTTTCTGCCAGCAAAGTTTAAAATAAAATCCCCTCAAATAGAACTCGATAAAACATAGTTCACACAATGGCTATTTAAAATTGCATGCATGCGACAGATGGTATGCAGAGGTCGGCAATTTTTTGATTTTAGCTCCAGCATGTAGGAAAATAAAAGGGGGAAAAATTTTCATGTTCGACATTACGTGGTATTTGCGGGAAATGTGCCGAAGTAGGTAATATCTGTTTAACTTCTACTGTTGTTTGGCTTAATATATCGAGGATAAATTATGACTGCAACTGTATTGGATTCAAATATATGATGTTGCCTCCATCAGAGTACAATATGCCGTTCCAAATAATGATTTTCAAAATGGAATGATATTATACTCTCGTAACATTGCAACGTTACAATATAATATCGTTTGCAATGTTGTGTTGGCTTAAAACTTCATATCTGTATTATTTTATCCGATTTTATTACGAGTATGTAGGCAATCCATCTGCAAGGGCAGGACGATCCTCTACAATTTAGAAAATTATGTTGCCTTTCAGTGAAAATAATTTTTGAATTTCCTTTGGTAACTATTGTTACGTTGTTTTTTTATACCTACCACGGGTTGGTATAACACAGCTGCGTTACTAATATGTAAAGTAGCATTTACCTAAAAACATAAGTAACATTATGAGGTTTCCGAGTAATATGCTTCATTGTAGTTTGTACAATTGACTTTGGTTGCATTTGATTGTTTACATTCCAAATGTCATTCAGTCGAACGTCAGTTTCTGACAGTTAAAGGCATAGATTAATATAGTTAAAGGCGACATGTGGTGGTCGCCGATTCACAGTTGTAGATTAATATATTTTACGATATTTTAACATATTATTGCTAACCATCGAAATAATATCGTATGGAGCAATCCCTAATAATTTTCTGCCTTCAGTAAAAATTCATAATAAACTAAATAACCGAATACGGAAGTATAATTATTTTTTCTATATAGACTTCTTTCTAGAAACTTCGTTGTCAAATAAATCCAATTATAATCTGTGCATTATCTTTGACATAGTGTGGCCAGGTTGTACATTCTAAATTTGCGAATGAATATTCTGGGATAATTACCCCAATCAGGACAAATTTTGATGTTGGAAATCACAAATAATTTGTTTGTTGGTCTGGATCATGAAGATTCTTATTGTTTCAGCATTTAAACATCACGTTGGACAGTTGTTAGTGATTTTCAAGGATAAAGTGTCTTGGTGTAGTGTGTAGTAGTGATCTTATAATCATTTTACCCGAAATTGGGGAGATTTTCGGAATGCTCCGTCTAGTTCCGGTTTATGATCCATGACAGGGTTATTGAACCGTGGTGGCGTCTATTTACTCTGAAGTGTTCCTTGAGTGATAATACAAACCTCATTCAATGTTTTAAAAGGTAAGGATTTTGTTATAATGGTGTTAGGAAGCGGTCTGGGAGGCCTTCCCTGGTTGTTAAAAGGATATTGTCGTGATCCATGGATATTTATTACAGGATTCCAAATTGCGCATACGCAGACAACTTTCCAGTCAGCCGAGGATCTTGCCGTCAAGTGCTTTCTCCCTAAATCAACCGTGAGTGTTTCGCCAGCTGACTATTTACCATAGATTCCTCAGTGTTAACTTCGGTATTAAATTATTGTTCAAGGCAACAAGCCCTTGTTGTGGAGTTGATGAACGCCACGTGGGTAATCCTTATTCCTATTTGAAGGCCATGTTAACCGGCTAATGTTTTAGCCTTCTAGATTTGAAAGTTCGGTCACCTCAAGGAAAGTAAATTAGTTTCCCCTTATATTATTAGGTCTCCGTGTTGTCAATTCCAGGAGAGGCACCTCAAGAGATTCGTCTCTTCCCCAGGATCTAGAGGAACGTCTGGGGCCTGGACGCGAGACCCGTTCCTCGAGTCCGCTCGAAATCGGCCTCTTGCGGAGCCGACCGTGCGGCTGTCGGAGTCCGTCTAGCGACAGCGCAGGCGGGACGGTTTTTCTTTATCCCTTATAATATTTTTTATTAATTTTAATATGCTGGTTACCTTAGTCCGGTTTTCAACATTGGAAACCGGTCTTCAACATAATTTGAATTGAGGATCTTGGGGTCGACATTCTACGTCCAGAAGTATATTTGACACCTACGTCGGCTCCGGGATCCGGTCACTCTCAAAGTCCCTAGCGCCCATTTACTAATTAATAACATACAAATAACTGGAAGGTTGTAGCTTAAATTTGAAATTTATATTATTTAATTTAAACGTTTAAAACGGAACAGTACTGGGTTTATTTCCAACTCCCCACGACCCTAGCTCTTTCTGCTGAAATTTTAGCTGGCTTGCAATATTAAGATATAGCTATAGACACCTACCTAATTTATTAATGATAAGGTGAATTAGTTTTTTTAAGATTCACCGTTTATTGCTTTAGACTTATTTTTATAAATATACGTGTTTGAGATAGTCTGTTGTTTCCTTATATATCGATACCAAACCAACTGTCCTTTGGGCTTAGGTTAACTTGCCGTAAGAGGCCACCAATTTTAATTTGTAACACTATTATCTAGACAAAACAAACGACCAGTGTTCCACTTTAGCCCTGGATCGAAAGAGCTGGAAGTCATGCGGCCTTTGCCCAGCAGTGGGATGATGCAGGTTAATATTAACAGTACCTATTATTTATCTAAACGAATAAATAAAGTAGCCAATACTTAGACACACAAAACGACACACAGTGTGATTTAACCCTCCGAAACTAAAGTTAATCTTTTTTTTGTCTGCGTCAAATTATTCTGCACATCCCAATCATTAAAAATCTCCCACATGTAGTCCACACAAGAAAGAATAAGGCATTCAAGATAAAAACCCACAAATAAATATTATAGAGGAACACAACCGCGGTCTGGTTACTAATGAACATTCCTCTAGTCCAAATAAAAATGTACTCCGTACGAGAATCACGATGTATTTAAATATGTATGTACTGAAATTCAGTAGGAGAGGAAAAACATAAAATACGGCTCTTGGAGCAAATGTGGCCTAACGAGCGAATGTAACTGTTTCCTTGCATGGGAATGCTGGGCAACTTAATACCTGTGCCACTGTGTAAGTGAGATGGCGACACTTATTTATGTAAGAAAGTGTCGTGCTGTCTCGGTCACTCGTCTGCTTTTTGGCAAGTGTTGTGGAGCGTGGCACTGCGACTCGTTAACTAGGGCCTCGGGGAGCCGAATGTTAATACTAAGGCATGGTGCCTTCTTGGTACTCTGGTTCAATTTGGGGATATTAAAAATAAAAATGTTTTTCCATGTGTAACATTGTGGTGGCGAATTTGCAGGACTGTCTATAGCGAACATTTTCTTAATAAGATTATCATTAGCGATTTTTATATTATTTTTCGTTGAAAAACTCGTGTGTCGAAGATCCTGATAGAACTGATACAAAATTCTAATGCTAACTTATTATTTTTTAATATTGTTTTTTTGTTTGTTAGGTTAGGTCAGTTTTTCACAGTAAAATGGCTAAACGGATTTGGACGAAATTTGGCACAAGGGTAGACTAACATGACTGGGTTAGGTTAGTTTAGACATAGGATACTTTTTATCTCGGTAGATAAAAAGTATGTATAATTTCCGTCCTTCACGCAGACGAAGTCGTGAGCAAAAGCTAGTCCTATATAAATTCAATTAAACCCTTTGTGAACAACACATACAAAAATCTAATTTCGTTCTAATAAAAGAACTAATATTCAATAAGCCTCTTGAGCCCTTCGCAGTGTGTATAGTAGAACTAATAAAAAATTCAAAGTTCGATTTATACAACAATAAGTGGGATCCAATTTAAGTTTCTTTGTTTGCTGTGAGGGTAGGAAGAGTTTTTACCAAAAGCACCGGCGGGGTACTACGCACCCCACTTGATGATTGACGTGTTAACTCGGTCGCGTGCGTAAATTAGTTTTGGCTTACATGTTGCGAAAAAAAATGAGAACTTTTTCGTAAATACATTGGCTGGAATGTTTTTTTTTTTTTTGTAAATATGATGATGATATTGTTTTGCAAAGCTAACGAGAACAATTCATTTAAAATAGTAGAAGAAAATATTCTATTTTGTTGATATTTAATTACTTAATTAAACAAGATAAAGCTGATCTTAACTGTGATATTTCACATAATTAGGAAAACGAAAATTTTATCAGCCTAGGGTAATTTAGGATCAGTCACATGTGTATTTACATAATTATATAAAATAATAATATGTAATAAATAATATATGAAAAAATAAGTTAAATAATCATAGGACATCAAAAAATTCGTCCGCATCGCTTTTAACAGCAGTGCCCAAAAGGTTGGCAGCATTGCCACGTTGTATGGCGATGCTAATTCTTTGGCCAAGAAATAGGCCATTTTAATTAACCATTAAAATAATTGTCGATCGAATCGATTTCATCGTCGAATTAAACGAGAGATATAATGGTTGGCATAAAATATTTACCGATGGGTCTAAAAGTAATATGGGTCTAGAAGCTGGATTCTATGACCAAACCTTACAACATAAAGTAGGATTTAAAATCGATTGTAAAGTATAAATAATGACGCTGGAACTTATTGCAATATATCAGGCTTTATCTTATGGAATGGATCATAACTTGAAGAAATTTGTTATTTTTTCACATAGTAAGGGTGCCTTGCAACATGTGGCTCGATGCGCCTCTGGTCGCAGAGGTGCAACGATAGCCTATGATATCCTGAAAGCTATTATTATTTTTAATGAAAGAGGTATAGACTTAAAGTTGCAATAGGTTCCAGCACATATTGGTCGGAAAGGGAACAAGGAAGCTGACCGTATAGCTAAGTTGGCGGCAGTAGACGGCAGGGTAATTGAGTACTTACCGTGGGAATTAGTACCTAGATTTAAATCGATATGTCTTGATGATTGGAAACAACTATTTGATAGTAAATCTATAGATAAAGTTATATGGTATAAAACCATACAGGGTGAGCTTCCTCGTGTCCCTTGGTTTGATGGCATTAATTTGAGTAGAAATTAAGTTAAACTAGCTTTTAGACTTAGATCCGGACACTATCCATCAGCAAAGTTTACTTTCTTAATGAAAAAGTCTGATCCTCTCAATTGCTTAACTTGTAATCAAATTGAAGATGTTCAGTATTTGTTGATGGAATGTGTCCGGAATAAAGATGAACGCGACTTGATGCTGAACGAATTAAAGTTAAATAGGATGGATGTATGTAGGTCTGATTCAAAGCATTTTGGTAAACCCTAAATCAGAAGCGGCCAAAAAATTATGCAATTTAGTATTAGTTCGTCAGCAGTGAAAATTACATTATAGTGAAAATTACATTATAGTAATACTAAAAGGAGCCCTTTTAGTATTACCATAATGTAATTTTGATTTGTTTTTCCTTGTGTATTATATCTAAGTGTCTTTACATTGTAATAAGGTATGATGGGGTTGACGTATCCTTATTGAACAAAAACTCCTTTTAAAAAAAAAAAAATAAAGATATAAAAAAAAATTGTAAAAAAAGGAAATTCTTCAATACATAATAATATTATTATATCTTTCTTTTATTATAATTTTTTAAATTAATTTCTACACCGTAAACACGAAACCAAAAACGAAAATCCTATCAGTGTTTCAAGGTAAAAAAAATAAAAACAAAATGGCCCAGTAGGTACACGAAAAGTGTCTAGTTATCGAAGCCAGTCGGTAAGAGGGCGTCGGATGGAGTACACTCAACACCGTCCTCTCAACACCTGTCAAATGCCCAAATCTTTTTTGAGACGTGCAAGCTTTTAGGGCATTGTAAAATGTCTATATTTGCACTCAAACTCGTGATGTGTAAGGGGCTGTCGAGTAGCTGCAACTCAAGTAGTTATAAGTACTACAATGTCATTCATAAGGGGTGTTCGTTGAAACTATGAACGCTACTATTGTAGTATACAGGGTCAGATAAAATTAGGTAGCGAAATTCCACAGCTGTGTTGAGTGTGCTAAACATGATAAAAAAATATAAACTTGATGAAATTATTTTCTCGGGTTTATGAATGATGACTCGGGTTTATGAAATGAATTACCGTTGAAATGTCGTTTAATTTTTTATTTTTTGTTGTATTAACTCCGCAGACTTGGTGGTATGCCGTATGATATCTAAACACAATACACAACAAAAAAAACTGATTGTTTCAAGTCACTTCAAGTAACTTAGTTACACACAGTCACAAAATTGATTTTGTTTATTTTATACCTACATAATAAATTTAACGTACCCATCACATTGCCGAGTTTCGTTAATTAATTTCAATTTGAACCTGTAGCTACCTATATTTTACATCCTAAATTATTTGCTTAGTAAGTACCAAATAACTGGCTGTATTTATTTATCTTTTAACAAAGCAGGTTTCATTTTATGATAGTAAAAGTATACCTACCATTGATAAAATTGCACCTTTTATTTATTCCAAGGAAAGCTTCCGTGCCACTTTCATTATTCAGATTTCTGCCTTCCGAACGCTTTTCCGATATTGTTATTCTTGCAAAAGTTTTAAGTACTTAGGGCTTTTTTATCTGTCTACATTATTGGTTACGACTTTTATTCTTTTTTATTTAAAGAATAGACTAATGAAAGCTTCATCTTCATAAAATAATCAACTACACTTTTTACGTAAAAATAAAGAAAAAATATTTTCCAAAAGAAAACTGCTCTTTGTGCTTTTTATTCTTTATGTATTTTTAAAGTGTTTTGTGTACATAAAAAAAAAATTATGCGAAAAAAATATTTGCAAGTAAAACTGCGAGTCGGCGATGCAAAACTAGTCCGGGTACACACTGAATCTGGTTCCCCGACTACAAGCTGTCGCCGTCGAAAAATTCGAATGTAAACACAGCCTAACTATTGTTCTGACTTTTCAATAGTTCCATTGTGGACGCCGACACAGCGTTGTGAAGTAAGCAGTAATTTTTTTTTTTTTTTTAACGTTGCCCCACAGTAGGTATTTCTCCTGTATCGTGGGTGCGTTTACAAACATTTAAAGTCACATACACAATCAGCCAGACCCGGAACAAATACTTGTAGGTCATACAAATATTTGTTCCGAGCAGGAATCGAACCCACGACACGCAGCGCAGCAGTCAATCGCTTAACCACTGCGCCAACCGTGTCGTCAAAATTATCGCCAACCGTGTCGTCAAAATTGTCGTCAAAAGTAATGGTGCGTGCTGGTCGAAACTATTGTGCTCTGGTAATTTGTTCCTACCACTATGTTTGAGGGGAATGTCGCGAAGTTTCTTTTCGTCTTTGCTACTTAATGGGCGACTATTAATTGCATGAACATTTTTTTTGTCGGGGCATTCGTTAGTGCTCCTCATTATTACTTTACCACCCTAATCTTGAATGTCAATTGCACGTCATTACGTTTTATGACGTGCAAGTGAGGTTGAAAGTAGATTTTTGCTTTCAAGACCTACGACGAATATGTAACAGTTAGATAGTTTCAATTTCTTTTACTCTTATTTGCTACTAATAGCTCCTATTTGTTGACGCTGTTTTTTTTTAAAAAAAAATTGATTAAAATAATAGCATTGTGCAAGATAAAAAATAATATTTGCACACCATAAGTTGGCGGGGGGGTGCGAGGTCCGTACACCACGATCTCGGCCTGCTCAGAAATAGTTTTGATGGTTTTTATTATTTACCCATTTTTTACTGTTTGTGCCCTTATGCTGTTTTACAATATACTTTTACTGTTAAACATGCGTTCCATAAATTTAAATAGACCCAACACACACCCTTTTTTTTTTTTTTTTTTTTTTTTTTTTTTTTTTTTTTTCTGGGTGGGAAATCATCAAATGACTCCTCCCGCTCTGGGCGAAGCAGAAGGGAGTGTCAGACTTTTCCAACACACACCCTGAGAACACTTTCCTACAAATGGCGCCCAATATGTAATGGTATAATGTGAAGGAGCTTAAACTTTTTTTTAGATCAACGTTGTAACTGGGAAATAATCGAATTTTAATTTTAATGAATTTTTTTTTAGTAGATTACGAGGTGGACTAAACATTGATGTTCAGAGTGAAAACGTGAAGAGTCTTCGCATAGTTGTTATAATCAAGTTACTCTTTCATGTGGTATCCTGGCTGATTGCCAGGTCTTTCCTCCGAACTAACTCTTCCCAATTTGTAGGAACGCATAATTTGCTTTGCAAGTTTCAAAGGAAAACATTCAAAAGTGCACTTTTGTCTGCTGTTTTAGTTGCTTCTTAATGTCTGTGTTTAAATAGGCATCATTATTACTTGCCTATAGTAAAATTTTATATTGTTTATCTGGCCCTCAGGGTCTATAGCCTCTTTTTTTGAAGTCAGTTAAAAATGGAGATACTCCTAAGCAAAGCCATTACGTCTATGATAGTCTATGAGCCGACGATAGCTCTAATCAATACAGGACGACAGGACATTTACATAGGGTGTGACATCAAAAAACCACAATTATCTTCCTGACTTTCCATTTAAATATTCCTCAAAGCAATAAACTCCTAATAACACGTTCCTCCTCTCCGTGCATCCAAAACTTCCTAACCCACAATTTACATACAAAGTTTTCAAAAACTTTAGGTACAAAAGATATATATAGGTACTAAAACCGTCATACAGCGCCAGGTTCCAGCATCCAAAAACTACGTAAACCAGAATTTACTGGGCAGCGTGAAATGAAATTTTAGTATCCTCCAAGAAACATTCTGTATATTCCTGTCGCCGGGAGGTTGTAAAAATGATTCGTTCCAACTTGTGGGGATTCGCCACACCTAGGGTTAGTTAGTGCTGGTAATAGGCTGGTCCTATATTCGGACGACAGATTTGTAACTGTTGTTCGAGATAAATTGTATTGTTCGTGTATTTTGTAGTCGAAAGCAATTCTGTGGAAGTTTTAGGCGATAATGGTTTTTTTATTTATTCATTCTGTTTTGATGTAACTAAATCTTGTTGATTGAGTGCAAATTATTTTGTAAATGTTTTATTTAATTATTTAAGAATTTTTGCACCGACTTCCGGCGCTAAAAATACCGTCTTGTGTTAGCAAACGGGAGTCAATTGCAAACTGTATTAACATAATATTTAATATTTTATTTCCGGAAGTTGCATAGCACGCCATCTTTTTTCCGTTTTTAGATGTAGAAAGGTATAAAAGCACATGCCAGCTCAAAGTTAGTTCCGTTTAGAATAAAAAGCTATACCACAGTAATGTTATCGTGGCTCTACCGTTACGGTGCTCGTTTTCTTGTCCCAATCCGTTCTGGTTTCCTATAATACAGACTTGTCACCAGTGCGGGTTGGTAGATGTCACATGTCTTCGAATTTTTGGTTCTAGGACATACCGGTTTTATCACGATATTTTCCTTCACCGTTTTCGAGAGCTTTGGTGATGAAATAAATTACACGAAGTAAAGAGTTCGAACCCATCACGTACAACCCATAAGCCGATACCACTGGGCCACCATTGCTCTCAAAACATATACACACAGTGGTATTCGAAGAAAAATCCCTCACGGGCATCAAAAAGAACATGTACTGACGCCAGCACATCCAGCTACTACAATCTGTCAAACTTCTTTAATAGATTTTCAACTTTATCGCTAAAGCATTAGGTTCAAGATTAATTGGAAAAATTTGATGTGCTGGCGTTTGTACAGAGATAAGTCTAGACTTTCTGTTCAATAAAGGATCGTTTTCTAAATTATTGTTTCTGGAACCCCAAACAGCATTTCCCCCGCTCAGAATTGTTTTCTTTTTTGTTTTGGTACGGAACCCTAATGCTCTGTGCTGTGTGCAACTGACACAAAAAGAGAAGTTAACCTAAAACGTCCGAGTAGGTACTGTTTTTTTTTTGTATAAAGCATAAGAGGACTTAAAAATCTACTAAGGAATTTATAACACCAGATTCGTTTAGCTACCGTACTCACAGAACGAGTCAGTTTATCATTATCAAATCAGAAATTTATAACACCCGATTCGTTTAGCTACCGTACTCACAGAACGAGTCAGTTTATCATTATCACATCAGAAATTTATAACACCAGATTCGTTTAGGTACCGTACTCACAGAACGAGTCAGTTTATCATTATCACATAAGAAATTTATAACACCCGATTCGTTTATCTACCGTACGCACAGAACGAGTCAGTTTATCATTATCACATCAGAAATTTATAACACCCGATTCGTTTAGCTACCGTACTCACAGAACGAGTCAGTTTATCATTATCACATCAGAAATTATGTCACTATAAATAAATAAAATTGTCATCTTCCTAGAGTTTTTTATATCTAAGCTAAGCAATATGTACAGACGCCAGTACATCGAGCTTCCTGAAACTGTGAAATTTTCCCAATCAACCTTGAACCTAATGCTTTAGCGATAAAGTTGAACATCTATTAAAGAAATTTGACAGATTGTAGTAGCTTGATGTGCTGGAGTCTATAACTATGAGTTTTTTCAAGAGTGTTTAAAAACGCTTTTCCTTATTTAAATCTTGCCAAATCTACACCTAAAAACGTAATTCCGATACAGCCTGTCCCTTGCTGCCCTCTTCCAGCGACGCCCTAAGTCGAGGTCTGTACCCCATAGGGGTGCCCTTAAATGCCATTAATGAAAAGTGTAATAAATAAAAAATAACATCCAAAACAGATATTTTCTTTTCAGTTAAGAAACAGCCTTTTATTATCCTCATACTTGTACTTCACAGAAAATGACTCTGTTTGCAGACGGAGCAGATCTCTAGAACTCCAAAAGTTATTAGCACGAGCTACGAAAGCTTTGCTTGAAGCCACGTACTAAACGAAGAATTATACGTTCGAGTTCTTTGAAAATGGTGTCATATTTTCCGTTGCTTGTTTTAACTGTTTTCTTTTCAGATTTTCTACTACTATTGGTTTCCTTTACGAAATTTCGTTCAGGTCGACTAAGATGAAGTAAATGATGGCGGTTGACGTCTAATTTTTAACTATGGTTCTAAGGACTACTGATAGCCTTCTTCTCTTTTTCATAAATCAAAAACTCAATGATTGCACTAAAATTGGGGTATATTGATGAGTTTTCCATCACTTAGTCATAGGACGCCTAGTGTGCTAATGTCTGCATCAGCGAATGGTGTAAGCGTAAGTAGCTGAGAAACGCCTCACGATTTTTCGCCACCTACTCCGATTCCTTGGATTTTTGTGCCCTCATACAAGGGATCGCCCGCTGCGGATTTAATTTGGTCAGTCCATCTCATGGGTGAGCGTCCGCGTGGTCTAGTGCCCTACCCTGCACGACAAGGCGCTCTATATAGTGTTCCTCACGCCTCGTAGTATCTATATACTCAGCCTATAATGTTCCCACTGCTGGGACAGGCCTCCTCTCTGTAAGAGGGAGCCACACACCACCACCACCAGCACCACGCACGCCAGGCACACGCGCACCAGGCACCACGCGGGCCAAGTGCGGGTTGGTAGATATCACATGTCATCGAATTTTTGGTTCTAGGACATGCCGGTTTCCTCACGATGTTTTCCTTTACCGTTTTAAGTACCTCACACGAAAAAAAAACTCATTATTTAGAACAATCGCAAAAGTGACTAACGCTATCTAGTGACATCAACCTAAAACCATCATAATGTCAAAATAAGTAAACATGAAAAAAAAGTGTGTGTACATTTCACAAATTGAGCATCCAGACGTTACTAATTGTTTAATTACAGCTCGCGTGACGTATTCAATCTGCCGTAGCAAGTTTTGTGGATTTTAATTGGATATAAGCGCCAAATATTTTTGCTGTTTCTCCTAACGATGCTAACTTTAGTTTGAGCTGAGTCAACTGTGAACAATGAACTTGAGATATTTCGTCATTATAAGGAAAAAGTGATGCATGCATGTCTAACTAATGATTGAGTGAGTAAACCAATTGATTTTCTCTTTTTCTGACCAAATAAAGAAGCAGCAGAAGTAAATAGGATAAATGAAGGGCATGATAGAGATGGTGCTAATAGAACAACGGATGAAAATAACTTTATAACTAACTAGTTGCGTCCCGCGGTTTCACCCGCTTAAATCTCGATCGCGTGAGAATTTCGGTATAAAAAATAGGTACTGTATGTCTTAATTCAGGTCATGATCTACCCTAATGCCAAATTTTATCTAAATCTGTTAACCAGTATTAGCGTTAAAGCGTAACAAATAAAACATACAAAAACTCTAATATTTTCTCTTTATAATATATATTAGTATTGACAATAATGAACCTGAACATAATACAGAACTCGTATTCGGACCTAACTAACTGTTTACTAGTATATATAATATCATCATGATAATACAAGATACAGATTCTCAAAGGAAACTTTGGTAACTTTATCACGCGTAGCAATGCGCAGAAATTATTGTATTAACTTCGAGACCCACATAGAATAGTGACTTGATCAACTATTGATCAAGAGAAATTATTAATTGATACTTAGTGATACAAGTTAATCGAGAACCAATGCTCTTAATTGATAGAAAGTAACATCAACATAGATAGACTGTAGATAGGTACAAACTAAAACAGACCACCAGAATATCCACTGTAACCAAGACAGGACACCGACTTTGACAATATAACCCGATGGGCACACGATAACGGTATTATACTAAATCTAAGTAAGACAAAAGTTATGCGTGTGCACTCGCCGCACAACCTGGTGGCAAAAAATGTCGATATTAAGGATATATGTAGGTATCGTGGGCCACACGTACGACGTTGTAAACTTACCATTAAATAAGAAATAATATTATTATTATATCTAGGTCTGTGGGTGGACCGAAACATGAATTGGAAGACACAGGTTGACACAGTGTGTACAAAGCTTAGGTCAGTGTTAAGTAAATTCTATATCCTGAAGGCACCGTTGACTAGGAAAACGCTACGTGTAATTTATTTCGCTCTCGCCGAGTTTCTGCTGAGCTGCGGTTTAAATACTTATGGCCGTACATTCAAAACCTACCTGAACAGTATAAAATCACTGCAAATCCGATTTATGAAATACCTGGTTAATCCAAAACTGAAGCTTGAGTGCAAAGAATATTATGAGAAACTATTTGTTGTAAGTATTTAAGGTGCTTCCCGTGCATGAGAACGTCAAGTACTTAGTGGTTCTAGAGCATTTCTACAACGATGAGTTTAAAGTATATGTGTAAAACACTTACAATACTAGAAGCGTTAGAGAACGTAAATTCGTGCGAGCACCAATAAGTATGTGACCCCTACAATTTTGAATAATATCGACTGGCTAAGAAAAGAGAATAGTGGAATTAGTAAGCAAACACTAAAGATTAAATTAAAAACTGAACTGCTTAATGAAATTATCGCAACATGCGACAGTAATTAATAATTAGTTGTGCTGCTGTAATTATAATCTTCTTACCGTCCATTTAATGTATCTGTACCTACGTACTTAGATGTTTGATCAGATTGTGTATACCAAATGTTTTAAGACGAGCGCTAATTCTGCCGACCAACTGTCACGCAGTTTGGCAGGTTTATGAAATGTATACAAGTATTTGGTTCAAAATAAATTATTTATTATATGTTGTGCTGCTGTAAATATAATCTTCTTACCGTCCATTTAATGTATGTGTATCTATACCTACTTAGATATTTGATCAGATTGTGTATACCCAATGTTTTAAGACGAGCGCTAATTCTGTCGACAAACTGTCACGCAGTTTGGCATGTTTATGAAATGTATACAAGTATTTGGTTCAAAATAAATTATTTATTATTATTATTAGGATGAAAAGCTTACAAAGAATAAAAATACCAAAATCGCAACAGCGGGGTTGTTGCATAACGCACTAACAGTAGCAATGGCTTTCATTTTGACACTTCAACAACATTCATTGCGATAATTACGTTACTGAACAGACAAATGTTTCGAACATATGAAGCAATGGATTACGCAAAAACAGTTCAAGACTTTTTTATTTATATTATTACAGTTTTCAAATTGGAACTAATATGATTGACTTGACAAACCTTTGTGGCCCGAAATTCGTTCTCCTATTTAAAGCAAAGCAGAGTTAGTTCATGTTATGTAAAATACCAACACCCTAATTGCGTAACACACAAAAAATTAATTTTGAAGGATATTGCTAATCCATTAATTCATACGTTCGAAAAAAAAATCTGCTCAACAACTTAAATAACGCAATGAATGTTGTTGAACTGTCAGAATGAAAGAATGTGTTACGCAATTAGCCCGCTGGTTCAAAACAGTTCAAGAGCTGTATTAGAACCCAATGGATTGGCACGCGACGATGGCAAGAGACCGAACGGCATGTCTTTATTTCCATGGAAGGTGGGTAGGCCTTTAGTGTGGGATGCAACTTGTGTCGATACTCTTGCGCCATCCCATCTTCCAGGGTCGGCGTGCTGCACCGGTGCTGCTGCTGCGGCTGCAGAAAACCTCAAGCGGCGTAAATATAATAACCTTATTAATAGTTATATTTTCGAGCCGTTTGGGGTTGAAACCCTCGGGCCGTGGGGTCCGAGTGCGCATGGTCTTTTTAAGGAAATTTCGAAAAGACTGGTTGACACTTCCCATGATCCAAGGGCTGGCTTTCACTTTGGCCAGAGGATAAGCTTTGCCATACAACGTGGCAATGCCGCCAGTGTCTTGGGTACATTACCAGTCGACAGCGATGTGGATGAATTTTTCGACGCTATATTTTAGTTTGTAAATAGTTTTAGTTAATTTAGGATATTATTTTGTTATTTTTGTGTTATCTTATAAAATGGAATTAAATATTGTTCAAGAGTATTTCGTATAAATTATCATATTTTTCAAATCGGAACTAATATAATTATAATGAACACCTTTGTGACCTGAAATTCGTTCTACTATGTAAACCAAAGTAGAGATAATTAATATGATGTAGTATATCAGCATATAGGCGGGAGTTTTGAGGACTGTCTTTTGTAATTTTGACGTTCGAAAAGTGCTGATTTTCAGCCTAATTTGAATAAATGACTTTTGATTTTGAGTCAGGCTTTGAGTAATATCTGCTTTATCTACTGGTACTTGAAAGACTATTTCTTTATAACCAACTTATTATATACATAACCCATCCCTATCATCTCCTTTCTCCCCAACATCGACTCTTCTGAAATTCCTATTCAGTGGCACATAGTCAGCTACAATTATTATCTCATCAAGGTCGACTGGTCGCAATACTAGAAGCGACAGTTAGATGCAGTCGCCACCCTCTCGACTGCCATCATGTGCAGGCTGCGAAAATTATGCGTGTGATCATAGATGTGTTTTTGAAGGAAACTAATATTATGTTCTATTAAGGGTGAATTCCAGGGGTCGTGCGGTCCATGGCCCTGTATGGGGCCCCGGTATGGGCGCGTTCACTGCGGCTGCAAGCCGCACACTACCTGAACGCGCCCCAAAAGGTGGTAGCCGTAAGGCTAATCCGGGGGTACCGCACGATCTCGGGCGAGGCAGCAAGCCTCCTTGCCGGACTGCCACCATGGGATCTGGAGGCGATAGTCCTCGCGCGCCTGTATGACTGGCGCGCGGAGGCACTACGTCGGGGGGAAACTCTGCACCCGCGGCAAATCGCTGCGGAGCGGACGGACCTCCGGCGCGGTCTCATGGTGGAATGGAAGGCGCGACTATCGCAACCCAGCGCAGGGCACGCCACGATAGCGGCGGTAAGACCCCTCTTTGAGGAGTGGCTAGAGAGGCGTCACGGCGCTCTCACCTACCGCCTGACGCAGGTCCTCTCCGGACACGGATGTTTCGGGAGGTTCCTGCACATAATCAGGCGGGAGGAGACGCCCGGGTGTCATCACTGCGAGGATCGCCCCGAGGACACGGTGGAACATACGGTGGAGGTCTGCCGCGCTTGGGCAGAGCACCGCCGTGTCCTCGTAGAGGTGATCGGCAGCGGCAGCGACCTCTCGCGTCCGGCCCTGGTGCAAGTCATGGTCCGGGGCGAGAGGGAGTGGGAGGCGGTCACCTCCTTCTGCGAAGCAGTCATGCTAGCGAAGGAGGTGGCGGGATGGGCGAGGGAGAGATCCTCACGCCTCAGCCGCCGAGGGAGACGCTCCGGGCGTCGGGAGCCGCGTGACGACTCCCGGCCACCGTAGGCGCGGGCCTGCGGGCGGAGAGCAATGGGTAGCTCTCCGTCCGATCAGGACCAGGCCCATGCCGGACGGCGCGTATGTGTTCCACGTGCGCCTCAGAGAGATGTCAGCGTAGTTGACGGGGCCCGACAGGGCCGAAGCCTGCCGGGGTAGCGGGATCGTCCGAAAGGGTTACCGCTGCCCTGGTACATAAAGGGCTAAGGAAGGGACACGGGTGGGTTTTAGTCAGTAAGAGTCTGACACTCCCTTCTGCTCCGCCCAGAGCGGGAGGAGTCATTTGATGATTTCCCATCCTCAAAAAAAAAAAAAAATGGGTGAATTCCAACAAACTTTTATATCTAGAATAAGTCTTAACATGAGAATAAATTTTGAATTATTGACAGTTTTCCTATTACTGTCAGACATCAATTTTATTCCACGGATAAAAGATATCTGACTTTCGTGAAATCAGCCCTAAGCCGGGTATGTAAGTTTCGTAGCAGGTGGCGTCCTATAGTTTCTGCCTACCTATAGGAAGAAGGCGTTATTAAGTATGAAGCCGGGCTTCCCGGGGCAAAATCTAACCAGGTGATAGGACAAACATAAAAAACATGTTATCCAGTCCAAAAGAATAACATTTTGGTACGGATACAGATAAGGCACACCGCCCCATTAGGTTAGGAAAACATGTTAGGGCCAATTTCTAAAAATTAAGGTCGCAGGAGAGATCCGGCTTTATTGGAGCATCCACAGTTACCAAATGGCGGACAGCGGTCGGATCCGGACTGCCGATATACGGTCAAATTTAAAAGTCAAAATTTATCTGAAAATATGAGAATTAATATTTTTTTCGAGCTTTAGCTTGCTCCAACTTGTACTCCAGACTTCAAGACAGATACTAAGTTCAAAGTAATTAAAAGTTATTTTTCACATTTAATACTTACTTTATTATTTTTGACCATTACATAGTATTTCTTTATTAATTTCAGGTTTCTTTTCGTTTTAATGAACCAAGGTTTTAAAAAACCTTAAGAAAACTACTTTTTGGCTACCAAACTAATCGCGACAGTCATATTATTTTAGAAACCGGCCAACTGTGGGTCGGACTCGCATACGTAAGGTTCCGTGCCACAAGGCAAAAACGCCGAAAAAAACACGTTTCTTGTAGGGAGACCTGTTTAAACTTTTAACTTCATTTCATTTGTATTATTTTTTGTTACAGCGGCAACAGGAATACACACTGTGTGAAAATTTCAACTATCTACCTACTACAGCTCATGAGATACAGCTCGTTAACAAACAGATGGACGGGCGCGCGGAGAGTAGAGGCTTAGCAATAGGGTCTCGTTGGCATCCTAAAAACTTTACTTTACTTTATTAATTAATTTGTAATCCCTGGTCTTTATCATTTAAACAACATAATTACTTATTATTGTTTTTTTTTTTGTTCATGTGGTGTTTATCTTTAGGTAAGTAATTGTTGCACTGTGTAGAGTTTAAATGCATGTTTTATTTTTGTTTGTAGTTAGTGTAAACAATAGTTGGTAGACCTAAAAAATAAAATAAAATATATCAATCATTAGCTATTCAACTTGCATAAGAGCTTTAATCATTTCATCTTTAGTTACGCTAGAAATGTTGATTATTTTCTTCACGAATATTTTGGAAAGTTTCTAAAAGCGAAGTAAATGAAGGAGCAACATAGTGTTATGAGTATTTCGGAAATTAATGAAAATCAAAGAATACCAACGCAGTTCTCCTTTCTGCGGAAGTCGTAAATCTACTGTGGAATATCGGTTACTACGACGTCGGGGGCAACTTTATAAATGTATGCACAATGTTATGTCGAAAATTTTAAACAGTTTCATACACTTGCTTAAATATTTTGTTGAATTGGAAACTCTATTGAGAAAATAGTTTTTATGGTTTTTGGAGATGCATTATTGCATTTTCAACGGTATTGGCACAAAGCGTGTTTTTTTTATCGGATATTAATAGCTGAAAACGTTATTTACTCAAGTATGAAACAACTTTTTTTTTTTTGTTTGATCTCCTGTAAATTAATAAAGAGGTTTTATCAATATGCAAATTTTTGGTTTTTTATGTATACTATAATATACTGAGACGGACGACGGAGGTGGCTGGGACAGACTGGATGTGGAAGGCGGAGGACAGGGTGTTGTAGCGCAGCTTGGGAGAGGCCTATGTCCAGCATTGAACTGCAATAGGCTGAATTGAGATAAGGTCCAGACGCCAGCACATCAAGCTACCCGAATCTGTCAAATTATCCCAATCAACATTGAACCTAAAGCTTTAGCGATAAAGTTGAAAATCTATTAAAGAAATTTGACAAATTGTAGTAGCTCGACGTGCTGGTGTCTGTATTGAGAGACAAAAACACACCGAACAGCTCCCAAAAAGAGACCAAAAATCTCGATCCACTTTTAATTTCACATTCAAAACAGCCAGAATAAATCCTCAAAGCAAATTATAGTATAGAATTCCATTTAATACCCAGCTCTAAATTGTTTTAGATTAAGTAAGGGCGAATGCACATGACGGCCGGCGCGGATCGCAGGGATGGGGTGCATTGCGCTATTATTACACCGATCGACTGGTTCGACTTAGCACATCTGTACTGACGTTAATCTGTATATTTTGTAGTGTGTAGTGCGTTCTGAGTCTGTGTGCTCTAAGCTTTATTTGTTGTTTTGAATGGAAAGAGTGAATGAGGTGTACCTGTGTGGTAATTTGGACATTAAGTCATTAATATTAACCTTTCGTTTTGAGATAAACAATTCATTTTATTGTAAGTAGTTTTATTGATTAAGAATATTATATAAGAATATTATTTATTTATTCATTGTTGAGGTGGCTGGCTGATAGAATACAATTAAAAGGATACTTATAATATTGCCGATTTCATAATTATCCATCAGCAGGATTGTTTTATTTTATCACTCTACCAAAATCTGGTTTATTCGAATCGCAAAGATCAGACGACTTTCCAGAAACTCTAAGTTATGGGTAAGTATTATTATTATTAATGCCTGTGTTGTTCAACTGCAGAGCAAAGGCCTCCCTAATCTCTTTCCACTTTTCTCTGTTTAAATCTTCTGAGGACCAGTTCTTGCTGAAGGAGTCCAGTCCAGAGTAGTTACAGTCAATGTTTTTTTTTTAATTTACTCTTCTGACAGCAGTCAAATAATGATAGTTTTGACTTGAATCATTATCATCATTCTTCTGTCTTTATCCCAATTTATTTGGGGTCGGCGTAACATGTGTGTTTCTTCCATATTCCTAGAAGTCTTCTCGGTAGTGACTGCCTAGTTTGACTTGAATATAAAGACAATTTAAGTTGGTAGCCAATTCCAATTTGCTAAACATAGATTTCCTTGACTTTACATAACTGCCCGGAGGCTTCTCTTCAATCTTTACTAGCATTCGGTTTTCACTAAGAGAAAACTGATAAATTTTAAAATTTTAATACACTTAGATACTACTTTTCATGGCTCATCGTAAAACATTGAATCAATATGAATGGAGCTCTGTATCCTAAATTGTTTATATGTAGCGAGGGCACGTGGCGACCACAAAGGCGAGGGGAGTTGCACTTCAATACCGCCGGATTATTACCGGACCGGCAACTTGTATAGATGTATCGTGGAATATCTAAATTATCATTTTGTTCCTCTCTCTTGCATTATGCAGATAATTGAATTTAAGTCTGACGCTGTCTTGCAGTTGTCGGTTAGTTTTCCGAATAAGAAATATGTCTTGAACTTCTGTTTACGTAGCATCACACATCTATCTCTATGCCACGAAGAATAGACTAATATTTTTCTATCCATCTTGACCCTTTCTTCACTTTTGACATCGCATCGCACCGTATAAATCTTTTTACAATCTGTAATTTTGTCTTTCATATCTACGGTGCTCATGCAAGTCAATTTTACAATCGTAAAACAGATACGTACACTGTCCAAACTAGGATCCGGACTTAAATGCACATATTTTTTGCGAAGAAGAGAGTCAGAAGAAGGACAAATCTGAAGAACCTCAGGTGAATTGGTGACTGGCATTTGACAATTACCATTATTAGTAATTGGTCAAACGTCATTATATCTATACTATACTAATAATAATAATAATAACATTACATAACATATTATCTCTGGTTGTTCTCGTCTGGCTAACAGCGAGTACTTGCACAGGCATAACCAAGTAGCCAGGATTATTCACCAGCAACTTGCTTTGAAATATAAACTTGTCGACTCTGAGGTACCGTATTACAAGTATGTGCCCGACCCAGTTCTCGAAAATGACCATGTCACGTTGTACTGGGATCGGTCTATCATCACTGACAGGACTGTTGTCGCCAACAAACCTGATATAGTGGTGATAGATCGATTAGTGCACCGCGCAATGATTGTTGATGTTACCATTCCACATGACGGGAACCTCGTGAAAGCTGAGAAAGATAAACAAATGAAATATCTTGACTTAGCACGCGAGGTTGTTGACATGTGGAATGTGAGCTCAACTGTCATTGTGCCGATTGTCGTATCGGCCAATGGCCTGATGGCCGACAGCCTCGATCAACATCTATCGAGGCTCTCGTTAGGCGGTTGGATCAAGGGCCTGATTCAGAAGGCAGTACTCCTCGATACGGCTCGCATTGTGAGGAGGTTTCTATCTCTGGAGCCCTAACCACCGGTAGCTTGGACCCTTCTCCCGACACCGGTGGATCACTATTTTTTTATATTTTTAAATGTTTTTTTATTTTTTTATTTAATCATACTAATATTTAAAAATGTAACAAAATAAGACGACTAAATAAATAAACGACATAATAAAAATAAATTTATTTATTTCAGGTAAATAAGACCCATTTATACACATATACACTCACATCAAATAAAATCAGATAAAATTTAAATTAGATAAAATCATTACAAATCAAATTAAACGGACACAGAATAAATCGATTTAAATGAAATCAAATTAGAATAAATAATCAAAACAATAAAATGAATATGGAGATAAGAATTAATTAATCAATAATCACAAAATAAAATCCACAAATACTCACAAAATAAAATTAATACATAATCCCAAAATAAAATCAATAAATAATCACAAAATAAAATCAATAAATAAATAATTACAAAATAAAATCAGTACCCTCTCTCTGACACTGCCACAGCAACATGTCTGCTGGAACAATGCCGGATGAAGGTGCAGTCCAGCCTTCCCGCAATCATCATGAGTACAATAATAAATAATAAAATAGAGCAGAAGAGTTTGTTTGTTTCTGTTTGATCGTGCTCATCTCTGGAACTACCAGTCGGATTTGAAAAAATCTTTATTTGCTTTTGATAGCATAATTCTTGAGGAAGGCTATAGGTTACTTAACACTACGCTATAACTCTTAGGAGCTGAGCAAACCCAAAAAAGGCAGAAACAACGCTGAGCGAAAACGTAGTAATAGCCCGGGCAGGCGATGCGATGGGGTAGGAAGGGGCCCAGATTTACGCGGACGAAGTCGCGGGCAGAAGGTAGTCGATAATACTCGTAAAAACAGTAACAGCAGAGCTGTGCCAGGATCCTCCCACCGGTAACGCTGCCCAAAATATGTTATTTATGATGTAAATATAATTATTTTCGATATTTTTACATTGTACCACTAACTTGTTTATATTACGCTCAGCGAGGGTGCATCTCACGACCACAATCGTGGGGGAGATGAAGCTCTTTACTACCCGCTTAAAAGCTGGAGACCTTATGAAGATATGATAAACTAGCTGCGCCCCACGGTTTCACCCGCATAAGTTTCGATCCCGTAGGAATATCGAGATAAAAAGTATCCTATATGTTAATCCCGGTTATAAACCACCTGTGTGCCAAATTTTATCCAAATCCGTTCAAAGGTTTTTGCGTGAAAGAGTAACAAACATCCATCCATCCATCCATCCATACAAACTTTCGCATTTATAATATTAGTACGATATAATAGGTAGGCTTTGAAAAAGAATTGGTTGAAATGGGAAAATCTAGCTACAGTAGTAGAGAGACACTTTCTGTAAGAGCGTCCAGCGCGGTATCGGCACTACCACCATTTATTTATTTATTTATTTTATTTTACCATTTATGTACCATTCTTACTTTTTCCACCAAGCATCGTCGCTGTTTCGATTATAAAGGTATGGGTGCCGATGTAATGTTTCACAGTACGGTGTTACAGGCATATAATGAGTCATTTCGTCTTGGTTTCACGAATAGCAACGCAACTGCAATGCTTCTGCTATTGCAAATATCCTTACACAGATCGTCCACCGCACAACGTCAACGGAACATCAACGAGAAAGGAGATATTTCGAACCGAGAGTGGCGTCCCGGTGACTGCATGCGGTGGCCATAGTAAACGTATGTATCGCTATCTCGGCGCCGTCATCTCCTTCTCAATGACGTCCCGTTGAAATGACGGTGATGAAACAGCCTTAGGTGGCAGTGATCACATAGGTCACCAACAAACTTTAAAACGTTTCACTAATACAGCATTATAGACACTGATTGTGAAGAAAATTAATACCTATCGTCAATGATACCTATCTCAAAACTATCTCAAAACCTCAAAACCTCACTCAAAACCTCAAAACCTATCTCAAAACTAAATGATAATAGGGATATGATACCATACTTCTCAGAATATACAATTATTAAATGCGGCGTACCTCAAGGGAGTATACTGGGACCAATTCTTTTTCTATTATATATTAATGATATAACTCGAGTTACCTGCCATAATTGTACTTTATTTGCAGATGACATATCTATTATAGTATCATCGAATAAAAAAAACAATACGATTAGTGACCATGAAACCGAAATAAATTTAACAATAGATAATTTAATTAGTTGGCTAAATAAAAACAATTTAAAGATAAATCTTAATAAATCAGTATATATCCAATTCAATCAATCCTATAATACTAAGTACAATTTTAGCTTGAATATACCAAAGATTAATAAAGTTACACATACTAAATTTTTAGGACTAGTTATTGATCAAGCCTTAAACTGGAAAGAACACATAAATAAAGTATGTAATAAAATAAATAAATTTGTTTACGCGCTAAGACAGATCAAAAACGTAACTAATTTGGAGACGGCTGTTATGTCCTATCATGCATACGTAGAATCAATATTGCGCTATGGACTAGTTATATGGGGTAACAGTACTGACCTAATAAAAGCATTTGTCGCCCAAAAAAAGTGCATACGTGCAATATGTGGACTAAAATTTGATGAATCATGCCAACCTTTCTTTCAAAGGCTTGGTTTGCTGCCTCTGCCCTCCTTGTATATATTTGAGACATGTATGTTTGTTTCGAGACACATGCACATGTTTCAAACTATAGGCGAGGTCATCCCAAGAAACCGGCGTGATCCGCACCGGCTGGTTATGTTACACCACCCAAAAACTACAAAATATAATAAAAACTGCGGGGCTATGAGCATACGTATCTATAATCAAATCCCCAGTGAATTCAAATGTCTAAACACATTACAACTTAAAATAAAACTATTTGAATGGCTAAACAATTGTAATTTTTATAGTATTCAGGATTTTCTGGATCATAGGAATTAATTTGTATTTTTATTTTTATATTTGTGTCTAAACATTTGCATGCTTTACTTTAAGCTAAACATGTGTGCCATATTTAATTGTAAGATCTCTGTATACCATGTTTTGGAGCAAATAAATATATTATTATTATTATATATTATATATTATTATATTATAATGAAAATTGAATTTTTGATTGAGTAAAATGAGCACAGCAATATCGTAGTTATGAAAGTAACATTAAGCGATTATATGCAAAAAAGCACCAATATTTTTAAGTTTTCAAATTGTAGTTCAATCAGTATCGGCTTATGTTTAACATACCACCAGATATAGTAACATATAACTGACAAAAATAGTAAATTATCTCCAAAACTAAACCCGCATTTTAATGTAAACTTATAACCAAAGTTTTAACATCTCGCCAAAATGACTCCAAATAAATCATGTTCAGGTCTCGACAGCCTGCAAAAAATAATCTCTTTTTTTCCATATTTTTTTTCTATTCATTCTAGTCGTTTCTGGCACTCGCCGGCCGCTGCCGCGGCACCGCTCGCTTCGCTCGCTCGGCTCGTGCGTAGGTCACTGTTTTAACCTAACCTAACCTAACCATTTTTTTTTTTATTAACCTCGTTTATCTAGTTTGCAGCAAGCCGGAGACATAACTTAATATGGCATCATAATACTTTATTTGGTAATAAACCTACATTTTATGGTAATCATATTGGTTTATTTAGGCAGAAATCGCGCATTAATTTGCTCGCTAAGATTTAGTGATCATTTACTACATTTGGTGTTCGAATACAATTTGAAGTGCAAGAACTAAGGGTATCAAAGCATTTTATGGTGTTCATTATATTTAACCCCAAAAATATCTGCATCCATGACCTACCCATAAAAGCTACTGCGAATGATTACTGCTAACATGGACCTCTAATGTTGTTTACATTCCTCTCAGTAAGGGTGCAAGTAAAGCCAGCTTGGGGGAGATGGGGGTCTTCTATTCCCGCTGTGTAATTAGCAAAACAGCTGACCTTGTAAATAAATGATGAAAATATTGAAGAAACTCACCAGTCTCCTACAGTTGAGTTTCTTCAATATTTGAAGAATTATTTTTTTATTTTGGTAAAAACTGTAAAGTTTTTTGAATGAGATCAGTTTTGTGGTTACGATGAAATTGAGGGAGTTGATAATACTCTGGCATTCATTTAAAAATATATATATAATAAGCTTAAGTAATCTACAATTTACGTAAATGTAGTATATTAGTGCGCTAATGCCAAAGCAAAGCTCTGAAATTGCTTGCAAATTTGGAAACAGCTTTAACTTCAAGTATCGATTTCTACAATTCTAATAAATTATATTCTATTGCCAGAATGTCAATACTCAATATATTAACATGGGACGCTAATATTGTTTATATTGCACCCCGGGAGGGTGAACATCAGACTAACATGGGGGAGACGGGGTCTTGTCAACCCGCCATGATATTGGCGAACCAGCTGACCTTGTGAATTTATAGTATTGGAGTTTTTATATTATTTACAGTTGTTTAAAACTATATATTGATTAAGTATCTTTTACAAGGAGAAAAGTTTGAGAATCTTTGAAAACGTGATCATAAGGGGATTTATTTATAAATGTTGGTAAAAGTTAAGAGAAGTTCAGAATTGGTATCAAATCCGTCAGGTTTTACATGGGAGGCTATCAACATGATCCAGCAGTATAACGTGAAATAAATGTTCTTGTAAAATTGTTAATCCAGGTAAAAATACCTGCCAACTGATCAAGTTATCTTCCATTTTAACGAAATTGTCATAATTTGCATCGTAAATCGCGTTCGGAAATCGACAACTGACAAGATTTTAATCTATGGTAATGAGAGCGGTTCGAAGAATTCATTAAGTTTTTATCTTCAGGGATGATTCAATAATTAAAAGACTTCCAGCTTATTGCCGTAAATAATGTAACTTATCATAATAAAGTTGATAATATTCGTTTAATTTTACGGTTGTATAGTTTAAATTCTTTCTGTCATACTTACATATGGAATGACATTTTTTATCTTCTTTTTGTAACATTGTTACATTTGTGTCATCAATATGAAAGTCATCTTTGTATTCTTTGACAGTCGTTTGTTTTGTTGGTCTCTTTTCAAGGTTATGAATGATCGCCCTGATAATATTGGAATTTCCTCTGATAAGAATGTCATTCGGGTTGGTATTGCTACTTGTATTGTAATTAGTATAAAGGCGAGCTTAAAAACGCGTCCTTAAGATGACACGAATTAAGTTAGAAGACTGTTTTTTTTCGTAATAATAAAAGAAAAAAAAAATGGGATTTGACTTACCTAAAACTTTACGTCCAACAAATAATAGAGAACACAAGACATCACTCACTTAAAAACAAAACAATATTCTAAACAGTTCGAATCGAAGTAATTCGAAATATTCAAAATTCAAACTTTACGTAAGTTCGTTACGCGCCAATCGATCGTGAGGCGAGGGGACGCGCGCTCCCGTCGGACACCGCACGAACTCTGCCGGGATAACAGGAACGCTCGGACGGGGAAAAGCGGGAAAAAAGTGTAGGAATTATGCCTTTACTTTTTTCTTTTCTTTTTTTTTTAATTTCGATATCGATGCCATTTTATGGAGATTAAAAAGTTGTTGTTGTCACTGGACTGTTGTGTACGGCCTATGAATATTACTATTTTCTATGTCTAGACAGTTGATTTTGAACAGTTGATGGTTGAAAGATAAAAATTTATCTCTCGTTTTGACGCCATTAAAAATAACCAGTGAACTTTTCAGGTATCGCACCATAGCTGTTTTCCACCATAAACCCACATGGTTCTTCCGGCATTACGCAAGAAAATCCGCGTTCTGTGACAAGAGGAATATAATTTCCGCGTTATGATGAGGCGACTAATTACAACAGGTGCATCAGCTTGTATGATGTAGATATTCTGTCCTGAATAGGTACATGTGTTCCTTCTCTATTTTTTGTTCTTCGGTGAAATTCCCGGGGAATACATTTCTTCCCCTTTTTTCAGTAGGTGGAGTTTTAAGAAAATTATTTGTAAATGAGTTAAATACTAACTAAAATTAAAACTTCGCAAAACACGTATTCATTTGTATGAACCTGACAGGTGTCAAGAACGCATTCTCAAATGTCAAAACGGGCCTTTTATTTTTTGACATTTTTACACTTTCTCACTTATTTTTATGTTAAGTACGTTAAAAGATGTTTCTCATTTCAGAAATATTTACAAATGAAATTTAAATGAGAAATATATTTTGCCTTTTAAAAAGTTTTAAGAAATAATTTCTCATTTCCGTTTTTTTGAAAGAAAACAAACTACGTAAGTAATAAACTTAACCTTCAAATACATGACAATGCCATCTGTCAATTGCGCACGGAACTTGATGTAACTGCAGCTAAGTTGCGTTACGTTACGTTAGCTAACTTCACCACTAGATGGCGCTGTCAGAAAATACTGCGTTGTATTGCCTACTGAGCGTTACATAGTATTTTGTTGACTTCCTCCTGAAATTCAGCATTGCAGTATTATTTCTGAAGTTTTACGCTATGATAAATTTGTTTGTTCTTAATGCGTTGAGGACGAAAAATACTTGAGTATTTTGGTCCTCATAATATTAATTTATTCCTCATTATTGTCAGGCGAGTCCTAAATTATGGAAGAGGTTTTATATCTCTGCAGCCAGTAAGATAAATAATCATAAAATCAATGTCACAGTCATCAGAGAGAGATTGAAGCATCGTAATAGCCGTTTAAATATTTTATTGGACGTTTTATAGCCAATGTGGGTTGGTCTAGTTTTATTGTGATGTGATTTTATCGCTTTCTATATTATTTTATAATCTATAAAATCACAGCGGCAATAGGCCCGTCGTGTATTAGTTTTTTTTTATTTATCTATATATACAGGACGCTGCTAGTATCCTATAATTTTAAATATCGTTCTAATGGAATGCAAAAGTTTATACGATTAGGTACCCATAGCTTTCTGATATATGTGGGTTAGGTATATATACTTTATTGTACACCAGAAAATACATAACAAAAAACATACTCGTTTGTAATGGCTTAGTCCAATAGGTGAATCACCATCTGCCTAGCCATTTCCTAACTATGTAGGGGTCGGTTTCCAGTCTAACCGGATAAAGGTGAATACCAGTATTTTACATGGAGCGACTGCCTACCTGACCTCCACAACCCAGTTACACGCAACCCCTTGGTAAGACTGGTTGTCAGATTTTCCAATATTTTCCAAGCTTTTGCGATATAGTTACCTACTGTGTCATATACACACGCGAAGTGAATCGGATCAAGACTAGATAGGAATCGCAGGCGTCAGAACCGCCTGCTTATCTTCAGATCAGGCCATCACAGCCATCCTTCTTGAATATAATTCCAATTAATTTACAGTCGGCATTTGTTTCTTATACTATCAGATGTTTCTTCATTGTTTACTTCCTTTCTTGGTTTTTTATCTTTCACACATTTCATCCATCTTAGACCTTCATCCTCTCCATAGCTACGCTTTGTCACTCTTCACACCATACACCCATCCAGCTTAGAACTGCTTTCTCTCACTGACTATCGATCTTCCATCTTTGATTCCATCTAATCGGAAGCATCCGGCCCAATCATTTTCGACCTGTCATATTTATATGACGTCACGTGTCATTGTCAAGTGAACGTTATACTTAAATATAAATCTGTCAGTTTGATAGTAGGTCACCCACGCTTCACGCTGCGGTTTAGAGGGCATGGCCCTCTTAAATTCTTGTGTAATAATCACAAGGGCCATAACTTCGGCGTTTGGTATAGTGATACGCTAATTGACGGGAAACGTTCTACAGCCATCGATATTGAAGTAGATACTAAGGTAAGGCGAAATTATAGTGTTTTTTAAGAATGGTACGGTCGTATGTTTGGTGTGATCGTAGCCATTTTTAAATCGATATTGTAAGTATGCTTCTGGTTAAAAGAATTAGAAGACATGGTACAGCTACCAACAACTGAGCCCGCGTGGTGGATTATGGCCGACTCTTGTGCCGAGGCCTAGCAGTGGGAACATTATAGGCTGACTATGATGCTTCTGGCGGAATGCCAAAAACTACTGACGAGAGATAATTAGTAAAAATAATTTTATCTGCTAATTCTTCTTTCATATTTTATGAATACGTCCATACATTTTAATCGAAGAAAAGCAACTATTAAGAACAAAAATGTTCTTCGTTACAACAAAAAGTTTTGGTGCCAGGAAATAGTCTAAAGGCATATAGATAATCTTAATGGCTATGGCAGTATTTAGAGCATGTCTAATTTATTTTCGAAGCAGCTGGCCTAGTTAATACTTTGACATCGCAGTATCTAGCAAAGTTCTGATGCAGATGTGTAATCATAGAAACTGTATTGATATTTCAGCTTCAGTAAAGTTGGAACTGATGAAGGCTGAAACATTGGTTCGTGGTATATTAGGGAAAGGACAAGTACGGATGATGACCGAAAAGAGATCAGGGTCTGTGATGGTGAGCTGAAAAATGTAGCTTGAGTAAGAATGAATAAGGAAGATGAAGTCAAATAGAGATGCAATTTGGGACAGTCCCTGCTGCGAATGATAAGGATAATGTATTAAAACAAGACGTAATTAAAGTACGATTGTAAGTATTATAAGTAAGTTTTTCACCATTTGTGGTCACAACACTCGTCACATTGGCTCATTGAGAAATTACGACATTAATATAAACAGTGCGATTACAAATAATTTTACTTTCTGCAGATAAAAGTGGACGCGTGCCAGAAGTTTTCACTTCGCAAAATCGCAGATAGAATGAAAATCTGCCAAATCTCTGTACAAGCAATATCAATAAACCTAAAGCAGTCGGTAAACAAAACGTAATTGCTGCAATAAAAGTATTAATTTCACGGCCTTGTCCGTATCGAGGTAAACGACAATTTTATATAATGACATTACAAGCCCATATCAGTGAAGCTAGATTACATCATTCGCCAAAACGACAAAAATCTTAATACCTAATGGCAGATAAAGGAAAGGAGCCAATATCGAGCACAAAATTTGAAACAGTCATGGACCTTTTCTTGAGACCAGAAATAGGTGTATACCTACTGTAAAGTTTAGCGAGATGTCGATGAAAAGGTTCTGCAATATGAGCTTGAAGATACTACTAGGAACCAAATAATGGTCCAATGAGCATTTTTAATCGCCAGTTTTCTCGAAAAGATCTGCATGATCGGTAATCCTTGCATACTTTCATAATAAAAACCGATTGCGTACGCATCTGAACCGGTTCCTTGGCGTACTGGGCCTAACGTGTTGCCAGGCAGTTACCACGGCATACGTCTAGACACTGACCAAGGAGAACAATGCAGTGAGAGGACCGCCGTACGCGCTGCACAGTACGTCGATGCCGGCCGAACTGTGCAAGTTCTATTTTGGTACGCGGTGTCGAGGACCGATACGCGCATGACCGGCAGCTATCTGTATTATTCTGTGAACTGGGTTCAGTCCGCACGCCGCACCACCGAGCGCGGCCGCGCGCGCCGCGAACCGTCAACACAAATAATAACAAACGCTAACGCGACGCATCAAACGAACGTGCCCGTTTAAAAATCGAGTGTAATCCAACCAGTGATACGTTCCTCTTTTGAATTGTTTAAAAAAAAAATACAAAATGCGACGAAACGTCAAAATCCTGTTCCTAATCGGAGCTGTGTGGATGTTTTTCCTATTTTACTACATGCAGCCTGATTCAGCACAATCTAAGGTATGTTCGTATATTGTCATTTTTTTTTGTCTGCTTTTGGAATTTCGCCAATTTGCTGGCAGCATTGTTTATCAATGATCAGCTGTTAGTTAGGTTAAGGATCGCTGCAACCTCCGGTGGGGTTGCTCTGCGCATGACCGAGCCGCCTACGCGGCGTGTTATCTGCAGCCTACAGGACTAAAACACCATCATCATTTGACACTATTCTGTGAAAGTGATCTTATTATTTAAGCTTTAAATTTAATCAAATTGCCTTGACCCGGATAATATAACAAAAAAAAAATTGCGGCTCAAAGCCAGTTGCAAAATAACATAGGTAGCACGCTAATTAATACTTACTCAGTTAAGAACTAGACAAATAATCTGCGAAAATAACGCATAGAAATAAGATTTCTACTTGACAAGGCCGTAAAGCCATACATTATCTGTGTAGGCGTTCCAGTCATAAACTCGAAGATACTTAACCATGTAGTTGCATCTAAGATAAACGACTACGTAGATTCTAATTAATTGATAGGTACAAGCTGATTCTGTATTATCAAACTATCAATTACTGAGAACTGTATAACGCAGCTAATTGCAGGTTCCACCGGAAATGCAATCAGTCATATCTGATTGGTGCTATAAAATTTGCCAAAAAGAACAATGCGTGTTATTTGTTTCCGCAGGCTACTGCAAAAGACAACAAATCGTTGTTTAGTGCTAATCGTGTGTGATTAATGTGTTTATTCATAGCTTTATTATTCTTTGAAAAAACTAGCATTAAATAAACATTTTTACTTTTAGAGGCTTGCCATAATATTTTCTTGACTTGCGAAACGATTTTGCGTAAAAAACCGTGTTCGAAATTAGGTTTAGTTTTGAAATTACAATATCTCTTGCGTTTCTTGTGCGTGACGTTCTAAACTGCGCCTGCATTTAAATGTGGAATATTCGAATTTTAGCGTCACGTTACTTTTTTTTTAATTCATTCCGAACTAGTTGGTCGAGCTTGGGAAATATATTTTACATTATAGTCATGAATAATGTAAGACTCATAAACGATATATAATTACCTGCTTATATACATGCAAATAAGCGTCTTTATTAGACTGTGTAGGACTCATTCCGAAACTATTTTCACTTTTCCGCAAAACATAAGACACTATAAAAACGCGACCAATCTATTTAAAGCGTTATTATCACGAACTGGTTAACCTTCGGTGGAATTAACATTTACTTAATCACTTTGACTTTATAGAGTGGTTATATTAGCAAAAATATATTCAAATTATACAAATGTATGCCAAATACGCCTTTATATCCTACTTAATTAGATTTCATATGATCTTTCATCTTCTAAAACATTTTGGTCTTTAAACTTGAAAACTCTATGCAATGACATGACCATAATTTTCTTTATTTTCCTGTCATAATGCTTCTTCCATTTGCTGAATTTTCATCATCTGATTCATCCTTCATTTGTTTTTCTGGGCCTTAAAGAACTTTCAACTGTTCTGCTAGATAATAACTGCTGATGATACCTTCACCCCTTCTGTCAGAAGAGATTTTTATCTCAAAATCCTCGTAAAGATAAATATATGCACAGCACCAGTCACTGTCAATGGGAAGATAATCAGTTAAGTAATGTAATTACCGACTGTCAGAAACCCTGGGATAGGAGATTTGATACTGATACCTGCAGACATTCTCTTGCAATGTAGGAAACTGAGGACCAAAAACTATTTTTAATCGTCCTATAACGTTTCCGCTGCTGGGACACAGGCCTCCTTTCGGTGAAAGAGAGTGGACCGTAAACCACCATACTGGCCCACGGCGGGTGGGTAGATGTCACATGTCTACGAATTTTTGGTTCTAGGACATGCCGGTTTCTTCAAGATGTTTTCCTTCACCGTTTTGAGAGCACCGGTGAAGAAATTATTAACTGACTAATCGGGCTTATAGTGCAGGCGATAGAAGGAACGATTGCCAAAACGCAGTGTCAAAGGAAAACGAAAATATTAATACCATAATTAAAAACCTTTTGCATTAAATTCAACCAAACCAAAGGTCACGATTCTCGTTTCGATTAAATTAGTCTCGAAGGCTAGCCAGGTTATAATGAAAAACTGGACTCAACACCGACAACCATTATATTCAAAATCAAAAGTCTATAATTCAAATTAGGCTGAGAGTCAGCATTTTTCGAACGTCAAAATTACATAAGACATTCCCCCAAAACGCTCGCCATTCATTCTTTATTTCCTTAAAATTTTTATCGGAACAAAACAGTACCTACTTTAGTATCAATGGTATCATTTCCGACACGATCAATTCCATCACCGAAATTTTTATTTAAAAGAATTTTATCCTCGTCTTATGCTTTTCCAATTAGCTAGTTACAGATTTTCTAGCTGATCGTAACTTTTTTAGTTTAGTTAGCAATTACCCAAAAAATTTAAGAAAGTCTCCTAAAAACGTTACTGGGGGCCATCACCCTAAGCGCGTTTTCCGTAGTTCCGGCCGAAGTAACGGGCGTATCCTAGTCCGTATCACTTACGGACACAAGATCATTCTTAGTTCGAGTCCCGAACTAAGAATGAATGACAACACCTTTTGACTGTTGTCCCTATTCCCGATGTGGTTTTACCTGTCTGAAAACATAAATTTGAGACTTGTTTTGACAGATCAACTACATTCGGATGGAGCCGTATCTTCGTAGACGAACTTAGAGAACTTAGAGTAGACTTCGCTTCGAATCAAAAATCCATGCTGTATATCGTCGGATAATTATTTTTCAGATTCAGCAAAACGTCCTCTTTAGGCGAATTAAATTCTCGTAGCAGGCTGTCGGACCTGGTGCAACTATTTTGTTTTCAACGACCAGCCTTTCTTTTACCAGCGAGGTTTTACACCATTATTACCAAACTAACCAATGTATCATATTGCGTAAAACTAAAAAAACCGATTGCAGTCTAAAACTTTTTTGATTAACATAATTTCATTGTAATTTGCATGTTGCATGGTGAACTTTCATAAATTCCTATTTCTAACGTCATGGCTCACAATAGCATGGACTTTGGAGCATAAATTGTTTCCTGCTCCGACCCCAACTGACATAATCTAATGACACGGTGTAAAGGTGAAAACATCGTCAGCTTACGCTGTGATGTCTACCAACCCGTCCATCGGTCTCAAATTATAGGTTGTTCGATTTGATAATACAACTTTTAGTTTCGTAGTTTATTCTTCTTGTTACTTAAAACCTGTTTATTCAAACGGAGCAGGTGCACCTGAACCTTTTGAAGCTATTATTATACTTTCAATTTCATCTTATCATCTGATAAGATTAAATTGAAAGGAAATGAAGGTGCAGCAAGTGGTGCCATCTAGTTTTGTTACGAATTTGCTGGAATCACAGAAAAGTTCGGATAAGAATGCCATCGACTGGTGACGATCACTCTACCAGAGCGTCGTTGCGTGGCGGCTGTCTTCTGATGACACAACTTCTGATACACTAAATTTCGGCACAATCCTGATGATATTGAAGCTGCTGAACCACTAATACGGTGATCACTGCTAGTAATGGCTATCCTGCGCTGTTAAATCATTACGGCTTGAACTTAGTCAACCGTAGTAGTTTTATTTACTTTACCTACTGTACTAAAATTAACCCGCACTGGGCCCGCTTGGCTGTATCCCAGCAGTTGGAAGACTTGGAACATGATAAGCTAATTATGATACTGTGCTAAAATAACCTTTTATCTGATAGAGTTCAAGGTCAAACTAATCCAAAGAAACAACACAGTATTTTATTTAAATGTCAAGTAATTTTCATTATCAGTTATAACATGTTCTCATGTTTAGCGTGACATGATGTGTCACAACAAAATTCGAACGTCAAATTAAAAAAAAAGTCTAATCTATGATTTTGTTTGTTACGTCATATAAAACGTGGCGTAATCTCGTTATATTAAGCCTTTAATCCAATTACGTCAGTGGTTGAAATTTGAAAGAATAGTGTGACTTTGGAGATTAAATCGGACATAGAAAGAGACTTCAGCGACCTTTTACAGGTAGCAGGGTCCTTAAAGGAAAAAGAACTTTACAAATAAGGTTATTAAAGGTTACTTTGCGTAATCAGTCTAATAACAACTGCATGCCGTTATGCAAGTTTATAATGAGAGCAATGGATTCCTCGCCTCTTGCTTGCCTCGTTGGTCTAGTGCCAAGCTTGAGGTCCTAGGTTTGTTATCCGGGTCGGGTAAAGTTATATCGGGTTTTTCCATATGGAATTCCTTAGTAGCAGCCAGGACTCTGTATTTGTGCCCGGTTCATGGCAATAGGCTCGCCCCCTATAACATGAGACTTAAACACAACTGGCGAAATTTGGGTGTACTATAGGTACATCTCTGCCCAACCTTTCGGGGTATACAGGCGTGAAGATTATATGAATCGATCATATTTATTGCTATTCTATTTTACAAGTACAATAGGAGCAGAAACCAAGTTTTCTGCAATCATTATCAAGATCAGCAAAAGCTGATATTTCACAAGAAATAAACTACGGTACTGTTCACTTTTTACTTTCGTTATGATTTATATCTGTATAAAATGAAAGTAACGTTTCAGTGACCGCGATGTGGTAACTAACGTTCGTTTATATAAATAAAAACAATTAAATGGAAGATGTAGGTAACTGGTACATATATTTTATATTACGGTGATCTAGCATTTCGTGGCAATTATAAAAAGTTGGAATTCGGTGATTTTATGTAACTCCGAAAACTTGTTTGGCTTGCTATTTGTATTATGTAGCTTTGTTTTTAACGTTTGTATACAATTTTCAAAATATTGATTGGGAGAACTCTTTTTTCTTGTTCTGTTTTGAAGACCAATTCCCGTATTAAAAACGTTCAAAATAAAAACGATCAAAATCTTAATAACAATCAATGTCAGAAACTTGTCATAAGCGTAGGAAATTAGAGGTATTTTTGACAGATTGAGACTGAGATCAGACTGTGAACGTTCTTAAAATTTCGAAAATTACCCCTTAAATTATTTATGGCTTAGATGACCATAACCCTTTTCTAAATATAAAACCCATCATAACCAACCAATCGTCATGATCTCTGGAATTAACAAGACCAGTATTAGTTCTTGAAAAAAATGATGATTATTTTCTAACAAAAGAAATTAAATTTCACTTTTAGGTGCCTAACATATGAATTGACAATGCTCTACTTATTTCTGTCATCGTCAACTGGCTATAAACCTGTGAACCAATATAAGCCAGTCATGATCACGCGGAAGCCGAGAATTCTCGTACATAATCGTAAATAAATGTACTTACCTATGTGTTACTTCCTAAACCACATTTTTTCCTATTCCATCGTATTGCATTCACATGTATGAGGTGCTGCTACATTTGCTACTAGTTGTAATACTAATTTGATTTCTAGAACTGAGTGCTTTCTTAATTGATAGTTGAAATTTATTCCTCAATCGTTCATAATTGCACCTATCACTTTTGTCTCTGCGTCACCCAAAAGATGAATGATAGAAAATGCCTAGAGCACAACGTCGGCCTCTGTTGGTTTTTGTGCTTGAAGTATAATGATAATGATAAATAATTTATTTTCTGTAAGTAGGTTTGTACAAACACTTTTACACGTCAATCATATTTTTTTTTAAACTAGATGAGGTCGGCGTATCCTATCTGACTATTCTGAGAAGAGAGGCCGAAACAAAGTCATAGGTCACAGTCTCTTTTAAACCACACATATTGAATGGGCCTGTCCAGTCAGTGCACATATTTATCAAAAATCGTGCAGCTCAACTCAGAACTTGAGGAGCTCAACGATCCGACGAACAATACCAAAGAAAGGACATTTGGGTAGGCGGCGTAAATAAATATATGATCTTTAATGTAAACTTATTGTTATTAACAGTATGAAACAATATCGTAATGTAACAATGATGTTAATAATATTAAGGTACAATACCAAACAAAAGACAACTTCAATTATAACAACTGAACTTGTTCAACTTGTTGTATCTTCCTGTTAACATCAGGATAATAAGTATTACTGAAGTTATAATTAGGTTTTACAGTAGTAATTAATTCCATACAGCTAGGTATACTCTAAATTACCAACAACAATGTATTATTAGTACTAAAAGACTTGGTGTGCCACAGGGAACTATCCATGGACCCACAGTAAAAAACATATTTAAAAAATGAAGTCTTAAATTTAGGAACATATACATAAAAAAAACTATCAGTTCACACCTTTGATTCCTTTCAATAGAGTTGAATTGTGTTGAGTTGATAGCATTGATTATCGCTCCAATCTTGATAAATATAACGTCATGCTTCGAACCAGTTTTGTAAACAATTTTTAATTATTTCGATTTCAGAGCGGTATTGAGTAGGTACTGTAAGTATTTCCGTTTCTTGATTATCCTTCCTTTAAACACATTTTAAAATTTAATATGCACTTTTTTTTAACGTGCTGATGACAAAAATAGCATATAAAATACTTATTCTTCAAATTTGTTTGCCCGAAAATTCAACAACGCTAATACCAATTGCTGACGCAGCCATTAGGTCCTCACAAGTGCAAGTGACAGGGCATACGACGCAAAATGGAAGGTGGGCCATTGTCTGTCCAATATGCACTGTGGCATACCTAAGTCAAAAGTCAACATTGAAAGTTTATACATAGATAATTTCGTTTTCTCACCTACTCACCTTATCTGTATAAAAGGTCTTCTCCAAAGTAGAGTATACTTTTAAGCCCAGCTACGAATGTGTCAATATTTGTATTAGGAATGGTCCTAACCATTTCGAGAGTTCGATGGGATATCCTTTCGACCCTCGACCTTTGGTTGGCAGTCAACAAATGTTACTGAGGATATAATCCTGTCGTATCGTAGTTTACTTATGAAGTTTGGTACCAAAAAGGTTGTGTTGAATCGTCTGGTACCTTTTATTGGGGTAGATTTGGATTTTGATATTCTTGTTTTGTTTCTATATTTTGTCTAGTGCTTTGCGTCACTGTTTTATTACGCTATTAAGTGCGTAAAGGAATGTGGATGGGATTTACGATTATCGTAATAGTTCAATAGGCATTTCTGCATCTGTTAAAATAGTGATACTATTACATAGTTATCTGTCTACTTTCAGTACTTTCAGCTGGTCGAAATCGGTATTTTTATGAACCATACGAACTAACTGCTCCACTCGCAGTTAGAAATTAGCTTTGTTGCTAGAAATAAAGTTCATTGATAATTTTAGTGTGAATCAAAGTATTATTGAGTATTGTCGTACATATTTACTGGAATAAGATTTTGAAATTGTTTTTTTTAATGGTAATGGTTAATTGAAGGATAATATAATATTACTGAATGTGCAGTAGGTAATATGATTAATACAATCAGGATACTAATCGATCAACCATCCTTATTCGGCATCTTAAATTGTTTGATTGCCTAAAACATTCATTTTCTTAAATTGGTCCGAAAAGGATTTTTTTAATTTATACACCTGAAAGGTAATGCATCCGTTTTGACACCACTTGGCTTATTTAATTGATCTAAAAGACGAATTAGTTAGTTAATGTGTACTCTTAATTTGCAAGGTTAATTTAATTAGAGCGTCTGTCTCATAATTAAACAACAATAGCAATATGACTCTTGCATTGTTATTTGGACTATGCAAATTTGGACCTAAAATATTGTAATTTTAAAGTTGGTTTTACGTTTCTTTTCTTCTGTTTGAGGACAAAATTCTCAACAAGGTACTGAAAACTCTTTTAAACCGTTTCAAAAACTTACCGAATAGAGCCAACTTAGTAAGTTAGTATTTTGTTCCTCAAACATTACAAACTAAAAGCGCAGGGTGCAAAAGAGACGTTATGATCGTATAGAGAGAGACGGGTATAGTTGCTGACTACCCTAAGTTAAAGGAACCGTAGGGCGATCGGATCAATATGGCTGGCTAGGGGTGTATTTGTATAAGCAGAAAAAATTGCAGTTCATTCACTTGGTGGGCAGGGACACGCTTTGATATTATGAATATTCACATTTGTTTCTATTTTGTAAGGTACCTGGTACTTATTGACTGTACCGTACACTGTCCTCCTATATCTGTGGAATATTTGAAAGTATTATAAAAGCGAATTATTTTTAACAGAATATCAGTGGAATTTCTTTCGTCTCTTCTACATAGGAACCGACCAATTGGAACCGTGCATTGCTTCTAACGTTTCATAAGTTTCCAGATTATGTGAAATAAAATGTTTTGAATTTGAAAATACATACATTAAGTCCAAGATATCATAGTGGAGTAGGAAAAAACATCGTCAGAGTACGAACAAACTTTTTTTTTTTTTTTTTTTTTTTTTTTTTTTTTTTTTTTTTCAGGATGGGAAATCATCAAATGACTCCTCCCGTCTGGGTGGAGCAGAAGGGAGTGTCAGACTCTTACTGACTAAAACCCACCCGTGTTCCTTCCTTAGCCCTTTATGTACCAGGGCAGCGGTAACCCTTTCGGACGATCCCGCTACCCCGGCAGGCTTCGGCCCTGTCGGGCCCCGTCATCTATGCTGACATCTCTTTGAGGCGCACGTGGAACACTTACGCGCCGTCCGGCACGGGCCTGGTCCTGATCGGACGGAGAGCTACCCATTGCTCTCCGCCCGCAGGCCCGCGCCTACGGTGGCCGGGAGTCGTCACGCGGCTCCCGACGCCCGGAGCGTCTCCCTCGGCGGCTGAGGCGTGAGGATCTCTCCCTCGCCCATCCCGCCACCTCCTTCGCTAGCATGACTGCTTCGCAGAAGGAGGTGACCGCCTCCCACTCCCTCTCGCCCCGGACCATGGCTTGCACCAGGGCCGGACGCGAGAGGTCGCCGCCGCTGCCGATCGCCTCTACGAGGACACGGCGGTGCTCTGCCCAAGCGGGGCAGACCTCCACCGTATGCTCCACCGTGTCCTCTGGGCGATCCTCGCAGTGGTGACACCCGGGCGTCTCCTCCCGCCTGATGATGTGCAGGAACCTCCCGAAACATCCGTGTCCGGAGAGGACCTGCGTCAGGCGGTAGGTGAGAGCGCCGTGACGCCTCTCTAGCCACTCCTCAAAGAGGGGTCTTATCGCCGCTATCGTGGCGTGCCCTGCGCTGGGTTGCGATAGTCGCGCCTTCCATTCCACCATGAGACCGCGCCGGAGGTCCGTCCGCTCCGCAGCGATTTGCCGCGGGTGCAGAGTTTCCCCCCGACGTAGTGCCTCCGCGCGCCAGTCATACAGGCGCGCGAGGACTATCGCCTCCAGATCCCATGGTGGCAGTCCGGCAAGGAGGCTTGCTGCCTCGCCCGAGATCGTGCGGTACCCCCTTATAAGCCTTACGGCAACCACCTTTTGGGGCGCGTTCAGATAGTGTGCGGCTCGAAGCCGCAGTGAACGCGCCCACACCGGGGCCCCGTAAACAAACGAACAAACTTGACATTCACCTTTCAAGCCTATGGGTCTTCCCGTATATATGAGGCTATGAATGAGTTGGAACTTTATAACGCAGGTATTATAACTGAAAATACAAGTAGATCAAAACAAGTCAAAACAAGTGACATTCAAAAAATATTTATATATACAGCCACCTTGACTAAAGTGAAGGATTACTGGTTTATCCATATCGAATGTATGAATAATAAATTTTGCGTGATCGATATTACTATCGTTCCGTGCAATGATGGCGTGGCTACCAATCTATATAGTAATTTCCCATGGGTGCCATTCTAGGAGATTAAAGGATTGTATCAGGATAAAGGGAGCGTTGTAATCAACTGGGTTCAATAGTAAATTATGATTTATGATGTTAAATCTATAGATTGAGGAATACTGTGTTTAAAAATATCAGCCAAGTTCAGAAACAATTTTTTTTTTTTTTGTTAGTCGGTTTTCTATTACGACTTTATTTTTCTTGGCCATGATGTCTTAGTCGTAAAATTATATATTTGGCTAGATAATTGTTGCAGTGGAAAAGTTACGTCTCTGTAACAGACAGACGGTGTATAAGCTTAGTAATAGGATCCAATGTAAGGGTGGCACCCTTCGTACAATGAGCGCAAAAAGGAAACACATGATCAAGCTTGCTAATGAGCAAATTTTGCAAGTGGTCCTTATTTTACAAGCTAAACCTATTGAATACGGAAGAAAATGATTCCATAGACTTTCGTGAAGATCGACGACAAGGTTATTACAAATAACTCTGGCCAACTCTAAAGGCTCGTCAAAGGAGCTATTAAATACCAAGTTCAGAATTGAACAATCGCATAGTTCAACCGTGTCAGAGTCAAAATCTACATCCTGTATACAAATGGTGAATTACATGATTTATATGTTCAACTTCGACCATTGTTTCTAGGAGCTATTATTAAGATTTAAGCTTATCAAAGGGGATGTCAAATTGGGTCTAACTATCCGGGCCTTCCTCTGAAAGTTAATCCCTGTCGTTAAGCCCCTCCTGGACTAAAATTGATGTGATTTTCGTATCAGTCGTCACCTTTTGTATAAATGCATGATCCTTTTTGTCGATTCTAAAAGCAAATTTACGTGTAATATTAGTCCTCTAGGCCGTATTTCGTTTAGCCATGGAGGCCAATGTCAAAGGAGCTTTTGCGCGGGTGGTATTGTGAGACACAGGTGCACTCACTCTTCCTTCACTCTCGTGACTCTCGACGACAATCCGACACGACCGAGACACGGGGGTATCACACCGCCAACTTCCAAACTCCGGGATGTTGCTGAGAAATTCGTAATAGGAAAATCCAATGACACTTTACCCGACGTGGCAAACACGGTAGATATACGTGTAAAGTAAATAATAAATAACTAAGATAACTTTACTTATATATAAGTTTATAGACAAATATAAGGAAGCTTTTAGTAATTGATTGTAGACTATGCAACCGATGACGTCAGAAACTGGGTGAGTTTAATTTGCCAGTCCAAAATTCACAGACTGGTAGTAGACACAGTAGATGAAAAAGTTTTTTAAGACATACTTTGACTTTATCATACCTGACCTGTTGTCGTATGTGGAAGATATAAGTATCTCATACGCACATAATAAAACATGATGAAACGGATGAAAACAAGTTTTTAAGACATACTTTGATTTTAATTCAAATCAAAATATCTTATTTCATTTCCTAAATGGGCATATATGCAACGTCAGAAGTTAGGTGCACGATTCCGATTGTTCGTTTCCTATAGAGAAGAACCGGCAAGAAACTCCACGGAATCCAATCCAAACCAAATCTTTATAAAACCTTGAACAGAGTTATGACTACAGACAAGGCCGTGACTGACTGAATGTAAATGTTTGAATCGTTATTACATAAACCGGCTATAGAATTAACAAGAAATAGTTGAATATTTGATTGAAGACTACCTGACGGAATGTGCAAAATATTTGTTCAAACTTCACACACATGCCCAAACATCTAACTCACATCATCATCATCATCATCATTGGCAACCCTGTTCCACCCACTGCATAGTATATATGCCTCTTCCCTTGGTCTGCCAACGCTCCTTTTTCGACCACTTTACGGCAACCATTTCATCTCTGTTCCACTTGCCATCACTACGTCTAGCCACATTTTAAGTTTCATAAGTTCTAGTATTTTGCGAATATAAACCTATATCGTCTAAAACTGAGCAGTCCTTAGAAGATTCAAGTCATTTAACTTCTATTTTATTGCATGCAACAGTCAAGAAACTGGTATCGTGTAAATAGTCCTTTAGCCAACACTTTTCCAGACGTTTTTCTATTGTTTATCACGTGCTTCCTCGTATGCACGTGGGCACTTAGAATTAATTATTACCGACGTATTTTAGACGTCTTCATGTACTAACGGCACACGATGTGTCTGTCATATATTTTATAACATAGGTACCTACTGTTAGTCGTTTTCCTTAAACAACTCCGTTCGGTGTATTATACATTATTTGATTTGTTGTGAATAGTTACGTAAGTGCTAATGAGGATATTATTAAGCAGTACGATTTGCAGCAAATAATATTGACAACTGCCTCTCCTTAAGTATCATCATCATTTCAGCCAAAGACGTTCACTGTTGGACATAGAACTTCTCCAAGATTGCCTCAACAACCGTTTCTGTCCGCATCTAGTCTTTTTTCTGCAACTTTTGCCAGATCATCGGTTATTTCGGAAACCTTCCTAGATGCGACTAGGTTATTATCATCAGAAAGAGAAAAAAAACGACCAAGCATGTGTGTTTTCAGTTTTTGCATCATAAAATTATCTATAATACCAGTCCTGTTGTCGTACGTGGAAGATATAAGTAACTCATACGCACATAATAAAACTGTTTACCTGGATCTCCTTACCGCCACGCGCTAACTGTCGTCACGAGCTCTCACAACGGAGTCGTAAAAAAAATCAACATTGTCACCAACGTACGTTGTAGGTTGGTATGCGATCTGTAATGGCGTCATGATTGGAAAAGTCTTTATTCGATCAGGGTTCACCCTGATTTCAATCCACCATTGAGTTTAGGTGACACTATAAATGAGCGGTCGTGAATGAACATTGCCAAAGTCAGATAAGGGCCGGAGAGTGTTGAATCTCATCAAAACACAAAGGAGAAAGAAGAATGGGAATAGAAAGTATACAGGCTGACAGGAAAACTCGATGTATTCCTTGAAAGGGGTTACACTAGAAGTCATTAGCAACAAATTTAGTCCAATTAACTAGGGTTCAAAACTGGATCTAGCCCCTTTCAAGGAATACGTCGAGTTTCCCTGTCATCCTGTATATAGAAAATGATTGTTTGAGAATTTCAATAATTTTAGTCTTACTTCTTCTTGAGTTAAAATATTATAGCAGCTCTACAAAAACCTTCAATTTATATACACGGAAATCAATTCAACTCGCGTCATCGTTGTACAAAAGATTCAGAACAAATTGAGAAATCGCAAAATCCTATCCTATCGTGCTAATATTATAAACGTGAAAGTTTGTATGGATGGATGTTTGTTACTCTTTGACGTAAAAACTACTGAACGGATTTGTATAAAATTTGGCATGCAAATGGTTTATAACCAGGATTAAGATATAAGATGCTTTTTATACCAATATTCCCACGGAATCCCAACTTATGGGGGTATAACCGCGGGGCGCAGCTAGTGATCTCATAAACCAAAATTACATCATGATAAGGTTGTATGGCTATTTCTAATCTGGGTCTATTTACAGACAACGAGGTCAAACAACTATTATCAGTGTGCACTGATAACGGTGATTCACATATTCAGTGGTTTATGTAAACAAACTCATTTTTTTCTTATCTTCTCTTTGCTTTACCTACTGGTTCAAGAGTAATCTGTAGTGGTAGATAGTTTGTTTCATTATTATTTTCAACTTATGACGTAGGTTTTTAATTACATACCGAGTTAACAGACTAAGGGCTAATTTTCCATCGTCAGATAACTTTTATTCGAGTAACTTTATTCGAATAATTTTGAAATTTTGCCAGCCCTTTGATCACGTGAAGAAATGATCAATCACTTGGTGATGTCTCGAAAAAATAATTCGGTACTCGAACCCCATGGCCCAAGTGTCTCAACCCCAAACGGCTCGAACCTATAACTCCCAATAAGATTGGAATATTTTCTCCGTTTGAGGTTTTCCACATACCGCTTTAATGTATAGTTTTAATGTGTTCCACATACAATAGGACACTTAGTATCGTGTCCAGCATGTCCTGTTGTCTGCACGCTACAGGTACTGATAGATGGTAGGTATAGAAGGCGCCAAACTCGTAGCCAAATTCTGGGCTGACCCTATCCAGATTGACCCTATCCATCGAGACGCTAAGAAAAATGTCTCAAAATCAAAATCAAAAGTCATTTATTCAAATTAGGCTGAGAATCAGCACTTTTCGAACGTCAAAATTACAAAAGACATTCCCCCAAAAACGCCCGCCCTTGACCACTTCCTAGTGCTATCGCTGGGAAGAAGAAGTGGCGCAACAAACTCCCCAGTACCAGTACCAGTCTTATTGGTTGCTCAAAAATACGTGCTAGTTTTAAGTGCAAGGTGGAAACGTATAATCACCATTTTCCTTGTCCCACTTTCTAACGTGTATATGGCTTTATCTTCCATTAGTCTCTACAAACTTCAATCTATCAACGCATCCACGTCTTTTTCAAGCCTGAAATTCCGAATTGTATTAATTCTTACAACTGGTTTGGCGTTCCTAATATTCATAATGGAAACGTTAAGAGAACTTGAAGGTATAAAGGTATGAGGAACAGGGTGTAAAGTTCACTCATACTCTATAGAAAAGGGAGGATCCTCCGACCAGACGGGTGTTGTGTCTGGCAGGCAACTGCCTAACGATTGATGTTGGGAAATTGTATCTATGCTAATTGCGCGGTAAACTCTGCTTGCGAGATGCAGGATTTGCGTGACGTCAGTATGACGCGTTGTTCGCATGTGGCGTTGTAGATACCGCTACAAAGGTATATTCATAAAAAAGTCGCTTAAAGTTAAGCAGACTTTAATCATTACTTAACTTTAATTCATATTTGTAAATAATCCCCCTAATGTATATAGACCTGACTCGTATCATTATGAAGCTTATATTGCTTACCAACAAAAATCTATGAGTAAGTGCATGCACCATACTTCAGTAAAATATTTTATTTTTCAGTGAGTAGTGTGACGGCGTTAAAAGCTTTTGTGGTGGCTCTGAAAAGTGCTGCTATATTCATAGTGTCCATTAATTTTAACAAATTGATATTTACTTCATAAAATACTAGATGACATATTCAAAAATCATTTTAACTTCATCCTTTAATTTTTACATATATTTTTTTTCAGAATAATTTGGTTTTAATGCAAGCGTTGAAAGTAAAAATTTAGCTCTCTGGTGCAGAAGACTTATAAAAAAGCCTTATTTTGTACTTCTATTTTTTTCATCCTTAAAGCGAACGAGTGACCAGCACCCTAATTGCGTAACACACGATCAATCGGAATCTGAATCAATTTCAAGCAAATTGCTAATCCATTGCTTCATAAGTTCGAAAAATTTGTCTGCTCAACACGTAAATAACGCAATGAATGTTGTTGAACTGCCAAAATGAAACCGATTCCGATTGATCGTGTGTTACGCAATTAGGGTGCTGATTTAGGTATTTTTCGCAAAATATCATCATCATATGCCTAGCCTTTTCCCAACTATGTTGGGGTCGGCTTCCTGTCTAACCAGATGCCGCTGAATACCAGTATTTTACATGGAGCGACTGCCTATCGAACCTCCACGACCCAGTTACTGGGTATTACTGGGTAATACATAAAAAAGTAAGACAGGTTGTCACACTTTCGGGCTTCTGACGACCCGTAACGACTGTCAAAGATCCACGAATGACAGCCGGGACCAACGGCGGCTTAACGTGCTTTCCGAGGAAGGTCTTGGCATGTAATGATGGTCACCCATCCACGGACCAACCGCGGCAAGCCTAGCTTAACCTGATCGATTGATCCGTGCGGCTGTTTTACTTAGCCACAAATTCCTTTCCGCAAAATATCATATCATTAATATAACTACATATTTAACAAAGACATTCTTAGCAATCATCAACCGCCTGATGTTTATTTTCTTTCGACAAACCTGTCTCATAGCGTTATCTCACTCTGCCATCCACTCATTACAGGTGTATTGTTCAACATGTTAATAATAATGTGACAAACACAATGAGGAAAGTGTGTTGATAAACGGCAGGATCTGGCTGCTTTATTATTATTAAAGGCCTGGGTTGTTCCATTGCAGGGCAAAGGTGTACAGACGCCAGCTGGCACATCAAGCTACCCGAAACTGTCAAATTTTCCCAATAAACTTTGAACCTAATTCTTTAGCGATAAAGTTGAATATCTATTAAAGAAATTTGACAGATTGTAGTAGCTTGATGTGCTGGCGTATGTACCTACTCTCTTTCCACTTCTCTCTGTTAAAAGTTACTAAGGACCAGCAGTGCGATTCTGTAACCATCTCACCGTGAGAACTTAGGTGAAGTGAGTGTGGAGTGAGCCGTCATTCCCAACTAATGCTAGGGATTGACACTATTGACAGCTCACTCTCTTGCTCACTTCACCTAACTTTTCACGGTGAGATTTTTACAGAATCGATCGGCAGTTCTTGTTGAAGGAGTCTAGCTCTGGCTTTACCTACTAAATAATCTTTAATCAGTGTCTGCAGTGTAATAGGCAGTTATACCCCTGCAACTCTCAACAGCAGGTAAATTGAGGGAAATTAATAGTTTTCCACAATGCGTACCTACTTAAATAGTTTGTATATTCAAATCACAACTGTCATTCTTTGACAGAGAATTGAATTACTTATAACATAATCGTGACAAATTCGCCAAAAATGTAAACAAATATGAGTTTATGGAAAAGTAACTTTATTCCTACACAATAAAGTTCATTTTTCGCTACAACTTCGAACATTTTTATAACTTTTTCAATAGTGCTAGTCACTCTGAAATCAACTTAATTATCATTAGCATAAAGTTGATATTTGTTTAACTTGAAATAACGTCAACTTGAAACAAATAAAATTTGAATTTAGTAGCAAGTTGACGTAGTGTATCAATTTGTACTGACACACAATCTAGTCTTCGTGTGCGTAGCCTTATGCCAACTAAGTTGGGGTCAGGTTCTAGTTTAATGATGCAACTGAATATCAGTCTTTTATAAGGATCTGATTTGCCCCTTAGTTGCCTGCCTTTTGGGCTTCTGACGACCAGTAACGACTGGTAAAGATCAACGAATGACAACCGGTACCAATCGCTTTACATGCTTCCCGAGACACAGCGTTGTCTCGGTATCTAAACTGGTCACGCATCCACGGACAGACCTAGGACAGAGGCAAATGTAGCTTAACCTGTTTGATCGACCCTTGTGGCTACTACTTAGCCATGAGCCCCTCACTGACACACAACCTAGTATACGTAAAATATTCACATGACTTTTGCCCAACACTAGCAAGATTTTCTTTTATGTTTTCTATATTACTATAGTGTGAACAGGTTCACACTATATAGAAAAAGTAGTATGGCTACCCCTACGATTTGCACCCTTGTGTTAATATCATTCCCTTAGTGCGGCACACGTTTTCAAACGCTGTGGCGTGGGAGCACCCTTCGTTTTCCTTGGTTGTAAAGTCGTTGATCCCAATGTGGGTGCAGGAAAATCATTTAGTAAACTCAATGCAAAGGTTTTTCCTTGAAAATTCTATGAACCCCAAATCAAAGTGTGTATTGCTGAACTTGATACATTTTCTTGGTTGTACAGTCTTGTACCAAGGTTTTTAGTTTACTTTTTTTTACGTACGTATGTATAGATTAACTTTACGAGATACATTATAATACAGGATGTCAGCATTTTTTTTTATTAACCCAAAAAATTTATTATCGCAGGGACGTCCCGCAACATGTACTGAACCCATTTTAACAGGTTGCGCGCGACGTCCCTGCCATCCTGTATACATATGTGTCTATAAGATGAATTGTAGAATCCGCTGTTTTACAAAACCGCTAGTTATTTTAAGAAACAACTCCGATATGAAAAACAACTGAACAACGTTCAGCGGTTTTCCATAATTACTGAACTTGAACACGCAAAACTGCATAAAAGTTTTGCATTTTTCAATGCAGCGCTAATCAACGATTAGCGGTTATGTAAAACATATCTTAAATCAAGTGTTTTTAAATACTAAATTATAAGTAAATTAACTTAAATTCGGGACAATATTAATTAAAAGTTATCCGAGTTTTATGAAAGACGCTCATTGTGCAAATAAACCATTCTGCATTACGTCTTAACGTTAGTAGCAGTTTTGTAAAACGTAGCACAATAACAATCCAGCTGAAAGTTGTTCAGTTGTTTTATATAATGGAGCTATTTGGTAAAACAGCTTGCAGTTTTGTAAAACAGCGGATTCTATAATCCATATGCGATATATGCATATGCAGTGATTTTCTGTAAACAAATATCCTATTATGTGGAGGAGAAAGGTGAAGTAAGTGCTGCTATCATCGTACTAATGCTTCTAACATTGTCAACTTGTTTTATGAAAGCCTAAGTAAGATAGAGAGCCAGTTTGGATTACCGACTAGACTAGACAGTAGTGCAAACAATTTTTATCGATTTTACCCAATATTGGTCTTGCTGAACCTTCACTTAAAATTTCAAGCGCTTTAAACGCTCCATTTTGAAGCTTACCAGCTAGGTAATGGCGTAACATACTAAAAGTAGCAATGGCTTTCATTTTGCCAGTTCAAAAAAACAACTAGTTCTTTTGTATAGTTATTAATAAAATTTGCTTTCAAGACTCTACCTTTGTTATCAGTAAGTCCTATTCCGTATACCAACGATGTTGGTCAGTAGTAACGTGTTACGAACTCCAGTCACCAATGACTAGCCAGAATGTCACAGCATTAGTGTTTTAATGGTGGTCCATAAGCGATGCGACGTAATGTTCCCACTGCTGGGACACCGCCCTTCTCGCTGTGAGAGGGAGTTCGCCAAAATCTAACACGCAGGCCCAGTGCGGGTTGATAGATGTCACATGTCTTTCTAATTTTTGGTTCTAGGACATGCCGGTTTTTCACCGATACGACTTACTAACGCGTTATTGATTGTGATTGGCTGCATTGTGTACGAACCGCCATTGAAATACTAGGATTGAAATATTACTAAATAAATTTTGTTTGCAATGGAATTTGAACTTTGTTTTGTTTGCCATCGAGGTGATTGCTCCAAAACTTAATAATTATCTGAAATTATGAATTCAAGCATAGATATTTTGTTCTCATTACTAATCCTTCATGGTTTTGGCGAAAACAAAAGAAGCGCTACAGTATGAAATTATTTAAATTCTGTACCCTCAACTACTATAATAAAAATCCAAGTACCTAACAGTTATCTAAAAAACGCAGCCAATCCGGATCTCCAATTCTCAATATTCCGAACACGAATAAGAAAGCGAACATTTTAATCCAAGTCACGACTGTTTTGTCGTAAATAGCCATTTATAAAAACGTCATTTTTGTTTTATCCTCTTTTGGGAATATCTTGTCTTGGCAGCCAATCTCGTAAATTATTGTGTGACATCGGTTTTATGTAAAATTCTCCTTTTACGAGCTTTTACATTTTCTGGAGCGGTTGTGTAGATTGTTATGTCGGTTTTTTGTATGCACGTGGCTTTATATAAAGTCTTTGTCGCTATTTTTGGCTTTTGAGGGCATTGAGAATGTAATAGTTTTTTGGTCAGGTTAATTATAACGTTTTTTTGTTTAACTGAAAGAAACACTGTGAGATAGGCGACGAGAAAACTTGACGGAGTTTTCCAAATTCTGCCCATCCCAACTGAATCCTTCTGACGGCTTCTTTCTCAAAGTTGTGTCTACTGAACTGGATTATTTGCCCCAGGTAGACATAATCCTTCACAACTTCGAGAAGCGACCCTTCGATGTGGATTGGCCTCGGCAAAAGAATTGTACATGTCTTTCGTCTTGTCCAAATTCATGCCGAGGCCAACCCGCCGAGAGGCTCCATTAAGGCCGTGCAGCATTTGGTCTAGCTGTTCATTATGACAATGTCATCGGCAAATCGAAGATGTGAAATGTGCTCACCGTTCACGTTGATACCCTGTCCAGTCCAGTCCAGCGTCTTGAAGACGTCTTCCAACGCATTTGTAAACAGTTTTGGGGATATTACATCCCCCTGTCTCACCGCCCAGAGCATATATATATAGATAGATGGGGCTGGTTTTCTGGTCCTGGATCTGAACAGTCATCGTGGCAGCGTCATACAAACACCTCAACACTTTGATGTAGCGCCAGTCAATTCGACATCGTTGCAGAGAGGCCAGAACTGCCCATATTTCGATGGAGTCGAAGGCTTTCTCGTAGTCCACAAATGCCATACACAGCGGCTGATTGTACTCCTCGGTCTTCTGTATAATTTGCTGAACAGTATGGATGTGGTGTACAGTGCTGAAGCCTTTTCGAAAACCGGCTTGTTCTGTCGGTTGGAACTCGTCAATTCTCCTGGCGAGACGGTCCGTGACGACCCTCGAGAACAGCTTGTATACGTGGCTCAGAAATGAGATGGGTCTATAGTTCTTCAGTGAGGATTTGTCACCATTTTTGAAGAACAGAACCACCACAGAGACATACATAGCTTGGTAAAATCGTAAACCTCCTTGTAGATTTCCTGCAGTCAAAAAGCAAGGAAGACTATATTTCTAAACTAAACGTAATCTAAAACAAAGATGACCCAGTGACTTTGTTACTAACATTTAGTTATGTTGTCATTAACCACAATGTCTTGTCAGATGTTGTCACAGCTGCTGTGTTGTTAATTAAAGCTATCAGAGGGTGTCTCATCTGCGATTAAATAGGCCAATTGACCTAATTTCCTATCGTACCATTACGCTAGTGATTGAAACGTTAAAAATCGAAATGCTTTTGTTAAAATTATGAATCATGCAATAGTTGAATAGCTTTTTGAACCGTATATGGTGATCTTAACTGGATTTTACCGTGCTCATGTTATTCAATATAAGTATAAAATATTAAGTGTGGTAAAAATATACTATTAATTAATATTATTATTATTACAAGGTGAGCATGTTTAACGATAATAATAAAATCCCGTCGTGATGTGATTAATTTGTAATCACCAATTAGTCTCAAAATAATAAAGCAGCTTTGCCATAATCCCTGAAGTACTTTCAACCACGGTTCTCATTCCTAACCAAGTGCACCAATCTTTACTACTCAAACGCTAGACTTGTCTCCTCCTATCTCATCTACCAAACTCTACAGAAAACTGACCTCAACACTTGCAGAATTGTTCGAAAATTCCTTCAGAACGACAACGATACAAATATCATACCCACAATCATCATCAACAACACAAAGATATCATCATGTCATAATATGTTATAATCTATCGCTTACGAGTAGATTAGCACATGGCGTCGGCCCGTGTTATCCTATCATCATCAGCCCATAGCAGTCCACTGCTGGACATAGGCCTCTCCTATTGCACGCCATTCAACTCGATTTTCGGCAACTCTCATCCAGCTGCTACCAGCCATCCTGCGAAGATCGTCGCTCCACCTAGCCTGAGAGCGTCCCACCTTACGTTTACCGATTCGCGGTATCCACTCAAGAACACGTCTACCCCAACGGTCCACAGTTCAAGGGTGTTATCCTATAAAACCGCCATATCAGTGCCGAGATACAAAAATGTAACAATCAAGTAATTTTTCATTTAGGTAACCGATTTATTCATTCAAGTATCTACAAATAAAAAAAATATCATTCAAGATGAAAAGCAACTGTATAATTCAATTATACAGTTAGCTCATATTATTTGCAGTTACGACTTTTAGTTTTTGTCACTGCAAACTTTAAACGTCGCCTGTAATTATGAAAAAGTGCTGAATCCGTCAGACCGTGAACGTAGACGTCGTCGCCTTTAAAGTATGACGCCATTTTAATGAGATTTCCTTCAGTTGCGAATGGAAAATGTACAATTGTATAAGTATAGCGCACACGCGACGTATACCGCAAATTAAATAGAGGAAGCAGAGTTCCGTTTGAGGACAGAAGTGCAATGTTTATTGTGAAATTATGGTAATATTAAAAGCTTATTTTTTAACGCAAGTATGTTTTATTTGAGTTAAGGAGGTTCTCGATTTATTGTTGTAAAGCTGACGATTGACAGCGTCCTGCGGTACAAAAAGCTATTATTTTAAATGATATTTATTTCTGTAAATTGGTACACACGGCTTATAAGCTGACCTTGCACTGGTTCGGCTTGCCGTGCAATGAGAAGTCAGCTTAAACTGGAAATAGAAGCTTAATATGAAATAATATGTTGCCGTGTGTACAACAAGAAAAACACATTTAGTCGTCAAAATTTATTTAATAATTAATAATTAAATTATGTTTTAAAACTATAGGTGTTTCCTAACTGGTTACTCTAAGAAGAAAGACCAAAACAATTTCAGTACCTAGGTAATAGGTATTTTTTTTCTTTAAATACTAAAATATTGACTTGTGGGAAGTCCTATGATGCAAAGATGATCTTCTCTACTCGATGATCTCTGATTGATCTGAATTTTGACTTCCTCATCCCAAATTACCTAATTTAAATACACCTACACAAAATGAATTTAACTTCTCTAAAGTGCAAAAATTCCAAGCAACATTACCATCACACAGGTAGCCCTTTCGATCTTTAAAAAGAAGAAAAAGAAAAATCACTTTACATGCAAATATAACGAGCCCATATTCGACCGGATCTGACAACGGCCATTATCGCTCATACGGCTGTTTAAGCAGCCGTAACCGAACCGATCCGTGGAGTGACACTTGTTATTAAGTGGGGATGGTCATAGAATAAGAAAACTGTCTGGAAGCGAAACTCATATAAGGAGTATACGTCTTACCTCCAACACATGGACGATAATATGCGAAGAATTTTAAAAAAAGCGGATTCGGACTCGCACATGACGGTATCCGTACTACCGTACAATATACTACAACACTAAATTTTTTTTTAGTCTACATTGTTTACTTTTACATTTTGTTTTATTTTTATTATGTTGTTATAGCGGCCATTGCGCTTGAAATTTTCAAAGAGTGTGTGTATTACACACTCTTTGAAAATTACGGTACCTATCTATTACGGTACAAAAGATATAGACTGTGATAGGCGGACAGACGGACAGCGGAGCCTTAGTAATAGGGTCAATCGTTGGCACCTTTTGTGTTCGGACCTGTGAGACAGTCTCTTTCGAGAATTTGATGTAACATATTTTCGCCAGGGTACTGTAGGTCCTTTAGGTTAGTGCTCCTAAGCTGATTCAACCAAAAGAATCACATTAATCATCTTGGGACCGCTTTCTAAAATCCTCCTCAAGCTCGTGCTCGCCTAAGTCAAAAAAGGGGTTGTCATGTTTTTCATAAATCAAGCTCAGGACACGTAACGTACAACACAACCTGTACTTTGTCGAACGTATCTTATAGCCCCGATACTGCCGATCTATTCTGTAAATTTCTCATCGTGAAACCATAGGTGAAGTGAGCTGTCATTCCACCTGATGCTAGGGATTGACACTATTGACAGCTCACTTCACCTAAATTTTCACGGTGAGAGTTTTGTAGAATAGATCGGCTGTATCGGGGCTTTAAGGTTCGACACAGTAAGGGTTATGTTGGATGTTACGTGCCTCGAGGTAGATTTTAGAATAAGCGGGTATACTTCTTTTTTGACTTGAACGAGCAAGAGCATTTAAAATGCGTTCGACGTAAAAGTATCGCTTCTATACGTTCATATTCTATGGCATAATGTTTGCTGTAAAAACATGTTCATAAATCGATCGGAAATCGATGCATGCCATCACTATACAGTAGTTAATGTGTCAATCGTGGAACACAATTCATTTGCTGACAGTAGAAAAGTTTTGAATGAAATAGGTTTTATACTACGCTTGGTGAATTTATAAAACCTTCTCCCTTTGTGTAGAACAGCCCAAGCACAAGACCTGCCTCTTTTTGAAGACACGAGTGGCGCTATAATTAGTAATCAACACTTAGTAGATTTGGTCAAACTCACCACATTAGCTAATGATAACTATTTGAATAATTAAGCCGTTGGTCTCGGCTGTCAGATGATGATGTGTGTGTGGGATGTAGGTGTGCTTTGACAGTCGCTACGGGTAGTCAGAAGCCCGAAAATCTAACAACCAGTCTTACCAAGGTGTATCATGTTGTTCAGTAACTGGGTTGTGGAGGTCGCTTAGACAGTCGCTCTATATAAAATACTTCAGCTGCATCCGGGTAGACTGGAAGCTGACCCTAATACAGTTAGGAAAACACAGGCAGATGAGAAGTATTTGAATAATCACCACAGTTGGTAAACAAATCGCAGCAATATGTTCAGCAAAATGCGTCTGCCTACCATGAAAGATGTATGGATACTTCGTGCATTTCATCAAATCAAATCATTCATTTGCTTGATTCATGTACCAAGCATCCTATCCATTAGAACGCTATTCAATGACCATGTTTAGCATTAAACATCCAGACGTTAAGTATTATATTTACGAGTATGACAAGTATTTAACGTCAGTATTTATGCAAATGTCATTTAGATAACTAACACAACAGTACTTAACCCTTGACCTGCTAATCTGCGGCCATTTTACTTTATTCAATAGAACAGCTATGTTATGCGTTATTTTCACATTAGACTCTAATGTGAAGATTTGAGATGTATTTAATCGCATAATTCCCTTTTTGCTTTGTTAAAAATATGATTGCACACTCTAATATAATATATGCGTTTTTTTGTGAACCTTAAATAACTAACTATTTTGGGGTCATAAAATTACTAAATAGCCTAAACTACATAACTGGGATGTAGGATGTACATAGCTTCTATGGCCACTGCCGCGGCACGTTTCGCTCGCTCGGCTCGCGCGTGTTTGGTCATAGCTCTAATCTAACCTAACCAATGGGACTAATTCAGCTCGCGAGCGGTTTGTCACTGTTCTAACCTAACCTAATCCGTTTGGTCAGAGTACCCTAGCTAAGTCTTATCTTCCCTAATTTGAATACAGGCCTACTGTAGGTGACCAGTTGTAACTAATGCAATATAATGACTACCGAAAGCGAAATGTTATACTTATTTGAACAAATTAAATTTCCATGATAAACATTACTCTGTTACAATTTGTCAAAAGTATATTTTAAATAATATAGCGGAACAGTTTTCTAAGAATTTAATTTTACCCCAAACTGTTAGTAAAGTTGACCGACAATGTGGCCAATGACCGCTTATGTCATTGTTTAAAAAGTGCAGTCACCGTGGTATCCATAACTAAAAAATTCATAACGGTATGATAAAAATAGATTGCAAAATGTGTAACAGCTGTGAATCAAATCATGATGCTATTGAACGATAAGTTGGAAAAATGAAATGGGAAACAAATTTTATTTTTAATTTTACTGAAAAATATGGTTTGACTGTGAAATGTTTGATAAATTATGTAAGTACCTATAGAATTAAGCCGAACTACTGAAAGACTTTCAAGCTTTCCTGAAAACCTCAAAACCTTAAGACGAGTACCTAACCACCAAAGAACCTCGAAACGTAACACTGTAAGTAATTTTGCAGCCGCTCTCAATATACTATAACACCTGCTCATCACCTGCCTAGCTTTTTCCCAACTATGTTAGGGTCGGCTTCCAGTCTAACTGGATGCAGCTCAGTACCAGTATTTTACATGGAGCGACTGCCTATTTGACTTGGTAAGACTGGTTGTAAGACTTTCGGGCTTCTGACCACCCGTAACGACAGTCAAAGATCCACGAATGACAGCCGGGACCAACGGCTTAAGATCAAACCGCGGCAAGCGTAGCTAGACCTGAAGGCCAATTTTCAACGTTCAAAATCTAGTCGCAGTCTCATCTCGGCGACAAACAAATGTCAAAAACTGGTCAAACTGTAGGAAAATTAGAAGTATTTTTTTACAGATTGAGACTGAGATCAGACTGTGAACGTTCTTAAAATTACGAGATCTATCGACCCGTATAGCTGTTATTACTTAGCCACAAGCCCTTCTATACTCGTACTATAACACCTACTATAAATGTAAAAACAGATACTTAAAATATTACAGAACCAAATTATCTGAAAGATTGTTCTTGCAGAATAAGTAGATAAGCTTACTTCCATTAGATACTCTTTCGCCCCCATGCCACTGAATACTAAGCATTCACTTAATACTCACGTATCTCCTACGTACTTACACGTATATGTTGCGTATGTATGTAGCTATGTAGATATTGCACCTGTACTCGGATTACTTATTCGATCTACAGGCTTCCCTATTGTTGTTCATGTTGCGAATATTTGTCTCTTTAGACTCTTACACATTTTTGCCCAGATGAATGATACTTGATATTAACTTGATATAAAACCAATGTTATTTTGTTTCGAATTATTTCTTAAGCTTTATTAATAATAACTTTATTTCGGGTGGCATAGACCCATAGAAACCTTAACCTAGTACACATTACACATTACATAAACTTTTATAATTTGCCATGACTCGCCACACCTACACACGACATGACCCACTGATTCTGAAAGGGACAGTCAAAACGTACTGCTATTGCGTTCAGAAAGCCGTTGTTGCTACCCCGTATACGGGCCAGCAGGGAAGCTGCTTTTTTCCGCATGATGGCCTGGAAACCATCAGTGCGCGCTTCAGCAAACATCCCAGACGCGCTGCACCGCCACGGTAGACCCACCAACATTCTGAACGCATTATTGTACTGAGTGCGCATTATTGTATTACAACAACTAAAATATTTAGACGCTATACCCTGAATAATGATTAAGCCGTTTACCTGGCTGTCCTTCGTGGATCGCTGACAGTCGTTAAGGGTGGTCAGAAGCCCGAAAGTCTGACAACCAATCTTACCAAGGAGTATCGTATTACCCAGTAACTGGGTTGTGGAGGTCAGATAGGCAGTTGCTCCAAGTAAAATACTGGTATTCAGCTGCATCCGGTTAAACTGGAAGCTGACCCCAACATAGTTGGGAAAAGGCTAGGCAGATGGTGACAAGACTGAGGAATGATGCGGATAACAACGTTGCGGTTTAAAAGAAGATGTAGGGACCAAAGTTGAAAAGAGTATTCTTAGATGGTATAGTCAGTATGAATGAAAGGTGACTAACAAAAGGTTAAACAGGACAAACAAACAAAGCAGCTGGGAGTAGAAACGTTGGGAGGGAACACCCCTAAGGATAGTAAGTAACCTTATTGGTGATGTTCTTCAAAGGAGGTGTGTAGTACTCGCTACCGGTGAGCATGGAGACAGATGTATGAATGTTATCGTAATCGTACACGATTACTGACAAATGCTTGCACTTACTGGACTGGTACACTCAAATCTGTGTGGACAAAAGACCATTTCAGACGTCAATTTACATGGTCTTCACATTATCTGACCAAGATTACGTATGGACTTTAAAAAGAGACTGTGTCCTCTGAGTTTGTTTCGGCCTTTCTTCTCAGAGGAGTCAAATAGGAAACGCCGACCTTATCTAGTTTTATTTTTTTGTAATATGACGTGTAAAAGTGTTTCAATCGAAGCAAAAGGAACGCGTAGTAGTTCTATAGTTTCTGCTTGCTCCCATGGGAAAAAAGCATAAGTTTATGTATGTATTGTATGTTATGTTACACATACAGTTAGTTAGGATACAGTGTATTATACCCCATTTATAGCACCATAAAAAGATAGCCATGTGGGTACAAACGAATGTAGAGCAGACTATATGTTCTGGTATTTATGTTAGGTATTTTATATTCTGGTCTTGTAAAGTTAATTATGAATAGCCTAGTCTTGTATACAATCAACTATTTTCTAACTGAACAGACAGCTGTGCTGCTGGGGAGTTTGTTGCGCCACTTCTTCTTCCCAGCAATAGCACTAGGAAGTGGTGAAGGGCGAGCGTTTTTAGGGGACTGTGTTTTGTAATTTTGACGTTCGAAAAGTGCTGATTCTCAGCCTAATTTGAATGACTTTTGATTTTGATTTTATAAAAAACAAAAGAACGAACCAGAAAGTGAACCTTCACTTTTGTAGGCTTCGCATTCCTTTCTAACTAAGTGTGGTACCTTATGTGAGACGCAATGCTCTTCCAATTTCGTTACTAGTCACGTAACACGCACTTTCCACGCAGCAGAACATTAAAAACAAACGTCAAGTTTAAATAGTTTTTAATTTGTTGTTTCATTGGGTTCTTTCGAAACAAACATTGAATCGACTGGGTGCCATTAGGAAAATGCTGTTCTTTTTAAATATTTTTAATAATGAAAGATAAAATTACCTATGAGGCTTCTGAAAAATTAATTTACAGAATATAGTTAGATACATTTTCCTAAAAATCTACATTTTTGTCTGACTTTCTGTCTGTTTGTTCCGGCCAATCTCCGAAACAGCGAAACCGATTTTGATGAAATTTTGTATGGAGACACTTTGAACCCTGAGGAGGATGGGAAGGATGAAGGATAGGCTTTTCATAGACATATCATGCAATCAAAGCCGCGGGCGGAAGCTAGTAATAATTAAACGTAACAATTATCATTTATGATGAAATTCCGAAACAGTGAATAGCCTGTCAAAACGGACACTAGGTACATGAGAGCCTTTATGAAGTCAAAACGCAACACTAAAATGCAACTGTTCCACCACCATATCAAAAAGTACTCCACATTCTAAACGAACGGAACTCTAAAAACAATAAACGATCGTGCCTTCAAAATTGGGTAGCCATTATAAACCAGCGCACGTGGACTCGACTTACTACACAGTGGGCCGTACCTACTAACCTAATCTATTGTTTTTAATCTGTGCCCGTTCTGGGAAAACCTCGTGAGAAAATGTCATGCGCTGTTACGTCATCGGAATGTCATTTGTTTTTTTTTGAAGCTATCGAAATGGTCAGGATAAGAGTAGATCGGAAAAGAAATGTTATTATTATATTTTAACAAATAATTCAGTATTATAAAATATCATCAGGAATTTACTTTTCCGATTCCATTTTTTATTTTAATTTTATTAGCCATTAATATGCCACTGCTGGGCAAACGCCTTCTTACTCTCTTTCCACCTCTCTCTGTCCAGAACTGGCAAGGACCAATCTTTACTATAGGAGTGCAGCTCATCCCGCCATCTCCGTTTAGGCCTGCCGCGATGTCATTTCCTGTTTGTTGAATACATTTATCATTTTGTAATCATCCTATGTATTCACTTTACTTGTCTTTGTACACTAGTTGTTGCATCCTATCGTCAGTGACTCAGGGTAGTGTTTCTCATCACAACAAACCCAATGGACATGTGACTAATCAGCTCATTACATAAATTTGCTTCACCATATAAATCAAACCCATACAGTTACAGTCGCCACATTAAGAGTAACATAAGCGTAATTACGACATTCGTATTTAGGATACTAAAACCGCGCTACCATATCTTATTATTAGGAGTACACGCGGAGAATTAATTATAATATAAACACACTTACGCGCGAAGAGTGGACAGACGGTTTATGTTGTTGACAGACAACTTTAGTCTGGCCGTCGAGAGAATATGATCCTGATACCTGTCAGTGCGACAACTCTAATAGCTAAAAAAGGTCAAATTTACAAAACACGTATCGATTGTATGAAACTGATTAATAATTCATAGATAAAGTTGTGAAAATGTAAAATATATGATCGTACACAATTATAAAATGTGTGCGACTTGCTTAAGACGGCGTTGACGAGGCGGCACGACGCGCCATGGCATGGGAAAGCATCAACGTAGTATAGACTGGCATGCCGAAGTCTTCTGCAGCATTACAGCGTCAAGTTCAAGTGTGACGACATCAACGAGATGTGAGAGCTAAGGGTGGAAAATAAGATTAAAAATCATTTTCGTTTACGAAATTCTTTTGCCTTGGCATGCCATACGTATGAAGTTATATTGAGTCGACCCAGAACTAAGCTACGAGGTTGGCACCATCAGAAGCTTCCCTGAATTCCTGCAACGTGTAGGCATCAGCACACGCAGGACACGATATAAGGTGTCTCATCGTTTGTGGAACCACTTTGTATCAGAGTTTGTATTGAAAAACATTTTGAAATAACACAAAACTTTTCTTTCTATAATAGATAAACCTAAGTATTCTGTTTCTAGTTTCGACATAATCAGAATAATTTTCTAATTTGTATGTCTGCTACAATTCAAGTCAAGGCTCTGTGTTGTTTCTTCTTCATATACTATTGTTATTTTCGTATTATAATTTATGCCAGGCCAATCGTTACCAAATTGACTTTTAAACTTTTAAATACGTACCTACTATGAGCTCACTAAAATGCACAGTGGCATTATCAAATATTGTTTCCTTTTGGTAATATAGATTTATCATAGAAAATGACCAACGTCAGTTTTTCCTGCCCCAGCAGTCTCGACATTCATAGCGATCGCTTTACGACCGAATTCGTTCGCAAAGTCCTGTCACTCCATACATTACACCTGTCAATCCGGGACTTCTGGGGCATGTGGAGACTGCTGGGGCTGGTAAAGAAAACTTACCTACAGAGGCACTATTCCAACCACAAACAAAAGAATTATGTCCAGTCAAGAAATCCTACTACCCTATTCTACTAATATTATAAACGAGTAAGTTTGTGAGAATAGATAGATGGATGGAAGTTTGTTACTTTTTCACGCAAAAAGTACAGAACAGATTTTGATGAAACTTTACAGTAATATAGCATAAACATCAAAATAACACATCTAGGATACTTTTTATCCCGATATTCCCGCGGGATCGACCCTTATGCGGGTGGAACCGCGGGGCGTTGCTAGTAATTAATAATATTAAGCACTTTAAGGAAACATTTTACAAGCACCTTTTTATTTTTGCGACTGCGTCATTGTTAACGATTTGAATGAAAGCGATAGTTAGAAGAGGTGACACGCACTATAAGGGAACGAAAGCGTGAAAATTGCTTCATAAATAGTCTGCTCCTTGACTATAGGTTCTTTCTTAGAATACACGTAATTACTTTTATTCTTTGCCACTAGATTATGGCAAAATAGGTCTCTATAATCCTAGTAATAAATAGGTACTATAACTCAATCACGCGTCCACAAATTGCTCTACAGTAGCTATCGCACAATTAAACTACAAAGACGAGTGTTAGTGCGCGTCTATTTTGAGATCGTACCGTATCTGTTATATTTATCAGTCATCAAACGACATCAAATATGTATGTCGCCGAATGTGCTAACCTAGTTTGAGTTTCAGTTTCCATTTATAACTTAGTCTCAGTTTCTCATCTCTGAAATAAATTGCAAACTATACTTTTGTATAATTTAGAAGCATTTTTTAAATTTTGTATATGTATGAACCATGGATCCGTTTTTTATGATATTTTGATGTTGACTTGAAAGAGCATGGCAGTTGAGAATATGTCATGCTCACTTAAATGTCTCGCTGGTGGTGGCGCGTGTGTTGGATCATTCGGTTGCCTACAAAATGGTTGAGCTGGGTGGTGCTGATCCACGCGTCATGTTCATGAACGGGCGCCGTCGGTTGAGACTGGTCATCTCTTAACTGCCAGGGCTTATTTTTTATTTTATATTTCAAATTGTTTCTTTTTTACATTGTTCTCACATATAGCAGCAATAAAAATAATGTACCCGGATTTTGTAATAATATCTTGATTTAAAAGAGTGTCCTTGGAGTTTCTTGCCCGTTCTTCTCCATAGAGATCTACGTTTTGAACTAGCTTCAACTTTCTGACTAACTGACCGACTATTTAATTTTGACAATTCAAAAGTGCCTGTGGTTTTTTTCAATTAATTTATTTCAATTAAACCAAATGGTTTAATTGAAATAAATTATTTGAGTTTTGAGTTTAAGTTAATTCGTTTTGAATTACACGCTCGGAATGTATTGCTATGGGATGTATAATTAATCGTCTCTAACATATTGTCTATGTATCTTATATTCTCATTGGACAAGAGTTACTTAAATTAGCCTTAGGATTAACACTTTTTGAAAGACAAAAAAATAAAATAGCCCAAAATGCCCAAAGTGGCTAAATGGTGGAAGCCACGTCCTAGTGTTTGAGCATGGAACTCACCAGTACCACGTCTAGGAGCGAATTTCACCAATGAACGAAACTTAACATCTAAACCGCGTTCAAGTGTCATCTTTGTTCTGGAATATTGACACTGACAGCTCTTGAACGTGTTTTACATGTTCTGGGGGCGTACCGCCAGCTCTTATAACAGGGCAGAAGTTGAACTGCACTGCTTTTTGTCCTATGACTAAGTACAAAAAAGCAATGCAGTTCAACTTCTGCCCTGCTATAAGAGCTGGTGGCAAGTCCCCTGATCGCGTTCAATATTCTGAAGGCCCAATTCCCATAGTAAAAAACGTTAAAAATCTAGTCGCAATCTCGTCTCAGCGACAATCAATGTCAAAAATGTATGAAAGTTAGAGGTATTTTTGACATATTGAGAGTGAGATTACAATGCAAATGTTGAATTACCCCTCTGATCGCGTTCAATATTGATAGTTTCATAGGTCAAATTCACTCTACATCAGTTAAAGTCGATACTTGTTAAATTACTGAAACAGATTCTCCAAAACATAAGTATGACAATAGTGTATTATGTTCCTTTGCCTCTTGCCTATGACTCAGCAAGGAAAGTTTAACGTGGACGCAACCTCATTAGACGTTACATCATTAATTTAGCACCACTACTCAATCAGAGGACAGCTCAAGGAAGTCTGGCCTACAAAAAAGAGATATACATTCTATTGACATAACATAACATCACTCCTGTATTCCCTTAAGGGTAAGGCAGAGCTGTACCTACAGTACATCTACATTGTGCCAATTATGTTCAAGTCCCATGTAATAGGGAGCGACCCTATTGCCATCAACCAGGCACAAATCCAAACTCCGGGCTTCTACTAAGAAATTCCTAACGGAAAAATCCAATACCACTTTGGGAATCGCACCCAGGACCTCGTACTCAGCACCAGTGCTCACAACCACTAGACCAACAATACAGTCACACACAATATAAATTCTATTGACATCATAATAATATTATACTTAGGTAGAAAAGAATTGACTGACGAATGTATGACTGATTGAATTGACGACACGGTTGGCGCAGTGGCTGAGCGATCGACTGCTGCGCTGCGTGTTGTGGGTTCGATTCCCGCACGGAACAAATATTTGTATTGCGTACAGGTAGTTGTTCCAGGTCTGGCTGTTTGTGTATGTGAGTTTAAATGTTTGTAAACGCACCCACGATACAGGAGTAATTCCTAGTGTGGGGCAACGTTTTATTAAGAAAGACTAACTTTCCTTGCTCGTTGCAGCTCTTCAAAGAACACATAGGTACAACTTTATTAGTTTTAAAGTAACGGAACTTTAAAAGGACTTTTGTAGTTCGAAAGAGACGTGTTCACGTTATGCTAGCGTGGAAGTTTTCATAGAGATGTTAGCGGTGGAGTTGTTGGTTATGAACTCCTTCAAACTGTTGGCAACGTCTGCTTTCATCTCCTCAAGAACCCTGGAACAAGTTACATCATACAGGAATTGGATTCACGTTTTACGTTCTGGAATTGCCATCAACTGGGACAACATTATTTTGTTTATATGTTTGGATATAGGGTTATATATGTATGGATAGTTTCTAGTTATAGAAGTGTATTCTGAAGGCCAATTCGCTTATTGAAACATTTCAAAATCAATGTCCAAAACTTGACAAAAATTTAGGTTTTTTTGACAGATTGAGACAGAGAGAGGAAGACAGAGAGAGTGTATTTAGTTTAGTTGGTGATATTCCTGTGTGAGTCCAAATAAATGCTTTATTCTTTCCTTATTTTTAAATTAGAATGTGAACTTTCTTAAAAATATGAGAATTCTCCCTCAGATATCTAAGACGTAGTGATTTATAAGGTTCTCCGCAAGAATCATGTAACCGGCATTTACAATAATTATAATTACTATTCACTAGCAATCAGGAAAACGCTGCGTATTCTCTTGACGTCATTTCTACGTCGGCTTTCAAGACTTCTAGAGTGTGGGAAGACGCAGACTGTCTTTGCTAACAATCAACACGACTGCCAAAAATAACAGAGAACAGAAAAAACAGGGTATGATATCCGAAGTGATATCTCTGTAACAAATTATTCCATTCATTTAGAAGACGAAAATCGTCAAACTATATGTTTTGTTTGCTGGTATATAAACTTCTTGCGAATACCAGAGTGACACAACAATCGGGCTAGATTTGTTTTGAATACTGCAAGGAAGATAATTGGGAATTAGTCACAGTTGCATACCTGACTGGTTCGAAGATTTTAGGAAATAATCTAGATTTTGTAATATCGTTTCGTTGCATCTTAAAATGACGTTATTACTAGCTAGCTACCTCTTCATGCTATAAATTAAATTCACTTTTCGTATCTGCCTGTGCGACCGCGTAGTTCTATACATATTTTCTATACCTACTACGCAACGGATTTTGGTGCGGTTTTCACCATCATTTAGTGAATTTAATCCGAAAGGTTTATGTGTAACTATCCTACTAATATTATAAACGCGAAAGTTTGTGAGGATGGATGGATGTTTGTTACTTATTCACGCGAAAACTACTGAACTGATTTGGATGAAATTTCGCACACAGATAGTTTATAACTATGATTAACACATAGGATACTTTTTATCCTTATAATCCCACGGAATGAAAACTTATGCGGGTGAAACCGAGGAACGCTGCTAGTATTACATTAAAATAAAATTACAGACAATAAAGAAATCTTGATGTTTTGTTAAAAACTGTGTGAAGAAGGGGCTGGTCGCTAGTATTAAACGTTTAAGGACCTCATCTTAAAATTGATTTTCAATTCAATTAATAAGAACTTGACCCCAATTATTTCGACCTTTAACATTTTTCATGGATATCCTCGTGACATGATTTTAAGTTCCCCTTTAAGTGCCCAAGGGAAGTGAGATGGCCTGTTTTTACCAATATTACTTGGTCAGCAAATAGGTGCCTACCTCAATAGGTAGCTCAATAGGTAGTTGCTGAATTAACGGAAATTTTACAAGCTAATGCTTGTATAATTTCCGTTAATTCAGCAGTTACTTACTGTTTACATTTTTAACCACATGTTAAAAATTCAGCGGATGCTACTGTTATATGGCCTTGCGAAATCTACTTTAAATAGGCTAACGTATTTTTTCTTGCTGATTACTGGCAATAACCCTTTTAAGAACGAAGTTCCTTAACGCGACTTGCACACGTCACGTAAGGAAAAAGCGTTATGCTCCCTTCATGCAACATTCTCTCTGTGTCTCTTTCTATTATATACCTACGAATGTGTGTGTGCGCGCGTGTATCGTGTAAGAAACTTTGTTCCTGAAGGGTGTCCCCCAACCGCTCACGTTTTTCTTGTTAGTTCTCATACGGTCATTAACATGTCTTAGATGATGCAAACATAAACTCATTGAAGTAACTTACACTACCATATTATGGCTTCCTCCTTCCTGCAAACTCGTCCAACTTAGTAGGACTTAGCTTTAAGTAGGTAAACCAAACACTCCTTCTAACTACCACCACATAAATTAAAAGTAAACTTAACCTTCCATCTTCTTTAAACTCCGATAAACAAGGAAGTTTATCAAAGGAAACAGAGCGTATCAAATAAAAAGTAAAAGATAAAATGTTATACAACGTCACTTAGAATAACCAATAAATCCGACACGATCCGATGAGATGTAACCGCTTGAACCAATCAAACGGTTCTGATCCAATCACACGGTTTTGAACCAATCAAACTCGTTTTGTCTATTCATAATGACATGGTTGATTGATCGGTAGTTTTTAGTTTTATCTCTCCTTTCTATTTTTGTTTTGTTGTTGTTGATAAAGCGAGTGGATTTGGGGGATTTGTTACAACGAGTTTTAGATTTGTTTATACTTATGTAGCGATGATATTGCACATATTTTCATTTATGTTATTATGCAGATAGTAGGAGTTTTCATCTAAAGTATCTACATTTATCCCCTTATTTATAAATGTAACTTATAGTTACGAGACGTTTAAACGTCAGAAACTGTATGGTTAAGCAGGCGTTAATCATTGATTAACTTGAAGCAACGTTTAAAATTAAGGGGCTATTACTTAAAGATAGTTGCTATGTAAGCATCTAATAGTTTAGAACTAAAGGATTCAACTCGAAAGTTAATTTTGCGTTGGGAAACAAAAAAAATAGGAACTACGTCAGAAAAACTGATAAAAAACTCAATTAATTTTGTACGAAAAGCATAACAATGAAAAACATTTACACTAGAAAAACTGTTCCATGCAATAACGATTTTTAAATTCGAACTCGGCGAGTTCCGGAAAAAATGCACACAGTATCGGAATTCTGGACAAAAACGATTCGAACGCGGAGTTGTATCAGCACTATTTTGTCTGAAATAACACTGTTCAACAATTCGCTGCGTGTGCAGCTTTAATTAAAAGTTGGTTTTCATCAAGTTTATCCATCGGGAATTAGTGGAAATATTCACAGCTTGGTTAGTAGGTACTGAGCGTAGTAAGGTACTCGTGTAATTATTTTCGGATATCATAAAATATATTGAAATTGAATTTGCGGGTGCACTACGATACGTTAATTCCACGTTTTAGCTTTCGAAATAGATACAGACGGCAGCACATCAAGCTGCTACAATCTGTCAAATTTCTTTAATAGATTTTCAACTTTATCGCTAAAGAATTAAGGTTCAAGGTTGATTGGGAAAAATTGACAGTTTCGGGTAGTTTGGCCTGCTGGCGTCTGTACCTATCCATGCAATGTAAAACACGTATCAGGAGAACTACAGTTTAAAAAAATTGCCATCGAACAAATAAACAAAATGTGCTTATTCAATGTGGAAATTATTTTTAAAAGTTTAACCATAGAGTTTCTTGCCGGCTCTTCTCCATAGGAAACGACCAAATTGAAACAATGCATCTAGCTTCTTACGATTCATAAGAGCCCATGTAGGTTTTTTTCTTTAGCGTATATTGTGTCCCACTGCTGGGCAAACGCCTCCCCTTTTTCCTTCCAAACCTCCCTGTCTTGAGAGATATGCAGGTCTATGTGAAATAAAATATTTTAATTTTGGTTTCATAAAACCAACGAATAAGCAACGGTTTCAGATATTAATTTTCAAGAAATCTATATTATAGACAATAAGCTTGCCCTCTCTATCCCTACCTACCCTTTTGGTGGGAACAGGCCCACTGTGTGACATATTTATGAAACCCCTTTAATAATAAATAAAGCTCAGTTTCCCCAATAAAGTTGTCAGGTACCTCCATCACCAAACATTAGCAGCTGACACTTCCAAAACTAATATACACATACTTACAGGTTGGTGACAAAAATCTATTTCGAAATTCATTTCAAATTCACTGGACATCCTTTTGCACTTCGTCTCAAATAAATATACCGCATATTAGTACGTGAAAATTGGGTTAGCTCTGCTACTAACTATGTATGTGGGTCGAAGTGAAAATTTAAATACATGTAAATTGTTTTCGTCTCATTAAACGGTCCAAAGCGAGGCTGTGAGCGAGGTTCCTGTGTTCAAGGCAAATAATGCTTCTGAAGTAGAACATTCTAAAAGCATCTTGTGATTTGAAATTAGTTCTGAAGTTCGCGCTACCCTTTACTTTAGGGGAAAAATACAAAATCGGTTAATTGGGATTCTAAAAATAGACTTACCATTTTCTCCAGAAAATGCTGTTGTCTAGCAGAGCCTTCATCTCAGACTACCCTTTAAGGAGTAAATAAAATAAAATTTTCGTCATGGTTGCGAATTTACGTATGTAAATCCAACGACCTCTGAATTAAACGAGTTGAGGAGAATTCTTAATGATGCTTGCTATGGTTTATGTGCACATTACTGCACTGCCTTCAAGATAAAAACTTGAAATAAACTTCGAATTATACTGACCATGACTTATTTCATAAAGATGGCCAGAAATTAAGACGTGATGACCCTGGCTAAAAGAATCACAGTCATGCTAATAATTCCAGTAGTTGTGAAATAATATACCTTATTATGATTATAATTTAATTTTGTCCTTATTTTGAGGATTATTTCAAAGAACCACCAAACTATGGGCATAAACGAAGCAAAATTAGTATGCAGTCACTGCCTCATGGGAAGAAATCGTGTGTCGTGATGGATTTCATAGAAACTATAAACTTAGACGAAAACTAATTCGCCCAACTATGTATATAGTTTTGTCTGCGTTGCATAAAGTACCTAAGATGACAAAACATTAATAGTCATCAAAGTAATTATTCATAATTTAATTTTCAATTCGCAGCAATTCGATTAATCTAACCGGTAAATCACACAGACCCACTTTCGTTCAGAACCTACCTCGACCTTCCATTTTCACCTCAATCGAAAGCGATCCATGGGGAAAGTGTGCTGAATAGTCATTGTCACCATGGAATCAGCTCCACCCCCCATCACGAACGGTTTCACTGCCATTAATCTCGTTATTATCACCGTAATTAGTTTAAAGCGATGAATACCGAACTGTTCTATACGCATCGTTGACCTTCTCTTGAGTATTGATCGATGGAAGACTGATGTGCTTGTGTTAATGTTTTTGGGTTTATTTGGGTTAAGTTCAAGGCCTGTTAAGTAAGCTTATGTAGGGGTTAAGTAGATAATGTGATTGATCAAATCATTTGTGTTTTATTTATGACCATTATTTCCAAATGTCCTTTCCTTGGTATTGTTCGTCGAATCGTTGAGCTCCTTAAGTTTTGAGTCGAGCTGCATGATTACAAACAAATGCGTGCAATGATTGGACAGGCCCACTCAATCTGTGTGGTTCTTTCCTTGAAGTACCACAACAAGCTTATTAAAAACAATACCAGGCTATTATTGTCCCATTGCAGGGTATAGGCTTCTTCTCATAGAGAGAAGGCATGAGCATTGATCACCACGCTTGCTCATGACGGGTTGCCGATTTCAGACTCATATCACTTATCTATATGTTTATGTTACCTCACAACGTTTTTCCTTTACCGATATCAGTAATATCTAACATAAACTCAGAAAGTATTAAAGTTAGATATTAAATTCAAATAGAGGCTCTTAATAAAGGACATTTAAATCTACATAGACACGTCACACGATGCACTAACAACGAGCGGTCGAAGGAAGCATCGCACGAACATATTTCGTTCAATTGACTGTAACTACTTGCCCGGGATTGAAATCGGCATAGCAGTCATGTGTAGTTATAAACTAACAAGCTAGTTGGGAACCTATGAGCATCGAGACTAATATTTGTAAAGGTCTACTAGCTGTTGATACAGTCCTAGATAATTACAAACTCTTGTTTGATATCAATGTCACTTTTCTAGTTAGATCAACTGACTGACATATTTTCATGTTTCAATTTGACACATATTCAAATCCAATACTACTTATTCGATTGCCGTTACGGGTAGTCCGAAGCCCATCATAAGACTTGTTGTCACCAGTCTTATCACGTATCGTATAACACAATAACTGGGTTGTGGAGGTCAGATAGGCAGTCGCTCCATGTAAAATACCGGTATTCAGCTGCATCCGGTTAGACTGGAAGCCGACCTCAACATACATAGTTAGGATAAGGCTAGGCAGATGATGATTATGAAAGAGAAAGATACATGAAAAGATTTGGCGATACTTTTAACAAGAAAAGAGAGACTAAACATGGTGTCTTAAGAATTAGTCAATGAATAAAAAAATATACAAACACAATTCCGAATTCCAACAGCAAACTATGTAGGACATCTAGTAGATGAGCAAATAGAGTTAATCTTTATTGCAAACTAGCTGACCCGGCAAACGTTGTTTTGCCATATAAATTATTTCTAGCTGCTCGGCGCTATTTCGTTCGCGTGGTGTCCTACTCCTAACCTACTCCTACCCAAATCCTACCCAACTCCTACCCTACTCCTACCCTACTCCTACCCTACTCCTACCCTACTCCTACCCTACTCCTAACCTACTCCTACCCTACTCCTACCCTACTTCTATCCTACTCCTACCCTACTCCTAACCTACAAATCCTAGATAATCCGAGTAGTGTGGATATATGTATGTTGTAGATTCAAAACCTTTAATTTAATACGTGCTTCAATTCGAGTGGACCCGAGTCTACCGTACCGAAGGGACGAACGTCAAATGTTTGACAGGAAAGCAAGTACAACAGTTTATATGGGAAAATGAAATTGTTGTTTTTACTATCTTCCTCGCAATTTTTCCATATTTTCTCACCGTTTAAACCTTCCCTGGACTACGACAAACATTTCAAAACCAAAATCAGCTAAATCGGCTTAGCCGTTCTCGAGTTTTAGCGAGGCAAACGAACAGCAATTGATTTATATATATGTGTATATATATATTTAGATTGCAGATTTTACATCGTAGCAACCTAATTAGCCTATGATAAGATTGTGATTTAATTAGAGCGTACTGCATTATAAGCACAATGTTTTTGCCCTTTGAAAGAGGTTATCTAAACGAACATGATTGATTCAGTTGTACCAAGATATTCATTCTTAAAATACTCGTCCCTTTGTCCTCTGCTAATACATATTAGTAGAGGACAAAGGGATGAGTATTTTATCCAGAGATTACGTGGGGTATATAACCCTATATTTGGACTACGAATCTATTCTTTTATTATTTTTATTCCTTGGAACACAATGCTTTTCCTGAAGGAAATGAAAGGTAAACAGAGTGTGGACATGTTCTGTGCCAGCCGTGACACGGAAATGGATTAGAACTGCATTTGTAGGTGAAAGGTTTGAACATCTGATAGTTTGCACAATGTGGAATGATGACAGCGTTGAGGCTTTAAAGCAGAAATGGACTGTATTTTGGTATATAACAGAATAAGGAGTTTGTTTCTAATAGATGATCCTGTGATTACTCTCAGAAGCACTAATGACAAATTGGCCGGAAAAGATAGACAGAAGTGTAGAAACCTACCTATAGGGGCGATTTTTGCAAAGTAGCGGGACGGTATAATAAAAAGAAGAACAAGAAAATTGTTAATAATGATAGCTAGTCTAAACTAGGCAGTATAATAAAGATCTTTAAGGTATTTTTCCAGAAAGGTGAACCTCGCCTAGATGTGGTAGGGAATTACCCTCTCATGTAAAGAAAGATAGAATCTGTAATCTTTCTAAAGCCGAGACGTGCCAACGTCATGATACAAGAGATTACCAGCCGTTGTTTATCTCATACAAAGTTAATTTACTGTCGGCTTGAGCAATTACATTAATAAACGTGTGCAACATTTTAATTAAATCTGTTGCAAATACATTAGTTATTTTATCTATTATATTGTGTTGTAAAGCAGATTTAGTTCGTGTTGCACAGAAAAAGCAATTTGATTTTATCTTGTAACATTTTATTTAAAAATCTTCTATCAGTACGCCTGCACCCTTAATTGCGTAACTCACTTTCAGTCACAATCTGAATAATTTTGATGGATATTGCTAATATATTGCTATAACGTAAATAGCGCAATGAATGTTGTTGAACTGTCAAAATAAAAGCCATTGCTACTGACAGAGTGTTATGCAGCTATTACGCCGTATCTTCACGATCGTTTATAAAACGCGCAATACCAACAGACTTTGTTTCTTTTTCAAATAATGTATTACTTTCATTGTCTACACTGATTTCATTATCAATTGCTATTTTGGTGTCGCTAATTTAATTGACCGCAATATACCTCTTGCAGTGCTTATGAAAGAAATTTGTCAACCAGTGTCTTATTCTGACATGAATCTGCTAGTTGCCACATGATGTTATTAGCAACTTCTTAATTTTAAACTAAAACTTTAACTCATAATCAGCCTATATAATGTTCCCACTGCTGGGACACAGTCCACCTCTCTTCGAGAGGGAGTGGGATGTAATCTGACCAGGCGGGCCCAGTGCGGGTAGGTAGATGTCACATGTTTTAAAATTTTTGTTTCTAGGATATGCCGGTGTCCTCACCAAGTTTTTCTTCGCCGTTTTGAAAGCAGTGGTGATGCAATTATTTACACTAAGTAAAGCACCTGCCTGTTCCCGAACCCACGACCTACACCTCGTCAGTTGTGCGGTTACCACTAGGCCACCATTGCTCTCCAAACCAAAGTTTTCTCGGAAACTTTAGCTATTGCTTTTATTTCTAATTCAAATTTGTCAAGTCCTTTATAAAGAAAAACGTTTAGATTTATTCCCACAGTAAAATAGCATCATATGCTTTACCATCTGTAACTGTAGGAGCTGCATACTCAATAACGCCCGTTCTGTATTTGCCAATGTTATGCAAACCACTTCTCTTGTTAACATAACTTTACGAATAATATGCTTTCGTGCTTATTTAATTCAGGTATTAACAACTGTTTTTGTTAAAGTAATGTTGCAACTTGTTGCATTCTGCATTTTGAAATTGTATGTCTTGCATGTCAAATAAGTTTGTCTTCAGAAATATCTGTGTTTTGTAATTGTTTAGTAATGTTGATGTATTTTATTTATCTTTATATTGTTTGTTGCAGGTATGGTAATATTTCTGCTACTGGTGATGAAAGGGTATTGAAAAAAAAATCAACCACCAACCAACCTCAAAAACCTGAAAATTATTCGTGTAAGTAGAGAAACTGGAACTGGACCTGGAACTGGTTTAACATGAAATAGAAATGTATAAATAGAAAATATTTATTGTCTAGGGACCTAATACAGTAATCAGGTTCACAGTTTAACATAACATATGAATAAAATGGTCAAATGTTTTACATTTTACTATATTGACAACACAAACATTGATTACATTTAGGTTATTTAGACTTCTTCTATCTTTGTTTGTAGCTTTACAAAAGCAAGATGATAGATGTTGATAAACATAAAAATATTTAGACAAATGGACAAACATTAGGTACAAAACCCCAAAATAACACAAAAAAAACAGACGTTGACCGAAAACACATTATTTCTTCAACACAAAAACATTTTACTTTGAGCTGAAAAAGTTTTACCTACGTGAATATTTTTCAATGTAAACATAACATCGGTCCAAACCCGTCACGCTAAAACTGACTTTTTTGACCGAAACTGACAACCTTTTTTTTTTTTTTTTTTTTTCTGGGTGGGAAATCATCAACGGAGCAGAAGGGAGTGTCAGACTTTTACTGACTAAAACCCACCCGTGTTCCTTCAGTTGCCTGTGCCAGGAGCCACGGTATCTCTTTCGAACAACCCGCAGCCCCGGCGGCGAAACTGACAACCTTGTGCATAATTATTATTTCTTTACTTCATTTCCATTCAAACGTTTTGTTTTGTTTTCGTTAATCACCATAACAGCTTAGTTATTTATATGAGGGTTAGGTATGACTGATTATTTTGTTTATCGTAAAATCCTAATTATACAGGCTGGCAGGGACATCGACGCGCAAACTGTAAACACGGTAATATTATCTGTATATAGATATATAGATAATATTACCGTTCTGTAACCATGGATTCAGCACATGAGTCATGAATCTTCTGTTTCATAGAAAAGTGCAATACTTACGCGGTCTTATTGTATGGAACAGCAATTTTTTTTTTTAATAGTCGACGAAAAATTTCGACGCTATGAGGTCTAAACTCATGTGCTGAATCCACGGTTGCAGTTGGCGCGTCGATGTCCCTGCCACCCTGTATTATGTAGATGGTCATCACATCATCATCATTTCACCACCAGAATCACCCACTGCTGGGCTCCCCTTTCTTCTGCCATACTTCCCGGTTCTGTGCGTCTCTCATCCAGGTGTTTCCCGGGACTTTGACGATATCGTCAACCCAGCGCGCTTTTGGATAGCCCTGGTTTCTTTGGCCTAAGCTTGGTCACCATTCTGTCAAAGCTTTACTCTATCGGCCATCTCTTTGTCTAGCTAGATATTCCGCTTCAGGCGACCGACGAAGGATTTCGGTGTTACGCACTCGGTTAAGTTCAGACGCCAGCACATTAAGCTACTACAATCTGTCAAATTTCTTTAATAGGTTTTCACCTGTATGGCTAAAGCATTAGGTTCAAGATTGATTGGGAAAAATTGACAGTTTCGGGTAGCCTGATGTGCTGGCGTCTGTACATAGATGATGCTAACGGGAAACAGAGTCAGAATATTTCAAAATTAATCCAAAGGATCTGTTTTGTAAAAGTGAGTTAGTTTCCTTATTATGAACAAAGACATACTTTTCCTCAATATTATGTTTGAGGTAAATGTACATTTTATAGGAAACTAAGTGCAGTTTTTGTATTTATTTGTATAGTTAGTCATTTAATTTAGTACCTACGAGTAGTGTAAATAGTTCAGCAATTGTGTTTATATGTATAAAAGTTTAATATTAATCTAACAATTTTGAAGTAACATAGACAAAATGAATTCGTAATTAGTTAGTGCAAAGAGGAATGTGCAACGAATGTTATTCCAATAAAGTATTCATTTGACATGACTGTCTACAGATTTATCCGCTCGAAGAGTTTGAAAAATGACGATTTTCTTTGATGTGCTACAGAATCACTTTACCACTGAATTAATTTATCAGCAGATGAATAGTAATTTATTATTTTATGTTAAAGCATAAAAAGGCTTATAAGAGGTATGATATAACATTAGAAAAAAGGCTCAAGTTTCAATATTTACGACGGAAATATATTTGTCTCTTATTAAAGCAATAGCTTAATAATATCAGCGTATTATTGTGGAGGGCAAAAGCTTCTTCATATAAAGAAGGCACGAGCATTGATCACCACGCTTGCGCAAGGCAGTTTGGCGATTTCAGACTCATATTAACTATAAGTCCAAGTTTCCTCACGATGTTTTCTTTCACCGATGTCAGTAATGTCCAAGAAAATCTCTGAAAGTACATAGTGAATTAAAAAAGTCACATTGGTAGGTACCTGCCAATGTGACTTTTTTAATTAATTATGACTTTTTATATTCATTAAGCTTTTTTTGATTTATTACCTCGTACGCAAGAGGCGAGGCCTTTACCGCTGAACCACCACGACATAAACAGTAGCATGCTGCTGAAATAAACCAATTCGTACAACAACACTCCACCTTTATGTACCATTTCTGTACCCGAATATATTCATGTCGAATGACGTCACTTAGAGTCGTCTAATCTAACTAGATCCTAGCTAGCTAGTGGTTTAGCTAGATCAGCTAGTAATCTCACTGTAGCAACACATTATGGCGACATTGTCTCCATCAACGTTTTTTGGCGCATTCAATTAAAACGCAATGCAGTATTAAACGCGTGTTACCGGCTAATTGGTGAAAATGTCGCAAAGTCGTGGGAAACGGGCCAATGCAATGCCAAGAAAAACATAAGATAATTCTATTGTTCCGTTGCGATATAGACAACTTGGTGTACTCATGTTTTTAGGGTTCCGTACTCAGAGAGTGCCAATGGGACCCTGTTACTAAGGCTCCACTATCAGTCCGTTCGGACCGAAAACTCAAAAGCATTTATTTCAAATAAACCAATTACAGGCATTTTTGAATTGTCAAGGGGTCGGTCAGAAAGATGAAGCTAGTTGCCCATTCCAAAGCGTAGTAGGTACCTATGGAGAAGAACGGGTAAAACTCCACGGACACTCTTCTAAATCAAAACTTTATGCTTATAAAATATTGGTTACATCGTTCATGTTCAAAGGTAGGTATAGTTGAGAGAAAGATAGGTAAACACTTGAAATTTTCACTATGGCCGCTATAACAACAAATAATAAAAATAAAATAAAGTTAAAAATCAGAGCGTTTTCTCATACAAGAAACGTATTTTTTTTTTTTGGTAACGTGTATTTTTTGATGTGTAGTGTTAAATATTGTACGGTGGTACAGAACTCTCAGTGTGCGAGTTCGCCTCGCACTTGTCCGCTTTTTTGTCTGTGACATTGGGTTGGAGAGACCGTAGATTGATCTTGATACATTTTCTTGATTGTACACTTTTACCAAGTTTTCTGTTTCACAATAGAATGGTGTTGAAAGATTAATGTGGATATAAATCAGGTGTTATTTTCCCACACATATTAAGTCTGTTTTCTATAGATTTTCTTTTTGAAACTGTAGATAATAATTATTATGTTAGTTAACTCATTGTGTCTACTTAGTATTTCTTTGCCAACAAGTTACTCTTTCTTTCCCTAGGTTATGGTAAAAGCAATTATGTTTGTGACGTCACACTGCGCCAACAATCTTTCAGGAAAACGTGATAAATGTGTGATCTTATACTGGATACATTTTTAACCAGTGCGCAAACTGAAACCATGAATTCAGCACATGATTCTAGACCTCATTGCGTAGAAAATAAAATCTGCTCTTTCATAGAAAAGTGTCCTACGCGGTCAAAATGTATGGCAGAGCAAATTATTTTGTCTATTAATAACTGACAATAGATTTCAACGCAAGAGGGGATCACACAGATACAGTTTGCGCACTAGTTAAAAATGTATCCTGAATACATACTGTCTATACAAATCAATAAAATCGAAGTGTTTGTTTGTAATGTAAAAATAACAGCTTTTTATTAGCATATGAAAGTATAGACTACTAATACAACGTAATATAACAAAAAATCTATTTTTAAAACTGCTGTCTGTCTGTGTATTCCGGGTAATCTCCAAAACGACTGGACCAATTGACGGGGCTTTCACTGGCAGATAGCTAATGTTAGAAGGACTAACTTAGGCTACTTTTATTTTACAAAAAAATAGAGTAAAGAGACGACGACGAGAGGGGCTCATGGCTAAATAATAACAGCCGCACGGGTCGAACGATCAGGTTAAGCTACGCTTGCCGCGATTGGTCCGTGGATGGGAGACCATCTTCACATGCCAAGACCCCTCCGTTCCTCGGAAAGCAGGTTGAGCCGTTGGTCCCGGCTGTCATTCGTGGATCTTTGACAGTCGTAATGGGTCGTCAGTAGCCCGAAAGTCTGACAACCAGCCTTACGATACGACCACAGTTACTGGGTAATACGATACCCCTTGGGGTATCGTATTACCCAGTAACTGTGTTGTGGAGGTCAGAGCGGCAGTCGCTTCATGTAAAATACTGGTATTCAGCTGTATCCGGTTAGACTGGAAGCCGACCCCAACATAGTTGGGAACAGGCAAGGCAGATGATGATAGATAAAGAGACTCATTATTATGTTCCGAGATCCACGCGAACGAAGTCGCGGGCACAGCTTGTTTGTAATAAGCGATGAGGAAAATGTTTAGTCTTTTAAAAAGGTTATTTCTATGTTGTGATTCTGCATAGTCCTACTAATATTATAAACGTGAAAGTTTGTATGGATGGATGGTTGTACTACTGAACGGATTTGGATGAAATTTTTGCACACAGATGGTTTATAACCAGGATTAACATATAGAATACTTTTTATCTCGATATTCCCATGGGATCGAAAGTTATGCGGGTGAAACCGCGGGGCGCAGCTAGTAACTAATCATTTTGTAGATTTTGTTAAATTGCAACCATTTGCATAATTGTGATGAACCGGCAAAATCCATTTGAAAGGCAATGGTCCCGTTCCGCCATTTTGCATGTCATTAACCGTGACTTCTCGTTGGTTGGTTTCTAAGCGCTGCTGCCGACCTTGAAGTACTGGGTTCGAATCTCGGGTCGGGCAAAGTGTTATTGGGTTTGACCATCTGAAATTTCTTGGGAGCAATCCGGAGTCTAGATTTGTGCCCGGTAGATGACAAAATCAAAATCAAAAGTCATTTATTCAAATTAGGCTGAGAATCAGCACTTTTCAAACGTCAAAATTACAAAAGACAGTCCCCCAAAAACGCCCGCCCTTCACCACTTCCTAGTGCCTTCGCTGGGAAGAAGAAGTGGCGCAACAAACTCCCCAGCAGCACAGCTGTCTGTTCAGTTAGAAAAATACTTGATACTTGATTGTATACAATACCAGAGGGGTAATTCTCGTAATTTTAAGAACGTTCACAGTCTGATCTCAGTCTCAAGCTGTCAAAAATACGTCTAATTTCCGTACATTTTGACAAGTTTTTGACATTTGTTTGTCGCCGAGATGAGACTGCAACTAGATTTTGAACGTTTTAAATTACGGGAATACGGGCCCTGGTGTTAAGTTATTAACATTACAAGGCACAGAACATAAAATTTAATTCATTGCCATATGTCAGCTAGCCACGCCAATATACCAACAAATATAATAAAAACTATACGTACTCAAGCTAAAAATATTTATTTTTTAATTTAGACAATAGGGTCGCCCCCTGTTACATGAGACTTAAGCATAACTGGAAAAAGGTACCTAGGTGTGCTAGGTAGGTACGTCTCTCGTAATACCCCAAAACCCGCTTACCAAGTAAGGTAGGTGGACCTTTGGGGTCGCGGACGCACAGAGTGGGGACTCTGTCCGCCTACCAAGTGACCCCAGGGAAGACGGTGGCATAGTGGTCACGTGCTGCCGCATAGCGAGGCTTAGGGGAGGCCCCTTTACAGTCTCCCCAGGGATGTGCCTTACAGGCGTTGCGCAGGCGTGGTTCCGGAATTGGTCTTTTAAGAGGAACCGGGACCACCCCTATATGCGGATGGTGATCACCGGGGTGGTTTTAGTGACGTAAAAATCCCACACTCCCCGACCCCACTCTGAAGGTATACCCCCCAAAAACAAAAAAAAAAGGTAGGTACACCTCTGCCGAACCCGTTGGGTAATACAAGCGTGATATTATGTTATGTTAACCATGCTTTTTTTCATGATCATGGCAGCTGCTTCATACTATAAGCATATTTTGTATAGATTCAGGCGTTATCCCTTTATTAAAATGAGAATTTCCCAGGTTCTAATGCTTACTGAAATTTTCAGTACGGAAGGATTCCTAAACACTTATATAAACTCAACGTCTTACGAAACTCACAGAAAGTCACGTTCAACAGTTTCGGGAATCAAATATTTTCCACTCAAATTCACCCCGAATGTTTCAAGTTAAATTGATATTCTACCAACTCTTATTTACATAATCAGAGGTAGCCAAATAACATCGTTACGGAGAACTCGGGATACTGGAAAATATGGAGAAACAGTTCTATAACAGCTTTAGGGTAAACCTTATGCATTATTTAGCAATAGGAAAAACTGTTTTTTTGGACATTTTTGTTTGTTGTTGAATAACAGCCGCACAGCTCGATCGATCAGGTTAAGCTACGCTTGCCGCGGTTTGTCTGTGGATGGGTGACCATATTTACATACCAAGACCCCTCCGTGCCTCGGAAAGCACGTTAAGCCGTTGGTCCCGGCTTGCATTCGTGGATCTTTGACAGTCGTTACGTTTAGTCAGAAGCCCGAAAGTCTGACAACCAGTTTTACCAAGGGGTATCGATACGTATTACCCAGTTACTGGGTTGTGGAGGTCAGATAGGCAGTCGCTCCATATAAACACTGTTATTCAGCTGCATCCGGTTAGACTAGAAGCTGACCCCAACTTACTTGGGAAAAGGCTTGGCAGATGATTCGACACTCATTCCAAACACACACACACTTTTAATTTCCTTGCTAATACATATTTTCAGTCGATTTAACCCTTTGAAGACGTGGTCTCATCAGTAGAGCACAATTAATTTACACACACACACAAACCACGAACCGCTACCAACGCCACCACCATTCACAACCATTCATTAACACTACGTAAGGTTTGCGGTTAAGTAACAAGTTTCTACTTCCACTGTAAATAAGCTAGTTATAACAATTTGGTAATTCTATTGTTATTTTTTTTGTTATGCAAAAAAAAGACACACTTAATTATAATTAGGTAAAAGTTGATTACAGGTTAACATTAAAAGAAATGAATAAATTAATATGAATATGAAAAAAAAACATTAAATTTGAAAACGTTTGAAATAACTGTTATTAATAGAATAAGTAACTGTTTAACATCAAGATAAAGTGATAGTAATCTTTATTGTTTTGATTTATTACTACCTGCGTCTCGCGGTTTCTCCCGCATAAGTGTCGATCGCGTTAAAATATCGGGATAAAAAGTATCCTATGGTCTAACCCAGGTTATGGTCCACCCATGTGCCAAATTTCATCCAAATCCGTTCAGTTGTTTTAGCGATGAAAAGGAACAAATAAACATCAAATCTTTTCTCTTTATAATATTAGTTTAGAAAAGTGTTGTTAATAAAAATAATGATACCATTTTGAACATAACTAGAATGGTTTTCAATCTTGGTGGTCTAACAAAATTTCGTTTTTACAACGAATTTCGAACAATTAAAACAGTATTGCCCAACATCGATTAATCGTGAAATAAAATAATAGATAGTTGTTTACTCGGAACAGTTCCGAGTAAACAACTATCGATAACAATAATTATTTAGTTTCTCTTCCTGTATAATGCTGTTATTTTAACAAGTTTCCTCGTAAAAACTAATATTTTAGTAGTAAAATGATACAACATTTAACTTTTTTAACATTTTGATCGATCATTTTGAACATAAATACCGCTTATTTTTTTTTTTACAAATAATTTTACTCCATTTTGTGTCAGTAATTACGAATTATTATAAACATTTCAAAATGTCAAATGCATAATAGACAATAATAAATTTAACAATATGTTTATTATAGTGAAAGCTGACCCCAGCATAGTCATGAAAAGGCTAAGCAAATTGATTGATCGTTTATTATAGTTACCTAAATAAATAAAATAAAAATAGTAATGAATTTAAATTTTATTTATGTACATACATCAGTTTGTTAAAGACACTTTTAGTACCGAGTTGTATTTTTATCTGATTAAATAATAATCACTAAGTTGTATAAATATATTTTTCCACAATAATTACCTAGAGAAATATCTCTTAAAACTAACTGTTTATAATAATGCAACGATGTAATAAGGTGGTTATGTTTTAATATTAGTTAAAGAAACATTTTGTTTTTGGTTTCCTTTCTCAGTCGTCTTATTTTATGAAGAACATTAAAATTATGTGGGATAAAAATTCATCGTTATAACCTTATTGAAGCTATTGTTAAATAGCTATAAATTGTAATTTCACGTGTATAGATAGATGCATACCTCAATGTACAGACGCCAGCAGTCCAAGCTACCCGAAACTGTCAAATTTTCCCAATCAACCTTGAACCTTAATGCTTTAGCGATAATGTTGAACATCTATTAAAGAAATTTGACATATTGTAGTAGCTTGATGTGCTGGCGCCTGTACATACTTAAATTACACTGTTTTGTAACCGAAAAAATAATAATTAGCACGCAAATTGAATATTAAAACAACCCCTCATCTTCTTGTGTCGTTGTAATGAATCTCCTGTGTAAGTAATGGATGAATCGTTAACAAAAAATCCCAAAAGAGGTATATTTAGGGGTTTGTATAGAAGTCCGTAGTTTTTCCCAATGGGATATTATATCGGCTTGTCCAGTTTTTCCATCCTTCAATCCACATTCATACAGCACCATTTAAAGTATTAATATCCCTACTTCCATAGCTACTGTAGAGACTACAGCCTACTTGGTGCTTACGTGCAACCTCCGCTGTAATTGCCAAGAAATACAAGACAAACATGAAGTAAGTTTAAGATTGCCATACAACGTGGCAATGCCGCCAGTGTCTTGGGTACATTACCAGTCGACAGCGATGTGGATGAATTTTTCGACGTTATATTTTAGTTTGTAAATAGTTTTAGTTAATTTAGGATATTATTTTGTTATTTTAGTGTTATCTTGTAAATAAAAATCTTATTTTTAGTTTAAGATTAGAAGAGATTAGGTGTCAGATTTGGCTGACAAGCCAAATGAAAAAGATGTGAAATACGTAGAATGATTTCTAGGAATAATTATTGAACATACGTGATAAACCGTGATTTAATTTATTCCTCCCGGTACCCTGAAGCTTGTAGAGAGCTTCGCAATATTATAAATGCGAAAGTAACTCTGTTTATCTGTCTGTCTGTTATCTTTTCGCGCCGAATTTCGATGGGCACACAGGTGAACATGACCTGGATTTGGAGTTAGGACCTTTTATCCCGGTAGTACATACCCGTGGGATTATTTCCGGTCTCTACTCTCTGAAAGCTGGTCACTCATAATTGTTAACCCAGTTATAGACAAGTATAACTCGACAATCCAAGCCTTCGAAACTCCGTTCAAACGTAGGTACCTACGTTTGAACGGAGTTTCGAAGGCTTGGAGTGTAGTGTGTTGGGTGTCGGTGGTGTTGGGTAGGTACTAAGCCCTCTCGAAATATTGAGTTCAAACTAAAAGGTCCGCTTCACCGAATTATTTATATAAAGCGTTGCGTAATTCTATGTAGGACGGTTTTTGTTCACTTCAATTTTTGTTGTTTTTCGGGGTTATTTGAGGGCCAGGCGTAAGCACGCGATTAGTTCTTGCGGTTTATAGATGAAGGAATAGAGTTTTCGGTGAAATTTTCCCAATATTGTCCTTTGGTTTTTAAAGTACTCGTTAATTCGTCTGTGATGCGATTATTTTTGCTAACTGAGGATACCTACCATCAGTTCCGACCTAGGAATCATCCGAGGCTTGTTGACGTGTCCTGTGGCTTCCTCTGGATCGGACCTATAGGACCTGTACTTACTCGTACTATTCTAGTATTATATGTTATGAATAGCTTAAAATTCTTGTATTTTAATAAAATATAATAATGATGAAAGATGACGCTGATATTGTAACAGTCATTAGGAGGCGTTTATAAACCAAATCTAGACTATAATACAAAGACAAAAGATTTGATCTTTTTTTGTATGTTTGTTTATTACGCTAAAACGGTTGAACGGATTTGAATGAAATTTGGCACATGGGTGTACCATGGCCTGGAATAGGACATAGAATTTAAAAAAAACTTTAACCCGATATGCCCACGGGATCAAGACTTATGCGAATGAAACCGCAGGCCGATGCTAGTTATTAATAAACAACAAAGACTTACAAACACCTAATTTGAAATCGTTAGTATGTTTCACATGACTGGAGCCAAACCTACCCTAGCCAGTAGAACTAGAAACTCTCATAGCCATATGAAACTAGCCAGCATCTAGAAGAACTGGTTTTTAACTAACTGATCAAGTTTCCGAATGACTTGTTGATTAGTTTTATATGCTAAGCGATCCTTGGCAATGGGTGAATTATTCTAGAGTTTAGAGATATGCTTGCATTTGTTTACTATACTCATATTTCCATACTAATATTAGGCATAGGTAAACTTAGTCTAGGAAAAGCGAAGGGACTCTCTCTTTTCTCGCGTAAAATGGCATGTTTTGCTTAGATACAGAAATAAGGCTCCGGAATCTTCGATAAAAGTCACCGGGGCTCCTGTGCCAGCGACCCATGATCTCCATACAAAAACCCCCGACTCAAACAAAAATCTCTAAAAGAAAAAAAATATGGCTCTGAGTAAATAATATAAGTTGTATAAGATGTTACCTCGTAGAAGATGGCGGGACGAGCTGGACAAAATAAACGTACAGTGGTCCACTTTGGCCTTGGATCGAAAGAGCTGAAAGCCTTTACCCAGCAGTGGGATAATGCAGGCTAATGTAAATGAATGAAAATAGGACGTTAACAGCAGCTATCCTTTCTACAATATAGCATACATTGATTATCAAAATCGATTCAGCCGTCTGGGAGCTACGATGCCACCCACAGACCGATATACACGTTAAACTTATAACAACCCCTCTGTTTTTGTCGGAGATTAAAAATTAAAGCCCAAATAACTGGAAGTCCGCTAATGAACAATGGTCCCGAGAACGCAAGTGCGTTCTCACAGAAATAGAAATCTACTGATTTAGATAAGTATCTAAATCAGTAGATTTCTATTTCTGTATGAGTGGGAAAAGGGAAACCAACACAACCAACCCCAATATCAACACCAACACCAACACCAATTTGATACAGGATTGGTCCATATTAGCTGGACAGAATTCAAAATTCAAATTTATTTATTTGTACACATAGTGGAAAGGAGAAAGAGAGGCCCCCTTTCTCTTTTCCACTCCTCTTTATTTGCCCAGCAGTGGAACAGCATAGGCTCAAAATTTTGGACTCAAGAGACATTCAATTGTTTTTGTCCTAGAAATTCATGTCACTGTAAAAGTGACATGAATTCCTAGGACAAAAACTATTTAATGTGCATCTGACTAGATCTGACGAGAGCAGTTACAAGTGTCACGTTCTTATTAGTACCATTTAGTAGTACCAAGTATTTCACATACACACTTCCACTAAATTGAAGACATGTTACATACGAATGTCGCCCTTGTTTTAGGTGCAAATTAGGGCTAATGTGGCAAGAAAAAATCGTGGGACATAGTTTTTTTTTATGGTGCATCTGCGGATTGTTAGAAACAGATTTCTCTTAGAAATGTAATTTATTGTTTTGCCATGTCATGGCATGGCATGTTGTTGTTGTTTACAAAAAACAATAACAACAACAAGGAAGAGGGTAGGGGACATTTTTTTCATTTTATTTGATTTTAACTGTTCTTAAAACAAAGTTAAATAAGGCGAAACGATTTAACGTCCATAATTTATAACCTTCGTGAAGCCTAAGCTGAGTTTAACTCATACATTTGTCACTGTCAGCCCTTTAGAAGACCTTACGATTATCATTTTAATTAATATGTACATTTTAATATACAAACCATTAATTAATTATAATTTATATATATAAAATATGCTACGCTAATATTGTATTTATTAAAATGTTTCTCAATAGACATACTATTACGAAACAGTCAGGGAATTTAATTAAGGAGATAAGCATATTGCCTATTCTACTGATCGTCATTCATCTACCATGGCTGTAACACGGCAAATTGACATGTCAATCTGCTCAGCAATTATTAAGTTCCTTAGAAAGTTTATAACTGCAGGGTTCCACGAAAACAACGACGTAAAACGTATTTTATTAGTCCAACAACAATTAAGAATAATATTTATTTTCAGAAAACAGAATAGATAACGATAATTATTCCGTTTCCCGAAATTTGTTGACCCAAATTCTTGGGGAAATATTATTCGACGGAACCACGCAGCTGGAGGCGAAGTTAATGACCTAAATAAACGAAATCACTTTTGTTGGCACTTATATTTCCAAAAGGAACTGCAGGGGCTGGAAGGACTTTTTTCATTAGGAGTTCCTTAGAAACAGCCCGTAGTTTGGAAGTTGGTGGTGTTACCCCCGTGCCTCGGCAAGACACGTTAAGCCGTTGGTCCTGCCTGATCTCTCTCCGGTCGTGTCGGAATGCGTGTCGTCCCATCGGACTACGAGAGTGAAGTAAGAAAGAGTGCACCTGTGTCTTCGCAAACAGTTGTGCACTATAGTATCTCTTCGTTAAGATTGGCCGCCATAGCAGAAATACGGCCTGGAGAAATATGTAATTATTATTTATATTAATATACCTAAAAACAATAATGTAAGAAACAAATAGGTAACACTATAGGTAAATACTGCTAATGAAAATTGGACGAGTAATATGTGGAGTTGATTCGAGGTGGTGCAGGAAAAAAGTTCCTGGTACGACTTGGGTGAGACCTTTGCCCAGCAGTGGGGCAGTAATTGGCTAAAAAATAACTAGTTTCAACCAATCAAATGGCTTTCAAGTAATCTTTAGTGATACGTGAGTTTTGAGCGAGGTTCTGTAATTGCGGTACACACTAACAGTAGCAATGGATTTCATTTTGACAGTTCAACAACATTCATTGCAGCAGGAACAGTTATTTACGTTGTTGAGCAGATACATTTTTCCAACATATGAAGCAATGGATTAGTAATATGGTTCAAAATTATTCGGATTGTGGTTGATAGTGTGCTACGCAATTAGGGTGTAGACCTTAGAGCTCCATTCGATTCTAAAAGAAATGAATTTCCGAGTTGAACCGACTGATCGTACAACTTCGGGAACCCGAATATTTCCGAAACATTCACGTACCCAATCACTTAAGTACACCAATGTTCCTCGTTCAGAACTGCTTACTTATTAAAATAACGATAAACGCTGAAACTGGCCAGTATGAAACTTGAATGAATGAATGAAAATGAATGAGTTTTATTTATGAATCATTGATACGTTTACGTTGTAACGGTAACGTGCGTGTAGCGGTTACTAATTTACAAAACTGACTGAGGTTTGAACTAGTGAAGTGAATCTAGTTGGTGTACTGTCGATAATAATATAGGAAACTGTCAGTAGGTGAGTAGTGACTTTCGTGTTTAGTTGTTTGAAATACTGAAGAGTTGTGTATAAAAAATGTGGGTAATTCCATGCAGTATAAAGGGGTAAATACTAAACAACTTACCCAAAACTAAATTCTTGAAAAAAATCGTACAATTATCACCTTAGATAGTGCAAACTAAGCTATTGCCTTCAAGTAAACACAAATTATCGTGGTAAGTACCAGATTTTTTATTTTCAAAATTATAAAAGTTAATAAGAAAGTTGTAGTATCAATTTTAGCGCGCGCCCGATGAACAAACCAATCGTTGCTGAGTTCACAACATGAAGCAAGTTGGCAACGCGTTGAACTATTTACCTAATTTTGACCGTTCCTACGAAGAAAAGGGCGCGCGACGACGCGCGACGCTCGCCTACGGGCACGTTGTGCAACCCTTTTTTTTTTTTTTTTTTGATTATGGGAAATCATCAAATGACCCCTCCCGCTCTGGGTGGAGCAGAAGGGAGTGTCAGACTCTTACTGACTAAAACCCACCCGTGTCCTTCCTTAACCCTTTATGTACCAGGGCAGCGGTAACCCTTTGACATGGTCTACATTTATTTTATAACACGTTGAATTAGATATTTTAATTTGTCGCACCTATTCAATTTCATCCTGTAACTACTTATATAATTTTATTTATATGTGCAAAGCATACATGCTATACCTACACAAGTACACATACATGCTATACCTTCACTAACAATCAATCAATCACTCAATAATTATTGAAAGCCTATTCAATAATTGTGACATCATTCATTCTGATTTATAGTCAAATCACGTGTCAACCTATAAGAATGGTTGTTTAGAAAACAAAACACAACAGTTAACGTTAAACACGAGAATTACAACTGAAACACTGATAAGTCTTTCATGTCGTGGTAACTGGGAAATATTACTGAGTCTTGGTGTTTTAATGAGTATAATTTAAGTAATATGGGATACTAGCTTCAGAGTAGGGGAAGACCAAAGAAACGATGGACGGACTGTGTGAATGATGATATGGTTAGAAAGGGGGTTACTGTCGAGATGGCGGCTGATAGAGGAGTATAGTAAATGGCAAGAGAATGATCAATGATGATGGGTTACTTGCTTCTGACCTCGACTCTGTCCGCGTGAAATTCCTTGTTTCTCCGACCCATCCCGTCAGGTCACATCAGCCGTCAGGCCAGCCGTCGTCGTCAGGTCGCCCGTCCGCGCTATTACCTAATTAATTTTCGCTTAGCGTTCTGTCTGACTTTGTTCCTTTTGCTATACTTCCTGGCGTGATGTTAAATAGCCTTTACATATATTCCTCAAGAATAAGGGACTACTCACACTTATTCAGCTCTATTCAGCTTATGCCCATAGAAAACAACGATTTTGTATGAAGACGCGTACGCAAACTTTCAGCTTTTCGCGTCTATTCAGCTTTCGCGGCAAACAAGTTCAAAATGAGGACAAATGTGGTATTATCATGCGAGTGCTATAGATAGAGTTCAGCGCTGTTCTGCCGCGTTCAGCGCTGTTCCGCCGTATTCAGCGTCGAACGCGGTGGAACAGCGCTGTACACGGATGGTTCTCGACTCCTTATCAACAAGTTGCGACCTGCATAGTTCCTGCATAGATTTGATTTATTATTACGTTATCATTATGCACTTAGGATTGAGAGAGTTCGGGCGGAAGTAATTATAATTATTTTATTTTTACGGAAGAAAATGATGAACGAAGAGAAACTTATATTGCTAGTGCAAAAATATTCTTGTACGATATTAGTTCGTCACATTATAGCGATCAACAGAGAAAAAAATATGCTTGGGAAGAGAGAAGCGTTTCAGCGGAGATAACACGCTATGACAGCTTTTCTCATTCTTACGACGCTGTACGCCGTGACGCGACGCGACTGATAGAAGCAGAACTGTATAACTGTGACCAAAATCGTTCAGCAAAACGGGAATGGAGCTGAATAAGTATGAGTAGTCCCTAAGACTATCAAATGCAAAAATATTTTTTCAAATCCAGCTGTTCATTCCAGAGATTAGCACGTTCAAACCAACTCTTTACCTTTATCATTAGTATAAATAGAAGATGACTGGATTTGTATATTTTACATATATAATGTATAATATAATGTACAGTACGGATATAATGTACAGCGAACAAAAGAGTTTAGAATTCAGCTCCCAAATTAACATCTTAACTCTGTGCGTTCCGTCCACAAAATTAATTATTAACGCATTCTGAAAAAGTTCCTCTACCGTTGACGCGTGTCGTTCGTGTGTATGAGCCCTTCCATTTAAGCTTGGCAGCCGTGTGGCCAGCTATTTGAATTATGGAACGCAATATCAAGTTCTATCTTCTCTATGCGATCAGTGAGTTCAAGTCCTAGGAGGATACTGCGTTCCATTGCTCGCTGCCAGACCACGACTGCGGACTTTTGAATATACATACTTATGTATAAATAAATAAGTAAATGCATACTCGTGGACGTGTGAGTGCAGAGCGTACTGTGTAAAATATTCATGTAATTTGGTGTTGCTAAGCCGCGCCACATGCCAGTAGGTCCGTGGGGGCGCTACTCGGATATATTATTGTAAACCTTATTTAGGGTTAGTAAGAGGTTTATTTGCATGTTGCTTTATTTATAATTTTATAGTCCAATGTAATAGTGGACGAGCCTGTTGCCATCAACGGAGCACAAATTCAGACAACAATCATAAACATAACTGTGGAAATTGGGTGTACCTAGTTCTACTATATGTAAGTACACCTCTGCTTAACCCTTCGGGTATTACAGGTGTGCTCTTATGTGTGTGTGTGTGTGTGTAATGATATATTTTTTTAAAGTATGGGTCAAATCTGGAATTTACACCTTTTAAAAATACTTTCGGACCTTAATGAGTTTAAGATGTTTTATTTTTACGAGCTTTTTATTAACATTTTTTTTTTTTAAAACGTTGCCCCGAACAAGGAATTTCTCCTGTATCGTGGGTGCGTTTACAAACATTTAAACTCACATACACAAACAGCCAGACCCGGAACAACTACTTGTAGGCCATACAAATATTTGTCCCGTGCGGGAATCGAAACCACGACACGCAGCGCAGCAGTCAACCGCTTAACCACTGCGCCAACCGTGCCGTCAACGCCGTATTGTAGATATATATTAGTACTTCTATTTCAAATTAACTGCTTCTCCCTTTTGTATTCACATGTTTGGACTGAATTAAGCCGGTCGTCCATCGCCATTCGTCACCATCAGCCCACAAGTGACGATTACCGGTCTCTTCCTATCTATAATCCATTGCTCCACTTTAATCCATATAAGACTTATTATAAATCCATCTAAGAAATAACTAGCCTCCATTAGCTTCGTGTTGCCCAAGAGAAATCGACCGTGAGATATAAACTACGCACACTCGTATGTTTCACGCATGTAAAGTCGCAGAACGAAAAGTATAACCATTTTTTTTCTCTCTTCTTAGCACGAACTGGCGAATTTTAGCTTGCATGACATATCTGCTAGCATAATATATGAATAATACCAACACTATTTGGTAGGAAAGTATATGAGCTTAGTTCCCCAACCTTTTTGTGGCGCGCGTGTACAGTCACGAACATAAGTATGTATACACTTGGCTTTATTCAAAAGCGATTTACTCCTTTATTTTCGAATGAAATTTTATGTTGCTACGAACATAGTATTTTCGAAGTCATAGGTTACGCATGTGTCGTATTTTATTGTAGTTTTTGTTATTTCACGCAAAAATCACCATTGAAAGTTTCCAAGTGTTGACATATTAGTGGTCGTGACTGTACAACGTATTATACTTGAAACACATGTTGCCCTACCTAGTTTATTGATTTGACTACTTTTAACCGCGGCGCTGCTCGGAAATCCGGTGCTTGTTGTTAAATGTTCTGTCTGTTTACGTAATGTTTGGTTTCTCTTCTAAACAGGTTAGTACCTAATAAACATGCATTTTATTATTATTAGAATTTTGTGCGATCTAGTTTACATGTTTTTTTAATGCCTAGTTTAATCAATACAAAGACAAAAAACAGATAAGAATATAAATTATACCTAATGCCAATATCCTACTAATAATATTATAAACGTGAAAGTTTGTATGGATGGATGGATGTTTGTTACCCTTTCACGCAAAAACTACTGAACGGATTTGGATGAAATTATGGCACACAAATGGTTTATAACCATGATTAACATATAGGATTTTTGACTTTTTATCCCGTTATTCCCACAGGATAGAAACTTATGCCGAAAAAACCGCGGGGCACAGCTAGTAATAAATAGTTATGAGAGCGAAGCCCGACGCACAGCGAGTTTTAAAACGACACAAATGAATAAAAAAGGCTAGAAGGGCTCTAAAATGTAGTTTTATTTTTGAGAAGTATTTTTAATACAAGGTTGTAGAAGGACCTTAGTCGCTGTAAACTTGAACCAGTACCACTTCGAGTATAATTTCATACTTAAAACATTGAAACAAGTTTCATAATCAAGTTAGCATTGATCCACAAAGTAAATATCATGGTTAAGGCTAATAAACTGATAACATTGTGAACAGCCGGTTACTTTAAAGTTTAATCAGAAACAATTATAATTCACATTTAAAAAAAATTGGGCAAAATACCACAGTGTAGTGACATACAGTGTCAAACTCGTATACATTGAGATCATTCTAAGTTTTCAGTTTCACCACTCCTCTGCAACAGCCTAAAAAAATGGTAATGGTTTTGACTAGTCATCGGATTATATGCACTATCAAAATGCCAAAATATGCATGCAAATATGCACTAAAAAGGGCGACATATGCACAAAATATGCACAATAAAAAAACCATTTATTATTAGAATTAACGAAATATTAGGCAGTAGTTGTTGTCGACTTCTTGTATCTGTCTTGCAGCTAAATGGGAAGCAATACTCACATGTTTACCGATTTGATATTTTTTAATGAAGGTATTCGCTTTTCACAAACCATGCACAGTGCCATCAGTCGTAAATTGGCCAGAGTAATGTTTTATCCAAGATTCAATTAAAGTCTGGGTATTTTTTTCACTGGCGGCATTATTTCTACAAAAATAAGATTTTAGTAGATAGTTAAACAAATACAGCGAGACAAAAACAATTGAATTGCGTTAGACCCATAATACAACACGCCTAACACGTATAACTACTGAAGCGCACGTATAAGCACTGTCAATTAAAAAGTACCAAAATATGCAATATCGCTATAAAAATAGAATTATATGCATTTGCATATGCAAACATGCAAATGCATATAATCCGATGTCTACTAATGACCTAAACAAACACCACTTGCCTAAAAACAAAACGTCACTTTTCAGCACACCATAGAAAGCGAACTCCAGCGGACTCTAAACGGAGAAAGCAAGGACATTAGGACCACTTTCTGACGACGAAGAAGTATTACAACATTTACGCTAAATGCGTGCGTTACGTGATACAAATCGACATTAGGCCACAGAATAGTACCTTCAGAAGGTCAGTGTTATGTAGCATATGCGCACGCACACACAATGAGAGTAAAAAACGCTTAACGAAGCTGAGAGTCTTTTGTACTTCCCATCATTACACTTCTCTATTAGTCATCATCGCAATAGTCACCCCTTTCTAGCCACATAATCTTTCACACAGTCCATCCATCGTTTTTGGTCATCCCCTACTCTTATAGCCACATTCCACATTCATACTCAAAACTTTTCTCCCCGACTGTGCGTGCGTTTACGCTCGATGTATGGAGCTGACCTTCTGTGTAGACTATTATGTGATTAGACGGAGCGTGATCATGATACGTCTTGTCTTTTTGACATTTGGTAGACAACTAATATTTTTAATAAGGGAATTAAAGCGGATGTAATGTTGTTTTCTTTTTTTTTATTGCGCTCACATAAGTGGCCGTGGGAAGTTTAAAATTAAATAATAAAATTTCCGTTATTGTTTATGTTGAGTAAGTCATTGTTACTTTTTACATTGTTAGTGATGAAATCAAAATATTTTCCTTCACAGTCGGATATCATAACATTGCAGAATCTTCTTCATGTAATCTTCAACCGAAAATGAAATCAAATCAACAGATGACAATGTTTAAAATTACAATAATTGGTCCTTACAACCAAGATTCGTGTCACAAGCTATTGGCCAAGAAAAACAAAAAAAGAGGACTAATCAAAAATACACAAAAAAATATATTATAAATAATATAATATACATAGGAACGATGTAATTCCAGAGCTATTCCACGCACACGCAAAAGGTCGGTACATACCTAGAACAAATAAATGACCATCCGATCACAATCTCTGATATTACAGGAAACGAGGAAATGAAAATAATTATGAACATTTAGATTAATAGCTGAACCGCTGCAGCTTTGTGTGAGCTAAATAACGACTCCATTCAACCCAAGGATGGGCTACATCGGGCAGTAATCGTGTCTATCCGCTGTCGAGTTAAGATTCTACGATGAGATACATCGTTCTTGCTCACACACTGCGCTTGTGATCAATCATTGGATGTAATGCTTCAGAAAGCAGTTGATAAAGACGTGCAGTCTATACATCGGAAAGAAGGTTATTAATGGCATCATATTGTAATGTTAGTAGGAAAATGTATGCTGGCTTTCGAAATATCAGTTAATGCTATATTGCCACTGGCTGTTCCCGACTGGCTATTTAACGAAATTTTTAAATTGAATGGCACGAGCTATATATAGTTATTAGTCTCATTGAGGATAGAAATATAATTAAAAAGATCCAGTAACCTGTCACTTGGTTAATCCTCCAGTATCCTTTCTCAGCGCACAATATCTATATACCAACGAGGTATTTGTTTGTTGTTTTGTATTTAGGGGGTAATCTCTGGAACAACTAGTCGGATTTGAAAAATTCATTTTGCGTTTGATAGCCAAATTCTTGAGGAAGGTTATAGGCTATTTAACATCACGCTACGACTCTCAGGAGCCGAGCAAAAGGAAAAAAAAACATAAAGAACGCTAACCGAAAACGAAGTAGTAGCACGGGCGAGCGATGCGATGCGATGGGAAATTTCACGCGGATGAAATCGCGGACAGAAGCTAGTCTACTATAACTTGAGCCACTGGGACTACTGATTAGTAGGTACCATTACAGACAGGCGTTAGTAAGAAAATACAACATTTAACAAACGTATTTGAGGTCCCTGCACTGATGAATTAAAGGTGGACGGTGGTCTTGTGGGGTGGTCCCATTTTTAGCAAGAAACCCGAATGCAAGGATGTTAGAGATCTTCAAATTAAAGATTCTATCCGCTTCATGTTCCCCGTGCAGAAATCGCAGCAGTTTCCTAGATTTCATTAGGAGAAACATCCTCAATTTAAAAACGAGAACAAATTGATATATACATACCTATATGAATGTTGTTATAATTGTTCATTCATGTTTTTAGTCACGTCGATCAATTTTTACGCAACCAAAACAATTTTCGATTAACTAAAAAGATCGCACGTGATATCGAACTTTCATAATAATTGCTGTCGACTTTTTCTCGAGATTTCTATCACATTCCATCGTTATCCGGCTCAATTAATCTGCAGTCTGACAGAATTTGAATAACTAATATTCAGGATTGATACAGCATCTTCTTGAATACTGATAACATCGAACTGAAATCTAACTTCACTGAGCTTTCTGAAAACAAAAAAGGAATTTCAATTTAGCGTGTACTTGCTAATAATGCATGGCATGTCAGGGTAATATTGATGACCTTATGACTGCGTCAGTGAGTGGAGTTCGCGGAGCTGAATTTTGGACCAAAAATGTTTAAAGTTTTTGCCATCGATACGCTAAAAGGAAAAAGAGTAATATTAGCTCGCATAGCATGCCTATCGTAAAAAAAAAAACAATTAAAAAAATAGATATATAGATATAAGGTACGAGCGATGTCAAAAATAAAACTCAGAAAAGATCACTTTGTATAAAAAGAGACAAAGATGATTATATACTACACGGCATTACAAAAGGCATTACATACATATTATTAGCTGAAAAAAATAGGAACAATAATGAACTACAGTTACATAAACTTGCTCTAAAAATTACATCATATACCATCATGCATGCCCTCAGGCTTAAGCAGAGGTGTACCCAATTCCTGGTGGACAATCCCAATAACACTTTGCCCGAACCCAGGAATCGAACCCAGGACCACATGTTCAGCAGTAGCGCTTGCGACCACTAGACCAACAATACAGTCCACAGTCAATCAGTCACGGTGGTAATACCACATAGAAAAAGTTCTAAATAAAGTACCTACTCAGGTAACATGATTACCGCACAATCGAAACCTTTCACTCTATTTTTATCACACATCTAATTTTACATAACCCACTCACAAATTGATATAAAATCTATGTCAAACATGAATGGATGAACAAAACAAAGAACAATAAAACTAACTAAAGACAATGAGAGTGTTTAATGAAGCTGTTGATGACGTAACAAGTAAAAGTAGCCGGTAATAGAAGTACGCTCCACCTCATTCAGAAGTAACACTATAACAAGTGAAGCTGGTCTTAACGCTACGAAATGAAAGTGCTGTCAAAGTCAAATTGTTACATGGAAGAGTGGTTGACTGTACCTATGTTCGAAATTACTGACCTAGGCGCTTACGCATCGTAGCGGTAATTGGATGCGCGTGAGTTAGGATTCCGTATGGTTGGTTTAGATTTGCTGGTTTCGATTGATATGCGTGTAAAAGTGGATTTCTATTTTTTTTAGATTATATTCAACGGTACCTTTACAAAGTAGAATGTTTGAAAATTTTATGATGTTTTGTAGTGTAATATTTTTTGAAAAATAGGCACATCAAGCTACTACAATCTGTCAAATTTCTTTAATAGATTTTCAACTTTATCGTTAAAGCATTAAGGTTCAAGGTTGATTGAGATAATTTGACCGTTTTCGGGTAGCTTGATGTGCTGGCGAGCCAGTATACTATTGTAGTCTTTGTGCTGGCGTCTGTACATGGTGTATGGTGTATATTGCCTTTAAATTTTATGTAGTTAAAAATGAACTTCTGAAAACTAAATTATTTATAATAAACAACTCGTTGCGCTTCGTAAATAGATGAGATGAGATGAAGCAGAAGAATTAAATTACACAATCAAACGCGAAAGAAATCTGAACGAAAAACGGGACCATTATCACCGCTTTCGGCAAAACTAATTAATTCATCCGATCCGATCGATTTAAAAAGAACATTAAAAAATATAAGTATCGTCGATAACGAATTAATTTAGGCTTAAGCAGGTCAATTGCTCGAGAAAACCGCGTAATTCCAACATTTACATTTAAGTCAGTGGTACAAGTAAAAAGCGAAAAATTCTGTTTTGGCCTAATGATTTTGTAATTGTCTTGTCGCGTTACGAGTTGAACGTCGTGAGTTCGAACCCAGGCAGGCGCTTTACTTTGTGTAAGTCTCAAAAACGGTGAAGGAAAACATCGTGAGGAAACCGGCATGCCCTAGAACCAAACAAAAAAATCGAAGACATGTGACATCCACCCGTCCTGGGCCCACGTGGTGGATTATAATATTATCATCTCATTGTATTATAATATAATTCCCTCTCACAGAGAAAAGGCCTGTGTCCCAGCAGTGAGAACAATATATGCTGATTATGCTAAGTGACAAGTTTAATATGACAAAGTTCAACAGTGATAAACTTTTATGGAAAGTGAGTGCATTATTCTTCACAGACGTTTGATTCAGCACGGCACTCATACCGTGGTAAATCAAAATCAAATTCATCTCGCGCCTGTGTGCCGTAGCCTTTATTTTCGTTGAACTATCATTACAGGCTTAGAGAGGAGTGGTTATTATGTCTTGAAAATTATATAATAAGATAAGCATAATTCTTGGCAATTATAATTGAATTTAATTAGTTTCTAGAGCCATTAAAAACTGGCTGTAAGTAGGCACCTACTTTTTAATGACTGTAGGTAAGGTATCTGCGGCCAGTTTTTTTAAAGTAGATTTTAGCTTAGTAATTATAGTGAGAGTGATTTTGATCGGTTGTGAATCTTGACGAATAAAACGATGTTCATACCCTGTTCATTAGGTTAACCGTTTTTGACCGTCTTAGAACGTACATATTCCAGAGTACGTAAAAGTTAACTTTAAAATGCGTAATAAAATAAATATATAAACTGCCTAATCTTATTGAATTATCTTATTTATGGTTTTTACATACATTATAATACCGTACGTGTATCACAATCAATTTATTTTGTGTGGCTGCAGTCACTAGTTCCGTCTCTCAAAAAACGGACATATACCGAGAACTTCTGTTTTCTATTTTACCTTATGAGTTACATACACTTGAGTTTGTGGCTAAGTAATAACAGCTACGCTGGCCGGTATTTAAGGTTAAGCAACGTTTGCCTAGGTCGGTCTGTCGATGGGTTTTGTGCTGCGTCACTTAAAATTTGCAGAAATTAAGCGCATCATAAAGCCTAGGCGAAAATTCATGGGATACGGGAAAATCTAATTTTTGTGTAATTTTGAAAATTTCCCAGAATTCGTCACTAAATATCAGTTTTCTCTAAACTCTGAAATTGAATGGCCTTCATTGCTATTACATTGGGTAACTAATATAATAATGTATCACTAGGTATATTATAATTTTATATTAAAAAAAGCGGCCAAGTGCGAGTCGGACTCGCCCATGAAGGATTCCGTTGAGTTGATTGAATGAAAGGTAAATTGCGGTTTACGATTTATGACGTATTAAAAAAAATCTACTTACTAGATCTCGTTCAAACTAATTTTCGGTGGAATTTTAAATGGTAATGTACATCATATACATGTTTTTTTTAGTTTTATCATTCTCTTATTTTAGAAGTTACAAGGGGGGAACCCCCATTTTACCACTTTGGAAGTGTCTCTCGCGCAAACTATTCAGTTTAAAAAAAATATATATTTGCAAACTCAATATAATTTTTGAAGACCTATCCATAGATACCCACACGTATGGTTTTTTTCTATTTTTGTGTGAAAATCTTAATGCGGTTAACAGAATACATACTTACCAAGTTTCAACAGTATAGTTCTTATAGTTTCGGAAAAAAGAGGCTGTGACATACGGACGGACAGACAGACTGACAGACATGACGAATCCATAAGGGTTCCGTTTTTTGCCATTTGGCTACGGAACCCTAAAAATGGACTTCTATGGTCACCCTCTTCCCAAATACAGTTGTATTAATCATAATCTGTTTGATTGATTCTCAAGACAGAATTCTCAACATCTCTGCAAACCTCATCATCTCCCGAGCCTGTTCCCAACTATGTTGGGGTCAGCTTTCAGTCTAACCAGATGCAGCTGAATACCAGTATTTTACATGGAGCAACTGCCTATCTGACCTCCACAACCCAGTTGCTGGGTAATACGATACCCCTTGGTAAGACTGGTTGTCAGACTTTCAGGCTTCTGACTATGACAGCCGGGACCAACAGCTTAACGTGTCGTAAGTAAAGATGGTAAACTATCCACAGACCAACCGCGGCAAGAGTAGCTTAACCTAAGTATCAGATCAATCTAACTTAAGTATCAGATTGATCGACCTGTGCGGCTGTTGTTATTTAGCCACAGGCCCCTCCCCATCTCTGCCAACCTATAACAAACAATACATTCACGAGTGTTTACTTTACTACACTCGAACATTTTATTGACCAAACCTTCTTTTGTTACAGGTACGAATCAGGAGAATAATGGAAAACCTTTTTGGAACGGAAAGCGCCACTTGTCATGTTGGCTGTAATCTACAATCGAGCCTTCTTTTTCCCCTCTCCCCAGTGACACGATTCAAAGGGAATTCTTTTGCCAACGCGTGTAAATTATGCCTACTATGAAGTAAGGTAGGAAGTACACCTGCCTATGCGCATTGCGGTAAAAATATGCGGGTGTTTACCCTATGCAGTGCAAGCGTGCCCTAATTTTAAACGGAACCAAACATGAGCAAAATTTTTGGCATTTGCATTTTTGACAAATGCCAAAAATTTTGCTCATTTTTGGTGATAAGCCATTGTTCTTAATTTGTAGAATATTTACAGACAACACGGGATTTAAATTAAAATGGCGCAACATGTCTTTTTCTTCCATAATTCTGAATTAGTCGTTATCTCGGTAGTCATCAAGGTCTTCTTTTATAATGCGACCCAGTAATAACTCATTTTTGCATGTAGTTATAAAAATTGAATGCAACTGCAATAAAAAATATTATATTTATGAAACTATAAAACTTCCGGCACTTAAATACATAATTATCAGAACTGTTAATCGCTTTACACCTGCAGCTATAGTTATTTTTACTTTACAATTGCAATTATTGGCAATCTTCATTTAACATACAATAACATCAAAGTCTAAGTCAAAGTCAAATAATTGATTTCAAATAGGCACATGAAAGGCACTTTTGTACGTAAAATATTACAGTAAAATTGAATTTATTCTAGTCGCCCCTTCCAAAAGGCAGTTTTCGTATGGGCACCGTTACTCTTCTAAAATGTTTTCCACCATCACATCTCTACTTCCCAAAGGGTTCCCAGAGGTGTAGAGGTGAGGTACTTAGAGTACATCCACATTTCGCCAGTTAAGTTTAAGTCCCATATAATAGGGACCGAACCCATTTCCATCAAACAGGCTGAAATCCAGACTCCGGGCTCAACACCAGCCTATAGCAGTCCACTGCTGGACATAGGCCTCTCCTATTGAACACCATTATTTATTTATTTATTCATGTAATAATTCGCATTGTGTTTGAAATTATGTAGAACATTAATTTATTTATTACAGCTAAAAATAATACATTATGAACATCAAACAGTTTTCACTAAAATAATGAATAACATAAATGATAAATATTGCGTCAATAGATTGCAAATAAAAAGCAAAAAAATAAAATAAAACAATAATAATAATCGAATACATAAATGACAGGTACATACAAGAAGGTAAATGACTAAATATGAAAACTATTTACCATTATTTGTCACCAATTCAAATAATTTTATTATTTATAATATTACACACACAAGGAAATGACAACAAAAATACAATAATATAAGGACAAGAACAACACGTCAGCCTAGTCAAAAAACCCGCCCCTAACTGTTCCCGGCGCAAAGGTACCCAAAACGCTTGCTGCATTGCCACGTTGGACGGCAATGGCTAACCTTTGCACCAAGAACGAGCCGGAGCGGGAGTCACCTGTTTTGTCACGGAGCTTGTGCCCTATCTCACTAATGAGCCTCCAATTCAAATATAGAATATAAACATTTATTCAACAGGAATGCTTTAAGTCTAGCTTTGAATAGAGTACCTTTGTAAATCAATGATCTTAAGTCAGTAGGCAACCTATTATATACTTCTACTGCTTGGTATTTAGACCAATGTTTAGCAATATTAAGTTTCATTCAACTCGATTTTCAGCAACTCTCATCCAGCTGCTACCGGCCATCCTGCGAAGATCGTCGCTCCACCTAGCCTGAGGGCGTCCCCTTTACGTTAGGCTCCGGGTTGCTACCTAGAAATTCCACATGGAAAAACTCAATAACACTATACTCGGAAATCAAACCCAGGACCTCATGCTCAGTAGTAGTGCTTGCGACCATTATAACAACAAGGCGCGTGATTTACTCTTACATAAATAGCGTGCCACATCTAGTAATTCTTTAGCAGTTAACTTTAATCGGAACATTAAGTTGATGCGCTAAAATGGCTGGCGCTTAGGGTTATGTAACCGCTATGAGATCATTTGGACCGCGAATAATAAATTAGACTGAAACAAGATTAAGACAGCGGATGTCGGTATCTTGTGAGGTTTCTGTGGCCTTCATTTTGTTTATAAGTAGGTAGTCTAGCATTTTAATTTTTTAACCCCGACGCAAAAACGATGGGGTGTTATAAGTTTGACGTGTCTGGTGTGTGTGTGTGTGTGTGTATGTCTGTCTGTGGCATCGTAGCTCCCAAACGGATGAACCGATTTTGATTTTGTTTTTTTTGTTTGAAAGGTGAATTTGTTGGGAGTGTTTTTAGGTAAGAACACTCCCGAAAATTCACCTTACAAACAAACCGATGTACCGATTTTCATCAAACATAGCTATGTTTGATGAAAATCGGTACAAGACGGGCGCCGCTACAAAATGGCGTATTACATATTTTTATTACATACATTACGTGGATCTTTGGCAGTCATTACGGGTCATCAGAAGCCCGAAAGTCTGACAACCTGTCTTACCAAGGATATCGTATTATAACCCAGTAACTGGGTTGCGGAGGTCAGATAGGCAGTCACTTCATGTAAAATACTGGTATTCAGCTGCACCCGGTTAGACTGGAAGCCGACACTAACATAGTTGAGAAAAGACTAGGGAAAAAATGATGGTAATAACGTAAGGTAGGACGCTCTCAGGCTGGAGTGACAATCTTCGCTGGGTGGTTGGTAGCAGCTGGATTTAAGTTGCCGGGAATCGAGTTCAATAGCGTGCAAATGGAGAGGCCTATGCCCAGAAGTGGACTGCTGTAGGCAGATGTTGATTACAAACAAGTACAGTCACGAGCACCAATAGGTATGAGTCTGATTTTATATTTTAGGTTATGTAAGTTTTGATTTTTATGTAGGTATTTGTATAAAGTGCTTTGTATTTTTTAAATTTAGATGTTTATGTATTAGACGTAAGTTGATTTTTCATTTTATTGTATGTGCAAACTACTATTGTATTGGGGTCATCCTGTAAAGATAGTATGTGTAAGTTTAATAAGAAATAAAAATGTCAATACTTGGCAACTTTCAACTGCGATTTTTTCGTGAAATAACGTATGCAAAGTTGAAATACGACACATTACATAAACCTATGGGTTCGAAAATGCTATGTTCGTAACAACATAAAATTTAATTAAAAAATAAAGGAGTAAATCGCTTTTGAATAAAGCCGAGTGTATTGTGGAGTGTATGTGGCGTTGGTTAAGAAATTCAATCACCACTACAAACGTTAATGGGCCGATATTATAAAAGACTAGTCTCTATCCGCGGCTTCGTCCGCGTGAAATTTCTTTTTCCATCGCATCGCATCGCCTGCCCGGGCTATTATTTCGTTTTCGCTTAGCGATCTTTCTCTCTTTCTTTTCTCTTGGTTCTTAACGGTCCTAGCGTGATGTTAAATAGCCTATAGTCTTCCTTAAAAGTTGGGCTATCAAATACAAAAAGATTTTTTTCAAATCTGACTGGTAGTTACAGAAACTAGCACGAAACAAACTCTTCAGCTCTATTATTAGTATAGATAAACAAAACAGGTTTCTCGAACATAAAGAGCTTAGTTCGAGTTAATACGAGAGAAAACCAACATTGATTAGACATAAGCAGATAATCAGCCTGTAACGCCGAAATCTAAGCATATTCACACAATAATGTTCCCACTGCTGGGTCACAGGCCTCCTCTCTATGAGATCGACTGAGCCGTCCACCACTACGTTTTTTTTTTCTTTGAAAAACAAATTTGCAAAGTGGGTTCTGCTATTCGGCTTCAGAGATCAACAAACTTAATTAGGAGCAGCCCAACTAGGTCGCGTAGCTACTTCATTCATTAGGAGTGCTCCCCAAATAGTTCAAAGGTCTCATTTGTGTTGCATTAGGGGCTTTCCTTTTTGTATACAACCACGGGTATTAGGCGCTTGAGTGTGATCAAGGGTTACTCCGTATTATGTTAAAAGCCATAGAAAGAAAAAAAAGAAAGATAAATGTTTTATTTGGGACACCCACAGGAAATTTCGGGAGCTACGATGCCACAGACAGACATACACACACACAGAGAGAGACACGTCAAACTTATAACACCCCGTCGTTTTTGCGTCGGGGGTTAAAAAAAGTATTATTGTCTAAGATAGTGAAGACCTAATAATTCAGCGAAAGATTTCAGTAACTTTTAATAGATTTTTTTTTTTTTGATTATGTATACTGACCGCCGATTAAGCCAAAGAAAATTAAATCTTATTTCAAGATTTTCTTAATAATAGTTAGCAAAAAAGATATGTTTAGTCATTGTATTATGGTTTAAACCTCATACTCTAATTGGGTTGTATGCGGTCTTGCGTTAATTATCTTACATAGACGTAAAAAATACGTGGATGTAAAAATTAAAAAAAACCAGTACAATGTCCTGAAAACACAGTAAGGAATGATGATGATCAATGCTAACTCCTTTTCACTGGACAAGGGGAAGCCCTGACCCTACTGCATAATACAACAATGAAAGAAAACAGCCAGAATTGTTGTTATTATAACAATAAAGAATAACATACATAACATTACGTCACTTTTCCGGAGGCATGTCAAGACTGACGTAAGAGCATGTCGGCGCATGCACACAACAATAGATCCCTTTGTCAAGGACAAACAACGCGTCACGGATAACTATTAATGAATGGGTTTTCCCGCGTTTTTCTCAGTTGGTTGAAGGTAGTGATTAATTGTACCTACCTACCGATCTGAAAGTGATTAGTTACTTAAGTGTAACTAATCACTTTTAGATCATCATTAACTTTATCTTCAGTAGACCAACACTTGACATAGCCAACACTTTCCACTTTCAATCACACCACATTGTTGTGAAGGTTTCATCCTTTTGTTATTTTATTTTTGTCTATGAATCTGAACCACCCGCTAAGTTTTTGGGAATAAGATTTTTTAAACTAAATAGCATATAATAGAATACTCTTTTTATGTAGGTACACCATGCGAACTATAGATATAAATTTTGAAATTTTACATAATTATGTATACAAAAGCTTTGGATGGATTTAAAGAAAGAAGGAGAGACTGCTAAGTTCTACCATGGCCCAACCCCATTAAAATGAAATGAAAGACCCAAGAGAAGATAGCGGGACGAGCTTGGCGAATACGGACAGGCAATTGGTCCACACTGGCTCAAGACAGAGGAGTAGAAAGGAGAAAGAGAGGCCTTTGCCCTAAAGTGGAACCAAAGGCTAAAAATTAAAAAAAAAAAAAAATATTAATTACAACGGTTGTACACCAGTAACAGTAATTAATTAATTTCTATGTATTATATAAATTACAATTTCGTCTGGATAGGTAGGTACAGCGTTAATATTTAAAAAAAATATAGTACATTTTGTTAGGTTACAAATTATTAGGAAAAGCTTGGTCGTGTATTTCTTAAACAACTTTTTTATCGTAGAGCACCATTAAGATCCATTAAGTTTCCAGGTGAAGCAAAAAGATGAGATAAGACGAAATGTAAGATAATACAGAAGGCCGTATGCAGTAACATCGCTAACAATGTATCGCGTAAGATTGCAGAACTGCATAAGTGATATGATGAAAGTCCTTATTCTAAAATAATATGTGTACAAAAGAGCACATTGTTGCAAGAAAAACCGGTTTTCTTTTTTGTTAAAACAAAACCCAGTTTAGTAGTAGGTACAGCTGCTAAAGGAAAAAATCGTCCGGTGCTGCCACCATACCTGTTACTGCTTCTAAGCAACGCCTTTTGGTTTTAGACTTGACTTGGTTATAGGTTAAATAGGAGACTTCTCCAGGGGCTGCAGTCTCGACATTCATAGCGATCGCTTTACGACCGAATTCAGTCGCTAAGTCCCGGTTTGACAGGTGTAATGTAAGGAGTGACAGGACTTTGCGACAGAATTCGGTCGTAAAACGATCGCTATGAATGTCGAGACTGCAGCCCCTGTTTTCTTATGGACGATATCTGTCAGTAGACTCGTAGGATATTTTTTATTTTTATTTATGCCTCAGTAATGAAATAAAAACGGCACAAACAAAAAAAAAAGAAAGACGGACTTATGCCTTAGGCAGTTTCTACCAGTCTACCTCAGGGTGATACCGACAAACCATGGCAGGTACAAGTACTTATACAGACGTGACTGACAAATAATGGCAGTAGTTGTAGAAGAGGGCTATCAATCGAATCACTGTTTACCTAATTAATTAAAACAGGGAGAAAGCCTTTTAATCACCACCGGAAATGAAGATGGACTTTCCTAAGTCTAAACATTGTAAATACAATTTCAAGATACACACACGAAATTAATCATTTAACTGTTCGTTATAAAAAGGTCATTACATAACTTTAATGTAATTACTCTAAGTGAAGTGCTGTTCTCAAACACGTCAATCAAGTTTTTATCATGCAATAATGAACTTTGATGACCTGCTAACAAAGTTTGAACTTCTGTATTCAAGATAGCTTGTTGCCGGTTTGATAGAAAAAACAGACGTAGTTATATTAAAAACGAGATGAGATCGTTAGATGAAACAGATTGTAATGATTAGGCATACGTAATGTGTTATAACGCTTACATTATTATGATATAATCTAGTAGATAAAAAAATATCTGTTACATCTGAATTCTCTTTGATGATAACTATATTTTTTTCGACTACTTGTTTTTGTGAAGTATAATCGGAACAGGATCTACCTTTTCAGTGTAGGTGTAGGATCACTATGGAATGTTCCAGATCAATAATGCATTGTTCCCGCGCATAGAGTTTAGCGGCCAGTGGTCATCCCCACGCTATATCAATAATGTTCTTTATAACTACTAGCTGACCCGGCGAACGTCCTACCGCCTTAGAATCAGTAAAAACGAATGTATGAGAAAATAAATGTATGTATTCATTATTATTTTTTTCGTGAATTTTCCCATGTTTTAATAGTTAAAGCTCCCGTAGACAGACGCAACGCGACGATGTGTCGCGATTCTGGTGAAACAATTTCCATAGACTTATTTTGGACACTGGATTTTTATTTACGGAGTGTGTTCTCCATCCACGATATTCATAACGACCCAACAGTAGATACTTAAAGAAGCATTCTACTAAAAATGTCATGTTAATGAACCATTTCCTAGTCTGGGGTCTTGAAGATAATATCTAGGTTGCCGCATAATCACCAGCCGTTCTTCTTACAATGCAAAAACAACATTGTTTTCATTTCAACAGTTTTCGTAACGATTTGCTTTTGCGAGACAAAAAAAAATAATAATATTCTTTTCCACATTTTTATCCTAACGATCCTCTCCAACGAGACAGTTTCATAAAACTAGTACAATAAGTACATTAAAATAAAATTGTCAGACAATTTATTTCTATTAACCATGCAATCTACTTACCGACTCAAGTTTATATAACAGGAAGTTGGTGCATTACATAAAAGATTTCGTGTTTTTGAATGCCAGCGGTGCATAAGTACAGCAATAATGTAGCAACGGCTTGCGTTCTATGCGTTAGTCTACTGCATACAAATTATAGATTTTCTCGTAGTTTACAAGAAGTTACAACGCATGCATAAAAATTGCGGCTAATACCAACATGGGTTATCTATTTCTAGCTTACATGACTCCTAAACGTTACATGCTTACCACAGTCTTTATTTAATTAAAGAAAAAAATTAATGTTCAAGGAACTGCTTACTTATACAAAAAAAAACAGTTTCAGGCATTTCCTTCTCTCCGTTCATACTCTATGAACATCCACACTCTATGAACAAGGCTAGATAAAAATCTAGAAAGAAAATACTTAATTTACAAAACTTTTTAACAAAAAAATTAAACGGCCGAAAAAACTGAAAAGCAAAAAATAATAAACCTTTTTTATTTAACTTTAATAACTAAGTTCTTAAAGTAATGTAAGTATACCTAAGTAATTTTGAGTCGGCGCCAAACAATCAATAAACAAAGATCACTAAATTGCCATAAATGTAAATGGCGCCGAGTCAATATTATTTAGGTATTTACCTCCACCGTTTTTTTCGTCGGTTAAAGACCCGACTGCAACTCATCATCGCCGAGCCTTTTCCCAACTATGTTGGGGTCGGCTTCCAGTCTAACCGGATGCAGCTGAATACCAGTATTTTACATGGAGCGACTGCCTATCTGACTTCCACCACCCAGTTACTGGGTAATACGATATCACTTGGTTAGACTGGTTGCATTCGGGCTTCTGACTACCCGTAAAAGGTCCAAAACAAAATTATTTTTTCAAGCAGCCTGATGCAGTTGTTGGCAACTAAAAGTTCAATCTCATATTTGATGTCACCAGTCTGCATCAGACCGATTTTTAATGTGTTATATTTTTTAAATGGTTTTCCTCAAGCCCTATATTTGTTTACATATTTTGATAACCCATATAAAAAAAAAAAGGTTTAAGATATTATTTGATAACGTCTATACCTAATCCACCATTTTGATTTTATAAAAACAGAACCAAAAATAATGAAACGCTACCATGAATTATTCAAATACGCTCTGACACGGTCGAATAATCACATATTCACATACATAATGTGCATCTCCACGATCTGCACATTACGTGATGCAAACTCTGAACGGATCAAGGCTGCACCAGTGAACCTCGACGCATACAATTTTGTTAGATGCTCTACTTATCAGTAAATGCTTATGCATAAGATGATTGCTAGTAAGTAGATAAACAAGGCTATGGTTGAGGAGGTTTTATTGGGACAAAGGAAGTAGGAATATTTGAACTACGAATGACAGTTCGTATTATGTTGGGGTCGACTTCCAGTCCAACCGGATACAGCTGAATACCAGTATTTTACATGGAGCGACTGCCTATCTGACCTCCACAACCCAGTTACTGGGTAATACGACACCCCTTGGAAGACTGGTTGTTAGACTTAGTTCGTATTATGTCAGTAATAAACAAAATTAGCGTACAGTCCTTTTACAATTTATTTTACCTCTGACAGCAACTATGTTACAGTAACCTTTACAAGGATAAAGATCACAATAATTTTGACAGAATTATCAGTGGCAGCAACCCTACAGCAACCTTATAAGAATGCGAATCAAGGTCACTGTGTTTTGACAGTGATGCAAAATCAGAGGTAAAATTGAATAAATGTGAACGGACGGAAAGTAGCAATCGATCTGGAAAGCATAGTGAAAGGAAATGGTTTATGTCTCAGAAAAAAATGCAGGTATAAACAGCCAGTTTATTGAATGCAAAATTCCAAAATATATCTATAACAGTATTATGCTCTTCACCAGTCAATAACAACGAACAGTAACCATTTGCAAAACGGAGCAAGCGCCAGCGAATAGTTTTGCCAACTTTGGCGAAATTCAAGTGCCCGTTTTGGAAAAGCAAGGTCTAGCGAGCTGCTACTTACCAAAACAATAGACGAACATAATCCAACCATACGTCATATCCCAGACAGCACAATGGTCTAAACGGCTCCATATGGCTGAATATACACTGTAAAGTCTCAATTTTCTCAAGCTATCTACATCACGCCTCTAATTAAGTATTGCAATATCGAAACTATAAGGCTAAGATACGGTATTAAGTTCATTTTGGAGCGACGCCGTGTGTCGCAATCTCATTGTTGTGCAGACAATGCAACATTTCGCCACATCACTATCTCAAGTGTATCGTGATTCACATCACTAGTCTCCAAGGCGTATCTGTTGCTGCCAGCCTGATGTCGGACTTGAAAAATATATTGGTGTAAAGTGAGAGGATTAAATGTGGAATGTATAATTAATTTGTGAGCATTTTGTGGACGTAATTTCTAAATGCAGAAACTGAATTTGCGATTACATGTTGTTTTCTTGCATTACTGCGCTTCTCTCTTTTTTTTTTTTGGTTATATGGCTAATGACGCACACCAAATTGTTATGTCAGTTTTATTCAATAGGATAATAATTTTTAGACTGCACCGCTATGAATGACGCTCGCCAAATGATCAAATTGACATGAAATTAAGTTAAATGGCTAAGAAAGATGAATAAATAAATCCAATTTCGCAACAGAATACGTCACAAGGAAATGCACAAACCATTACTCAAACATCGTTCCATATCACTTTAAGCAACGATTTTGATCCAAAATCCGGGAGTGATATTAAATTCACGAGCTCCAGCTTTCGATTCGATTCCGACGTCGATCCGATAACTCGGATAACTCGGATATTGCCGGCTACAAAGGTAAGCCGTCTAGACGTCGGATTCGCCGTAAATACGCCGAGGTAAACGTTATGGCAAATTCGATTTTCGCCAAAATGTGGCTGATTCGATTCTCGCCGAATGTGTTCCCGAAAAGCGCTTTCAAATTGATTGTACGTTAACCAATTCTGATGCGCTTTTCACGTGGATGGTATTTTTGGACCAATAGATTCGTACTGGGTGATTGCAGACTAGAAATAAGCTTTCTACGGGTATTTCTTCTTTTTTTCGTTCCTCTAGCCTCAACATCTCTGTCATATAATACAAGGATCTAAAACTAGCTTATACCTGCTCTACCACCACTCGGCAAAGTTCATCTACTAAGTTCTTCCAAGAACCTCTCTTGTCTTGCTCATTGCCACCTCAATCTAGCTTCTTATTACACGTGCGGCTTACCTCGCCTGCTCTTTCTGGGCCATTTTCGAAGGCGAGGCGTATCAATCTCCAGGTACCCATTATATGGAGATTCTAAATGAGCGGTCGTTATATTGACCCTTCTGAGATATTTGAACTTTTACCTCTATTTTCCTCGTTTTGAGAGATACAACACAACATTCCCTTCCTACCTTTACAAATACTAAAACGTCTGTTAGCCATTAGACTTCAACTACATTGATGCAACGGTAGCTCTTCCACACTAATTCGTCTTACAACATCGAGTAATTGAGATACAGATAAACTAACTGTAATTACCCACTGTTTGTCATTGAACAGCTCCAATCTGCGTCATTGGATCAGTCGTATAATGATATGTTTCGGTTTATGTTTGGCTGTCATAACCGTGTAGAATGTTTACTAGATAGTTACAGAGAAAATTGAAAGACGATTTCAAAACTTTGCTACACAAAGAAGATGCATGTCTCTATGTACTCTTGAATATCGTAAAAGATGATGATAACGCTATTCAGGTTTATAATATTAAAAGAACAATAACTATAGTTACATATATCTATTATAAATTGTGAGAATAGAAAATATAACTTGTAACAAAATGATTAAGAAAGTAAAGTTGTCGATCTGTTTGAGTTTGTCAATGCATCTGAACGAACTATTTCAGCTTACGAAAATGTTACGATGCATACTGAAAACGTTGAATGAATTGAATACGAAGCAGACTACGATAGATTGCAGCCATACAATAAAGCTAAAAGCAATAACAAACGAGTAAAAGATGTTCCAAGTGCACACTACTTTAGAATCTACAACGACAAAGACTATAACATAAATCCGACGTCTCCATTGTGTACCAATCATTGAAGACGTTCAAGATTTACGGAGCTTGAATAAGTTCGAGCGTACATTTAAATAGCAGCTGTCATTAAACGGTTCGGGCTCGATGTAATTGGCTTTCTGTCGTCAATCACTTTCACTGGCACCTGTTATTTGGATTTGCTCTCTAATTGTAGGAATGTGGTTCGTAGTTGAATGAGCATGTATCATGCCCAACTAGCATGTTTGGAGTAGCTATTACGTAACAGATAACTATAATGATACTTGTTACCAACTGCCAAAATACGTTCTCTACATTGCAATAGAATTCGACGATTTGAATTTTATCAATAGTTATCGTAACTGCAACTGTATGCACATTAACATAGTAATCAATGTAATCATTAAATTATTATCCATAGCCTGACTTCGTCTGACCATTATAACCCATAGCCATCACTCCGCTTAAGCCAATCTAAAAGCTCTTGTCCCAGTCATACCCAGGCTTGGCATTGGCAACTTGGCAACAATGTTCGCTCATCTCACCGACGTACTACAGGCGTGCAAGAAACTCCCCAGCAGCACATGTGTCTGTTCCGTTAGATAAACTTGTTTCTTTAGAATAGTAAGTAATTAACATTACGAAACACAAAACATTAATTCAAATTATTCATATGCTATGTGTCAGCTAGCACACGCCAATATACCAACAAAACATGTCAATATGCAAATAGTCCTACAGTCTCCTACAAAAACAGAACCACATTTGATAGCACAATGCCCCTAATCGATACAGGCAGTTTCGACGCTATATCTGCGGTGAACACAATCTGACTGCGTTTGACTGGTGCAGCCACACGCGAGTTTGACAAACGCTGCGGTAATGCCACAGAATAGAGATACAGAAGGTTGATATAAAACGCCATAGAAGATAGACACATTAGACATGCTTCACTTACAGCGAACACAAGCGCACTCGCGACCGGCATTTGTTTGAGGTGGACGTACGTACGTGTCGATGTGTGCGTCAGTTTTCGCACGATATATGGAGCTGAACTTCTGTTCCTATATATTCTGTTGTAATGCTGAACGACTGACCCCATTCGATCTAGATTCGATGCCTGTCTGCCTGATGTGTGATTTGACGTGTGGTTTTGGTTGTGAAGGTATTTTAGTATCAAGAAATGAGAGCATGAAAGACTGTGTTGCGATACAAGGGAAACATCTACCTATCACTAGGAATATACATTGTATGTACATAGAAGATAGAAATAGAACATAAATTGCAAATTGTCTAGTCCGACATGAGTAGCTTAAAATACAGCTCGGTTACCAGTGAGCCCCAAACTAGACCGTTAGTCTTTATCTTGGAGCTCGGGGTATGAATCCCGGAGTAGAGACTAGAGAGGTGATTACAATAGGTTTATGGTAAACAATTTTTGTGCTTTAATGTTGCCTGTAATACGAGACAATTTAAATTGCTGGAGCTAAATTAAATTGTATTGAAAACTGACTTGAATGTAATAGATGAATTTCATATTTAAACCTAAACGCGTATATAACGATATGATAAGTTTTGTAACGAACAAAATAATGATATAATACGAATAGAACGCACCCGATTATTTTTTAAACACAGTAGGTAACTAATACTATTTCAAATTACAACATAAGATATTATTTGTTTACCCACAAGGAAAAATAATACAATCCAACGAGATATTATTTAATTTTCCTATAATACATGTCGTGGTGGCCTGTTTCTTATCTATTCCGCATTTACGCCCCAAGTTGCGAGTTCACACCCAGCAAGTTCCAATGTGACTTTTTCAAAGTTATACGTACTTTCTAAGTTGCTTCATAATTCTTAGACATCACAGACGGACGGTGAAGGGAAACATCGTGAGGAAACCCTGGACTTCAGTCTGAAATCACCAATCCGCACTGAGCCAGTGGTGATCAAGCTCATTCCTTCTCTGTGTGAGAAGTGGCCTTAGCCTCATATCCGGGATATTGGTTCGGGGGGCTTTTGGGACCGGGACCGCGGTCCCGGATTCCCCCTATAAATATAAAAACAAAAAACACTTGATAAACAATTTCCTCATACCTTTTTGTACTATTTCGCTGTTTATAAACCATTCTACCAGAGTGATGGATAGAAAATGTATTATTACATTTATTACCGTATGATTACAATGGGAATCTAAAACAATATTTGTATTGTTTAGCTGTTCACAATCAATGAGTCAGCCAATCTATGCGAAGTCCGTCCCAGTCTATTAGTGTAGGAACGCAAATTACATGCGTAGGCCATGAATAAATATGTAACATTTCTATGGTAAATACTACGCTTGGAATGTTTATTGATGTTGTAATAAATATTGAGTACTGTTTTTTATGGTTTTCTGAGAAAACTATGTTGTAGGAAGAAATTAAATCACTAAACAACTATAGATATCAAACTCAAAACATTTATTTGAAACAAACCAATCACAGGCAATTTTTAATTTGTCAAGGGGTTGGTCAGTCAAAAAGAAGAAGCTAGTTGCCCATTCCAAAGCGTAGGAAGAGTAGGAGCAGAACGGGCAAGAAACTCCACGGATACTCTTTTACATCAAAATAATATGGTTACAAAATATGAATGTGCAATTATCCATAGGTAAGACCATAATATGAAATTAAATTTTCATCGATTCACGCAGATAGGCACGACGATACGACTCCGGTAGATTCCATGAAGTTTTCATATAAATTGTTCTACCAGAGACGCGTCGCGACTGTCAGCGGGAGCCTTTATGAACTTGTATATTAACTAACTTGGACATCTGTAATTCTATTAAACTTATCGATTTATTACAAAGTTTGTAGATAGTCCACCCTTTCACTGAACTCAACATTTTGCAATAAATCGAAAATATTTTTTTAATTAAGACAGATAATAAATCCAATTGTACTAACTAAATTTAAACCGTTCACGAAATTACACAACACAAAGTAGTGGATATAACACTGCATTAGGTAATGCATTCTGGATTATATCTTCAGAATTGGTATTCTATCACGAGCTTCGAGTGGTGTCTACTAAATATTAATCCTAGGTCCTCGGCATTTACCTGGAGCTGGAAGATTTTAATCTGTAACTACGTTCGATTCGAGCGTGCCGCGAAACTCCGCTTTTGCCTTGTTGATATTTCACAATTTCATGAAAATAGGTCCCTGTCTATAGGACAATCTATTCTATAAGTCTATAGCTTCGTTTTACCTGTCTAGGTACGTCCTACTTGCTTGTTTAATCTAGGACACAGACCCTTCCGAAAATCGTAGTTATTAACAGACAACATTTATTTTAAGAACTGCTGCCATCTTTTGTATCATCTGTTACGTTATATTTTGTCTACTAAGTCTTTTGTAATAATATCGTTCATCACCGTTTATGTAAGATGTATTAAAGTTTTACGTTCAATTATAAAAATAAGTATTTTATAAAGGAAAATTGGCATTTTTGCTAACTATTTTACATGCAAAGATACGCCATTCAAAACTTGATTTCAGAGGTTAGTTTAAAATCTGTTTGATTAATTCTGGAATATCTATTGTTCTAGATTATGCCCATAAATCTATTACCGCTATAAGCTAATGATATAGCGGTCATTGACCCACCTACGTTTTCTAGCATTTTTTATTCAAAAACTAAAATAAAATCCGCTAACGTCCCGAACAAATATCTACCCTGATCTTCAACATGTCCCAATAAAGAACAACCATGCATAGTTTATTGTTTAGGTTGCTACGGAAAGATACTAGGGAAAGGGCAATGACCGCTATTACCATGCTAAAACGCAACAACTATAATCAAACCCAGCCAACTGACAATAAAAATTATTTGTACACCTTTTTTAACCGACATTCTTAATTTTTACCATTATTTTATTATTATTTGTGCACCATTAACTGGTAGGACATAGAGATCGTAATATATTTGAATGTAAAAACTTTGTAACCTCTAAACACAAATAAAAAAAAGTCGTTGTTGTTTCTTGGCCAAAGAATTAGCATTGCCATACAACGTGGCAATGCTGCAAGCCTTTTGGGCACTGTTCCTGTTGACAGCGATGCGGACGAATTTTTTAATGCCCTATGATTCTTTTGCTTTTTTTTTCACATGTACATATGTACTATTATTTAAAATGTTAGCTTATATACTTAACGTAAATAAATAGTTAAGAGACCAATAAAAAAAGAATTGAATTGAAAAATAAAATACAAAAATACCCAATTTAGAGTCCTAGTACCTACTTAATTCTACGGCTCAATCTACACTCATTTAATCAGGAGTTTATTGAGTTTCCACTGACTGGTTCACGGCCTTCCAATGTATTAGAGGACGAGCCTTTTATCGGGCACAATTCCTAATTCCAATTCTGGGCTAAAGCCAAGTTTTTTCCGATAGAAAGACCTAATTACGATTGTGTCTGTCCTGAATGTTGAAACGAGGATCGTAAAAGAGATCTGTTTGTCATTCTGAGGCTGCAATTATCGGGATCTTTTTTTAGAAAATCAGACTGACTGACTCTTTAAATATATCTGCCTCTCTGTACGTCTTTTAAAGAAAAAGAAAGAAATAAAATACGTTTACTTGAGGCAACCATGAGGTAGAGAATGAACTCATAGTAAGAACAAGTTAGGAGAACATATGAACTCTGGCTTCATCCCTCGTAAGGCTAGGCAGAAATATCTTCGATAGTTGTTCGATTATCTCCGATCAAATAACATGGCCAATCAAGGTTTACGGCAAGACAAAACTTTTTTTAATCTTTGTTTTTTAATTTATCATTATATTTCAAAATCTTTAAACTTTTATGTATCTAGTCAAACCAGCCTACGACCGAGCTTAGAAATCTATTCGAAAATCGCTCAGTAAAATCTGCGTGCGCAAGAGATGATCTCTAGTCGATATCCGTAGCAAACTGGATAGCAATCAGTACCGGTCCCACGCCATACAGATACTAGTCCACTGAGCTTTTACTTTTTGTGCTTAGATAGCGCACACGCTTGAGATTTTCCCTGCGATTATTTTGTTGGCTCTTAAGCGCAGGCCACACTGCCAGCTGGCGGGCGGGCGGGCGAGCCGAGAGAGGCATCGTTTCACATCTTTTCATACTTGGGTACTACACGCGAACTACAGAGATAAGCTACCGAAGTATGAAAAGATGTGAAACGATGCCTCGCTCGGCTCGCCCGCCCGCCCGCCAGCTGGCGGTGTGGCCTGCGCTTAAAGATTGCGACGAGCGAGATTTGTTTTTCGTAAATACATTATAGGTATCTATTGTATTATAATTGTGACAAAGTTTTGCCTGAAAACGGAATATTTCTCTAAACGTGCAAAACCCAATAAAGAATAGGCAATTTGCTCGAGAATCGTGTTAAAAAAAAGAATAGCGGCGAATGACACGACCGAAAATCAGTCCCACGGAAAACAACTATCGAAACTTTCAATGTGCAACCACTTAAAAGGAATCATGGGTCTTACTTACTTACACTAATAGAAAATAATACCTATAGGTAGTTACAGAAAACCAGCCAATTTACATTTTGATAAAACTGAGCTGAGCCAGAATAAATTGAAACAAAATCTAAATACAGACAGACCTATTGAGGTTTTTGTGATGTTCTGTTTACATTTTGTTTTGTTCCTTAATTAATAAACAATAAAAAAATAATCAACGTCGATAATATTTATCTTTTCAGAAAACTAATCTAATAACCTACTAACGTTCAGAAACTCTAATCACTTACATTAATTACAAAACTTTATAAACGTGCGAAACTTAATTGTTTTGTGTTTAAGAAATTTATTTGGTCAAAAAGTCTCCGCTATGATTAGGTATCGTGCGCCGTATCTTACCGTCGCGGGCGCTCGTAATGTTACGGGTTGTACTCTAAACTAGCACTTGTTACGTAAACACAATTAAACACATTGCGTGTTACTTCTACTTTATATTTTACTAGCAGTGCCCCGCGGTTTCACCCGCATATAAGTGTCGATCCCGCGGGAATATCGGGGAAAAAAGTATCCTATGTGTTATTCTGATGTATAAGCTATATTACTGTAAAGTTTCATCAAAATCCGTTCAGTAGTTTTTTCGTGAAAGAGTAACAAACATCCACCCATCCATAGATCTATCCATCCTCACAAACTTTCGCGTTTATAATATTACTAGCAGCGCCCCACGGTTTCATCCGCATAAGTGTCGATCCCGAGGAAATATCTGGATAAAAAGTATCCCATGTGTTATTCTGATGTATAAGCTATATTACTGTAAAGTTTCATTAAAATCCGTTCAGTAGTTTTTTCGTGAAAGAGTAACAAACATCCACCCATCCATAGATCTATCCATCCTGACAAACTTTCGCGTTTATAATATTACTAGCAGCGCCCCACGGTTTCATCCGCATAAGTGTCGATCCCGAGGAAATATCTGGATAAAAAGTATCCCATGTGTTATTCTGATGTATAAGCTATATTACTGTAAAGTTTCATTAAAATCCGTTCAGTAGTTTTTTCGTGAAAGAGCAACAAACATCCATCCATCTATCCATCCTCACAAACTATCGCGTTTATGTAGGATAGGATACTTTTGACGCACGATAATTTCGTTTATACTATTTATAAAATGGGCGAGACGAAAGCCAATTAACGGTATAGTTTGCATAAAAAAATAAGAAAGAGTTAGCGCAATTATTTATTATTTTTCATCTATGTCCAAGTGAGATGTAAGTTTTTTTTATACATCCATTAGATAGACAAGTTTTGCTTTTACAAGTTACACATGTTTAAAAGTGTCTGCAAAAAAAAATGGAAGATGTATGTATGTTAGTTATTGCTGTTGTAGTGATACGAGTATGTATGTTAGTTTGAATTTTTTTAATTACGTAAGAGCTATATGTACAGACCCCAGCACATCAAGCTACTACAATCTGTCAAATTTCTTTAATAGATTTTCAACTTTATCGCTAAAGCATTAAGGTTCAAGGTTGATTGGGAAAATTTGACAGTTTCGGGTAGCTTGGCCTGCTGGTGTCTGTACTTGCTTCTGCCTTCGACTTCCGCGTGTTCTAGTTTCCTTGACCAATCCCGTCGTATCGCCTACTCGAGCTAATACTTCGTCTTTGCTTAGCGTTATTTCTGCCCTTTTTTTACTCGGTTCCTAAGAGTCCGCATGTTAAATATCCTATAGCCTTCCTCAAGAATCGGGCTACAAAATGCAAAAAGATTTTTTCAATTCCAACTGGTAATTCCAGAGATTAGCGCATTCAAACAAACAAACGCTTCAGCTTATGTGGAATACCTCAAGTGCTATTTATTCACTCAGGTGCCATTTAAGCGGGTGCCCAATGTGGAATAAATATTTATTATTAGTATACATATAGATTTATCGTTTAATAGAGCTTGTATTTTCTCTTTAGACATATTATATGGCCATCCATTGGCTTCGTCACAGAGACAAGCTCTATTCCAATCTCCATCTACAGTCCGTTCACAGTTTTTTTACCAGTGACAGCAGCAACCCAACGGAAACCTTATTGTAAGGAGGATAAAGATCACTCTGCCATTAACAGACTTGTCAGTGGCAGCAACCCAACAGAAACCTTATTATAAGGAGATTAAAGATCAGTGTGGTTTTGACAGTGATGCAAAATTAGAGGTAAAAGAACTGTGAATGTTCAATTATGCGTCCATAGCACGGCGCAGTGCGGTGTACTAGATGTACTTAACAAGATGCTGTACAGATATACACCGCTATAAATTGGTCGCGGTTCCCACAAGGATTTCAACAAACCTTAGACGTAACTTACTCGGGTACATATTGAAATATTATATCGAGTAAGCAGCTGGATGAGAGTAGATAGAGGATCGAATTTAATAGCATGTGATTGGAGGCCTATGTCCAGCAGTGGACTGCAATAAGCTGATGATGATACCAAAACGGATAGACAAGAAGCTTTCTAAGTGGTTGTCCATGTTTGTCTTCTCTTGTTCAGCACGGAAGCCCGTCGCTTGAACCATGGGAAACAGATAAATCAATCAGTAACGCAGGATGTGCTACAAAAAACGGATGTATTTAAAAAATAATTTACGATTATCAAAAGTGATAGCTTATGATCAATTAAATAAAGAAAGATTTATTGTATAACACTTCAATACATCAAATTCTCGTTTGTCAACCGGCCACGGTGTATAAAAGCCCAATCAAATACCAGCACCCATTTGCATATAAAGACAATGCACCAGACAAATCTATACTAATCAATCATTGTTGACAGTTGTGCCATTGTGATCTTAATTGGTTGAGCAATAAAGTTTAATTTGTGTTGCACTAAATTGCGTGCAGTGTAGGGTTGTCGCATACATTTTTATTAAAAGCTTTTGTGTTTTAATTTTTATTAATAAACAATAAACTATCTTTGATCATAAATACAGCTTCCGGGTTATAAAATTAGCTTGCCTCTTTGTCGAGTCGTTTTTTATGCCAATCTCATCAACCATCACGATGAAAAGCATCCATTAGAAATTGTGGACCAAATCTAATGCTAATACTAAGTAATTTGTAATGTTAAAGCTAAATAACACTTTGCCAATTTTGCGATCGAACTCAAGACCCTACGCGTAACAGTTATTCTTACGACTACTAGACCAGCGCCGAGGGACCAACTTCCCATTTTACTGTAATGATAGCTATTATAATACCAGCCTCTAATTACCCCACTGCAACCTAAAGCAAAGGCCTCTTCCTCTTCTCATACAGAGCAGGCATGATCACAGGTCAAGACGGATTGGCGATTTCAAAGCGTTTATTATAAGTCCAGATTTCCTCACCGAATGTAACCGTAATCTCACGCAATTAGCTGAAACCTTGCCTTTTATTGAACTTGCCACCCCTATCCCAGCTCGCCTAAGCGGGATCGTGACTAGCACGGGTGAACAAGTCACTTTCCAAACACGTTTAGTAAATCCGAACCATTTCTAGAGAAACCGGCAGCTTACAAGGAAATAGATAGATATCGACGTGAAAATATCCTATAATATGCGCTGGTGTTGACTTGAATGACAACGTTGCGAGCTTCGCCAGCTTATGATGAAGACTGGTGCTGAATACTAAGTTACAGATAGTTGGGTGATAAAAATATCTGATTCTTTAAGGCCATATTATGGAGTGAAGGGTTAGCTTTAGTCCTTTAGAAGGACATACAAGTCTACAGAAAGGGGGTTTGAAAAAATGTCACTTTTGAATGTTGCCCCACTATGATTTTGTCTGTAGGAATACAACAACTACCTTTTTATAGGTCACTAGGTTTTCCCCGCGGCTTCGCCCGCGTGGGCGTCGCAAATTATACCCAGGTCGTGGTCTACCATTTTAGCGTGGAAGCGTAACAAACAAACAAACACACTTTCGCGTTACATTACGCAGTACATTATAATATTAAGTTAGGTTTTTGACTTTTGTGATTTACCTATCTACCTATATTTTCAATGTCAGAAACGAATGAAGCTCAGAATCTAACAGGTTAGCCATTGCACAAAAGTTAATTAAAATCACGCTTCCGCAAAACCAAGTCTTCAAGATGACATGTCTAACAACGCGCACCGACAGGCACTATCTACTATCGGTAGGAAATAGGAACCCTGCCATATGTAGCCTTGTGAATAGCAGACCTGTCGTTCTTCGCCATACATTTTCTCAGGAATGTTGGGATTGGTTTCCAGTTTAACGAGACACGAGCACAGTAATAAAAATATACGAACAAATGTGGTATTGGTTTGGTACACACAGCGACACATCAAACTATTCCAGTTTTAGCTGACCTCGTATTGTATAGGTTTGTCGTACAATCAGAAGTCAGCTTATACTGGTTATATATTAGCTTATACTTTTAAGTCACGGTAATACGCTTTTTACACGAGTACCTAAAAAGGAGTGCTATGTTTTTATAAATAAGGTCTTATTTAAATTACACTCATAATTTTCCTGTCCGTATCCCAATTTATTTGGGTCGGCGCTACATGTCTGTTTCTTCCATACGTCTCTATTATTTAAATTACATATAAAATCCACTGCAACTAAATACAATTAGCATACCTAGATAGGTATGCTAATTGAACTTAGTTACAGCGGTTTTTTTTTTTTTGCAATTTTCTAGTTGCGATTAACAGCTGTTGTTTTGTAAAAAAACTAAAAATGCATTAGAAAGTAAGAAACCAGTCATACAGTACAACCTAAATTGTTATTTTAGATTAGTAAAATGTTCAGCTAAGAATAGAAGAGTAATATAACATCACGCATGTAATCCCTGAAGGGGTGGGCAGAGCTGTACCTGTAGTACACCCACATTTCGCCAGTTATGTTTAAGTCCCATGTTCCATGACCCATGGCAATAGGCTGGCCCCCTATGCCAGCCTATTGCCATGAACCATCATCAAGAGTAGTTTTAAAACGTTTATGTTGCTACTGTGTCAAATTAATTCGCGGTGGATCATAAAAATATAATTCATACAAAACCGTTCGCAAAATACTTTTGTTGCCAAATCGCACTTTAAATGTGTTGGAAGCACAGATAATGAAAGGTTTCAAGCCTAAATAGTTCCTAAAAAAAATAACCTATTTTGGACATCGGCGTAATATTAATGTCAAAATATGTATTTTCGTTGCTAAATCACACTTTAAATATATTTTGCAAGCACGGACGATCAAGCCTAGTCAGACCTAAAAAAGTGCCTTATGAAATATCCTATTTTGGACATCGGCGCTAAGTATAATGTCAAAATAGCTTTGAAATGACACCGCTATGAGGGAAATATAATGAAATTGCTAGCCAGGTGGATGCGACTACCCAAACCACTTTGCCACAATCCATTAGCCGCCCCCTAAGACCCTTACGGGAAGTATATAACTAGGACATGTATATACTGGCATAAAGTGGACCTTATGTACTACGAATAAGCTTAAAAATACTATCTCGTGCTGCTAAGGAGTCAACTCCTTGCCGGAGTCTTCTTATCTTTAACCTGGAAGTGTTCAAGTCTAGAATAAATAGATTAGTTAGAGTTATAGAGAGAGGGGGGAGGGGGGTTAGGTTTAGAGTTATTTTCAAAACAATTTTTTTTTAAATAGCGTAGTCATCTCAACACATCTCTCCCTTGATTTTGTATATATATATATATTATAAGTATATATTATAGTAATAATTAGTATGTGTAGATAACCTATTTATGTTTTTGTGTACCTAGTTTTAAGAGTTTTTTTTTTAATATTATAACGAAACTTATGCGGGTGAAACCGCGGGGCGCAGCTAGTATTTCGTAAAACACACATTAAAATGAACAAGCTATAAACAATAATTATAACATTTCGACAACCTAACCTTTTCTACAAATAAACTTTTATAATCAAATAACATTCAAAAACCCCGAGTAAATAACTACATAGTTTGGCTCTACGACGTCACAGTTCTTGGGGCAGGTCAGGGCCTCACAAAGCACTCTGACTTTTTTTTTTTTTTTTTTGTGGATGGGAAATCATCAAATGACTCCTCCCGCTCTGGGTGGAGCAGAAGGGAGTGTCAGACTCTTACTGACTAAAACCCACCCGTGTTCCTTCCTTAGCCCTTTACGTACCAGGGCAGCGGTAACCCTTTCGGACGATCCCGCTACCCCGGCAGGCTTCGGCCCTGTCGGGCCCCGTCATCTATGCTGACATCTCTTTGAGGCGCACGTGGTTAATTACACAACGTAAAAGAAACACGAAAACCCTTACTTTGACGTCAACCAAGTTAAATTAAAGTAAAAATAACCAACAGTTGGAATAAAGTACTTAAATTTAGTTAGTATTTTTGGGCCATGGGATAAAGCAGGGGAAAAGTTTCGTGTTGTTCACAGCAAGAGATACTTCTATCTCTTACTGCCTCTGAGGCAATAAAAGGCCTAAAAAGTTAAGCAACAGTAGGCTGCACCATTTTCCTGCCTAGAACAAAATAGTAGCGAAGTCAAAACTGTAAGTACATTGAATATTTTTGAAAAAAATAATTGCTATGAGGCGTGGAAACGAGTCTTATGGCGAAAATATTGTTTTTTTTTTGTCCCTATGTGTGTTTGTCTGGATGTATGTTCCGGATTGGCGCAAAGACGACTGACCGAATTTGGCTGTTTGGCATACAGATAGTTTATAACCTGAATTAACATATCCCTATGTGTTAATCCAGGTTATAAACTTTCTATATCCCATGGCGTCATACCCATGGGATATTCTTTCGACAACCACGCGGGCGAACTCACAGGCAAAAGTCAGTCAAGAATTAACAATGTCCAGAGATACGAGGGAGGTGTTTCCTCTCATGTAAAAAGGAGTTTAGAGAATAAGGCAGTAATGTCCTTCTGTCTGCTAATTTCAACAAACCGCTGTGACCAATATTCACCTGCCAAGTCTGGCAATTCCCCTTTTACCTGCATTGCAATAACTTAGAGACCTGTTTTCAGAACGTGCAGGTCGATACGAGAGCAAAGACCTTCCCTTCCCTTTTCCTCGCTTCGAATTTACAAGTGAGGACCAATCCGATCCGTCTTTGTGTACACATTAATCTAAGTCCAACACCTTGTCTGGGCACTCTAAAACTCGCTTTTTGTATAAATAATACCTACATAATTTTCTCGATAGTTTTTAGGGTTCCATACCCAAAGGGTAAAAACGGGACCCTATTTCTAAGACTTCGCTGTCTGTCCGTCCGTCTGTCTGTCAACAGGCTGTATCTCAAGAACCGCGATAGCTAGACAGTTGAAACTTTCACAAATTATGTATTTCTGTTGCCGCTATAACAACAAATCCATCCTGCCATCTAATCTCTTCACCACCCTTGGTTGACTGGTAGACAATGCCAAAGGCATTAAGTCCGCCATTGTACCTTTTTGTGCGAAAAGTTTAAATAAGTAAATAAATACTAAAAACAAAATAAAATAAATATTTAAGGGGGGCTCCCATACAACAGACGTGATTTTTATAGATATTGGTACGGAACCCTTCGTGCGCGAGTCCGACTCGCACTTGGCCGATTTTTTTATTTTATTTTCTGCGTCGTTGGTCGATTCCCAGGTAACGCAAAGTGTTATTAAGTTTTTCCATTAGAAATTTCTCAGCAGCAGTCCCGAAACCTGTGTTTGTGCCCAGTATGTCAACAGGATCGCCCTCTATTAAATGGAAGCTAGACATAACTGGTGAAATATGGGTGTACTATAATTTTTTGTAACATCTTGCATGCCATGTGTGTGCATACTTATGTTTTGAACAAATAAATGATCTATCTATCTATCTATACACTTTTGCCCAACCCTTCGAGCATTGCAGGCGTGATGTTATATTATGTTCACACCAAAAGTATTGGTACTTTGTGCCATGAATAAGGCTAGTGATTGGACTCAAATTGCATACCAATAAAGCTGTAATATGAGCATTATACACACGTAGTTACGTGATCTGGAGAACTGGTCACGATATCGTGACGAACCCAGTGAAGAAAAATCTTGAAGGTATGTAGGCCTAAAAAACCTTGAAAGTACAAATCAGTTATTTAAGGCTGTTGCTCAACGTAGAAATAAACTTTCTAAGTAATATCGAGGTTGAAAACAACATAGTCCCTTGAGCCAATGAATTTATGCATTAGGATTAAATCGCACGCGATCACAACATTTTACCGATCTGATAGTTTTGTGTACTTTTACTGATTACCTAATAGTAAACTGAAAATAATACCCTTCTATGGGCATATCGAGCCCATTACAATGCGAAACTTGTTTTCCTAAGTTGTTAACCTTGACTTACAGAATTACAATAAGGTCGTAGTGCCAAAAAACATGGCAATATCCTTGAGCTTGCTTTCTAAAGCAAGGTTTTAAAAAATCGACTTTTTAATAGCTGTTGGTTGTAAGAAGACTACTTCTTACAAACAGCAAATCTTCCTGTAGTTGCAATAGTTTAGATAGTTCCCTTAACTTCACCTCAATTTCCCATCCTCCACAGGGTCATATTAAACCAGCCACGCCTGTCAAGTTTTGCGAGCTAATTTCTTTTGACCCTATATAAAACACCAGAAAGCACGCACGATTCAAAATCCCAGTAATGCATCACCCCAAAGCGGACTTACGACTTCCGTGGGATAACAAGCCACTCCCATCCTTCTCAAATATCCCCAAATTAGCCTGTCACTCCAAAAATATGGCGGAAACAACCTTGTACAAGTACTTGATATGCAGCTAAAAATACATGCTGATGGGCCTTTAACTATAAATAGAAACGGTCACCTCTCATGGGAAAACAGGGAGCGAAGTTATGAGTCGTCTCCGATCTAGGTAGTAGCAGGGTTGGTTCATTTAAATCAAATGCATATATTATTTTTTTTGTAAATTCAATTATTTCAATCAAAGTAACCAGGCTAGGTGGAGCGACAATCTTCGCAGGATGGCTGGTAGCAGCTGAATTAGAGTTGCCGAAAATCAAGTTGAATGGCGTGCAACAGGAGAGGCCTATGTCCAGCAGTGGACTGCTATAGGCTAATGATGATGTTCATGAACGGGCCGTCATGTACGTGAACGGGCGCCGTCAGTAGGGACTGGTCAACTCTTTGCTGCCATGGCTTATTTTAATTTAATTTAATATTTGAATTGTTTTTTTTTTATCTTTTCATTACGGACGCTTTTAACGTTCTGCATCGTTCTCACATGCATAATTTTGAGCATGAATGATGTAACCAATACTTTGTAATAATATTATTATGATTTAAAAGAGTGTCCATGGAGTTTCTTGCCCGTTCTTCTCCATAGGTACCTACTACGCTTTGGAATGGGCAACTAGCTTCATCTTTTTGACTGACCGACCTTGACAATTCAAAAGTGCCTGTAACTGGTTTATTTGAAATAAATAGTTTGAGTTTGATGATGAATCGAAATAACCATAAGAAATGAAACAAAACGTGTTTTCAATTAGGATAGTTTCAATGATCTACATCCACACAGTCGATAGATAAAGCCAGGGAAATTAGTTGTTTTGACAAAATTGACTACCAAATTAAATTGTTCGTAAGTGTGACCGTACAATGTTGATCAAATATTTGCCAATATAACTGCTAATAGAACAGAAGAATAGAAAACTTTTATTTCAGACAGGAGTCCACAGGGTGAGTAACAATTTGGCTTAGAACGTTACTATTCCAGATTACGTAAAAGTTAACGTTAAAATGCGTAATAAAATAAATATATAAACTGCCTAATCTTATTGAATTATCTTATTTATGACTTCTTTCATACATTATTATACCGTACGTATTATAGTTTTGACAAAATATATATATTTGCTCATTAGTTCGATCTGTCAAAAAACAGTTAACCTAGAGGACAGCGTATAACTTCTAGTGTTAGTAGGTAATACTTGCCTTAGATTATAAATGATTAACAAAGTCGGAGAAAAAGCAAAAAGAAACATTATCCCCGTTAATCACAAACGTCGCTTAAAGTGAAATAATGAGCAGCGACGTTTAAACATCTCGTTTATAAATAAACCCCTACATGTTTTAAAATCTGATTTATGTATAAAATCTGAATTTGCCCATCCCTAGCCATTACATCATACATCTTTTAAACTAGGCGTCCCATGCGACTTCACCCACGACCGCGACATCATCTCGAATATAGCATTGACCTTTGGTATGTGGTATGTAGTGGGTGTCAAATTAAGCTTTAAGTGGATATCAATAAATACCACGATAACGTTCGATTCCTGATGTAGTTTTTGGTTCTCTTTGGACAGGCAATAATGTTTAATGGTCACGGTAAACAAAAACAAAGCCATATTAGAAACATACTTACTCCTTCTTCCCATGGGGGTAGATAGAAACTCAAGAACGCATCGATCGATCCTTTATGTTTCGATTACGATCATATATCTGAAGGCCAATTCTCGTAATTTAAAACGTTCAAAATCTAGTCGCAGTCTTATCTCAGCGACATACTAATGTCACAAACTTGTCAAAATGTGGGGAAATTAGACGTATTTTTGACAGATTGAGACTGATATCAGACTGTGAACGTACTTAAAATTACGAGAATTGCCCCTCTGGTCATACACGCACGTCGGTTGCGAGTACTATGCCACTGACCTTTCTGAGGAACATCACCAATAAGGTCACTATTATGTCCTTCCAGGGCGTCTCCTCACATCTGCCTGATAATACTAATTTGGGAGTAAGCAAAAGAACTATGTACTTCTGACCAGGTAACCGCACAAGAGAGAAGAGATGGAATGCCAACTTTGAAAAAACGTGCCCTATCTAGATTGGACCTTTTCTTACCCTGCAAGGCCTTACCACATAAAAGGCACTTAAATTAAATGAAAACCTGTCTTCGCTCCTGATTAAAGGAAACGTAATTCATTGGCGCTGCTCCGAATTTTATAATCAGTGTAGCTTTTTAACTCCTGTTTTATATTCTGCCGTTTGCGACATAAAAAGGGATACTTAATGGCATCCCAAAAATCTTCACACGTCACATCACTCCATATTATAAGATTGCTGTAAGACCCAATCAAGATGTAAAATAAATGGAGTGCTAATACGTTTATTTTTCTTCTAAAATTCAATTCACTTACATCGTATCAGTAATATGGCAGTTTCAGACTGTCTATGTCAGCCACGAATACCGAAAGCTATTAAGCTTTCTCTACCCGTGTATTCATTATCAGACAGAAATCTTCCAAGGATAATCGAAGGCTTTCCTATACTAACTTTTTTAACATCTAAGGCATTATTTCAAGCTAATGGAGGGTCCATTAGCTTGAAATAATGCCTCAGATGTTCTTTAAACATCCACGAGGAGAACTGGTAGACTAACCAAGTAGATAGATTAAAGTGAAGAGCCCACTTGTCTTTGCCGGAAACTACGGTAAACATTAATTAGCCTTGTAAGTTATTGCTCCATTTGTTCTTACTCCATGACCTACCGTTCCGTGCACTTTGCAAATTCACAACATCCTCTCTCATGAAAATGTTAGTCGGCAAACATATTAGCTTGGCAAACGAGTTTTAAATTACCTGTACGTGTGTTGAACAACTTCTTTTTTAATTTTATGCTTCGCGGCATTAATTGAACGAAGATTTTGGAAGAACCACGAATGAAGGTAAAGTGAGTGTGAAAAATGTAAAATTGTCAGTTCGGAATTCATAAATTAAATATTTTCCCGGTAGCTATTTTTACTTGATCGACCGTGGTCTTCTTTAAGCATTGGCATACAACGTGCCAATGCCAATGCAGCCAATCTCTTGGGTACATTATAGTCGACAGCGATGCGGAGAAATTTTTCGACGCCATGTTTTAGTTTGTTAATAGTTTTAGTTAGGTTAGGTAGGTAATTATATTTTATGTTAAAAGTGTTATGTTTGTGTCAGACGTCAATTTTATTCGTCGAATAAAATGGACGTCTGACAGATTTGGTATGGAAGAACTGTCAAAAATTCAAAATTATTCCTCGGATAAAATTATCTGGCATTGTAAAAATCAGCCCTTGGTGTAAGAAGTTTATCCAGTGTATACATTTTTATCCCCTTAATTAAATAAATCATGCTTTAGCAGTATTTATGACGTATACAAAAATACATTAAAAGTGTTTATTAGATGCAGCATCATTGGGTGCATGGTTTGTATTACATTGTCAATATCTTTTCTTATATAACATGTAGGAATGCAGTAGATCGAGATTTGTTGCGTCTTTTTTGTAGATTTTATGCGGTTAGAAAATAATCACCTTTAAACGCAAATTAAATATTTTCCAAAGATGTGATTTGAATTTACGAAAAATTGAGTTGATGAACGGTCAACTTTCAACTTTTAAAAGATCTTTGTGTGTGATTTCGGTTATGTAAATAATGTCAATAAATTATATAACACATGTACTTAAATAATCAAAATCAAAATATTTTATTTCACATAAACCTACATGGGCACTTATGAAACGGCAGAAGCTAGGTGCAGGGTTCCAGTTGGTCGTCTCCTATGTAGAAGAGCCGACAAGAAACTCCACGGTTACTCTTTTAAAAATAATAACAAAACATCACGACTGCATTCCCCGAAGGGTTAGGCGGTGCACCTATAATAGTACACCCATATTTCGCTAACTATGTTTAAGTCCCATCATTATTATCTACTTATTTAGCAGTACCTAGGTACTCCATCTTTGAAAACAAACACATCCGCATACCCTGCACCTTAACCTCACAATCAGGTTATAACTCCTCATTCACTTATCCATTTAAGATATCAAAGCGTCAAGCGGAACCATAAACACTTATGTTTAATGCCGTCATACACCATTACAAGGTCACTGCATTTGACTCCTGACATGTCAGAGTAATTTATATCAGTGGTTCTCAATCGTGAGCTCGACTATAATTAATTATTCGCGCCACAATGGGTTTTAATTACTATTGACTAAGTTTAAGTACTTTAAGTTCTGAATAGTTTGATATACTGCTATATTTGGGTTAGTTTTAGAATAATTAGAATTTATAATGGAAAAACTTTTCCAGCAGGTACAGTATTTGAGAAATCAAAATGTAAAAAATATTTTCAATCTCAGACAATTTACCACACATACGTCATTTGGCTACAGTAGATATCAAAGATTTACTTACTTTACCACTTCTTTATTGAGCGTGGAAGTAAAATGGCATCCGAAATGCGGAACAATTTTTTTTTCACAAGCCGAAAGATTTTGAGAGAAATTCCTAATCCATTGTTTCATGTGTTTGAAAAATTCGTCTACTCAACAACGTAAATAACGCAATTAATCTTATCGAATTTTCAAAATGAAAAGCATTGCATTTGCTAGAAGGTGTGGTAGGTATAACAATGTTCGAACACAAAAACCTCCAACATCAAACAAATCCGATGACGTCAAAGATCACACCATACGACTATTTCCTACAAAATCAGTGTATAAAATTGCATCACAATCCACACGTTAGTCTAGCGCATCTCAGGAACTATTGCGTAACATGATTGATGTGGACTACGCTGCGGTGACGCAACGATCGGCCTGCGTGGACCAGGCGGCAATTACTTCGCGCTAACGACCACAGATTGTGTAGAAATGTTTGATCATGAACTGATTACGTTAATTTATTTATTTTGGTGAAGATTTACTGTGCTCTGCGGCATTTTGATTCAGTGGGTTCTTTTATTAGATGTTCGTTTCTAAGATGTTTTCTTGTTAACTTTTGCATAATTAATGATAAGATTAAAGTACCTACTTGTTTATAACAACAATATGCATTAGTTAGTATACAACGTGTTTTTTTTTATATTCCATAACTCTAGGGGGTTATTGTACTCATCATTATGAACAACTTTTAATATGGGGCCAAACCTGAAAGCGCGAAAAATAAATCAGCTGTTCCCTACATTTATGTTCGTATAACTCGTCAAAATGTAGGAAACACCAGATTTTTGTTTCGCGATTTCGGGCTTGGTCCCATAGTAAAAGTGGTTCATAATGATGAGAACAATGACCCCCTAAAGTTATGGGATATAATAAAAAAAACACGTTGTATATGTTTATCGCGATAGCAACCTAGACGGTTATCGAGAGGACACGATAGTAACGTTCCGGTTCCTAATTTTGATGGCATTGTACATCATCATCAAGACGAGCAACCACAGACCACCATCACCCCCAATCACCACCTGCAATTATTTCAGGAACCTCTTAATAACAACAACAACAACGGCTGCTACTTTTCTAATATAACAACACGTAACATAACATAACACACACACATATTGTAGTATTCCCCGAAGGGTAAGGCAGAGAGTGGTTGAATTTAGACACAATTTTTTGCAGGTGAATTTATTTTTTTATAATTGATTACTTTATAACAAATTTTCAAAAAAATAGTTTAGAGTCATCTCAACACGTCACTCCCTTGATTTTGTATATATATATATTATATGTATATATTATAGTAATAGTATGTATGTGTATATAACCTATTTATGTATTTGTGTACCTAGTTTTAAGAATATTTTTTTATCATTGTCCCGCTCAACCAAAGCACCTGCCATCTAATCTCTTCACCACCCTTGGTTGACTCGTAGAGAATGCCTAAGGCATTAAGTCCGCCTTTGTACCTTTTGTTGCGAAAAGTTTTTAATAAATGAATAAATAAATTACTCCCAAAAGGGACCAATAATTCGCAACATTTTGAGAACCGCTGTAATTACCTCACGGACGCAAACACTTTTATACAATTTAGAAAGTGAAGACTATTAAAAATTATTTGCATATTAATCGTTTCATGATTGATCGGCACTAGCTCACCTCTAAAATTAGAATGGTTTGAGTGATTGTATTTTAACTGTTAGCTAATTTAGTTTGTTTGTTTGTTTTAGGTACACCTTCAATGGTCAAGCACGACTGGAGCTCGTGAGGTACAAGACCTAAGGATTGAGTCAATCAACAATCAACTCAACCTATTGCAGCCCACTGCTGGACATAGACCTAGGATTGAGTAATTTAGTTAAATGATCTAACACCTGACTGGATTCGGAAGGCGAAGGACACGGCGTTGAGGCATAGCCTGGGAGAGGCCTATGTCCAGCAGTGGACTGCGATAGGCTGAGTTGATTGATTGATCTAACACCTGAGTAGGTAATGGACAACGAAATAACAAAAGATAAATAATTGCAGTATGAAATCTTCCATCTATCTAATATAAGGCTGACATGGATTGTGGCTTTGGCAGGTGCTGAAATACTGCTAGAGGAGTTCAATGAGTTTTGTTGATTTAATCATACTTATAATAATTTATATTGCAATAGGTATTGGTACAGTGTTGATCTTAAAGTTAGTAATTATGTTTCCTAATACATAGACATTTGACGTGCGAAATATTATCAAAACATTAATATTATAATTTGAACCTGTGACTGTGGACATAAAAAGTCTGATTAAAACTTATCATTTATCAAATTAAAATTCTCAAGTGTTCCATTTATTATGAACGTGAGCACTAAGGAAGCCTTCCTTGAAATTCAGAGCCCAAAGAGTTTAAAAATAAGGGATGAAAGAAAAGAAATAAAATACTTTTATTTGCGGTAAACATGACGCAGAGAAAGAACACAAACACAAAAAAGAACAAGTTAGGAAAAAAATATGCGTCACTTCTACGCAAAACGGCCATCGCTCAGCATAATGCTACGACCCTATGCGAGATAGAGCCCCAGCACTGGTTACGCTGGCTGGTTGGTGGATGAAACTTTGTAAAGAAGATAGTAATTTTGCCAATAACAAATCCCATCGGCCGCACGGCTTGTCAATAAAAAAGACAAAATAACCACAATTATTGTCAAACTGGCAACAACAGGAAGTACCGATGTGTTCTGAAGTCATAAAAAAAAGGCTGTAAATAAAGCAAATAATTATCATAACTCCTGACTACTTTACAATTTTATTATACCGGATACTTAGCAATACTTTCTATGTTCAAACTTTGAAGTAATAAATTCACGTAATGATTTCCTTGGCATAGTATAGCATAATCAGCCTACGATCTCACGGCTTGGACTCAGGCCTCCTCTCAGTGAGAGGGAGTGGGCCGTCATCCACCACGTGGGCCCAGTGTGGGCTGGTGGAAGTCACAATACAATGTCTTTTTTCCTTGAGTCTTTTCCTTAATTCCCACAGTCGAATGGAATATTTTCTACAATAATCGATCTCAGGTGTTTTTCGCAAATTCCCATGAGTCTCTTGGTCAATATAGCCATGTCCATAATCATCAATTTTGTGTAAGGAATTGCTATAAAACGAATGGTGGTTTTTTCCATGGTTTTCTAGTACAAACCGGTGTGTAAACAACTTTGTGGTTAGAATAAGTAATAGGCTTAGGTAAACGTTCTGATGTATTTTAATTAAAAAGTCGTTCCCATCAAAGATTACAAGTTCCCATTTCCCACCTGGGTGACATAAAAGGTGACTAAGGAATTACGTCTAATGGATGGGCAGTAGTGTCCCCCTGTCTGCTAAAATGAACAAATTGCGATCACCAATCTGAATGTCAAGCGCTATGATTCCCCCTTTGACTGTTCATCGCAGTCATTAGGAGCCACTTGTTCAGTTCAGTCAACGTTTCATAATCTATTTGAAAATGATTGCCATAAATGGAAAGACGTGGCCAGTTCTTTGAATCATGGCAATGATTATCAAATCATGTATGTCGCAAACCATGCTCCACCTCCTATCCTGCCATCTGTGTCCAAAAACATTCAGTCGAAGTGACCTCTGCGCTGCCACCCGTCGGTGCTCGTCGGTGGCGGAGCTTGATGTGTTGGCGTCTGTACATATTATAGAACAAAGTCGCTTTTCGAATATCTCTGTGTGACCGCTTAGACCTTCTAAATTGTATTGGACATTGAATTTTGATGCGGTTTTCACTACTTTTAGCATTACTTAGAGCATCCAGGTTTCTCCGTAGTTCTTATGGAAGTTAGGTACTCTGCAGTCCATATACTTGACTTACCTTCTTGATGCTCATAGTAGTCGCTTTTACAACAACAACAGCCAAACTACGATTTCGTAACTAAGCCATTAATATCGAAACTAATACGGCATTTATTGCTGTTTCCCTTTCATTCAAATGGTATCGCCATTACAGATATGACCGTAGGCGAGTAGGCGTACAAGCCTGTTAGACCATAAAATTCCAATTACGTATAGTTTGGATGCGTGGTAGTGAAAGCGAACGTATCCTTCGGACATATACGATCTTCTAAATAAATGTATGTAACTAAGTAACACGCACTTCGAGAATGTGCTTAAACGTTTTGTCTTAGAATTGGTGGAAAGTATTCTCAAACTAAAAGCATTTGTTTCAATTCAAACAATTACAGGCACTTTTAAATTTTCTAGGGGTTGGTCAGTCAAGAAAAGTTCAAACCATAGTAGGTTCGTAGTAGGCGATCAGATAGGCAGTCGCTCCATGTAAAATACTGGTATTCAGCTGCATCCGGTTACACTGGAAACCGACCGCAACATAGTTGGGAGACTTGGCAGATGATGATGAGTAGGTTCGTAGTAGGTATATATCTATTAAATAAATTTTTAAACGTTAATAATGTGTCCATTATTATCATTATTTAATGGATTGGTTGTAAAATACGAATATACTGATCTCACTTATAATGAATGAAAACACGAAAATATCAAAATGAAAAGACTGACTTTGTATCGTCATGGTTCGATCGATCTGGTGCAAAATACATTTAACAAAAAAGAGCGGCAATTGACATTCAAACTCATTTACATATTGATTTATAGCCTGCCATGATTAACGACGTATTGTCGCTCTACTGACAGCATAACATGTATATTCTATAGGACTAAAAACAGATATCTGCATAGCTATTGAGAACCTTTCGACAGGCTTCCAAGTCGAAAATGACGCGTTTTCGGTTACCTGATCGGCCTAGTATCTACAGCAAACAGGTGTCGAAAGAATAGCGGTCATCTATTTGGTTTAAAAACTGACAAAATTTTCGGGTTTCGGTGAACAGCGTTTAGAGGACTCCTTTGATAACATTGATTGATGTTGCGTGGTGAATGTTACATGGATAGTGTTAAGAGATAGATCTCTAACCCGGGCGTACTAGGCGGATGTGTGATGTTCTGTATGATGTGATGAGACCGCGGTTACTGGCGGTGCCTCGCGGCCGGACCAACCTGCTGGGTAAAGCACCTTTGACGCGCGCCTTGCATACACTTAACGAAATCGCGGAAAGGGTGGATTTAATATATTTACCTATTCTCTGAAAGAGTTCACAAAAATTACTTTACCACATGTAGGGTGTAATGTAAAAAATATTTTTAAGACCACGCTACTGAATTGGGGTAACCTGTAATGGTATTTGTGTTGGGAATATTAACTAACTAAATGTTCGATTTGATACGGAAACATATAGCGTGTTTGTAAATAGTTATGATAGACTGTGTATGGACTTCCAGAATACCGTTATGTCAGGTGTAAAATGCCAATAAACAGTATAAAGTTTTTGATGTTTCACCTTCAAGGTTATGTTTACGACAGATATTGAGGAGCAGCTTTTATAGACCATAAACTGCATAAAGTAAGAAGACATAAACTTGCGTCGTTAGCGTTTAGAGATTTTAGAACATTGTAGTTCCCCTTTATGAGAACCCATACTGAAAAATCAATACGAAATTATGGTTCATGTATTTAATTTATTTTTAGCCTATGTTGATCCTCTGTCTTGAGGTAGTGTGGACCAATCCTGTCCATAGGCGATTAAAATTATGACCTAATTGAAATGAACGCTTTGCTATTTTTACATTAAAAAGTAAAAAACTAATGATTGAAGAACCCTAGAGGTACCTACCTGATCTTTTTCTGGCATCGAGTTAGAGATTATCCCATCCTCGATAACACATTTAGATCGAGAGCAAATTTATTGATAACTAATACCTTGATTTAAAAGAGTGTCCGTGGAGTTTCTTGCCCGTTCTTCTCCATAGAGATTCTACGTTTTGGAATGGTCAACTGGCTCCAACTTTCTGACTAACTGACCGACTATTTAATTTTGACAATTCTAAAGTGCCTGTAAATGGTTTAATTGAAATAAATGATTTGAGTTTGAGCTTGAGCTCTTTTTTTTTAAGATAAAACCTTAGATTATGATGAATTAACTTTGCAGCAAAGGTACAATATAAAGGCACGTGTTCCGGATTCGTTCATAAAACCCAACTTTGGCAATGAGTTCGCTTATTTTCATTTTTCACGGCTCGAATCGTTGAGAAATTGAAAATTTTCCCGTAGTCCTGAAGTAATCCTTAAAGTGAGTAATTTCACTAATGAAAACGTGCCTAGGAACAAGTTGTAATGTTATATGAGCAAATTGCTATGGCAACGTTCTACATTTTTTATTGTAAGAATTGTAGGTGCCTAACTCTAAGGACTTTCTTTCTTTATTTTCAAACCTAACCCAACTATAGGCCTACCTACTGTTTCACCAAAAATCACACTAATAAATACTTTGACGTTTTTTGGGCTTGTAAAATCAAAACCAAAATCAAAATTCATTTATTCAAATTAGGCTGAGAATCAGCACTTTTCGAACGTCAAAATTTCAAAAGACAGTCCCCCAAAAACGCCCGCCCTTCACCACTTCCTAGTAAGATACGATAAGATAATTTATTTGCGTAAAACATGGTATACATAGGTGTTATTAAAGCATGAGATCATACATGTTTTGCTTAAAAATTAAAGCATGCAAATTTCAACGAATAAACAAATTTGAATTTACAAACATTATAATTTATGTTCAAAAAAATCCTTAATATTATAGAAATTATTTTCAATCAGCCATTTATATAATTTAATTTTAAACAGCCTGCTATTTAATATTTTTAATACATTAGGTAATTTATTATAAACACGTACACACATAGCCAGACAGACAGCTTTTATTTTTTTTTGCTAACCTAGGGAGCTCATCTAGTACAAGTCTGTATTGATCACGGCGTCTTCGAGAACTTATTTCCTCTGCTGTTTTGAACAATACTTTATATTTCCTAACAAACATGCATGCTTCATACAAATATAATGAAGATAACGGTAGCAAACCAAGCCTTTTAAATATCGGTTGACATGATTCATCAGATGGAATCCCGATGGCTCGTAAACATTTTTTTTGGGTGACAAACGCTCTATTGTGGTCAGTACTATTTCCCCACATAGTTAATCCATATCGTAACGAGGACGCAACATACATATGTTGAGTCCTCGTCGTGATGTCATACCTTGCATATGCACGGTATGACATCACAGTCGTTTTTATATTTGTTACCATTTTATTAATAATTCCCCTAGCCCTAATTTTAAGACTGTTTTATTCAAAATATTTTAAATTGTTGATTTGATGAAAAAGAATGATTCTTTTCCTCGGGATGATGATCTGTTTATGAAATTCTTCTATAAATCCGAATGTCCATAAAAACGATGCTACATGAAGCCCGATCAGATGTAAGTATGCGTAAATACAATTAGTAACCTTAAATTGATCATCTTCCAAGGAGAACTCTAACTCAAGAATAAATTACTTACTTATTTCTCCATACACATGTTTATGCCATAAGACCTCCAAAAAATAATCGCCCATGTTACATGAACTCTGGCCATCGCCATCAATTACTCCGAGTCCGTAATAAACCTATAATTTGAATACCAGTCCATCTTCGTGCGTGCCCACACGGTCTTAGTCAACACTAATCCAATTGCGTGGTGCGTGAACTGCTGATAGTGAAAGCGCGCGCCGACCGCAGCGGTCAGTGCGCGTCCTTGAACGCGTGTTGCGACACCGCATTATTGAGATCCGGTTATTCCGCGCCGTAAAGCCGTGTACAGACGACGTTACTAACGTCGTCTGTACACGGCGCAATGGTATTGACGAAGCTATGCCTTTTTAGGTGCAACCAGACTGTGGTAGTACGACGTTGGCGTCCGTGCAGATACTGATCGCCTTAAAGCATAGGTATCAGACATTTTATATCGTTCGATAGAAAAAATTAAATCCAGTTTTAGCTGATCTCACATTGTATAGATTGGTCGTACAATCAAAAGTCAGCTTATACTGGTTATGCTTGGTGCTTGAAGTGTAGCCGTGCGTATACATATAACGAAAGAACAAGTTGATGGTCAAACGATTGTCGATCTATGAACGACTGACTGTCAATCGATATGGACGATCATTACTAGTGAAGTCCACACCATCAATCTACGTCGAATGAAAACAGACGGCGTCGAATGAAAACTGTCGGCGTCGAACGAAGACTGTGGGCGTCGAATGAAAACTATCGGCGTCAAATGAAAACTGTCGGCGTCGAACGAAGACTGTCGGCGTCGAATGAAAACTCGGCGTCGAATGAAAACTCTCGACGTCGAATGAAAACTTTCGGCATCGAATGAAAACAGTCGACGTCGATCATCCGTAAGCTAGCTGCCATGTACCACACTGGATCTGTTTAAACGATCGATGTCATCAACGATCGGCCGCAGTCTGCTTGCCTCTTTAGTGTGGGGTAGGGTAAGGTGAAGGTGATTTAAATTGGTGAGTGAAATTGGGTTTTCCGTAAAAGGGAATTAAAAGTGGAATGGTTTGAGGAGTTAGTCTCCCTTTGTTTATTCATGATCGCTCATTTGAATGGTCAATGAAAGTGAAATCTGATTACGGTCTTTTACGGAGTAATTAAATTACCTAATTGCTTTTGGTTTGCATATTTTGTCATCGATTTTTCGATCTTATTTATTCTTGTCTGTTGTTTGTAAAAAAACACAATTGAATCAGATGGATGTAGGTACACAAATAAAATGATTTTATAACCAAATTAGTTTATTAAGCCTCCAAAAAGCGAAACTAATAATTATAATGAGAAAAAAATATTTTTCACTGTTTGTTTGTTACACTTTCACGCTACAGCGGCTAAACGGATTTGGATGAAATTTGGCTCATGTGTAGACCATAACCTGGATTAGGACATAGAATACTTTTTATCCCAATATTCCCGCGGGATCGAGACTTATGCGAGTGAAATTGCGGGACGCAGCTAGTCATTTTATAAACGCGAAAGTTTGTGAAGATGGATGGATGTTTGTTATTCTTTCACGCAAAAACTACTGAACGGATTTTGATAAAACTTTACAGTAATATAACTTATACATCAGAATAACAATCATGTACATTTTTGAGCGTTAATTTTTTTTTTGTTTTCTTATAAAACATGTTAATTCATGTTTCATATTTTATCGTGTTCTTACATTCTTGTAAGTAATAATTATTTTCCTTGTCTAATTATAACACTGTGCCCTCAGGGTGAGAGATGAAGTATGATGCCTCTTGTTCCTTAATTAAGTCTCGTGGGACTGACTCACAACTATGTCAACACTTGACATTTATTTAACAATAGGGAAATTGCTGAACAGGCTTTATTGCGTCCGAAAATACTGAGACAACTATTTGGTGTTAATTCAATTTGTACCTAATTGGCTATTGGAACAAAGCTCCTTACACTCTGCACACTTGGAGAAAAAGAAAATAAAGAAAGAAAATACGTTTATTCGCGGTAAACATGACTCAGAGAAAGAACGTAAGTACAAGAAAAAGAAAAAATAACAAATTGGGGGAAAATATACTCCACATCCACGCAAAACGGCCATCGCTCAGCATAATGCTAATACCCTATGCGAGCCAGAGCCATAGCGCTCGTTTTCAGCGACGACCGAAAGAAGTGACAGCTGAACGAAAGTTGACCGAAAAAAGTGTAACTTTTTGATCGTCAAGACACTGTTTTCTTTTCATTTATTTACTCTTCATCGTGATCATCATGCGCAGCCCGACTCCACCCACTGCTGGGCATAGGCTACTCTTTTCAAGTGCCAATCCCCACGCTGTTGTGACAGCCACATCCAGGTTTTGCCCGCGACGGCAACAATGTCATCTGTCCATCTCGCCGCCGGACAACCGTATTAGAAACACCGCCGCCGCGCCGCCGCCGTTTTTGTATTTACTCTTAGTCGTTATTAATTTATTTCATCGTGCCACCACTGCTCCCAGTTTAGGTTATACAGGGAGGCAGGGACATCGACGCGCGACCTGTTACCATGGATTCAGCACATGATTCTAAACACCCTCACGTCGATAGATTTCATCGGTTATTAAAAAAAAAGTTAGCTGTTCTATACATTTTGACCGCGGAGGTATTGCATTTTCCTATGAAACAGCAGAAGGCCAATTCTCGTAATTTAAAACGTTCAAAATCTAGTCGCAGTCTCATCTCGGCGACAAAGAAATGTCAAAAATTTGTCAAAATGTAGGGAAATTGGAAGTATTTTTTGACAGATTGAGACAGATCTGACTGGTCTGTCTCTCTGGTTCAGACTGTGAACGTTCTTAAAATTACGAGAATGGCCTTCAGATATATTTTTTGATAACCGACAAAAAATTTCTACGCTAAGGGGTCTAAAATCATGTGCTGAATTCATGGTTACAGGTTGCGCGTCGATGTTCCTGCCACCCGGTATTCATCAAAAGTCCCGTCTGTGGCGTAAGATTTTGAAAATACCAAGCTCGTTGTGACATGATTACCACAGAAGTTATTCTTGTAATACAGTCACTTAAATCTCTTAAGAAGCCATGCAATCTTCTGCGAAACAAATTTTATGTGTTTTATATCCTCCAACGCTAACTTGCTCAATGTTTTATTGAATCCTTAATGGTTTATTAATGTTGTAATATCCTGTGGTTCTCATCGAAATCGAATCTCATTTATTTTTTTCATCGAATTTAAATAAACCCCAAAGTGTTACGTCACATCTGTATCTTTCGATGAGATCGGCAGATGATCTGTTTGTCTGGTCTGTGAAAATATTACCGTGAAAACTTAGATGAAGTGAGTTTACAGGGAGCTGAAATTGCACCTGCAGTGCGATTCTGTAACCATCTCACCGTGAAAACTTAGGTGAAGTGAGATGTCATTCCAACTAATGCTAGGGATTGACACTATTGACAGCTCACTCTAAGCTCACTTCACCTAACTTTTCACGGTGAGATTTTTACAGAATCGATCGGCTGATGCTAGAGATTGACCCTATTGACAGCTCACTTCACCTAAGTTTTCACGGTGAGATTTTTACAGAATAGATCAGTACACACTGTGATGAACCCTAATTAGATAATTTTCCGAAATTAGGACCCTAAGGAGAAAGACAATCTCCATTTATCGGCCATAATTCTAAATCTAGTCTCCTACCAAAAATATCACTCCATTTTCCCAAAGAATTTGACATTGACATTTGAGCATTTCTTATTACTGTTTTTATTTATTTATTTTAGTATCTCTAACAGAAGATATACACTAAACATTATTAATGGACGACAAAATATTTGGTAGCTGTACGAGTACTCCTTCAGTAACCTTTCCTCTTTCCTTTTAGTTAAAGGAATCTATAAATTATTCACTAATATACCAATGCCATTTTGCATAAACTGAGAATCAAACTCAGAACACCCAGGTACACTTACGACCAATAAAATCAGCAAAGCTTTAATGCATTATTAATAATTAGTTAATTACAAACCGGCGATAACTTATCAAGCTATTGTAATAATAAAATCATTATTACAGCCCTACCACGTAATCATAATGAGTCATCCATTTGTCGTAATGTGTTTATAAAATCAATAAAACTGTACTTAAACAACTTGTTTTATATTCCATGCATGATTTAGATTATGTCACACTTTAGTACTGGCTGATATTGAAATGGTTTTTTGGTAGTTATTTTGAAGAGAATAAAAAAACGATGGTTGAATTGATAGGAGACTCAAAGATAGAATGATAGCCGGGATTAACGGCATAACATGCTTTCAGAGGCACGGAGGGATCCCTGTATAAGATCGCCCATCACTCTATGTAAAATTTCTACATTTATACCTGTAACTTGTATGGTGTTCATTATAAAGAGTATTCTATTCTAATGGATGGTCACTCGTCCACAGACCAACCTCGGCAAGCGTTGCTTAACCTTGAAGATCGACCCATGCCGCTGGTATTATTTAGCCACGAGCCCCCTATTTTAAACTTATATTCAAATATCAATATTGATTTGATATTAGTCGACTCGTGTGAACGAGTCTTTTGAAGTAAGTTTACTAAGTGTTACCGATGAACAGCAAAGTTTATTGTTAGGCTGTGGCTTTTGTCTACCGACAGCTTCGGGCGTCGCTGTAGTTATATTATTATTATTATTGTTGATTATTATGGTCATTATTAGTCATACATTTTATGACTCGTCGTTAACTTCTACAGGCAGTATTATTTTAATTTGTTTATTGATGAAGCTTTAAGTACGTATCTTATCTATCTATACATATTCGTACACAATAATTATTACTGACGTTGTTGCAAAAAGACACTAAGCTGAAGTTGGACTGGGCTGGCTACGTCTGCCATATGCCCAATGAGCCGTGGGCCAAAATAACCACCACGTGGAGCCCTGACACAGCTGTGTCACGGCTCCACGTGAACAACGTGAACGTGAACGTGTCAGAAGGCAGCAGACCCCGTAGGAGATGGCGGGCCGAGCTGGACAAAACAAACGACTAGAGTTCCACTTCAGCCCTGGATCGAAAAAGCTGGAAGTCATGGGGATAGGCCTGTACCCAGCAGTGGGATAATGCAGGCTAACAGTAACCAGTATAAAAATAACTACGTTGTCCAGCCAAATGCTTTATGAGGTAATTGGAACACTATGTATGAAATCAGCGAGGTAATTGCATAACACACTAACAGTAGGAATGGCTTTCATTTTGACAGTTCAACAACATTCATTGCGTTATTTACGATGTTGAGCAGACAAATTTTTCGAACATATGAAGCAATGGATTAGCAATATCCTTCAAAGTGTTTCAGATCGTGATTGATTAGGGTGCTGTAGCCTATTCCATAAAACCGTCAAGCAAACATCCGACAATTCGAATTTTTTTCAAGATTTCTTCATAGTTTTAATGTTTTATAAAACGGCAAATATGTCTCATTGGCAATCGACAAAAATTACTTACAATTCTATAAATAATCTGCTTCCGGGACCACATTAAAATAATACATAACAATAAGCATGAAATTGATATCATTCATAGTACGTTTGACGTTGAATGTAGGCCATTGACCTGAAATCATCATTGATTTTCTCAACTATGTTGGAGTCGGCTTCCAGTCTAACCGGATGCAGCTGAATACCAGTATTTTACATGGAGCGACTGCCTATCTGACCTCCATAGCCCCGTTACTGGTTAATACGAAACCCATTGGTAAGACTGGTTGTCAGACTTTCGGGCTTCTGACGACCCGTAACGACTGTCAAAGATCTACGAATGACAGTCAGGAGCAACGGCTTAACATGCTTTCCGAGGCATGGAGGGCCTTGGTATGTAAAAATGGTCACCCATCCACGGATCAACCGCGGCAAGCCTAGCTTAACCTGATCGATCGACCCATGCGGCTGTTATTACTTAACCACAAGCCCCGCGGTCATTGACCTGAAGTATATAATATCTATAATTCAGTAGCATTGCAGTATAATCTACGCATTATTTATGTTCAAGGAATTGCTTACTTCGAACAATAACACTTGCTTGAACTAAACTGTATACAAAAGAAAACAGTTTCAGGCGTTTCCTTCCCTTCGTTCATACTCTATGAACATCCTAGTATTATTAAAGCATGGCTAGATTAAAATCTAGAAAGAAAATATTTAATTTACAAAACGTTTACAAATCACAAACTTCATAATTATGACCACGAAGAACCGGAAAACTTGTGGACAAAATAATTGCACCACAATTATAGAAATATTAATCACACGTTTTATACACTTGAGGCCACAGTAATGGTAAACATTTCACAGTTTACCCAACGGATCATATGTTGTTCTATAGGGCTGTCGAACATGTCGTAATTATGATATGTTTGGTAACACTAAAATATGTTTTTAACAACCAGCCAGTCCAAATTCGTATAATTTAATCGGTCTATTACAAACATTTTATAGAAAAGACGATTGTTGCGATTTTGTAAAGGTTTAGAATCTCGGTCAACGTAACAGTAGTTAAGATGAAGATAAAATAATATGGCATGTTTCCTTACAACGTTTTAGTCTTGGCTAATAGTTGAATTTAAAGGTAGGTCAAAAGGCCAGTGAAGTGGTTTATAGCGCCACATGAGGCAAGGCCACTGAGAAATGTAATTAACATTAAATTATAATCTGTGTGTAGGTATTTACTATTAACTGATCGAATGCCGCTATTACAGAAACAATTAAAAAGCCACCGTGTCTCGCGTGGATCCATGTTCGTTGATACGAAGGGTTAATGGCTGATTTTTCCAACGTCAGATATTGTCTATCTGTAAAATTAAATTGACTTTTGACAGTTTTTTTTTAAGTAAAAAGAGAGTGTGTGCTTATGACCACACGGTAGATGTGAAAACTTACGACTGGAGCCGATTATATGCGATTCAGCGCCGAGTATATACGATTCAGCGTCATCGACCGACTGGAGCCGACTATACCCGATTCAGCGTCACCAACCCGAGCGTGACGGTTTAGTTTCGTTCGCTGTTCAGAAAGAGCGCAAAGTGGGCCTAAAAAGTTTTCACTTAAAAAAAAAAAATATTTTATCTTTATTCGAGTGCAAAATGGACTGGTATAAAGAATGGCGATGGAAAAAACAGCTCTAAGAGAACTTAGTTACAAATGGCAGATATTAAATTCCTAAACAGGAGCTACCTAATAATCTAAATATATAAAACTCAAAGGTGACTGACTGACTGACTGACATAGTGATCTATCAACGCACAGCCCAAACCACTGGAGGGATCGGGCTGAAATTTGGCATGCAGGTAGATGTTATGACGTAGGCATCCGCTAAGAAAGGATTTTGTTAAATTCTACCTCCAAGGGGATAAAATAGGGGATGAAAGTTTGTATGAAACTTTATCAATTTTAAACCGATCGGGCTGAGACTTTGCATGCATATAGCTACTATGACGTAGGAGCGCCTAATGACAGATTAGTTAAGAATATTGTGTACAAAGAAGTTTTGTAGGCCCTAATTTTTTACACACGCTAAACAAAAGTAAAGCCGCAAAAAATATATCTAATTTAATAATAACACTTAACGCGAGCGACGCCGCGGGCAAAAGCTAGTACTTGATGCGTTTATTTCATAGCATGACGACAAAATTCTCAGGTGACAGTAACATAACAGTAGCCCTAACTTAACGCCAAGCCCGTCAAATTCAAACCGCGTCGGTCACGCCTTGCGGTGCACGACATTACACACGCATTACACTCCAGTGCTACACTTGCACTTTCAATGCACTGCAGTGTACCGCTTCCTAACTACCGCTCATTGTTGGAAAATATGGGGTTTTCTGTGAGAGCGTCCCGCCTTCTTGATACGTAATTGTATTTAAATTGCACGGCAGTGTATGCATTATTGTATGTACTGCGACTAGTTGTAGCGTTAGTAACTTCATGTCAATGTTATTCGTAATGCATTGGGAATTCCGATACATTCAGCGTGAGATAGTTCTACTCTTGCGTGAGAATATATTTTATGATATTTAGCTTACGTTAAAAAGAGAGGTAAAAAATGAATATCTCCGATTATAAGAGCATCTCTGATTAATACCGGATTTTAGTTGAAAAACTTTAGAAATTCAACAAATAAAAAAACACATTATCACGCCTTCGAGCCATGGGAGTAGGCAGAAACTACAGAACGCCAACAAAATATACTTTGAATTTTGAATTCAATCGGTTCAAATCACCTTCTACTTAGCAGTTGATCAACTAAAATTGAACCGTGTGAACCCGGTATTTATTTGTTTAATACTTCAAGCACATACACGTACATGCACGTACAGGGCGGAATTAATGCCATAGGCATTTTCTACCAGTCAACCTTAACAGTATCGGTATCAGTGAAAAATTACTTTCATTTCTTGAGAATACATTCTATAACAGTGTATTCCTCTTGAATTTAAAGTTACAAACAAAGTATGAATAAAACAATAATCTACTTTATACTACTCACATAATTAAAATTGCTTTCATGCTCAACGAATTCACAAAACGAGGTGAGAAGAGTCTCGTCTAAATAATCCCCTCCAAAAGTATAGAAAAACCTGTCCGTTTCGTATGAGTTATGCACCCTGGAGAGGCATACATTATAGTTTCACGAACCAACTTGTAACATGGGCGAAGCACCTGGGTAACTTGTAAATATTTTCTATATTCATGCCTCGCCCGAGAGTCTTCTAAAATGAAAATGTAGGATCTAGTTGTTGTAATAATATGCATTTTAGAGACTAGGCTAGATTGTTAAATAAATTCGAAAAAAGATCAAATGGAAATTGATGATTGAATTGGAAGAATTACTTTGTTTAAGACTAAGGAAGGTAAGGTTGGGTTAGGTTAGGTTAGTAAGATCCTGGGACCCTTAATAATCTGAGCATGAAAAAACTGATAATGCACTAAATTGTTTCAAAGACGTAAAAAATGAGTTCTCAGGTTTTTTTAGTATAGCTCGTGCTAGAGCTATATTAAAAAAAATATGAAGTAATTAAAAAATTCAATAGCAAGACTGTTAGCTGAGGATACGCTAAACGTACCTCTAAGCCAAAGTATGCCCAAGGATTTTTTATTGCATTCTAGACCTCTATTATTACCTCTAACCTCTATTATTTGGTCAGCTTTTAGGCCTCCAAAACCCTACCAATAAAATTACTTAGATATAAAACTTTTACGTATCAGAATACAAGCAAAATTGAACACCGTCAAAGCACTTTCACTGTCTACCCGATTTGCTTGCTAATCCACCGAACACGTAGAAAGCTCGGCATAATAAACCAGCTCGTCTTATCTCTAGCTAGTATAGAAAACAGGACTTGTGCAAAAGTGTGCAAAATCTATTGCATTCCCCTTTAATTGGCCGGAAGTGTAAAAGTTTAATCGCTGGGGAATATAACTTGGGTATGTATATTTGATTGCACGATAGCTTTCATCGACAGGATATTAGAGTAACAGATGTACCTATAGATAAGTTGAACTGGAATTTTAATGGATGTAGAGGCTTTATAAGTATTTATCAATGAACAGTTAGGTATAGACGCCAGCACATGAAGCTACTACAATCTGTCAAATTTCTTTGATAGATTTTCTTTATCTTTAACTTTATGGCTAAAGCATTAAGGTTCAAGGTTAATTGGGAAAATTTGACAGTTTCGGGTAGCTTGACCTGCGTCTGTACGTTCCAGTAGCATTTAATAAACAGCCACGATAAGTGTTTAAGCGGAATGCGTCAAGGTAGCTCAAACTTGTCTTGCGTTAGGGTATTCGCGATCGTAACAAATATGTTTTTACAGAATTATAATCATTGAAATCAGCAATACAATTTGCCTCAAATGTCATGATTTCATGAAATAGTCATATAATTAACTTAAGGAGTTGTATTGCAAAAAATATAAGAAAATTGAATTTCGCGGGCTAACCTGCACCCTACTTAATTGGGAACACACAATCAATCACAATCTGAATCATTTTGAAGGATATTGCTAATCCGTTGCTTCATATGTTCGAAAAATTTGTCTGCTCAACAACGCAATGAATGAAAAATTAAATGAAATGAAAATGAAAGCCATTCCTACTGTTCGTGTGTTATGCAATCACCCCGCTGGAGCTTGCACCTTAACTCTCACAGTCAATTCATCAAATTGATAATATATGCATTAGCAATTACCCCCGTGTAGCGAATGTTCAAAGGTGGCACTGATAGTTAATCAGGTGGCACGCATGCTCGTTTGCCAGCATGACATCTTAAAAACTACACCAGAGTACATCTAACTTATCTATCATACCTCTAAATAGGTAATAAACTCCGTTTTTAACGACATCCTCTCATACAAACCTATACTTAATGTTTCAACCAATCATTGCGTGATAACATACCTCAGTAGCAATCTGTTTATAACTCTCAGGCATCCTGGGGAAGCCAATCATTAGATATACTCGTAAATGCGTTTTCGTACGAGATGACCTACGTTGTTGACTTTTAGACTTCAAACTTTAAGTGATTTAAATGTGTAGTCTATTTGACTTTTTTTTGGTTCATTACTGTAGTTAATCGTCAGTTTGTCATTTAATTTAATAAAAAAAACATTTATAGTGCTTTCAATTCAGTAGATTACTTCATGATCCCCACCATAATCATCATCTGCATAGGCTTTTACCAACCATGTTAGGGTCGGCTAACCGGAGTAACCGGTGCGTCAACCGGATGCAGCAGAATAACAGTATTCTACATGCAGCGACGGTCTAACTGACTTCCACAACCCACTTACTGGGTAACACGATAAATAAGAGTAGATTACCTACACGTAACAACTGAAATAGCTATCAAAATAGTTTGAAATAAGTACACAATGTTTTCACATTCATCTTTGGTTATAAGTTTACGGAATTTACCACATTGCTCTTTAGAAAAAAATATCCAACAAACAAAAAAAAACTTGCACAAAACAAAATAAGCTCAAACACAGGCTTATAAAACTTAATGACAAACACAGACTACAATATAATATAGATGACAAAGAAAATGAAGATGACTTTAATCCACAAAATAAGCCAACCGTCCTTATGAAAAAAGAAAAAAACAAAAGACGCGCGCTGTCACATTCGCGCATCGAGAGTGACAGATATAGTTCATTAACTATGAACGTCAATGTCAAAGTGCTGTCAAACGTAAACTCATTTGGTTCCAACACTAGCGATTAATTAACTGATTCTTATCTGTATATAATATATACATAACAATAGATACGTATAGTCATAATCACCATTTAATAATAGTTGCGTTAGCCACACAAACGTGAACCATGTTGCCTTTCTCGTCTGTCAATGTCATAATGCAGAGAGAGAAAAAATTCGAGGCAGTACATAAAAACGGGTCAAGTGCGTCTCATAGTCACGTAACTGTAGATTATGTGTTTCAAAACGACTAGACCGGAACAAAATTCCTCAATAATTTGGTCGTTTGAAGGGTGCAAGCAAACACTATGGTCAAACCGTTGCGTTACCATCTATTTATGTACTTACACAACTTAGGGCCGCACCCCAATTGCATAAGACACGATTAATCGGAATCGGCTTCATTTTGACAGTTCAACAACATTCATTGCGTTATTTACGTGTTGAGCAGACAAATTTTTCCAACTTATGAAGCAATGAATTAGCAATTTGCTTCAAAATGATTCAAATTCCGATTGATCGTGTGTTACGCAGTAGGGTGCTGATTTCTCCAACGCCAGATAACTTTATTCGAGGAATAATTTTGAAATGTTGACAGTTATTTTAAAAACTGTCAAACGTCAATTTTATTCCTTGAACAAAAGTTATGAGGCGATGGAGAAATCAGCCCTAAATCGTCCAAATGGGTAATTAAAATTTCTTAACCTTTAAGCACATGTAAAGTAAGTAAGCATCTGCTATGTAATAATATTTATTCATGCTATAATAGTGAAATGAAATTGTTTATTCTGTAAATAGGATATCAGATTCACTTTTACACGTCATAAAAAAAAAATAGTAAAAAAAAAAAATAAGCTAGATGGCTTCAACATTTCCTATCTGACTATCTCTGAGAAGAAATAAATGGCAAAACCAACTCAATTGTGTACCTAATTTCCCTGTCACTCCTAATGGTCCTTGGTAGTAACAATTATTGTCTTTGCTTTATTTAATACGGTAGTTGCCTGGGTAAAAAAATATTATTATATTTAGTCCGTCACTTAGATTATCGAAAAATAATGTACACGTATTTTTTCTTTTGTCAATCAAACAAAAAATAACAAAGATAAAGCGCGTCAAAATTTGGGAGTGGAAGGTCGGGACGTCACTTGCTTGCAAAAGTGTCGCAAGCAAGTGACGTCACGCGGAACTTTAACGGGCGATATCTTCATCATTTTTTATATAATTGACAAAAGAAAAAATACGGGTTCAATATTTTTTGATAATCTAACTACTAATTAGATTTTTTTACAAAAATAGGCTATTGTTAAAAATATGGTTAGTTTCAATAAACTGGCTGGCTGACTAGTTTAAACTGCTTCTTTGTTCTAGTGGTCCCAAGCGCTACTGCTGAGGTCCTGGGTTCAATTCCTAGGTCAGGCAAAGTGTTAATGGGTTTTACCACATATGTGAGTACTATGTACATACTATAAAGCTACCATTTACTGGGTACGCCTTTCATTGACTTGAATGTGCCTTGGCGGCTGAGAGTATGTCATGCTCACTCTAATGTCTCGCTGATGGTGGCGCATGTGTTGGGTCATTTAGCTCCCTTCAAAATAGTTGAGCTGAATGGTGCTAATCTATGCGTCATGTTCGTGAACGGGCGCCATCAGTAGGAACTGTTCAACTCTTTGCTGCCATGGCTTATTTTTATTTAATTTAATATTGGAATTGTTTTTTTTTATCTTTTCATTACGGACGCTTTTAACGTTCTACATCGTTCTCACATGCATAATTTTTAACATGAATGATGTAACCAATACTTAGTAACTATATTATTGTGATTTAAAAGAGTGTCCATGGAGTTTCTTGCCCGTTCTTCTCCATAGGTACCTACTACGCTTTGGAATGGGCAACTAGCTTCATCTTTTTGACTGATCGACCCGTGACAATTCAAAAGTGCCTGTAATCGGTTTAGTTGAAATAAATAGTTTGAGTTTGAGTTTACCATCAGGAATTTCTCCGTAGCCGCCCGAAGTCTGGACTTGTGCCACATTGATGGCAATAGTCTCGACCCCTATTACATAAGACTTAAACATAACTGATGAAATGTGGCTGTTAAGGTACACTTTTAAAGAAAAGAAAGAAAAAAAAGTATTAACTGCGACTCGTACAGGATCATAAACTAAACTAAAACAGTTAAAAATAAAAATAAAACAAATTATATTAAAAAAAGTAACAAAAGGAAAAATGAAACAGACAGTCCTATAGGAGGCCAAAAGGCTCCTATCTCAGCATGATGTTTCGACATTTTAAAAATAAATGTCGCAGCGCTGGTATTCTGATAGGGCCCGCTGTGATATCACGGGCAATCACAGTACCTAATAAAAAAAATCTCTAACCCTATATTTGCCTTACCCTTCGGGGTGTTACAAACTTGTTGTTGTGTTTAATGTTATTTATGTCTTGTTAATAATACCTTACTCTTTTAGTATCCATCTACAAAGTCAGAGGCCCTCTTGCTCTTGGTCTATGTAGGTAGGTATACTTAAGTAGTCGTTAGTTCTAGTAAAGAGACCGTGACAAACACGAGACTGTTTGTTTTCTTTTTTTACAAACTAGTGATGTGCTTGATGTTACGAGTAACTCTATGAATAAATTGGTTTTAGTCGATTTTTTAATGCAATAATGACAGTAAATAAATTCATTTTACATTTTTGTACCTAAATGGTGTTTGCTTTTTAGGGTTCCATAGTCAACAAGGAATCATTATGGTTTCGCCATATCCGACTGTCCGTCCGTCCGCACCTTAGCTCAAAGACTCTTTGTACATACTAGAAAGCTGTAATTTGGCATGGATATACATATTAATAACGCCGACAAAGTGGTAAAATAAAATCGTGAAAAAAATATTTGGGGTCTCCTCTACAAGTAAATTGGGGATGTTTTTTTTTCGTCTTCCCCGTGGAGTGGGGCTTGGCCGATTTATTTTAATCTACTTTGCCAAGCAGTGACAAACATTACAGCTTGTTTTTTTTTAGTTCATAAATTTGACAGAAAATAAATATTGCTAATCACTTAATGATCTTGCGTGTTCAACACATATTAGCAAACCAATTAATCGTTATTATTAGTAAGGCTCTGATAGATGAATTAGGCCCAAGGCTATAAATCAAATAAATTCAGAACTGAATACGAATAAATCAACTGACAAGTGAAGAACGATATTTCACATCGCTTAATGACGATGTCGCATCAACCATAAGCTACTGTTATTTATGTATTTCAGTAAAAAAGTTTGTACTTTGATAATTAGAGTCAATATTATGGGTAAGTAATATATGATATAATTACAAAATCTCTAATATTTACAAGATATAACAACTGAATCTATAATTTTATTTGATATAATGATCAGTTAATATAATAAACGATTGATATAATTTTAAAGTAACTATTTTTTATAAGCATAACATACATTGAATATAAAATCGTTTGATATACCACTCAAAAGACATAAAACCTATTTAGTCTAATGCAACATGCAGCAAGCATGCAACATGCAGCAGGCATGGTTTCTGTCACGGCTCCGGCGCTGCGGGGCTCCGGCGGTCCCATGCGAGCTTATCGTCGCAGATGTGTTTCACGCTCACCACCGCGGCGAGTGTTAAAACCACCTGCTCTGAGCTCGCGGGCCGCCTCGCCCCTCCGCACCTACGCGATTTTAAATAACACTCTAGGGATAGGGCAGACAAGAGTACGTGGAGTCGGTTTTGCATTATTCGTTTCTGTCACGCCGCTCCCGCAGCACGCTCGCTTCACTCGTTCGCCTTCGCGCGTTAATGGTCACTGTTCTAACCAAACCTAACCCAAATGATTCACCAACATAGAGAGGACCTGGCACTCCGCTCCGCTCCCGCCTTAACCTTCTAACCTTCTAACCCATCCGAGTCGGTTTGCTTTGAATCGGGGTGTTAACCATAACAATGGTATCAATATTAAATATTTGAAACTTATGATTTTCGATTAAATAAATGTTATATCCAATAACATTATATGAAATAAGTTTTAGAGCATATACTTAAATGTTACATCAAAAGAAATTATATCAGCAGTTGTTATAACTCACGTTTATTATAACTTGTGAACGTTATTGAAATGAAAATATACCAAATAACTTTATATGATATGAGACGCACTCCAATATTTTGTATATATGTATAATTACGTATCTATTATTAATCGGGAAAAGGGAGTAGGGGAAGACCAAAGCAATATATGGGCTGTGTGAATTATGATATGGTTAGAAAGGGGGTGACTACCGAGATGACGATTAATAGAAAGTATGGAAGAAAATGACATGTTGCGACTCCAAATTAATCGGGATACGGGAAGGAGAATTACGATATTAGTTTGGAAAAGGCTAGGCAGATGGTGAAGATGAATTACTCATTAATACTATGGCTACTACTACTAATTTTTATTCCTGTATTTAGCTAATCAACAAAATATTTACATAATAGGCTATTTTCCTAAAAAAACTGTTAATGTTATGTTGTGTTAATTTAATTAGGTTCTTATATGTTCGAGCCGTTTGGGGTTGAAACAGGGCCATGGGGTCCGAGTGCCCACTTAGTATTTCGAGACATCGCTAAACAATTGCTCGACTCTTCACGTGACCAGAGGGCTGGCCTATTTTTTGGCCAAAGAATCAGCATTGCCATAGAGCGTGGCAATGCTACCAGCCTTTTGGGCACGTTTTCTATTGACAGCGATGCGGACGAGTTTTTTAATGTCCTTTGATTATTTCCCTTCCTTTTTATATACTTGTACATACTTAATATTATTTTAAGACTGTTAGCTTTTTAAATAGGGTAGTTGCCTGGGTAAAAATATAATAATTATATTTAGTCCGTCAGTTAGATTATCAAAAAATATTGAACCCATATTTTTTCTTTTGTCAATTATATAAAAAATGATGAAGATATCGCCCGTTAAAGTTCCGCGTGACGTCACTTGCTTGCGACACTTTTGCAAGCAAGTGACGTCACGACCCCCACTTCCAAATTTGACGCGCTTTATCTTTGTAATTTTTTGTCTGATTGACAAAAGAAAAATTACGTGTCCATTATTTTTCGATAATCTAACTGACGGACAAAATATAAGAATCATTTTTTTGTGGGCACTCGGACCCCATGGCCCTGTTTCAACCCCAAACGGCTCGAACATATAAGAACCTAATTAAATTAACACAACATAACATTAACAGTTACTTTTTTTTAATAGACATTTACTGTCATAGCTAAAAGACAATACGGTGTCAATAATCTAAATAGAGAAGGAAGAACGAAAAAATGTCTTTAATGTCTATCTACAGTCCAATCGTAGAGAGAATGCGTTCCTGACACCTGTCAGTGCGATTATTCTAGTAACTAATATAGATCAAATTCGCAAAACACATATTCGTTTGTATGAAACTGACAGGTGTCAAAAACGCATTCTTTCGACGGCCGGACTGTTGTTACTATCAACACATTTTTAGAATACCTTGTTATATAATAGTAGAATATCTTAGAATAAATTTCACAAAAACATTCAATGTCACATTCGCATTTGACATTGATATGTATTTAAAAACTTAATGACATCTGTCATTGTCTACTAAACATCATAATTATACCGACTAGCTTGTTAAAGAACGATTAGTGTCGAAATCTCCATAAATATAATGCCGTGTCTCAAAACTATCTACATGTATAAATGAGGAAACTTTAATACCTTGTAGCGCTGGAGCTGTGGCGCTGGAGCTACTGGAGCGAGGTGGAGCTGTGGTGGCCCAGTAATACTGGCGGAGACTTACGAGAAGGTCGTAGGTTAGTTAGAACCCAGACATGCAGGGAATTAATATTTCATCACCACTGCTCTCAAAACGTAGAAGAAAAAAAACGCGAGGAAACCGGCATGTCCTAGAACAAAAAACCCGAAGACATGTAACATCTACCAACCCGCACTGGGCCTGTGTGGTGGATTACGGCCCACTTCTTTTTACTGAGAGGAGGCCTGTATCCCAGCCGTGAGAACATTATAGGCTGATTGTGCAAATACCCGGTATAACTCATGTCATCACGTTAAAGTAAAAGTTGTCAGGAATTCTATTTTTATTGGGTTCAGAAGTGACCGTAGCGCTATGACCCTTTAGCTCGATAGACGCGTTAATTAGTATCTACTTATTTCCTAAGACACCATAATCAATGAATATTAGTTGTAAAAGCAAAATATCTTTATAATAACGTATGGGCCAATAAGGACAGTCTTTTAATCGTTAATCATGTCCAAAAATTGTGCAAATAAATTTGCATCCTGGGACAAATAACATATTCAGTGTTTTCAAAAATATGAGACCATCCATGACTGTGATTCTGTCTAATTACCTTTTGCAGAAAAAATTGATCGCTCATAAGGTTGATAATACAGGATCCAATGGAAAATCTTGACAACCCGTTTGTTTGGACGGTGGTAACTAGTACCTCAACCAGTTTTGTAATTGTGTAAAAAAAAAATGTTCTCATATACATACCTGAGAGCGGAGGTGGGCCATGGGTTAGGGTCGCGATTTATCGATTTGTACGTCGTAGCTTCGAACCCAGGCAGGCACTTTACTTTGAGTAAATAATTTCATCGCCATTGCTCTCAAAACGATGAAGGAAAACACCGTGAGTAAACCAGCATGTCCCAGAACCAAAACTTCGATGACATGTGACATCTACCAACTCGCACTGTTCCCACGTGGTGGGCAGCCCACTCTCTCTCACAGAGAGGCCTGTGTCCCAGTAGTGAATACATTTACAGGTTGATTATGCATACATTAAAGCAGGTATTTCTGTATTTTTTATAAGGTTGAAAACAAGAACATAGTCATTCAGTTACAAAAAAGATGATGACATTATATCTTAAACCTGTTATCTGATTAGCATACATATGGTATAATATAAAGCGTGCTAGAAAGATGAAATGTCAAGGTTGAGAGAAACAGATCGGCAGTGGAAACCTCTTTCAAGGTCAGACTAGCATCGGTTTTTTACGCAATATATCGATTTTATAACATACTAACTCATATTACGGTATTTGGAATGTGGTCGGTGGTTTTGCTTTACAAAATAGTCATTGAATTTTATTATAAAAAGGAAATAGTTTATGCCTTTGCAAAAAACTTGTTTTATATATACTTGTAGGTCACAAATAACATAACATCACGCCTGAAATCTCCTAAGGGTTAGGCAAAGGTGCACATACACCGTTAAAAAATCAGTTGATCCATAGATTTATGTTCGCATAACTCGACATAATGTATGGATCAACTGATTTTTTTTTCACGATTTCAGGGTTGGTCCCGTGGTAAAAGTTGTTCATAATGATGAATACAATGACCCCTTTTAAGGATTAAAACGATCAAAATTTAATGGTGTATACGTGTAGTATCAGTAGATCCGCATTGCGCCAGGTGATGCCATCAACTGGTCACAAATCCAGACTCAGGGCAGCAACGGTCGCAAGCGATACTACTGAGCTTGAGATCCTGGGTTCGATTCCCAGGTCGCGTTAAGTGCTTTTGGGTTTTTCCATCAGGAATTTCTCAGTAGCAACCCGGAGCTTGCATTTGTGCCCTATTGATGGCAATAGACTTTTGAAGGTATGAGGAACAGGGTGTAAAGTTCACTCATCCTCCATAGAAAAGGGAGGATCCTCCGACCAGACGGGTGTTGTGTCTACTGAACAACGACTGATGTCAGGAAGTTTGTATATATGCTAATTGCGCGGTAAACTCTGCTTGCGAGATGCAAGATTGGCGTGACGTCAGTATGACGCTTTGTTCGCATGTGGCGTTGTACATACCGCTACTGAATCGCCCCCTATTACATACGACAAACATAACGTGCGAAATGTGGGTTTACTAAAGCTACACATCTGCTTAACCCTTCAGGGATTAGAGGCGTAATGTTATGTTACGTGTTACATAGCTATGCTTTAAGTAATTCCTTATCAAAAGCTTTACACGCCATTACTATAAAAGGAAGCTTTTAAAAGATCCTTTAGTTAGGAATTCGTAAAGCGAGACGGGCGCTATGAATTAAATATAAGGTCGGCTACCAACGACGTATAAGTGTTACAAACTAGATGAGCTATTCAGAATAGTTATAACCTTATGCAAAATTTGTATGTGGCAACGAAAAGGAATTTGGTTACTACTGTGTGTGTGTTAATTCTGCGTGAACAAGATGGACGGCACCGTGTGTACTTATTATTGAAACGAAGTTTTTTGCTTTTGTGGGATTCGTTTTCCTGTTGTTTTGATTATTGATTATACACAAGCTGTGTTTTATCACTGGGTATGAGATGGAGAGAAAAAAAGAGAAAATAATAATAATAATAAATTTATTTTCTCAAAAAACTTAATAATAGGTTACAGAAAAATAGTTTGGTAGTATTAATTTCTAATAAGTGGATGTAGCCACTGCAATCGAACTAGGCAATGCCTGTACTTCGGTTTCCAGCGCCGTTTCCCTCGATATTGCAACAATAAAATGCCAACAAAAAGTATGGTTGGTTGTACTATTAATTAAATTTTGAATTACTTAAAACTAACTTAAATGCTACATTGTATAAAATTTAAATTACCCATAATATAATTCGCAAATGGTCTAAATACGTGAGTGAGAAGTGTTTGTGAGTGTGTGTGAACTAGTAGGTAATATGTGGAGTTTGATTGATGTGGGTGTGTGTGTTGGTGTATGTGGGTATGGGCGGGTGAATGCGTGTGAGTGTGTGTGATTGAAGTGCATGATCATGGTTATTATCTAAGATTATTTTAACATTCTAATTACTGTACAACGCTTAGTAATAACTCCTTATAATACATTTATTGGGGTAGTTTCTAGAACTACCGGTTGGATTTGAAAAAATCTTTTTGCATTTATTAGCACAATTCTTGAGGAAGGCTATAGATAATGTAACATCACAAACAATCAACATAACATCAAAAGAAGTCAGAAAGAAAAAGAGGTAATAGCACAAGCAGGCGATGCGCTGCGACGCGACGGGACGAAGTCGCGGACAGAAGGTAGTCCTACTAATATTATAAACGCGAAAGTTTGTATGGTTGGATGGATGGATGTTTGTTACTCTTTCACGCTAAAACTACTGAACGGATTTGGATGAAATATGGCACACAAATAGTTTATAACCAGGACTAATAAATAGGATACTTTTTATCCCGATATTCCCACGGGATCGAAACTTATGCGGGTGAAACCGCGGGGTGCAGCTAGTCTCCAATAAAAGTCTTTGTACGACAAACCGTGTCCAGCATGAAACTTACTTAGTTTCATGCTGGACACAGTTTGTCGTACAAAGAGTACCTAGATAGAAGAGAGCAAACTAAAGTAGCACATTAATTATTACAGAGCGTCGCATCCAGTATTCTTAGTTAGTTCATAAATATCGTTGGCACGTACATACACTAATTATGTAAGAGTGTTTATTTTGTTCATGTTGTGGAATAATGTGAGGCTATTATTGTAATTAGTAAGCTTAGACATCGAACTTAACAGTGTGGCATTATGAGGACTTGCGTGTTTTGTTTAGGGGCTGAGTTCAAAGCGCGCTGGTAGTGTATTGACAGGTGTAACAATATTTGAATGAACTTGAGTCACATAATACACTACACTACCTACATACTTCTTTCTATAAGCATCCTCTGTATAGGTCCGAAAATATTCAGTAATATACCTAACTAAATGATAATAATTATGTATTTATGCTTGAAAATTCAAAAACATGACTTATTAATTGTGTTCTGAATATTTATTATAATAATTAATTGTATTCTAAATGTTTATAATAAAAATGTATTATATTCTAAATATTGAAATTTTTATTAAATTCTATAATATCCATTTTAAAGTCTTATATTGTTAATTAGTGTATGCCTTTAATAGGTAGTTTTTGAGTTACCATAACCCAAATATAAGACGTATTATATCACTAAAAATCTCACTATTAAATACTTTAACTTTATAGAGATAAAAATAACACCCTGTGCGCAAACCGTAACCACGAATTCAGCAAGTTAAAAAAGAAACGGTGTTTCATGGAAAATTGCTATACCTACGCGATCAAAATGTATTGTTTTTTTTTAAAGCAACGAAAACTTTCTACCTTACGAGCAGTGATAGGAATAGGTAGTGCCTATTTGCCTAAACTTCGAAGAACAGAGACAAGAAACGGAGACTTCCTTAGGACTAAATTTTTCCGGGACATCTGTCCCGAAATTCGGGACAACACTTTTAAATACATTAAAAAAATATTTATGTTATTTGGAATAAGTAATTCGTCTATATTTACCTAAAGTTTGCGACTAGACATAATATTTATAATTTATAACTCCATAATAATAACTTATCCTCTATGGGCTCTAAAGGAAAAATAAAACACATAGAATATTGTTATAACAAATATATGTATTTTATATTATTTTTTAAATATGACGTAATTGGAAAGCATGAAACAAAATGTACGTACGGAAAAAATAAACGTAAAAAATGTAGTCCTAAGGAAGTCTCCGTTTCTTGTCTCTGTTCTTCGAAGTTTAGGCAAATAGGCACTACCTATTCCTATCACTGCTTATGAGGTCTAGAATCATATGCTGAATTCATGGTTACAGTTCGCGCACTGGTTAATTTTTTTTTCCTGTATATCTTTTGAATCTTTATACAAAAAAAGAATTTTATCTGCTGACTTTTAGGGTTGACAGACTAGATCCTTCTCGGTTCAATCTTTGAGCTGAGAACACTAATTTCTGTTAAATATAATAGTTTGCTCTCTGCCGTTGGACCACAAAAACAAAGCAAGATTTCCATTAAACGTACCTAAATAAATTCAACTCGAAATTGTCGTTTGTTCTCTAAACTAATAATATAAAGAGAAAAGATTTGATTCTTTGTATGTTCCTTTGTGACGCTTTCACACTAAAACGGCTGAACGGATTTGGATGAAACTTGACACATATGTAGACCATAATCTGGATTAGGACATAGGATACTTTTTAATCCGATATTCTGACGGAATCGGGACATATGCAGGTCCGCGGGGCATAGCTAGTTATTTATATATTGTAAGATTCTTTACGACTCCATTAAAATATTGTTGTACCCTATACTTAAATACCATTCTCTTACTTGTTACAGGAAGAAAACATAGCCCTCCGTCTAATAAAACAGCATTCAGACGTCGAAGAGCCAGAAAGCAGTCCAGCGTCACCGGAAGAAATCTTCAATACCGGGACCACAGGCCGGGCGTACTTCGACGAGGCAGGTTATGTGGCTGGAGGGTCCAAGGACTCAGACCCTTATGTGCGGAACAGGTTTAACCAGGCCGCGTCTGATAACTTGCCTAGTAACAGGCCGGTTCCTGATACGAGGAATGCTATGTAAGTTTGACAGTTTAATTAAAATTATTTTTTTAGGTGGTGATAGAATAGATAGATCTATGACCTGAAGAAGGCAGTTGTGTTTAGTTGGATGTAGAGACATATCCTGATCTCCGCCTTCCACATCGCCCAAAACTTGGGTGTCGTAGGTCAACTTGGGCAAGCTCTATGTCCAGTAATAGGTGTGAGAGGCCAAATTAATAATTGGGAGTATTAAAAAAAAGATGAGTCAATGTGTTTGGAACAAAGATGGCGCCATGTGGTCCTAGAATATTTATATTTATTTATAAAAGCTTTTATTGATTCCTTACAATTAAAAAAAAGAAAAACTATAGTTCTAAAATATGCTAAATATTTACTAAATTCACTTCAAGTCCTTCTTGTTCCCAAATTAAAAAGTTTTTAGTCTTGTCATGAAAAAAAAACGTCTGCTATATTAAGCTATCTATACGAACATTTGAAACGAAGGAATCCATCAGACTCCAACAAATAGACTATAGAGTATCCAGTATCTTACCTAACGTAAAATCAGTTATAAGACATTTTTCAGGCTTCCGACGACCCTTAATGACTGCCATAGCTATTTGCATGCGAGCCGAGATCGTCGACTTAACGATGTTCTCCGAAGCGAAGGGGTCAGGCCCGAGATATTGACCTAATAAATTCTCAAGCAAATAGATCGAGTAATATCCTGGGCTGTAAGACGATAGTATAGCTTGTTAGTCAAAGATCCTGGTAATTTGAAGCCCTTGTTAGAAGAAAGGCTTTGAACTGCATTATCCTTTGATATTAGTTACGTTACGATGACAGTCTAATTTTTTCATCTAACAGAAGGCCAATTCCAGTATTTAAAAACGTTCAAATTCTAGTCGCAATATATAAAACATTATTATTTTCTTTCTTTCTTTAACGTTTTCAAAACTGTAGGAAAATTTGAGGTTTTTTTAATAGATTCAAATTGAGATCGGAATGCGAACGCCCTTAAAAAGATTTAATCCGGTCGGATCCCCTGATCTGATCCCTTGCTGGTTGTTATTGTCATATATCCTTCTTTTTTCAGTTTAAAACGAATGAACGTAGGCACGAATGAAGGATTACAAATAAAGCTGCCACAGATTTTCTTTAAATAAAAAACAATCAAACTCAAACTCAACTCAAACTGAAATCATTTATTTCAATTAAACCATTTACAGGAACTTTTGAATTGTCAAAATTAAATAGTCAGAAAGTTGAAGCCAGTTGCCCATTCCAAAACGTAGATCTCTATGGAGAAGAACGGGCAAGAAACTCCAAGGACACTCTTTTAAATCAAGATATTATTACAAAATCCGGGTACATTATTCTTATTGCTTCTATATGTGAGAACAATGTAAAAAATAAACAATTTATAATATAAAATTAAAAATAAGCGCTATAAAAGCCCTAATAAATATATTATTTCCTTATATAAGTCGTGGCCCTTAGGTAATAGCCAAAACCACATGGAAATAATACACCCCAAATGCGTACCGGAAAAAGTACAGGCTGGAAATAATACTATGACAGCCCCATTTTATGTCCAGGAAAATCACTGTTGCCTGGAAGCATCGTAGAAAGCGATAAGACCGCTCATTGTATATTTTGTTTGTTGTTGTGTTTGTTTTTTTTTTTGCTGTGTATTTTTGTGGAGTACAGTTAATAGCAAAAGTAGATGATCAAAATCAGAAATTCAATACTAATGAACGGAGTTCGCGTCAGAACTGTGTGGCGTCGAAGTGATTCAAAAGTATGTGATTGTAAATTATACCAAACATTTACTACTAGTACAGCCACACAGTTCTGACGCGAACTACGTTCATTAGTATTGAATTTCTGATTTTGATCATCTACTTTTGCTGTTGACTGTACAATAAAGTACACATCCTACTACCGTACTAATATTATAACGTGAAAGTTTGTATGGATGGATGGATGGATGGGTGTTTGTTACTCTTTCACGCAAAAAGTACTGAACGATTTGGATGAAATTAGGTACACAGATGGTTTATAACCAGGATTAACATATAGAATACTTTTTATCCCGATATTCCCACGGAATCGAAACTATCCTTATGCTTTTGAATATACTTATGCGGGTGAAACCGCGAGGCGCAGCTAGCAAATAAATAAATAATAATATATCTTCTTGATTGCCTATATCTATTACCCAAATTGACACGTCATAATCTACAAACCAAAGAGCTTAAAACAATATTAGCTGTTCTTAACCCAAATTCCTTCTAAGCTTACGCTAAAGAAGTGCAGTGTCAACCAACAGCCTCAATTTGACGCAACCTTACACATACGTAATACCCGTACGAGGCGTTTGTGACCTCCCTGGGACCTGGCAACCTCGCAGCCTCTTGAGGTCAATGTCTCCTGAGATGTGCTGGAGATTCTGCAATGTTTTTAATGATAATTACTAGTTAAATATGTGGATGGCAGTTTTGGGTTAATGGTTTTTTGAATATGTGATATGCGTAATTAGCAAATTGATAAATAATTTTGGTTTTATTTGTTTTGAAAACAAGGGTGTATTTCAGATGAAAAACTAAACGGATGCACAGCCGTATCTCTGCTGTAGATACAATAATAACAAAAAGGATAACCAACAAAAAAATTGTCTTTAAAAGCCTTTATAGATAAATTATAGGTTTTACAACCGGCAATATACCGTTTCCTTTTTTTATATTTATTTATTGCCGAATGGGCCTGCTATTAATCTCGATCACGCCTGTATGGAACGCGATGGAACGAGCGTACCCAGAAGATGCCTGTTCACTCTTCTTTTGAAAAACACTTGAAACTTCGGATTGAACAAACTGGGAAAGTACTTGTCATTTCCTGTCTACACATAAATCATTCAATTTAATTTTCTTTCAGGTGTCGACTAAAAAAATACGACGATGACTTGCCACAGACCAGTATCATCATCACATTCCACAATGAAGCCAGGTCCACACTACTACGGACTATTGTCAGGTAAATACAATTTTTTTTTCCACCGTTGAGACTCTCCATAATACTTCGGACGTCCTTTGGATAACGTCGTAAAATCTTCGTATTTCTTCGGACTCTCTTGGAACTATAAACAAAAATACATTGACTGTAGCTGTACAAAGTCCCTTTGGCCAAAATCGTAAAAACAAGATGGCGACGTTACGCCATCTTGTTTTTTAGATTTTGTGAAATACAAAACAATTGCACAATTGTTTACCAACAGCGCCCTCTGTCAACGACATTCGAGTAACAAAACATCCTTGTTACAATGTAGGACTTGATGTCATAACTAAAGCACTCAGAAATAATGCAACTCTTAAACAGCAGCAATGAAATGAATAGGTACTTATTTTCTTGACATTTACAAAGCTTCATGAATATACTTTTGTTGCAGTGTCCTCAATAGAAGTCCGGAGCATCTCATCAAAGAAATAATTCTAGTCGACGACTACAGTGACAACCGTGAGTACTCATAACTTTGTTACAAAATGTTGTTCTAAAATACAGTAGCGCCAATTTCCCTGTTCATAAACTAGACTAAGATTAAATAATTGACATCTCATACTGGCCCCGGTTCCCTAGTTCACAAACTAAAGTAAATTTAAGTTCAGTGCATCTTTTTCTTTCTATTTAATTAAGAAAAGAACAGATGATAAATATTAGTTTAGTCCTGTCAAATTAAGATACTCCATAGACAAGTTTAGACGTGATTAAAAAATTGGCTAGTAAAAATACGCAATTTACGTCAGGCACTGCTGTCAAATTCTCTCAAAGTCTAACTAGTCAGGACTAAACTAATATTTATCTTCTATCCTTTTCCTAATTAAATAGAAAGAAAAATATGCACTGAACTTAAATATAGTTTAGTTTGTGAACAAAGGACGATGCCAGTGACTAACTAAGTTAGAGATGTCAAATAAGTTAATGTCTTGAACTTCGCCGTGTTAGGTAGTCTATACGATCTGACGTCACAACTATCCTCGTATGAAAGTTTTATAATACGAGTCTCTTACTGTCCCACTGCAGAGCAAAGAACTCTTCTCACACAGAGAAGGCATGCGCCAACTAAAATTGTCAGCTCATATTTATTTTCGCCCCTTACTTTTCTACTAGAGAAAAAGATGGAAATAGCCTAAACTAAGTTTGGGTTATGCACAACTGAATCGATGTCCAGTGTCTTATGTAAACCTTATTTAGTTGCGCACCAAGTAAACATAACCAGTCTTATTTATAAAACTTTAAGCAATTGCTAAGCAACTGATTAGCAAAATTCTTATTTATAAGCGCTATTTTATCGCTAAGAGGATGCAAGCAATTGATTAGTAGCTGTCAAAATTAAACACCACCGGACCACAAGAGGCAAGATGGCGGATTTTATTTGAATCAGCTGATCGATTCAATAGGATCATTGCACTTCCAGGTTATTTTGTTCATAATATCGAGTAGTGCGTAAATATGGATTTCGACAATCTTTTACTGGATTTCCAAAACGACGTAGAAGAGTTAAATAATTTTTAAACGCCGTAGGGAAGTAGAAGAAGGAAGACCTACAAAGCTCGTTTAAATCCGCTACAAGAATGATTATTACCTATTACATATTCTTTATTTCGAGTACATATGATAAAAGGATTTATAGGGAAAACTCAATGAGGTGGCTCAGTAAGTGTTTAGGAGGTTTGAAAAAAATGAGTTCGTGAAGAAGCTTATCACATATATTGATTATTCAATTTGTTATCCCATGTGCTCTTGTGTTATCTTATGACGCGAGTTCTAAGGTACAGAACTATAGAAAAGCCACGTTGGCAGTCACACACAAATAAGAGACATCATTTTGGAGAAATTATTTATTTTGATACGTGTTAAAACTACATTTTTGCTCTATATTCATTGTTTTGGTTTTCCAATACTCTTCCTCCAAAGACATGGGTGCCATTCTTTACTCATGCCACTCTCATTCCTCATCTTTTTCACGAAGCGAGGTTGAATAGTATTGGTGCTAGGTATTAATAGTGGCTTTCATAGCAGCAGTCAAACTTGTGTCTGTAAATAAGTATAATAATTATTACTAAAAGACACCGAAACCCCGTTACAAAATCAGTAGGAAGTAATATAATATAGACACAAATACCCACTTACATCTCTAAAAGAGTAAATTCATGTTAACAAGCACAAAGGGCATGAAAATACATAGCTATTATCGGCTACTGCTTTAACATTAATTTGGTCAGTTTATATTAGTAAGTAGATAAAAATTTAGAGATAATAAATACCTTTTCCTGTTTACTACAATTATTGGAGCTTATTATTTTTATTGCTGCCATCGCAAACACAATGATTTAAACATAATACATTATTTTATTCGTATTCAAAGTATCCGATGAAATTTCTGACTTTTATCTGCCAAAGTCACGACAGATATAAAATCGTAGTTTTGACAAGTTTATTCTAAAAATTCCGTTTTTTAGTCAACTATTTTGATTATAATCTGTGCCGAACGCATAATTTCACCGCTATTTCGTTTCGCTACTAATCACCTGCTAACTGTTTATGAATAAACAAAAGTTAAGCATTGATTAAGAGCTAAATAAATGGTTAGCTAAACAGTAGCTAATGAGTGATTGTGATTAACGAAATTTTTATAAATAAGGCTGAAATTATACAACAGTCTAGCTTTTAAAAACAACGCGATTTTAAAACTTACAAACTAGTATAATATACTATGTTTAACTGTGTTTAAACATCGTTTTCGATCGTCGCTATCTTGAATGGAAGTTTTAGTTAACCCCAATTTGACAGGTAGTGAATTATGTTAGAACTGTTAGAAGTTACTTTAGTGTTTATACCCTGTCCATTAGGTTAACCGTTTTTTGACAGCTGTTTTAGAACGTAACTATTCAAGATTAAGTTATACGGTGCCCGAAGCGGACCACGCGGACAACGACGACGACACCCCTGAAGTGACCGGGGTAGATCTGAGAGCGGCGGTAGGCAGGCTGAAGGCCAAAAATACCGCCCCGGGACCCGACGGCTTGCCGGGTAAAGCCTGGGTCCTGGCCTCGAGGGCTCTCGGGCCTCGACTGGAGGCGCTCTTAAGCGCATGCATGGAGAGAGGCCAGTTTCCACTCCGTTGGAAGACGGGGAAGCTGGTCCTCATTCAGAAGCCAGGGCGCCCTGCGGACTCTCCGTCCGCATACCGGCCCATAGTGCTGCTCGACGAGGTCGGCAAGCTCTTTGAGAGAGTGATTGCGGGCCGCCTCGTCGGGCACCTGGTGAGGACGGGGCCGGATCTTGCGGAGTGCCAGTTTGGCTTCCGCAAGGGGCGCTCGACGGTGGACGCCATCATGCGCGTGAGAGCCCTCACGACGGGGGACGCGGTGTCCCGGGGTAGGGTGGTCGTGGCGGTGTCACTCGACATCGCCAACGCGTTCAACACCCTGCCCTGGAGCTGCATAGGGGAGGCACTCCGGTATCACCGGGTGCCGACTTACCTCCGTCGAATAGTCGGGGCGTATTTGACGGACAGAGCCGTCATCTACCCCGGTCGCGACGGGAATTGGAACCGGCGAGAGATGTCGTGCGGTGTCCCACAGGGATCGGTTCTGGGGCCGCTCCTGTGGGACATCGGTTACGACTGGGTGCTGCGGGCCGACCTCCCTGATGGCGTCAGCGTAGTTTGCTACGCTGACGACACGCTGGTCCTGGCGCAGGGGAGGTCGCATCAGGCGGCGGCCGACGCGATGACACGCGGGGTTGCGATAGTCGTGGAAAGGATCCGGCAGTTGGGTCTCGAGGTGGCATTGCACAAGTCCGAGGCCATGTCCTTTCATGGGCCCCGGTACGGACCACCTTCGGGATCCCAACTGATGGTAGGAGGGGTTCACATCGGCGTCGAGACAACGATGAGATACCTGGGTCTCGTCCTCGACAGCCGGTGGAACTTCGTCGAGCATTTCCGACGTTTGGCCCCCAAACTGGAACGGGCCGGGGCCGCCTTAAAGCGGCTCCTGCCCAACCTTAGGGGGCCAAACGCCTCCTGCCGGAGGCTTTACGCGGGGGTCGTGCGGTCCATGGCCCTTTATGGGGCCCCGGTATGGGCGCGTTCACTGCGGCTTCGAGCCGCACACTACCTGAACGCGCCCCAAAAGGTGGTAGCCATAAGGCTTATCCGGGGATACCGCACGATCTCGGGCGAGGCAGCAAGCCTCCTTGCCGGACTGCCACCATGGGATCTGGAGGCGATAGTCCTCGCGCGCCTGTATGACTGGCGCGCGGAGGCACTACGTCGGGGGGAAACTCTGCACCCGCGGCAAATCGCTGCGGAGCGGACGGACCTCCGGCGCGGTCTCATGGTGGAATGGAAGGCGCGACTATCGCAACCCAGCGCAGGGCACGCCACGATAGCGGCGGTAAGACCCCTCTTTGAGGAGTGGCTAGAGAGGCGTCACGGCGCTCTCACCTACCGCCTGACGCAGGTCCTCTCCGGACACGGATGTTTCGGGAGGTTCCTGCACATAATCAGGCGGGAGGAGACGCCCGGGTGTCATCACTGCGAGGATCGCCCAGAGGACACGGTGGAGCACACGGTGGAGGTCTGCCCCGCTTGGGCAGAGCTCCGCCGTGTCCTCGTAGAGGCGATCGGCAGCGGCGGCGACCTCTCGCGCCCGGCCCTGGTGCAAGCCATGGTCCGGGGCGAGAGGGAGTGGGAGGCGGTCACCTCCTTCTGCGAAGCAGTCATGCTAGCGAAGGAGGTGGCGGGATGGGCGAGGGAAAGATCCTCATGCCTCAGCCGCCGAGGGAGACGCTCCGGGCGTCGGGAGCCGCGTGACGACTCCCGGCCACCGTAGGCGCGGGCCTGCGGGCGGAGAGCAATGGGTAGCTCTCCGTCCGATCAGGACCAGGCCCGTGCCGGACGGCGTGTATGTGTTCCACGCGCGCCTCAAAGAGATGTCAGCGTAGTTGACGGGGCCCGACAGGGCCGAAGCCTGCCGGGGTAGCGGGATTGTCCGAAAGGGTTACCGCTGCCCTGGTACGTAAAGGGCTAAGGAAGGAACACGGGTGGGTTTTAGTCAGTAAGAGTCTGACACTCCCTTCTGCTCCACCCAGAGCGGGAGGAGTAATTTGATGATTTCCCATCCACAAAAAAAAAAAAAAAAAAAATAGTTAACTTTAAAATGCGTAATAAGATAAATATATAAACAGCCTCTCTTATTTATGGCTTCTTACAGACATTATAATACCGTACGTGTATCAATCAATGTATTGTGTGTTGCTGCAATTACTAGTTCCATCTGTCAAAAAACGGTTTACATAATGGACAAGGTATAGTTTAGTCAGAACTAAATCTAGTGCAGTACTAAATCGGGGGCATATTATAATGATCTTTAATACTTGTAAGCATCTAATAAAATTACATACCCATCTTCAATTTATAACTCATTACGCAAAGCGCACATTACAGCGCAGCACATTTTCATTTTAAAAAGTTGCAGCGCGACCCGCCCAAGTCTGCGATAGCCTTTACTCGTATATATTTATGATCTCTGTTGATACTGCAACAAATTAACCAAAATACATAATTGTACTTAAGCTTTTATGAACACAAGCACATCCAAGGCCAGCTAACGTTGAATTGCTGTGTTCATGTAAAACCAACAATGTTGGTGAGACCTCATCAAGTTATGTTAATGTGCTTGCAATTTTGTAAGTTATTAACATTATAGCTATACTTAAGTACTTCCTCGGATGTTGGTACTTAGTGAAACATTAAAGAGTTGTTTATTATCAGCTTAGTGAGTTAAAGTTGAAGAGAGTTAAGGGTGACAGTATTCCAAAATTCTTATAGTCAACCTATTTTACGAAGGTCCAATTGATTTTTTTTTTATGACTACTGCTACAACCACATAAATCTGGTATACTCCTAAACTACCTGCTATTATGTTAGTATCCCCAGACCTAAACTCCAGTTCTTCTTCGGTAAATTAATACATCTGTATATTTACCCCCTTCTGTAGCCAAATTCACCTTTCATCCTAATTTTTTCAAAAATCGGCTCTAGTTTAATAGTTAGGAGGATCGTATTCACCATACCTACAGAATATTCTGTTACAGTATAGACAAAAGGAGCTCTTAGTATTGCTATTTTATTAACTTTAACCTACCAAGTTTATAGGTGGGTACGTGAATTCCACGAGTACTTTTGCACTGATTATATTCCGCATAATCCCGCGGGGGTCATGAGGTTAATGTAGATTATTATGTAAGTAATGTAATCTGCGTAATTACTTGACATGAAACTGCGCCGTCATCTGACTAATCTCTTAAGGCGGATCCACACCTGCGCACGTGCAAGTCGCGTGCATCTTAGGAACATAGTATGGACACATGTCGACATGTTCGTCAGAGGCTAACGAACGGTTCGCGTGCAACTTGTAATATTTATGACGTGCACATTTTCATGGTTTCGCGAAGTGTTCTCGAACATCAGCCAATAAAACACAAACAAATCAATGCTCGCGAACTGCGCGTAAGCTGTTTGCGGTGCGTGCGCATTCGTGCGCCTGCGCTGCACGTGCGCAGGTGTGAATCCGCCTTTACATACTCTATAGCAGGTAAAAGTAGGTGGGAATTACATTTGTTATAATAATTATTACACAAGACTGTACTAACTTAAGATGAAAATAAATAAAAAAATGGTTTAAGTGAAAGGCGCCGCGCGCCGTACCGAAAGTATGAATATGGTTTACTCGCCAAGTTCTTAAGGTAGAATAGTTAAATTATAATATGTATTAAGAAATTGTAACGGAGAACTTGTGTGGAAATTGGTTGTTATGGTATGGGCATGTGATACGGAGGAATGAGGAAAATATGAGGAGAGTTTTGCAGTATGAATGTCGATGGCTATAAGAGTAGGGGAAAACCAAAAAAACGCGATGGATGGACTGTGTGAATGATGATATAGTTAGAAAGGGGATGACTACCGAGATGACGACTAGTAGAGAATATGGAGGAAAAATAAATGTTGCACCAACCACAAATAAAGGCTGGTTAATAATTGAAATGCAGTAGAAGACGAAAATAATCGTTTTTCACGAAGGTTTACCATTATGTGTTACTTGTAGGTACTTCAAAGATGTATGACTATTATAACTTAACTATACAGGTTATTATTAGACAGGATTAAAATCTCATAAAAAAAATCATCCGCATCGCTGTCGACTGGTAATGTACCCAAGAGACTGGCGGCATTACCTCGTTGTATGGCAATGTTTAGCATCTGGCCAAGGTAGAAGCCACCTTTTGGGTCAAGCCAGCCCCTTAACTATACAGGTTAAAATCATAGAAGTACTTAAAAGAAGAATGACCATATACTTAACTTAGAAACAAACGCAACGCTTAGAAACAAACGCAACGCTTAGAAACAAACGCAACGCTTAGAAACAAACGCAACGCTTAGAAATAAACGCATGAAAAATAATTATGAACTTTACATTCCAGGTTTTAATACTCATTTAAAATAGCAACACTTGGTTTCGCAACATGAAAACGTTTGTGCAACTAAAATATTGTCATCGCACTGACATTTTCTTACACAACATTCCCAACAACAGAACAAGAAAATGTCAAGCTGACCTACCCGAAATAAAACAAGACGCAGCATCTTTATATCAAAGAACTTACTGGCGGAGAAATGGGCCAAGAATATTGTCATACAAACATGCAAGTGCTAATAAATGTGCCAACTTGGTTGGCGCACTGCCAAGCCTAAAAACAAAACGAAACTAAAATGCCGCTCCCACAATACCAAAGAATTTACAGAAACAAAGGTGTATCATGACCACAGAATCACAGAATAGATACCTACCACAGAAGGTCTGGTCTATACAATGAGCGAAAACTCAACCAAACGGACACAGTTCACGTACAGCGAGTGCAGGCACACTCGCAACTGGGATTTGATTAAGATAGTTTGAAATTTCCGTACCGTACGCGTTTAATAGCGAGATTCACAACCGCACTACTACCGCCTGACGCAGGTCCTCTCCGGATACGGATGTTTCGGGAGGTTCCTTCACATCATCAGGTGGGAGGAGACGCCCGGGTGTCATCACTGCGAGGATCGCCCAGAGGACACGGTGGAGCATACGGTGGAGGTCTGCCCCGCTTGGGCGGAGCACCGCCGAGTCCTCGTAGAGGCGATCGGCAGCGGCGGCGACCTCTCGCGTCCGGCCCTGGTTCAAGCAATGGTCCGGGGCGAGAGGGAGTGGGAGGCAGTCACCTCTTTCTGCGAAGCAGTCTAGCTAGCGAAGGAGGTGGCGGGATGGGTGAGGGAGAGATCCTCACGCCTCAGCCGCCGCGGGAGACGCTCCTGCGTCAGGAGCCGCGTGACGACTCCCGGCCACCGTAGACGCGGGCCTGCGGGCAGAGAGCAATGGGTAGCTCACCGTCCGATCAGTCTGACACTCCCTTTTGCTCCACCCAAAGCGGGAGGGGACATTTGATGATTTCCCATCCTCAACAAAAAAAAAAGGGGCGCCAGACACATTTTCGGCTCGAAAAAAATCGCAAATCCGATTCTACAGTATTTGTTGAACAACTAAGCCGGCCCGAAGCAATTACACATATTCGACTTTCATTTGTTTCGTGCCGAGCGGCAATCTTGGTTCACCAGCTAGCCTCGCTTTTGAGCTAAGCCGAGCGGCTTTTTCCGAACATTTCATCATCAATACCCTGCCCTTATCACATCACGCTTATTTTATTCAATTACTATGAGTAAAGTATGTAATACGTACACCTGTTTTCACTCCTTGCTTTGAGTCGACCCCCTGTGAGACCAATGGTGGCTTAGTGGTAACGACCGTGAACCCAAGAACCAAAAATTCAAAGACATGTGTCATCGGCCACCCCATTGGGCCCGCGTGGTTGATTATATAGCCCACTCTTTCTAACAAAGAGGAGGTCAGTGTCCCAACATTATTGGCTGATTATGTACGGAGTCGACCTTCTGTACAAAAATGGCGCTCCCACGAAATCACAGAAATTACTTGAACAATGGTAAATCCACCACAGTGTTGTGAATTGTACACTGTGTGTATTTAATTGAACAAAACACTTGATTCGCGTAATAACTGGAACAATAGTTTCGTTGGTAATTCATTGCCATTTCACATTATAAATTGCGAAATTCGAGCAATATAACTGGGTTAAAAGCTCTTGTGTTCTAGTGGTGGAGCAATTAATTAGCTGAATATTACTATCAATTGTATAATTGTGTGACTGTTTTGAAACATTGTGGTTTTGGCCGCGGTTTTGACTAGATAATCTCTCATAGGACTGAAAAAGAATGGAAATTATGGTAACTAGGTATTATTCTCATCCAAAATATTTTTAGATTTCAAGATTAATAACAGTTAAGTAAAAGTCCTTAAAGTTGGTTGCGACATACGAATAATGTGTATCCAAATACGATATTAATTTCTAAATTGTACAATCTCAAGTCTGTTACTGCAAAGCAATACACAAAATAAAAGTCAAATAATATTTATTTAATATCCTTATTTAGACGACGACGACGATGTATATTAGCACTTTTTCAATTCTAAATCGACTTCTTTAAAATTCCTGCTTAAAATTATGCCACTGCAAGGAAAAGGCCCTTATTTAATATACAATGAAGTGAGCTTTATCAATATATTTCGGTGTGTTCGCAATTTCAGAATATTTCATGTTCAAATTTCCAAACTATGTTTTCTGTTACTGTCTGTCAATGAAGTGATAGCTTGTATTGTAACCAAAGAATAAAATATAAATACTGGCACTTATCCAGTAAAAGCAATCAATATAACGTACACGAAAAAAAAATTGGGCCGAAGAACTCGAGCGAATCGGAAGCACAGTCCTTTATCCTCAGAAGACAGTTCCTAAGGGACGTATCATCTAGATTTACCGTCTTATTTTATACTGGTAAGGTCGCGTGTTAGGTATTGCTACTTTAAACGTAAGTATATAATAAATTCTGCACTTTACATAATTCACTTGCACACTTTTTTGGGGATGGTGAGAAAATAAAACGCGAAAGAAGGCCAATTCCCGTGATGAAAACCGTTCAAAATCTAGTCGCAATCTCATCTCAGCGACAATCAATGTCAAAAACTTGTCAAAAATGACTCTTAATTTTTGACAAGTTTTTGTAAAATACCTCTAAAATCCCTATTTTAGAGGTATTTTTGACAGATTGGTACTGAGATCAAACTGTGAACGTTCCTAACTTTACGAGAATGGCCCCTCAGATCAATCAATCAAATTTGTTAAGGATGTTTTATTATTACTGAATTGAAATTAACTAACATTTTATTATTTAGGTACAATTATTGCGCATGATCTAGCCAACGTGTTTTTACTTTTTACAGCATAATTTCATAATACATATTTACAAAACTCAGATCAATCATTCATATTAATTATTATAACTGTATAATATTGAATTTAAATTATGCAACAAATCTGTAGGGACAGTGATCGTCGAACCCATAGAAGAGATCATACCAATTTGTGTTTTATAACTATCAATAATTATTATGTATGAATGTCGTAAGTTTTTTGGCACTCGTTATAAAACATTTGAATAAAATTCAAAATATTTTATTACATATAAACCTACATGAGCAGTTATGAAACGTCAAAAGCTAGATGCGCAGTTCTAGTTGATCCTTTCCTATGGAGAAGAGCCGACAAGAGCTTTTCTAACGTTTTCAAAAATTGTTACTTGTTGACACTCCCCACACCTATAAAAGTGTAAAATGATGAATCTAAACTAATATTTTTGTTATATGTTTGTTTGTTATGCTTTCATACTAAAACGGTTGAACAAATTTAGCTGAAATTTGGCACACGGGTAGACCTGGATTAGGACATAGGACTTTATATCCCAATATTTTCACAGGGTCGAAACGTATGCGAGGAAAACCGCGGGGCACAGTTAGTACTTTATATTTTTGATAGACGTGTTTCGAAGATGTTGTAAGATTTTTTCTGAAAAGTGTTGCACATTAGTAGGCCTTTCCTATATTTCACTAGCGACCCGCCCTTGCTTCGTACGGATGCCATGGGAACATATCAAAACAAAACATTGAAATTTCTTTGCAACAGCGATGGGATTTCCCTTCAGCAACAATTAGGAACTTCCATAAAATATCTATAGGCCAACCGCTTAGCTGAGACTTGCCTGAGGAAGCAGCGCGGTGCGGGATGGGTGCGGTGACGTGATGCGAGAGCTCAGTGATTCGTCAACTTGTGACATCTATCACCCCTCCCGCACCGCGCAGCTACCTCAGGCAACGTCTCAGTTAAGCGGTCGGCCTATAATCCCTTTAGGAGATGAGTTTTCTAAAATCCTCCCGTATCCTCACTTTCGTGTATAAGGAACTCTTGTGCATAATTTAATGTTTCTGGACCCAGCGGCTTAGGTTGTGTATTGTCTGCCAGTGAGTGAATGAATAAAATTTTTACCAAAAAATAAAGCTTCCATAAAAATTCTGGAATAAATGCTCTAAATGATAGGTAGTGAAAATCGTAACAAAATCTATTGAATAGTTTAAAAAGTCTAATCAGACACACAGACAGACACGAAAAAGGACTTTGGTTTTAAACTATGTATATATCGATGTAGACTTCTCATAGTTAAACTGCTTCTTTCCCCAACAGCTGATGACGGTGCCGCCCTCCGCGCCATTCGGAAGGTGAAGGTGATCCGCAACACCAGACGCGAGGGTCTGATGAGATCCAGGGTCAGGGGTGCTGATGCTGCTGTTGCGCCGGTGCTCACCTTCCTGGATTCCCATGTGGAGTGCAACGCGCACTGGCTGGAACCTTTGCTGCAGAGGGTTAAGGAGGTATGTTGCTTTTTCTGTTGACATTTTTTGCTCGTAATTATTGGAAGAAGGAAGGTCTCTAAGATATGGTCTGATGCATTTAAGACAATTGGCGGTTACTACAGATGCAGGAAACCTCAAACGGCGCAAATATTCCAACCTTAGTGGGAGCCATATGTTTTAACCATTTGAGGTTGAAACAGTAGGGTCCGAGTGCTCATCGAGTATTTCGGGACATCGCCAAGCGTTGGTTGACTCTTCACATAAATTAACCAGAGGGCTGGCCTATTTTTAGGTTAAAGAATCAGCATTGCAATCCAACGTGTCAACGCTGCCAGCCTTTTCCCACTGATAGCGATGCAGACGAGTTATTTGATGCCCTATGAGCTCTTCCTTTGTAGGTTACACCTACATAATATATGTATATATTAGTGTTAGATTGAATATTGTATTACAATTGGTTAGTTTCAAATGTGAGTGATGATACCTTTTAGGAAATTAACACATATTCTCTATCCACTAGGTTAACCGTTTTTTGACAGCTGCCTTAGAACATAACTATTCCAGATTACGTAAAAGTTAACTTTGAAATGCGTAATAGAATAAATATATAAACTACCTAATATTATTGAATAATCTTATTTATAAACATTATAACACCGTACCGATCTTACATACAATACAACACCGTACGTGTATCAGTTTTGGCAAAAAAAATATATAATTGCTCACTAGTTCGCTCTGTCAAAAAACGGTTAACCTAGTGGACAAAGTGATCATCATAATAAAGATCAGTGAGAGTCAAGTGGTCATCATAATATAGGTAAAAAATTAATTAATAAGTATCAGGAGGATCAACAGTGCTGTGCCATCATATCAGAGTTTGCGCTTTGATTGAACAGGCACAGGTTAAATGCTTCAATCTCTTTAAAAAGTCAAGGATCGGCTCTGACTCATTTAAGACTGTTCAATTTGGCACTTATTACATAAAGAATTTGACCTTGTAAATTAATGCGCAGAAAATTTTTATAGACCTTTTACATAAGTTGTATAAAATGCGTTAACTTTAAATAAGCTAATATCATTTACATAATTATCTTTCTTAAAACTACAACATTCTTACTACTTAATTAAATTTTGACATTTAGAGTAAAACCAGACCATCTATTATACTAGAAAACATCACTATTATAGTGGCAAACGAGCTTCTAATTAAATATCAATAAAGGTGAAGTTTCATTTGACTTGCAAATTAATTGCCAATGCGTCTAGCATATTGATGGCTTTTGAAAAGCTGTCGGCTGTTTGCTGCTTTTATATATTACATGGATTATATTATGTCATGTTTTTGGCTGAAGACTAAGTAGTAATTTGTTTCCTTTTAATTAGAAACTAAAAAGTTTTTATCGTTAATTGGACCGTGTTAAGCAGAAAAGATCCAACCAGCAATTTGTCGAAAATCGAGTTATATATATTATATAGTAAGAATGTACACATCGAACTTTATATACGCAAAAAAGATCCAAGCAATCTGATCACTTCCACCAAACAAACTTCTATGTAAATATGTTACCGACAATTTTCTTTTTTGCATATAAGATCCACGGATAGTTTTTTAAGAAAATCCGGAAACTTGCCTGTGGTGTGACATTTAAAATAATGCTAATTTACTTTGTTACCATTAGTAACTTTCCATTTTTGTATTCCTCTGCTTGTTAGTTTTATATTCACTCCTAAACATCAAATCGTATTTACTCAAAAGTAACAAAATGTTGGTTGGATCTTTTCTGCTTAACAGGGTCCAATAATGGGAACCCCATTATATTCATATTCGTATATTTGTTTATTTGCATTCCACAAGGTATAAAGATGTTCATAAAAGGCTTAGAGCTAAGAGCCGTTGTAGATCCTGTCAGAGCACAGCGTAATTATAGTTATACATATAATTAATTAAAAATCTAAATCGTAGAAACAAAAATCAAAATAAAATTCTACATGAAAACTAAAAAATTACGTTCACATAAAAAAGTTAGTCATACTCAGCATTATACTCATAATGGCAGTGGTGGCCCGAAAGAAGAAGAAGAAGAAGCCAGAAACTCTAATTAGCAGTCTTACAAAGGGGTATCGTATTACCCAGTAACTGGGTTGTGGAGGTCAGATAGGCAGTCGCTCCATGTAAAATACTGGTATTCAGCAGACTGGAAGCCGACCCCAACATAGTTGTGAAAAGACTAGGTAGGTGATGATGATGAGCCCAGTGGTAACAGCCCCAACTTACTGAGTTGTAGGCCGTGGTTTCGAACCCAAGCAGATGCTTTACTTTGTGTAAATAATTTCATCACCACTGCTCTCAAAACGGTGAAGGAAAACATCGTGAGGAAACATGCCCTAAAACCAAAAATTCGAAGACGTCGGGTCTACCAACCCGCACTGGGCCCACGTGGTAGATTATAACCCACTGTCGAATAAAGGAGGCCTGTGTTCTACTAGTGGGGATATTAAAGGCCGATTATCGTATGCATCATACTCACACACACTCTTCACTCTTGATTTGCTCATCTTGGTATTGCCAAAGTATACGGCAATTGCATAAGGCCTTAAGCATCAACTTGAGTGCCAAACCAAACCTAGACATAAAATTTTAATCTAATCAAAATAAAACACTTAAATCGAAATATCTCACTTGACAGGCGGATCAAATCAAAGCTATTTTATTCACTTAATTATTTATACATAGCCTTATTTTTAGAAGAATTGCCAAATTTAAAACGCGCAGTTTGCAACATTGCTCGCAGAACAGATAGCTGAAAGGTTCTGGAGTGGCGATTGCGTACTGGAAGACGTAGCGTTGAAAGGCCACAGGAATGATGACCGATGACCTGGTGAATGCCGCAGGAATCCGCATCTACAGAACCGATCGCAGTGGCTTGGGCCTATGTTCAGCAGTGGACATTTTGCGGCTGATTATGATGATTAACACATATACAGCATTAACTCACAGTCTTTTAAAGGAAAGTACGGAACTAGCTAGAGTCCATTAGAGAACATTCTCTACGAGTTCTTTTACATAATAACACAGTTTTACTAATACCATACATTTAGCCTCGTGACATAATCATAAATTCTTACGTGGAAAGACAAATAGATCCACTAATTCAAATGTCACATTTACGTTCTAGTAAAGCCTGCCTCGTTGGTGTAGTGGTCGTAAGCGTTACTGAGCATGACGTCCTGGGTTCGATTCCCAGGTCGGGAAAAATATTATTGTGTTTTTTTATCAGCTCGAAGTCTGGATTTATGCCCCATTGATGTCAATAGGCTCACCCCCTATTACGCCTTTTGCCAACTATGAGTACCAGTATTTTACACGGAGCGACTGCCTATCGGACCTCCACAACCCAGTTACTGGGTAATACGAAACCCGGGCCGAGGGGTCTTGGTATGTAAAGATGGTCACCCATCCACGGACCAACCGCGTCAAGCGTAGCTTAACCTGATCGATCGACCCGTGCGGCTGTTATTACTTAGTCACAACTGTCACAAGCCCCTCCTTTTGCCTTTAACATAAGTGGCAAAATGTAGGTGTACAACATATACTCGTATGTACACCTCTGCCCAACCCTTCGGGTGAACAGACGTGATGTTGTTACATTCTAGTAATCTCTATAGCCAATCCGAGCTCGCAAATTGTCGATTGCTTATACATTATATTCGTGAGTCGGATCGAACTCGAAACGGAGCAAAATGTCAAGATGTGTTGTAATACCGTAATCCACTTTATGCAATGCGCATCCAAACGATATTGTAATAATAATTGTCTGAATGCAATCTTTATTTAATACATTGTTGCAACAAATAACGTTCTGAGAACATGAAATGTTTCTACAGCCTCCTTAACTAATATTGTAAATGTGAAAGTAGACTAGACTACCTCGTTGGTCTAGTGGTGGCAAGCGCTACTGCTAAGCATGAGGTCCTGGATTCGATTCCCGGATCGGGCAAAGTGTCATCGGGTTTTTCTATCGGGAGTAAATTTTGACTTTCATAAATGCTTTGGCTTAGACTTTCCATTTTCCAGTCAACACAATCCTGGGCCAACATGGACCAATCCCGACTATAGGCTTCAAGCTGGATTAGTCCATGTTCAACCCCCACAATCTTTACCCCCGACCATGTTGAACCCCTAATTGTTTCACTGTTCAACCTGCCAGGGTTTGAACATGGATTTCAATACATTGGTAATCTTTTCTTTGTCCACATTCAACCCATCGTTGTTAGGTAACTAATAATGAAATTAAAGTAATACTGAGAGCAGAAGTGTATTTATTTTCCTTACAATTAACAATTTATAGGTATTAATTAGTAGCTGTTGGGTAACAAAAAAAACATGGCTTTTTGGTAAACATTGATGATGATGAGCTACTTGGGGTTTATGATGTGCTAACTACTAATGAGATAGTAGTTAGCACGTCTTTACTTTAATTCATCTTTACTTTGGCCAGAGGATAAGCATTGCCATACAACGTGGCAATGCCGCCAATGTCTTGGGTACATTACTAGTCGACAGCGATGTGGATGAATTTTTGGACGCTATATTTTAGTTTGTAAATAGTTTTAGTTAATTTAGGATATTATTTTGTTATTTTAGTGTTATCTTATAAAATGGAATTTAAAAAAATAAAAATATTCACCCTAATGAGATAGACTAAAAACTCTTTTGTATTTCATAATGCCCATGTTACGGTAAAATATGGAGAACTTTATAATCAAAACACCTACGTACTACACCCATGTTTGCAAAGAAATAAATGATTTGATTTGATTTGAAAGTAACTGACGAAATATAGGGCAAATAGAGGATAGGCAAACTTTGAAAATGTAGCCATTAGCAATAGGGTAGATGAGAAAAACTTTTGTGTTTTACTGTCCATTGAGGGTTGAACGTGGATTAACCACATTAAAAAATAAAAGTCCATGTTCAACCCCCCAGGGGTAGAACATGGACAACATTTAGGGGTTGAACATGGTCGGGTGTAAAGATTGTGGTGGTTGAACATGGACTTAACCGTCAAGCTGCAGCAATCTAGGCCTGGACCTGCTGCGATGGCGTTCGACGTTTTTTGGAATGGTCTTAGCCCAAATGAATCCGACATGCGGCAAACGTTATCCGGCCCAGTCCCACTTGAGATTTGCTGCTTTTTTAGTGACGTCGGCGATTCGGAAATTGATCGACATATTGTTTATAATATGTATGATACGATGTGTATGTCGGAACAGTGAAGGGAAAGGTAAAACCTATGTAACTAGAGATAGTCGGGTAATTTATCACTGCACTGTGCACAATAATGCTGTGTGCAAACAATTGTGCAACAAGTCATCACAGTTAATACACTTGTCACACATGTTTTGCATGAAAATGCATGTCTAGCTATTGATAAATTATTATTTGACTTAGGTTCTATTTAGTAGAGGATTTTTTACATTTAAGTATCTTATCTTATTTCTTCCCAAACTGGAAATATTAGCGTGCTTTACGCAGCTGAAGTGCGTTTCAGTTGTTAGTCATGGAGTATTCTATTAATGGATATTTTAATGAAATAGCTATCGATTTAGACACAAAACTATAATTCTTGAGAAATTATTCTCTAAAACACAGGTTACACGAGACAAGTACGGCCGCCCTGACACTTCAGTATAGAGTCGCCAACTTATTAAACAAAAGGAAGTGTTTACTTTTACGTCTTTCAAAACTAATGGCAAAACTAAATCCGTGACGTAGCATCCATTGCTTAGAAATGAATGCATAGGTGAATCTACTCAATTAAGTAATGCATTTAGAACTCTTTTCCATAAGAGGAGATACTTGAAGTTAAGTAGGTAAACACATTCTAAAAGATACCATATTTTATACTTAGTCACTTACTTTTAAAAAAGAGTAGGTCAGTGGTTTTTGTTATGTCCATTTTAGCTGCTTTTTTATTTTAATACTACGGTTAAAATTATTATGTAAATATTCTGACGTATGACGTGTTTAACACAGACGTTTACAATATTTCTCTATGAAAGTCAAGGAAATCAAATAAGATTATGCTAATATCGTGATGCGTCAAAATTTAATTCATGTTTGATCCTCAATTAGTTGACAGGTCTTCATTACTTACTTACTTAAGATATCTAAAGATCAAGTCAGGCAAGGCAGTCTGATTCAGGCAAACAGAATTAATTCTGTCTCAATTTACAGTTAAAAAAAAAAACTTTGAGACATTTTTCGGTTATTGAGTTTTTGGCCATGCAACAACATAATTAAAATATTTCCGCGTAGTAATTATTTTACAAAAAAAACTTATTTCTATATTCACCACAGACAATAAATATTCCTGTTCCAAGTTTAAAATGTCTCGAACGGCAACAGACTGTTAATGTAATGTCAAGGCTCAGCGCGGACGCGACGGTATTTTGTGGATGTTGCAGCCACCGAGAAAAATATGACGCTTTTAACTTTGACTAGATTTAATGCAAGAACGTGCTCAAAATTGGAGCGCTACTCTCGCTCCAATTTTTTCTAAAATATATTATGGTGCTGTTGTGGGAGATGAAATTTGTAATTGAGTTTGGAAAAACTTGTGGGTAGATAAATTGCATGCAGTATAGCGCATTTATTTAGTAGTAACGGCCCCGACTAACGAGTTGTACCTAGGTCGTGAGTTTGAACCAGGCAGGCGCTTTGCTTTGTGTAAATAATTTCATCACCACTGCTCTCAAAACATCGTGAGAAAACCGGCATGTCCTAGAACCAAAAATTCTAAGACACGTGACATCTGCCAACCCGCACTGGGCCCGCGTGGTGCATTATAGCCCACTCCCTCTCGAAGAGAGGAGGCCTGTGTCCCAGGACTGGGAACATTATAGGCTGATTATGCTTGAGAAAGATTGTGGGTGGATAAATTGGATGCAGTATTATAGCACATTTATTTAGTAGGTAGTATACCGATTACAAGATTATTTATCGAAACTATGCAACACATAGCTAAAATCAATTAATCATCAGAGCTATTAAATCGACTAGTTACGTTATATGAACTTTCATATAAGATATACCTAATTATATTTAAATTTTATAGAAACGAGACTGATTGATTAATGATAATTGCAGCATCATACACTATTCAGGTAATAAACAAGTCATTTGACCAAAACTAATTATTGAATAACTTATCAGTAACTTGAATAATAATGCAATGAAGGCGTAGAACTAAGTTATTATGCCTCTGAACAGATTATGTTAGCTGTAAACAGTGGTGGCCCAGTGGTGATGGCCCTGACTTACGACTTGTTGTATTTCCTAGGTCGTGGGTTTGAATCCAGTCAGGTGCTTTGCTTTGTGTAAATAATTTCATCACTCTCAAAACGGTGAAGGAAAACATCGTGAGGAAACTGACATGTCCTAGAACCAAAAATTCAAAGACATGTGACATCTACCAACCCGCACTTGGCCCGTGTGGTGGGTTGCGGGCCACTCCCTCTGACCAAGAGGAGACCTGTGTCCCAGCAATGGGAACATTATTGGCTGATTATGTACTGATTGAATAACTTATCAGTAACATGAATAATAATAGAATGAAGGCGTAGAAATAAGTTATTCAACTGAACAGATTATAATAGCTGTTAAATGTCACAAGTTCGTAACATCTGAACTTTTAAGTCAAATCTAAATTGTTCTATGGTCTGCATAAAATGGCTGTCGCAATTATAACATGGCTGGTTGTAGGAGTCGTGAGTATCATTTGAAAGTCATTTTTAAGTTACGGAAAATTTTAAAGCATTTTTGACAAATTGTCATGTTTATGATGACAACTAATCATTTAATACCGGTATCTTTAAACGTACTATTATAAAAAAAGAGATTTATTTAATAACGATGATATAAGTAAAGTGACGTTTAAATGCCAAAAATGTAAAGTTAAACTCAGTTATGTAAGGTTAAGGTCGATAATAAATACTTAACTTTAAGCAACGTTTATGAATAAAGGGATAGGTCTATAAATGAAGACAATTTTTCTATCTGTCTGTGCGATGGTGTTGTTCTTATAAACTACGCAAAGGATTTTTAAGCAGTTTTCAGCATCCTTTAGAGAATTTATTCCGGAAGGTTTATGTGGATATCATATTGATATTAAACTTACATATTATAAAGAAATCTTGATGTTTTGTCAAGTTTTAAAACCGTCTGAAGCAGGGGCGGGTCGCTAATTATTTATATGCAGACATCTTCTTTTGGCTTTAGTAACTTGACCGCAACATAGTTGGGAAAAGGCTAGGTAGATGATGTTGAACTTCTTTTGGCTTTAAAGTAACTTTCAGCATAGTTTCTTAATAATAATTTTATTTTTCATAACTCCTGACCCGTTTCTAGGATTTCATTAAACGCTTGGCAATTTCCTGGAATAAAAAAGTGCAAAATACGTAAAACTAGTTTCATTTTAAAGCGTAAAAGTAAATTTTTAACGACCGGTAGCTGAGTTATTATTATTGCACTTAAAACCTTAAATGAGTTTGGCATTTTAATGAGAAAATTCCACTGTAAAGTGATATCTGGTAACCTTTTCAGTACTTAGCTTACTTTAGCGACTTGTTAGTGATAAGATTCTGTAAATTTTTTAGGGTTCCGTACACAAAGGGTGCCAATAGGACACACAATAGGCACAGGGCTGTAGCTTTTGAACCGTAATAAGTAGACACTTGAAATTTTCACAGAGTGAATTTTTCAGAGACTTACTATGGCTGCTATATCAAAAAATAAGAACAATTAAATAAAGTTAAACATTAAAGGGATACAATTAACGTGTTTTTAAACTAAGTATTTAAAAATATGTATAGTGTAGGTATATAATATAGTGTTAAATGTTGTACGGTGTTACGGAACCATGCCGCTTGCTGGTCCTTATATACATACCTAATATAATTGGCGTGAAAGTCGTCATTGTTTCAGCAATAGTCAACTAAGTATTGAGAAAAAAATAAGGAAAAGACTACAAATATTCATTTACCTACTGATATAATTTTTAAAAGCTCGTTTGTAGTCATTTTCAACACCAAATAAGATACTGAATAATCTGGCATTTACCGCAAACAATAAATTGGTTCATTATGAAGAGAAAACTGAAAGTTGGTCATAAAATTGAATAATTTAATATTCATAAAACGATAACATTACGGGATTAAAATGGGATCCGTTAATTATTATTTTTTATTTTATGGCAAAGCATCTGCCAGGTCAGCGGTTGAATTACACGAAAAAATCAAGTCAGAAAAGTCATCTGAAAAAATATTTTATTTGTTTCTTCATAAAACAGAACAATAATAATAATAATAATAATTGATCGGTACACGCAGAATCGCATGTTCCGGAGCGATGAGAGGTGGGTATATAGAACTTGGGAGCGACCTGAACAAAACGTGATGGACGTGTGCCGCCCGGATGATGCCACCACTAGTGCATTCTGGCGCAGCATCTGGTCGGTGCCTGTCTGTCATGCTGAGGGTGGCTGGATGCGCGATATCGAGCGAGTGTGTGGAACTATACCAGAAATGGAACCAGTCATAATTACGCCATTAGACGTAGCCAAGCAGTCCGTCCGTTACCGAATTGGAAATCACCGGGACCGGACGGACTGCATAACTTTTGGTTAAAATGGCTAATTAGTTCACACACTTGCCTGGCATCTCAGTTCCAGTCATCCTTAGAGTCTGGGTCACTACCACAGTTTCTAACAACAGGCGTTACCCACCTGCTCCATAAGTCAGGTAGTCCCGCGGAACCCAAGAATTATAGACCGATCACGTGTTTGTCGACGGTTTATAAACTTCTTACATCCATTTTGAGAGCGAAAATTAACACACACATTGACAGTTACTCGATTATGTCTGCCTCTCAAAATGGATGTAGGAATGGGTCCCGCGGTACTAAGGAGCTACTCCTCATAGACATGGCCATTAGCCAACAGGTTCGCCGATCCCGCAAGGATATGTCGACATGCTGGATAGATTATAAGAAGGCCTACGACTCGGTGCCACATACATGGCTCATGAGGGTGCTGGAGTTGTACAAGATAGATGCAACTCTACGCACCTTCCTTGAGTCGTGTATAAGACAGTAGAAGACGGTCCTTCGCTATCCAGGGTGTCGACAGATCCAGGGGAATGATGAGCCTGTATGGATTAAGCGGGGAATATTTCAGGGCGACAGTTTGAGTCCACTTTGGTTTTACTTAGCCCTGAATCCTCTAAGCACACTGCTGGAGAACTCAGGTCTAGGCTATCGGTTGAAGAGAGGTGGTCAGGTCATATCTCACCTCCTCTACATGGATGATTTGAAACTCTTTGCCCCTAACAAATTGCATCTGATGGAGCTACTGAAGGTAACTGAAACTTTTAGTAGTGCCATCAGGATGGAATTTGGTGTGGACAAATGTGCAGTCATGCATGTAAAGGGGGGGAAGATTATGGAATCCGAGGGAATTCCACTTTCGGATTCCATACACCTTAGATCCCTCTCCTCATCCGAAAGCTATAAGTATTTGGGTATGTCGGAAGCGTTAGTCATCAACGATGCTGACATGAAGCAATCGTTGAAGGAGCGCTTCTTTTGTCGCCTGAAGAAGGTATTAATTAGTCTTCTTTCGGGCGGAAATAAGGTGCGCGCCTTCAATGGTTGGGTAATGCCGGTTTTGATGTACTCTTTTGGCATACTCAAATGGACTCAAACTGAACTCGACGCCCTAGATAGAAGGGTCCGTACACTGCTGACCGCAAACCGGATGCATCACCCACGATCATCGGTGATGAGACTGTATATCCCGCGGAAGTGTGGGGGTCGAGGATTTTTAAATGCGAAAACCCTCCACAACCGCGAGGTGTGCAGTCTCAAGGAATATTTTTTAAAAGCCGAAGTGGGTATGCACCGTGATGTGGTCGCAATGGACAAGGGGCTCACCCCGCTCTCCATGGCGAAAGAGAACTGGCGCAAACCTGTAGTACTTACTACCGATGACCGCAAGAAGGTATGGCAAAGCAAGGAGCTTCACGGGCGCTTCTATCGGGCTCTTCATGAGCCCGGTGTAGATTTCTTAGCGTCCGTATCCTGGCTGCGTTTCAGTGACCTCTTCGGGGAAACTGAAGGTTTTGTCTGTGCAATTATGGACGAAGTTATCTTGACGAATAACTACCGGAGACATATTATGAAGGACGGGACGGCTGACGTGTGTCGGGCATGCCACCGTCCGGGTGAGTCCATCAGACATATTATCTCTGGTTGTTCTCGTCTGGCTAACAGCGAGTACTTGCACAGGCATAACCAAGTAGCCAGGATTATTCACCAGCAACTTGCTTTGAAATATAAACTTGTCGACTCTGAGGTACCGTATTACAAGTATGTGCCCGACCCAGTTCTCGAAAATGACCATGTCACGTTGTACTGGGATCGGTCTATCATCACTGACAGGACTGTTGTCGCCAACAAACCTGATATAGTGGTGATAGATCGATTAGTGCGCCGCGCAATGATTGTTGATGTTACCATTCCACATGACGGGAACCTCGTGAAAGCTGAGAAAGATAAACAAATCAAATATCTTGACTTAGCACGCGAGGTTGTTGACATGTGGAATGTGAGCTCAACTGTCATTGTGCCGATTGTCGTATCGGCCAATGGCCTGATGGCCGACAGCCTCGATCAACATCTATCGAGGCTCTCGTTAGGCGGTTGGATCAAGGGCCTGATTCAGAAGGCAGTACTCCTCGATACGGCTCGCATTGTGAGGAGGTTTCTATCTCTGGAGCCCTAACCACCGGTAGCTTGGACCCTGCTCCCGACACCGGTGGATCACTATTTTTTTATATTTTTAAATGTTTTTTTTATTTTTTTATTTAATCATACTAATATTTAAAAATGTAACAAAATAAGACGACTAAATAAATAAACGACATAATAATAATAATAAATATTCCACAACTATCACACAACGCCATCTAGTCCCAAGCTAAGCAGAGCTTGTGTTATGGGTACTAGACAACTGATAAACATACTTATATATTTCTAAATCCATAAATATTATAGATAAATTACACCCAGACACAGAACAAATGATCGTGCTCATTACACAAACATTTGTCCTGGGTGGGAATCGCACCCACGACCTCCGGCATAGCAGTCAGGGTCACTAACCACTAGACCAACAGGCCTGTCAACCTTGTTGTCATTATTTTTTATAATTATTATACGTAAGTATTATATGTACTATTATTACGATAATCTTCTTATAACAGATTTTCTTACTGTTATTTACTGGAGAACAATATAAAATTATAATAGAAGATTATTCCCAGAAAGTTTGCAACTCTACCTATTTTTCTGTAAACTTTTGCGATATTCAACAGAATTACAACAAACAATCCATCTCTGTCATCAAACGATTACGACTTAACGTAGTTATTTAGTATTTAGTGATTTGTCGTGCAAGTGGGCCTTAACTTTTTTCCTTTCTGTCAGGCTGTGGGCTGACTAAACAATTTACCATCTAACTAGGGACACAGCATATACATACAGCATAATCAACCTATAATGTTCCCACTGCTGGGACACAGGCCTAATCTCTGTGAGAGGGAATGGGCCGTCATCCACCACGCGCGCCCGGTGCGGGTTGGTAGATATCGCATGTCTTCGATTTTTTGGTTTTAGGACATGCCGGTTTCCTTCACCGTTTTGAGAACAGTGGTGATGATATAATTTACATAAAGTAAAGCGCCTGTCTGGGTTCGAACCTGCGGCCTAGAACTCGTAAATTATGGCCAATACCAATGGGCCACAACTGCTCACACTCATCTGCTCACACTAGGGACACAACGAAGGTTAAAATATCCCGTCGTCCATCAAGTGTTCTCCAAGTGTTGGTTTAAGTTAACAACGCGTGTATTACGCGTTGTTAACTTAAACCAACACTATTTCCATTAAGGTAGGTGTATTAAATATTAATAAACCAGTCTACTGCTACGTCTGGGTAAAAATAACGTGACCTTGAAGTAACCTAACGTAACCTTGAAGTATCTGACCTTTTTTAACTAAGCGGAAGTTATTCCGAAGAGATTGCGCTCTCACGGATGTGACCTCTCGTGGAACGTACTGTTTTTATTTTCATTAGATATTATTCAGAAATATTACTATAGCTGCTGCACATTGATTTTATAATTATGTATACTTTCGCTAAGAGTGCATTCACGTCAATTAAATAGTGCAAATAGACGTAAAGTGGAGGACGGAACACACAATTTCTGGCCCTCCAGACCTCTTTCACACATTGAGTTATTGCTACTTTTGTCACAATATCTGGCGAAAAACGGTTATTTTTTTTCGATACCTCTTTACAACCTGTTATCTCAGTATTTTCCCCTTTTCCATGAAATTTCCTTTTATACCCAATCCCATGTCGTTGATATTTCTCTATTCTGGGTACTCTGGTTTGGTCTTCAGTTAATATTATTGCACAAAATGATGCTATTTACTCTTACAACAACCATACGAAAAGATCGCATGAACTTTGCATTAACATTACATTTATCGGAATGGCAGTAGGGTGTGACTGTGGAGCTATGTCACAAACCAAGCTCCACCTCCTATCCTGCCCTCTGTGTCCCAAAACATGCAGTCAAAGTGACCTCTGTGCTGCCACTGACAACGCCGTGGAAGTGGCAAAGTTTTGGAAAAACAAGATGTAAAAATACAGTCGTGCCAGCGACAGGAAGAAGATGATCAGACAAAGATAATCTCGTGATTTCTTAATCAATGTTATCTCATTTTACAAATTAACAACATCAAATGTCAGTAACATCATGCTTATTAGCTGTTATATGATCGGTATTATTCGATTCCCAGTTATCGAATATTGCCAATTAAAACAGCGAATTAATTACCTATTGGCAATTTAGGCTCGTATCGTGTCGAAATGTGGATATGTCTACTATATCCAGCTCTGCCTGCCCCTTCTTGTAATACAGGCGTGATGTTATGTTTATTCAAAACAAGCTTCTGGCCGCGACTTGTTCCTGAAATATATCCTAGTAGCTTTAGCACGCGGCTTCTCCCACGTGGATGTCAGAAATTATACCATGGGAACGTGGGTCCGGTACAAAAAGTAGCCTATGTCCTTCTCCAGGATGCCATCTATCTCCTTGCAAAATTTTATTAGAATTCATTCATTGGCTTAGACGTGAAAAGGTAACGTACAGACAGAGTTACTTTCGAAGTTATAATATTATGGATGACACTCGACCATACAGCAGTTTCTCATTAGCGAAAGAATTTTCGGAATCGGTTCAGTAGTTCCGAAGATACAAACTCACAACTTAACCTATTAACTTTACTACCTTTATAATAATAATAATAATATAGATAAAACTCTTCCTGTGTTTAATTGTATAATAATAGATAAAACTCTTCCTCTGTTTAATTGAACAATTATGTATTTACAAAACATTTTATTATTGTAATCAAATTAATAACACTTATGTGGTTTAAACTTATTACCCATAACAACTGCGGTTACCATATGTCTGTAAGTTAGAGTAATTGAACTGAACGTCTATAATCCTGCGTATCGCGGCTATTAGGTAACACTAAATCGAGCTAGACTAGGCTATAAGGCTATAACGGAACGATTAGAGAGTAATGAGGCTATTCCGTATAGCCTATTGGGGCTATTGGACATCCCAAGTGAATGTGAATTACAAGACATGTCGTAATATGGTAGTGGTATTGCTAAAACGGTGCCAATAATGTTTTAAAATGGTCATCAATGATTGTGGTTCCTTATGTATTTCATTGCATATCTGTTAGATAGGTATATAAATACTTATTTACCCTGTATGTTATGTACCCTTTTTACCCTGTAACTGGGTTGTCGAGGTCAGATAAGCAGTCGCTGCATGAAAAAAAAAACTGATATTCAGCTGCATCCGGTTAGACTGGAAGCCGACCCGACATAGTTGGGAAAAGAATAGAATATAATAGAATAGAATTTTATTTTTAAAAGGCTCGGCAGATGATGATGATGAGGTACCTACTGCTATAACATTGTGTAGGTAGGTACAAGACTTCTATAGAAGACTATACAAAATATTTTAAAAGAATAGCTATGGAGCTTCTTACTCATTCTTCTCCATATGAAGGTACCTTTTTGGAGGGGCGCCTAGAATCAATTATATTTTCTTGTAAATTTTGACGTTAAAAAATGTCTTTAAATCGCGTATTTGTAAATAAATGATTTGACGATTAAACGAAAAATCACAACAACATTGCAAATGATTTCGAAGTTCTGACTTAGAAATCATTTAAAAAGTTGTTAAACATTATTAGCCCCGCAATAATGTTTTAAAATAATCATCAATGATCGTAATAGTTACTTATTTATTACACAGCAAATCTGATAGATACTGCTATAAAACGATGTAGGTGGAAGACTATGAAATCGTTTGCAATCTTGTTCATTGTCTTAAAGTCAATCAAGTTTTTGTGGCAACTTGCAATCAAATGAGATTCGCTTTTTTATGTAGAATAATTATGAGATCCGATTTTATGGTTCAAAGGAACTGAGATTGCCGAACATCGAATGACGAATCGAATTTGATATATTGTTATGTTATGTTACGTTACGGGTTTGGTTTCCGCACTTAGTCCTTCAGGTGGACCATTGTGCGTAGGCCATGGCGGCCGTCGGTGGTTATTGCAACCAGCCCACCTCCCTCCAGAAGCTTATTAGGTCTCCTGGTCTGTCGAGAACATCTGTGTAGGATCTAGGTGTCCCGAGGGTTTCTGATCTAATCTGGGTGACGCCTGCGCACTCAAAGAGCACATGCGTGACGGTTTCATGAGCCTCCATGCAAGCTCTGCACAGGGGGCTGTCCATTATGCCTATCGTATGGAAGTGTTTGTTCAGTGAGCAGTGTCCCGTGATGGTCCCCGTCACCAGGCGCAGGCCTTTCCTGTCCAGTCGTATTAATCTTTTGGTTAGCTTGCCATTTGATATATTAGAATAATAATACATATTAGGTAGATATTAAGCGTATTAAGTCAAGAGTTTAAGAGACCCATTAACGAATAAATAGAAGAATTCCCATCTCAGCGACTATCAATATCAAATGTACGGAAATTATAGGTATTTTTAACAGATTGAGACTGAGATCAGACTGTGAACGTTCTTAAAATTACGAGAATTGCCCCTCAGGTATCTCAAAAAGAAACAATATTAATAATATAATATCCCATAGTCCAGTATTTTTGTTACCATGTCTTGCAATAGTCGTACACCAACCGGGGGTTATCCTTCGATAATCGGTGGTTGGTGCCTCATTTCATATAAAACGCCTAACGGTCCTCTGCGAGTTGGCTTCGGCCCCTGGTATACCTACCAAAGGTCCGGGACCACAGGGTCCCGAGATAGAACAAAGACTCTTTCAATATAATAAGTAACATAAACTTTAGAAAAATATTTTAATATTTAAACTGTCCCAAAAACATTACCTTTTTCTCTACAACATCATTTTCTGACATAGACAAATGACAATCACAGTACTTTCCCCGAAACGTGACCATAGAGGCACACGCCAACATTTGTCACGGCTCTTTAAAACAAATGGCTACTGGAATCATTAATCACACAATCCTATTGAAAAGTGTCGGTAGTAAATAAGATAAAATAAAACGAACATCGAGGCCGTTGCTAAATGTGTAACGTTGGAAAGTAACTCGCTTCACGTAATGTTACAGATACCGATGCAGTGATTGTGTGGTCTAAGTCATGAGTTAGGAAAGAAAGAAAATATATTTATTTAGCACAGACTAAAAGACATATGTACAATACACCAGATAATACACAGCAACAAATAAAAATCAAATAGAACGTCCGATGTAAAAAAATAGCAGAAAAGTGTGCCTCACGGCTGCACCAAAAAGTTAATCAAAGAATCTTGAAAATTCAGTTTTAGTTCCGATTAGCATAAGCATAATCAGCATATAATATTCCCACTGCTGGGATATAGGCCTCCTCTCTGTGAGAGGGACGGGGCCGTAATCCACCACGGGGCCCAGTGCGGGTTGGTGGAGCCGTTCCTGCTGATTCAGAAAAAGTAACTTTTTAGCTAATTAGTGGTGGCAATGGACCTACCATATTAGCCGTAGAACCGATGACCGTTGAGGTAGGCGTGTTCTTGAGTAGAGAGATAGAGTAAGAGTAGATAGGACGAAACGTGATAACGTAGAAGTCAAGGCTCGAAAATTTAAAGAGTTCAAAGCAGTTTAGCAAACGGAATAGTAGTTAAGTAAACAAGAACTGTTGAGGCAATAAGATAGATAATTAATAAATGCCCGAGGTGACAAAATTTTATTCTACTGTTTCATCATCTGCATAGCCTTTTCCCAACTATGCTGGGGTCGGCTTCCAGTCTAACCGGATACAGCTGAATACCAGTATTTTACATGGAGCGACTGCCTATCTGACCTCCACAACCCAGTGACTGGTACCCCTTGCCTTGCCTTGGTGGCGAAACCCCTTGGTAAGACTGGTTGTCAGACCTTCAGGCTACTGACGACCCGTAACGACTGTCAAAGATCCACGAATGACAGCCGGGACCAACGGCTTAACGTGCTTTCCGAGACACGGAGGGGTCTTGGTTTGTGAAAATGGTCACCCATCCACGGACCAACCGCGGCAAGCGTAGCTTAACCTGATCGATCGACCCGTGCGGCTGTTATCACTTAGCCACAAGCCCCTCCTCTTTTATTCTACTGTTTATAAAGTAGTAATTCAGTAGCACTTTGTAAATCTATTGCCACTAATACATTTGCATACATGTAAACTGATAATACTGACAGACCACTTCCGAACACTTATTGGGCATTCTTTCTCATCACGAAGAAATCTTCAGATCTGCGCGCGGCGAGTCTATTCCGTAAAAATCTCACCTCGAAAACTTAGGTGAAGTGAGCTTGAAGTGAGCTGTCAATAGTGTCAATTAGCATCTTATGGAATGACAGTTCCCTTCCTCATGGTAATATTTTTACAGAATAGATCGGCTGTTGTACACTTTTAAATTTAATCAAAATTGGTTTAAATCCGCTACCTCCTTCACCTTGCGTCGCCCCAGTTGCTCAAGCGCAGTGAACGGAAGATAGTATACCATGTTGTGCAACAGATCATCGGGATCCCTTCACCCTCGGTCGCTCCCGGCTCAGTAGGCTGCACTGTGCTTGCATACCTGCTCCTACGCAACTAGTCGTATTAGTAACGCACCGCCATTTTGTTTTAATTGAATGCGTTATTTCGACTTTCATCGCAACGAGATAGAGAAATATAGGATAAGTTTCTATGTGCAATTATTAGCTTATATACTCTGTCCACTAAGTTAAACGTTTTTTGACAGCTGCCTTAGAACGTTACTATTCCAGATTACGTAAAAGTTAACTTTAAAATGCGTAATAAAACAAATATATAATGATAAACTGCCTAATCTTATTGAATTATTTTATTTACAGACAGTACGTGTATCAGTTTTGGCAAAAAATATATAATTGCTCACTAGTTCGATCTGTCAAAAAACGGTTAACCTAGTGGCCTGAGTATAAATTGTATACCTATAAGTAGTAGTCCAATCTACTGGCTGGAAGATACTAAGGTCATTTGAAAGGATAAAGCTTATGTACGCTTTGATATTTGCACAGATACGAGAAATCGGACAATAGCTAACTACAATTCTGCTGAATTAAGATGACGTAAATTGTGTCGTAAAGACGCAGTTTACTTACCTATGTTGATATTCATTGTGTTAAAGTATGAATGCATGGGTATCAAGCTGACACAAATCATTTCTAAGACACAATCCTCCCACGTCCAAATAGACGACACAACTAGATACATTTTAAAATTGATCAGAATTTTAAGTAAATCATCTGCCATACTAAGTGACAGAGACATCGACGCGCAACCTATTACCATGGATTGAGTACATAATTCTGAACCCCCCTCCGCTGAAATGACTTAGTCAGTTATTAAAAAAAAATTGCTGTTCCATACGTGTAGGTATTGCACTTTTCTGTGAAACAGCAGTTTTTTTTTTTTTTTGTTTGGGTCTAGATACTATGCCCAATTCATGGTTTCAGTTTGCGCGTCGATGTACGGCCACGAAAGGAGATAAGTAACCAAGGTCATCGGGTATAGTTGAAGTTTAATAAGAAACCGATGGATGTGTTCGAATAGAATTTAATTTAGTTAATAGAAAACCAACAGTCCATGTATCACAAACGAAAACATCCATCGGTTTCTTACTAAACTTCAACTATATCCGACGACCCTGGTTACTTACCTCCTTTGGTGACTGTACCTGCCACCCTATACACCTACCGGTGGTAATGTAATAAGCTATTCACCATGTTCACACTCCGCCGACATAACGCTGATATTCTATCGCCAGGCTTACCACACATCACACGGATTAGCAACGTACCTTCACTTTAGAAAACTACTTCATAAATCGGTACTACCTGGAATGGAATCTTACGCCACGCTTTATGGCCTACTCGTTAATATATTGTAATAACTTACATCTTCACTAATTTTCATGTAACATCTTGTGAAATGGCTGAGACGGTTGCCGTGGAATTTGCAGAAGTTTAGCAATTAGTACATTGTATTGTCATTACTTGAGCATTTGTTTCAACATGCCCCATTCTTGGACACTTAAGCAGCTTCAGGTTATATCATAGACATTGGAAGAAAAGATGGATGAATTATGTGAATGACGACAAGGCTGGGACAGAAGTGAACACTGAGACGTCTGCTGATGGAGCAGAGGAAAGCACACGAGGGACCTCAATTGAAGTCAGATACACACGAGGAGGAGTTATGAGCAGTGGTGGCCTAGTGGTAATGGCCGCGACTTCCGAGTTGTAGGTCGTAGGTTCGAACCCAGACAGGCGCTTTACTTTGTGTAAATTATTTCATCACCAGTGCTCTCAAAACGGTGAAGGAAAATATCGTGAGACAACCGGCATGTCCTAGAACCAAACATTCCAAGACATGTGACATCCACTAACCCGCACTGGGCCCGCGTGGCAGATTATAGCCCACTCCCTTTCGAAGAGAGAAGGCCTGTGTCCCAGCAGTGGGATCAATATAGGCTGTTTATGATTATGAAGGGCACGAGGTATTTAATTATGGTAATTTTAAATTGTTGTTTGTTTAGATATTATTTATTTTACCATTTATGTACACACATATATAAACAGACAATGAAAAACAGAACAGAAAAAAAATATCCTTAAATATCCTTTATTACTTATTTAAGATACCAGCCAGTCAGGTGATGTGAGTACCTAATATAATAATAGTTCTCCATTTCAGTTTACCTGTAGCCCGTTTGTGTCAAAATATCACAACCTTCTTCTAAAGGTTCTGAGATATTTGCATAAGTAGGTAAGGGACAATGACTTCTTTGGTGTGGAAATATTATTCATGTTATGCGAAGACAGATTTGCAGCATACTTAGGTGCAAATATTATAGTGGTTACGCGTAGTTAAACCGACAAGATTATGTCTATTGTTATTGTAAGTATGTAGATGTCATAATTAGAGTACTTGTCATTGTATAATTACTTTAGTGACTGCTAATTCTACCACCCAACATTTTACCTTGATTCCCATATAGTTACATATTTACACACAATAGGATATTTCCCTAAAAAAATCTTATTAGTCCGTCAGTTAGATTATCAAAAGATATTAAACCCGTATTTTTTCTTTTGTCAATTATATAAAAAATGATGAAGATATCGCCCGTTAAAGTTCCGCGTGACGTCACTTGCTTGCGACACTTTTGCAAGCAAGTGACGTCACGACCCCCACTCCCAAATTTTGACGCGCTTTATGTTTGTCATTTTTTGTTAGATTGACAAAAGAAAAAATACGTGTCCATTATTTTTCGATTATCTAACAGATGGACTAAATATAATAATTTTTTTTTTACCCAAGCAATTACCCTATTACTAACAGACTTTGGACCGTCCTGGGATCAATTCCCTGGTCGACAAAGTGTTATTGGGTTTCTCCATCAGAAATTTCACAGTTGCAGCTCAGATCTGGACTTTTGCCCAGTTGATGGCAATAGACCCACCCCTATTACATGGAACTTAAACATAACTGATGAAATATGAGTGTGCACTGTACTATAGGTACACTTCTGCCCAATCCTTCGGAGATTATAGGAGTGATGTTATGTATGTTTATAACACCTATTCATCAGGTTTCTTTACATAATAACTTCAAGTATACAACGCAACCTTGGCAGTACACTTGGCATTGAAATAAAAGAATAAAAGACTGCCAGTTAAGGCACGACCCTTGACCAAAATACTCGTACTATTTATTATGTACATATTCTATGAGCAAAGTCGGAAGTTATGTCGCAACCGACATCTGTGGGTGAAAGAAGAGTTTATCTCAATGTTCGAGTATCTACGCAGCTTGAGGAATGGTTTAAAGGAGGCTTTAGTGACGTTTCTAAGGGCCATTTTTTTATCCGTAGTTAAACTCAACCAATTGATAAAAATAGTACCTAAGTAATGGTTAAATTTTTGCAAAATGTGTTTTATGATAAATTTTTATTTTATCTAATGATATAATATAATTGCTAATAATTAACTATTAGTTAAAAAAATAACCATTAGATAAACTAAAAATTGATAAAAAAAACGGCCGTTAGGGTTCACATTTGCTTGTTTTTACAAAATGTTTGCCGAATGGTTAAGTATGGCAACATCATCTAAGTTCACACTAAATTTATAGATTTATTTAAACTTCTCGCACACAATATGGTACAAAGGCGGGCTTAATGTACCATGTATATGCATTCTCTATCAGTCAACCATGGGTGGTGAAGAGATAAGATGGCAGGTGCTTTGTTTGACAGAAGATAAGATTATAAAGATAACATAATTAATTATAAATAAAATAGGGTCATCCATAGTTTATCAGCATTTCATTTAATAGCTAAGAGTTAATTTGCTTTTAATTAAACTTCTGTTCCGATTTTTAGCTTTTTTACTACTTAAAGCAATAGTAATGATGACATCATTACTATTGCTAGTCATGTTGTGCGATTACGCTTAGGTGATCGAACAGGTCGAAACCTATGATGTGAACCTGGTGATACACTGTGATCGTAACCTGTTGTAGTTGCCTTGTGTATAAATAAATTTAAATTAAATATTTACCTCAATAAATTAAGATTAAAATAACTGAAGTATTCATCGAATTTTATCGCTGGCTGTACTTATCTGAGTTACGAAAGGGGTGAAAGGCTTCCTTCTCGAAACTAGACTGTTTCAAGGCTTCAGTTTCGTGCTTATCTTACATATTGTATTTTCTTTTAAGTTTTTGTAAGACTTCGACTCTCTTTTGTTTTTTTTTTATTATTCTTATTGACAAATGACCTACTAAATTGAACTGTTCATAATCTACAATTTACTACTAATTGCAAAAAAAAAAAACTTTTCGTAAATTAGCTAACCTTTAAAGCTTTACAAACTTAACTATTAGAACCATCTTCAGTTAAAAGTGAATGTTACAACTCGGCCTTAAACTATGATCAATCAACCGCCTGAAAGTGAACTGTTACAACCGCACGTATATTGGTCAGGTTAATATAAAAATCTAGAATATTTCTAGCTTACATCATGTTTGTAACAACTTGCTTTTTGTACACGTTCAAACTTTAGTTTTCCATAAAAAATGTGTCTTAACCTAAGTGCTCATTACACGAGCGTCACATTATATAGTTGTCTCTGCCGTTGGCAACGTTCCGCTCGTGTATATGAGCACTCATTTAATGATACGAAGAGTTTTCAGGTTCATGGCCCTAAAATATAATCCGTAGCAGTGTGTATTGTGGAACTGTTCTACGCATTGCAAAAGTACCTTACAAACAAAGAAAAAAAAATTGGTGAAGTTCCGCACAATGAGGTGGACACGCACCTCTAAGGTGGTCAGGCACCTCTAAGGTGGTCAGGCACTTCTAAGGTGGTGAAGCACCTCCAAGGAGGTGTTAAAAAAGTGTTCTCCCTTTAGTTAAAGTTGTCGTTTTTCGTCAGTCTGCCAATTAATTAGTCACGGATCTGTTAGGGATTAGTATTTAGAAAGGGATTGTGATTGTGAGCATGTTACGCAATTCGGCTGTAAGACCAGACTGTTGTTGGATTTTCAACACTCAGCTTAACGCCGAAGGTTGAAAATCCAACAGCATGCTTTATTCAGGCATTCATTTAGATGACGCCTAGTGTTAATGAAAACGGGCATTAATGTTAAAGATCCCTATTAGTATATAGTAGTCATGTTCTTTATCATAGATAATATAATGGTCAAGTAATAAAATGGTTGCATTATAGACGGACTGTTTCTTCACAAAACCACACTAGGTACTCAATGTGACCACACTTTCAGCAATCAATTTCGATTTGTGGTTAGAAGTTGCATGTTGTCGTAATGGAATTTATTACTCTGAAATTGTAGTGACCTCTAGCGGTTTAGTCATCACCTTTATGACCTCGAATGGCTAAAGCTTCCGCATTTTAAGGTTTACGTATTTCTAGATTAGAGGCACATATGACTGACTAAAATATATCTAGCACGTATTCGTGAGTTTTCTGCATACCTAGAGGTGATCTAGGTGCAATTAGATGCGGTCGATCGACGCCAAAAAGTCGATATTCATAGTCCCGAAATTAAGTGGATGGTCGATCGATGAACGTAATCCGGCTGCTATGCACACCACCAGAGGGGCAATTCTCGTATTTTTAAGAACGTTCGCAGTCTAATCTCAGTCTCAATCTGTCAAAAATACAACTAATTTATCTACATTTTTGACAAGATTCTGACATTGATTATCGCTGACATGAGATTGTGACTAGATTTTGAATTAAGAGAATTGGCCTTCAGATCGTTCTGTATCTTTAGTTTACAAAACAATTTGAACTGGCTTCCTTTTGAAACTGTTCATCTTTGGACATACGTTAAGTGTACTCGCTATGACTACAAGGTCATATCGTATTATATCACCGTACATAACTTAAGTAATAAACATTGGTTTACGGTCGTTCTTCCGCCTAATTATAAAGGAAGTTACGAAAAAAATTATAGTGACTATATTTTTGTAAAGTCATTGATGCCCCAAAAAAACTCTTGTAACCAAATAGGTACAGTTTCTATGATAATAATCATCATCACTGTCTGTGGATGATAATTATTCCCTGACTTCAACCCCTGCTGAGAATAGGCTTCTCTTTATACAGGGTGGCAAGGACATCGACGCGCAAACTGTAACCATGGAATTAGCACATTAAGTTTAGACCCCATAGCGTCGAAATTATTCACCGGTTATTAAAACTCATGTGCTGAATCCATGGTTACAGTTTGCACGTCGATGTCTCTGCCACCCTGTATAATTATGTCAATCCTCACGCTTCTGTGCCAGCCTCATCCAGGTTCTACCCGCGATGACAACAATGTCGTCTGCCTATCTCGGCGCCGGATGACCGAAACTTCGTCTCCCAGTCCTAGGACGCCACTCGGTCACTGCCTTACTCCACCTGTCACCACTGTGCCTTGCCAGGTGTCCTGCTGGACTCTATTTGAGTTCCATAACTCGTTTTCCGTTAACAAAATCCTTCGGACGTATGTCGGACTGCATCTCGACGTTTGGGACTCGGTCCTTGCCTTATGTCTATATATTATGATAATAATAAATGGCAATAGTATTCATATTAAAGCACTTACCGATATATCATTTATCATTACAGATTTTGCAACATTTAAAATAAATATGCCTCTTGCGCCTTCGAAACTCGTAGTGTGAAATAACGACGAATTTAAATTGAGCTTTACATTATTTTAGCTATAATTTACGATTTCCTGGCAACACAGTTATTGGCAATTGCATCGGCTTATAAGTCGATTCGAATTTACTCGCCGGAATGGGCGAATATACATTATTCAATATTTTTTTTTCTATAGGCACAGAGTTAATTTATTTGTGGGCGAATCGACCACTCAAAAAATATATATTAGGCAATTGGCACATTTTGAATTCTATGCAATAAAGTATTTCGGGCGAGTAAATTCATGCGAATATTGCATCAAAAGGGATTTGCTAAAATGGCAGGAGCATTTATATACTAAATTATAATAAGTAGTCGTCCTCTACATGCTGTTCCCTGGTAATTACTAAACTAGTAGAATCATTTTGACGTAAATGCCCAATGCTAAATACCTTTGGCCTAAAGGAACGATTATGAATTCAGCCATGACATGAAGACCACAAACAGCATTGCTTTAGTTAGTACATGTACTCGAATACGCTGATTTGAATATTGGTAGGAATGCTATGATTTTAAGGACTTAGTTTATAAGTTTTTTACACTGGTTGGAGACCTTATTTATAAGGCTAGCCCGATCTACAGGTTAGCCCGATTAAGCAGTCAACAGTCTCCAAGGTTGACATGGGAGAAGCTATTCTTAAAAAAAAACCACCAGAGGGTTTGACGGAAAATTATCAAAGAAAAGCTTAGAATGAATTTATAATCTTAAATTATATATTGTTTTTCATTCCTATCCTTGCATTTCATTTATTTACAGGATGGATTCGTTTTTTGTTCTGTTAAATAACCATGTGGTTTCTTTCGTCCACAGGACCCAACGCGCGTGGTGTGTCCAGTCATAGACGTGATCAGCATGGACACATTCCAGTACATCGGTGCGTCGGCGGACTTGCGCGGCGGCTTCGATTGGAACCTGGTGTTCAAGGTAACCACTCACTGATCAACTGTCACTTACTAGCTGAAGAAGGTGAAGTGCCGGATATGTAGACAGATTGGACTTTAGAAGTAAATTCTAATATGCGTCTGATGAAATCTTCAATATCTGACCGTGTGTTTATCTAACACGCACTAGAAATAACTAGGTGTAATTTATATTTATGTCTGCACCGAATATAGGTCATAGCTGCATATAGTATTCCTTCTTTAGTACGCACGACGGTGTTGGTTGGCACGATCTCATCAGCCTTTTGGGGGGGAATCCCAGGGGAACTGATTAAATATGTGGTCAACGACTACTCCAAAATCAAAGATTTTTCAAGTTGGTTCACACTTTCTAAGCATTAAAGTTGTCAAAAAACAAAAGGCCCGTTTTGACATTGACAGTTGTTAATAAAGATCAAATTCAACATCAACAACAACAACAACAACAACATCAACGACTACTCCAAAATCAAAGATTTTTCAAGTTGGTTCACACTTTCTAAGCATTAAAGTTGTCAAAAAACAAAAGGCCCGTTTTGACATTGACAGTTGTTAATAAAGATCAAATTCGCAAAACACGTATTCGTTTATATGAAACTGACAGGTGTCAAGAACGCATTCTCAAATTTCAAAACGGGCCTTTTATTTTTTGACAACTTTACAATATTTGCAAGATCAACCTATAAACAGTTACCACGCTAGCTACTCCGTCAGATTTGTAGTCGTACTATAATAGCAATTTATTATTCTTCATCATATTTCAGTGGGAGTACCTAGCTCACGCTGAGCGTAGCGCCCGCCTCAGCGACCCGACCCAGGTCATCCGGACTCCCATGATAGCTGGTGGGTTGTTCAGCATGGACCGCAAGTACTTCACCAAGCTCGGCAAGTACGACATGAGGATGGACGTCTGGGGAGGAGAGAATCTGGAAATCTCATTTAGGTAAGCAGCATTCTTTTACATTTTTCTTTAAGTTAAATGAACTTGTAAAATGAAACACAGACGTAATACGGCTTTCATAATAGGGTAGTTGCCTGGGTAAAAAAATAATTATTATATTTAGTCTGTCAGTTAGATTATCTAAAAATAATGGACACGTATTTTTTCTTTTGTCAATCAAACAAAAAATTACAAAGATAAGGCGCGTCAAAATTTGGGAGCGGGTGTCGTGACGTCACTTGCTTGCAAAAGTGTCGCAAGCAAGTGACGTCACGCGGAACTTTAACGGGCGTTATCTTCATCATTTTTTATATAAGTAACAAAAGAAAAATACGGGTCCAATATTTTTTGATTATTCTAACTGACGGACTAATTATATTTCAAGGTTTGTAGGAATATTGAAAATCCCAGTGAGTTTTACAAATGGATACCGATAGAAAAAATGTAACTAACCAAGTAATGTATCACAGCTAAAATTGTCGGTAGTAGCACTAGTAAATGACACTTTTATGCCTTGATACAGCAATCAATCATTGACATTGTTAATGTAATGTAGAATGTATTGTACTTATCATAAAACTTACTCTTAAATTCTAAAATTCCAGGGTATGGCAATGCGGTGGATCCCTAGAAATAGTCCCCTGCTCCCGAGTGGGTCATGTCTTCAGGAAGCGTCACCCCTACACCTTCCCTGGTGGATCCGGTGCGGTGTTCGCAAGAAACACCCGGAGAGCTGCCGAAGTATGGATGGACGACTACAAGGAACTGTACTATCGGTCCCAGCCGTTGGCTAAGCAAGTTGATTTTGGAGAGTAAGTTGAAACTTAATTTTTCTAATTTACTTTCGTTGACGACGAAACGACGAAATATATGATATGGAATTTTCTTTTTTGCATACATATCTGCATTTGCTTCCTCGAGAAAGCCCATATCCCAGTATTGGGAACGTTGTAAGCTGATTACTTTGATTGATACACCATCATCATCATTTATCTTTTTTTTTTGCATGCTTCATTATTTATATTAAACATTCACCTACTTACATTATCTATTGCTAGTAATTGATGTATTCATGTATTTTCAGACACTGTTCAAAATTCTGTAACTACTGAATAAAAGTACCTACAATGTTTTTGACCAAAGCTGGATTTTCAACAATATTACCCTCTTCTTCCTCAGCATATCAGAACGCGTGAACCTCCGCCAGAAGCTACACTGCAAACCATTCCGCTGGTATCTGGAGCACGTGTACCCTGAGCTGCAAGTACCAGCTATGACTGATGTCTCACACGTCATTAAGCAAGGAGTCAGGTGTTTAGATACCATGGGTCACCTTGTTGATGGCACTTTAGGTAAGGCCCATTCGTGTTATCGACCTCAGAATTTACGCAAAATGTATTAAGTGCAAGCTCCACTTTTTTTGCAACAGCGTTTCCTAAATCAACAAATCTGAGTATGTAGTTTGATACGAGCTAGAACTTGAACATGTTTACTATCGTTATAAAAAAATTAAGGACTTAAAAACCAATTCATTATTTTCCAGGTATGTATCCCTGCCACTACACAGGCGGCAACCAAGAGTGGCGCTTCGACAACGGTCTCATCCGACACCACCGCCTCTGCCTCTCCCTCTCATCAGAAGACCGAGTGACCGCAGTCCTGGCCGCCTGCGACCCTGCAGACGACGCCCAGCTCTGGCGACGCCAAGGACCCTTGATCAGACATGCCAAGCTTGGCGCATGTCTCGATACAGAACGACCAGCCCTCTACATGGAACAGTGTGATGAAGAGAAAGCTAGCCAACAATTCACTTTCTAAGGTGCCAGAAAAAATGCTTGAGAAATATAAACCAGCACATGAACTTCTCCGTCAGGAAGAGTGATGCTTACAGATAAGACAAGAAAACGTAACGGAAGAAATTGTATGTTTCTTCTGCATTTGAAATGTCTGGTGTTATACTTCATATTAAAATGGATATTAGAATAATAATTTATTCCCAGTTACAAACTAAAACATTCCGATATTACAAAATTGATATAATTTAGTATTATATTAGTTTTAAAATTATACTTGCTGATGTAACAAATACAGAAATATTTGTAACCGGGAATAAATTAGAGAAAGAAGAAGGAACATGAATAACATCTAAAGATATGCAAGCAGAAGGAGTAGAAGAAAAGGTTCTCTTAGGGAATTACGATAGTGATCTAAACATTATCAGGGATATAGTCACAAATAAGACTTATAACACTTCGCTTTACATCACGTATTAGCTTCGGTACTTATAATGTCAGTACCTTTAGTATTAAAGGCACCATAATCTTCCTCTCACACGTAGAAGGTGCCAAATTAATTAACCATTTGTAAATATTATTTTAAGGCTCACAATTATAACATTCCATTTTGTTGTATCTTTTAAAGACACTTTATCTTTTACTTTACATTTTAATGTAATATTATTTTTGTTTTTAACTACTGTTTCGATAACGTCGCAATTTAATGAATTAGTGTGTGTAAATTACGTATTTATTTAAGTTTGTCGTGTATATTCATTAATATTATATTCAGTAATTAAAACCTTAGTATAAAGTAGTTACCATTACTATAGTTAATTTACTATAAGTGCCGGGAATGTGGAATGTGGATAATATTTGTAAAGAATAACATTTAGGAATTTATTACAGATCGAAATTGATTGGTGTTGGAACTTGCACCGTTTATTATAATTAATTTAAGTACCTATCACGAAATGTTCGAAATTAGTTTGTTTTATTTTAGATTCTTTTGATTTATCAAAAACAAATATCAGTGCTCAATAAAAATTAGACGTTAATAAACAAAAACGGACGGTTTTTATCGAAATAATTTATATCAAAATATTACCTGAATTTTCAATTGACAAATTATTGATAGTTTGGCAATCGTTTTTAATTTTAATTATTTTATGGTCTGTCTGAGAAATCTCAAATGATCAGAGGGGTAATTTTCGTAATTTTAAGAACGTTCACAGTCTGATCTCAGTCTCAATCTGTCAAAAATACGTCTAAATTCCCTACATTTTGACAAGTTTTTGACATTTGTTTGTCGCCGAGATGAGACTGCGACTAGATTTTGAACGTTTTAAATTACGGGAATACGGGCCCTGGTGTTTCATTAAAAAATCATTGTGTCATCATTTCATCTTGAACTTCACATCACAATTATTATTTAATAAGAACATAAAGTTCTCGCCTTACAGTACAAGCTATGATCACAGTTGTTAATTAAGTTTTATCGTAAGTTTGATAAAATAGTTTCAATTAGGATGCTCAAAGATTTGTACAAAGACGATCATAAAAGACGTCTTGGACAGATAATTCTTCCAAAATCTCCATTTTCATTAAAAAAATATATTTTTTATGACAAGACAAGGCCTAAATATGTTTTCAATCTCGTATCTGTAAAGTAAGTTAATTGTTTAATACTCGTTATGATAAGTTAGATATTTTTATTTACATTTGTTACTTTAATTTCTCGAAGAAGTATTAATTTATTGTAAATACTTGTGTACTTTTGTATTTTTCTAACTTTCCTTTTATAATTATTATTATAAAATGATATCGGTGTATGACCAACCAAAGTGTCAGAGATGAGTGAATGTTTTATCGAATGGTTACCAACTGTACATAACAACTCATCATCAATAGATTATCAATTAAACTGCCATGATATTACTATGTATTGGATAACTCCAACGAAAAATATTCCAATTACAATGATAATATTATAATTATATTAATAATGTGTGCTCAATATTCATCTGAAACTGAAATCATTAACGAATTTTGTAGGAAAAGACAATATCATAGTTACTATATAAAAAAAATACCTAATATTAAAATGGGAAATAAAACATTTCAATAGACAATGTTAACACAACTTGATTAATGTAAATGGCTTATTAAGATCAAAAACATCCATTTAGAGCAATAATGGAATCGCTACAGTTAAAAAAATCTTCTTTTTCAAATTATCTTAGTTTTTGCTAATTGATACTACCTTTACTTGTATCTATGCCCGTTGTTCGGAATTTTTAAACGTCTAGCAAAAGAATGAATTGTTCATAGCAATATTATAGAAGTATTCTTTAGAAATATGGGCAGCTTTCACTAGCTAATATTCAATGTAGACAAATATAGGAAAAAAAAATGCACGTTAACAAGAAATTACATCTATTACAATATATACGAACATTCCTAAGTAATACTAACATAGTTCAAACACGATTTATGTAAATATATTGATATAGCATACTTTGTACTTATGACAATAGAAGCAAAAATATTCGATTTATATACTACATCAAGTGCACGATAGCACCTAGAGCACAATAAGTAGGAAATAATACAAAAGTTCTAAACTTTATTGGAATTATTATTTTTGTTAAGTGGCAAATTGACTGCCCTAGTCAGATTTTGTTGAGACGATTTTTTGTTCACTAATAAATAAATGCGTGATTTTATTTTAGTGAGAAATCCATTTGGTAAATAAAAATACGTTTGAAGAACTAAAATGGTTTTATTTTTACATTTGATGGCTCAAACCAAACCCACTTAATTATAAGATAATAATTTACACCAACAGATTATTTGTACACTTAATTAAAATACAAATAATTAAGAATACTTGAAGAGATAATTTTCAAAATATAAATTATTTACACCTATTTATTAATAAGTATTAGGTTTAAAATCATCTATGACACCACGTTCAGACCAAACGCCTTCATCACATTCCATATTAACGACAAATTAGATTTACGGATATTTTATTAAGCTGTGTCTCCACTTGGAACAAACACGCCAACAACATTTACTACATACTTAATACATACATAAACGGTGAAGGAAAACATCGTGAGAAAACCAGAACTAGAAAATCGAAGACATGTGACATCTACTAACCCGCACAGGGCCCGCGTGGTAGATTATATAAGCGCACCTCTCGCGAAGGCCTGTGTCCCAACAGTGGGATCTTGATAGGCTAATTATGCTTATACCATATATGAAATACGAGCCGCAAAATATGACGTCACACAGGTATCCATTCCAAGCTTTCATAGATGATCACACAGTTTTGCCAAAAATACCGTGATTTAGCTATTTGTATTTCATATGTTGGAAGTTTTGTAGGCGAACACGTCACAAGTGGTTACGCAACATAAATAAAAAAAGATCAATCAAATTAAATAAAAAAGTTAGACAGCCATGATTTATGACTAACTTGGATCGTTCCATAAAAGGAATTCCTTATAAGGAGATTTCTAAAACAGTATTAAGGTCAGTGATATTCGGTTCAATGAAAAATCCTTGTATATTTTATTCAATGAACTTCTGAGAATTTTGTACCTGTTTCAAGGTTATTCACGTCACTTAATTAGTAAATATTTTGTTTATAGCACTGTGTGATCTAAACCCGATTTGAAATCACGCTTTTCTGTGACTTAGTCCATTTTTACACAGAAAAGTGTGACTTAAGTGCGGGTTTAGATCACTCGAGCTATAAAATAGTATACGAGGCGTGTGACTTAAGTAGTAGTAATGCACGGCGTTTAGCGAGACACTACTTAAGTTACACGTATTGTAATGTACTATAAATGTGATGTTTCTAATGTTAGTAAAATAACTTAAGTAAATATCCTTTTATATTGATTTGAGAGACAAAAAAACTAACAAGCTCATGCAGTATGCGTTATTTTTTAATTATTTCGAATAAAAAAGACGGTATTCATGTACAATCAGTCTTAAAAGTATCCTCATCCTTGAAAACATATACCTAAACACCCACTTCATTATCATCTGTGATAAGTATTATTTATGTATTATTGTTGTTCTAAAAACTATTATAATTATATTATCATAAAGTAAAATATATAATATATAATCTTACCTACAAAAGATGTATCACACTGGGAATTCTTTTACTTCCTTTGGTTCAAATTACACATTTTAAATGGTACCTAGTAACTAATTTTTAAGTTTCTCAATTCATTCGCATTTTTATAAATACATCAATAAAGTTTTACACCCAAACCATTTTTTTTTTTTAGAAATGCACAAGAAGTATTTCCCTCCTATTGGCTTCGCCGTAGTCGGGTAAATAGGAACCACTTCAAACCTATATCATGCTATCACAGTGGTTTAATCTTCACATTCTTTGAATGAAATGAGCATCAAGCTCTTAAAAACATTAGCAACACGTTTATCTGGCAACACTGATTGCTATGATATAAAAATGTTCATACTTCTACAAGACGTACAAAATCATATAAAATTATAATAGTATACTCTATTTCTACTGGGTATTATAGTATTTACACAATAGTATTTGGAATAAGGCCCAAATTGCACGATGAAACTGCAAAAATTTATGAAGTTCCATTACTTACTAGGAGTACGAACTCATCTTGGTTTTAATAAAGTTTCCGATAACCTTAATAGCTCTAAATGCGTAGTTTGGAGAAAGACGCTGCCGAAGAAGGTAGTAGCCGGTGAGATTCATAGCAAGTAGTATGCAGATAAGCACGCTAAAGTCAACCCAGAAGGACACACCAGACATTCCCATAAGTTTCACGAAGTAGCTGGAAAGTAGAGATAATTAATCAATACACGTAACAAAAATATTAGGTATTTTAATAGGAATAAAAACATCCTTAAATTGCAGAGATACACTTGTACCTTGTTTGTATTTATTAAATTTAAGAGCTAGTAGAACCGTACTCTTTAAAACATACAATAATCAAGTTCTTAAAACTTACGCAACATTCTTATATTCACAGTAGTCGACATGGTCGGGACATACGAGATCGTCTCTGGGAGGGCCGTATATTGCGGCCACTAAACCCTCGATCCCATAACGGAGGAACGAGCAAGCCCTTGCAAGTCGCCATACGATGGGGAGAGGGTCGTCACCACTGCCGATGCCGTAAACCGCGAGAAGCATCAGTGGAACACTTAGTGCTGGGCCCATGAACACTGAGTTCTGAAAAGAAAAATAGAATTGGTTAGTCTTAACGAAATAATAAAGTAAAATTTTGAATAGAAGACAGAAACTCACATTCTTGTTGCATAGCCATGTGACAAATCATAAATTAACATATAAATCGAAGTTATTCATCACAAAACGCACTTAACGAGACAATTTTGTGGCAAAAACGGGAAAAAGGAAAAAATGAAGAGCAAAATTCATTTAAAACGAATATATGTATAAACGATCAATAATACAGCTTTTTATAGAAAAGCTTTGAAAATGAAAACGAAAAAGCGAGCTGATTCAGCTGCATGCAGAAACAGACCACAAAATCGTAGGGTAAAGGCTAGGCACATGATGAGTATATCTAAAGAAGAAAGAATTTATGAGTTACTTACAACCACATTCAACATAGACGAGATGACAGTTCCCATAGATTCCGATATGAGAGCTATTAGAATACACGTAGAACTGAACATGAATATCCTATCGAGCTCCATTGGCTGCGAAGTGATAGGATAAGTGATGACCAGGTAGATAAGGCTGAAGAAGATAGTGGCGGGGGTCCGTGAGATGACCAGAGCGGCATAGTAGGGCTTGAGGCCGTACCAGCGGTTGAAGTACTCTCTCTTGACAAGCTGTATTTCTGTTGGAACTGAAATGAGAAAGAGAATAGTAGAAGCTACATTATTGCTGTAATAAAAGGAGTAGATGATTCATCTAATACATGCGTTGTACTCAGATAAGGCAGTCTTAATATAAATGAATTTGAATCTTTTTTTAACGTTTAATATTCAAGGTTGCGTAATATTTATTTGTATCATTTATTATTTGATTAAACACTTCCTATGCGAATTTAAAGATAATAAACGGACTGAATGCCACTTTCTGTTTCAAGTCAATCAAGGTGGAAAGCAAAAAATCTGATTAGGTTTTTATGTAATATACATACATGTTTATTTAAGTCAATTATGTTTTTTGTTTTTGCATTTTTTATCCATCCAAAAATGTACCTAACTCACGGCTGAATAGATCTAAATAATGAATATATTTTTGAATTTCTTTAAAATAATGATTCACAGAACGAGTTATCAAATGTCAATATCAAAAGATGAAAAAAAATCATTCAAAAGTAGAAAATTCACCAAATATTTCAAAAAAATTAGAATAAAATCATTGTACTTACAGGCAAGTAAAACAGGCATCATGGGAATGTAAAGCATGGCAATGGTACAGGCGTAGCAGAAACCGAAGTTGAAAATGGTCTTGGATGCATCGTAGCCCATCTTGTTGAACAAAAGGGCAACGATGAACCCAATGAAGAAGTGCAAGCCGACCCGCAGCCAGAGGTAACTCTGAAAAAAACAAATAATTTTTTCGGTAATCATTTAATGTTTGTTTTTCCGTAACGGGCTTTTAGGTGAATTATTTGACTGCTGCTGAGAAAATTTATTATTTACATTCTATATTTCGTGTTCTAAACAAACCATGGGTGCAAGCTTCAGCTAATTGACATTCTACGAAAACAAAGCTAAAAAGGAAAAAAAATGTGGAGTATTTTCTTACGAGTATTCATTCCACTCGCAATCAGGTTTTAGTCCACCAGAATTAAAAAAAAAAAAAATTAACATATTTAAATAAATATAATTTGATTTGTCTGGTTCGAAGATGTGTGATAACGTGTGAGTGTCTTCTTCATAAATATTGTGACCTTTTATTCTTTCAACTCGACGATCGATTATGTAATTCAGATCAGATTGTAAAAATAATATGTATGGAATATATTACCTTATTTCTAAGAGTCTGCAATAGCATCCTCTTGAGTAGCACCATGAACTGTTGGCAAGCAGTACATCCATGCTTATAGTTGTGTTTCTCAACTCCACCAGCGTTGAGTTGTTCTATCTCCATCTCTTCGAACTGCTCTCCTGCTTGGACGTCTTCAATGGCGTAGTTTCTCCATCGTTGGTTCTTGCCATTTTCAACTGCCGATACCATTTTGTCCACATGAGATCCATATTCGCCACTAGAAACTTCGATTACTGGAAGGAAGAATTTTCTTTTAGTTTTTTATGGAAACTCTTTTTTAACTGAACTACTATTTTTTTAGTTAATATAGTATGTGTCTTAGTTACTTGGATCCAAATTCAAATTTTTTTTTTTCAGTCTTAGCTGATCTAAGATAAATATATCCAATATCAGTCTTAGTCCATTTGCAATGTATATGCGTTATGCAGTACTTACTTGTATGTGGATCAAAACTGGTTCTTAAAAGTGAAAGTAAGGTAGGTTCTGATCTTCTTTACTGCAAATACATGCGTATCATATTTAGTATATCAAGTCTTACAAGAGTAATTTTGAATATAGATTTACTTACCTATCTTCATATACCGGCTGACTTTTTCTGGACAAAAACAGACTATACAGGTGAACGGAGTAAAAACCTAACCAACCAAACCATTGTTTTTTTCACCCAAAAAAAAAGAAAAATATCGACAAATAATATCAAATTCAATTTAAAGGCAGCTTTCTCTACGCACGAAAATTGTCAATGAATTCGTAGCGACGTTAAATGACTGTAAAAAAACTGAGTTTGACCAGACGGTAAAAAAATTCAGCCAGTATATAATATATTGTGTACTTATATGAAGACGAATAGGTATCAATACTATCCAACAGAAGCTTCATAATCACGACCTTAACCAATGTTACATATAATGTTTGTCTAATTGACCAATTTCTGTTCTGAGATCACTATGACAATAACACTGTTATTATAGTGTAATTAAACTAACAATTGCTTAGATACTGCTCCTGTTTTATTACTTCTGTCATAATTATGGTATAACTACATTGTTATGGTTTTCATAGTAATAATACTAAATTATAATATTTATAGTTTCGACTTTGTAGTCATAATCGTTTATTTTTGCATTACATCGAGCTATTTCTAACTCACAGGATATCCTTTGAGTATGTTTTCTGCATTATAAAAATGCAACTAATCAACCAAAGTAATCAGCCGAATTCCAAGACACTAAATATTTCGACAGAGTCAAGCATGACCGTTGTGGTGATGCCTGGTCTAGGCCCAGTGGACATTTAATATGATAACGTGACGTTAGGTATACTCACTAAAATCTGCAGGATTGTATGTCATAGGACATGGCAGTTGCAGCTCATTAAGAAAGGGCACGACTCCAGACGACGTTCCCTGGTAGGCGCAGCGACCACCGGCTACCACATACACGTGGTCAAACTCCGCAAACAAGCGGGCAGATGGTGTATGCAACGAGCAGATGACGGTGCGACCACCACGAGCCACCCGTTTGAGAAGGGAGACGCATGTTGAGGAAGCCACGTCGTCGAGACCGCTGAAAATGATAGTGATGTTAATATACGAAGTAATAGCGAAGAGTGATAGTGGCAGATGGTGGAGCGAACACCGCAAGCCACGCGTATGAAAAGGGAGATGCATGTTAAGGAGGCTACGTCGTTGATATCGGTGGAGGAATTGTGGCTTATTAACATTCAAAATCGATGGGATAGTAAAGTGACTGCTTCTTATTATAATATCTACATGATGGTTTTGTTAGGCACTGTAGGTACTGTTAAACAATGTATAGGTACTTCCTTAATATATTCGTCTTTCGAACCAGTACAGATATTCTTTTAATTTTATTAGTTCAGGTTTTCAAGTGCATACTTAATCTTATAACCTATTCGATCTTTTTTCTTCGAACTTAGTTCAATAAAATTGGTCATTAAACCATGCCATAAACATGTTAATTTATTTTATATTTATCATCATTTGAAATGTAATGTAATAAATATGCTGTTAACCGTGCATGTTATCACCTAATTGATCAATAAACCGGAAACCTTGCATTTAATTACGTCTAAAAGCATTTCAAATTATCAGCTTTTAATACACTTTTTTAGGGTTCCGTAGTCAACAAGGAACCCTTATAGTTTCGCCATGTCCGTCTGTCTGTCCGTCCGCAGCTTAGCTCAGAGACTCTTAGTACTAGAAAGCTATAATTTGGCATGGATATATGTATATAATTATTAATCACGATAAAGTGGTAAAATAAAATCATGAAAAAGAATTTTAGGGTACCTCCTCTACACGTAAAGTGGGGATGTTCTTTTTCTCGCCTACCCCATGGCGTGGGGTATCGTTGGATAGATCTTTCAAAAATATTGCGGGTTTGTGGAAACAATTTTTCGATTCAGGAATCCGTTTGGGAAATATTAAGCTTTCAAGTGTTAATTTTTGTTAGAGTCACGGGTCCCCCCCGCCCCCTGCCAGTTAAATGGTTGTTTTTGGATATGTGAAAATCGCGGTAGTAGAATACATAACGAAGTTGAAAGGAAAACTATCATAGCTAAGTATGCTTCACAAGTTTACGAGTAATAGTCGACCAACTTACATTTGCAGTTGCAATGTATGGGAGAACATGATTTTCAACAACAATGTTAAGTTTGTTCCTGGGATAAATTCATTCCAACTATTTGCTATTGGGCGTGGTCCGACACGCACTTGGCCGGTTTTTTGTCAACTATAAACTAGTTAGTGTTTTATCTGCCAATTAATTTACACACAAAAACATAAAAACCAACTCTTTTAATTGACATTTGATGTCTTGAAATAGATCCGCGGAAACACACAGCAGCGGATAACAGCAGCAGGCATCGACAGAATTTTTTATCTTGAACATGGTTATCTGCAGACTGTATAATTTTGAAAATGTTATGAGGATTTCAGAGGTAACAAACAGGTTTATTCGTTTTTGTTCCAATGAATCTAGTTAAAACCTCGCATTATAAAACTCAACAATGTCATGCATAATCAGCCTATAACGTTCCCACTGCTGGGACACAGGCCTCCTCTCTGTGGGAGCGAATGGGCCGGAAATCACCACGCGGGCCCAGTGCGGGTTGGTAGATGTCACGTCTTTGAATTTTTGATACTAGGACATGCCGGTTTCCGGTTTCACCGTTTTTGACAGTATTCACATTCATTCATTTCATTTCATTTCATTGCGATACGTGTGACTTAAGTAGTCCATTATTGCACAGCGTGAAATTAGCTGGTGCTAGACGCCGTGCATTAATTGACTACGTAAGTCACACGTATCGTATACTATTTTATAGCACGTGTGACCTAAACGCGCACTTATTAAGTCACAGATAAGCGTGACTTAAGTGCGAGTTTAGGTCACAGAGTGCTATAAATTAAATAACTTTAGTGTAGTCAAAAATTATCTATAGCGAAGACACTTAAATATTTAGGTAAGTAGGAATATAATTAGTGAGCTACCCACAAAGAACGAGAGAATTGTTTCTAGACTCAAACTAATTGGTTTCACACAACAATTACTAGATCAGTATCCGCCTTTCTTTTTTACCTTTGACCAGTCGTCTACGTAACGCTGAATGAAATAGAAAACTTTAACGATGTAACTAAAGTTATTAGTCTGCCAAGTAAACTCAATTACTTCGCTTCGTGTCTCCAGGATGTTACGTGTTATAGTTTTACGTAACGTTACATGATCTAGTGGGTGCAAGCGTGACCTCTGAGCCTACGGCGGCTGAGGCAAATACTTCTATGAGAATATTGTCTCTTCAGCCCTAAGGGTATTTGTCCACTACAGCCGTCACCGGGACGTCATCGAAACGAGATTAGTCGAACTGAGGGGCAATTCTCGTAATTTTAAGACCGTTCAGTCTAGTCTCAGTCTCAATCTAGTCAAAAATTCCCCTAATTTCCCTACATTTTGACAAGTTTTTGACATTTGTTTGTCGCCGAGATGAGGCTGCGACTAGATTTTGAACGTTTTAAATTACGAGAATTGGCCTTCTGAACGTGACATCCCGGTAATGGCGATCGTTTGTCCACTGCGACTGAACTCGGTGGTTCGGTATGTTATGATAGAAAAAAACAAAAGCCGGGCGAACGGCGTCGATGCAACGGCAGTGTGTGGACAAGATCACACGTGTTTTGTATTGCCGGAACTTCGACACGTCACATCTCGGGCCGAGTTCTAGCGGTCCCGCGGAACTACTTAAAACTTCGGCGGCCGGGCTGACGGTGCTCAGAGGGGCAATTCTCGTAATTTTAAGAACGTTCACAGTCTCAATCTGTCAAGAATACGTCTAATTTCCCTACAATTTAACAAGTTTATAACATTTGTTGGTCGCCGAGATGAGACTGCGACTAGATTTTGAGCGTTTTAAATTACGAGAATTGGCCTTCAGATGACGGTGATGAAATGTACATTTTATCCGCACGTCTGTCCGTAGGTACTTAGGCGCCGTCATCTCGTTCTCGGTGACGTCCTGGTGACGGGTGCGATGGACAAACGCACTTAGTCTGAATTTGTACCCGTTTGGTCGCAATATGATCGCTCCTCATTTCAAGGGACATAACATAAGTGGAATAAAGGACCGATGCAGCTCTCCTTAACCCTTTGCGGAATAAAGGTATGAGGTTTTGCTATGACTTACGTGGTAGGTTCGTCCAAGAATATAACTGGTGGATTGTTGAGCAGCTCCAAAGCGATTGATATCCTTTTTCTTTCGCCTCCTGATAGCCGTTCTGTTGTTGTGTTCCTAGCTTTCTGTAACCTTAACAGTTGAATGATTTCTTCTACCTGTGAACACAACAACATTGTCAAACTGTACAAGGTTTAAAGAAAGTTCAAAAAGATCGTCATGATCATCATCCACTGACTTTACCTAATGCTGGGCATAAGTGACCAAAGTCTTTTGGATAATTTAGATCTCAAAACAAATTGCGATAAAAAATATCCATTCATAAAAATATTTTAAGTAGGAACTGAAAATACAGGGTTGAATTAAATAAATTAGCAAAACTCCGCATACGTGATGGGTATCGATTAGAGATGCGACGAATAGTGGTTTCACCGAATAATATTCGGTTAAGTTCTTACCGAACCGAATATACTGCCAGATAATTCGGTTCCCCGTTCCATAGTTTTGTAGTGTAGTTTTTAAATTTATTAGTGCCATAGTTGAGAAAACAACATAGTTCACTCTTATGCATAAGTAAACCTTTCCTATTACAATATAATGACTTGCAATAAAAAAATACTGTTCTTTTAAGATATGTACTTAATTTTATGTAACTATTAATGCTAGGTTTATTTGATTACCTGTGTTTAATTATATCTTTGTTTGAGTACCTTATAATAAACGATTCCTAATAAATATGATTGTTAGAATATGGGATTCCTTTAATTGGCTTTGGTCTAAAAGCATTTCTCAAAATTCGGAAGAATTTTGAGAAATGCCGAATGTATTCGGTTTAATTGATCATTGTAAATCAGATCAATTAAACCGAATACATTCGGCATTTCTCAAAATTCTTCCGAATTCGCCGAATACCGAATATCCATAAAGCGAATATTCGTCGCATATCTAGTATCGATATCTTAAAACATGATAAAACAAGAAAAAATTATATGATGATATTTTATTTTTAGTTTCAACGACCGTAGCTTGTGTAGTTATTTGAAATATCAGTTACAAAATTATTATTTTTTTGTGCAAACTTTACAGGCGTGATGGGTTGATATTCGTATCGACTAAGTTAGGATTAGCATTTATCGCATTGGGTTATCCCGTAATAGTATATGTAAGTAGATAAAGAAATAAATAATATGCAAACACGATAAAACAACAAAATTTTGATTTTAGTAACCCATACTTTAAATTAGCAGACGTGTGTGCAGTTTTCTACCGACTGTACTTTTTTTTTTTTTTGAAGATGGAAAATCATCAAATGACCCCTCCCGCTCTGGGTGGAGCAGGAGGGAGTGTCAGACTCTTACTGACTAAAACCCACCCGTGTTCCTTCCTTAGCCCTTTATGTACCAGGGCAGCGGTAACCCTTTCGGACGATCCCACTACCCCGGCAGGCTTCAGCCCTGTCGGGCCCCGTCAACTACGCTGACATCTCTCTGAGGCACGCGTGGAACACGTACACGCCGTCCGGCACGGGCCTGGTCCTGATCGGACGGAGAGCTACCCATTGCTCTTCGCCCGCAGGCCCGCGCCTACGGTGGCCGGGAGTCGTCACGCGGCTCCCGACGCCCGGAGCGTCTCCCTCGGCGGCTGAGGCGTGAGGATCTCTCCCTCACCCATCCCGCCACCTCCTTCGCTAGCATGACTGCTTCGCAGAAGGAGGTGACCGCCTCCCACTCCCTCTCGCCCCGGACCATGGCTTGCACCAGGGCCGGACGCGAGAGGTCGCCGCCGCTGCCGATCGCCTCTACGAGGACACGGCGGTACTCTGCCCAAGCGGGGCAGACCTCCACCGTATGCTCCACCGTGTCCTCTGGGCGATCCTCGCAGTGGTGACACCCGGGCGTCTCCTCCCGCCTGATGATGTGCAGGAACCTCCCGAAACATCCGTGTCCGGAGAGGACCTGCGTCAGGCGGTAGGTGAGAACGCCGTGACGCCTCTCTAGCCACTTCTCAAAGAGGGGTCTTACCGCCGCTATCGTGGCGTGCCCTGCGCTGGGTTGCGATAGTCGCGCCTTCCATTCCACCATGAGACCGCGCCGGAGGTCCGTCCACTCCGCCGCGATTTGCCGCGGGTGCGGAGTTTCCCCCCGACGTAGTGCCTCCGCGCGCTAGTCATACAGGCGCGCGAGGACTATTGCTTCCAGATCCCATGGTGGCAGTCCGGCAAGGAGGCTTGCTGCCTCGCCCGAGATCGTGCGGTACCCCCGGATTAGCCTTACGGCTACCACCTTTTGGGGCGCGTTCAGGTAGTGTGCGGCTCGCAGCCGCAGTGAACGCGCCCACACCGGGGCCCCATATAGGGCCATGGACCGCACGACCCCCGCGTAAAGCCTCCGGCAGGAGGCGTTTGGCCCCCTCAGGTTGGGCAGGAGCCGCTTTAAGGCGGCCCCGGCCCGTTCCAGTTTGGGGCCAAACGACCGACTGTACTTAGGCTGACGAATTGAATAAAACTGACGAATCGACGAAAACTGGAAACTGTCGCGTTAACGCAATTGTTTAATCGGAAAAACAGACGAATCAATGAAACTGACTAATCAACGAACCTGGCGAATTAAATTAACTGACCACTGAGAGTAACTGACCAGTGATACGCGGACTCCATCTAACAGCCAATCAAAAAAAATATCATCGTATTTTTTTTTTTGTTTTGTTAGTGGATACCTATCACGTCTGCAGAATGTCGCTAACTAATTTCATTTGACCTCATATCAATTTCCTTTTTCTCCGTAAATACTCGTATGTTTGCTTCAAAAACGCGAGCTCCGATAATTGACAAAAAATTAAGTAGCCAATTACCGAAATCCGCTTGTTATATAAGGTCACACACGAAATTTTTTTAAAAGGAATATCTATAGGTGGTATAGAAGCCATAGATATGAAAAAAAAAATTATGTTCATTATTAAAAAAAATCACATAATAACTACTGGCTCCTTATTTTTTTTACATCCATTACGCTAGGGTCTACGTAATATTTACTGTCATAGAAGCCAAGATTTTATGCGAAAGGTTAAGTAATTTTAAAATTAATATTTATTTTAATTAAATTTTACGTAAAAAAAAAACTTTGATAAAAAAAATCGTTGCTATGGCTTCTCTTAAGATATTTCGTGTAGAAACACCTTATATATCTTGATATTACGATTATCTTTATAATACATACAATAACACCCTTCTTTTCCTTAGACATGTCAGTTCCAAGCTTCAAGTCAGCAGCAATCAGCATGGCTTCCTCCACCGTGATGTAGGGCTGCAGCAGATCCTCCTGCATGATGTACCGGGACAGCTTCCTGAACTGACGGAGGTCTCGCTGCTCGCCATTGGTGGAAATGACTCCTGAGGCGCCAGTTACCCTGGAAGTAAAGGTGTTTGGTTCATCAAATTGATGGGTTTTGGGTTATTGTGACAGTGGATGTAGGAAAAATCTAAGAAATAGATGGGTTGGGCTTGTATTTAATCGATCCCCAATTAATTTCCAATTTGATTTTCTAAAAATATTAATCGATACGCTAATATAATAATTGAGCGTCTTTTTGCGACCCAAATCATTCCCATTTAGATTTCCTATAGCATACCAGCCTGTAAAGTCCCCACTGCTGGGTAGCGGGATCGTCCGAAAGGGTTACCGCTGCCCTGGAACATAAAGGGCTAAGGAAGGAACACGGATGGGTTTTAGTCAGTAAGAGTCTGACACTCCCTTCCGCTCCACCCAGAGCGGGAGGGGTCATTTGATGATAACCCATCCGCAAAAAAAAAAAAAAGTGCCCACTGCTGGGACACAGGCCTCCTGGCGGTGAGAGGGGTAGGTCCTATTCCACGACGCGGGCCCAATGCGTGTTGCTAGGTGTCAAATGTCTCCAAGTTTTTTGTTCTAGGACATGCCGGTTTCCTCCCGATGTTTTCCTTCACCATTTTGAGAGCATTGGTGATGAAATAATTTACTTTTATTATTTATTTATTTAGTAAAACGCTTTTCCGGGTTTGAACCTACAACCTAGGTATAACTCGTAAGACGTGGCCGTTATCACTGCTCTTTCTCATTAGTGTAAGAATTTTCGGAATCGGATCAGTACCTAGTTTTAAAGATTACCCCCTACATATAAACTCACAAATTTTACCTCTTTATAATATTACTAAAGATAACACTATTCTTTTTACTTGTGCGGTTATTACTTATCACCAATAACACATGCGGTTATTACTTAACAGCAATACCAACTACGGTTACCATGCATCAGTACGTTAGAGTAATTGAATATTACTAAACATCATTCCTATAATATCTAAAAAATCGTTACGATAATTATACAAATCGTCTTTTTGATGTGCGACCAACTGCCACCAACTTAGATGTAGTGAGTATTCACAGTTCTAACCTAACCCATTTGGTAAGGGTTAGTTACTGCGATCGATTTTGGAAAGAGGCCAGAAAAATTAAAAATGGCGATTATAATTATTAGAAGTTCATAAAGTTTTAATTAAACATTTCAGGTGTTTCGGTACCTACTTTTAACTTTTAAATCCAGCGGGATTTATAGTTAAACGTTCCGAAACGCTTGATGTATTTATTTTGTCAATTTCAGATAGCTTTGATAATGCTTTCTGAAATTGCTGCAGGCCATGCTGTGATAGTTGTAATGATCGAATATTATATTCTTGTTTAGCAGTTCTACTTGTCTACAAATACAGAATACCACATTAAATACTTTCCGAAATTATCTTTGACATTACTCATATCGGTGAAGGAAAAACATCGTGCGAAAACCTGGGGGTCTACTCCGAAGTAGTATCGGCGAATGTTCGGCCGTTTTCTGCTACGAAGTTACTATTTGGTTCGGTCGGTTCCGATCCTACACTCCTACACTCTTTCGAATATTGACAGACCTAACTGAGCCGATCCGAACTTTTTTCGCATTTTTCAATAATATTCGGTTCGGACATGTGTCGGTCCGATCCGAACATTCGCACTTTGCACTTTGGAGTAGGCCCCCTGGACTTATTCTTAATGCAAGATGATCAATGTTCGGGCCTTCTTGTTTGAGAAACCGCTTCTACCCTGCAGTGGGACACCAACCAACCAACCAACCAATCAACAAAAAACAACCAACAACAACAACAACTCAATCAACTTTGTTGCTCTGTTTTTTTGTGTAATCTCTCATGTAGTTAAACGATCGGCATCAATAACTGAATTATGTCTGTGTAAAGGTATTTTTACTACAAATAACCAACCAGTCTTCTAGCTAAAGATTAATACCGTGTATTTACCCAAATAAATCTCTTTTTTTTTCTAATTTAATATTTTTTATTCTAGAAATAATAAACTAGCCTGTCTAAAAAATGCCTCAGTCACGCTAATCGAACTAAAATGATAATGAATAACATTTAAAGTTTTTTAAATTGCCATAATATATTAAACTTTTTCTCAATTTTACCAGAACACGTTTTACTATTTTTTGCAGCATGAGGCAGTTTTTTAGAAGACAGAAAATAAAATGACTTAAGCGTGAATAAATTATTTTAGTCATACAGAGTTTTCATCACCACTGCTCATAAAACAGTGAATGAAAACATCGTGAGGAAAACGGCATGTCCTAGAATATAAAATCCTAAGACATGTGACAACCCGCACTGGGCCCGCTGGCCGTGGGTATAAACCCGCACTGGGCCCGCTGGCCGTGGGTATAAACCCGCACTGGGCCCGCTGGCCGTGGGTATAAACCCGCACTGGGCCCGCTGGCCGTGGGTATAAACCCGCACTGGGCCCGCTGGCCGTGGGTATGAACCCGCACTGGGCCCGCTGGCCGTGGGTATAAACCCGCACTGGGCCCGCTGGCCGTGGGTATAAACCCACTCCCTCTCAAAGGGAGGAGCCCAGTGTTCCAGCAGTGAGAATATTATAGGCAGATTATTGTGCTACTCAGGGTTTTAGCAAAACTTAGTGTATGTTTTTGATTAACTGAAACTTTAAGCAATACCATTTAAAGGATTTAATGGATTCCTCTCATCAAATCATCTGCCCAGCCTTTTCCCAACTATGTTCGGGTCGGCTTCCAGTCTCACTGGATGCAGCGGAATACCAATATTTTACATGAAGGGACTGCCTATCTGATATCCACAACCCAGTCAATGGGTAATACGATACCCCTTGGTAAGACGGGTTGTCAGACTTTCGGGCTTCTGACGACCCGTAACAACTGCCAAAGACCGGAACGGTTTAAGAGCCATTTCACGTTTTCGCGTAAATATCTAAGACTTTAGTCGCCTAATTTACCATCTTAGGTAAAACTCTGGCATTGTTGAATACATGTTAAAAAAAGATTAGTCTTTCGTATTGATACTTCATGTAATACATTTACAAAAACTTATTTGTTTACTATGTAGTGATTAATCTCCCACAACTAGTTTACTGAAAAATCATCCCAGAGTCAATTCAGACTCCTATATCTATCATTAATATTTATAAATTTCACTGAATAAAATACATAAAGTATTAGGTGTATAATCTTGTCGACACATAATGTTCTAGAATATCGATAATTAATAACAATAATTAGTAAAAAAAAGCAGTCTTAGGTCAATTTTTACGTTTTATATCGCTATTTTATCGCGATTTTTTGGCTTGAATAAAGCGTAATTACATTTGAAAAATCATGTAAAAATAAACTATGTTCTTTTACTATACTAATCTAATCTAAGTTTTATTATAATCAATTAATTTAATCAGACATAATATAATTTTTAACATCACTCTAAATTACAATAAATTACGATGAATAAGCGGACACCGAGCACCGATGATTAGTAGGGCATGAGCGCCCATCGACGACGGACCTGTGCCATTTTTTCCCGCGTCCCGATATTCGAACGCATCTATCGTGAACGCATTGTTATACTACGACTACAACTTTTTGATCCTCTTTGTATTTTTTTAAATAATAGTCATTAATACTTGAGAATAATATGTAGTTGTTTCCCTGTTTGTTTTATTTATATTATATACTTTACATAACATATACACATCAACAGAATCTAGGGATATATTATATTTCATCAAATATCTAAAAATCTATGAAATATTTTGTGATATAGTAAATGGAAGAATGGTAGGTTATTTTAAGGTCTTCAATAAAAAAATTAAAAACATTTCGTGATTTTTTTGTTTTAAATACAAATGTTATTTTTTTTAAATTGCCGCAATAAATTCGTAAAAAACAAAAACTTCATTTCTTCTTATATAATTATTAATTTTAATTAAAATTGAAAACATCTTATAAAATCGAATTATTATCAATCAGTATTGCCACCTCTTACATTAATTAATTTCACTTGTTTTGATTGTTCGTACTTAAAATTAAATTTTCAATGTCTTCCCGTCGTTTTAAGCTATGTTCTTTGCAAGTGTTCGTAAAGTTGTTGTTCCGTCGTCAAATTTGGCGGGAAATCTCTCAAAGCTTTTCGTTGTAACATGTCCCAGGCATGGTCGATAGGATTTAAGTTGGGCGACTATGCAGGCCAATCCAAAACTTGAATATCGTGGTCTCGGAGAGCGGCTGACATCAGCCGCACCATATGGGAAGGAGCATTATCGTGCATGAGTATGTAGTGTTATATTCCTGGCCCATTTGGAATCTGTGTGGGACAAAAACAGGCTCTACTACATTTTCGTGGTATTTTAGTGCAGTCATGCTGCCTTGGATACACACGAGCTCGAGCGCCAAGACGAATTCCTGCCCACACCATGATTGTCCCGCCTTGGTGTGAGTGGACCTCCTGAGGGTGCCGTAGACGGCTAACTCTCCCTGGAGTTTTCCAAACGCGTATTCCAAACCGGGACTCATCGGTGAACAGCACCAAAGACCATTGTTCGTCACTCCATGGTAAATGCTCCCGAGCCCACAAAAGCCGCCGACCGCGATTGCCAAGTCGCAATGCTGGAACACGTAGCGGTCTTCGAGCATGAAGACCGACTTCATGCAACCACCTTCGCACGGTTTGGTTGCTTACCAGCAGCTGGTGATCCTCCTGGAGCCTTTGTACTAGTTGCATCGCTGTGATATTGGATTGTCTTCTAGCGGTCATTTGGAGAAATCGATCCTATCTCTGCGTAGTAACACGATATCAACGTGTCAACATTTTTTGTGCTTGAGTACGAGTCTTTTGATTATGTGTATCTTATGTCTTTTTTATTATTATTATTTTTTATCTGTAATTGTGCGTTTTGTTTGTGCAGAATAAAATATTTTTCTTTCTTTCTTTTTTATATCTACCCGTGTGCAGTTCAGCCACATCCCCAGTACTGCGATAACGTGACCACAACCTTGATATCACGTTTTGGCTGGTGTGTAGGGCCTCAGCAACGACGCGTTGAATAGCACTATTTTCTAACATGACCACGGCTCGTACCATTTCATCTCGACTCAAATGACGACGTGACATGACTATTAAATCTCACACGGCACGTTAAATTAAAAAAGAAAAACAATCTAATCCCTTTGCATTAATTAATATTAATAAAACAATTTTAATTTTCCTTAACGTAACGGATTATTAACAATTTTGCCGCCGTGTTTTGTTCTTTTTATTTACATTTTTTAATTTTGAAAATAGAACAAAAGAGGTTTCAATCTGTATATAAACTTTTTATGGAAACTACAAAGATTTTAAACTATAAATTCGTAAATAAAATTTAGGATTAAGGTATCCCTAGATTCTGTTGATGTGTGTATATTTCTATTTTTTTTATTAGTCTATAAAGCTTTAATAGATTAAGAGACTAAATGAATAAATTATCTTTTTGCATAAATCTCAAACCAAGGTGCACTACGATTATAACGGCTCATGATTGTTTAATCCGTCTCGACACTCGCGCTGCACTGTTTGTGTTGCGTATGTGTGGATAGCTACGCACACATACTTAATGCTGCGATCTTTTACCTAAACTCGAGTGTTGAAATTTGGTGCGTTGATCTCATCTACAAGCATCAATACCAGTTAATATTCAGTATAGGTATATAAAAGACAAACTCTTAATACAACGCATTTATCTCCAGTCACGCGACTCAACTAGGCTATACAAATATGCTAGCAATTAACCCAGGCCTCGAGCACATGGGTACTAGACCTGCTATTAATGTCCTATGACGTTAGCATTTAGTCGTTAGGTCGTCTTTACATAATACCCGATGACTTGAAGCAAAATGGTGTTGAAAAAACGTATTGAAAAACTTCAGATTCTGAAATACTGTGTGAAGGTTTGTCACTGGCCCTCTCTGTCATATGATCTCATATGTCTTCGAATTTTTGGTTCTAGGACATGCCGGTTTCCTCACGATGTTTTCCTTCACCGTTTTGAGAGTAGTGGTGAAGAAATTATTTTTTCTAAGTGCCTATTTGGGTTCGAACCTACGACCTACAACTTGTAAGTCAGGGCGGATACCATTGGGACACCACAGCTCTATAAGTACATAGATACTTATTCAATTAGTGGGATATTGGTTACTTTTTATAAGAAGATGTAATTACTGATTATTATCTTTATGTGTCTAATAAACTATTCTTTAATATTGTTTACGGAAAGTTAAGTGATATTGATGTACTTGGTAATGTAGTTAAATTGATTTATAATGAGAACCTATTGTTTTTATTACATTGTTATTAAAGAGTTATTACTGACGATAAGATTGTCTGGTACTTAACCAGTTTTTTTTATAACTTTAACACCCATTTTCTACTTCATTAAACGAAGTATATTTACAAACCACTTTATTTATCTTTGTGCAAGAGAAAATACTTCTCATACTCTAATGAAAATATACCATATTAAGTTAATACAGGTCGTAATCCATTTGTTGGGAACATTTCATGCGAATCTGTCCGGCCGTTTATGCGTGATCGAGTCGCAAACATACAAACATCTTTGCAAATACCTATTCACATTTATTGTAAACTCAAACTCAAAACATTTATTTCAAATAAACTAATTGCAGGATTTTTTTAATTGTCAATGGATCGGTCAATCAGAAAGATGAAGCAGGTTGCCCATTCCAAAGCGTAGTAGGTTCCTGTGAAAAAGAACAGGCAAGAAACTCCACTCTTAAATAGTTAGTAAATTCTATCCCACTAATATTATAAACGCGAAAGTTTGTGAGAATAGATGGATGGATGTTTGTAACTCTTTCACGCAAAAACTACTGAGCGTATTTTGATGAAACTTTACAGTAATACAGCTTATACATTAGAATAAACATATAGGATACTTTTTAACCCGATATTTCTACGGGATCGACACTAATACGGGTAAAATCGCGGGGTGCTGCTAGTAATAAGATATTTTCGTGAACTATAAAGCATTCTGTACCTGTATCCAGCTAGTATGTTGAGAAGGGTACTCTTGCCCGCTCCAGACGGACCCAATATGGCCGTCAGCTGACCCGAACGAAAGTCACCATTGATGCTGCGCAGGATTATCTTAGAACCTGGAAATAATAATATTCCTTTAGTTCTATAATTATGCAAATGAAACACAAGCATAGTAAAGATTATATTGTGGTAGTTTGTTTCTCAAATAGGTTTTATTTTAAATCGTGCTCACCAAAAGAAACTGGCTATTCATAATTAAAAAAAAAAAAGATATCGTAGACAGTATAAAATTATATTTTTGGCACAAAAATTTGCATTTGATCGTAAGTTTCTCTTGCAGTAAGTAACGGTACACTGCTACAAGAATATTTTGTTTTATATTTTATTTTCACTGTTATATGGACTTATTGACGTTGACCGTTGGAGTCGCTGTTGCTAATTTAAAAAAATAAGATGGCGGCGTTAGTTCCAATTTTGGCCACGCGCCAAAAGAACCCTTTGACGCTGTACCTGTCTATGTCAGTAGTTATGTAACTTAAGTACAAACTGAAAATGTACACTCTACACGGCAGCACATCATTATTGACAGAAATAAAACCATTTTCCTTATTGTTCTGTTAATTAAGTTAATTATCAGCTGTCAGTACCTTTTGTTACAAGATCACGGAACGTTTAACTTAGATTACCTACTCATGAACCAATGAACTCACTGTTAATTTATTTAATTATCTGTGTCGTTAAGTAAGAATTTTTTAATTAATGGTTTCCATTATCCCTTTTTTTTTTTGAGGATGGGAAATCATCAAATGACCCCTCCCGCTCTGGGTGGAGCAGAAGGGAGTGTCAGACTCTTACTGACTAAAACCCACCCGTGTTCCTTCCTTAGCCCTTTATGTACCAGGGCAGCGGTAACCCTTTCGGACGATCCCGCTACCCCGGCGATCCCGCTACCCCGGTTCCATTATCCCTTAGGCATCTGTCCTACCGCCGGCGATTAAGAAGAAACGAGTAAAGCTAGTCACTGAAATCGAGCAACGACTGCGTGACGGCAATTAGCGATTACTCGCTGGTATGCGTTTGTACAGACGCCGCCAGCACATCAAACTACCTGAAACTGTAAAATTTTCCCAATCAGCTTTGAACCTTTTAAGCTTTAGCGATAAAGTTGAAAATCTATTAAAGAAATTTGACAGATTGTAGAAGCTTGATATGCTGGCATCTGTACCAAACGGTTGTGTCTCAGCGAGTGTTCTGCCCGCCAAGCGAGCGTCGCTGAGCGCGTACTCTCTTTGATATCTCTTCTCGCCACGACAGTCAGCGATCAACTATAATATCTATTTTACATACACCTATCCTACCTACCTTTTGTACGTTTCTTGAGCGAGAAAACTGTTGATAACTAGTCGTTTCCTCGACGTCGTTTTACTAGTCGTTTTTTCGTAGGTCATGTGCTTTATAATATCTAGCTTTAAAATTAAACATTAGAGCACAAGGTACGTGATCACAATCACAATCTAAAGTCTAGCAACTGTTGACTTCCTTAAGTTCTGAGTTGAGCTACATAATAACCGACCAATGCGTGCACGGACTGGACAGGTCCACTCTGGTGTGTGTGGTTATATCCTCGAAAGACCATTTCAGACACTAATCTACATACTCGTATACCTCACACGGTCTGACCAAGATTATGTCTGGATTTTTAGAAGCCTTTGATCCTGAGTTTCTTTCGGATAGGAAATACCGACCTCGTCTCGTTTTTAAAATATTATAGACTAGCTGCCCCCCGAGGTTTCACACGCATAAGTTTCGATTCCGTGTGAATATCGGGATAAAAAGTATCCTATATGTTAATTCAGGTTATAAACCATATGTGTGCCAAATTTCATCCAAATCCGTTCAGTAGTTTTTGCGTGAAAGAGTATCAAACATCCATTCATCCATCCATCCATCCATACAAACTTTCAAGTTTATAATATTAGAAGACTAGCTGCGCCCCGCAGTTTCATCCACATAAGTTTCGATCCCGTGGGAATATCTGGATAAAAAGTATCCTATATGTTAATCCTGGTTATAAACCATCTGTGTGCCAACTTTCATTGAAATCCGTTCAGTAGTTTTTGCGTGAAATAGTAACAAATATCCATCCATCCATCCATCCATACAAACTTTCAAGTTTATAATATTATTAGGATAGAAGGATGTGTAAACATGTTTGTATAAACCTATGTATGAAAATAAATAGGTATCATTTATCCCTACGATAATAACATCTTTTATATGTGACATTCGATACCCTTCACCTTCGTCTGCGTCCCCTTTAAGAGAGTTATATTGATGAATATTCTGATTATAATTCTGTTACGTCATATTTGTTACGAGGACGTCGAATTTGTTAGGCAGTCGCTCCATGTAAAATACTGGCCGACCACAATATATTTGGGAGAAAGACGAGGCAAATAATGATGACGCCATATTTGTTACGGTAGCGAATCATTTGGATCAAAATACATACGCTGACCTGGAAATTGCAAAAAACGTAAGAATATTTGTTTTTTGCCGGCTACCTCAGGGCATCCCCTAAAATAAATAAAGAGGTAAAAGTGAGTTACTACTGAACTACTGATCCCATTACGAAAATTCTTTCACTAATGGAAAGCTACAGTATTGCCCAGTGGCATTTATATCTATACTAATGATCCATCTAATCTCTTCACTACCCTTGGTTGACTGGTAGAGAATGCCTAAGGCATGAATTAAATCCGCCTTTGTAGTTTTTTGTGCGAAAAGTTTAAATAAATAAGTAATGATAGAGCTGGAGAGTTAGTTCGTTTGAACACGCTAATCTCTGAAACTATCAGTCGGATTTGAAAAAAGATTTTTGCTTTTGATAGCTCAATTCTCGAGAAAGGCTTAATAGGCTGTTTAACATCATGCTGACCCTGTGGAGCCGAGCAAAAGAAGAGTCAGAAATAGCGCTAAATGAAAGCGAAGTAATAGCGCGACCGGACGATGCGATGCCATGCGACGGGGTGGGTCGTAGAACAAGAATATTCACACGGACAAAGTCGCGTGCCATAAAAAATGTCACGCGACAATACCACGTGAGGCTCATGTTCGAAAAAATAGACATAAAATTACACTGCCAATTCCACTTAGTAATTAAGCTGTACCAAGGAAATAGAAACACGCTCGTAAAAAAACTGGTCAAAAACTACATAATATAACCGACATTTATTGGCCGTTCTGGTGTCATTTTGCAAAGTTAAAAACAAAACTCGTTTTTTTTATTTTTTGGTCTTGTTGCGTGTTTTTTTAGCATAGTTAGATTTTTGTTCTTTATAAAAAATAGCGAAAACGTAGTCTCTTTTTCTTCGAACGCTGATTTCAAGCAAAGTGCGGATATAACCCAAGTATATAAAAAACAGAGGACATACCTAATCAAGGGGCATCAAAAAATTCGTCCGCATCGCTGTCAATAGAAAACGTGCCCAAAAGGCTGGCAGCATTGCCACGTTGTATGGCAATGCTGATTCTTTGGCCAGAAAATAGATCACGTGAAGAGTCGACCAACCGCTTGGCGATGCCTCGCAATAAGTTGAATTACAATGTAAGGTACAGACATCAAGCAGCCGATGCAACCACAATTGAAACCTAGTACCTATGTACTTCTATACGCACTTGTGAAAGAGAAGGTTCGCTATTGTTTCATAAACGGTCAAGCTCGAGCCGGCCTTCGTCGTTCGTGTTCTATCAATACGGTTGATAATCAAGATTGATAAAAAGAAAGCTGAAAAGAGAAGCTGATAAAGTTAAATATAAAATTATAAATCTTAAATTGACACTCCTTACGATTCTAAATATGAGAAATGGCAATTTTTCAGGAGAGAAAGAAAGAAAATATATTTATTTGCGACAAACATGACATATGAAAAGAACACAAACACAAAAAAATAACAAGTTGGGGCTAAACATGCGTCACATCCACGCAAAACGGCCATCGCTCAGCATAATGCTAAGAGCCTATACGAGGCTGAGCCCCAGCGTTGTCCTCGTCCACAATTCGCATTGATATATAGGTTTTTTTTTTTTACTGTGAATAAAGGAGGTTTCCGTAGGAGAAACGTGGTTAAGTATTTTTGTAGTTTTTTTTAAAGCATTTATCGATTCAATGCTTTTTAATTCCGTAGCAAGAAACTTGAACCAGTTTCAAGAAATTATTATATGCTATGCAACATAGGGAGTGTCGAGATAAATAAATCAATTATTGTCATGATCACAGTGACCATGATTGACAGCATAAATAATGTGTAATTTACAAGACAGAACCGCCTTTGTTCGTATCACCTTAGGTTAAGTGTGAAGGGTAACCATAGCTCAGTAGAACCTATAAAAATAATGGCATCTAAACGGTTATTATTATTTATCTAACAACTTGTTACATAATTATCAATACATATAATAAAATCGTAACTGGTCGCTGTCTGTACATGGAAGATATATAAGAAAAACTATTATTGAAGGGCTTTATGAACGAAAAAGAACCCAGAACAATGTTATTTTGAATTTTTGTTTGTTTGTCTGAATGTATGTTTGTCTGTACGTTTGTGCACGCTAATCTCAGAAACGGCTGTACTGCTAACCGATTTGGATGCAGTTTTCACTAATGCGTTTTGGTTTGCTCCACTTAAAATTTTGTGTTTATTTCATTTCAATCGGTTCATAAATGAAAAAGTTACATCAATCTAAAGAATAACATATAAAATACTATAGAATAACCGATCAGTATTAATTATTTATTTAAAATAATGATACGTACAGACGCCAGCAGGTCAAGCTACCCGAAACTGTCAAACTTTCCCAAAAAACCTTGAACCTTAATGCTTTAGCGATGAAGTTGAAAATCTATTAAAGAAATTCGACAGATTGTAGTAGCTTAATGTGCTGGCGTCTGTACATGTGAAAAAATAAGCAAAATAATCATAGGGCATGAAAAAATTCGTCCATATCGCTGTCAACAGGAACAGTGCCTAAAAGGCTGGCAGCATTGCCATGTTGTATGGCGATGCTAATTCTTTGGCCAAGAAACAGGCCAGCCCTCTGGGCATGTGAAGAGTCGACTAACCGCTTGGCGATATCTCGAAAAATCAAGTGGGCACTCAGACCATGGGCCTAGTGTTTCAACCCCGAACGGCTCGAAAATATAACTCCCAATGAGGTTGGAATATTTTCGCCGTTTGAAGTTTTCGCACCAGCAGCAGCCGCTCCAGCACAGCCCACCGTGCTAGGAAGATGGGATGGCGCAAGGGTGTCGACACATGTTGCATCCCACACCAAAGGTCTGCCTAACTTCCAGGGCATTATGGTCATTCCGTCTGGTCTCTTCCCATCGTCGCGCGCCAGGCTGTTGGGTTCTAAAACAGCTGGCACCCCGGCGGTGATAAGAGCACGACGGATGATGTCATTAATGCTGGCGTTCCGTGCTGTTCGACCTGCGCTCCTACTGCAGGATAGGCCATGGTGTCCGAGGCACTCGACAGCTTCACCGCACTGACAGCGATGCGGAGCCCCACTAGGAGCGCCCAAACGCAGACAGGTAGCGAGCCGGATGGTGGTGTCACCCAGCATAGTGCCTATGTTGGGTAACGGGAGTGCTTGAAGCCCGAGCCCCGACTCTCACTCACCCACAGCCAGGGCACGCTCAGCAGTATTGGTGGACGTATTGATAAGATTATTCCGTACCAACCCGCACAGCGGCTCATCCCACTGTCTCTGGGAAGATGGGTTTACGGGCCGATCTGTATCTGGGCAAGCCCCTTTCCAGGCGTTCACCGCGTCGGTCAAGCAAGGCACGTCAGAGTTAACCAGGCAGGGGGCTAAAATTTTCCCGGTCAACTTTTCGGTGCTGTGGACAGAGGACAGGAACGCCGGTAAGCTAATACGGGTAATTTTACCGATCAGTTGAATTGGCAGAAACTTTACGTAAGTATTACCTGTCCATGAAGTATATAATACAATGAGGAATGAGTGAGAAGCTCGATGGCTTTGTGGTCATAGCGCTAACTCTTGTTAAGCAAGCCGGTCGTGGTTCCAACCAGGATGGGTGACCACAATTGGCACTGATACATTAACGAACAGCCTAAGCCGCTGGTCCTGGAGACATGAAATTTGGAGGGTGTGTTCTTCGTGAACAGTAAGTATCCACTAAGAAAGGGTTTTTTTTTAATTCCAGCCTTTTTTTTTTTTTTGATGATGGGAAATCATCAAATGACCCCGCCCGCTCTGGGTGGAGCAGAAGGGAATGTCAGACTCTTACTGACTAAAACCTAACCTAACCCACCCGTGTTCCTTCCTTAGCCCTTTATGTACCAGGGCAGCGGTAACCCTTTCGGACACGATCCCGCTACCCCGGCAGGCTTCGGCCCTGTCGGGCCCCGTCAACTACGCTGACATCTCTTTGAGGCGCGCATGGAACACATACGCGCCGTCCGGCACGGGCCTGGTCCTGATCGGACGGAGAGCTACCTATTGCTCTCCGCCCGCAGGCCCGCGCCTACGATGGCCGGGAGTCGTCACGCGGCTCCCGATGCCCGGATCGTCTCCCTCGGCGGCTGAGGCGTGAGGATCTCTCCCTCACCCATCCCGCCACCTCCTTCGCTAGCATGACTGCTTCGCAGAAGGAGGTGAAAAATCTTATTCTTTAAGTTAATAAATTTGGCACGAATACTTATCTAAGTAAATTATGAAGTTTGGCATTTTTTGTTTTTCTTAACTAGCCCCTAAAAGGGGATTGGGGGGTTTTAAAATTTGTATGGAAGAATTTTAGCGCGCGATCCGATTTACTCGAAACTCAGCATTTATACCTAGGATCAAAAGTAAAGAATAATGTGTACCAAAGTTTTTCGAAAATCTACCCATGACGGGCCCATGAAAAAGGGTTGTCAATTTTACAGGGGAGAAAGAAAGAAAGAAAATACATTTATTTGGCACAAACTAAAAGACACACAATACACCAGATATATGTATACATCAGGCAAAACAAACAATAAAAAAAAATAAAAAAGATTAAATAAAAAGTGTGAAGTCCGATGTAAGAAAATTATAAGGAAAGTGTGTCTCACGGCTGCGCCAAAAAGGAAAGGTCCCAGAAGACTTTTATCGCCTTGGAGTTGAATAGGGGGGATACAGTTAATATGAAAAATCTAAAAACTTGAAACTTGGCTCAAATGCCTAAATAAATTAATCATACATTTTCAAAAACTACCCTGCGTGTGGGTAGTTTTTTTAAACTAACCCTCCGGAATGGTTTAAGGGGTATCAAAGTTTCTATGGAAATATTTTAACAGGTTGTCGATGTCGAATTAACTTAAAAAAAAAGATAAAGAATCATGTTGTGTTTTAGGGTTTTTCAAAAATCAACCCCTGGCGAGGTGAAAAGGGTTAATACAGTTTAACAAGCCAGATTTTACTGTGAAAATGGATATAAATACCGTTTTAGTCAAAGAATTGCATCGTACCAAACGATTTTTTAAAAAACAGTGAATTTGTGGACATTTTGAAGCTTTTCTGAATAAATTATAAGATCATAATCACAATTTTCAAAAACTACCTTTTGAAGGGTAGAGGGGAGTCTTTAAGAATTTGGGAGAAAGTACGAAATCCACTCGGACGAGGTCGCGAGTGAAGTGCTATGTATGTATAAAAAATAGAAGCAGTCTCGGTAGCATGTTCCAGTGGGATAATTTCCGACGTCCACGCGGGCGAAGCCGCTGGCAGAAGCTATACTTAACTATATCTATACTAAAAATAAAGCTGACGAGTTTGTTTGTACGCGCTAATCTCTGGAACTACCAGTCGGATTTGAAATATTTTTTTTACATTTGATAGCTCAGTAGTTGAGTAAGGCTATAGGATATTTAACATCACGCTGAGACACTTAGGAGCCGCGCAAAAAGAAAAATAGTAGTAAAGAACGCTAAGCGAAAACGAAATAATAGCGCGGGTGGGCGATGGGATGCGACGCGATGGGATGCGACGCGATGGAAAAATTTACGCGGACGAAATCTTGGGCAGAAGCTAGTCTTATATATTCAATATTCCTGTATATATTTTTACTGCTGATCCGATTTTGAAAGTTACGAAGTTCCATAAGTACCAACTTTCATCACTTTCGGGAATGTATTTTCAAAAATCCTTCCTTAGAGCTCACTTTTGCTATATAAGGAACTTTTCTGCGAAATTTCATACTTATCGACCCAGCGGGTTAGGCTATGCGTTAACTGTCAGTGAATCATTAAATGAATTTAGTTTTTTAATATAGTAGATCGCACACAAAACTCGAAAAAGACAGAATTGTGTGGATAAGGGAGAGGAGGCCTTTGCATGCAGTGGGACAATACAGGCTAGCTAGATTAGATTACTCTAATCTAAGTAATAAGAATCTAAGAAAATCTAAGAATCGAAGTAAGAGTATCTAAGTAGAAGACTAGAACCCTTACGAATCTTACTTTTTTTTAACAGCCCTAAAATGGGTGAAATGTGGATTGACCAATGTTTGTTTAGAAAAATCAGAAATCAGACGAAGCCCAGAAGCTGGTATTTTAATAAGATTGAAAGAATAATAAATTAATCATTTCCATACGGAACACTAAAAATTATGGTTTCAATGGCGAAAACACAGTCCAACCATAATGATGATTAATTATAATTCATTCTGCAATATCTTACAGACAAGACAAGGTACTAACATGCATTTTGCAACCTGCGCCTGCACTGCAGGTTGACTATAGACGTCATATTTTTGAGTAACATTGAGATCTAGAACATAGATGTTATTTATTTACCCTTTGCAATGTTTATGTTGCTTAATAAAAAAACTAGTGTCGTAAGAAGCAGTGATTGCGTTTAGAGCAAGACAACCTAGAGTCTATGGTCTACCATGGACTCTAAGTGGTTTTTAATGTGCCACATGTAGGATCTAGACGATGTAGGTTACATCCTTAACCCCCATGGTTAAAGGATACATTATAATATTTATCTCTTTTAAGATCTATTTCATATCATGTAAAGCAGTTGCTTGGAACTCAAATGGAGTAGGGCAGGACACCAGGTAATACGCAGTGATGACAGGTGAAGTAAAGCAGTGACCGAGTGGCGTCCAAGGACTGGAAGACGAAGTGTCGGTCGTCCGGCGGTGAAATGGCCGGACGACATTGTTGCCATCGCGGGTAGGACCTGGATGAGGCTGGCTCAGGACCGTGGATATTGGCACAAAGAGAGAGCGCGATGTGTGTGGATGCTGATGATGATGAAAGTAATTGCTTTAACATTAGAAGGATATTAAAAGAGCCAAAAAAGCCACATGGGTATACATAATCAGCCTATAATGTTCCCACTGCTGGGACACAGGCCTCCTCTCGGTGAGAAGGAGTGCGCCGTAATCCACCACGCGGGCCCAGTGCGGATTGGTAGATGTCACATGTCTTCGAATTTTTGGTTCTAGGACATGCCGGTTTCCTCACGAAGTTTTCCTTCACTGTTTTTGACATCGGTATAAGCCTTTAATTATTAAAATTGGATATAGGTACTATAACTTTTTAATTATTAAAATTGGGTATTTTGGCTCCTTTTGTGAACCTCCGAATCTGTATTTAAAATTTTAAAGTAGTTTTTAAGTAAGTATATTAAATAAGAATCTTTAAAATTCTCGCCATTTTGCCTTATATAATGTGACAGTGTGTGATGTAGGAAAAAATATAAACATCATGTCACGATCACGTTTCTAGATAAAATCCTACTTTGTTAATTAATTATATTATTATAAACGTGAAACTTTGTATGGATGGATTGATGGATGGATGTTTGTTACTCTTTCACGCCAAAACTACTGAACGGATTTGGATGAAATTTGGCACACAGATAGCTTATAACCAGGATTAACTCATAGGATACTTCTTATCCTGATATTCCTACGGGATCCAAACCTGTGCGGCTGAAACCGCGGGGCGCAGCTAGTAAAATATAAATTTTTGCAATTTTTTGGCAAACAATTATGATTAAATCTAGCTAATAAATTCTGTTCAGCTTTATTTTCGTCCCAACAAAACGATTACCTACTATTCATACGGAATATTTTTATGTGTCAATTAACATGTCCGAATATATTTACTTTTGTATTTTTGAATACCCTATATAAAACCGTAAATGTAGGTAGCTGTTGTTGCTACTGACACCTTTGTACGTATATTTCTGTTTCTTTATTCTTGTCTGTATATATGTGCGTACATAAGCGGTTAAATAAATAAATAAATGTTATTTTTTGCCTAAATAGGTAATTGACACGCGATAAACAATAACTCCTCATCACCTGCCTTTTCCCAACTATGTTGGGGTCGGCTTCCAGTCTAACCGGATGCAGCTGAATACCAGTATTTTACATGGACCGACTGCCTATCTGACCTCCACAACCCAGTTACCGGGTAATACGATACCCCTTGGTAAGACTGGTTGTCAGACTTTCGGGCTCCTGACTACCCGTAACGACTGTCAAAGATACACGAATGACAGCCGGGACCAACGGCTTAACGTGCTTTCCGAGGCACGGAGGAGTCTCGGTATGTAAAGATAGTCACCCATCCACAGACCAACCGCGGCAAGCATAGATTAACCTTATCGATCGACCTGTGCAGCTGTTATTATTTAGCCACGGGCCCCTCAAACACTTAATAGGTGTTATTAAATACTTAATAACGCCTAAACCTAATTATTAAATCTAACCATATCTAGCGAAACGATATTTAAAATCACATCCGTTGAAACAAGAGGCTAATCTAGAATTACAAAATCTCAAAATTCAAGGCTTGTCTAGAGAGATTGTCGGTGTCTACGATAAAATGGGGCCCAAGGATACGAGAACCGCCATTGATTGTCGTGTTACTTGGCCTTGGCTTATTAGTTGATTCGCACGAGTTTACTCGTTCGAACCGGCGAATCGTCCCTTTTCAATAATGTTATCTTTTCTATAGGCGACTCGCAAGAATTGGCCCATTTTGAATTTTAAGCAATAAAGTATAGAAAATCCTTTTTTTAAAGTTAAAGTTATACCATATGAGAAGGCAGTTACGTTGGTTTGGAGTTAAGAAAAAAACACACGTTTTATAATATTTAACACATCAGTTCTGTGCGCTAGTACTTTTTATATAACTTTAACTTTAAAAAAAGGTTTTTCTATACTTTATTGCATAAAATTCAAAATGTGCCAATTCGTGTGAGTCGCCTATAGAAAAAAATTTATTATTTAAAAGTGTCGATTCGCCCGTTTCGGGCAAGTAAATTCGTGCGAATCGACTAATAAGCCTTAGCTTTATGTCATAAAAAGGTACCTACACACATAACTTATGTAGTCTTAACGATGTTATTTATTATGTTTATTTTGGTATTTAAATATGTGTTTTCTCAGAAGCCAGACAGATCTATGTATGTTTCAAACATATTTTTTAAATAAAAAACGTTTTTTTTTATTTTTGCTCTTTCGATTATACATATACTTGTAACAATTTAATTTGGCTGAACTTTTCAAATTAGGTTTTGCTATTTTTTATTTTTATTTTTAACAGTGACCTCATTTTTTTTATTACAAGTTTTCTTAAAAAACGCTGTTTTTCTTCGATATCTTCTAGTAAAACGAATTTTTATATTATTTTCCTTGTTGTTGATTAATGTGGTCTAATAATTTATTTCATGCCAACGTATTAAACTATTTTTGACTAATCTATCCCACAAAACACCGTGATTAAGTATTTCAACTTCCGTCTAATTGTCAGCCAGTGTTTTTATCTCCCGTATGCATATGTATTTATTATAATTACAAGTTATTTTGGCCAGCAAAAAACCTAGTTAGACACACACAAAAAAGTATTAGCAAACATTTTTAAACCACTGTGCTTCTTTTCAATTCAGCATATATCAGAAATATGTAGTCATATTTAAGGATATACAGACCAACAATCTGAGCAACTTTCTCCATGGGACCAGCATCCTAATCGCGAAAAAATAATCAGCCATACCCTACATTTGGGTCGGGTAGGTATTAAAGTTTTGTATGAGACAGTTGATATTTTTTTCGCGATTACGATGTTGGTCCCGTAAATATGACCACACTTTTCTGAAACACGCTGTATATTTCAACTGTCATGTACCTTCCATCATCTGCCTAGCCTTTTCCCAACTATGTTGGGGTCGGCTTCCAGTCTAACCGGATGCAGCTGAATACCAGTATTTTACATATCTGACCTCCACAACCCAGTTACTGGATAACACGACACCCCTTCGTAAGACTGGTTGTCAGACTTTCGGGCTACTGAAGACCCGTATCGACTGCCAAATATCCACTAATGACAGCCGGGACAACCAGCTTAACATGCTTTCCGAGGCACGGAGGGGTCTAGATATGTGAAGATGGTCACCCATCCACGGACCAACCGTGGCAAGCGTAGTAGTAGCTTAACCTGATCGATCGACCTGTGCGGCTGTTGTTACTTAGCCACAAGCCCCCAAGTACGTTTGTCATAGTGAATATAATACCTACTCAGTGACGATTGCATTCAAACAATGGGCTTTGCGGGGTCACGTTAGGTCAGCAGTCGACAATCGTAGTCGGTAAATTCTTTGAAACCACTCATTAGATGTAAATATCTGCATATACCTACAATTTATTACTTACCTTTGTCATTTACTGTGTTTTTGCACTCGGAAAATTATTACTGGCAACTGTCACGTAACTAGCAGCTGTTGTCAAAATAATACCGGCCAATATAAATCTTGTTTTTTTTTTCTTGTATTCTTCCGTAAGTATAATAAGTATATTTAAAAAACATGGTTTGTAGTTGTCTTTCTAAATTACCTACAAATGCGAATCTGTCTTACAATCTGTTTGTTCGTTCCTAATGTAAAACCAATTGCGTGATTTAAAAAAAAGTAAAGGCAATAAGACCGCGTTTGTACCGTTCTTATCATTTTATAGTTAATTAAAACGGTACAACACTAATTACACTAATTAACATAGAAACAATGATTACTTATGTTGAATCTTGTTGTAGTACCTACCTATGTTGTGTGTTCTTGTGTTGTTCCTCTTGTTCGTCCTTTCAGTGTACACTCAGAAAAATTAATTGTTTATCAAATTGGCGAACTATATCGATTTGCCGTGTTATAGCCACTTCACACAACTGTCAAAGAATGACAATTGTGATTTAAATATACCTACGGAAAATTGAAGCTGGTAGTCAATTTGCTCACTAATAAATTTCCCAGACTGTACATTAAGGAATATCTATCTATTCCCCTAGTTCTTGTAGACAAAGCCGAGGGCTACGCTACTCGTAAATAAGTTATAGTGACGAACACAAGTCACATACAAGCCCTTCGCTAACTTTCACCAAAACCCTTAAAAACGTGCATAGAATATTAAACACTAAAACTGTTAATAAATTCTATGAGCATCTCATATTTCCACACCAGTATGGAAGTAGATACCACTACAATAGCTTGTAGGTAGCTTCATGACGATATGAGGAAAACTTACGATTCTGTGGTGTCTGGTACACACACAAAAAGTCCAAAAACATTTTTTAAGAGCATTTCAAACTTTGAATAATGCTACCAATCGGAATAGTTACGTTTGTGGATCAAACTGCTGCATGTACTTATAGCAGGAGACTTACAAAGAATAGAGCAAACAACGGTAAAAAAAAAATGAGCTAATGGTTGATGTAAAAACAGAAAATGACCAAATTTTCACTTATCATGTCTACAACCAAACACCACCAAACCCCCCAATTAGAATATTACGTTATAATCACAATATATCACACTGAATATTTAATATTATTTATAAAACATTGTTTATATTTTTATTATAATATATTACATAAGTACCAAAGGACCACCCAAATGCCTACTTTGGTAGTACGAGTAATTTAAGATCAAGCAGACAAGGCAGCCATGTAGTAAAAGGATTAAGGTATAATTATGATATTGCACGACTTGACTTACCTAATATCTCGACATACCTAATGTTTTGTAACATTATGTACATACTCACACTTATCTTCATTCATTCCTCCAGGTCTGAACAAGCATTCTGTTACCGTTAGGCGCTGTTCTGATTATTTCTTACGACACGTTTTATCCACAATCAGTACACAGACACAGCTCCAACTTTAACATGAGACTACCACGATACAGTGACATCTAAGGGTTGGTAATTTCGCACACATTGATGGATATCATTTTTCCTATAAACACTATACTTCTAATACAAAATTACTATAGATTTTATTGTATTTTATTAATAATATATTTTATTATGACAGCTTTGACAACGACGTTTAATACGCCGCCATGGCAACCTTTTTTTTAAATCCTTACCTGTATCTTTTTAGCTGATTATATACGAGTATGCATAGATACTTATTAAAATTAATTACTGGCCAATTTCATATCTCAAATTCATATTTTCTACATGATGTTATTCTACGAGCTGACATTATAGATCCACGCAATGCAAGGATCAGTTCGGGTTTCGCCTCTAAAGCGGATACTACAAAGAGCCTGATACTCCAGGGCTACCTATCCCGGGAATACCCAGCGTACCTCTCCGCTCCGGCGCCTGACGGACCCTGCCTACGCCTCCGTCCTCCGTCCTCCGTAAAGGACTCCTATTTTCTACTGGGCCGCGCCTCATTCGAAGACCGCCTCACCTGGCGGACTGACAGCGTCCCCGCCGTGCCTCTCTCTCCTGCTGCCGTGCTGCGCCCTGTCCTGCTGCGTGGGCCCTCCTACAGGTGTCCTCCGTGCCGCACACGCACCAGCACCTGCCCTTACCTGCTCTTGCACCCGTGCCTGTACCTGCACCTACTCCTGTACCTGCACCTGCTTCTGTACCTGCACCTGTCGTCGGCACCTGCCTCGCGTCTACCTCCCTCCAACTGGATCTCCACCTCAGCCTCCTCAGCCCACCTATTACGCATCGTCATCCATACACCCCACCTCCACATACTACACACCAGTCCATCTCCATCTTTAATTTCTTATAAATATACCTTTAATTGTTTTCTACCTTCCTTCCTTTAATTTAATTTTACCCTTGGTTTTATAAGTTCAGTTTTACTTGTCGCTACAGTACAGTTTACATTGTGCATAATCTGTTTATTTATTCAAATCGCTGTAACTGGTCAACGCAAATATGTAACTCTTAATTAAGTAGATATGTACATGTGGAAACTTGTAACTAGCAAATGTCCCTACTTATACATGATATTTAAGTTTTTTATTAGTCTGTAAGCGTTCTTTAAAATAAAAATAAAATAACAAAATAATCTCAAACTGGTAAAATTGTAATTACATCAATGTTGTTAAAGAAATCCTTCAACCAACTCAGCCTATCGTATCCACTACAACTGGACAGTGGACACAGGTCTCTCCTCAGTTGCCACAACACCCGTCATTCTCTCCTAATTCTCAGTCAGTCCCGGCAGCTGTTTTAAGGTGGTCGGTTCATCTAGCTGGATATATTTCTGTCATACGCATATCAATTTTAAAATCCCTATTTAGATAAAGGAAAAAAAAACTATCTGAATCACGTTTGACGTATAAAAATCCTTTATTTCCGTCAACTGTCCACAAAAAGTTCTAAATAGGAACACAAAATCCTCTCAAAAAATAGGACAAGAAAACAAACGAAGGCAAGATTTCAATAAACCCAGCGTGTAGGTAACCCGAGAAAACACTAAACAAACTATAGTTTTCGAAATCCTATGCAAGTCCATGTATTTGCATATGTATGAGAAAACACACAATTGCATCCTAACAGCATCTTTTGCAACGGTACAGCTTTCGCAAACAAAGTGCAGAAACACATTATTAAGTATAGCTTCCAGTTTCCATAGGTTTCCTTACTTACTTCGAAATAATGATGCCTTTCAAAATGTGTGACGCCATCTCATATTGCTTTGTTCTCATTCACTCGATATAGGTGCTTAGCTCTCAAATTGTTTTGAAATAACTAAGTAGCCATATTTCATATCATTTTATTGTACACACTTCCATTAATGCAGAGGACGTAGAGGTTTGAGTAATAATGTGGATTGCTATAAGAATATGGGAAGACCGCAGAACAGTTAAAAGTATCTGTCGGTTTATTCTGTTAGGGTCGCAGCATTATGCTGAGCGATAGCCGTTTACCGTGGATGTGACGCATATGTCAACCATTTTGAATTGTTTTTTTTTTCTTTATTTTGTTTTAATGTTCTTTTATGCGTCATGTTTACCGCAAATAAACGTTTTTTCTTTCTTTCTTAAAATATCACCGTGAAAATTAGGTGCACTGAGCTTCCCTTCACTCCAACACTCACTTCACCTCAGTTTTCACGGGGAGATTTTTACAGAATCAACCGACTGTTCTGTGAGTAAGACCAAAGAAACGATGGATGGATTGTGTGCTAGAAAGATATGGCTAAAACGGAGGTGTATAAGGAAACGGCGGTTCAAAGATGAAGGAGACGATATTCTGTGCCGACCAATGTTTGAGTGAGTAAATTGCTCACAGCACGCCTTCTCCCGGGTAAATTGGGATACGAGCAGCACCCTAGTTGCGTAATGCACTATCAATCTCAATCTGAATGATTTTGAAAGATATGCTTATTATATGCTTGATATGTTCGAAAAATTATTCTACTCAACAACGTAAATAACGCAATGAATGTTGTTGAACTGTCAAAATGTACTCATAGTGATAGATAATGAACTCATAGTGATAGATAATGAACTCATAGTGATAGATAATGAACTCATAGTGATAGATAATGAACTCATAGTGATAGATAATGAACTCATAGTGATAGATAATGAACTCATAGTGATAGATAATGGCGCCGATTCCCTTGTTCACAAACTAAACTAAATTTAAGTGCAGTCCATCTTTTTCTTTCATTCAAGAAAAGGACAGAAGATAAATATAAGTTTAGTCCTGTCAAATTAGTCAGCGCCTGACGTAAATTGACGTATTTTTAGTAGCCATGTTTTTAATCACGTCTAAACTGTCTATGGAGTATCTCTTATGATTTTTTCGCTCAGTATTTTGACTGATCGATGTAAGTTTGACGATTCCTCCTATATTTTGGCGTGGCCAATAAAGACAATAAAGAAATGATAACGGACTTACGAGTTGTTGGTCGTAGGTTCGAACCCAGACAGACGCTTTACTTTGTGTAAATTATTTCATTACCACTACTCTCAAAACGGTGAAGGAAGACATCACGAGGAAACCGGCATGTCCTAGAACCAAAAATTCAAAGACATGTTACTTCTACCAACCCGCACTGGGCCCGCGTGGTGGATTACGGCCGGTGTCCCAGCAGTGGGAACATTATAGGCTGATTATGCTATGCTTACCTATGCTACAGACAACTTGATTCCCTTAAATCTGACATAAACGTGCTTCTCAAATAGACGAAAACCCGAAACACAAAATAGACGACAAAACAAACTACTTAAAAAAAGACATCAGACATTCTTGTCTGTCATAAGATAAAGCTACAAGCTTTTATGATTGAATAGTTAATTAACACAAACAAGTTTAGTACTTCGTTGAAATCCAGTAGGTACATAACCTGTAAACCAGTACCAGCTACTACATTGTAAAGACGCAATTTGATTTTACTCCGCAGTTAGTAACAGTCGCATGAGCGACAACCCACACACAATGAAAGAGTTGATGCCATCTTAAACCTTATCATCTATAAGGAAGTACTAGATATCATTAACAATCGATAACGAAACAATGAAAAATGAATAGATCTGTCGGCGAACTGAGGCGAAACGTTCTATCGACGAAACAGTGAAAAGTGAATCGTTCTTTCGGCGAAACGTTCTATCGACGAAACACAGAAAAGTGAACCGTTCTCTCGGCGAATCGTTTGTCGTTGAAAAGTTCTATCGGTAAAACAATGAAAAGTGAATCGTTCTGTCGGCGAAGCGCTCATCGGAGAAACGAATGTTGGAGGAATGTTTCAGAATCCAACGATAGACAGTCTTGACGACGGCTCAAGAAGACTCATCATGATCATCCTTCTGACCTTGTTGGGTTTGTCTTCTTCTTGCAAATATCTCTAACAGATGTCATCTCACCCCTTTCTATACATATTATCTTTCACACAGTCACAGTACATCCATCATTTCCCTGCCGTAGGATGAAGAAGGGAAGAAGAAGGGATGAAGAAGGGAATTTCTTGAAGTAAACTACTCGCTGGTCACTCATCATGATCTGCCTAGCTTTTTCCCAACAACGTTGGGGCGGTTTCAAGTCTAACCAAAAGCGGCTGAATACCAGTATTTTACATGGAGCGACTGCTCTGACCTCTACAACACAGTTACTGGGTAATAAATCGCGGGTCACTGTTGAACAGTATCCTACATAGAGAACCACTTAGGGCGAATATAAACACATTGTGAAAACTTGAACAGACCTGTCACACTGTTGTCATTATTGTCCATAACCATTACTATTGAGGTTAGGCAAAGAACGGTTATTCCCCGAACAGACCTATCCCAATACTAACAGCAATGTTTGCCAATATATTGCAACAAACTGTTAGTACAACTAACCTCGTTAGGGAAATCGGGCGTGAAGACATAAGTGAACTCTATCGGATTTTCTCACCAACAAACACGTGCGCCGACGCATACCATACTCTCATTTAGGTTACAGGACAGTCACGTGTAAAGGTTTAGTGAAGCGAAACTATCGATAAACTAAACAGTTTTTTGTCGGGTTAGATAACGAATAAACTTGATTGGCGTAGTGGTAAGTAAGGGTAAAATAGTATACACAGCAAAGGAAAATTCCAAAAGGTGGTTGAACGGAGGGCCTTGACACGTAGCAATCGCTTTCAAAGCCATTCGTAGTTCTTCAGTGACAACAAGCTTATGTCAATCCTTGACATAAACTTTTGGGTCGCTTATGTCAATCCAATAAATTTAGACTTTTCTATCATGGTAATCGCTGATAGATTGTCACTTCGTCTAGGACCTCTGGTCAGTGTCAAGACAGCTTTTATAAAAGACCTTCTTGTATTTGTTTTCCCTTAAAACCTTCTTTCATATCAGCACATGCCGCCGTAAAAAGAATAGCCATTTAATAGTTTGGCTGTGATTGTGAGGCTGCCTATACTTAATCTGTGGGGTAATTGCGTTACACATACATAAAATGACTATTGATCGCAATTCCTTTTATTTTGACACTTCACCCACATTCATTGCGTTATTTACGTTGTTGGGTAGACGAACTTTTCAAACCTATGAAGAAATGGATTAGGAATTTTCTTCGAAAGCCTCGGATTGTAACCGAAAGCGTGTTACGCAATTAAGGTGCCGATTTGAAGAGCTTTTATTTGGTACTTGTAGTCAATTCCTCAAAACAAAAAGCTAACTTAAGTGGCAGTGGGCAGGGCACTTTGCTCGCAGAACAGATGGACGATGAGGCTGAAGGTTCTAGAGTGGCGACCGCGTACCGGAAGACGTAGCGTTATAAGGCCTTCCACATGGTGAACCGATGACCTTGTGAAGGCCATAGGAATCCGCTGCATGCGGGAATCACAGAACCGGTTGAAATGGTGATGCTTGAGGGAGTCCTATGTCCAACAGTGGACGTCACGTGATGATGAAAAGCTAATATAACAAATCCATTCTCCCGTATCGATAGTGCGAATTTCCACGCGCTTCACTATTGTCGGTCACGTGCAGCTTTCTAAAGATTGACCAATATACTCTGGGCAACAGTAATTATATACTCCGGTGCCACTGCACAGTGCACCACGCTTGCGCTTCGTATCTCTTTATAGAGTTAGTGGGCGGTATTCACGTGCTACGATCATTGTATCTTCAATTTTATCATCTTATAATATTGATTGAATAACTCGTAAGTCTGGGCGTTTACCACTCAGCCACCACTGCTCTCACAACTACGTGTGGAGCTGGTCAATTACAATGATATAATATTTAGATTAAAACTCAATTTTCATATATTAAGTTAACGAAATAAAATAAAAACAACCCAAGGAAATCCATTTCCTGCCTACGTCTTATTTAGGACACGAAAACACATAATTTATACAATGGCGTGATCACATTTTGTCAACGTCCTTAAACTGATATTACGTAACTTACGAATTCCGATCTAATTATACGAAACGACGAAATTAATTAAGGTATTAATATCGGTTTATTTACAATTTTTTGAATGGCCAAAGTCGAAATAAACTCGTTCCAAAGGGGACCTAACGATAAAATGCAACAATGCATAAATAATTTATGTTGATAAATTGATAAAAACGCATTAATTTATGTTTTATTTAAATAAAACTTTATGATTATTTATTACCAGATAAAAACAAACAAGGAATAGTAAGATTTGACTTTTTTAATATAGTACCTATGTAATACATATTTAAACCTTGTATCTTTGTTTTTTTATATGCATTTAATATTTTAAAATAAACTAGGCATTTACTACTACATAATTATATATATTTTTACGCTAACTAAATATATGGACACGAAAAATATTTGCACAATTATAAACAATGCAAGATTGCAAAATACTATAGCCAGAGGCTAAGCTTTGCCATACAACGTGGCAATGCCGCCAGTCTCTTGGGTACCAGTCGACAGCGATGCGGAAGATTTTTTCGACGCCATATTTTTAGTATGTCAATATTTTTAGTTAGGTTAGGTTATTATATTTTTATTTTAATAGTTTGTTAGTTAATTTAGAGCTGATTTCTCAATAGTCAGATAACTTTTATCTCAGGAATAATTTTGAATTTTTGACAGTTCTTCCATACAGAATCTGTCAGACGTAAATTTTATTCCACGAATAAGAATTAACTGTCGATTGTAAAATCAGCCCTTAGTATAAGAAGTTTATCCAGTTTATATATTTTTATCCTTCCTAACAAAAAATGAATAATACTCTAAAACAGATTGCTAAAAAGAAATACGACAGCATTGTTCAACTGACGTCACATTTGTCGGTTAAAATAATGCATCGGTTTAATTATCAGCTTATCAGATATCAATTAAGCATTTATAAACGAAGGATACAGAAAAACAACCTTTAAAACGAAAATTAATGACTTAGGAACAAATTGCAATAATAACGTAGCTACTTATAACCTATTTATATCAATAGAGTTTAATGTGTCATACTTATGATTATTCTAGATGTTTTGCTAATTTACTTTTTTGTTAAAAAATTGTTGAGTTAAAAATTACATCAAACACTACAAAATATACAATGGGCGGGCTTATCGCTATCTGCGATCTCTTCCAGGCAACCTTGGAATAGCCAGTAATTTCACTTAGTGCCTCTTCTAGATTTTTACCATCTAAGGCACCTGGCCTACGAAGATGCGACTCTCTCTCTCTGTAATCCTTGTCTGAGGATCGTGGTCAGCTTCGGAGTGGCATCCGGAGCGGATGATCCGCCTCCACCGGTTTCTGTTCAGCGCATCCCATACCACCGTGTGGAATTTAGAGGACGATGATTCCTTTACAAGATCGGCTACCTGATAAGATGCGACTAGCTATCGACTATTTTCACGCTCAAGAAACGTAGGTACATACAAAAGATTGTAGGTACCGTGTCAGTTTTTTCTTTTTTTAATAATATAAACGTTGCCCCACACTAGGAATTACTCCTGTCGTCGTGCGTGGGTGCGCTTACAAACATTTAAACTCACATACACAAACAGCCAGACCCGGAACAACTACCTGTAGGCAATACAATTTGTTCCGTGCGGGAATTGAACCCGCGACACGCAGCGCAGTAGTCGATCGCTCAGCCACTGCGCCAACCATATCGTCAGTAAAAGAGACACACAGCGAAAACTCTGTCAAACAAACAATTCTTTTTTAGTTCCTAGCACCATTCGCTTCTCGATAATATAATCGCCGGTGCGGCGACTGAGGTGGCTTAGAGGCCCTATAAAGTGCCTATAATTCTGTTTTCATTTCGCCATCTTTGTGCACTCAAATTAATTGCTTATCAAATTTGCCGTGTTATAGCCATTTAGAATATACAGTTGTCAAAATATGATAGTCATGATTTGAATATACAGACAATTTAAGTTGGTAGACAATTTGCCAGACGATATTTTTTCATTACTTGTTCATTAAAGATTACTTTTGTCATGTTTGTTGAATGTGCATGTAACTGCCTGGGTTCATCGCCTCGTAACCGCGGTATTATAAGTATAACCACAAGATGCAACGGCCCCGGATATCTTAATAAACAGCATAATACTGCTTAAAACATAATCTTTTGATGCGATCAAGTTATGCACTGCTTGAACCTTTAACATGTGAAAGGTTGGTTTGTTATAACATTTGCACTAATTGCAAAATAGTGACGATGAATGAGATGAATACAACCCGTTAAATACTAAAGACAAGGCCTTGAAACACTAGCCGTTGCCCGCGACTTGTCCATCGAAGTTAAGCAAATTGTAGAAGTTCTCAAACCTGTTTATGCCATGAAAACAAAATAATGAGCAAAAAATACCAAATTGATTAGGTGTCAAAAAGCACTACCCGTATTAAAAAAACAAAACATCTACATTATATTGGATAGTAAATCACAGGTGACGTACCGCGAAATAAAAATAATAGTTTATAAAAAAAAAATGGCCCTTAATTGGTAAATTCGTACTTACCTACCGCATTAATTATATTCTTTTCAACTTAAATATCAAACAAGTTTGCTGATCATTAATCAGCATTTATAATCTTTTAAACTCACATCATAAAATTAAGTATGTACAATGGAAATGTATAAAGCAAGCCACGTCCAGAGATACGTCCCAACAAAGGAATGAAAAAAACAGTATTGAATTAATTTAACTTTGAGAACACAAAACAATTTTTTTTTAAACTTTTATCTCATAAGAGTATCACTCTGCGCTCTAACGTCTGATGCCTAAAGACATAGGTACCTAATTAAGGTAATCCGTAAGCACCTTTTACGGCTGACAGGGCAAAATAAAAGGAAAACCAATGCTCCGCCCATTGCACCCAAAGTAACTTAGGAAAACGGCAGCTCCAGAAAAATCCTTAACACTTCGACACGCATCACACTTCATTCATCTGATGACATCTACCTACCCTCTAACATATATAAAGGAGGCCTGTGTTCCAGCAGTGGGAGCATTAAAGTTTGATTATGTAAACAGATCATAACTTTGATACGAAGATGTTTTCATAGGTTTACCTAGGTCATCACCTGTTTAGTTTTTTACTAACTACGTTGGGGTCGGTTTCAAGTCTTAATAGATGCAACTGAATGCCAGTATTTTAATTGGAGCGCCTGCTTATCTGACACAATCCAGTAACTGGGTCAAACGAAATGCTCGCATGCTGTGCGCATTTCGAGCTTCTGACTACCAGACCGATATGGACAATAAGGCGACCATCCGCTGCTACGTAGGATGTGCACGGAGAGGTACCACCACAGAACAGAATTTAGTTCTTTTACGGAGCTTGCGGTAGTAGTAAAATGGGAGAAATCGTCACGTATCGAATAAGCGTGCATGTGACTTTTACTTTATGTAATAGAAAGAGACTGAGAGATAGAGATAGTTTACGTGGTTTTCGAGGGCGCTGATTTTTTTTTAAATTTTTCGTCATGTGTGTCGTTTTTATGGTTTTCGAGGGTGCTAAAGCCGATATTGTGGTCAAAATGAAAATCCAAGATGATCGGCTGCAAAAATGTAAAAAATGTTTGTCATTTTGAAATTTTCGCAGCTGCCATCATGGATTTTTATTTTGAACTCCGTTCCTGCCGGGAGTTCTCCGACCCCACACGTCCTTTTTTCTATTCTGTGGGTACCATGTTACATGCGCGGTTAATTTGTTTACCAGCAACGCTTTCGCGCGAGGCTTGGCCGTGAGTCGCAGTGGATGATCCCGCCTACATTTCGATACAGAGCAGAGCTAGTCCACGTGTGTAGCTTAACCGCGGGCTGCTGTAAAGCGGGTCTTCATATTGTATATATAAATATTGCACTTACTCTTCCCATTTTGCACAGTATAGCTCAGGTCTTGAAAGGTGAGGTTGACAGGAGGCCGCTGGGGCAAATGCGAGAGGTGAGCGCGGCCGAGGGCACGCGAGTTCACCTCCACTGTGGTCGTCATTGTTGATCACACTGGCATCCCAAGGATCTGGAAATAAAGAGGAATATGAATGTACCTATATGCAGATGTAGATGTGTGAACTGTGATGGCCCAGTGGTAACGATTCCGACGTACGAGTTGTAGGTCGCGGGTTCGACACCAGGCATTCGCTTTACTTCGTGTAAATAATTTCTTCACCACTGCTCTCAAAACGGCGAAGGAAAACATCGTGAGGAAACCGACATATCCTGGAACCAAAAATTCGAAGACATTGTGACATCTACCAACCCGCACTGGGCCCGGGTAGAGGACTACGGGCCACGCCCTTGCACAGGGAGGCCTGTGTTTCGGCAGTGGGAATATTATTGGCTGATTATGCTTATGAATCTCTTTCAGGTAAAAAATATGTCTGTCCCACTCAATAAAATTAGCCTGAAGTTGTTTAATGTAGTAAAAGGGGTTTAGATGAAAAATGGTCATTGTTGATCGCCATGCTGGCTCGCTGTTGATTTCGCTTTTAGAATATTAAGTTTAGGTTTCTACACAAACTTTTCTTCACCGTTATTTATTCCACCGGTGCCAAGGCTATCTAAGTAAGTAAAGACAGCACTTCATCATAATTATCATTTTAGCCTGAAATCATCCATTGCTGGCATCCCCTTTCTTCTGCCAGGTTCTGAGAGTCAAAGACAGCACTTGCTAGAGTTTAAACGAAAGAAGTCAATGCTAATTTCAAAATAATGATAAGTAAGTACAAACAATCGACTCTTCATGTGACCAGAGGGCTAGCCTATTTTTTGGCCAAAGAATCAGCATTGCCATACAACATGGCAATGCTGCCAGCCTTTTGGGCACGTTTCCTATTGACAGCGACGCGGACGAATTTTTTGATGCCCTTTGATTATTTCCCCTCCTTTTTATACATGGTGGCAGGGACATGGACGCGCAAACTGTAATCATGGATTCAGCACAAAAGTTTAGACCCCATAGCGTCGAAATGTTTCGTCGGTTATTAAAAAAAAATATTGCTGTTGCCGCATAGGTATTGCACTTTTCTATGAAACAGAATTTTTTTTTTTTTTTAACCTACCAAAAACTTCTACGCTATGGGGTCTAAACTCATGTGCTGAATTCATGGTTACAGTTTGCGCGTCGATGTCCCTGCCACCCTGTATACTTGTACATATTATTATTTTAACACTATTAGCTTTTTAAATTAAGTATAAACAAATAATAATTTCACAATCAGCAAAATCGTAATAGCCTACTATCCAGAATCATTCACGGCCATTCGAGAACCGACATTATCTATTGCTACAACGAAAATGCCTAACTCAACAAAAAGATTGCCAGTAAAAAATTTATTACGTAAATAGACAACAGACTCGACATTGACACACAAACGGGTCAAGTTTGTCTGTCCGTGCGTTAGATTTTATATAATAACAAAATAACTATTTTTCTGCAAGTCATTGTATAGTTTGACATAGTTTTGCAATGAATTAAGAACATGATCGTCACCTGTATCAAATTTGGATACATAATATATACTCTGTGTATAATAGTTGGGTAAGTTTATTGCGCCGCGTTTCCAACCGAGCTAGATGTGGCAAGATTTCTGAGTTTCATACAGCGAATTCCTGGATAACTCTCTCTCTGTCGTTCCAAATGTCTGTCAAAGATCTACGAATGGCAGTAGAGACCAACGGCTTAGCGTGCTTTCCAAGACACGGAGGGGTGTCGATATGCAATGGATGGTCACCCATCCACCGCGGCAAGCGTAGCTTAACCATCAATCGCTCCGTGCGGCTGTTATTATATAGCCACGAACTCCGCTGTATCTTTCCGGTGACCAAAAAATAGAGACAAAAACCATGGAATAACATGACTCTTTTATACATTATGGCAAATTATATTCACCTTGGAAATTATTTAGGTACACTCTATGAAAGGCCAGCGATGACTCGAAAAAATCCCAACCTTTTTTCACGTATTTAAATCTATTGTTGCTCAAATATTGGGGGTCATCTGTCCCCACGTCAGTTGAAATATATCTGAGTTCTATGAATTGAGTCATCTGACCTCCAAGGGCTGAGAAGCGGAGATATTAATCATTTAATTAATTATGAATATCACCACCGGTAAATACATTACCAACAAAATAATTATGGTAGTCAACAGAATTGGTCACCTAAGCAAATCTCAGGTTTTTTCCATGTGAATTGGGGTCATTTATGGTCAAGAAACGAACGCCATCTGGCCTCCAAAAGCCAACAAGAGGGGATACAGCCTGTACCAAGATGATAGATAACTCGACCCAACCCCAAATGGATAAACCGAAAAATATCCGCATTCTAATCTCAGGGTTAGATTCTCACATTGGAGTAATTAAAACCTATATAACAGATGATTGATCCGATATTGAGTGATCTTGTTATAGATAATAAGCAAGAGAAAAACGGAAGTTCATTATTCAACTGTATTTATGTTATATCATCGCACGTTTCCGACCAGATTTTAATCGTGTTCATGATGTGAAAGTATCATACGTATACAAAAGTGAATCTGTTTGTCGGTTACGGCTTAACGGCTGAGCCGATTTTGATCTAATTTGGTATAAATATATAGCTGAAATTTGAAGAAGGACACAGACGAAATTGATTTTTTGTTTATACATCTGTCCCTATGTGTGTGAATTTGGTTGTTGAAGTTTGTATAGGAAATTCTGAACTACCACACAGATGTAGTCCGAACAAAAAAAAATACTTTCCTTTTAATTAAATCATATTGTTATTTAGTGAGCAATTTTACTACTTTATGAAACAACTTTTATTCGCCCATCACCATCGTCAGCAGCGTGCAGTTCCAAATGAATGGATTCCTTTCACTACAGCATTCACGTGTTTGGCCCGGCGCGTTGTTATGTATACGAAGTTATACGAACCAACTGTGTTACTGGTAAAACGTGTTTGTTATGGCGCCAGAACTAGAACTACTAATCAAAAGTTAATGGACAGTACCTAATTCGTCAAACGAGGTGCATTATAAGAGTCGCACCCTGGATAGTTCGGTCATTAACATTTGTCGACTGAATAACCTCTCTATATGGGTTAACTTTATCACCAAACTGCGTAAGAATTAAGAAAACACATGCCGTAAATTGCAAAAATCATGCTAGTTATCGGGGTGGCAGGAACATCGACGCGCAACCTGTTACGATGGATTCAGTACCTACATGATTATTTCCTCCTGCGTTGAAATTCCACGTTGGTTATTTTTTTTTTAAATGCTGTTCCACACGTTTTGACAGCGTAGCTATTTAATTGCACTTATTTACGAAGAAGCAGTTTTTTTTTTGATAACCATTTATAAATTCTACGCTAGGGTGTTTAGAATCATGAGCTGGATTCATGGTTACAGTTTGCGCGTCGATGTTCCCTGCCACCCTGTATACTGGTAGTACCTACTTATACCCTGTCCATTAGGTTAACCGTTTTTTGACAGCTGTATTAGAACGTACATATGCCAGATTACGTAAAAGTTAACTTTAAAATGCGCAATGAAATAAATATATAAACTGCCTTATCTTATTGAATTATCTTATTTATGGCTTTTTACAGACATTATAATATAGTGCGTGTATGACCCAATGTACTCGTATTGTGTGTTGCTGCAATTACTAGTTCCATCTGTCAAAAAACGGTTTACATAATGGACAGGGTATAGTACCTAAGCAACGCATAAAACTCTAGGGACAAAGTTCACGTATTCATCATGCACTGGATTGCAGTCACAAACAATTGTAACGGAGCGTTTCATAACCAAGACATAATATCTCACTACCGGGATTTACATCAAAAGACGATACTCGTACAGTCAGCAACAAAGATTACGTTATAACTTGTTTCGTTGGGGTTCGAAAAGATTTATGCACGACTAGCGGCGCCCCGCGGTTTCACCCGCATAAGTTTCGATCCCGTGGGAATATCGGGATAAAAAGTATCCTTAGATGTGTTAATCCTGGTTATAAACTATTTGTGTGCCAAAGGACATTACTCTGCGCCCATACATTGTTCGCCCTGGAACCAAGAGCATCGGAAAATTATGTGTTGTATTGTCGATCATTAGTAAACTCCTAAAAGATCTTATTTGTATAGCGGACTAGCTGCAGAATAAATATATTTTAAAAAAGTATCAGATATTGAGGTTATAATCGAACCATAACAACGAATATTAGGTATAGTTTTTCATAGCTCCGAGTGATTTTTAACCATTTACAATTAGTAACAATTTACACAAAATACACTTTCTTCCATTGCGTATGCGTAAGTCCGTTTATGAGTGCCAGGTTATTGTTTGAGCGGTACACAGTTCCGAAAATCATAGCCACGTAAGTCGTTTTTTAAGTAATCAGAGTCCCGTTAAAGTAGCCAAGTCGTAATATTCAATATAGTCCCGAAAATCACCAAAACGCGCCGATACAATTACAAAGAGCAATCGAAGCAGTGAGAGCATAGGTTAGGTGAGAGACTGACAACCGCCATTTAGTCACGTCAAAAATAGGGGTGGCAAACTCGATACGATTTATCGATATTTCCTAAGACCTTCTTTTACTATGGCCGTACGTTACAAACTGAATTACATCAACTTTTACAACTAAGACAATGTCCTACTTTACTTATAATAACACTCTTCTATACTTGTAATAATATTAATACACAAAAACATCTGTATCTAGTCTGCAATATTGTTTTTTTTGAAGAAAATATTTATAATGTATTCAGTAACGATAAGTATTTTTTACCTGACTGACGGCGGCGAAGCCCAAAAGGAGGGTTATTTAAATTAATTGTCGTAAATAGTCGTTTAGTTAGAAGTAAACCACACACTTTTCTAAACGATCATTAGAAAACCCTGAATAATGATCATGATGAAATATGTAGGTTTTGTTAACTTCAGCATTATACCTATTTAAAATCGAGTGTGACCTCATTCATAAAGTACCTATACTTAGTAGGTTTTTTAAATTATACTTTTAGGGAATAATAATATAAGGAATGGTGATTGAATTGTTTTATTGATATATTCGAAATAAATTCAAAATGTGATTCAGATTCAAAAACATGCAACAATTCATCAAAAATTCGATCGATCGATTGCAATCGACTGGGCATCCCTAATCTTTTTCGATACGACATGACGAAGATGACGGCGATTAGTGTTATTAGTCGCGAAAAATACTTTAAAATGTTCGTTATGGCATGCAGCTAGTCCGTGTTACAAAAGTGTTTGCAACTAATATAATAAAATAGGCAATTCATTATCGTGTATGTCCGATATTTCTTGTGCACAGGGCGATTCCGGACAATGTCCTTTCATCCAATTTCGTTCGGTAGTTTTTGCGTGAAAGAGTAACAAACATCCATCCCTACAAACAAAAATATTGCTGTTCCATATATTTTGACCGCGTATGTATTGCGCTTTTCAAACAGAAGATTTTTTGCCGTTTAGTTAACCGCCTAGCCTTTTATTTAATCCCGCCGTTTAGTTAAAAGGCTAAGCGGTTAACTAAACGGCTAATTAAACCAGTTGGCTGTGACGTATACACAGGTTTCATAAACACTAAGCGAGAACGCTAGGCTGCTAATTAAAACGGCAATGCTTAACGAATTCATGTCTGTGTAGGTCACACAGAAAATAATATTTTGTACAAAATACTGCGGCCATGAACGTTTTGTAGTTCATCGTTCCAATTCTACAGGCATTGACTTTATGGGTAAATAAAAATGATAGTATAATAACATATCAAAACATAAACATAACGTATACAACGTATAACAAGATACATCATGCTTTTATTTGCCAAATGATAAGGCAGAGGTGTGCCTATATATTATTTGCCAAATGTTTAGGAGGCCAGGCTATTGTTCTCAACCGGGAACAAAACCTTGTGACAAAAAAAATGTTCTGCGTGATAATCTAATAAATGGTCACTAATCGTTGGAACGAAAGATTGGTCCTTGGCAGTTTTGGACAGAGAGAAGTGGGAAAAGAGTAGGGACGCCTTTGCCCAGCAGTGAGACATTAATGTTAATAAAAAAAAATTGTGAAAAATGTCTCAGTCAAGTCCGAAAATCTGACTTTGATGTAATATACTTCACCAACCTGCACTGGGCCCGCGTGGTGGATTACGGCCCACTCCCTCTCACAGACAGAAGGCCAGTCTCCCAGCGGTGGGAACATTATAGCCTGATTATGTGTACGTCAGTATGAGCTACAATATGTAGGTACCTGCTAGCGGCGCTGCCTGCCCTAGGTCCGCCGAGCGATTATTTATTCATCGTTACTCGTTCGTGACCTGGTCCACATGACGGAATCCAAGGTAATCGATACTTCAATACTTAATACTATAAGTACGAAACTAACTCAAAATATAATCTATGAAATACAAAACTTCTTAGCCTTTCTTTTTTTTTCTAGCCTTCTGGACTTTAGTTTTGTCATTATTATGTGTGATCAGATCACTTATTTCGGAGATTGCTGGTAAAACTATAATTGGCGACTCTGTAAGACTGCGGCTATTCTGATCTTTAGTAGGTACTTAAGATATATTATAGGTATACATAGAACCTTTTGGTGCTGTTGGTGTACAGACGTCAGCAGGTCAAGGTACCCGAAACTGTCAAATTTTCCCAATCAACCTTGAACCTTAATGCGTTAGTGATAAAGTTGAAAATCTATTAAAGAAATTTGACAGATTTTAGTAGTTAGATTTGCTGGCGTCTGTACCTTAATAAATAAATACACGCACACGAATTGGTATACCTAGTGATCCCACTTTTTTAGGTTTAAATACTAAAATTAATTATAAAATAAAAGCGAGGTTCTTTTTTTATTTCGTTGTTTGTTGATGGCACGGAGGTCAGATTGTTCGTAGTCTAAAGTTCAAGTTACACTAGAAATCAAGTATTCTATAAGTTGTAGATCTAGCATTTGTTCCCTTATTTTCAAAGATTACAGTTAGGAGATAAGGCTTAGCGTACGTCAAATATTAACGAGTACGTAATCGTAATTTTCAAAGATTACAGTTAGGAGATAAAGCTTAGCGTACGTCAAATATTAACGAGTACGTAATCGTAATTTTCAAAGATTACAGTTAGGAGATAAAGCTTAGCGTACGTCAAATATTAACGAGTACGTAATCGTAATGTTTGACATAAGTCAAGGCCATAATTTTGTAATTATAATTTGAAACAACGCTTTTTTTTGGTTTGACGATAGTTAGCGCCATTTTTGACGTATACGCGTGCGTCAAGTGGACGTGAAACAATCCGCCCTAATACTGTCAATAAGTTTCAATAATTATGTAAAAACTAACCAAAATTATTCAAGACAATTATTTTTCTTACAGTCAAATGGATTTGATTGCGTCCTGATTGAAGAAAACCGATTCATCGGCCATTATAATCTCTATTATGTTTTGCATCAAAAGAAAGTTTGAAACTATTTCACATATTTTAAGTTAATTCACATGAAAATAAAATGCAATTTTTTTTTTTGTTAAGTCTTTTACCTTGTTACCTTTATGACACAGCAGTCTTACATTAGAACTTTTTCATAATTTCAAACTACTGACAAATATTTTCCCCTGATACTTTTAATGACTAAAGAATCAGTTATTCTGTTATCCCTGCACAAATTCTAACTACATTCTCATTTTCCTAGCATGGCAGGCTTTGCTGGGGCGGCTGTTGCAGGTGCGGTAAATCTCAAACGGAGCATATAAAAAAATAAAATAAAAAATATATTATAAAATAAAATAATTATTATACAAAATTACAACAACAACAACAACAACATTACAATTTTTATTATTATTATTTGTTATTTATTTTATTATTATTATTATTTTTTTAATTTATATCTTTAACTAATGTAATTGGCCAAGAGCCGTTTTTATGTTAAAGTAAAATAAATAAATATAAGTACTCCGTTTGAGTTTGAACAAAACACAACTAGGGGTCATGGAGTCCGAGTGCATACATACTTTTTTGAGAAATCGTCAAGCGGTTGGTTGACTCTTCACGTGACCAGAGGGCTGGCCTATTCTTTGGCCAAAGAATCATACATCGTGGCAATGCTACCAGTCTTTTAGTCACTTTTCTTGTTGACAATGATGCGACGAATCTTTTTATGCCCATGATTCATCCCCGCCCTTTATTATAATTTTACATATTATTATGATTTTGAAACTGTTAGCTTTTAAATTATGTAAATACTAGCTGCGCCCCGCGGTTTCACCCGCATAAGTTTCGATCCCGTAGGAATATCGGGATAAAAAGTATCCTATATGTTAATCCTGGTTATAAACCATCTGTGTGCTAAATTTCATCCAAATCCGTTTTGTAGTTTTTGCGTGAAAGAGTAACAAACATCCCTCTATCCATCCATCTATCCATCCATCCATACTAACTTTCACGTTTATAATATTAGTAGGATTATCTTGGAAATTAAAAGTATTATTAGTGAAAAAAACAACTACAGAGTCTATGTGAAAATTATGTACATAATTGCAATACAATCAAAATGCAGTGTTAAAACTATTTTTTCAGCACATAAGGCCATGGAAACGAATGCATAATTAATTCTTCTTAACTTTGTATGACGAGGTCAAAGCTGACAAAATGCATTGGGTCATAATAAGGAAATTGTCTATGTGCAAATGTAGACACGCAAATGTTAACTCAAGAATTTAGCAGGAAAAATTAGTATTTTACCTCCGAAAATATTGGAACCTTCAAACTGAAGAAATATGTACATACCTACGTGAGAAACATCAGCCACGGGACAGAAAAAACAGAAAATGGTTTGAAATCAAACGTCAAACTAGGACGAGAATCAGCACTTTTTGAACGTCAAAATTCCCACAAAACGCCCGCCCTTCACCATTTCGTAGCGCTTTAGCTGGGAAGAAGAAGTGGCGCATCACTTCCTTCACTTTTCGATTGTGGTTTTAGCATAGTTTTATTTAGTTTTTTAGACGAAATAGGCCACCAACTATGTGATATTTTATTTATTTTTATTTTAACATGATCGTTCTAGTAACCACACCTACTGCGATTTGTAATCTGTTCTGTGTCAGTCAAACGCTGCGGTTACAGTAATATTTCCTAAAGACGCATCGCGTTGCAGAAATCTTGCAGAAAGGTCATGGCTTTCAGTAGATAAAGTTGACTGACTGCTTGCGGAGGATGTGGTCTTGGATTTGATTCGCGTGTCGAGTGTTATTGGATTTTATAATCTGGAATTTATCAGCAGCAATCCGGAGTCTGGATTTGTGCCCAGTTGATGGCAATGGGGTCGTCCCCTATTACATGGGACTTCAAGATCACTATCTGCCTAGCGTCTTCCCAAATATGTTGGGGTCGACTTCCAGTCTAACCGTATGCAGCTAGGACAACAGTATTTTACATAGAGCGACTGCCTATCTTATGTCCACAACCCAGTTACGACTGTCAGCCGGGACCAACGGCTGGAAACTTGCTTTCCGAGGCACGGATGGGTCTTGGTATGTAAAGATGGTCACCCATCCACGGACCAACCGCGGCAAGCGTAGCTTAACCTGATCGATCCAACAGTGCGGCTGTTTTTACTTAGCCCCAAGCCCCTGTTTAATATCTATCAGGTGTGTATTTGCGTGTTCTTTTTTATTTTCCTAACCTGATATGTTACGACTTTACGAGTTGTCTAAGCACGAACGCAACCTGTAATTTTCGGATAGGCACTGTATATAAAAAAAAAGTATATAGTTATCTATATACTTAACTGAATACATAATAATTAATGTTGTTTGTTTTCACAGTAATAAAAAGATATAAGTAAAATTGAATAACCTTGGAAATCTTTGTTAGTTTTAAATTAAAATGTACTTGCATAATTAATTTTAATTGTTTAAATAAATACGTATCAATGATTAAATTATGTTTTCGCAATAAGCAGGTAGATATGCGGAGACTTAATTTAATAATTGATACCTATTTATTTAAACAATCAAAATTAATTATGCAAGTCCATTTTAATTTAAAAGTAACAAAGATTTACAAGGTTATTTAATTTTGTTGTCATCGCTAACAAGAACTCTTGAACTAAGTAACAATGCACAATTTCGTAAATACCTAATTGAGATAACTATCATTCACGCAATGCGAAATAATTTACCCGCACGTAGCAATAAAAAAATAATAATTAGAATTGGGTTAAGTTCAAACTTATGTACTTATCATTTTTTTACTTTGAAGATCCGATAATGTTATAAGGGTCATTTACATGTGATACCTAAGGGTCATTCACCGGGTACAGATCCAGACCTCAGACTGCTACTAAAAAGGTTATAATTAAAAACGTAAGGTTAAATAGATTTTATCGAAATCAACAAAAACAGTTGCATGTTAAAGTCAAATATTTTATTTTAATTGCAAATAAAAGGCCCTTTTGAATGTCATAATTTACAGGAAAATTTAATTGATTTTAGTTGCTCCTTCTAAAAGGTAACACTTGCTTTAGTTAATTTATACTTATCCTAAGATTAGATTAACCCCTCTTTGAGGAGTGGCTAGAGAGGCGTCACGGCGCTCTCACCTACCGCCTGACGCAGGTCCCCTCCGGACACGGATGTTTCGGGAGGTTCCTGCACATAATCAGGCGGGAGGAGACGCCCGGGTGTCATCACTGCGAGGATCGCCCCGAGGACACGGTGGAGCACACGGTGGAGGTCTGCCCCGCTTGGGCAGAGCACCGCCGTGTCCTCGTAGAGGCGATCGGCAGCGGCGGCGACCCCTCGCGTCCGGCCCTGGTGCAAGCCATGGTCCGGGGCGAGAGGGAGTGGGAGGCGGTCACCTCCTTCTGCGAAGCAGTCATGCTAGCGAAGGAGGTGGCGGGATGGGCGAGGGAGAGATCCTCACGCCTCAGCCGCCGAGGGAGACGCTCCGGGCGTCGGGAGCCGCGTGACGACTCCCGGCCACCGTAGGCGCGGGCCTGCGGGCGGAGAGCAATGGGTAGCTCTCCGTCCGATCAGGACCAGGCCCGTGCCGGACGGCGCGTATGTGTTCCACGTGCGCCTCAGAGAGATGTCAGCGTAGTTGACGGGGCCCGACAGGGCCGAAGCCTGCCGGGGTAGCGGGATCGTCCGAAAGGGTTACCGGTACCCTGGTACATAAAGGGCTAAGGAAGGAACACGGGTGGGTTTTAGTCAGTAAGAGTCTGACACTCCCTTCTGCTCCACCCAGAGCGGGAGGAGTCATTTGAAGATTTCCCATCCACAAAAAAAAAAAAAAAAAAAAAAAAAAAAAAAAAAAAAAAAAAAAAAAAAAGATTAGATTAACTGAATTATGCATTTATTTGGTTAAGTTTGGAGAGTTGTACGTCGTGGGATCGAACCCAGGCAAGCGCTTTACTTTGTGTTATTTATTTCATCACCACTACTCTAAAAACCGGTGAAGGAAAACATCGTGAGGCAGGGAACCGGCATGTCCTAGAACCAAAAATTCGAAGACAGGTGACATCTACCAACCCGCACTGGCGTTCTAGGCTCTTACAGAGTGTGTCCCAGCAGTGGTAACGTTGTTTGGTTAAGTCATTAATCGTATTATAGCTAATTAATTATTTATTTACAAGATTTATTTACGACTGGTAATGTACCCAAGACACTGGCGGCATTGCCACGTTGTAATAATATAATATATATATTTTAATTATAGCTAATTAAACATAAACAGCCTGGATAGTTTTGATCAAAAGCTAACTGCAGTTATTTTATTTATTAAACTTACTAACATTCTTAGTTGTGGAGGTCAGATAGGCAGTCGCTCCATGTAAAATAGTGGTATTCAGCTGCATCCGGTTAGACTGGAAGCCGACCTCAACATAGTTGGGAAAAGGCTAGGCAGATGATGGCTTATTAACATTGTGACGCACAATATATTTTATTAATAATTCACAATTTTAATATCTAACATCCTCCTGCCAACAGTATAGTTATTAAGATATTCTCCATTTTTATAGATTTATCGCAAGTTTTCCATTTCCTTCATTTATCTTAAATCCACATCGATTAAATAAATTAACACTTCCCATCTGTTTGCCATTAACATGTAATTACTAAGTCTCGCTCTCAAGGAATATCAATAAGAGTACACACTTAGCATCATTATACAACATTGTAATAGAATTAACTAATAAATGGCGTCTTTATTTAGTTATCTGGAAAAGAACCGGAGTTACCGATATAGCTTACATAGTAAGCAAGCTGAAGTGACAGTGAGCTGGCCATGTTTGTCGAAGGATCGATGGCAGGTTGAGCAGAGAGTTCTGAAGTGAAGACCGCGTATTGGCAAACGAAGTGTGCGACGCCTCTATACAAGACCAGAACGCAAGGGTGTGAAACTAATCGCGGATTGGAAATAAATTTTTTACTAAGGTCTTCCAATCTATACAAGAGTAGTACGCATTTTTTTTTTGTCAGGCGTAAGTGATGTAGTATGGTTTGGAACCAGGACGCGCGCGTATACTTTACAAATCTCGTGTATACATTGTAATCGCAGATTTCAAAATAGCAATACAAAGTATACGCGAGCAGTTTCCTATGGGTGCGCTCTGGCCTTGTATAGAATGGAAAGACGCACCAGCGACCTTTAAAAAAGTGGCTGGAACAAACTGGATGCGGATTGCGGGGAGGACAGGGTGTTATGGCGCAGCCTGCAAGAGGTCTATGTCCAGCAGTAGACTGCGATAAGCTGAGTTGATTGAATGACGACCTCGCAGTGTCATAGGTAATTTAATAATTTGCTGATGGAATGTGTTAAGAACAAAGTTGAAAGGGAATCATTGGCTAGGGAGTTTAAACTAAACATGTGGGATGTTGGACTTATTCAAAATATTTTGGCATACCCTAAATCAGAGAGGACTAAACGTATAATTTGTGGATTAATGCAGAAGTCTAGGCAATAATGCCCTTTCCTGGTTCATAGGATATAGTGATGTAAATAAGTACCGAAATAGTTTTAGTTATGTTAAATAATTTTGTGTTTAAACTAAGTATATGGTACAATGGGGTTGACGTATCCGTGTGGATAAAGACTCCTTATAAATAAAAAAAAAAAATGGATGTAGTAGGTAGTTTAATATACTTATTGCAAAATGAGTATCGGATATGGTTAAGAAATCATATGATTTTGGTATGTAACTGTAATGTCCTTGGAAATATTACAACATTTTACTTCTGTAAGAGGTGTCAATCACGTTATTACCTAGATTTGCTGCCTACGTTTCAAAACACCTAGATTTTTTACCAGACTTTCAAATAATAGTCCTTGCTGTTTTCCTTTGGTTTCATTTATTTTCGTTTAATCATCCACAATAAATAATATAAATATTAAAAGAAAAAAAAACTTTAAAAAAAAGGTTTTATTACTCATTAATAAAAAGGACTAAAAAGTAAAAAAATATTTAAATCTGATAAGAAATAAATAAAGGAGTGTTACATTGTGTTCTAAATGTTCTTTAATTTACCATAAAAATGTTATGCTTTTATTTAAAATTATTTTTAACTTTTTAGTCCTTTTTAAATTATTATTTTTTCTTTTAATATTATTTTTAGCCTTTTAGTATTTTTGATGCGAGATTGACTACGGCGTAGTTCGTAGCGCGTAGCAGTGTTTTTCCGTTATACGCGTTTACTGCACGTAAGCTACCTGTTCATCTTTATTCCCTGGTTACCATCTAGCACCAAAGTACTCGTCAAGACGAATCATACGAGCCCAAACTCGATGGGGTTATGTCATTTAATTACAGAGTTCGTATGGCCATCTTCCAGCTCCATCATCAGACCCTAGTTACCATCTAGCACCAAAGTACTCGTCAAGACGAATCATACGAGCCCAAACTCGATGGGGTTATGTCATTTAATTACAGAGTTCGTATGGCCATCTTCCAGCTCCATCATCAGACCCTAGTTACCATCTAGCACCAAAGTAGTCGTCAAGACTAATTATACCAGCCTAATTCGATGGGGTTGTGTCGTTTAGTTACCGAGTTCCTATGGCCATCTTCCAGCTCCATCATCAGACCCTGGTTACCATTTAGCACCATTTGAGATGTCGGAGGTTGCGATGACTTGAAGAAAATTAGTCATGGAGATAAGCAATCTATGTATGCTCAATTTTTGGTAACAGAATCAAAGTGAACAATCCGAGTGTCGAGTAGATAGGGCATTAGATATTTGGCACTGAATAATCGCAGCAGTCTTTGCGAAGGACTATGTTCATTCGAGCTTACAAGCTGACAGCGGTGATCTACAGGGAGTGTGGTGAATGAATATGCCATCTAATTGCTGTAACCGTCAGATTATAACAATTAGAAGAAGAAAAAATAAGACACAGATGTTATCTACGTTTTCATACTTCACGAAATAATCACAGTTTCTAACAACAATTCTTTAATACACGTTTGCATTTTAAATAGTAACATCGTTAGTCCAAAGGCCAAGAGGTTAACTAGCTTTGTATTCTGACCTTCCTCGTGGATCAAAGTACGTTTTACATATAATCGAAATACGTGTATGCATAGAGGGTCATGATATATTGTCAGATGATTTGCATAAACCTGCAACTAAACACTGCAACTTCCTAAATATTATGACCTAGAGATTATAAGCAAACAAATTATTACTACTGTTATTTATTATTACCCACTAAACGCACGACGCCATCGCGGTAGGCCGAGACTAAGATGGCGGGACGAGCTTGACTCCTACCGTAAGGACTAGCAAAGACAGAATTGTGTGGAAAAGGGAGAGGGCGGCCTTTGCCCTGCAATGGGACGATACAGGCTAGTTAGATTAGATTATTTTAAGCTTTTAAATTATGGAAATATTGCAAACAAATAAAATAGGTAATTTTATGCTGGTGAATAAAATTTCGCAGTGTCATCAGGATGAAGCAAAATCACGCATTTAACACCTGCAGTCCTGCATATAAATAAGAATATTGAAAGACGGTGCAATGGCTTTAAAAGGGCAATAATGTGTGAGTATAATTACACTGCCTAGACTTAAAATAACTCGTTTGGACACAAAAGAAGTGATATTATAGCAAAACCGCTGAAAAATAACTTGTAGGTTTAAGTAATTTCGTTTTTATTAAGAAACTCATTCCAATATAAAATAAAGTACATACAAATTCCAAAAAGTGTTAGGTTAGGTTAGCACTGCCTACATGCATAATGCTACGCTAAAAGTACGACAATTTGGATAATTAGCGTAGCAAACGGAGTCCTCAACGCATATTTTTCTGAAATCTCATGCACATATGTAATGTTGTAGTAAATGCTAATGAAAACTACTTATGTCAAGCAGGAGGCATCAGTGACAATAATAGTAACGGTGAGGTAAAAGAAACATCTGTTAATGATTCAGTCGCATTCCTTTATACGGTGTATTCCCAAAGGACAATCGGCAATTTATATAAAGTCGTGCAGATTTCTTTAGTAGATACCTACAGTATTCAGCCAATTCATTATTCCTCCATTTAGACACGAGTCAGTGGTTAGAATATTGGCGAACTAGCGGCTGCATGTTGCAATCCATGACTGGCAGAATGCAGCGTCTATTCTCCGATGTGACCGTAGTTTCAACTATTGCTAATCCTAATGGCATCTCGACGTTTGTACGTGTAATACCTTACGATGTACTTGTAATATATATTTAGTTAATGTTATGTTTGACAAAAGACACGAAGTAAGAACACGAATATTATTCTTGTTGAGGCTCCCAAAACTATTTAGTCAAGCCACAATTTCCCTAAGCTTTTTAATTCCTCTCTTTTCATTATTGTCAGTTATGCACTACGATTATAAAAGTTTATATATGTCTTTATGTATAATTAGACAATCGATCTTACGCTGCACCTTAATTGCGTAACACACTATTAATCACAATCTGAATCATTTTAAAGGATGTTGCTTATCCATTGCTTCCTCATTTCGAAAAATGTGTCTGCTCCACAACGTAATAACGCAATGAATGTTGTTGAACTGTCAAAATGAAAGCTACACTCACACCACTAGAACATAAGCCTCAATTAAGTAAAAACTAGGTTATGAACATCAACGTAGATACAAATTATTTCGTATTGCTCCAATTTGATAACAATTGTATGAATAAATAATAAAGGTCATAACTTCTTTGACATTTTTCACTCTTGATCTCCATAAATATCAAAGAGATGAATTTATGAAGTTCTGTCAATGTATTTATTGATTTATATAATTATATATTATTGTACACCAGCTAAAATTAATAAAAAAATATATTTAACACTACAAAACATACAGTGGCCGGCCTTATCACTTTCTGCGATCTCATCCAGGCAAACTTGGAATGGGCAGTGATTGCGTGATCATAAAAATTGGGTCTTCATTGGTGCATAATAATTATATATACACATTGCATTTTTTACACATTTATACACTATAATATACACATTGTTATATACAAATGATATATAATAGATATGCACCTACTAAATATAGTTAGCAACGAAAATGTAATGTAATGTACAACTTGAAACTTTTGTGACCACTGCAATCACAAGTTAAGTAAAGAACAATGCCCAGGTAGACTGCCGACTATGCAAAGATCCCGGGAATCCACAGAACGCAAAATCAACTGACAAGTCACAAATCGGTGACTGCAGCAATGCTTGGGAGATGCCGATGTCAAATGATGGTGAATAATGATGATGAATAGCCAGGCCACGGGCTATCGTGGCTAAGCTTATTCCTATTCGAACTTTGGAAGTTATTCGATTGCGTTCTAAAGTGTAATAACCTATCGAATACGCCGGGGAATGTGGTTGACCTCCGCGTGTCATCGTGATCCATCTGGTTGCGACATATCACATACAATATTGGCGTTATCAATACGAATATGTGTCAAATAAGATAATGAGAGAAATGGCTCATTTTATTCTGGAATATATTTACTATGGTGCTTCATCGTGGCAACCATTCCGTTCTAATTTTCCGTGTATACAAGTTTATTATCTTTAACTGTCATATAATTTGATGATAATAACATGGTTTTTGCTGTAATCATTGTAATTTTGTTTTGTTAGTATCTAGCATATATTTATAATCATTCTTGCTGTGATATAATCATGTGATTCTTCTAGCCTTAATTGTTTTCTTTTCTCAGAACATACCACCAATTTTTTATTGAGATAATATTTACATTTATGAGAATCAAAACATCTCGAGGCATCTGAGTCTTTTTCATCTAGTTTTCTATCGGAAGAATACGATAGTATAAAATAGTATTTTATCTCTAAAGTGCCAACCGATTACAAGACAAAATATCTCTCAAGTTCAGTTAATAAAAATACATTAAAACTCAATGCTACAGATCAATCGGATGCAATCCTTCCGCTATGAATATAAAATATTAGCTTAAGCTTATTTTTTACTGATCATGCGTCAGCCATTTTGCATAAACCTTGCTAATACTATAATACTACTTAGATTCTGTTTGTTTGTTTGTTGCCCAATAAGTTGGCAGCGTGTCAAGTTAAGACGAAAGTGTATAACTTAAGCTGAGGCATCTAGAGAATTACATTATTGAACGGGCACAATGAATTATGTCAAAAGGATTTAGGCAGCCTGTGTCGTCCTGTCTGCTAGTTAAGTGTATTCGTAATTGAAGGCTTTTATTAGTCTTACGAAGAGGTATCGTGTTACACAGTTACTGGATTTTGGAGGTCATATAGGCTCTTAGTAAAATACTGGTAGTCAGATGCATCCGGTAAGATTAGAAGCCGACCCCAACTTATTAGGGAAAAGGCTAGGCAGATGATGATAATAAGGGATTTTGTTTTGTTTTTCAAAATTATTCAGGTACAAAGTTCTTTCAAATAGTTTAACAACATTTCAAAGTCTAATATTTATATTGTGTTTGTTAGTAAAATACAGTACAAGGCCAAATTATAGATTAAAAATGTAAGGCAAATGATAAACTTTCAGAGATTAGACAGTCAATAAGGTAACACGGTCAGACTGTTCTTATTTCTCTTTGAGGAAACCCAAAGATAAACATTTATTTTTATATTTTAGTAAAAATAAATATTATTATGTCATGGGTGTGCATTAATAATGATATCGTCATAACAGAGCCCACCTCATTCTTGCCTTTATTGGCTGGCTTGAGTGGAGATCCGCAAGAGCAAACGTGCTCGGAGGAAGGGAGTATTTCAGTAAGATGCTGGTAGGGATCTTGACCGTACTTCCGGGATTGTCCTGATACCTCGTCGCTACGACACTATGTGCTAGCGATTGTTTTCGGGGGCCCATTATTGAGTGTGCAACTCATCCCCTGCCATTTCATCTGTGAATATTATAATTATCATTGGTCAGGCAGGGGACATAGACCTTCCATAGTTCAAGGTAACCGATCCACTATAGCCATAGCCACCCAAACCCATAACCCAGCATACTTTGTTTCCATGTTCTGCAATTGTCCTGCACCAACCGGAGGTTGTCCTTGGGTGCACTTGCATGGTGCATACAGGAATAATCGATGGTTGATGCCTCCACATCATTTAGAATTGTGTAAAGGGCCTCTGCGAGTTGGCTTTGGACACTAGTACGCCTTTCAAAGGTCCGGGACCCCAGGGTCCCGAGATATGTCAAACAAAACTAAAATAATAACATCATAATATAATTATCGAAAGAAGAAAAAATATAGAACCTGCATTTGTCATTGAAATGTCTCGCTATGAATATTTGTGACACCTAACAAAAACCGGCAGTATCATTATGTAGAAGCTATTTCTAGGTTGACTAATAATTTTTTACTTGTATAAAATCTAAAATATGCATCAGCGACACTAGAAAAACCACGAACATTTCTCAAAGGTTAAATCAGCCTCATATTATTATAGTGCCTCTATTATCAGAATTTGAAGGATTTTGGAGGAAATTCATAATTTATTGCTTTCTATGTTAGAAAAATTCGAGTGTTCGACAGAGTGAAGAATGCCATGAATGTTGTTGAACTGTCAAAAAGAAAGGTATTACATTGTAGGTGTGTTATGCAATTACCCCCCTGGCTATTTTAAAGGAAAATATAGTTTCAATTCTTTCAATCAGTCCATAGTAGGTCTGGGGGCAATTTCCGTATTTTTATGAACGTTCGAGATTTTGATTGCCCTTTACCCGCGTCTTCTTCCGTATGGAACTCGGAAAACAGCACAACAAACCACATCATATGTCATTCAAGATTTACTATTACAAACATTAAAACTTTCCCTCTTTAGTATAGAAAATCTATTACCTATTGACAAACACAAAGAAACAAGCTATACTTGAACACTAGCCTTGTATAAATGTACTAACTTTCACATAACTCTGATATAAAACGGCATATGTTTGACAACATTGCTTCAGCGACGCGTTTGCGCAACCGCTGTCGATCATTGCGATTGTCATGAATTTCGATTATCATGAATTACCGTCGTGTTAGTTTTATAGGCATTTTGCATAGCAACAGCTTGAATAACAACGTGTGTCGTATTATCCTATGTTGTCTTAGAAAAGTGGGACAAATGGGTGTGGAAAGCGAGTAATCCCTCAGGGCAGAACACATGGTCCAACTCTCTTCTTACTTGACATGAATGACAGTTTAAAACGTTCTCCTTCCAATGCTGAAATAATAGCCTATCTATGCAAATGACACAGCAGTCATAATTCATGGTATATCCTTGGGCGGATTGTAATGTTTTCTACGAGAAAAAGGTTTTTCAAGAAAATGAGTTAAGCATGTATATTTCTTGACATTATCCTAATTAAATCATTGAAGAAAAAATCGCTTTACACATTGCTCCTAGAACAGCATGTTGCTAACGTCTTAAATAGAATCGTAGCATTTAATCCAGTTTCATGACCAGGAAGTTTATTATGCATTTGTTATTCTTTCCGCATATAAAATATTGTCAATGGTAAATGCTGATAAAGAAAAGGCCAAACTTCGATTTAATTTGAATATTATTTAATTTCATACAAACTGACTTTGAACACATAGACAATTTTTCAGTGAGTGAAAGTTCCTACTCATAAATACGACTAACTTATATTATTGCACCAACTTCGAAAAAGAAAAAATAGCAGCAGTTTCAACCACATGCATTGTATTAATATAGATTTTTTGTGTGAAAACGCAGATTACATAATCAGCCTATAATGCTCCCACTGCTGGGACACAGGCCTCCTCTCATCGAGAGGGGGTGGGCTATAAACTACCACGTGGGCCAACTGCGGGTTCGTACAGTCGCCAAAGGAGATAAGTAACCAGGGTCGTCGGATATAGTTAAAGTTTATTTAGTAAGAAACCGATGGATTTTTTCTAATGAAATTTAATTGGGTAGTAATAAAAGCTCCGAAAAAAAATTAAAATATGATAATACTCATAATATGAAATTTACTGCTTTAAATACTAACTTTTCGTCAACTTATAAGCGAATACAAATAAAGAAACGACCGAATAAAATGCTGAAAATTCCGAAAAATGAATACAATATTTGCCGACGTTATATTTTTCCACCAGCTTAAATTGCGTTTTACCGAAATCTACAGGTCATCATTTTTATCGTAACTTACCTATTTTATATTATAAATTTAGAATCAATCTTACACATTTTATAACTGTGGCGCTGTGGCTGTGTGGTTTGGTTTTACATTCAAAAATATGTTTCTGGCACTCGCCGGCCGCTGCCGCGACACCGCTCGCTTCGCTCGCTCGGCTCGTGCGTTATGTGGTCACAGTTCTAATCTAACCTAACCTAACTCTTTCGATTTAAAGAAGATATATACGTGTTACGTTGCAAATTTCACTAAACTATAACTTTTCGGAAACTTAGTATTTTTTGCGGAAGTTTAGTATTTTTTTGGAAATTTAATTTATTATTTGAAAGTATAGAATATTTTTCGTAGAATTATAATTTGAATAAGCTTCATGTTTGTTTGTTAAATACAACATTTTTTTTCGGTTAATTTTGTATTAACTTTTCGGTAATTCATTTTAACACAGCTTAGTTAGTATTACAGTAAACCACAGATCGCTGGAAGTTAATTTGTTTTTGGGAAGCTTTATTATTTTCCAATTTAATTTGATAAATGAACTGTGTGTTTTCTATGTCTTCGATTTTTTGGTTCTAGGACATGCCGGTTTCCTCACAATGTTTTCCTTCACCGTTTTGAGAGCAGTGGTGATTAAATAATTTACACAAAGTAAAGCGCCTGCCTGGGTTCGAAACCATGACCTACAACTCGTAAGTCGGAGCCATTGCCACTGGGCCACTGCTCTCTGCAGTTCTGAAAGTTCAGATTCTTTTTCGATAATGTAGAGTTAGAGCGGGGGCACACGATGCGTTGCGGCGCCGCACCGCAAACATTTCACCGTATCAGCGGGCACACGAGCGGTGCGGCGCCGCAACGTTGTTACGTCGCAGCGGCGCCGCCGACGCCCCAGCAGCGTGTCCTTCCTTGTGACACATAAACAACTGAGCGGTGCCGCTCCGACGTCGCAACGTATTCACCCCTCCCCGCCTCGTCTCGGTGGTTGCAAGTCCGGTGCGGCGCCAGAGCACATCGTGCGACATGCCACAGATATTTATATGTAAGACGACGTAGCGACACTGCACCGGCGCCGCACCGCCACCGCAACGCATCAACGCGTCACAAGGAAGGACACGCTGCTGGGGCGTCGGCGGCGCCGTTGCGACATAACAACGTTATATCGCCGCACCGCTGTGTGTGCCCGCTGATACGGTGAAATCTTTGCGGTGCGGCGCCGCAACGCATCGTGTGCCCCCGCTTTTAGTGTGATTCGTGTGTCGACCCCTGAAAGACTGCCCATGAACTCAAAGCTAACCTTCATTCTAACTAAAGTCATCACTGTCATCAGGCTGCCTTATGAAAATCCTTAGTTAAAATTATTGACATTGTGTTTTTTACTTCTTTGGCAACTGACCCGATGTCAACTATTCTGCCAAAACATTGTAAATAAGATATCAAGAACTAAGACTTCACTCAATCAATCATAACTGAACAAAAAACTTTTAGGTACAACCTGTATCAATTTAAAAGCATTCCTCCACCATTTTAGTTCTAAGGACGGACGGATTGGTCACCGACGCTCGCTCGTTAGTATTAGATAATATCAGTGCCTCCAGTAAAAAAGGGCACAACTCAAATTTGTCAATTTTCAGGAGAAGTTAAAAACAACACTTTTAATGTTTTTTTAGTATATCATAATTAAAATTTTTACTTCTTTCGAAATTACATTGTATATAAAAAATAGCCCTTTCATTTAATGGGAATCACTTCCACATTGAGTCACGCTTACTATATTTTTTTTAGTTTTTCCTTGAGTTGTTCCCTTGTTAACGAAGTAATAATGGCATAACGTTATTTATATTAGTCAGTTTGTTCGTATGTAAAGTAATATTACGAGTTATTCCCTTATTTTATTAATGACTAAGACAAATAATAATGACTTATGTCCTTCTGCTATCGATGTCGAGGATTTAAAGTAACTAATAACTAAGACAAATAATTAATGACTAAGACAAATAATAATGACTTATGTCCTTCTGCTATCGATGTCGAGGATTTAAAGTAACTAATAACTAAGACAAATAATTAATGACTAAGACAAATAATAATGACTTATGTCCTTCTGCTATCGATGTCGAGGATTTAAAGTAACTAATAACTAAGACAAATAATTAATGACTAAGACAAATAATAATGACTTATGTCCTTCTGCTATCGATGTCGAGGATTTAAAGTAACTAATAACTAAGACAAATAATTAATGACTAAGACAAATAATAATGACTTATGTCCTTCTGCTATCGATGTCGAGGATTTAAAGTAACTAATAAAATAAAACAAGAAATTTATAATTAAAACAATGAGTCCGCGTATCACTGGTCAGTTTCCCTCAGTCGTCAGTTTATTTAATTCGCCAGTTTCGTGGATTAGTCAGCCACTGATTCGTCAGTTTTACCGATTAGACAGTTGCATTATCTCGACAGTTTCCAGTATTTTATGTAATCGTACAGACATGAAGCTAGTTGGTTTCCGCCACGTTTACCAGAAGCTTCGTGCCGCATGTAGCAAGTGGCTTTCTTTTCTTTGCATTCGTGCATCGTCAAATTATAAGTCCAAGTACTTCTTTTATAAAACGCCATTCCAGCAGATAGAACCGGTGTGGGGAGACATTGTTGAAGATCGAACGTAAGTCTTATTATCGGTTTAATTGAATACTATTTAAAAAAAAATGTAATAGCACTTTAAAAAGTTTTTATAGAAAACGTACATTTAATACGCTTCTCACTAATTTAATCATTACAAAATAAACTAGAAAATTAAACCAATTGCGGCAATCCAGATTATGTCTAGACTTTAAAAGAGACTGTGACCTCTGAGTTTGTTTCGGCCTTTCTTCTCAGATTAGTCAGATAGAAAACGCCGACCTCATCTAGTTTTTAAAATATGATTGACGTGTAAAAGTGTTTGTACAAACCTACTTACAAAATAAAATCATTTATCATTTATCATTTATTTATCCACCAATGGCGATACAGTGACAATAACTGAAGCAAACGCAGCAAATGCAGTTGTGCCCTTTCAAACATGCTTACCAAATGGATTAAATTATCTGCATTTATTCTTACTGTGCTTAAAAAAAAACTTTGTAACTACAACTACATGGGTGTCTTTTTGTAATTAAATTAACTGTATTTAAGCTTTTTGCATCGGGTATATGTTGTAATTTTAATTTAATTTTGTTGTTTCTTTTTAACTAAGTACCAACTTAAGTGGTTGTAATTCCGTAAATTATGTAGTCAATGATTGAGGTGCACGGTGAAACTCTAATGAGTTAATGTAGGCACAAACTTCAATGTATAAAATATATGTGTACTACTGAATAAATTAAAAAAAGAAACATGAATTTGGACGTTACTTCGTAGAATATAATTGTTTACTTAAGTTCTTAGTTTCTACAATTTTCGCGATTATGTCATTGCAAACAAATTTTATTTTGTTAGTAATTAATAGTTACGTGTAAAATCAAACAATGTCAATGATATTGTCATAATATTTTGTGACTTGTTTAATTACACAGGTAGGTATTCTGAACTAGCGCTTTGCCCGCTGCTTCGTCCACGAGGATTTCCCAATTTTGCATAAAAACTTCAACACTAATATAAATACTCAATTTACAGATTATTTTTTTAAGTAGGTACATATTTCGTTTTTATTGATAAAATCCAGTCGTGTCCACAAACTGTCAAAAACTTTTTTTTTTATTCAATAAATTAATGTATGATCATCGTATTAGCATATTATTAAAAAAAAAAAAACCTTATTGCCAAATGTACCTTGTTTATACGTTTTATAAACAGGAGTCAAGGGTTTACAGCTAGGGTCAAAAGGTTTGCTGACGCTTAAACCATTTGCTTCCGCTATTATACTTATGTCTATGTGCTTCGACTAGCTGTAGTACTGGAGACAATAAACGAATGTTATATTCTATCTGCCTTTACTCAGGGTTCAAGTTTCATCACAGAATTGCCGCTAAACTTTGGCCCAGGTAACGTATAGAAGATGCATAGGCATCAATTATATACATACGCAGGTCGATTTCTAAATATAACTTACGAGTGCTACAAGAATCTTTTTGCGCCTGAGTGACATTGACAGGGGGGCGTTGTTAGTGAAGCTTTGATAAATTCTCACCGAAATTGTTTTGACAAAACAAGATGGCGACGTTAGTTCCAATTTTGGCCACGCGCCAAAAGAAACTAGTGGCGTTGTACTATCAACAGGAACGAAGGCAGCACTGCTTAACCTTAACAATCAGGTATACTGCACAGTTAGCGACGTAACCAACAGGATGGGGTACGTAAGTTCACACTCGATTACGCCTTTCATAACAAGAATATTTTATCTAATCACAACACAATCTCCAGTTTAATTTGCTCGGACTATACTAGAAGCAGTGTATTATAGATGCAAGGTTCTTTAATAAATGAGTCCTTAGTTTGGAGTGTAAACTTGAAACTATTGGACTTTTATTTGAAGTAATAATTAATTGCACCCCAATTGTGTAACACACTTTCAAACAAAATCTGAAGAAAATTCATAATCCATTGCTTCATATGTTTGAAAAATTCATCTGCTCGACAACGGAAATAACGCGATGAACATTGTTCAATTGTCAACGAAAGATAAGCCATCATTCTCTGGCCTCTATACCAAATTATTTGTGTATCTTTTTCTTCCATACTTCTCTATTACGCCGATTACACGTCATCTCGGAAGTCACCCCCTTTCTAACCGTATCATCATGCATACAGTCCATCCATCGCTTTTTGTTCTTCCTCTACTCTTATAGGTACTGCAACTGTTCGTCGTTTACAGGAAGTGCACTTTCTATCCTGTAGTAAACTAATGCACCTTTTATTATCTGATCCTCTAAAAAAACTTATTTACCTTCTAAATATGGTCACTTTTTTATTAAATAAATTAACCTCTAAAAACCTTTCGCGCTTCTAATCTAGTTACTTGATTATTTGGTATTTATAGGACACTAATTTAGGAATTATTTGAGGTTCACAAAAAGAGGCGCAATCACTATAATAGAGTTAACTACTGTTAGGGTTAATGGAGGGACATCAAAGGAAAGGCCGTTATAAGGATTTCTATGATACGTTTATTTTCTTTATATTATATATTGGAAGGTGTGTTTACGAATATTGCGTGAGATAGAATTATTCCTAGTAAGTTCTCTATCAGTTGGGTGCGTGTTAGTTTATCATGATAACAGGTACCAGGGCTCAAGGAGTCAACAAACAGTTATCCAAGTTCCGATATGCTCGCTCACTTGCATCACAGTGGAATAAAATACTGTGCTTGCACCTAGTTCTAGCCAGCAAATGGCGTCCGACAAAACAAGACATAGGCACCGATTCCCTTGTTTTGACTAAATTAACTAAATTTAAGTTCAGTGCATCTTTTTCTTTCTATTTCATTAAGTCAAGGACAGAAGATAAATATTAGTTTAGTCCTGTTAAATTTAGACACTCCATAGTAAGTTTAGACGTGATTAAAAACATGGCTACTAAAAATTCGTGAATTTACGTCAGGTGCTGACTAATTTGACTGGACTAAACTAATATTTATCTTCTGTCCTATTCTTAATGAAATAGAAAGAAAAATATGGACTGAACTTAAATTTAGCTTAGTTTGTGATCAAGGGAATCGGCGCCATTATTCTGTTCGACACAAATGAACAGCAGTGTTTCTTTTACTGTTAAAAACATGAATAATGATCGTTTATATTATATATTCCAAAAAGTCATTATACTTTTACATTTCTTCAAAGACGCATAATATTAATAAATTAGCATTTTATTTTGTGACACAAAGAAAAAATATTTTACTTGTGAACTCCGCAATAGGCTAGTGAAGTCAACAAAATAATTCATTAGGTTCCGAGGTCGATGAAGTATGATTAATCATTACGCATTTTGGAATAGGTAGGTAGGTAAAATATCAAACTTTCAATTGGATAGAAAGGGAATTGAGGGATAATCGCAGTCGACATAATAGACAGCGGTGCTGCTCAAATCTCAAGTCGTTTATTGCAATCCATAATGTACATTTACAGGTGTTAAAATAAAAAATAATAGAAACAATTATAGACCCTATCGGGCACGGCAGATTTTCAAATAAGTAGAGAGAGGAAGAGCGCTTTATAAATTTTCCTTAAACTCAAGTTATTAAGTTCAAATTATTTTATATCCCATTTAGTATTTATTGGGCTACTTCTTCCCAACTAAAGCACTAGGAAGTGGTGAAGGGCGGGCATTTTCGGGGACTGTCTTATGTAATTTTGACGTTCAAAAAGTGCTGATACTCAGTTTGAATAAATACCTTTTGATTTGGGCTACAGAATGTTGTTCTCATCCCCTTCTGCTACTGTCAGTGGCCTGCGGAGTAATCACGAAACACACGAACGTTGCGTGGAGTACCGTGTTTCACAGGCGTGTTTAGTGTATTTCTGTGTTAAATGGAAGGTCACAGAAATTTAAATACCTGCCTAAGTTAAGGTACGTTTATTGTTATGCAGATGCCTGCGGGGTAAGTGCGTAACACACTAACAGTAGCTATGGCTTTCATTTTGACAGTTCAACAAGATTCATTGCGTTATTTACGTAATTGAGCGTATACATTTTTCGAACATATGAAGCAATAGATTAACAATATCTTTCAAAATGATTCAGATTGTGATTGAAAATTTGTTACATAGGTGTCGTTTTGAAACAAGGGTCAAGGTGCAGCACCATGCCATACTAGGTTGGAGGCCTCATCGACGCCATTTTAATCACGAAAGCAGGACGCAACTTCCTGAGATCGTCGCAAGAAGTCATAAAAAATAACTTGACTTAAGTGGAACAAAATGGTTTCGTGTTTTAATAGGCAATGTTCTTACATGATTTATCATCATCTTGTAATAATAGAATTAAGATGAATAAAATATGCAAGCTGATTATGGCTTTGAACCATTTGGGGCCATGGGGCCATGGGGCCCGAGTGCGCGTCTTCTTTTCAAGGAAATTTCTCGCCAACTGGTCGACACTTCACGTGACCAGAGAGATGGCTCGTTCTTTGGCCAAAGAAATAGCTTTACCATTTAATCTGGCAATGCTGCCAGTCTTCTAACTGGGCACGTTTCCGTATGATAGCGATGTGGACGAGTACTTCGACGCCTTATTAGCCTTTAGTTATTGTATATAATTTGTATAATTAGTTAGTTATTTAATTTAGTACCTAGTGTAAATTGTATATTGTACATAAATAATCATCAACCTGATTTTATAAAATATTTTATTTTTTCTTGTGCGACTTGCGTTTTTATTTAACCTTGTTTTAAATTAACAAAAATGCCTATCAATTGACCTAATGTAAAATAATGCTAAAACGACTAGATGGTTAAACTCGGATACCCACCAAACCAACAAAAAAAATTCATTGAGAGGCGGGCAGGTAATCGTTCAATGTCGGGATTATTTAATTAGATATTTAATTATATGTACAATTTTTTATCAATTGATTGAGTTTAACTACGGATCAAAGACCGGCCTTTAGTATAAAACAATAATTAAACACACATGTAAGTTTTTCGCCCCAAGCTGGAGGTCAACTACGAGATGCCATTATCAATAAAAAAAACTTACAGCAGCCGAGACTTTAATTTAAATTAAAAATAATAACCATTGTTCAATTAATGAGTATATATGTATTTATCCTACTAAAATCCTACTTAATATTATAAGCGTGAAAGTTTGTGAGGATGGATAGATGGATGGATGGATGTTGGACTCTTTCACGCGAAAACTACACTACTAAAGAAATATAAGTAGGTAAAATGGGTACAAGTGGCTTTATTAGTTTTTCATATAACTGAAAAAATCAATCCTTATTACTTATCTACCGATTTACCATAACTACATAACTAATATAAACACGGTACATTCGCAGTTGACAGCGTTGCGGATGAATAACAACCAGCCGGGGATTATATCAGGGGATCCGACCGAAATATCTCAATATTTCGACGCCATACTTTAGTTTACTTAATTAATACATAGTTTTAGTTAGCTAATTTAAAATAGTTTCAGTTAGCTAATAGTTTTAGTTAAGTAAGGATATTATATTATTATTTTTATTAATTACTAGCAGCGCCCCGCGGTTTCACCCGCATATCGGGAATATCGGGATAAAAATTCCTATATGTTATCCTATATGTTAATCCCGGTTATAAGCCATCTGTGTGCTAAATTTCATCCAAATCCGTTCAGTAGTTTTTGCGTGAAAGAGTAACAAATATCCATCCATCCATCCATACAAATAATAATAATAATATAAATGTTTCACATTTATAATATTATTACGATTCAGGTAGGTATACATAAGTTCATGTATATTTCATTTTAATTCTGAATAAACTAAAATAAATATAACTAAGGTAAAGTTATATTTATTTTCAAGGAGAAATGCAGTAGGTGATATATTTATCATATAAAGTATCAAGATCAATTCAAAGTTATCGTAATCAGAATACATAATGTAAACCGGTGTCTTTTTTTTTTTAACTTGTTATGTTTTAACGTTTTTGTTTCAAGTCATTGATATTTTTTTCATATTTACTATAAATATAAAAAGAAAAAGCGAATGGATTAAAGTTTTTACACATTCCAAAGTTTGTTGACCGTCATAATTCGGTAGGTAGGTACTGTCAATATCCTATACCTATTTGTCAACTGAGAAAAAAAAATCACATTAGTTAGTAGCGTAAAATGAATATTTTAGGTGAATAAACTTGAAGAATATCATTAATTTTGACTAGGGTCAAACTCTGAAATTAGGAAAAAAAATGCACCTTTTTCATACATTTTCATTGTGTAGGTTTTTTTGTATGAAATAGCTTTTTATTTTAGACTTTCTTGACTTGGGCATCGCCTACGTAAACCAATGGGTAAGGCTACGTAAGGCAATGGGTTCATTTTTGTGACGTCACATTGAATATTGGTGCTATGAGCATCAACTGCAAGCCTACAATTAAATAGTAGGCTGTATGATGGCTCGTGAATTTTGCACGGTTTTATGAAAATGAAACAATGACTGCTCCGTTGGTCTATTGGTTGCGCGCGCTACTGTTGAGCATGAGGTCCTGGGTTTGATTCCCAGATCGGGCAAAGTGTTACTGGGTTTATCCAACAGAAATTTCTTAGTGTCTTCGTCAGCCTGGAGTCTGGATTTATGCCTGGTTGGTGGCAATAGGCTCGACTCGCCCCCTTCTTCATGGCACTTAAACATAACTGCCGAAATATGGGTGTACTATAGGTACTTCTGCCTAACCCTCCGAGTAGTACAGGCGTGTCATTATGGAACAATGAAATAAATGAGTTTTTCTCTTAATATTGACTGCTAAATAAAACAGATGCCATACTATATTATTGTACGGGACTAATTATAACGTAGTTACCGCTGGACTGTAATTTATCGAATGGATAAATGATAAATGAAAAATAAAAGATCATACAAAAGTTCAATACCTACGGTCAGAATGTACGAACAGCAATTGTTTTTAAATAACCGACTGAAAATTTCAACGCAGTGATCAGAATCACGTACTGCATTCATGGTAACAGGCTGCGCGTCGAAGTCCCTGCCACCCTGTATGCTTTTTTAATAACCGAAGAAAAATATCGACGCTAAACTCATGTGCTGAATCCTTGGTTACAGTTTGCGCGTCGATGTCCCTGCCACCCTGTTTATGACTTGAGACAAATGTATCCTTCATTTGATAATAGATACAATCTCGTGGAGGTAGGTAGTTTGGACATTTATTTCCGTTCTCCATATAGCTATCCGCTTCCTAAATACCTACGTAATAATAATATAGGACCAACATAATACATTATTATCATTGTACTTTTAATCTCGTTGAATTCAACACAGTCGTTTTGAATGTGAACACAATCGTTTTAATTCATTTGTATTTTAAATGAACGAGGGATTACGGGCTGTGTATAATATAATAATATAATAGGTACAGTCATCAAGAAAAGTTGATTAAAACTTCACTTAAAATTGTTTTTACCTGTTATGGTGTAGTAATTTTATTCTAGGAATATTGTCTTCGTGATAAACGTGATGGATGCTTTTAGAACCTGTGTAATTAATGTACATAGACAAAATATTGTAAATCATTTTAAAAAAACCAAAGGCCAAGTGCGTGTCAGGCCACGCATAGAATAGGGTTCCGTAGTCAAGGTTTGCCATTAAAATTCTACTTATATAGCCTGTATTGTAACGAAACCGTACCGCGATTCGGAAATTTGGAATAAATGTACAATGCCATCTTTCGAGTGTCGTTGTAAACTTTTTTAAGCCCCTAATTTTATTTATCCACGTTATTTTATCCTCGTTATTATTTCGTTATTTTTGTACGAAGTTTTCCAAGTAAGCGCATTTTACAATTTAGGCCTCTATTACTACTGAACTAGCAAAGTTATCTAAGCCGTTATAGTTTTCCTTCAAAGTTCATTACATGGACTACCATCATGAATTTTTTCACATTTTTCGAGCCAGACGTTTAGCTTTTAGAGGGCGACGCCCTATTTTAACAAAAAAATGCACTTTAAAATTGAATATCTCGCAAACGGATACCTACATCAAAAAAAGGTATTTGCAGCCTTTCAATGTTTTTAAAATACCTATATAATGATACCCCTCACTATGGGGTAGAGGCAAGAAAAAGAAAAAACAATCATCCCCACTTTACGTGTAGGGGAGGTACACCAAAACAAAAAAAAATTGTTTAGCACTTTGTCGACGTGGTAAATACATATATCCATGCAAAGTTTCATCTTTCTAGCACTAACCGTTTGGAAGGTAAGCCGAGGATGGACGGACGGACATGACGAAATATAAGGGTTCCGAGACGTGAACTACGGAACTCTAAAAAGAGTAACTGTGGAGTTTCTTGCCAATTCTTCTCCATATAAAAACTATTTTTAGAAGGGGCAACTAGAATAAAGAATTTGAATTTGATAGAATTAAATTTATTTTCTTGTATATTTTGACATTCAAAAGTAAAAATTTAAAAAAAAACCATAAAGAATTCAAAGGTCTAATAAAATCATAAAAAGGAACAAATGTCAATGGTCATAAATGTCAAGTAAATGATTTGACATTGACTTTTTTTTTTAGGTAAGTATGTGTACGGAATAGATTTTGCGAAGATTATTATTATTTGCAGAATGCATACAGGCATAGTTGTTTTAAAAATATAAGAAATAATATTAAGTAGTAAGTTAGTAGTAATTTAGAATCTAAAAATCTCGAAGTTTGCCAGGAGGTCATAAGCATGTAAACTACTACCAAGTAGGTATGCGTGTTGGCTTCAAGGCGTTCTAAATATTAGATGGCCAACCTCTGAAATATTTTCTTAGACCGGTATCGAAGATACCAAATTAAATTCGTCAGCCATATAATTATTTACGATAGGTGTTTAAGTATATCAAATCTTTAAAATAATTATGTAATAATGAAAATTTGATCGAATTTTTCATTAGTACCTAATAAGAGAGGTAATTCTCCTAATTTTAAGACTGAGATCAGAAGACCAATTCTCGTAATTTAAAACGTTCAAAATCTAGTCGCAGTCTCATCTCGGCGAAAAACAAATGTCGAAAACTTGTCAAAATGTAGGGAAATTAGAGGTATTTTTCACACATTGAGACTGAGATCAGACTGAACGTTTTTAAAATTACGAGAATTGCCCCGCAGACTGTGAGTCTGATCTCAGTCTCAATCTGTCAAAAATACCTATTTCCCTAAATTTTTGACAAGTTTTTGACATTGTTTGTCGCAGGGATGAGATAGCGACTAGAGGTTTTGAACATTTTTAATTACGGGAATTGACCTGAGCTTTCACTTACGGAAAGTAACTGAAAGCTCATTTTAAATTAAAGCATGATACTGATCCTTTTAATACAATCAACTAAAATTAGCTCCAATCATTATTCAAATTACAGATAATATTGTACTTTCAAAACACGAAACCATAAACCAGCAGCGAAACATACCTTTAATCTTTCAATCGTTAGATAATTGAAACTTCGAATTTGGAACAGGCGAAAGGGCACACAAAGTCCGACGAAACAGAACTATTTGATACGAAAAAAAAACTATAGAAAACACTGCCTTATGTAGGTTGTAATACAGTTCTGATTATTTTTAGTTTTAATACAGTAACTCGCGTATTTATTTAACCGGTATCACGCATGCGTCGAGTAGCCGCAAGCAACGAATGAGAACTAAAGTTAGAACTGTAAGCCACAGTATAGTTAGTAGCTTGGAGTTGTTTTGATGCAAAAACATAAGCCGGTGTTTGTAGTCTGTGGTTATGTCTGCTTTTCGATGATTGACGCGAAATTTCGCTGTTTAATTCGAATTCCTAAGGTTTATTGATGACTTGGTTACGCCATTATGGCAGTAGATTTGATGGAAAATATTTATTTCTTGGATCTCCAACAGAGGCTACACAATTCCATCCAAATATATATAGAACAGGGACAAATACAAGTGTGCGCTTCCAATTATAGGAGACCACATCATTTACTTATAATTTAGGTACTTACAGTAAATTTGACAAGGGAAAAAACATTAAGGGCTGATTTTTCCAACGCGTCTGGCGTTGGAAAAATCAGCAATCAATTTTATCCGAGGAATAATTTTGAATTTTTGACAGTTCTTCCATACAAAATCTGTCAGACGTCAATTTTATTGCACGAATAAAAATTATCTGTCGATTGAAAAGTCAGCCCTAAAATAAATAATAAAAACATTACACGAAAATCAAACAAAGGAAAAAAGGTATTAGTTCCGCCTACAAGAGATTAAGTTACTATCAATCATGATTGATTAGTTAGTAATGGTCAATAATATATTCTTAATGTTGCATCAAATTAATGAGTAAAATGATTTTACAATATTTCTAGTTTAGACTTTACCAGAATCCATTGTGAAAGGCGAAAACTGGTATGCTTGAAGAATATATACAGCAGATGGTGTAATCGGATTTCTACATCCAAACACTTATAGTTTTATACTACATAATCTATCTTTTGCGGATGAATAGATTCAAATTATGCGTAAATGTCTGGTGTCTGTGAGAAAATGCATGCACGGCCGTTCCATGTTAGTTTTAAGTTATATTATTGTCAACTTAATTATTGTCTCTATGTTAATTAATGTAATTGGTGTTGTACCGTTTTAATTAACTATAAATACATAAATAAATCTTCACATATCTTCGAGGGTTTATTGATCGACTAAACATGTCACTGAACTAAATCAGTTACCAAGAAAGTAATATACCTAAGTGAATCAATTAAAAACTTTGTTTTCCCTATCGAAAAACATTAACTTGGCATGTTTATGTTTTTAGATTAAAATCAATTTAGAATTGTTTCACTTTTATTTCGAAAAAAAATTAATTAAAGTCAATTTAGAATTATTTCACTTTTATTTCGGTGGTAGAAAAAAAAATCTGATGACAAGGCGCAGTGATGACAGATCGATTAAGGTAGGGACCGAGTGGCGTCCAAGGACTGGAAGAGAAAGTGTTGGTCGCCCGGCGGCAAGATGGGCGGATGACATTTTTGCCATCGCGGGTAAAACCTGGATGAGGCTGGTACAGGAGCGTGAGGATTGGCACAAGAAAAGAGAGGCCAGTGCCCAGCAGTGGGTGATGATGATGGTGGTAGTAACCTTAATAGAAAGACATACTACTTAAATCGCAAGCTTCCTAAAAATGAAGTGAATATGTGCATTTGAAAAGGGCTGCAAAACTTCTTGGTGGATTCCGTTGCTGTTAACACCATTGTTCAGGAAATTCTCCAGGAAAGTTCAGGTCGCTGGCGATAAATTAAATTAATTGTTGTTTATTAGGAACAGCGAAAGTAATATTTTTTCTGTCTCATTGCAAAGATGGACGTCGTCGGTGCGGTGTCACAGTTCCATTTACGCGCACCAATGACCAACAACTAGATAAGTATGATTGATTGACATCTATGCAATGATAGAGTCAAAGACGCAACACCATATTTTTTTAAGGAAATATGAAGAAAAATACATCAATCCAGGGTCATCAATTTATCAATACCTGCCTTTCTCTAGGCTTCTTAGTCGATTTGCACTAATTTACTCGCCCGGAACGGGCGAATCGTCACTTTTAAATTTTTTTTTTTTCTATGGTCGAGTAAATAGATCGCAGTAATGCGATAAGGCCGCCCATTGTATATTTTGTAGTGTTTCATGTATTTTTTATGCTATGTATTTTTGTGGTGTACAATAAAGTATATATAAATAATTTAATTAATTCATACTTATCGACTAATAAGCCTTACTCTACATATAGATGCAGCATAGATGATGATATACGTCAAATAGACGGGAAAGTGATGGTGTAACAAACGACAAACTGAATACTAAAACTAAATTCTAAAAAAAGTTTTATTTTATAGCGGCTTATTTCCTTTCTCATAATAACATAAGCTGCGCGTCCCGTATGCAAATTACCATGTTTCATTTCGTCGAGACACGATTGAGTAAGAAACAGACTTTTAAATTCATAATGTAAGGTAGCAAAATAGCAGTAGTGCTAGTTTTAGAAGCACTTGAAAGTAAAACGACTAATAAAGAAAGTCATACAACTTCTGTCGTAGCGACAATTCTTTGAGGTCCATAATATCAAAAAAGGTTCGTATGAATCTCTATTAAAGATAGGCAGATTTTCACACATAACATCACCTCTAATTCCCAAAGAGTTCAACAGAGGTGTAGTGTTATACTCTGTCCACTAGGTTAACCGTTTTTTGACAGATCGAACTAGTGAGCAATTATATTTATTTTGTCAAAACTGATACACTTACGGAATTATAATGTCTGTAAGAAGTAATAAATAAGATAATTCAATAAGATTAGGAAGTTTACACATTTATTTTACTAGGCATTTTAATTATTACGCATTTTAAAGTTAACTTTTACGTAATCTGGAATATGTACGTTCTAAGACAGCTGTCAAAAAACGGTAAACCTAATGGACAGGTTTTAGTTATGTTTAAGTAATAGGGGGGGAACCTAATGCCATTCTTCTTGAGTCGATAGCAATCTAAATGGACTCTGCCCAGAATTCGGCTACTTGTTTGGCGCCATCACCAGCGTCCATTAGATCCTGTAACGTGCAGCTGATAGGACACGCAGGACACAATATTAAGTGTTCCATCGTTTGTGGACCATTGCCATTGCCAATAACTAGGCATAGATCCAAACCTCGGGCTGAAATTAAAAATACCTTATAGAAAACGCAAAAACACATTGCCCAACCTGGGAATCGAGCCCAGGACCTCATGCTGTGCTCATGCTGCGTGTACTGTCTTTAATTTTTGTAATTGGTTATACACCGTATTAATTAAAGAAATAAATAAAAAACAACGGGTTGCACTCCGGGAGTGCCAGCAGAAGTAAAAACTTGAATATTAACGTTATGAATTTTTGATATTTTGGAATGGTTAGGGAATAATTTTGCACGAATTGCTTTAATTATCAGTATAAAAGTACTATCATTTATGTGGTAAATACAATATTAATTTCTACTCTCCCTCCGTCTTACGAATTTTCGATCAGGTCACGTGTCCTGACGCGAGCTCCGTCTTACGAATTTTCGATCCGGTCACGTGTCCTGACGCGAGTTTAACATTTTTTACCAATCACAACAAAAGTGCACAAGCCGCTAAAGAAGTTTTCACTTCAAAAATAAATAATGGATTGATGCTCAGCAGGATTATCGTTTGGCTCAAAATAACTTTACATTAGGACTCATATATTAGCATCGTTCTACATAAAATTCAGGCCTAAAATTTGCCTACTTCGGAAGATTTTTCTGGGTGGTAATTTAGCGAAACAAGCAGGCTCTCTGCTCTCTGTCAATCTGATCGAAAATAGTGACCAACGCCTATGGTCATATATCTACGAGGATAAATCAAAAAATTCTTGGAAACAATATTAAAAAATGCAAAGATTTAAACAAAAATATTTTATTATTCTATAAAATCTCCCTCCAATGCAATGCATTTAAAATAAAGCGTTTCTAACTTCCTTATTCCCTGTGAAAAAAATTGTTTTTCTTGACTCTCGTAACACTCCTCTACGGCAGCCATAACCGCGTCACTATAGTAAAATTTGGTTCCACGAATGTCCTCTTTTAATTTTGGGAATAAGTGAAAATCACTTGGGGCTAAGTCCTGAGAATATGGTGGGTGGTCAAGGAGATTGAAGCCAGCACAGCGGATTGCGTTGAGCGCAACTTCCGATCGATGAGCAGGAGCGTTATCTTGAAGAAACAACACGCCCAACGATAGTTTTCCACGACGTTTTTCTTTAATCGCTTCACGCACTTTCAGGATTATATTTGCATAATAGGGTCCAGTAATCGTCTGGCCTTTTGGCATGTAATCAATAAAAAGGATTCCTTCACTATCCCAAAACAATGAGGCCATAACTTTGCCAGCGGTAAGAGCAACTCGAAATTTCTTAATGGATGGAGAGGATGGTCGTTTCCAAGACATGCTTTGTCTCTTAGTTTCAGGATCGAAATGATGGACCCACGTTTCATCCATGGTGACAAGGCGATGGCAAAAATTATCCGAATCACGCTGGAACATTTCGAGATTACGCTTAGAAATTTCCAAATGTCTGTTTTTGTTTTCGTCGGTTAACATTTGTGGCACCTATCTTGCCGACACTTTTTTGAACCCCAGTGAATTAATTAAAATGGATTGAACGCTACCAAATGATATCTTTAGGATCTCAGCTTTAAGTTTTATAGTTATTCTTCTGTCTTCCAAAACCAGATTCTCAACTTTTTTGGCATTTTCTTCCGTAACGGAGGTTGAAGGCCGCCCAGAACGTGGGTCATCTTTACAGCTTGATTTACCTCTTTTAAATTCAGCCACCCAGTACGCAACCGTAGAATAGGGTACAGCATCACCCCCTAATGTCTGCTGAATGTCCGAAAAAATTTCCTACGTAGACATTTTTTTCAAACTGAGATATTTTATCAGTGCACGTAACCATCTTTTATCCATAATTTTGGGTTTTTAGCAACTCGTTGCACTTACGTGCGAACGAACTGACAAAAACAAGTGACAGTTTGCATAAATATTGTGTGATTGACACTCTTTAATTTGAATATCGAACTTCTCCCAAAAAAGTTTTATATATGCAATTCTAAGAACTTTTTGATTCACCCTCGTATATCTATATTAATAATAAAGTTATAGAGTCTGTTTGTTTTTCTTTATCTCTGGAATTACCAGTCGTCAATGAAAAAATGTTTTTGCATTTGGTAGCCCAATACTTGAAGAAGGTTAGTGGCTGTTGACGCACAGCAAAGCCTAAGTAATACGGTCCGGTTGGTACCCTTTGGGTAGGTACGGAACCCTGAAAACTAAAAATATATCATCTACAAACGAAGGCGCAAGCCAACTATTTGGTAGCAGAAAAACGTACGGTGATACTCAATCGCCGAATGAGCTCAATGACAATTAAAATACTGTTACAGTTTCAGATAAACATAAAAACAACGTAAGGCACACAGCCGACTTCTAATCGAACAATTAGTCATCAATCATCACATTATCGCCTTTCGCATCCGCGGGTCAGCAGCTCGACACACGCAATCATAACCAACTAAACGATTCTGTCATCAATCACGTGCCAAACGTTTACTTATTGTCCATTGCTGTATTTTATTTATGTTTTTGCAAGATTCTTGCAGAGCAGTGGTGGTCCTGTAGAACAGTGGTGGCTCAGTGAGCAGTGCTGGCCTAGTGAGCAGTGGTGGCCCAGTGAGCAGTGGTGGCCTAGTGAGCAGTGCTGGCCTAGTGAGCAGTGCTGGCCTAGTGAGCAGTGGTGGCCTAGTGAGCAGTGGTAGCCTAGTGAGCAGTGGTGGCCCAGTGAGCAGTGGTGGCCCAGTGAGCAGTGGTGGCCCAGTGAGCAGTGGTGACCCAGTGAGCAGTGCTGGCCTAGTGAGCAGTACTGGCCTAGTGAGCAGTGGTGACCCAGTGAGCAGTGGTGGCCCAGTGAGCAGTGCTGGCCCAGTGAGCAGTGCTGGCCTAGTGAGCAGTGATGGGCCAGTGAGCAGTGGTGGCCCAGTGAGCAGTACTGGCCTAGTGAGCAGTGCTGGCCTAGTGAGCAGTGGTGGCCCAGTGAGCAGTGGTGGCCCAGTAAGCAGTGGTGGCCCAGTGAGCAGTGGTGGCCCAGTAAGCAGTGGTGGCCCAGTGAGCAGTGGTGGCCTAGTGAGCAGTGGTGGGCCAGTGAGCAGTGGTGGCCCAGTAAGCAGTACTGGCCTAGTGAGCAGTGCTGGCCTAGTGAGCAGTGGTGGCCCAGTGAGCAGTGGTGGCCCAGTGAGCAGTGGTGGCCTAGTGAGCAGTGGTGGCCTAGTGAGCAGTGGTGGCCTAGTGAGCAGTGGTGGCCCAGTGAGCAGTGCTGGCCTAGTGAGCAGTGGTGGCCTAGTGAGCAGTGGTGGCCCAGTGAGCAGTGCTGGCCCAGTGAGCAGTCAGTGGTGGCCCAGGGAGCAGTGCTGGCCTAGTGAGCAGTGGTGGCCCAGTGAGCAGTGCTGGCCCAGTGAGCAGTCAGTGGTGGCCCAGGGAGCAGTGCTGGCCCAGTGGTAACGGCCGCGACTTGTAGGTCGACGAGTTGTACGTCGTAGGTTCGAACCCATTCAGGCGCTTTATATAAATTATTTCATCACCACTGCTCTCAAAACGCTGAAGGAAAACATCGTGAGGCAACCGGCATGTCCTAGGACCAAAAATTCTAAGACATACGACATCTACCAACCCGCAGTGGGCCCGCGTGGTGGATTACGGCCAACTCCCTATCACTGAGAGGAGGCCTGTTTCCCAGCAGTGGGAATACAATAGGCTGATTATGTTATGTGTGTAAGTTTCTTAAATGTGCGAAATTCAGAGCGGCTAGGACAAGGTACCTTCACCTGCACAACATCTACTTGACAGTAATAACCGCCAATGATCATCCCTAGAGAGGAGTTACAGCAATGAGAGTACATAACGGATCGAAGTCGGGAGTATATGGAAGTTAACTATGTAAGTAAGGCCGAGATCCATAAATGTCTCCGTATGTTTAGTAAATTACAAAAATGGACAGTTGTACGACAGTGAAAGGAATATAGTTGTTAATAAACCCAGGAGTAACGCTTAGCCAAACTTCGCGATAAGTAACGTTTATGGATTTCGGCCTTAATCATCACCACCTAGGGAGGGGCAGTGGTTACAGCCTCGACTTACGAGAAGTTCGCTTTACTTTGTGTAAATAATTTCATCATTACACTATAGACTGATTATGCATCATCTGTATTCTGTACCAGTAGAGCTCTTTTTAAAGGAGCTGGTCCTGAAAAGTACACCGACCTAGGACGCAATAAGCAGCGTTTCTGGGAACCAATATGAAGAGAAGGACGTTTCAGCTTTCTGACTAGGCTAGGGTATATCAACACTTGCGGTGACGGTGAATATTTAATTTTACCATCAGTAAATCTATCATATTTTTGTCATATAAAAAATTATTAATGAAACTACCAACTTTGTTACTTTGCCAGTGCCCAACAAAGGACTTTGATAGGCAATAGACGTAAAAAACTATTATCTATTAAACTACTGTTTCACCTACACTGTGGTGTCTACAGTTTAGGTAACAATGGCAGTAGTAAGTGGACTCAAACAGGAACACGTCACTTACGGCTCAGTTCACTCTCTCCAATGAACCGCGAAATAAGATGGTTATTGAACTGACTTGTTAACTTTAAGTAGGTATATATTGTAGCGTCTTTTAGTCACAAATATTAATGCTATAAGGGCATACATTTATATTCTTCGTTCGAGATTTAGTTACCGAACATGTCAACAAACATGTGTTTTTAGACAAAATAATTTTCATTTGTTGCAAATAGTGTGCCTATTTGAAATTAACGATTTAAAAGGCACTTTTAAGGGGGATGCCCTAGGTAGCCCGCGAAATTCAAATTTTGTTACGTTTTTTTTGCAATTTACAGGTCAGTGACATGTTGAATGTTGATTAAAATATGATTCGCGAGCGTAAAAAATATGACTTTACAGAATTATAATCATTAAAGTCATCCATACAACTGCCTAAGTTCATAATAATATAATCAATAGAACTTAGAGAGTTGTATTGATGACGTTAAATTATTAACGTTAATGATTATAATTCTGTAAGTACATATTTGTTGAACTTCGAAGACGATCTACCTAGAAATAAAATAAAATTACTATATCACAATAGGTACAACACAGATAAAGTTCAGTTTGCGCATCAATTTCAAACATTTTTATAACTTTTTCAATAAATTCTGAGTCTCAAAATAACTCTGACTGTGGAGATTTGTTTAGTTAGAAATATCATTAATTGGAAACCAGAATCTGAATTATGGAATATGGGAGTCTTCAAATCCGAGTGACGATTGAAAACCCTTACCTATTCTAAAATTAAAACAAGTGACGATCGAAAACCTGTACCATCGTTAAACGCATCATCGTCATCGTCAGGATCGAAGTGAAAAGGGAGTCTTTATCCACCTCGATTCTGCCCGTAAGTTCCGTTCGCCTAGAAGTAAACTATCCCATAAAAATCAAACATACCCTTAGGCACTCGGCCATGTCTCAAGTTTTTCTATCAGTGAAAGATTTTTTGCAATCGTTTGTATCGTATCGTGTCGTACTTCCAGAGATTACCTCTTCGAAATAAACAATAAATTTTAAAAACACCAGCCTTCTTCCACTACTTAGTGCTTTAGCTGGGAAGAAAAAGTGGCGCAACAAACTCCACAGCATCACAGCTGTCTGTTCAGTTAGCAGAACTTGACTCTATACAATAGTAAGTAATTAGCATTACGAAAAACAAAGAATTAAATTGAATTATTTGACACACGCCAATTTTTGAAGGGCAACTAATATTTCTAAAGGATATTCGAATGGAGTGAAATGAGACAATTAGTCTGAATCGAATTTATAAGTATTTTCATGGTCAACATAAATCACTGTCAACTATTTAGATATAGGACGCTCGCTTTTGCAACAATAAACAACTTGATCATTAATAATAAAAATTAGAATTCATTCAATTAATCTTTGCATTTCGATTCAACATTTATAATTTACAAGCCAACACTAAAATATATATTACTAGCTGACACGCAAACGTTGTTTTGCCATATAAATTATTTCTAGCTGCCCGGCGCTACTTCGTTCGCGTGGTGTTCTACCGTTCTAGGGTAGGAGTATGGTAGGGATATGGTAGGGCCATACCCCTACCATACTCCTACCCTACTCCTACCCTACTCCTACTCCTACCCTACTCCTACCCTACTCCTACCCTACTTCTACCCTACTCCTAACCTACTCCTACCCTACTCCTACCCTACTCCTACCCTACTCCTAACCTACTCCTACCCTACTCCTACCCTACTCCTACCCTACTAATACCCTACTCCTAACTTACTCCTACCCTACTCCTAACCTACTCCTACCCTACTCCTACCCTACTCCTACCCTACTAATACCCTACTCCTAACTTACTCCTACCCTACTCCTACCTTACTCCTACCCAACTCCTACCTTACTCCTACCCTACTTCTACCCTACTCCTAACCTTTTTTTTTTTGTTTCCGTGGTGGACCCTACTCCTAACCTACTCCAACCCTACTCCTACCCTACTCCTACCCTACACCTACCCTACTCCTACCCTACTCCTACCCTACTCCTACCCTACTCCTACCCTACTCCTACCCTACTCCAACCCTACTCCTACACTACTCCTACCCTACTCCTAACCTACTCCTACATTACTCCTACCCTACTCCTATAAGTAAAACGCTGATTGATTGATAGAACCTAGCGGACCTTGCAGACGTCGTCCTGCCTGGTTGTGTCATCATATACCGACAGCAGCGCCACCTACCGGGTCCAATTGTGTATACAAACCTTGTCCTGACAATAACAAACACAAAAAAAAAGAATTATCCAATTTAGTGCAGCCGATCGAAAGTTATGGGCGTACATACATTACGAAGATCCATTTTTATTTATATATGTGTATATAAAAGATATATATACAGGCATGTAATTAATTATTTATTAATGCACTCATCTGCCTAGCCTTTTCCCAGCAATATTGGGGTCGGCTTCCAGTCTAACCAGATGCAGCAGAATACCAGTATTTTACATGGAGTGACTGCCTGTCTGACCTCCACAACCCAGTGACTGGGTAACACGATACCCCTTGGTAAGACTGGTTGTCAGACTTTCGGGCTACTGACGACCCGTAACGACTGTCAAAGATCCACGAATGACAGCCGGGACCAACGGCTTAACGTGCTTTCCGAGACACGGAGGGGTCTTGGTTTGCGAAAATGGTCACCCATCCACGGACCAATCGCGGCAAGCGTAGCTTAACCTGATCGATCGACCCGTGCGGCTGTTATTACTTAGCCACAAGCCCCTCTCGTACAACGTAGCATAGCACATCTCTGGGGGAAAAGCAGCCTTATAACTGCCCTAAAATCATGATTAATAACAATACTTATATTTTGTAATAATAATAATAAGTTAGCACAGCAAAATTATCTCGGCGTCGACCTTGTCTGGCTCAAAATTGACGATAAAACTACTTTAGGCAAGTCTTTTTGGTACGTTTTAAGGTTCCATGGTGCGAATGTTGTTGAACTGTCAAAAGCTACTGATAGAGTGTTCTGCAACTATCCCGCAGGCATCTGCATAACAATAAACGTGCCTTAACTTAGGCAGGTATTTAGATTTCTGTGACCTTCCATTTAACACAGAAATACACTAAACACGCCTGTGAAACACGATACTCCACGCCATGTTGAAACTTTTAACTAAGCGCACATAATACGGAACCCACGGTGCGGCGGTGTAACAAGCGTTCCAAATTATATGTTCATTGACACTGACCCACAATATTATGTCCAAACAAGATAATAATGTGTGTATTTATAACGGAAATCATGTCAGGTACTTACCTGGCTACTGGCAGTTCTACCTACTGGGTTAATTGGATGTTTTGGATAATAATCATCATCATCATGATTGTTAGCCTTGTTATAGGCCTCCTCGCTTTTGTGCCATACTTCCCTGACTGTGCGAGTCTCATCCAGGTCTTCCCCGTGGTCTTCTGTAGGTCGTCCACCCGGTTCCCTATCCATTTGCATAAAATTTTAAGACCTAATATGGCATACTTTAGTTTCTCCTAATTATATTTTCGCATAATATTATTTACGTATAACAGCTTACGCATTAACATTCTAAAGCATACATTTATTTACGCATAATGATATTAAAACATATTTTTTATAGGCGTAACAAATAAGCATAATAATTAACTCCTAAAATGTTACACACTAATACACATTTTTATACAATATTGCTCTAATCAAATTTGTAGGCACTTTACATTGTAGGTAGTACAAATTATTTTTTTATTTTTCTAAGTGGACGGTATCATAAAACTATTGCGTCACTAAGTGTATTATTGCAAAGTTGTAATTTAATCCTTTAAAAAAAAAACAAAATTCATAATGATTATGTAAATATCAGGAAACATCATACTGTCATAACCCAAACCACAACCCACTACACCAACAATAGAGGGGATCTGTCGCTCGGCGGCCGTTGCTGCGGCACGCTCGCCTCGCTCGCTCGCCTTCGCGCGTTAATGGTCACTGTTCTAACCTAACCTAACCCCTATCATTCAATAACACTACTAAATATCAGGAAACATCCTACCTAATAATTGAATGCCTAAATACTGCTATGCTAATAGTCATTAGTCATTAGGCCTAGTAACATTATGCGAATTAAATTTATGCCAAAACAAATTAGCCTTCAAGATAATTATGGCAACATAAACTGTATGCCTTAAAAAAAAAATATGGCAAAGTATTATTATGGCAAAACAAATTATACCAAAATCCTTATGCCAAAGTATATTAGGAAAAAGAATATTATGCGAAGAGAAGGGATGCCCGTCCACCCGCCTGGCTATTGATCTGCCAACGCTTCTTCTACCGTTCCGGACTTTGCGATTAATTAAATATCAGAAGGTAAATTCTCGTAATTTAAAACGTTCAAAATCTAGTCGCAGCCTCATCTCGGCGACAAGCACTTGTCAAAAATATAGGGAATTTAGAGATATTTTTGACAGATTGATACTGAGATCAGAAGGCCAATTCTCGTAATTTAAAACGTTCAAGATCTAGTCGCAGTCTCATCTCGGTGACAAACAAATGTCAAAAACTTGTCAAAAGGTAGGGAAATTAGATTAGACTGTGAATGTTCTTAAAATTGCGAGAATTGACCCTCTGACTGTGAACGTTCTTGAAATTGCGAGAATTGCCCCTCTGACTGTGAACGTTCTTGAAATTACGAGAATTGCCCCTCTGACTGTGAACGTTCTTAAAATTGCGAGAATTGCCCCTCTGACTGTGAACGTTCTTAAAATTGCGAGAATTGCTTCTCTGACTGTGAACGTTCTTAAAATTTCTCCTCAGGTACCTACTTGGAGTTGAAGAGGTCTCTGAGTTGGTTTCGGTCTTTCTTCTCACAGTGGTTGGATAGGAATTACCCACTCATCTAGTTTTAAATGGTAATTTAATTTGACGTCTATAAGTGTTTTTTTAAACCAATTTACATAAATAGGTACCTATCATTTATCGTTTAGTACTTACATAGTTACCTGCCTAACTTACAAGACTTTAAGAAGGAGCAATTTAGGGTCTCTTAATACTCCGTATGATTCTTATACCCTGTCCATTAGTTAAACCAATTTTTGACAGATGGAACTAGTGATTGCTGTGACACACAATACATTAATTGATACACGTACGGTACTCGTATTATAATGTATGTAAGAAGCCATAAATAAGATAATTTGATAAGATAAGGCAGTTTATATATTTATTTTAATTTATTACGCATTTAAAAGTAAACTTTTACGGAATCTGTAATATGTACGTTCTAAGACAGCTGTCAAAAAACGGTTAACCTAATGGACAGGGTATAAACTGGGATAATACGAGTATCTACTGCATCTGGTGGCTCTTAACCACTTCTTCCATATCGATTTAAGTCTGGTCACTTTCTTGCAAGTTGTTATTTTCCCTGGTCTTGTGTTACGTAATTCTTTTCCCTCTCCTTCAATCATTTTTACGATCCCTGTAGATAGCAAATCAGTAAAGACTCTTTTAATGCCACTCTTAGAAGTTAAAAAACTTTTTAATTTCTAAAAGAACATTAACATTGATCATGTATGTATGTACCCATACATACATGATCAATGTTAATGTTCCCACTTCTGGGAGACAGGCCTCCTCTTTTCGAGAAGGAGTGGGCCATAATCTACCACGCGGGCCTAGTGCGTGTTGCTAGATGTCACATGTCTTCGAATTGTTCGTTCTAGGACATGCCGGTTTCCTCACGATGTTTTCCTTCGCTGTTTTGAGAACAGTGGTGATGAAATAATTTTCACAAAGTAAAGCGCCTATCTGGGAACGAAGCCACGACCTAAAAGTGATATTAACCCCAAAACCTAAACTTAAAAATAAACGTTGCAAAATTATGTCCTTATCTACATAGTTATGTAAGGACATAACTTTGTAACGTTAATTTAGACTTGCATCAAAGAATATTATCGCAAAATAAGTAAATCAAAGCAATCTCTCATCGAATACCCGACAATGACCGACATGCGCCCATACAAGGCATTTGTTTACATAAAATTATGTCATAAATGTTAACATTGATAAAACTCGTTATGGTATTCTATCAATGAATTAGTAGGTAACATGACGACCTAGGCATAAATCATAGGTATCATTATAAGCACTAAGTACTTACAGTAATCACTAGAGGTGCACCGACTAATCGGGAAAGCCGACTATCCGGCCATATTTATAGTCGGCAACTAGACGACAAAAGGGCAAATAGGGCTGTTGATGAGGGTTTCGTGACAGTGCAAAGGAGAAAGCGCCGATCGCGAACGATCAAGAATCGTAACCGTGGCAAAACTCCTACGGAACCCGAAGTTAGCTTGAGTGCCGCAAAGCCGAACACACCGGTGTACATCTCCCGCCTACACTACACCACTAAGGCGGAGGACATCGTGGAGTACGTGCGTTATTCTAAAAATATGTATGTTTAGGTTAAGGTTATCTATGGGCCCGCGTCACCTAAATAAATATATAAAATAAAACCCGCCGACGCCTCGGCTTTTTGCTATATTCATATTTCTATGCCTAAAAATAGGGTGATTGAAGTGAAATCTTAACGTTCTTATAATATTCTTGTCATTCATCATCTGCCTAACCTTTTCCCAACTATGTCGGGGTCGGCTTCCAGTCTAACCGGATGCAGCTGAATACCAGTATTTTACATGGAGCGAGTGACTTCATTATATTACAATTTGTAGAATCGGTCGACTGAGTCAAAAGTATTTACAATTTATAATGTGTCTACCTTTTCACTTCTTAACAGCTGTACGGATTTGAATGAAAGGCATAGGAATAGGCCATGATTTGGGTTTAGGATATAGAATACTTTTATTCCGGCAGTACGTTCCCGTGGGACGATATCCGACATCCACGCGGGCGAAGCCGTGCGCAATAGCTAGTTAACTATACAAATTAAAACGTAAACATCTACCAAAGACCATTTTATAAACAGAGATTTGAGTTTATGTAATGATGACTAATATTTTAGATCCATTACGATAAACTTTTTAATAGCTCTATTTCTAATGGCATTCCAAAAACGTTTCAATCTTCATTAACAAGCTACCAAACGTTTCCTTATAACATAGATCAATGTGCATCCAAAAATGTTGGTTGTTTACTTGTTGCTCTCTTTGTTATATCTCCAATGTAAAAGTGAAAATGCCTTATCATTTGAAGTTCTGCAAAACCAAAATTTGATGATATGTATAAGCGATATAGTGGGAACATACTTTTCTGGCGAAAAGACGCTAACATACGTTGATATGAACTCTGAAGACTACGAGATCCCGAAAGCAATTCATTTATCAACCGTCACAACAATGGTATTCAGACAGACGACCACACAGTCATATTTTAGACACCAAGGATATTTCATAAACACAAAGAACCCAACGGAATTCACAGAATATTTTAAATATCTTCTCGAAGATCCCACTTGGAACCCATCGTCACGGTTCATAATCGTGATCAGATCACTGGAAGACGACGAACTGAAGAAGATTTTCGACGAGCTATTGCAACGACATGTGGTCAACGTGCTGGTGGTAAACGGTACTAACGACGCTCACCTCTACACCTATAATCCCTTCGACAACTATGCCTGTGGAAAATATTACAACAACGTCATAAGTTACGGCTCGTGCTTGAATACGACAAATAATCTATTCCCAAACAAATTCGTGACTGGTCTGCGGAACTGCACCTTGCTTGCTACTGTCCCCCACCGACCACCTTTCTCTATACACCCTGAGCGCGCGGATGATGACCGAATGACATTAGGAGCTGAACAATATTTTATTACAGTGCTAGGAGAACAAGAACATTTCAAAGTGAATTTTAGCTTTGACTTTTCTGCTGAAGTATATAATACAATATCCCCTACTATGAAAGTTAAGGGACCTATGGCAAAATTACAAAATAATGAAACTGATGCAATATTGGGTGATATTTTGGTAGTATCGAGTCGAGCAGATGCATTCACATATTTGCACGGATACCTGGATTATTATGATGACTTACGTTTTTTTGTGAGGAAGGCGTCATCTGTGGCTAACTGGAAAAACGCTTACTTAGAATTCTATCCACTAGTGTGGTGCCTTTTGTTCTTTATTTATCTGATATACTCAATGTTAATGAATACACTCCTCCGTGCTGAAGACAAAACTAACACAATGCTAAAATTGTTACAATATTTGCTTTCTAGTGGCTGTAATATGCCCAAAAAAATGACTAGTAACGTGAGATTCATCTTAATAATATGGGTGTGGTTTGCGTCTCTAATGAACTGTCATTACCAGTCGAGTTTAGTTAGTTTGACCGGGACACCAATAAAGGAACACCAAGTTTCTAATGAAGCAGAGATAATTGAGCACAACTTCAAGTCTTGTACTATTCCTTCAATGCTAAAATTTATGCAAACTGAAACGAATATATCTACTGCAATAAATCCTGATTGTCTAGAACCAACGCAAAGTCTGAAGAAAGTTGCTCAATCAAAAGATTTATTTACAGTTATACCACGATCAATATATAAATATAACAAAGAATTCTACTACGATGAATTTGGTCAATCCTCTATCTATTACTTTAACAAACCATACGTCAAGTTTATTTTCGGTGTATTTTTCTACAAAGGGTTTCCAGTTTCAGACAAAATGCTACTAAACGCGCTCAGTTTAAGGGAAAATGGTTTGATTGAAAAGAAGTTCAACGATTATTACTACGCTAGGAAGATTAAGTTTCATTTTCGTGAAAATGAGTTCGAATCTAGGATTGTAATTCCATGGCTTATTTATGTAGCAGGCTGCTTTTTAGCCATTATTGTTTTTATTTTTGAATTAGTGTCTACACGCTATGCACTGCTACACAGATCTTTTGGCGCTCAAATAACGTTGACAGGGGGGCGCTGTTAGTAAAAATTTGTGAAATTGATTTTTGAAATGTGTAAAAAACAAAGATGGCGGCATTATTTCTGATTTTGGCCACACGCCAAAAACCTTGTTGCGATTTGCGTTCATCGTTACAATCTATTTCGTACCATTATTGCTTGTAATCCCTATCTTAAAACCTGGAAGTAAAGACGTGGTTAATAATTATAGGCTAATATCCTTACTCCCCTCAATTTAAAAAATACTAGAGAAGATGATAAACAGTAGACTAGTTTATTACCTAGGAAAATCTATCTAGCTTTAAACAAATTATACTTAAATATTTACTAACCATCGATTATACACAGACAGAAGATCTACTTGTTGTCTGCAAATAGAACCACTAACATGCTATTTTACTTTAATTTTCTTGAGTTTTATTTTACTTTATACTCATTGTTAATTTATTGCATTAAGTATATAAGCACTTTCTAGCCTGAAGAACATGTTCAACCTAGTTCTGTCAAATAAGCAGCTGTGCTCTATTTTAATTGTTATGATATTTATTGTAAATGTGCCCCCTAAATAAATAAACGATTTTATTATTTATTATTATTTTATTTATTACCCGATATCATGGAATCACTGAAATTAAAATATGTCAAATAAATAATACTACGGGATAGTTGGGGGAAGCCGCACAATGTTTACGTATGTAAGAAACTAAGGTCTATCGAAATGAAACAAAATTCAATTCAAATGAATGTAGAGGTCGTAATATCTCGTCTAGCGTGATTCCTAGGAAAACCATTTGATTAATAAATTCCAGTATTTCTCCATTCCATATGATGTCAAATTTGCTACTTCTAACATTAGGTACCTAATTTAAATTGAATGCATGTGGTTTTATTTCATCAAATACCAAATTATTTACCAGAAACCAATCTTGGACCTGAAGAAAAGTTATTCTTGTCGTCAATATTTTTGACCATCGAATAATGATTTGCAAATAACACCATCTTCTGTTGAATTTGAAGTAATCGGTGTAAATCATTAGTGTAAACTAAAAAGAGGAATGGACTCAATATCGAACCTCGAGGAACGCCCGTTGCTATTTTAGACCGCAATGAGTTTACGGTGTTTACTTGAACTTTATGCTTTCTATCTTTCAGGTATGATCTTAGCAAATCAAGAGCTATATTCGTATCCCATAGTGCTCTAGCTTCAGGAGAAGTGTCTCATGGTTTACGCAATCAAACGCCTTAGAGAGGTCGCAAAAGTTTCCAATGGCACCTTGTGCTTCTTTACAGGTGTTAAATTTTTATTTATTTAGGTGACACAGTGACGTAACATTCGATTGAGCATAAACTTTTCAAACATCTAACTGAGAACTGGCAGAAACCAAGCCATCATTACTCCACCAAAAGCTAAGATGGCTTGGTCGACTAGTCATCGTCGGCCCATCCCAAGTAATCATAAACCTACAATAGTGCGATGTACTGATCTGTTCCCATTTAAACTTACATATCATGAAATTCAACCTTTTGTTTAGGACTTTTAAGTTGGTTTTCATTTGCTTGTGACCCCATAATTAATAATGGATAGACAGTTTGTTTTTCTATTTATGGTAAGCCTACTACATAACGACACAGAAAAACAATGGCGGTACTTTGTAATTAAGATTTGTAATTTATTGTACAATAAAGCAGAAAATAGGGGGAAATTTTGACCTGTCTAGCACATTGAAGTAAAATTAAATATGAAAGAAGAGGTGGAAATAATTATTTTACATATGGCGTCAGTGAGACTCCTAAAAATAACTGCTTTGGTGCTAGCACACTTGCTTTGGTGCTAGTTTAAAGACATGCTTACTTTAAAAGTGTCAGTTATTTATGTAGTGACGAAACATACAATTAAAACACCAACAAGGAAAAATATCAAATTCAAACATTAATCATGTGTGTAATCATCTTGGACCATTAATAATTAGAAACATAAACTTGAGCAGGCGGCGCCAGCCGCCAATATATAAATATAATAGGAAGGTACATAAGTACACAACATTTAAACTTATTTCAAATTCTGCACTTGATAAGTTTAAGTGTATGGAATGTTTTTCGCATCAGAACAAAATACACATAGATACTTAGAGCGCAACAAGGATCTTTTGGCGCCTGCATGACATTGACAGAAGGGCGTTTGTTGCTCTGTCCACTCACTGAGTGACCTCAGGGAAGACGTCGCACAGTGGTCACGTGCTGTCATGCACACTTGCACAGTTAGGTTTCGGGGCGACCCTTTTACAGCCTTCCCACAGATATGCAGACAAGCGTAGCACGGAGAGGGTTTCGGATTGGTCTTTTGAGAGGTCACAGTACCCCTTCCATGTGCAGATGGTGATTATACTAAATAAAATATAAAGCTATCATTCATCTATCAAAGAGCATTTTATAAACAGAGATTTGAGGTTGAGTAATGATGACTAATATTTTAGATCCATTACGATATACTTTTTAATAGCTCTATTTCTAATGGCATTCCAAAAACGTTTTAATCTTCATTAACAAGCTACCAAACGTTTTCTTATAACATAGATCAATGTGCATCCAAAAATGTTGGTTGTTTACTTGTTGCTCTCTTTGTTATATCTCCAGTGTAAAAGTGAAAATGCCTTATCATTTGAAGTTCTGCAAAACCAAAATTTGATGATATGTATAACCAGTATAGTGGGAACATACTTTTCTGGCGAAAAGACGCTAACATACGTTGATATGAACTCTGAAGACTACGAGATCCCGAAAGCAATTCATTTATCAACCGTCACAACAATGGTATTCAGACAGACGACCACACAGTCATATTTTAGACACCAAGGATATTTCATAAACACAAAGAACCCAACGGAATTCACAGAATATTTTAAATATCTTCTCGAAGATCCCACTTGGAACCCATCGTCACGGTTCATAATCGTGATCAGATCACTGGAAGACGACGAACTGAAGAAGATTTTCGACGAGCTATTGCAACGACATGTGGTAAACGTGCTGGTGGTAAACGGTACTAACGACGCTCACCTCTACACCTATAATCCCTTCGACAACTATGCCTGTGGAAAATATTACAACAACGTCATAAGTTACGGCTCGTGCTTGAATACGACAAATAATCTATTCCCAAACAAATTTGTGACTGGTATGCGGAACTGCACCTTGCTTGCTACTGTCCCGCACCGACCACCTTTCTCTATACACCCTGAACGCGCGGATGACGACCGAATGACATTAGGAGCTGAACAATATTTAATTACAGTGCTAGGAGAACAAGAACATTTCAAAGTGAATTTTAGCTTCGACTTTACTAACGAAGTATATAATACAATATCCCCTAATATGGAAGTTATAGGACCTATGGCAAAATTGCAAAATAATGAATCTGATGCAATGTTGGGTAATATTTTGCTAGTATCGAGCCGAGCAAATGCATTCACATATTTGCACGGGTACCTGGATTATTATGATGAGTTACGTTTTTTTGTGAGAAAGGCGTCATCTGTACCTATGTGGAAAAACGCTTATTTAGAATTCTATCCACTAGTGTGGTGCTTGTTGATTTTAGTTTATTTGATATATTCAATATTAATGAATATACTCCTTCGTGCTGAAGACAAAACTACTATAATGCTGAAACTGTTAAATTATTTGCTTTCTAGTGGCTGTAATATGCCCCATCAAATGACTAGTAAAGCGAGGTGCATTTTAATAATATGGGTGTGGTTCGGGTCTCTAATGAACTGTCATTACCAGTCGAGTTTAGTTAGTTTGACCGGGACACCAATAAAGGAACACCAAGTTTCTAATGAAGCAGAGATAATTGAGCACAACCTCAAGTCTTGTACTGTTCCTTCAATGCTAGCATTTATGCAAACTGAAACGAATATATCTACTGAAATAAATCCTGATTGTCTAGCACCAACGCAAAGTCTGAAGAAAGTTGCTCAATCAAAAGATTTTTTTGCAGTTATACCACGATCAATATATGAATATAACAAAGAATTCTACTACGATGAGTTTGGTGAATCCTCTGTCTATTACTTTAACAAACCATACGTCAAGTTTATTTTAGCTACATTTTTCTACAAAGGGTTCCCACTTTCAGATAAAATGCGACAAAACGCGCTTCACTTAAGAGAAAATGGTTTGATTGAAAAAAAGTTCAAAGATTATTACTATGCTAGGAAGATTAAGTTTCATTTTCGTGAAAAGGAGTTCGAATCTAGGATTGTAATTCCATGGCTTATTTATGTCTCAGGCTGCTTTTTAGCCATTATTGTTTTTATTTTTGAATTAGTGTCTACACGCTATGCACTGCTACAAAGATCTTTTGGAGGTGAAATGACGTTGACAGTACAATGTATTGAAAAAACAAGATGGCGCCGTTAGTTACAACGTGGGCCACACGCCAAAATCCTTGTGCAGTTATATCAACTATATTTTGCTGATCTAACGAATACACGGTACACAGATCTTTTGGCGCTCGAATAAGGTTAAGGTTGACAGGGTGGCGCTTTTAGTAAACATTTGTGCAATTGTTTTGAGATACAGCATACGCCGGGCTCAGCCATTCTTGTTAAGAAAACTAATAAACACCATCCTTTATCAGGCTACCGATCGGAACACATTCAAGCTACTACTGTTGCCATCAAAGACAAGTTAGGGTATAATAATATATCTTCTGCATATTGACCACCTAAACACCTGTTAAGTGAGACTATGTTCACCCAGTATTTGTCAAATTTGGGCGGACGGTTCATATCAGAGGGAGACTGGAATTACAAGGACACTCATTGAGAATCAAGACTAGTCACAACCCGCGGAAGGGAATTTAAAAAGTCAGTTAACACAAATCTCAAAACACCGTCCACAAAAGAAACAACGCATTATTATACAATGCAACACAACGCAACGCAAATATTTTATGTCTGAAATATTTCTTTATTGTGCGGGAAATGTCCCAACAGTGTCGCACTCTGAGATCTGTCCAGATATCCATCTAGACAGGTCTGTGTGGTTACTATTATCGGCGTGCAGTTAAAATATCCCTTTTAACTGCACGCCGATAATAGTGACCGTCAGCACCACCGTGATCAACCTCGATAAACCAACCTCCCTCTACAATAATAAAACCGACTGGAATGACTTCCGACACTACCTGGGAAATAATATAAAATTAAATATTAAGCTCAAAACAGAAAATGACATTGAAGAAGCTACTGAATATTTCACTAAATTATCCCAAGAAGCTTTGTGGAAATGACACCCGAAAAAGGCAGAAAAATTAAAACTTTTTAAAGCCTAAGGAACCGTACTGGAAAAAGAGAGAGACTTTGCAGGGTATGGCACACAAGTAAACACCCTGATGATAAGAAAACCCACAATAAAGTGACAAAATTGCTAAAATCGACACTCAAAGAAGCAGAGGACCTTACCCTGGAAGCACAGCTAGAAAGCCTAACAGTCACGTCTGCCACAAAATATTCCTTAAGGAAATATACAGAAAAATATGACCAACCCTAAGCTATGCTGTATTGGTCCCAAATGAACCAAGGAACCAGACTCGTGTCATAGACTCTGATATAGATGACTCAGATGATGATAGATGAAATCCGACTTCCAAATGGAACAACACAGATAAAAATACACAACGAGAGGAAAGCTTATTACAAAGAAAGTAGTTAAAAGTACTAATTGAGTTGCCAAGAAAAACAACAGGTTGATAAAAGTGGGATATATCTCTTCGCAGTAAAAGTATCATAAATTAAAATGATATACAAGCATGGAAAACCAGAGAATGAGATAACTTTGTAAAGACCAATCAGCCTGTCGGCCGTCAACTCAAAGTTGGAAAAGCTAAACCTGCATTGGCTTAAACCACTACTAGAACAGATATACGTGATACCTGGTCTTCAGTTCAATTTGGGTTCAATGAGAGACATTCCATAATAGAGCAGTGTACATCGAGTGTGCAACTGAATACGATAATCATTTGAGCAAAAAGAATATTTCGCTTCTGCATTATTTTTTTTTTTTTTTTTTTTTTTCAGGATGGGAAATCATCAAATGACCCCTCCCGCTCTGGGTGGAGCAGAAGGGAGTGTCAAACTCTTACTGACTAAAACCCACCCGTGTTCCTTCCTTAGCCCTTTATGTACCAGGGCAGCGGTAACCCTTTCGGACGATCCCGCTACCCCGGCAGGCTTCGGCCCTGTCGGGCCCCGTCAACTAAGCTGACATCTCTTTGAGGCGCACGTGCAACACATACGCGCCGTCCGGCACGGGCCTGGTCCTGATCGGACGGAGAGCTACCCATTGCTCTCCGCCCGCAGGCCCGCGCCTACGGTGGCCGGGAGTCGTCACGCGGCTCCCGACGCCCGGAGCGTCTCCCTCGGCGGCTGAGGCGTGAGGATCTCTCCCTTGCCCAGCCCGCCACCTCCTTCGCTAGCATGACTGCTTCGCAGAAGGAGGTGACCGCCTCCCACTCCCTCTCGCCCCGGACCATGGCTTGCAGGGGCCGGACGCGAGAGGTCGCCGCCGCTGCCGCTTCTGCATTCTTAGGTATGCATTAGGCATTTAACCGTGTAAGGGATACTCTTGGGGTGCCAGGGCAGAAAACCTCCACGTGTGCCTGGGGACTGGAGTTCCCTTCTGGATACGTCCGGGGGGAAGACCAGTTTTCGGGCCGGTGCATCCTGGGGTGCGGGCAGCTATTTCTCAGTGGGATTTTTTCCCAATGAGATCTCGCTGCCCGCATGCTAATGTTCTGCCAAGAGGAACGCTCCACACAAGCCGCTATGAGGAGCAGAGCGGCTACTGTGTGGAGTAAGAGCGGGCCTGGTGTGCACTTACCCTGCCGCCGGGCAGGCAGGAGGGGATAACCCCCCCTCCTGCCACCGTTAATATCGTAGCCCCGAAGATTGTCAAGGTCATGTCTCTGACTTTTGACGGGGGTCGAGGGTCTTGGCTTAACCGCCCGGACCGCGAGGAAGATTAACCTCTATAAAAAATTCCCCAAACCTCCAAGCGGCGGCGCACCGTGAGGGAGGTAGTAAGCTTGACTAATGGGTAGCTTGGTTTAGTCACTAGTGCGAACCACGTAATTTGAGCAAGTACAAGAAGTTTTTTACTCGTGGGAACAAATATGGATTCATTTTTAAAAAAAAACCCCAAAACCACAACAGACGAAGATGCGGTGTCGGAGTCCGACGCTGCATCTGGAGGAGCGAGCACGGGAGGCTCAGTGAGCCCTCGCCGTGACCAGAAGACGGCCGCTGCCAAGAGAAAGGCACAGAGCAAGCGGCCAAGGTCAGTGGACGGCCAGGGGTCGTCCTCTGACGGGGAGCTGGCCTCGGCCAGAAAAATCCCCACCAGCAGGCGCGGAGGAGCCCGAGAGCGAGGCTTAGGGAGGGGGCTCACCGCTCGGGAGGCGGCGGAGAAAGCGGAGGAGCCCGCAAAGGTGGGGGGGTCTGGTCGCGCGGTCGCATCGGAGCCCTCGAGTGACGAGGCGGCGGAGGCAGGCGGCCCTGATGCGGACCGCAAAGAGAGGTTTGCGGCGGTCGTGGAGGCCGCGATCCGGGACGTGGCCCTGAAGAAGTTACAGACTTCTAAAAACAGGGCCATAGTCTCGGCCAAGGCCTCCATCATGGCGGCGGCGGAAGCCATTCACATCGGGCCCCCGCCGGACGTAACGTCCGATATGCGGGCGGAGGTGGCCCGCTTGACGGCTGCCATGGAGCTCCTCCGAAAGGAGAACGAGGAGCTCCGAGCAGACCTGGCCGGGCTGCGAGCAGCCGGCACAGCGCAGGTGACACCATCAAGCCAGCCCGTGCCGGTGGAGCACCAGGTCCTGAACCTGGTTCGGCAGGAGCTGGCGACCTTCCAGGCGCGGTTCGCCGTCCTGGAGGGTATAGTCCTGCGCCCCCCCTTGGCGGGTAGAACGGACCCAGGGCCGAAGAAGGCGGCCTCGTACGCGGCTGCTGCTGCCCCTAAGCCCGGGCCGTCTGGCCGGGCACAGGCGCCGGTTAAACCGGCGTCGGCTAGAGGAGCCCCGGCGCCGGCAAAACCGACGTCGGCTGGTGGAGCCTCGGCGCCGGCAAAATCGGCGCCTGCCGCCAAACCCACGGCGCCGGCCCAGAGAAAGGGCAGAACGGCTGGGGAGGGGAAGGCCCCAGAGCCTACGCCTCCCCAAAAAATCTCCCACGACCAACGCTGAGTGGCAGGTGGTCGGGGAGAAGAAGAAGGCGGCCAAGGCGGCCAGGAAAAAGGCGCAGAGGAAGCGGCGCAAGGAGCGAGCCGTTGCGGCTAGGCTTCGCTCCCCTAAGACCGCGGCTGTAGTTATTACGCTACAGCCGGACGCGGTTAAGAGGGGGGTGACCTACTGCGACGTGCTCACCAAGGCGAGAGCGACCGTGGATCTCCAGGAGTTGGGGATCACCGGAGGCCTCCGGCATAGGGTGACCGCCACTGGTGCCCGCATGCTGGAGATCCCCGGTGCGACGAGTGGCCCCACCGCTGACGCCCTGGCTGAAAAGCTAAGGGCGTCCCTCAATGCGGACGAGGCTCGAGTCTCCAGGCCCGTCAAGTGCGCGGATATGCGCATTGTGGGCCTGGATGACTCGGTGACGGGGGCAGAGGTGGTAGCCGCCGTCGTCAGGACTGGCGGGTGTCTGGCCGACCAGGTGAAGGCGGGCACCCTACGTCCTGACTTCACGGGTATGCGAACCATAACGGTAAGCTGTCCCGTGACGGCGGCGAGGAAAATTGTGGAGGGCGGAAGGCTCCTGGTGGTCTGGGTGTCAGCGCAGGTCAAGCTGCTGGAGCCCAGACCTCTAAGGTGCTATCGATGCCTCGTGGGGCACCACGTGGGCGTCCAGTGCACCTTAGAGGACCGCAGCACTCTGTGCTTCCGCTGCGGCAAGCCCGGACATACGGCCGGCTCGTGCAACGCCGCGCCGCACTGCGTCGCATGTGCGGCTGCTGGCAAGCCGGCCGATCACCGGGCGGGGAGCAAGTCCTGCGCTCCACCCGCCGAAGCCAGGAGGAAGGGCAGGCCCTCCGCCGTCGTCGCCACCACCACCGTCGCCACCACTGTCGCCGCCACCGCCACCGCCGCCGCCGCCGCCGCCACCACCGCCGCCGCCGCCGCCGCCGCCGCCGCCGCCGCCGCCACCACTGCCGATAGGGCCCGGGAGGGGGCTGAAATGGAGGAGTAATAACTCCTCCACTACGCCTTCTCCAGGCGAACATCAACCACTGCGCCTGCGCTCAGGACCTGTTGCTCCAGAGCATGGCGCAGTGGTCGATTAACATCGCCGTGGTCGCTGAGCCGTACTTTGTCCCGCCCAGGGATGACTGGGTGGAGGACCTGAACGGCTCAGTGGCCATAATTTCGTCGGCCGCCGCCGGTACCCCGTCCCTCGAAGGTGTCACGAGGGGACAGGGGTGCGTAGCAGCACGGTTCGGAGAGATTGTAGTAGTGGGAGTATACTTCTCTCCGAGCCGAACTCTCGCCGAGTTCCAGAACTCTCTAACAGAGTTGAGTGTCGTCGTCGCCAGAAACCATGCCTTCTCCGTGCTAGTGCTCGGGGACTTCAACGCCAAGAATTTGGCCTGGGGTTCCCGTTGCACGGATGTGCGGGGCAGGATGGTGGAGGACTGGGCTCTGGAAACAGGCCTGGTCGTCCTAAATCGGGGTTCTGTTCCTACGTGTGTGCGGATGCGGGGCGAGTCGGTAGTGGACATCTCGTTCGCCAGCCCCGCTCTGTCACAGCGTGTTATTGACTGGCGCGTCATGGAGGAGGTGGAGACATACTCCGATCATCGGTATATCCGGTTTGATGTCTCCACCCAGACCTCTAGCGCGCTAGTCCAACAGGCCCCGAGTGGTCCGCGGTGGGCGCTGAAGCAGCTGGACCGGGAGCTTCTCCTGGAAGCCTCAATCGTGCAGGCCTGGGTGTTTTCACCGGACAGGCCTGCTGACATCGACGGTGAGGCGGAGTGGTTTCGGGAGGCCATGTCTGAAATTTGTGACGTGGCAATGCCCCGAGTCCGGCCAGGATGCGCCCGACGTCAGGTGTACTGGTGGTCGCAGGAGGTTGGGGCGCTACGCAAGGCGTGCGTCGACGCGCGACACCGGTACACCAGGCACCGCAGGCTCCGCATCCGCCCTCCGGATGCGGAAGCCACGGAAGTGGAGCTGTACGAGGGGTACAGAGCGGCGAAGACCGCCCTCCAAGAGGCTGTCCAGCGGGCCAAAGATATGGCCCGCGAGGAGATGTTGGAGACTCTGAACCGAGATCCATGGGGGCGCCCTTACAGAATGGTGCGGAATAAACTCCGCACCTGGGCCCCCCCGCTGACGCAGAGTCTCCGACCCCAGCTGGTGGAGGAAGTGGTGAGCGCTCTGTTCCCTTCACGGGGGGAGCATACTCCCCCGCCTATGGCTCCGCCACTTGCGGTGCCCGAAGCGGACCACGCGGACGACGACGACGACACCCCTGAAGTGACCGGGGTAGATCTGAGAGCGGCGGTAGGCAGGCTGAAGGCCAAAAATACCGCCCCGGGACCCGACGGCTTGCCGGGTAAAGCCTGGGTCCTGGCCTCGAGGGCTCTCGGGCCTCGACTGGAGGCGCTCTTAAGCGCATGCATGGAGAGAGACCAGTTTCCACTCCGTTGGAAGACGGGGAAGCTGGTCCTCATTCAGAAGCCAGGGCGCCCTGCGGACTCTCCGTCCGCATACCGGCCCATAGTGCTGCTCGACGAGGTCGGCAAGCTCTTTGAGAGAGTGATTGCGGGCCGCCTCGTCGGGCACCTGGTGAGGACGGGGCCGGATCTTGCGGAGTGCCAGTTTGGCTTCCGCAAGGGGCGCTCGACGGTGGACGCCATCATGCGCGTGAGAGCCCTCACGACGGGGGACGCGGTGTCCCGGGGTGGGGTGGTCGTGGCGGTGTCACTCGACATCGCCAACGCGTTCAACACCCTGCCCTGGAGCTGCATAGGGGAGGCACTCCGGTATCACCGGGTGCCGACTTACCTCCGTCGAATAGTCGGGGCGTATTTGACGGACAGAGCCGTCATCTACCCCGGTCGCGACGGGAACTGGAACCGGCGAGAGATGTCGTGCGGTGTCCCACAGGGATCGGTTCTGGGGCCGCTCCTGTGGGACATCGGTTACGACTGGGTGCTGCGGGCCGACCTCCCTGATGGCGTCAGCGTAGTTCGCTACGCTGACGACACGCTGGTCCTGGCGCAGGGGAGGTCGCATCAGGCGGCGGCCGACGCGATGACACGCGGGGTTGCGATAGTCGTGGAAAGGATCCGGCAGTTGGGTCTCGAGGTGGCATTGCACAAGTCCGAGGCCATGTCCTTTCATGGGCCCCGGTACGGGCCACCTTCGGGATCCCAACTGATGGTAGGAGGGGTTCACATCGGCGTTGAGACAACGATGAGATACCTGGGTCTCGTCCTCGACAGCCGGTGGAACTTCGTCGAGCATTTCCGACGTTTGGCCCCCAAACTGGAACGGGCCGGGGCCGCCTTAAAGCGGCTCCTGCCCAACCTTAGGGGGCCAAACGCCTCCTGCCGGAGGCTTTACGCGGGGGTCGTGCGGTACATGGCCCTTTATGGGGCCCCGGTATGGGCGCGTTCACTGCGGCTTCGAGCCGCACACTACCTGAACGCGCCCCAAAAGGTGGTAGCCATAAGGCTTATCCGGGGATACCGCACGATCTCGGGCGAGGCAGCAAGCCTCCTTGCCGGACTGCCACCATGGGATCTGGAGGCGATAGTCCTCGCGCGCCTGTATGACTGGCGCGCGGAGGCACTACGTCGGGGGGAAACTCTGCACCCGCGGCAAATCGCTGCGGAGCGGACGGACCTCCGGCGCGGTCTCATGGTGGAATGGAAGGCGCGACTATCGCAACCCAGCGCAGGGCACGCCACGATAGCGGCGGTAAGACCCCTCTTTGAGGAGTGGCTAGAGAGGCGTCACGGCGCTCTCACCTACCGCCTGACGCAGGTCCTCTCCGGACACGGATATTTCGGGAGGTTCCTGCACATAATCAGGCGGGAGGAGACGCCCGGGTGTCATCACTGCGAGGATCGCCCAGAGGACACGGTGGAGCACACGGTGGAGGTCTGCCCCGCTTGGGCAGAGCACCGCCGTGTCCTCGTAGAGGCGATCGGCAGCGGCGGCGACCTCTCGCGCCCGGCCCTGGTGCAAGCCATGGTCCGGGGCAAGAGGGAGTGGGAGGCGGTCACCTCCTTCTGCGAAGCAGTCATGCTAGCGAAGGAGGTGGCGGGATGGGCGAGGGAAAGATCCTCACGCCTCAGCCGCCGAGGGAGACGCTCCGGGCGTCGGGAGCCGCGTGACGACTCCCGGCCACCGTAGGCGCGGGCCTGCGGGCGGAGAGCAATGGGTAGCTCTCCGTCCGATCAGGACCAGGCCCGTGCCGGACGGCGTGTATGTGTTCCACGCGCGCCTGAAAGAGATGTCAGCGTAGTTGACGGGGCCCGACAGGGCCGAAGCCTGCCGGGGTAGCGGGATTGTCCGAAAGGGTTACCGCTGCCCTGGTACGTAAAGGGCTAAGGAAGGAACACGGGTGGGTTTTAGTCAGTAAGAGTCTGACACTCCCTTCTGCTCCACCCAGAGCGGGAGGAGTCATTTGATGATTTCCCATCCACAAAAAAAAAAAAAAAAAAAAGGGATACTCTTCAAAATAAAACAAACCTACTGAGGTAGGTTTGTTTTATTAATTGATAGTACATAACTGTGAATAGTATACTATCGAGTTCTTAATTCCGTAAGAGAAGAAGATAGCTACTCTGAGTTTCATGAAACAAAAGCAAGAGTTCCACAAGACTCTGTTCTGGGCCCCGATCTCTACACTATCTTCACAGAAGATATACCTCAAATTATTTCAATTATTACAATTATTACTTTTGCCGATGACTCTAGCATTATAACCAGCAACAAAGAACCAATAGAAGCCCAGAGAAAAATGCAAGACGTACTTGACTTAATTGATGTGTGTCTTGAGAAGTGGAGAATTACCGAAAGCACATCAAAATCCACGCAAGTGACATTCACACTCAGGAAAGGTGACTGCCCTGCGGTTAAGCTGGGAAGCAATGAGTTGCCACACATAGACGTTGTGGTATACCTGGGTATGAACTTGAACAGGTGACTGGAAAACCAACAATTATTATGTGCGGTTCTCACTTGAACCCTGCATACCAAACCATGAACCAGACAGCCCATTTGCTTATAGCCGAAAAGCTGATTGCAGATACAATAAGCTAAACTTCATATCGGCAAATTACGGGCAGACGACGGCAGATACAAGTTAATACGTGAAATCCCTATAATTTATAATTTCATTTATTTTCAATAATGGGTGCGGTTTGTGTTCCTTGTTAGAATCGGTTTTTTACCAATATATATCATATCATCAAATCACTGAAATTAAAATATTTCAAATAAATGATATTTCGGAAAGCATTAATTATGTATTTGATAAATTAGGTATTTAATAGCAGGTTAATAGCCACGTTTAGTCTAGCGTAGCTATTAACTTTCCATCAAAGACCATTTTATTAAAGAGATTGGAATCTGAGTAATGAATATGATGCATAACGAACCATTACTATAAACTATACTTCAAATGATATTTCACTTTAAATACTGCAATCATAATCAAAAAACATATTAGTCTTCATAAACAAGCTACCTAGTGTTCTCCAAGAACATAAACCAATGTATGTACATAAATGTCCAAAAATTTTGGTTTTTTCCTTTTGGTTCTCTCTGATATAATTCAGTTGTAAAAGTGAAAATGACTTATCATTTGAAGAACAGCCAAATCAAAATCTAATGATGTATATATCTGCAAATATTATAATGATAAAATACTTTTCTGACGAAAAGACGTTAACGTACGTTGATATGAACTCTGAAGACTATGAGATCCTTAAAGCTATTCATCTATCAAACGTCACAACGATGGTATTCAGACAGACGATTACATATGTCATATTTTAGACACCAAAGATATCTCCTAAGCGGACAGAATGCAACCTGGTGCTAGGAGAACTTGAACTTTTCATGGTAAATTTTAGCTACGATTTTAATAATAAAATACATATATAGGTATACTACAATATAATATGAAAGTTACCTATGGCGATATTGCAAAATAATGAATATTGGGTAGGTAATACTTTGCTAGTATCGAGCCGAACAGATGCATTCACATATTACGTAATGGTTTTATGCTTATAACTGTACCTTATATATATATGTATATAAATAGTTTTAGATAACCGGAATATTTAGTTGTGAGTGTTGGTTGTTTTTCTGGTTAATAATAAATTATAATTTAGCAACGTTTTTCTATTTTCTACAATTATCCAAATATTTCTCCAGAAAGTAATAATAGCTGTACATTTTGGTTGCTAGGACCAGAACTCCTAACCTAACCCATACCTCCTCCTCCTCCTGTGGCGTTCGCGACGACTTCCATGCAAACAAAATGAATTATCCATTAATTAAAAAAAAAACAGTTTAGACCTTAAGGCCTAAACTGTTTTTTAGATAAATTAAGATTAATTAAATTAGATTAATTAATTAATTAATTATTAGATTAATTTAATTATTTTTAATTATTATTTTTTAAGATAAATTTTACATCTACAAAATTTACCTTCCCCAAACCACTAACAGAAACACTACCATAGCAAAATTACATAGCACCAAATATCGAACTTAAGGAAACAAATTCTCTTCACCTCCTGAGGTCACCAATTTTTGACGAATCCTTTCCAACGTTCATTGAGGAGAAAATACATACTGAAATACATACTGTCTCGGATAGACTTTTCAAAATTACCATTTATTCGGCCTTGACAGTCATTCAACACTGTTGCTTTGGACCTAAATTAACATATACATAGCCTTCGCTCCTCCCATCTATGGAATACACCCACAACTTTTATAAAAAGTAGACTCGCTTTGGCTCGCTACTTATTTCCGCTTGAGCGCACCTTGTGTTGCCCTACATCGGTGTCAGCGCAGTGAAACTGTCGACAGTTGCAGGCCCCATGGCCTGTCTTGCTGCAGGAGCGCAGGTCGTATAGCACGGCACGCCAGCATCAACGATATTATTCGTCGAGCTCTTTTCACCGCCAGTGTACCAGAGGTATAACCAAACGGCTTGGTACGTGACGACGGGAAGAGGCCAGACGGCTATTCTGATATTTTGCGACAAATTTCGACTAATTAGCGACAAATTTTTTGTGTTATCAAAATTAAAATCCCTGATGGTGGCCCTGCCAGAGTCGGTGACACGACGCGTTGCGCGGTTGCCAGTGCGCGAAGCGACGCGTTGCCGCTCCGAGATAACGAAGTCAGCTAGCGCTAGGTAAGTAATTTCATGAATGAATTTTTGCAAGGGTGATCCCAATTTTAGTTACTTTTTTAGTTTAGATTGTTTGAAATTTTTTTTTGATCAATTTACGAATTATTTTAACCTATCAAAGTTTATATGATTAATGGGCACTAGCCCTACCCGTGTGTTAAATTAATGTCACCATTGTAGCGCCACATCGTATATCAGACTGCTTCATTTTTTAATTAGTGTCTACACGATATGCACTGCTACAAAGGTCTTAAAGATCAGACATCTAGAAGTTTACAAACGTGAACTTCTATTAGTCAATGACGAACCGTTTTTAAATACTTATCGTCACGACCGATGATGATGTTCATAATATGATGTATGAACAAAACGTTACCTAGGTAGGTATCTGTATTAAATAATTAAAGTACTTGATACCTAGTCTTTCATTAATCAATCACTCGTCAACGTGCAGATTTAATGTAAACTAATTTTAGTATTCATAATTGTCATGTTTACTAGGGTAAAAAAGTGTCCCTACCTACGCATGACTCTCCTCTTTTGCGAATTCTTCTCCATATGAAACTACATAGAGTGGGTCATTTAATTCAATTCTGTTTTCATAGATATGTTAATTTTCAAAATTCCCTATGATTGGTCCAATACATTTTTTTACTAACTTTGAATTCCGTTTATTGAATGAAAACACTAGCAAAACTAGTAGTATCGGATGTATTTGGATGTTATCAAATAAATCCTAAAAGAGAAACAAAAAAATCAAACAAATAAAATAATTAGGGTCACGATCGATGGTCCGACTACGTGTTTTGCCGATCCACCGACTAGCTATAGTGACTAAACTTTTGAATATAATATATTGATTGATTTTTTTATGCAGACTGGGGACGTCATTAAACGAAATTTAATTTAATGGCATATGGTCAGATCCACATTGTATAATTAATTATCTGAGACGAAAGGTAGCTATTAACCGTCCATCAAAGACCATTTTATGAGCACAGATTGAAATCTGAGTAAAAGTCCATTACATACTAGATCCATTACGATTAACCATTTCATGTCCCTATTTCTAAAGACAACTTAACTTTTATTATGAACTCATAATAAAAAAGCAATTTATTTTCATGTCACGTCGCCTAATAGCATAGATCAATGTGCAATGCGCATCCAGAAATGTTGGTTGTTAGCTTGTTGCTCAATTTGTTATATCTCCAATGTAAAAGTGAAAATGCCTTATCATTTGAAGTTCTACAAAACCAAAGTTTGATGGTATGTATAACCGATATAGTGAGAACATACTTTTCTGACAAAAAGACGCTAACATACGTTGATATGAACTCTGACGATTACGATATCCTGAAAGCAATTCATCTATCAACCGTCACAACGATGGTATTCAGGCAGACGACTACACAGTCATATTTTAGACACCAAGGATATCTCATAAACGCACAGAATGCAACCAAATTTTTGGATTGTTTTAAATATATTCTCGAAGATCCATCATGGAACCCGTCCTCACGGTTCATAATCATGATCAGATCGCTGGAAAACGACCAACTGAAGAAGATTTTCGACGAGCTATTGCAACGACATGTGGTCAACGTGCTGGTGGTAAACGGTACTGACGACGCTCACCTCTACACCTATAATCCCTTCGACAACTATGCCTGTGGAAAATATTACAACAACGTCATATGTTACGGCTCGTGCTTGAATACGACAAATAATCTATTCCCAAACAAATTCGTGACTGGTCTTCGGAACTGCACCTTGCTGGCTACCGTCCCGCATCGACCACCTTACTCTATACACCCTGAACTTGCAGAAGACGACCGAACGACATTAGGAACTGAACAATATTTATTTACAGTACTAGGAGAACAAGAACATTTTAAAGTGAATTTTAGCTACGATTTTAAAAATGATATATATACTACAATATCCCCTAATATGAAAGTTATGGGACCTATGGCAAAATTGCAAAATAATGAATCTGATGCAATATTGGGTAATATTTTGCTAGCATCGAGTCGAGCAAATGCATTCACATATTTGCACGGATACCTGGATTATTATGATGACTTACGTTTTTTTGTGAGGAAGGCGTCATCTGTAGCTATGTGGAAAAACACTTATTTGGAATTCTATCCACTAGTGTGGTGCCTTTTGTTGTTAGTTTATCTGATATACTCAATATTAATGAACATACTGCTCCGTGTTGAAGACAAAACTAATATAATGCTGAAATTGTTAACTTATTTGCTATCCAGTGGTTGTAATATACCCCAACAAATGACTAGCAATGTAAGGTGCATCTTTATAATATGGGTGTGGTTCGCGTATCTAATTAACAGTCATTACCAGTCGAGCTTAGTTAGTTTGATCGGAAACCCAATAAAAGAGCACCAAGTATCTAATGAAGCAGATTTAATTAATCACCACCTCAAGCCTTGCATTAGCCCAAAAATGCTGGAATATATATATTCTGAGACGAATATATCTATTGAAATAGATTATGATTGCCTAGATCCATTCCAAAATGTAAAGAAAGTCGCTCTATCAAAAGATTTATTTTCCCTTCTACCACTATCAAAATATAAATATCACAAAAAAATCTACTACGACGAATTTGGTCGTTCTCCTGTATATTACTTTAACAAACCATACGTTAAGTTTATTTTTGCTACATTTTTCTACAAAGGGTTTCCACTTTCAGACAAAATGCGACAAAACGCGCTTCGTTTAAGAGAAAATGGTTTGGTTGATAAAAAGTTCAGAGATCTTTACTATGTTAGGGAGATTAAATTAAACTTTGATGTAAAAGAGTTTGAATCTAGGTTTGCAATGCCATGGTTTATTTATGTAGCAGGCTGCGCTTTAGCTAGTATTATCTTTATTTTTGAATTAGTGTTTACGCGATTTAACATCTTTTTTGGCTAATCTCATGAATACTTTTTGAGCATATCCAGATTTGGCGTTCTTCAGTAAATCAGCCATAAAAGCTAAACGTCGTTGTCTTATGAGCGATTGGGCGAATGTATGCTGCTACTGTCGGCCTGGATCTAAGCTAATATATTAATGAGACTTTATATAACCCTGAGATGTTGATTTTCTTAGAACCGACCAATTAAATATTATGAACGAACAGGCAGACACATAAACAACTCCTAATGAGTGAAAATCTTATTTTTGTAAAGCCTCAAGGCTGCCATAAAAGTAATTTACTTAAATACTAGTAATCATAGCATCTAATGCTGACGAACCAGGGCTCATTAGAAATAATGCCCGAAAACTTATACAATCAGCGTCAGATTTGAAGAGTAGACCCACACATAAGCTTTGATTAATGATAAAATAAAAGTTCCCTTGTTTCAAAAAGGACCACCATACGATTTATCAGTTCCACGTCTCAAAATGTTGGTCGTGTACTGGCTAATCTGTCTTTTATACTACAGCGGAAACTGTTTCAAAATACCAACACCTGAATCACCGAACAACAAGAAACAAATACAATGTGTTACCAATATAGTCAAAGAACATTATGCCGAAACAAAAGTCTTAACATATCTTGGCAATAAGGTTGAAGATGAGAATCTCTTAAAAGCTATAAACATTGCAAATACTGTTTCTATATTATTATTATCAAGAAAATCTACAAACGTTTTATTTATTCAACACGAAGTGTATCTATTATCTAATACGAATGCCACTTACATTGCTCAAAAATTTCCTGATATAACCAAACACGGTTCATGGAATCCACTGGCTCAATTTTTGGTTATTGTCAAAGACCTAAAAAAAAGCGACCTGAGAATTGTCTTCGATACATTTCTGAAATTGCACGCAAGGTACGTGGTGGTTATGAACGCAACCGAAGATGCTCACCTGTATAGTTACAACCCGTTCGATAACTACGGTTGCGGTAAACGCTACGATGACATCATCAGCTACGGGGAGTGCTCACAAGCATGGATATATGACTTGTACCCGAAGAAAATGGTCACCAACCTACGGAACTGTACATTTGATGTCATTATAACGCAGTGGCCGCCCTATACACTATTAGCCCCCAACGGTTCAGACTCATCTGATCCACTTGGTTATGGAGCGGAGACACAACTATTCCAATTAATTGGCAGAATGGAAGAATTTAAAATTAACATTATAAAGGATTATAACGCTGTCGATGAATACCCCACGGTATCAACTGACATGGAAGCAGTTGGATCATTGAAGAAGATACAAGACAATGAAGTGGATGCTGCTATAGGGGGAATGTTACTGACACCGTCCCGTGCACTGGCGTTCTCTTTTGTGTACGCTCATCTGGCTTACACGGATGAGATACGATTTGTAGTCAAACAAGCTCCAGAGGTACCTGCATGGAAAAATATTTATCTGGAATTTGGATCGACTGTATGGGCGTTAATAGTACTGAGTCTCATATTTTACTCGCTGTTAGTAATAATTTTGCTTCGCACGGAAGACAAAAGCTACGTTGTTTTAATTCTCCTGGGTAATCTTGTACTTCAGGGGCGCAGCATTCGAGGTCGGTTGCCGGTAACATGTGTCCTCATGTGTTGGATGTGTTTCGTGGGCCTGGTCAATACTTTCTACCAGTCAGGTCTCTTCAGTCTCACTACCAACCCTGCTAAAGAATATCAAATTTCAAAGGAAGAAGACATAGCTAAGTTCAAACTTAGGCCCTGTTTTAGTTCAGCAATGGCAAAATATTATTTGGAATCAGTAACATCAGATGCTGGCTATAAGAGAATGGAAGACTGCGACGGTATGATAGAAAGCGTAAGAACGGTAGCGAATTCGAAAGATCTTTACACGATCTTTATGAATGGACAATATCTCTACAATAAGCAGGAATTTTTAGATGAGTATGGTCATTCTCGTGTCGTAACACTACAGAAGCCATATTCCAAGGTTATTTTCTCAATTTTTTTGTATAAAGGATTCCCTATGATTCACAATTTACATAATAATGCATTTCGACTGAGGGAGTTCGGTTTGGTAGATAAACTTATGGATGAAGTGGACTACCAGAAACAAGTAAAGTATCATTTTCACGGGAAAGAGGACTTTCAGACGCGTTTCGCTATTCCATGGCGAATTTACATTTTTGGATGCGCATTGGCTATTGTGGCATTTATCATAGAGCTTAATATGCAGAAATAATTAATTTTACACTAACCAATTTTGATGCAAGTGAACCAGTTACCAATACCAGTTTTTCTGTCGCGAATCTTTAAACTGAACTTAAAGCTATGCGCCTTCTTGTAGATATACCAATCTTTAATAAAGCGAATAGCTTTAAGTTTCTTGACAACTCAATCTGCATCAAAAGAGTGCATCTATCACAATGCTTGTCGTCGTACCTACCTAGTTGATAAAAAGCACGGCAATGTCTTACTTACAAATCACGAGTGAAGAACACTATAACAAACAAAATAACAGAATACGTACTATGCTGTACAAATACACCTACTCAGCTAAGTGGTCATCTTCCTGCATAAGTCATGGTTTGGAATGAAGTGTCCTAAAGAGTGAAAAATATATTTTTGTGAAAGAGAGAATAGGTATACTTATATCCATGAACAATTATTATTCTGAATAAGATGTACGATAGATAGGTACCATTTATGAAATATTGATACTAGCTGTGTCAATATTTTATAGCTAGCTGTATAAAACATACAAAATAACCTTTGATTTATGTAACTCCACGAAAACATGTAACAATAAAATAAATCATAGTAATGTCGTTACGCCCACTCTACGTATTGATTCTGTTATGACACCAAGATTGTATTGTGATATTTGTAGAGCACCTAATGTTAATAATCATTAGGACATGTTTTAAACCATAATCTTTATACGATGATGTGGGTGGCATGGATGTGGGAAAAAATGTATGATGTGAATGATAACACGACAGCTGACAAGATAAGCCATGACGAAAGAATGGAGGAGAAATACTTTCTGCGCGGCAAGATTTAAAAATGGTTACTTGTAATATTAATTATGTTCTTCTTTTTGTGTCGACGGTACTTTGATTTATTTATATTGTTTGAGCCCAGAACGTTAATTGCAGCATAGATGGCATCAGTAGTCGTGTGCGCTTTTATAATTTCTACCATGCCACGGACGGCATCGGCATCACGATAACACAGGGAAGTAAAATATATGGAAATATATGAAGACGCTTTTATTCCGACAATGATATCGTTATAACGTGCACGTTTTTCCATACATTTTATGGAAGCGGACGTCCACGATAATATCGTGTAGTCCCGTCAGAATTTATATAAACACAAATTCTTGCAATATTAACTTGATTTTGTTCATTATTTTATACAACATCAATAGGTAGGTAAAATAAAATAAAGTTTTCTCCACAACATAATCACACACATACACGAGCGACGCGTTGCCAACGGGCGGCCAACGGCAGAGATAACTGCAGTCGTCCACTAGTCGACGTCAGCCACTGACGCGCGCCGCTCGTGTGTATGAACACATACTGACTTCATTACCAGTGCACTAGTTTCACGCTTAGCTGTAATTAAAATTAAACCGCAATAATTCATTAACTAGGGGCTGATTTTTCAATCGACAGATAATTTTTATTCGTGGAATAAAATTGACGTTTTACAGATTTTATATGGAAGAACTGTCAAAAATTCAAAATTATTCCTCGAATAAAATTATCTGGCGTTGGAAAAACACAAATGTAATTTTAAAGTATCGCGTGGCCTTGTAACCATTACTTTTATCATTTTCGATTTAAATAAAATCATAAAAGGAAAACCTGTTTTATTTTCTCTCCCTAATAAAACTATTTGCTCGAAGCAAATGAATGTGATTAGATACATTATTACTAAATAAAAAGCAGTGGTGGCCAAGTGGTTACCGCTGCGACTTCCGAGTTGTAGGTCGTAGGTTCGAACCCAGGCAGGCGCTTTACTTTGTGTAAATTATTCCGTCACCACTGCTCTCAAAACGGTGAAGGAAAACATCGTGAGAAAACCGGCATGTGACATCTGCCAACCCGCACTGGGCCCGCGTGGTGCATTACGGCCCATTCCCTCTGACTGAGAGGAGGCCTGTGTCCCAGCAATGGGAATATTATAGGCTGATTATGTAGGTACATTATTACAAAATAATGATGATGTGTAAGAAAATACGGTGAAGTATCTAAAGAAAATAATATATCTGTCTGATAATGACGCACTTTGGTATAAGAAACTGCATTATTATTCGGTAATAATAAAGTCATTAGGAGTGAGAATTAGATTATTGTTTATATAAAAACTGTAATTCGTATCAGTACATTACGATACATTGGTCATCCATAGATACATCAGAACCTGAAGTGGTCAGCCTGCTCGTTGTTTCTGTGTTAATTTAGAAATGAGAATTTCATCTATAAAAGTCAAGTTTTTTTATTCATAACAAAGACCCAACCACTAAACTGAAGCACTAAGTGCGGAAACCAAACCCATAGAAAATATAACAAAGACTCATCGCGCTAATTCATCGATAGAAAATTAAAACAAAAGTGGTGCACGCGACCACGGAAATCGTTTCAAAGCACGGAAAGATAATTAATATCCTAATCATCATGGTAATAAATAGGCGTCAAAAGTAAAACAATCACTGACGATTATACGCTACAAAATGTTAGTCGCGTGGTATTTGATGACCGTGTTCTACGTGGTTGGCCATTGCCAGATCGCTTTGCCACCGTACCATCTCGAAAAAGAACAATTGATTCAGTGTATAACCGGTGTACTCAACAAATACTTCACTGAACAAAACGAATTCACGTACGTCAACATGGAAATCGATGATGAAGAGCTACTCAAAACAATTCATTCAACAAACAACTTCTCGTTGGTTACCAGAAACTCGACTTATCAGTCATTTTTGCCTAATCAGGAATATTTGATAAATTCTAAGAATGTGACTAGTTTCACGGAATATTTCGAGTACCTAATGACGGACCCGACGTGGAATCCATACGCGCGTTTCTTGGTTGTGGTCGAATCGCTGAAAAACGAAGAGCTTCGTGTGATCTTCGATGAGTTGCTGAGACTGCATGTCAACAACGTGGTGGTTGTGAACGGAACTGCGGACGCTCACCTCTTCACCTACAACCCGTTTGATAATTACGCGTGTGGAAAGTACTACGACGGCATCATCAGCCTCGGGTTGTGCTCACAAGCTTCAGATAACCTGTACCCAAACAAACTAGTCACCGGACTCAAAAACTGCACCTTTAATGTATCTGTGGCTCACCGACCACCATTCAGCATCAACCCATTAAGATCTGAAGATGAGAAAACTATATTAGGCTCAGAAGAATATATATTCAAAGTTTTAAGTGAAAAAGAACAATTTAACGTAATTTTTAACTACAGTTACGACGCTGACATATATTCTTCAGTTGCTGCAAATATGACAGTAAGCGGTCCCATGATAATGCTTCGGAATAATGAAACCGATGTCATATTTGGGGGCATGATGATGGTGTTAACCAGAGCCCAAGCTTTAACTTGGCTTTGCGGGTATCACGATTACATCGATGAGCTACGGTTTGCAGTGAAGAGAGCAGCATTCATTCCTATTTGGAAAACTGTGTACATAGAATTCGATTCTACTGTGTGGTTGTTGTTACTGCTATCGTTTATCGTTTATTTTGCGATGATGATATTTCTCCTCCGAGCAAAGGACAAGGGCTACATAGCGTTGGAACTGTTAGAAAACCTGGTGCTACACAGCCGAGATATTCGTTGCTCGATGACTATAAAGTACATACTCATAATATGGGTGTGGTTTGCATACCTCATCAATACGTTCTACCAGTCCAGTCTCGTCAGTCTAACTACTGACCCGAGCAAAGAATACCAAGTCTCAACTGAAGAAGACATATTGGAATATAAATACAAACCCTGCTTCAGTCCTGCACTACGTAAATACCTTTCGACTGAGCATACAAAAGACTTGTCAAAGAAGAGCGCTGTGCCTCTAGCCGCTCTGGAAACAGAAGGGTGCAACAATACGCTTCAAGCCCTCACCACAGTTAGTCAAAATCAAGACCTGTATTCACTTATACCACATTATGTCTATTTATATAACAAGAGAAGCTTTAACGACAAGTGGGGCAATCCAATAATTTACTATTTTGATAAGCCATATACGAAATTTTTGTTCGGTTTTTATTTTTACAAAGGTTTTCCGATCACGCATACGTTACAATTGAACGCGTTGCGGTTGAGGGAGAATGGGTTAGCAGACAAGAGCCTGCATGACCAATACTCTTTAAGATCACTGAAACAAAGATTTTCTCAGAAAGAATTCGAAGTTCGCTTCACCCTGCCATGGTGCGTGTACGTGGTAGGCTGTACCGTATCTATTGTCACTTTCTTAATTGAATATTTACTGAAACATCGTGTGAAGCAGCGTTAGTGTTTTCTGCAGAAATTGGTGCCGATTCCCTTGTTCACAAACTAAACTAACTTTAAGTTTAGTGCATCCTTTTCTTTCTATTTCATTAAGAAAAGGACAAAAGATAATTAGTCAGTGCCTGACGTAAATTGAAGTATTTTTAGTTGCCAATTTTTTTATCACGTCTAAACTGTCTATGGAGTATCTTAATTTGACAGGACTAAACTCATATTTATCTTCTGTCCTTTTCTTAATGAAATAGAAAGAAAAAGATGCACTGAACTTAAATATAGTTTAGTTTGTGAACAAGGGAATCTGCGCCATTGTTGTTTAATGGCAACTAAAATCTAGTGTTTAATACCAACTAAAGGCCGACACGCGTGACTCGTTGCCTGGAATGTTACCATTTTATAAATATTATGTTTATATAAACATTTGGAACTAGGCATTGTATATTTATTTTATTTCTTATTTTGTATTTTTTTATCTTATCGTTAGCTGCACCGGTTGACGTTATCACGTCAACGCCGGCTGTCGCTAAAAACCAACGCTGGGGCTCGTGTCTCGCATAGGGTCTTAGCATTATACTAAGCGATGGCCGTTTTACGTGAATATGATGCATATTTTCTCGGAACTTGTTCTTTTTTTTGAGTTTCAAGTTCTTTCTCTGCGTCATGTTAACCGCAAATAAACGTATTTACTTTCTTTATAACTAATATGAGTGTAGTGCTCCATCTTATAACTAATATGAGTGTAATACACGGTGCAGAAAACGAGCATGGTCTCAAGAACATCAAGACAACTTAATTTGAAACTTATAAGGGTCTCTTAGGCACCTAAATAAACAGCTAACTGTTGCATTTCAAACGGCAATATAATCTTTTTTTTTCTTCTATTTTAAAAACATTGCCCCACACTATGAATTACTACTGTATCGTGGGTGCGTTTACAAACATTTAAACTCACGTACACAAACAGCCAGGCCCGGAACAACTACCTGTAGGCAATACAAATTTTTGTTCCGTGCGGGAATCCAACCCGCGTCATGCAGCGTAGCAGTCGATCGCTCAACCACTGCGCCAACCGTGTCGTCATAATATCACGCCTGTCTTTCCCGAAGACATTAGACAGGGGTGCACCTATACATATACACAGGTACTATAATAGACCACATCTATGCATTTACTAGTAAGTAGTTATCATAGTAATACTATACTGTGCTCGTCCTACAACTACTATGTTTCAAATTATAGGCGAGGACGCCGGCACCCTGAACACAAGTTAAATCTTACTTTGGGTGCCATAGTACATCGAAATCACTTTTCGATAAGTGTTTTGTGAGGATTTTTTTTTTTTTGTTTTTGTTTTTTTGTTTTTTTTTTTTTACAACTGAAGTTAATAAAGAAACTTTTTTTTAATATTAATGTGGCTGTACCACATTGCGCCAACTATGTCTTGAGTCCCATGTAACAAAAGAGCCTATTGACATCAACAGGGCATAAATCCCAACTCTGGGCTGCAACTAAAAAATTCCATGTGGAAAACGCCGAAAGTTGCGTTTCTTAATGATCATAAGTGAATTTGTGTTTTCAATATCCGTGCCAAACTTTACTATGCCATCAATGACAATTTATTACACGGACAACATTATTGTCAATTTTATTGCTTAGTTATTTGTATTGCCTACAGGAAGTTGTTCCAGGTCTAGCTGTTTGTGTATGTGAGTTTAAATGTTTGTGAACGCACCCACGATACAGGAGTAATTCCTAGTGTGCAAAGTTAAAAAAAAAAAAGTTTAAAGTGAAATTAATATATTCACATAATTTAAAAGCTAACTAACAGTCTTAAAATAATACAAGTATATAAAAAAGGAAAGAATCATAGGGCGTACAAAATTCTTCCGCAGCGTTGTGAAAGGGAAAAGTGCCCAAAAGGCTGGCAGCATTGCCATGCAATTGGCCAAAAAATAGGCCAGCTCTAGTATGTGCCTACTTCACTTAGCGCAGTTTCGCGGTTGCTTTTATAAATAAAACGAACTAATTACAATTATATATTACAATGTAACAGTGTACCTACCTTATTTACCACACGCCTAAACCATTTCCACCATTTTGAAAGTGTCAATCACGGCACTAGATATGGTCGGACATGGTAGAGATATCACATGTCAAATATATCAAATTCATAATTATAGCAACTAACAGCTAATTGGGTGTAATCACCGTCGTATTTGAAATAGATACAGACATTATCCAGTAGACCATGATTTATGAAGAGAAGGCAACTTCTACGTTCATGAGAATATTTGTTCCCATATCCCAAAATGCGGGCCGTGTACTTGCTTGTGTCACTAATATACAGTGGAAACTGTCTACATATAGCACTACCTGACTCATCATACAGCGAAGAACTTATTAAATGTGTAATAGATATAATCGGAAAATATTTTACTGAAGCAAAAGAAGTAACTTACGTCGGGAATAAAGCTCGAGATGAAGAACTTCTGAAAGTCATTCATAACGCGAACATTGTGTCAATGGTGTCAAAACGAGCAACAGCCAAACTGCTTGTCCCACACCAAGCATATTTCATATCTGCACATAATGTCACTTCTTTCGTTACTCATTTTAGTAACGTCATCAAGGAATCAACATGGAATCCGAAGGCTCGCTTGTTACTTGTTCTCAGAGATATAGAAGAGAGCGACCTCAAAAACGTCTTCGACACATTTCTCGAACTGCACGCAAATAACGTGTTGGTTGTGAACGCCACCGCTGACGCTCACCTCTACACGTACAACCCTTTTGATAACTACAATTGCGGTAAACGCTATGATATCACCACCAGCTTAGGGAAGTGTTCGCAAGCACACTCACTTAACCTGTATCCAGAAAAACTTGTAACTGGCCTACAGAACTGTACGTTTAATGTACAATTAACACAGTGGCCCCCGTACACAATACTGCCTTCCGAAGAATCATCTACCTCACCACCTGCACTTCGAAATGGCGTGGAGCCATATTTACTGCGCTTAATGGGGGAAATGCTAGGATTTAGTATAAATATTGTAAGCGATTATGGCGACGCTGATGAATTTTCCACGGTATCAACCGACTTGCAAGCGGTAGGAGCATTGAAAAAGATACAAGACAACGAAGTGGACATGCATATATCAGGTATGCTACTGACACCGTCTCGTACAGCGGCATTCTCTTATATTTACGGTCACCTAGTTTATACAGATGAGATAAGGTTTGTTGTGCGACGAGCCAGAAATGTGCCACCTTGGAAGAATACTTATCTGGGATTCGATTTCACTGTGTGGCTGCTCCTAATGTTGGCTCTCGTGATTTACTCGATATTAGTAATCGTTCTTCTTCGCACGGAGGATAAAACTTACATTGTGTTAATACTACTGGACAATCTTGTTCTTCACGGGCGCACTGTCCAAAATCGGTGGCCGGTGAAGTGTGTTCTCATGCTCTGGGTGGTGTTTGCGTATTTGGTGAACACTTTCTACCAATCCAGTCTTTTCAGTCTCACCACAAACCCTGTTCAGGAATATCAAATTTCAACAGAAGAAGATATAGCTCAATTTCAGCTTAAACCGTGCTTAAGTTCAATAATGGGAAGGTATTATTCTGAATCGGTACAATCAAGTGCAGAATTTGATGGTTCGAATGTGTGCCATCGTCTACTGGAAAGCGTCGAGGCAGTGGCGAAATCTGAAAATCTATACACACTTCTTTTAGATGGTATATATAGATATAACGAACAGGCCTTTTTTGATGAGTTTGGCGATCCTCGGGTTATATCACTAACTAAGCCTTATTCCAAAGTGATTTATGCTGTATATCTTTATAAAGGGTTCCCTCTGATAGACAAGTTATGTCACGTATCCATTCAGTTGCGGGAGAACGGTTTGGTAGAAAAAGTGCTGCGTGATATGATTTATCTTAAAAAAATAAAGCATCGTTTCCACCAGTACGAATTTGTGGGGTGGTTGACTGTTCCATGGTTAATTTATATATTTGGGTGTACGTTGTCTGTCATAGCGTTTATTTTTGAAGTTATATCGAAACGAAATCATAATCTTTCATAAAACATATCAAGGTATCATAATATATTTATCTTTCTTCGTTATATATCTCTCTATTTCTATATCTTTCTTTGTCTTTCTTTCTGTTTCTCGATGTAATGAAGAGTAAGACAATTTAAAGTCATTGATTCTTGAACACAATCATCATTATCTCATGTTTTCAGCCGAAACACGTCCACATTAACACAAAATAAAAATGTATTTCAGCAGAAAGCACATGATTGTATTATATTAGTATCCCACTATTCTCGATATTAATTAGTAAGGTTCGATGAAATTATTGTGTGTGCTTTGTCAATAAAGAATTAATTTATGAATTCACATCTTGTTTTGTTTTCGTTCTTGTTCAGAATTTATTCTCATACCAACTCAATTTTGACAGTTATTCCTTACAAAAACTGTCAAACGTTGATTTTATTCCTCAAATAAAAGTTATCTGGCGACGGAAAAATCAGCTCTAAGTTGTCCAACCCAGAAAAATAGTAAAACCTAGGTACCTACCCGCACTACATTATATACATAATATATGACAATTGTAACTAAAAGATGGTTTGGTTACTACCACCTATCAGTATTTATTCTAATAACATAAGTATCCTAAGTATTCCTAATAGAGAACAACCTAATATATGTACAACTACAAAAGGTAGTTTGGCTCAACTGATATTGTTTCTCAGCAAGGCTATATTTAGAAAAGAAATAGTTACTATTTTATGTGATCAGAACTCTAATCATTAAGTAATGTTTACTTTTATCCTGTTTATTTTTATATCGTTCTTTCTTACAACTAGTAGATCTGCTTAGTAATATGTGGATAACGTTGTGAGTAGTGTATCTGTTACCTCTATTATTAAGTTCTAACCTATGTTTACTAATTATTACACTACTGTTTGTTGTCCCTAAATAAATAAATAAATAATAACACTTAGCCTGACTTATGAATCAAATCGAGGACTTCAAGCTCAGCTGTCGGGCTGGCGTGTACTAAACCAACGATTGGAGAGGAGAGGCGACCAAGAAGGGCAAGGAGAAACAAAGGTTTCCTAACGCAGCAGGTACCTAAGCTAAGTACGATTACCTCAAGGTTGCTCTACTTTCGACAACCACTCACTTTCCAGAAATAAAACTTTATTGCATTAAATAATTAGGATATTAATATTCCTATAATGTACGGACAGAGGAGATTGCACTAACGCGATGTCGGTCATAAAGTTATTGACATACATAGATTTAGGTACATACCTGTCCCGACGTCGAGAACAAATGTAAGTGATCTAAAGGGGATTGAAAATTTTGATATGGAGCCTGGCATACCTAGTGTTGCGCCATTTTTTTTTCACATACAATGGCGGTCACACATGAAACCTACATAAATCGATAACTGACATAAATGTAAAAAGAAAATAAAATGTGGCTGCCATTTTGGAAAAATGTCAAAATGGCGGATAGGTAGATATGCCACGGATCTTCAAAGCCCTTTAAGCTAAGCGCACATTACACAATCCCATCGGACCGCTGCTATAGGACGATTTTCCATTTTTCCGCCCAAATATGCGTCATCCTTTATAGGTAAACTGGAAACAAAGTCCTTATACTTAGCATAATCAGCCTATAACGTTCCCACTGCTGGGACACGCCTCCTCTCTGTGAGAAGGAATGGACCAAACTCCACCACGCGGGCCCAGTGCGGGTTGGTAGATGTCACCTGTCTTCGAACTTTTGGTTCTAGGACATGCCGGTTTCCTCACGATGTTTTCCTTCACCGTTTTTTAGAGCAGTGGTGATGAAATAAATTACAAGAAGTAAAGAGCCTGCCTGGGTTCGAACACACTACGTAAGTCGGGGCTTTACTACTGGGCCACCAGTGCTCTCCATCGCTCCTTATACCATTTTACTACTGGGCCACCAGTGCTCTCCATCGCTCCTTATACCATTTTACTACTGGGCCACCAGTGCTCTCCATCGCTCCTTATACCATTTTACTACTGGGCCACCAGTGCTCTCCATCGCTCCTTATACCATTTTACTACTGGGCCACCAGTGCTCTCCATCGCTCCTTATACCATTTTACTACTGGGCCACCAGTGCTCTCCATCGCTCCTTATACCATTTTACTACTGGGCCACCAGTGCTCTCCATCGCTCCTTATACCATTTTACTACTGGGCCACCAGTGCTCTCCATCGCTCCTTATACCATTTTACTACTGGGCCACCAGTGCTCTCCATCGCTCCTTATACCATTTTACTACTGGGCCACCAGTGCTCTCCATCGCTCCTTATACCATTTTACTACTGGGCCACCAGTGCTCTCCATCGCTCCTTATACCATTTTACTACTGGGCCACCAGTGCTCTCCATCGCTCCTTATACCATTTTACTACTGGGCCACCAGTGCTCTCCATCGCTCCTTATACCATTTTACTACTGGGCCACCAGTGCTCTCCATCGCTCCTTATACCATTTTAATCTTAGTAAGTTACCTACGTTTTTATAATAATAGGTGTAGTAGGTACAGATGTAAACTGTGAAATTTTCCCAATCAACCTGGAACCTTAATAATTTAGCGATAAAGTTGAAAATCTTGATGTGCTGGCGTCTGTACATACCTCATCATTATCATTAGCCTATAGCAGTCCACTGCTGGACATAGGCCTCTCCTAATGCACGCCATTCAACTCATCGGCAACTCTCATCCAGCTGCTACCAGGGGCTGCAGTCTCGACATTCATAGCGATCGCTTTTCGACCGAATTCGGTCACAAAGTCTTGTCACTCCACACATTACACCTGTCAATCACCGGGACTTTGCGACCGAATTCGGGCGTAAAGCGATCGCTATGAATGTCGAGACTGCAGCCCCAGCCATCCTGCGAAGATCGTCGCTCCACCTAGCCTGAGGGCGTCCCACCTTACGTTTGCCGATTCGCGGTCTCCACTCAAGAACACGTCTACCCCAACGGTAGGTGGGTGACATCGTTTTAATATTGTATTGTAAATCATTCGAACATTTAACCTAAGAAATAAGCACGTATCCCGTTAACAATAAATTAATCAGAAAAATCCAGTCAACAAGAATATGAACAACCTACTGAGTATGTACGTGTTAATAATATGCCTACCTACTAATAAGTAGGTAAAACAATCAACTCTACATACAAAATGACCTTTTTCACCCGGTTATACCGGTAATTATACAAAACAAAAGAATGACGAATGATTTGCTTTTATGAATTTCAAATCAACCGTTATTTTATTTTGTTGGCAGGTAGGTACCTACTTGAGTACCTACACTTGACTTGTTTCAAAATAACGTTGAAAAAGAAGTACCTTAAGTACTCCGTATAGAACTGAAATTGGGCGAAATATACGCCTACGAGCGATTTTGAACACATGTGGAGCGTTCATCATTCAACCATGTCAAGAGGATAGTAGGTACGAGGGGCGTTCAATGTATTCATGGTATCAGGGTGATTTACTAATGATGTGGATAATTTGACTAATTAATTAATTAATGACATTATCTAAGGGTATAAAGGTAAAATTTCATGTAGTTGTGATCATTGGTTTGCTAGTTATCCTTAGTCAACGACAACTGGAATGGCTAACGTGACAACGTTATAGAAAATCGAGCACCGCGCTGTTATTACATTCCTTACCAAACAAGGAAAAAGTCATAAAACTATTCAAGAAGAGATGGTGGCTGTTTACCAAGATTCGTTCTTCGTTATCTACGGTTCAAAAGTGGTCAAGTTAATTTAAAAGGGGCAGAGAGAGTATTAAAGACGACACTCGATCGGGCGGCCCGGTTATTGCCTCTACGGAAGAAAACGTGAAAAAAGTTGAGAAGCTTATACTGGATGAAGATCAAAATGATAGCAGAGATGACCCATCTCTCTGCTGGTTCCATACACACCATTCTTCATGACCTTCTTTACCTTTCAAAAGTCAATGCAAAATGGGTGCCGCGAATGCTCACGGCGCCTCAAAAACAACTGCGAATCCAGTGCTGTAGGGAGTTTTTAGAGATCTGTGGTGAAGTTCCATCAAGTATTTTCCATCGAATTGTTACTGGAGATGAAAAGTGGGTTCATCATTATGACCCTGAAAGTAAGCAAGAGTCCATGCAGTCACAAGAAGGGTACTGCGCCCCCTAAGAAATTCAAAGTCGTTCCGTCCGCCGGAAAAATCATGGCCACAATGTTGTGGGACTCAAAAGGAATTTTGCTGATTGAATACATAAAAAAGGTGAAATCATAAACGCAGCATCCTACGTATCCACTTCACGAATTTACTGGAAGCAATTAGAGAAAAAAGACCCGCGGGGTAAACTGACCATCGGCGGTGTGTTGCTTCTTCACGACAACGACCCGGTCCATACGGCACGTGTTTCCAAGGCTGCTGTGCGAGATGGTGGTTTCGAAGAAATTAATCACCCACCCTATAGCCCGGACCTAGCCCCGAGTGATTATTATTTGTTACCTAATTTTTTAAAAAAGTGCTTCGTGGGAAACGATTTTCCAACGATGATGAGCTCAATTTGTTACAGGGTATTGAAAAGTTAATTTCGGGATGTAATAAATGCATTAGGGTAATGGGGGATAACATTGAAAAATAAAAAATATTTTAATTTAATTTACGTCTTTTTTCATGCCAATACCGAGAATACATTGAACGCCCCTCATAGGTCTGGGTAGATAGATGTGACTCAGGCTGGCTGGACAAATCTTCAAAATAGCTCGCATTTAACTAGATCAATAGGGCACTTTATGTGACGGCTAAACACCTTTATTTCAGAATTTGTGACGTTACGGAATCTTAGATAAATCGATTGAAAACGTGTCCAGCCAGCTTGAGAAACCACTTTTCGCTGGTCTCTCAATCTCGGTAACGGAAGTAATTTTGACGAGTTTTTGCATATCAACGGGCGTCACATAAATTTGTGACAGGCATCGAGTTAAAAGTTTTGTGATACGTACAGCGGTTTAGTAGAAAAATGCAAGAATCTGTGTCCAGCCAGCTTGAATTTACTTATAAAACTTCTGGCTGGCCTTCCGAATCTCAATAACGGGAGCGTTTTCGAATATGGATCCTTTACTAACATTTAGTGCCGCAATGTGCGTCAGGTGGTACACTTGTGTTGTCATCTGACACTATACTAAGCTGAGGCCATTTTGGCATTATAATCTTTGTTTTCAGTTTTTATAGTTATAAGGTGTATTCATTTTGTGTAATGCCAATAAGCGCATTTTTCTTTCTTTCTTTCAGTAATAACGTTTATTTATGGCGTCACATGTAAGGGTGTAGGAGAAATAAATAAAAACTGAATGTCCAGCCAGCCTGAGTTCAAGCTGGCTGGACACATGTATCTCCGCTGCCTGATTATCTACGGCCTTCGAAATGTGTTCAAAATTTTGTGACGGGGACGATAATGATAACCTGAATTTGTGACGGAGAAACTTTGAGTAGTTTCAAAGATATTGATCATTTAAATTTTCCCATACAAACACTGCAGTAGGGTTACCAAAAGTGTAGTATTGTATGTAGTATTACCAATATTGTAGCCTGAATCACATGTAGATAGAATATTCTGTTTGATAGTTCCACACGCCTCCAAACTGCAGGGCTAATAATATGTGATGCCCTGCACCACAAATCACTAAGTGCATTTAGCGGTTAACGAATTTAAAACATCGGTTTCTTTCTGCCAATCGTTTGAATATGACAGAGACGGAATAAAGTTTTAAATACGTTTAGTTTTAAATGCATTCAGTGATTAGTAGTGCAAGTGGAATTAAGTCTGAAGAGGCAGTTCCTTCTAGAGGTACGAAGTACAATTTCTTTCTCATCTACGTTTTATACCGACCGAAACACGGTGCAAATACCTGATCTCAATTAAATGTGCACAAAAAAAGCACGTAAATGATTCGCTTCCCCTTATACCTCCCATCAAAAATGATGAAATAAACAGCCTAGCTACAGGCAAATTGCAAATGATTATCATGATGGAACAGGTCACACATGGTTGAACAGCAGCTCTTACAAAGTTTCAATAGGTATGTGCCAATGTTTCCTCGGCTGAGTGCTTTGGTACTGCGATAGCATAATATCCCGGATAAGAACGCAAGCGCATCTGATTGAGGCTAGCCGATAATAGATACCCGTTACTTAGCGCACAGTTAATGGCTCGACCTTGGGTAAAATTGTTCTTTTGGAAAGACTGAATTTTTGCATCTGGCAACTGCAACAATGTGTTTAGCTGGAAGGTAATTTATGTAAGGTACGATTTGATAGTTGGTGGGCAATCAAAAATACAATTGAGTTGGCATGCAACCCAAACTGCAATGAAGATTTTACGTGCAATCAAAAACTTAATACTAATTTACAAAATGTATTTCATCTATCTTTATCATGCAATCAAATATGTTATAGCATGCCGCCCTGTATATATATATTTTTTTTTTGACAGTATCCAAACTAATATTTTTTGCAGTTGCATGCAATCTGAATGCAGACCTTCGCCACAGGCCCCAAAGTTTCGATTTATTAGTCAACGATTTGAATCTTTGCGTGCATGTCTATACGATTATGTTTTTTGGATATCATTCCAATTCAATGACCAATGTTTATGTAGGCTATTAAAACAATTACTGCATAAATAATTTTCTCTTTTTTTTTTGGAAGATCATCTAATGACTTCTCCCGCTCTGGACGGAGCGGGAAGGGCGTGTCAAACTTTTACTGACTAAAACCCACCCGTGTTCCTTCAGTAGCCAGTGCCAGGGGCCACGGCATCTCTTTCGAACAACCCGCGGCCCTGGCAGATCTTTTATTCTTCAGAACGGTCACGTAGTGTAGTAGTAGTAACTAACAGTAGTAGGTACTCGCAAATGGCGTGTGTGTATGACCAGAAGGCCAATTCTCGTAATTTAAAACGTTCAAAATCTAGTCGCAGTCTCATCTCGGCGACAAACAAATGTCAAAAACTTGTCAAAATGTAGGAAAATTAGATGTAATTTTTGACAGATTGAGACTGAGATCAGACTGTGAACGTTCTTAAAATTAGGAGAATTGCCCCTCTGATGTGTGAACGCACACGAAGCAAAAGGAGCGAGCAGGAGGAGGTAGCCGGTGGCGTTCTGTAGTTTCTGACTACCCTCATGGGAAGAAGGCGTGAGCCTATGTATATATGAATGTAATCTTTTACAAGGTTGGTTAGCAAAACTAGGTTAACAAAGTCATTAACAATGTCCAAATAAAGAGCAATATGTTTTATATTTCATAAACCATTTATTTTAAAAATATATAGGTACAAAACATCATACATTCTATAACCATTACATCTAACCGTATCAATAATAAATTGGACCACAATATTTATCTAAATAATTATATCACTAAGTACAATGAATATTACCATGATCCCTGAATGCGTAACGTAAAACTATTTACTTAATGGCAATGGTAATTTGTAAACATCTGAAGTTTGTAGTTGAGCAAGGTAATTCAACAAATAGGTGGAAACTTCGTCTTACCACAGTCAACATAGGCTCTCCGAACTGTCGCACATGTTCACTCACTCACATTCGCATCATGTCACCATTTAGTTCCTAAAAAATGTTATTGCGCAGCCTTCTGCGCGAAATTCGGACCGGTCATGATTCTTCGGACATATTGGAGATTGCAACAATTTGACAGCGCCTTTATTTGACAGTAATTGATCATAGATTATTATTAGATTTAGTATAGATCATTGATTTGATCATAGTTCGAGTGTACTACTGACATATAATATTTAAATTAAGAAATTCAGATAATTTTCAAGTTTTGGAACAACAAACTGAATACCATTATCATACCTAACAAAGTTCAAATTCCATTGCAACCAAAAACTTTTTAGGACCTTTTTGTTAAAAATGGTCACTCAAAAATCAACTTAGAATACATTTCACAAAAGTAGACAACTGATTAAGTAAGTGGCTATGGAATGTAAATTATCTGATCATATGAACACTGTTATAGTTGATCGTACGTTTCAAATCCGTCAAATATGAGCAGATAATTGTTTAACAAACTTGGTCACCTAAAAGTAGACACTCAAATAACGAATAATTTATTTTTAATTGAAAAATGGAAAAAAAAATAGTTATGAAAATCATGTTAGCATTATTTTAATGATTCAGAAATAATTCTGAATTACACAGCAGTCTTCATAAATTGTAAGTAAAATTAACAAATCTAAATTACCATTGCCACATAGGCTAAAATTACGTCTATCTTTGATATAAATTTAACGGCAAGCCTGTAAGGCAAGACATATGAATAGTTTATGAGCAAATTAATTAATTAAGGAAATAGAATATTTTCTAACGAATTTATTTCATTAGTTTCTTGCATTAGATGGTTTCAGATCTTACTATTGTAAAGAATGTTATAAAATCTGCATTAAAATCACACTTTACGGATGGATATTTTTAATCTGTATAGTATTAAGAAAATAAGGCCACCGTGGAAAGAAAATCAGTTTTTATTTAATATTATATATGATTGTATAAAAATGCTGTAATTTCTATAATTTTGTGAACATTATCAGCATATCACACGTAGTAACTATCACATTTAGTAGCTTTCTTTTGCTCATAATTATAAATCTGTAAAGAAATTAAACTTTTAAATGAATAAAGTATTTTTAATAAAATTAGGTCTTTTCTCATTTTCGAAGTCCTCACGAAATGATTGTCATGAATATAAAATTACAATAATTATTTGAATTAATAATTTTTCGAGAGCACATGTTCTTTGTATTTCATTATTTGTGCATTTTAATTATGTTATTTTTTGTGAAACATGATTACAGGACGTTTGTTTATAAGTTAGACCTCTAATTGACACGAAAACGGGGATCCATTTTCTCATAACATATTCGAAATGTACAGTCCCGTTTGAGTTTTAATTATTATAGTATAGAACATTTCTTTATCACATTAACTGCGTAATCATAACTACCTACAGCGATTGCAACTTTGTCTTAAATATGATCTCTATTAAAAACATTATGAAAACAGCTGATCGAGTTAAATTTGCGAATTTTAAAAGAAATAAATAGTTTGTTACCCCAATTCCTAAGAAAGGAATTATTAGGACCTTTGGCATAAATTCGATATAGTAAAAACCTCTATCGCTTTTAAAACTGTATTATAAACTCAACCTGCACCATAATAAGTCAACATCATATCTATACTATTTAGTGTTCCGTGACAAAGTGACAACCCTAACTTAAAATAGCTTGTCGTTGGATTTTCTACCCTACTTAGAGTTAACATAGGGTTTATTTTTGCTTATCTGGTGGCTTTGAGCTTCCAACGTAAGAAGAGGAACGCAGATATACGTAGGACCACGAAGATGAGACATAGGGCTGCGATGTCCAGGGTGAAGTCTGCGTCCAACATGTCCAGCTCTTCTAGGGTGGTTTCTGGGTTCTTGAAGTGGCAATAAGTCTGGAAAAGAAAAGTAGTATTATTACACTGATAATGCGTCAATGGAAAAGACAGGATTGCAAATGGAGAGATATGACCGGCAATGGTCTGCTACTTGCTGATAATGTTGATAAGGTTCACGGTTGTCTAGAAATTGTAGTGAAATAGTAAGAATATTTGCAGTCGGCGGACTTGATGAAATACGTCGAGCCGTTGTTACGAGTTAGAAATTGTTGTATAGCCCTGCTACAGTTGAATGAAAATCCACTTGAGAGGGTAGTTTTACACCCTCTCTCTCTCATGTGATTTCTGACTCTAGAAACTGAATCAGAAACTTTATTAATCCATTAAAATTATTTATGACAATTAAACTGCATTACTATTACGCTTGTTAAGTGAATGAGTGCGAATTTTCCTTTCAATTAATTTTGTGACTATCAAAACAAAACTATGAACTTCTCTTACCTGATGGCACTTCAACCTGGGCCTGTCAAAGGAGTAAGTAGCGAGCGCAGTACCCTCGAACCCGTATCTGATGTATGATAGATATGTGATCCATCTTAGGTACACCGGTATCGCGTTGAATGATACGAAGAAACCGCTGAACAGCAGGAATGGTACTGACATTACAGGGGCCAGGAATACGCCGTTCTGAGGGAGAAAAGAGACGTTATTAGTACATTATGAGTGATAAATACAGGTAGTTGTCCCGGGTCTGGCTGTTTGTGTATGTGAGTTTAAATGTTTGTAAACGCACCCACGATACAGGAGTAATTCCTAGGGGGCTAATTTAAAAAAAAAAAATTAAAAAATATTGGCGGCCCATCTAATAGCAGGTCACTGTTGCCAAAACTGCGATACCGATAACTTCATAGAAGCTGACATGGCATGGAAACTGTTTCTAAAACATCGGTTTAAAGATTGGAGGATATAAAAGTTTTATTATGACTTTAAAACCCCTTATCGCTCACTACGGGACTTGTAAGTGAGTTTTGTATATGGACTCAAACATAAGGCCCCATCTCCACGAGCGAGAGAATAGCAGCGATAGTCTCGCCCCGTGCCATCAAATTCACACGGCGATATCATCGCGACGATAATTTAATGGCATCGCATGACTATCGCCGCGATTTTCTCGCCCGTGGAGATGTCGCCTTACAGTTCTCATATCTTTTTTTCAATTCTATGAAGCTTTTAAGTTAAGAATATGTATGCATGACTGTGAAAAGTAGTTTGTACCTTCCCATGCTTTTCGTTTCCTTACGTAAAGCAACTTACGGAACAGATAGTCCAATTACAAATAAGTATTTACCTGAACATTCATAGCAGCACCAACAACGAGACCAACGCTCTGTGCCACGAAGGAGATGAGTAGGCAAGATGAGAGGAACATCGCGAACCGGAACCAGACGGGCGGCTGTGACGTCAGCAGGTACACTATCACCACGTAGATTACGCAAAATATCGCCTGGGAACAGATGATCAATGGTTTTAATAAAAATTGGCGAAGTGGAAAATGTCAAATATCAGTTAGTAACCTATGACTTCTATCGAGTGAAGGGATATTTATGTTTCATACGACGTCCACAGGAAACCGAGAAAATGATATAAGAATGAACATTCTCCTTTCATTTAATTTTTCGATAATTCGTTGGGGGAGTGAAAAATCGGCATCTTTCACTACAAGTTCCGAATTCCAACATTATTGGATCGGCTCACTATTTAGATTTTTCGCTTTTGATTCATTTTGTGTTCAGACGTTTCACTTAGAGTGAAAAATGACAAACGAAAGCCAAAAATTAACGCCATATTAGGCTTTACTAACATTTATAGTCACCAAAGGAGATAAGTAATCAGGTTCATCGAATATAGTATAACCGATTAAGTTTAGTAAGAAACCGATGGATGTTTTCAAATAAATATATTTTTATTAATAGAAACCAACCCATTCATTAATCGAATTAAATTTCATTCGAAAACATTTATCGGTTTCTTACTAAACTTCCACTATATCCGACGACCCTGGTTACTTATCTCTTTTGGTGACTGTACATCAGATATTATTAACATTCGGTTATTTCTTTCGATGACGACAATAAATTAAATACAGAATTCTAATACAAGGAGTTTCTTGCGTTAAAGAGGGAAAGTCGAATTCGTTGACTTGGATTCTAAGATAACTACAGTCAACGATCTTACAATATGTATGTAAGTTCACACTTCTTTATCCATTGATTGATTGATCACTGCCAAAAGCAAATTGATCTTTATTCTCGTTAAAATAAGGTTGCGATTGGGTTGCTACCACTCACAAGCCTGTCACAATCGCAGTGATCTTTATTCTCGTAACTATAAAGTTGCTATTGAGTTTCTGCTGTCAGAGGTAAAATAACGTTGAAAGGACTGTAACATTATAACTGAAGGCCAATTCCCTTATTGAAAAACGTAGAAGGCCGAATCTGAGGGGCAATTCTGATAATTTTAAGAACATTCACAATCTGATCTGCCTCAATCTGTCAAAAATACCTGAAATGTTCCTATATATTTGACAAGTTTTTGACATTGATTGTCGCTGAGATGAGATTGCGACTAGATTTTGAACGTTTTTAATTACGGGAATTGGCCCTCTGATAGCATCATTTAATGTCAAAAACGTTTAAAAAATTTAGGTAAATCAGAGGTATTTTTGATAGATTGAGAATGAGATTAGAACGTTCTTAAAAATCCAGGAATTGCCTCTATTCACAAATTAATAACGCTACAACAGCCATTTTCCTAGAAAAAATGATCCACAAATTACCTGGAAAGGTATATCAGATACGGTGATCGCCAAATAGTAGGACCGTAGCGAGTACCATCGATTGAAGTGTTCTTTTATCAGCACAGGCATCTCAAGGGGAACTGGAAAATACAAACATTAATTAATAAACCAATTAAAAACTAAAAAGGAAAAAGTTTAAGGAAATTTCAATTTTATTCTTTAAGCGTTAGAGTTCAAAATTGTAAGCCCCTTTGCTAGATTACAAGACCAATTTTTCATGTCGTTTTTGTACGTATTTTTTCATTTAAAAAACTGGATCTGTTCACGACCTTCTCAGTGGTTTTTGACATTACTTTAGAACAGGACAAAATGATTCGAGCATTAATTCTCAATTCAGTGGAAGAAATAAAACCTGTTTGGCTTGCCATACCATATTTTATCCTTAAATAGTACCTACATCATTTGGTATTTGTAAGATATTGCAGGTAAATAGTTGGAATTTCTCTTGAGAAGGAAAGGTAAATGCCCATTTTCCTTATGCACGTCAAGTCAAGAACTCATTTCATTATTTGTATTAAAAAATCGCCATTAAATCTGACTACATTTACCCTCGACTAAGTATTGAAACAAACATATTGACCAGGGCAAAGGCCTCATGTCATACAACGAAGGCAAGAAGGCATTAATCACTATCCTGCTGGTTCAACAAACTTTTTGCAATTTGAACTCAAAGCTTTTATTACATATTTAAAGTTACGCCTTTTTCCCACGGGGGTAGGCGGAAAATTGTTGGTTGGTTTGTTGGTTGTTGTTGTATTGTTGTTGTTTTTTGTTTGTTTGTTTGTTGTTGGCGTAATATGTAAGCAACTTAGCGTTGCATTGGCAAGCTACGTTGCTTACATACTTCTTCCACATGCACACATCTGGAGGCCTTAACACGAACGCGAGCAACCGTAACGTTAATTCGAACGACTATTTCATTCTGCTTGTCAAACCAGAATGCAAGGTAAAGGACCGTTGTATTTTATTATTAGTGTTATATTTTTTCATTAGTGGGTCCGAGCCGGCTATTTTAACGTAACAAAACTTTTTGATACTTACAACTAAGAATAGTGATGGTCATCGAGGTGTACATGAGGAACAGCATGTTGAAGAACAGGAAGCCGAGGTTGGAGAGTACTTTGGAGCCGTCGTCGCCGATATCGTAGTAGAGTGCACCGATCAGAAAGCCGACTAGGATGTGAGCGAAGAGACGGAGGTACATGAGAGTCTGTGGGGGACAAGGTGTATGTTAGAAAATATAAAATAATAGATTCTTTTGCAGTTCAAAAACTGAAGAAAAAGAAAAATGGTTTTCTGTGCACAAATAAGACAAACATAAAAAAAAAACATAAAATAACTAAGTAACCAAAAGCCCCGAATCAACAATAATAGACAAAAAAGTTTTAACAATATTGTTATAAGAGCGTTGATAAGAGCGTTTCTGCATTACAATGAATCGCATTCCATTAATAAATTCGTCGAGTCAAGTCCACGGTTTAGTATACACATGCTAAGCATTTCTTCAACAAACCTATAATTATTCGGGTTGGATAGGAGATGAGCAGCAAGCCCGATTCAAACTTCATGGCGGCTCGGAACATGAGGTGAGTGGCTGCGCAGTAACAAATTCAACTGTCAGCGGGGGTAAGGGGTGACGTACTGCGCAGCGAGTAATGCACTTCAGAGCCGCCATAAAATTTTAATCCGACTGTACTTTTTCGAATAGAGAAATTGGCAGTTTCACTTGTCCCAATATTGCGAGAGTAGGTCATTGGAATCTTCACACATAGCAACGAATTTGTACACTTTCAATGGCAGTCTATGGTGCGGCCAACGAGAGAATGCGTTCATGACACCTGTCAGATTCATACAAACGAATACGTGTTTTGCGAATTGGATCTTTATTAGCTACTAGAATTGTCGCACCGACAGGTGTCAGGAACGCATTCTCTCGACGGCCGGACTGTAGTAGCATTGAAAGTCATCATGAGTAAGTGTGAAAAATAAAAGTTAAACATGACAGAGACTGAATTCGACTATTTTTAGCATGACCTGGATATGTAGCGTGTCCAAATATAGCCTAAATTGATCAATTAACACATTGGCAACATAAGAATCTTCGATTGAACTTTTGTTTGTCTAATAATCATAATTATAGTATAATCAGCCTATAATGTTCCCACTGCTGGGACACAGGCCTCCTCTCTGACCTCTGTGAGAGGGAGTGGGCTGTAAACTACCACGCGGGCCCAGTGCGGGTGTGTAAGTGTCGCATGTCTTCGATTTTTTGGTTCTAGGACATGCCGGTTTCCTCACGATGTTTTCCGTCATTGATTTTGTGTTTTGATGTGGATGAAGGTAAACGGTGAATCATTCTTGATTCGCATAAAGTAAAGCGCCTGTCAGGGTTTAGCCTAAAACTCGTAAGTCAGAGCCGGTGCCACTTGGCCACTACTGCTCAAAAATCATATTATAATTAATGCTATATATGCACCGTTACTTGTTACCTTGTTCAAAACTACGGTCGTTGGCCCAAGAATGTATTTTTTTAAGATTTCTGACATGTTATTTTAAAGTTAAGCGCTTTAGACAAAAAAACTAACGGTTGACAGACATATATGTAAATTGACAATCAATATTTAAATATTTACTGTGTAGGTATGATTGTAACAATAGATGACTAAATAATGCATTGCTGTTTATAACAATTACCGTCAATACTTAGCAAGTTGAGCATTCTCTAAAGGAATATTTTAATGTATTCATACAATATTAGCTACTATCTTCAAGGCAATATTGCCCAGATATTTTACAGTTGAAACTTCTATAAATCTAATGTATTTGCCTGACATCTTATCCTTTGTAACGGAAGCACACTTTGACACACCGAGTCATAATGATCTCTGATACAATAATGTATTGTCGTGCTCATATCCTAACTATAAACAAAAATATTAAACAATCTTAACTGAATAACTGTGTTATTTTAAACTGTGTCCCAAAACCGTGTCATTGTTCACAAAACGTAGTTTCTGAGAAACTCCTTTAAGTGATACAACTTTCACGATGTCGTATAAGTATGTAAGTAAAAGAGTAACGGTGGAGTTTCTTGCCCATTCTTCTCCATACGAAAACTACCTTTTGGAAGGGGCGACTAGAATAAATTTTATTTTTGACGTTCAAAAGTGCCTTTTATGTGCCTATTTGAAATAAATGATTTGACTTTGACTTTATGAGTAAATATGTTTTTTATTGTTTTATCGTCGATCGATAGGTATCACACGAGTGTGAAGTTTAAACAAAAAAAAAAACTTATAAATATTTCAAGTGACTGCACTACCTGCGCTTGATGACCCCAAAAAAACTCATTAAAATATTATTTTTTTTGTTTGGTCTAGTTAAGATATCGATACCCATCACGTCAGCGGAGTTTCGCTAGCTAGTTTAATATGACCCTGTGTACCTAAATCTATATCCATTCTGTAATAATATTAATTTTGTAATGCCATTTAAAGGTCCCAAGACAAGGTACTGCTGTTGCTGTAAGACAGGAAACATAATATGAGGAGCCATGACAATCAGATTTCTATCGCAATCGACACGTATGACATTGAAGTTCGTCATTTTGTTTCTATCTGTGACGACCGACCCTGTTTAAATGTCAAAGGTCGTAAAGTAAAGCAAACGGGATGAATCACTATAGCCTAAGTATAGTGCTATTTTGTAAAATGAATTTCTAAACTCACTTATGTGGTAACATGCGAAATTTAAAAGAAAACATTCGAAAGGGAGCGAAGGAAAAAATTTTGAGGAAACCGGCATGTCCTAGAATCAAAAATTCGAAGACATGTGGCTTCTATGTTTAATTTAAGACCTCAATGAACCATATACTTTTTTTTTTTTTTTGAGGATTGAAAATCATCAAATGACCCCTCTCGCTCTGGGTGGAGCGGAAGGGAGTGTCAGACTCTTACTGACTAAAACCCACCCGTGTTCCTTCCTTAGCCTTTTATGTTCCAGGGCAGCGGTAACCCTTTCGGAGGATCCCGCTAATGTATCATATACTTAGAAATAAATATTATTATTATTATTATTCTACCAACCCGCACTGGGCCCGCGTGATGGATTACGGCCCACTCCCTCTTACGGAGAGGAGGCCTGTGTCCCAGCAGTGGTACCATTATAGGTTGATTATATTATTCGAAAGGGGAGGATTCACTTGTTTTATAGAAAATCATCGTAGAATTACACCTCGACAAAGTTTAGAGAACAATCCAGTGGTATTTAGTACACTGCGGTACTCAGCACACTTACCCAATCTCTTCTGCTGAACAACAGTGTCCTCTTGAGTACGACCCAGAACTGTGTGAGCTCTGACGTGGCATATCGTCTGGGGGAAGCCTCACCTCCTAGTAACGCGGCTTCTACATTGTCCTGTTTCTCTGTGTCCATTTGGACTACCAGCGGATCACCTAGAGACAAGAGTTTGATGGTTAGAAATGTGATGATTAAGGGCAAACATTTAATAAATAACATAACACAACGCCTTAGGGCTACTAAGGGATAAGCAGAAATATGTCGTACACTGATATTTCGACAGTAATAAATTTAGTCGTATGTTATAGGGGGGCGAGCCCCCATTAACCAGGCACAGGACTCGACTCCGGGCTGTTTCGATCCTATGGGAATATCGGGATAAAAAGTATCCTATATGTTAGTCCTGGTTATAAACCATATGTGTGCCAAATTTCATCCAAATCCGTTCAGAAGTTTTTGCGTGAAAGAGCAACATCCATCCAGCCATACAAACTTTCACGTTTATAATATTAGTAGGATTTATATGTATATAGTTTATTGTACACCACAAAAATACAGAACATAAAAAATACATCAAACACACATCACATTATTGATGGTTTAATCTAATATCACTTTACCTGACTCGGGAATCGAACCCAAGACCCCACGTTTAGCAGTCGCGCTGGTGACCGTTGAACAAACGAGCCGTATTTTTAAACTGTATGCTCATTAATGTTCCGCTAAAAATGTACCTATGCGACGAACAGTATGAGTATGCCATTAACTCATACATTTTGCAAACGAAAGGACAGCTACATTGTTGAGCAATTACTTTAAGGTCAACTTAGGACATAAATTGCAATTTCGAAATGTTCGTTTTAGTATTACATCATCCATCTTCCACGTTTACGACGTCTTAAACAGAAAACATAGTTTAAAATGTTTTTACGCTTATTTAAGTGGGAAATAGGAAATAAACCTTTAATAGCATAATAAAAGCCTTATCATAATAGAATATCCTATGTTTCGACGACAAAATAAAGTTCAGAGAATCAGTCAATAGTCACTGGCAGCCATACAACCGAACACAAGGCAGTGATGACCCAGTGGTAACACCCGCGACTTACGAGTTTGTAGGTCGTAGGTTCAACCCAGGCAGGCGCTTTACTTTATGTAAATTATTTCATCACCACTGTTCTCAAAACGATCAGGGAAAATATCGTGAGGAAACCGGCATGTCTTAGAACCAAAAATTCGAAGACATGTGCCATCATCAACCCGCACTGGGCCCACGTGGAAGATTACAGCCCACTCGTTCGAAGAGAGGAGGCCTGTGTCCCAGCAGTGGGAAAGGTATAGGCTGCTTATGCATACAAGCGAACGTCATTAAATGAAAAGAAAAAATTATGAGGAAATTCTGAACACTGAACAGCCTTCGTTCAGTAACGGAGACAACACGGAAGGGCCAAATGTCAAGGCACGGGACCCATGATGTTATCACGTGGATACAGCGCAGCATATATTAAATAGATGTATTAATGTATTAACACGCGTCAGCCTTTTAATAAAGTAAGACCAAAGTCCGTATGTCAACTTGATGCAAAAAAAAGTACAAGTTGAAGCAAAAAAAGCCAAACAAGTTACAATTTTTACCTGAGTGCGTCAGTAGGAGAAATATTTAAATGTATGGTTACAATATTGTAAAGGTCACAACCAAAGTTGTCGACATAGCTCACAGAATAAGCAAGCTGAAGTGGCAATGGGCCGCCCATATTAGCCGTAGAACCGATGACCATTGGGGTAGACGTGTTCTTGAGTGGAGACCGCGAATCGGTGAACGTAAGGTAGGACGCCCTCAGGCTAGGTGGAGCGACGAACTTCGCAGGATGGCTGGTAGCAGCTGGATGAGAGTTGCCGAAAATCGAGTTGAATGGCGTGCCATAGGAGAGGCCTATGTCCAGCAGTGGGCTGCTATAGGCTGATGATGATAATGAAAGATCACAACATATCATAAGATCACGCCTGAATTCCCCGAAGGGTTAAGTAGAGCTGTACCTGTAGTACACCCACATTTCGCCAGTTTAAGTCCCAAATAATAGGGGGCGAGCCTGTTGCCATCAACCGGATACAAATCCTGACTCCAGGCTGCTCCTGACAAATTTCAGATGGAAAAATCCAATAACATATACCTTAGAAGATCCGGGAAGCGAACCCAGGACCACTTGCTCAGCAGTATAATAATAAATAATAATAAAATAATTTATTTGCGTAAAACATGGTATACAATGGTGGGTCAGAGTGGCACAAACATGTTTAGCTAAGATAAAACATAGCATGCAAAAATTTAATGTTACAGGGAAATTATAAGTACATTAATGTTAGAATATAATGTCAATATTTTTTATCCATCAATTCTTTCAAACTATAAAAACTACATTCATTTAGCCATTTGTGTAATTTGTTTTTAAATAATCTTACTTTTAATAGTTTGAAATTGTTTGGTATTTTATTATAAATACGCACACACATTGCTAGACAGCTTTTACTATATTTGGTTAGCTTTGGTAAATCATTTACCACCAGTCCATAAGGATTACGTCTGCTCCGAGGATATACATCGCTTGCTGTCTTGAATAATTGTTTATTCTTGGTCACAGACACACATATTTCATAAATATAGAGAGATGGAAGCGGTAACAAACCAAGCTTTTTAAATATTGGCCGACATGTATCATCCGGCTGAAGCCCATAAATTGATTTTAGGCATTTCTTTTGAGCGATGAACGCTCTATTTAGACCAGTGCTTATTACCCCACATTATAAGACCATAGCGTAGTAACGATTCAACATATCCATGGTAAGATATAATAGCAGTTTTTATATTTGTTACATTTTTGACTTGCTTCAAGGCGTATACGATTTTATTAATTCTACCACTGACGTTATTTACGTGGTCCTTCCAGTTCATATCTTGATCAATTATTACTCCTAAAAAATTTGTATGTGGTACTTGTTTTATTTTATTTATATTAAGTTGATATTAAATTTATTATTATTAGATTGATCCAACGAGGCGATCATCTTGCGACCAACGAGGACTTTGGAGTATACTAAACTGCCAAGTACAGTGCGATTCTGTAACCATCTCACCGTGAAAACTTAGGTGAAGTGAGCGTGGAGTGAGCTGTCATTTCAATTAATGCTAGGGATTGACACTATTGACAGCTCACTCTAAGCTCACTTCACCTAACATTTCACGGTGAGATTTTTACAGAATCGATCGGCCGGCTGTTTGTCTTAACGGTTGTCATAAAAACTCTTTTACTGTGATTTATTCTTTAGCCCGATACATAAAACAATGACACATCTACTTTCGCATAATTTTAACAAAATAAAATTACCTACATAGCACGCTATGACTAATATACAAGGAGATATCTAACACATAACAACGGCAATTTGTCACGCATACATAAGCACAATTTCCGTAAATCGTCCCCTGACAGCATCATAAATAATTTAGTTTATAATAACATAACGTATTACATAATAATATATTACAAACAATAATATATTACAACAAATATACAAAATAAGCTGTTGTCCGTAACTTCATCTGCGTGTATTCATCATTTTTAATAAAAGTATTCAGGATGAAAACAGCCTATGTTCTTCTCCAGGTGCCACGTTACCAATTTGACATAATATTTTACATACAATGATCGGTTCAGGGGTTCAGGCGTGAAAAGGTAACAAACAGACAAACAGAGTTACTACTACGTTTTAAATTACGAGAACAGGCCTTCTGATTTTTCGAACACCAGCAAACAATTTTCTTCTAGAAACATTTTCTAGACTTGCATGGAAATCTAAGTACATAGTTAATGAAAACTCATTATACAAGCATTAGTTTATCGCCGTTCAAAGTTCATGTTACGTGTTGTGGGCTGTTATCGATGTGCCGTGGAAGTTGGTTGTGTAACCCAGCCAATGGCGCGGGTACCCATAGTTTAGACTTTATACTACCATATTATATTACTTCCCTTTTTTATCGGATAGGACCATTTATCGGTAAATGTCTATAAAACATGTTTTTCATAACATATTGTGAGTCAAAAGAATTGTTTTTTATCGTATTTTTTGTGTTTGGACAAATCCCCACAATGACAATTAAATTGATCTCTCAGTTTATATTTATGATCTATGCATTCCTAAAAACCATTGTCTTTGCAAGTTTTTTTGCAAAACAAACATTAAATAAATGACAATCGTTCAGTATCAATCAATCAATTTGCCAAGCCTTTTCCCAACTATGTTGAGGTCAGTTTCCAGTCTAACCGGATGCAGCTATAATTAATACCAGAATAGAGAAGAGACTGAATACAATGCTATATCTATTTAATAATAAACAGTATAAAACGAAGTCGCTTTTCGTATTTGTCTGTGTGACAGCTTTGTTCCCTTAAACTACACAATGGATAAGTAATCCTATCCTTATTCCTACTAATATTATAAACGTGAAAGTTTGTATGGATGGATGGATGGATGGATGGATGGATAGATGTTTGTAAATCTTTCACGCCAAAACTCCTGAACGGATTTGGATGAAATTTGGAACACAGATAGCTTATAACCTGGATTAACTTGTAGGATACATTTTATCCCGATATTCCCATGGGATCGAAACTTATGCGGGTGAAACCGCGGGGCGCAGCAAGTATAATATATTGGCATAAAAACAGAAGAAAGCTTAGCAACTAAAACACAAACTTATCTAACGAGTTTGTGACTAATGTAAATATCATTAAATTCTAGGTCTTCAATGATACCTATGTTATTAATTTAATGTCACAGACAAGACATTATTCTAAACATGATTAGCACATCAGACACAAACAGGATGCATCGTTACCTATAATCTCTGTTATCAGTCCGACGCAAACGCATACCCCTTTATTATTTCATTATGAATGTTGTAGCTTTGATGGACACAGTATACCACGATTAGGAAACACGTGAAAACGGGTTATCTCATTAATAAGAACATTTCTATAATAAGTAATTCATAGTATCTAGATTAGTGCAAGGTTATATTTGTAATATCTGTGAAAGTCAATAAAAATTGAGGACTACTACTACGAGGAATCGCGAAAAAAAGCAGCTGTTCCCTACATTTTGACGAGTAAAGCGAACATAAATGTAGGGAACAGCTGATTTTTTTTCGCGATCTCAGGTTTGGTCCCATAGTAAAAGTTGTTCATAATGATGAGTACAATGGCCCCTTAAAAGGATGCCAGTGATTTTAATTTCATCCTGTATACATGTAATTATGGGAAGTCAGAAATCCAAAAATCAACCAGACAACCAGTCTAGGAAAAGACTAAGCAGATAATAATGTGATGTAGTATACTTAGAGATGCTCAATAGCCAAGGACCAAGCCAGTTTCTAAAATGGCTACCGAACAACATCTGTGACGGACATCTCTATGCAAAGCAGTAATTTATTATTATGTAAGAGCGAGCACGCAACCTAACACGCGGGAAATAAATTAATTCACGACCGTATCAATCGCATCCGGAAGTATTAAATATTTATTACGGTGACGTCATAATCGATGTCGAGGCTGTCTATGTTAATAACTGTCTTATGGAGCCTTTTACCTGTGGACTTAATAATCAAATAAGTTTTCGATTACTTATCTCATATTTTGCGTAAAATTGATAATATTGATTGAAATAAGTGGTTTTTTGTCCCTCCTTCTCCTTTTAATGCACCCAAAGGTTGACTTAAAAATCGTTTTTTTGCGGTAAGATCAAACAAGCCAAAAATATATTTCGCAAAAGTAACGCAATAATTAATATTTAATTAAAATAACTGGTTGACACCACCAACCCGCACTGGGTCCGCGTGGTGGATTATGGCCCACTCCCTCTCACAGAGAGTAGGCCTTTGTCCCAGTAGTGGGAACATTAACGGCTAATTATGTTTACTGGTTGGCATAGTAACTTAGGCGCGGCACCTATTCTTATCGTACTTATCAACTCTTGCATCCGATAATAATATAGGTGTCACCTTTACACCTTCGAATAAGAATCAATTAAATGCTTTCATATTATACCTGTAGGTTTTAAAGTCAATTGTAACTTGGTGAAGAATTGAATTCACTAACACTAGACGAGACCGGAATGAATGCCGAAATAAAAGCGTGGTGTTGGATTTTCAACTTTCGGCGCGAAACCGACGAATGAAAATGCCAAAAGCATAATTAGTGCTTTTTTGGGCTGCGTCTTTCGGAATCGGTACGGTAGGTTAGAAACAAGATTTTATTTTTTACCTCCCTTTTAGGAATCCCCCGTTTTGACCACAAACTTTATTATTACAAAAAATCACCTGGTCGGTTTCTAGTCTAACCGGTTGCAGCCACCACCTTAACTGACCTTAACCAAAGAATAAGAAAGATAATAATAGGAATGAGATATGAGTGTCTGTGTATCATGCTCGTTCTAACTAACCAACTCCTTGACAATTAAAAAGTGCCTGTAACCAGGTTAAATAAAATAAATAACTACCTCGTTGGTCTAGTTCTCGCAAGCTCTACTGCTGAGCATGAGGTCATAGGTTTAATTCCCTGGTCGGGCAAAGCGTTATTGAATTCTTCCTTCGAAAACTCTTCAGTAGCAACTCGGAAGTTTTGACAATAGGCAGTAGGCTCGTCACCTATTACATGGGACTTTAGAAACTTAATTGGCGACATCTGGGTGTCCTATAGGTGCACCGCTGCCTAACCCTTCGGGGGATACAGGCGTGATGTTATGTTAAAGTAAATGCTTTGAGTTTGTTTTATCTCCTTCTTACCTTTAGCAATTTCACTGGCAGCATACTGCAGGATCCCGTTCTGAAGGTTTCCATTCCCGTTGGTGTTGTTCCCGTCTCTGAACTTCTCCTGTACTTGTGCGAGGTCGTTCTTGTTCCACTCCTTGTTGAGGGATTCTTCCATAGCCTTCTTGTTGTTGTAGTCTGGAACTTTGCTGTCTGGGAAAGGCTGGCCGTTTCTGTGAAGGAATTAGGAGCAATGTTGTAGTTTTATTAAACCTAAAGTCCATTTTGCCATGCTTTTAATTAAACTTACTACTCGATTATAATTCTATAAATAAATATTTGTTACGACCGCGAATCATATTTAGATCAACATACAACTTGATACTGACCTGCAAAATGCAAAAAACGCAAGAAAACTAGAATTACGCGGACTACCCTGACGGTTATTTTAAACTTGCATTTAACTATTTTTGCAACTACGTATTGCCAACATTTAGAATGAAAATGACGGAAAAGGTGACAAGGTGCATAGCGGGTTGAACGAAAATTGCATTTTCGCTCGTTGGCCGTACATTTAAATATATTTACTCGCAGTGGCTATTATATAGAATAGCTTAGTAACCACGAGTAACCCAGGAAATACCAATTTATCTTTCATCTCACCTGATATCATTCTTGCCGTTGTCAATAGCCCGCACTAGCTTGCCAGTGTTATCTCCGTACTCGCCGCACGACACTTCAATGATGAAGGAAGCTGGGTTGTGGTACGAGGGACACTGCAGGCTTAGGCTGCCGAGCCATTCAACTGTTGGGAAGAAAAATTAAGCGTTAAAGATTTATGACGGTTTAAATTTGTCTTAGTTTTCGAATAAATGAATTATATATCGTTGTAGGTGCTCAGGGCTTTTGTAAGTTAATGAGACAGTAAAGGCACGACCACAGACAGCATGATTGAAGACTGCTAATGGTATTTAAAACACATATAAAATGAACAAAAAAATAAATAAATAATAAAATAAAAATTAATAATAATAAAATAAATAAACAAAAAGAATAGCATCATTATTCTCCAGGTCTTATCCCAATTTACTTGGGGTCCACGCAATATGTCTTTTTCTTCCATAATTCTCTATTAGTCGTCATCTCGACAGTCACCCCCTTTTAACCCTATCATCATTCACACATTGCATCCATTGTTTCTTTGGTCTATAAGAACAAAAATAATAATGACAAGCAAATTCGTAGGCGAGCAATGAAAAAATATTAGCGTCGACGACATAGGCAAATAGAACCGTCGACGGGTCGACGTGTAGTACGGGTACCTAAGTACGGTGCTCAAATACACGAGCGGCATGTTGTCAGCAGTTGCAGTGCCTCTGTCGTTGACGAGTGTCGCTCGTGTGTATATGCACTCTAAGGCTAACTCCAGGGGTATACTGAAAACTAGTTCTAGTCTCTGAGCGGTAAAGTAGCTGTCAAATTCTGTTGATGATCGACCAAACCCAAAACTTATCACAATCAACTGACACGAGTTTTAATTCTTTAATGAGTGTGTTAAAAACCAAATGATAAAACTTAAACATAACATAACGAAAAGTATATCATACCAAGTCTTCCCGTACTGCCTTGGTAGACACACTGCCCATCAGCCAAGGTATACAAATGATCGAACATTTCAAACAGCCTCGCAGAAGGCTGATGAATAGTACAGATGATAGTCCTGCCTCCCCTCGCCAAGGTCGCCAGCAGCGATATACATTGGAAGCAAGAAGAGCTGTCCAGACCGGAAGTAGGCTCGTCGAAGAACATGATAGGAGGGTTGTTGACCAGTTCCAAGGCAATTGAGAGACGCTTCTTCTGCCCTCCAGAGAGATTCGAGGTCATTGTCTTGTGGTGCTCTGACAGACCCAGTGTTTCGAGGATTTCGTGGATCTGGAAGAGAGGTTTATTTTGTAATTGGGCGTCTTGTAAATATTTTGATTGTAATTAGAGTCTGCCATCAAAATGTTGATAGAATGACTCAAGTTGAAAACCTTAAAATAAGATAATGTGGGGTCATTATATTTTATTCTATTTTTGTCGCGAAGACTAAAATGTTTGCGTGAGATAAAATAACATCGGAGACCTATCATCATCGTCAGCCTACGGCAGTCCACTGCTGCACACAAGCTTTTCCGATTGCACGCCATTTAGCTCGATTCTCATCCTAGTCTGTTAGTCGTAAAAGGAAGCGTTTACAAAATTAGGACCATAATGTGAAACCCGACTTTATCTAGTCTTGTAGTCATTAAAATAACCATAGAAGTACTAGTGCAACGAAAAATACTACTTTTCAGATCATGCATACCATTTTGTTGATTCGACCCTATGTTATGTCCATGACGATAAACGAAGACAAAAGAGGACATTGAAAGGAAAAACATGAACTCCTCATCTTCTTCCTTGCAATATACAATAGAGAATATCTATCTACAACATACCACTTCTTCCTTATCAGCGCTGGTGGTATAACTGGGCAGCTTCAACGCTGTAGCCACTGCCATGGCTTCCTCTACCGTCAGGTTACCATGCAGCTGATTATCCTGCATGATGTAGCAAGAGAGCTTGCGGAAACCCGACAGGTTGCGCTCCATTCCGTTCACTGTGACGCTGCCTTCCAATCCTGAGGTTCTGAGGAGGGGAAAATTATGTTAGGTTGGATTGTGACTAAGTTTAATTGTGATTGTAGGTCTAAGCTTTTGGCGCAACGGCAGTGGATATATTTTATTCATTTATTACACTACTAGCAACTCGCCCGTGATTCGCACGCACGGGTGCCATCTACTGATGTGGCAACATGAGAAAACATTGAAATTTCTAAGTTAAATATTAGTTTATTATAAATATAAACTTAGCTGCCATAGCTTTTTGAATTATTTTATTTCTGAATTGTTTCTATTTGCTGTACTCTGGACGCTTTTAATGTTCGTCTTTTTACATCGTTCTCACATCCTACTAATATTATAAATGTGAAAGTTTGTATGGATGGATGGATGTTTGTTACTCTTTCACACAAAAACTACTGAACAGAAGGCCAATTCTCGTAATTTAAAACGTTCAAAATCTAGTCGCAGTCTCATCTTGGCGACAAACAAATGTCAAAAACTTGTCAAAATGTAGGAAAATTAGAGGTATTTTTGACAGATTGAGACTGAGATCAGACTGTGAACGATCTTAAGATTACGAGAAATACCCCTCCGATTTGGATGAAATTTGGCACACAAACGGTTTATAACCAGGACTAACATAAAGGATACTTTTTATCCCGATATTCCCACAGGATCAAAACTTATGCGGGTGAAACCGCTGAGCGCAGCTAGTGTAATTATAAATTCAACAATTAATGATGTAACTAATAGTTTTGTAAGAATATAATTTAAACGAGTGTCCATGGAGTTTCTTGCCCGTTCGTCTTCATAGGTACCTACTAGGTTCACTAGCTTCGTATTTCTGACTGACCGACACCTTGACAATTCAAAATGTTTTGAGTTTGAGTCTAAAACCTTCCGGAATAAATTCTTAGAAGAAATAAGCGGTCACACAGGAGTATATCAATAAAATAGATGTGATATCTAGGAACTATTAGGTCCATAATTAAATATAAAATCTTCGCTATACCATACTATCTGAAACGACCTTCATTCGTGTTTAGCCAGCCAAGTCCTAAATTATGCATTCAAGGCTATTGGTATGTGTATTGGAAATTATTAGTAGATGCTCAAATTAATCTGCACAATTCGAAACCGCTTGGTGTCATCTTTGTCGTTCAAATACATAGTTTTGCGACCTCTAAAACAGATGTCCCATCAATGAACATTCTTGCATTTTTTTGGGTCGAAAAGGCTTTAATCGTTCCGTTGAAGTTTTAATTGCTTGTGTACCTAAGATAAAATTATTACAATAAATATCTAAAGGTTAATGAAATAAGTTATTTAATAAGTAACTTCTAAAATAATGTAACTGTTAGGTTGACTCATACTAAATACCATGTGCTTGTATTATTTAAATGGTACACCACAGACTAACTGAAGTATTTGACTCTCCTTCCCCTTTTTAATCCATCCAAAGGTTGTGATAAGACCGCCCATTGTGTCACCCATTGTTAAATTTCTATATTTATGTCTGTAGTTTATATGGTGTACATAATAAAGGCTATTCTATTCTATACTATAAAAATTACAGTATCAACTGATAATGAGTGATTTGGTCATCATAACAACATTTTATCTTTGGTATCTCTATCTATAGGTATACAAGGCCTATGCGTAACGGTGTGGGTGGTGGCAGAGGAAGCTTGCCAGCAGTAGGAAAATAGGCTGATTGTACTCGACAAAGCTGGTGGTTGACCAGTTTTTACCGTTATGACTCCAATTGGCATGGCTAAAAGACCAATGACTGAACTTAACAAATTATGGAGAGACAAAAACGACGACACGGTTGGCGCAGTGGCCGAGCGATCGACTGCTGCGGTGCGTGTCGCGGGTTCGATTCCCGCACGGAACAAATATTTTATTGCCTACAGGTAGTTGTTCCGGGTCTGGCTGTTAGTGTATGTGAATTTAAATGTTTGTAAACGCACCCACAATACAGGAGTAATAGCCCCCTAGTGTGGGGCAGTGTTTTTTTAAAAAAAGAAAGAAAGAAAAAATATCACCAATCGGACAAAGTAACACCTGGTCCGCACACTTGTCTTTTCCATCTTTCTCTATGATGCAGAGACTATCAAAGCTACCAACAGGCCAAGAATTGTCGCCTTCGAAATGTGTTGCTGGCGCCACCTATTAACGATACCATGGACAGTCCATCGCACAAATGTCTCGATCCTTGAACAACTGTCTAGCAAAGCACCAAAACTGTCTTCAACCTGCCGGCAACGAGTCGTAAGATACTTCGGCCTCATTGCCCGCAGACCAACAACATGGAATGTCTAATAATGAAATATAAACGTCTAATAGTAGGTATAGATAGAAAATGGAGGGAAAGGACCTACAGACCGAAGCCCAAAACAGTGGTCGGATCAAATATCCCAGCAAGTGGACATACCTTTCAGCGTCGCAGACCAGGGGGCCTAAATAGGCCACTTTAAGCAATACCTCTAAAAGCTATTCATTTCCTGAATTCCCAGCAGATCATTAGTAATTCCTCTAATTTTCGTAAAATGTCATTTCATATTTGGTGTAAGCATTGCCGCATGAAAAAAATAAAAACCGTAATTTTATCGGTAAATTTTTCATTGCCATTTTTATTAATCAAAGTGGTTTTTATTTTTTTCATTTCTACAGTTTAAATGCTATTTCATTGTGATATGAATTGCACACAGATCATATTATGAATTGTCAGTTTGTGATCATTTTACGATTTTTAATATGATTCATATTGTTATCCTATTATGATTCTGCCAAAGTGGCCTTTTTAGGCCCCCAGAAGGCCAATTCTCGTAATTTAAAACGTTCAAAATCTAGTCGCAGTCTCATCACGGCGACAAACTAATGTCAAAAACCTATCAAAATGTAGGGAAATTAGAGGTATTTTTGACAGATTGAGACTGAGATCAGACTGTGAACGTTCTTAAAATTACGAGAAATGCCCCTCAGGCCACCGATCGTAACAGATGGAGCAATACCGTTGAAATTTTGATACGAAATCACGATTCTTAGCAGTGAAGGGGCAATTGAGAAGTAGAAGAGACCTCAGAGGGGCAATTCTCGTATTTTTAAGAACGTTCACAGTCTGATCTGTCAAAAATACCTCTAATTTCCCTACATTTTTGTCATTGATTGTCGCTGAGATGACATTGCGACTAGATTTTGAGCGTTTTTAATTATGGGAATTGACCTTCTGCTCTCTCAATAAGGTTGAAAAATGGCTCAACGCGAACTTTGTCGACTGTTCGTAGGCACTAAATAATAATGCAGATTCTAGAGTAAGTATTGAAAATGACATTGGGTTTATATCGATTGCAAGCACATGCCATTGACATCGTCACCCAGTGGCCTTATAGCCTGCAGTCCATACCTACCGATGCGATACAATTCATTATCTAATCGATGCTAACAAATTACTTATTAATGCAGCTAGGATCGATATACACAAAGTTAGCTTTTTATGCGAGTTAGAAGAAATATGATGTAATATTATTATTAAAATTGAATGCAGCAATTAATAGCAAATGCCAGTTAATATATTTGCTTTTTTTATTTGACTGCTTGTTAGAGCTTGAATAATATTTTTCTGTACCCCCAATGTTTTTCAGAAAAGGTTTTTATTAAGGTACCTACCTACTTAGTGACGTATGTTAGTTTTAATTTGCGTTTTTGGCAGGTATCGATGGGTTTCTTATTATAACTTCATCAGGTTTTCGGTGCACAAATGCAACTTTTTCGAAGCAACGAACGTTGTTGTCTTTATTGTGTATTGAAACAAAGGCCTTTGTCTTTAAGAGGTTATATCAAGATGTATGATAATACTAAGATAAATAAATTATGAAAACTAGCTCAGGGCTGATTTTTCCAATGCCAGATAATTTTATCTGAGGAATAATTTAAAAATTTTGACAGTTCTTCAATACAAAGCGGTCGATGTTAATTTATTTCTAGCATATCGCACCTTTAAAGACAAACCGTTACTAAACGAAAACAGGAGCTTAAATTTAAAAAATGCACGCCTTTTTCGCAATAGAAATTAAAATCATGGTGCTTTGAGCCATCTTTTGAGATGATAATGATGGGTATTAGCATATATATATATATATTAGCACTATAACACAAAATTCAGAAAAGTTATTTATTTTGCATAGAACATTGTAAATGAAAAAATTCGTTTAGTAACGGTTTGTCTTTAAAGGTGCGATATGTTTCCCACCGCAGGGCAAAGGCCTCTCTTCTTTCCACCCCTCTCTGTCTTGAGTGTGGACCAATCCTGTCAAGCGTCAAGCTCAAGTGTCGATAGCCTAGCCGACACATAAAATCAAGCTCATTTATTGGTTTTAAAATTAAATATGATTTATATTTCATTTGAAAGCCAATAAATGAGCTTTTTACTATTCAGTTTCTGTGGTGGCATACTGTAGTTTGGACAGAAACTGATTTTGGATTTGCAAAACAAACAAATTTGACATTCGAGTTTTTTTTTTTTAATTAACTGTAATAAAACCAAGACCATGACATTATATTCATGAAGTTAAAAGGCTATTGTCCTTTTGATGTACTCTCAGAGTCACGCACAAATACAGTCATTGTCACTCGATATTGAGGTAGGTATTTCAGAAGTCACAGCCAACTCAAACAGCTTCAAGCATTAAAACAAGTTTTTATTCGTCTCTCTAAAATCACATTTAATTGACAGACAATCGTAATTCTTCGCTTTATCTAAAAGGAAAAATACTTTAATGAACTATAATGTAATATGTATGTAGATATTGACATACATAATAGGTAGGTAAACGTCCAACTGCTACATAGGATGAAATGAAATGTTTATATATGTATATTATGTATGTAAGAAGATTTTAAAAGAGTAACCGTGGAGTTTCTTCCCGGCTCTTTCCATAGGAAACGAGCAATTGGAACCGTGCACCTAGCTTCTGACGTTTCGTAAGTGCCCATGTAGGTTTGTATGAAATAAAATATTTTGATTATGAGATATTTAAAGACACTTTTAAAATATTGACCAACATTTGTGTAAAACTAGATGGCGCCGGCATTCCCTAGCTGATGTTCCAGACTTACTAGAATTATCGAATGGCCAGTATGCACCATTTGTTTAATTTCGTTGACATTATTTAAGAAAGCGTATCCTCTATACGTTGTAAAATAAAATATAATTATAATAAAACAAACCAATATTTAATGTTAACAACAAAGTTCCCGGCAATCGAATCACACACAAGCGATAACATCCGAGTAACTTGACTACAATAAATCAATAACATACGTTACAGACTGCATACATATTTGAAGTTAAAGTCGTCATGTATCATTTTATAACATTACCTCCTTGACATATCTCGGGACTCTAGGGTTCCAGACCTTTGGAAGGCGTACGAGGAGCCAAAGCCAACTCGCAGAGGCCCCTTCGACCATTTTAAGTGTTGAAAGTTGAGGCACATTACCTCCTAATTGTTAGCATAATATTACTCAATCACTAAATGCTACAATAACATTAAATAAGGTGAATTTCTAATCGTAAAGAATGTGTCACGACACCTGCACCCTAATTGTGTAACAGACTATCAATCTCAACCTGAATCATTTTGAAGGATATTGCTAATCCATTGCTTTATATGTTCGAAAATTTTGTCAGCTCAACAAAGTAAATAACGCAATGAATGTTGTTGAATTGTCAAATTGAAAGCCATTGCTACTAATAGTGTGTTACGAAATTAGCTTTAATGTTTGTTATAGGTAAACTGGTAAGTACATGTAGGTATGTAAGTATAGAGCTTGCAGGCCATCAAGCGCGCAGTAGGTATGTGGTGATTGCAGCAATACAATCCGTTCTACTTGTGTGATTACCATGCCATACCAGGCTACTTCCGTGGAAGCTACTTTCTTTGCTGCACTGCGTTTGTGTGTCAATTGCCTGCCTGCACCTGTGCCAATTGTACTGAAAATATCAGTTGTAAGGTACTGGCCTTACAACTGATATTTTCTCCACTAGTGACTGCACTATGATTAATAAGGCACTTAATTTATAATAGGGGTTAAAGTATGAAATTGCCGTTTTATTGCAATAGGTACTTCGAATTGACATAGAACATTCATGGGTTGAGATTTTTGAGTGAAACTTTTTTCACATGGTACCTATGAAGTTCTTCTTTTAAAAAATGTGCAACATTCGATTATCGACTTTCAGTTGTTTTTTTTTTTATTCAGCTTAGACAAGAAAGATGGATACTTCGAATATTCGAGTTATTTTTTAATACGAGGTCCGACGCGGAACTAACGCGGCAGAAACAGCTCGCAATATCAATGTTGCGTTTGGAGAGGGGTCTGCTAATGAACGCACCGTGCGATTTTGGTTTAAACGCTTTGGTGATGGAAACTTTGATTTGAAGAACGAACCACGTGGAAGACCGCCCACACAGGTGAATAACAATGAATTGAAAGAGATGGTGGAAGCCGATCCGAGCCAAACTACCCAGGAATTAGCGGCATAGTTTACCGTTGCCTTACCAACAATATTGACTCATTTGCGTCAAATCAATAAAATAAAAAAATATGAGAAATGGGTGCCTCATGATTTGACTGGTCTGCAGAAAGAAACGCTTGTTGAAACTTGTGTTGCCTTGTTGGATCGATACAGAAATGAAGGAATATTGGATCGAATTGTGACATGTGATGAAAAGTGGATTCTTTACGATAACCGTAAGCGAAAAATGCAATGGCTGACCCCAGGTCAAACGCCGCAACAGAGTCCTAAAGCAAAGCTTACTAATAAAAAGGTAATGGTAACTGTTTGGTGGTCTCAGCATGGTGTTATTCACTATAGCTTTCTCCGATCTGGTCAAGCAATACTGGCAGATGTCTACTGTGCCGAACTCCGAACAATGATAGCAAAACTAGCAGTGAAACAGCCCCGACTCATGAATCGATCTTCACCATTATTGCTCCATGATAACGTGAGACCTCATACAGCACGAGAAACCGTTTTAACTCTACAGGAACTGCAATTAGAAACTACCATGTTTTTCGTGATTTGGACAATTTTCTACGTGATAAAAAGTTTTCTTCTCAGGAGGCAGTACAAAATGCTTTCACACAGTTTGTCGAATCTAGATCACGAGAGTTCTATCGCAAAGGCATAAATGACCTTCCTATTAAATGGCAGCAATGTATAGATAATAATGGTAATAATTTTGATTAAATAAATATGTTAAATTAAAAAAAAAACGAACTTCAATTTTTCAGTACAAATCGGCAATTTCATACACCCCTAATATTAATAGGCCATCTGACTCGACAGACGTTGTCCTATCCAAATTTCAATCATTCATTAAAAAAAACCATATAAAAATGATGTTCTGTTTTACCCGCAATTTAAAAGTTTTCGGGAAACTTTTCCAATTATTTTTTCCATAAAAACCTAATTCGGACTATTACGAACATTCTAAAACAAAATATAATATTATAGTATAGCCAAGTCGGTCCAGCCGTTCTGAAGTGATGCGCTTACCAACGAACAGCATTTCATTTTTATATAAATGTATTGTCAAACTCAACTCAAGCAGTTATTTCAAGTAAACCAATTACAGGCACTGTTGAATTGTCAAGGTGTCTATTCTATTTATGGCTGATTTTTCAATCGACATATAATTTTTATTCGTGGAATAATTTTGAAGTTTTTGACAGTTCTTCTATACAAAATCGGTCAGACGTCAATTTTATTCCAACATTCAACAGAAACATTTCTCCGACATTCGTTTCGCCGTTGAACGGATCACCGACATAACGGTTCACTTTTCATTTTTAGGGTTCCGTAGTCAACAAGGAACCCTTACAGTTTCGCAATGTGGTCTGTCTGTCTGTCTGTCAGTCCGCGGTTTAACTCAAAAACTATTGGTACTAGAAAGTTGTAATTTGGCATGAGTATACACGTTAATGACGCCAAAAAAGTGGTAAAATAAAATTTGGGAAAAAACCATTATTTAGGGTACCTCCCTACATCTAAAGTGGGGATGATTTTTTTTTCGTCCTTCCCATAGTGTTGGATATCGTTGGATAGGCCTTTCAAAAATATTAGGGGTTTGGGAAGACCGTTTTTTGATTAAGTAAACCGTTCGTGACTTATCAAGCTTTAAAGTACCAATTTTCGTTAGAGTCAAGTGTCCCCCTCTACCAACTAAACGGTTGTAGTTAGAAATTCAAATGTCACGGCAGTAGTACCTATATATAACGAAGTTTAAAGGAAAACTAACACACTTAAGTGGCCTTTACAAGTTTACGAGTAATAGTCGACCAATTGTAATAGACTCGAAAATTTCGAACAACTCCATAGAAATGTCGATAGATGGCACTAAGCGTCAGTTGTATCGCGCTATTGTTTCATTCCTAAATAAGTTTTACAAAAATAAAACTAAAATAAGTCTTATCCATAATTACTTATGTCAAAAAAAAAAAAACTTTCCGTGCTAAATTGTCGGATCAGGTGAGGATTTGTATAGAAAGAAAGAAAGAAAAAGTATTTATTGCGACTCGCACAGGAAGATCATAAACTAAACTAAACTAAACACAAACAAAAATAAAAAAAACAAATAATATTAAAAAAAAAATAGGTACCAAAACCAAATTATATAAAAAGTAATAAAAAATAAAGTAACAAAAATAAAAATGAAACAGAAAGTCCTGTACGAGGCCAAAAGGCTCCTATCTCAGCATGATGCTACGACATTTAAAAAATAAATGTCGCAGCGCTGGTATTCTGATAGGGCCCGCTGTGATGTCACGGGCAATCACAGTAATAAATAAATAAATAGTCTATTTTATTATTTACATATATATAATTATTTAAAATATTATCAAATAAAATAAACAATTCATTCTTAATCCGCGCCAGACGTAACCTCAATACTTGTCTATGCCTTATATGTCAGAAGCACTCTGTGGCATTGCTGTGACAAGTTTAGGGACGCCTGCGCCGAAAATAAATACAGTATAAATTACGGCTTTCTAGTGGAACAGTATTACAGTGAATATTCTATAAAAGTGGAATGTGGTAGTAAATTAACTAAATAGAAGTGAACTAATGACGACAGTGTTATAAATTCTAAAGACAAATTACAGACAACGGACGAAACAAAACAATGTGTAGGTCAGCAATAACAATTCGTACATATAGGAAGTCAAATTAGGTAGGTTTGGCTTTTAGTTAGAGCATGGTACGAAACTATCAGTCAGCGAATACGACCCGCACTTGGCCGTTATAAAAACTAAGGAACCCTACACTGCGCGTGGCCCGACACGCACTTGACCGGTTTTTTCACCGATGGAAAGTTTCAAGTTTCAATGACGAACGATTCGCCGACAGAACGATTCACTTTTCATTATTTCACCGATAGAACGTTTCAACGGCGAACGATTCGCCGACAGAACGATACACTTTTGAAAATTTCATCGATAGAACCTTTCACCGGCGAACGATTCGTCGACACAACTGTTCGTCTGTCCCTGGGGTATAAAAAATAGGTATTCGACATGTAATCTGTGATCTTATCCTGTTTCCGTTTACTGTTTAAAAAAAACACACAAAATAAAATCAAAATACAAAATAAGTCATTGCGAAGGATTTTATCATTTCCGGTTAGCTTATCATTTAACTGCATATAATCAAAATTAAATGCACAATTCATTCTCAAAATACAATATAATACTAATCACATAAAATTAAGCTTTGCACTCATAGTCATTGCGAAGGATTTTATCATTTCCGGCTAGCTTATATTTAACTGTTTATAATCAAAATTAAATGCACAAATGCATGCTAGTATTATTATTATAGACATACATACTCGATATTAAAGCACGTTCGCTTATTTCTAAAAGAAAACAATTTAATATGAAAATGTGTATAGTCCTCAGTTTTTTATCTGTCAACGTCCCTCATTACATTCTTATGTCTGCCCGGAATCAATTACCCACGTGTTAATGAAAAGGTTTAGATTTGTTGTTAAAAAATTAGTGATGGTGTAATGTTAAAGTCAAAACGCGGTAAAGATATATTGATTCACCAAGGATATTCCTATCATTTAAACAGAATACGAAATACGAAGTTCTACTGGCGGTGTACAAAAAAAGATACTACCCGGTGCAGTGTGGCTATCACTTCAACAGTGTCTATAATTCTCATATTGTTATTTCGAAAAATTTTGAACATGTTCATTTACCGGATCCCAATAAGCAGATAGAATAAACTGTAAAAGCCAACATCAAACAAAAGCCCACCATTCAATGGATGCACCCTCACAAATTGTTCAACGGTTCATTCAAGATGAACCAAGTATTACTGCTCCTTACATGCAGACTAAGGACGCCACGAGAATGATGGTTCATCGATCATCGGGTAAGGAATAAGGATTACCAAGTATTCCCAAAGATATACAGGCTGTTGTGATTACCGATGAATTAACCAAAATTACCAATGATGAAAATTTCCTTACCGGTCACTACGCTCATAATGAAGAATCCGTAATCGTATTTGGCACTAATGAGAATTGTAGACTCTTAAGTGTAGCAAATTATTGGCTGATGGATGGAACGTTTGACTGATGCCCTCCCCCGTTTAAGACAAATATATTCTGTACATGCAATAGTCGGAACTCATCCACACTTAAAAAAACAAAGTACTTCCTTTAATTTATGGTTTACTTTCACATAAAACTGTAAAATGTTATGAAATATTATTAGAAATATTAAAACGACACACACTAAATACCTTGAATATCGATTTGTGCCCACAAATAATCCTTACCGATTTTGAATGCGCAGCAATAAAAGCTATAAAAATGGTTTTTCCAGACTGCTTAAATAAACTTTGTTTTTTTTAATTTGAACCAAAGCATATGGCGTCACATTCAATCGGCTGGGTTCACGAAACAATACAACAGTGATCCAGTATTTGCCCACAAAATGAGACATATTGCTGCACTGGCATTTTTAGCGCCAATAGAAATTCCCGATGCGCTTGATATAATAAAAAACGAAATTATACCTGATGAAGCCAAGAGATTATTATTATGTCAGTGGATCAGCGATAATTACAAAATTCATTAGCTGCAAAATGACAGTAAAGCGAAGTCCGCCAATATTTCCTCCAAGGATGTGGTCAGTACACGACAGCCAACTTTCACATAATACCATTATCACAAAATGCGCTGGAGTCGTGGCACAACAGGTGGAATACCTTATTAGGCCGACGGAAATGGAAAATTTTCAAAACAATAGTGGAATTCCAGAAAGAACAAAAACACACAGAATGCGCTATCGAACTCATTAATTCCTCAGAACCAACGCTTAAGAGAAAAAGATCAAACTATCAAGAGAGGATTACTCAGCATTTGTCAGGAAAGGATGATATGGACATAAAAACCTACTTAAATGGCTGGGCGCATATTTCTCATTTAATTAATACAAAATAATGTGTCCTATGAACTTAAGAATCGTTTTTGTTAATCATAGATGATTTGTTGTGTTTTTGTTTTGGTTATTAATCATGTTGTGTAGGTTTGTTAATAATAAAAGTTATTTTCATTTGCAAATATATTTCATTTAACCTTTCATAACGTATGTATAATCTTTAGATTTTAGTCACTAGCAGTGTCAAACCATGCCTAAATAAGCTTTGTCGACGAATCCTTCTTTAGTGAAAGATTCTGTCGTCGATTCACTCATTAATTAATCGTTCTTGGCATTTACACCAAGGTTCGTTATCCATTAAATCATAATATGTGCTCTTATTGCTTCTTCTCCTCTGATAATAATCCAAAAACGGCCGTACATAGTATTTCCAGTTCGTAGTCTTTCAAAATAGCGAGCATGACACATCTATTTCAGTATTCTCGTTATTAATTAAGTAATTAATATATATAGTTAATATATTCAAGCAGCAGTGGCGCGGATGTTCCACCATTCCTTGCGTCTGCGGACCTGTTTCAGTTATCATCAATTTTGCTTGTTGTTTTGGTAATACCTATCACTTGTTTTGTTGATTTCGTCAACTTCATCAATCAACTTGGAAAAGACTTGTCAAAAACAAGTCATGATCATAACATGTATGATACATGTATTGACTTTGAATCAAATACGTTTTTGTCACTATCTATCACCTATGTTTTATACTCCAGAGGCAGACGAACAGTTGTATGGTTTCGGCCAGTTCTCAGTAAGGTGTTTGAAAAGTTGATGCTCAATCAAATGTTACGTCACTTTAATAAAAATTACATCTTTCATGAACACCAGTACGGCTTCACCAAAGGGCGTTGTACCACTGACGCCGGTGTTACCCTAATGAAGAACATTTTTAACGCCTGGGAAGAAGCACAAGATGCTATTGGAATCTTTTGCGATCTCTCTAAGGCGTTCGCTTGCATAAACCATGAAACACTTCTGATGAAACTCGAGCACTATGGGATTAGGAAAACAGCACTTGACTTGTTAAGATCATACCTGAAAGATAGAAAGGTTAAAGTCCAAGTAAATGGCGTAAAGTCATTGGGGTCTGAAATGACAATAGGCGTTCGAACCTTGCGATATTGGGTCAATTCCTCTTTTTAGTGTATATTAATGATTTACCCCAATTACTTCAAAATCAACCGAAGATGGTGTTATTTGCAGATGACACATCATTGATCTTTAAAATAGACCGACGTACACAAAATCTTGACGACGTGAATAACTCTATTCTTCAGGTCCAAGATTGGTTTACGGTAAATAATTTAGTACTTAATGAAAAAAAAACCAAATGCATTAGATTTAAATTACCTAATGTTAGAAGTAGCAAATGTGACATCATATTGAATGGCCAAAAATTAGAATTTGTTAATCAGACAGTTTTCCTAGGAATCACGCTAGACGAGAAATTACAATGGGGACCTCATATAAGATCTATTGCGGGGCGGCTAAGCTCGGCCGCATATGCTGTTAGAAAGATAAGACAATTAACAGATGAAGAAACCGCGCGTTTGGTCTATTTTAGTTACTTCCACAGTATTATGTCATATGGCATCTTACTGTGGAGTCGGGCTGCTGACATTGAATCCATTTTTATTTTGCAAAAGAGAGCTGTCAGAGCCATTTACAATCTACGTCGCCGCGAATCTCTTAGAAAACTATTTAAAAGGATTAATATTATGACTGTACCTTGCCAATTCATTTATGGAAATATTATGTATGTAAGAAAAAATCAACATCTTTTTAATAAAATAAGTGATAGACATAATTTTAATACTAGAAATAAAGATAAATTAGATCAACCTTTTTTCAGATTATCTAAAGTACATACATCTTTTATGGGGTACTGTGTTAAATGTTACAACAAAATACCATGTGAAATATTGCAATTAAATGAAAGAAAATTTAAAACTTATATTAAAATCACACTTTGTAAGCAAGGATATTACAAATTAGAGGATTATATCCAAGATAAGAATGCTTGGAAACATGCTGGTCCTGCTCCATAGGAGAATCTCTAGAGTCTAGACAAAATCAAACTGGTTGCTAATGTAATTGTATATAATTTTTTTTTTTTTTTCTTTGGCTTTTTTTTTTTTTTTTTTTTTTTTCAGGATGGGAAATCATCAAATGACTCCTCCCGCTCTGGGTGGAGCAGAAGGGAGTGTCAGACTCTTACTGACTAAAACCCACCCGTGTTCCTTCCTTAGCCCTTTATGTACCAGGGCAGCGGTAACCCTTTCGGACGATCCCGCTACCCCGGCAGGCTTCGGCCCTGTCGGGCCCCGTCATCTATGCTGACATCTCTTTGAGGCGCACGTGGAACACTTACGCGCCGTCCGGCACGGGCCTGGTCCTGATCGGACGGAGAGCTACCCATTGCTCTCCGCCCGCAGGCCCGCGCCTACGGTGGCCGGGAGTCGTCACGCGGCTCCCGACGCCCGGAGCGTCTCCCTCGGCGGCTGAGGCGTGAGGATCTCTCCCTCGCCCATCCCGCCACCTCCTTCGCTAGCATGACTGCTTCGCAGAAGGAGGTGACCGCCTCCCACTCCCTCTCGCCCCGGACCATGGCTTGCACCAGGGCCGGACGCGAGAGGTCGCCGCCGCTGCCGATCGCCTCTACGAGGACACGGCGGTGCTCTGCCCAAGCGGGGCAGACCTCCACCGTATGCTCCACCGTGTCCTCTGGGCGATCCTCGCAGTGGTGACACCCGGGCGTCTCCTCCCGCCTGATGATGTGCAGGAACCTCCCGAAACATCCGTGTCCGGAGAGGACCTGCGTCAGGCGGTAGGTGAGAGCGCCGTGACGCCTCTCTAGCCACTCCTCAAAGAGGGGTCTTATCGCCGCTATCGTGGCGTGCCCTGCGCTGGGTTGCGATAGTCGCGCCTTCCATTCCACCATGAGACCGCGCCGGAGGTCCGTCCGCTCCGCAGCGATTTGCCGCGGGTGCAGAGTTTCCCCCCGACGTAGTGCCTCCGCGCGCCAGTCATACAGGCGCGCGAGGACTATCGCCTCCAGATCCCATGGTGGCAGTCCGGCAAGGAGGCTTGCTGCCTCGCGCGAGATCGTGCGGTACCCCCGGATCAGCCTTACGGCTACCACCTTTTGGGGCGCGTTCAGGTAGTGTGCGGCTCGAAGCCGCAGTGAACGCGCCCATACCGGGGCCCCGTATAGTGCCATGGACCGCACGACCCCCGCGTAAAGCCTCCGGCAGGAGGCGTTTGGCCCCCTCAGGTTGGGCAGGAGCCGCTTTAAGGCGGCCCCGGTCCGTTCCAGTTTGGGGGCCAAACGTCGGAAATGCTCGACGAAGTTCCACCGGCTGTCGAGGACGAGACCCAGGTATCTCATCGTCTTCTCGACGCCGATGTGAACCCCTCCTACCATCAGTTGGGATCCCGAAGGTGGCCCGTACCGGGGCCCATGAAAAGACATGGCCTCGGACTTGTGCAATGCCACCTCGAGACCCAACTGCCGGATCCTTTCCACGACTATCGCAACCCCGCGTGTCATCGCGTCGGCCGCCGCCTGATGCGACCTCCCCTGCGCCAGGACCAGCGTGTCGTCAGCGTAGCAAACTACGCTGACGCCATCAGGGAGGTCGGCCCGCAGCACCCAGTCGTAACCGATGTCCCACAGGAGCGGCCCCAGAACCGATCCCTGCGGGACACCGCACGACATCTCTCGCCGGTTCCAATTCCCGTCGCGACCGGGGTAGATGACGGCTCTGTCCGTCAAATACGCCCCGACTATTCGACGGAGGTAAGTCGGCACCCGGTGATACCGGAGTGCCTCCCCTATGCAGCTCCAGGGCAGGGTGTTGAACGCGTTGGCGATGTCGAGTGACACCGCCACGACCACCCCACCCCGGGACACCGCGTCCCCCGTCGTGAGGGCTCTCACGCGCATGATGGCGTCCACCGTCGAGCGCCCCTTGCGGAAGCCAAACTGGCACTCCGCAAGATCCGGCCCCGTCCTCACCAGGTGCCCGACGAGGCGGCCCGCAATCACTCTCTCAAAGAGCTTGCCGACCTCGTCGAGCAGCACTATGGGCCGGTATGCGGACGGAGAGTCCGCAGGGCGCCCTGGCTTCTGAATGAGGACCAGCTTCCCCGTCTTCCAACGGAGTGGAAACTGGCCTCTCTCCATGCATGCGCTTAAGAGCGCCTCCAGTCGAGGCCCGAGAGCCCTCGAGGCCAGGACCCAGGCTTTACCCGGCAAGCCGTCGGGTCCCGGGGCGGTAGTTTTGGCCTTCAGCCTGCCTACCGCCGCTCTCAGATCTACCCCGGTCACTTCAGGGGTGTCGTCGTCGTTGTCCGCGTGGTCCGCTTCGGGCACCGCAAGTGGTGGAGCCATAGGCGGGGGGGTATGCTCCCCCCTTGAAGGGAACAGAGCGCTCACCACCTCCTCCACCAGCTGTGGGCGGAGACTCTGCGTCAGCGGGGGGGCCCATGTGCGGAGTTTATTCCGCACCATTCTGTAGGGGCGCCCCCATGGATCTCTGTTCAGAGTCTCCAGCATCTCCTCGCGGGCCATATCCTTGGCCCGCTGAACAGCCTGTTGGAGGGCGGTCTTCGCCGCTCTGTACCCCTCGTATAGCTCCACCTCCGTGGCTTCCGCATCCGGAGGGCGGATGCGGAGCCTGCGGTGCCTGGTGTACCGGTGTCGCGCGTCGACGCACGCCTTGCGTAGCGCCCCAACCTCCTGCGACCACCAGTACACCTGACGTCGGGCGCATCCTGGCCGGACTCGGGGCATTGCCACGTCACAAATCTCGGACATGGCCTCCCGGAACCACTCCACCTCATCGTCAATATCAGCAGGCCTGTCCGGTGAAAACACCCAGGCCTGCACGATCGAGGCTTCCAGGAGAAGCTCCCGGTCCAGCTGCTTCAGCGCCCACCGCGGACCACTCGGGGCCTGTTGGACCAGCGCGCTAGAGGTCTGGGTGGAGACCTCAAACCGGATATACCGATGATCGGAGTAGGTCTCCACCTCCTCCATGACGCGCCAGTCAATGACACGCTGTGACAGAGCGGGGCTGGCGAACGAGATGTCCACCACCGACTCGCCCCGCATCCGCACACACGTAGGAACAGAACCCCGATTTAGGACGACCAGGCCTGTTTCCAGAGCCCAGTCCTCCACCATCCTGCCCCGCACATCCGTGCAACGGGAACCCCAGGCCAAATTCTTGGCGTTGAAGTCCCCGAGCACTAGCACGGAGAAGGCATGGTTTCTAGCGACGACGACACTCAACTCTGTTAAAGAGTTCTGGAACTCGGCGAGAGTTCGGCTCGGAGAGAAGTATACTCCCACTACTACAATCTCTCCGAACCGTGCTGCTACGCACCCCTGTCCCCTCGTGACACCTTCGAGGGACGGGGTACCGGCGGCGGCCGACGAAATTATGGCCACTGAGCCGTTCAGGTCCTCCACCCAGTCATCCCTGGGCGGGACAAAGTACGGCTCAGCGACCACGGCGATGTTAATCGACCACTGCGCCATGCTCTGGAGCAACAGGTCCTGAGCGCAGGCGCAGTGGTTGATGTTCGCCTGGAGAAGGCGTAGTGGAGGAGTTATTACTCCTCCATTTCAGCCCCCTCCCGGGCCCTATCGGCAGTGGTGGCGGCGGCGGCGGCGGCGGCGGCGGCGGCGGTGGTGGCGGCGGCGGCGGCGGCGGTGGCGGTGGCGGCGACAGTGGCGGCGACGGTGGTGGTGGCGACGACGGCGGAGGGCCTGCCCTTCCTCCTGGCTTCGGCGGGTGGAGCGCAGGACTTGCTCCCCGCCCGGTGATCGGCCGGCTTGCCAGCAGCCGCACATGCGACGCAGTGCGGCGCGGCGTTGCACGAGCCGGCCGTATGTCCGGTTTTTCTTTGGCTTTGATTTACATTCTGTAATTACTTGGGGTCACACCCGGACTTATTACTCCTTATTTATTTATTTTGAATTTTGGAATGTTTGTGAATGTGTGAGCACCATGTATCTATCACATAATTAATCTATATGTCATGGTTTCATTTATCCATTTTAATTCTTTTACCTATTATGGTATAGTAATTTTATTTTTAGGTGCATCGTCTTCACATGTAATTATATAAATAATGTATGCAAAATATTGTAAAACAGTTTAAAAGAGTAACGGTGGAGTTTCTTGCCCATTCTTCTCCATACGAAAACTACCTTTTGGAAGGGGCGACTAAAATCAATTTTATTTTTATTTTATTTTTGACGTTCAAAAGTGCCTTTTATGTGCCTATTTAAAATAAATGATTTGACTTTGACTTTGACTTATACGACATGTAATCTGTGATGTTATCCTGTTTCCGTTTACTGTTTAAAAAAAACACACAAAATAAAATCAAAATACAAAATAAGTCATTGCGAAGGATTTTATCATTTCCGGTTAGCTTATCATTTAACTGATTATAATAAAAATTAACGATTATTAAATCAAAATTGACGTCTGACCGATTTTGTATAGAAGAACTGTCAAAAATTCAAAATTAGTCCTCGGATAAAATTATCTAGTGATGAAAACATGGCTATTTAACTACAATCACTTGTTGACGACAGTGTGTTTATTTTCTTCAAACTAGAAGGACGTAAGTCAAATTAAACGTCAAGTTATTGCTTTGTGAGATTGCCAATGGACTTTTGGTCGACACTGTACAATAACAAAACAATTATTTAATTTGACACAAAAATGTGATAATAAAAAACAGTTAACAAATATACATAACATAACATCACGCATGCATTCCCCGAAGGTTAGGCAGAGGTGTACATACCATACATCTACATTTTGCCACTTAGGTATGATAAGTCCCCAGGGAGCGGACCTATTACCATCAACTAGGCACAAATCCAGACTCCGGGCTGCTGCTGAGACATTCCATTAACAATAAACATCCCGTAAAAACATCTGTCAGTCCTCCATTCAGTTTTAATTTCAAACTACCAACCCAAAAAAACCTCGCTTTTAAAAGTGGCCAGATTCATCATCATCTGCTTAGCCTTTTCCCAACTATGTTGGGGTCAGCTTCCAGTCTTACCGGATGCAGCTGAATACCAGTATTTTACATGGAGCGACTGCCTATCTGACCTCCACAACCCAGTTACTGGGTAATACGATACCCCTTGGTAAGAAACGTGGCCAGACTAAGTACCTTCAATTCAAAAGCTAATCAAGATTTTAACATCAAAAAAACTTCTTACATTCCAAATGAATGCCTTGTGACGTGATCGTAAGATAAATACATATTCCGTCTTCATTAAAAACTTATTTTAATTCTACAACAAAATCGAAAAAATGAATAAGAAAGAAATAAAAATACCTACTTAACTAAAATATACTTTTTTTTTATATTTTAGTTAAGTAGGTATTTTTTTTTCTTTCTTATTCATTTTTTCGATTTTGTTGTGAAATATACTTAAATATACTTAAGTAATAGTTTTGCCATTGTACCTAATGATTCCAAACACATAAAAGTACTTAAAACATGGAATAATATGCAAACAGAACAGTTTTACAGACTATAACAGTTAAATATTTCGTGGTACCCATCTCAATTCCTCCTTAATCTCCTTTAACATCCCACTAGCCATTAGACACACTTCGCCCTCGCCCACGTCCTATATTCGAGATACCTCAAACCGGTACCGTAACCCTTAAGACCAGTCCATTGTACCTAGCCCTCACCCATATCAACAACATTCTGATATATGATGAGTCCTCAGATGTCTTCGCGAGTACTGAACTGGAATTCCTGCACACTGCTACTCGATACCTGGAGTCTATTGCCACTCCCAGTACAATCTCCTAGGAGTAGATAAATAAAACAGTTTCTTGTTATTAATAGTTCTATTTCAATTTATCCTAATTCTATATAATTTTGTCTAATTTATCTTATTTTGTCTAATTTTATCTTATTTTATCTAATTTTGTCTAATTCTATCTAATTTTATCTAATTTTATCTTATTTTATCTAATTTTTACAAATTTTGTTTCATTTTATTTAATTTCATCAAAATTTGTCCATTTTTATTATAACTTAGTTTTATGATATGTGTGGTGCAAACTATGAATATAAGTTGGTTATTAATAAATAAATATATTTTTTTAAATTTGATGTTGGAAAAAAACTTGGGAAACTGGTGAATATGGTAGCTTCCTGGGTAAAAAAAATATTATTATATTTAGTCCGTCAGTTAGATTATCGAAAAATAATAGACACGTATTTTTTCTTTTGTCAATCAAACAAAAAATTACAAAGATAAAGCGCGTCAAAATTTGGGAGTCCCCACTCGTGAGTCGTGACGTCACGCCATCCTAAAAAGTGTGGGTGCAAGGCAGGCAAGTGACGTCACGCAGAACTTTAACGGGCGATATCTTCATAATTTTTTATATAGTTGACAAAAGAAAAAATACGGGTCCAATATTTTTTGATAATCTAACTGACGGACTAATTAGATTTTTTTAGGAAACTAGCCTACTGTGGGTATACTATAGGTACGCTTCTGCCTAATCCTTCGGGGAATACAGGCTTTATGATGTGTATAAAAAAACACTATCTTACTACAATTCTACTGCCTGCTCATTAAAAGAAAACAGACTAGTTTTTTTTTAGTTTTTTTCATAGCAAATTATTCTTCGCCCGTCAACGCACTTGCGGTTTGTTCCTTTTACTGTTAAAATTGTTACTACTCCGGGTAAGATTAACGTTTAATAAGCAGTGCAGTGAGAGAGACAGTAGTACACCTCTCTTTCTAGTACATAAAAATGTTTGCAATAGTACGCAAACTGCGTAAATGGCCGCGCTCGAACGCTCGACCCACTTTACTGCTAACTTTGATAACCATGTCCGGTTTTGATGATGAAAACAATATTATCTGTTTTATTCCATGGATTAGTAATATCTGTGGCGATGACGAATTAAGAACTTTGTAGTTGACAGACAAAACTGACCTTTGTCATGAAGGCAATTGTACTAAAAGCGAGAATAAAGGATGAAGGCCAAAGTCTGTGTTATCACTGTTATCAGAATGACCTATAAACTCTGTAAAGGTTTTTGATTGCATCTTCCAGCATGTTCTTTGATGTTTAAACAGCCATGTATAATTTGAGTGACCCACAGTCAATGGATAATGCATCGATAGAATTATAAACAGGGTTATTGGCAAAAGGACTGACCAGATTTTTTTTACCTAACCATAAAACAACGTTTTGTTCTTTGATTTCGTATTTAACTTAAAATCATCTTGTGAGTCATTGTTAATTTAGTACTTAAAGAAAAATGAATATATTTATATATTGACAAAGAAAAGTTATTAGTTTAAATGAAAACAACAACCGGAGGACGTGACCAGAAGGCTGGCCTATTTTTAGCCCAAAGAATCATCATTGTCATCCAACGTGGTAATGCTGCCAGCCTTTTGGGCACTTATCCCTTTGACAGTGATGCGGACGAATTTTTTGATGCCCAATGAGCTCCTGCCTTTTTCTATATTTTTTCGTATCATATAATTGTATATAGTATATATTAGTGTTAGCTTGTAAAAAAAGTAATTAATCTGTGTATGTTAAACAACCAGAGGTTATTCCAGTAATTTTAAGAAAGTTCTCATTCTGATCTGTCTTGTTTGTCAAAAATACCTCTAATTTTCCTACATTTTTGACAAGTATTTGGCATTGATTGTCGCCGAGATGAGATTGCGACTAGATTTTGTACGGTTTTAAATACGAGAATTGGACTTCAGGTATAAGGCACAAGTTTGGTGATATATTTCACATATCCCTGTATAATTTACCTACTTACTTAATATTGAAAATTAATATCTCCTTAGAAATCATAAACATTTTTCTTTCAAGAAAACAACATCATTATTTCTAGATTAATTAAGATTAAGACTGACAGTTAGTAATAAATGGGTTCGTTAAGTAATTACTTAACGATGTCAATTAAAATATTATTACTCTAAACCTTATTTAAAACCATTTTCATATAAAATTACTCTGAGGAACTAGATTACTGACAATCACAATACCATCTGCCAAGAAATAATGGTAATTTGTGGCAATTACGAGGCCCATGTACCAAAACATCTATTGAGATTTGAGAAAGAAAGAGACAGACAATTATGGTGAATTGGTGACATTGACTTCCTAACTCCAGTCAAAGGAACTGCACATGCTTCCATCACTTTGGACTTAGGACCCTATGGTTCACAGCATTAGGTCCAAAGTTCATCACAATGTATAATGAAACCTTTCTACTAACCAAAATGATACAAAGCTTGACTTCCGTATCAAAACTGTTTGTTTACCAGCCCTTTGACCAGCTAGTTGTGACATTGAAGCTACATCGCAATGTCACTAGATACAAAATGACGTATGCCTATCTACTTTATAAACTATAGTAGCAAAACGTGTGTTTTAAACCAGTTTAATTCATCTGATGTAGGTACAAAAAATGTATCTGATATAAACATGGCTACGAAGGATTTTAAGTTTTTTTTTTTAAGAGAACTTTGTGTGTTTCATACGCATGAGATGTACAGGCATTGAGTGAATCTAAATCTATATCTACCTATATATATTATTAATTAAACCCGATTTTCGTGTTTGTCTATGTGATCGCGTTGTTCTTCTAAACTATGCAACGTAGGGGAGAGTTACTAGTATACTTAGTAAATAAAGCAGCGTAGATAAATAATAGCCACATTTAAGCCTTAAGAAAGACGAATTTACTAAATGTCCTCTAAATATAAATCCAATAGACGTCATAGAGAGTACCTATGAAAAGGAAAATGTGACTCATTCATTGTATTTCAGAAATTGAAGATCCTTGGTGACACTGCCAGGAAGAAACTAGTCCTCTATTTATACCTTTACACAAACAAATATAATTGAAGTGTCTTTGTAATTTCAATATAATCAAAGTCAAAGTCAAAGTCAAATCATTTATTTCAAATAGGCACATAAAAGGCACTTTTGAACGTCAAAAGGCACTAATAGCTTTTTACTACATAATATATGCATATGAAAGTATGTACTATATGGTACTAAAAAAACAATTTTTAATTTTTTTGTCTGTCTGTGTTTGTTCCGGTTAATCTCCAAAACGACTAGACCGATTTTAATGAAGATATGGGGAGACTTTGAACCCTGGAACATTTATCAACATACCCTGCGGCCGAAGCCGCGGGCTGAAGCTAGTTTAATAATAATAATAAATATTAATATAAATTCAAGTAAGTATCAAACTTATAACACATCATAACGCAGAACTTATAGAATGACATAGTTTGCGTATGCGTTAAAATTGCATAACAGCTGTCGCAAGTTGCCAACTATCCTAGAAACGATGACACTAGGAGATCACAAATGTACATAATAGGTACATGAGTAAGTACAAGAGATTTATTTAGTACAAATGACGTAACTTGGGAAGTTGTGTAACTTATACATGTTGGGTTTAAAATTATGGAATGACTTCTAGTACAACTGCCGTCTGGAGTGGGTTGGTCAGATCGTTTCTAACGCCTTCTACTAATAAAGCTAGAGTATTGTGGTCAATTCATTCATCCCGACTGAGAAAAGTGCAAGTCATGTTGGGTCTAACCACGGAGTGAAGCAATAAGTTTTTGTTTGTGGTTCTAAAACTAGATTTAACAAACCGGGCTGTTCAGAAAAGATTTTTGCATAAGCTTAGATCAAGCCAGCAAAAAAATCAGCGCTCATTATTATTGATTTTATTATGATTTAAGTATCATTTACAATTCCATTATTTTACATTTACGCTTATTAATAATATTAAAATTATGTTCATGATTTTTGCATCAAACTGCATTGTTCTCTTAAATTGTCAATTCAAATCTTAATTTCACGAGCATTACGCCATTTTGTAATCGGATTCCGTCGTGAAATGAGCATCGTAATCAATTCGAAACATCAACTATCTGTGTTTATCAATTTGACACAACATTTATGCAATTTGCATTTACTACTTGGCATACTTTATCATGTATCCTGCGAATCCAACGTGTTTGTTTTTTGTATACCCTTAATATCGTTAAGTCCAAAATTCTAATGATCTATTGGATCTACGTGAGATCATTACATCTTTTCAATGTCTTACTACCCTTTTTGTCTGACTGTCCTGTCAAATTAGTCAGCGCCTGACGTAAATTGACGTATTTTTAGTGCCAATTTTTTAATCACGTCAAACTGTCTATGAAGTTTCTTAATTTGACAGGACTAAACTAATATTTATCTTCTGTCCTTTTCTTAATGAAATAGAAAGAAAAAGATGCACTGAACTTAAATTTAGTTTAGTTTGTGAACAAGGGAATCGGCGCCAATGTGTCTCTTTACTTAATTAGTTTTCTAAAATAAAAGTAGCCCCAATACTCCTTATAACATCAGCTATCGTCAGTGAAAGTCCCGTCATAATCAGTACAGCCGTTTCTGAGAATCAAACAGACAGACAAAACTAGTTTTTTTTTGTTATAAGAACCGTACATACATATACTTTCATACACGTTTCGTAAAAAGCTGTTTTTGACATTATAAAGGGACACTTCAATTTTGTTTATTGGTACAGAAGATTCTACGCAACTGACAAAACGAGTTTAAGATCAGTAAAAACAGAATGAAGACAAGCCGTCGCAACGTGCCAGGTTAGTCTCTAAATCTGGTATAATATTGGCAGGACTACAATAGAATACTTCACTTACTTGTATCCTGTGAGAATGTTGAGTAGTGTGGATTTTCCGGCACCGGAGGGTCCCATGATGGCAGTCAGCTCGCCAGACCGTAGTCGGCCGGAGACCGACTTGAGGATTGTCTTCACATCTAGGGGAAAGAAAAGGTTTGTTAGCCAAAAGGTATGAAGAAGGATAGTAGCATTTAATCGCAGTGACAACCGTTAAATCACATCCATTCCATCCATTCAGTTATTTAGACCCTATCTCTTAGTGTTGGTTAGACGAGCTGGAGAGCGTAGCTCTACGTCTAAGCGCGTTTTTTGCGTACGGGTGGGAAAATCGATTATTCGATCCACTCCCTCCTCAAGGAAGGCCTGAAACCCTATCTCTTACTTCATCAATGATCAGCATAATACTTAAACGTCGGTCTTCAGGAAAATAGAGGATATTGGACATCCTTCAATTAATTAGGAACCTCATATTTTATAACATCAGCCAAAAATTTCTGATTGGATCAGTCTGTAGCCTTGACTATACATATAATTTTATTTTTTTGATTTTATTCACGAGAATTGTCGCCATTCCTTTCAAATTAAAAGATTAAGCAACAGCAAAGGCCTTTAAAATTCAAATAATTACAGATCATTAAATTATTATTAAAATAAATATGCTGTTGCTTAGAGGTCGTGTTTTTATACAGTTCACAGACCCGCTTGTGCAAAAAAGTTATATACGTATTTAATATGAGGATGACGTCTTGCCTGGACGGCCCAGCATAATTTTAAGGTCAGAACTCAATAATAGATTTGCCATCCTCGTTTGATGCTTAATCTGAAGTTGTGAGTTTTGCAAGCAATCATGTTAGTTAAGTTATGGGATTTTTTCCGGATTTTATGAACAACACTACGTTGTTATCGGTCTGATGCTGAAGCTGGATTCGATCACCATTCAACAGCGGGGTAATAGCATAACACACTATTAGTAGCAATCGCTTTAATTTTGACAGTTCAACAACATTTATTGCGTTAATTACGTTGTTGAGCAGACAAAGTCGAACATATGAAGCACTGGATTAGCAATATATTTACTTCAAAATGATTTAGATTGCGATTATTAGTGTATTACGCAATCACAGTCCTGGCTTGGTACAGGGATTCTTACTAGAAAGAATAGTAGGATTATTCAACCGATAACTAGTAAGGTAACGTAAATAATGAACTCTAGCTAAATCGTGTGAAAAAACTAAGTCTTGCTAAACAAACAATATGTCCATGATAATGTACTTAATTTTAAAGTCAAATGGATAACTACTTTAATAGCATTCCACGTCAATTGTTCTTGCCGGCTATAGGTACAGTCACACATATTTGCTAATGATTTCAAATGAATTCACAACAAAGTTGTTAGGTAAAGCTCAAGATATCCAAGTCGACAGAGGCAACTGCAAGTTTCGACGCGTGTCGGCGGCAACCGACGACGCAACATGCCGCTCGTGTATTTGAGATTTTGAGCACCGTTGAGCACCGTACTCAAATACACGAGCGACACGTGTTGGCAGCTGTCGCCGACACGCGTCAACGCTTACAGTTGCCTCTGTCGTCGACGCTTGTCGCTCGTGTGTACACTAAGGGAAAATAAAAAAGTAAGTACGATTTGATTGTGTTTCTTTAAGTTCAAAGACCGTTCAATTCTCAATTAGTATTCAACATTGTTGCTAGAAGCCATCTAACACTAGACATTCGATTAATGATGCATAATCAGCCACACATGTTCCCACTGCTGGGACACAGGCCTCCTCTCTGTGAGAGTGAGTGGGCCGTAATTGGTAGATACCAACCCGCACTGGGCTCGCGTGGTGGATTACCAGTCCTAGAACTAAATTTGACTGTATTATGACTTGACCTTTGTACAACTTTTATTGGGCAGCATTGTATTTCTCGGAGAGACGGTACCTTCCAGGGACTACGGCAGAAACTACCATTTTAATTCGGCAGCATTGTATTTCTCGAAGGGACCACGGGTAAAGAAAATCCCCGTGGTACCTTCCAGGGACTACGGGAGGGACCACGGGTCACACACGAAAATTCGAAGACATGTGAAGTCTGTCATGTCTTCGAATTTTTAGTTCTAGGGCATGCCAGTTTCCTCACGATGTTTTCCTTCGCCGTTTTGAGAGCAGTGATGAGATTATTTTACACAAAGTAAAACGCCTGCCCGGGTTCGCACCCACGACCTGCACCTCGTAAATCGAGGCTGTATTTGCCTTGAAATATTGCAATTGCACGCTGTGGTCGCTAGGTAAACACTCACTAACACCATTAGAGCAACCGGTTTCCCTCGCCCGATGTCTTGAGTCTCACTTACTTTACATCTTGCGCAGTATAGAAGTTAATATCTACGCTTGCATCTTCTCAGATCCGCTTGAAGATAGGTGCTACGTTATTATTGTTATTGTATGTAGGACTACCATTTTTTATCATTCATCATTCACTTCATATCAGCCATTGCGTATTTTCGGAAGAGAAGGCATCATCCAGGTACCCGTAGGCATCCCAAAGACGACGCAATAATTAGGTACTACGATATTTCCAATATTCAGCCTATATATTAAGATAATATTCCATTCATATAGTTTCACACGTCACGTCGCCTTTTCAAATAAGTTTTACTATAAGATGACCACGTGTAAACACTTAAGTTCCTCCTTCCTATTTGCTATGCAAACAGTTCCTTTGAATTAGATTCTGTTCAACGCCGCAAAAGTTCAGATTTGTATGTAACTTGAATATAAATAGACGGTTTTACATACGCCACGTATATTGGTCCTTTGTTCGTCACATCCAACATTTTACATTACTCATGCCTTGCAAAGTCCACTTCCCATATGGGCTTTAGATTGTACACTATCGATTGTATTGTTACATTCCTTGTTATTTGTTATTCTAATATTATGTACTCGTATCAAGTACTCGTGTGAAAGCACGAAGAAAATTGAACAAGGAAAGATGACCAAAGAGGAATAAGGAAAACTATATAGGAAATCTAAAAGCGAACATTTCATTCTGTCGTTCAGAAAATTGTTTCTCTAGGAAGAGTCGGATTTATTCATTTGAAGCGAAAAGCCGAAGAATTGATTGTATTTATGCCTGATTTACACGGTGCGATCCAATTGCTAGTGCTTGTGGCATACGGTATGCTATACATGATATGCCGCATACCATAACTCGAAGCCACAAGAAAAGTTGTTGCTATTGTATGCCACAGGCAAGAAACAAGCATAATCTAAAAGGGTCTAAGTTTGTCGCTAGGAGAGAATTTTATAAAAACTTTCTAAAATTGCTAGATTTGCCTGCTGATATGATCATCAGTAAACTAAACAACTACTATAAAAGAGTGTTTCACTTCTGCATCTTGATAAGTGTCGTAATCGCCGACTACAATAACATTGCATATTGCAGTAGGTACAAGGGTCAAACGTACTCTTATAACACGTTACACTTCATCATTACTTGCATGCAAACCCATAAATTTTAATTACACCGCATGAAATTACTGAAGACATCATTCTTTTAATTAATCCTTGTCTAGCCTTTAATGCTTTTTGCTTAGTAAAGTGATCCTGGCTATTTTTACTGTCAATTACTGTGTGATTCTCACCTCGCAAAGACAACAACGTATTCATTAATGGTTTCTATTCTTCGGCATTCAACGTCGTTATTGTTCTAAGTTTTTCATAATAATAATAATGATGATTTTTATTTCGGACCAAAGAATCCATAGAGTGTTAGTAATATAATATTAAAACAACTTATTATCTAGTGTTAGTAATAATCACCCTCTGCACAAACTGCTTTACAATTGGAGAGCCGAAACTCTCCGCTACAGTTCTCAGGATGCTGTTGCGACTGTCTCTCACTCTCCTCAGGAGTGACGCTGTTTTTTTGCGAATAATCGCGTGAAACCCGTCAGTACGAGCAAACGCAAACATTTCCGACGCGCTGCAGTAGCGAGGAAGTCCCAACAACATCCTGAAACCATTATTGTACTGAACGCGAAGGACATCCAGCGACCTTTTAGTGTAATTGACCCATAGATTACTCGTGTACAGACTGGCAGTACGCCTTGAAACTAGTTATTTTTACTAGGTCTGTACACCGAGCAAATCTACGGGCCAACATTTTGCACCGGACAGCGAGTGCCCTGCGCTCCCCTCTATATCTACATTCTCTTCAAGGTACACGTTTTAAATAGCGATTGAGTGTCATCTTCATGTTTTTTTTTTTATCGAGCCATTTATTTTAATTCACGTTTCTATCTTCACACAGCGCTTCACAATATGTTCAACTTTCCTAAAATATTTTCTTTTTCATATATTCATATTCATTTATTCATCAAATATAAGCTAACAGTTTACACCAAATCGCTTATATCTATGCTAATTTTGCGCAAAATTAATATTTTGCTAGATTTACAGACGTTTAAAAAAGTTAAAAAGTACTACAACCTCGCCTTAAGGTCGTCAGAAAGAAAGTGGCCTAGGTAAAGTCAAAGTCAAAGTCAAATCATTTATTTCAAATAGGCACATAAAAGCCACTTTTGAACGTCAAAAATAAAATTAAAATAAAATAGATTCTAGTCGCCCCTTCCAAAAGGTAGTTTTCGTATGGAGAAGAATGGGCAAGAAACTCCACCGTTACTCTTTTAAAATATTTTGCATACATTAACTATATAATTATATATGAAGACGATGCACCTAAAGATAAAATTACTATACCACAATAGGTAAAAGAATTAAAATGGATAAATGAAACCATAACATATAAATTAACTTTGTGGTAGATACATGGTGCTCACATATTCACAAACATTCCAAACGTAGACGATTTTCATAAATAAATAAGGATTAATAAGTCCGGGTGTGACCCCAAGTAATTACAGAATGTAAATCAATGTTAAAGAGAAAAAAAAAATATATATATATACAATTACATTAGCAACCAGTTTGATTTTGTCTAGATTTTGTATACTAGTAAACTAGGTAAAGCTAGGTAATACTAGTTCTATATGGATTTTTCAGTTGCAGCCCGGAGTCTGGATCTGCGACCGGTTGCTGGCAATAGGTTCGTGGGTGTACGATAGGTACACCTCAGCTGTACCTTTTTTTTTATAGTTGCGCTGCTGTAACTATAATCTCCTTACCGTCCATTTAAAGTATCTGTATCTACCTACTTAGATGTTTAATCAGATTGTTGGTACCAAATGTTCTAAGAAGAGACGCTAATCTTGCCGACAAACTGTCACGCAGTTTGGCAGGTTTATGAAATGTGCACAAAGTGTTTGGTTCAATTTTCTTTTCTTTTTTTGGGATTTCAGGCGTGTTGATATGTTGTGTGTGTAGTTTAGCAACTTTTGTTATATTTCCTCGATGAACTGCTTTCTAAGGCCCATGGTTATGGCGAGACTACATAGCAACCTTAATGTATCTATATCTTGCGACCGCCTAAACTTCGCACGCATTAAAAAAATATTTACCAGTGTTTTCAATGCAAAAAAATTCTTCAAGGTAATGTCTAAACGATATTAAAAAGACATCAAAACACACCAAGCAGTTTAGAAGTACTAAAGGAATATACACACAAACATCTGTTTTGTACTATGTAGGCATTTAGAGATAAAACTGAAACACTTAATATATAGATATAGTATTTCTGTTTTATCTGAATGGAATCGAATATAAATAATCGAAATTGTTTTTTTTTTTTATGAAAGAATGTTTCGTATTCCTATCAGGAGCTGCCACAAAAATAAATTGTGGAACTATATCGACAAAACTCACTCAAGTCCAAAGTTTATTGTCGTTGTCCACGTCATATACATATACATAGGTGTGCGATATCACGAACCAGTAGTGCTTCTACGATATTAAAATCCCCAACCACATTTACCTCTTTTATATAAATTACTTTAGATTTAATTAGATGGTGCCAGTAATGGCCTACGCGTTAAGAGCTATTGAGGTCATGTAAAACATGTCAAGCCAGCTGATCTATTAATACTTACAGAATAAAAGTAATCGTTTACTTAATTAAACATGAAAATGATATGGAAATATAATTCGAATTGAAGAAAATGCAGTCCAATACTTGGATCACAAAAAGTAAACACAAAGTTTGTGACATACCCCAGCATTATTGTACAGACGCCAGCTCACATCAAGCTACCATAAACTGTCAAATTTTCCCAATCCTTGAACCTTAATTAATTTGAAAATCTATTAAAGAAATTTGACAGATTGTAGTAGTTTGATGTGTTGGCGTCTGTACAGTTATAAATTAAAAAAATCAAGTTTTATACACGTTTATCCAGTATCTTATAATAATGATAAATATGACCACTATGGTCGAAGAACTAACAGTACATATAATTGGACTGAAGAGTGAAACACAAATCGATTTTCCCGATCAACGAAGTTGCTGTCGTTTTTCAACTCAAACTCATTCAAGCCTTCTCCAATAGTTCTAGACATATGCTTGGGAATTATAAATTTCAATGAAGTATAAATTATTGGAGTGCATTTGGACATTTCGGCAGATCTCGGAAACTGACGAAAATAAAAAAAATAAAAGAAATATCTAACAAACAAGCACTTTATCTAAAATATTGTCTTTATTGAGCATTTATTAAGGACGATGAAAATTATATATACATTGAATAAACTTCTAATACTAAATAAACTATTAAAATAAAAATATAATATCCTAACCTAACTGAAACTATGTATTAACAAACTAAAATATGGCGTCGGAAAATTCCTCCGCATCGCTGTCGACCGGTAATATACCCAAGAGACTGGCGGCATTAGAAGGCATCCTTCTAAATAAATGCTCATATAAAAATAAAATACATAACTTATATTAAAAAGGAATTATTATAAATACAAATATATGTTATTTGTTACTAAGTGGTGACTAAGATCAATGCTCTTCCGTTAATTCTACCAGTTGTTTCGAACTCAAAGAAAGTATTTGACATTTCCGTTTTTTAATTTTTTCCTCTTCCTGTTTCTTCCAAAGGTCGAGATCAACAATTAAAGTGAAATGTCATCCATTTCACTGAATTGTCATTATTACGCTACCTGTTTACCTTCCTTAAAGCCAACATTCTGTCATTAACCTGCAATCTGCATTAACATTGAACATTTTCCCGTATCTTAACATAAAATACCAGAACGTGTAAAAAAAGTATACCTACCTAAAGTACGTTTCATTTTCCTACCCGAGTTGATTCTGATACATAATTCTGAATAATGTCAAATTAACACACAGTTTATTGCATGCTTCTAATACATCCTATCCCAATTTAATCTTTTTAACCTATCCAAGTTCATCATCATCATCAAACTTGCCATTAGCCCAATTTATTTGTCCCTTCCTGTCTTTTTCTTCCAAAATTTCTCTATTAGTCGTCATTTCGGTAGTCACCAACTTTCTAGCCATATCATCTTTCACACAGTCCATCCATCGCTTCTTTGGTCTTCCCTCACTCTTTTAGCCATCCACATTTTAATCTAAAAAGAATCTTTAGAGAAATTCTACCTTAAAACATTAAAGATATGCCTAACAAAACAATGATAGTGTGGCAACCTCACAGTCACAGGACTATGTCAGTCGGCAACAAGAAACTACAACCTTGGTCTAGAAACGCTTTATCGCTATGAACACGATCAAATTTTTCCTTCGTATACTTAGATAGATAATATCAGTATTGAAGAATTCGAAATGAAGGAATTCAAGCAAGTACAATACTATATCAGCAATACTGAAAACTGATCCTAACATGTTTGCAAAAGGCTAAAATAGTCTATGTATTTCACTAATAATAATGCTGAAGAGTTTGCTAGTTTCAACGCGCTAATCTCTGGAACTACCGGTCGGATATGATTTTTTATTTTTTTTGCATTTGATAGCCCAGTTTTTGAGGAAGGCTATAGGCTATTAAACATCACGCTAGAACCCTTAGGAGCCGAGCCAAGAGAAAAATCGAAAGAACGCTAAGCGAAGTGACGCGATGCGATGGGGTGGGTTTGAGTCACGCAGTCGCTGACAGTAGCTAGTAAGTTATAAATGGAACTAGAGTAATCTAGGCCTTTGTGAATGACCAAAGGGAAAACATGCTTTGATTTTTCAGCCACAGAAAAGAAACATGTACCGATACAATGAACGATTGGTTTTTAAAAACAGCAGCCTATGTGATAAATCAGACTGATGAGGTTATTGTCCCACGCGGGTCATTATATTCAAATTATACAAAAGAAACTATTCAAACTTGATACCGACAATAATTCAATCAATATTCTTTTCGAACTAATCTGTTTCGTAATAAAAACATCTCATTAAGGAAATTCTTAAACTAACAATTAATAATTATAGGTAATGCAATATTAACCATTATCAAATTGTGTCGATTGATAAGATTCGCTTCTGGCGAAACGTGGATGTACTATTAGGTACCTCTACCTGGTACACCTCTGCTCAACCCTTCGGGGATACAAAGCGTAATGTTATGTGTAAAGAAAGAAAGACAATACGTTTGTTTGCGGCACACATGACGCATAAAAAGAATACAAACACAAAAAATAACAAGTTGGGGGCAAACATGCGTAACAATTAAGTCAGTAAACAAAATTTAAAAACTTAGTAATGGATTGATGGATGTCTTGGTTTATTTCCCTGCTTACATTTAATTTAAGCAGAGCTACAAGAATGCCATGGCCACTTAACCATTAACCATTAAAGTATGGTCTGGTTTTTCCTATGATAGCATCCTAACTTATATAATTATATTAATATTATAAATGCGAAAGTAACTTTGTTTGTTTGTTATCTTTTCATGCCTAAATCACAGAACCGATCATGCCGAAATTTTGCATATACGTTGTCAGGTATACATTTTTCGGGAACAGCACTATTTTTCATTCCGAAAAAAGTGCTGTTCCCGAGGAAAACAACAATAACGTTATTATGATAATTGATAGCGCCACTTGTCTTGTGCTCGAATCATGATTAAATTATATAAGAAACTTTAGAATTGATTGTCAACTTCTAAATTAACGCGAGCGAAGCCGCGGTCACGAGCTAGTACAGTATATATAGCTGTTCGTTGTGTATACTTCAGAACTCACAATTAGTTGATATATGCAACTATCGAGAGTGTAGCTAGACATACAAATTACACAGTAACAAAATATTTGATAACAGTCGTGAGAAAACTACTAATTGTAATTGGGTTAAGTAAGATAACTTAGCCAAAACTATGATAACATTAAACATAATAACATCCAAAGACCAAGTTCATAAGAAACAACAAAAACAACAATTATTACCATATGTTGAGACAAAAGAAATATTCGAAATGTACATATACTAAATTAACTAACCACGACGACATATCAAGCTATAATTTACCAGTTTTAGCTGATCTCGCAATGTATAGGCTTTTCTTACAATGAAAAGTCAGCTTATACTGGAAATATATAGCTTGATATGCCGACGTGGTTACTAAATACATACTATCAAGCTACGCAAGTTTAAATCTCTATCAATCATATTACTGATCGCAAGTATGGAAGTATCGTTAACATATTATCTTTCAAACTATGCAGGTGTAATTAAAAAATTGTCCGTTTCTCAATATTCGTGCCTTGACTATAACGATAAGAATTACCTGTTCTTATCAAAAGATTAAAGGATTAATGTAAATTATATCGTCCATCTTGACTGTTTGACTTTTAAAATGCGATACTCTTGTAGATAAATTCCATAGGGCCACTGATTATGTTTACCTTATCATCGAAGTTACTACATCCGATTTTAGTACAATCAGTACACCTGCCTATGGTGGTAAAGTGAGCTTAAAGTGAGCTATCAATAGTGTCAGTCCCTAGCATCGGGTGGAATGACAGCTCACTTCAAGCTACATTCACGGTGAGATTTTCAGGCGAATTGTTGACATCGGCTCCATTGCAATAGAGGAAAATAGAATAGAATAGAGATTTTTAAGCGAAAAACGTCCCTTTCGTCCAAAACTTAATAAGTGCAAAAAAGCCAATTAAAGCATTTTGTCTTTTTCTTATTGCTATCTTACTTCTAAACTAAAACACAAACACAACATTTTTATCTATCAGTGTCATGGTCCACGGAAAGATTGCCAATAAGTGGACCAATACCTATACGCTAATTAATCATGTAGGATACGTAGATAGTAATATAAGCTTGCCTAGGAAACAATCACCATCGTTATATTTTTAGGAAGCAACCTTCAACAATTATCTTTTGAATCAAAGTAAATAATTCAGTGAGAAAATGGTAAACTATTCAAACTAATCATTAACACCGTTAATAAGACATTTATGGGGACAATTACACAATACATCATACAGAAGCAGAAAACACAAACTAATATTATTAATTCCATAAATATTACCTACTAAAAATAATATTTCAAAACCACAAGTGCTACTGTACATAATAAAGGCATACGACCGGCCATTACCAATTACAACGGAAGAGGTAAATTGCTTGGTGGACGCCTACCTATACGTACCAATGAGTGTTTCCTTAGCCGTTTCATTAATAAATTACTAGTCGGCTAGCCTAGTTGACGACGGGACGACCCTCTATAGGAATTGCAAGAAAACACGTCTCGAATTTCCTGGTTTATTTTTACATACCTAGTTCAGATAATGCTAAAGGAACTAGAAAACCTTGTCAATTAATAAACAGATCTGGTTAAACTAGATGTCCTTTTCCATAAACTTGCGTTTAAACTTTTTTCGCAAACTGGTTGTGGCGTTGCAGCCACGTACAATTCTGTTTGTAGTAAACTTGTGATAGTCCCGAGACATAAGCGTGTTAGCAATGGAGTTTTTTTTTTTAATAAAAATGATGTAGGTTTGCACGAGACCATCAAACTCTCTAAACTTACTTTCACTTTACTAAAAAAAAAAACTTTTCAACTGAACCTAGTTACAAACAAACCGTTAGATTTGCGAACACAACTCTGTTTCAAATTTAGCTGAGTGTTTGTGGACCATCTTAACCTTGGATTTAAGGTCGAAGTCGAGAAGAAAAATCAAGCCAAAAAATGAATGCTAGATATCAGAGTTTACAACGTTGAAATACTTAGCAGTAGCACCAACCTTAACAAAATTAAATCAAGTGTTGAAAAGAATAATATGCATAATTACTGCCGACGATGGAGCAAAGTCATCTAAACGCTTTAGTCAAGTCAGACACGTCATAACCTTGACTGACAAGGATAAAGATATCTCACCTGCTGGCTGAGACAGCAATTATAGTCATTTTGTTACAAAAGTTGCATTAATTATAGCTGAAGTTGATACAAAGTTAGAATAAGGGGAAGTGGATACAATGGATTTGGCTCCTGTCCCAAAAACAAGCGAGACAACACACCACTGCAATTTGCAGTGGATATAATTCCAATTTCGCCTTTAAATACTGGTGTGAACTTTGGAAGTGTCCCCCAAGGTAACAAGATATGCAAACAGTTTTATTACAAACGTGTATTTGCGAAACGTGGATTTAACGTGCATTTGTAGGATAATTTAAATTTTAGATGAAATAAAAGTAATCATAGTTTAGTATTTTGTAAGATTCCATTTCCATGCTAAATGTAAATAGTTTCTTGGTAACCCTCGCGCGGAATCCTCGGTGGAGCAATAACCATTATCGTAGCAGGAAACAAGGAAAACAAAGAAACAACTCCCTTTGATATGCAACGATAGGACAAAGATCTTGAGGAAAGCACTAACAAAAGATTTTGATCAAACTTGAGCTCAAGTCGTCCTTAAAACGAATTAACTCGAAAATAGTAGGCATAAAATGACTTTCGTATATACACGGGTTTGGAGATTTTTTGTTCTGTTGATATAAAAACAGTAATTAACATTGGCATTTTTATTAATGTCACTTCAAGTTATATCACTTCGTCGAGTCTCTAATTGAGTGTTATAAAATATAAGCTAGACTCAGATTTAAGCTTTTAGCAGCGAAGTTGAAAACGATAATACGAATATAGCAAAAACAGACTGTTTATACAGTCATTATAAGAAAAACAGGATATCGTATCAGCCACAAGAAGTTCCTAATTCATTGGGAGACACTAGCACAAACTGCCAGCATAATAGGTGTATTTACAGCCAATGAAACGACGATATCTTTAAGATACGATCAACCGGGTAGCCCAAAACAGAGGTCAAGTTGTGAGAAAAAGCTCTCAATGATGTTATTTTAAGCAGGCATTCGATTCTGACACATCTAAAGTGCACTCGACGTGGATAAGTGTTGGGTCACCCCAATTCTCATGGTAATGAGGAAATAGAGGATTCGGAAGGGCTCTGAAACGGTGTTTGGGTTTCATATTGCACAGTAACTTGCTGTATGAAAGACTCGTGGTTTTTATTTCGCAAGCATAATATAAATTGATTGAGGATGCCCCTTTTTCGTCATATCATCCCGTTAGGTCTTCCTTTCCCCTTCCTTTTACAGGATTGTATTGATTATTCATTTTTTTTTTCAAACTTTTTCATTTTTCATTTAAACAATCTGCAGTTATTGCTTTCCGTGAGCGTTGCGTGATAGATTATCCTGATTTAACTCCCTCGAGTTCAAAGTATTATATCTCTTCCGCTACGTATAATTGTTTATTATGTGCAGAAACTTGGCTGAGTTTATTATCGTTCTTTGTCATTTTATTATCTCTGTAACATTTTTCGACTAAGGTTGCCACTATTTTGATTGGCATAACGAGTTTTAATTCGAAACTTGAAGATCAATTCAGATTTAATGAGCAAAGATGTTGAAAAAAATCTGACAAAAACTGTACCTCAAGTTACCAGTTATGCAGAAGATTATTTATTTGGATTTAATTCTCATGTTAATAAATACAAACATGGAATCGAACGTAATCTTGGAGTTTGAGGAAATATAATCATTGAGGTCATAGGTATATGGCGTCTCATTAACACAGACATAATTAATGATTTAGACATCGTTAGAAACACTCATTATCTTTGTTATTTAAATCATTATAGACACTTATTTACATAAATGGAATCAATAGCGGCAATGTATCATACATTGCCATTGTTTCGAACTGATTGTTTTCTCAAACAGAGAATAGAATATTGTACTTACTGCTTTTTCTTCCCTCCTGCACCTTGTAGGTGAGATCAGTGAACGCTAAGTCCACTGGCGGTCTCTTCGGCAGATGTGTGAGGGTCTTGTGCTGTGCCGGGGTGATGGTCACCTTCAGACTCCCTTTCCTGTCGGAGATAATGGGCTTAGTGTCTACTGGCCCCGGAAGGCACGATTCTTTTTCCACTTTCATTTTGAACAAAACACAATGGATTTTATTTAACTAAGAAACTCAGTTGGTCATTCGTACGTCACAAAGAAGTAGATATGTTTAAATAAATGCGATTGTAAAGACGCGCGTTTCGCGCTGAGACCGCGCGCGCACTGCTCGCAGCCGAGTGTACAACTGAGTGCCTCGAGTCAGGGACGCTCGCAGCGCAGCCGTGACGTCGACTGATTAGGTATACGGGTTTTGAACTTTGGCTCCGAATGTCCAAACATCATATGGGCGAATGTTCGCAACTTATGTACTTGTATGTTATGTATGATGAAAGAGTGTGCAGTGGTCATTGATATCCCTGTTTATCTACCTGCATAGTGTCGAAATAGGCTGTCTTAGTGTGAAATTGGGTAGAGATTTCAGCACTCCAAAATTATGGGTGTATTCTAAGTTATAACTCTATTAAAACTTGCAAAACCACTTTGAAGATTTTCTGTGAACACTGCACAGATAATCAAACATTAGGGTGGCCCAAATAAAAATATTTTCTTTTCTTTTAAATGAAATCATCAAAAACCTAATTAAGTTTCAGTTTTTTTTTCAACCTTCCTTTTGTCTATTTACTATTTTAAATTTTATGGTTGAGCTAACATGTATACAGTACCTACCTACCTGTAGTACCTGTTATTAAATCAATCCAAAAAAATTATGACCACTGACTACACCATAGTTTGTTTGTTTCGTTGATCAGCAGACTGCCTAATCACAGTATGTGTGGACATGACATAACATTTTTTATTCTAAAACTGGTTTCAGATACACAGATTTGAATGTGTAGTATTTAATTTTTATGTGCCATGAAATTGCAAATAACTAGTTTCTTTTTAATTAAATAGAGTAAGAAACAGGTTCACAGAACTGGTTGAAGAGGTAGGGCTTGGGGGAAGCCTACGTCAAGCATTTGTTCAGCTAAAATGTTGATGATGAAACAGTTTGTATACTTTTTGAGAGAGAATAAAATACAGGCTTAGAAGATACACCTTATTACACAGGCTAACTGAATTCTTTGGCAATCTTTCAGAGAGCTAGTTGTACAACTTTTCACAATCTTCTTATATTTTAGAGTTTGTCTCGCACTGAGAGGAGGCCTGTGTCCCAGCAGTGGGATTGTTGTGGGCTGAGCTGATGCTCATTAGAAAATATTGTTGATATTTATTAATATTTAAAGGTTTTGTAACATCAAATATTCCACTACAATACACCAGAAATTGAGAGGACAGCATTTAAGACTTTGATTTGAATTGGAAAAGGTATTTGGTTGAATGTGTTTTATGTATATTATAAGTGTAATTTGAAGGAGGTTGGAGTTATATGGTGTACAATTGAAAATGGTCTATGACCAACAATGGAATGCTTTGGTAATGATGGAAGTGGCAAAGTTTTGGGAAAATAACATTTGAAATACAGTTGTGCCAGCGACACGAAAAAGAAGAAGAATGATGTGTGTAGTAGGCATTAAATTTCAATCTATAGGTATGTGAAATCTAGCAGTAAGTAACTTCAAGAAGTTCTTAGTTTGAAGGTCAGGGGTCTTACTCATGTATGTAATAGCCATACTTAGACTTTTAAAGGACTCACTGTTAATGGTCTGTACTATAAAAAGTTAAGTTACTGCATATTCAAGTACTGCTTACATCAGAATTTGTCAATTGGTATATCCTGATATACACCAGACCCACCACCACCAGACCATGTCATGACATGCAAAGACTTTAAAGCATTATATGCTTTGTCCTTTCAATAGCTATTGGTTTACAACTTTCTATAATCATTTCTTAATGAAAGGAGTAAGAAAACATTTTTACTTTCTCCTGAAATTGGGTACCCACTTATTACTTTTATAATCAGCCTAATATAAAAATAAGTATGATAGATAAACACGATGCTTATTGGGTCAGATACGTGCATAATAGGTATTTAGATACGTTGCAGAGAACAAAGTTGCGAAATACGCACTTGTTTCGCAAGTTTACTTACTTACCTCAAATTGTTAAGAATATACGTGTTATCCATCTTGAATACTTCATAGGCCTACCAACTAATCTAGGAATACTATAAAATGAAAAAGATTTTTAACTTAAACAAAAGCGAAACGCTAACAAAACAAAATACTTGATGTTATGTGTAAAGTAGACAGTAGACATGTAATTACGATACTTTCTCCAGAATAAACACACTGAGCAGGACAGAGAATCAAAGTCATAGCGAGAGAAACAGAGAAAAAAAATGATAATAAAAAGATGACATTGACAGCTGACAGCTGATAGAAAGTGAGCTGTTCGGTTTCACGTCAAAATTGTCAATCCCAACGTTTATTCATGGGTATTTCGTAGACAATTTCATGAGTTTTCACAATCTTTTCAAAACAAAAAATAAAATTACTAGGGAAAACAAAGATATGTCACAGCGTTTTATTTGTTTCGTTTTCGAAGAAGCATTTCAATCTAGTGTAGAGGTCTTGAGGCAGACCTTTCAAAAAAAGGAATTTTATTTGTCTTTGCTTTGATGTTTGGGACAATAACTATAGCAACCTTTATTTCTGAGCCTGCATGGTATTGTTTAAACGTCGAAGTCAACATAAATGTGGCCTTACTTTACCAATTTCTACGAAAATGGTTAAATTCAAATATTGCTCTCTTGTGATAAAAAAGTTATTAGTTTTAAAGGTCTTTCACCTGACATGATCCCTGCAAGGGCACACCAATTTTTACCATTTTAAATGCTAATTAATATATAGGCCGGACGGATAAAATGCACCCGGAGAGATGGGCAAAGACCGTCACTCACTGGACTGGATATTGCCGTCGAGGTAGACCAATGTGAAGGTGGTACGACGAATTAATATCATTTACAGGGCCACCATGGCCAGAGATCGCTCACGACAGGAAGGTTTGGAACGAAAAAGGGGAGGCCTTAGCCCAGAAGTGGGACACAAAACAGGCTAGCAAAAAAAAAATATATATATGTCGGAGTCATTCATTTGACTATTCGAAACGCCAGTGCCATCTCGTGGCGCTAGAGAAGAGTAACGGTGGACTTTCTTGCCCGTTCTTCTCCATACGAAAACTACCTTTTGGAAGGGGTGACTAGAATCAATTTTATTTTTATTTTATTTTTGACGTTCAAAAGTACCTTTTATGTGCCTATTTGAAATAAATGATTTGACTTTGACTTTGACTAGACAGAGTCTAGCTTGAGTTCGTGGAAAGAGCTACAGCTACAAGAGCGGGGTGAGCAGAGCTCTCGGGATCATCTCCCCCTCCCGCCGGGCCTCTCCCAGGTAACTGGGGGTCTCACCTGGCGGGGACAGACCGCCGAGGTGTCGTGAAGAAAGCGGCGCTGTGAGTCGGCGTTGCGGCACGCCTTAAGAAAAACACATAGCAATCACTCACATGGACGCGCGCAACTCACGCGCGTCCAACAGGCTACTAGCCTTTAGCGCGAACAAGATGAGGGGCCCGTATTTAGGGGCCACCGTAAAGCGCTCTGCGGCCGGGGGGCCAAGCCCCGGTACCGCTCGCCTCGCCCCCTTGCGGAGGCGACGCGCACTCTCGATTCTCGGGATTATCGAAACATTGGACATCGTACGAACAACATGTGCTTAGAACAAAGAGTACTATAAGATACCGGGCTTAGAAACTGTCTCGCGTTCCGTGTCGTTGAGTTGTGTACTTATAGTGTGTGATTCGCTAGTGTGACTTAAAATATGCCTGATGTTAACGAGAGACAGACATACCTTCTCCGACTTGAAGTCGGTCTATTAAAAGACGAGTTAAGGAAAAAGGGAAAAGTCTACCACGGGTAAAAAAGCAGTTGTACTGGGATAGTAAATAAAATATGAACATTTAATAATTTCTAGGTTTTTCAACTCTGTTGACTTGAGGTTCTTTTTTTGTTGAAGACAAACTCGAGAACGATCTTCCTGACTGAAAAACTTCAGAGATGTTATTTATAGCATTGATCGATACGTACATACACACACGGGTTCTTAGCAATATGCATAACATTTTAAGATATAATATAACATGGGACATTTTTGTTTATCCTAATTATATTTACGCATAACAGCCTACGCATAATTCTTTTAAGCATAATTTCTTTAATCATAATTATGTTTAAGCATAACATTCTAAAGCAATGACTATACTTTACTTAACTCATAATTATATTTTTTTTATTTTATAGGCATAACAAATACACATAATGATTAAATCCTAAAATGTTAGAGACTAATACACATTTTAATTTACAATATTGCTCTAATGAAATTTTTAGGCACTTTACATTGTAGGTAGAACAAAATTATTTTAAAGTTTTTCTAAATGGACGGTAAAACGGTTTTAGACGGTATCATAAAACTATTGTTTCACTAAGTGTACGAGTATTATTGCAAAGTTGTAATTTAATTCTTTAAATAAAGTGAATTGTAGTTACAAAAGGAAAATACGAGTACAGTGCATACCTTTATAACTGAAAGAGGAGAAATCAAATTAAATGTGAATAGTTTCATATATGAGAAAATAAAAATCTGAGATCTGGCCTGGGTTTTTATTCCATACTTCACGAGCATTGTCGTTTGTTTTCGTTATTCCTATGAATTTTTAACCCCCGACGCAAAAACGACGGGGTGTTTTAAGTTTGACGTGTCTTTCTCTCTCTGTGTGGGTGTGTGTGTGCGTGTTTGTGTGTGTATGTCTGTCTGTGGCATCGTAGCTCCCGAACGGATGAACCGATTTTAATTTTGTTTATTTTGTTTGAAAGGTGAATTTGTCGGGAGTGTTCTTAGCTATTGTTACGAGCTTCGGGTTCGTGACAATAAAAACTGCTGATAAAAATTACCAAAAGTTACACTTTAATTAAACAACACTAATAACAACTCACACACACTAATTATAAAACACAATCGCTCTTAAGTCGCACTTGAAGATCGCTTTCGATGTATTCGCTTCTATCGCAGAACCAAGTCTGATTGGTCGCGGCTAGTCCCGGCCTTATATAGTGCCGCAGATAATTCCAGAACCTTCTATTGTAGAAACATCTAGAATGTTCGAACACATACCGGCCCCAACTGACCAGATGTCGACAGTTATAGTAAGTTCCAGCACCGACATCTCTACTCGATAATAGATGGCGCCAGTGACTCTATATTAGTTAAGGCATTCAATAATAGATGGCGCTAGTGGTAACTAATGTCACCATGTATCAGGCATTAATTGTGGCGCGCAACACTGCCCCCTCCTAAGACATGCTCGTCCCGAGCATTATCGGTTCCATAATAACGCGCCAATCGATCCACATGGATGATCTTAGAAGTACCTCTTGCACCTTTCTGTATCCGGTAGGTTACGTCATTGATCTTTGTCACAATCCGGTACGGTCTATCCCATTTAGCTTGAAGCTTAGGAGATTTCCCTTTGCTGCGGACTGGATTGTGCAACGATACTAGTGAACCTTCGTCGAACCCTTTACTGTTCATTTTGCGGTCATAACGGGTTTTCATCTTTTCAGACATTTGCTGGCCCGATTGTCTGACGTGCTCATAAATGTCATTCATTTTGTTCCGCAAGTTATTAGCATAATCGGTTACACTGCGTGGGGCATCAGGTAGTATTCCGGTGATCAGGTCTGCAGGCAGCCGTAATTCTCTTCCAAAGTTTGCGAAAGCTGGTGTCACCGACGTACTTTCGTGAACAGCGCTTCGATATGACAACAAAAACGGTTGTATGTGCTTGTCCCAATCTCATTGCCGATTTTCCACAACTTTTGCTAGGTACCTCTCCAATGTCTGATTAAATCGTTCCACCATTCCATCCGATTGTGGGTGGTAAGAAGTTGTTCTTGTTTTATGAGTACCCATAACTCGACAAGTTTCCTGGAATATTTGGGACTCAAAATTCCTTCCTTGATCACTGTGAATCTCTAAAGGTACACCAAACCGACAGAAGACTTCATAAACTAATTTATCTGCAACTGTCGAAGCTTCTTGATTTGGAATGACGAAGACTTCCGGCCACTTAGTGAAGTAATTCATCACAACCATGAAATACTTGTTACCACTTTCACTTTCCGGAAACGGCCCCGCAACGTCAAGGGCTATCCTCTCCCATGGTGCACCAACATTGTACAATTTCAATGCACCTCTACTACGAGTCTGAGGTCCCTTTACAGCTGCACAACTTGTACATTTGCGACACCAGTCCTCGACATCATCCCGACAGTGGACCCAGTAAAACCGTTCTCGTATCTTCAGTAGAGTCTGTTTTACTCCCAGATGACCTCTTGAACAACCATTATGGTACAGCTGTAGAACATCCGGTACTTGAGCTTTAGGGACAACCATTTGCAAATGACAGCTGTCTCCCCGAGCATTTTCCCATTTACGGCACAGGACTCCATCCTGGATCACCAAGCTGTCCCATTGGGCCCAATAGCTTTTTGTGATCGAACTCATCGCTGAGACGTCGCTCCACCTGGGCTTAGGAGCTCTGGCCTTCATCCACTCCAGAATCGGCTTGATGTCCGAATCTTCCTGCTGTGCACTTTGTAGGCTTTCCTTCCATCGTTGCTGAGGTCTGTCTTGAGCATCCTCACAGGAACGACTTCTTTACTTCCTTGCCTAGTACCAACTAGTGTGCCTTTTTCCATAATCTGTTGTTGATCACAAAGCTTCGGCACACGTACCCCTGAGATGTCGGTGGCTCTGACCAAAGTTCGTCCCACTTTCCATGGAAGGTCATTGTCTACCCTTTCTGCAGTTCGCTTAGGGCAACTGGATCGAAGGTGGCCCCTTTCCCCACAGCCGTAGCACCTAGGGCTGTACCCTTTATTGCGGTCGCGAACTGTAGCTGCTGCAACCTCCCTGACGCGATGGGAACGATGATCCTGCCGCACGGCTTCCACCTCCAGTGCATGGGCCAAGGCGTCCTTAAGCGTCCCGTGGTGCCCGAGCCTCACAGCAGCTCTAACTTCAAGGTCGCCTATGCCGTCGATGAATGCCTGCACCAGGTTCCCATGAATAAGCGCAGGTACGGACTGGTAAGCTTTACGCACCAGCTTCTCCACTTCAAGGGCCCACTGCTGCAGGTTTTCATTACTGCGTTGCACGCGATCCTTGAGCTGCGCACGAAACACGTGTTCCAGGTGAGCGTCGCCATACCGAGCCTCCAATGCCTTAAGGAGCTGCTCGTAAGTCACTTCCTTACCGAGAGCTTCCAGAACAGTTAAGGCCTGGTCGCGCAGGCCTAGGGTGAGAGCAGTCATGGCCTGACTTTTATTTCAACCGTTCGCCTTCATGACAGCCTCAAGCTGGATTTTGTAGGCCGACCAGGAAGAAGTTTCGTCGAACGGTGGCACTTTGAATCCACGTAGCAAAGGTGTTGTAGCTACGGGAGCTGCGATTCCATCCCCAAGTTTAAGGTAATCCAGCGTTTTCTTTACGTCGGCCATCACGGTTTTCTTCACATCAGCCACCACGTTGTCAACCCGATTATACACTTGGTCGATCCTGATTTCAGCTTCCGACAGGCGGTTGTCATGTTGAGCAACCTTATCCTTCACCTCCTTCATGTCTTTCCCGAAGGTAGCGTGAACGTCCTTCATAAGGAGCATCTGCTCTTCCTGGTGGCGCGCTTGCTCCTCCTATCACGTTGGAGCTGTTCTTCCAACCGACGAGCCTGTTCCTCCTGTCGGCGAGCCTGCTCCTGCAGCATCATCATCAGGGCAGCAAAGTCTGGTGCTGCTGATGCTGGAGCTGCTGCGGACGGGTCGCCTTCCGTGGTTGGTAGCTGGCCCTTCGACCCCTGCGGCATAGCTCCACCAAAACGTCTTTGGTCCGTCTCCTGTTGGCGTTGACTCCGGGTACGGATACCCTCCGTGTCATCTTTGGGTAAAATTGGCATGATTTTAATCCTTGCTTCTGACACCAATTGTTACGAGCTTCGGGTTCGTGACAATAAAAACTGCCGATAAAAATTACCAAAAGTTACACTTTAATTAAACAACACTAATAACAACTCACACACACTAATTATAAAACACAATCGTTCTTAAGTCGCACTTGAAGATCGCTTTCGATGTATTCACTTCTATCGCAGAACCAAGTCTGATTGGTCGCGGCTAGTCCCGGCCTTATACAGGCTGATTTTTTAAAGACCAGCCAAATTTAAGGATGTGGTACAGACCATCAAACTGAACAACTTTCTCCATGGGACAAATAGCGTAATCGCGAAAATTTTATCGACTGTCCCATAGAAAACTTCAATACCTACTCGACCTAAATGTATGGGACGGCTGAATTTTTATTCGCGATTACGATGTTGGTCCCATGGAGAAAGTTGTTCAGTTTGATGGTCTGTACCACATCCTTAAATTTGGCTGATCTTTAAAAAATCAGCCTGTTTAGTGCCGCAGATAATTCCAGAACCTTCTATTGTAGAAACATCTAGAATGTTCGAACACATACCGGCCCCAACTGACCAGATGTCGACAGTTCTAGTAAGTTCCAGCACCGACATCTCTACTCGATAATAGATGGCGCCAGTGACTCTATATTAGTTAAGCCATTCAATAATAGATGGCGCTAGTAGTAACTAATGTCACCATGTATGAGGCATTAATTGTGGCGCGCAACACTATGTTTGATGAAAATCGGTCCAAGATGGCCGTCGCCACAAAATGGCGGATTACATATTTTTTCACAACTCCCTCAATATGGGTATCAAATGAAAGGGCTTGACTACTAAAATACTATACACTATGACAAATTTCAAATTCAAGATGGCCACCACCAAAAAAAGGGGGAATTACAAAATACCTGATTAAAAACCAAATTACCTGAATCTTAAAACGCAAGAAAATAAAAGAAATGAAATAACAAGGACACCATCACCTCTGTACCTATTTTTTCTGTTCTGTTTTTCATTGTCTGTTTATATATGTGTGTACATAAATGGTAAAATAAATAAATAAATAAATAAGGAATCCCTACAAAAAGCATGAAATCAAAAATTAAATTAAAAATTTAAAAAACCCCCGACAACTTAAAACCCTATAAAAAGAAAAAAATAACCTTGAAATTATGACCCTACATAAGTACGTATGAATTTTTTTTATTAAATATTGTCCTGTCGGGGGACCGCTACTATTTTAAACTTTAACAGAACGTTTGGTTAATAATGAGAGCGGTCCCCCGACGGGACAACATTTAATGAAAAAATTTCATACGTACTTACGTAGGGTCATAATTTCAAGGTTATTTTTTTCTTTTTATAGGGTTTTACGTTGTCGGGGGTTTTTATGCCTTAATACTATTATGTTAATAGTCATTACGCGTAGTAATATTATGTGAATTAAAATTATGCCCAAACAAATTAGCCAACAAGATAATTATATCAACATAAATTGGGTTACGTTTTTATTTAAATAAAAAAAAAGCTTGTTTTTAAAAACTGTTTTTTTATTTTCATTTTTTCTCAGTAGGTATATCCTTATTTTACACTTTAATAATTAATTAATTGCGAAAGTAACTGTCTGTTACATTATCATGTCTAAACTAATGAACCAATCTTTATAAAACCTATGTGAAATCTTCAAATACACACATCAACACTGTCTAGGGATATTTTGGATTTACTCAATTTACTCAAAATTTATTAAAAATAACATACAGCATGCATATATTTTTATAAGGCCCATTTATCAGACTATACTCCAGAATAAAAGAAAACTAATTTTTTGGGGATTTCAAATTTTTATTCAAATAAAGAAAAAACGTGAAATAATGGTAAAACTAACAATGAATGTGTTTCTCAAGAAAAAGTGAAAAATAAGGAAAACTTTATCTGTTTTTAACAGTTATGTGAAAAATCAATAGTCAGTAAAACACCCCATGACGTTAATAACGGTCCTGCAACGGTTTTTCATGCTTTGGATTAAGTTGTCCAAGTCTTGCTGCGGTATATTGTCCCAGGTCCGGTTAAGATGCAAAAAAAGTTGCTCTTCCGTCGCAATGTTTGTAGGGAAATTCCTCAAAGCCCTTCTTTGGAGCATGTCCCACGCGTGTTCTATGGGGTTTTATGTCAGGCGATTGAGCGGGCCAGCCTAAGACCAATACGTCGTGCTCCTGCAACCAGCTCGTCACCACTCTCGCTGTGTGCGGACGGGCGTTATCGTGCATGAGCGTGAATTCTTGGCCCATTTGTAGTCGATGGGGGTAGATTATTGGTACTAGCACCTCGTTACGGTATTTTTCAGCCGTCATGGTGTTTCTGATCCAAACGAGGTCTGTTCTTCCACCAACACGAATTCCCGCCCAAACCATAATTGTCCCGCCGTGGTATGAATTGACTTCCTGAGGATGTTGCAGACGGCTATTACGACCAGGAACTCGCCAAACACGTACTCTACGTGTATCGGGATGGAAACCGAACCGGGACTCATCCGTAAACAACACTACAGACCACTGGTTATCTTCCCAGAGCAAATGTTCACGAGCTCACTCTAGTCGTCGTCCACGATTTCCTCGACGTAGTGCTGGAGTACGAAGCGGTCTGCGCGCATGAAAGTTAGCTTCATGCAGTCTTCTCCTTACAGTTTGATCACTCACAAGCAACTGGTGCCCTGACTGGAGCCTCTGAACCAACTGCATGGCCGTAACATTTGGTTGTCTTCTCGCGGCAACTTGCAAAAATCGGTCTTGTCGTTGAGTGGTTATGCGCTTCCCGCCTGGGTGTCTTTCAGCCACATCACCAGTAGCACGATAACGTTACCATAACCTTGATATCACAATTTGTCTTGTTCCAATCTCCTCAGCAATACTCCGTTGAGTAGCCCCAGCTTGGAGCATGCCTACTGCCCTTAACATTTCCTCTCTGGTTAAATGGCGCCGCTGCATGATGCACACAATAACATTAATTCGAAATGAACCGATAACTTGTTATAAAACTTAAATTTGACACAAAAAAATAGCCAAAAACTACTGTAGGTAAATGAAGCCTTCGGACTTCGCTACTATTATGCCGCGTAATATTTTGTTTTTAATTTATTTTTTCAAATTCAAATTTAGAATCGTTCAAAAAGGTTTACAAAATAAGCTTTCTTCAAAAGAATTTAAAACTGGCCAGTATTTTTTGAGTTAAAGAACTTTATATAAAATATCCCTAGACGGTGTTGATGTGTGTAGTAGTAAACAAAACTGCTCAACACAGTGATTATGATATTTTGGTAGAATTTCGGAACATCGCATCGTCGTCCCAAAACCATATGCTACCATACCATTTGTTGATGCCAAATTGTCATTCTGTCACTTTATTTTACGTAAATTTACGTTACGCGGTTACGTCAAACAAAATTGAACAAAATAATGTGATTAATTCAATAAAAGATTGAATAATGAAACAGTGAAAAAATTCATTCAAACTCAAAATGGAGAGCGTTACAGTGAGTACTATTTTGACTGAACCGTGCATAATACGTTGTTGTTGTTCATTGTTCTTATATTTTATTGTTTCAGAATTTTTCTGTATCGCTTATCAAAGGTTTCATAGACAGCTTACGAGGTGTAACTGTACTCTTATATTTAGATAAAGAGATTAATGAGCGTGCTCGTCGCTCGCCACAAACGGAATTTGAAAACACAAAAAATAAACAAAAGCAACCAAAAGTAAAACAGTAAGTTTCTTCAATCTTTTAAATTATATATTTATTAAAAATAAAAGACTACATGGCCGTATGGTATGGCCAGGTGGTCTTTTTCTTCTGTAAATTAATTCACGAAAACGAGAAGACTGTGATAAACAGGATGAAAATAGGCATAGACTATAAGTTTTGCTTGTCCAGTCCTGAAAAATATTGGGAACTTCCCTATAACCTCACTTTTCTTTTGTTTCAGGGAATCAAAAGTACTTACAAGGGTGTTACAATCATGCATTCTCAACGGCTTTATATTTTTGCTTAGTATATTAATTTTTGAGTATGTTCTATTGCCTGCGGTCAAGTACTTAGTGACAGTTGTGTTTGGTCACAACCCGGGGGTTGCACATAATGTGTGGGCATGGATGCAGCCGTTCTTGTCCATGACATTCCGGATGATATGGGTGCTCCCGTTGTTCTTGTTGAGCAAACTCGTTAACAGCTTGTGGTTTCAAGTGAGTATGTCTTTTTTTTTTATCGTTTCCAATGCTATTAACCTCAACATGTGGTAATTTTGTTACTCTATACATATTGATACCCGTATTTGCATTAAACTCAAGGGTGTTTATTGTATGTGTTAATATTTCGTAGTTGCGCTGTGTCATCTATGTATATTTTAGTTTATGTTTGGGTTTTTAACATTAATAAAATGGGAATATTCTATGATATAAGTACTAGCTGACCTGACAGACAATGGCGCCAATTCCGTTATTGACAAACTAAACTAAATTTAAGTTCAGTGCATCTTTTTTTTTCTATTTCATTAAGAAAAGGATAGCAGACAAAATCAGTTTAGTCCTGTCAAATTAGTCAGCGCATGACGTAAACTGGCGCTGATTCCCTTGTTCACAAACTAAACTAAATTTAAGTTCTGTGCATCTTTTTCTTTCTATTTCATTAAGAAAAAGACAGAAGATAAAATATTAGTTTAGTCCTATCAAATTAAGATACGTCATAGACAGATTAGACGTGATTAAAAACATGGCTACTAAAAGTACGTCAATTTACGTCAGGCCAGCGCCTGACGTAAAGATAAATATTAGTTTAGTCCTGTCAAATTAGTCAGCACTAATTTGACAGGACTAAACTAATATTTATCTTCTATCCTTTTCTAAATTAAATAGAAAGAAAAAGATGCATTGAACTTAAATTTAGTTTAGTTTGTGAACAAGAGAATCAGCGCCATTGACGTATTTTTTGTCGCCATGTTTTTAATCACGTCTAAACTTGTTATGGAGTGTCTTAATTTGAGTTTGAGGTAATTGTTGTTAATGAGGGACACATTTGCAACAATTAGCTCATTAGTTAAACCCATTTGCAACAATTAACTAACTATATGCCATTATTGCCATTGCAAATTTTACTTTTTGCCATAGTAAAATTTTGAGATAAATGGTACCAAAGTTCATGTACGTGGATGATTCTTGAAAATTGTTTATAAACTTCTTTTTACTTTTAACTGTTTCATGTTTTAAAAATGTTTGTTTCATCGAAAGGTTTGCTAAAGTATGAGGTGCCTAATGAAATAGCAGTGAAGGCCATTTGATTTGCGAGAAAAGTGATATTTAGTGACAAACTCTGGGAAATTTTCAAAAATATATAAAAATTGAGTTTTCTCAAATCCCATGAAATTTTACCTAGGCTCTATAGAGTGCTGCTTTTCATGAGCTGGCAAATATTGTTTTCGGTGCTGTTTATGGTGCCCCCCGAGACGTGATGCCCTAAGCAATTGCTAAATTTGCTTAGGGGCTAATTCGGAACTGGCCAAAAGCACACAGAGACCCAGAACTGATATCGAACATACCATGATTTTTATTACAATCACTCTGAAAAAAGACAATAAAATAAAGTTAATCTACCAATTTGTGTCTAGTTATGAGTATACTAATCATTAATACCGTTGCCAGGATATAGCAGACAGCGCGTACCGTCACCGACGCGGGCGACCACAGTTCATGTCGAGCGTCAGCAAAATCATCGCTGACTCCCTCTTCAGTTTGCTGGTGCAAGCGCTATTTTTAGTACAGGTATGTTATAATATAATATATATACATATATATTATACTATACTTACAATATAAAGTGGAAATATTTTTAATATGCATGCAAATTAGATACTTGAAGCTTTAAGTACAGGCCTTAAGTGTCCAATTTACTTGTCTCCTTTAATCTGCAATCCTAATGTGAAGTGTTCACTTGCACTTTATTACACTGATGATAAAAAATATTATATAAGCTCTACTCCATAGGACTCGGAAACATGCTGATGTTTTAAAGGATGCTAAACTGTAACGATATCTCATTCCATTTTCATCTTTTAGTAAATTATATCACACTCCAGCAAAGTCTATCGTTAATCTCTAGAAATACCATGGAGATATTTTGTTTTTTTTTTTTTGCTTTTAATAGCCCAATTCTTTAGGAAGGTTATAGGCTGTTTAACATCACGCTACGACACTAAGCAAAAGGAAAAAGACAGAAAGAACGCTAAGCTAAAACAAAGTAGCGGGACACAGCATTAGGATATAAATGATTACTATCGTCAAAATCTATATCTGACCACCGTAAGGACTATTCCTGAGGGGCAACTCTCGTAATTTTAAGAACGTTCACAGTCTGATCTCAAGTCTCAATCTGTCAATAATACCTCTAATTTCCCTACATTTTGACAAGGTTTTGACATTTGTTTGTCGCCGAGATGAGACTGCGACTAGATTTAGAACGTTTTAAATTACGAGAATTGGCTTTCTGCTTCCAGCGCATATGATTATTCGACCTAAAAAGGATCCTCTTTGGTTTTACTTACGGACGCAGCTGTGGTCATCATGTGCACGAGATTTTGTTTTCAAAATGGTCAAATATAGGTTTTGGCGATAGTACCATAATACAAGAAATTTCACCCGGACGAAGTCGCGAGCAAAGGCAAGTGTGTAATAAATTCAGTATGCGCCTAATAATACCTAACTTTTAATTTCAGAGTATGTTAGTAAGTATGCTACCAATAACGTACATAGGCGAGCTACTCTGTCTAGTCCACATGTGCCTGCTGTACTCGCTGTACTCGTTCGAGTACAAGTGGTTCAACATGGGCTGGGAGCTGCACAAGCGGCTGACCTTCATCGAGACCAACTGGCCTTACTTCCTCGGCTTCGGGCTGCCCTTGGCTGTGTTGACGCAGATACCACAGTCTTATATTATAAGGTGAGACATAACATAATTTGACGCTAGATAGGATAGGCTAGGTGGAGCGACGAAGAGTGTCCGTGGAGTTTCTTGCCTGTTCTTCTCCATAGGTACCTACTACGCTTGGAATGGGCAACTAGCTTCATCTTTCTGACTGACCAACACCTTGACGTTTCAAAAGTGCCTGCCAAAAAAAGTGTCTGAGTGTTTATTTGAAATAAAAGCTTTGAGTTTGAGCTTGACGATCTTCGCAGGGGGGCTGGGCAGTGGGATGAGAGTTGCCGAGAACCGAGTTGAATGGCGTGCAATTGGAGAGGCCTATGTCCAGCCGTGGACTGCTATAGGCTGATGATGATGATCATGATGATTTTCCGAAGGGACAGGCTGAAGTATTGATACAGTCATATTTCACGAGTTATGTCATAATTCCCATATAAATAGGCGAGCCTATTATAATTATGATTATGAAAGTTGCAATCGATGGTTTTGATTTAGTAGAATGATTTTCACCTACCTACTTACTACTTTTACATTGCTTTGACTTTAAACATTGAGATAAAGCAAAGTACTTTGACTTAATTCACCAATATCCATTGAAATACTTTATACTAGGTTTGGGTACAAATTGTATGAATAAATCGGGAAATATTGTAGTTTCAGCTGTGTGCTATAAATGCTATGTTAAAACAGCTGTATTTAATTATGGCAAATAATATGAAGCAACCTTTATTTATAAGAACGAATGAATTTATGAATACAGGATGGTTCAAAAGGTATTCAAGCAGATTCCTCAGTTTAGTTGTTTCAAAACGTTTTTAGGAGACAATTGAAGTTCAATTTTGAACTTGGCATTCCTACAATTACATGTGTAGACAAACCTTTCAATTAGTGTATATTTGAATTAAGAATTTGAGATAATTTTCAAGTTATGGAACAACAAACTGAATGTCATAACTTAACAAAGTTCAAATTCCATGGCAACCAACAACTTCTTAGGAAGTTTTTGTTAACAATGGTCACTCAAAAATCAACTTACAATACATTTCACTAAAGTAGATACCTAACTGATTAAGTGGCGATGGAATGTAAATTATCTGAGATTATGAACACTGCTATAGATGACGGGTTAAGTATATAATAGTTATATTAGGGGTTAAAGTATGAAATATTGAAATTCGTTTTTTTTTAGTTTAACATATTTATTTAAACAAAAAAATTATCATTGTTATCTATACATTGCTGCCATCTAATAGGAAGGTAATTTATAATTTATGCCTTTGCGATAGAACTCTCGTGATCTATATTCGACAAACTGTGTGGAAGCATTTTGTACTGCCTCCTGAGAAGAAAACTTTTTATCACGTAGAAAATTGTCCAAATCACGAAAAAAATGGTAGTCCGTTGGAGCAAGGTCTGGTGAATACGGAGGGTGACGAATGGTTTCTAATTGCAGTTCTTGTAGAGTTAAAACGGTTTCTCGTGCTGTATGAGGTCTCGCGTTGTCATGGAGCAATAATGGTGAAGATCGATTCATGAGTCGGGCTGTTTCACTGCTAGTTTTGCTATCATTGTTCGGTGCGTTCATTAGCAGTCCCCTCTCCAAACGCAACATTGATATTGCGAGCTGTTTCTGCCGCGTTAGTTCCGCGTCGGAACTCGTATTAAAAAATAACTCGAATTTTCGAAGTATCCGTCTTTCTTGTCTAAGCTGAATAAAAAAAACAACTGAAAGTCGATAATCGAATGTTGCACATTTTTTAAAAGAAGAACTTCATAGGTACCATGTAAAAAAAGTTTCACTCAAAAATCTCAAACCATGAAGGTTCTATGTCAATTCGAAGTACCTATTACAATAAAACGGCAATTTCATACTTTAACCCCTATTATTATAAGTATGATGTAACGCGGATCTCAGTATTGATAAGAAGATGTGAAGAAGTGTCAATCAAACAATGTTTATAATAGTACAGCTGACAGCATGACCCGTTTATTCCTCCACGCATGGAATGTTCGTAATAACTATTACCTCACCTATATTGTCCCGCTGCTGGGCAAACGCCTCCCACATATTCTTCCACCTTCCTTCTTTTCTTCACCACTATTCATTGTATAGGTTATCATTACTAGCTGCGCCCCGTGGTTTCACCCGCATAAGTTCTGATCCCGTGGGAATATCCGGATAAAAAGTATCCTTTGTGTTAATCGTGGTTATAAACTAACGGTGTACCAAATTTCATCCAAATCCGTTCAGTAGTTTTTGCGTAAAAGAGTAACAAACATCCATCAATCCATACAAACTTTCGCATTTATAATATTAGTCGGACTTATTGATTGATATACATATGTATTATTTAACTTTGAGGGACAATAGATAAAATATATGGTAAGAAGATAAGTTTATTTGCGGCAAACATGACGCAGGGAAAGGACACAAAAAATAACAAGTTAGGGAAAAATATGCGTCACATCCACGTAAAACGGCCATCGCTCACAATGATTCTATGCGAGACAGAGCCCCAGCGCTGGTTAAAACTTCTATTGTAAGTATCTCGTTCGATAATAATGTCAGTCCACAAACATCGGTATCTTAGCTGTTTAAATCTTTGCATTTTTTTATATTGATTCCAAGAATTTTTTGATTCACCCTCGTACTTACACCAATCGTCATTGAAGCGTACTGATTACGACAATGTGTACTATGACCTTTGTTTTAGCGGTCATTGGGAGCCCATATTCAAGCCTATTCGAGACGAATGTAATCCAGCGTACAAACCAAGGTGACCTTGGTGGGAACTTGGTTTCCATCCGCGTTATGATTTTCGGCTACACGGATGTAATCCACGCACCAACACGCAATTGCGAGCCGTCTTCTGGCGTGAAATCACGTATGCACTCGTATCGTGCGCGGACCGCATTAACCGTGTTGTAGTTTTTTTTTTTTTGATGAGCATCTTTATAAGATTCCGACGTAATCTCCCATAAGCATGGGAGATCTCTATAGAGATCAATTAGTTGGCTTTAAATAATATCGCGTTCGCGACTCTGATCTTCGGACGACATTTTTTACACGCATACGTACGCAACCGCCGACTGCCACAGCGAAACTGTCTTTGGTTGGATATAATCCAAACGGATGTATTGTAATCCACGCGCTCTAACCGCGGATGGAAACACGCGCCTGTAATCCAAGGACGTTGAAGGTCAAATCAAAATTTGAATTACATCCTTCGTCAAGATGGATGGCAACAGGCAAGGTCACCTTTGTTGGGACCCTGGATTACAATCGTCTAGAATAGGCTTAACTATACTCCATTTGAAATAAGATCAGACATTAAAATAAACCTTTTTTTTTAGTGTGTTCAACCGATTTTGACTTCTAACCCGTAGGTATAAGGATGGCATTAAAAGCAAAAAAGTGGTCACAATACCAACTGTTTATTGTAGCTGCCATTTGTCATGCCACCAACGCAATAGAATTCAAAATCGGTTGAACGGACTGTAAAAAAGGTTTATTTTAATGTCTTATCTTATTTCAAATGGAGTATAGTTAATATGGGCTCCCAATGACCGCTAAAACAAAGGTCATAGTACACATTGTCGTAACCAGTACGCTTCAATGACGATTGGTGTAAGTACTCGTACGATCACATCATCTTTGAATACCTAGGTAGGCAGTGTAGTCTAGACATAAGGGTAGCGGGATCGTCCGAAAGGGTTACCGCTGCCCTCGAACATAAAGGGCTAAGGAAGGAACACGGGTGGGTTTTAGTCAGTAAGAGTCTGAGACTCCCTTCCGCTCCACCCAGAGCGGGAGGGGTCACTAGATGATTTCCCATCCGCAAAAAAAAAAGTCTAGACATAATCTCTTATCGACTTCTTATCTTATCTGGTGTTGGTACTGGTTTGCGATATGCTGTTTCATTGATTACATGACATCAAGCCTTTGTTCCCCGAAGGGTTTGGCAGATGTGTATCTTGGGGTAGCGGGATCGTCCGAAAGGGTTACCGCTGCCCTCGAACATAAAGGGCTTAGGAAGGAACACGGGTGGGTTTTAGTCAGTAAGAGTCTGAGACTCCCTTCCGCTCCACCCAGAGCGGGAGGGGTTACTAGATGATTTCCCATCCGCAAAAAAAAAAAAGTCTAGACATAATCTCTTATCGACTTCTTATCTTATCTGGTGTTGGTACTGGTTTGCGATATGCTGTTTCATTGATTACATGACATCAAGCCTGTGTTCCCCGAAGGGTTCGGCAGATGTGTATCTTACACACTCATTTCGCCAGTTATGTTTGTTTTTTTTATTATTTTTTTAAGTCCGATGTAATGGGAGTGATCCTATTGGCATCCGACGGGCAGTAATGCAGGAAACGAACTCAATAACACTGAGCAGTGTTACCAAGGTAACCGACATTGTCACCAAGGTACCCGACATTGCCCGAAGAATTGCCAAACTTAAGTGGCAGTGGGCAGGGCACATTGCTCGCAGCACAGATGGCCGATGGGGCCGAAAGGTTCTGAAGTGGCGACCGCGTATCGGAAGACGTAGCGTTGGAACGCCTCCCACAAGGTGGACCGACGACCTTGTTAAAGCCGCAGGAACCCGTTGGACTCGAGAATCACGGGACCGGTCGAAGTGGAGGTGCTTGGAGGAGGCCTATGTCCAGCAGTGGACGTCTTTCGACTGAAATGATGATGATGATAGTGTTATTGAGTTTTTTCCATAAGGGCCTTGGGAATTGAACCCCATGCTTTGCGCCTAGAACCACTAGCCCAACAAGCAATTTTATTAGGTAAATACAAGGAATAAGTGGCCCAGATGTATGATCGTAAACGAAACAAAAGGATTGTAGCAAGCGACGTTCTGTAGTTTCTACATGTGATAGTAAGATATTTATAATGTAATGCTTTTCTTTTTGTTACAGTGGTTGCGTCTTCTCCATATTCTTCCCCGTATTTATATTGAGTGGTAACGAAGCTACTCCCGTTATAGGAAGGTGAGTTTTACTTTATTGCAATTACTAACGAAATATTAAAAAAATTACTGTGATTTTTCGAAAATATCCTTTGAAATCAGTAGTTTTTGTTTGTCTAAGGGCTGATTTTTCTAACGCCAGATAATTTTATCCGAGGAATAATTTTGAATTTTTGACAGTTCTTCCATGCAAAATCTGTTAGACGACAATTTTATTCCACGAATAAAAAATATCAGTTGATTGAAAAATTAGCCCATAATCTGATATAACTTTGTATTACCGTACTTAACTAAAATACTCAAGTCCAAGCCGCTCTACGAGTGTATGTAGGTACCTGCACACATTTGTTTATCTACAGATGGGTTGGACTTTGGATTTGGAATTTGATGAAAACCAGATAGTGATAGATAACACGTAAACACAGTTAATTAATTTCCGATAATGAAATAAATTGACATTGGGTAATTCCTAAAATTCTTGGGCAATAATTCTCTCTTGTATTTTGAAATCTTATTAATGTCATCGTTGAGATGTGTTACTTTTTTGTGTTATAACCTTTTCTGTAAGGTTAAAACACAAAAAAACAACACTGGCAGCTGTGTATTCTAGATAACATAGGTTGCTCACGGCTGCGCCAAATATACCCATATTAACAGCTACATATGTACTGTTTTCCCATACATATCTCTATTAAATCTTACCATATTTCTCGCTCTTTTTCAGCGAATACCCTCTCCGTCTATTCTCGCCCGTGGTGGCGATATCGAATGGAATGTTCCGGTTCGTGCGACAAGGGGCGGAAGTAGTGACGCAACGGAATAGGTGACTGCCAACCAACACCTGATTATTAGAGCCTATCCTATATAAGGTGCACGGGAGGCAGGGTTGTGCAAATTTAGTCTTGTGATAGTCAACATTTACATAGGAAATAGATTTTTTTTTTTTTTACTTCGTAAATTCAACCTCAAATCTAGGAATGGTTGTAAGAATTTTGGGCTTGGGTTCATACTAAATTTAATGTGACTGAATAGTGTTGTTGGGCTTTTTAAAAAGGAGTGGCAGAGACATTGACGCGTAAACTGTAAACCATGAATTCAGCAAATAATGCGGCGAAAAATTTCAACGCAAGAAGGTCCAGAATCGTGTACTGTTTATAAGATTAATGCTTATTAATAGGTATTGTAGAATTTAGTTTTCATTGTTATGAAAATTTGTAACTGATCTTAGTTTTGTGAAAATTGTTAGAAGATTCCCAACCTATGTTATGGTGATCTTACGTTTTGGAAAGCCCAGACACGCTGCCTTAAATTGTTGTTGACAAAACACTGCAGTACAATCATCACACTTATTCATCATCAAACTTACTAGTCAGTTCGAACCATTTATATATTTAGTTTTAAATCATTCGCAACTTAAAATCTCAACAGAGAACATGATATTAATATTTATCGACTAGGAAATCAAACTGTTTTTACGACAACCATCCTTCAGAGGGGTAATTCTTGTATTTTTAAGAACGTTTAGTCAGCACCCTAATTGCGAAACACAATCAATCTCATTCTGAATCATTTTGAAGGATATTGCTAATCCATTGCTTCATAAGTTCGAAAAAGGTTACCTTCATAAAGTCTGCTCAACACGTAAATAACGCAATGAATGTTGTTGAACTGTCAAAATGAAACCGATTCTGATTGATCGTGTGTTACGCAATTAGGGTGCTGATCTGTCTCAATATGTCAAAAATACTTCTAATTTTCCTACATTTTCGACCATTTTTGACAAGTTTTTGACATTGATTGTCGCTGAGATGAGATTGCGACTAGATTTTGATCGTTTTTAATTACGGGAATTGGCCTTCTGTTTGTATACTCCTTGCAAATTACGAGCGCACTGCATGTGACTTCTAAAGTAACGACTTTAGAAGTCACATGAAGTGCGCTCGTAATTTGATGACATAAGGTTTAAATTCCATTGATTGACGTTCGCATGTTAATTGAAACAACTATAATATTAATAGTATATTTTCATAGGAATGTAACAAATTTTTACATATCGTTCAAAGTTCTGCCTGCCAACTAGCTCTCACGCTGTTGTAGTTTTAAAACTAGTGTCAAATAAGCAAAAAGAATCTTTTAAATTAAATAATATTTAGGATTTGTTTTAACAGCCTGTTAACTATGATACCCAGTATAGGGATATTTGTTTAGTATTTTGTGGCAGATATAGCACGTTTCGTATTTTATTAATTCAATATATTTACATTGAAGATTTGTTTGTACAAAATATTGAATAAGTATTTAAAATCTTTTGTTACTGCGCATTATACCTTATATCTCACTAAGAGCCCTATCTCACTAGAACACCAGTGGTGGCGCAACCATGGTCGCACTGCCAAAAATGTATGGTTGATTGAGCAACCGATTGGACGCCTGGTGAGATACCCACCATAAAGCTGTATATTTTGCTGGTACCGCGACCATGGTTGCGCCGCCATGGTGTCCTGACACTATGGTTGCGCAACCATGGTCGCGCTGTCAAAAATGTATGGTTGGTTAACAACCAAGCGGACACAGGCATCCTAATTGCGTAACACACTATCAATCTCAATCTGAATCTGAATCATTTTGAAGGATATTGCTAATCCATTGCTTCATATGTTCGAAAAAATTGTCTGCTCAACAACGTACATAACGCATTGAATGTTGTGGAACTGACAGAATAAAAGCCATTGCTACTGATACCCCTCAGGCTCAGCTGAGGGGTAGTTGCGTAACACAGTACAACAAGGTACCAAGGTAACAAAGGTACCTCAGTACCTTCCATAGAGCTGCATACATTTTGATGGTAGCGCGACTGGCTGCATCGCCACTGGTATCCTAGTGAGATAGTGTTCTTTCGTTCTAAAAATATGATTGACGTGTAAAAGTGTTTGTACAGACACCAGCAGGTCAAGCTACCCGAAACTGTATTTTTTTTTCCAATCAACCTTGCAACGAATGCTTTAGCGATAAAGTTGAAAATCTATTAAATAAATTTGACAGATTATAGTAGCTTGTTGTGCTGGCGACTGTACAAACCTACTTACAGAAAATAAATCATTTATCATTCTTAAAGGCTCAGTGGTGAAACAGGTCCTAAATACACGTCAAATTAAATTAACTAGCGAAACTCCGCAGACGTGTCATCAGATATTGATGACACGTCATGAGGTAAACAAAAAAATTAATTAATTTGATTTTTTTTTTGTGGGGTCGTCGACCGCTGTTAGAGTATTCACTTGAAATATTGGTTGTCTGTAAACTTCGCAGACGTGTAAAAAAATATTTTCTGAACTCATACTTCAAGTAACAACACTACCAGCGATCGTTGACCCATAAAAAGAAACATCAATTTTTATTTTATGTTTAGATTTACCCATTACGTCTGCAGAGTTTCGCTAGGTAATTTAACTTATAATCTATTCTGTAGTTAATTTGCACAACCCTGTATGTGACTAAATGGCAATTGTGTTGTCAAAAATATATTTATGTATATTGTGCTCATAAATGTTCGCGTTGCTCATGTTGTTATGTAATTACGGGGAGGGAAGGATTTGAGTGACTATCCAGTATAATTTTGTGATATTTTTTATGCAGGTAAAATTAGCGTAAGTGGTTCATCATCTGTTTTAAAATTTTGCTTCTTTGTGGGTATAGTTCTAAATCTGGAGTGTACTAAATATATATTTGGTAAAATCTGAAGAAAATTATATATTAAAAGAAACACGAAGGGTTCCTTACCATAAGGTATAAACGCCGAAAAAAACTCGTTTCTGAGACCTTTAGTTTTTTACTTTATTTTTATTTTTTGTTATTATAGCGGCAATAGAAATAAAAACTCTGTAAAAATTTCAACTGTCAACGGTTCATGTCTTTTTTTTTGTTTATTTGTAATTAGGTCCTATTTGGCACCCTTTGGGTACGGAACCCTAAAAGTCGCCTCAAATTGACACAAACAAATAAAATGGCCGAAATGATGGTGGCTCCCTCTATATTTTTTTTTAAGTTAAACTTTTTACTATTTGCCAGTATTGGATAGTCACTCAAAAGTTAAAGTTTTATAATTATATCAAAAATGGTGCCTGGAATTATTCACATTTTTAACTTAAATACATAATTTGAGTAATCGCTTCGTGTAAGGTGTGATTATAGTATATATATATTACAAATAATATAATTTCAATCATTCTCATTTAGAAATGTCTGAAATTGTGATTATTTTGTTTACATGACATCATTTATTAAACGGACTGACTGATCTATTGTTGTTTACTTTTGAATCTTTACTACTAACTAGCTGACCGTACAGAAGTTGTCTTGTTTCCTAGAACTCGATCGCAACGCCACCGCCAATCCGGTCCAACTGTGAATCTAACTAAACCATCCAACCACCCACTGGATTTGAGTGGACGGTTTGACACACACTGTCACACACAAAATATTTTATTTATCAAAATCTGTCCAGGTGATTAGGAGTCGGCGACATACACACGTACAGTAGAATGATATATACAGGGTGTTTGGCACAACGTTGAACATACGAAAATGGTGGATAGATGGGGTCACCTGCTGATTACTCTGCCCTAATTTATTTGGCCCTGCCCCCTGGATATTTAAAAAAAAATGTTGTTTGCTTTCTTCTAGTTTCACCACTTTTTTAACTTTAAAGTGATTTTTTTATTAAAAATGGGTAAAACAGGCAATATATATTTTTTTTTTTTTAATCTTTAATGTGGGCAGATTCTTATAAAACGATTGCTTTATTCAGATGTTAGCTAGAAAAAAAGTTATGGAGTCCTCAAACTTGCAGAAAGATGTAAAAAAAATCAACTTGCATTAAAAAAAAAAAATATTGAGGAGTTCCAATTCTAGCAAAACATCCCTAGTGTGTGACCTTTCTAATGGCATGTAATTTGCTTTTATAAAAAAAAAAAACTAAGAGTTATTTCATAATTTTATCAAGTAGGTTTTTGATGAAACTCTACCTTTACGGAAAGTGAAATGTTTTGCGAAATTTAATACTGCAAGGTTGGTCAAAATTAAATGATCGACGGCTTGCCAGTAGCAGTGGTGCAAATTGACATTCACTATTCCCTTGGGATGGTTACACAAAGCAGGTAGAAATTTTGTTTCACTCTTGCGTATTTTTTCGAACATTTTATTTTTATCAATCTTGCAGTATATACAGTATACGCCGCCCACCCCAATCTGCCTTATCCTTTAGTATAAAGGGACCAAGTCTTTTCATTTCAAGGGTTTCAAATAAAACCTACATATATACATAATGCTGTAAATCTACTACATACCGTAACTATTTACTGTGTACGTAGTTTTGACACAATCCTTGGTCCCTTCTTTTTGACGTCAAAATGGCGTTGCAAGATACTTACTTCAGCAATCTATTCACTTTATAAAAAAATATTTCTGTAATGAAGCGCAGTGTTAGGAGCGTTGACAATGTACGGCATTTCATACAAACTTTCAAGTCCTTGTTTTTCGAAATGCATGAACCGATTTTAATGAAACTTCATACGCATAAGCAGGGGGCCTACTCCGCATGCATTTCGAAAAACAAGGACTTGAAAGTTTGTATGAAATGCCGTACGTTGTAAACGCTCTTAAATGATAGAATGTCAACATCATCCTGACCATATCCCAATTTATTTCGGAATAAATCAACAATAGAAATAATACAAACGCATTGAATCACATAAATAATTTATTTTAAAATTTAATTAAATTCATTCATTCGTCAACAAATTATCACCAAGTTTATAAACTTTCTAATTGAATTCATGTCTGGTTATAGTGCATATTGACAATACATATTTACTGCATTCTGCAATGTTGTAGTTAAGTGTAGCTTCAATAGATGGCGCCACTGTGAACATCATCGTTCTTTTGTCTAATTAGCTCAAAAATTACTGTGTTTTTATTATTTTTATTTTATTTATTTATAGTAATATGATATAGTATACTTAGAATGTAGTTCAAAAAATTGACTGATAAGTTATCAACAAAACATTTTTTTGTCTATATACACGACGTTTTCATTATACTATACAAATTATTATATTCCCTGTTTTCATGTCATATAACGCAATGAAAATAGAGTACCGATTTTATAAATACATACACTATCACTTTGTTACTACAGACTACATACACAATATAAAAATTATGCACATATTAGGGGGGACGCGCTAAGGTAGCGCGCGAAATTCAAATTTTCGTACGTTTTTTGTGATTTCCAAGTCAGTCTGTATGTTGATTAAGATATGATTCGCGACCGTAAAAAATATGGCTTAACAGAATTATAGTCATTAGAATCAGCAATAGAACACACTTAAGTTAGAATTGGTCTCAAATGTCATGATATCATGAAATAGTCATTGAATAGGGTAATAGGAACTTAGAGAGATGTATTGATGATCATCCTACTAATATTATAAAAGTGAAAGTTTGTGAGGATGGATGGATGGATGTTTGTTACTCTTTCAGGCAAAAACTACTGAACGGATTTTGATGAAACTTCACAGTAATACAGCTTATACATCAGAGTAACACATAAGGTACTTTTTATCTCGATATTCCCACAGGACCGACACTAATGCGGGTGAAACCGCGGGGCGTTGCTAGTAGTTATATAAATTAATATTTATTATGACCGCGAATCATATTTAGACCAATATACAACCTGATACTGGCCTGCTAATTGCAAAAAATCCACTGTTATTATACAATTAAAAGCGTCACTTTAAGATCTACGCACATTCATATAAATAACAAACGTAAATATAAAATGCTACAATGACAGTAGGAAGCCATTTTTTTTTTGCGGAATTCATTATAGGTAGTTCGAAAGTTACAATGAATAAAGATGTTTTTACACAAGATAATTATAAAAACAAATATTTACAAAGTAAAAAAATATTACAGTTATGTAAAAAAAAATGTTGTTAAAAACCTTAACAACATTTTATTTTTACTTACTGTTTACCCTAATAACAGCATTTTCCAACTGAATATAAAACTTTTTGGACAGAGCACCTGTAAGGAGGTCCTTAAAATTAAAATCAGGTACGAACTGTTTTGTATAATATTAATTCAAGACCACACACAATGATTATACGTACATACATTGCTATACATCGATATAAACTTAACTGTTTATTTGAACTACTTAAAATACATAATTTAAACCTAAGTATTTGAGATCCATAACACATTCGCAAAACTGAATGAACAAATTGTTGTTAACCTTTACTGTTGTAAGGGTTGATTAATCAATCGACAGATAATTTTTATTCGTGGAATAAAATTGACGTCTGACAGTTTTTGTATGGTAGAACTGTCAAAAATTCAAAATTATTCCTCCAATAAAATTATCTGGTGTTGGATAAATCAGCCCTAAATGTGTAAATTCCAATAATAAGCAAAGTATGGAAGCTGTCTTTCGTTGGAATTATATTTCTAAGAATATCACTCTTTCCAAGATTTTTTCCTTACACATACATACACTGTTCTTCTAAATCTATGATTTTTATATAGATGATATTAAGTTGTTTGATATTACAATTTATAAGTGCTAGATATTATTTACCTTTTAAGGTTTCTTAGCCGCATTTAAAAAGCGTCAAGTCACAGTCAACAAAACATCAACACCAAATGATGAATTGATATCATAATTTCTTAAAACAATATTATTTAAATAAAAGCTATACGTGCAGTAACATCAATATGGGAATGTTCTTGTTATTTTTGCGTATTTTGCATTTAATTTCTACAATAGACAATCATACCGCAGTTTCTAATGAAGGTAATTAATAATTGTAAGAAGAAATAATTCGTCAACAAGCCCGTATTTTGCAAAAAATATTTTACTGCCAACCAGTTAGAATTTAAGAAATGGAAAATTTTAATATACCTACAAGCTAAAGTTCGTTTTTTAATCCCAGATATTAATCTGACATTTAAGTCTTTTGTGTTTGCGTTTTTTTAGTATAGAAGTTTGACATTACACCTGTCAAATTAGTATCTGGGTTTAAATTAAAAACGAACGTTAGTAATACACTTATTGTAAATTATAAAAACCATATAAAATGTATGGAGACGAACAAAGAAAATCTACGCAAATACTCTACACAAAATAAACTTTGTATCTTGTGTTTAAAAATCTGTTTCGATTAGTCGATCTTTGATAATATTTATTCCATTATGCTTAACATATAGTATGGGACGCTTGATAGAGTATTCATGTTACACATAATATATTGTTAATGTTTTTTATGAAACGAGTAGCGCCCGCGGCCTATTAATACTATCGCCTGGTACGTAGTCCAAGAAATAATGTTCTTATCTAGAATGGAAAATGGGCACTACATTCTACTAGTAGGGATTTGTAGGACTGCAGTTTATTTGTCAACTCTGAAACAATAAATTCGTTCCTTTTACAGAACTTCAGAGAGCCTTTTACCGATCAGTAGGATAGTATATACAAAAAGAAAGTGTTATATTTTCCACTAATAATCTTAGGTATTAGTTGAAGTAACTCCTATCTTTAATAATCTTGGGAAATTACTACGATAGCCACACTGTGGAGTATTCAATTGATTCAATCCAGATTCATTAGCATAATATCCGGTCTCAATTTAGGAAATCAACAGATACATTCTGACTCTTGGTCAACTTCTTACACTCCAAGAGAGTTCGAACATTATTCCTGAGACCACATATCTTCCTTCCTACTTCCTACCACGCATAGTCAGGTGTTTATAGTAGGTGTACGAGTAGCATGCCCACAGCGGCTCCGGCGACCAAGCCCACGCTCAGCATTGTAGCGATCAGTCCTGATGCCTTCTCACGTTCGTGCAGTTCCACCACCCTGGAATGATTATTTGGAATTACTACATTGAGGGGAAAAAAATTAAAACAAGGGTCTCCATTATTTCCAAAGGACAGAGGTACGAGCAGCTAACGATGCGTAGGGTAAAGTTGCGTCAAACTTATACCACGAAAAATGTATGGTTAAACAGATGTGCCTCCAGAGTCCAGATTGTAACTTTTTGTAACAGAGAAAGTATCCTAGACAAGTAGGTATTAGTGTATTTTTTTATTGTATGCTACACCCGTTACAGGTAATGAAGGAAGTGAAGAATAAAGTAAACAAAACAACTCATGAGTAGTTTACTACAATTTTCCTCATCAATTTCTTTCTATTTCTTAGTCCTGATTTTCTTTAGGTTTTCCTTCCGTATTTTCAATAGAGGATAATTAAATTGATTATCATCCATTACCTATGTGCATAGTTGTTATTACTGGGATTCTATTCATTCAATAATATTTATGGATTTATTTTAATTACATTTCACCCCATTAATCCATCTTTACATACCGAGACCCTTCCGTGTCTCCGAAAGCGCGTTAAACTGTTGGTCCGGCTATCATTCGTGGGTTTCGTATTACCCAGTAACTGGGATGTTGAGGTCAGATAGGCAGTCACTCCATGTAAAATACACTAGTATTCAGCTGCATCCGGTTAGACTGGAAGCCGACCCCAACATGGTTGGGAAAAGGCTAGCCTTTTCCCAACTTTGTTGGGGTCGGCTTCCAGTCTGACTCCGGCCAGACTGAGTCCCAGTTCCAGTCTTAGTCTGGCTTCAGTCTCTTTATGGGATATATCATCATCTGCCTAGGCAAATGATGATATATACCATAAAGAGAACATACAATAATATCAAGTAGCTTATTTAACTAACGATTTCAAAAGTAGTTATTCCGACCAATTCATCAATATTCACATTTATCATAGCAAAGTAGTGTTAACCTCATTACTAACTATGCAATGCACCGTACATTCTAAACCTATACTGCACAATCTATCTAGTCGGGGTCACATAGATGGTCAGCCACATGTTCATTAGAGTGATGGATTATTTTGACTTGGTAATAGAAATGTTTTGATGACGATGTGAGAGAACTTTGCGGTCTTGTTGATAAGACGCATAACATAATTATAAGCCATGTTATTTGTGGTAAATTATAAACAACTAAGTATAAGTTTTTGACCGCATTAAATTCATACATATTTACATTCGTTTTTAATTAAATAGATAAATATTGCAGAAGTATGTAGTAGAACTGAAGATATAGGGCATATGCTGGCGTTACTGACTGTTGCACAAATTTCACAGAGGCACTGTCTGAGCGTTGCACAGACATTTTACCTACGATAGTTCTACATATTATAACCTGGTAGAATCAATAATCATAATAATAGTGGCATATTCGTTGGTGATCGCAAAGTCGATACCTAATGATGATGATGTACTCCCAACCATACGCAGCAAACAAACAGAACGGGTAGATGTTTGCACAGTAATATGTAAGTATGTAGCAGTATCTTACCTAATAAAGTTAATCATCACGATATTAGTGAGAAATCTGTTTGTGAATATGAAGACTATCACGATGATGTACCTACTCCCCAACCATAAATAAACACTACAGGCAATTACTTACACAGATAGCCGTTGCACAGTTTGCACAGTAATGCCTAAATAGCAAATAACTTACCTAGTAGAGTTGATCATCACGATATTAGTGAGATATCCGTTGGTGAACGCAAAGACGATCATGATGATGATGTACTCCCAATCATACGCGAAAAGAACGGGCAGATGTTTGCGCGGCTGAGCGTTGCACAGCATTAACATGGGCACGCCAATTATACGAAGGATGCTGGCTCCGGCGATTATCCATTGGTTATTTGGCTGTAAACAAATAAAAATTGTTAAGAAAAGGAAATTGTCCGGAATCGCCCTGTGCACAAGAAATATCGGACATACACGATAATTAATTGTCTATTTTATTATATTAGTTGCAAATACTTTTGTAACACGGACTAGCTGCATGCCAAAATGAACATTTAAAAGTATTTTACGCGACTAATAACATTAATCGCCGCCATATTCGCCAAACGTCAAGTCGTATCGAAAAAGATTAAGGATGCCCAATCGATTGCAATCGATCGATCGAATTTTTAATGAATTGTTGCATGTTTTTGAATCTGAATCACTAGAACATTCACTCAAGAGCTCAGCCATTTATCAATGCACACTAACGCCATCTATCTACCGCGCTACATCACCACTATCATTTCTGGAGACAACATTATTTTTATTTTAACACACACAAACATTTTATCTCATTCCAAAATCAATGCTAAGAATACTACCTATGTTAATTAGACTATATACATTTAAACGTTGCAATTATGACACACTCATGCTTTAGAAAAAATCTGCATAGATACCAAATTATCTAGGTAGGTACAACAAATAGCTAAATGTATTGTTATTGCTTTTAGTTTCTTAAAAATCACTCGGAGCTAGGAAAAGCTATACCTAATGCTCGTTGTTATGGTTAGATTATAACCTCAAAATCTGATACTTTTTAAAAAATATATCTATTCTGCAGCTAGTCCGCTATACAAATAAGATCTTATAGGAGTTTACTAATGATCGACAATATAACACATAATTTTCCGATGCTCTTGGTTCCAGGGCGAATAATGTACGGGCGCAGAGCAATGTCCTTTAAACAAATTCCGACATATAGACGAACAGGTGACACATTGACTCATCAATTAGATAGGCTTTTTCATAGACTACTAATACATCTATTTTACTGTCATTAATTTGGAAAACTCCGTCAAGTCTTCTCGTCGCCAATCCCACAGTGTTTGATGACTAAGGTCTCCAACCAGTGCATCCTCCTCGTCATGACATATGGCGCCGAAACGTGGACACTGACGGTCGGGCTGGTCCACAAATTCAATGTCGCTCAGCACGCCATGGAGCGAGCTATGCTCGGAGTCTCTTTGAAGGATAAAATCAGGAATGAAATTATCCGGAAAAGAACCGGAGTTACCGACATAGCTTGCAGAGTAAGCAAATTGAAGTGGCAGTGGGCTGGCCTTGTTTGTCGAAGGACCGATGGCCGGTGGAGCAGAGTCCTGGAATAGAGACCGCGTATCGGCAAGCGTAGTGTGGGACGCCCCCCAGCTAGATGGACGGACGTCTGGGACAGACTGAATGCGGAAGGCGGAGGACATGGTGTTGTGGCGCAGCCTGGGAGAGGCCTATGTCCAGCAGTGGACTGTGATAGGCTGAGTTGATTGATTGATTGACTGTCATTAAAATTTGGTAGTGATGATATAGAAAGAAAGAAGGAAAAATACTTTATTTGGGAGACAGGAAATACAAATAGTAACAAAGGAGCATTTAAAACTTACAAAGTTACATTTAAAAACAACCACAATAAATACCACAGCGCTATTATATTCTGATAGGGCCCGATATAAAAAAGGTACCTCCTGAAATACAAATACATAGGTCTGGAGCCAGGGTCTCAATTTTTTCTAGACCCTGTTTATGGCAATAAAGAATATATTTATTTAAGGAAATTAAAAGAGTTAATTTTAATCATTGACTTTTTCTTATCCTTCCACTTTATAAGTCAAATGTAGGAAAACCGCAGTAAACCGTGCATTACTAAGCCCCTTTGTTATTGTGTAACAGTGGTAAACACTAGCTAAACCGCAATCGAAAGTATGATTTAGTTCTGTGTGCAAATCTACAATGACTCATAAATACAATGCGTCGCGAACTCGCGATAAAATATTTTTACAAACAATGGATGCATGTTTACATCACTGATAAGCAACGGATACAATAAATTTGATAAATATAAAAATACAGATTATTTAATCTTTATTTGACCGTATGATCCGCCGTCGTACGGACCGCATTTTAAAGTTTTAATGCATATAATTGGCAATGGCGCCGATTCCCTTGTTCACAAACTAATCTAAATTTAAGTTCAGTGCATCTTTTTCTTTCCATTTCATTAAGGACAGAAGATAAATATTAGTTTAGTCCTGTCAAATTAGTCAGCGCCTGATGTAAATTGACGTATTTTTAGTAGCAATGTTTTTAATGGCTCGATCTCAGAATACCAGATTCTCAAAACACCAGATTCTCAAAATACCATATTCTCAAAATATCAGATTCTCAATATATCAGATTTCGGACAGTCGGAATCTAAATATTTATATTATAAAAAAACCAAGCTACTTTTTGCAGCAAATAGATTGCATATTGCACATTTAGCAATAAATACTGTTTGGTTTTCCTATATTACATATTTTGTTTTATTGACATTGTCATGACGTTGAAGTCTTCTCCTAAGTTTTTCACATTTATGTATTTTATTACTAAATAATTGAATAAAATGGAATAAAGTGATATGAAATTTATAGTAAGTCAGAAGGCAAGCCAGCGTTACTGCATGCAGGGTTCAGGTACAATTTCTGTTTAAAGAACAAGTCTGGAACAACGAATTGGCGTTGTTTCAGACAAAAGGAATGTAATACCTCGATACTTTTGGATGCGAATAATAAAATAATAAGGGATGGGAGGCATACATGTAAACCGGACAGCATTCGGAATGTCATAGACGGCTGCATGGACGTTTGCAAAAAAGAGGTATGTGTAAATTTCAAATCGGTGCAAAACATTTTTGAAAAACATTTTTTGGATGGAGATAAATTTAAAAATCTAGAGCATGAAATACCGGAATTTACCACAAAAAAGGACACCTTATATAGCGCACGAAACAAATATTTTAGCCCGAAGAGCGTGTACCAATTCAAAGGATGTGAAATTGCCGGAACATATTGTAAAAGATTTTTTTTGTACGATGATTATAATCATGAAACAAATGACAGAATTTTGATTTTTGGCACTTTAATGGCCAAAGAACCCCGCGACTTTTTAAAGTCAGTACATACGATATACGGTGACGGTACATTGAAAGTGTTTCCAAAACCGTTTTATCAAATGTACACTTTTCATGTGGACTTAGAACGCAGTGAAGATACAATTAGTTCTATGTTCTATGTTATGGGTTTGGTTTCCGCACTTAGTCCTTCAAGTGGACCGTTGTGCGTGGGCCATGGCGGCCGTAGGTGGTTATTCCAACCAGCCCACCTCCCTCCAGAAGCCTATTAAGTCTCCTGGTCTGTTGAGAACATCTGTGTAAGATTTGGGTGTTCCGAGGGTTTCCGACCTAATCTGGGTGACGCCTGTGCACTCAAAGAGCACATGCCCAACGGTCTCCTCAGCCTCCAGGCAAGCTCTGCACAGGGGGCTGTCCGTTATGCCTATCGTGTGGAAGTGTTTGTTTAGTGAGCAGTGTCCCGTGATGGTCCCCGCAATCAGGCGCAGACCTTTCCTGTCCAGGCGTAATAATCTTTTTGTTAGCTTGCCATCTAATGATGGCATGGCTTCCTTGGACTGCCTACAGCCTGGTGACGAGGACCACCAGTTCTCTGCTTGTGTGTGGGTGTGCTTCTGTAGAATTAGTTTTGTACCTTTAATTTACGCGTTACTGCCAAATAAAACTCAACGCACATACGAACGTATATTTTCAATACTTAAAGAACAATTTGGAATGGAGTTGGCAGTATATAAATATGACTTTGAAGTTGCTGTTATACAAACCGTGAAAGAAATATATCCGGATGTGAAGATTAAAGGGTGCTATTACCATTTTTAGAAAGCTGTCGAAAGGGTGAGCTATAAGTAAAAATTTAGTGAATCCGATAAAGGTCGCGAAATAACACATCTTTGTTCACAATTAGCATTGCTTCCTCCAGTAATTATTCCCGAAGCATACCTCGCTATAAGTGAAATGGCACCAGTCAATGAGATTTCATCAAAATTTCTGGATTACTTCAATAGTCAATGGACACAAAAAATAACTAATGAAGTGTACAGCTGTTACGGTGAAAAAAACAGAACGACTAATGCCGTAGAAGGTTGGCACCGAAGAATTAACGCCATCATTCCTCCCAATCCTTCCCTTTTACAATTTTTAAAGAGAATGAAATGTGAAGCACATAAAAAAAGAATCACATTGAGAAGAGACGCCGTCCACTGTCCTGTTAAAAAAAGAAACACAAAGGACATGGCAAAAGATAAAAAAATAATAACATTATTAATGATTGCATGACAAACAAAATTACAGTTACCGAGTGTATAAATCTTTTAGCAACTATAAGACGTCGTTGAAGAAAACCTGAAGTGTAGTTTTAGTTTTATTTACTTTGTTATTTCTGTTGTTAATGTTTATTGTTATTTTTGTGCAAATAAGTAGCTATAATTTAATTTTTGTGCAAATAGGTAGGTACCTGAAATTTTAGTTTATTTTACTTTGTTCTTTCTGTTGTTCACGATTTATTGTTATTTTGGTGCAAATGGGCACCTATAATTTGATTTATTGTTCTTTATTTTTACATATTATACTTAAGTATTTACCAGAAACAATTTTTCATTTAACTGTACTTCTGGTATATTGCGAATCTGGTATTCAGAGAATATGGTATTTTGAGAATCTGCTATTTTGAGAATCTGGTATTCTGCGATCGAGCCTTTTTAATCACGTCTTTACTGTCTATGGAGTACTACTTTAATTTGAAAAGACTAAACTAATATTTATCATTTGTCCTTTTCTTAATGAAATAGAAAGAAAAAGATGCACTGGACTTAAATTTAGTTTAGTTTGTGAGCAAGGGAATCGGCGCTATTATAACTCAGACAATATAAATAGACAGTCTTGTCAACTTAGAAATAATGGCAAAATATAGCGACATTTTGTTTTATTGTATAATGATGGTAAAGTCAGGTAAATTATCTAAGCTGATTATAATTTATGATGCATTGTACTTACTCGCAACAGGAATCCAGCAACCAACCGTCCCGCGTAATCTCCGCAGTTGAAGATCAAATAATTCACAACGGGAACGAAGAAGATGTCTGAAAAAAAGAATAGAAACAAATGAATAAAAAATCTAATAAGATTTATGAGTAGGTACCTTACTAACCCTATCCAATATTCATCTGCTTAGCCTTTTCCCAAATAGTATGTTGGGGTCAGCTTCCAGTCTAACTCTCTCCACTATTCATGGACCAAGCCTTTTCCCAAATATGTTCGGGTCAGCTGCCAGCCTAACCCTATATCCACTATTCATGGACCAAGCCTTTTCCCAAATATGTTGGGGTCAGCTCCCAGCCTAACCCAATATCCACTATTCACGGACCAAGCCTTTTCCCAAATATGTTGGGGTCAGCTTCCAGCCTAACCCTATATCCACTATTCATGGACCAAGCCTTTTCCCAAATATGTTTGGGTCGGCTTCCAGTCTAATTATCCACTATAATATAAAATTCAAAGTCCTGACTGACTGATACATCAACGCACAGCCTAAACCGCTGGCCCTAGAGACATGAAATTTGGAGAGTATGTTCTTAGTGAAGAGTAGGTATCCACTAACAAAGGGTTTTTCGAAATTCCACCCCTAAGAGGGTGAAATGGAGGGATTTTGTTTGTATGGAAAATCTTATTCTTTGAGTTAGTAAACTTGAAACTTGGGACCAATATGATCTAAGTAAATTATGAAGTTTGCCATTTTATGTTTTTCTAAACTACCCCCTACAAGGGGATTGGGGGGTTTCAAAGTTTGTATGGAAGAATTTTAGCGCGCGGTCCGATTAACTCGAAACTCAGTATTTATACCTAGGATCGAAAGAAAAGAATAATGCGTATCAGGGTTTTTCGAAAATTACCCCTGACGGGCTGAAAAGGGGTAGTCAATTTTACAGGAGAGGATTTTACTGCATTGCTTGATTAACTCGAAAATTAGTACAAATAATCTTTGAGTCATGTTACGAATACATCCCAAACAATTTTTTTAAATTCCACCGTGTACGGATGAAAAGCGGGGATACAGTTTATATGAAACATCTTATTACTTCAGTTAATAAACTTGAAACTTGCCATGAATACTTGCCTAAGTAAGTAATAAAGTTTATCATTATAAGTTTTTCAAAACTACCCCACCAAAGTCAGTATTAATACTTTTGACAGGAAAGAAACGATTAAAAGTTTTTGGGTATTTCGAAAATCGACCGCTGACGGGGCAAAAAGGGGTAATTAATTTTTTAAGGGAGTATTTTACTACGTGGTTTGATTAACTCAAAAATGCTTCAGGGGGTGAAAAAGTTAATAGGTAAGAAAAAATATAAAAATATATTAAGTTTATTGATTAACTGAAAACTCAGTACTAATACTTAAAGCAAATAGTTAGGGTTTTTCAAAAATTGTCTCTTACGCGGGCGGAAAAGGGTAATAAAGCTTAAGGGGTAGATTTTACTGCTTGCTTTCATTAGCTCGAAAATGGTATAAATAATCTTTAAGTCATACAATGGGAACGTATCAAACGCTTTTTTAAAAACAAAGCCTGTCATGGTAAAAGGGGACGACAAGGTTTATTTCAAAAATATTATTCTATTGATCTATAAAATTTAAAATTAACCCGAATTAAATAAATAAATGATAAAGATCGTAAACATACATCTTCGAAATTTTTAGAGTAAAGTACCTACACGCGGACGAAGTCGCGGGCAAAGTGCTAAACTATATAAAATTATAAATTCTGTTTGTATGTAACATTTTTACGCTTAAACCACGGATTTCGATAAAATTGCCTGCCAGCAGATGCCAAAGAGATAGATGGCATCCTGGGAAAGGACATACTTCTTATCCTTTCCAACGTCCACGCGGGCGAAGCCGCGGGCAGAAGCTAGTCCACTATAAAGGAAAACTAATAAGTTCGAACTCGGGAGAAACACTGTTTGAAAACCATGCTCTTGTTTTACATAATCAAGACAGGAGCGGAAATCAATTTCCCACTTCCCTTTTCTATAAACCGGGAAATAATACAGATAACTAGAAAAGCAAGCCTCACAAACACACATTTTACTATACGGAGAAACCCAGACGCAATGGCTGCAATTTTCCCGTTAACTGTAATAGGTGCTGCATAATGCAGCTGTGGGAATGATAGAGATCAGCGTTTTTTTATGATATTATCACGTTATTTGCTCACACGAATGTTGGTCGTTGGGGTGAATTGATAATAGCTCAATAAAGTTCCAAATTGACGACACGGTTGGCGCAGTGGTCGAGCGATCGACTGCTGCGCTGCGTGGCGCGGGTTCGATTCCCGTACGGAACAAATATTTGTATTGCCGGGTAGTTGTTCCGGGTCTGGCTGTTTGTGAAAAAAAGAAAAATAACATCACGCCTGGTTTACCCGAAGGGTTGGGCAGATGTATACAGTACGCCCACATTTTACCAGTGAAGTTTAAGTCCCATGTAATAGGGGCCCAGCCTATTGTCATCAACGAGGCACAATTCCAGACTCCAGCTGGCTACTGAGAAATTCCAGATAAAAAAACCTAATAACACTTCGCAACCAGCACCCTAATTGCGTAACACACGATCAATCGGAATCGGTTTCATTTTGACAGTTCAACAACATTCATTGCGTTATTTACTTGTTGAGCAGACAAATTTTTCGAACTTATGAAGCAATGGATTAGCAATTTGCTTCAAAATGATTCAGATTCCGATTGATCGTGTGTTACGCAATTAGGGTGCAGGCCGTAGTTTCATTTTTTAACCGACGAAAAAAAACGTAAGTCGACGCGTATACAGGGTGTCCCGAAACTCAACGATAACCTGGTACCGGGCGAGAGGCCAAGGTATACCAGTTATGAAAAAAAAAAGAAAAAAAAAAACCAAGTCACTTAGTCAAGCGATAATAGACATTTTTCGAAAAAGTTGAAAATTTGACACCCTTGGTCGAATTTTTAAGTAATGTGATCACCATTTTTTATAATTTTACAGTGATTTTTTTATAATTTAATCTCAAATAACAGTGCTATTAATCGCAAACACAAATCAATGTAATAAACATTGTTAACTAATTAAAATAAATTAAGTTTTGAAGAGTTATGGTTTACAAAATTATTGTCAGTTAACTTTGACACTCCATGTTGGAAAAAAAATGTTTTTTTCTTCTTATTTTTTTATAACTGGTATACCTTGGCCACCCAGCCTATTACTGTGCCACTGCAGGGCAAAGGACTCTCACTCATACAGAGAAGGCATAATAAGCATTGATCACCGCGCTTGCTCAAAGCGGGTTGGCGATGAGGGCAACGATATTTGATGTCTTTCAACTCTTTTAACCATTATCATCTGTCTTGCTTTTTCCCAACTATGTTGGGGCCGGTTCCCAGTCTAACCAGATGCAGCTGAATACCAGTATTTTACATGGAGCGACTGCCTATCTGACCTCCACAACCCAGTTACTGGGTAATACGATACCCCATGGTAAGACTGGTTGTCAGACTTTCGGGCTAATGACGACCCGTAACGACTGTCAAAGATCCACAAATGACAGCCGGGACCACCGGCTTAACGTGCTTTCCGAGGCACAGAGGGGTCTTGGTCATGTGGAAATGGTCACCCATCCACGGACCCACCGTGGCAAGCGTAGCTTAACCTGATCGATCGACCTGTACGGCTGTTATTACTTAGCCACAAACCCCAACTTTTTAAATTACACACTCCACTTATCCATTAATTTAACTACTTACCTTTTGCGACGATTATATGCGACAAAAACAGTAATAATTGGTTTCGTTGTATTTAATTAAAACTCGCCCATAACATCTTTATCTTTATAAATAATTTCAGCTGACTATCGCTAATTAAGTATCGTGCATTCGATTGAGTTATCTCTTGGCTCGTGCATTCATCATTATGTTATCTTTATGTACCTACATAATATATACCTACACTAGTATGTTTTGTTGGTGAAAATTATAATATCAGCAATCAGTATGTAATTATTACACTGCAGGGCAGAGGCTACTTCTCATATTGCAAAGCATTGAGCATATTAATCACTACACATTCTTAGGTCCTGTGTCTTGGCGATTAGAGACCATTGATAACGGAAGTGTTATCATAATTATGTAAGTATACTCTGTCCATTAGGTAAACCGTTTTTGACAGGTGGAACTAGTGATTGCAGCAACACACAATACATTGATTCATACACGTACGGTATTATAATGTCTGTAAGAAGCCATAAATAAGATAATTCAATAAGACAAGGCAGTTTATATATTTATTTTATTACGCATCTTAAAGTTAACTTTTACGTAAGCTGGAATACATATTACGTTCTAAGACAGCTGTCAAAAAACGGCTAACCTAATGGACAGGGTATAATTACAAGCCGGATGGTATTTCCCATCGGCAAAAATGACGAACTTTCATACAAACTTTCATCCCCTATTTAACCCGTTTAGAGGATGAATGTTAAAAAACCCTTTCTTAGTTCTTACGTTGTCAGTGAATGAATTTAAAAAAATAATAATTAAGTAGACTAGCTGCCTCCCGCGGTTTCACCCGCATAAGTTTCGATCCAATGGGAATATCTGGATAAAAAGTGTCCTATGTGTTAATCCTGGTTATTAACTCTCTGTGTGCCAAATTTCATCCAAATCCGTTAAGTAGTTTTTGCGTGAAAGAGTAACAAACATCCATCCATCCATCCATCCTCACAAACTTTCGCGTTCATAATATTGTAGGATTAACCAAATTAAAGCATACTCACTATTCCAATCGGTGCCCGCCGTATCCGGATGAGATTCCACCAAAACAGTCACAGCTGGGTACACAGCCATACTTATCCCGAACACAGCGAATATACTGAAGGCGTACACCCAGACCTTCTTGATGATGACAGTCATAAACACCTCCCTATGCCTGTTCGCGGCTATACCACCGCATCCTCGCAGGATGTGATATGTGAAGAAGTCAATCTTGTATAACATGACATATGATATCAGTGATGTTATCACCATAAAATCGGCTATGATGAAGTATATCAGAGCACTGTGGAGAGGTGATATTTTGAAGGCCAGTGATATAATTTGGGCTACAGCGGCTATGATACCGCCTAGTGATTGTCCGCTAACGACTGCGGCCATGTATTCTTTGGAGAATCTGCTTGCGATTCCTACTAGGCCTCCGATGAAGACTGCGCTGGCAGCTGGAAAAGAAAATTTGGTTTTAAAGATCAAGTATAGCATGTACCTACTTGTAGCTGGATCGTCCGAAAGGGTTACCGCTGCCCTGGTACATAAAGGGCTAAGGAAGGAACACGGGTGGATTTTAGTCAGTAAGAGTCTGACACTCCCTTCTGCTCCACCCAGAGCGGGAGGGGTCATTTGATGATTTCCCATAAAAAAAAGAAAAAGCATGTACCTACTTACTGTACTTAGCCTAATTTCTAAAAGGATCTAAGTTATTTAAGTAATGCACTGTAAACCCTTAATAAACCCTTAACTAACCCCTAATTAACCCTTTGTAACTCCTTATGGTTTAGGCTTATGAAATTCATTAGTTTTCCTTAATAGTGGATAGGGTGGCTCATTACTCAAAAATATAAAAGACTATGCTTTGGTTTTCGCAGTTCAGGGGTAAATAAGGAGAAGCTGACGCAAAGCTGTAGAATGCTAGATTGGATTTAATCTTACTCCTAATGCAAATAGCCTGTCAGGTTTATACACTCCTGTGCAATAGACATAATTAACCTTTTGATATTTCGGGTACTTTTCCGCCAGGGCCCATTCGCTATTACCACTCTGTATTTCAAACGGTTATTTTCATTCTTTTTTGAGCTCTAAAAGTGGTGAAAACTGTGAAAGAAGGTTTAGCAGTTTTTTTTTGTTTTTTAGCCTACGATGTCCCACTCCTGGGCAAAGGACTCCTTCCATCTTTCGCGAGCCCGCGCGACCTCCTTCCAGGTTTGACGGAACCTATCCAGCTCGTTTCGCTATCTCTTATATGGTCTGCCGCGACCCCGCCTCACTATCTCAGTTAGGCTTTATAAAACATCAACTATATAACCTAAATATCTTGCATATCAAGTCGATGGACCGACACATCCGATTGGTCCATATAATATCGGGTTACATGAGTCAGACGAGACGGTCGTTAAACCTGAACAACGCCATATCCATAACCAGATTTGGGCCTCATTTGTTTAAGTTAGGTATTGCAGATATGTTTTTGCATGTATACCTGCTCAATTAACATTGCAATGTCAATGAGGTCACCTAGTATTTATTGTGCACCATATTAAAATTATGTATTTATCCTAATGTGTCTAAGAAAACTGATATCTACTATCAAAACGAAGAAGAAGAATAATATTTAGTATTTTAATTTAATTTAGGTGCATAAACATTCATGAGATATGATATCTTTTAATTAGAAAATGATCTCACAATTAAAGTTTATTTTTAATCAAGTTGATATTTTGAACATAACATTATACCTGTATACTCCGGAAGGTGTTTTTATTCAAAACATAAGCAATTGAGCAGGCTGTATTAGACAGGTAAAACTTACGATGAAAATGGCCTGGCAATTTTCGCCTACAGTCAGTTATGATAACGAGGTCAAATAGTACAGACGCCAGCACATTAAGCTACCCATACATAATCAGCCTACAATGTTCCCACTGCTGGGACACAGGCCTCCTGTCGGTGAGAGGGAGCGGGCCATAATCCACCACGCGGGCCCAATGCGGGATGGTAGATGTCGCATGCCTTCGAATTTTTGGTTCTAGGACATGCCGGTTGCCTCACGATGTTTTCCTTCACCGTTTTGAGAGCAGTGGTGATGAAATATTTTACACAAAGTAAAGCGCCTATCTGGGTTCGAACCTACGACCTACAACTCGTAAGCCGCGGCTTAAGCTACCCGAAACTGTCGAATTTTCCCAATCAACCTTGAACCTTAATGATTTAGGGATAAAATTGAAAATCTATTAAAGAAATTTGACAGTTTGTAGCAGTTTGATGTGCTGGCGTCTGTACAATGATATTAATGTATAGCATATTCTTTATTAGCAACATAACTCATACTCTACCGACCGTGAAACTTAGGCTAGGTCAAGTCTCAAAGTCACGCAACAGAGACCAGGCGTGCTGCGACAGTTAGTAAAGCCTAGATTCCCGAGTGTATTGACTTGTTACGTGTGACTTTGGAAATCCTAATGACTCATATAGCACCACCTGCTTTGTTAAATTCAGTTTTATAGCGGAAACAATTAGGGCCAGTTTACATGGTGGCTATTATTAAGGCATTACGATATAAAGATTGCAATAAAAACAGCAAATATGGGGAATCCTTATCTCTTACGTTTTGTTATCTTTATTTGAAGTGACAAAAACAAATGTATGAAAATAGATGAGTATCTATTTATCCAATTTGCGTCAATAACAACGCTATTGGAGCGAGATCCTTATCGATTTTATTATCCATTAAAACGGGTTGAGTAAAGTCATGGTCAATTCTTTTATTTAAAGTATATCAAAAGTAAATATATTAAAATTACGCTTTTTAGTGCATTAATTAAATGAGCTTAAATCATGTCAAATCAAACGTTTATTTACTAGAAATATTATGTATTTTGATAAAGATGAGATCAATAACCACTAGTGAAGATTGCTAAGCACGTCAGGTGCATCTTAGTGTATCTAAATACTGCTTCACTTGGTTCTGACCAAGTCAGACCCACATCGATCCATCATATAGGCCTAAGGGGCTAAGACCGGAGTAGCGGGATCGTGGGGTAGCTGGATCGTCCGAAAGGGTTACCGCTGCCCTGGAACATAAAGGGCTAAGGAAGGAACACAGGTGGGTTTTAGTCAGTAAGAGTCTGACACTCCCTTCCGCTTCACCCAGAGCGGGACGGGTCATTTGCAGATTTCCCATCCGCAAAAAAAAAAAAAGGGCTAAGACCTCTGGGTCATTTTCTTATAATGCCTTGTGGGTACCTAGGCTAAGGTATATCGACAATAATAGTTAAAAAGTGGTCACCTGAGTGATCACTTGGCATGCCGCATGCGGATTTGGTAATACTGGCTTACATGCAACTTGCCATGGAAATACCTACACAATTTTAAAAGAATATCGTTTCACAAGGATTCTAGCTAATTACGTATTTGGCTAAGCTAACACATAGATAACCAAACATTATATTAGATTACATAGAAACAAAATACTTATAGGAACATGAAACGGGACCGTGACCCAGATAATATATAATAATATAATAATAATAATATTTATTCAAAAAATTATAAGGCATGAAAATTTGTACAGTTTTGCTTAAATGTAAATTATATTCCTAAGACTTTACGTGCCTGAACTAGGTAATCCTGTGTTTCAGGCAAAAAGAGCTAAAATAGTCTTTAAAAATTAATAAATAATCAAAAGTTGACAATAGAAAAATAATTATATATAAAAAACAAACAATATATTATATAAAACAAACACTATCGAATGCATCAGCACTCGAAGTAGGTCAAATGCACATCTGCATTAACTCTAATGAGTTATTTACTTTATGATAAGCAATCATTTGCATGCCCTATCAAATGGTTAATTTGTTTGATCATTTAGTTGAACAAAAATTCCTTTACATAAATGTTTATTAACTGGGAAAGTAAATGTTAATAATTGCGTAACACATTATCAGTAGGAATGGCTTTCATTTTGACAGTTCAACTACATTCATTGCGCTAGTTATCTTGTTGAGCAGACAAATTTTTCGAAGATATGAAGCAATATCCTTCAAAATGATTCAGATTGTGATTGTTAGTGTGTTACGCAATTAGGGTGCAGGTTCTAAGTATTTCGAAAAGAAACCGCGCCTAGGGTAGGTTCTGTAACCAGAGACAACTATTTTTTTTATCTTTTTTCTTTATTTTTATTGTCTTTTATAGATTTAGGGGCTTTTGGTCACAATAAGACCATGCCAGCCCCATCGTAACCTAATACAAGTGAAGCTACACACCTTATAAACGATTAGGCCTCTAAAACCTTACTCACTATTTTATAAACAAAGATAGCTGCGTTAGAAAGAAGCTCGGATAAAGTACTTTGAAAAAAACAAAGACCTGTCTAGTCTACCTTCACCTCTCTCTGTCCAGAGCTGCCACGAACAAATCTTTGTAAAACTATTTGTAGTTTGTTATGTGTGCTTGTAATTATTATGAATTAGGTAAGTATGTTATTAATCATTGAAATATGTCAAAAATATTATCGACAGGGGCTTAAAGGGGATCAGGGAAACGGGGGAAGGGGATAGATAATAAGCTACATAATGTATATAAGATAATAATGATAACAGTCATGGTCGGAAATCACACAGTCACCAATTGTGAAATTAATTCTGATTAATATATTGTTTTTTTTTTAAATAAATTTGTTCTTTTTTTAATCATGATTCACTTTTTGCATACTATTAGGGTAAAACAATATTATTATCAAATCGAATTAATAAAAGTAAATCAATGTTTCATTTTCCGTTTTAACTCTCTTCGCGTTTTTACTAGCCTCACGAGGTTCGAAGGTCGGGGCTCGAACCATACGGCATACCTAGCACTCCTAGCAGTGACCAATTTAAATTTAGATAATATTAATTTATTAACTTGAAAACATACACAAGCAGACAATGCTGCCCTTTTTGTGTTTATTTTATAATGTGCGTCTTATTTGTGCAGAATAAACCATTTTTCCTAAATAAACCATTAACTTAGTCAGAACCCTAGTCACCTCTCAAAATTCCTACCTATCTGTAGTCTGTGGAGTGTGACGTCTTTTCATAGACCACAAGGCAAGCTAGCAAGGTAATACTTGGCACGTTTGTAACATTTTGTCATTATAAACTGTTTGTGTGAAAAAAATATCTTAAATTTCTGATTCACTCAGGCATTTTTGAAATTTCCTCACAGAGCAAGTTGTTGTCATTCATTCACATGTCAGCACATAGTTGTATATCACAAATTGCTCCGTAAGGAAAATTGCAGCAATATTTATGGCTAATCACTAGGTATCATTATAAAATGAACGAAGTCTTGGTTATTGAATAAATGCATAACAAAATGACTCACCCGTCATAATGACGACAGACACCATGGTGATGATAAAGAATGTGTTCTGCCATTCATCAGTGTCCACCTGCACGAATGAGGTCGTCACCAGAAAGCATATGGTCACTATTACCAGGGAGCCTTGCAGTCGTGCCTTTAGTGGTATTCTGAAATTTATAGGAAATATGTATTACCTGGATAAGGAATAATAGTGTGCTGTAAAAGAGAGCTGAGAAAGAATATAATTCAGGTTTAAAATAGCCAGTATTATTTTCCATGGTCAAGAATAAAGAGGTACTTGCTATGAAGATATAACCAATGTCTTTTTTTAAATGAATTGAAAGCTGTTAACCTAATGAAGGGCAGAAGTAAGAAAAGGATTGATGTATTCGGATAAAATTTTATTTAATTAATAGAAAACAAACAGTTAATTTATCAAACTAAATTTCATTCAAAAACATCCATCGGTTTCTAACAAAACTTCAACTATATCCAAAGACCCTGCATACTTATCTCTTTTGTTGACTGTACAAGACACAATAAAAGTTCTATTGTTAGTATGTCTGGGGGTGTTGAGTGTCCCACAGAGTGTTAAACAGGATGTATAAAATCACAGTTCTTACTGCATTATTTCAGTATAATAATGGACTAAGGATCTTTCTGTACAAAATAAACTAGGGTCGGGGCTAGGCATGTCTCTACCAGACAATTAATAGGTAGCATAAAAATAAAAAATAAAGCCTAGGGAATTTCATTAGTTATAAATAAATAAATACATACAATGATTTATTTTTTTCTTTCCTTATATTCGGTATGAAAAGTAGAGTGTAAGTCATCAATTCCTACTCGGACTATAGCCGTCTAAATACTTTATATGGGAATTTATTTCTTTCGCCCCTTGTATAACAATCTACTATACTTTGCTGTTGTCATATGGTCTATTGCCTTGTAGCGGTATCTACAACGCCACATGCGAACAACGCGTCATACTGACATCACGCAAATCCTGCATATCGCAAGCAGAGTTTACCGCGCAATTAGCATAGATACAATTTCCCAACATCAATTGTTGGGCAATTGCCCGCCAGACACAACACCCGTCTGGTCGGAGGATCCTCCCTTTTCTATGGAGGATGAGTGAACTTTACACCCTGTTCCTCATACCTCTATAGCCTAAATATTTTTTCATATAAAGTTTGAAAATATTTACACAGAATCATATTTATATTATGAGTAGACAATTTCTTCCTTTCTACACCTAAACATTGTAATAACACACATGGGTTAATTATTTTTATCGTAAAACATAAATAATTTAAATATTATACTTACAAGTGTCCATACAGAGAGTTAAGGATAAGGAACAGTAAATTAGGAATGGCGGTGGCCACATTGAGGTATGATGTGAACTCTGCCTGGAACGGAGTCTTTCGTACCACCATCGTGAGATTATTTGGTGTGACATCCCGGAACTTGTACATCCAATACTAAAAATAATAATACAATAAATGGCCTTGTTTATACTTTATTTGTTTCAAAGGTTTATGAAAAATTATGAGTACTCCTAAGTAAATGTTGTACCTAAATCAAAAAACAAAGTATAATTTAAAAAATAAATAAGTGATATATTAAAAAGATGACTAAGAACCTCTGAACAAGGCATGTTTTTAAATATAATCATTATTTATTAATTATAAAACAATGTGCTATCTAAAATGTATTAGTTCAACTTAGAATTAAATAAATTAGACTCGATCCTAGATAACGATTAAGGTCATCATTCCAAGAAAAAATAGCCTGAAGGTCGTATTCCTTTGTCACAGATTAGAGACGAAAAAAGAAATACTCACATCATTGGCGGTAATCAAAAAATTCCAGGGCACCAAGGAAGTGACTCCGAAGAGGTAGAAGAGTATATACACAATGCAATAATTGTCCCGAGGCTGTTCCCCTGTGTCCAAGACCTTCGTGGAACATGAGTCAGTCACTAACTCTCTTTCCTCGGAATCGTCAATAACCTCCTCTTCATTTTCAATACTCTCTATAGCTTCAGTATTGATAGAGCCTGTCGCATCCATTGTTACCAAAACACAGAAAAATTATTTCACAAAAAAAATCAAATACGCCCGCAGGTGTTTTAGTTTGTTTCTCTACTAAAATCTATGTTATGACTGATTTTAAAACACTAAACTCTCACTTAATAAACATTTGTTTTAATTAAGGATTTGCAGTCACTTTCCACTTAAGCATAATGAGAAAAATAATATTATTTAATTCTATGGTCGTACATTATTTGGTTCGATCGAATATTGAATAACAGCTGTCAATTTTATTAATGTTGTCAAATCAAATTTAACGTGACCGAACCATCAACCACTGTGTACGACCACAGACTAGCTAATAATCGTTGTGAACATGAACAAGAAAACGAGTTGGTTGATGGCACTGACTCATACACCTTGCTCATACATCCGACTTGTTATTCATTCTAAAATTATTCATAATTATTTTATACCATTGCACTTTGCAATTTTTTAAACATAGAATGTACTTAATTAATGTGTTACAAGTTATAAAACATGTGAGAAAAACATTTTTAAACTCGTTCAAATGACAAAAATAGAGAAAAGTTTTTTTATGGGAAGAGCCACAATCGCCACAAATGAGATTAAAGCGAGGGCGCTTAATCTAATTTGTGCTTAGAGATTTGTGTTGTTTCGTGTCGATTTCTCGTGTGTGAAAATTTATTTTCTTCCCTATAGACGTCACAATCGGTCGACACAATATATTCTCATTTTGTTTAGTTTTTTTTTACTTACGGCCCGCTGGAATGCCCCTTTCACACGCTCAATGTGTACCGACCACGACATAATTTTCCTTCTTACCTATACATTTGTCACTGAGACTCCGACAACTCCGACAGCCGCGCTTTTTGTGAAAAGGGCTTAACTGTACTCAACAGCTTTATATCACATGGGTTTGATTAGAAAAGAGCTAAGAAATAGAAGTAAAGTAAAATGTCGGTCTTCTCTTCGTCTCATAGGTATGTGCACCCATAAAGAATGACTCCAAGTGACAACGCGTGCTTTACTGGTGGTAGCCAACTGTACAAACAAGATGTGAATGTATAGAGGTATGAGGAACAAGGTGTAAAGTTCACTCAACCTCCATAGAAAAGGGAGGATCCTCCGACCAGACGGGTGTTGTGTCTGGCGGCCAACTGCCCAACGATTGATGTTGGGAAATTGTATGTATGCTAATTGCGCGGTAAACTCTGCTTGCGAGATGCAGGATTTGCATAACGTCAGTATGACGCGTTGTTCGCATGTGGTGTTGTAGATACCGCTACAAATGTATGCGTGAAGACAAGTAGCGTCAGCATATAAAACACGCATGCACATACACACACTTCTAACTTCGCCATTGTCTCGGACGGTACCGAGAGCTGAGAGCTTCTGCGCTTACACACACATTCACAGCGTGTTTGTTCACTTGGTAACCACAAGTAAAGCGAGCGCCGCTTCGTGAGATAAAAATACTATAATTAGTACAAGATTTTGTGTGCTCAGAAGTTTCTATCGTGGAACGATCGGCTCTTATTGTTTTTCATTCATTGGTATTATCAGCATTTTAATATGATTTCAGTGGCAAATCTTGTTATTGGCGCCGATTCCCTTGTTCACAAACTAAACTAAATTTAAGTTCAATGCATCTTTTTCTTTCTGTTTAATTTAGAAAAGGACAGAAGATAAATATTAGTTTAGTCCTGTCAAACTAGTCAGCGCATAAGCGGACTAAACTAATATTTTACCTTCTGTCCTTTTCTTAATGAAATGGAAAGAAAAAGATACACAGAACTTAAATTTAGTTTAGTTTGTGAACAAGAGAATCAGGGCCAATGACGAATTATCTAAAACAGGAGAGGGAAACATTGGCGCCGATTCCCTTGTTCACAAACTAGACTAAATTTAAGTTCAGTGCATCTTTTTCTTTCTATTTCATTAAGAAAAGGACAGAAGATAAATATTAGTTTAGTCTTGTCAAACTAAGATACTCCATAGACAAGTTTAGAGCGTGATTAAAAAATTGGCTACTAAAAATACGTCAATTTACGTCAGGCGCTGACTAATTTGACAGGACTAAACTAATATTTATCTTCTGTCCTTTTCTTAATGAAATAGAAAGAAAAAGATGCACTGAACTTAAATTTAGTTTAGTTTTTGAACAAGGGAATCGGCGCCATTAAATAAAAAAAATATTTCATATGAAAATACTGTGTCAAATTTTATTAATATTTCATCAGTTATCATAATTATATTTGTCATTATCAACTATTATTCTAAATTATGATTTACTATTATTCTTGTACAATTTACATTTAAAGCATGAACATTAGGTCATTATATCTTTATACATGTAATCATGTAAATAACTTAGTTAAATATAAAAAGTGTAAGTAAATAATTTGTAAAAATACACAATTAAATCTGTTTAGACACAGTTTTTACTGATGTTAGCTTAAGATTAACCTACTACAATTTGGCGCGTCTATGTCCACCTTTATTATACTTAAGTAATAAAATAATTGCCCGGAGTGTCCAAGACAATGATGATATGGTTACCTACTTAGGTATACGTACAATCATTCAAGAGGATTAAAAGTATTTTAGGAAGTAAGAGTAAGAGTTGATGATATTTGCTAAAAAAAAGTGGGCAGGTAGATAGACCGCATAGACGCGTCAATATGGAGTAAAAAATCTCCGCAAAATTATAAAAAAAAGATTGAACATAACATGAATAATATTACGATTTAAAAATTACAAAATATAACTTATGTATATGGAAAGACTGTCTTTTAAAACTAATTTACAATAAAATTACATATCATTTGTCGAATAAACATTCTTAATATGACGTTTAACACTTAGGGACGGACGTGCAAAAAATACGTATCTAATATTGCATCATAATCATTAATTACAATTAAAGTAGGTATACGCCTTTTAGGTACTTGCTCCTTTTTGTGATACATGCATATTTTTTACTTAACAAAAACTTATTAATAAGGCATCCATTTGTCCATAAGGCGCAGCATTAGAATTTAATTTGTTTACTTCATTATGAGATCGATCACCTCTGGTAATTTGTATAGTCATTATGACTTAAAATACTTTATACATACACATATTAACTAAAATTACCTACAGGGACAGAATATAAGAGAAAGTTGGAATGTCAGAAGTTTTAAAAGACACTTGTTTAGATAATACGCATGAAACTAAATGCAAGAAACATAAAATATCTCGATCAAGACATCATTACTCAGTCTTTTCATTGCTTTTCTACTTCTACGATAGGATGGTGTGATCAACTCCTTTTTATTATTATACTATTTAATTATACATTTCAAAGGCCATTTTTAGACCATTGTTAAGTAACACTTTACTGAAAAATCTCGTTCATTTTCGAGTTTCTTATGGCTTCCACTACATAGCAGTTTCTAATGGTTGACTATGTGACCGACTTGCTTCCGACATCGGTATCGGACTGGATTCGGAGTTCTCAAAGTCGAAATTTGTTTCTAGTAACGCCTCAGACTTAGATCTATGATGTAGTTCGGGTAACGGTGAATCGTCAAACTCTCTGGAAAGATCGTGCGGACTGGAGTCGTAGCTGGGTATGTTGTCTGATGCAGTTGTATCATATGCACTAGAATATACTGGTGGGTGAGGTGGACTTGGTAGGTTGTCTTCGTAATACTGCTGCTGATCTATAAATAACAATAGAAAATATTAGGTATTTCTTAAGAGACTAGAAACAATAACAGTACTCTTTAACAGTACCCAAAAAGAACAGCAAGCGGGATTCATTCACTATTTTAGTTCGGTCTTTATCTATCTGTCAAAATCAAACTGGCTGGCGCGAAACTGGTTAGCGTCTTTTTTTGTTATTCACTCTTTTAATCTTTCATTCATTCACAGTTCACTCATTGCACAGGAGACTCTTTGCCGGCCGGTTTGGCGCCATTGATAATTTGATAAGTCCGAGCTCCGCTGTTCGAGATCATATTTTTAGAATGAAAGCGTATCATAGTAGTACATTATAGTGTTTTAGTAGTATATAGATCTATGGATCATAGTCCACACAAAGTTGACAGAAGGTAATATTTACGTAAATACCTAGGTATATTATTATCTTGAAATTGATTCTACATACAAACTTCGCCTAACCTAGAGTTTACTACTTTTTGTTATACTTTTTAGTTAAGTACCTGCAACATTGTTCCTTTGGCCGAACGTCGTAGTAGGCACTGCTCCCGCTTGTGGTTGGTCCGGCATTTTAGATCTTAACTCCATTAAGAATGACAATTTTGGCTGTGCACCATAACTTCCTGCGGGAGCTCCATACGGCCCGTATATCTTCCCAGCCCTTTCCAACTGCCTCTTCATGTTATCATCAGAGTTATCTCTTAACGGTAATGTATCTGATGTGAAATACTGAGAATCGCTTTGTGGCGACATTGAATACTCATCTGGAGGCGATCTTAAACCTTCCGGATGATGTAAAATGGGTATTTCTTCAGTGGCAACCGTATTTATGGATGGGGCCCCACTGGCTGTACCAGAATTATCTCTATAACCTTCGTTTCTAAAAGCTAAGTTGTATGGCCTTGTATTGTTCTGTGGCACAGAATATTCTGGAGTGATGGGTTTCTTTACAAATGTGGAGTGTTGGAGAGGCATAACGTTTGGATTGGGGTTGTGAGCCTCGTAAATATCGAAGCTCTGATTGTCATCTAGAGAGGAATTGAACTGGCTCTTTTCCATAGATTCCATTGATGTTGTCGATGCTAACATCTTTCTGTAGTCTGAGCCTTTCGTTAATGTGTCGGTGGAACGGGTACTACTCTGTAGACAAAGAAGTTTAAAAGTTATTAGTAATTATAACTTGAAAATACTTTCAAAAATGGTCCTTATACATTTTTGGTTTAAAAATCTTGTCTTACCATTTGTACCATTTTTCTTCTGTAAGGCGTATCAGGGAAGCCACCATTGATGCTGCCAATAGACCGGACCGAGTGTAAAGACTGCCGGATCGAATTGCGCCGCTCTAGTCTTTGGACGTGTCTGTGAAAAAAGAAGAATATTTGATTACTTATTGTTTTTTTCCGGTGTAAATCCCAACACCTAAATACTTTTTCTTTCACCTTAACATTGTTTACCCTACGTGTTCCTGTAGAGAAAATGAGCTTGAAAATGTGTTGTAATAGAAAGAAGTTATTGGTTGAGGCTCGATGAAGCGTTTCCAAAACTTAGCCCAACCTGAATCAAAGGCTTTCTATCTAGAAAGTGGAAGATACTAAAGTAACAAAGGAAGAACACCAATTACATATAAGCAAAAATATTACAATGAAGGTAACCAACCTGTGCTTAGACTTGGAATACCAGCAGACAAGAGCGGCTGCCACTAACAATACGGCGGCTATCAACACTCCGATAAACGCCACCGCTAGAGTATCCCCTTGCCACGACATCGGGTCGATCATAATTTTCGGATCTGTAAACAAAAGTGGCTTTTTAGCGAAGCTTAAGGACATAGTTGGCAAAAGAAATAAAAAGACTGCGTGAAAGTGGAATGAAATGTGTTGAACATCACGCCTGTATCCAAATTTTGCGAGTTAGTTTTAAGTCCCATGTAATAGGGGGCGAGCCTGTTGTCACAATCCAGACTCCGGGCTGTTACTGAGAAATTCCTAATGGAAAATTAAACAACACTGTCCAACCTGGGAATCGAATCCAGCACCTCGTGATCAGCAGTAGCGCTAGCGACCACAAGACCAACGTGTAAATATATACCTACTACTATTATTTAATAAGTCTTAACAAGGACCATGTTCTATCGGGTCCAAAAGCAGACGAACAGACGTTTTAAGAAAAGCAAAATAACCAAACTCACCAATCTCGCAAATGAAAGCATTCTTCTGATTACAGTCAGTCACTTCGATGTTCGAGAAGGCAAACGAAGTACACTGAGTAACATAATCGATATGGTTGACCCACACCCTGTCTCCGTACTGGAACCATTGATTCTGTCGGTTGATGAAGTCGTAGAGCGCTGCGTAGTTGCCTGTTACGTATGGCATTGATGCATTGTCCGACTGGGGAGAAAAAGGGAAAGGGGTTACATAAAAAAAGTTGTTTTGGGGACAAAAAAATAAAGAATGGGCTTGGGATTACAACAAAAGCTTTTTATGAATTTTAGGGCCCATTTTTTCGGCGATGGAAAAAAAGGTTGTTGGGTAAATCACAGGCAAATTAAGCCCATCAGTGTTAATTTGATTTATGATGTCTAATAGTGTGAAAAAAGTGAATCTTCATTGTATGTCACGCATAAAAAATATTGATTGTCAGTTAGGGTGTTGTGATATAGAGGTGAGATATTTATAAATAAGTCACAATCCTTACAAGCCAACACTTAGAGATCGTCAAAGAGATCTAAACATTAGTATTAGGTACTAGTCTTTACTGAATTTCAATGAAAAATATCCCTCAAAATTCAATTATAAATGTTCGTGACATCACACTGATGTCATGACAAACTAAAATAGATTGGTATAGTGTCGGAGACAATTATCAGTACCCTTACCAAACAAAACAGCCTCGCCTCTTCATACGTCATTGGTGCACCAACATACATATAGCAGGTCCCTGCAACAGCATCCCATCCTGGAGGGCACTTCCCGCCCCCGAGGACCGTTTGGTTATTCATATAGAACGGCCTGTAGTCCACCTCTAGCAGCAGAGGGTTATCACTCTGGTCTCTTATACGACCGGCCACTGCAAGGGTCTCGTTGTAACTCCAGAAGTTATGCTTCGCGTCGATGCGAGTACGCCAGAGATCGAGCGAACTAGAATTGTGAATGGGAAGTTGTAGGATTCGAATGTTTTAAGTTTGGTGAAAACGTGCTGAGTGTGAATGATTTGCTATACGTGGTAACAGATAGAGCTCTCAGTGATCACTACAACAAATAACTTAGTTAATCATTAAGTGAAGTTTGTGTATCTATTAGAAAACACATCGTTAGCAACATTTGAACGATGCTATTAGTAGTATTAGTACAAGTAATGGGCTTAGGTATCGTTAACACTGCAAGTAACAATAAAAATGGTATCCATAATATGAATAACCAGTTCATATCTGTGATAGGTAAGTGTTCCGTACGCAAAATACGTGCTTTGACGTTGAGTTGCGGACACGAGCCGGAACCTAATTGCGTAACACACTTTCAATCACAATGTGAATCATTTCAAAATCAAGTCTTTTATTAAAATTAGGCTAAGAATCAGCATTTTTCGAAAGTCAAAATTACAAAAGACAGTCCCCCAAAACACCCGTCCTTCACCGTTTTGAAGGATATTGCTAATCCATCCATCTCAACCACGTAAATAACACAATGAATGTTGTTGAACAACTGTCAAAATGAAAGCCATTGCTACTGTTAGTGTGTTACGGAATTACCCCACCGTATTACCTAGGTAGGCGTTTTTGAATCCCTTGCTTGCTTTCATTAAAACGCATCTAGTATGCAGTGTCTATTGAACTATCTACTAAACCGTGCTTAAGATGCAGTAGAAAAAGCGCGCAAAAGAATGTTAATAGCGATTCTGCTAAATTAGAACAGTAAGTTAGTTATTTCAAGAATCTACTTGCAGTAAGTCATTAATATTGGTAGGTAATTGATGAATTAAAATTTTGACAACGTAGACTTACCTCATGATAGTCGGATTATAGTCAACAAAGCTATGGTCCAGGAGTAGCCATGCAACAAAAACATGCAAGATAATTAAATATTTCCTTATGAATATACATATACTGAACTAACGTGCGGGGGTCATAAATATATGGTATAAAGAAGCTTTACCTACTTGGAATATCCTTGACATGACAAAAAAAAAAAGAAGAAGATTGTCTAAGTATACATATTAGAAAATAAACCCAATTTATATTTCAAATATTATCAATATTATATTCTCAATAGATTTTATTCCCAAATATGGAAGACATTTTCTTGAGAAATATTAATAACAATTGCAAAACCCAGAGGAACAGATTTATCGCGAAAAGCATCTGGAGATAGTACTCACATAGATCTATTGACTGTGATCATTTCGTAATCATTGTCGGGGTTGAAGAAGATGTTGTCGACGTAATTCTGACCAGCTGTGCCTGCTACAACTGTAGCTCGACCTTCACGATCGGTGGCGTAGTTCCTGAAGGTAAGAAAGATCACATTTAGAAATCAATCAGCTAGGAAAAATAATAGGGAAAGGAGCCAAAAATTTAGATGATATCGTAGAAGATTACTTACTTATAAAATCCATTGTGCGAGGTGGTCTGATAAATAGGCAGCCTGACTTTATCGAAGCCTGAAACCTCAAGAATCCTCAGACCGGTGTTATCATGAACGTAGTTGTATGTAAAGTTAGAGACGACCTGGCGCAAGATGATGACGTCACTGAAAGGCACTCGGTTACGCGTGAAGTAATTACGGTATATCGTGATTTCTTGGTATGGAGAAGATTGGCGTCCTAAAAAGAAATGAGACTTGCATAAAAACACGAAGTAAACGAAGTTAAAGGAATAAAAAGAGGCATGAAACATACGGGGCCAGAGAGTGTGCATATAGTTATATAGTCTGTACCTTCAACTTTGAGACACGGAAGATCATGGTTGCCAAAGAACAGGTTGTTATGTATCCATCCGCGAAGTGAAGTGGCTGATCCTCGAGAGTCCGCCCTGACTAATAATCCTCCAACATTATTTCGTACCAAGTTGTTCTAGAAGAAATTAAATTGATTAGTAACTGATATCATTCGACTTGAACTGTCAGTCTTTTGTTTTTGTACTTTAAAAAAGAACAAAAGCAACCAAATAATAAAGTCGACATCAGTTTGGTGTAAAGATTACTCACTCTAAATACCAGCGTCTGTGTATTCTGTACATCTACTCTCACAGCCGCTGGACATGAAGTGAAGTTTCCGTACAATTTCAGGCAGTTGTCCTTGATCTCATTCCTAGTGATAGCCACCAGTGGATTCACTTCACCGACCGACTGATACGTAATAGCCCCATCTCTGTTATTTATGAATTCACTGCTCGATATGTTATGCTGGACATCACGGTCTGTAAAAACGGCAAACTTTAATAGACGAATTCATTCGTTTTAGCAAACATTTTGGATTAAACGTTAGATGTACGAGTGAACTTACTGAAACCAATTGCTGATATCGGTAATGTAACAATCTCGGCAATAAATCCATGAACAGCGGACGCTCCATTTGCAAACAACGAGACGCTCAAACTGGCACCTTCTGTCTTGAAGAGCTTCTTTTCATCTGGAGACCCATTCTCCAAATAACCAATCATAGGAGCTGTGATATTGTAAATATCACCATCATACAACGCCAGAGAGTCGCGTTTGCCATAATTCTGAGTGTGATTGAAAAGATTGAACTGAAGCAATCTAAACCCAAATGGCTTCACTCTAAACATGCTCTTGAATATCTTAACACAGTTGACGGGATTGTTGTCATATTTATAGTACAATAACACTCGCTCTTCAACAGTGATCATTTTGGTACTATCACAAATGTCGATAAGTGAAAACAGGTGATATGGAAGATTCAAATCCTTCAGCGGTGTAAAACTGGATTCATCCGATTCTCTACCTTCCCCATTCAACGATATGGCACTAACACCTTCCCCTAATATATCATTCACGGAATTAAACATCATATTTATTGAATCGGTGGGTGATATTAAATTAATGCCGTGATGAGCACATTTTGTTATATTTACGTTTTGTATTCTAGGATTCTTGGTTATACTTTGTACTGCAGGAGATTTTTCATTGTGCAGTATACCAGCACCAATTATTTGTACGTGAATTAATTCACTTTCAGGTTTCTTCATTGTTTCATGAGTGTGATGGTCGTGTATACGATGCTCGTATAGAGAATATTCAAATTCTGGATTAGCAAACCTTATGCCACCCCAATACTCAAGACTGTCTTCCAAATTTCTTGTACCACAATGGATGAATACGAAATCAGAATCCCACTTACATTCATGTCTATGACCATAAAGTTGTCCGTTCAGTCTTATAGGACAATCATCATAACGGTCTTCAGTTCCAACACACTGTAGGGGCTCTGGCCACGACCAAATCCGCGATAAAGAATTACTATGATATTCCACTCGTCGGTCATGTGCAAAGAACACGTTAATTGGATCAAAACCCAACTCCCTGCATACAACTTGAGCATTTCTTTCAGTAAAACGGTTATCGCACATGGGCACCCATTGCAAGGTGGTTTTATTGTAATATTCGAGAAAACCTTCATTGGTTTTTTCTGCTGTATTATCAGTGATAGAACAATTTCTTCCAGTACACAGTCTTATTGAGTTTGGTACAGTCAGTGATTCTAATTGACGTCTATGCTTGTGATGGGTTGACGAATATTGCCCGACATCTCTTTTTTCTATTCTGTTAATTTCTACATTACTTCGAATTAAAGGTCGCATTATAATAGGTGCTTGACTGTGACCCATAGCTTGTAGGTTACCCATGACGAGTATGCCAATATTGGGCGCGAATTCCAATATAACACCGGGACTGATCGTTAAAATAGCATCTGGCATAACAGTTATATCTGATTTTACTATGTACGGAGCCATTCTGGATTCAATAGTGAAGTTTGATAATAAACGCCCCCCTAACTCGTTTGTATCCACAATAATCTCTGGGCTGAATGAAGCAGATACACTAGAATCTACACTATCTTCGAGCAAATAAGGTAGATACGTAGCAATAGCGTGGTTATTCCAATCGTCAAAATCAAATATCTGGTTCCGAATGTCTTTTTCTACAGAGCTTCCCCACCAGTTTTCAGTAACGTCTAACAGATTATTGATCTTTGCTGTTCTAATTCCAGCTAACAATGTATACTCCAACACATTGTTACCGAACAAATTCCTACTTACTTTTACTTTCTGTATTCCTTTAAAACCTATAACGTATGTCGGTTCAGCATTTCTGATTAAAGCACCTCGACTGACTTGCGATAGCATGTGCCTGTTATTCTTCACTTGGTTGTATATGAAAAGCGCATAAACTAAACCCATAATTTCACTTTGACTGTCCATATGGAATTTCACCATAAACTGCCCATTATTCCTTTCAATAAAGTTACCATCAATCATCATCTTCTTTTCCATGCCTTGTATAGATATTAACCCAGTTTTACAACTGTTATCAGTGAATATATTCTTTGTTATGTTGACTTCGGCGAAATGGCCATCTACGACTAATGCAAAGTTTTGATTGTTACGCCAAGTGTTATTGTGCATGTAGACGGAATGAGTAAAATTTTCATTGTATTGCCACACGTATGGTAACCCAACATCGAAACCACCTTGTTTGTTCCTCTCTATTGTATTGTCCTGAAGAATGTAGTGATACAGATTGTTCGAGCTTCTCAAATCTCTAGCGAAGTGAAATATTCCTTTACCGTTATCTGTGATCAAACTGCTGTTGACCATTATGGTTATCTCCGTTATGTTACTGTCGTGTATATCCCAGAACGGAGTGTTGACGTAGATAGCTTCTTCTTTGTTGTGCGCTATTTCACAGCTGAATATTTTAATACTTTCGTTAGCTTTCCGTAAAAAGTGGTCACCTAACTCATTCAAATAGCGATTGTAGTATAAAGCTTTGATTCCTTTTGTGTTTCCTTTTATCTTTGAATTGACTACTTGTAGAGTTGGCACAGGCCCTCTTACTATTCTGTTTCTTAGGTTTTGCACCGGAGCTATGATCGTGCTTACGACTAGCACCACTCCCCCTAAGGCATTCGTTCCACTTTCATATGTTATCACAACGCCAAAACTGCTACTTGTCGTTGGAAAAGTCGATAGATCACGATTGAGACACCACTTTACACTCGCTTCGTTAATATTTTGCGAATCGTATATGCAAATGTTTTCCGTAGAAAAATTATGGATAGGATTGAGAAGTTGAAGACCAAGAACGTATCCTGGATTGCATTTCATATTGTATGTTTTTGATATACTTTCTCCACTACGCTTTGTGAAAACTACGTGTCTTGTTTCACCATTCACCAAACTTATGTCTGTTTCATATTCGGGAATCATGATTGGATGATAATTAGATTCATCCATGTTGAATCCAGGATCTAAATTAAACCAACCAGCTATTTCTCTTTGCTGTGGTCCAGTAATATGCGGATTGTGTGAGATGCCAGCTAAGTTGTTATTTTCTATGATGGATCCATATACTTTTAGACCAAGTTGTTTGAAACTAATACCGCTTCCTCTATTATTACTGAATTCCGAATTACGAACAGTATTAACCGCATCGGCTCCATATAAATCAGAATATAGTATCCCCAAACCATCATGGTAATTGTCAGATACTTTAATACTTTCCAAGCTATGTCGAGCAAAATCTATCTGAAGAGCTGGTTTGAAAATATTTGAGGAATAATCCAATAGTCCAGCTTTCTCTATAGTGACGTATTGTAAATCAGCTCTTTCAGAAATAACGCTGAATCTGACCCCAGCCCAACTTGTTTCGTAACATCTTATACCAACGTCATTTTCATGAGTACAAGAATTCTCAAAGTGATCTTTAGTTTCTGCTTTACATTTGGTAATATCGTGGTCGAATTCTGAACATTCGACATTGGACAAAATTATATCTTCTGACATACCTGCAGATGGTATTTCGTTAGGTTCTAGGAACCAATCCTCTGGATTCAAGGCAAGGCCAAGTTGATTGCAAACTAACGCCGCGTTGATAATGTTCCACCTGTAATTACACACTGTACCCCATTTGTCATCGATTCTCACTTGCAATCTACCTTCATGTTGTGTTCTCCCACCTAGAAGTCTTATAGGCACAATAGGCTCAGTATATCCAGGTGTTGTAGGTTCAAAATCTGTTTCATAAACACTTTCGTTAGTCAGAACTACTTCTTCTTTCAAGGTAAATGTAATATCATTGGGTCGTTTACCTCTCGCGTCTAGTTTTCCTGCAACCATTATTCCAATAGCCGGAGGAAATTTTAACGTGACGCCCGATTGTAAAACTAATTTTCCTCCAGGACGAATATTAATATCTTTATTAACATCATACTCTCCTTGCCGAAGAATTTCTATTCCTTCAACTTCGCCACCAACTACGAAGGAACCGGGTACATTAAACTGTGGCACAAAAAGTGAATTATAATTAATTTGTGTTGCTCCGGGATTACTGCTATGCAATAAATATGGCATGTAAAGTATTTTGGCCAAATTGTACCTATCTTTTCGGTGGAACAATCGGTTGTAAACCTTTTCCTCTTCTCCGAAGCCAAGCCAGTTGAAGGTACAGTTCAATATCTTACTTTGGTCTTCGACGTGTGAGCCGATTTCATATTGAGCTTCTGGGTTATTTATAATGTTTCTAAAGACGTCGATGTTACTCGACGCTAATACAACCGTAGCTGCGACTCTACTTCTTGGAGTCAGTCTAGATGATATACCTTCTAGAGGTTCATAGGGTTCTCTTACTTTATTGTCTCGAAGAAAGTTTCTAGAAAATAGAATGTACTGCAAATCGCTGTAAGGAGATAGTCCAAGATTTACAACGAAGGGACCCCTATTTCCAAAGAAGTAATTATGTTGTATGTGGAATCGAGCTGGTAAGATTTCGAATTCTTCTAGATATTTCCCTTCTATTCGATTCATTATAACGATTGCACCATAGTTACCGTGTTCAAAATAATTATATTCAATCCTTCCATTTATATTGAGGGCTGGCTGGATTTTAAGAGGTACTCTTTGGTTTTCGTAAAATCTATTGTGACCTACTTGTAAATTGAGCAATCTGGCCGGGTTAGTTAATCTCCAACAAGTAGATATTTCTACGGTACTTTCAGCGCTTGTATTAAACCAGTTTCCAGTAATATTAACCCAGCTGTCGCCACAAAAGTTTCCGTGTAGTATTCCAACATCCAGATTTTTGAATATTTCTGAATATTCTACTGCAGTGGTTTGATTTACTGGAATATATTCGGTTTCTTGAGTATTATTTATCCATACAGCTATACCGTATCCTTGATTGGAACTTAATATACTTCTTGATATATTTCTGTTTCCTCCAGTTACGGTAATATTGATTCCGTCACCTTGATTGAAGGATATTCTACTTTCGGTTACATTTACATCTCCCGCTCCACGCGTGACTTGAAGACCAGCAACATGATTATTATTAGATATAGAAGTACGATGAATGTGAACTTGTGATCTTAAGTTTTCGATTACCACGCCTCTACCATTGTTATCGGATATTATCGTGTCAGTTACATTTAAATCATACGTTTTGCTAATGCCTGATGTCAACCTCAAAAAACCTGTAATATCCGTCCTGGTGTTGGCTCGGAATCTCACGTACATGCGGTTCCTCGTTGACGTAACACTTTGTGGTCGCGTGTGATTTCTAATGCTGAATGCCAATAAAAGTCTGTCTTCTGTCGTTAATCCGTCGTATATAAATAATTCACCCGTATTGTTTTGATTCGTTAGAAGTTTAATGAAACCTAAAGTTAAAACGTGGTCCGGCTTAGTATAAAACTTCTGATGGCAATCTCTCTCCATATTAGAGTATCTTGATTGTTCGATTGACATTTGAATAGGAAATGTCTGGCTCGGTGTGGATGCTAATGTGCATAAATCAAATATTTCACTTCTGTCTAGCCTTTCATCGATGTTCATTTCGTGCACCACGTATTTGACCCCGTCGCCGCCATTGTCGTGTATCAAGCAATTCTCAATTTTGGTCATGCCATACGTAGAGTTCACATAGACACCATATCCTCTATTGTTTTGTATCGTGCAATTGTTTATGACTACGGGAGCGTTCGGCGACGTCACATTTATAGCGTTAAAGGCAGAGTTTGATATTTCTATGTCTTCTAAGACGGGCGGGACTCCTATAACATCTAAGGCACTTGTTGCATTGTTGTCTCTACCTAGACCTGCATTTTTTATAGTAACATGTATAAGTTTGGACATCGATGTAGGAACGTAGAGAGTATTTGCAGCGGTGAGGATTCGTTCGAAGACTGCATTTTCAAAGCGTAGTCCTCTCCAATGCCTTCTAGAGTTTGCGAGATCATTGACATCATGGTGGGGTGAGCATTGAATGGCGAGGTCTGGGTGGTAGTCACAGACGCCTGAGCCGAGTTCTCTAGAGTTCCAGTCACATTGGAATAGGTCGTATTCCGTTCCTTTGCATTTGGGCTCTTCAAATAATAGTCTTGCTCTTCTGCCGGGCTGACGATCGATCCAGTTGTAGAAGGATCCTCCCATGAAGCCTAATTGCCTGCAGGCCGTCTCCATGTCGTTACGGGTCCAACTAAAAGCGTAGAAAAATCAATATTAATATTTATTTACGAGATCTACCTTTATTCCTATTTGAATACTAATTAATGAAATAGTTACAATTTTCATGTACCAGTACTTACTTTCTGGAGTTGGTGCAAACTGATCTCCATTGTCCCCGGTGTAACAGCTGCACTCTTCCCACTAAGATGGATGGTCCGTCCACTAAACGGATATCTGGTATAGGCTTCGAAGGTCTATCCGGCTCTTCTGTACTCGTGAACGTTATACCCTTTTGTTGTGCACCCTGAAATTAAGAGGGAATATAATAATTACTACTCTGAATTTCTATAAATATTGGTATTTTACATTATGATTATTATGATTAATTTTTCTGGGACAGAAACAAAACAGTGAAACGTAAACTTTTTTTAAATAATCATATCATCAAGGTATGCTAAGCTATTGTAAGGTTGCAAGGACAGCTTTGTAGTATGAAAACAAATGTCTGGTAAGTTCAGCTACAAACAGTAAAAATGTTATTATATTATTCGCGGCTGATTGCCCCTAAGAATTACGGTCACCTAGTAATTGAAAGAAGCGTGAAAATTGTTTTATGAGATGTAAAATTTTACATACTACCATATAAAATTACGTTCAATGCAGCAAAGCAATCAATGTACACACGGAATGAACTTAGAAGTATAAGATTCACTTGAAGATTATACAATAAACTAGCTGTGAGCCCCCCGGTTTCACCCGTCGTAGCATAATGTTAATCTAAACCCTATACATATATAACCTTCCTCAAGAATTGAGATAGGTATCAAATTCAAAAATAATTTTTCAAATCTGACTGGAAGTTCCAGAGATTAGAGTGTTCAAACAAACAAACTCTTCAGTTTTATTATTAGTATAGATATAGATAGATATTTAACTATGAGTTTCAGGCGAATTACCTACAATGTATTTACCAATTTAATAAATAACTACACCAACAGCTTATATATATAACATCAGCTTAAAACAGTAGACTATGGATGAACTCTACAAAATTTATCAGAGGACGACAGCTGCCTATCAAAAATAGAATTGCTTAGATACCTAGACCTACTTTTAACTGCACCCTGCATATCGATATGGATAGAAGATGTCATTGAAATGGCATTTGATAAGTGAAAGGCAGGTGTGCAGATATGTGCAAATGTAATGATCGTATTGTATTGTTGTGTATTTCACAAGGCATCGATTAGAGAGTTGGCCAAGCGCACAAGGGGTGAGCCAAGAAGAATAGGCGGATGTGTAAAACGCCTTTAGCAATATTATTTATTGTTCTTTACGAAAACGTTTGAACTAAGGGCCATGGTAAACCCACCTGAGCGTGACTTTACTGTTGAAAGAACAACATTTTTGTGTCCCTTTTTTCAAAGTATCCTGTGTAAGCAATATCGTAATGTCGCCTAGAGAGAAAAAGTCTGTTATCTCCGGCAAACGGATGGCAGCCAACGATGCGTTGGCGATGATGATAAATAGAAAAGTGTCATGCTATGTATGGGCAGAAACTTATAAGGCAGTTACTTAGGTAGGCAATGACATATACGGGCTTAACTCGATTCTTCAGTGTCAGTATTAAATCTACGCTATGAATTAGTCATGACCATAATAAAGAATTGCAGACTTCTACAAAATGGTATGTTCTCCACTAGCGTCGTAAATTGTCAATTATAGGACCCTGTTTAAAATGAATGGTGCATATTGACGGTTCAATAATAAAATTATTTTTTAATGTACTTAATGAAAAACCTTATCACTAACCTGCAGTTGGAAGAACACTAATATAATAAATTAGGGTATACACGACGAGTACACATATTTACATAAACCTATCGAACAATGGTCATCGACACTAAAGCGGTCACATGACATCATACTCTGCGCGCGCATATCGTCGTACGCGCACGCACGATGCGCCCTTGCACTTCGTCGCTATGGCTTCCTGCCTTTTCACACCACCCCATTCATACAGTCACGATCTACTGCCCAACTGTTACCTAACCGTCGCTAAATTGGAATGTGCTTGATGTAATTCCGATTAGGGGAACGCCGGACAATAGAATGGCCATTATTGACCCAAAAAATGTCGGTTTACAAAAGTGCATGTCTGCGAAATCCAGTGAGCTCTACCGCTCGACTTATTTACCGTTCAATGAGGTCTAGTAAGTAGAAAGTTTTTGAGTGATATTTACTTGTCAGATGTATGAGCAGATATTTATACTAAGCTACCTGTGAATAGTCTAGACGTCACCGGTTTAACACGTAGGCGTTTGTCTAGGAGTTTTGCAATAGACTGAAGCTAAGTGTCCGTTTCACAACATATTTAAAACATAAAAGGTGGGATTGTGTATTAGCTATCAAATGTTTCAGTAACCTTTTGAGACAACGCACCAATAACTGATGAGAGAGAATAAAAAACAAGTGGGTACCGAATGTAGCACACGTACCAGTTTTTGACTAACTTGAAAGAAATTTACTAAACTACTGCGTCGCGTGAGTTCGACAAACCGATATAATACCCAAAAGGCTTTTTTATAATTCTGTACACGTCACCCGGAATATTTTAAGGCAGGTCGCCAGACGTCCGTTAAATCGTTACGGCCGGCTAACTATCCGACTACGAGAGATAAAAACCCCCACATAAGATCGAATACCGGTAAAGAAACTAAAGGACAAGGCAAGGACACCGGTTTGAACTGTGAGTCAGCATTAAAGCATGGTAAGTATTACAGTTTTACTGTTTCTTTTATTTGTGGCCACGTTTTTGTTGGGTACTACGATAGATGCAGCATTTCAAGACCCACTAAAGAGTCAGACCAGTCAGCTGGTTATTTGATTTGTATATAAATACAGGTAAACAACGACCAGGACAAGGACGGCAGCGGTATCGAGAGTCGAAGTCCAAAATGAGAAAGCTACATGGATGATAGGTTCTTTATAATTTTTCTTTATTTTAAAGAATACACTTTACATATATTCTGATTTTGAATATTGCACAAGACACTGGCATTGACAAATGATATCAGCCGTTGTAGGTTGTGAATTTGGTAGCGTACCTAGTAACTACCTACGTCCATTTTGTCTGAGCTTTTGAAAGGCGAGAACACCCGTTCGAGTTACCAAGGTTAAAGTGTAATATTATATCATCGTCTGGATAGAATATTCAAAAGTCTGAATCAGAAGATGAAACGACGCAAATCGATTTATGAATAGGGAAAGAGATACATGTTTCTCAATCAAGTTCAAGTTCACAATTCAATGATGGCTGTGCAGGTCAAAGTCAAATAAGTAATGCGAGAAGGCGTTACGTAAGCATTTCTATTAGATAATGAATGATACAACATGAGTCGACTCGAACGTATCATTGAAAGACAATGATTGATAGATGTCTTAGATGTTATTATGATTAGATCTACTTACTATAATTTATCTATTAGTTCCATACGTTGGAAATTACTGTTTTTGTGTCCACATTATGAGCGGCGAAAGCTCTAAGCTTTAATGTGAAGCAGGAAATTTTTAGAAATCCCTTTTTTTGTACGCTATCATCTTAGGTATCCTATATCCGAACGACATCATTTATAATATAGGTACCTATAAGTAATGTCATCCCATATTCGTATAATCTTTCGCTTATAATCTGACATTTAACTTACCTACCGCTGAGGACCCAATAGGTCAGAATTTATTAACATTTAGATGTCCATAGAACTCTACAGTTACTGCTAATAAGACATTTAGAAATGGTGAGTGTTGATATGCACATAGATAGTTTGAGTGCAGTATTTTACGTACTATGTATAGTTATTATTGTAAGTTGAAGGCAAATTCCAAGCCTTACTTACGGCAGCAACTTCCTGCGTAGCCGTCGCGTGGAATCACAAATGAGTGTTTGAGCCAGGTCGGGGGGACTGTTTAACCAAAATAGTATTTTAATGGTAAAATAAAAAGAGCTCTATTGAACCGCGAATAAAAAGAAAGAAAACACATTTATTTGCGGTAAACATGACGCAGAGAAAGAACACAAAAAAAATAAACAAGTTGGGGGGAAAATATGCTTAAGTGTGCGATTGCAAGTTGAGTAATAAGCGAATGAATCAGTTCTACTAATCCCTTAACAAATATATTTAAAGATATATTTATCAAATAACTGTGTACATTAACTTAACTCTCTCTCTCTCTCTGTGTTCTTAACTATATTATGTGCGTTGCGTGTCTTGAAAAGTTATTTCAAAGCAATTAGGAGAGAAATAAACAATTGGATATAACTATTCAACCAAGTATTCAATCAATTTGGTACTGTCTTCAACGATAACAGCATTAATTAAAGCTTATTGTGCACTAATTAATTACAAGGGCTTGATCACTATGTCGCTGATTAAAGGAGAAATTCTCTAACAAAGTGCCTGGACTAGCGGTCCGTGCTTCCGCCGATTTCTCCGTGCACCATGCCAAGCCATGGATCGTGCTCGTTATCCACGAAGTCATTTATACAACTGCTATTTACGGCTGTCTGGATTCCCATGGATCGGTCACGCTAGCTGGTTCAAACCAGCTACGTACTTATAAATAGGTAAGTGCTTAATCAAAACAAACATAGGTAAATTGGTTTCTTGGAGGTTGCAGCATAATTTTATACCTGGCTTTGCAAATGATTGGAAGGTAGAGAATATTTAAATAGATGTTGGATGATGCCAACATTGTAACTAAAAATGCTTTACAGTTGCAATGTGTGGAAGGATGCTGTGGCGAGTTAGGTTTTGTTTAAAAGCTGATGACAATCAAACAACGTGCGATCATCATTTTTAGAACCGACTGCAGGAAACTATAAAACAATTTATTATTATGTAGAACGAGCTGTTAGCCTAGTTGTGAACTGAACCGACACTAGATAAATCATAGTCGTTTTGGAAGCCATAATTAAATTAAATATGAGAACAATAAGTACCAAACTATAACCGCAAAACTGCCATCCCCGAAAGGGAAATCTGAGGAGCAATTATCATAATTTTAAGAACGTTCACAGAGTCTGATCTCAGTCTAAATCTGTCAAAATGATTGTCGCTGAGATAAGAGTGCGACTAGATTTTGAACGTTTTTAATTACGAGAATTGGCCTTCTGTTCTCTGATCACCAGTGATATTCTTTCATTTCGGTGCGATTTTAAGTGCCACTGTAACGTGTCACGCTTTATTTAAGCACTTACACCGGCAGTAACGAATTCTATTACCGCAATAAACTAATTCCAGGGGTCAGGACTCTCCGGAGGACACGGTGGAGCTTACGGTGGAGGTCTGCCCGGCTTGGGCGGAGCACCGCCGCGTCCTCGTGGCGGTGATCGGCGGCGGCGATCTCTCACGTCCGGCCCTGGTCCCGGCCATGATACGGAGCGAGAGTGCATGGGAAGCCGTCACCTCCTTCTGGGAAGTAGTAATGCTCGCAAAGGAGGTGGCGGTGCGCGTGAGGCAGAGGCAATTTCTGCGCCCTCACGCCCCTAGTCGCCGCAGGAGACGCCCTGGACGTCGGGAGTCAACAGCCGACTCCCGGCCACCGTAGGCGCGGGCTTGCGGGTGGCGAGCAATAGACAGCTCGCCGCCCGGTAAAGACCAGGCCCGGGTCGACGGCGCGTTGTGTTCCACGCGTGCCTCAAAGAGATGTCAGCACGAACTGACGGGGCCCGCTAGGGCCGATGCCTGCCAGGGCCGTGGGCTCTTCGAAAGAGATACCGTGGCCCCTGGCACAGGCAACTGAAGAAACACAGATGGGCTTTAGTCAGTAAAAGTTTGACACGCCCTCCCCCTCCGCCCAGAGCGGGAGAAGTCATAATGATGATTTCCCACCCAAAAAAAAAGGAGTTAGGACTCGGGGCCCCACAATATTCAAAATCGACGGTAGAAACAATTAGTTAGCATTGAAATAGATTCATCAATACAGTTTTTCATTGTTCTCCTAACGCAGACCCGCCGAATTGTAATAACATTGTCTGCAATGCTGTGCGAATCATTTCGTAAGCATTATCAATTTGAAACAATGAAATGTGTTACAATTTCCAGGAAGCTGATTCTAAACTGTGGCCTGTTTTCATTTTTGTCAGACAGGACGGGCAATTGGGCAAATATAAATCTAGACAATGTGACCAATACCGGACGACTGGCCTCGAAAACCAAGACATGTTTACTGACACAACACGTTCGGTTAATAAAGCAAGTTTTGTAGGAATTGGAGTAGGTTTTACACCGCATCACAGAATTCCTTAACGTGACTGTTCCATGGGTGGAGTGGAATAAATAGCTAGTGCAAATAATGCTGAGAGATAAAACACTTTTGGCAAGTAGATTGATGAGTTAATTACCCAGCCAGGCTTAGAAGCTTTGACGACAACCCACAATGGGTTGTCGTCATATGCCATACAATGACCCTCGCCATATACGGAAAATAATCAAATATACTACCTATAGCTACCTTTCAAAACTACTTCTCATGTTTGTTATCATGATTCTCGACTACCAAAAATAAAATTTTTGCTGTTTCCAAAGTTTATTACAGGTGGGAGAAAGTACAATTACGAATATTTTGGACGTATATTTTAGGCTTTGGGATTTGGGCTGTTATAATTATTATAATTTCTCTAATTGATTAGGTACTAACTTGTGTATACAATTACGAATAGAGTGACGCAAACCCTACTCAGGTGAGTATTATAGAAGGCTCTTGTATAATGGATCACGACATCACGATCCTGACTTGGTAAATAATCGTGCTGCACTGGAAATATTACTAGGTTGTTCACCTAACAAACACTTCAACGCGATTCACTCAGGCAGAAGTTTTATTAAAATGGTCGATTAGGTAACTAACTGTTCTTTTCAATTCTAAAGTGGTGCTGCTTATTTCATTACAACAGGCTCCAATTCCTATAGACTTATTTTAACGACATCAAAAGAAACATCGTTGTTTTATTTTTCTCGATCTTTGACATTAGGCTGACGATAGAAATTGCAGAACAAAAGATAAGAATCTAAAGGAAATGTCACCATAACAGTGGCATTTACCAGTCACGAGCATTTTCCACAGATCAGTGTAAAGCGAGTCCATTTGTCACGCTTTTCACAATCGTAAACAGAGCGGGACGATGGTATCTCCCGTGCCAAATGTTAAGCGACACTAAAATACGCACTATCTTGTCTACTATTTAACCCGACTGCGTCAGAAGGAGGATTATTCTTCTATATAACACACACATACACACACCACACATACATATACACCACTCCACACCGCACCTCATCACAAAGCACATACATATACTAACACTTCACACTTAGTTTAGTTTTCATATGTTTTGACCATAAAGTCCTAAGCAGTCTATAATGGATTTTTGTATTCCTTATGTGGGAACCTGGGCTGGCGGACCTTAATACAGGTTACCATGTAATCTAGCTAGGTCGCCAGATTCAATTCTGTTGTAAATCTCTTTTGTTTTTTTTTTCTCTAAACGTACCTATAATTTTTATCTTTATTGTAACAGACTGTATGAACCTCACTTTTTGAAATAAATAAAAATATTATAAATATAGGTTAACTGGAAACAATGCTTTGTTTTGGCGTGATCTCTCCAAAATTTTGGCGGTCTCCTAAATATGGTTGGATGTGTATCGTGGGTATTTGGAATTGGGAGTCAATCGTTTTTGCTTCCGAAGTTAGCCCATGTGCTATTTATGTTTCTATAGAGTTTCGTAATCAGTTTCATATCAATAGAATAAACAGTGATGATAAATTACTCGTACACTAAATCATTTTCGTTCCGGTGGGTGTGGTTTTGATAAACACAAGGTTTGTTACTGTTTCTTATATTCCTGTGACCACTTGAGTTGTCACTTCTGTTACATGATTAAAAACATCTACCACTGTTCTTATTGTGTCCACCTGAGATTACACAATAGCCTTTGTCCTGCATGTTTATCCCTGGCGAGTTATACATGCACGTTGCCATCAGCCATTCAAATCCCAAGGCATTTGTGTAATTTCTTAACTCTCCTTTGAACTCGAGTAGGTAGGGTAACACATTTGGGTCATGAACTTTTTTATTAGTTGGATGAAACTAATGGATTCTATATGTAGAGTGAGTTCATTAATAATACACATAGGTACCTCTTAACTCATAAATATTCATTGTAAAATGACAAAATTAGTGATACGGAAGAGTACATCGCTATTACTGTAGAGTTAAGTATCAATGCGACTAATGAGATTTGAGATAGTACAAGATAACTTAACGATATCGTCGATGTCTATGATAATAATCTTCATATGACATTCAATTTCAAAGATACGGATTGCAGAAATAATGTGTTTGCTCCAAATCGACATCATTGCCAAGTTAACAATCGATACGCGCAAGCGCCTGAAGCCGTTAATTTTTTTTAATTAAAAACGCATCGCTGCGTGAACCAAGATCGTGAATGAATGAAGGCATTTACGCAAACCACTGACTCGGGCCAGCATTGTCGACGTAACTTCGAGTAAAATATACCGGTGTAAGCTACAGGAAATTGTGTAATCCGTAGCAAAATATAAATATGAATTCGTTATTTCCATAATTAAGTAATTACGGAATCTTGAAAGGGCTAAGAAAACATTTCTGTCAGCGATTCAGATGAAAGTAACTGGGAGATCTTTTTCTCTCATAAAAATAACTTCCAACTTCTAAGTAGTTAACCTACTTGGTTTACTTGGTGGACTACGTGAGAAATATATCGTTTTGCTTGTCGTTGTAAATAAGTTTATAAATAAATGTACCTACAATCAGATATTTTACATTGCTAAAAGGTTAATCTCACGTAGGTATTCCATTCATTTGTTTTGCAACGGTACTATATTATTATGAGATTATTCGCTTTTGCTTTGAGTCATATAGAAATATTATACAGGCACCATGTACATACTACACAGGGCGTACGTATGAATGCACACTCTGCGCCATGCATGCATCTTGCGCAAGAGTTGCCTGCACTGGCATTCACTGGATTTAAATGTAGGTCCATGTACTTAAAGGATATTTTGGAAACTGAAATTTATTTTAAGAAAAATGTTGGTCTCCTGTAGTAATTTTACAAAGAGATAAAGAAACGATTGCATCCAATAGGCCCATTAAAAATCGAAACATTTAACAGCTGAATGAGTTTTAGACTAAACTTTCAAATCGTGCAAAACTGATTCGTTGTATAAAATGAAACAAATCGTATTAGAGCAAATATCTTCACAATAACACGCTCGACAGTTTTGAAATGACTCTAGATATTGCAACTACGAGCGGTCTGTTCGTTGAACTACTAGATCAACCTCCGAAAAAAGTATTTAACGGACTGAAAACTATAACTTTGCTAGTGGAATGTGCGACTTACACCTTGTCGTTGCACATGAAGAATATTTTTATGTTGAAAAATTGAATCTTTGGAAGATCTTTGTTTTAAAAAGATATACTGAATTGTGAAGTTTGCTTTTATAGTCACCCGCATTAAGCAGGTTTAAAGATTCTTTACATAATCATGCCTTACAAGCACGACTAAAATATTGTTATCCGTCACATAAGTCTTCGTTTTGCCATTTTAAAATCTGTCAGCAAAAGCATAATGCAACATTCAAGTTCGCACCACAGTCCTCCACCTGCTCACTGTTCCAAAGCATAGCTCCACTAACTGGACAACGGAGACCATACACATGCAATCATAGACCAAGTTGTCACTTAAACACATAGCATAACACAGCACACCATGATACAAAGCATAAAGCGAGACGTAGCTGCAGGCCCCGTAACGAGATCGCTGTGATATCGCGAGACATTGAACTCACACCCTACACTAAGGTTTCCAGGCCGTTTGTTATACCAGCGCAGTATTTAGAGCAACTTGAATAACTCGGACGAAAACAGCGATCTCTATTATAGTGCATGTTACGTTTCTTATCGTAAATCTTGGCCTGGGAGGTATTATTATAACGAAACCTGTTCAGAAAATGTTGAACTCAAGCAACATTTGGACTCAAAAATACATCGAAGAAATCGTTCTTGTATTTCTGAGTCCAAATGCAAAATCCAAACACTTGTTGAGAAACATGTGGCAATAACGTTAGCAGAATTAGAAGCTAACTACTGTTAATTCCGTGGGAAACGTTTTTTGGACTATAAGATCAGAAAATTTGCGTCGTATCTGAACAAAGCAATTAACTAATTGAATAACATGTAGTCTAAAATGGATGAGACGTGTAAAGCCGCCTCGCTTGATAGACATTTCATCAAAGTGGGCGAAGGCCTTAGCAATCACAAACGGAATTTGCAAGGATTCATTGGTTCACAAGGCCTTACACATAAAGCGATGGTTTATCTCCATAGAATACCGTTTAATTGCAACGTTAAAGCATCTTTAATCTTCTTCTCACGATTCATTTCTTGTTTCTTTGTTGTTACAAATTCTTCCGATTTCATAAATGTTTTGGGAATCTTTTCATTGTTTCTGTCTCTGTGATGCTTTGCAATGTTTACTATTCTCAGCTCCATATTTTTGTAACGAGCTATTTATCGTCTAAGTAGCTTTTCTTTACCCGAGGTTTCTCTTGTCTTTGTATTCTTCATACTCTAGATAGGTAGTATATTTTGCTTCTAAAACTTATCAAATAACTGTTTCTTACTGACCTATATTAGATATACCTACATCCTGGCGTCTATAAATTATACTTAATGAGTTTGGTATTTGACTGAGTAGGTACACCATGGCTACTCAAGTATGACTGCCTCGAATTGCGTAACAGAACATACCAGTCCCGAACGCAACCTAGTTTAGCTGCAAAATCAATGCCCTGCTCAGGTACTGTTAGCTGAACGTGACCTCGAAAATGTCCGAAACAAAATGATTGGGAGAAATTGTTCCATACCCCAAACAAAAGACTGCTCTTCACGTTCGATACAATGTGTTATTTTCCAGTGATTTGATGGACACGGTAGATTTGGGTGCTGTTGCAGATAAATTAGATTTCATCGACTATTTCTTTGAACGCACATCCTGTTGATATTGTTAAATTTTATATCATTCTACAAAATGATCTCATCAAACTTGGTTTCTGCTATCAGGATAACCCAAAATAGAATCATTACAAATCACACTTGTTTCACACTGAATAAAAGTCAAAGAGAGACATTAGTTAGCACTTCGCAGTAAGGAAGGACAAAACATCAAGTGTCATCACTAATCAGTCACTATCAAAGAATGCAATGCGCTCGAACGGTAGCTGATAAGAGTTATGAACAATACCATACCGGAAGTACGGTGACACTTAGTATTTCATGTTTAATTTACGAGGTGATAGGATCTGTCTAGTATACAAACATGGTATGGTGACTCATCTAGGCCATTTACCCGCAAGCAGATACGTATTATGAAAGAGAGCATGATTCGTTTAGATTTTTTAGTTGCAACTAAACTTTCACTGAAATTCTCTCCAATATGGTATAATTTGAATAAATTAGATTCTGGAACCAATTTAGAATGAGGAAGATTCTACAGTCGTGATGAGAAAGGATTCAATTAGAAAAGGAAGAGTTATCAGTCATCATCATCAGAGATCATATACCGATTGACAAAATCAATTTTGAAATCAAATTATCGAGTACATTCTAATTGCAGGTATATTAGTGCACATCGAAACTAACGCTTTTTAACTGCCACCTACAAGATAGCAGGATGTGACTCATGCAATTCATGACGACAACTATTAAAAAGTATCGACGAACTGATTCAGAGAAAACATTAGCATAAATGATTGTCCACCGAAATTAGTTCTGAACGTTAATTGATGACCTTGTCGCACCGTGTACAGTTCATGCAAGTTTTTAATTCATGTCAAGGAAGAATTTTACCTGATTCATCGCAAAGTAAAGTACACTGTTCAGCGTAAATATCGATATGGTAAGTAAAGTTTTGTATTGATTTACTTGAACATCTGCAATCTTCGAGGTTATCAAAGGTCTACAAGGACCAAGGAGTATCGAATGGGATTAATGCTTTATTGTGCAATTGATAAGGTATTGATTAATTATTCAATTTCGAAGATAATGGTATAAAATATATAAGTAACCACCGGACAGAGCTATTTATTTATTTATTTATTGACTATGGATGACTTACAGCTAAAACAAACAAAATATAAAATAGTATGTGAGACTGACAGCCAATTAAAAGTCATCACTTCTGATAGCAGATTGGAAAGAAAGAATGTGAACAACACAACACAGCTAATAAAAAAGAAAGAGAGACAAAAAAAACTATATAACATTCAAGCTTAAACTAAATACAGGAATAAAAACCTGAAAATACAAAATTTAACTAAAAAAGGTAAGGTTCAGGCACTTTCTGGCCGAGGTGACACCCGTTAAGAAAGCATCAAAATTACTCACTATTACTGCCAATTAGGGCATGCAAAATTCCGGGTGGTTTAAAAAAACCGTCTTTTTCGAGTTTTTTGTTTACAAAACCGGTGAAACCGGTTAAATCGGTTTTTTCGGTTTTTTTTTTTCAATTTTTATTAAAGCAATGAGAAATATGTGTAAAAATACATATTTTGATAAGAATTCAGCATTATCATTTCGTAAAGAAATGAAAACGCTGAATTCTTATCAAAATATAGTGCTGCAAAGTTAGCACAGGTCTTTCGAAGCTGCAAACTTGAATAATTTTACGCTACTGGCAGTGGTCCTAAAAACATATTAAAAAATCAGAACTAGCCGTTAGTTTGCAATTTTAGCGTATTTTAGTGTTAGATATGACTGAATTTTTAATCTATGTATAGATATCTATAAGAATGACTGTAGGCATTCTTATAGATTATAGATTAAAAAAAAACAAAATTGAAGTTACACAGCTAAACCCAATTACTATTTTTTACTTTGATAGAATGACCGTAAGGATACAAGTGCATCAAGGGAGTCATCAGTTAGAGTACTACGGACTTTATTACACTGGCCGAAAAACAAAATGGCGGCAGCGTGGCATAGTAGTGCGACAAGGATCTCAATTAACGTGGCCGAAATAGAAACTCACGCCGCCTCGCCATCCTGTCCAGTGTCCACGTTTGTCAGTAATAAATTTTATATTTTGTTTGGGAAAATTAAAGTATTATGAAATCTATAACATAGGAGAATAACCGAAAGAACCGAAAAATCCGGTTTAGTTATCCTAAAAAACCCGGTTTTCAAATCAGTCGGTTAACCGGTTTTTACGGTTATCCGGGTATCCGGTTTGCATGCCCTACTGCCAATAGTCTAGAGAGGTCCTTGATGTTCAAGTTTTATGCGTGGAAATGTGGGAATGATGTCAAGCAAAATTTTCGCTAATAAAAATAGTTCTTTAAAATGCACCTGCCGAGTAAAACGGATTTTCTGCGATGTGTGGAAATTGCAGATAAGCAGAAAAACAATGTTTCAAAGATTCAGAGAAACCGTTCATTGATAATTTTGTTTGTACAATACAATTTACATTTTACAATACAAAAAATCAACACGAGGAAACTTGCGCGGTAATTGCGTAACACACTAGCTAACTGTAGCAATGGCTTTCATTTTGACAGTTCAACAACATTCATTGCGTTATTTACGGTGAGCTGAGCAGACAAATTTTTCGAACACACGAGGCAATGGATTAGCAATATCCTTCAAAATGGACTTATAGTCAATATAGGTAAGTCTGTCTGTCGGGTTGGTAATAGCCAACCCGTCTTGAGCAAGCCTGGTGATCAACGACCGTCCTTTCTCCGTATGAGAAGACGCCTTTGCCCTGCAGTGAGACTATTAGACTGGTATTATTATAATAAAATAAGATGACCTAAAGGGGTGGTTTCACGCCGACGCACGTCATTTGATAAATAAAAGCCACTTAACAGTACCTAAGTGAATCACTAGGCCTAGGGAATAGCAAACGAGAATGAATCATATATGAACTCAGGACACGTGATAAGAAAACTCATGCACTTGACATGGAGAACAAACAATGGGAGACAAAAGATATAGGTAGGTAATAAAACCAACCAATATATAATTTAACCTAAGTAATGTTAAGTATTTGTTAAATCTGTTAGGACAGTGTCAGTTTTTCAAAGTTTTAGTCATGTTTCGGTGCATTTAAGTCCTGTTCCAGGTACTTATAATATGAAAACTATAGTGCCTTCTCATGGTGAAACACACATACATTAACTATCGTCTTCTTCCCGTGGAAGTAGGCAGAAACTGCCGAACGCCACCGAAAGAAAGAAACAGTACCTTTAAAAACTATTAACTGTAAGTAGGTAGCCAAAGATAATCTTCATCCGAATGACACTTTTAGCGCCAGAACAGAACAAAGGACGCAGTACATAACGAGTAAAGGCAAGGGTCATTAAATGCAAATCTAATTCCCTATGATTCAGAGAAGGCGCCGCTGCGTACCTTCAAGGTTGCTGTACGGTATTGAAACAAATAGGTTATGTTAGCCACTCAACCGCAACCGTTGAATGTCTTCTAGTAACTGTAGTTCTGAACAGATGGATTATAGTGACCGATAAGGGGTCATTAGCTGACGCAAGGTGCAGCTTGCACCTTTCCTAGCGGTCGGAAAGCGATAAATATGGAAAATATTTCTTTAAACTTTACCTATGCTATAAACACAGAGATGTTACAACGTGGAAGTACCATTAGTACTTAGTTTATCTTGTTTACAGATCTTGACACAATTTTGATATGAACAGTCCTAAACGCCATGGCGTTTTTGGTAGGTCAGATAAGGAAACTGTTTTAGAAGGTAAAAGTGTTACCACAACCACAACAGATTTTCATAGTGATCGCTAGCTTGTTCTTGGTAACGGATCAAGCGTCCGTTCGAAGTTTTGGTTTTATTGCAAAATTTTTACTCAGACCAAAATTATCTGAGGAAGTGAAAGTTGCTATCGCATTTTACTGCATGTAACCAGTCATTATTATTAATTCTCGTGGTCATCAGCCATGGTGTACAGCTGAAACTAATTCTTCGCATTAAGGCAAGCTCTCCGAATCAGATGTTCTGTAGATACCTACCTTTCCAATCAGAAAATTAAAACTGATAGAATAGACCGTTGGCCAAAGTCAACAGAAAATTCGGCTAATAAGACAAATCTATGCAAGTCAATCAAAGTGGCAATCTATGTGATAATTTCCATTGAATATTCTTAATCAAAACACGGAGTCAATTTAGGACAACGACTATTAAGTGGCTACAGATACTACTTACGTTAAATTCCATAGCTTTGTAAAGGTACAGTAAGCCCTTACCGTTGGAAACAATCAACAACTTACAGTTAAGTGCCTGCAATTAGTGTAATTACTATCCTAATGCAGCGCATCAGGTTGAGATGGGCTTATCTAATTACCAAGCTCAAAGGAGAAAAGGTATTTATTTTGCATGCACCTTTATTTCATTATTTACGACGTTATTTTATACCTAACTTATAAACACAATGAACTATCGTGGGATAATTTTCTCCTATCAAATTGCATCTACCGTGGAAGCCCGGATTCCATTCTAGAGAATCAGACATGCGTAATTTTATCTTCCATTCCGTAATGTACGGTAAGGGTAATGTAATGTTCTATGAAATCAAATGTGAAGTGAAAACTAAATTGTGCAGGCAATCATAAATGCACCATAAAGGTAATGATTTAAGAGGGAACTAGAAAGCCTTCGAAAGAAAATAATAAATGTCCCGCTGAGCGTTTCTTAAATCAGTGAAAGGATACTTCAGGAATCGATTGACGATCTCTAAGCATCCTTTTCAAAGGCTTTCTAGAGCAATTTGTTTATTAATAGCAAAATTTGTGTGAATTGTAGTTTTAAAGTTATTTGAGAAAAACACATTTTGCTGGAGTAACGTTTGAAACGTTATCCTGGCAAAACCGATTTTCAAAAATTTGTGCAGCCCGGAACCAAATACATGAATAGACAGCTTTTGTTGCGTAGTAAATGTTTTTAAATAGCAAACTTTGTGTGTGATATGGTTCTTGAGTTATTTAAGATTTTGCTGCGGTAACATTTTGGGATTTCCCAGATCTCGATAACGGCTCAACGCCGAAAATTGAAAAAAATACCAATAAGAGACCTTTTTTTTTTTGGGTGGGAAATCATCAAATGACTCCTCCCGCTCTGGGCGGAGCAGAAGGGAGTGTCAGACATTTACTGACTAAAACCCACCCGTGTTCCTTCAGTTGCCTGTGCCAGGGGCCACGGTATCTCTTTTTAACAACCCGCAGCCCCGGCGGTATCGGCCCTAGCGGACCCCGTCAGTTCGTGCTGACAGCTCTTTGAGCTCGTTGACTCCCGTCCAGGGCGTCTCCTGCGGCGGCTAGGCGCGCGAGGGTGCAGCGATTGCCTCTCCCTCACGCGCTCCGCCTCCTCCTTCGCGAGCATTACTGCTTCGCAGAAGGAGGTGATGGCCTCCCATTCACTCTCGCTCCGTACCATGGCCTGGATGAGGGCCGGACGCGAGAGGGCGCCGCCGCCGATCGCCGCCACGAGGACACGGCAGGGCCCCGCCCAAGCCAGGCAAACCTCCACCGTATGCTCCACCGTGTTCTCCGGGCGATCCACACAGTGGTGAGACCCTGGCGTTTCCTCCCGCTTTATCCTGAACAGGAACCTCCCGAAGCAACCGTGTCCGGTGAGGACCTGCGTCAGGCGGAAGGTGAGGGCGCCGTGGCGCCTCTCTAGCCACTCCTCAAAGAGGGGACTTATCGCCGCAATTGTGGCGTGCCCAGCGCTGGGTTGCGACAATCGCACTCTGCATGCCGCTATGAGATCCCGCCGGAGCTCTGTCCGCTGTGCCGTGATTTCTTGCGGCAGCGGAGCAACGCCCCGGCGTTTTGCCTCCTCTCGCCACTCCCATATGTGGGCGAGGACTTTGGCCTCCAGATCCCATGGCGGCAATCCGGCAAGGAGGCTCGCCGCCTCAGCGGAGACCGTGCGGTATCCGGACGGATGAGCCGGACAGCCATGACCCTTTGGGACGTGATCAACCGGCGGACCTATAAGAGACCTTAATTTGTTTAAACATTAGTTTTTGATTTGGTTGTCGTAAACCAATGGAATGGAATTAAATGGTTTCAAAAATCAGATAAAAGCGGATTTGCAAGTAAACCAAAACACTTATAAACAAATAAAAAGCTGTAAAAAATACCCATGCTAGACGCTTATAACGTCAATAATAAAATATTAATTTTTGTATCTTTACACGATAAGACTTTACGTTTACTTACAAATCCGCTTTTATATGATTTTTGAAACCATTTAATTCCAATGGTTTACGACAACCAAATCAAAAACTAATGTTTAAACAAATTAAGGTCTCATATTGGTATTTGTTTCAATCTTCTGCGTTGAGCCGTTATCGTGATCTGAGAAATCCCAAAATGTTACCGCAGCAAAATCCTAAATAACTCAAGAACCATATCACACACAATTTTTGCTATTTAAAAACATTTACTTCGCAACAAAAGCTATCTATTCATGTATTTGGTTCCGGGCTGAACAAATTTTTGAAAATCGATTTTGCCAGGGTTACGCACACTTCATTTTTAGTACTGGCCGGATACCTTCTTTTCATTTTTCTTTCAATAAATCATGGCTGCCACCATAAATTACACCAAAGAGGATCACATAAATCCAAACATAAAAATCTCCGGAACAAAACGTCTCCCGAATTATCTAAAGGAAGTTGTCTATCGTAAAACATGCGGAGGGGTCAGAGAAGTGATTTGTCCAAGTTGATTGAATTAGCGAAAGGATGTCGCCCCAATCCCGGGGTCGGGACGGGTCAGGTACAGCCGGCTTCTTTATAGCATCAGCTGCCTTCATTAACACGTGTTCCTCATCATCATTTGTTGCATGATTCATTCCTGCTTTGAATAGAAGCATGTCGTATACGTTCACACAGAAAGCAGGCATGTTTTCACATCGGGATGTTTTAAAATTGTGACAATGCCGCGTACTATTGAATCTTTTTGATCCATTGTAGGTGGTAGTCGTTATACGTTAGTGTTTAATAATGGTGAAAAGTGCAGGGCGCATTATATTGAATCCTAAATAAAACTAGTTTTTAAAAGAAACAACAGACCAGACAAACACAGTTCCTCTCGTACAGGCCTTCGTCGAAGTATCTCCCTTCATATTCGAAACATGCGAGCAATTGTAATGAGTTAATAATCAACAGGTTTTGGACTAGACCAGTATGTATGACATGGAATACCAGTTTATTCTTATAAAACTAAGCGAACTACTGGCAACTTGCCCTTTTATAGTAAGAGCAGGAACGCCACGAAGTTCATTAAAGTTCACTACATTACAACTGCGCATCGAACATGCTCCTAGGATGGCAACGGGCACTTTTTGAGCATATACTCGAATGGATAAAATTATAAATAAGTATATAAGAGGAAGTCTGAAAAGTGGCACCGGGGGCCGCAAAGTTATGTGGAAATCGGTTGTCATGTGATACGGAGGAATGAGAAAAATTTTAGAAAGACTATTGGAGTAGGGGAAGACCTAAGAAATGATGGATAGACTGTGTGAAAGATGATATGGTTAGCAGGGGGGTGACTACCGAGATGACGAATAACAGAGAACCCCAAATAAATTGGGATAAGGGCAAGAGAATGATGATGACTAGGCATATACATCATTTTGGAATTCCGACACTCTCTAGTTACATATTTGCTGAAAAATTGAGTTCAAGAGCTTGATGATAGTGCATAATGATTTCGCAATGTTATATAAATGTATCAAATATTTGCTCGACACACAAACAGGTGAGTAAATCAATACCAGTTGAATGGGCTCGATACGTAGCCCTTATCAGGGCACACAGGTACGTGCCGTTATCATAAACTTATCAACTGCTTGTTTGTCGAAGGATAGCGTGATCAATAATTGTGTTAGACTAATTTAAAACCAAACATTTTGGGGACTGACCTGAGCTTAATCTCCAAGAAACGGGTTTTTGGGAAGGGGAATAAATTATAGAGTTTATATATTAAGCCGATTTATTTTTACAGATTGAAGGATGCCTATTGCAGTGAGTCAATGTTGGGTTTGATATAGTCACTAAGTAAATGTTTCATTCTTTCATTATCATGAATGAATGGAACAATGAAAAAACGAATACTGTAGGTGATCTGTAAGCATAAATTGATAAGTTGGAGACTAATGAGATGCTATTGTAATAAATGGAGTATCCATTAAGACTATAAGCCGGTTACTCTAATCAGAATCTAACTCGAACTACGATTTACATCAAGAGAGCAAATTGCTAGTATCTAAAAATATGCTAGACTCAGAATTTATAAGAAAACCTGCCTAACGGCAACAAACTAACGAGCCTTTATAATTACTTAGCACGCAAGGCATCGAGTACCGAATACAACCAGTTACTAAAAAGCAATATAGCTACCGTTATGGGTCCTGATAACAGGAGTGCTTGGATTGGATTTTCTGATTGATTTGCAAAAACTTTGAAAATTTTTACTTACCACAGCGACTAGCTTCCCACGCACCGTGATGCCGATCATCGGCGCGAACCGCACTTCGACTCCTGGTTCCACCACCAGCTCCGCATCTCTCTCGATGAGCAGGTCATCCCGTAACATGTAGGGGCTACCATCAGGCCTCCACACTGTGCGCCCACCGGTCAGTACGCCGCCCGGCAACTCCGTCACAGCTAACGACTTGTTCAGAAGATAAGGGTCCGCCGTTCCTAGCGACTCTTGTCCTTTACACCCACAAAAGCAACACAAAACCGTTATGAAGAACACTAACACTGTCCTCCACTTATACTTCGTGTCGCTGAACTGACTGTGTCTCTTCTGCACACCCATATCTTTACAGCACTCCATTATTCACTAACTGAACACAAAAATATTCATTTCACTTTTACTACCGTTCCTCACCTGCTGCAACCTATTTCAACACCTATCCAAACATCGCACAGGTAACTCGACACAATACGACACCACGCATTTTCATAAATAAACATCAAAGTTTTAAATGAATCCCCACGTGAATTATAAAATTTGAATCAAAACAATTCATAACGAAACAAAGGTGGGGCTGGTAAAAATAAAACAAGCAAAAATGCGCGCTACCGCGCGACCGTTGAACGAAGTCGTTTGGCCGGTTTCGTGTTGATTCCTCCTCCCTTCCCTCCTCGGATATCAGCCTCAGTCACTTCACTCATTCTATCAAAAGCCTCCTCCCCACCACTGCTACCCTACGCTACGCAGTGTAATTGCATGAGCCGAATGACGTCACAAATGTGCGCTAGTGGGACGCCGTTGTAGTATAGTTCATTCGTTCGTTCTTTCCTCCTGATAAGTAAACTATTTACGGTCTTTTCATAAATCACTGCTAATAGTTAAAAACAAAAATTTACGGAAACATCTTCATTTTATTTACTACTATACAACCTATTTTCTTGTATATTCTCAAAGATATTTTATATAGTTTGTATAATTAAGTTGCAACCCTGACTACTATGCTACCGTGGGAATAGTTCATTCTTATATTCCGTTGAGTTTCGCTAACGATCGTTCATTCACTCATAAATTTCGTCGACTCTTTTAAGTCTTCACAATTTATATTTAAAATAGTTGGAATAAAGTTATAAATTAGGTAATTTTAGGACTATTTTAATTCCTTTTCATTTTTATATCAACGTTACACGTAAGTTTTTGTTAATAATCATGTAATGTACGATTTATTGTAATTGTTGGCGTGGCGTGGCAATGCTTGTGCAGTGTCGACATTTTGTTTTCTTCATTGTATTTATATATTTATTTCTGTGCGAAGTACGGTCGCGTCGTAGTTACATTTATGATAAATAACTTCCCCTTTACGATTGTGATCTATTTACATGTGATTGAATTGAAATTTCTTTATTTATAGATTTCAACACAATCATGAGTTCTGGTGGTACTCGCGTGTATGTCGGCGGGCTAGTGGAAGGCATCAAGAAGGAAGACCTCGAAAGAGAATTCGATAAATACGGAAAACTAAACTCCGTTTGGGTGGCCCTTAACCCTCCGGGTTTTGCCTTCATAGAATTTGAGAACTTGCAGGAGGCTGAGGATGCGTGTAGCGCGATGAACGGATTCGAGATGTTAGGCGCGACCCTAAAAGTAGAGATCTCTAGGAAGCGAGATGGGCCCCGCAGGGGTGGCGGCTTCCGAGGAGGACGCGGCGGCAGCGGCAACTTCAGAGGTCGCGGCTTCGGCGGCCCACCCGGAGGCGGCAACAGATCCTTCGGCAACTCGTACGGCGGCGGCAGGCCCTACAATCGCAACAACCAACGCGATGAGTACGGCTCCGGCGGCGGCAACTTCAGATCTAGGTCGCCATTGTCTCGATATTAATTTAGTATTTAGTTTTATGTTAGGTGTTAGTGTTATCGTAATCTGAAGCCTTCTAAGTGTTAAATTCAATGTCTGGTAAAAACTGGGGGTTTGATATTAATACTAGGAGGTGTTCCATTGATGTCTCAAGGAATTAGAGGTAATAGCTTTTGATTTTATCTATCGTGTTATTCAGTGTGACTTTACTAAAATACTTCTGTCTAATAATTAGCATTTAAATGTATGTAACTCTCGTATCTGTTTGATTCAATAAATTTATGTGAAAACAACTCCCGTTGTTTGGTCACTTACTGATATCCATTACTATTAGTATTGTATTGCAATTCATTTAGTATGAATATGTGCAAAAGATTGTAAAATTAAATGTGTATAACCTAAAATGTTACTGTTGCTCGTTCCACGGATAAGTCATCGATTGATCGTCATTGTAAGTTCAACTCTTTACATCAAAACCCTATACTTCTGGTATGTTGATGAGGTCATAACGGTGTTGTTTTTGTTACAGTTCCAAGGATGAATACTGATCTCGGGGCATTTGATTTTCGAGAAGTTAATCAAGAACAATCCTTCAGTGATTACTTAACATTCTGCCTAAGCACCCTAATTGCTAAGTTTCTTTAAAAAAAATATACGATTATATAATTCAATTTGATTTTTATTATGTCGATACAAAATGACATCACAAAATTATTCTTATTGCTAGTTTCACATAAACAATTATGAAGGGCTGCTAAGACACGCCATGAGTAGTTCCATCTTGTTCAAAAAGTTTTTGCCTTCCATTTTATCCAACTTAATTTCTTTGAAGGCTCCTCCGAGATGCTCCCACTTTTTGTCTTGAACAAGTTCACTTGTAAAGAAGTCTTTTCTGGGAGATTGAGCTATGTAAACTTGAATACCAACTGATGGCTCGCATCTTATCGCGAGCATTCTGTCACCTAAAATAGAAAAATATTTGTTAAAACAACAAAAAAACACCCAAACATTTCAATGCTACAAGTTCAAAAACATAATTCAAAATAAACAGAACACTTAAAAAAACAAAAACATGTTACTGTGGAAAACAACTCCAATCATAAACCTACCATTAGGAGAAGCGAGAAGACATGAAGAAGCATTCCCCAGTGGTTCAACAGGTCCAGAGCCCAGGTGTGAGCTAATAGCCAGCAGCTGCCAGCCCATGCACCGGCCTACAGCTTGCACTGCAGTCATCTGATGCTGATGTATCTGCCAGAAGAATTTGGTTGTATTTCAATTTCATAACAGTCATTTGTTTGGCTGAACTCTAGGGCTACAGCAGAAGTAAGTAATCATGATTAGTAATAGAATTTCACAATGACTAATATTAGAAGTTAGTAATTTTTTATTTTCGAAAGGTTACATGCCTGCTTATCCAATTAACACATAACCTAACCTTCACTCATACAAACAATTATCATCCAGCATGATATGCCGTGATTCTTTATTTTCTTATGTTTGTAACAAGTATTATGAGTGTAATCAAAGATGAGACAAGTGAATAGGCAACGATTATTTGTCTATCATCATCAAAATTCTTAAAATAAGAATGATGACAGCTTTGCATTTATTTTTTCCTAACTTAATGAATTGAAACAAGATTATCATGATGGTTGTACTGATTTTATTAGTAATAGTAGCAGCATAGAATTCATATATTACCTGACAGTATATTAGATCCCTTAGTTCCTGCAGTTCATAAGACAGATGTCTCACTTTGCCATCGCGGCAAATACACTTGAGAGTCTTCTCTCCAACATGAACTACAAGGGAGGTCCTGCACACTGCATCATACCTGTAGGTTAGGATTACAGATAGACTTAGAACAAGAAGTTATAACAGGGTTGTCAGCGAACCACCCCATCATGTTTTGGTTATTGATTTTTACAAGTTGTAGACTAAAACATGTTTCCAATGCAGTGATCATCATGGTTGGTAAACTGTGCCAATAACCACCATGTGTTATTTATCGTGATAACAGGCATGGTACAGTAAGTTATACCATGCCTGTAAATATTTGGGTATCAAAGTAGACCTACCATGGAAGATATCACAATCAGCCATGCTTAGCAGAAGGGTGAAAATCATCATCCATAAATTCAGTTTACTGCAAGACATGGCTATTGTCTAAATAAATTCATACATTAGTCACCATGTTTATGAAGTGGGTTGGTAAAAAGCATTGCATCATGTTTTGTATTTATTTAACCTCAAATCGGCCTATTTTATGTAAGTAGTAGGTTAGATTTTATAACATGATCCTCATTCCACTGGCTAAACCAAACTTGTTGCCCCCATACTGAGGGAAAACGGGAAAAGATGGTTATATTCATGAGGAAAAAGCAACTACTAGTTAAATATTTGAGTTTTAGGTTTTTCCTGGTCCTGACAGTAATGTTTGTAGAGTTCAAAGAGTTCATAATCAAGAAAATAATATTCATGTTTTGAATGAAAAGGATAAATTGTCTAGTCTTACCCATAAGCCATAATATTGATCTTCACACATGATTGTGTGGGACTGTTCAGAGCATTCCAGTGTGACACGATCAGAGGGTCTTTGACCTGAATGGAAGGACAAAAGTGTGAATAGAATACATTAGAATCGCCATTTGCAGAACACCCTATTTTAATATTAACCGTCGATGTAACCAAGCAAAAAAAACATAACTGATAACCCATAACAAGCCCCTTGGGTTTTCAATGAGTGTTTGTGTTATATCTCTAAAACTGATACTTAGACAAATTTTAATTATCTTATTAATGCTGTAATCTTAATTTATTTTTAATGCACTTGAACTGACTTCAAGTGCACAAATTTAAATCATCAAAATAGTCGTACCTGACCTAAAAGTTTATGAATCATTTTAATTTGTGCGCTATCACAGAATTTTGGAAACGGGGTCCAAGGAGTTATAATTTTAATCTACATCGCTACTACCCCATTATCATACCACATGATGAACAAACTGAAAGTATGGATGTTGCTGCTTTTTAACCTGACCTATGCATCTTAAATGGTCTTTTATTGATGTAAAAACCAGCCTCCTAGCTGTCGCTACAAAACTACATTAAATTTTCTAGAACTTTCTTTACTTAGGTTTACAAACCTCTTTAGCAATAGTATCCAGAACATATTCGCTTCGTCTCCTCATAAAGAAATGTTGTGCTTGCTGAATGATTTGTTCTAACAGAGACTGTTCTTTGCTCATGTCAAGCAATTCATAACGGTCAGCTGCCATGGGACCTAAAACAGACAAGATTATTAACAAAGCTCTTTGTAATTTAATAGTTTGAATATATGAGGAAAAAGTAAGTAAATAATTTGACAGGTATGTTTTCTGACTATTAGAGAAGTATGGAAGAAGACTTGGTGATTTGTGCCTCTACCTCCGTTATTTTTGACCTTGTACAGTTCAAAGTTATACAGCTGATTGCCATTTTACATCAAATGCCAGATTTATGTAAATAAATACACTTTTGCGTTACAAAAGGAAAGCACTTCTCCAAGGTGGTTGTAGAGGTATAGACGTTATACCTAATTTATCTTTACCTGCCAAACAGCGTCGTTTAGAAGGTCCAAGTGGTCCGGTAGCAGGGTGAGGGAACGGATGGTGAGTATTAGCATGATGCACAGCCCTGAGTAGTTGATGTAGCGAATGTTCCAGAACATGGTCATGGTCTGATTTGCCAGTCGCACTTTCAGGCTACAAAAAAAGAAAATCGTGAAAAAGGTTGCATGTTTTGTGACCTTGTTGGTTGTATTAAAAAGTGTGTTTGGTAACAAACCTTGACTCCTTCTGGGTTAGCATTGTTATTATTTTGTCCATTGTTGTGGCAAAGTCCAATTAACAATTGAATGCCAGGTAGAACCTAAAATAAAGTGAACTATTAAAAAAATATTTTCATGACAAATATGATATCAAATTGCCTTTTTTTTATATTTTGTGAGGTTTGCCACCCAAACACCATGTCATAGAATAAAATAATATGAATGAAAATGTCTAATAAAAAGTGAAGGGCTGAAGTAGGGATCAGGTGAGCCAGTGGCTTCATACTGCGTAAGGTCACTAACTATCATCTACCTATTGCTGAATGTACCAGGACAGATAGCATGCAGCCCGCTATCTGTCCTGGTACATTCAGTAATTGATCAACCGCTAAAAATATAATAAGTAAGAGCAAATTAAATAACAACAAGCCATTTACAAGCCTCCAAGTTAGCAAAAGAATCGATGTTGCAATCATGTTATGTCCTGTCCTGTAGTCTACTGATCACAGAACACTACAGATACTGAATTAATCCATGAATATGTAGTTTTGTAAGATTTTGAATACAGATACTGTAAATATTTTGTTCAAGCTGGCTTAAATTATTCAGCAAATGGTTATTTTTATACTCATACCGTCAGATTTCCTTTCTACTTACAGTAGCCATGATCTGATTGCCCACAACCATGTGAGGTATAGAAGCGTCAAGCTGCACGGCTTCTGCAGCTAGCCTTGCGAACAACTCTTTACAGAACAGCACATTCTGGGCAGCCTCAAGTTTCTGCTGCCAGTGTAGTTCTGCTCCATCTCCTGGCAGGGTTCCAGGGCAGTTGATAGCAGCCGAACTTAGGGTAGCAGTCACTACATCTTCTTGTTCTGAAACAGAATTTGTGTATCAGATTGGATATCATAATTTGTGGTTGAAAATTTGAGGAAAAAACTTCTTGTGGAATACACATTCAAAAATATAATAAATTTTCCTTCTGCTAGAAAAATTCTTTACTTGTGTGTATGTGGTACATAAAACATAATTATTCTTCTTTAAGATTTACTCAGAAAGTATCAAGCGTTTTAGGTTACTTGTAAATTAATTAATTTACCCAGGTTAGTAAAAAAAAATCTCTGACCAAGCACATAACAAAAATGTAGCATCTTTACAATGATTATCCTAATATTGAATGTATTATGATCTTGGGATACATCACACTGAGCATTGGATTAGAGTTCTCTACACAGGGAGATTGGTAATTGGTGCATTCCTTGAAAAGAGGTTTTTCTAGTGCCATACATTTATTTTGAGTAAAGTCGCCTTGATAATTGTAAAATTGAAGTCTTACTTTTCAAAGGTTCTAGTAAGTGTAAAAGTACTTTGTTTCTCTAATACATTGTTTTTCGAAAGATTCATTAATTTATGGATAATCAGAAAAGTGTCATCTTTAACATTCAAAGCAGTCTGATTATTCATAAATTAATGAATCTTTTTCTTTTTCTCACAAATGGTAGTTTTGGTCAACAAACAAATTTTCAACAATTTTCACCCTGATAATGTGAACAAATCAATCAATCAATCAGTGTGAGCATTGTTGAAAATTTTCTCTAGTATACTTACAAGGGGTAGTAAGTATGTAAGTTCAAGGAATGAACCCAACTGCCAATCAACTGGTATACAGCCCTAATATGAAAGTATACCTTTTTGGCACAGCACAGATATAAATGCGACGCCCTGCAACTCAGGTGGGACAGTGACGCGCAATGCTGATGGCACAGGTCCTGCTGCATTCATGGCTTGAGCTATCTGTTCCTCTGGGGCTTTGGTCACCTGGGATAGAAAAGTTGCTATTAGTATTTTGCTTATGACAAGCAGAAAAAAATATACTTAAAAGCTTTTTTATGAAGTTTATGTAGACCAAGTAGATACATAAAAACAACTGTGACTGCTTCTCAATTTAACTCCTCCTCCAGTTATTAAGTACTTGCTTACGTAGAAAGGAGTCAAACTGTGATAAGGAGTTAAACTAAGATTTATAGTCACAAATATTCAGTCAATGTAACCAGAAATATACAGTTTTATTTATTTAGAACTGAGAAACTACTGCTACATACATAATTTTGTAGGTAAAGTAATGCTGTTGGTCTTCCAAAAAAAAAACAATATCTTATCTCATCTGATGTGTTTTTGTTTTTTTTTCTCTCTAATGCTGTGATTCAGTGACAACACCTGTATTCACAGCGCCTGGCGTAAATTGAGGTATTTTTAGTAGCCATGTTTTTAATCACGTGTAAAATGTCTATGGATTTACTTAATTTGACAGGACTTAAGGACTAAAATAAACTTCTGTTCTTTTCTTAATAAAATAGAAAGAAAAAGATGCACTGAACTTAAATTTAGTTTAGTTTGTGAACAAGGGAATCGGCGCCAATACTTGTCTAAGTAACAATACTATTCAAAGTAAGGCATTTCTTAATGTATTCCATAAGACAAGCCTTTCAATTCATAAGCATTAAGGGACACATAGTGCCGATCGCCACTAAGTATTGTCTATGAATGGTGTTTTGGGACCCTGTGTGTCCACATGCACTGTGTGACCTCATAGTAATACAGGTGTAAGCCTGTTTATGGGAGAAAGCACAAATAGTAGAACAATAAACCAGCACAAACCTCAAACACTCCAGTCTGGCTAAACTTAGAGCCAGCAGTACGGTAACTCAAGTCCCCAACAATAGTGTTGGACACCTTCTTCAATCGCCAGTTCTGCCTCAGTCTCAGCAGGTCTATGTGGAAGTCAGGCATATTGCGAGTCATTCTCATGGTCTCGCTGGCTCTAAGACGCTCTACACCTGCCAGGAGTACTGCTGCTGCAGCACCAAGAGCTTTCTTCCTGCCATATACTTGTACCATGGGTCTGCCTTCCACTTGTTCTGGTTGGACTGGGTCTAGAACCTGTAATGTAACAGTATTTTTTAAGATTAGTTTTGTGACTCATAAAAATATGAAATGATGAGCTTCATTATGTGTCTGAAAACCTTATTAAAACAAAAAATAAAATATAAATGAGCTTTATATTCTAGTCTTACAAACATTAATGAAGTAAGTGCTTGAATAAATAAATAGAAAATCAAAATAGATTATTTCATTTTGATTTTGAAATATTTTTTAATTTAACACATGATTTTATTTATTGACTAAGTATTGTGTTTATTTATCTAAAATTGTAATGACCTGTTTACATAACTGACATATTTTAAATTGATTTTTGTAATGTAATATATTGACATGCCACCTTAATTGTAATTGCTTGTGTATGTTAATTTTGTATGCCATACATTAGCAAAACATAGTGAACATATTTTTAGACAATATACTATCTGTAACCATACCTATGTTTAACAAAATAAATGATTGATTGATTGATTATTTTTTTTACAAAAAATAGATTGTGATATTTTTGAACTCATGTCCCTCTCATAGAGAGGAGCCCTGAGAACCAGCAGTGTAGGTTGATTATGATATGCTATGATTTCGTATTCAAGTTCCTTACCATGTATCTCTTCTCCTTAGCAATGCTCAGTACATCAGCCAGTACACAGACTTCAGTCAGAGCATTCTTGAGTTTGTTACGGATAGAGTCCCAAGGCCACAAGCTGGACTGATACCCTGGCTCCTTGTTCTCATCCTCAGACTTCGAGTCAGAGCTACTTTCGCCTTCTTTCTTGATATTACAGAACTCATCTTCAGTTTTAGCGAAATCAATCTTCTGTGCTAGCCTGGCAAGGTTCTCTGACATAGACAGTGGGCTGTAAAAAGAATCATAAGATTATTGATTTCGCAAGATATTTATTTTTCTTCTGCTTTACTAAAAGTAGCACAGGTGAATGTAAAAATACTTACGCTTGATATATCTCTTGGCCATCGTAGGTAATCTCTTGGATTTGGTTTTCTATTGGTGCCTCTATAGATATGTTTACTGAATTTGCCATTTTTCTATCTTCTTCCTCTATTTTGATATCTTTTAAACAATATTTACCATAATATTGTAGTTTAGTTACTTTTGTATAACATAATAATGTATGTACCTAGTTGTCTATTCCTTTAATACTACAATTTAGGTTCGTGGCAATTGTAATTTGCTTGGATTGTGTACATAAACAATTCTGAAAAATATTTTCAGGGACCCACATTCCACAACCGCCACAAAATAAAAATCACTTAGTTTTTTCTTTTGACATGCCATGCCAAAATTGACATTTCCCTCTTTGACTTTACTTTTTAGAAAAATCTAATTTATTTTTATTTGGGTATGGGCAGTTTTGCTTCATTTGGCAAATGAGTATTGGGAGTTTATGGTTATGTATTCCCACATAAATATAATAAAATACTTGTTTACCTAAATGCATTGTATTTTTAATTTAAATTAAAAAATATGTTTTGCAAAACTTCGTTCGTCGCTTCGTTGCGTTTCGATTCTAGTTTTCATTTGCACTTCAACGCCCCAACCAATGGTTGTCATGTTATATTTGTTATCGACGTTTTGTAGTTTTCTACGAAGCTAATGCATTTTCTGACACGAATCGGACTCGAAATGGAAGTCTTGGTATCGAAATATTGATTTATGCAAAGACTATAACTTGTGGCTTATGTGTGCTAGCAAGCGATAGGTTCAATCAAGTAAATAATCCAACATGACGGATCGAGTCATAGCGGTAAGTGGAACAATCTTAGCCATTCATTAATTTTCACGAGATTCTCACTAAACACGGTGAACTCGAACAGATCTTGGCGCAATTCGTGTTTACCTCTACTCATTGCATTGTCGCTTCGCTGATGATGAGGCGAAAGATGTTCGAATTTGGGCGCGAGTTCGATAAACTATGAGCGTTTCTTGAGCCGTGTTTAGCGCATGACGATAGGAATATAGTTTTATGAGGTAAATAATAGGAGTGTTGATAACAACATTTACAAAATCTATTGAGTCCAGTCTACCAGGACTGGCATAGATTTTTTCCTTTCTACATCCAACTAGGTGTTAAGTAGGGATCCAAAGGTATACCATGTTGTTGTGTCTCTAGTTAATTAAACACAGCGCAGAATAAATAACCTTTATTTGGTGTTAAACAAATATATATATTTGAGAAAATATAAAAGATTTAGAAAGCAAACTTTGATGGACATACACACGGTGACAACAATAATCACAAAAAAAAATCTTATTGTTCCAAACAAGAGTGGTCAATTTCAGGCAGAAATCCTACAGGCTTTCTAACTTAGCCTTTGCATAATCTTCACAGAAACTATACAATTTCCTTTTTATTAATTGAGTAACAACTAAAGGCAACTTGGCAGGTTTGAGTACAATTTAACCGCAGTTTACTATAGTTTATAAATTAAACTTTTCCAGTCCCGTCCCAGCTTGGAGCAGGTGACAGCGATAGTGGACTTCATGGAGAAGCATCCGTCGTTAGCACTAGGTCAACTGAGAGGTCTAGAGGGCAGGGATGAGAGCAAGAAGCTGTGGTTCAAGCTGACCCGGATTGTCAATAACATTACTGGTCCCACTAGACCTATGAAGTCTTGGATTAAAGTAAGTGTGACTGATTGTTGTGGTGTATTTTTTACAAGCTTTTATTTAACTTGCGATGTATGTATATTTGGGTGGACTCTTGGAACTCAATTTTATAACAGATATCTTCAACCAATTGAGCTGAAATTTTGCATGCATGTGTAAATCGGATGACAATGCAAAATTATTATGTCATCCATGTCATCTGCTGATGGAACCGGAAGGTGGCCATAGGAACTCAGTAGTTAAACGACACAACCCCATCGAGTTTGGACTCCTTTGATCTGTCTTGACGAGAACTATGGTGCTAGATGGTAACCAGGGTCTGATGATGGAGCTGGAAGATGGCCATAGGAACTCAGTAATTAAACGACGTAACCCCATCGAGTTTGGGCTCGTTTGATTCATCTTGACGAATACTTTGGTGCTGATAGTAACTATGTGACTAAAGATGAACAGGTAGCTTAAGTGCAGTAAACGCATATAACGGAAAAACACTGCTACGCGCTACGAACTACCCCGTAGTCAATCTCGCATCAAAAATACTAAAAAGTTAAAAACAAAATTAAAAGAAAAAAAAAACTTTTTAAAAACAAGCCTTTATTACTTATTAATAAAAAGAACTAAAATGTTAAAAATAATTTAAACCTGATAAGAAATAAATACTTACCTAAATAATGATTATAGATAGTAATAAATAGTAATATAAATTGTATTTAGGAAGATTTTCCTTAAAACATAATATTCCTTTTGTAATTTTTTTCCAGTATTGGGCTGACAAAAAGTCAACAGTGAGATCCAAGGTGCAGGGTGGAGGGGGTGATCCTAACAACTTGTGTTCCAACATTGAGAAGAAGATCTGGGACTTATTCCTAGCTGGGGATAATGGCAGTAAGTATTTTAATTGATATTAATCATAAATTTGGGTGGTATATAGGTAATACGGGCTGGTGTCCGCAACTCCACGTCAATGTGCATATTTTGCGTATGGGTGGGAAAATCAATTATTTGATCCACGTCAGCTCCTCAAGGAAGGCCACCCATGGGTGGTATGTATGTAACTGGCAGAGCATTGGCATTGACTGTTAGCGGCAGCATCCATGGAGTGGTCCACACTGCAGAAAACTGCATAACTTGGAGACGCATTGTATGTGGTTGTGAAGCATAAAGTTACTGCTGAGCAGGTTCCCTTTGATAGACAAGTTTTATTGAGCTCTTGTATTTTAGTAATTTATAAAGATGTACTTAAGTACAGAAAATAAAATATGTGAATCCAAACTTTCTTCAGAACCTCGTGGTGTCAAGCAGGAGTCCAACTTCATAGATGAGAGTTTCTACAACGAGGACAGTATGGATCAGAACCATGTGGAGTCAGACCCAGTGCTGGCCTTCGAGGAGCCTGTGGTGGATGTTGAAGACAGGCAGGTGGCGATCATGGAGAAAATGGTAGGTTAAACCTGTACCTACCTCATGTGTTACAACAAGGCTTAACTATAAGAGGATTGTTATTCATACCGTGAAAGACCTGTCTCGCTGACCCTAAATAAACTGGGATAAGGACAAGAGAATGGTGATGATGGTGTTATTCAAAGTCTGGGATGTACACCAGATAGATGACTCGCCGACGTTAAAAATACGGCTGGGACGTACGGCTGCGTAAGGCGGAGTACCATGTGTTTCGACGTAAATGGTAGAGGCCTATCTCCGGCAATGGACTATGATTGACTGAGTTGATTAATTATTTGTTATTACGATTTATGATACTTACTTCATTTCACTCAAAAAGAATAGGCGGATATGTATAGAGATAATAAAATTATAAGTTCGCGGTTAGATAATTTTTTTAACTAAAGTTAAAAGTTACAAAAACAATTGGTAATCTTATATTAACAGTTGCATTTTATTATATTTTTGTATTACAGTTTAAAGTGATGAGTGACCAAGCGGCGGCCATGACACAACTGGCGCACGCGTCTCTTGTAAACTCACAAGCTATGGAGAGACTCGCTGATGCATCACAGATACAGGTAAAATTCTAATTAAAAATAACATACATACTTTCTGTAAGTTACCTGTAACCTAATAATGTTGATGAATTCAATCGAAATTAAATTTATTTTCTAACTACGAATAGGTATGCTTACAGTTGGTTCCAATAAAGGATCAATAGTGGACATTCCTACATTTATTTACCTACAGAAATAAAGCCCCTTTCTACTGAATATACCTAACATACATATCTTTATCGTCAATATTAAAAAACAAAAGATGAACGATTTTTCATAATGATTTGAGTTTCTAATCTAAGACATCCTTTGTTTCATATCCGCCAGGCGAGAGCGATAGATCGTCTAGCGAACACGTTCGAGACGATAAGCGCCGCGACGCACGACGTTCGCAACGCCATCGTCGATATCGACGCGACGATGAAGCGATTCTACTCGACCTCGCCCACTTAGCACAGGTATCTGTGAACTGCCGAAGTGCTTTGGTGAAGTTCGTGAATTTTAATATTGACTGTCATTTGGTGTTGCCATGTCATAATAATAGGAGGAAAAACATTCTAGACTTGGTTGTTTTGTAGTCCTTTGGTGTGGTTGAACTTTTAAATGAGAAAGTTACGATGAAATCGTTATAAATTGTGATAGTCTACATCCATAAATATGTTATACAATTAATTATAAGATAAAGTACTGTACTGTGGTTGTAAGATAATATTTTTATTTACCTATCGGCTTGACAAGTTATAATGCTGTGGAATATGTAGGTGCAGAACCCGGGCATTAGTGTGGCACGTCGAGTTTTTAAGGTGCCTACAGATTTGCAGATTTCTGACGATTGACACGGGTGATCAAACAAAATCTAGTAAATGAGTGTGTGTTGTTAATTAATAACATCACAAGATCAGAAGGCCAATTCTCGTAATTTAAAACGTTCAAAATCTAGTCGCAGTCTCATCTCAGCGTCAAACAAATGTCAAAAACTTGTCAAAATGTAGGGAAATTAGAAGTATGTTTTGACAAATTGAGACCGAGATCAGACTGTGAACGGTCTTAAAATTACGAGAATTGCCCCTCAGACAAGATCTTATTGATCATCAAAATACAATCCACACCGCACAAGTGTGATAATGACAAAGACGGTGTTCTACAAAGCCCTTTATTTTATATAACTCGCTGTGTTTTATATTACCAACCGCGTATACACTGTAGAGACGACAATAAATGAAACTGCGTAATTTTTATTTATTTTTTGTTTCGCGGTGGAAATCCTCGTGGGCTTCGTCTTCGGGGGTGACGGAGGGGTATGCCGGACTCTTACCGGCTAACACCACCGCGGTGTTCCAGCTCTGCCTATGGCCGGGGATGTTCTCAACAGACCAGGAGACTTAATAAGCTTCTGGAGGGAGGTGGGCTGGTTGGAATAACCACTAACGGCCGCCATGGACCACGCACAATGGTCCACTTGAAGGACTAAGTGCGGAAACCAAACCCGTAACATAACATAACATGGCCGGGGGTGCGGGATTCGCATAAGCATTCACCGCTCCCTCCATCATTCTCCTGCGCTCATCCCAATTTATTTGGGGGCATCATGTCTTTTCCTTCCATACGTCTCTATTAGTGGTCGACTGCATTTTTTTTGTTAGCCCACATTATTTGTCACTGCTGGGCAAAGGCCTCTCCTTGTTTCTTCCTAATGTCCCTGTCTTGTGCGATCTCTGGCTATGTGGCCATGTGGTATGTGTGTGGTTGACTGCATACATGAATTTAATCAAATATATTCAAGAGCTTAGTCAATCGGCAAAACCATTGGACTGACAAACCCATAGTCGGGTCAACAATACTATGTATTTAGTTTGATTGAATTTTTTTTTTTTTTCAAATTCAATGTTAAGATTTATTTGATAGTTTCAAAATACACTGCTATTGCCAGTATTTTCATTTATTGCCGTATTGTTATCTCCACAGCGCAAAGGGCTAGTCTTGTCATAAGAATTTGTAAATAATGTTACAAGTACTTACATAACAATTAACGTTGTAGTCAAAGAAGAGGTATTATTTTGTTTAATTAATTAAAATAGAGCAACATGGTGTTGAATTATTTTATTTACAAGGCAACTCTAGTTGCTTTCATAAATAGGTTAAAGTTTATTTTTAACCGATGAAAAATAACGGAGGAGGACACAGAGTAGTCCGATTTTGATAATTCTTTTTTTATTGGAAAGGGTGTATATAGGTACCCTTTCCAATAAAAAAAGAATTAATAATATTGAGTCAATAATTATGAGTCGGCGCCGTTTAAATTTAAGGCAATTTAGTGATCTTTGTTTATTGATTGTTTGACGCAGACTCAAAATTACTTAGTTATACTTACATTACTTTAAGAACTTAGTTATTAAGGTTAAATAAAAAAGGGTTATTATTTTTTGTTTTTCAGTTTTTTCGGCGGTTTAATTTTTTTGTTAAAAAGTTTTTTTATAAATAAAACTGCAATGATATTGTGATAGTACAGACGCCAGCACATCAAGCTACTACAATCTGTCAAATTTCTTTAATAGATTTTCAACATTATCCCTGAAGCATTAAGGTTCAAGGTTGATTGGGAAAATTTGACAGTTTCGGGTAGCTTGATGTGCTGGGGTCTGTACATCAATTAATAATTTAAATGGTTGCAATATGATATATTTACAAACACTTAATATTTTAATAGGTTTAGAGCCGTGACGTATTTACCGCGTTGCGATTATTACACCTTTACATCAATGTAATGAGCAAATCGATTTGCAAGGTGGATTTTAACGATTAAAAATAACATGCTCATTATAAAGAAATGGTGGAACAGCATCAAGGTTGTATTTCCTTTCTGAGTCACGAACTTGCTAAAACAAAAATTAAAAAGGATTTTTCTAAAGCTATTAAAATATTAGTGTAACTTTATAGGTACGTTGTGTAATAATATTTACAGTTTGGCGCTGCGCAGACGGAGCACTTTTGATGTTCGAATTTACGCAACTGGCAACCCGTAACTACAGTAATTTTACTTTACGGTTACCTCTAATTTTGCATCATTGTCAAAATGTCACATTGATCTTTATTTTCGTTAAAGTAAGGTTGCTGTTGGGTTGGTGCTATCCGAGGTAAAATAACTAAAAACACTGCACCTGTGTAAGATGTGTTTCATATAATTTCAAGTAACTGCGCAAATGTAATGCGAAAACCTTTTAAATAGTTGACAGCTGCGTCAACTAAAGTGACTACTTGTACGCAACCCCTAAGGCGTCGCTGCATGATACCAATTAAGTTTGCAAATATATATATCCCATACTGAACAAGAAAAATAATACCTTATTGGTACTTAATAAGGTAGTTAAAGAGGTACGAGGAACGGGTGTGAAGTTAAATCATTCTCCATAGAAAAGGGAGGATCCTCCGACCAAACGAATGTCGTGTCTGGTGGGCAACTGCCCGACGATGGATGTCAGGACGTTGTTCATATGCTAGTTGCGTGGTAAACTCTGCTTACCACGGAGTTTACCACGCAACTAGCATATGTACAACGTCCCGACATCAATATTAGAAATATTAGAAAAAATAATTAGCGCACATTCAGTACATATTTTATACGTAGGTACCTAAGGTGGTGTAAATATTGTACATAGGTAAATGTAGTATTTTGATGTAAAATACATTTAATAAAACCATTTATTATACGCACTTGGTTTTATTGCACATCACAACATAAGTTTAATACTATAACATATTTCTGGCGTTCAAATAGGACTTATTTGAAATAATACTATCTTATTTAAGTGGTAACCTTCTGGAGAGTATCACAAACAAAATTGAAGTTTATTGCTCATACAAAATGTCTTGACATCTCCACTGATCTCTATAATCATTATTATATTCTATGCAAGACCTGTATTATTTGCACACACACACACACACACACTGCTATAATTAACCACTAATATCGACAAATATGGCTTCCTCATTCTTGATTTTATTCTTTGGATATCCATAGCGTACACACTACTTAAATTATTCTACTGCTATAGGCCGACCGCTTAACTGAGACGTTGCTTGAGGTAACTACGCGGTGCGGTAGGGGTGATAGTTGTCACAAATTGACGAATCACTGAGCTCTCGCATCACGTCACCACACCCCGCCCGCACCGCGCTGCTACGTCAGGCGACGTCTCAGTTAAGCGGTTGGCCTATAGTATAACTACACTGTCCTATACAGCATGATTGTATTAGAAAGGTCATGATCATATCGGTGTGTGATATATACGGCTATTTTATCGCGAGTTTGATGTTGGTCCCATGGACAAAGTTGTGAAGTTTGATGGTCTGTATCACACCCTTAAATATGACTACACCGTTCTGATACACTGCATGCTTTTTTGAGCCTATATCTACTATGACCTCTAGCAACCTATATTTGGCTGTCTTATAGAGCTAGCAATAAACTAAAGCCCAGAAGACGCCATCAGGCAAGGTGGAGTGGAGCGATTTTTACTGAATCACTGGTAGCTTGATAAAAGTAGCCGATGATTGAGGCAAATCGTGTGCAGTTGAAGTCCACTGCTGGACAATGGACATAGGCCTCTACGTCCAGCTGTGGACTTCGTTAGGCTGATGCTGATGAATGAATCAATCTTTGGACTTGATTGTTACAAAAACGTTAGAAGTATTTCAAGATCTTTGTCAATATAGGATTTCTCCTGCGCCTCCTCACTACAGTGCCGTTTGGTTTCATTCCTTCCGCGCCTAGTCCGAAGGGTGACACTGCGCGTGTTCGCAAATAGAAGTTTCCTTTGGCTCTGTGGATGTGAAATGTAGAGTTATGGAAGGGGTCAACAATAGATACACTGGGAAAGATATAGATAATTATGCGTTGTTTAGAGCGTTACCTATTATATCATTCCGGCATCGCCGATGCCCGAATTGCTGGAAACACGCTCAAAAATCGCCAATATGTCACTTACTGTTTTTATTAGAAAAAAGCTTGTAAAAGGGAGATTTATGCTCATTTGCATTAGGCATATAACTCCGTTTTTTGGCTTTCGAATCGTATGAAGGTATGTGTAAGTAGGTAGGTACTTAATCAATAGAACAGTGGGGTATTTCCTTCTATTCGTATATCATCACGTGGGCCTTCCAGTAGGTAGGCACCTAGTTTTTTAATCACCAGGAAATCAAACTATATTATATAATTGAAGTACCTAGTTAAAATGATTACCCATTGATTGAATTCGAATATCAACATTCATCATTACGCACTTCAAATTGAGTAGGTTGAGGTCAGTTTTATTTACGGAAAAATGATTAAATTAATAGTCAGGGTCAGTTCAAGTGCAACAAAAAGTGTTCATGGGCACAAAACGTAGATATAATGAGTGGGCTTTTTTGCCTCAATAATGAGCTTCTTGCTGTTATTATGTTAGCGGTTTTTATTAACCCTCTCCGCATATAAAACTTGTTGTTTTTTAACCGACTTCTACTCGATAGATTCGGCATGTTTTGTTTAAGAATTACCCAGTCATCAGGCTATTAAAATAATATAATTATTCGTGCCTGTGCGATTCAACATTTCTGTTTCAAGGGACTCTCTTTCAATTTATTCCTAGTCATAATCTTAAATGGCAATTCCCAATGCCCACAGCATTGGGAATTCCATAGATACCAAGTTCTTTCACATAAATGTGCGTAGGTCTTTGTAATACGTCTAAAGTTAAGTGAACAGTAGGTACCAGCAGGTAGGTGGCAGCGTTGAAAATATTAGAGCTCACTAAAGTTCTCAGCCCTGCAAAGGCTATACTTACCGAGTGCTAGTCAGGGGTCCCAAGTATATGCTCTCATTAGTTTCCCCACCATGGAAGATCCATTCATTGACACTCGACGCACTCGCAGCTTGGAAAGCCGTCGGTGACCCGAGGGCTTCCACGAAGTATCGCCACGAGCGGTCGTGGCTGCATAAATCTAGAAAACAAAGAAATTGAATCAGGTATCTCCAAGGATTTCTTATCTGTCGTTAAGGATGTCTTGGCACGACCAGCAGGCCGCAAGTAGGTGGTAACATTTTGAACTTGAGCTGGGATAGCGTAGCACGGAATTTCAATAGAATAAGAGGGCAGCGTATTCTGGTTTGGTACGACTGGACTATATCAGAATTGATAATGCTGTGGTAAGAATATGCTATGAGGATACTGGTTTTCGGCTACGTTCCCGAGGTTACCAGTTCTTTCTTATGTAAAATTATGGGGCCTACGGGCCAAGGTAAATTTGCTTTTGTCCACAAACTTTTTTTTATGCTCATGAAGATAACCTGCAGCTATTGAAATTCCAGTTTTTCTAACGTGCTTCGATTAGGCACTAATTAGAATGGTATTAGGTCAATGAGTAATTAGATGCTGAATTGTATTGAATATGTATGACCCTCAAGTCGGTACTACAAATATTTCGATCAAGGGCGTTGCCAATTTGGGGCTATAGGGGCATGAACCTTATTCCATTTTATTAATGCAAAGATAGAATACTCTTTAAGATGTACACCATAATCATTACAGATATAAATGTAGAAATTTTACATAGGGTGGACAAAGTTCGCTAAAAGCGATCTTTTGAAGAGAACCTTTATTTATTTATTATTTATTTTAATTTTGTTATTTTTTTATTTTTTTTTACCTTTGTATGGATTAAGGGAGAAGGAGAGACAACACTGCAGGTGTAGGTACCTACTACTTAGTAGGGAGCTCCCAGAGCTCCAATATGCACACTATTACTTAGATGGAAAGGTGGATGCCATAGGCATTCTCTACCACCCAATGACCTAAACAATAAGTTGAGATTCTTGCTGATGTTTAGAAACCGACTCCATGTTATTGATAATTTGGGACTAGCTTTAGAGTCCTCCGTACCTCGGGAAGCAAGTTAAGCCATTGGTTTCCGCTGTCATTCGTGGATCTTTGACAGTCGTTACGGGTCGTCAGAGACCCGAATGTCCGAAAACTAGTCTTACCAAGGGGTATCGTATTACCTAGTTGCTGGGTTGTGGAGGTCAGATAGGCAGTCACTTTATCTAAAATACTGGTATTCAGCTGCATCCGGTTCGACTGAAAGCCGATCCCAACCTAGTTGGGAAAAGGCTTGGCAGATTGATTGGGACTAGCTTTTTATCTTTTTCTTTTTGATAAGATAACTTATAGCAAGGAAAGAAAAGAAAAAGAAAGAAAATGCATTTATTTGCGGCAAACATGACGCATAAAAAAGAAAATAAACACAAAAAAACAAAAAGTAGTCCACGTAGTTACTACGTTACCAGAGCTATTGTTAACGAGTTAAGGTTCTTACCGTGTATAACCATTGTTATGGGCAACCTCATATGATCGGGTTTGCCTGAACGGATAGAAATCCGCACCTCATAAAAAATCAGCCTTGATTCATTTATACATTCGATGACCGGTTCGTCTGTAACGATTCATTTATCTGATTGGACCTATAGGGACAACAGACTGCCTCGTTGGTCTAGTGGTCGCTAGTGGACCTGCAGCCGTGGTCAACTGTAGGCTGACCACGGCCGCGGGTCTTCGGTTCGATACCCACAACAGATAAGTATTTTTGCGTTTTTCGTAGCAACTCGGTGCCTAGTTTTGTAACCAGTAAATTCCAAAACTCAAAGCATTTATTTCAAATAAACCAATATCGGTTTTTGAATTATTGTAAATGGGTCGGGCAGTCAGATAAAGCTTTCCAAAGCGTAATAGGTACCTATGGAGCATGGAGAAGAACGGACAAGAAACTCCACGGACACTCTTTCAAATCAAAATATGGTAAAATAATTAAATGGCGTAGGTAAGGCTCGCTGCCTATTACATAGAAGTTATAACAACTCGAGTTATCTTTTTTTTTTGTTTTCAGGGGAAACCTTCGAAAGGCACCCGACCTCCGGGGAGAGGGGTCGGGGAGTGTGGGATTTTTAGCTCACTAAAACCACCCCGGTGATCACCATCCGCACATAGGGGTGGTCCCAGTTCCTCTTAAAAGACCAACTCCGGAACCATCCCTGCGCAATGCCTGTAAGGCACATCCCTGGGGAGACTGTAAAGGGGCCTCCCCTAAGCCTTGCTATGCGGCAGTACGTGACCACTGTACCACCGTCTTCCCTGGGGTCACTTGGTAGGCAGACAGAGTCCCCACTCTATGCGCCCGCGAGAGTTATAATACCTATCTGTGTTCTCCAACATATCTTTGTCTGCCGAGAAAACATGCGTTTACGAACATTTTCATCTAAACAAATCTATGGCGACATTTTTGCTCCATTAACCCTGAACAGAAAGGCTTAGGTAAAAGATGGCCTAATTTTTTTAATGACTAGTCCAGACTGATAACTAACACACCACGTATAGTAGATAACAATATTGTATTGCCTAAGTAAATAGAAATGTGCCATGGTCTTTAAAAAAAACTGATTATCGACATCGTATAGATAATATAAACATGACAATTATTACGGTCCATCTGAATTAATAGCTATCTAGCTAGACAACGATAGACAACGTTGTTATCTAACAACGTTGTCTATTTGTCATTCGAAACGCAATTAAGATAATGTATCTACAACAATACCTTAACTAAACAATAGAACAACATATTTCGTTAGGCTCAGCACAGTTTTACGATAAAACTGCGGTACTAGCCCAAAACGGCAAATTTTGTAATATCTACCTATAATAGATACTCGAGATAGGTAGGTAGATAGGTAATCTACCCTACCTATAGTTTGTTGTAGGGTTTTGAAAGATATTCCTAATCCATTGCTTCTTGGGTTTGAAAAAATTCGTCTCCTCAACAACGTACATAACGCAATGAACGTAGCTGAACTGTCAAAATTAAAGACATTGCGATCAATTCTCATTTCATGTATGTGTGTTACACAATTACCCCGCATCTACTTGCACAATCCGCTATGACCACTTTCTATTTTAGATTCTTTTATTTCCTTTGTAAAGATTAAGGTGGAGCAAAGGGAAAAGGAACTAGAAAATAAATTTTGTATCTCCAACCTAAGCTGTTTCTGCAAAACACGAAAAATTGCTAACAGATTGCCAAACTTGGGTTCAAAATCATGTCAAATGATTGGATTGTCAGTTGCTATTCAAGAGAGAGTAGTGGTAGCCCAGTAGCCACGACTTACGAAACCAGACACGCGCTTTACTTTGTGTAAATTATTTCATCACCACTGCTCTCAAAACGGTGAAGGAAAACATCGTGAGGAAACTGCCATGTTCTAGAACCAACAATTCGAAGACATGTGACATCTACCAACCCGCACTGGGCCCGCGTGGTAGATTATAGCGCACTCCCTCTCGAAGAGAGGAGGCCTGTGTCCCAGCAGTGGGAACATAGGCTGATTATGATGATGATGATTTCAGCCAGCTTCCACAGCAGGTAACATGAATTTTCCAGTCTTTCATATTCACAATTCTCGTACCTTCAGGACTAAACTGTTTAAACTTCCCGACGGGACAGCCGGCCTGGGTGCCTGGGCTCCCCGTGTAGTTTGGCCAGATGTCCACAGTGCCTGTAGATTCGTTGGAGCCATAGCCGCCAGGGTCGGTGTGGATGATGTCCACGAACTTGGCGCATGTGCGGTCGAGACCACTTTGTAACGAGAATGTGCCATCGAAGAGGGCACGGGCGGGATCTAGACCGGTGATCCTGGAATGATAAAGAACGAAGAATGTATGGAGTGTTTTAATTTTTTTTAGCTTTAAATATATTTGTTATAAACATTTTTTAGGGTTCCTTAGAGAAAAAAATAAAGATCAGACTTAAATTTTTGTTCTTTATTGGTTTAATAATTACAATGCAGCATTACAGTTTAAATTCGAAGGACTAGCCTCAGAGGATATTAGGCATACAGATCCACAACGCATTAATTTGCTTAAAGATGCTATTAGCATTTTGTCGAACAAACGCGTTGTAGCGTTCATAGAGGTGCATGTGTGGCCATATGGAATTTTGCAGGATAAGGAGTGACGAAATGATAGACTTGTGAACTAGCAGGCGAAAAACAAAGAATTCTATTCCATTAATCACAACTCTTCAATAAAAAACGTCTTCAATCAAAATCATTAACCATTTTGAAGGATATTGCTAATCCATCGTTTCATATGTTCGAAAAAATTATCTGCTCAACAACGTAAATAACGCAATGAATATTGTTGAACTGTCAAAATTAAACCCATTGCTACTGAAAGTGTGCTACACAATTTCTCCGCTGTTCGAGGTTGCTAATTTTTCTTCATTAAAATGTAACGCGAACAAGGAACTTTCAGTCATTTATAAGAATATAGTCTCTACGATTAATTAGGTATGCATGCGAGATAGAGAACAATCACTACTTATTACCTATGTATTGATGTCCTTATTGATATAATAGAGGTCACTACATCCATTGCATAAGTACCGACGATGTGGGCAATCAGTGAATGAAATTATCAATTGTAATTTGTAATCTATTTTGAGAGTCTTAATTCTTATTAAGTACCCACTACCTACAGGGTGTAACCTTCTCTGGTCGACTTAGAAGTCCCTGAACCGTCTTCGAACCCAAGTGATGTGAGGGAAGATGTAAGTCGAATCTCGTAAAGCGGGGCTGCCGCGACGGAACGGCAGCAGGGTGTGGATGTGGAGCTGTGTCACAAACTATGCTCCACATCCTATCCTGCCCTGTGTGCTCTAATACATGGACCAAAGTGACTGCGCTGCCGACGATAACGCCGTAGAAGTGGCGATGTTTTGGGCCAACAACATTTGAATAACTGTCATGCCAGCGACACGAAGAAGAACAAGTAACTACTAGTTTTGTAGTATATGTAGGTACTCGGCTTTGTTTTACTTATGGTCCTATCGTGACGGGAACCACTTACTCAAACATCCTACTTCCTACTAATATTATAAACGCCAAAGTTTGTGTGGATGGATGGATAGATGGATGGATGGATGTTTGTTACTCTTTCACGCAAAAACAACTGAACGGATTTGGATGAAATTTGGCACACAGATAGTATGTAACCAGGATTAACACATAGGATAGGAGAAGTTTTTATCCCGATGTTCCTACGGGATAAAAACTTATGCGGGTGAAACCGCGGGGCGCAGCTAGTAATAAATAGGGCTAGGATTGCATGGTCAAACAAATATCAACCGGTGGAACATTTTTACCCACCTTGCCACTACATAACCGCGTTCCCTGGTCCTCTTGCCAGCGTATCCCAAGAGGTGGGCACCCAGAGAATGGCCCACCAGGTGGATGTCCTCCATCCTCACTCCAGCTTTAGTCAAGTCCATCAGCGCATGTCCTAGATCTCTTCCAACCTAGATTGAGAAAGATATAGGTTAGAACAATATGTGGTACTTACCTGTGTGTCTTTTTTGCTGTGGTTAGTACCTACCATTTAAACGTGTTTTTAAGCAGATTAGTAAATAATTGTCATCCGAAAGAATTGAAATTCTGGATTTTTCAGTGGTTAAAATAATATTTGATTAAAAAATTGGAAAGTCGTGGCCATACCTACATACACACATTAATTTTATTTTGGCGACAATAACTGCTGCAGCGGTTGCATAACTTGGTTTGCATACAAAGAAAGTAAACAAAGGTGTATTGAATACCAAGAAGTGCAAACAGCGTCACTATCATTCATTGAATTCTATTGTTCAAGCGTAAGGTTCAAGCGCCTCTAAAAAATATGTCAACAATCAAGTGAAAAGGAAAGTCATTTACATTTAAATGTTTCCTAATTGTCATTGCAAAGAAAGCTATTCAAGTTTTAAAAACAATTGGTTATTTTGACACACTTGGCCTACAAGCAAAAGTGACATAAATTCAAATCCATTGGTACAGACGCCAGCAGGTCATGCTACCCGAAACTGTCAAATTTTCCCAATCAACCTTGAACCATAGAAATTTGGCAGATTGTAGTAGCTTAATGTGCTGGCGTCTGTACAAACACGCAGTGATTGTGTGTATAAGCGCAGGAGCTACACGAATTATTACCTCCTTCCTCTATGGCAGGAGCTCTCGGTACCGTCCGAGAAAATGGCGAAGTCGGAATTGTCTGTCTCTGTGTGTGTATGTGTTTTGTGCTGACGCTACTCGTTTTCACGCACACATTCACATCGTGCTTGTGTTAGTTACCACAAGTAAAGCGCGTGCCATAATTTTGGAATTGTAATTTGAAACGTTTTTTTGGTTGGACGACAGTATACGCGTGCGTCAAGAGGACGTGAAACAACCCGCCCGTAGTCTAGAAACACTTACCTTCTTAGCATTAGGTACAGCCGACAGCGCGTATCCCAACGATATGCCAAGCACTCCAGGATCCGCCTCCTGCTCCCAGTCCAAGAGTATGACATTCCTCTTCCTCTGCGCTAAGTAAGCAGTCAGGACAGCTGTGGTTGCGGGCCCTGCAGTCTTGCCTCGGAAGCCGAAGGTGTAAAATACGGTAGGAAGGTCTGTGTTGATGCACGGGGCTAGGGCGAGCGGCTGTTTCAACGGTGTCACTAGGTAGTTGTTCAGAGATCTGAAAATAAGAGACTTTGTCAGATTTTTTTCTACTAGATTCTGCCCGCGAGTTCGTTCGCGTGTTTCAACATAAAACAAATTCTATGGCACTCGGCAATAGCGTAAGTTTCAATCGGTGAAAGATTTTGCTTATAGGTGCATTAAAAACTGCTTCTCGTAAATAAAACATCAAAAATAGGTTTTGTTGTGGCAGCCATCTTGGATTTGAAATTTATCATAGTGTATTTATATAGTATTCTACTAGTCAAGCCCTTTCATTTGATACCTATATTGAGGGAGTTGTGAAAAAATATATCCGCCATTTCGTGGCGGCGGCCATCTTGGACCAATTTTCATCAAACATAGCTAAGAATACTCCTGACAAATTCACCTTTCAAACAAAAAAAAAACAAAATCAAAATCGGTTCATCCGTTCGGGAGCTACGATGCCACACAGACAGACAGACACACACACACACACACACACACACCCTGACACGTCAAACTTATAACACCCCGTCGTTTTTGCGTCGGGGGTTAAAACAGTTGGAACTTTGACCGACAATACCTCTGTTACAAAAAGGTTTCCAGATATGGTTCACTACATAAAATGATCACAATGACGGGAAGACGAAGTGACTCGGTTTTGTCAAGCGTCTTTTTACACCCGCTATGAAATAACAACTTATAATATTACTTCTCTCTCGCTCTTTATAATATTAGTTGAGAACAAACTGAACCATTTTATAGATAGAGTACCCGGCACCCTAATTGCGTAACGATCTGAATAATTTTGAAGGAATCACAATCTGAATCATTTTAGAAGGATATTGCTAATCCATTGCTTCATATGCTCGAAAAATGTATCTGCTCAACAACGTAAATAACGCAATGAATTTTGTTGAACTGTCAGAATGAAAGCCAAGCCTACTGTTAGCGTGTTACGCAACTACCCCGCTGGTACTTGTTGTTTAACGTAGGAAGGAAATACAAACGCTTTTCATAAAAACCGTACACTGTATCGCCCTTCAGTGGACGGTTCTGTCGCAATCAGCGATTTCTACCAGACAATCCGGATCCTCGGTATGAGTCGGTATGACCGACAATCAATAGTAGCAGTAAATTAATAAAATCAAGGTTTTTTTTTACTAGCTATTATTGTCCCACTGCTGGGCAAAGGCCTCCCTACTCTCCTTCCACCTCCCTCTATCCAGAGCTGCCAAGGACCAATCTTTATTAAAGGAGTGCAGTTCATCCCGCCATATTCGTCTGTGCATGCCGCGATGTCGTTTGCCATTAAGCGGCACCCACTGGGTCGTAAGTTTGACCCATTGATCGTCTGACATGCGGCAGATGTGTCCAGCCCAATTCCATTTAAGGGTGGCAGCTTTCCGAGTGACATCAGTTATTTTAGTGATGGAGCGGATTGTTGAATTCTTAACCCGGTTCACAAGTTTAAGACCCAGAATACTTCGTTTCATAGCTCTCTGGCAAACCTCGAACGTGGACCTCTGCTGAATTGTCAAAGAATACACATGTCAATGAGTCTTCTCTTGAGGGCTAGAGGAAGGTCGCCTGAAGTTCTTCCAGGCATTTTCGGTGCGTCTTGCAACTTCTTGGTTTTATCTTGCCCGGAAAGAGACTGTTTGACCAAGATCAAGGTACCTAAGGTCTATTATGTTTCAAATTCATGTTATTTCAAGTTAAACAAATATCAACTTTATATTAGTGCAAATTAAGTTGATTATTATTGATTATTGATTTTGTTATAAAAATGTCTGAAGTTGTAGCGTAAACTGAAGTTTATTGTGTAGGAGTTAAAGTTATTTTACCAAACACTCATTTATTAGTTGATTTGGTTTGGCAAGTAAATCGCGAACGCAGTAATATACTGTATGTATCTGAAAGGTGTGCTCATTTTTAAGGGTTCTTTCTAATTCAGACCTTTTCTTGAGACTATTTCTATGTTGTAACAATTTTATGATTTAAAAGAGTGTCCATGGAGTTTCTTGTCCGTTCTTCTCCATAGGTACCTACTACACTTTGGAATGAGTAACTAGCCTCATCTTTCTGACCGACCGACCCCATGAAAATTCAAAAGTGCCTGTAATTGGTTTATCACACTAATATTATAAAGGCGAAAATTTGTGAGTGAGTGTGTGTGTGTCTGTTTGTATGTTTGCTACTTCGTCACGCTCAACCGGCTGCACCAATTTTGATGAAATTTGGTAAGGACGTAGCTGACACCCTGGAATTACACATAGGCTACTTTTAATCCCGATATTCCCACGGAATCGAAACTTATGCGGGTGGAACCGCGGGGCGCAGCTAGTTTGACATAAATGTTTTGAATATGAGCTGAGACCCTCAAACTGAACAACTTTCTCCATTGGACCAATATCGTAATCGCAAAAAAATAATCAGCCGTCCCATACATTTGGGTCGAGTAGGTACGGTATTGAGGTTTTTTGACAGTTTTGTGGGACACAACAGACCAGCAGGTACATACGTGTTAAGTACCGACGCCAGCAGGTCAAGCTACCCGAAACTGTCAAATTTTCCCAATCAACCTTGAACTTAATGCTTTAGCAATAAAGTTGAAAAGACAGATTGTAGTAGCTTGATGTGCTGCCGTCTGGTCATACTTAGTTTGCAGGACCTAGTATATATTTTTAAACCGTTACGCAAACTGGTTATCAACCCAAATCCGATAAATAGATACCTACGTACCTATTTGTATTTTTTTCAGAGGAGAGAATGCTAAGAGAATGGACACCTAAACCGACCAGCATGCAATTACAAAATGTCTGTCAACCTTTTTATTTCATTTTTGACTAGACTTATGCATAGCATTGCATACAAACATTTTGCTCAGACTATAAACGATTGCACAGAATTAATAATTCGTTGTTGCATTTATATGCAACCGCCAAAATATCGCATGTGGAAACAGGGCAGTGACCTTTGAGAACGTCTGGCCCGTTGATTTCATTTATTTTTAACCGACTTCAAAAAAAGGTAGAGGTGGTCAAATTCGGTTGTATTTTTTGTTAATGTTTGTTACCTTGTAACTCCGTCATTTATAGACTTATTTGGAAAATTATTTTTGTTATATGAAAGGATATATATACTATACTCGTACTTCAGGATTGGTCCCATATTGATGAGTAGTTTTTCAGTTAGCTTCAATAATACGTATTTTTTTCACTCAGTGTATTTTCAATTGTTGATGATGTTATAATAACTTCGTGCTACTGTTATTTACATTTCAAATAGTGATACGAGTACATACGAATTTGAGTGGTACCACAGACAAAAAATAAAAATATTTTTACAAAAAAATAAAAACAACTTACAAAAACAACACTACAAAGTGAAAAATAACTTTAATTTCATTTGGGAAAACGCATAAATACTAATACCTAACCTGGCGATCGAACTCACGACCTTATGTTCAGTAGATAGCTAGCGACCACTAGACCAACGCGACAATCAACTCAATTTTATGTTAATAGATTCTTTACACGAAATGCCTATATTCTATATTGGCATCGGCCCTGGGTTAGACCTCAACCAAATAGGAAAAAAACATTCTCCTCATCTATATCATTTGGAGGTTTTTTATTTCTGACATTGATATTCAATGTTAGAAATAATCTCACGTAAGAAGTTCATGTTGGCGAATTTCATATGCAAACTTACGGAGAGCCTAGAAAGGTTCGAAGGTGATTTTGTCATGGTTGACTCCTTCTGAGGTTGTATGTTATTTCAACTACACCTTGTATTAAGGACAGTTAAAATGTTATACCTATTGTCTGAAAAAATTATGAAATCAATTTTTTTTCTGCCGAATACGGAACCAACTGTTGATAGTACCCACAAAAAAAAAATCATGTAGACTGCTCTTCCCCTACAGGTTCTACCTATACAATACGACAATATTACTTTGATCAAAATAAGACGCTAACGTACATAACGGGACCCTTTCGTCCCTCTGAAATCACTTTAAGACGTTGATCCCGGCTGTCATTCGTTTCGTAGAACTTTGGCCGCCGTTACGGGTTGTCAGAGGCCCGAAAACCTGACAACCAGTATTACAAGAGGTACCTATCCTATTACCCAGTAGATAATTGGGTTGTAGAGGTCAGATAGGCAGACGCTCCATATAAAGTACTGGTATTGAGCTGCAACTGGTTACACAGGAAGCCGTCCCCAACATAGTTGGAAAAGTTTACGCAGATGTCGACAATATTAATCGTATCTCAAATTAGGTTGCACCAATTAAGCCTACTAATCTATTGCGAAATGTAAAATTAAAATGTGTATATACATTTTAATTCAGTCAGTTTTTAGAAGGTCTTACATGTCACTTAGAAGATTAGATACTTAATATGCCTAAGCTGCAAGCACTATACCCTGTCCATTAGGTTAACCGTTTTTTGACAGCTGTCTTAGAACGTACATGGTCCCAGAGGGGCAATTCTCGTAATTTTAAGAAATTTCACAGTCTGATCTCAGTCTCAATCTGTCAAAAATACCTCTAATTTTCCTACATTTTTTGACATTGATTGTCGCTGAGATAAGATTGTGACTAGATTTTGAACGTTTTTAATTACGAAAATTGGCCTTCAGATTACATTACATTCAGATTCATTAAAAGTTAACAGACATTATAATACCGTACGTGCATCAATCAATGTATTGTGTGTGGCTGCAATAACTAGTTCCATGTCTCAAAAAACGGTTTACCGAAGGGGCAGGGTATTGGTTAACAATTTCGATAGCAGTCTAGTACAAATTGGTTTCGTAACAAGAAGTTTGAAGTACTAGGTAAACTAGGTACTATAATAGGTCTACGAAACTGATGAAACACCTGGTATTACAGTTTTCCGGTCCGCAATTAAAATTGTAAAGCGATGGCAGTGTTTCAATTGCCGTGGATTGGGCTCACACAAACCACAATTATGTTTTACCAGTTTAGGGTCTTATTCATAAAACTTTCTGATTGACATCACCGTATTTCTCGGAGGTAGGCCGAGGTTAGAGAACCGACGCAGGACTAAGGCTGAAGACGTAGGACTATATACGGGTTGTGGCTCTGAAATGGGGGTGGGCAGGACACTTGGCTAGACGTGGTTATGGCAGGTGGAGCAGAGCCCTAATGACATGATTGCCGGCCAGGTGGGTGAACGACGTACAGAAGATCGCGGAGAAGACCTGGATGAGACTCGCACAGACCAGGGAAGCATGGCAGAATAGGGAGGTGGATACTTAGAAGTGGCTGGAACAAGGCTACCATGGTAATGATGATGGCCGAGGTAAGCACACTTACATTTTGCTGGAATTCCGATAAACCCGGTTTCCTATTCATCTACTTTACAAAAGTCTTTAATTTACTGACAGACAACACATGCACAGCCTAAACAGCTGGCTCTAGAAGGCTGCAAGTTTGCACAAGAGTTGAAGTGAGTAAGTACTTAGAGAGGATTTTAGAAAGTTCATTGGCTGCTCTCTGGAAAAAAGCTTGAAAAACGCATTCAGATGAAGCAACTTTTCGTAGGCAATTACAGAGAAATTAAATCTGAGAAAAATTGTTAGTAATCTACATGATATGATACGTAATTTGGTTTAGCCACAATTTTTCTATCGGTATCACATAGTAAGAAAAAAAAAAACCAAATCACCTCCAAATCATTGAAATGAAACCATTTTACTCCTTAATTTCTTATCAAAAGAGTATAACAAAATATATCTACTACTTTGCAATACAAAGGAAAATAACTTGGTTTTCTTACTTTTTACAAATATGTATTATTTTTATTACAAAAAATTAAAAATGCGTCCGATTAAAGACTGCGTTTACATCACCCCCGCATTCGTCCACAAATTCAGTGCGGGGCGCATCGTGTTGCTAGGTGGACGTATGTCGCGTTGCTTGAGCTCAGCACTACGCACTACTAAATAAAATCGTAAAATATTACTGCAACAATTTAAATTTGTAAATAGTGGAGTAGCTTTTTTCTGATTCTTGTTTATAAGTCAACATATTATTATAATGTATCTTTAATTTTAATGGTGTGCATAATAAAGAGAATTCTATCTATCTATCTATAGATAAGTAGTGTTAGTATTATAAAGTGATAGTATTTTACAGTTTTATTAGTGTTTAAATTTAGTTTGTAAAACATGGGGAATAAGCAGAAACGAATGAAGAGAGGTCTAAAAAAATATTACAAACAAAAGGGTATACATTTATTATCAAGGTAAATTTAAAGTTTTATCCACATATTTCATTATAAACTATCGCTTTACTTACCTCGCCTGGCTTGAGCCGATATGAACCGGTTTCTCTTCGTACGGACGAAGCCGCCAGTTGGCGCGCCGCATGTAGTAGTGTGCCTATCATAGAATATCACAGAAGGTCCACGCTATGACATAAAGCGAATATTATAAATTTTACTTTTTGGTATCTAAGTAAAGTCTATTATTCTGATTCGTTGCGATTATTTTTGACATATTTTTTTTTGCAGGTCTAGTTTAGCTACAACTACAGACGTAAACTTTGCCAAAACTGAAAATGCTCCTGAAGTAGGTATTAATTATGATCATAGGTTAGGTACTTGCTAGTAATTTGTTAATTTATTGATTACTGGCGTAATTATTTTCAATCATATAATGTTACGGCTAAAACCCGAAGTGCGGCTACACCTAGTTTTAGCCGGCTAGAGCTAGGTGAACTTCGGGTTTTAGCCGTAACATATATACAGGGTTATTGATAAAAAACCAACAACCTCTAAAGAGATCGTTGTACTCATCATTATGAACAACATTTACTATGGGACCAAACCTGAAATCGCGAAAAAGAATCAGCTGTTCCTTACTTTATGTTCGCATAACTCGTCAAAATGTAGGGAACAGCTGATTTTTTTTCACTATTTCGGGTTTGTTCCCATAGTAAAAGTTGTTCATAATGATGAGTAGAATTTGTGTTTTTCCAATAACCCTGTATAATGTATACATAAAAATAAATAATAGGTATATTATGTAAAGAAATAAACTTTACAGGCATAGGTAAAAGATTAAATAATAAAAACATGAACATAACGAATAGGTATTAAATATATATTGCGTATTGTGATTTTTTTTTACTTTTTTCGTAAGAATGGCGGTTATCGTCGATTTTGCTAACAAACGTGAAATGCATGCAGATTTTAGTACAAAACTGAACCATTTCTGACAGTAGTAACATCTACCCCCAATGCAGAACGGTTGAATTTGTGAGATACTTTTGATAATACGAGTAGGATCACGAATAGCTCAGTTGGCAGAGCGGCTATACTCAGTAGGTCGAATGTCAAATACTTTTTAGTTGACTTCTATCGCGGGTGATATTAAACAATCAATAAAATCAGCCGCAAAATTAGAAAAAAAAATTGGCAGTCATGTTTTTATTATATTATCACTTTTCATTATTATCCATGCGGGCTAAAGCGGGTCATTAATATTTAACTAATCATATATATTTTTTTAGGCATGTTTTGGTGAGATATATCAAATAAAAAAGTCACTACCCATATGTAGTGAATCAATTAGTACTACCAGAGAAGTTGAAGGTGATATTATTGATTTGGATATGAATGTGAGTAATCAATTTTTTTACAAATGTTGAACCTGTTTTTTTATTTTACTTGTAAATATATTGTATAACTGCATTCATTTCAGGAACAAGATGATTTGGGCATTCAAAAACTACGTCCCCTACCGGATGACACCTTGACTCACAAGCATGTTGTAAGGTCTGTCGAAGAACTTGAAGATTATTCAGCTGCTTGTGAAGTATGTACTATCGATTTGATCTTACAATGCAGTTAAACATCTTGAATAATTTAATATTATCTTAAAATCATACTAATTATTTACAGGTCAACACAGCCGAATCTTTTGAGAAAGCATATCAACTTGAAGGTCGAAGAATCCTCAATTTAAAAACATTTTATTCAAAATTACAAGAGGTATCTTCGCATGGATCTTTCAATTGTGGTCTCGGTAGCGTGGAAATAGTTTCTGAAAAACAAAACGGTTATCAATCCACTTTTACGCTTCAATGCAAATTATGCAACATGAAATTTTTCATCTCTAGTGATGAAGGTAGTGAAATGAATATCAATAACTGCGCAGTTTTAGGGACAGTGGCAATCGGTTGTGGTCATTCACAACTCCAAGAGCTATCTGCCTCTTTAGATTTGCCTACAATATCTTTTAACATGTACCAAAAATGCCATGAAAACATATCCAATATGTGGGAAAAAATTTCAGTACAAACAATGAACGACGCCGCGAAAGAAGAACGAGAGTTAGCCCAACTGCAAGGTCGTATAGATGAAAATGGTGTACCTAGTATTGACGTTATTGTCGACGGTTGTTGGAGCAAACGCACATATAGAAAAAATTACTCTGCGTTATCAGGAGCAGCTGTAATTATTGGAAAAAAAACAGGGAAAATTCTGTTCATCGGTATAAAAAATAAGTACTGTTGTATTTGTGCACAAGCAGAGTATAAAAAACTGATGCCTCGTGAACATAAATGTTTTAAAAATTATACGGGTCCTTCAACAGGAATGGAGTCATCTATACTTGTTGAAGGATTTAAATGTTCTATTGACATGCACGGGCTAATTTATGGAAGGATGATAAGTGATGGAGATTCCGCAACATATTCCAAAATCATTGAAACTCGACCATACTGCAATACAACAGTACAAAAAATCGAGTGCAAAAATCACATAATGCGAAATTTATGTAATAAGCTATCACAATTGAAAACTGAAACCAAGTACCCTCTGCGTTATAGGAAAAATATTACAGATCAAAAAATAAAGGCAATCAGATTTTCAATAAAAAAGGCAATCGAAAAGCAAACCTCTGATTTAGAATCCGAGAAACGTGCACACGTGGAACTCCTTTATAACGATATATTACAGGCTCATATACATGCCTTTGGTGACCATAGTTCTTGCAAAAAATATTTCTGCAATAAACCTAATACGGAAAACACTAGCGATAATGAATTTAGGACAAGCACTCTTTGGAGCAAAATTTGTCAAATTATGTCAAACGTTGCCTCTCATGCACCCAGTCTCATACATAATGTGGAAAGTAATAAAGCTGAAAGTTACAATAGCATAATCGCTAAACTAGTTGGCGGAAAACGTGTAAATTATAGCCTGAAAGGTGGATACGAAAACAGATGCAAAGGTGCCGCAATATCCTATAATACTCGTGCATTATTATCATCGACTTATAAATATGCCACCGGAAAAAGTCCTAAAGGAAAAGTGAAGCAGCTTGAGCAAAGAAGGTTACTGAAAAAAAACTACTATAAAACAAAAGTCGTGAGAAAAAGGAATAGATTATTATTCAGCAAAGGGGAAGATGTTAATTATGGTGAAAATTGTGCTAGAGAGGATATAGTTCCAGAAATAATGGAGAAAGAAAAAATTACTTTCATCAATAATTTAAAGAAAAGTAAAGAAGAAAGAGAAAAAATTGAAAAAGAAACTATTTTACAGAGTTTATGCAGTGAATGGCTGGAATTGAGAAGGAAACTGTTAACAGCCTCAAACTTCGGCCGAATTATAAAGAGGCGTTCAAATATCAGTTGTAGTAACCTAGTAAAAGATTTACTATATAAAGATAGCATTAGTCACGTTAAATCAATCAAACATGGGACTGAAAATGAAAAAGTTGCTCTTGAGCAAATTTCAAAAGACACTGGATTAGATATACAACCATGCGGTTTATTTATTGACGATGAATTGCCATATTTAGGCGCTACTCCTGACGGTATATGTGTCGAGGAGGACATGGTAGTAGAAATTAAATGCCCTGTTGCAGCTCACCAACTAAGTTTTACCGAAGCAGTTACTAAAAAAAAAATACCCTTTTATAAAACTGATAAAACTGGCACCATTATTATTAATACCAATCATAATTGGTATTACCAAATTCAGGGTCAGCTTCACATAACCAAAAAATCAAGATGCCTTTTTGGACTATGGCTGGGTGAAAATATTCCCATGAAAATCGATGTAATAGAAAAAGATGACAAGTTCTGGAAAGACGTAATGGAAAATAAATTAACAAGATTTTATTTGGATTGCGTATTACCGGAACTTATTGATCCAAGATATCCGAGAAAAATGAAAATTAGAGACCCCATTTCTATACAAAAAGCTGTGAAAGAAAGCGCTAATAAAAATAAATTAGCCAAAAAAAGAAAACAAAATGATTCAAACCAAAATAAAAAAGATAATGTACAAGAGAAAGAAGAAAACGACAAAGAGAACGAAATAGAACTAAGGAAAGAAAAAGAGATTGAAGAGAAAAATGAAGAAAACGAGAACGAAGAAGGACAAAAAGAAAACATAGAACAAGATTTTATATGGCTATCGAAATTTCCAAAAATAAATATATGTGAACACGGAGAAATAAGTGAGGATGAAGAAGTTCAACCAACCAAAAGAATAAAAGTACTTGGTGAAAGAAAGTTAAATTTTAGTGAATTTTAGTTATAATCTATTTGTTTATAAAAATATAACTATTAATATGACATACACTTAACACTAGTGATAATTTATACTACCTATCTACCTTACTCTAACTTCTTACCTACATACCTACCCTACCTACCTACCCTATCTACCTACCCTATCTACCTATCCTACCTACATACCTACCCTACCTACCCTATCTACCTACCTACCATTTCCGGTCCAGCCATTCCTGAGTTTTGCGCTTAGCAACACATTTAGCCATTAATTTTTATTTATATATAATTTAGTTAAAAATATACATCAAGTTCAAGCCAGGCTGATTTATAATAGAGATGTAGTTTCTACGGTACATACTAAAAGTGCATCCATATCAATAGATAATAAATAAAAACTAAATTGGACCGCTTTAGATGCGGTACACATAAAAATTAATGTAACTTTCACGATGACTTGACCTTCTGTGATTACGATACTCTGTGCCGAGACTAGGCGAAGCGACGACGCGTGCTGGTGGCACGGGCGGGCGCGGGCAGCGCGCGTGTCTCTCGTCTGTAGCATGCGGGTAGCGGAGTGGCGCGCGGAGAGGGGTCGTTAGCTCCGCCCAAATGCTCAAGGTTATTGGCATGATTACAAGCCTTAAGTATTAAAAAGAGGATGAAAGTTTGTATAAAAGATTGAAATTTTTGCCGATGGGAAATCCCATCAAGTTACAAATTATATCGGTAGGTATGATTAGAGGAAATTATAAATACAATAATTATTAAACTTTATCTTGGTATTCAAAGATGTTGGCGGCGAAGGATCGCTTTCGGTTGAACAGATTTTTTTTAGAAACAACTTTTGGGATCTTCAAATATCTAATAATCTTTTAATTACATATAATAAAACTTAGAAAAATAAGATGATGATGATTTATATAATTAAATGTAAAATTAATACAATTTAAAGAAGATAGCCAAGGGAGACTGGTCAGTTGGCCACTCTCTAATTACGTAATTTTAGCACAGTTTTTTATTAAGATGTAATTTTATCATTCTGTTTTATTTTTGTGATCAACTCGTACCTATGTAAACATTTGACAGGCCTGTTGGTCTAGTGGTTAGTGACCCTGACTGCTATGCCGGAGGTCGTGGGTTCGATTCCCACCCAGGACAAATGTTTGTGTAATGAGCACGATCATTTGTTCTGTGTCTGGGTGTAATTTATCTATAATATTTATGTATTTAGAAATATATAAGTATGTTTATCAGTTGTCTAGTACCCATAACACAAGCTCTGCTTAGCTTGGGACTAGATGGCGTTGTGTGATAGTTGTGGAATATTTATTTTATTTATTTATTTGCCTCTCGGCCGTGAACTGCAGTTGCTTATATGGAAAGCTCTCAATCGATTGCGTACCCAAGTAGGGCGCTGCAGACACAATTTGTCGAAATGAGGGATTACTGACCCATCCATTACGCACTGCGAGTGCGGTGCCACTAATCAGACCATGCCCCACTTGCCGGAGTGCCATAAGTGCCCGTTCACCTGCACCTTGGATGACTTAATGAATGCCACTGATGCGTGGCGGCCTACTGGGCTCAAACAATATAAAATATCAAAGAAGAGTACCATCGAAACGAAAAGAAGAAGAACTCGTATGTATAATATTTACTTATCATGATTTTGATTTTAAGTTATTTGAATATAACATCACGTGTAGGTTTTTCCTCGAAGTATTAAGCTGAAGAGTAGGTAGGTCACCGGTCAAAATTTATGAAGCAACTAATACTAATAATAACTGAAGTGAGGCAGCCTTTTCATGAAATCGCCTCGTTCATTAATTCAATGAAAGAGGCGATTATTAACCTGACTGTACCTTTTTTTTTTGCAAAAAAAAAAAAATCCAGTTGGCGAAAAGATAAAAGTAATTTAATTTAAGTTTCACTATGTGGACACGCGTAAAAATCTTGGCGTGTCCAGATGACGAAATAATAAGTGATACTCATTTTTGGTTTCACCAACTGGACATCTCTCGTGTCGAGTTGGTGAATAACCCAAACTTTCTACGCAGGGGGTTCAGAATGATGTACTGAATCCATGGTAACAGGTTGCACGACGACGTCCCTGTCACCCTGTATACCACCACCCCGCCAGTTTATTTTTTGATTTATTCGTCGTCCTGAAGTTATGTCCCACATTTAAAAAAAAACTTAGTTTGTCCCATATCACCATTGAAGTTGTGCTTCGTCCCAAATTATTTATTTGATGTTAGTGTCAATACGTATGACAAGTCATAGCAGCTCTTATTTTATAATAACAATAGAATCAACAAGATAAATAAAACAAGATATATAATCAATGCTATGTACTCCGTAATTCTCATGTACATTAGTCCTTTAGTTATTAAGATTAATGATAGATTCTAACATAAGTTTAATGTTGTACGTGATGTGGCTGTGGTTTTCTTAAATAAATATAAATAAAATTAATCTATATAAATATTTTAAATAAAAATAAATCAAGCTGATGATATTAAAAGATCGTAGTTTAAAAGTATACTGTGTGAGTCAGCCAATCGCTACTCATCCGTGTCGTTACCAAAGCCGCACGCGCACTGTACCGGTGCGTTTGTCCACTCCGACACCCAACGAGGTCACTGTTTGAACTTGGGTTCATCTATTTGTTTCTCTAACTAGATTAGATTTTTGCTGGCTCAAGGTAATGCGTAATATTTCCTGAATACGATAAAGATGTATCTAGGTCAAAATTCGCTTAGGATTTAAAAGTACCTACTTAATTTAGGCAGATAGAGGCTTGTGGCTAAGTAATAACAGCCGTATGGAACGAACGGTCAGGTTAAGCTACACTTGCCGCGGATGGTCCATGGATGGGTGACCATCTTTACATACCACGACCCCTCCGTGCCTCGGAAAGCACATTAAGCTGTTGGGCCCGGCTGTCATTTGTGGTTCTTTGACAGTCGTTACGAGTTAGAAGCCCGAAAGTCTGACAACCAGTCTTAACAAGGGGTATCGTATTACCCAATAACAGGGTTGTAGATAAGCAGTCGCTCCATGTAAAATACTGGTATTCAGATGCATCTGGTTAGACTGGAAGCGTACCCAACATAGTTGGGGGAAGGCTAGGCAAATAATGAATCTAAATAAACTAACTGAAAGACACTGATAATTTATGAGAAATTATTGTACATTACTTATTGTATAGCTACATCTATAAGATATAATTCATAGTGTAGGTAACTAGGTAGGTACTTATATTATCTACATTGTATTTAAAGATTGAAATATTCAAGTAGGTACGTGTATCACGGTAGTTAGCTAAAAGACAACAATTATGGCAAAAAATGTAACGACTCTATGCTGAGTGATCTTGAAGCGTTATCTTCCATAAACAATAGGGTAGTTGGCGGGGTAAAAAAATAATAATTATATTTAGTCCGTCAGTCGAAAAATAATGGACACGTATTTTTTCTTTTGCCAATCAAACAAAAAATGACAAAGATAAAGCGCGTCAAAATTTGGGAGTGGGGGTCGTGACGTCACTCGCTTGCAAAATTGTCGCAAGCAAGTGACGTCTCGCGGAACTTTAACAGGCGATATTTTCATAATTTTTTATATAATTGACAAAAGAAAAAATACGGGTTTAATATTTTTTGATAATCTAACTGACGGACTAATTATTTTTTTTTAGGAAAATAGCCTATTGAATGGACCGATTGTTTTCGCCAAGGTTTTTCATAAAAATCCCTTTTTAAACAATGACACGCACTTTCTACGTATTATCTAGTTTTTCCTTTTCCTAATATATCAACTGCCCCTTTGGTCGCGACTGCTGGGCATGGATGGGGTTCTGGGTTCGAATCCCAGGTCGGACAAAGTGTTATTGGGGGTTTTCTTTTAGGAATTTCTTAGTAACAGCCCGGAGTTTGGAAGTTGGCGGTGTGATACCCCCGTGTCTCGGAAAGCACGTAAAGCCGTTGGTCCTGCGCCTGATCTCTCCCCGCGAGTGTCGGATTGCCGTCCCATCGGGCTATGACAGTGAGGTAACAGAGAGTACACCTGTGTCTGCGCACACACTTGTGCACTAAGTATAATATCTCCCGCACCGAGTCTCTGTTGAGATTGGCCGCGATGGCCGAAATACGGTCTGGAGTTTTTAGTACGACCACAGAATAACCAATAGTACTAACGACTGCCTCTTTGTTCCAGTGGTCGCTAGCGCTACTGCTGAGCACAAGGGTTCCATTCCCGGGTGGGGCAAGTGTTAAGTGAGTAAGTGTTTTCCGTCTGGAATTTCTCAGTAGCACTCTGGAGTCTGGTTTGAGCTGGATTTGTTGATGGCAACAGGCTCGCCCCCTGTTACTTGGGACTTAAACATAACTGGCGAAATGTGGGTGTGCTATGTACAGCTCTACCTAACTTTTTGGGGATTACAGGCGTGATGTTATGTGTGTTTAATAGTAGGAAACAAAACAGAGGAGTTGTTTGAATAATTTTACATCCGCCGTGCAGTAAGAACCCAGCTAAGGTTAATAAATTAATGAATTAAATCAAATTGATAATTGCCATACAACGTGGCAATGCTGCCAGCGTTTTGGGCACGTTTCCTATTGACAGACGATTTTTTTGATGCCCTTTGATTATTACCCCTGCGTTTTAGATACTTGTACATATTATTGTTATTATTTTAAGACTGTTAGCTTTTTAAATTATGTATACGCATAAGTGTCGATCCCGTGGGAATACCGAGATAAAAAGTATCTTATATGTTAATCCTGGATATAAGCCATCTGTGTGCCATATTTCATCCAAATCCATTCAGTAGTTTTTGCGTGAAAGAGTAACAAACAGCCATCCATCCATCCATCCATACAAACTTTCACGTTTATAATATTAGTAGGATAGGATAGGATTTAATAAAAATAATAATGTATATAAAAAGTAAAGTTCTTGTTCCCCCGACCCACCCCGTCGCATCGTATCGCCCGCCCGCGCTATTAGTTCGTTTTTGCGTTATTTATTTGCTTGGCTCCTAAAAGTCCTAGCGTGATGTTAAATAATGATATAGCCTTCCTTAGGAATGGAACTATCAGATACAAACATTTTTTTTCAAATACGACTGGTAGTTCCAGAGATTAGCGCGTTCAAACAAACAAACAAACTCGTCAGCGTTATTATTTGATGAATAGATAGATGATCCACATTAGACCAAGACCGACTTACCAGGCGCCGGAGGTCAGTGAGGGAGGGAGGGAGGAATTTGCCCAGCTGTGGGATTATGCGGGTTAATAATAACCAGTAACCAATTTATCCAAGCAACCAGTTTGTTCAGTTATCTGCTTAGCCATTTCCCAACTATGTTGGGGTCGGCTTCAAGTGTAAACCGGATGCAGCTGAATACCAGTATTTTACATGGAGCGACTGCCTATCTGACCTCCACAACCCGGTTACTGGGTAATACGATACCCCTTGGTAAGACTGGTTGTCAGACTTTCGGGCTTCTGTTCTGACGACCCGTAACGACTGTCAAAGATCCACGAATGACTGCCGGGACCAACGGCTTAACGTGTTTTCCGAGGTACGGAGAGGTCTTGGTATGTAAAGATGGTCACCCATCCACGGACCAACCGCGGCAAGCGTAGCTTGACCTGATCGATCGACCCGTGCGGCTGTTATTACTTAGCCACAAGCCCCTCCAACCAACCAGTTTGTTCAGTAGATTGATTAAATTCACTTTCATTCGTGAAATGTTTTGTTTTATAAATAGCAGTTAGAACGTGTTCAATTACGTCTGGGTGTCAAGGTTGATGTCTAAACATTAGCATTTCATAAGAGATCCAATTATGTAATTTATGTTTAAATAGATACAAGTAAAGCAATGCAGCGGGGTAATAGCGTACCACACTATTAGTAGCAATGGCTTTCATTTTGACAGTTCAACAACATTCATTGCGTAATTAATTTTGTTGAGCAGGCACATTTTTCGAACATATGTAGCAATGGATTAGCGATATCCTTTTTTTTTTGGGTCGGAAATCATTAAATGACCTCTCCCGCTCTGGGCTGAGCGGAAGGGCGTGTCAGACTTTTACTGACTAAAATCCACCCGTGTTCCTTCATTTGCCACGGTATCTCTTTCGAACAACCCGCAGCCCCGGCGGCATTAGCGATATCCTTCAAAATGATTCAGATTGAGATAGATACTTAGTGTGTTACACAATTAGGGTGCTCTACAGACTGGCCATACTCTGTCCTGCATTGCTTTCACATAATTTTATTTTGAGTTAAGAACCATACAGATGTCAGTGTCTCTCATCTCATCTGCTTAGTCATTTTCCAACTTTGTTAGGGTCTGCTTCCAGTCTTACCAGATGAAGCTGAATATCAGTATTTTACATAGAGCGACTGCTTACTTGACCTCCACACCGAGTGACTGGATCATCCGATACCCCTTGGTAGGACTGGTTGTCAGATTTCCGGGCTTCTAACTACCCGTAACGACTGTCAAAGATCTACAAATGACAGCCGAGACCAATGGTTTAACGTGCTTTCACCCATGGACGGATGGCCACCCATCCACGGACCTACCTCAACAAACAGATGTCAGTGACCATTTGGCACGAATCATAATAAATTCCGATATTAAAGTAAGTAAGAAAAAGTAAAAGTAGAGTAGTAGTAAAGTAAGTTAAGGATTTTTTTATTTGAATAAAGCATTAATTAATTAATTCATTCATTTTGTAGGTCAATCAGTTACGTATACATTTCATTGACTAGACTATTATGTAGCACCCGTCTTTTTATCTACCTACCTACATGAAATAGTGCATACTGTACGGTTATCCAACAACCAGATTCTATTGACCATTTCATAATAACCTCAAAGTAAATTGCAAATGATAAAACAGTCCATTGTTTTTGTCTACCATTTTTTGTACTAGTGTTCTGGTCTAAAGTTGATAAAATCTGACCTCTCGTGATATTTAGCAATAATCTTAATTGCTAAACCACTAATCCTCACTTTAAAAATAAATTGAAGCAACTTGTTAATGAATTTTGAATGTTATTAATATAATGTATGCCAGGGTCCATTTAACAATTTGAAATATGGAGTGAAATGAGTTCTTTATGTGGTCGTTTCTCCTCTCGTTTTTCCATGGAGATTTGATGTTGCAAAAGGTTGGTAAATGTCCATCCACCTGTCCAAAACATACAGCAAAATCAGTTGCCAAATATCTAAGATATTACGTACATTGCGCATGTACTCGTATATACAACATATGAGAAAGAAAGGGGAGCTGTAGCTGGGGAGTTTGTTGCGTCACTTCTTCTTGCCAGCCAAGCCACTAGGAAGTAGTCACAGGCAGGCGTTTTAGGGACTGTCTTATGTAATTTTGACGTTCAAAAAGTGCTGTTTCTCAGCCTAGTTTGAATAAATAAGTTTTTGATTTTGAAACAATTAAAATTTTATGTTTCCGGTACAATCTTCACTGGTTCTAAACCACTTAGGATGCCTAGTTTATTAACCGACTTCATTAGCAGTTGTTTTCAGTCAGTATCAGTAAATTTCGTCGACCTTGTTATTGCTCCATTACTCTGAGGTTCAATGTCACTTGGATGTAAAACGTCAAGATCTTTTTGACTATGTGACCGTTCATTTATTCTTGTCAGAAATGGTGAAGACATTATGAGGTCGATGGTATGGTCTTACTTAAAGTCAATTGGTCATGCTTGTCACCTAACGTAATGTTTCGAAGTTGATTGTCATTCTGTATTGTACCTCCTTACATTACACCGGTATTGCATCGGTAAGACGTTACTATTGTCTTTAATTCTGATCCAAGAGTTTGGATTTCCTGTCACGGCTATTGTTATCTTGTTTGGCCGAATTACTGATGAATAAACATAAATATTAAGTAGGTATAACTCATTGTCTTAAATACTCAATATAAAAATATTTATTGCGACTCGTACAGGAAGACCACAAACTAAACTAAATCAAAAATAAAAAAAAACTAAATTATACAAAAAAAAGTAACAAAAAGAAAAATGAAATAGAAAGTCCTATACGAGCCAAAAGGCTCCTCTATCTCAGCATGATGCTGCGACCTTTAAAAAATAAATGTCACGGCGCTGGTATTCTGTCTGTCTGTGTAAAAAGACGTCCAAAAATCGATTTCATTATGTAAGTGATCTAAGTCAAATTCTAAATCAATTGGTTCCAGTAGGCTATTTGTAGTAAGGCACTTTGAAGGTCAACATTACAAGAAAATAGAATTGATTTTAGGCACCTCTTCCAAAAGGAAGGTAGTTTTGTATGGACAAGAATAGGCAAGAAAGTCCATAGTAAGATTCTCTTTTAAAATGCTTTACCACATGTAGTATACATCTATCTATATTTACAGTATATCTATATTTATCTATATAACCGACGCCATCGCGACAGGCCGAGACGAAGATGGCGGGATGAGCTTGACTCGTACCGTAAGGACCGGCCGGCACTCGCAAAAGATAGAATTGTGTGGAAAAGGGAGAGGGCGGCCTTTGCCCAGCAGTGGGACAATACAGGCTAGTTAGATTATATTAGATATCTATACAAATAAAAGCCAAAGAGCGTTAAGCGTTAATCATTACGTACTTACGTATGTAATTATGTACATTGTTGAGCAGACAATTTTTTCGAAGTTATGAAGCAATGGATTAGCAATATCCTTCAAAATGATAGAGATTGTGATTGATAGTGTGTTACGCAATTAGGGCGCTGTTTCTATATCAATCAAGTATGATTGATATAGAAACAGCGTATCATAGTGCATATTGCAATATGCACTAAGATATGTAGACAAACGAAGGTCATTTTTGGCAGGTCAACAAGAGTTCTAATTTCTAAACCACTAGTTAAATAATGCACTGATTGCAGAGGATTGCAATATAATATATTGCAAACATGTTATAAGACGCTTACGTATTAATTTTGAAATGTAAGTGCAGTATCTCCAGGCAGCTGAAAATTGTTTTGTAAAAATTAATATTGTTATGCAGACGCTACATTTACATGTACGCACAGTTATATGTAATGCTATTGTCGTAATCGGTGTAACTTTGACGTCCTCAGACTTGTAATTTCTGAAAACTATGCAGCCTACTTATTCTATAAGAATCTCACCGTTCAAAATTAGGGGGAAATGAGCTGTCATTTCACCTGATGCTGTAGGCCACCCGTTAACTGAGACGTTGCCTGAGGTAGCAGCACGGTGCGGGAGGTGTGGTGACGTGATGCGAGAGTTCAGTGATTCGTCAACTTGTGACAACCGTCACCAGGCAACGTTGGGTTAGCGGTCGGCCTATAGGGATTGACACTATTGACAGCTCACTTCACCTAAGTTTTCACGGTGAGATTTTTACAGAATAGGGGTGTGGTGACGTGATGCCAGAGCTCAGTGATTCGTCAACTTGTGACAAACATCACCAGGCAACGTCTCAGTTAAGCGGTCGGCCTATAGGGATTGACACTATTGACAGCTCACTTCACCTCAGTTTTCACGGTGAGATTTTTACAGAATAGGTCGGCTGGTCACTAAAACTTTTCTAGAAAATGATCCCTTATTAAATTGTGATGATAGGGTAATTTTTAATATTGGATAAGTATGTTTATTATGACTTTTGGGGTTTTCTGAAGGTTCAAGGGCTTTACAATACTTCCCACTATCCGTTTGAGGAACTAATACTACATTGGATTCTAAATCAAAAGGATTTCATAGAAAGGTTTGGCTTTTTTACTATATATAATTACCCAAATAAATTATAAATTTACTTTTTATTTTCACAGTAGGCGCTTACGTAATTTAGATATTCCCTACATATTTATTAGGTAACAACCTTATTTGGTGCTATATATGTTTAAGGCATTTAAGGTAAAAAAAACTAGGGCCAGAGTACTCATCGAGTATACGGGGCATCGCTAAGTTCTTGGTCGACTCTTCACATAACCAGAGGGTTGGTCTATTTTTAGGTCAAACTGCCCAAAAAGCAGCCACGTTGCATAGCAATTATGCAACGTGGCTGCTTTTTGGGCAGTTTTCCCACTGACAGCGATGCGGACGAATTTAATGATGGCAATGAGCTGTTTCCGTTTTTTATGTATTTATATAATTTATATTTAAGTGTTAGATTGTATATTGTATTTAAGATTTCTTAATAAATTATTTATTATTCTTAATAATTAATTATTATTATTTACCCATCCTTATCAAAACTACAAAAAAAGTAATTTTGTTGAAAATTTGTTGTTTTGCGGATGACAATTATTTTGTTATGTAACACAGAACTCGTACTGACCAGGTAAGATTCCAGTTTAATATTCTTCGATTATGCGTGTAATTACTCCTGTTTATTTAGTTTCGCACTCTTGTTACCTAATACTTACTTATGTCTAGATAATTATAAGGATGCTCCATTGGGCTAGTGAAAACTGAAAACGCCTTAACGGGTCTTTGTACGCACGACGACATATCAAGCTATATTTTCCAGTATAATTTTCTACAGGCAATCGTGCGAAGCCGTACAGTCACGAGCATAATTTCATTACAGCTACGCAAAACTGAAAAGCGTTTTTATAGTGAAATAAAAATTACAACTTTGAGAAAAGACCTGTTTCATAATAGCATGGTTTCGATAATACTATGTATATTCGTATCTCCATAAGATCAATACTATAGGAGAAAACCGATTTTGAAACTTGCGGACGTGTAAGGTAGGTATATTATTATAAGCTGGTGACTTTTTTTTGGATATACCTGATAAATATGTTTGTAAACGTACCTACCATACAATACATAAGAAATTGAAATGGCTTGTTGTAGTAAAAAAAAATGTAGCCTGTGAAAAACCATGGATTGCTTCTGTATAAAAAAGGAACAAAGAAAAAATAGGTAGATATTTACTAGACAGATATTCTAACTCTTCGTATTGATTGAATGAACTTTTTTTTTTTGCAAATTTCTGTAATTTGTATTTTGCTTTCAATTAGGTACTGCGTTAGATGATATGTGTCTCGAAGCTATGTTTAGCATAAGCATAATGAGCCTATAATGTTCCCACTGCTGGGACACAGGCCTTCTCTCGGTGAGAGGGGTGGGCTGTAATCCACCACGCGAGCCCAGTGCGGGTTGGTAGATGTTACATGTCTTCGAATTTTTGGTTCTAGGACGTGCCGGTTTCCTTCACCGTTTTCAGAGCAGTGGTGATGAATAATTTACACAAACTAAAGCGCTTGTCTGGGTTCGACCCTACGACCTACAACTACAAATTATACTAAGTAGTTATGTGCGTTTTACTTACCCGTTGTAGCATCGTAAAAATGCCGCTTGTGATGAGTCGAGCAAACCTGGAATTTATATAATTTTATTTTAGAAAAACAATTGAAAGCAAAAATAAAACATAGCAAAATTAAACTTTCATAAATTATGATCTGATGACGATGATGACAGATTTTTATCGTTCTATTTATTTATTTTTTATTTTATAACAATGCACACTTGCTTTTCCAATTAACCTTAGACATTGACAGAATTGTCGAAATCGACTTAGCTTGCCATAATTAAAAAAACAAAATATATAAACGAGGTAGTACTCGTTTTATATAATTTATTTTCTTGGTATATTTATATTTAGTACGTAAAAGCAAAAATAAAAGCACTAAACCATTTTATTTTCATAAAATCGTATAAAAAATAAAAAGAAGCAAGTCTCTTGTGTTTACAAATGTACAAACCATAGTACAAACCTATCAACACTATAGGAAAAACTATCATTAAAAACAACAAATTCTTTACACTACACATTTTTTTAAATTTTCTTTTCTTCAGAACACACACATTTATTTATTATATTCCGTGTTATTTTATGCCAGGTACACTGTTTTTTTTATTTATTTATGTTAACATGCGTTTTTTTTTAAATAACGTTTTCCCGCGACTTTCTGCGCCCGTCCGCACGCGTTTGTGCAAGGATGCGCGCGCGCGGCGGTCTAGTATTACGTTAGAACTGATCGTGGAGCTGATAATACAATCGCTTCGAAGTTAACAGTCGCGGAAGTTAGAGTTAGACCTTGTAGCAGCTGTAACATTTATTTGTTTTAGGGCCGATTTCTTCATCGCCAGATAACGTTTATTCGAGGAATAAAATTTGACTTTTGACAGTTTTTGTATGAAATAGCTGTCAAAATTATTCCTCGAATAAAGTTATCTGGCGATGGAGAAATCAGCCCTTAGTTGGCACTCCTACTGAAATCTATTAGACAATACTTACTTAGATAAATACATATAAAGGGGTGACGAGATGACCTGGACGTGGACGCGTACCGTGAGGGCTAGGTGAGGTGGTGCGGGAATAGAGTTCCTGGAAGGACTTAGGGGAGGCCTTTGCTAGTTTAATTTTAGTCTGTCACTTGTAATTCGGGCTTATAGTTATGTACACGATTTTTTAAAACCTATAAAGCAATGGATTATCGCTGTCCTTCAAAATCCTGGCATTGTGATTGAAAGTGTGTTACTCAATTAGAGTGCAGCTGGTCTATTCGTCTATAGGCCAATCGCTTAACTGAGACGTCGCCTGAGGTAGCAGCGTGGTGCGGGATGGGTTTGATGACGTGATGCGAGAACTCAGTGATCGTCAACTTGTGACTATCACCTCTCCCGCACCGCCCAGCTACCTCAGGCAACGTCTCAGTTAAGCGGTCGGCCTATAGGTATATGACAGTTAGATAGTTTCAATCTTAGTGAAGTTTCAATTTACTGGGAGTTGTCAAAGTAGGCAGGATCAGGTCTGACTGATTTAATCGGTAGGTACTTGAACGAGGGCGCCTAAGGTGCGGAGTAATTGCGTAACACACTAACAGTAGGAATGGCTTTCATTTTGACAATTCAACAACATTCATTGCGTTACGTTGTTGAGCGGACAAAATTTTCGAACACGTGAAGCAAGGGATTAGCAATATTCTTCAAAATAGTTCAGATTGTATTTCATATTGTGTTATGCAATTAGGGTGCTGGTGTAGTGTAGTATTACAGCAAAATTCTTGCTGGTTATTAAAACAAAAGATTTATAACATTTCATTTTTATTAAGTATCTGTACCAACTCGGGCTATTCTTGCTCATACATTTTATTCACACCTCGAATATGCTATACCGAGCCATAGGGACAGAATGTAGGTGTGTAAAAATAGGTAGGTACAGTTGCGATTCGTGATAATTACTTTTATGAGGCTTTTAGTCCTGCTTCACCTAAGCCATATGGAGACTGCCCTTTAGTGACCAGATAAAAAAGGCCACGTAATCTGTGAAAAGAACACTATATTATTACACTTCACTGTTACATTAATCTATATACAATAAAATTCAAAGTCCTGACTGACTGACTGACTGATATATCAACGCACAGCCTAAACCGCTGGTCCTAGAGACATGAAATTTGGAGGGTGTGTTCTTCGTGAAAAGTAGGCATCCAATAAGAAAGGGTTTTTTGAAATTCCACCCATAAGAGGGTGAAATGGGGGGATTTCGTTTGTATGAAAAATGTTATTCCTTGAGTTAATAAACTTGAAACTTGGCACGAATACTTATCTACATAAATTATGGAGATTGCCATTTTTTTTTTCTAAGCTACCCCCTAACAAGGGATTGGGAGGTTTCAAAGTTTGTATGGAAGAATTTTAGCGCGCGGTCCGATTTACTCGAAACTCAGTATTTATACCTAGGATCGAAAGTAAACAATAATGTTCTCGTGGGATAATTTCCGACATCCATGCGGGCGAAGCCGCGGGCAGAAGCTAGTACACTATAGAATTCAAGGTTTTTTTAAAGAGATGTAGAATGTTTAAGCAAAAATCTTTATTGCAGACCACATGATCCATACAAAACCACAAAATCGTTAATGGTGGTGTATTTTCTTGAAATACGAATTTAGGAAATCGGTTTTAATTTATCTTGACTTTGTACAGGGTGGCATTCGACGCGCAATTTGTTACCATGGATTCAGTACATGATTCTGAACTTTTTAGGGTTTCGTACCCAAAGGGTAAAACCGGGACCCTATTACTAAGAGTCCACTCCGTCCATCTGTCTGTCTGGTTGTCACCAGGCTGTATCTCATTAACCGTGATAGCTAGACAGTTGAAAGGAAATGTTTTATTTTTGGCTAGCACTTGTACAATATATCAAAAAAACGGGGAAAAATACCCTGAATTTAGGAAAAATATTAATCTGTGAATTTGTTGTACAAACAAATTAAAGTTTTTCAATTATTGCCATTTGTTATCGTTATGGCCAATATGGCGGCGCCCTGACAGCAAAGATGCGTTCTGAAACCAGAATGGATCTGAAATGAGTGTGAAACCGTAAATACAAAAAAATTAAATATAATTATAAAAAGGTATCACTTATAATTAATTCATCTATAACACCTATTTCTAATGTGTTATTAATGGACACATGTAAAGAAGAATAATATCAATATAATATTTTGATAATAATATTCTAGTTCGATTAATCATCTACTTGGGCAGTGTACTTCCGAACGTTTTATTTTGACATACACTGGCGCCGATTCTCTTGTTCACAAACTAAACTAAATTTAAGTTCAATGCATCTTTTTCTTTTTATTTAATTTAGAAAAGGACAAGATAAATATTAGTTTAGTCCTGTCATACTATATCCATATAGAGAAAAACGTACATTTGGTTGACATTTTCTCCGATGCAAGCGACTACTTCCGGTACAAAGCCAGGGCTCCCCCAGACCGTTTCGTTCGCAGCCTGTGCAGCCAGCAGCTGACATTTATATTTCAACGAGTCTATATATAGGTCCAAGGAGCGGCGGTGGCTGCATGCATCTGGTAACAATGATTTACCGATTATGTGTGAAATGAAATTGATTATTCTGTAAACAGGATATCGGAATCAATTTTACACGTCATATTATAAAAAAAAATTAGCAATTATAAAAAAAAAAACATTATTATAAATAAAAAAAATAAGGCGTCGCCATTTCCCTTCTGACTACCTCTTACAACAAATGGCGAAACAAACTCAGGAGTATTTTAAAGTGCAGTCTGCACTTTAAAATACTCCATATGAATCTACATGGTCCTCTCATGATCTTTCATGAGAGGACCATGTAGATTCATATCTGAGATGGTGTTTCAGTCAGTAATCGTATAGCTGAACTTAGAACTTAAGGAGAACACAACTTAGAACTCAACGACTCGACGAACAATACTAAAGAAAGGACATTTGGGTAGGCCGCATAAAGTACACAAACTGCCAGACTAACATTAAAACTGACGGAGAGAAAAAATCACCCACATAGTCGTCACATTCACAACAATTAAAGTGTTGAAAAGCCTAGCCTAAAAGTCTGACCACCAGTCTTACCAAGGGGTTTCGTGTTACTTAGTAACTCCAGTCCCAGCCCAGTAACGGCAGTTGCTTCATGCAAAATGCTGCATTATTATATTCAGCTGCATCTGGTTAGACTGAAAGCCGACCCCAACACAGTTGGGAAAAGGCAGTTGGGCAAGGCAGTTGGGTTGACAACCCTAAATGGGGTGGTTAAATTATTTTGTTCTGTAACTGGTGTAACACTTATGTAAACGTCAATCATATTTTAAAAACTAGATGAGGTCGGCGTTTCTTATCAGACTAGTCTGAGAGGAAAGGCCGAAAGTGCCCACCTTCATTATGTAAGGAACTCTTGTGCAAAATGTCATGATTTTAAACCCAGCGGTTTAGGCTGTGCGTTGTGTCAGTGAATTTAAGATTTTTACTTAGAAGACAGCTCATATATTTATGTTTTCGGTCCCTAAAGTTGGAATCAACACAATTTAGGTCATGAGAACCAATCGTGGCTGATGACTCTGAAAATAATAATTCCAACACATACCATTGTCATGACCAATCATGGCTGGTGGTCGCAAAAGTCCGCGTTCTACTCCAAGTCCAATATAACGGCATACAATTTTACATATTTTTTTACGTTTTCCTCTACGTTTTTATCATATTTAATCATTGGAAATGGACACGCCCTCTATTTCTTTCAGATTTAATTTCTACACTGATTTTGGAATCTGGTAAATATAGTTATTTTTATGTTAGCTCTATCTTATTATCACTAATTTTTTATTGCGACATATTTAGACCCAGATTAATTGTTTTAAATTCTATTAGAAGAAGATTATCTATATATCTATAAAATTCTATTACAAGACAATGAGCCCCTTTTCACACCGCATTTTGTCTTTACTTTGCCAATTAAAGTAGGCGTTTCATATATCATCATTACTGGTATAAGAATAAGGTTCTTATTAGTATGAAACTCTTATTCACGTTGACTCAAAGGAATATAAACATATTTGCAGACGAAATAAGGTCCATATTCGTATGAAAAGATAACTTTTCATAGCTGTGAATTTTTTTCTGGTTGCTGTATAGCCAGAGCCGGATATCCGGTAGCGAATTTTTGAAAGACCGGATGAACGGTGTATTTTTTTTTTCTGAATTTATTGTTTGCCTTTTGTTTGTGCTTAATAAATGTATTTTTTTTTTCACGACACGATTCTTTCGGGTACCCGGGTATTGGGTAGCTGCAGGCGCGTGTGGAAAGGGGCTCATATTTAAATCAAACTACTTTGTTACGAATAAATGGAGAAACAGACGGCGCACAGATGATATTTAATTGCGAACAGTAAAATATTAGGGGTTAAAGTATGAAATTGCCGATTTGTATTGAAAAATTGAAATTCGTTTTTTTTTTAATTTAACATATTTATTTAATCAAAACACCATTACCACCATTACCATTATTATCTATACATTGCTGCCATCTAATAGGAAGGTCATTTATGCCTTTGCGATAGAACTCTCGTGATCTAGATTCGACAAACTGTGTGAAAGCATTTTGTACTGCCTCCTGAGAAGAAAACTTTTTATCACGTAGAAAATTGTCCAAATCACGAAAAAGGAGGTCTCGCGTTAACATGGAGCAATCATGGTGAAGATCGATTCATGAGTCGGGGCTGTTTCACTGCTAGTTTTGCTATCATTGTTCGGTGCGTTCATTAGCAGTCCCCTCTCCAAACGCAACATTGATATTGCGAGCTGTTTCTACCGCGTTAGTTCCGCGTCGGAACTCGTATTCAAAATTAATTCGAATTTTCGAAGTATCTATCTTTCTTGTCTAAGCTGAATAAAAAAAAAAACAACTGAAAGTCGATAATCGAATGTTACACATTTAAAAAAAAAAGAATTTCATAGGTACCATGTGAAAAAAGTTTCACTCAAAAATCTCAAACCATGAAGGTTCTATGTCAATTCGAAGTACCTATTAGAATAAAACGGCAATTTCATACTTTAACCCCTATTACAATGTAAATTCTACCACATTCTACATGATCGTATTGATAAAAGAGGTCTTTTTCATTTTTTTTAATCAGTCTGTAAATTATAAATATTTATCTATATATGCATGCGAGGGATGCTATAACAATAGAATAGAATTTTATTTATTTTTACCTACGGTTTCGGTTATAATTTTTTTGTGACCAAAAGTTCTACGAATGAAGAAAAAAACATCGAGATCTGGCTGTGCCTTTTTTATAAATTTGGTTTAAAGCATTTTATTACTAATTAGCCGAATAATGATACTTGGAACCTCTTTGGGATAAAGCCAGTATAATCATAATATTATTTTGGACAAAAACATGCATTTAACAAAAACATAACAGCTCTTTAGAACCCAAATGACTTATCATAAATGATAGAGATTTTATTAAATGAGCAAGCATTAGTTTGTCTCTACCAAAAGTCCATGATGGCCAAAATAATCTTAAAGTAAAAATATATAAATAAAATAAAATATATAAATTGCATTATCATAGTTTTCGTCAGGTTTTAGATCTGAAACTAGTATCATATCTATCACGTAGGTGTGTACTAGCAAAATTTTAGAATGCAGATAGTTATGGAAATCTTAGACTTTTACTAAATAACAAAACTTAGAGAATAATTATTTAGTTACACAGTTTTAATCGTACCTTTAGGAGTCAAAGGTGGATTTTCGATGACATTAATAGGGTCGCATCCCGGCTGGACTCCAGTCTTTTTATACACAATGAGGTTGGGATAACAGTCTACATGTCCTGTTGCTGTCGCCATGCCGTATCTATTAGTGTCAGTGTGGATGATGTCGACGAAATCAGCACTAGTCTGGTCGATACGCTTGTTAGGTGAGTAAGTGCCATCATATCCGGGCTTGGCAGGGTCAAGACCCGTGGCCCTGCAAATTATAAGCAAGTCATCAAAGCGACTGCTTCGCTGGTCTACTGGTCGCAAGCGTCATTGCTGAGCGTGCTGAGATCTGTCAACGTGTTCTTGGGTTTTTTCATCTGAAATTTCTCAGGAGCCACTCGGAGTCTGGATTTGTTCCGGGTTTGATGTCAATAGGTTCGCCCCCCTATTACATGACGGAAATACCCAATACCACTTTGTCTGACCAGGGAATCAAACCCAGGACCTCATGCTCAACAGTAGCGCTTGAGCCCACTAGACAGATGAGATGATTGCCCGTAATAATTGCTCGTGTAAGAGCAGCTTCAGGGGCGTACCGTGCAATTGTCTCGTTCGTCAACTGGGTGAATGTCCTGCCAGCATTCCCAACCAAATGTGCGCCCAAAGACAACCCCATTAAATGCATAGTTTTTGGTTCCATTCCATTTTGCCTCATAATTTGTAACGCTTCTGCCAGTTCTCTCTGTACCTGGAATATGAGAGAGAAGACAATATAGGGCCCTGTGATATATTTGAAATATATATAAAATAGGCTTGATAACATTAATGCTTATTCTCATATGGATAGACCATAGACTCGATAGCAACTTTATTAAAAATACTTAAGGTACGGCCGCGGTGAGGAGTGGCTAGAGAGGCGTCACGGCGCTCTCACCTACCGCCTGACGCAGGTCCTCTCCGGACACGGATGTTTCGGGAGGTTCCTGCACATAATCAGGCGGGAGGAGACGCCCGGGTGTCACCACTGCGAGGATCGCCCAGAGGACACGGTGGAGCATACGGTGGAGGTCTGCCCCGCTTGGGCAGAGCACCGCCGTGTCCTCGTAGAGGCGATCGGCAGCGGCGGCGAGACCTCTCGCGCCCGGCCCTGGTGCAAGCCATGGTCCGGGGCGAGAGGGAGTGGGAGGCGGTCACCTCCTTCTGCGAAGCAGTCATGCTAGCGAAGGAGGTGGCGGGATGGGCGAGGGAGAGATCCTCACGCCTCAGCCGCCGAGGGAAACGCTCCGGGCGTCGGGAGCCGCGTGATGACTCCCGGCCACCGTAGGCGCGGGCCTGCGGGCGGAGAGCAATGGGTAGCTCTCCGTCCGATCAGGACCAGGCCCGTGCCGGACGGCGCGTAAGTGTTCCACGTGCGCCTCAAAGAGATGTCAGCATAGATGACGGGGCCCGACAGGGCCGAAGCCTGCCGGGGTAGCGGGATCGTCCGAAAGGGTTACCGCTGCCCTGGTACATAAAGGGCTAAGGAAGGAACACGGGTGGGTTTTAGTCAGTAAGAGTCTGACACTCCCTTCTGCTCCACCCAGAGCGGGAGGAGTCATTTGATGATTTCCCATACACAAAAAAAAAAAAAAAAAAAGTAACGGCCGCGGTCATTAATGCAGTATCACCTTAAGGACTGTATTGCTGAGAACGCGCGGTAAAAGCCGTACCTACGTCTGTGTGCATAAAGTGATGTATCAATACAGAACGCTCACCTCATAATTCGCACACTGGCTGGCGTCGAACGAAACAAAAAAGATACCGTCGCTTTTGCACACAGGTTACGTAATTACGTATGAACTTGGTTGGTTCATACCATTGCTAAAATGGAAATCATTACATCAAGTACCGATAGCTGGTAAGATAAGATAAGATAACATTTATTTGTCAAAAAACACGTGTAGGTTTTACAATGAGATGGAAAAAGAGAAAAAGAAGTCTCAACATGTTTTGCCTAGAAAGGCGTACAAATACAATCAGAAGTAAACAATATTGACAAATTCATAACAAGCGATACAATTGATAGTTAAATAGAGTTGTTAAAATACAGATAATTCGTTAAAGTCCAATAGCAAATATGTTAAAAAGTAAAATGTCAATAAGCTATAAAATAACGTCAAGAGTGTTAATAATGTCAGAATGTTCAAAATCATAATCCAAAATAATAATTAATTACATTAGCATGTATGTTTAAAGTAATTTATCATTTAAATAGTCTGCAACGTTATAATAGCATTTATTTATTAAAAGTTTTTTTATGCTTTTATTAAAACTATTTATATTTAAATCTTTGTATGCCTTTGGTAGCTTGTTATATAACTTTGGGGCCATGCAGAATACACTCTTACTCACGAGAGCTGTTTTAGACCTGTGTAAACGAAGTATGCGATTGTCACGTTGACTTCGTTCGGAACCATCTGAATACTTTGGAAACAGTTGGGGATTCTTTTTAACAAATAATACCGTTTCGAGAATATACAAGGAAGGAAGTGAGAGAATCTGATGTTTTACAAAATATGGTTTGCAACTGTCTATATTTTTAAGGCCAAACATAGCTCTTATGCATCGTTTTTGCATTCTAAATAATAAATCTTTATGTGTGGAGTTATCTAAGGATCGATGCCACCAGTCCGTGATAGGCAGTAAGCAATGTATATTTACGATTGGAGCTATCACTAATTCTAAGCAACCAGAATCATTTTCCATGACCAAATTTTCGCCATTATATCAATATCCAACATTGTCCACTTTTTATGACGACATAAACCAAGATTTATTATAGTAATGGTTACTGGCACTACTTTGTAATGGTTTCATAGAAAATAAAGAACGTTTCTAGTTTTTTATTAATTGTACCCGTAGGTAGCAACGTACACTCAGTGCTTACAAGTCCGTAGCCGCTGTAATTCAGCACCGCTCACTTTTCTTCTTCTTTAATGATCTGAAACTGCACCAGCTTACCGTTGGCGTACTTTTAATGAAGCACTAGGTCTGCTACTAGTGGTAGGTCTTTGGGGATGGGTAGCGGGATCGTCCGAAAGGGTTACCGCTGCCCTGGTACATAAAGGGCTAAGGAAGGAACACGGGTGGGTTTTAGTCAGTAAGAGTCTGACACTCCCTTCTGCTCCACCCAGAGCGGGAGGAGTCATTTGATGATTTCCCATCCACAAAAAAAAAAAAAAAAAGCGGGTTTATACAATGCGTAGGAAGAACTGCTAACTTTTTTACTAATTGTTTCTATGTGGTCTTTCCAATCTAGTTTTTGGTCAATAGTTAGTCCAAGAAATTTGGCATTACTAACTCTGCATATAATGTGATTTTTATATTTCAATTTAATGTCATTTTTTACTGGTATTCTTTGATTAAAATGTAAAATTTGTGTTTTATTTAAATTAATTTTTAGATTATTATTGTCTAACCAGCAAACTACAGAAGCTAAAGCATTATTAATGTCAAGTTCATAGGTGTCAGTATGCTTACATGCTTTGGTGATTGTGCTGTCGTCTGCAAAAAGAGTCATAGGATGCTCGATAGATTTGGGAAAGTCATTTATATAGATGATAAATAATAATGGTCCAAGAACGCTCCCCTGTGGTACACCGAATTTCACTACACGTTCTTGAGACAAATACGTAGTCGCTTGTTTTGTGCTATTTATTCTTGAGATTGCTGTGATTTGTCTTCTATTGGTCAAATAGGATTCAATTAATTTAAGAACATTGCCTCTAACTCCGTATGCGTCAAGTTTTTTAATTAAAATATTATGGTCAACATAGTCAAATGCTTGTGTCATATCACATAGAACAGCGCAAATAGGGATCCTTTCATCCACTTTTAACATAACAGTATGAAGAAAATCATAGACCGCCATATTGATTGTCTTATTTTGTCTGAAACCATTTTGTTCACTGCAAAGAATATTATTTTTTTCCATATATGTGTATAATTGTTTGTAAATGCATTTTTCAAAAATTTTCGATATAATAGGTATCAGCGCTATTGGTCTATAATTTTCGATTAGATCTCTGTTTCCTTTTTTATATAGGGGTTTTACTATTGATGTTTTCATACCATCAGGAAAGGTACCCGTGCTGATACATAGATTTATGATGTGACTTAAGTGACTGGATATTAAATCACCAACAGATTTAATTATTTTAGTGGAGACACCATCATAACCCACACTACTAGTATTTTTTAATTGTTTTATAATATTTAAAATATCACACGGTAAACTTGGGGTCATAAACATTGATTTTTGACTGCTTAAATTGTTTGTGGTGACGTTTTTTCCCGACTCTTGTACGGGAACAACTCTATCAACGAAGTGATTATTAAATTGATTCGCAATTGCTTCTGGATTTGTAACTACTCTATTGTCAGCATTAATAATTTTCAGTAAACAATCCCGCGGTATATTTAATTTTTATTATTTATTATTTGCCATGTCGATCTAGTTTTATTTTCAGACGTTTTGATTTTATAATTATTTTGCGCCCTTTGGGTAAGTCGTATAATTTTTTTTAATAATTTGCTATATTCAATAAAGTGAGTCTTATTAGTTCCAGATGGTTTACGTCTATATTTCCATAACAGTTGTCGCTTTTTCTTACTACAAATTTTAACACCTCGTGAGATCCATTTAAACTTTCTGTTTATGTTAATAGTTACAAGTTTACATGGAAAACAAAGTTCATAAAATAACGTAAACTCCTCCAAAAATGAATTATATGCGATCATGTATCGTGTAGTCATCAGTATTATAAATATCAGCAAATTTCAGACTTTCTAGACAAGATCTGAATTTAAGTATATTTTATTTTGCATAGTCTCTCTGTGTTTTTTTCCAGTATTTACTATTGTATACATTTTTACCGGACATCTTAACAGTTGCGCCGTATGGTCCGATATAGCAAACTCTAACACTTCAGTCCCACATCTACTTTGAAAATTATGTGCAAAGTTATCGATGCAAGTCTGGCTTTTTAATCGAGTAGGTTCATTAATGGCTAATTTCAAATTGTAATTTAATAACAAACAAGTAAAATCAAGGCATACAGAGCTCTTCTTCATGATGTCAATATTGAAGTCACCGGCTAACATAATGTTCCTATATTTTTTGTATTATACAATGAGTAATCATAATATATATTTTTATTGGAATCTAAGAAATATGCATGCTCATGTGTAGTTATGTCTAAGTATAAAAGGTTGTTGAAGTTTTCGACCCTCCAATTAGGCATGTTTTCGTAATCATTACATTTATAGGTAGGCAAACAAATTATTATTTGTATGTGTTATATTTCCCAGGGTCTCACGAATAAAAAATATCTGGTCAAAGTAATTTTTCGTCACTGTAAAGTCTTCGTCAACTATGAGTATGACACAATAATCTTGTTTTGTAAAATTGGTCAATTTTTCATTTATTCCTGTAAATAGTTGTTTGTTTCCTGCATGGGGTGTTATGTAATGGCATACTTCAAAGTTGCTTTTGATTGTCGCTTGGGCAATCGATAAAATGCTATTTTTGTTATTAGTGCTTATCAAACATATTTTATTTTTAGTCCTTTCTATTTTCGTTGCATTCTTATTTGGTTTTGTGGTGCTCTTTTCAAATTCTATATCCGTATCACTAGGAGGAGAACTTATTCTTATCTGCTTCGTAACTGAACTTAATGTCTCGTCAGGCTTCCGTTTCTGTCGCTTTTTCTTGCTGCTTATACGCACGGATGATGGCGTAGGAGCAAACCTTACTTTCTTGTAGTTTTCTATAACTATTTGCTGTGTTCTAATTCTGATTTTAGTTGTTGGTTTTCCTCTAGCAAATTATCTACTTCTTGGTGTACGGATGCTAATTCCATTTTTAGCTCATTTATTTGTTTGATGTAATTCTCATTGTCATTTATACTATTCATCGTATTCTCCGGTAAACTCATTTCAGAAGTATCAAACATTGAACACGAAGAATTATTCAAAGAATCAGATTTGTTAGTTTTACGGTATGTTATGTAGTCGGAATCCATTATTATGAGTTTTTATGTAAATACAAATCACAAAAAGAGATCGCACTTCGTGGGGCTCGAACTCGATACTTAGCGTCTGAGGTGATCGCTGAGGTAGACACTTAGCGAACTAAGCCACTTAAACATTACATGTGAAGAGAGTGTGTGTCTATAGTATAGAAATTACTCATTAGAAGAAGGTCGTAAGTTAAACAGAAGTGTCAATCTATTGCTTCGTGACAATGTCACTCCACTTTTGACCCTTACTGTACTTGTTTAACTTAAAAGGGCAAGATCCCCCTTTTAGAAGAATATACAAAAATGTTATACTTAAATAACTTTTGAAAAGGAAAAAAATCGCTGGTTAAAAAAGAGCAGGCTCAACAACAGTCGTCAAAAAAAGCGTAAAGCGAATGCTGCCTCAAAAGTTAATACCGTCGCGTAGTCACTTGGACCCAGGAAAGTAAACTAGGGTTAAAACAACTCTAAGAAGTTAGAAAAAAGAGTTAGGTAATAAAAGTAAAAGATAAAGTTGCATTTATTTGTATAATTAATTAGTTAATTGCTTAAATATAGTCCTCCAGACCGAATCTCAGCGGAGACCAGCCATTGGCGCGGGAGATACTATAGTGCACAAGTTTGTGGGCAGACACAGGTGCACTCTCTCTTCTGTCACTCTCGTAGTCTAATAGGACGGCAATCCGACACGACGAGATCGAGGCTAAAGGCACGGGGGTCACACCATCAACTTCAAAACGGAATTTCTTAGTAACAGTCCGGCTGTTAAGAAGTTCCCAATAGAAAAACTCAATTAATTAAACCCAAACCAACAATTAATTTAACCAAATACTTACCACGTAAGCGGCAGTAATAACAGCAGGAAAATTCACAAATGGCATATAACCAAAGTTTGCTTCTTTCGCCCAGTCTACAGCACAAACATTAATGCCAGACAGCTGTATTAGAGCATCTGTGATGACGTTCGTGCCCTCAGTTGTCAAGCTACCCCGGTATCCATGGGCATAGACTACTCCGTTTTGGGTTACATCATAGTATCCACTCGTTATGAGCTCTGCTGCATTTGTATACGTAACCCTTTTGAAGTCACTTAAAGAGCTGTAACGATAAATAAAGATCGTTTAATTCAGAGGTGGCAAAAAAAATTAAAATGCTGTGGCAACTACGTACGAACAAAAAATATATAAATTAAAATTCTTTGTTGCAGACCACATGATCCATAAAAAATATATAAATTAAAATTCTTTGTTGCAGACCACATGATCCATAAAAAATATATAAATTAAAATTCTTTGTTGCAGACCACATGATCCATAAAAAATATATAAATTAAAATTCTTTGTTGCAGACCACATGATCCATAAAAAATCTATAAATTAAAATTCTTTGTTGCAGACCACATGATCCATAAAAAATATATAAATTAAAATTCTTTGTTGCAGACCACATGATCCATAAAAAATATATAAATTAAAATTCTTTGTTGCAGACCACATGATCCATAAAAAATATATAAATTAAAATTCTTTGTTGCAGACCACATGATCCATAAAAAATATATAAATTAAAATTCTTTGTTGCAGACCACATGATCCATAAAAAATATATAAATTAAAATTCTTTGTTGCAGACCACATGATCCATAAAAAATATATAAATTAAAATTCTTTGTTGCAGACCACATGATCCATAAAAAATATATAAATTAAAATTCTTTGTTGCAGACCACATGATCCATAAAAAATATATAAATTAAAATTCTTTGTTGCAGACCACATGATCCATAAAAAACACATCACAATACTGTAGGTACAGTACAGTGTTTGTTAATTTTACTCAAAGAAAACTTCATAATATTATTATTTATGTATTGTTTTCTAATTATAGAAAACATCACATTAATTGTGTTATTTTCTTTCTTTATCTTTTTAAGTTTCCACATAACTCGTCCGTGCGATTATATTAATCATCTTTTTTATGGTAATTTGGTACCTACATACTATGGTAACCACAGATATAGATAGTAACCGAGGTACCTCTTAGGCCGCGTCCTAACCAACGCAATCTTCACGCAAGTACGCGATCACCGCCTTCATTTTGTTCGGCGAACTAGAACGCGTGGTCGCGCCGACAAAGGGCGCCTTCAGGTTTTTTGAACAAATGAGTGACATAATATACAGGGTGACAGAGAAACTCGACGTGTTCCTTCCAGAGCGTGATAGTGTGACCCATTTGCAACAATTAAGAACCTCATAAAGCCTAGGCGAAAATTCTTGGAATCAAAGAAAAACCGATTTTCATGTTTTTTCACTTAAAATTTAAAGTAAGAAGTTTATTAACTATTTTCAAAAATCATCTACGTACACGAACTTTGACACCAGTTATCTCTACAAATTACGGGGAAGACATCTTCATTTAATCAGCTATGCAACGAGGTACAAAAGTTTCATAAATGTTTAAAGGTGCCGATGAAACAGTCGATATTGTTGGCAAAGGTCGAACTTGCAAATTGTTGAAATATTTTAAAATGATGTGATAATCGAATTAATTAACTGGTTTATGTTATCCCTTTACCTCCTCACCACCCAGCAATCATTTCTACGTCATGAAGCTAGATCGTCGCAACCAGGTGGCAAGCTGAGACGCCACTTTCAAGTGGTTAGTATTACTCGTAGTTGATGAGCTAATCACTGATCACTTGTCACTTGGTGCGCGTGTGATTAAGCTGCTGTGCACGTAGAAACTGTTATTTCAATAAAAAAAAACTTTGAGACTCCTGTAAAATAAATAACTGTTTACTAAAACGTGCACTGGAAGTACCAGACGAGTTAAGATGCTCTAAGTAATCAACAGCAACCACATTCATAATTTCTTAAGGGGCTTGTGAAGCACATCATTTTATGTCATGCAAGGTACAACTGTGAATTGCGATAGATTAACTTAATTGATTGGGTTGGACCCTTACTTTGTAAAAAGTTGTCTTAGGCATAAAGTTGGCAGCAGCGAACTCTTTTCTACTAATAACAACAATTATCAATCCGTCGTCAAAGATTAAGGCAATGCTTTTTCTTGATCTTTCTCTAAACGACCAAATATGATGTGAAGAGTCTACCACATTGCAGGTTAATGACATGATAAATAAAAGATTATTTTTCAAAAGCTTAAAAAACCAAAGTATGTTTAAAATTTAAGAGTTTATACGTGCGCAGTAGTTTAAAAATCAGGGTAAAAATACGTTAAGTAAGCGACAAGTGATCGGTGATTAGCTCATCGACTGCGAGTAATACTTACCACTTGAAAGTGTGGTCTTAACTTGCGGAGCGGAGGTAAAGGGATAACATAAACCAGTTAATTAATTCGACTATTACGTCATTTTAAAATATTTCAACAATTTGCAAATTCGACCTTTTCCAACATTATCGACTGTTTCGTCGGCACCTTTAAACATTTATGAAATTTTTGTACCTCGTTGCATAGCTGATTAAATGAAAATGTCTTTTCCGTATTTTGTACGCTTAGTGTTATAGTAAAATTTTGAGATAATTGGTGTCAAAGTTCGTGGACGTAGATGATTTAAAAAAATAGTTAATTAATTTCTTACTTTAACTTATAACTGTTTGATGTTTTAGAAAATTTGGTTACATCAATAGGTGTATTAAAGTAAGTATTAGTTAGCCAATGGTATAGCTATGAAAGTCACGCAATTAGAGAATTTGGAGAAAAGTGATGTTTAGTGATGATTTCTGGGAAATTTAAAAAAGAAACATGAAAATCGGTTTTTCTCGGATTCCATGAATTATCGCCTAGATTTTATAGGGTGCTTAATTGTTGCAAATGGGTCCCACTATCACGCCCTGGAAGGACCACGTCGAGTTTCCCTATCGCCTCAAAATTCAAGATTTAAAATATCTTTATTGTGGGCATATGTTAGTTACAGGTCTTGACAATAAATTAAAGTTCCAATATGTCCTACCTAATAGGCATACAATAATTATTTAGTGTCATTATAATTATTGAAAATTATTTTACATGTCTAATTTAGTTATTATAAATGTCACAATATCAATATACAGTCAAATTAATACATGGTCAACAATTCAATCAATAATTCAAGAAATCTTGGATCGTGTAGTATGCTTTATCAATTAAAAAGTTACGTAATTTATTTTTAAATACTTGAAGTTCCTTAGTGCTCAGAATGTCAGTAGGTATTTTGTTGTATGTTTTTGATGCCATGCCAAAGAAGCTTTAGTTAAATAGAACCATTTTATGTGGTACATTATCATCATCTCAGTACATTATGATCATCTTAGTTAGGACCCGGGGATCCAAAAGGAAAACAATCAAAACTTTGTATGAACAAGGTAGTCTGAGAAATATATTGTTAAACGTTTTCCAGAAAGATTAAACAACTTACCCATTATAACACACCAGTTCCCAAGCTTGAGTGATTTGGAAAATGACTGCAAAAGTTAAAATGATAATACATATTGAATATATAGGTAAATTATTATAGTTTTAGTCTGTTATGGTCCTACGGGCTTCTAAGGCTTAGTCGTTGATCCCCGTGCTTAAATCTACTCAATACGTGTTGGCAACTTTCAACTCGTGATTTTTATAAGTCCTTACTTATTTCCTATATACATTTCTCTTTATCATCAGTCAGCGGTATGATAGAAGATAATCTTAAAAAACCGGCCAAGTGCGTGTCGGACCACCCACAATGAAAGGATCCGTAGTTGGAATGAATTTATCCCAAGAACAAACTTAACATTGTAGTTGAAAATCATGTTCACATATCCAAAAACAACCATTTATCTGGCAGGGCGGGGGGCACTTAACTCGCCGCCCGGTAAGTAGCTCGCCCCCGGTAAGGACCAGGGGCTGTAGTCTCGATATTCATAGCGGTCGCTTTACGACCGCATTCCGTCGCAAAGTCCCGGATTGACAGGAGTAATGTATGAAGTGACAGGACTTTGCGACCGAATTCGGTCGTAAAGCGATCGCTATGAATGTCGAGACTGCAGCCCCAGGCCCGGGTCGACGGCGCGTTGTGTTCCACGCGCGCCTCAAAGAGATGTCAGCACAAACTGACGGGGTCCGCTAGGGCCAATACCTGCCAGGGCCGCGGGTTGTTCGAAAGAGACACCGTGGCCCCTGGCACAGGCAACTGATGGAACACGGGTGGGTTTTAGTCAGTAAAAGTCTGACACGCCCTTCCGCTCAGCCCAGAGCGGAAGAGGTCATTTGTTGATTTCCCACCCAAAAAAAAGGGCGGGACACACACTTCATTCTAACAAAAATTTAAAATTTAAAAAACCCCCAACAAAAATAATAATAAAAATAGTATGAGTATAAAAAGCCTACAACAATAAAAAAAAAACTGTTGAAAAAATAGCCACAAATAAAACAGAAACGGTATAAACCTGAAACCCAATAAAGAGAAAAAAAATTACCTTGAAACTATGACATACGTAAGTACGTATGAAATTTTTTGATTAAATGGTGTCCCGTCGGGGAACCGCTCTAATTATTAGCCTAACGTTCTGTTAAAGTTTAAAATAGTAATTTTAATATTTTTTTTTACTTTAAAGCTTAATATTTCACAAACGGATCCCAGAATCAAAAAATTGTTTTCACAATATTTTTGAAAAACCTATCCGACGATACCCTACCATGTTTTTTATTTTCTCGTCTACACCATGGGGTAGACGAGAAAATAAAAAACATCCTTAGAGGTGATACCATAAAAAAAAATCAAGATTTTATTTTACCACTTGGTCGGCGTGATTAATATGTATATCCATGCCAAATTATAGCTTTCTAGTACTAAGAGTCCCTGAGCTAAGCTGTGGACGGACGGACAGACGGACATGGCGAAACTATAAGGGTTCCTTGTAGAGTAATGCCCGAAGGGTGAGGAAGAGGTGCACCTATAGGACACCCATATTTCACCAGTTATGTGTATGTAAGTCCCATATAATAGGGGACGACCCTATTGCTTCTATCAGCTTCAAACAAATTAATGACTGACAAACATATTTAATATCTACAAAACATTTTACGTAATTACGGCTTTTGTTTGTATTCAGTGAATCGTTGTACTTACAATTTAACTACATAACATACTGCAGCATTGGCGAATGCTACATTATAATTTTATCACGAACGACCTTCTTTTATAACATATTCAACCTTATTTTTTAATCAGAAAGGAAATTTTCTTCATATGGTTTTTTGAATTTTGAATCTAAAGGTGTCATGTCTTTTCTCTTACTGAGGTTTTTTTCATTGGAAGTTTTTTTGGACACAATACGGAAGTCCATAATATAATTTTTTTCCGCTTGACTAAGCAATAATTTGCCACGATACTAAAGGTTTGAACGACCGAGTTTGTTTGGTGTTCGACAGAATCCGAGAACAGTGTTCCCGACGAACAGCTTCGAAGATTTGTCTCGAGGCGAGACAGGTACAGACTTGACTTGTCCGAAGATTGTAGGCGGATCTTGAATTCGCCTCCACCGCCAGTCTGGGACCAGACGACTGTACGTCTCCTGTTGAGATTCGAACCCAACGCTGGTGGATTCTGGTACTAGCCAGCGAGGAGCCTTCCGACTGCCAGCCTTGAGACTTGGATCGGATTTGCGTATTTTTAATAGTTTTTTTTAAATATTTTGTAGTTCATATCCTTTATTTTATTTAAAACTGTCGTTTAGATTGTTGCCTCGCTACCTGATTGACTTGGTGCGAAGTTACCCATTTAGGATTACCAGATTTTTAATTTATTGCGGAAGTTATAGGAACGTTTGCAAACGGATCGTGACCGACGCGTGATAGTGAATATTATTATAGGGTTTTAACACCAAGGTCGTCGCGTCAGCGTTTCAATTTTATTCTTTAGTGTATTAAGAATCGTGGTGTGTTCTTCATTAAGTTTTTGTTTACATTTTTTTGTTGTTTTACTAAATTAAACGTGTACAAGTGAGTTTCAGAATTTATTTCGCTACAATACATAAGTTATATAGCCTATAATGTTGCCACTGCTGGGACACAGGCCTCTTCTCGGTGAGAGGGAATGGGCCGCAATCCACCACGTGAGCCCAGTGCGGGTTCACAGATGTCACATGTCTTAGAATTTTTGGTTCTAGAACATGCCGGTTTCCTCACGATGTTTTCCTTCATTGTTTTGAGAGCAGGGGTGATGAAATAATTTACACAAAGTATAGCGCCTGTCTGGTTTCGAACCTGCGACCTACAACTGGTAAGTCGCGGCCGGTAACACTTGGCCACCACTGCTCACAGGTTAACTACCTACCAAATAATGTAAATGCGGTTTTCCAAATATTTTGCGACATTATACTGAATTCAACTACTTATGTATTCTTCGCGTTATATTTCTGATAATGACTCGCAAAACCAAGATTTAAAATACAGTCGTGCCAGCGACACGTAGAAGACGAAGAATGACTCGCCTAACTCTACTTATATACCAAAGAATGTGCCCAAAACACTTGTATTCTATTTATTTTAGCTATGTAAATAATTTAATTACCTACATTAAAATGTTAATATTTCGTTAATCATGCGCATATAAATGGTAGGTAGGTATATAATTTATCTAGAACGTATTTTTTTACAAGCTTTTAGCATTTAGTTTCACCTGTCCCGATGTTTGTCTGTAATATCTGTTGCGGTACGTATAACTTGTTAATAGAGTACATTCCTTGAGTTTAAGAAACATTTTAATACGCCTTATAGTTTTCAAGTTACACGGGGGCCGTGCTAAAAACGTTTGGCTGGCACGGCCCCCTTTTCTGCATATATCTTAAAAAGTATAAAGGTACATTGAAAAAGAAACAGGTACATATACTCCTAGAGGCGAGTACATTGCATTAGTGCACACCTAAAACGCAAATTCTGGGGGGCCGTGCGGGGCAAACGTACATCGAAATACGATAGTGTTTAGTATTTATTTCGTCGAGAAATCTTCCATGAGAGAAAAGCGCATACCTACCTACTGAATAAAAAAACTAAGAAAGGATAAAAAAAAAACGCAAGAGAGTAGAAATTGCACTGATTTTATTTTAAAACAATACAGTTACACAAATACACAACACGTTTATTTATAAAAATATTAGTAGTAATAAATTAGCCTTATTACTAAACAACACTAATCTGGAAAAATAACATCGCTGTCCTTATTCACTAAGTTTCTACAAACTTTATATTAGGTATTACTAGCTTATGTTACGCGTTACTATTAACTACATATATTCAACTGTACAATGGCTTATAAAGTTCGGATCCTATTGCAAGCGAGGCGAATTTCCTACGTTTACTGAGCGGGAGATGGCAAGGACATACAAGGCACATTTTGAAATCCAACCGAAGAAGATTATGTGGCAAGTTCCTACTTCTGTACTTAGTATAATAGCATAATCAGCCTATAATTTTCCCACTGCTGGGATACATGCCTCCTGTCTGTAAGAGGGAGTGGGCCATGATCCACCACGCGGGCCCAGTGCGGGGCGGTGGATGTCACATGTCTTCGAATTTTTTAGTTCTATGTAGGACTTGCCGGTTTCCTCACGATGTTTTCCTTCACCGTTTTGAGAGCAGTGGTGTTGAAATTATTTACACAAAGTAAAGTGCCTGTCTGGGTTCGAACTCAGGACCTACAACTCGTAAGTCGGAGCGGATACCACTGGGCCACCATCGTTCCACACTTCTGTACTTCTCTCTTACCAATTAATATTCACTATTGATGGCGCGCTTTCTGTTAGAGCTAGAGCTAACTCTATTACAAACCTTGGTTATAAAAACTCATTCCTCTAGAATTTGGCTTAGCAGGTTTAAGTCGAAATGCCAAACACTTCTTATTTTCCACGTAATCTAATTTAAATGCGGATCCAAATATAAAACTACACGTTAACATATTGTTTTTCGCCTGCTTGCAGTGAACCCCGTCGTAATACATAAATAGGTACTAATGGCATACATGACTGACACTGATTCTTCTGACACATCAAAATCTTCACTTTGTTCGTACGCTATTTGCCACCGATATCATGATTACCTGTCGTAATTTCAGTTACAAAAATCTATTCCATGAGTTAAATATACAGGGTGTTAAAGAAATTGCGTGCCATAGCTTCAGGGTGAGTTCAGTATCGATAAAAGAAACCGTAAAAAATAAAAATAAAATACCTTTAAAAAAAGTTTAAAAAAAAACGAAAATTATCATAAAATGAACCTAATATATTACCTACTAATTAAATAGCAATCGTTCAGAATTGATTGAGAAATTGGTTAACATAAGATTTTATTTAGTTTAAATGCTAATTAATAATTTCCTAGAGTCACCTACCTACTATCGAACGAAATGAAATACCTACGCCCGAACGCTTCGATGACGCCGCGTGAAGGATAGGTTACTAGGTCCGTAAATTACAATTCCAAGTATTTCTTCTTCCTACTTTAGCGTGCTTATCTCCTTCAAAATTACAACCTACAATTTAAAAAATCTTGTTTAACTAGTAGGTATTCAGCAGCAGTAGAAGAACGAGTGGGTATTTTAAAATGGAATCCAGTAGGTAGGTATTTACAAAGAATTAAAATCAACTTATTTACTCACTTGTTGAAAATTATCACAACGCAACGTTTTTCACTTCGTAAAGTTATTGGTGCGCCGGCCCTTAGTATTCGGACGCGAGAAGTGAAGGACAAAATGACAACGCGCTCGATAGTAGGTAAGTAATTAAAGCATTTAAAGAAATAAAATAATTTTAATCCTAAACGATTGCTATTTTAAGTTAGTAGGTACTAAATTAGGTTGATCTTGCAATAATTTTTTTTTCGTGGGTTCGGGTTTCCTAGGTTTTATCGATATTGAACTTACCCCTAAGCTATGGCACACAATTTCTTTAACACCCTGTATTTACAAAATGTCTCGTCAAAACCGAGTAACAATGTTGGAACCTGACTAGTTTTTAGCCGGCCTTTCCCGCCAAACCTCGTCTTGAAGACTTTCGTCTAGTATATTACATTTGTACACTGATTCCCAAAAGCTTATGCTTTTATGTTCAAGGAGGAGCGGCAGATATATTGTTCGGAACTATTTCCGACACGTTATCAGCCGAGTCTCCTTCGTTCTCCTTGTTGGCCGGTTCTTCTGGCTCGTCTCTCATCAGAGCTCGGTACTTCTTTGCGATGACCTCCCAGTCCACCACGTTTTCGATCTTCGTAGCGTTGCTGATGCTCAGCTGGGAGCCCAGAGGACTGAGGTGTACCACGGAGAGACGCGTTGAATCTAGAAGGTAGAAGAATATTGTCATATATGCGAAAATTCTTAAGTACCTAGGAAGGTGTTGGTGATAAAAAAATAATTTTGTGTTTAAGTTTGGTGTTCTAGAATAAATCCATGTAATTGTAAAATCGGTATATTACAGAGTACTAAAATAATAAAACTTGATTGAATATCAGGAATTTTGAGAAAAAAAAGTGTGTTGCATCGATTAAACATTTTGTAGTGTGTCTACACAGAAGTATTTGTAGGTGATGGATTACGATTAGGTGCTTTAGATATCTTCTCCTTTCTATCTTCTTGTTTTAAGACCAAAATTACCCTTGTTTGTTCACACAAATTCTGTCCGTTGTAAATTGTCTGTTTAAAATCGCTGATTGTCCTAGAAAACGTATCACCAGGGCCAATTGTATCACCCTTGTTATTAAATGTTGTCTGTGTGTTTTAAGTAAGGTGTACATTATAGAATGATGAAGATGGAATAGCCTTAAAGCAGGTTCAAACTTTTAAATATCTGGGTCACATCGTGACAGGTGACCTCAGGGACGATGAAGAGATTGAGCGGGAGCGCAGGGCTATGGCGGTGAGAGCCAATATGCTCACACGCAGGTTCGCACGATGCACGAGAGAAGTGAAAGTTACGCTATTCAAAGCGTATTGCCAGTTCTTCTACTCAAGCGGTCTGTGGGTGAGATATACGCAGCGAGCCTACAGAGCCCTGCGCACTCAGTACAATAATGCGTTCAGAATGTTGTTGGGTCTGCCGTGGCGGTGCAGTGCGTCTGGGATGTTTGCTGAAGCGCAGACTGATGGTTTCCAGGCCATCATGCGCAAAAAAGCAGCTTCCCTGCTAGCCCGTATACGGGGTAGCAACAACGGCATTCTGAACACAATAGCAGTACGCTTTGACTGTCCCATTCAGAATCAGTGGGACATGTCGTGTTTAGGTGTGGCGAGTCATGGCAAATTATAAAAGTTTATGTAATGTGTACTAGGTTAAGGTTTCTATGGGTCTATGCCACCCGAAATAAAGTTTTTATTAATAATTTTTATTATAGAGTATTTCATCTACGTATATATTACTTACCCTTCGGCACAACCTGTCCCCTCTTCACCTTGGACAGCCACTTGGCACCAGCCTTGGACCGCGCGCTCATCTGGTCCTGTCTCTGCAAACCGATCATATGCACCAAGCTTGGTCGCTTCTTTTTGCTTATGCGGTCCTGGTGCGAAATAGTTGGATTAAAAATGGAGTGTAATGCTGTATAGTTAGACCAGTATACCTTGTGGTTGGGTGTGGGGCGACGTGGATGATATTTGAGTTTTTAAGTTAGCTTAGTGCGTCTACATGAGTAAAATTTGGAATTTTTGGTGTCCTGACCTTTACAATCTTCTGATAATGCGTCCATATTCCGGACGGTGTCTGACTGGGAAATTTTGATTGAAAGCAAACGTAATGTGTTCATTGCAATGTGCATATAAGATGCTAATTTCACATAACTGTCAAATAACGAACAGTTTTCCGAAATAAGCTTTTCTACTTTGGCTCTTTTCGGGTATGATGAAAAAATCTAAGTGATTAGTATTATTTGGTATAGACGTGTTTATAATTTTAATGCAGAAAATGAATTTTTCTAACTGAGAATTAGGAATTGGTAAATATTTAAACGCATTAGATACGTAGTCAGAACATGTATATTCAATAAAATGGTTTGTCGTGTGTTGTAATAATTTGAGGTGTAGCAGTGGAGTCTTCTAAGACTAGGCTTAATTTAAATCATGATAGGTATCATAGGACGCCCTGTTGTTCCTGGAGAAGTTTCAAAAATCCCAAGTCTTAGGTAGTTACGTAACAAAAGCAAGAATCGAATCACTGTCGTTGGAACAGTCGAGGCTTATCGTTATATTTAATTACAGTGACTATATGGCAAATAGTTCAGTTGTAGAGCGTTGCGTCGATCACTCACTTCAGTTTTTCTGAAGCCCCATGTGATATATTAACAACCAGGTACTGTTAATGTTAACTTAATTGAACCAGTTACTAGTCCAAATCTTTTAGGGAGGTATTCGGTACCTGTTACCTATGCCTTCTTTACCTCACAGTGGGGCAAACTAAAAATCTTTTCCATCAGTCCACTGGTATAACTAACGTTAGTATTATTAAGTAATATATGGAAGTACTGTCTTACCTTACACCGGTGGATAATCCACATCAACCACGTCGTCACCAGGTTGAGAGGAGATGGTGCGGTGCTCGTCCGATGCATGTTGCGGATCAACTTAGACAGGCCGTACTTCCACTCGATGTCTGATTGTGCCTGAAAAGTTTTGGTTGTTGTAGCAGGTAGATAATTTAGGGGGTGATATTATTGAAACAACCCGACAGGCCCCTTGTAGACACACGTTTTTCTTGGCGTGAAAAGCTACGGTTATTCGCCGTGTGGTAGGCACGGTTGTCAGTGTTGTAAGGATGACTATGGAAGATGGTTAATAGACACGTTTTTTCTACGGCGCGGTTTATACACCGTACCGTAAAGAGACCTTATCCTTGGCCTTATGTTTATGGCAATGGAAAAGGTGGGGTTGTCATAGGCAGACAGTTCGTTTATTGCAGTATGTTGTTACTAGTGTACAACATTTTGGCATTAAATTCTGTTTATTTCAACCCTGTATACTCTCAAAGGCCACTCAAATTAAACTGCTTTAAAGTTTTATGTTGCTACAATACACGTATCAAAACATTACTGTAAGAGAAGCAGATTTTTCGGCGATTGAGTTGCGTTTGAGCGCTTATTCGGTTGTTAGCAATTAGAATAATAAAAATCTTAGACAGGATATAAGATTGACTTAAAAAAAAACACATCTACAAAGTATGGTGGTAGGTATATAGAAAAATAATAAAGTTAAACGGTGAGTAGATAAAAAAGTTTTTATTATAAAGGTGCTTACAGACATCCCAACTTTTATTATGCTAAAGTAATGTTTTAAAGTTCAACCGTTCTTCGGTTTGCAAATTAGGTTGCCTGTAATCACATTTACGGCGAGGTTTGTCATATTTACTTTGTCCTTATTTAAAAAAAAACGTAGTGATAGTTGTCTTATTTTAGTACCTAATTATAATATAATTATAGCAGGTCGACTATCTTCGTATTTGCATGAAATTTGAATGTGCTGAAATTGCCTGATAATTTTAATTACTAACGTGTACAATCATGTGGGCAGGTCAGATATCCCAAAATAAAATTTAGCGAAAAACATATTGAATATAATTCAAAAATATTTATTTACCGCGTGCCAACTAACAGGCGTCATTTATTTAAGTAGCTGTTTTATCATTGGTTTAATTTATTTGTTTATATGTGCCAATATGCGCACAAGCGCAATGTACATCATGTTTTAATCTGTTCACGTGTTACCTGGATCCTCTGGTACGTGTCTGACATCATAGCGATGAGCAGATTGATGAGTACCACCACCGACACCAACATGTAGATCCCGAACACAATTTTAAACAGGTAATTGGTCCAGGCCGGCTGGATGTTACTATCGTTACGATGCACCCGCGTCTGGTCCGTCGTCGTCTGGCCGAACACCGCGAAGAACAGCAGCTCGAACGAGTATAGTGGGTTCATAGTAACTGCGAACAAAAGATCAGAGTTCTGGGGACACGTAGTTACCTGTATACGTTGGTAAGTGTCCGACATCATCGCAATGAGGAGCGTTATGAGCACCACGACCGACATCAGTAAGTACGCCCCAAACACGAACTTGAATATGTGCTGCGTCCACAGGGGCCGCACGCTGGACACGTAGTTAAGGTCCGACAATGTTATCTGTCCGAAAAGTGCGATGAACAGTCTCTCCAACGCCTCGCTCGGTGACAACGTCGCTAGAAGACAACACTCAACATGGACCACGGTCTGGTAGCTCGCGGCGCGAACAGAACCGGGGTAGGTTGATGCATGGCTCACTATACTTTGTTACAAGTACTTCGGTGACTTTGAATATTAATATTTTAAAAAGTAATGTTTGATCTATTCTCTATTCCCTAGTCCTGCATCAATCTGCCCGCAAATCTAAATATCTAACAAGGCTAGACACCTATTTGTGTGGAAGAGATAGATTGATACGGTTGTGTAAGTATTCTGTACATTGGTATAAAGAAGTGTAGATGTGTGTTGAACTTAATTTGGATTTTAGTGTCTATATAATTTAGTGTTACTGTGCTAATTAAAGAGAATAGATTGCTTGATTTTCACTTATTATACCAGTGCATCAATCCACCCCGTCCTGACTACGGCTAGACATTGAGAGCGCAGGACAGACGCCACATTGACGACAAACAGCCAAACAAATCCGAAACATAAAATGGTACCTCGGAGTGGTGAAACAAACGCAGGACATAAGCCAGCCGCGGCATGCGCAAATCAAACTTGCTCCATCAAATGCGGTGAGGTCGGCCACTCATTCCACTAAAACTAGTATTGTGACGCGCAATGCATGTTCTGTGTCCACATCTGGAAACCACGACTTTCATAAAGCTGTGATGCGATGCAGAAAATGCATTGTGTACTTAATAGACATCAAGGTTTCTAACCACCAACCACTTACACGTGCCATATATGAAAATAAAACATTGAAATTATGGCGAGGCGAAGTGTACTTTGTATATTACAGAGACCTTAACATTCCACATTCTTAACGTGATGGCAACAGTTATCTAATGTAATGTAACGTAAAACACCAACGATGATAACATTCTCGATGTGACAAACACTGAAGCTTGCAAGCGGATGCACGTATTTTGTAACAAAAAATAACAAGTAAAATAAGCACATCGAGTTGTAATGCGATCATCGTAAGGAAAATGGCATTCATATGCACATAAAATTAAACAGTCTTGTTCGTGTGTATGTGGACTTACGTCCTGTTGGACCTTGTTTCCTCCTGTATGATTCCCCGTTTAGTGTATTTTGCCATTGTGTATCATACGCTTGTCGTTTCAATCGGAGAGTCTCTATTACGACAAGTACAACATTTAATATTTGAATGAACACACACGATCTACATACATGAATGGACTATGTCTATGGAAGATGTTATGGTAGGCAACATTGTAAGTATATTGGATTCACACTCACCGTCGGAAAACAGTCTCTTCCTCGCTTGTCTTGCATACTTATTGTCTTCCGCCTTGTTAATATTCCTAAACGGCTGGTTCAATGCAACGATGTGCATCGAGAAGCCGAACACGAATATCGCTAATACTGCGAGGAACCTCCCAAGATCCTTCATGAGATCTCCTATAATAATAGCCCACGGACCGAATAGGTGGTGGAAAGATAAGAAATCTAATATTTGAACGCACGCTAATAGAAATGATAAGGCAAAACATTGATTCCTACAATACATAAGCGTTGGCCAATACTTAGGTAATACGAAAATCCAGCCGACGACGTGTGTAGCCACGCCGATCATGCCGCATAACAAAACTGCTATCTTGATCCACCCTAAACCAGATTTATCACTGGGGTTGGTTAGCTCAAAGAGTAGGAGGCCGCTCAGACAAATGAGCAGCATCCATTCATACCACCTGGGTATTAAACTATCCCTAAATATCGAATTATAAATAGGCGTTATCGCTACTAAGGCTAACAATACCATCAGGTAAATGTGTGAAGTTAAATACGACATGAACTTAATTATTGGTATCTTATTATATCTATGGCCTAATGGAAGAGAGAACACCACCCATACGGGTGGACATACTATGAACGCGACAAAAAGGAACATAATTTTGATGCCAGTCCATTTGAGGCTCCCTCTCCAGAGTTCCTGTAAAAAAGCGAAGTAATCAACATCATCATATGTTTGTGGAGTCAAGTTTCTGGGAAGTAGGGAAGTTACCTATTTTTTACCTGAAGATATCTCTGGACCACTGTGTGGGCTATGACCTCCTTCTGTTCGTTCTCTATTAAGACGTCGAGGAACTCAATGTTCCTGTTGTCGGTGGCGGTGAGGATGTGCCCGGCGGACTCGGCGCCGGCCGCCAGCGCCAGCAGCTCGGTGGCCATCGCTTCACATTGTTTTCCTGCCGCTATAAGGTCTTTGGCACGCTCCTTTTCCTGTTACGGAAAACGACGTGCGATGAATATAAACTCAATGATTAATCATAAAGCAATAAATGTGTGAGGCATACCTTAGTGGATAGAATAATGTAGATGTTAGACAGTTTAGCTGCGGTGTCGACGGGCGCCGGCGAGACCAACACGAACTCCTCGATGGGGATGTTGTTGTGGTTCTTGGAGCACACCATCAGGTTGTACACGAACCTCTTGTCGTCCATAAGAGACTGAGTGTCGTGTTCTTTGTGCAATAAGTACTCTAGGACATCGTTGTGGTTTTCCGATGCGGCAAACCAAATTGGAGCACAATTTAGGTTAGTCTCGCTTTTCGGTGATGCTCCGGATTCGCACAAGAGCTTCACCACGTTGAGGTGACCAGCTTTCGCTGCACAATGGAGAGGTGTCCATCCATTCTTGTCGGTGGCGTTGATTTCAGCTCCTTGACCAAGTAGAACTTCTACCATCTGGTAGTGACCGTGTGTTGAAGCTATGTGTAATCCTGTTTTCCCGTGTCTGTCCGTACTTTGAAGTAGCTCTGCTGATCTACTGAGGAGGAGACCCACAATGGACATGTGTCCTCCGAAACACGCAAGATGTAGTGGATTGAAGCCCTGGAATGAGAAAAAACAAAGTTGTAATTCATGTCTTAATTTGAATGAAAGTTATGAGAACTTACATTTTCATTACTCGCGGCGTCGACTTGCACACCAGCAGAGTTGAGAAGTAACCGCACGACGTTTTCGTTACCATTGTAAGCAGCCAAATGTAGTGGAGTTAGTCCAGACTCAGCACCTAGCTCCGGAACTAGTGATACCCCAGTAGGAGCTTCTGACTTTACTGTTCCCGGTACATGGGAGAGGAGTTCTCGGACCGTTTCTGTAAAGCAAAACATAGTGATTCAAAATTTTGTTCAAATATAATCTTTAAAATAGTTGCGTATAAAGTTCATTTTATTTACCAGCTTGTCCATAATACGCAGCTATATGAAGTGGCGTCAATCCTAATTTCTTGCTTGATATCCTTAACGTGTTGGTCGATCGCATCACATCTAATACATTAGTATGTCCATATTGCGCCGCTAAATGTACAGCTGTCAGACCTGTCCGGTTCTCATCAGTACATGAGGCTCCTGCTCTTACTAAGACCCTGACAACATCCGCATGACCACCTTCGGCAGCCAATTGAAGAGGTGTCGAGTCATTCAACTTATTCCTAGCAGATATAACACCAGTCCTATCAAACTTCATGAGTTCCTCAATCACTTTCACAGAACCCTGAATAGCCGCTATATGAGCACACGTGTTCCCATCCTTAGTAGTAGCCATTACCAAGTTTGGATGTGATTGTAAAAAAAGTTGGACCACTTCATTATAATTATTTTGTGCGGCTGCATGAATAGGCTTTTGTCCTAACTCGTCTGTCGCATCGATGTTAGCTCCGAGTTCTAGTAAAAGTTTACACACTTCTATTTGACCGCTCGCTGATGCTAAATGTAGCGGAGTCTGCTTTTTTAATGTGAGGACATCTATCATGGCGTTGTGATCTCTTATTAAGAATTTGACTAGATGCGCGTAGCCATTCATAGCTGCTAAGTGAAGTGCTGTTCTGCCGTTTCTCGCTTTAGAGTTTATAAATGCTTTGTTTGTGAGGAGAGCGTCACAGACTTGTAGGTAGCCATGTTCAGCAGCGAGGTGGAGAGCTGATCTACCTTCTGTATCAAACACGTCCACTCTCGCATGGTTCGACAGTAGAGTACTGACTAGTTCCATGTGCCCTCTATTACAAGCTATTAGTAAAGGCGTCCACCCTATTGAGTTCTGTTTGTTCAGTGCTCTGCTCACATCAGCAGGAGATATGTGCGCAATCATCTCAGTCATGACGTCATTGTTTCCGGCAATAGCACAAAAGTGGAATGCCGTTTCTAAATAATGTTTCGTTATTAACGTGACGTCGGCGCCATTTTCTATGAGGCATTTGACTACTTGTCTGTCGGCTGTTGGTATTTTGACCTCTTCTTTTGTTATTTTGCAGGCGAAGTGGAGTGCGCTTGCACCGTCTTCGTCGACTGAGTCGATATATGCTGTCGCGACGTTTTCACCTTTATGATCTTTGACGAATTCTATCAAGTGCCGCACGACGTCTGGTTTACAACTCCGACACGCCATGTGTAGAGGTGTTTCTCCAGTCTATACATAAGAAAGCGAAACAATGTCAATGAGTTATTAAGAATATAATAAGAATAATAGACACTAACATAAAACATGGTTAAATAAAGATAATATTGAGCAAACGTGTTAAATGTAATAAGTGTGTAAGATAAATTATTTCAGTTGATGAGTAATTTAATAGCAAAGTTCCTCATTCACAAATAAAAACCTAAAGTGGACCCAGAGCTGACCCCTGAGGAACACCAACGTTGACCGACCGCCGATATACAGTCATCAACATGTCAAAACGTAGTATACCAAATGAATCAGCTTTAGTATAACCTCCTCCTACCTTGGTTTTCCTCAGCGGGTCTCCTCCGTCTTCGAGCAGTAGTACAAGTGTGGCGAGGTTGCCGTACTTGGCAGCCACATGTACTGGGGTCTGACCGTCTTCAGTCGCTTTGTTAGGACCTGCTCCTGACTTTAACAGCATCAGCGCACATTTGTCACCTGGAATAAATATATATTCATTTTGAATATATCTGCAACAATAGGTACTGTTTCTTCTAAAGTATCGGCATCTGTTTGGCGCTGTTCATCTTCTAGTTTAGCCATCCATACTTCCTTAAATAGTTTTAGGATATGCTAACAAATGGTCTGGTCCATGTGAATTTATGGGGCACTAATTGAATGCTACTTCCATATAAGCCAAGTTACAGATTTAGAGAAAACTTCAGCCATTTATTGAGGAATTAATAACGTAGTATTGTGCTTACCATCAGGTATCCTGGCAGCGATGTGTAACGCAGTCTCCCTTTGTCTGCCACCTCTGACATGGACATCAGCTCCGTACCCTAGCAGGGTCTCTACGACAGCAGGCTTACACGATTCTACAGCTATGTGTAATGCTGTGTAATTATCCTGTAAACACAATTTCAGTAATCGTACTTCTGCCAAGACTGGTCCTGCAAACTTCATGTTTCTTTGCAATTACGGTTTATGTAAATCATAATCGCTAATAACTACACTATCTCAGTTGATAATATCGTAAATGACAAGAAATTGTGTTGTCTCGATGTTGAATATTTTATAATACAATTTGAGTTGCGCTAAAAACATACTGCAATCACCAAACAGTTTGCCCTTCTTGTAAATATTAGTAGCCCTTATTTCTCTTTCATGTTGAATTTGGCGATGTTTAGCAATATCAAACTATTGCCAAACACCGCCATATTTATACAATAGGTTTTGTTGCGGCGGTTGCCTTCGGCATTCCACAAACTAGCAAGCGTTTGCAAACGGAAGGTGCCGTTTGTACAATGACGAATCATACAATCTGTCAACGACATGGACATGATAAAATTTTAGATGAAGCTTAAAAGAAACCAAGATAGAACATACGTTGGTGGTGACGTCGACGCTCTCGCCCTTCTGCAGCAGTGTGTTGATGATCCCGACGTGCCCGTACCGCGCTGCCGTGTGGATACTGCGGGCGCCATCCTGCAAACATATGGTGTGATACATGTTAGTAGCATTTGTTATGTTAATAATTCTACTTTTGTCTCAATGTGCTAACAAAGATGTAGAAAGGAAGAAGACATGCTGCGCCGCCCTCAGTAAATTGGGGCAAAGGGCACGAAGATGATGATTATGATGCTTCTTCATCAAACATTCCTTGGTAATCATTTGAGGCTTAATCAGCCTATAATGTTCCCACTCCTGAGATACCGGCCTCCTATCTGTGAGAGGGAGTGGGCAGTGCAGTTTGGTCACACATGACATACACAGTGACACATGTCGGCATGCTGGTTTCCTCACGATGTTTTCCTTCACCGTTTTGAGAGCAGTAGTGATGAAATAATTTACACAAAGTAAAACGCCTGTCTAGGTTCGAACTTACGACCTACATACAACTCGTAAGTCCCTGTCCACTGGGCCACCACTGCTCTCATAATTTGAGGGCTTGGTCATAATCTATGTGATCCTTTCGGATGAACCACGAACAATGGTGTTGCTAGCCTGGTGTTTATCGATTTACCTATACCAGTATAGATTCTATATATTACTAATAAGACGTTTACTTCATTGCAAACGAGTTTTTGATTCCTTTTCTTGTATAAATTCTCTTCATTCCGATTTCACTTGGTTAAACATTTGAACGACAAAAACATATGATGAATAAATGACAGAGCACCATACTTTGAAGTACAATGTAAATTAAAATCTAGAAATGCTTTCATAATTATGCGTTACATTTTCCTTCTTTTATCACTGCGTACAAAGGTCGCCTCTAGTTTTACATCCGGCACGTGTAGGTACCATGTATGTGACCTTTATACGCAACCTGTAGAGGAAATCCGGACATGTAACTAAGTAGATAATGACATGCTATGTAGGTATATATATTTTAATTCTAGCAAGGTTATGAGCGTGATGTTTGAATGTCAACTTTAAAGCAATTATAAGGAAAATAAAATAATCTGAAGGTAGATATTAAGGCTGATCTATTATTTGTGGAATAGAATATTTTTATTTGCATTGTATATGTTGGTATGTGTAAAATTAAACACAAATAATAGTATTATAGTAACTGCACCAATGCTACTATTTGCTAGTAAGTACTGTTTCATTCAAGACTTGTGTAGGTATTGTTTGGCGTCAAAGTGTTCTAGGTTTAGATGGCAGTACATTTATTCTTGCTATTTATTTATTTATTTATTTAATGATGATGATTACACAAATGTCCAGAGGTGGACGAGAGGCGCCTATTCAGAAACAGTTATCAAGAGAGTGAAGACGAAAAATTTTTTTAAAATTCTAAGGCCTTTTTTATAGAAAGTCCAAATGCAAGATACGCTACGGTGTAGCTACAGTTTTTGAATACCTATCAAGTTTAAAAAAAGCCGGTAATCTAACCGGCAAAAATACCAATTTTGCATATTAAATATAAGGTATGATCAGAGAAAAAAAGCGGCATTTTTAGAAATGTTCAGTCAAAAAAAAATCTTTTAATATCATCCACTAAGTATAACACTCTAAAATTACAAATTTGTATGTAAAGCTTCCGCTAGCTTCGAAATAAGGGTAAGGTAGAACAATGTGAAATATATTTAATTACGAATGCACCACGAGGAAATTAAACACGCAACGTCTTATGGCAGTTTCGTGCGCAAGGAGTACCTATGGAACCCCGGTACAATGAAGACAGTGTCACGGAAATACGGGAAGTTATGTTGGTTTGATTTAGTTAATTACTATAGGATCATTACTGATCGCTATCTGTCATGTTTCTGGGTGAGTTGTTTTTTGGCTATTCGGGGTTTATGAATAAAAATATGGTAGGTGGTATGGTGGTGGTGGTTGGTGGTAGGTATTGGTAAGGTCTACGGGAAAAGTATCTTAACGATACAAAACGCAACATTCTTTATCTCCTTATCCATTTGTAGTTAGTTACAACATTCATAGTGATGATATGACTGCTCAAAAATGAGCAAACAATGTGCAAAACATACTTATTAGCAGAAAGGAACATTTTATAAGAGAATGTTTCCATTTATTTAGTTGACATATTCCATTATTTTTATATTTATTTATTTGTATCGATTTGTATTTGTTTGTTTTGTGTTTATTTGTTTTGTGTGTGTGTTTTGTTTTTTTTTGTTTATGTTTTTTTTTTATTTGTATTTATTTGATTGTGTTTTGTGTTTGTGTCTTGCTTTTATCGGCCCAGAAACACTTTTCTGATTTCCGTGATGTTTATTTTAAATAATACTTTGTTTTTTTTAAATTGTCCACCCCTTTTTTTTTTGGGTGGGAAATCATCAAATGACCTCTCCCGCTCTGGGCTGAGCGGAAGTGCGTGTCAGACTTTTACTGACTAAAACCCACCCGTGTTCCTTCAGTTGCCTGTGCCAGGGGCCACGGTATCTCTTTCGAACAACCCGCATCCCTAGCTATTATAATATCCCTACATAGAAACGGTTACATAATACTATACCACTTATCCTTCGCTTCAAAAGCTGAATAAATATTAGCATTGTCTTTAATATTAATAAACTTTAATAGTGAAATAACCCATGAGTTCTATTATTATTGGTCACGTAGCTGCAATAAAAATCAATGCTAGGTTGAAACAAAGAAAACTGGAAGCCCAGATAGAGCTACGATAGTATTGATAAATAGGAGTAGTCAACTAATCCTAATTATCAATGTTGTTGGCTGATCATGTTTTCCGTATATTGTTTCTTTGTTAAACGTATAGATGTGAATGAACAGTCATTATGATAATTCCTACTAATATTATAAACGTGAAAGTTTGTATCGATGGATGGATAGATGGATGGATGCATGGATAGATGGATGGATGCATGGATAGATGGATGGATGCATGGATGTTACTCTTTCACGCAAAAACTACTGAAAGGATTTGGATGAAATTTGGCACACAGATGGTTTATAACCAGGATTAACATATAGGATACTTTTTATCCCGATATTCTCACGGGATCGAAAATTATGCGGGTGAAACCGCGGGGCGCAGCATTTCAGATTTAGTTTTATTTAGCCAAGAAATGTATCAAATTAAACAAGGTCGCTCTTATTATGGGGCACATATTCGACCGAACGGTACTTTTACTGTAGAAGTCAGTCAAGATTTACAACCAATAAATATTCCAGACATTTCTTCATCACATGAGACAGCTTTGATCACAAGACGATTAAATTCACCCCACTATAGTAATAGAGTGTATACACATATATAAATTATTAAAAGTGGCAGAGACTAGTTGGATAAGGTGTATTTCTGATTATTATTGCAGTTGCATAATTGAGAAAAGGACTGTAGTAAGCTGTCTCATGTGATGACAATTTTATTGTCTGGTATCTTGGATGAGCTCGGCATCAAAATGATATATCTATCTCCACCTGCTCAGTTTCTCGAATGTTTTAATAAGACATTGCAAATGAAGAAAATCAATAAAAGAATAAATAAAACAAAAGTTTTATTTCATAACAAAACTGTAACACTTGCGTCCAATTATAGCACATTAATTCAGTTTTTAAATAAGTTAATATTGTCGAAAGGCTTTTCATCCACTTCCGAACTCGGTTCCAAATTTCCAAAACGGAATTCTCCTGTTATAAAAATGTAATCGATCAATAGATACTATTATCATTTACTCCTACTAAGCCGCCCCTGTGGACTATGCTGAAACAAACACTTCTTGATAACCGCTATATTATTAGTATAGATTATATTACATAAGTAAATAAATAATCTGATTAGATTCGTTTCGTCCACATTGACATACCCTTAAATCAAACATTGATTGACAGTAATGGCAGTACCATGTCCGCAGTTCCGTGTCAATTTTGACAAGATTAGTATTTTTTGGGGTGTGTTCACTTTATTATCCTAGACAATAAGAAAGGTTTGTTCGTTTTAGGAGTAACTTCACACTAAAATAAAAAAATATTTTTCTCAAAATTGGGGGCCTTTAAAAATGTATGATATAGTAAGAACCACTAGTTTTTGGGATGTCTATACAAATATATTTAATTTATCCTTGTTAGAATTATTGAATAATAAAAAACCATTTTTGGACATGTCCTTTATCGGCTAGAAAGTGCCTATACGCAAATTATATAATACCAGGCCCTTTTTTTTTTTTTTTGAGGACCCCTCCCGCTCTGGGTGGAGTGGAAGGGAGTGTCAGACTCTTACTGACTAAAACCCACCCGTGTTCCTTCCTTAGCAATTTATGTTCCAGGGAAGCGGTAACCATTTCGGACGATCCCGCTACCCGTCCCGTCCCGTCAAATACCAGGCCCTTAGGCTATTTCTACCAGAGATGTCAATCTAAGCTGCGGAGATGTGTATAATATGAATTACTAGGATCGTTTGATTTTCATAGCGTAGCTTGTCTTAGCTATGTTGGAAAAGGGTTCAATAAAGCAACATTTTTTACATACGCGCAAAGCACATCTTCTACCACATCTTACCCGCTCCGACACACCACTTTACTTTGGTGTAAACAGGTCACACATAGTTTCATAGCTTTGCTTCACGATTAGCTATCTCGCAAATCTTTGGTGGAAAGGCAGTTTCAATCAGTCAATCTATAAAACTGTACCTTATTAGGCATATGTAGGTAGACTCCTTTCTTGAACAGCATCATGGCACAGTCCGCATGTCCGTTGAGCGATGCTATGTGCATCAGTGTGCTGCCATCCTTGGTCCTCTCGAAGATGGAAGCCTTGAACTTGTCTGCCAGAAGCTCGATGATCGCTGCGTGGCCGTTTTCTGCTGCTAAATGCATTGGTGTCCGGTCTGGAAGAGACATGGAAGAATCATCAGAGTAGGCAGTGGTTTAGTGAGGATTTATGGGCTAACGGAATCTAGATTGCCATCGACACGCTAAGAGGGCTTGAGGGTGCTGCAACTTAAGCATTGTATTTCAGAAATTGGGAAGCTTAGATTAGGAAGAAATGAACAAGATTTTTCATACACACGAAGTTATCGTAAAAATGATGTTCAATAATGTCAGAATATGATTTGTAGAATAGGTAGAGTACACGACAGAAATAATACGTTTTAGATACGTTTATTAAAACGTCCATCCCTAAAGAAACTAACCGTGGAGTTTCATGCCGTGGCTCCTCTCCACGGGGAACGACTAATTGGAACCGTGCACCTAGCTTTTTACGTTTCATAAGTGCTATGTTAAACAAAATATTTGAACTTGAAAGATGTAACAAACATCATTAGAAACTCACCTTCATTATCAGCAATTGCAGCATTCGCTCTGACTCCATAGAAGTACTTGACGAGCGGCTCGTCACCTTCCGCGGCCGCGATATGCAGGGAGGTCTGACCAGCGCCATTGACGGCATCCACAGCGGCGCCATAGTCCACCAGGATGCGCGCCATGTCCACGTCGCGCCGCCGCGCCGCCAGGTGCAGGGCCGTGTCCCCCGCAGGGGTACTCGCCTGGGTGGCACACGAGTTGTTAAACTACTGGGATTAGTATCCGTGTCACTCTGGTTAATGGGTGGCGAAGCGATATCCTGCGTCCTAGCCAAAAACATCGTTCGCGCGAATTTGTGATCGTCGCGTTCATGATTATGTCAGAGCCGTCTTCCGGTTTTCCGAACACACGAAATCGAACGATCTTTTTGGTGAGGACGCGGGGTCATGATCGTGGCAAATGCGATGGTTGATGGAAAAGTGGGGCGTTTCGTCATCAATGCTTTATATTTTCAATATAATAGAATTACGCTAAAATTATAGTAGGCTATTTATCAACACTAAATATCAACTTATAGCTTTCTTTTTACATATAAACGTGAATGGTACAGGTTACTGAAGAGGCGACGAAATGCTTATGATAAGTGCACCTAATTACTTGTTAGGCATAGCAAGAGAGAATCAGAAAACGTTTTTAAATACACAAGAAAAATAAACCTATGCACAAAATAATCACATAGCAAACCTACTTTGTTAAAGCTTTACGTAAGTTAAATTATTTACAAAAAGCTGTGGGTAAACTTTTAAAGAATGTAAAACAAAACCTGTTACAACTATTTCAAGTATTCAATAATTCATAAGATAATCTCGTGTGCAGTTGCATAACATTACCTATACAGCCTACATGACGACGCGTGTCACGTCGCGTGCGACAACCAGGGGCGACACATACCTTGAGTTGCTCGGCGGTCTGCGCGCTCAGCAGCTCTCGCACCATGCTCTGGTTGCCCGCCTCCACTGCCAGCAGCAGCGGGATCTTCCCCCTCTGGGAACACACCATGTCGCGAATTAGCTTTTTCCATTCTTTCTGTCTGGCGCGCTCCTTGTTGAGCTCTATGAAACTGATCTCGAGTTTCTGTAGGTCCTTTGTCTGCTGGTTGGCAGGCGGGCTGCGCGGCCGGCCGCGGCTGGCACTGGCGGCATCTCGGTCGCACATCGCGCCCGCTCAGCGCCCGCACCGCATCCATGCGCCGCCACCACAGACAACTCGCGCCCTGCACACCGCGGTGCAACTGCACGAATCGCTTCCAAACCGTGACACCACAGACAATAACAACCGATTTATGTGCATCGCAGTCTTCGCAGGCGACTAGACAATAACGTATAATCGATCGTCTATCGTGCTTCTCACTGAATACCGATGCATTCGAAATTGCCACGATTTCCGATGTACTAAGGTTCGTCCGTCACGCTCAGAGCCAGTGATACGTACTTGATCCTCCATGAGTACTAGGTACTAGCTACACGAACGAACGTCGGAGGCCATGGCAAAGCTGCCTTCCTCTAGTCGTGACGAAGGACCGACTGAGACGTATTGTATTAAAATTAGTAATTTTGAATTTCAGCGCTGACGTTGTAACTAATATTCAGCGGGTGATTTGCATTGTAAATTCGCGCTGTGACGTTTACTCGGCGGCTAAAGCTCGACGGATAATTAGCTAGTTTCTATTCGTACAGGGTGGCTCGTTCCTGCTATCGGAATGTCCTTAGCACGTCAGTCTCGGGCAGGCACGCGGCACGCGGTGCGCGACACCGCGTACTGCTTGAATTTAGTCATAATTAGTGACTGTCGGATTATTTTTGTCAGTTAATGCGTGTTGCGTCAAACGATGGCACGAAAAGTTCGAAAGTTTTGTTACTTGGTAGGCATGAGTTGATTCAGCTCACAGTGTAAACGTAGAATTTTGTTTACAGGTTGTGTTTTAGGGTGTTTTTGGGGGTAGTTCCTGAATCAGGCGGATGGCGGTGCCAGGCGCGCGGCTGCACGCGATGCCTGCGACGACGCTGCATCTACGCCCGTTCACTACTCTTGTATTTACAAATCATAACTCTAATAACAGCGCTATAAAGCTTAAGATTTATTGTACACAATTCGCATCGGTCGTTTAGTTTTACTATTTCCAATTTGCATACATTTATATATTTGCCAGGTATAAGTAGGTATCGGTGGAGGTAGGCATCGGTCGATGTACTAACGACAGACAGTAAATGACCTTTCTGCGAAGATGAATAAACTTTTGAATGAGTATTATTTTTGTACCGTGATTCTTCATGGTTCTCGTTCCGACTAAGTCTTGAATATTCTTGTCTTGTATCTATTACTTTAGTAAAATGTACTAACATTATTTACTAAGCTGCTTACCCCATCAACTCTCAGTCTGATGTCCTTCCCGGCGGCAGTAAGCAGTGCCCTAAGTATGCTGGTGGCTGTGCCGGTCTGTCTGCTAGCTACCAAATGCACGGCAGTTTGTTGTCGGCTCTGTAATCAACACGCTATGTAAAACAACAATTAATAAACCTAGGTAGTTGGGCCTGTGAGCTAAATGCAATGTTTATGCGTTTTTTTTTAAGTTAAAAGGGAATTAAAGTTAACTGCAGACCTAGATTTTTTGTTTTATGCTTTCATTCGTTTGTATAGTATAAAACAAAATTGGAATACTTATGGTAGGAAATGAGAATCGGATTTCACACAGATTAATGGTGTGATTCACCGTTAAAAGTTTCAATGAAATTTTCATAAGTTTCATAAATTATGCATATTTACTAAATAAATTATGCTAGGGTAGCAAATACTTTAATGACTAGTGTTATGCAAATTGAGAACAACTTTTGCCTGCCATAGTAAATTATTTTTACGTTTCACTAAATAATATTCCAAGAACATGATTTTTATCAAGAAACTATACAAATAATATGCTCTAATTAATGATCTAACAGAAAAGAATAATTGAATTTGGGTGGTTTTTATAAATATCCAAAATTTTCAGTTCTGTCAGAAAATGCTCCATAAAATTGATATTTTTAAAAGACTATGGCAGGCATTGCAGCATTCTCTTTATGGATAATCTCACCCCTCCAGTGGCGAATGGATCGACCCCTCTCTTGGACAGCAGTAGTTTGACGATGTCCTCTCTGGAGTACATGGCTGATATGTGGAGCACATTGTAGTTGTCCTGGGAAGATGAAAAACAACATGACATTCCATTATACCATTGCAACACGCTTGTATACTTTACAGGTATAGGTTATATGGAGTATACGGGATACATACATACACGATATCACACCCGTTTTTCCCGAAGGGTTAAGCAGAGGTGTAACTGAAGTACATCCATATTTCGTCAGTTAAGTTTAAGTCTCCCATGTATTCCATGGTAGCGAGCCTATTATTATTCGTATACGGGATCCCAAAAACCGATGGGCCTTATCTTACCTTCCTTTAACCAGGCACAAATACAGTCTCCGAGCTGTTTTGGACAATTTTTTAATGCCCCAATAACTATTTTTCCGTTTCGGGAATCTAATCATGGATTAGAGTAGCCGTGCTTACATCCACTAGAACAACGGCAGGTATCGACAAGTATAGCAAAACATTTTAACAATATGTAACTATTTGCATTAGGTACTAAATTAAATGACTAACTAACTATACAAATTAATATAAAACAAATGGACACTTAAGCGTCGAAGTACTCGTTCGCATCGCTGTAATCCGGAAACGTGCCCAGAAGACTGGTAGGATTGCCACTTTCAATGGCAATGCTAATTCTTTTGCCAAGGAACAACCCAGCCCTCTGGTCACGTGAAGTGTGAACAATAAGTAAGTAGATATATTTTGTACATCTTTTTTTTTTTAGCCTGTTCTGTCCCACTGCTGGGCAAAGGCCTCCCCCAAGTCCTTCCAGGAAGTCTTTCCCCACGCCACGTCGAACCAGCCCTCGCGGTATTTTGTACTTATACTGCATTATTTTATTACAGCTGTTAGTGAAAGGGTTGTGGCGGCAAAATCGAATATATATTTTGCCAACCCGCAAAAGAAAGAAAAAACAATCAGTAGTAGGTACAGGTACCGCCATCTATGCAACCAACGTTGAATAAGAAGTAAGGCCCAGTTGTTTTATAAGTTTGTACCTTTGCCGTTCTTGATAGTACAATTTAGAGAGGGAGCTCGCCGTTTCAATGAAACTGTGCCGATACTTCCATAATAATCTTATTATTACGAAAAATAAAAGATTAATCAAAAATATTACCTTGTTACGTCCATATTATGATACAATCTATATAATTCTAGGGGATTTTTTTAATAAGATTTTTATTTCTAACGACAGAAGGCCTGGTACGAATCTAGATCGACAACATTAGCCCCGAATAGCTTTTATTGGCAAAAATGAAATAGAAACGTAGATGACATAAAAATATGTTTTATATTTTAGGGTTAGTTCCCCGGCGTCGTAAATACCATAAATACTAGCTTGTGGGGAAACCGAGCGGTTTTCTAGGAATTGCTTCATTTGCAAAAGTTATGAAAATTATAAGAACTGCCGCAAGCATGTTTGTAGCGCAGCGCATATACGGCGGAGCATAGACTACGGAAAGTGCTACGTTGCTACGACGTGTGCCGTACGCCTATTTTTTACCGGCTACGAAAACAGGGTACGCTATTTTTGAAATTGTATTTACCTATATTGTATTATAAAATAGAATGTACATTTTTATTAAAACTTTAGTATTTTAATATTTGTACTGATACCCAATCAATGTTGTCGTTATGTACAGGAAGATTAATACTACATATAGGCACGGAATGTAAGTTGATTTAACGTTGATTTCTTTTAAAAGTACACAAGGAACTTATGTAGATTTGTTTTAATTTTGCGATCAAATCTGTGTCCTTGAGCGAAGCAAGCGGTCTCAACTAACGGTGTCACTAAATTACTTTACATACACTATGTAGGTACAATTTTCCGTACATTCCCATGCGTAGTAAATATGTCCGTCCATACATAATTACATATGTATGTTTGTTTGCTGATAGATCGCGTGCGCTTAAGTACAGGTCCTGCTAAGACATTAGCTTACTTAATCAATATGTATGCAAACTGTATGTATGCTACGTATAGGACTTTAATTATTGCTTACATTTTGTTCTGCACGATTTTATTTCCCAGAATAGGAAGAAACTTATACCTACCTACGTACAGCCTAGCCAGATGTTTGGATGATCTACAAAGGTTCAGGATGAGCTTCCCACATACCATGGAAGCATGGCACAAAATGGAGAATGTCTAATCTTAGCAGTGGTTGGAACAAGTCTGCCACTGATGATATTTAATACTTACTTACTTTATTTACTTAGGTTAGTTGCCCTAGGCAGTCGTGGATTGACAGTATCGAGGGTTGGGTAGGGATCAAGCTATGTAAAACTAATTCAACAGGGCGTTTTGTTGAACTGAAGGCGCCTGAATGTATGTATGTATGTATGTATGTTTGAGAAGTAAAAGATAGTATAATCAGCCTATAATATTTGCACTGCTAGGTCACATGTCTCGGATCTGTGAGTTTTTTTATTTATTCAAAATTGAGTGAGAGTGGGCGACCACGTGGCCCAGTACGGGTTGGTGGATGTCACATGTTGTAGTATGAGAACAAAAATAATACGACATCTTTTGTTTCTCTTTATCGGCAGAAGTATTCACAAGAGATAAAGTTTGCGACTAACATAGTAAATGATCGTACAACCAAAACGGAACACATATAACCAATCTTCTTGACATAGTCAGTGGTTTTAATTGTGAATGCCATATCCAATAGCCATCCTATATCTATGGAAGGTCATATAACAATCATAGAAAATCACCAAGGAAAGTGACGTCATTGTTGACGTGACGAAATGAGAGAAAGGCGTGAAGTGAGTAAATTGCGTAGAGTAGTGTGTAGGCACGTGTAATTCGTTGGTCGCGTGCTGACGTGGCACTAGCGGTACTAGTGGTCACCTCGCCCCATTTGTTGCTCTAATGTCACGGCCCATTGACTCATACCTGATGAGTCTATTGGGCCTGTTTAGTGGTTCATTAGAAACGGTAGAAGGGAGATTAGTGCCTGAGAAGACTTCATCGAAACGTGTAGAAGACATTTTTAACTGTCTTCAAAAAAGGAGGACGTTGTGCATTCAGCGAGATTGTATTGTATTTCTCGTGTACACCGATTTCTATGCACTATGATTATAAAATATTATAATTTCTCTGTAAAAAAACAAAGCCAACATAGTACTTGGACCGAAACTAAAATTATTTTCACTGTTTAGTAGTTTTTCAGGATTTTTTAAGTTGGGTGTTATTTTGTCGTCTACTAAAACTCATACTTATTAGTCTCATATATGCAAAATGCCGTGTACCTGATGTAAACAATCCTGTGAGTCACAGCAACATTCCTGCAGCACGTCTTAATTAATATGAGTTTATGTAGTTACTTACATTGTTTTATTTATTTTTGTGTAGGCTTAGCTTTATTTATTTTAAGTACAATCGTTTTCAACACGAGATTGCTAAATATTAAAAAAACTGTGAACAAAATACCACACAAAAGTTTTCTTTTACAGGTCAGTCAACCTTACAAAGAAAGCTGGTGAGCTGTACTAAGAAATCACCATCTGGCGACAGTTTCAATAGTTAACATCAGTAGGACTAACTTCTCCTCAAATAGTTATAATTAAGCAGTAATTGTGTTTTTTAGCCTGCCGATTTATTCTATACAAATCTCACAGTGAAAACTTAGGTAAAGTGAGCTGTCAATAGTGTCAATCCCTTACATCAGCCGAGTTATTCTGTAACAATCTCATCGTGGAAAATTAGGTGAAGTGACTTGAAATGAGTTGTCAATAGTGTCAATCCCTAGCAACAGGTGGAATGCTAGCTCACTTTACCCTTTTTTTCACGGTGAGATTTTTACAGAATAGACGAGATATGTGCCTTTAATCATTACTTTACAATATGAATTGACTCTTGTAAGTGAGCGCAAAAGCTGTCAATAAGTAAGCAGTAAATCATATTTTGAGGCCAAACGAACAGCAAGAAAATAAAAATAGTACATGAAGTACAAGAAGTAATTTACTTTCGCTTATCGTAGTTATAGGTATGCAGCAATCAATGCGGAAAAATAAACTCGATTTGTAAGTTTTCAAGTAACGATATGAATCTCAAGAAAGGAAATCTAGCTCATTTTGTAGACTTCAATAAAAGATAAAAGTTATAGACCTTGTGCAAGTTTTAGGACATGAACGTTTACTTTCCTTTTTGGCTGTACCTAATGTTAGTAATTACAAAAAGTTCCAAAACGGGCATAATGGATGTAGGAAAGAAGGCTGCCAGGCTCAAATGGGATTGGGCCGGTCACATCAGCCGCATGCACGATGACCGCTGGGCAAAAGCCTGCACACAATGGGTGCCTGAAGATGAACGGCGCCGCCGAGGCCTGCCCAGAAAGAGATGGCGAGACGATCTGGACGCGTACCGCGAGGGCTGGTTCGATGTGGCGCGGGAAAAGAGTTCCTGGAAGGATTTGGGGGAGGCCTTTCCCCAGCAGTGGGACAGTATATGCTAATTAAAAACGAAAAAAAAAAAAATTGTAATCTCTAACTGAGAGAATGTAATTGTAAGATAAAAAAAACCCAACTTGTTTATGAAAAGTTGGAACTCAGAAGATGACTATGTTTTGTGATGTGTCTTAATATAATAATAACAATAAAGTTGGCCACAGATACACACTAAAAAAGTTTAATTTTACTTCTGCAGTCTTCAAACTATAGATACAAAAGAAATTCGACGATCGTGATACTTATATTTATTTAAATGAATGCAAAAATGTTGAGAACCTTCAATTTATCTAGCCCACTACAGACATTTTCAACTCATATTCTGTACATTAGACTAGCTAGTCCATAATGCATTTTCTTATAACGCGGTCCGAGCTTGAGTGCTGACCTATTACAGGTTATGAGCATAAATTGCCTGTGGAGGGTGTTATCAGGCAATCTGTGACGGTAGGCATGAAACCCGAGCTATAAGTTAGCAGAATAAGCCATGGGTTCTACCGCAAGCGAGTCATATTTTAGTTGGAACTTGAAGTTGCTTTCAAATGTGTCCGAAGTGACATTTCGAGAATTTGACATTATGCGAAAAGGCATTTTGTGAAAATGGCCTTTTGCTATGTGGCGTTTTCAGTACATGACAATTTGAGAATATGACACTTTGCGAAATTCCAAAATGTCATTTTGCGAATGTGGTATTGTGCGCCGAATCCAGGTGGAAGTAGGCTCATTTGTTTTTCTGGGAAAAAGCACTGGCTCGTTTTGATTGAGGTCGTAATTGAAGCATGATGGGGATCCTGATCCTGATTTGTGCCCGGATAATGGTAATAGGTTTATCCTGTATTATGTGTGACTTAAACATAACGGGCGATATAGGAACCTATACGTCTTATTCACTGACCGCACTTAGGTATTCCTTAAAAAAATATATGTTCATCACAGAAATATTATCGCTGTATGTGGACGCAAACCCCTTCGGCGGCAGCTTGGCACGCTTTGTAGGAAATTACCCCCTTTGTTCCAGTTTGCTTTGTTTCAAGACGCGTACCTACATGCTGTTAATTATTATTGCACCGTTGTCAACGGTGCTAAATGCTGTAGATTGTTATTTCGGGGGCAATGATTTTAAAAGAATGCGCCAATAAATTGAGGAAGTACGAAATCATCAATCGTGGTGCACGGCGTCAAAATCGTTAAAACGAGCAGAAGATTATGACCGAAAAGTTGTGGTGGTTGTGGTACCGGAGTCATAATGATCTATCTCTCTTGCCTTTTTCCAACTATGTTGGGATCGGCTTCCAGTCTAACCGGATGCATCCGAATACCAGTATTTTAAATAAAACGACTGCCTATCTGACCTCCACAACCTAGTTAATGGGTAATACGATACCCTTTTTTTTTGGTTGGGAAATCATCAAATGGCCTCTCCCGCTCTGGGCTGAGCGAAAGGGCGTGTCAGACTTTTACTGACTAAAACCCACCCGTGTTCCTTCAGTTGCCTGTGCCAGGGGCCACGGTATCTCTTTCGAACAACCCGCAGCCCTAGCGGACCTAGGGCCCTAGCGGACCCCGTCAGTTGGTGCTGACATCTCTTTGAGGCGCGCGTGGAACACAACGCGCCATCGACCCGGGCCTGGTCCTTACCGGGCGGCGAGGTGCCCATAGCTCGCCGCCCGCAAGCCCGCGCCTACGGTGGCCGGGAGTCGGCTGTTGACTCCCGTCCAGGGCGTCTCCTGCGGCGGCTAGGCGCGTGAGGGTGCAGAGATTGCCTCTCCCTCACGCGCTCGGCCTCCTCCTTCGCGAGCATTACTGCTTCGCAGAAGGAGGTGACGGCCTCCCATTCACTCTCGCTCCGTACCATGGCCTGGACCAGGGCTGGACGCGAGAGATCGCCGCCGCCGATCGCCGCCACGAGGACACGGCGTGGCCCCGCCCAAGCCGGGCAGACCTCCACCGTATGCTCCACCGTGTCCTCCGGGCGATCCACACAGTGGTGACACCCTGGCGTTTCCTCCCGCTTCACCCTGAACAGGAACCTCCCGAAACAACCGTGTCCGGTGAGGACCTGCGTCAGGCGGAAGGTGAGGGCGCCGTGGCGCCTCTCTAGCCACTCCTCAAAGAGGGGACTTATCGCCGCAATTGTGGTGTGCCCAGCGCTGGGTTGCAACAATCGCACTCTCCATGCCGCAATGAGATCCCGCCGGAGCTCTGTCCGCTGTGCCGTGATTTCTCGCGGCAGCGGAGTAACGCCTCGGCGTTTTGCCTCCTCTCGCCACTCCCATATGTGGGCGAGGACTTTGGCCTCCAGATCCCATGGCGGCAATCCGGCAAGGAGGCTCGCCGCCTTAGCGGAGACCGTGTGGTATCCTCGGATCAGCCGGACAGTCATGACCCTTTGGCCTAATACGATACCCTTTAGTAAGACTGGTTGACGGATTACCGAAGTGAGACTAATTAAAGAAAGTAGTACTTATTCATACTAATCATTTTAAGCACCTTGTCTCCTGTGGAAAACCGTATTGTTCCAGAGTGGACGAAGTGATTTTAAGTTATGAAGCTCGGAGATTGATTTATGATCGACAATAGTCGTAGTATTCCTCAGTAGCAGCCCAGAGTCAGAATTTGTACCCAGTTGATGGCAATAGACTCTCCGAATCATAAACTACAAACAAAAAGGGTGGTAGCTGGCCAAATGTGGGTGTATTATACAGGATTCCTATACAAGTTTTTTTTTTAACCAGTGCACAAACTGTTACCATGAAATCAGCATATGATTCGATGGTAGATATTTTTCGCCGTTTATCAAAAAAATTCTACTGTTTCATAGAAAAGTCCAATACCTACGAGGTCAAAATATATGGAATAACTATTTTTTATTCCTTTAGGTACATTTTTACTCAACCCTTCGGGAATTACAGGCATAAAATTATGTTAAGCAACAGTCTAGATGTCCTTTATGGGTCCCCTTTTCTTTTTGACGGGTTACTTCAAGAGAATCACTAAAACACAACTAGTTTATCGTGAATCAGGTGCTTAAAATATTATGACTCACATTATTCCTGGCGCCGACATCGGAGCCGAGTTCAATGAGCCGCTCCACGAAAGATGTTCTGTTGTCCTTCACTGCGTACATCAGCGGTGTCATGCCCGTCGTCTGGAACAAAACAAAGGGTTAATATTTATACTACGTCTGTACGGCAGGTACGAGCTAGACAAGAATAAGAGTAGTTAAAAAAACAAAAAATGTTTATTCTGCACAGTACAAAAAAAATTACATAAAATATACACACATCTACAAAGTTAAAACATTTGTCAGTGAAGAGCATTTTTTTACAGCGAAATGGGCCCGCTCTTGACCTCAATCTCGCCTGGTGGATAGCGATGGATGATAGCACGGCTAACTGCCCATGGTATGCCGGATGAACGCTTTGTACAGTCACTTATTTTTTTAAACTAAAAGGTAATACCTAAATACAAATGGCTAGGTACAATAGAAATGTGTCCCTGTGGATCGGCAGTGGAATATTAACTTACGTGGAAAACATATTTTAAAAAATCCGCTATTTTGGCTGTATATAAACAAAACTTAATTTATTACGCCGCAGACCCTAGATGAGATAACAAAAAAAAGATAAAACATCCCTCATACAAACATACATAGGATAGAAATATAACCCTGTACCAAACTCAAACTCAAAGTATTTATTTCAATTAAACCAATTACAGGCACTTTTGAATTGTCAAGGCGTCGGTCAGTCAGAAAAATTAAGCTAGTTGCCCATTCCAAAGCGTAGGTACCTATGGAGAAGAACGGGCAAGAAACTCTATGGACACTCTTTTAAATCAATATATGGTTACAAAGCATTGGTTACACCATTCATGTTAGAAACCATGCATGTGAGAACGATGCAGAACGTTAAAAGCGTCCATAATGAAAAATAAAAAAAATAAGAACACTTCAAATATTAAATTAAATTAAAATAAGCCATGGCAGCAAAGAGATGACCAGTCCCTACTGACGGCGCCCGTTCACGAACATGAAGCATGGATTAGCACCATTCAGCTCAACCATTTTGAAGGAAGCCAAATGATCTAACACACGCGCCACCATCAGCGACACATTTGAGTGAGCATGACATACTCTCTGCTGCCAGGGCACATTCAAGTCAATGAAAGACGTACCCAGTAAATGGTAGCTTTATAGTATGTACATAGTACTCACGCATGTGCTATACAATTATCCAATACTAGGAAATTGAATTTACACATATATAATGCAAAAAAAAAGTATTTTAAAATTTTCAGCAGCTCCAACAGTATTTTCAAATGCTAATCAATATTTGCTGTCACACAGTCCGGTAGAAAAGGAAGTTCCTTTTGAAGGTAGACATGACACAGTTAGGTAATATTACATGCAATAAGTTAGATTGCATTCACAAGAACTGCAAGTACTTGACTACAAGACACGCAACAGTAGCCAGTTCACCACTCGCAGCAATGCATTTACACAGCAATTAGAACCACATAGGAACTGCCGGTTGTTAAATGCAACAACTGCAAACAGCCAGCCAAAATGCGGACTGCATAAATTTACCCAACCCGCTGACCGCTTACCTAATTAAATAAATAACGAAGGTGTCAGTTAGGCAAACACCCTTGAACTTAATACAACCCATTCATTAAAAACAGCGATAACTAAAACTTATTAAAGTAATAGGTTACATTTTAAAGTCGTTATAAATCACGATTACTGTGAAAGGTCTTCAGGGATAATTGTCCGTTAAGGTCTCTTGAAAGTTTTGCTTCGTGCCGATAAATAGTCAAGCCTTTGGGCGTGGTGCAATTCATAGAAGATTGCGCCACTAAACGGTTAGAATAAAGTGCAACAGCAATAAGAATTATCGTGCTTTTGTTTGGGTATTCAATCTTCGAGATAGGCCAGAACTAACTTGGTTTATGGTCTTATGTAGTTTTTTCAGGTGTAAAAGAGTTTTGTGCATATGTTAGAGACATTTAAATTTACCTGTTTTCACAAGTGAGCTTCTTATAGAATTCATTTTTGTTTTTCTTATTTTGTTGTCCCGTTTGTTTGCCAGGAATACGAATCATTCACAACTCGATACTAAATTAAAACCAATTTGAGAGGATTAAATTTTCAATGAAATTAATCTAAACGCTAGTTAAATATAGATTAAAATGCGAAGAAGGAAATACGCAAATCTGAAAAGCGTGCGGCTTTTGTTTTTTATTTTACAAAACAAATGAAACATGTGAACATGAAACAAAAAGTGCCAGTGACATTACTCAAACAGATTAAGAAAAGGAAAGAGGTTTTAATGCTGTTAAGCACGTAATATAATCTCCTTGGTTAAATAAATTAAAACAAGAAAAAAACACAACATTTTTGCTTGAATGACAACTAAACTAATATCGTCGACTATATTACAAAATAATTAATATTGATTAATTATGATTTTTGTTATATTACAAAATGTTTTTCTATTAAATGCGGTATTAGAAGTACTAATGGCATAGTCGTACATACTTTTGATCCACAAATTCAAGGTCGCTCAGTGCGCTATGGAGCGAGCTATGCTCGGAGTCTCTTTGAAGGATAAAATCAGGAATGAAATTATCCGGAAAAGAACCGGAGTTACCGATATAGTTTGCAGAGTAAGCAAACTGAAATGGCAGTGGGCTGGCCGTGTGGAGCAGACGAGTCCTGGAGTGGAGACCGCGTATCGGCAAGCGTAGTGTGCGTCGCCCGCCAGCTAGATGGACGGCCGGGACAGGTGCAACAGGTGGGACAAGGCGGAGGACAGGGAGTTGTGGCGCAGCCTGGGAGAGGCTTATGTCCTGCAGTGGACTGCAACAGGCTGAGTTGATTGATTGACATACTTTTAAGTAACTTATGGCATTGAATTGCAGGTAGACAGGTAAGAAAATAGTGTGTTTTATCTTTTCCCTCAAGATATATGCGAAAGGGCTTTTCTGAATTTGAGCAGCGAGCATGTCTGTGTAGCTTTCATTCAAAAGTTGGTATTCCTTAAGGTTTTATTTTATTTCAACTATCGCTTATGAGTTATAACTTTTCATAGCTGGATTAGCAAGCAAATGGGTAGCAGAACCCCCCAGGGAGTGATTAGTAAGGTGCACAAGCCGTCGCAAGCGTGACCCGTTATAATTACCTTAATGATCTGTTACAAAATTACTGTTATCGTAAACTTGCACTTCGTGTTCCTCATTAATCTTTTACCGTCACGTGATTGTTTTCCTGGTGACCTTGCCCATGGGCAGAAAATCGCGTTTTGATTGCCCCTGGTATACCATAAGTTGAAACAACAATCATTCGTTGCTTCAATTTTATTATATATGTCGCAGCAGGAGGCCATAGATTAAGAAAGTTCTAACATTTGTTACGGTAGTGACGTTATTCCATCTGTCTGTCAGTTGTCACTGTCAAGTAATGTCAGGTTATTCCACTTGTCTGTCAGTTGCCACTGTCAATTAATGTCATTTTAATAAGGGAGTGTCATTGTCAGGCATTCTGCCGAAGAACGTGCATGAGCGGGTAACCTTACAACCTCTATCCTTTTCCATCGCGGATATTTGTGATTATCGTAATCACAGAACATATATACCCTAACGGGATCGTAATCTAAAAAGTTTGTGAAATAAATAAAGAAGATCAACGCTATCTGTTCGTGGTATTATTTCCTGTTTTCTGAAGATGTCCGAGGAGGAAGGCTTGCCCGAAAATAACATTCCTGTTCCATCTCCGTTATATATATTCTTTTTATCCTTTATTTAAAAAAAATCAGGTTCTTAATAATTAAGTACAATCTAGCCTAAAAGACTTACAAGCAATGTAAATCTAACTTAATTTTTAATAATAATAATAAGCTTTATTTCATAAAAACAGTACTTAGATTTCATTACAGTTTAAGTGCTATGATAAAACAAATAAAGTACACAAAAGTTTTAGCATCTGGAGCCGAACTAGGAGGAACCTGTATCTCGGCTAACAGCGCCAAACCCCTCGAGTTACATTAAATTAGAGTTCTTAAATGCTAGCATTTTACAAAACAAAGGAAAAAATTAAATTATGGTCAAAGGTTGTATTTATGGGCTGAACCTCTCATATTTTACCTGATAATTATTTTGAACTTAGAATAGTGTTGATTGTACTTTTTTTATTTTATTAAATGCCGCAGGCTGGAAACTTGCATCGTGTAAATGAGGCTTCCGACGTATTAGGTTCGTCACTGCACCTAACTATATTCTGAAGAAGAAGGTGTTTAAACATTAACAAATAAACCCCACCGACAGAATATTCAACGCATGTAGTTTTTAAACTGTTCTTAACAGAGGTTTCCAAGAACCATGGATCCGTTTTTTATGATATTTTGATGTTGACTTGAAAGAGCGGCAGTTGAGAATATGTCACGCTCGTTTAAATGTCTCACTGGTGGTGGCGCGTGTGTTGAATCATTCAGTTCCCTACAAAATAGTTGAGCTGGGCTAGGTGGTGCTGATCCACGCGTCATGTTCGTGAAGGGGCGCCGTCGGTTGAGACTGGTCGTCTTATAACTGCCAGGGCTTATTTTTAATTTTATATTTTAAATTGTCTCTTTTTTACATTGTTCTCACATATAGAAATAATAACCCAATGTATTATATATAGAGAATAATGTACCCAGGAGTTTCTAATAATATCTTGATTTAAAAGGGTGTCCTTGGAGTTTCTTGCCCGGTTTTCTCCATAGAGATCTACGTTTTGGAATGCAACTAGCTTCAACTTTCAGACTAACTGACCGACTTTATAATTTTGACAATTCAAAATGGCCTGTAAATGGTTTAATTGAAATAAATGATTTGAGTTTTTGAGTTTATCTTATGTTAATCTAAAAGAGCGGAGTCTAGCATCGTAATATTATGGCAGAACTTGTTTCTACTCGGAATATTAAGTAGTAATTTTTTTATCATACTAGCTGACCCGTCAGACGTTGCCTCGTTCAAAGGGTAAGTTCGGACAAAAATCCCATAGAAAACGGGCAATTCAGTTCTTCGGAATTAAAAAAAAATCCGGACAACTTTTTCAATGTTTCTATCCATAAAAACGCAATTCGGATTTTGCGAACGTTTTAAAACAAAAAATCGTCAAATCGGGCTTTTCATTTGTTTTTGTTTGGGCGCGGTTCACGTGTTTACTACTTCAAGCGGCATCTACTGCCGATACGAAGAAATGAACGAAAAACACTACCAATAGCTAATCGCAGATGGCGCTGAGAAGGTGTGTTTGTTCTTCGTTTTTCCTTAGACTTGAAAAAGTAGAACTTTTGTTTGCTAGAGGACTCTATGCATGCAGTGGGTGTTAGATACCGGACCGTGGTTTGTTTCCCGCTTCTGTATAAGAAAATTATGCTTAAAATTGTCATGTTTTTTTGGTTTAATACCTACTGCTATTTACTAAAAAAGCATAGTTAAAAATGTGCGGACGTGTTTTATCATTGGTTAAACACAGATGGGTCAAATCAAATCAAATTATTATATTTCATATAAACCTACATGGGCACTTATTTATGAAACATCAAAAGTTAGGTGCACGGTTACAATTGGTCGTTTCCGATGGAGAGCCTGGCAACAGAATCCACGGTCTACGCCGCTACGCCGTAGAGGCTACTACGCTAAATGTGTAGCTGATGAACGTATCGTAGTTTTGAACCAATAACAAACAGTAACGTCATCGTTTCTATTTTCCCCGAATAATGATCGCTCAAATATTTAAAAAAATACAAATCTAAATGCATATCAATAGTCTTATGACTTTTGATAAGTCTTTAGATGAGTTTTTACGTCTTGTAAATTTTCTTAAAGATCGTTTAACAACGCATGGGTAGGTTAAAAGTTAAATCATTCTACAGCAGCTAAAGTAGTTGGCTTGTCGTTATTTAATGCTAAAACAAATGTGCTTGATAAATGTTTGCGAAAATTGAGGTTACACTAAGGTGAAATAGTTTATGTAAATTAGATTAAATTATAGTAATTTACTTCAAGTAGGCACAACATAAATTTATTCGCTGTCTGCATCGAGCTTTGCTTAGCTAACCTAACTTAAGTGGGCTGCAATGGTTTTTGTTAAATATTTAATTTTTTAGCGTTAATCATGTTTGTGTAAAATGTCTAAAGTAATTTAATGATGTGTAGCATGTTTTAGTTAAACGTTATTTACGAGTTTTTTATTTACAAAAGGCATGCATGACGCATGCCTTTCTTCATGTCCACGATACATAACTGTTTATTTTTTAACTTAACACGGAGCGGGCCCAATGCGGCACATACGCAAACATACTGGGTTCTTCTTAAATCTTTAGTAATTGCTGAAGTTAGTTTTCACAAGCAATACGCAAGTATCACATAAGTAACGAGAGTTAACAATATTACAACGAAATATGTACCTATTATAAAGTTAGAGAAAATAATCGTAAAACAAATTGACTACCAACTTAAATATTTAAATCAGACTGTCATTCTTTAACATCATCTGCGTAGCCTTTTCTTTTCTTAAGTTGGCTTCCAGTCTAACCGGATGCAGCTGAATACCAGTATTTTAGATGGAGCGACTGCCCATCTGACCTCCACAACCTAGTTTCTGGGTAATATGGTACCCCTTGGTAAGACTGGTTGTCAGACTTTCTGGGTTCTGAGTACTCGTAGCAACTGTCAAATATCCACGAATGCCAGCCGGGACCAACGGCTTAACGTGCTTTCCGAGGCACGGAGGGGTCTCGGTATGTAAAGATGAGATCCATCTACAACCAACCGCGGCAAGCGTAGCTTAACCTAATCGGTCGACCTGTAGGCTGTTATTATTTAGCCACGAGCCCCTCCCAGAGCCACGGGCACCTCTGTCATTCTGTAATATTTGTATGAAATTGCTCCTTATGACAATTGAAGTAGGGTATCAATTTGCTTATCATCAAATTTCCTTGACTTTACATTCATCAGATTTTTTTTAATATTCCCATATCCTTTTGATTCCCTTCCATTTTTTATAATTGCAAAATTTCCTTAAATTATGTAGTAACAACAACAACAACTTTGTTAAAACTTTCAATTACCTTTAAAATTTACCTACACTTTACCTTTATAGCACAGGGTGTGTCTAATAACGAGTAAGTACCAACTCCTACGTATGAATAACTTCCCGGCATTTGGCACACCTTAAATTTTGCATACACCATGTATTATTTAAGGCGTGTTCCTCTAGTAATGGTATATGTAATTAAGGGCAGATTGTGTGGAAGCAATACGAAACTTTTTCGTGTTTTATTTCATGTAATTGAAGTGTTTTGTTTGAATTCTTTTAATGTGTTTCTTTTCTGGCTTATAAATATTTGGTGGCATTCCGACATAATTTAATTAAATAGTTCGGCAGCGGTTTAGCGCACTGAAAACTAAGTGGCTCATCATAGCTCGCAGGTTTGATTCCCGCATGGAATAATTAGACAGGTCGGATAGATTAGTCTATCATGATCATAAAAAGTAAGTTATAGTCTCATTTCTCACAAAATGTATGGCAAAAGATTTTTGCCATTTCTGACTTTTCTAGAACTTAAACCTCAGTTGGTCTAATAGAGATTCTTGATCCTTATAAGCACCGATTATTAAAGCAAGGCGTTATAGGATCGATAAGCACAAAAAAAAACGTTTTTGTGAAAATTTACCATTATCCTGCTAACTGTAATTTTTTTTCAAAATCTATGAATGCAAATCAAAATTTCTCAAAAAGTTAAGGAAAGTCTCCTAAGTCTCTTTTCCTGTAGCTACAACGGGTGAAGTAGCTGCCTTTAGGACCGATTCACACTGGAACGGCAGAAGCCGGCAGCGGCCGGCAGCAACGCCAGAATGCACCATTTGATGTTCGTGTCGCCGCGAGCGGCCGCGGGCAGACGCGCGTGATGGTCAAGCGATACTGGTCTTTTAATTATGTAGATAAAGTTTAAAAATATTTCACACTGACAGTGTTCGCCGTGCTGCTGCCGGCCGCTGCCGTTCCGGTGTGAATCGGCCCTTACTGCCCCATCTCAAAAATCCACACTGCATTATTATGCGACCCGCTCCTGCTTCGCACGGGTGGTGTAATGGTGACATGTCAAAACATTGAGATTTCTGTTCTAAATTTTATTTAAATATTCATGTTCTGTATGTACTTATGTATTTGTGTTCTGTTCTTCCGGAATGAATGCTCTCAAATATGGTGAAAATTGCATCAAAATCCTTGGTGTAGTCTAGAAGATCTAAGCGGACACACAGACAGACACGAATAGCGACTTTATTTTATAATACGTACGTATAGATTTGGATAATTCAACGGATATACATAAATTGACCTTACAACTTTAAATAGAATCATTCTAGACCTCTGAAATTTGTAGATCGATATAATTATAATTTTAAATCCGATCCAGCCTGTCCCTTGCTGCCCTCTCCCAGCGACACCCTAAGCCGAGGTCCGTATCGTCACCTAAGTTTTTTAAGCTATGGCTGGAGACCTTAATTTATTGAGGCAACTACAGGCAAGCTCATAGGTTGAACAGCGAGAGGACATTTATAAAAAAAAATCCTTTAAAATTAATTTTCCCTCTTTCCGATTTCTATTTCCATTTTGGTTAAATCTTTAATCGTGAACTTTGTAATAATTTATTGCTTTACGAACGGGGAAATTTCAGCCTATGAGTCGGAAAGCACGCGAAACTGAGTGATGACGTCACCATACTGTAATGTCTATATTACTTCACTGATCTATTTAGTACCGGACGTTAAAAGGGTTCGTTGTTAACATTTATGATGTGGGTAATTACCAAAGTTTTGAAGAAAGTATGGAAATAGTTTTGGTCTATTAGGGTTTCCAAATTTCATTTCTTTAATACACTAATATAATTTTTATAAAGGACGTCAGATGGGGATCAGGGGTGTCCCAGTGGCTACGGCCCCGACTTACGAGTTGTTGATCGTGGGTTCGAACCCAGCCAAGCGCTTTTCTTTGTATAATGTATTTCATCACCACTGCTCTGAAAAAGGTGAAGGAAGACATCTATGGTAGAGATCGAAAACCGTGATTCCTAGAACCAAAAATTCGAAGACATGTGACATCTACCAACCCGCACTGGTCCCGCTTCGAAGAGAGGAGGGCTGTGTCCCAGCAATGGGAACATTATAGGCTGATGATGCTGTAATGTTACTTTGCATATCTAGTATTGTATACAATCAAGTATTTTCCAACTGAACAGACAGCTGTGCTTCTGAAGAGTTTGTTGCGCCACTTCTTCTTCCCAGCGAAAGCACTAGGAAGTGGTGAAGGGTGGACGTTTTGGGGGACCGTCTTTTGTAATTTTGATGTTAGAGAAGTGCTGATTCTCTGCCTAATTTGAATAAAAGACTTTTGATTTGCACGTAACATAATTATTTTCATAGAAAGGGAATCAGACTATCTTCAGACTGAAGTTAGGTCTTCGCACCGGCTTACTTACTTTGAATAAGTTTTGTTTACGGTGCGCTAATTTAACAACTCGATTCTACTGAAAGAAAGTCTTAAAAGCCTATTATACGCACACCAAAAGAGTGAAATTTCCGTGTCCCATAAACCTATTTATTTAAAGTTTTTACTACCTTAGGTTAAATTAACGTCGCTAAAATTTACAATAAACATTAATCAGAAGCTATCCAATTTCCTGATGTCCTGAAATTCAGGTCGATTCGCTTTTCATAGGAACTTCCTGTAGTTCGCAATATCCGGTGATTGAAGGCTTTCAGTGGATTAATACTCATCATGTTAACCTGCTTGCTCATATCCGGTGGTACGGTTGTGCCCGGGTAGGTGGCGCCACCCACGCTGTGACTAAAGTTTGTGTAATTCTAAGGGACTGTTTGACCATAAAAGTTAGTCCGAATGATGACGCGTCCTTTTGAGGGGGTTCGTTTATCATTATGCAGGGTCAATGGTATAACTAAATTGTTGTGAAAGTTGAACTTTTGTAGGTAGCGCCGTGACTACCAAACTAATCTTCGAATGAGTCGGTATGTGTTGATAATGATCGTAAAATAATGGTTTCTGTATTATGATTGTACTGCGATTTCTCAAATGTTTGCTAGATTTTACACGAAGTTTTTCAAGGTCAACATTTCGTTGAAGAATTAAATGCCTCAACACTAAGTATCTCTACTAAAGCTACAAGATGTTAACAGGAAAACCCCGACTTTGTAAGTCATAGCAACTATTTGAAAATTCACTAAATAATTTGTCATTTTCCAATGACTTTTATAACAGCTCTAACAGTAATAAGTAATTAAATCTAATATAGGTAACTCAAAAACTAATTGTTCATTACATGGGTGGGTGAATACATGTTGAAATAATCAACCCACCAAAGAAACCAACCCCGGCGTTATAAGGTGTGGCAACCATTTGAAAAATTACTTCAAAATTTGTAATTTTCCAGTGAGTTTTGTACGTATATTATAATAGTTTTAAACAAGTATAATTTAAGCAAAATATAACACAAACATAACATGCACTATATTTGTGACTGGATACCATATTAAAACTACCGGCAAATAAAAAATTAACACCTAGTAGAAAAATAATCCACTAACATTAATTACGGTCGACGCGCGGCTGATACCCACACATGCTCCCCGACACATCGACCCATCACTTCGCTAGTCAGAAAGACATCAACGACGTCACAACATCCGTATTTGACGCTTCGTTTGGAACACGTTTACCGAACAGTCTGTGAGCGCTGCTTGTTTGAAACTTTACAAGGTGTTAGATAGTTGAAGACAGGAAAAAGTCTTACTCTAACCGGCGAGAAGTAACAAACCCAGTAAAACAGTTAATTAATAAGTTAACAAATAAAGAATAAAGTAGATATTTTCAGGCAAAGAGACGAAATAGATGGCTGGAACCATGATAGATCAATGGCTAGAACTTTTATTTATTTTATAACATAGTTTCACTGTGGACAGCCTAAAAAAAACACTTTAGAGGATACTAGAAAACCGTGTAAGTTTTTATTTAAACTTTACTAGACGATGTGCCGGGGAGAACGTTCGTTGCCACTTCTTCTTCCCAGCTAAAACACTAAGAAGTGCTGAAGGGCTGGCGCTTCAGGAAAATGTCTAATTTAATTTTGTAACATTCAATAATAATTGATGATCTAAGCCTAATTTTAATATAAGATTTTTGAACGTAAGCATTTTGGAATTTATAAACTCCCATCAGTTTTTAGTATAAAAGTTGTATGTGCTACTAAGTCCGACTTATTCTACACAGGCATAGTCACGTATACATGCTAGTTTACAATTTTTCCAACAAGTTTGAAACTAGTGACGTCGCTAGCTGTCCCGCCCTTGCGAAATCCTTGACTTGCTTAGTCAGTTCCATAACTTTCACATAATTGAAAAATTCGCCGGCCTAATGCATATAGGCTACGGCTAGATATGACCTGTAGTTAAGCTGGGGCCACACCTACCCTACAGGGCTATGTAGATTATATGGCCATTTATAGAAGCTAACGAGCAGGCAACTAGCTAAGGTGAGGGCTAGTTGATGCCAGATGCAAGCGTTTAACGTGAATAGTATTATTTATTAAAATCTGGTGATCCGCCCCTGCTTCGCAAGGGTGCAATGCAAATGGTGGTATGTGAAAACATCGTGATTTCTGTGCGATATCTAAGATAAATCTTAATATTTTATACACATACACTTTCTGGTTAGATAGGTAGTCGCTCCATGTAAAATACTGGTATTCAGCTGCATCCGGCTAGAGTGGAACCGACAGTACAGTTGGGAAAAGGCTAGGCAGAATGACTGAAACTTTTCAGAATTAAAACTGATATTTAAAACAGCATCTAAACCATTGTGTAGTTTGGAACATCAATCGTTCACACAGACAGACACCAAAAGAGAGTTTGTTTTATACTATGTATATCATGTCTTAGGATCAAACATTCGAAGACATGCGACAACTACCTACCCTCACTGGGCCCGCGTGGTGGATTACAGCCCGTTCCCTCCCACAGAGAGACCTGCGTCCCAGCACTGGGAACATTATAGGCTGATTGCGCTTATGCTATATCATGTATGCCATGGTAACCAAAGACATAGAAGCGTCCATATTCACTATAGGACCAGTAGAATATTATTTTTAAAATCTTTCAGATACATAAATATAAATATACATAAATACAGTCGAATGGAGCAGACAGACATATTTTTCTTCAAAGAATGACTGACTATCTACTGTTAACGCACAGAAAAGTCAATGACCCAATAATATCAAATTGATATTGTCGGATCACGTGACTTTATGATAGAAGCTGTTTGGATTGTCCTATTTATTTGTAAAATAACTGTTGCCTCCTTCCCCTTGGATAGTTAGTTTTACGGAATGAAAAGAACTGTGTCTTTTTTCCAGAATGTAAGATAGTCCTCATTTAGTTTTATAAAATGTGATTGTGTTTGTACAAACTTATTTACAGAAATAAAATCATTTGTCATATCAATTATTAGATATGGAAGGAGGCCTATCTATGGCCGTAAAGAGTGTTTGAGTGCAGAACAAGTTGGTTCAGAGAGTTAACTGACTGAGATCAGACTGTGAGTCTGATCTCAGTCTCAATCTGCCAAAAATACCTCTAATTTCCCTACATTTTTGACAAGTTTTTGACATTGATTGTCGCTGGTTGATTGATTGATAAGCCTCTGATACAAATACTTTCATTGGTCATTACAAAAAAAGTGTTTGTACTTTCTTGTACTTCAGTGGAACATTGGATTTACTTGATGACTCGCCCAACTTTGATTACCACGAAAATGATGAAACTTTTTTCCACAGGATATGAGTCATATTTGACTAGACTGCAGTCTTACTTTTTGCAGACTAACTTTCCATAAATTAAAGAAACCGCCAACTCATTCATAACATACAATTATTACGCATGACTTTCGCCATGATTGTTTTCTTTGAAACACGACTAACTTTTGATTTGATTGTTGCTCTATACATTACACCGGTTCCTTGGCACGAATACCTTGAGACTTTCCAAAGTTAGAAAAGGACCCTATCTAATAACATTTCAATCAGTGTTTTGGCAAAGAAATCCTAATTGAAACCCCTTCTTTAGTATGTAAGTAGGTTATTTCTTTGTATTCATTCCATTCACTAATTTCTCTACTACTAGCTTAGTGCATTAATTTAATAGCTGAAAACGTATTATTATAACGAGTTGTCCAAAAACACGGAATTTAGAACACATTCATTTGCATTTCGTAGGTGGAACTGAGGACTACGTTAAAACGGGTTCAATGGAGTGCACGTGGTTTAAACTGAAGAATTTTTGGCTTGTGTGAAATTGTTGAATTGGCAAAATGTACGTTACGATATGAATAATTGTACATCCGGTTTTGAGATCTTTATTTAGCTCCACAATATTATAAGTAGGTCGCACAAATAACGGCTGATCCTACATAAGATAATATATAATATATATATGTATATCTTTAATACTATAACAGGAAAACAGCTGGGTATATGGCTCTCATCTTTGACCATGCCACGGAAAAGCCCCGATTGGATTAATCAGGTTTTCCTATACAAAAAAGGATAGTAGGTAATTAATTAAGTATGTCTACCGACTGTTGTCTTTGAAGAAGATGCTCATTGACTTGTTCCAATGTCTGTCTTACCTCGGGACCTTGATAAAAATATCGCATTCGGCAGAAATTAAAGTCGTGTCGATTTTAACTTGTTGATAGATAGCTTCCACCATTTAGCTTAGTACGCTATAACCCAATAAATAAAGCAACTAAATATTATCTAAGCTGAGGACTTGGCAGCTTTCCATTAGATTCGTTCACGTGAGACAAGACAAGGCTTCCGCGGTTACATAAAGAAGAACTATCATCGTTGCAAGGCTGGTTTGCAAACAAACAGTATACTTAACTGACTGACAACAAATTATAAAATTGTGAAACAAGTTTAGAACGAATTTAGGATATTTCTGTCGTTTTAGGTCACGGCCATGGTTGATTTTGAGCTGAACTACAGTCTGAAAGTTTAGTATTCGTATTTACTCTAATAAACAACTAAGTAGGTTGGCTTGACTATTGTCGATTTTGTTGAAGCTTTGACCAGAATTTGGCCATTTCGACAGCGTTAGCGTTGGCCTCGCAAAGGTCTTCCACAGTTCAGGTAATTTTGCTCAGAGGGCACGACAAGAGGTGAGCATCGCTTGTGATGTGGCTCCACAGTCACACTGTGTATTGTCAGAGTACACCCACTAGACTAAATTGTACCTGCAGCAACCCACCCGGCTTCTTAGTTTTCCAGGTGGGCCATGGGAGTCTATAGGCTGACAGCACGGCACCTAATTATTAGCTGACGTTTTACAGAAGTGAAGCTTAATTTTCTTTTTTTAAATTATATGCTACTGTTTTAATTTACCCACCACTTAGGCGAATATAAAATTGCACAATCAGCACAGTCTTGCTAGCACCAATAATTAATCGTCGCTGGGAAGTACTTAATATTCATTAGTTGCAGGCTACCGTGACCTCCACAGCACACCGTAGTACCTACATAGTACCTACACTTACCAGCAAAAATATGTACACACATAAGCTTGGGTTTCCTGAGAAAGCGGTGCTGTACAACGCCGCAAAAAAGATATAATAGCCGTATAATATATAGACGATAGGACCTACTTAGATCAATTTCGACACTGTACACGGTAATGTCAATCACCAATTGTCATTTTGCAGTCGCTCCACTTTCTTAGGATGCCCATGTTTAGTGACACTTAAATACGGATTGATTGAAACTATGAAATATTTACAAAGCATAAGTGATGAGTTGTTAAGTAGAGACTGTAGAGACACTTAGACTGTAGAAAATCTGTAAAATCTCTCATATTTCTGGACAAAATTACTTTTAAATTTCGCTAAGTGTAGGTAGGTATATTATACTTTTGCTCGTGACTACATCTGATAATAAAGTATCGAACAAATTTAAGACAAACAACTTGAATTAAGTACGGCAATTTTATTGAGTCAGCCAACGTAAATAATTCATGATTCTAGTATAAAAGCTGCTATTAAAGTGACGGTGGAATTCCAAGGGGGATATCAAAAAAAGTAAGCAGGGAAAGTGTTTGCTTAAGTTTAGGAGAAAATGGCTTAAGCTATACTATATTATATACCTTTGACATAGACTGGCCTATTTGCCTGAAAGATTGCTTAGGACCTTATGAACTTGAAATCCGGAAGGTGTAATATCCCAACGCTTAATCAACAAAATATTTTCATCACTATTTTCTATCAGGTTGTATACAGGGTGCAGGGATATCGACGTGGAACCTGTTACCATGGATTCAGAACATGAAGCGTTAAAATATAACGTCGGTTATTAAAAAAATAAATAGATGTTCCAGACATGTTGTCCTTTTCTATGAAACAGCAGATTTTTTTTTGATAGCCGACTGAAAATTTCTACCCTAGGGAATCTAGAATCACATGCGGAATTCAGGTTACAGTTTGCGCGTCGATGCCACCCTGTATACTATTTCGAATATTTTTTGGAACTTTCTTGAAAATTGTGATACCTACATATCTAGATAAAAAAAATTGGATGATCGCTTTCAGTCAGTAAATATGTTTCCATGCAATGTTTTTGATAAGGCTGTAAAAATGTAATAAAAATGTTCTTTTAAATTGATACACCATAAAGTTGGGGTTTTCATTCCAAAAGTGGAATTATAAAAAGTATCTTATACCTACCTAACATAATATGTGTTTACTGTTCAATATCAAAAGCTTTCACCCGTTATTAATCAGAAGAGAACGAATACACCTAACGACTAACACCTACATAATTAAGCATAAAATACTGGGAATTTTCAATCTGGTAAAGTTTTCCTAAAGGAAAAAGTACTAACATTTGTGTTACATACTTCCCAATTAAAACAGTGCCGCAAGCCGCATAGCCCAACAAAAATCGAGGAACTCGCTGACCCCAAACACCAAAGTAATGTAGTTAAACACACAAGAATTTCAGTGTTTTTACGAGTCTTCAACTTCCCTCATTCCACTAAATGGCATTCGAATAACAGTGGCCTTCAGTATTAGACAGGTCAGCAGTAGCCAAGGATGTGGTGGACCCAAGGTCGAAAATCTCCCATCGATTACCGAGTAACGGGCAGGCAAACACGCAAATCTCCTAGCTTTTACCCTTGACACAGAAATGGTCAGTCAGAGGCTTATATTCGATATACACCTTAAATGTAGGCCGGGAGGTGAAAATATCGCTTTTAGGCGGAAATAGGGTAGTTTGGTTCGCCGACTTAGCTCACGAATTAGTGGTGGCTCCTCGACAGTTAGTGAGACGACGAAGTCTTGACATTTGTGGAATGTTGGCGACTAACATTACTCATTTAGGGCTTAGTTAGTTCTGAAATGACAGGAAACTATACCTAATTTTTCGGCGTTTTACTACTCAGCCATAATGTTTTTTCTGGGTGAAATAGTTTTCTTATTTGTTCACTGTAGTTATAAATTCTTACCCATTTAGCTATGAGCAAAACTTAATTGATTGTAATGTAAAGCGAAAAGCTAAAAATCAACGAATATTATAGCAACTGTGCATGAACATTTAAATTAATGTATCCGAAATGACATTCCTGGACACCAGTTCAACAAAATCATGAGCAAAACTTAGCAATTCAACTGAACGACTTTCCTGCCACCACATGTACAAATCAACATGTTATCTTCAGCTTTAATAGAGTCCTGTAACGATTTTCCGTTGAATCCGCCAGCAATGGCGCGGCCCGCCGTCTGGCATACTTAAAACACGCCAAGCCGGAGCTCTATTAAGATTTAGCCTTTAATTGACCACCACTACTTCTGTAGCACGCGGCCATATCGTAAACGCGGCACCAAAAATAGAATATCTTGTAATTTCCACACTTGAATGGTTTGTAACCAATGTTTTTGAAACTATTTAACCTACTTATGGAAAGGAATTTACAAAACAAAATAAAGAATATTCTCGGGCCCATTCGCACCACAAATAGTTGAATGCATTCAACGTTAAACGTATTTTAAAACTCTCTGTCATCTTCAAACTTATGACAGAAATAGAACTATGATTTAAATCTGGCTATATAACATGATCAGCCGATAATGTTCCCACTGCTGGGACACAGGATACCTCTCTGTGAGAGTGAGTGGACTTTAATTTACCACGCGGGCCCAGGGCGGGTTAGCGGATTTCACATGTCTTAAAATTGTTGGTTCTAGAACATGCCGGTTTCCTCGCGATGTTTTCTTCCTTCACCGGTTTGAGAGCAGTGGTGATGAAATAAATTACTCAAAGAAATCCACGACGTAAAACTCTTAAGTCGGGGCGTTGCTACTAGGCCACCACTGTCCTCTCTATGAATCTCTGTCTATGCATTTAAACTTAGTCTTTCCTGCTTTTTATCATTTTGGTTATTTAAGATATTTAGCCTCTGTCCGTAGACTAAATGACTCACGTTCAAGGAGTACCTGTCATCCAACCACAGATATATTTGTCTATGCGTCCAACCTTCTCTTAATAAGGCGAAAGCACCAGGGTAGCCCGCAAAATTCATATTCATCAATACAACTCTTTAAGTTCAAATTACCCTATTAAAAGACCATTTGATAAAATCATGAGATTTGAGGAAAATTCTAACTTAAGGAGTTGTATTCCTGATTCTTATTCTGTGAATACATATTCGCTACTGTTGCGAATCATATTTTAATCAACATAAATCCTGTCACTGCCTAGCAAATTGCAAAAAAAACCATAAGAATATTTCATTTTCGCGGGCTGCCTTAGCGCATTCCCTTAACAACAAATGGATCAAAGTTTCGGCCACTACAATATTCAGTCGCAGCAGACATTTCATTTCTTTTATTTTTTTTATTATTTAGAAACACGTTGCCCCACACTAGGAATTACTCCTGTATCGTGGATGCGTTTACAAACATTTAAACTCACATACACAAACAGCCAGACCCGGAACCACTACCTGTAGGCAATACAAATATTTGTTCCGTGCGGGAATCGAACCCGCGACACGCAGCGCAGCAGTCGATCGCTCAGCCACTGCGCCAACCGTGTCGTCAAAATGTCGTTTTATTATTAACATTGACAGTTTTGTTTGTTTATAAAACGTAACGAAGAAATTGTAATTACTGGGGTCGAATAATTAAACATAATTTTGATAATACATAATTTATGTAAGGAATATGAATTTAGTCCGCATTTAAAAAAAAACTATTTTACATAGGTATTTGTGTTTAATTAGACTTTTTTTAAAGTATTTTTTTCTTTAAATACGGACTAAATACATAATTATTCATATCAGCAATTAGGCGCGTAAAGATAGTTGTCGCGTCGTTAATAAAATATGAAATAGTAAATATCTTTTTCAAAAGTTCGAATCGCGACTGTTGTCGATTTAAAATCAATGTAGCGCATAAGTTTATGCCACTATGGAATTATCTCGCATTGTAACATGCTTACAAAGACCTTCAAAATCCCAAAACATGCACATCGTCTAGGAAGTCACTGCCACATAAAGCACAACCAAACGGATATTGATTTATGCTCACAGACACAAGAATTCAAAATGGAAAGCGGACTATCTCACGCGAATAGCAAAACAAATCATATATGGCGATGGTTCTGATCGATCCGGCTGTACGGCATCCCCTGTAGAGGCAGTAAAAACGTAGAAAGATGTCTCGTTGAGCGACAGACAGGCACGCGATCCGTTGCCAAGATATCGAACAGACAGACCGACCCTCCACAGGAACCAACACAAAAATTCAACGTGAACCTCCTCTGAACTGCGATACACACGATACTATTATGTAAGCTTTGGAACACAATAATTTTTGAGAATTGGGACAGGGATCCCCTCGCTTAATGTTCCTATATTTTTCAGGGAACTGTGGCGACATTTTACGTGATTTTATAGGTTCCAAACAAGCGATCTATGATAGACCGCAGGAGTCTTTGTTTGTTTACATTTTATATACGCCAAACAAAAATAAAATCCAAAGTCCCTTTTGTATTTATTTGTTTACTTATTTAGTTAGTTAGTCATTTAATTTAGTAAATAGTGCAAATAGTTGTGTTATATATTGTGTGTAAGCATTTTAATGTATATGAAATAAAATAACAGATACATTACCGTTTAGTCTAAGATTATGTGAAGACGGAATAGATGTGGTCTTATACGAAAAATGGTATAACCTTTATCCGACCGAGTTCAAAGAAGATTAACAATAAAGAAAATAAAATCACAACAAAAAAATGTATGAAGTTCTTTGAGATATTGAAACCGAATTTACATTAGACAAAATGACAAAACGACAGTTTTTATTGCCAAAACCTATCGTGAAACTATAAATCTATGAAAAATGCACAAAACGAAATCTCATTGAAAAGATATATTTTCGTAAAAAGAAGCAAACGATACCCGCTCAGGTTTTTGAACCAGTGGCTATGGATGAGCACATGACGTGATTGAAAGCTATTCAATAAAAATTCAGCCCTAATCGCAGGGATCTGCCATTTTTGAAATATACGCGGTATCTGCGGCAATGGCTGTTCTTACTTTTTGGAAATAAGGAAGTTTCTACAAAGTTTTATTACTGATATGATACCAACGTTGACGTAGACATTAAACGTTTGGTGATACTAAATGATAAAAGGTTTATTATTTTCGATTATTCTCCATTATTTTTGTTTTGACTTCAATAACTAAATAATCGTTTACGCATACCTATTAAAAAAACCTTAATCTTTTAAAGCATCAGCAGGTGGTGGCCCAGTGGTTTCGAATTTAAGCAGGCGCTTTCTGTAGTGTAATTTATTTCATCACTATTGCTCTCAAAACGGTAAAGGAAAACATCCTGAGGAAACCGGCATTTCTAGATCCAAAAATTCGTAGACATGTACCAACCCACACTGCATGGTGGATTACGGGCCGGTCATGATAGGTATCATTTATTCAATTGCTCACATGCTCGACAAATCAGTAAATATACATTGAGCGCTAATCGAATTATCAACCTTGTTTTATGTATTTCATTCAATCGTGTTTAAAGTTGTCTGGGATGAAAAATATGTTTTCTTTCAGTTGCATTTAGTAAGCTGCCTCAGCATTGGGTGGATACGGGTTGAAGAAAAACAAGAAGCTCTCGTGCACGCCAGCCTTAGTTAATAGAATCGTAGTGTTAGAAGGGAAGTATTAATTAATAATGATCCTATTTATAAACTCTTCCAAAGTTCTAAATCTACCAACCAGCACTGGGCCCGCGTGGTGGATTAGCACCCGTTCCCTGTTACAGAGAGGAGTGATGTGTCCCAGCAGTGGGAACATTATAGATTGATTATGCTTCCAAAGTCTCTACGCGTGATTTCATGACATAATCAAATTACTTGAATAGGTTTATACCTATTCAAGCTATTTATACTGAAATCAGCTCACGTTGTTACGAGTATCAACGTGAGCTGATTTCAGTATAAACTTAGTTAATGACGATCGTCAATTCTTTTAGTGTCAACCTTTATTGGAGTTTTTATGTTTCCGGAAAGGATAAACGAGGAAAATTTAAAATGGCGCATAACTTACATAACTTCTTTTGGAAGGGTGATTTAAATCGGCAAAGTGTCATTTGGTTGACGTATGAGCACCAACCCGGAGTTTGGACGTGTTGGTTTACAAGGGAATACCACCGAGATGTTAGTGAATAGATTCTAGTATTAACAAATACCTTAACAAAATATGAAAACGGAAAATTGCTAACAAAACAGCTTTAAAAGCCATCCTACTAATATTATAAACGCGAAAGTTTGTATGGATGGATGGATGTTTGTTTGTTACTCTTTCACGCAAAAACTACTGAACGGATTTGAATGAAATTTGGCACACAGATGGTGTATTACAAGGATTAATACTTTTTATCCCGATATTCCCACGGGATTGAAACTTATACGCGTGAAACCGTGGGGCGCAGCTAGTTAGATATAAAACGCTATGCAACAAATGAACAAAACAAGCAACAACTAGTCATAACGAGCAAGTCGCGAAACGTTGTAATGTTTTATGTCTATCGTTGCAGGCGCTTTGTTCTTGTGTATTTTCGCGATTGTACTACTTTAACATTATAATTATACAAGGTGGGGCATCGACGCATCAACCTGATACCATGGATTCAGTACATGATTCTGAACCGAATCACGCATAGGTATGTTTTGAAATTTTACGTCGATTATTAATAAAACAAAATTGCTGTTCCATACATTTTGACCGATTTATTGGACTTTTCTATGAAGCAGCAGATTGTTTATTTGATAAGCAACGAAAAATTTCTATGAATTCTACCTACCTAGGGGTCATAGGGCTCTAGAATCATTTGCTGAATTCATGGTTACAGTTTGCGCGTCTGTCCCTAGCATCCTGTATCATCAAGCCGTGCACCCCATGGGATTTGCCATCACCAAAAATGACAACCTTAGTGATCACCTTCTTTATGTAAGGACGCTTAAATGCAGAGTTTCATGCTTCTAGACCCAGCGGTTTAAGCTGTGCGTTGTCTGTCAGTGAATGAACGAATTAAAGATTTTTATTAAGAAGAAGTTAGGTAAAACAACTTTACTTACTAGGTAAAGTATTAATAATAGTAAATTCTGGTTTGGTTTTCATGTAGTTAGATCAGTGTTTCTCAGCTTTTTTTTTGTGACCATAAGGCTCAAGCATAATAAACTGTGTGAATCATGTGCATTACAACAGTTGGTATGTACTAACATGTAAGAGAAAACACAATTTTTATAACAAAAAATTAAAATCGTTTTTTTATCATTTGATCGGTATTTAAACGAAGAAAAGTTTGGAATTTCAAACTTTAATCGGACCATATTTTAGCTTTTGCGGACCACTGGTGGGGAACAATGAGTAAAATGACTGCCAAAGACGGTTTTAAGTTGGTCACAGTAGCAACCTCTATCCAAACATAATTTTGATAACTTTGAATTAAACATTGAATTCCACAATGAATTGACTTTGATAAACAAACAGCCACCGATGAATTACTGTATTGTTGTACCACTGTCTGAGAGTCCAGACGAGTGGTAATCGCTTTCAAAGCGTTTTGTATTTCTATGACGACTTTAAACGGGATTGACTGCTTTTCGGTGGCTCATGTCCATCCCATACATTTTATACTTGAGGAGGAGCAGTGATAGTGCAGTGATAACGGTCTTGACTTACGAGTCGTGGGTTCGAACCCAGGCAGGCGCGTTACTTTGTGTTATTTCACTACTGATTAACCAAAGATTCGAAGACATTTGACATCTGCCAACCCGCATTGGGCCCGTGTGCTGGATTTATGGCCCATGCCCTCCCACAGAGAGACCTGTCTCTCATCAGTGGGAACACTATAGGCTGATTATCCTAGGGAGGCGAATATTTGAAAAAAGAAGTTATGGTGATACAGATAATTATGATGATAAGATTGCAAGCAATAATAATAACTTAGATTTCTAATAATACAAGTAATGATTATGAAGCAGCCATAATTGAGCGAACCAAGAAGGTTGAAGGTTTCGCTACGAATAAGACCTTTGGCGACCACGCGGCTAACGAAAATATGAAGGACATCTGTAATAGGTGTAACTGGAATTAATTTGGACTTAGAACAAGGCCACTGTTATGTGTAATAAAATACGGTGTAGGGCTGGCTTCTTACTTTTATGGGGTAGTCAGAAATATTGGTTGAAACACGTGTAACGCTTGATGACAAAAAGTATTGACTTGCTATAGATAACGTAACACGCATGAGAAACCAACTTTCCTAACAGGAGAAACGTGGGTATTTTATACAATAGCTACCTGCTTAATTTAACATGAAGACCAATTAAAACTCAACATAAATATAGTTACCAACTAACAACAGCAAACTAAGAAAAGCAATTTTTACGTTTCCAGAATTCCTTAAACGCGAAGGTGTTAAGAATTCTCCTCGCATTCCCTGCTCGGTATTTAGACAGCACTCATTCACAGCAACAAGAAGTTAACCAAAGCTGGCTGGCTTGACTAAACCATGAACAAACAATACTGTTGAAAATATTGAACTACATTTTCAAGCAAGTATCTGACCCTTCCTAGTTCCTATCTTCACCAGGATAGTTTAAGAAAACGTGGGATCCTTCCTTGGATACTCTCTATTAATAGGCAGATCCATTCTTAAGCGAATTCTTGAGTTACCTACCTACAAAGCGTCACCCAGAAACCATAGAAACCGTGATGCCTACTTCACCGATTTTAATCATGCTCAATTTAAAAACCAATCGTATAAACAACTTTCAGAAAGATTTCAGAAATGTATGACATCAACCGAAAACCAGAATTTAATTCAAAACAGCGTTAGAGAACTAGAGCGTTTCGTAACAACATACCTACAGTTGACAGAAGGTATACTGAAATAAGCATGAAATAGAACATTACCGGATCCAGGATGCCTGCCATGGGCACAGAGACGGCATCCTCCCCACCAGCCGCCACCAGCTTCTCCAGAACCTTGAGGGTCTGTTCGACTGCTGGCCATTCCCCCTTCTGCGCCAGCGTGAGGATCCTCGCGGCCACCTCCCGGATGTTAATCCCCGCACTCGGAGGCTTGACCACGCTCTCCGTTCCATTAAGCTCCTTAACTTCCTTTTTATCACCATTGTTAGAAGAAGTCTCATCTTTAACCTCGTCAGCGGCCTTAACCGGCAGGATCTTGTCTTCGTCCACATTTTTCTTAGGAGGGCCCTTGCCTCCCTTCTTGCCGCCGGCGGCCTGCGACATCGTCACATAACAGTATCACATTTACGAAGCACTGCACAGGGTATCACGGACGGCCATGGCTCGAGCTTTCCGAGTATGTTATTCGTTGGGCGGGCGGAGCATGACTGCGGCACGATTGCGTAGCGCCGGCCGACTTCTTGCATGATTCGAGTAAATAAAGGCGGTGGTGCGCCCGGCTGGATTTACAAACAAACTCCCGAGCGATGTCTCAGAGCGTCCCATGCATTGACCCATTTATTGTTTGTCACGGGACCCCCTGCTTGTTGCTGTGGTGAGGTTTTTCTCTTGAAAAAGGTATATTCTCAATTTTTTTCAATCACATCTATTCTGCATTTCTTTTAACTTGAAACTATTGTTTCAAATGCAGTATTCCACAGTAGTTTTAAATTGCAAGTATTGCGGGAATTCCCCCGCTTCAGCAGTCTGCAAACAACACAATTCTGAAAGGGATCATCCATGAAAAAATAAACCTGTGACATACAGACGGACGTAAAGTGAGTCATTATACATAGAAGCTATGTCTTTATACGATTATTTTTCTTTTTACGCAAATTTTAATTTCGCTAATAGACTGATTTATTAATTTTTAATCTTTTAGCGAAAAATGAGTTCAATATTCAGCACAGTGGAATTGTTCAGTTTGACATGATATGATACACTCGATAAATTGAAAGGTGCTGCAATTTAGTAATGAAATTAAACAGCCAAGTCAGTGCTCGATGAGTTAACAGTTTTTTCAGCGTTGGCATTCTGTAAATACCAACTGTTTTTTGTGAAGAAACAAACTACTTTATTTTGTAAGGTATTTTAAATTATATTTTCTTAATTGTTGAGTGGAAAAAGGAAAGGCCTTCAGTGCCCTGCAGGGGAACAACATAGTCAGTTTTTTTAAATTTGAAAAGAAAAACCGTTTTCTCAGACGAAAATACGTAAAAATCATGAAAATGATGTTGACGTATATCTGGGTTGAAGCCCTTAGGGCTTTATTTTCATAATAAACTTCAGAATAAGGTTAATATCGTAATTACGAAGTATATATATAGAAAAGGATCACCTAGATCTTTCACCCCGCGACCTTGTTAGAGAGAATAGGAAGGCGGAAAATACGTTTGTAACGCATTTTCACCTACCTAGATCTGTATCGTGGCCTTAGGAGGTCGGGCAAATTTGCATGTTTCGTCACAGAGGGCTGCGGAGGGACGGCGCGCGGGGGCGGGGTGGCGTCGCGTGCGCCCCACGCGCCACTTCCGGTGCGGGGCGAGGGGGCGCGCGGGGCGGAGGGCGAGTCGGCACTCGGCCTCGATTCAGCCACCGCCAAGATCAGATACCAAAAAGAATACAAAGACTTGACCGTGATCCGTTATGTTACGTATATAATTTGTGTTATTTAGTAGCGGTGTCCTTATGTAAGTGCAAAATATCTATTACATTTCGGATTAGGCAAACCAACCCTTGCGGCTCGAGTGGTCTTGTATGGCGTTTATGATGGATGGAGTAAGTTATACTTGATTTGTTTGCTTGTTTCACATTCAATATCGTAAGTGCCGTGCGGGATTCGACGCCACCCTTTTGTTCAGTGACCTTGCACTTAGATTCGACTTAACAGTTCGAAGTGTTCTGCTCCTGGGGAGTGTGATCACGAAGGCAGTTCTCATCACCGACGATGATTTTGGTTGGCATAGCATTTAATGGACTGGACACTTAATAAATTTATATTGTATTTATAATTTTGCTTCGTTTTTAGAGAATTGGAAGTTCATGCAAAAATTGGTCGCTCGTGGTATGACTACTGAGCCTGGTTCAATTCCCGGGTGGGTAGTGTGGTATTATTTCTAGAATAGATTATAGGTGCCCGGTACCATTTACCGGGCACCAATATATTGAAATCGTGATATCGAAAAATTACAATCTTCAAGATATGTTGTATCCCAGCAACAAGCATAATCATCCTATAATGTTCCCACTGCTGGGACACAGGCCTCGTCTCTGTGAGAGGGACTGGGCCATAATCTACCACGCGGGCCCAGTGCGGGTTGGTGGATGTAACATTCTTCGAATTTTTGGTCCTAGGACATTCCTCACGATGCATTCCTTCCTTGCCTGTCTGGGTGCGAACTCACGACCTACAACAAGTTACAAGTTGGGGCAGATAGGACTAGGTCCTTAGTCCCGCTCTTTGCTAATAAGCAAATATTAGGTATAACCATGCAGTGTTTCCGCATGATTAAACTTGTAAATTCCGTTTTTAAATTTTGTTTAGAGCATATTAAATACTATTCACTTGTTCAGCCATGCACTGACATGCTTTCGGTATTACTTGGTGAGTCATACGTCTAAGCTGCTTATAAATGATAATGATTATAAATGAAGTGAGCAGTAAGTCAGCAGGTTTGTACAATCACTTTTACACGTCAATATTTTTTTTTTAAACTAGATGAGGTTGGCGTTTTATATCTGACTACTCTGAAAAGAAAGGACGAAACAAACTCACAGTCTTTTTTAAAGTAAAGACATTTCTTGGTCACATCATGTGAAGACCACGTAGAATGGTGTCTGAAATGGCCTTTTGAGGAAAGAACTGCACAGATTGAGTGGACCTGTCCAGTCAGTGCACGCATTTGTCAAAAACTATTGAGAGCTTAGGTATTGTTTGTTGTTAGTCAGACAATAATGTAGGTAATCTAATTAACCTTTGTACATTATCAACTATCATGTACTTATTATTCAATGAATAATGATAAGTTTGGAAGGAAATGCCATAATGCGGGTTAAAAAGGGTAATATTGTTTTAACAATGCAATAGTATCTTGTGTATTATTAAATAACAGGTCAGTCATTGGCTTCGTAAAGCTAACTGACAATCGAATTGATAAACTTACTTTTAACAATTTGCGTCTGCTATCATTACTTAAATACCAAAAGCGTCTGATGAAAATTTAAGCAAATGGGTCAGAAAATGTACCTGTGCATGCCATGAAATGGAATGCATTCTGTGAAGGACGTCCTTATTTGGACTACGTTCAGACACAAAACCACTCTTGCGCTCTTAATCGATACTAGTTACAGAATCGAGTAAAGCTCGTATCATTCGCTAATCCAGCTTCTACATTCACCCTAGAAACTGTTTTCAACAATTAAAGCGGGTCCTATATTAGTTTTACTATCTCAGGACTGATAAGAATATTTATGATGTAATGTGTATTGTACGCGATTGTTGCCTAATCAGTGTCTCAGTGCGTTTCCGCCGGAGTGGTCGTGTCGTGATAATAACATCATGTGGACCAAGAGCGCGATCCACGCTACAAGGTTCAGGAGCGTTGTCAATACAAGGTTTGTTTTCTTTCTTAAATTATTTTTAAGGTCTGGTTCACCACTTTCTAACCCATTTACACAACGCAAGTTTCTTGCCCTTGTCATACACTAAAATTGATGCAACAAATAACTTGCATCGTCTTTACACCGTTTAAACGGTGCAACTAAAACATAATATTAATATCAACTAAACACAATGTTTACACACTTACGAACAAGAATGTTTTGTCAAGCAAAACTTTACTGCAGAATACTTAATTAAAGTGTGGGGTATACTTACAAAACTTCGCTCTGCACATAACACTGTCACAACACCAAATTATCGTCTGCTCAACGTCCGTGTGTCACTGCAAGGATCCAGCAGAAAATCAGCGACAGGTATATTATATTCATGGTCTATTGTGTGTTGTGCTGTCTTTTATGTACGCCAAATAAATGGTTTATCTATCTATCAACTTTTATTACTACTTGGATTTATGGAACGCCACAGGCAATTTAATCGCACCGTTTATATCAGGCTTATTAAGGATAAAGTCGAAATTGCAAACGGATTTTGATATGCTACATATTTTTATCAGATCCTACCAGGATACAGCCTTTAAGTTAGACCGTACCCTTTTAAGGTAATTAGATATAAGCCATGTTTCAATTATTGGTATACATAAAGCATATTTATTCTATCTGTATATCTCAGAGTAGAGCGGTGGTGGTCCAGAAGTAACGGTTCCGACTTATAAGTTGTACGTCGTGGGTTCAAACCCTGTCACCTGGGTTTCTGTAACTTTTAGCCTGCATCATCCCACTGCTGGGCAAAGGCCTCTCCCCATGACTTCCAGCTCTTTCGATCCCGGGCTAAAGTGGACCACGTGGTCGTTTGTTTTGAACATCTTCTACGGGATCTGGGTTACTTTATGTAATTTATTTCATCACTGCTGCTATCAAAATGGTGAACGAAAACATCGTGAGGAAACCGGCATGTACTAGAACTAAAATTTCAAAGACATGTTACATCCACCGACCTGTAATGGGCCCGCGTGGTTGATTACGGCCCACTCCCTCTCAAAAGAAAGGAGGCCTGTGTCCCAGCAGTTAGAACATTATAGGCTAATTATGTATATCTCAGAATAAGCCTATGACAGATGAATATGCTATAAAAAAAATCTAAAGCTGTGGTACGGTTACGAAGTCTACCTATGTATGCTTGGTTCAGGTTTCTTCTTCTTTTCTTCCCTGAAGTTTGGAAATTATTTCCAACAATTTCTCCTTGCCCTTTGCGAGGTAGAACAGCCCAGCTGACCTCGTGACTCCGGTTTTGTTTAGCAACTAATGGTATTATTTGGGTATTTATTTAAACAACAATATTCCTTCCGTATCATTTGCATTCCAACGGGGCCTTTTAAGGCTTATCGTATGATGGTGCCCTTTTTAAAGTTTGTGTAATGCTGCTGTTGTTATTTATGTTACAGTTAAGATAGTGATTAAGAAGTAGACACTGCAATTAACGCAATAAAACAAATATACATTTACATAAACAAATACTGTAGACGCAATTTACATAACATATATACATACATAATCAGTCTATAATGTTCCCACTGCTGGGATACAGGCCTCCTTTCTGTGAGAGGGAGTGGGCCGTAATCCACCACGCGGGCCCACCGCGGGTTGGTGGATGTCACATGTCTTTGAATTTTCGGTTCTAGGACATGCCGGTTTCCTCATGATGTTTTCCTTCACCGTTTTGAGAGCAGTGGTGATGAAAAAATTTACACAGAGTAAAGCGCCTGTCAGGGTTTGAACCTAGTACCTACAACTCGTAAGTCACGGGCCTTACCACAAGGTCACCACTGCTCTATCAATTTCATTTATTATCTTCGTCAGGGTTATCAAATTATCAATGAAATTAAATTACAGAAAATAGTGTTACACAGGGACAGATAGCGTTTTAGATTTCGCAGTTCTTCTTTATCCCATGTTTTCCAAAACTCTGGATATATCCGTTGCGAGCCGGTATTGTTACGTATTTTCACTTAAACTTAGTAGATACGGCTACCTACTTACCTAAAAGATTTTTTCTCTTATCACTCCCTATCTTTGTATTTAGATAAGAGTAGTTAACTAATAAAAACTAATGATTAATAACACTTACGTACGTGAAATAATGTTTTCTTAATGTTAGATTCATTTGTTTTTTTTTTGTCTAACTGCTCCATGGCAATCTGTTGCACACAACAATAAGCCACTGTTTTGGCTGATATTTTTATCTGGTTAAGGCGTTTAGTTTGGAGAGACACTTCTAAGATGAGTGTCTCATTCCATCCTGACGAATCTATCCTGAAGAGTTGGTACACTATGTCTCTTTAGTCTTCGATATTGGAGACCTTGGTCCCCACTCAGTCTGACAGCAAGCTCATTTTTGTGTTTTGATAGTCTTTTCTGGTAGGCGTCGCTATATTTTGCTATCTCCTGTTTGACAGTTGGTAGTTTTATACCAAGGTATATGATCTTGTTACTGATGTATTGGCGGATGTTAAAGATAGCCTTCAGTGTTATTGTTTGAAATCTTTCCAATATCTCTATGTTGCTATTGCTGGCTGTACCCCAGAGTTGTATGCCGTAAGTCCATATGGGTTTCAAGATGGCTTTGTATACTAACAACTTGCTATGTCTGCTCATCTGTGAGTGTCGTCCAATTAGCCAATACATATTACGCAGTTTTATATCTAGTTGCTTCCTCTTTGTCCAAATGTGTTTTTGCCATGTCAGCCTTCTGTCCAAGTACATGCCCAAGTATTTTGCATTATCGTCTAACGGGATTTCCTCATTATTAAGTGTAACTGGTGGACATGTGTCTCTCCTGAGAGTGAAAGTTACGAGTGTTGACTTACTTTGATTTGCGTGAATTCTCCAAGTTTTAAGCCAGTCCTCTATTTTGTTAATGAGATGTTGTAGGTGTTCTGATGCAATTATTGGATTTGTGTGTGTGGATAGCAAAGCTGTATCGTCTGCATATGTTGCGACCGTTGTCCTGTCTGTTGTTGGTAGGTCAGCAGTAAATATTATGTAGAGAATTGGGCCCAGTAAACTTCCCTGTGGTACTCCTGATTCATCTGTTGGCATGAAAGAAAATAAAATTATCATATCATTATAAATTATTGCATTTTTATGCAACTGCATATAAATGTTAGAACTGTGCACATACATATGTACACAACTGTTATCTATATCATATGCCTAGCCTTTTCCCAACTTTGTTGGGGTCAGCTTCAAGTCTAACCGGGTAATATGATATCCCTTGGTAAGACTGGTTGTCAGACTTTCGGGCTTCTGACTACCCGTAACGACTGTCAAAAATCCACGAATGACAGCCGGGACCAACGGCTTAACGTGCTTTCCGAGGCACGGAGGGATCTCGGTACCTATGTAAAGATCGAGGTCACCCCGATAGAGGTCACCCATCCAAGGACCAACCGCGGCAAGCGTAGCTTAACTTTCGATCGACCCGAACAACTGTTATTATTTAGCCACGAGCCCCTTTATCTTTTATATCTGCAGTTATCTATATCTATACTAATAATAAAGCTGAAGAGTGTGTTTGTTTGTTTATTTGAACGCGCTAATCTCTGGAACTACCTGTCGGAATTAAAAAAAATCTTTTTGCATTTGATAGCCCAATTCTTGTAGAAGGCTGACTATATTTAACATCACGCTACGACCCTTAGGAGCCGAGTAGAAAGAAAAAACATCAGAAAGGACGCTAAGCGAAAATTAAGTAATAGCGGATGCGATACGATGCGATGGGTCGGGGGAACAAGACTTTCACGCGGACGAAGTCGCAGGCAGAAGCTGGTTTATAATATTACTAGCTGCGCCCCGCGGTTTTACTCCGTGGGAAGATCGGGATAAAAATTATCCTATGTGTTAATCCTGGTTATAAACTATCTGTATGCCAAATTTTATCCAAATCCGTTCATAAGTGAAAGAGTAACAAACATCCATCCATCCATATATCCATCCATACAAACTTTCGCGTTTATAATATTAGTAGGATTATCGTACAGTTGCTTTAAAAAGTTATTGCTTTTTGAATATGCCATTATATTCATGAATTTCTGTTTATATTTCTAAGTAGGTATGAATAATTTAATCATTTGAAAGATGCCATTGGGACATACTCCCATCTGTAATGTTGCTTAAGCAGGTAGGTATTACGTAAACATATTATTTACTGACTGAAAATGACAATGACTCTTGAAAATATGAAATCAGTACTAATACCGTACATTATTCTGTTCTATAGATATACCTAATGTGATTTAACCATTTTGAACTCATGGTAGGTATACAGGCTGGCAGGGACATCGACGCGCAACCTGTTAATATATATTCAGTAGGTACACGATTCTGAAACCCCTGACTTGAATTAGAATAACCATCGACGGCCGCCAGGGCCCACGCACAATGGTCCACTTGAACGATTAAGTGCGGAAACCAAACCCGTAACATAGAACATAGAACCCCTGACTTGAAATTTTATATCAGTTATTTAAAAAAAAATAGATGTTCCATACATTTTGACCGCGTAGGTATTGCACTTTTCAATGAAACAGTTTTTTTTTATTATTCATGGTTTTAGTATGCGCTTCGATGTCCCTGCCACCCTGTATAGATATGGCCTGAATAATTAACCACCTCCGGATAAGTTCAGATTAACCAATCTGGCAGAAAAAAACATTCAAACCTTGTTCCATTTTATAATTAATCTGTTAGATCGTCCTCTCTTAGGCGGTCTACTCTTTAACTCCGCCAACGAAGACATGGGCCCGTCTGATAGTGGTTAGAGACTTCGGAGTGACCTCTACTCCCCTTGCCTTCTATATGCCTGTAATTAACTAGCCTGTATTGTCCCACTGCAGGGCACAGGCCTTCCTCTCTCCTTTGCATACAATTCTGTCGTTTGTGAGTGCCGGATATGCCTATTTGAAATAAATGATTTGATTTTCATTATTTATATAATTATATGTGAAGACGATGCACCCAAAAATAAAATTACTCTACCACAATAGGTAAAAGAATTAAAATGGATACATGTAACCATGACATATAGATCAACTATGTGATAGATACATGGTGCTCACATATTCACAAACATTCCAAACGTAGACAATTTTCATAAATAAATAAGGAGTGATAAGTCCGGGTGTGACCCCAAGTAACTACAGAATGTAAATCAATGTCAAAGAAAAAAAAAAAAGAATAAATTATACAATTACATTAGCAACCAGTTTGATTTTGTCTAGACTCTAGAGATTGTCCTATGGAACAAGATCAGCATGTTTCCAAGCATTCTTATCTTGGATATAATCCTCTAATTTGTAATATCCTTGCTTACAAAGTGTAATTTTAATATAAGTTTAAAATTTTCTTTCATTTAATTGCAATATTTCACAAGGTATTTTGTTGTAACATTTAACACAGTACCCCATAAAAGATGTATGTACTTTAGATAATCTGAAAAAAGGTTGATCTAATTTATCTTTATTTCTAGTATTAAAATTATGTCTATCACTTATTTTATTAAAAAGATGTTGATTTTTTCTTACATACATAATATTTTCATAAATGAATTGGCAAGGTACCGTCATAATATTAACCCTTTTAAATAGTTCCCTAAGAGATTCGCGGCGACGTAGATTGTAAATGGCTCTGACAGCTCTCTTTTGCAAAATAAAAATGAATTCAATGTCAGCAGCCCGACCCCACAGTAAAATGCCATATGACATAATACTGTGGAAGTCACTAAAATAGACCAAACGCGCGGGTTCTTCATCTGTTAATTGTCTTATCTTTCTAACAGCATATGCGGCCGAGCTTAGCCGCCCCGCAATAGATGTTATATGAGGTCCCCATTGTAATTTCTCGTCTAGCGTGATTCCTAGGAAAACTGTCTGATTAACAAATTCTAATTTTTGGCCATTCAATATGATGTCATATTTGCTACTTCTAACATTAGGTAATTTAAATCTAATGCATTTGGTTTTTTTTCATTAAGTACTAAATTATTTACCGTAAACCAATCTTGGACCTGAAGAATAGAGTTATTCACGTCGTCAAGATTTTGTGACCGTCGGTCTATTTTAAAGATCAATGATGTGTCATCTGCAAATAACACCATCTTCGGTTGATTTTCAAGTAATTGGGGTAAATCATTAATATAAACTAAAAAGAGGAATGGACCCAATATCGAACCTTGAGGAACGCCCATTGTCATTTCAGAACCCAATGAGTTTACGCCATTTACTTGGACTTTAACCTTTCTATCTTTCAGGTATGATCTTTAAAAGTCAAGTGCTGTTTTCCTAATCCCATAGTGCTCGAGTTTCATCAGAAGTGTTTCATGGTTTACGCAATCGAACGCCTTAGAGAGATCGCAAAAGATTCCAATAGCATCTTGAGCTTCTTACCAGGCGTTAAAAATGTTCTTCATTAGGGTAACACCAAGTGGTACAACGCCCTTTGGTGAAGCCGTACTGGTGTTCATGAAAGATGTAATTTTTATTCAAGTGACGTAACATTTGATTGAGCGTCAACTTTTCAAACACCTTACTGAGAACTGGCAGAATTGACACAGGTCTATAATTGTTGGGATCTTTACTATCACCGGATTTGAACAATTGGTTTGGTAATGGTTTTGCATATGAAGGCGACAGTGACCACTTGCCATCAGACAGGCCATCGGCTTGATTGCCATCCAATAAGTACCTACATAAAATAAAAAATAAACTAGTGTACAGTATGTACGGTCACCAAAGAAGATAAGTAACCAGGGTCGTCGGATTTAGTTTAAGTTTAATAAGATACCGATGGATGTTTTTGAATAAAGTTTAATTTAATTAATAGAAAACAAACATTTCATATATTATAACAAATTAAATTTAATCCGAAAACATCCATCGGTTTTTTACTAAACTTCAACTATATACGACGACCCTGTTTACTTATCTCTTTTGGTGACTGTACCTATTTAGATACCTAGTTGTAGGGGCTCCTGGTTGAATGATAACAGCCGCACGGGTCAATGCTACTCTTGTCGCGGTCGGTTTGTGGGTGGGTGACCATCCATTACATATCGAGATCCCTCCGTGCCCCGGAAAGCACGTAGGTCCCAGCTATCATTCGTAGATCTTTGGCAGTCGTTACGGGTAGTCAGAAGCCCAAAAGACAACTAGTAGGGGTAACCAAGGGATATCGTGTTACCCAGTTACTGGGTTGTGGTGGTCAAATAGGCAGTCGTTCCATGTAAAATACGTGTATTCAGATACATCCGGTTAACTGGAAGCCAACCCCAACACAGTTAAGAAAAGGCTAGGCAGATTGAGGGTACATTCAAATTTTATTTGTTTCAAATTGTCGTTATTTCAAGTTAAACAAATATCAGCTTTATATTAATGGAAATTAAGTTCATTTCAGAGTGACTAGCACTATTGAAACAGTTAAAAAAATGTTTGAAGTTGTAGCGTAAACTGAACTTTATAAGTAAGTAGTAATTAAAGTTATTTTTCCATGAACTCATATTTGTTTACTGTTTTGGCGAATATGTCGCGATATTAGATTAGTTGTAGTTGGTTACCTACCAGGAGAATGACGTACCTCGTCAGACGTCCTATCTTTTCTCATCAAACAAAATAATGCTGACGCAGCGTAATTATAATGCCGAGCAACGTATCATCATAGCTATCTAGCAAGGAAAATAGCGCAGTTCTTTGCCATTTTTATTTTCACAAAATACACCTTACGCGACCTTACTTCTTGAACATAAGATTTAATATAGCGTTTACCGAGGTTTGATTTATTATTACAATTGAAAAGTACAGGTACAGGGTGTAGGAATAAGATTGAAATAATTAAGTCTTAAGTTATTGTGTAGGTTATCCTTGTATGCGATACGATCTTTTGATAACGCAGCAATTTGTAAAAGAGGTAAGTAAAACAACCGGTTTTTTTTTAATACTATGGTTGCAATTCATCCTTAACCTATTTACTTCTTCCTTCCTTATCTTACCTACTTACTAATATAATATTTTAATAAAACTGAGGAGTTTATTTATTTGTTTGAACGCGCTAATCTCTGGAACTGCCAGTCGGATTTGGAAAACTATTTTTGCATTTGATAGCTCAATTTTCGAGGATGGATATAGGCTACTTAACATCACGCTAGGACCTTCAGGAGCCGCGCAAAACGAAAAAAAAGTCAGAAAGAACGCTAAGCGAAAACTAAGTAGCGCGCGCGGGCGATGCGTCGAGGTGTCGGTGGCAGAATCTAGTAACAATTATATCACGGCTGTATTTCCTGAAAGGGTTGGCAGTGTTGTATATTATCGTACGCCGATACGGTGACGTCAGGAGTATCAAAACTAGTCTATGTACCTTAACAAGCCTCTTATTCTAAATAAAATTCCGTACTACGCTAGGCCAGCCTGCTCTAGGTCAAACAGAAGTCAAATTATTAAACTGACGTGCGGCTTACTGTATCTACAGCTACACCCACATTTCGTCCCATGTAAGAGTGGGCAAGCCTGTTACAATTAACCAGGCCCAATCCAGACTCTGGGCTGCTTTTTTTTTAATTTATTTTTTTAATGTTCGGATATAATTCTGTCATATACATACGTATTTCCATAATTATTTTTGCATTTAAATTTTTATTTAGATCTGATGATGAGTTTCGAAGTCGGTTGTTAAAAGTTTGTCTCAACTTTCACTAAGTGTTGAGTAAATCACATTATAACAGTTTAGTCTTTTGTTTGCTTAAGTTTGCTTGTACCTAATTAAGTTTTTACTGTATTATTATGTGGATAACGGTGCTGGTTGCGTTATTACCTAAATGTTCTAAAAACTATCTGTACTAATATTAAGCATTATTACGCAATTGTTTGTTGTCCTGAAGAAATAAAAATAAATAAAAAAATCCTGAGAGAAAAGCCTACAAACACTTACATCTGGAGATTGAACCCTGGACCTCAGTATTAGCAGTTTCTTTTACGAAACATTTCAACGCCCCCTGCGTTGATATTTTTCGTAGATTTTAATTTTTCGATAGTTTATAATCTCGCGAGATAAGATTATAAACCAAAGTTGTTTCTAATTATACTGTGGCATAATACATCTGTATGTATAATTAGGTATGCAGATGCACACAATAACAAGATTTGGGGGCAACCAATAAGATAAGTAAACTACTATGCACACCTTATAGTAACTACTTACGTACGTGTGCTATAAACAACTGCTATTATAAAGTAGCTAATTCCTTGTTGTTGACTCCAGCATGTTTACATAGTTGTACACTAATCCACTAAGCTTGTTCTTCCACTAGACTAGGCCAATACTTGCTCTCTGCAAGCAAAAGAATTAATGTCTTGTTATAATTCTCGTATTTGCAATCAACAAACAAATTATTCATGCGGTAGAAAAATATGGTTTTAGTAGTACATTAGCAGCCGTTAATATATTCCATTTGACAATAACGCAAGCAAGGTAGCGACCCAGTGGAGTGCCGATGGTGCAACGGACGTTCTGTCACCAAAGAAGATAAGTAACCATGGTCGTTGAATATAGTTGAAGTTTAGTAAGAAACTGATAGATGTTTTTAAAATTTAATTTAATTAATAGAAAACAAACAGTTGATTTAACAAAATAAATTTCATTCGAAATCATCCTTTGGTTTCTTAAAAAACTTTAACTATATCCGACGACCCTGGTTACTTCTGGTTACTGGTTACTGGTCCTTTGGTGACTGTACATTTTAGTACCTAGTCGAATCGAGTCATTTTTAATGCACCCTAACTAATGACTTGCTCAATACCTGTTGGTGATATCAGGCCAGTTAGATAACTCAGAAAGTAGTAGACTGTACCAAATTATCAATCTTAAAAAAATATTAATGTTATCTTATCAGATAATTTACATCTCTCATGCCTTTATATCTCGATGGTGTTCGCATTAACTATACTGAAACCGCTAAAGATCTGGGTGTAGTTATTGACTCCAATCTTTCGTGGCGTGCTCAGGTCAATGAGGTTAGCCGAAAGGTACATTTCTCCTTTCATTCACTGAAATGCCTTCAGGGTCTTCTGCCCTTGAAGACTAAAATTTCTTTGGCACAAACACTTATTCAGCCGATTATAGATTATGCCGACGCCTGCTACCTGGATGCTACTGAGGAGCTATTAAACAAGCTTGAGCGCTTGCAAAACCTGTGCATTCGCTTTGTTTTCGGTCTTCGAAAGTATGACCATGTTTCACACCTTCGCAAGGAACTCAAGTGGCTCCCAATTCGCCTTCGCAGGAACACTCGGATTTTATGTCTACTCTTCAAAATCTTACACAACCCGTCTTATCCTTCCTACCTGCGTGAGCGTTTTTCTTACGCTCGCTCTAGCGCCGCACCGTGTAGATCACACCTAAGATTCATCCTTAAATCTCATCCTCATAAAACGAGCTACTATTCTTATTCCTTCTCTGTCCATGCTGTAAGATTGTGGAACTCACTTCCGCCTAGCATTCGTGATTTAAAAACTATTTCTCTTTTTAAACGTCGAGTAAAAGAGCATTACCTTTCCTCTATACTGTGAGTATTTGTATATATATATTTGTTATATATTTTTGTATTATGTATTTAATTAAATATATTTATTTATTATTATTTTTTATTTTTTTTGCGCTATATGTGTAGATATATTTAATATTTTTGTTTTAGACTTCACACATTCATATTTTTCTCTTCTTGTTCTCACACACTATTGTCTACATTTCTTTTTTTTTACTTCTCCTTTCGCAGGTCTGCTGGAAGAAATTTACAGGAATGAAATGAGGCACCATTTCATTAAAAACAAATACACAAATAAAAATATTCTATTCCTTTTTATGAAGATGTCGTTTCACTTTTATCTGTGCTACTATTTTAAACATTGTCTCAAATTGTTTTCAGATGGAGTCACCAACTTCAGGTGGCAGCTGGTCAAAGCTACTTGCACAACCCGGGGTCCGAACCCCTGTCACTCGACACACTTGGTGACGTCATCGCGCAGACAGTGGACAAATACCCAGACAGGATCGCCGTCAAATCTGCGCATGAAAACATCACTATTACTTATGCGGAGTTGTTGAAACAGGTACATTTTCATTATACTACCAGCTTCTGCCTGAGACCTGCAAGTGTGAACAGGTATTATTGGGTATGTTCATTCCATCGTAGCCCTCCTTTTTATTTCTGAATGGGCCCGCTCTTAACCTCGATCACGTCTGATGGAAAGCGATGGATGAGTTCTCTAATGGAACGAGCGTGCCCACTGCCCAGAAGATGCCTGTTCACACTGGCTTTAAAGGCAGACGGGTTAAAGGTGGAAGGGAACACAGAACCTTTTCACCAGGCGAGACCGAGAGCAAGAGCGTCCAGTTTATATAAAATAAATAAAAATGTATAGAGTTTTCATCAGAGGGTTTGGACAAAGTTACATTCAACCAGCGATAGTGATGATGGAAAGTCAATTGACATAAGCTACCGAAAAGCTTAAATCCAGTAGATGTATTCTGTAAAAAACTCACCGTGAAAACTTAGGTGAAATGAGCTTAAAATGAGCTATCAAAAATGTCAATTCAAGCATCAGAATGACAGCTCACTTCAATCTCGCTTTACCTAAGTTTTCACGTTGATATTTTTTATAGAATAGAGCGTCTGTGTACAGCCACCAAAGGAGATAAACTATAAAAAAATATACAGTAAGTTACAATCACGCAATATTTCTTGTACGTTTTTCTACTGCGATGAATGCTGGGATCACACGACAAAATCCCGCTGTGGAAAAGGTGTACCAGCATTATACATACAGAAAAACGCATATCAAAGAGATAAAAACTCAGTCTACTGGACAATTTTAAAGTGATTATTATTTTCGATTTACAACAAATTGTCAAATTATGCTATAGCAAAGGTCATTGGAGACATCGAAAACCGTTTTGTCAATTGACTAAATATAGATGATTTATTTTTGTAGTCACTATAATAGCAATGAATAAACAGTGTGACAAATCTCTTTTGAATATTCTAACTTACACGTGAATGTAATAAACAATCGTTTAAATATACATTTATTATTGTATATAGAAGACATCCTACTTCCTACTAATATTATAAATGAGAAAGTTTGTGAGTATGGATGGATGGATGGAAGTTTGTTACTCTTTCACACAAAAACTACTAAACGGATTTGGATGAAATTTGGCATACAGATAGTTTATAACCAGGATTAAAACATAGAACACTTTTCATCCCAATATTCCCACTGGATCGAAACTTATGCGGGTAAAACCGCGGGGTGCTGCGGGTATGTTAAAAGTGTGCAATTTTGGATTTTTTTTAGGAGAGCAGTCTTTTTTCTTTTGGGGATCCCTGTCTGGGTAGGGTTCTCGATATGCATATAGGAAGGCGGCTGCGACTCTAAAGCTCATTGTATCTTCGCTGTTTTTTGGAAATAAGTGTTATTAGCACTCAATTCATAACTGACTTTCCTTAAATGGTGGAATATGTGCAACATAATTTTATGATCCTTTATTATTCACCTATCTTTTTTTGACCACAGGAAACTCTTTATAAATAAAATAAAATTCGTTTAATTCAGACTATTTAAATGTTCATATTTTGTTAGAATTACATTATCTTAAACACTTTATCGTACATATAATCTTTTAATAACGCTAGGTTTTTTTTTTTGAGTATTCTCCTTTAAACAAAATGCTGGAAGATGTATTTTCGATTAAAAAGATTTCGAAATTACGTTACGTTTACGTCGCGCGTTCGTGCTATGGGCTCTGGACAATGTACTTACAAACCAACTTCAAGTTTTAAAACGTCTAATTATTTCCTTGTATTCCTTTCAGGCAGACTCCCTAGGATGTGCACTTCGCGCCCAGGGTCTGCAGAAGGGTGATCCCGTGGGAATATGGTCACACAACAGTGCTGCATGGATTGTCGCTGTAGTTGCAGCTGCTAGAGCAGGCCTAATATCTGTGAGTATTCTGACTAAATATAGACTGGTAGAAAACCCGGTCCCGGTCTGTGCAATTTTTACTTGTAAATAAATTATTCGAACAACTGAATAAATTTATTCTGTGTCTGTGAACTATTGTAGAGTCAGCAAGCAGGTTTGGCGATAGTTTTTTTTGTTCTTGTAAAGAACTAGTACAACTTACAGTTAGCCCACAATTGGTATCTTAGCCCATAAATGCGTAGAACTGTCTTCAATTGCTAGACAAATGCCTCTTCTATATTGAGAAAGTGCTAGGCTATGTATGACTTTTACGCGAGCGAGATTTATAAACCAGCTTCGACCTAATTTTATTAAAATGGTGTTTCAGGTCCTAATAAATCCAGTATATGAAAAGAATGAGCTAAGTTTCTGCATAAAGAAGACGGGCATGAAGAGCCTGTTGATAGGCAACAGATTGCCAAAACGGGACTATTACGATAAACTGTCACAGATGATACCAGAACTACAGAACAGCAAGCCAGGCTCGTGGACGTCAAAAGAATTTCCAACTTTAAGCTCTATTATTACTACCGAAAAGGAGAAACTGGCGTAAGTGCACAACAAAATGACCATGCATCGAAATTAGGTTGAGAATCAATCCTTTATCCTCATAAGATGGTCAAAATTAAAAAGTCAACCCCAAAAAACGCCAAGTTTTCACCACTTCTGCTTCTTTAAGTTGGGAAGCAGTAGTGTGGTGCTACAAACAGCAAATTAACAAGACTCAGATCTGTAACCAGAGGAAGTAGTCTTACGGGAAAATACTAATCTTCTTGGAATTATGTTTTGAGTGCACAACTATAATAATATGCAGTTGCCCACCAGAAATAATCTTTAAGCTCAGTTCTACTTATGAAAAATACGCAATGCCTTTTGAAAGTTCCCTAGTATTTGACAACGCAGAGCTCAAAAGCAGCAAACGTCGACAACACAGACGATTTGTTTTGGATATTCTGTTAATTCCTTGTCTTTGTCAACAGAGGTGCAACTCCCTACGATTCCCTTATCAGTGGAACAGGCAGCCAGATCTCTCAGTACGGCAGTGAGGTAAAGTCCGACGACGGATGCGTCATCCACTTCACTTCGGGTACCACTGGTGAGGGTCCAGAGGTACTTACTATGACAGTGCCTTGTTCTACCGATACGCAATTTAATCTGTAGTCAAGTCTTATGTTAATTGATTTGACTTGGTGAATGATTGATCGATTGATAATGTTGTGATTTCGACCAATCACAACATTGTTAGGCAAACACAGTGACTAATAGCGAACTGGAGATTGCTTTATCAAAATTTATTGGTTGTAAGCGATACTATTTTTTGTTCCTCCATACATGCATAGATCTTGATTCCTGTAACTTATTTATCAGAAAATATTTCTAGCTTAAAGAACAATCTTTGAGCTAGATTTTAAAAGGGAAACAGATAGAAATGTTTGATGAATAAATTACCCGCTGAAATTGGCGTTAAAATTCCATCTGCTTAGAATCTGATGAATATTTTGTTATTTTACTAGGTGATCCAAAAGCAGCTCTGGACTCTCATCTCGGCATCGTGAACAATACATACTTTATAGGCAAGAGGAACTCATTAGACGAGGGACATCACAACATTTGTGTAAAGGTTGGTACATAAAATAAAATGTTCTATATTTATGATTAATCGTTGGTATTACTATTGATAACAATCCACCATCATCTGCTTATTTTTCCAACTATGTTGGGGTCGGCTTCCAGTCTAACCGGATGCAGCTGAATACCAGTATTTTACATGGAGGGACTCCATATCTGACCTCCACAACCCAGTTTACTGGGTAACACGATACCCCTTGGTAAGACTGGTTGTCAAACTTTCGGCCTTCTGACGACCCTGTGACTGTTCCTAAATTACCTTAGGCTGATAAAATTTTCGTTTTTCCTAATTATGTGGAAATGTCAGGAAAATGGATCGGTTCCCCTTTCGGGGAAGAACAGTACCCCTCCCGTACTGTTCTGTAGAGTTCGGCTCCAGACTGGACACTCTCCCACCGACATAGATTAAATTAATTCCAAATATGAAGAAGTCCAGTGCCTTGTCTCATCAATAGATCAAGGAAATGATTGAAAGAAATGTTAAATAAGACAGGAATTCATAGTTATGAACATAGATTGAATGTGGTTTTAGAAAGCTAGTAATAATAGAGGGATGCAAATTATATTATTATTATTATTAAATTGTGAGTAACCCATACGCTAACGTAATAGGTATTTGATCAGTCATCACTCACACGATACCTCACATCTACACTCGGAGTACTCAGAGCAACACTTCCATATAGTGACGCAAGCGGCTTTTCAGCGGCATTGCGTCGGCCTCATGCTCTTTTGGAGACATGGTCCCTAGCAGTTCTTTCGAACTGATAAACGTGACGAAGCGGCTTTTCCTGCGACAACCAAGCGACTATCCTTGTCTGACTATGGAGCGGCTAGTTCCAGCGGCATTGTGTCAGCATCATGCTCTTAAGGAGACATGGTCCCTACCAGTCCTCTGGTCCCTGGACTGGATATTAGATAGATGTGGTCACCCAAACCCCTGGAAGTTCACCCTTTGCACAACGAGCATACCTGCAAGACACGTGTTCATGTCAGTCTGACCGAATTATTGGTCTGAGATAAGGAATACAACATTCAAGAATTACTAGACAATAGAGTTGAGATTCGAAACTCGAGAACCATCATTTAATAGATTTTTGAATAATCTCTCTTAAGGCACTAGAACACAGCGTTCAAGAATTATAGTACTAGGATTTACTAGATAATAGAGCAGAGTCAAAAATTAAGAATGATTTATTAATAGAGTCGTGAATCAACTCTCTTGAAGGTCTATAGACAGCCCCAAAGCACCCACCCTTGACCTTGACTTGATTTTTTTTGGAAAATAGTCTATTGTTTCGAGGGTTCGTTGCGGGCCCATCTTTATAGTTACCAGATGTGAGTGCTAGCATTGTCTCTTAAAATTAGAAATCGGATATTTCACAAGATTTTTTGGAATTCGTAGAATTATTGCATTCGAACCATCCGCCGATAATTGGCTCTATATTGTTTCCCATTAAATAGAGAATTTATGTGTTCCCGAGGCCCGAACCATATGCCGATTTCAAAATGAATAAAATATTTGGTTCTTAAATAGGAACAAGTGACAGACAGTCACAACCCGTAACGACTATCAAAGATCCACGAATGACAGCCGGGACTAACGGTTTAACGTGGTTTTCGAGACACGGCGGGGTTTCGGTATGTAAAAAACATAATATATTCAGCATTATGATTGTCTTTTGTTTGTTTGCAGGTGCCGTTGTTCCACGCTCTTGGTTCAATCGTCACATTACTGGGTGGCATAAGACATGGCAGCAGCTTGATGTTAGCAGGTCCCGCTTATAATGTCGATGATAACATCAAAACTTTATTTGCTGAAAAGTATGTTGTTTAATTTGAACTATCTATGTCTGTTTATATTGAACTCTTTTGGAATGATGAAGACGAAGTGGCAGTGTGTGTACTCTTTAAACCTGCAGTTTATCTTGAAGTAAATTATACTGGTAATCGTCTGGCTACACAGCGTGTATCAGAAAGGTGTGGTCAAATTTAAGGTTGTGGTACAGACCATCAAACTGAACAACTTTCTCCATGGGACCAACATCGTAATCGAGAAAAAATAATCAGCCGTCTCATACATTTAGGTCGAGTAGGTATTCAAGTTGTTGTGTGACAGTTGATAATTTTTGGCGGCCCCATGGACAAAGTTGTTCAGTTTCATGGTCTGTACCACACCCTTAAAATTTAACACACTTTTCTTATACACGTTGAAGGTATAAACATCTACAATACCAGTGGCATCACAAGTGCGTTGCCATGCACTCCAGAAAAAGAAAAAAGGAAGAAAGAAATAATATTGAAACAAGCTGCACTGTCTCATATGCCTGTAGTAATACTGTCACCTATATCCGTTAGCACCGCTTTTTTTTCTTAAACAAGCTCAGTCACAAAGCGCTCTACTAAATTACTGGCACAACAAACTCCTCAATTGCAATTGTTAACAAACCCATGTACCTTCCAGATGCTCAGTGATAACTGGAACCCCGACCATGTTCCTGGATATGTTGGCGAAGATCAAAATGATGGGGGAAGTCCCATCCAATTTGAGGATAGCACTAGCCGCTGGCGCACCGTGCAGTCCACAACTCATCAGAGACATGGAGACGTATCTTAAGACGGAATCTGTTAAGGTAGGAAGCAGTATTTTATTTCTTATGATATCTTTACGCCTTGGTATGAACGCCTTGAATGAGCCACTGCTGGCATTAAAAAAAGCAGATATCATTTGTATCGGGAGAAATCATTGTCGTCTGATCAAACCCTTCATAATAATTATGTATGAAACTATTAAATTAGAAAGAAATAAATACTAATTTTGTTACTTATTAATTTAGATTAGATTCGTCCCTAAAAATTGATAATGAAACCATTTCAGATAACTTACAAGTTGCTGAGACACTAGAAAATGTATTTACCGACATCTCAATAGACGTTACGAAATCTCTCCCCTCATCATCTACACATATATTTAAAGCTGAATCTCTTGTCTCTCAGATTTAACATTTTTTAAATGGATATTTAGGGTGAGTAAAAGTTATTCTGTGCAATAGTGTTACATGTCCTGTCAATGCGCCTGCAACCCTGGTATTTTAGATTGATGATAGCAGGGTAATGGCAGAAAAAAAAAAAAAAAATGGCAGCCACTTACCATCAGCTACATCGGCTGCTTATTGCCACCAAAATATGCCATCCATTAACATGAAAAGGGTATTTCTCAATGTTGCCGTCTTTTCAGGGTCTATACGGATTGACAGAGACAACAGCGTGCATATTCCAGAGCATTCCTGGCGACAGCATTGACGTGGTGGCGGAGACTGTTGGCTACATACAGGACCATGTTGAGACCAAGGTACCTTCATTTTCTTTTTCCTCGATCACGCTGATGGAAAGCGATGGATGAGATCTATAATGGACTTTTAACCTGATACCTATTATTTGTATACCGACTGGCTAACTTTGAACTCATAACCATCCTTCTTTATGCTACGGGTACATTGTCGCGATAACGCAAACTATACTTCGCGTGCTCTCTCTCGCACACCGCTGTATAAAAACGAGCGCGCGAAGTTGTAGTTCGCGTTATCGCGACAATGTAGCCATAGCAAGAGAGAGAAAGTCCTTATTCGTCAATACAGTGTGTTTCAGAAATGTATAGTCATATTTAAATGTGTGGTACAGACCATCAAACTGAATAACTTTCTCCATGGGCCCAACATTGTAATCTCGAGAAGATAACCAGCGGTCCCATACAAAACTCTCCCACACGCTGTCTACATTTCCTTATTTACTTTCCTATCGCAGGTATGCTGGAAGAGATTTCTATAGAAATAAGCATCACATTTGATTAAGTATATCTTTCTTCTGTTCTTTTTTAGGGTTCCGTAGTTCGCTTCTCGGAACCCTTATAGTTTCGTCATGTCCGTCCGTCCTCGGCTTACCTTCCAAACGGTTAGTGCTAGAAAGATGAAACTTTGCATTGATATGTATATTTATTACGTCGACAAAGTGCTAAAATAAAATCACGAAATTATATTTTTTTGGGGTACCTCCCCTACACGTAAACTGGGGATGTTTTTTTTTCTTGCGTCTACCCCATCATTGAGAGGTTGGTAAGACAATTTTTTGATTTAGGTATCCGTTTGCGAGATATTCAACTTTAAAGCGTTTTTTTTTGTTAAAGCGTCCCCCCCCCCCCCCACCCTCCCCTCTAAAAGCTAAACGTTTAGCTCGAAAAATCTAAAAAAATTCATGATGATAGTCCATGTGCTGAACTTTGAAAGAAAATTATAACGGCTTAGATAACCTTGTTAGTTCAGGAGTTATAGAGACCTAACTTGTAAAATGCGCTTACTTGAAAAACTTCGTACAAGAATAACGAAATAATAAGTAAACATGTAAAATATTAAAAATAAAATCATAACAATTATCTATTGGTACGGAACCCTTTGTGTGCGAGTCCGACTCGCACTTGGCCGGTATTTTTCTTGTCTGTTAATAAAAAAAAAATTTGATTGACGTCCCAAAGTGTTTGTAGTACAGACGCCAGAGGTCAAGCTACCCGAAACTGTCCAATTTTCCCAATCAACCTTGAACCTTAAAGCTTTAGCGATAAAGTTGAAAATCTATTAAAGAAATTTGACAGATTGTAGTAGCTTGATGTGTTGGCGTCTGTACAAACCTACTTACAAAAATAAAATCATCAATGGTTAAATAAATAAATAAAACTTCAGTACCGTACCTGCTCGACCCAAATGTTTATACAAATTTTTACTATGCCACGAACATTGAAAATGCAAAAAATTACCTGTTTTCTTACTGACTTTACGAACCTACTTCGTCGTGCATTTTTGTCTAGATTTCTGGAACATCAGTTTTGCTTGTTTAATAAGCGCTTCTTTGGAAAACTTTTATATGAGTACTTTCCCCTTTAAATGAGATGTTTTTGTTTTCCTCGAAACAAAAACCAATCAGTTAGTTAGAGGAGATCCTAAAGGCTACGATCCCGATGACCTTCGGATTAGTATTACCTCATCAGAACCCATACCGTGTATGTCTGTTATAGTCTCAAGATCTACGTACCTACGACCGCCAGAGTGAACACACCATGAGGAAAATCGTTTCAAGTCTATAGGTACATCTATACATACATACTCGTACATCTATATTACTTGTATAAAAGGAGAAACTGACTGACTGTGTGACGGACTGACATATCAACGCACAGCCGGAACTACTGGGGCTAGGGACGTGAAATTTAGCACACAGCTTCCTTTTATTATGTAGGGGAGCACTAAGAAGGAGTTTTTGGAAATCCGACCTTTAAAGGGATGAAAAGGGGGGATTTTGTTTGTATGAAAAATCTTAATCCTTGAGTTAAGAAACTTGAAACTTGGCACAAATACATATCTAAGTAAATTATACTGATTTTTTACTACCGTCTATGGGGGAGTTGGGGGTATCAATGTTTGTATGAAAGAGTTTTAACGCGTGGTCCGATTAACTTGAAATTCAGTACCTACTTATACTAAAGATCAACAATAAAGAATAACCTGTATCAAGGTTTATCGAAAATCTATCCCTAACGGGGTGGAAAGGAGTAGTTAATTTTGCAAGGGAGGATTTTACTGTGTGGCTTGATTAACTCGCAAATTGGTAAAAATAATCTTTGAGCCAAGTTATGGACACATCCCAAACGATTTTACAAAATTTTACCCCTGTGGGGGTGCAAAACGGGGATAAACTTAGCGGGTTAATTAACTTGAAACTTGGCAAGAATACTTATCTAAGTAAATTATAACGTTTATCACTAATAGTTTTTCATAACTACCCCTCAAAGGGGGGATAAGTAGTGTCAAAATTTGTATGCAAGAAAGGACATTGACAGGGTTTGGACCAAATGCTGCCCAAACATGGGAGTATTTGCAAATGATTTCCTAGATCAATCTACTTTAAAAAAAATTTTTAAAAAAAAACTCAGGATTTTTTTAAATGGTTTTAGGTAGGTACTTATCATTTTTTGACAATATTTTCTTATAGATAATGTAGTGGGTACAGTTTGTCTCGGTCTCACACGGTTTGTACCTGTGTGCACGCCTTTGACATACACATAATTCATATTTATATAATAGATATACCCGGGCCGCATGTTGCGATTCAAAATGACGCCTCTATTTTGAATAACCATTTAGATGGTGTTGATAGGGTAATTCACTGGTTTTTTCAACCTGGTGACAAATTTATATTGGACAGAGGATTTCGGGACTCTATTTCTATGTTAGAGTCGCATGGATATGTTAGCATTCACCCAGAATCACAATCTCAGCAAGTAAATCAAGGCTGTGCACTATTTGCCGATGGCCCGTGGACGTGGTAAACGGTAGACTAAAACGGGATTTTTAAAATATTTCGACATAAATACTGCAACATAGCCATGTCACATTTTTTTGCAGACATTAAAACTGCTGCCTCTTTAATAAATGCTTTTCATGTGGATATATTAGATAATCCTCATGCACGTGATTTCATAAATATAGCCCGACAGCGGTTGAATACTAATAATGACTTAACAGATTATGTCGATTCTAAAAGACTTAACCGAAATATAGTTTCTTTTCAAAACATTAATGTTATTCAGGACAATGTTAATGTATTTCTACTCCTCACAGCTGAAGAATTGACTTTATTCGCAGTAGGTTCGTACCAAATAAAACTCGCTCCAAGTTATTATAGCGAGCATAATTATACGCAATAATGATACATTTATAATACAACAATATAACGGATCCCTCAACGATGTATCTGCATTTAATATGCCGTCTGATAATGTTCATCTCTTCAAAATCAACAACTACTGTTGTTCATGTTTCACCGGTAGGAGGACAATTGGCTGTTGTGCGCATACTATGTGCCTAGTTTGGTTTTTAGGATGGGCTAGGCACCAAGATGTTATAAGTCGCCCTGCGTTATTCCTTGACACAATTATAATAGGGGTTAAAGTATGAAATTGCCGATTTATTGTAATAGGTACTTCGAATTGACCTAGAACCTTCATGGTTTGAGATTTTTGAGTGAAACTTTTTTCACATGGTACCTATGAAGTTCTTCTTTTAAAAAATATGCAACATTCGATTATCGACTTTCATTTGATTTTTTTATTCAGCTTAGACAAGAAAGATGGATACTTCGAAAATTCGAGTTATTTTGAATACGAGTTCCGACGCGGAACTAACGCGGCAGAAACAGCTCGCAATATCAATGTTGCGTTTGGAGAGGGGACTGCTAATGAACGCACCGAACAATGATAGCAAAACTAGCAGTGAAACAGCCCCGACTCATGAATCAATCTTTACCATTATTGCTCCATGATAACGCGAGACCTCATACAGCACGAGAAACCGTTTTAACTCTACAGGAGCTGCAATTAGAAACCATTCGTCACCTTCCGTATTCGCCAGACCTTGCTCCAACGGAGTACCATTTTTTTCGTGATTTCGACAATTTTCTACGTGATAAAAAGTTTAGTATTCATAATCATATGTATATCTGATGACCTTCATAGTTCAGTTAGTTACAGACTCTTGGTGATGTTCCCGGCTTCGTTTCCGGGTTACAAAACTTGTTAGCACTTTTAACGATATAATTCTGAAATTTTCATGGGAACATTTTATGGTTTTCTTCATGAAAGCATGTTTTTTTTATTCTAATTACAGATCTGTTAATAAAACTTTACAAATAGGCATAATATTCTTAAACAATATCAGGGTCTTTTTGAAAATCTACCCCTAACGAGGTGCAGAGGGATAGTCAATTTCACAGGGGAGTATTTTACTGCGTCGCTTGATTTACTCGAAAATTGGTACCTTTGAGTTAAATTATAGAAACATCCCAATCGATATTTAAATATTTTACCCTTGTTTGGGTGAAAAGAAGGGATACAGTTTATATAAAAAATGTTATTCCTTTTGGTTAATGGTAATATTTGCCTCAGAAAATAGTAAAGACTAACTTTTAGTTTTTTAAAACAATCCCTCATAGAAAATTTAGAGCGTTTAAAAGTTGTAAGGAAAATTGTTTACGCACTGTAAAATTAACTCAAAACATTAACATTAACTCATTTTTAATACTTAAAACAAAAAAACAAAACGTATATATTCCAGGGTTTTTCCAAAATCAACTCCTAACGGAGTGGCCAAGAGTAATAAAGTATAAGGGATGGAATTGCTTCAATTAACTCGAAAATGGATATAAATATTGTTTAAGTCTTACAATAGAAACGTACCATGATAAAGTTAGAAAATATTAATTTTCGAAAACTACCTTTTAAGGGGGGCGGAGGGGCTGATAATTTTTTTTGAGGAAAGTACGAAATCTACGCAGACGAAGTCGCGGGCAAAGTGCTAGTTACAAATAAATAAAATTGAAGTATCTGTTTGTAATGTCAAAATAGCAGCCTTTTACTAAATCAACATCGGTACTAATAACAAAAAAACTATTTTAATTGTTTTTGTCTGTCTGTTTGACGGGAGTTTCACTGGCAGATAGCTCATGCTATTTTACTCTAGAAAAAGAATAATTAGTGTTCCGCCAAAAAAAAAAAATATCCATTTTTTCCGACATGCACGTGAACAAAGTCGCGGGCACAGCTTGTTAATAATATAGTGTATGGATTGACCGATCCAGCGCCGCGCGCCGGCTTGTCTGTGTAGGTTGATGTATGGTTGTATTATACTTACGATACTTTTATTTTTAGTGATTATGTTTTTTACGTGTTTATACAAAAATATATGACAAGTAGGTACGCAGCCGGACATAGGCGGAGGCCTATGTCCAGCTGCGTCTCTCGAAAAAAAAAAAAGAATCAATCGAATGTGCTTGGGGGAGCCCAAGCACATTCGATTGGTTCTTTTTTTCTTGCATCCAGTGGATGATATTTTATAGTAATTTGATACAATCAGCATGCATAAAATTTAAGCCAAGTCCGAGAGTGGGATCATTATAACCTACTAGCTGCGCCCCGCGGTTTCACCCGCATAAGTTTCGATCCTGTGGGAATATCGAGAAAAAAGTATCCTATATGTTAATCCTGGTTATAAACCATCTGTGGGCCCAATTTCATCCAAATACGTTCAGTAGTTTTTTGCGTGAAAGAGTAACAAACATCTATCCATCCATTCATCCATCCATCCTTCCATACAAACTTTCACGTTTATAATATTAGTAGGATAATGATCCCACTGCTGGGACTCAGGCCTATGCCCTGTGAAAGGGGTGGGGGGTTACTCTACCACGCGGGCTTAATGTGAGTGGTTGTCTTTGAATTTTGATGACACGGTCTGTTTACGGTACGCGGCGTATAAACCGCTCCGTAGAAAAAACGTGTCCGTCACAAGCTTCCATAGTGATCCATACAAAACTGACGACCTTGCCTATACACGGCGAATAAACCGTAGTTTTTCACGGCAAGAAAAACGTGTGTGTACAAAGGGCCTTACAGTGACCGAGCATGCTTTTTTTTTTAATTTCCCTAATGCCTCGAGGTGAAAAGACAATGAAAACTTTCTTCAGTTTATTATCAGATCTGTTCTACGAGAGTAAATTATAATTATAGATAGATCGTTTTATGTTGAAGGTCACAGACCAACCTATCTACGCGTAAAGAAATAGAAATAGTTATTTTTCTATCATTGTAGGTACACTTATTATTCAGATAACGGGTTGTAGTATTAAAAATATAGTCATAAAGGTGAGTCTGGACTAGCATTTACTTGTACAGCACATCGAGCATTCGCCGTTTTATAATTTTATCTAGCCGCACTTCGACACGACGCTCGATGTTTTGTTACAACCTGATTTTAAAAACCAATGAGCGTATTGGAGTTGCATGTTATCGAGCAAAGGCACAAGCGATCAAGAACGCACAATCATCAACAACGCAAGGTAGAAATAACCACACCACACTGCATTCGCAGGAACGTTAAATTACATTGAAATGCAACCTGAGCTTTTGCCAGTATTGTGCCATTCGTAACAACGTTACATTACATGGAAATGCTCGAAAATATGCTCTAGTGTATACTCCTTTACCTTAAGAGATAATTGGTGCATGAACTACAATTAACTTGCTAGATTTTTTGCTATAAAATGCATCGTAGAATACCTAATGATCGCATTTATGCGTTATTAATTTAATGACGTTTAATCAGAGTTAATCGTTTTCTCTCGGCAATTGATTTGTGATACAAAGTAACACGTTGTAATGGACTATCAAGGTTACGTATCTCCTACTCGTTTTATTTCTTACATTTCTGTCAGGAAACCTGGCCGACGCCCGTTGCAAACTATGGAAGGATACTCTTCCCCCTTTTACTTACTTACTTACTATCTACCACCAAAGGAGCATCTCTCTGCAGGATGTAACGTTCCCTGGTCCACTTGGAAGTCTCTGAACCGTCTCCAGACACAAGTGGGGAGATGTAAATCCAACCTAGTAAAGGGGCTACCTTGACGAAATGGCAGTAGGGTGTGATTGTGGAGCTATGTCACAAACCATGCTCCACCTCCTATCCTGCCCTCTGTGTCCCAAAACATGCAGTCAAAGTGATATCTGCGCTGCCACTGACGACGCCGTAGAAGTGGCAATGTTTTGGGCCAAAAAGTTTTAAAATTTAAAATTTAGTCCTGCCAGCGACACGAAGAAAATATTTCTTACATTAAAAAAATTATGCATGCAATAACTATACAGGGTCAAATTTAATTAGCTAGGGAAACTGCATAGACGTGATAGGTATACTCATACTCGTCAGCCATCACGTCTGCGGAGTTTCGCTAGCCAGTTTAATTTGACCATGTATACATGAATGATTGTCATGGGCAGTTATTCCGTTTATCCACCACAAAAAAACCACCCTAAGGTGGATTTTCGGAAACGCATGTCCGTGATTCCACCCCAGGGCTAGTTGGATAAACGGAATTTATAGGCTTACGGTGGGATCTCAGACATGCGTTTGGTCCCGTCATGGCGCACGCCAGGCAATCACATGTCACACTGCGCTAGCACATTGATGACTGACCTTATACCGGATGACTTTTTTTACCGTCTCGAAAATAATGATTGATGATGATGGTGTGATTTGTAAGTGGAACAAAAACCATACCATACCCTTACCACCAACCACGAGAATATTTGCAACTAAAGTATAGAATCGCGCTACGAATTCATTGCTAAATCCGCGCATTTAGTATGATTGCAATTTCCATATTTTTTAACCGATTTATTATTGATGTTCACATTTTCTGTTTTTATTGTTCTAGTATGAAGAGTTTACTTTAAATGTATAGTATTTATTTCTAGATCAATATCTTTGTAAGTCATTGAAAAATAAAAATAAATCTTTGCAATATGCTTCTACTCCTATCACCTACATATTTATACCCTATTTTTTTCAAGACGGTAAATAATGTCATCCCGTATACATTTACTACGGCACGAGCTGTTCTAATACCTATACACAAGACTCAAGAAATGAAGAATAAAAAGTAATAATATATTATTTCCTTAGGTAGTAGATGAGAACGGTGACATGGTACCGTTCGGAAGTCCCGGCGAGCTGGTGGTGCGCGGCTATAACAACATGATCGGCTACTGGAACGATCCGGAGAAGACCAGGCAGACCCTCAGCGAGGACGGCTGGTTGAAGACAGGGTAAGGTTTCTTGATTTTCCTCGTATTAGACCTGCAATCTACGTAAGGTTACCCTTTTGGAGATTGCGTATAGACAGTTGAGTTATGCTCAAAATCTAACTCCGGGCTTCTAAAAATTCCCTAAAGGAGAACTATTTTGCGCCACCGGGGAATAGACTCGGATCCCACGTTAAACTTTTACAGCCAACGAGGCAGTCAAAACAATTACAGTTATAATCCTAATAGAACTAATCTGTGTTCGCTATTTAGTTGTCAAAAATGTAAACAAATATGAGTTTATGGAAAAATAACTTTAATTCCTACACAATAAAGTTCAGTTTACACTACAACTTCAAATGTTTTTATAACTTTTTCAATGATAATGATAAATGATTTTATTTTGTAAGTAGGTTTGTACAAACACTTTTACACGTCAATCATATTTTAAAACTAGATGAGGTCGGCGTTTCCTATCTGACTAGTCTGAGAAGAAAGGCCGAAACAAACTCAGAGATCACAGTCTCTTTTAAAGTCCAGACATAATCTTGGTCAGATCATAAGAAGACCATGTAGGTAGATGTCTGAGATGGTCTTTTGAGGAAAGAACCACACAGATTGAGAGGACCTGTCCAGTCAGTGCACGCATTCGTCAGAAATCGTGCAGCTCAACTCAAACCTATACACAGCTCAACGATTATGGAGCTCAACGATTTGACGAACAATACCAAAGGAAGGACATTTGGGTAGGCCACATTAATTACTTAAACTGCCAGACCATAACAAAAATAGTGCCAGTTACTCTGAAATCAACTTAATTGTCATTAAAATAATATTGATATTTGTTTAACTTGAAATAACACCAATTGGAAACATAAATTATAATAGACTTATTATAATATTATAAGATGGTTCTTTATTGTAAGATGCGTCTCCTTGCCTGGGAGCTTGTTTGCTGCTCCCAGATACCTTATTGTTATGCAGACAGTATGTAAGGATGTCAATCATTAAAAATTGATGGTTCTTTGACCTAATATTTTATGTTGCCACTTACATTATGTTAACTAATGAGGTAATTCGCTAAAAGGTGTGTAACGATCGTTTACCCTTGATATACCTACACTTTAATTTAATTATCCCTGGCTTCAATATTAATTTTCTTTTAGTGAATTTTTCTTATGACAAAAATTACCTACCTGAGTTTTTAGTCTGTACAATGGTTTGTAACTTTTCACATTAAATTTCTAATAAGTAATTAATTATAATTCATTTTAGAGATAAGTTCACGATAAGTGAAGATGGATACGGGCGCGTCGTGGGCAGACTGAAGGACATCATCGTTAGAGGGGGAGAGAATATTGCTCCTAAAGAGATCGAAGACTTGCTGACCACACATCCTGATATTGAGGACTGTCAAGTAAGGAAATAATTGAATCGTTCTAAAAGACAGTGATATATGTAATTAATAAGTACAAGGAATACTTAGTAAGTCCATGTAGTGCAGTGATATCTCACAGATCGCAGGCCTGTGTCCCAGCAGTGGAACCTTATTAAAACACATATTTGACGCATGGGAAGAGGCATAAGATGCAATAGGCATCTTTTGCGACCTATCCAAAGCATTTGACTGCGTGAATTACGGATCACTGCTATTGAAACTTGAGCATTACGGACTGGGTAAACTAGCTCTTAGCTTAATAAAATCATATTTAAATGATAGATTTCAGCAAGTTCAAATAAAGGGTTGAATTCATTGGGCTTAAAAGTCAAAATGGGTGTACCGCAGGGCTCAATATTCGTTCCTATTTTTAGTATATAAAATGATTTACCTTATTTACTAAAAACCCGACCACAGTAAATGGTGTTATTTGCTGATGACACATCACTGATTTTTAAAGTAGGCAGACGTGCACTGGGGCTTGACGACGTAAATAATGCTAAGCTTATGGTCCATAATTGGTTTACTGTAAATAATTTCGTATTAAATGAGAAAAAAACTAAATGCAATAGATTCGCTTTACCGAATGTTAGAAGTAGTGAATGTCACGTTGTATTGAATAGGGAGATACTTAAATTCGTCGAAAATACGGTTTTCTTGGAGATCACGCTTGACTCAAAGTTGCAGTGGGGTCCTCACCTAACATCACTTGCAGGGCGGCTAAGTTCAGCTGCTTACGCTGTTTGGAAAATCCGTCAATTAACAGACGTGGATATTGGGAGACTGGTCTATTTTAGTTACTATGGTATTTTGCTGTGGGGACGGGCTGCAGATATTGATTCTATATTTATTCTGCAAAAGAGGGCTGTCAGAGCCATCTACAATCTCAGCAGACGCGAATCTCTAAGGGAACTGTTTAAAAAAATTAGCATCATGACGGTTCCTTGTCAATATAGTATATATATACGAAAACATTATGTACGTTCGAAAAAATCTACATCTTTTTAGTAAGATAAATGACAGGCATAATTTTAACACTAGGAATAGGAACAAACTAGATCAACCGCGCTTCAGATTGTCTAAAGTAAAAACTTCTTTTGTGGGGTACTGTGTAAAATGTTATTATAAAATACCACTCGATATTCTTCAACTAAATGAGAAGAAATTTAAAACATGCATTAAACGCACACTATGTAGACAAACATATTATAAGTTGGATGAGTATATCGTAGATAAAAATGCTTGGCTTAGTGCTGGTCCTGCTCCACAGGCAGTTGGGCTCACTAGTTGATCACAATTTCAATATTTGGAAGAGATGCTTCCCCTTTTTTTGTTTTTCTTTTGTGTTTCTGACATTACGAACTTAATGTTTATTTTATTCAAGCAAGATTTAATTCTTAATACTTCAATATTAAATACCTCTTCCTGATTGGTAGTATTTTTTTTTTTCTCATCTCTTAAATTGCAAACTATAGTTTTGTATAATTTAGAAGCATTTTTTAAATTTTGTAAATGTAAGAACCTTGGATCCGTTTTTTATGATATTTTGATGTTGACTTGAAAGAGCATGGCAGTTGAGAATATGTCATGCTCACTTAAATGTCTCGCTGGTGGTGGCGCGTGTGTTGGATCATTCGGTTCCCTACAAAATGGTTGAGCTGGGTGGTGCTGATCCACGCGTCATGTTTGTGAACGGGCGCCGTCGGTTGAGACTGGTCATCTCTTAACTGCCAGGGCTTATTTTTAATTTTATATTTTAAATTGTTTCTTTTTTACATTGTTCTCACATATACAAGCAATAAGAATAATGTACCCGGATTTTGTAATAATATCTTGATTTAAAAGAGTGTCCTTGGAGTTTCTTGCCCGTTCTTCTCCATAGAGATCTACGTTTTGGAATGGGCAACTAGCTTCAACTTTCTGACTAACTGACCGAATATTTAATTTTGGTAAATGGTTTAATTGAAATAAATGATTTGAGTTTGAGTTTGAAACATTTATAAGACATTGCACACACTTTCAACCGACGAAAAGAGAAGCAGCACCCTAATTGTGTAACACACTATCAATCACAATCTGAATCACTTTGATGGAAATTGCTAATCCATTGCTTCATATGTTCGAAACATTCGTCTGTTAAACAACTTAAATAACGAAACTTGCGAAATGATAGCCATTGCTACTTGTAGTCTGTTACGCAATTACCCCGCAGGATGTCTAGTCGACGTGTAGGTATAGATATTGAAAACAAGCAAATTAATTACGAAAACGTAAAATGATTGCAGCTTGATTGATTTTCGATGATTGTGTGTTTGGCGCCGCCTCAAAATTAGTTAGTAATAATAATTTACTAGCTTGGGACTGCAGTTTTTAGGGTTCCGTACCCAAAGGGTAAAAACGAGACCTTATTACTAAGACTTCGCTATCTGTCGTCCGTCTGTCCATCCGTCTGTCTGTCTGTCACCAGGCTGTATCTCAAGAACCGCGAAAGCTAGACAGTTGACATTTTCACAAATTATGTATTTCTGTTGCCGCTTTAACAACAAATACTAAAAACAAAATAATATAAATATTTAAGGAGTGCTCCCATACAACAGACGTGATTTTTAAAGATAATGGTACGACACCCTTCGTGCGCGAGTCTGACTCGCACTTGGCCAGTTTTTTTCTATCTGGGACTCCACAGTTTTATCGTGTCAGAATAGGTTTTTTAGTAATGAACTCCTTATCAACTGTTTTTTGCGAGTATGGGGTCCACATTTATGCTACATCTACATTGTCGCGATAAATCGTACACTTCGCGCACCGGTGGAAGTCACGCTGTAAACAAAGAGCGTGCGAAGTGTAGTTCGTTTTATCGCGACAATATGGCCACAGCATATTTTTTTTTATAAAGCGCTAATCTTGACTCGGACTGCGCACAGTCATATCCAGTATGTAAAATATATAACCGACAGATAATTAATAGTCTGCGGAAGACCGAGGCCACTTAAAATTGTACGTCTTTATACAAATTGGTCCGAGAGATACTTGACAAGCATCTGATTTAGTGATTAGGTATAAAACCTTTAATGGGTTTTGATTTATTTTAATTCCTTTAGCTTGTCAAACTTAATAAACTGTCATCATCATCATCATCATCAGCCTAAAGCAGTCAACTGCTGGACATAGGGCTCTCCAACAGGCTATTTTCCTAAAAAATTCTAATTAGTCCGTTATAGATTATCAGAAAATATTGAACCCGTATGTTTTCTTTTGTCAATTATATAAAAAATGATGAAGATATCGCCCGTTGAAGTTCCGCGTGACGTCACTTGCTTGCGACATTTTTGCAAGCAAGTGACGTCACGACACTCCCACTTCCAAATTTTAACGCGCTTTAGCTTTGTCATTTTTTGTTTGATTGACAAAAGAAAAAAGTACGTGTCCATTATTTTTCGATAATCTAATTGACAGACTAAATATAATTATTATTTTTTTACCCAGGCAACTACCCTATTGTACGCCATTTAGCCCGATTCTCGGCAACTCTCATCAGGCTACCAACCACCCTGCGAAGATCGTCGCTCCACCTAGCCTGAGGTCATCCTACCTTACCTTTGGTGATTCGCGGTTTCCACTCAAGAACACTTCTTCCCAACGGTCATCGGTACTACGGGTCATATGGCCGCCCGGCCGGCTCATTGCCACTTCAGCTTGCTTATTCTGTGAGCTATGTCGACAGCTTTGGTTTGTCGACTGCTCTACTGTACCTGTCTCCTATAATTGTACGCGGGCACTAGTATTGGGAAAGAGATGAAGCTATACGTACTAACCCCCCGATCTCTTTCCACGGTATAAGGAACGGTGGTATGCCGCCTTAACCTGAATATACAATAAACAATACTTTTTTTTGAATCAGGTGGTTGGAGTATCCGATGAGAGATTGGGCGAAGAGTTGTGTGCTGTGTTGCGAGTCCGTGAAGGTGTCTCCGTGTCCGTCGACGAGGTCAGACGCCACTGCGACGGTCAAATCGCCCGGTTCAAGATCCCCAGAGTTGTAAAGGTCATGGACGAGTTCCCTAAGACAGCATCCGGCAAGATACAGAAGTACCGCATCAAAGAAATGATAGAGTCAGGAAAATTGTAGCTTTGTAAATAAATTTTATTTATTTTTGTAATTTTTTTCTTCTTATTTATCGAATACCAGCTCTTGCCCCTGGTGACGCCACGCTTGCGTACGCCTGAATGCACAGACAGACAGTTCATCGTCAGAGGGGCAATCCTCGTAATTTAAAGAACGTTCACAGTCTGGTGTCAGTCTCAATCTATCAAAAACATCTCTAATTTCCATACATTTTTGTCCAAGTTTTTAACATTGATGGTCGCTGAGATGAGATTGCGACTAGATTTTGAACGTTTTTAATTATGGGAATTGGCCTTCAGTTCAAATAAATTTCTCTATGTATGGTAGCCTTGTGTTATTTCTTTTCCGAAGTTTGCACTATAAACTTCTTATGATAGTGAGTAATATCCGTCACTCATCAATAAAAAATACATTAGTTAAAGACATGCTTAAATCTGTTATCTTTGCAGTTATTGACCTTCCTCATATTATCTGTTTCATATCATTTGAACCTATATCATTTTAGTATAGTTATTTTTATTAAAGTTACAGACGCCAGTAATCATTATCTATTATCGCTCAAATTTTTTTTTGGTTTCCGTACGTCCGAATGAAAAAACGGAACCCTTACAAGCTCACACGTGTGCCTGTCGGTCGATCAGTCACAGCCAATTTACTCAGAGTCTACTGGACCCTCAGCGCAACTTCTACTCGCACTAGTCCAGTTTTTCCCATATGAACATTATCAAAACTCTCTTCTCTTCGTGCATAAAAGATTGTAGGTATGTTTATAAACTAAGAATGCCTTGACACAAAATGGAGAAAAAAACATGCTAACGAATCACAAAAATATAAGCAGTTAGGTAAAGTAGAACGCGTTCTACCGAGTAGGTACTGACAGACGTGAGTCGTGACGGATTTGAAATATGAATATTGCGCATCTTTAACCTAAAGCTGTGCTCACGCAGGCAATTTTTTACCAAGAATCAAAATATTTTATTTCACACAAACCTACAATGGGCACTTATGAAAATGAACATTTTATACCCAAATATTAAAGTTATTAAAATATGATTTTTGGCATTTTCAACCTTAAATAGCAGCCGGGGGGGCGTTCGTGGTAGATTTTCGTTATAGGTAATAGTAAAAAATGCTCAATAAGCAATTTCCCATAACACAGCTGGGGGTCTACTCCGAAGTGGTAAATGTATCGTATCGGCCGAATGTTCGGCCGTTTCCTGCTACGAAGTTACTATTTGTTGCGGTCGGTCCCGATTTCGAATATTGACTATGGTCCCGACCCAACTGAGCCGATCCGAACTTTTTTCGCATTTTTCAATAATATTCGGTCATTCGCACTTTGGTCTTCGGAGTAGACCCCTAGTACTTTTTTTTTCTGGAACTTTAATTTTTGAGTACGAAATGAATGATGTCCTTTGTTACATAGTTTATTAATAAAGTTGCTTGTTATCGCTCAGTATAAAGAGAAATAATTCAATGAAGAGCTGGAGAAGGGTAGAGTGAGAGAGAATATGTAGCATTTTGACATTGCAGTAAATTGTTCGTTGTCGTGACGACATATTTGATCAACATTACCCAGAATCTAAATGTTTTATCCAACCTGCAGGAATTCGTTGGATGCGGGAGGTATAGAACTGATTGAAGTGGAGGTGCTTGGGGGAGGCCTATGTCCAGCAGTGCGTCTTTTGGCTGAAATGATAATATTTTATTTTTGTTGTCTAGGTAACCATTTCGTCGTTGAGCTGCACGATTACTGAATTTACTGACAAATGCGTGCATTGACTGGACAGGTCCACTCAAACCTGTATTGTTCTTTCCTCAAAACAACATATCAGTTATTTAACCTGCATGGTCCTCACATGGCCTGACCAAGATTATGTCTGGTCATTAAAGTAAATCTCAGAAGGCCAATTCTCGTAATAAATCTAAAACGTTCAAAATCTAATCGCAGTCTCATCTCGGCGACAAACAAATGTCAAAAACATGTCAAAAATGTAGGAAAATTAGAGGTATTTTTGACTGATTGAGACTGAGATCAGACTGTGAATGTTCTTAAAATTACGAGAATTGCCCCTCAGTTATTATTGTCGCCCGTGTGTGCGCACCCTAAGCGCTACTGATAAATGTAAAGCTATAGCTAATTAGCAATTAGTATTTTCACGACCGTCGCGACATTACCATGTTAACAATGTTTCTATTACTTTTGCTTTTATTCTGCATTTTAGTTTTAGGCTCACATTTGTATTTCCGATACAACCATGGAGGCAGATTAATTTATAAAATTAAAGGACCGAAGGAAACGTTTTTAATCGGAAATATACTCGACATATTTATTACCCCTGGTAAGTGCATTTTTCATTTTATTTTCTTCTATGGGGGTTAATTTAATCGCAATGGTAACTGAGTTTTCATAAAAATGGTAATAGGTAACATTTACCTAGGTAGTCATCGGTTTTGCATTGTGAGTATGGAGGGTAGAGGTAAGGAGAAATGTCTCTGTTGTGAAAAAGTGTCCGTCAAACTGCGTTAAGTTAGGGTGGCGTCACAGTAGCAACAGGTTGAAAAGCGCCAAAAGTTATTAGAATAGGATTTTAGGTTATGTTTACAAAATTATTTTGGACTACGTAAATAGTTGAGGTTTGGTATACTGGGCTGTCACTAACTACTCTAGTCACTAAAAATATTAAGTTATCTAACTCGGCATACTTCAATACGTCAACAACTACTACATTCATACCAAACCAAACCCCTTGCCTACGCTAGTGCCATTTTGGAGGGTTTTTGAACTGTTGTTTAATGATAATAGCTGGACACCTTTTCAACTTTCCCCCATATGAGATGGTTCTCCTTACCTCTACCCTCCATAGTTGTGAGTAGGTATGTAAAATAATAGCACAGATAAAAAAGATACTTTCGTAGGTATTATCTTTGTCGTTCTAATGGCAATAGATAATACTGGTGCAAATATGGTCCATATACAGGGTGTTAAAGTAATTGCGTGCCATAGCTTCAAGGTGAGTTCAGTATCGATAAAGGAACCCGTAAAAAATAAATACCTTTAAAAAAAAGTAAAATAAAAACAAATATGATCATAAGATGAACCTAATGTAGTACGTTTCGCGGTACACAATATAACATTGTTTAAAATTGAAGTCGTACAGTTATTGAAATCGCCTCTTGAAATTGCCAAAAGATGTAAAAAACATTAGTCAGATAATGTGATTTAAGTTATCGTATGAGCTCAAAACAAATGAAACTTGTACGTTCCCGATTCAACAACATTTGACGTGCAATTTTTATCGCCAAAGCGAAGGATAGTGACCGTACGATAACAGACAGCAGCGCGCCTTGCTACCCCTTGTCGGTTAGGAATAACCCACATAGCGCTATCCTTGTCCATCCACTCACACGCATCGGGCGCATGAGGTCAGTGACGCACTTTACTATCCAAGTTCAGTCATAATTAGGTCAAGGAGACGATGCATCGTTTTGCATTATCAGTCGTGTAATTTTCATTCGCGGAATGTTGTAAAAATGGCTAACCTGTTCAATGATATTGAATACGTTCGTGTTTACTACGACGAAGCAAATACGAATGTTAGAGAGACTGTGAGAATTTACGAACAACGCAGTGTAGAAAGTTTGCGAAGGCAGGGTGTCGAAAACCCTGTTGTACCCAGCCGATCAACTATTACGAGGGCAGTGAACAATTGGTTTGAATTCCGCCAGTACGACTTCAATTTTAAACAATATTGTATTGTGTACCGCGAACCGTACTACATTAGGTTCATCTTATGTATGATAATTTTTGTTTTTTTTTTTACCTTTTTTTAAAGATGTTTTTTTGTACGGGTTCCTTTATCTATACTGAACTCACCCTGAAGCTATGGCAGGCAATTACTTTAACACCCTGTATATGCATTTGACATCAAGTTGATGACGAACCGCCCGCATTGCAGGATCACTGTGGCAGGTTGAATACGTTGATGAGTATTTATATCTTCGAATAGTCTCTTTCCAGGCAAGACAAAACAAAGAGGTTGCAAAACGCACCGAAAATGCCTGGAAGAGCTAATGGGCCATGAAACATCGAATGAAGGGTGATCTTCCTTTGTCCCTTAAAAGGAGACTGATTAACGTATGCATTCTTCCCATCTTCACATATGGTGGACAAACATAATCTTTCACAAATCAGCAGAGGTCCACGCTTGAGGTTTGCCAGAGGGCTATGGAACGGAGTATTCTGGGTATCAAACTAACAGACCGGGTTAGGAATACGAGCATCCGTTCCATAACAAAGATAACTGAAGGCGATAGGTGAAGTTTCGTAATTTAAAACGTTCAATATATCTAGTCGCAGTCTCATCTCGACGACAAACAAATGTCAAAAGTTTGTCAAAATCTAGGGAAATTAGAGGTATTTTTGACAGATTGAGACTGAACGTGCTTAAAATTACGAGAATTGCCCCTCTGATGTTACTTGGAAAGCTGCCACGCTAAAATGGAAATGGCCTGGATACATCTTGCCGCATGTCAGACGACCAATGGGCCCCCTCTTAATGGCAAGCAACACCGCGGCAGGCCCAGACCGAGATGGCGCGATGAGCTGGACTCCTTCAACAAGAATTGGTACTTAGCAGTTTTAAACAGAGAGAAGAAAGTAGGGAAGTCTTTGCCCAGCCGTGGGCCATCACAGGCTTTTAATAATATAAGTCTTAAATATTAACCAACCTTGATTTCAAATATCTGAGGGGGGCATATCCCATATTTTTAGTCATAGAACAAAAGTTGTTGTTAATGATGTTAGTAATCCAGTCCTGCAAGGTTGTTAGCGTTTTACCAATAACCCTGTATAAGAATAAGACAATGTTTATTTGCCATAAACAGCGCTTTTTCCTTAAAGTCTACATTAATACCTAGGTTTACACCAAAAAAATAAGATGAAAAGGAAGCATTTTGCTTATGACACTCCACATTAGGCCCAGCCTGTCTCGTGGAGTCCATGGGTGATATTACCAAATAATTAAGTGCGCATAACATTAATTCACAAACAGAATCACAGATCAGGATTATCAGGATTGTTACAGTCGAGAAGCACATGAAAACGTGTTATATTTTAAAGTTACTGAAACATTGACTAAATTTACAACAGTGAAATTAAAACAATAAAGTAATTGAAACGAATATTTGAATGTAATTTTAATTGATTTTTTCGTTTTTTTTTTTTTCCTAAAACCTTAAACGCCAATTTCATATGTAATATTTAATTATATAGGCAAAACATTAGAATAATGGTAAGTCTGACAAAGGTGATTAAAGTTCACTGAAATCTGAATACAATGTAAGCGTGTAAGTATGTAATGTAAGTCTGAACGATCTCGCGTTAAGGCTCTCGCAGACTGGCCCGACGCGACTCCTGTAGAACAATTTCTATGAAACTTCATGGAAATTGTTCAACCAGAATCGCGTTCACTATCGCGTCGCACCTGTCTGCGAGAGCCTTTATGAAGAGCGATGGATGAGGTCTACGATATAACGAATGTGTCCAGAAGATGCCTGTTTACACTTATTGTGAAGGCTGATTCGTTGAGGGGAACACAGACGCTGGCAGAGAGTTCCACACTTTCGCTGTGAGCATAATTAATGTGGAGGAGAAGCGCAGAATAAACCTACGACTTGTCATATCAACTACATAAGTGCGGATCTTATCTTATCGGTACTTGCCGTACGACTGGAAGTCTGGTAGTAATAGGGAGATGTTGGGGTCAGGTGGTGTAGCTCCTGCGCACACTCTCCAAAGTTTTCATCAAGATTTCGAAAAAGTTCAGCTCTACAAAGCCGATTTTTTTTTATTACGATAAGTATGTTGTGTTATGTTGTTTTTGTGCCCGAGATTGAGTTACTATGCACATACTGACAATCAAATACTTAATGAAATAATTACAGCACAAAAATTACATTACAATATAACATGAACATGATAACATATGGTATAAGCAGGCGCCTATATCGTATACTAGCAGCTGTCCGCGACTTCGTTCGCGTTAAATTTCTTGTTCCCCCATCACATCTCATCACCCGCCCGCGATATTACTTCGTTTTCGCAGCATTCTTTCTGACTTATTATCTACTAGATGCGCCCCGCGGTCTCACCCGCATAAGTTTAGATCTCGTGGGAATATCGAGATAAAAAGTATCCTATATGTTAATCCTGGTTATAAACCATCTGTGTGTCAAATTTCATCCAAATCCGTTCAGTAGTTTTTGCATGAAAGAGTAACAAACATCCACCCATCCTTCCATCCATCCATAAGTCCATCCATACAAACTTTCACGTTTATAAAATTAGTAGGAAGTAGGATTTGCTCTGCTCCTAAGATTCCTAGCGATGATAAATAAAAAAACTGTTCAGCTTTATTATTAGTAGTAGGTATAGGTTATCATGTCTGTGTATCTTGTCCCCGTCGCGGATCTCCACAGCATTCTATTCATTAAATTAGTGCTATAAATTAGTCTCATGTTCTTGTCTTATCCCTGACCTTCGGCAGTGAGATAAGCCGTGCATTCATTATAAACAAAAGTGTCATTGTATGAACACTCGCTGTTCATACCAGCTATTACCTATACATGAACTGTGTTTATAATTTGGAAATCATGAATCTATACTCCGATGGGGTAGGCAGAGATGAATAAGGACTCAAGCTTATCTGGCAAAATGTGAGTGTAGGTAAAAACCACTTTTCGTCATGTAGTCACGAGCACCAATATGTCAACACTTGGCAACTTTCAAATGCGATTTTTTCGTAAAATAACGAACGCAATAAACCTATGGGTTCGAAAATGCTATGTTCGTAACAACATAAAATTCATTAAAAAATCGCTTTTGAATAAAGCCGAGTGTATACATAATTTGCTCGTGACGTACCCCAGATGCTACTGACAAACTTTATATACATATTTATTTTTATATATTATTTTCATCGATATTTTCGTAAATTGTGGACCGATTTTAAAAATTCCTCTTTCATTTAGTAGAGATAGCTTGCGTGGTAGTCCCATATAAATTTTATTAATTTTAGTATTTGTGTTACCTTTAATAGTAGCAGGAAGTTGTGCCTCACGGCTGTGCCAAAAAGGCCCAGTTTAGCAAAAATGCCAGATGCTCGTGCAGAATGCTCGTAGTGCCTGGCGCAGGTTTTCAACTGACCGGGCCTGATGTTTGAGGTACTGTGAGGTTGACGGATGTAAATCAGTTTTATGCTGTAACGTGACGTGTGTATGCATACTTAATTAAAAGGTGTCAGATAAAAATAGTAACAAATATGTACATAAATAGTGTGATATTGAAGTCATTCATTTCAATTTTGCAATGTTAATTGCAAAATTAAATAAAAACGACTGATAAACAAATGAGACTGACGCATGATAGACCTTCGTTAATAAGTAAATAAAGAAATTCTTCGATACGTGTCGGGACAAAAACTTGTTTGAAACGATGATTTGATGATGTTATAATTACTTCCTGCCACTGTTATTTACATAACAAGTAGTGGAACGACGAATTTTTGAGGGGTAGGTAGCACAACTCATCGTCTTCCTAGTTTTTTCTCAACTACGTTGGGGTCAGCTTCCAGTGTAACTGGATGAAGCTGAATATCACTTTTTTACATGGAGCGACTGCTCATCTGACCTCCATAATACACTGGGTAATACAGTACCCCTTGGTAAGACTGGTTGTTAGACTTGCGGGCTCTGACGACCTCTAACGACTTTCAAAGACCCACGAATGACAACCGGGACCAGCGACTTAACGCGCTTTCCGAGCCAAGGAGGGGTCTTGGTATGTAAAGATGGTCATATCCACGGACCAACCTCGGCAAGCGTAGATTAACCTGATCGATCGACCCATGCGGCTGTTATTACTTTGCTACAAACCCACCAGTTAGTTACCACAAGTAAAAAGTTAACAAATATAAATTTTTTACAAAAAAATTAAAAGAAGTCAGTTGTTTTGTTTTTCCGTAGTGTTAAGTCTTGAGACAAGCTTGATAACCTTATTTTTTTCAGTACAAATATTCAAATGTCAAATAGAATGGCGCAAAAGCTTTGGTAACTTATGGAAATTATGTGGTTTTAACTACCGGGCAGTGTATGTGTATAAACCTGAGGATATTGAGGTAAGCACAAGTGATACTTATTGTCCACGAAATATGTTACAATTCTTACAAATCTGCTCGAAAACTTTTCGAGGGAAGTTCGAAGAAATCTGCTGGATGCAGGCAACCTAGGATCGGGCTTTGAGGAGATATTTGGTGGAGGCCTGTTGGCCAGCAGTGGAGTAGTTCAGCTGATATGATGATTTATTTATTTTATTATATTTAATCTTGATTGGAACTGCATAAAGCAATTAACAAACTATAATGATGATGATAATCTTTCTCTAAACATAATTTTACTTTAGGAATACCACAAGATAATGTCTTCGGCCCATAAAATCTTTTTATTCTCGCGAGTGTGCTGTATATCCAAATGAATAAAAACATTAGTGTTCTTTTCCTAAGTTAGGCAAATCATTTATTTTCAGGTAATCTTGTCTTCTACTCGGTATCTGGACAAAAGTTACCCCTACACATTCTTGTTGCCGTGGCTACGTGAAGGACTTTTGACCAGTACAGGTAGGTTTTTTATAGATAAGTTGTATTAATGAATCAATGGAAACATTGTTGAAATGTTTATAAATTCTGATAAAACAGATTTCATAATGACTTTTCATAATAAATGTAGATAAGGTAGAGCGCACTTCAGTGCTAACAAAACCAGTATAAACTGACCTCTAAACCCACCTGGACTTAAAAATTTTTTTTTCGCGCAATGTACCAATTTTCAACGCATTACCCAGCGCCGAGAGTTGAAAAAATCCAACAGTGTGCTTTTTTGACGTACTGGGATGCGCTCTGTTGGATCCTCAATGCTCGGCTCAATAATGAAGGTTGAAAATCCAGTGCGCGATAAAATCCCGCCGCGATATTTTTACGCCCTTGCGAACGTGCGCTTATTCTATTGTAACTCCATACCTATTACGATATGACATCTCAAGATCAAAGTGTAAGGTCCCATTGACACGAGGCCGACTATACCTAGACATTTACACTAAAGTATTTCTTAGTAGGAGGTTCAAAAATATGCACCAAAATCTTTTAACGAACTTTTTTAGGTGAAAAGTGGCAACATCGCCGTAAAATGTTGACTCCTGCGTTCCACTTTCTGATCTTGAAGCGGTTCTTCGCCACTTTCTGTGAACATTCCCAGGAACTAGTGAACACTGTTGAAAAAGAGGTCGATAAGGACCAATCTGATCTGTTCCCAATTATCAGCAAGGCTACTCTTGGCGTCATTTGTGGTAAGATAGACCTTGTATATTTTTAAAGATTTTGCCTTGCTATAACAAGATGAACTTATCCCGTTTTCACTCACACTAGACGATACCTATATCAATGCCTAAATATAAGCGCACTGTTGAATTTTCAACGCTCGACTCAACACCGAAAGTTGAAAATCCAACAGCGCGCTTTTATTAAGACATTCATTTCATATGTAAAACTAAAGTATTACATACTAAATGAATATATATAAAGTACAAAAATAAAGTAAAACTGTCAATTATGAGAGTGATCCGTGCGAAGCTGCGCGGGTGCTATAGTTGTGTAGCAAGGCAGTGTTATATTTGGCATCGTGGTAAAGGGTGCGCCGGACGTAACAAAAGGTCCGACGGTACGTCACTCTGGGAGACCCCTTTTATGCTCATCTCCCATCTTGAACCGCGTGCCCTGTCACCTGCACACGTTAGGACCTAATAGCTGCGTCAGCGAATGGTATCCGCGTTGCTGAATTTTGAGCCAAACCAATAAAAAATTAAATTATTATTAATTTATTTGTGGTATTTTTGCCATCGACACGCTATGAAGAAGAAGGCAGTGTTTAGCGATATTAATTCCTGCCGGGGTAGCGGGATCGTCCGAAAGGGTTACCGCTGCCCTGGTACATAAAGGGCTAAGGAAGGAACACGGGTGGGTTTTAGTCAGTAAGAGTCTGACACTCCCTTCTGCTCCACCCAGAGCGGGAGGAGTCATTTGATGATTTCCCATCCACAAAAAAAAAAAAAAAAAAAAAAAAGCGATATTAATTGGCTGTTTAGATGCTGATTAGTTACAATTGTCTGAGAACAAACAGTACACCATACAGTACTCCATACTACACACTACTGTACTGTATTTTCTTCGTTTTAGAAACTGCAATGGGAGCCACGACTCGGGAAGGTGAAGATTCATTAGCCGACAAATATTTTAAACCATTACACACATTGGTTTTGGTCGTATTATACCGAGTTACGAGAATTTGGTTATACTCAGATGCGTTGTTCCAATTTAGTGGAACTGCTAAGATTCAGAACGAAGCATTAGACACTTTGAAGAAATTCACCACACAAATAATTCAAGACAGGAGGGAATATAGGAAAAACAATAATATAACTGAATATATTGATGATGGTGAAGTTAATGTATATGGTAAGAAGGCTAAGCTAGCCATGCTAGACTTGTTACTAGATGAAGAGGAAAAAGGAAATATCGATGAAAAAGGAATCACAGAAGAAGTCGACACGTTTATGTTTGAAGTAAGTAATTAATGCCACGCTGCAAATTAACTATGCATACAGGGCGGCAGGGACAACGGCGCGCAACCTTTTACCATGGATTCAGTAAGTAACCGACGAAAAATTGCTGTTCCATACATTTTGACCGCGTAGGTATTGCACTTTTCTATGAAACAGCAGTTTTTTTTTTGATAACCGCTAAAATCATCTACGCAGGGAGTTCAGAATCATGTACAGAATCTATGGTAACAGGTTGCGCGTCGATGCCCATTCCACCCTGTATGTCATTCAGGCCCTCCTGAATGACATATACCTCTTCATACTCTAAGATTTGACCGTTCTTTACTCTTAAAAAATGGTTAAAAATTAAGGACATTTAAAAAACTCGATCTTTTTAATTAACATACCTGATCAATTTTGAACACGATGTGTTTGTATTCCAGGGTCACGATACGACTGCAACAGCACTTTGTTTCATGATCATGAGACTCGCCAACGAACCGGATATACAGGTAAAGCTTTGGCAAGGTGTGAATTAAAGTATTTTTGTTATTTATTTTTTAACATTATTACATTTTAATTGTGTGTATTCCGTCAACTTTTCCTTATTGAAACTTTTTGATAATAACGTCGAATAGCGCTGGAAAGATTTTGCCTTTGATCACTTGCAAATTTGAATGCCACTTAAATAAGCGTTGCGTTACGGGGCAGGATAGCCTTTACCAGAAGTGGTCATTATATTAGTGGTTCTGCAGCTTCAATATCATCATGATTGTGCCGGAATATAGCAGTTCATCGTGCCATAAGTTTCTTACTCCGTTCACCTTTTATACTTTGTTTTTGTCCAGATGGTAAAAAAAGTCAGCCGATATACATATTTATTTATTTATTTATTTATTTATTTATTTATATATTTATTTACTTAGGGACAACAAACAGCGGTGTAATAATAAGTAAACAAAGGTTAGAACTTAATAATAGAGGTAACAAATACACTACTCACAACGTTATCCACATGTTACTATTTGTTAGAAGAACGATATAAAAGTAAGAAAAATAAAAGTAAACATAACATTACTTAATTATTAGGGTTCTGTTCACTTAAAATAGTAACAATTTCTTTTCTAAATATAGCCATGGTGAGAAACATAATATCAGTTGAGCCAAACTGTCCATTGTAGGTGTCAACTAATCGATGCAGCGGTGAGCGTACTCCTGAGTTGGTTCTACAAAGAGCGAACCTCTCGACCACGCACGCTACGGGGGGTCAGGTAGCATAAACGACATATACTAAATAGAGTCATCATCTCAAGTGGGGTGCGTCTGGATTTCAAAGTAATAAGGTCATATTTTTGTAGCAATAATTGATAAGAAATTTTAAGATAATCGTTATAAAAATCCAAACTCCATGCATAAACAACACATAACATCGCACCTGTTTTACCCCATGAGGTATGCCTTAAAGGTATGCCTTTATAGTACAATAATACAAATTATTATTATTATATAGTAATTTCGTCAGCTAAGTCTTTTTTACAAGCTTTTATTTAACTTGCGATGTATGTATGTATGTAACTATGTTCGGGTGGACTCTTGCAACTTAATTTTGAAGCAGATATCTTCAACCGATTGAGCTGAAATTTTGCATGCATGTGTAAATCGGATGCCAAATTATTATGACATGGAGCTGATCTGATGATGGAACCGGAAGATGGCCATAGGAACTCGGTAGTTAAACGACACAACCCCATCGAATTTGGACTCGTTTGATCCGTCTTGACGAGAACTTTGGTGCTAGATGGTAACCAGGGTCTGATGATGGAGTTGGAAGATGGCCATAGGAACTCGGCAATTAAACGACACAACCCCATCGAGTTTGGGCTCGTATGATTCGTCTTGACGAGTACTTTGGTGCTAGATCATAACCAGGGTCTGATGATGGAGCTGGAAGATGGCCATAGGAACTCGGTAATTAAACGACACAACCCCATCGAGTTTGGGCTCGTATGTTTCGTCTTGACGAGTACACTTTGGTGTTAGATGGTAACCAGGGACTAAAGATGAACAGGTAGCTTAAGTGCAGTAAACGCATATAACGGATAAACACTGCTACACAAAAATACAAAAATACTGAAAAGTTAAAAATAAAAGAAAAAAAAAACTTTTTGAAAACAAGTTTTTATTAGGTACTTATTAATAAAAAGGACTAAAAAGTTAAAAATAATTCAAACCTGATAAGAAATATATAAAAGCGTGTTACATTTTGATGGAACATTAAAGAACATTTAGAACACAATGTAACACGCTTTTATTTATTTTTTATCAGGTTTAAATTATTTTTAACTTTTTAGTCCTTTTTATTATGAAGTAATAAAAGCCTGTTTTTAAAAAGTTTTTTTTTTAAGTCTTAGTTTCCCATGTTTTAGGGAGCGAGCCTTATAATATCATCAACTGGTCACAAATCCAGACCCCGGGCTGCTAGGTACTGACAAATTCCTGATGGGAAAACCCAATAACATTTTTCCCGACCTGGGTGTCGAACCCAGGACCTCATGTTCGGCAGTGGCGGTTGTGACTGCTAGACCAACACATAATTGAAAATACATAAATTTCAGGATTCGATAGCTGAAGAGATGAGGAGCATTTTCGGTGACAGTCAAAGACCTCCTACAATCGAGGACTTGAGTCAAATGAAGTACTTAGAGTGTTGTATTAAAGAGTCACTTCGGCTGTACCCCAGTGTGCATTTCATCTCTAGATATTTCAAGGAGGATGTTGAAATTGGTATGTTTTAATTTTTACGTTTGATACTTACATTATTTAAATGCTTCCAAAAACACATTTCATTTAAATTTTTATGTCATTTTGTTCACAACTTGATTTCGTTAGCTGTTTAGGTTTTTTGTTGGAATTTTAAATGCTATTTATTTCCGCATTGTTGATCCTTTACCACAAACTAATAATTCAGCCTCATTCTAGTCTGAACGGTTCTATTCATCTGCATGGCTATTCACAACTATCCAACAGGCTATCGTTTCGAAAATGACACATTTCGATAACCTGATTTGCCTTGCCCCAAACAGCTGTCAGAAGAATAGCGGTCGTCTATTTGGTTAAGGGCTCATTTTTCCAACGCTAGATGATTTTATCGGATAAGTAATTTTGAATTTTTGACAGTTCTTCTATACAAAAACCGTCAGAGGACAATTTTATTCCACGAATAAAAATTATCTGTCGAATGAAAAATCGGGCCTTAAACTGTCAAAATTTTCGGGTTTTGGAACAGCGTTTTGAAGACTCCTACGATAACATTGATTGATGTTCGATACGGTGCGGAAGCGTTTCGAGTGGTTGTGAAAAGCTATGCTGGTCTATGAGTTAGGCCTGTTGAAGGATTCTTGACGTGCTTAATTCCTATTCAAGCAGCGATGACGAGAACCAATGCCAAACAACACATGTGGCCTATGAAAAATTTACGTTATTCCTAACCCTACAGGTGAGCATATAGTCCCATACAATACGATGTGCAACTTCAACGTGTTTGATATCCATCGGAACCCGGAGATCTTTCCAGATCCGGAGAAGTTTATCCCAGAGAGGTTTCTGCCAGAGAACTGTATCAGTCGCCACCCGTATGCATACATACCGTTTAGTGCTGGACCTAGGAACTGCATAGGTTGGTACCTCCAATATTTTTTAAATTCATCGTCGCCGAAAAGATTGTAATTTTTTCCAGTTCCTTGAGTGAATTCGCAAGTAATACTTATAAAGTAATTGTGTTATAATGTGTATATAGGGAAGGGAGGCCTTTGCCCTGCAGTGGGACAACACAGGCTCATAATAAAAAAAAACAAGGTCAAGTTAAATTACCTAGCGAAACTCCGCATACGTATATGGGTATCAATATCTAAACACAACAATAAAATAAAAATAAAAAGATTTGATGATTTTTGGTTTGGTGGCAACGACCGGGTGGTAGTGTAGTGTATTGTTGTATGTACCTGAAGTATGAGTTGGGAAAATAAGTTTCTTTTTGTTTTGTGGTGTTACTCTTCACGTCTGTGAAGTTTAAACAAAAAAATTGATGTTTACACTAATATTTCAAGTAACTAACCTGTTGTCGTTGATTCCAAAAACTAAATTCAGTAATTTCTTTTTTGTTTTTATCATGTTTAGATATGATATGGGGCCCGTGGTAAAATAATAACATCCGCACAGGTCCATCGATCAGGTTAAGCTACGCTTGCCGCGGTTGGTCTGTGGATGGTGAACATCTTTACATACCGCGAGACCCCTCCGTGCCTCGGAAAGCACATTAAGTCGCTGGTCCCGGCTGGCATTCGTGAATCTTTGACAGTCGTTACGGGTAGTCAGAAGCCGGAAAGTCTGACAACCAGGCTTACCACGGGGTATCGTATTACCCAGTATCTGTGTTGTGGAAGTCAGATAGGCAGCCGCTCCGTGTAAAATACTGGTATTCAGCTGCATCCGGTTAGACAGGAAGCTGACCCAAACATGGTTGGGAAATGGGTAGGCAGATCAGGCAGATGATGATGCATAAATATCGATATCCAATTCATTTAAATTAGTTAGCGAGTCTGCGAAGATTCGCTAGCTTATTTAATTGTACCTATATAAATCCATTTTTCTATATGTTCATAGATAAGAGCCCTATCGCCCTGGGATATCCTGTTATGATAGATTGTGTTGGCAAATAAACAAATAAATAATTTATGTTTATTAATAAATGGGCTCTTGACCACGATCTCACCAGATAACGTCTCTTAATAAAATGGCGCTTGAACACGCTGCATGTGACATTGCACTAGTGCAAGTGCCTGCACAGATTACAAAGCAGTGCTGCATTATGTCAACTTAAGTGTAAATGTTTGTTTTTGTTTTGTTTTTTTAAAAAAAACGTTGCCCCACACTAGGAATTTCTCCTGTATCGTGGGTGCGTTTACAAACATTTAAACTCACAATAAATGTGTTTGTCTTGTATACTTACGCATTGCTAATCTTATATGATCAGCCTATAATTTTCTCATTGCTGGGTCTTGGGGCTACTCTCTGAGAGAGGTGAAAGGCCATAATACCGCGGCAATCAAAGTTATAGAATAGAATATACTTATTGTAAAACATGAGTATACATCAAATAATATGTACGAGGTCTTAAAATAACAGGTAGATCTGCATGTTTTGCCATTTATGGCGTACAAAACAACATGTTTTTGCTTTAGAATAAACCTTTAAAAAAAATTGAGTCTACACAACAAACTATGACATTAATAACTTAATCCTAATGCTAATTAAAAACGAAAAAAAAGTTAAATTCAAAAGTCAAATTCTGAAAATGTCGTAATTATAGGAATCTATTAAATAATTGCGGTCATTTAAAAATTCCGATATGGTATAATATCATTTGGCTATGAGATATTTTTTTAAATATATTTTAAACAGAGCAGTAGGCATTTGTCTAATAGGTTTTGGGATTTTGTTATAAATGATTGGTGATGACTGGAGGGTGCCCCATGTCTTGTCGTTATCCACGCGATTAAAGTGTTGACTGGAGGATGCCCCGTGTCCTCGAATTTTTAGTTTTAAGACAGGCAGGTTTCGTAACGATTTATAACCTTAAATAAAATGCACAAAAAAAGACGTTTCTGCCCGGGTTTACACCCACGGCCACAACGCGAACTCGTAAGTTACAGTCCTTACCAGTGGGCTACCAATTCCTTACAACCTCCCACAATTTTTCAAATAGTGCCCTAAACCCACGTTGTATGGCGATGCTGATTTTTTGGCCAAAAAGTAGGCCAACCCTCTTTTCTAGTCCTTTTACATTTTCACTAACTTTTGTTATTTCAGGTCAAAAGTTTGCCCAAATGGAGCTGAAGACTATGATGTCCAGTCTCCTGCGAAGGTTCAGGCTGGACCCAGTAACGAAACCTGAGGATCTCATCTTCACGACTGATATCGTTCTGAGGACCACACACCCAATCTATGTCCACTTCCGGAAGAGAAATAATACCTAATAATTAAGTTATCATTTAAAAATGACAAACTAGATTTATCAATATTAAATTTTAACCTTGATAGATTTAAGAAATACAATTGTACGTATATCCAGTCATCGTTTTTCCGATCGTCGTCGATTCGTTTTTTAACAAGGATAGTTTTTTTAATAATCGTTTGCAAAGTGGTTCTTACTAATCAAAGACCGTATTCAAACGCTGACGAATTATGTAAGTTAATGACAAATACCTATAGGTACGTCACACGAACATATACTATATTATAACAGGGGCCTCCAAAAGTTAGTTGTCATTTTTCCACTTCAGCTGTGATGCCACATTATAATTTAAAATAAAAATATAATCCTGATAGGTTATCCTGAGGGATTACTTGATTAATTTTTATGATAAGTTATAGGTTGAATTAGTCAATAAAAACTTTATAGTATATAGTTCAAACATTCGGAACTAGAATTTTAAATCATAGTGTGGTGTGTCGACAGCTGAAGTGGAAAAATGTTAACTAACTTTTGGAGGCCACTTTATGTACCTATATATTTCGGTGCGAGAGTAGCCAGATTGAAATAAATAATTATGTATTTTTGAAAGAGATCTACTTTTTACGTAGTCCACGTGATCTTGAGGGTTTTCATTGGACATTATTTAAAAGAAATCAATGAAAAAAATAATAACGGAAAATTTAATTGAAACAAAATGATTAAAAGAAGCAATTAACGCTGACATTCCTATATGTATACAGATATTTTTTATTGCGAAATTGCCCACCTCCAGACCTCAATCTCACCTGGTGGAAAGCGATTAATGAAGTCTATAGTGGAACGAGCGAGCTAAGAAAATGTATTTTCTTATGTATAACATTTTCCATGACAACGGCTGTAAAAAACAAGCCGAAGTCACTTTGTGTAATACATTATAATTAAAGGTTAATAGAAGCTTTATTTCAGGCAAGCGATGTGTTATATTTTTTTAAGTAGGTACGTTACCTAAGTACTTGTCTTAAATAAAATACATAAAAAATATCAGCGATTTTATTTCAATAAAATAACATTCTAACAGACAAAGAGAGATTCCTGCTTATAACGTATTGAATGACATGCTTTGAATGTGTGCGAAAAGACGAGTAGCGGCAGCACACAACACACGCACACACACTACCGACTTGCTACTGTCTCGGACGGTACCAACAGCTCCTACGGTTACACAAACATTCACAGCGTGCACACTTGGTAACCACAAGTAAAGCGCGCGAAAGAGAGATTATGAGATAAAAAATACTGTAATAAAAGCGGACTACTACATTTTAAGTATCACGAAGAAACCAAACCAATTAATGATTTTTCACCGTTTTGAGAGCAGTGGTGATGAAATTATTTACACAAAGTAAAGCGCCTGGCTGGGTTCGAACCCTCGACCTACAACTCGGTAAGTCGGAGCCGGTACCACCGGGCCACCTCTACTCATTCACGGTCACGGACATAAATCATCCTTAAAGGTCTATCCACACATATCAGGACCGTGCTCCGTCAGTGGCTCAAAAAATATCGGTGTATACGTCGCAGCCAACTGGTTTAAATAGCCGTTTAGTTAACCGCCTAGCATTTTAAGTAAACAGCGGCCGTTCAACTAACGGCCTGAATGATATACAATACATTAAAGTTTAGGTTGGAACAGTAACCAATCACGTGCAAGCCGAATTGGTCGCAGTAACTAAGCCAGGGCACCCCAAACAAATGGTTTAGGCTAGAACTATGATCAACCTCGTGCGAGCCGACAGAGCGAAGTGAGGCGAGCACTACTTCCAAAGACCAGGCGATTGACTAAACGCTAATTTAACCAGTTGGCTGCGACATATACATTTTATATTATTATGAACTCGTTCAAACACGTCCGTGTCCGGGACGGCGACGGAGCTTCAGCGTCTGCTTTGTGTGTGCCACGGTCCTGTCACGTCCCGGACACGGCCCTGTTATGTCCTGACCTTTAGTCAGACAGAACCCTCTGATGGCAACACATTCCAAAGGATAAAGAGCCTGCTCAAAGGTTCAAATACTTTGAAATCACTGGACATTGCAAGTACTCACGTGTGCTTAGACAACAAAATGAAATCGACTAATAAAATCTTTTTTTTTTTTCAATATAGTTGAACAGGTACCTTACCTACACTTATTGCATGTGAATAAGCAAAACCCAAATTGAACCTTCTGTCACAAAAATATAAAAATATTTTCATGAATAATGCAAAAGGAAAAAAAAAACAAAAAATTCATGCCCTTTTGAGTCCAGTTAATACAGCTACCCAAAAAACAAAACAAAAACGGAGATGTTTCTGTCCTACAGTCATTTTACGATAACATTATTGAGTAGACGTTGCTGCAGCTAACAGCTATTCACAATGATTCTGCATTTATTTTGTATAATTATTTTAGTATTTCTGATAGTTTGTGCCTATTTCCGATATTGCCGTGCCGGGCGACTGATGGCCAAGATCCCTGGGCCTGCCAGAGTGCCCTTATTAGGACATACTTTTGCTATGTATAAAAATCCTGGTAAGTTTTCGCTTTATTCCCTCAAAATAAATATCTAATAACCCTCTTTCCAATTGATGTTACTCGTATATTATGTATTTCAAAATTGCATTTTAGAATCTAGTCTAGTTTTCGCAAGCGCGACAGCCTAGTTTAGAGTCCAGGGGGCCTACTCCGAAGTGCAAAGTGCGAATGTTCGGATCGGACCGACAGATGGCCGAACCGAATATTATTGAAAAATGCGAAAAAATGTTCGGATCGGCTCAATTGGGTCGGGACCATAGTCAACATTCGAAAGAGTGTAGGAGTGTAGGATCGGAACCGACCGAACCAAATAGTAACTTCGTAGCAGGAAACGGCCGAACATTCCGCCGATACTACTTCGGAGTAGACCCCCTGGGTTCGATCCCCAGTTCGGGCAAACTTTTATTGGGTTTTTCGAGTATAAACTTTTTTTTTTTTTTGTAGCAGCGTGGAGTCTGTGCTCGCCCTTTACTTGGGACTTAAACATAACTGGCAAAGTGTCTATACACCTCTGCCTACGCCTTCGGGAAATACAGGCTGTTACGTGTGTAATTTTTTTTGCAGAAAAATTTTTTGAACATCTAAGAATTTGGCGCAAACGTTATGGTCGACTGTGGAAACTGGACGGAGCTCACATGCGCTCCGTACATATTTATCATCCTGAGGACGTGAAGGTATTCTTTATGTTATTTATTTTGTTAGCTTCACCCACAATTAATTACTCTGATGCGAACACATAATACCTTTTTTTAAATAAAATAACATGCACTGTTATTTTATTTAAAAAAAGGTATTATGTGTGTGTGTGTGTGTATGTGTGGTACAGTTACTTAAAGCTGAATTTACATTACGAAACTAGTTGCGCAAACTTAATGATTAAACTTTGTTATTAACTAAGTTTGTGCAACTATGTATATAGTTTCGTTATGTAATAAACTCCACATGCATAAAACAATAACTCAGAGAAATAAGCTAACTTATTTAGTAATATTGAAAAATGTGTTGAAACATTTAAATGAAATTAAAATTCATGAAATTGTGTCAATTTTTTTCTTACAAACTAAGAAAAAAAAACAAACCAAAATCAAAATGTACATGGGGCCACCATGTCAATTTTGATTTATTCTTCGTTCGTCCTGAAGTTGCGTCCCACATTCCAAAAAATTCTTAGTTTGTCCCATATCACTATTGAAGGAGTGCTTCGTCCCAAATTACAAGTACTTTAAAGGTACAGTCAACAAAACAAATAATGTACTTATTTACTTTGCTTGAATAGTTTTTGAGTTAGCTTCGATAATACGTATTTAATCCACTTTGTGTATCTTGATGATGTTATTATAATTCCAGTCACTGTTGTTTACGTAGCAAGTAGTGGTATACTTACAAATTGATGTGGGTTAGGTAGGTAGGTCTCCAAAAAGGTAAAGGTACAAACAAAAACAATTGAACACAAACGATACATAACTTTAATTTCGAGAGCCAAGGACACCGATTTCCGAAATTAAACTTATTTTCCACTTTGTAGTGTGTTTTTTGGGAGTCGGTTGTTTTTTTATGTGTATATAGGTAAGTAATTAAAACCCAGTCTACAACTATTACGTAGCGGCGAACGTTACGAACGCGCGGGCGGAGCGGCGAACGTTACGAACGCGCGGGCGGAGCGGCGAACGTTACGAACGCGCGGGCGGAGCGGCGAACGTTACGAACGCGCGGGCGGAGCGGCGAACGTTACGAACGCGCGGGCGGAGCGGCGAACGTTACGAACGCGCGGGCGGAGCGGCGAACGTTACGAACGCGCGGGCGGAGCGGCGAACGTTACGAACGCGCGGGCGGAGCGGCGAACGTTACGAACGCGCGGGCGGAGCGGCGAACGTTACGAACGCGCGGGCGGAGCGGCGAACGTTACGAACGCGCGGGCGGAGCGGCGAACGTTACGAACGCGCGGGCGGAGCGGCGAACGTTACGAACGCGCGGGCGGAGCGGCGAACGTTACGAACGCGCGGGCGGAGCGGCGAACGTTACGAACGCGCGGGCGGAGCGGCGAACGTTACGAACGCGCGGGCGGAGCGGCGAACGTTACGAACGCGCGGGCGGAGTGGCGAACGTTACGAACGCGCGGGCGGAGCGGCGAACGTTACGAACGCGCGGGCGGAGCGGCGAACGTTACGAACGCACGGGCGGAGCGGCGAACGTTACGAACGCGCGGGCGGAGCGGCGAACGTTACGAACGCGCGGGCGGAGCGGCGAACGTTACGAACGCGCGGGCGGAGCGGCGAACGTTACGAACGCGCGGGCGGAGCGGCGAACGTTACGTACGCGCGGGCGGAGCGGCGAACGTTACGAACGCGCGGGCGGAGCGGCGAACGTTACGAACGCGCGGGCGGAGCGGCGAACGTTACGAACGCGCGGGCGGAGCGGCGAACGTTAGGTATACCTAACGTTCTGTTCTTTCTGTCACATATATCTTTTTTCTTATGTTCTAAAACGTAACTATTGTTACTGTTTCTTGTCCTTAATAAATAAATAAAAAAGAAGGTGGTAAGAAAATTGTTAGGTAAATGAGAAGAAAAAAGCGCGACGGCAGTCTTTAGTTAAAAATCAGCTTTGATAATGTTAGTGACCTCTGCAAAACTAAGTTCATGTCGGATTCTAATCATAGGTACACTTACATTACACAGTCAACCCGGCCTATCCTGTTCCCAACTATGTTGGGGTCGGCTTCCAGTCTAACCAGATGCAACTGAATATCAGTATTGTTGCGCGCCACAATTAATGCCTGATGATGGTGACATTAGTTACCACTAGCGCCATCTAGTTTCTAGTAGAAGAACTCATTAGTTCTTCACTAGCGCCATCTATTATCGATTGGCTGAACTTACTAGAACTATCGACATCTGGTCAGTCGGGGCCGGTATGTACTCGAACATTCTAGATGTTTCTACAATAGAAGATTCTGGAATTATCTGCGGCACTATATAAGGCCGGGACTAGCACCATTCAGACTTGGTTCTGCGATAGAAGCGAATACATCGAATGCGATCTTCAAGTGCGACTTAAGAGTGATTGTGTTTTATAATTAGTGTGTTTGAGTTGTTATTAGTGTTGTTTAAATAAAGTGTAACTTTTGGTAATTTTTATCGGCAGTTTTTATTGTCACGAACCCGAAGCTCGTAACAGTATTTTACATGGAGCGACCGCTTATCTGACCTCCATAACCCAGTTACTGGGTAACATGATACCTCTTGGTAAGACTGGTAGTCAGACTTTTGGGAGTTTAACTACCCGTAACGACTGCCAAAAATCTACGAATGACAGCCGGCACCAGCGTCTTAACGTGCTTTCCGAGGCAAGGAGGGGTCCGATATGTAATGATTGGTCACCCATCGACCAACCGACCGCGGCAAGTGCAGCTTAACCTTTGATCAACCCGTGCAGCTGTTATCATTTAGCTACGATCCCCAATGAACGACACACTGTATCCGCCTTAAATTCTAATTTATTTTTCCGCTTACTTTCAGTTGATACTTTCTACAACTCATTTCATTCAGAAACATGTGCCATATAACTTTATCCAAGGTTGGCTTGGCGAAGGATTATTAGTGAGTACTGGTAAGCGGAAGAACTAAAGTTCGTTGTAGTTTCCATCACCGAGCAGGCATTCGCATGAGTGGAGTAAACTGATTCTGAAACAGTTCTTCGACATTCGTTTCTCCGACGAACGGTTTGCCTTCAGAACGATTCACTTTTGAGAACTTCTTCGATAGAACCTTTCAGCACAACACGAGCAGCGTCCGCCGCGCGACGCAGGTTTGGCTGAAGCTTTAGGCTTTATCCCCACGTTTACACCAAGGCTTAAAAGATTTATTCCACATGTATTACTGTTTTCGTTTATTGTTTACACCTAAAACAAGTGTTTTACTTAAGACTGTTTGTATACAAAACTCAACTGCTCAACATTTATCTCAAAAAAATGTAATGGTAATGAAAAGGAATTTGGGTGGTGGTTGCACAATTGTCATTGCATTAACTAATTTTATTTTTGGTTTCTTCATTTTTGATTCAGTTATCAATCCTGTCATTGAAATTTAATAATTTAGTGTCAATTTAACTTGATCGGGGAAGCGACTGATGCAGAACTGTTTCAGAATCGAGTAACCATGATTTTAAAAGAGTATATATCAACATCTTCACCCCTCAACTGAAAGCTGCATGTCCATTCCTGCCCCTATTATTATTGGGAAAATTCTGGGCGAATAGGTTGTTCGTCCTGCGCTTTCGGAATCGTCAGCCAATGAAAACCTAAGGTATTTTATAACGTTTTTTCTGACAGGTGAAAAATGGCATCAACGTCGGAAAATGTTAACTCCAGCGTTCCACTTCAAAGTCCTTCACAAATACTTCAACATTTTTTCTGAACATACCGAGGTTTTACTGGCTACCATAAAGAAAGAAGTTAACACAGAAAGAACCAGTTTGGTACCATTTTTAACAAAAGCAGCACTGCTCATCATGTGTGGTAAGAAAATACTTAATTCATTTAATTAAATACGACACACGCTAACGACGCTTTTCTATTTTGGCCTCTCTTCAATCCAATGCCAGAAGATAAAATAAACGAATAAAGCTTCAAGCTGAAATGAATGTATTTGTATTTTCAGAAACTTCACTGCGTACGAAAGTACACGAATCACCTAATTTATACAATTACTTACAATCTATACACAAAATTGGTGAATGTGTGGTAACACGAATGACGAAGCCCTGGTATATAATCACTCCCATATACAAGCTATCGTTGACCGCAAGACGAGAAAAATCTGTGTTGCTAGATTTGCACAATTTCACAAAACAAATCATACAAAAGAGAAGGGAAAACAGAAAAGTTAATAATGCCATTGAATTTCAAGATAAAAAGGCGTATGAGAAGAAATTGCCGGTTTTACTAGATCTGTTGCTAGATGAAGAAGAGAAAGGGATGATAAATGATGACGGAATTAGGGAAGAAATCGATACATTTCTGTTTGAGGTGAGTAGTCCATGAGTTGGAAGACTAGCACTAGACAAAGACTAGACTAGACTAGACTAAGCACTACAGAATGTAACCGAGAGCCATGGTAACCAACATAGCCCGAAGATTGTCAAACATAAGTAGCAGTGGGCAGGGCATTGCTCGCAGAACAGATGGCCGATAGGGCCGAAAGGTTCTGGAGTGGCGACCGCGTACCGGAAGACATAGCATTGGAAGGCCTCCCACAAGGTGGACCGACGACCTTGTGAAGGCCGCAGGAACCCGCTCGATGCGAGAAGCACAGAACCGGTCGAAGTGGAGGCATTATGGGGAGGCCTATGTCCAGCAGTGGACGTCTTTTGGCTGAAATGATGACTACAGAATGTGTTAGAAAATCTGTAATTACGTAATCAGTAATGTAATACTTTGCTTATTTCAGGGTCACGACACAACAGCAACAGCACTTACTTTTATACTCATGAGTATTGCCAACGAGCCAGAAATTCAGGTTATGACTATACTTACCGCGTGTTTAAATTCGCTTTGATTTAATATTTGCTGAATTAACACTCTAAAACCTAGGTAGGCTCCTTAAAGCGAGCGTTTTTTGACAATTAATATTCAAAACCTGGTGCTGTCATTTTCACGACCCCCATCATTGTGACCACAGAGTAGTGGCAATGTCTATAGACGTCAGTACTAATAAAGTGCCTTGAGCGCACAACTTCTGACACAGACCGCCTTAAAGGTCGACATTTGTGTCGCAGTACGAGTACAGCCCATTCACCGTTATTTTACCTCTGATTTTGGGTCATTGTCAAAATCAAAGTGATCTTTATTTTCCTTACAATAAGGTTACTAATGGGTTGCTGACAATTCTCGTTAAAATAAGGTTGCTGTTGGGTTGCTGCTATCAGATGTAAAATAACTGTGAACGGACTTTACACGGTGTCACGGTTACTTTTTTGACACTGCCTCTAGCAGGGATCACCGAGACGTCTCTTTACTTTGTGATTGCGACCATTATGTAGTTGCCTCTGTTGTCATAAGAAACCCCAACCTAAGAGCATTTCATTTCTGAATTCCAGGACTCTATATGTGAAGAGTTGCATGGCATATATGGAGACTCTCAAAGACTACCCACTATAGAGGACTTAAGCCAGATGAAGTACCTGGAGTGCTGCATCAAGGAATCTCTACGGCTATACCCCAGTGTGCCGTTCATTGCCAGATATCTCACTGAAGAAGTTGATATAGGTATTAAAGTGAAATATTATTAAAAACCACTCTTTTATCTTCTACTGTACTATTTACATTGTATGCATCGAGTTTCGGAAAAAGATCGGCTTTGAAAAGTGTGCTTTCGGGTTCCGGTCAGTCATAGCTGAGGTATTCTATGTATTTTGAAAGCTAAATTGCTGCCACACAATATCACCGAATTGATAAAAGTGTGGTCTACATTAAGGTTGATTTTTGACGCGATTACGATGTCGTTCCCATGAAGATAGTTGTTCAGTTTGATGGTCAGGACCACATCCTTCATTTTGACCACACCTTTCTGATACACCTTCCACCATATTGATTGACCCGTAACCATTTATTTTGACCAAATATCCTGTTCTGATTTCCGCAGCTGGGTTTAGGATCCCAAAGCACACTATGGTGGACATCCATGTGTTTGACATCCATCGTGACCCTGTGGTGTATCCTGAGCCTGAGAAGTTTCGACCAGAGAGGTTCCTGCCACAGAACGCGATTGAACGCGATCCTTACAGCTACATACCGTTTAGTGCAGGCCCCAGGAACTGTATAGGTCAGTACGGTGCACTTGACAAATGAGTCCGCTTTTTTCGGTAGGTTAAAATTCGTCGCAGATAATCGCAGATTTTCATGCACATCACATATTTAATATAATAACCCACTGTTCTCCTTGCATGTTTACTATTGGTTCGTGGATAGAGTATGTAATAGGGGGCAAGTCAATTACCAACCATATCAACGAGGCACAAATCCAGGCTCCGCGCTGCTACTGAGAAATTTCAGATAGAAACTCACTTAAAAAAATCCACTTGAAATTGTACTATCTTTGCAATAAGTAGTCAGATTGATACGTGCCTCGGAAAGCACGTAAAGCCATTGGTCCTACCCTTGATCTCTCCCCGCGAGTGTCGGATTGCCGTCCCATCGGAATATGGAGTAAGGGAACCGAGATTGCACCTGTGTTTACGCACACACTTGTGCACTATACTATCTCCTGCGTACCTAATCTCCGTTGAGATTGACCACCGTGACCGAAATCGGTCGGGAGGTTATTATTATTATTAGTCAGATTGATCTTAACCGCCACAGTACCCATACATAATCAGCCTATAACGTGTACTGGGACACAGGCCTCCCCTCTGTGAGAGTGAGTGGGCCGTAATCCACCACGAGGCCCGGTGCGGGTTGGTAGATGTCACATGTCTTCGAATTTTTTGTTCTAGGACATGTTGGTTTCGTCATGATGTTTTCCTTCGCCCTTTTGAGAGCAGTGGTGATGAAATAATTTACACGAAGTAATGCGCCTGTCCGGGTTCGAACCTACGACCTACAACTCATAAGTCGCGGCCAATCCTACTGGGCCACCACTACTCTCAGTGCTGCTCAAAGTACCCATGCAGGTGTTCAATTCATACTCACTTTCCCAAATTTCAGGTCAAAAGTTCGCCATCATTGAGTTGAAAACTCTGATGTCAGGAATTCTACGGAAGTACCGGCTGGAACCCATCACTAGGCCAGAGGATCTGGTGTTTATTATAGACATGGTACTCCGGACAAACCATCCCATTTACGTACGGTTTCGACCTAAGGAAAACCTTTTCTCCAAAACCAGTGTCTCTTTGTAGACGTAAAAATTACGAACGGAAGTTGTTTATTGAGGCATCCACAGGCAAGCAGATGACAACCTCCTAGGATGCATAGCCAGAGGCCAATCCCAAGAAAAAAAAAAAAAATGTTGTAATGTAATGTAAATTTTAATGTTAGTTGATTACAACTAACATTAAAATTTACATTACAATTTGTTACAATTATGTAACAAATTGAAATACAAAGTCAAATGACGATGACGTAATAAAATCTGAATTTATTACCTACGTGGGTACGCCAACAGCTTACAAATGTAAGTTTGGTACATAAAGGGACGAATTTTCAATTTTCAGATAACGTTTATCAAAAAAAAAATACAGCGGTTTCCTCATATAAAACTTATCTAAGGATTGAAAACTCGGGCCTTAGTGTTTCTATGTATTATTGACTAATTATGCGGTTTTGTTTGACCTGAATGATGAATAAATAAAATACTTTTACCACTATCTTATTTATCTTATCTAATCTAATAATGTATGTAAACACTCAACAAAAGCTTATAACTATGGCCTTTGATGTAAAGACTTACACGTGGAAATGGAAAATAGATGATCTACCTATTGAGTCAGAATCATAATAATGCCCTGACTGATCAGTCAAGGTGGCCAAAAGTCAACGGAGATTAGGAGGTACACATGGTATATTATAATGCACAAGTGTATGCGAACACAGGTGCACCCTCTGTTCCTCTACTCTCATATACCGATGAGACGGCAATCTGACATGATCGGGAAGAAATCAGGCGCAGGACCAACGGCTTTACGTGATTTCCGAAGCACGGGGGTATCACACCGCCAACTTCCAAACTCCAGGCTGAAATTGAGAAATTCCTGATGAAAAAACTGGCGACCACGAGGCCAACGGGGCAGAATCATTACTACCACTAAACAAAAGATCAATTAAGTGCCTATTTAAAACTAAAATGAGTCTTAATAAAACAACACAAAACGAAAAGAAAAGAGTTTGGTATCAATAATAATCGGATGTGTAATGTTTGGTATAATAACAGATAGTCTAATTTAATTTGACATAACTTTCATATGATATAATTTTCATACGCTATAAAAAACGTTTAACCTACTTTCATGTGATCTAATGTTATATTTGATATAATTTACATTTTCTCTAATTTCATTTAGTATAACGTTCATTTCATATAATTTTCAAATTGTATAATGCTCTTTTTATATAATGTTAATTTGACCTAACTTTCATATTAACTAATTTTCTAAGGTAACGCATCGTTCTTGAGAAAAGCAAATTATATTGTAATCTAACCTCAAAACATTAAAGTTGCTTCTGCATCGTCTCCGGCGCTGCGGGAAGTGCAACCCCTTCGCCCTTACGTAACAAAGGATAGGCACCCATGCTCACCTCCGCAGCTTCGCAGCCTCAGCCGCTACGGCTCGAACGGTTGCCTATGTTTTTTACAGCGGGCGGGGGTTGCTCTCCCTCCGCACCTCCGGTTTTTATATACACTCTAGGATAGGAGCCAAATGACTACGTAAAGTCGGGGTGCCCCGATTCGGCTTTGGAACAGATTCAACCTATTAACTACAAGACGGTGTATAATTTGTTGTCGCCATATCGTAGAATTCAATAATCAGTTTTTGCAAAAATAAAAGTAGAAATTTCCATTAAACGTCACTTAGAGATTTTGAATATTATAGCAACTGAATATTATATTAATTGAATATTATTTCAAATGTACATTATATAAACTGTTCATTATACCATGTGAAATTAGGTAAAATGAAATTATATCAATAATTCAATCATTTGATCGTTATATTAAAAAATATATATATTAAATGAAATTAGGTCTTATGATCATTAGAACTTTTGTAATTATATCAAACGTTACACACCCATAATAATCGATGTGTCTGTAATAGTGCATAACTCACTATCAATCTCAATCTGAATCATTTTGAAGGATATTGCCAATCCATTGCTTCATATGTTCGAAAAATTTGTCTGCTCATCAACGTAACTAAAGCAATGAATGTTGTTGAACTGTCAAAATTAAACCCATTGCTACTGATAGTGTCCTACGCAACTACCCCGCTGGACTCGTCTGCTCCACCGGCCCCCGGACCTTCGACAAACATGGCCAGCCCTCTGCTACTTCATCTTGCTTACTCTATGTCGTAACTGCGGTTCTTTTTGTATGTGTTTATGGAGTATCTACGTAAGTACATAATCAGCCTATAATGTTTCCACTGCTGGGACACAGGCCTCCTCTCTTCGAGAGGGATTGGGCTATAATCTACCACGCGGGCCCAGTGCGGGTTGGCATCTAACTAATTGCAAATTAGAAATCTCGGATATACGTAAGCGCTTATACAAATAGATAGTATCTATATACCTATTATGACTACTTCAGAGCATATTTACTAGGATTTGAATTGCATGCAGTGTAGAAGAGCACTTACCCAGTATTATACAGCAATCAATATTTGAGTTATGAACTTATGAATATGATAATAATAATATAACAATCGAGATGACAGTCTGTAGTGGTGGCCCAGTGGTAACAGCTATGACTTACGAGTTGTAGGTCGTGGGTTCGAACCCAGGCAGGCGCTTTAACTTGTATAAATAATTTCATTACCACTGCTCTCAAAACGGTGAAGGAAAACATCGTGAGGAAACCGGCATGTCGTAGAACCAAAAGTTCGAAGACAGGTGACATCTACCAACCCGCACTGGGACCGGTTGGTAGATTACAGCCATTCCCTCTTACAGAGAGGAGGCCTGTGTCCCAGCAGTGGGGACATTATAGGCTAACTATGCTAATATAATAATCAGCCTGTATTGTCTTCTCTCTTTCCTTTCAAATCGATCCTGAGCCATCTACGCCGGGGTCTTCCACGAATGTATGAAACAACAGCAAAAATACAGCGTCATTTTGTTTCCCAATTTTGGTATATATTTGTATAGATCACAATGACTTTCACACTTCAGACAAAGATAAACGCTATGTACACAACACACAAAATATTCTATCTACTTGTCGCTCCGCTGTTTGAGATTCACAATTTGGTCAATGTTTAATCAACTTGATAATATGATGTTGACTTTCTACGCTGAGAGTCTCGGTTTGATTCACATTTTTCGCTTCGGAGATTTCGTTTCCTTAGTTTTCCTTCCCAGAGCTTCTGCAAAAATAGAATCGAATTAATAAGTACGTATATGTATATACGTATGGACAGTCACGAGCACTAATATATATACAGGGTTATTTTTAATTGGCTACCTAAATTACGCAAATGCGATGGGTATCAACATTTAGACGCAATAAAATAAAAAGATTTGATGTTTTTTTTCGGAGGTCAACGAACGCTGTTAATGTTGTCACTTGAAGTATGGGTTGAGAAAAACTGTTTTTTTCTTATGTTTTGTCGTGTTAAGATATTTATAGTCATCAAATCTGTGAAGTTTACACAAACAAACAAATATTTTTTCAGAACTGATGTCGCAAGTGACTACAATAAAAAAACAAAAATCAAATTAATATTCCTTTTATTTTATTATGTTTAGATACCAAAAGCCATCGCATCTGCGGAGTTTAGATAGCCAATTTAAAATAACCCTGTATTGTTTTCAATAATATGTATGTAAATAATTTACTTAGCATTTTTAATTTCCAATGAGCAAATTATTTATCTTTACTGTACCTATGCATGTATGTTTTTACTCAAAAACACTGTGTATCATAACAACCCAACGACACCTGACACTCCTGGACATCAGCCTCCCACAACGACTGATAATGCGTTATCCGCATCCGCATATTTCGCCAGGACATTGGTCCACCTTGTGGGAGGCTACCCACGCACTTACACACATAATAAACGGTAGAATTTTTTTACACACCTTAAATGATTTTTTGAACTTGGTGGACATGGCACTGAACAGCAATGGGTTCAAAACCGTAGGTAGCCAGCTGTTGAACATCGCAAACTTGTGCACTGGTGACCACCACTGCAACAATGAATTAATCGTAAAAAAAGGTATCCATATTGTAGATTACACTCCGTAATTCGAAAAGTGTCGAGGAATATATTCAAAATGTTGGTCACTGGGTCGTCTTAGGGGCAGTGTTAAAAGTTATTATTGAATTAAATAGGTATGAGCGTACTATGTTTATTTCAATAGTAAATAGGTACCTAAGCAGGCTTAAAATGAATCTTTGACCACTTGGATTTTTGATAAAGTTGCAACTGCAAGTATAAAAGAATAATAGTAATCTGACATACCCGGTGAAGATGAGCGAACTTTTCATAGTCGACTGCAAACATAAACGTTCTGAGCAGGAAGAATGGAAGCCAACAAATCACAAACGACACCGTCAGGGCTACTGAATACCAAAACATAGAATAGTTAAATAATGACCTGACAATCATAAACACTATTGTGTAACTTACAATGGATAAAAACCACTTACCAATTAGTTTATTGACTTTCTTCCTTTTGAAACCACTATTGAAAACTGAGCCCTTATATTTATGCACTTCATTATTATCGTTAACTCTAAATGCTATCATAGTGTATACGAAAGTCATAATAGCCAGCGGAACAATGAATGTGAGCACAGCATTCAGTCCACTTACAATCCTTCCAAAATGAGATGGCAGAGACAAACAAACTAAAGTGTTCCCTGTATCGACTATTTCTAGCATCCAATATTCTGGCAAGGTCTCAATGATTGCCACCGTCCAAATAATTCCAATAATCTTGCCCACTCTTCGCCATACAAGTGTGCCTTGCAGCATCATTGGATAGCATACTGCGATGTACCTTTCTACAGAAAGAGCCGTCATCACCAGGATGCTGTTGTTCCAAAGGATACTTATAAACAAAAAGTGGATGCATAGGACGAAATTGCACGAAAACACTCCATAGTGGAATTGAAAAAGCTCATTCCTTTGAGTCAGAAGTTGATAAATAATTATCAAAATAGGGAAGGTGACGAGCAGATCTGACACAGCCAAGTTGAAGAGGTAACAGTTAGTGGCAGTATGCATGCTCTTGTCGTAGTAGATGACGATGCACGTGAGGATGTTGCCGACGAGACTGGCGATAAAAATGATGAACAGTGCTACTGAGAAGATAACTTGAGAACTGCAGGGCTCTTTGGTGAGAGCCAAGTTCACGTAGTTATGCCAATCTTCCGTGATATTTGCATCGGTTTTATTCATTACTTTGTTTTATTTTCGAATTTTAGACAATTGAATTTTATTTATCACAGGAGAACCCGTTACGCACACCGATTTTTATGGAAGTTTTAGTTCATTCACAAGTTTCGCGCACGGTATTACGTGGTCGACTGAGCTAATGCTGCCTGTACTGGTCTATGTTTATCTAATACTGTAATATGACTTATCAACGAAGTAGTGTGTTTAGCAAAGTACATAAACGATTAACTGGATTAATTCTTGGGCCTGATGCATGGGCGTGGGTAGTAATTATAGTAAACTATTTAGTATGTGGTAGTATGAAAGGACCAGTAAACGTATAGTAGTTGCGCTCATTAATATTTTCTCTTACAGCCTTATGTGAAGATGTTTAAACGCATTTTCAATCAAATTGTTCATGTATTGCATTCCATGGCTGTGAAAGCTAAGCTACGAAACTGTGCGACCGTTTCCACTAATGCTAAGCTGTGTAACGGAGCGAGTAAGATGTGCTATGCAGATGCGCCGCCGCGAGGTAGCTGTGCGAGGAAGATGCGCAGCTCGAGCTATGCGATGCATCGATAGTAGGGAAGGCACGGGGAGTACTCTACTCTGCACATACATACTGCACCACTCGCGCATCCATAGCTCCCATCCATAGCACGCATCCTTCCATATAAAAAACATAGCTTTGTTGAACCAGTTTCCACCAGTGCTATGTATGCTATGTGGATCAATGAATATGATTGGTGGATATCAAACGCATCCATAGCAACGTAGCATAGCACATCTCTGGTAGAAAAGCAGGCTAACAACCAAAAATAAAAGATTCAGGAAACTACGGTCTGCAACAAAAAATTAATAACACGGATATTTTTTCATAACATATTATTCGTTTCTCGGCAGCAGCATTGAAGCAGGAAGATATAAATAATCAAATCCACCTGTAAACTATCTGTCGTCGGCATTCTAAGAAATTTTATTTTTGCCGTGTTGTTAACAGTGGTTGGAGGGCATCGTATTGAATGAAATACGTACACATATAAATCGTCGTCATTCCCATTTAGAACGCTATTGTTTACATTTATAAAAATGTATCGTTTTATCGAATCTAGCTGTAATAGTTCTTAGGGTTCCGTTACCAACGGCTTTTAGTTTATTTATATTTAATACACAAGTAAAAATGGACTCAAATATGTTAGTAACAATATTTTTTAACATCTATGCTAGTAAACTTAACCTTACACAGCCATATAGTTATGAGAAAACCCTGCTACAAGCTCAACAACGATGTGGAAAGCCTGCAGCAGCGATTCATGCACAAGCAGTCCAGTCTGCTTGCGATACACCGCAGTACAAAGCTTGCTTTTGCTATCCTTTAGACTAATTGGCTGGTTTTATTAACGGAAAAATTTTGAAAATAATTTCTGATAAAAAAAAACTATAAATTATAACATCAAACCCTGCATTTCCGCTATTAGATAGTGATTTCTAATTATGGACCGCCATTAATCTATTTACTTACTACTGCATACAAATATTGCTTCTAATTATTTTCTGGTTGACTTCGTAACCTCCACCTTTAACAGCCTATAGCAGCGAGGTAATTGCGTAACACACTAACAGGAGGAATAGCTTTCATTTTGACAGTTCAACAACATTCATTGCGTTATTTACATTGTTGAACAGACAAATTTTTCGAACATATGAAGCAATGGATTAACAATATCCTTCAAAATGATTCAGATTGTGATTGGTAATGTGTTACGCAATTAGGGTACAGCGCTATAGGATTCTACAATAGCAAACTTTTAGTTAGGGATAAATAAATCCAAACAACCACATTATTTCAACTTGTTTATTAAATATAAAAAAATCTCCCGCAACCACATTTAAGTATTTACACAATCTACCCACTTTCAAAATAACTTCACTTGTAACTTAAAATTATAACCTTAATATTTATAATATAAGCAAACAGTCTTTGGAGCCTTCGAACAATAATTAAACTTAAAAAAATACTGAAGTATTTCATCATAATCATAATTTTGGAATTATTTTCACCAAAAGACGTATAAGAACTTAAATTAATTTGAGTAAATTTAATTTATCTAATTTTGTGGTCGAAACCAAACCAAAAAAAGTTTTAAGCTAAATGCCGCGATTAAGATCCATTTAAAACTTATAGTCCAGGACCAACATTGGTCTTACCCTTTTCAACATTGGTCCTTCTTTACGGAAACTATTTTGCATTAACACTGAGGCTTGGGGGAGTTGTGATTTTGATGCAAAAGATATCCCCAAGGATTTTTTTAGGTTGCAGTTAGCTAGCAATTGAAACAAGCTTTATTTCCCTAAATTGGGATTGATTAATTCTCAGTACAAAACTCCTACCAGCCTTGTTGACTTTATTTTATTTTTGTATGTACAAAATTGTACCTATTTCCCCTCCGGCAGATTTTGTCACGACTTATGCTATTGTCATAGATATAGTTCAATTATTTTATCTGGCCGGAACAGCTAGACAGGACGGCTCTAAAAGTCGCTCTTCCGTAATAACACAAATAAACCGACCTTCTAAGACCAATATGGCCACTGACTGTAAAACCACCTTCTTTTCCGTTAAGAAAAATAAAACTTAAGAATTTAACGACACAAGCGACATTAAAATATTTAAACAACGTAGTCTAAACTTCTTTAAACCTATTGTTAAAAATCTCATTCTTCTAAGTTTACATATGATCTTCAGATTTATTTAGCCGTTGGTCGGCAAGAACCAGCCGTGTAAGCACTTGGGTGCTGGTGATGGAGTGTCGAACGTGGCCCGCGCTAGTTCACACATGGTCTTAGCGTCTAGGACCAGCATGGCCACTGACTGTGTCTTGTCCCCGCCCCATACTAACGCGATGAGGAGAACACCGTCGTCTTCGTCCTAGAAAAAAAACTTAGTATTATTTATGGTTTATAGCAACTTCAGAAACGATCCTGATTTGGTTAAGGATGGACGGATATAAGAGTGAAATCAGGATAAGGATTGGATTTTGTTGCTGGGATTTGGCAATAGGACCAAAAAATGTTCGCTACTTTCCATATTTCGCTTTCCTAAGAAATACGAAAAACTACGAGTACATGAAAATACGTGTGCGGTCGGGGGAACCTCGTCAGGATGATGTTCCTTACGCGTTACTCGTACGTACACCCACACACCTTTGTGTGTATCCTGTCTTTTTCTTTTATATACAAATATATAAAAAAACAGAGAGAAAGAGTAAGTCGTCTGGAGAGGGCATAACGCCTTTTCAGCGTGACGATTTCTATCAGTCATCATCTAAGCTGCGTTATGGAACTACGTTCCAAAAACTGAAATATGACATGAAATCTGTTGCCTCACCTTAGCGTTAGGCGTTGGCACAAATATCGGCTCGCTGGGGTAACAGTTGAGGTTGCACCATGTCTTGGTCTCGCCAGTCTTAGTGTCCACTTTAATGATCTGAAACATTTAATTTTAATATTAGCGATCAAAATTAGTTTTTTCCTAACGTACGTTTCTACAGCCTAGACTCATATTGCGGAGAGCAGGGTGATTATTTGGAACAAACTCGTCAATAACATAAAAATTAATCTTCTTACCGTTCCTGGATTCTCAGCATCCACATCTGAGCTGATGGCGTAGAAGTATCTGTAGGGTTTGCCTGCAATAAAATACGTTTTGATTATTATCGCTTTTTATGGTTCGCTGGTCTTTAGACCTGAGCACAACAAATGCGTGCGCGTAGCCTGAGTGACGTATGAAAGTCTGTCGAAGTTGACAGACCGACTTCGATTTTTTTCTGTTCAGCTTAGGCCTTTATCTTTAAATTTAAAACCTCATTTGATAATCAAGAGTCTTTAAATCAAGCATATTTTATTTAATAGTCTGTGCCTTCTTGAAAATATGTGTTTACTTACCATTATAAAGATCGTAATGTATTCTCGGAGTCTCGCAGCCGATATCTGCCAAAGTCTTCACATCCAAACTGGTCAAGCTAGGCGCATCCAGAGACACTTCCAGCCTCTTAGGCCGTGCACGGAACCATTCAGCGTAGTCCGCGTTGGTTTGCATTGACTGGAATTAAGAATAAGGTGGGGTAAATAAACAGAAATAATCCGGGCATTTACCCAAGGAATATCATATAAGACAATATCTACACATATATATAAATAGGGCTTCCTAAGTTGTGTCCAAAAGTGGTCTGTGACTGAGAGTGTAAAATTTTGTTTAAGCTGGACATTGAACCCAAAAATATACATTCAACAAGATAATTATCACTTCTTCTACAATTGTGTGAATAAGTAGCGTGTGATCTCTGTAATTAGAGAGATTATTTTCAGGTCATAGCATGGTAAGTGACGGCTGTTGGTGGATTCATAATAAATCTGAATACTTATTTAATGACGGACGCCTCTATAAGTAACATAATCAGCCTAAAATGTTCCCGCTGCTGGGACACAGGCCTCCTCTCGGTGAGAGGGACAGGGCCGTAATCTACCACGCGGGCCCAGTGCGGGTTGATAGATGTCACATGACTTCGAATTTTTTATTCTAGGATGTGCCGGTTTCCTCACGATGTTTTCCTTCACCGTTTTGAGAGCATTATAGTACCTAATAAAAGTAACGCCTGACCCTTTTACGAAAGTAACAGTTAAAATAAAATCATTTCGTTCAGATGTCATTGATATGGGAAAAAATCTTCATTGTTTTAGCCGTAGAAGCGTAGCTGGCAACAAGTTACACACTCATTCTGTATTTAGTGTTGCCAGGAACATTCTTCCTGTATCACAAAAAGCAACTTTTGTTTCCCATGGTTCAATGTTTCTACCCGTATTGGGTTGAAACCTTGAACCATCGACTAATTTGAACTCACCTCAATAGCGTGCACATACATGGCGTCGATGACCTTAGCATCCTTGTAGGCACAGAGATCTACCACCAGTCTGCCGTCTTGTTCGAATGCGTTGATGATGTGCAAGTAGAACAGCGGGTCGGTGCGGAACCGCTTGACCTCCTCGCCGGTAGAACGGCTTAGGAGGATTATGTGGGTCTGTGAATTGTAATGCATTTATTATTTTCTACGTTGTTAAAAAGAGGCTTCTGACCAACAGTGGGATGGAACACAGGAATGTTACTGCCGGTTCTAGGAAAAGAATATACCCCAATTATCCACCAGTGTGTAACGTAAAAATAACTGAGGTATTAAAGAAAATCATTTCTAGGACCTAGGCTTTATTAACGGTTCATAAACATCCATTCGTGAATTTCAAAATATACTGCACAATGATAATGAAAATTGCTAAATTGTCAAAATGAATGCGTAGACATTAGAATTTGTGTTACGCAATTTAGCTTTTGGTCCTTCGAGTCACTGTGCTGAGGAACATCCAAACAATTGCTTTTTAGTAGTGTTTCCTCAACACGGTATAGACGTGTATAATGCCACAAGATCTTGGCTCCTTGGCTCCTTGGCTCCTGAGTGACATTGATAAGGGGCGTCGTTGGTAAACATTTGTGAAATTGTAACGGAAATTGAATTAAAAAAACAAGATGGCGGCCTTATTAGCGGCGTTCTGATTTTGGCCACGCGCGGCAAGCGCCTAAAGATTGTACCGACGTTAAATCAAAGAGGCACATACCTCATAATCGGGGTTCCACTGCAGGCTGGAGCAGAGCTTGTCGTTGCTCATGAGGCCGCGCATGAGACTCGCCACCGACACTGACAGCGGCTGCTCCACTATCACAAAGTAGTTCTCTGTTATACCTGGAATATCAAACATATTACCATTACTAAATAATTGTCTTATACGTACAAGGCAGATGTGGGTGGAAATGCTGGGAAGGGACGCCCCAGGAGAACATATAGTACCTTATTGGTGATGTTCTTCAGAAAGGTCAGGTGCGTAGAACTCGCAACCAGTGTGCGTGTATGACCAGATGTATGAACGTAAACGAGGCAAAGTAAGTATGTAAGGATCGTAGCAGAATGATGACGTTCTGTAGTTTCTGCCTACCCTCATGGGAAGAAGCCGTGAGTGTATGTATGTATGTCTTATTGTATGTCAGTAACAAAAGCTCGTTATATGTATTTTTTAGTCCATGGAGTTTCTTGCCCGTGGTCAAGCCACGGCTTACTTATTTTAGTTATTGAATTATTTCTTTGTTTTTACTCTAGACGCTAGATAACGTGCATAAATTCAACATGAATGATGTAAAAATATTTTGTAACAATATAATTTAAAATCGTGTCCATGAAATTTCCTTCCCGTTCTTCCTCATAGTACTTTACTACGCTTGCAATGGGCAACTAGCTTCATCTATCTGACTTATCGACTCCTTTGACAACTCAAAAGTGCTACTAAATGTTTTAATTGAAATAAATGCTTTGAGTTTTAATTATTATTACTTACCGAAAGTGTGCATGTAAGAAGGATTAAGTGTCCACCGAGGCTTCACTGAGGCCACAATACGTGCGCTTTTGAACATGTCACCTGGAAAACAAATTGACAATTCATTAAACGAAGATTCCAGACAAACATGAAAGCTACTTTCCAAATATTTATTTATTTATTTATTTTACCATTTATTACACATATATAAACAGACAATGAAAAACAGAACAGAAAAAATAGGTACAGAGGTGATGCTTATAATAATATCTGCATAATCAACCTATAATGATCCCACTGCTGAGACAAGGGAGCGGGCCGTAATCCACCACGCTGGCCCAGTGCGGCTGTCAAATGTCTACGAATTTTTGGTTCTAAGCTATGCCGATTTCCTCACGATGTGTCCCTTCACCGTTTTGAGAGCAGTGGTGATCAAATAATTTACACAAAGTAAAGCGCCTGTCTGGGTTCGAACCCACGACCTGCAACTCGTAAGTCGCAGCCGTTACCACTGAGCCACCACAGACTGCTCTCCAAATATCTGCGATCACCAAATTCTTTTCCTCACCAAACTTGGGGATTGTGTGACCTTACCATTAATAGCGATATTATAAAAATGTTTTGTACCTTTCTCTGTGAATGGGAATTTAGCGACGACGTGTCGTATTCTGCCCTTTACGATAGACATACCGACGTTGTAGACATCCCCTGAAAATATAAAATTATTAACTTACTACATGTCTAACCACTGTACTTTTAAAATAAATATTATATTTATCTGAACGTCTCTCGTTAAGTTTACGGTTTTTTCTCTCCTTTGGAATACAGAGTGACAGGACATCGACAATGTACTCAATCCACGGTAACAGGTTGTGCGACAATATCCCTGCCACCCTGTATAGTGGTCAAACGAGTAGATTTTTTTATTGTCTAATTGGAACTGTGTAATCTGCTGGACCACGACAGTGTCCCACGAATGATGTAATAATGACTTAGTGAATGTCCTCCACAAGTCCTCACCATTGGGCATGACGTGTGGGTGTGACGTGTGGTTGACGAGCGCCACGCAGGTCGTCATGTTCTTCCTCTCCAGCGTGTCCAGCGTCACTGTGTCTACCCTGGATACCATAATACAATTTGTTAAAAAATCTTATTTCGCTCAAACAACTTAGGCCCATATTACAGATCCTTACGCAAAGATGACTTAAAACTAGATTCAACAAATCAATTAGCTTTAGCAAGAGCAGTAGTGGCTCATTCGTAACGGCTTACGATTGTATGTCACGGGTTCGAACCCAGACAGGCGTTTAACTTTATGTAATTTATTTCATCACCACTGCTCTCAAAACGGTGAAGGAAAACATCTTGAGGAAACCGGTATGTCCTAGAACCAAAAGTTCGACGACAGGTGACATCGTTCTGAACCTATTATAATTTATTGTTCTGTAAGGCATGTTGCCGCATATCAAAACGTGACTGTTAAGGCAGGTGGTGTTGCACGTGACGTATACGCAAAAGTTAATTTCTTAACCACGAAATAAAAACAAAAAGTTGAGCACCATTCATTTAACTTGAGGAAAATAATATTGTGGGTCATCCGGTCGTGTGATATCGTTAGTATTCTTTGGAAGGTTAAAGTAAATGCTCGCCCGGTTTGTGGTTTGTTACGCTTTTTTTGCAATAATATGTTAAACCTACCAATCTATTCACCAAAGATACAAGGTGCACGTGACGACACAAGTGTGGTTACACTTCTAAAACTTATAATTTTTAATTTTAAACGTTCTTTGTTAAAAAGTTAAGGTCTCAAAATATTTAGTCATCCTTGGCCAAATGGGTTTAGGTTTGTATTTTATTGTACCGAGGTACAGCCATCAGCAGCACATCAAGCTACTACAATCTGTCAAATTTCTGTAATAGTTTTTCAACTTTATCGCTAAAGCATTAAGGTTCAAGGTTGATTGGGAAAATTTGACATTTTCGGGTAGCTTGACCTGCTGACGTCTGTACATTCATTTTCATCATCTTTACATGCAAATGCATGCATTGTTTCCTTTCCAAACGAATCAAACCAACCCCTGTCCACTTTTATAAGGGCATACTAATACTAATGCCCGTTTTCACTAACACTTCTAAATGACGGCGTCCAATGCTTTTGGGTTCGATTCCCGCACGGAACAAATATTTGTATGACCTACAAGTAGTTGTTTCGGGTCTGGCTGTTTGTGTATGTGAGTTTAAATGTTTGTAAACGCACCCACGATACAGGAGAAATTCCTAGTGTGGGGCAAGGTTTTAAAAAAAAAAATGCCAAAATAAAAGCACGCTGTAGGATTATCAACCGCGCTGAGCCCGGCGTTGATTATGTTCGACGCAATGCGTGTTTTCTTCTATATGTATATACAGTATATAGATACGTGTATATCTCTATCATTCATCTAAAATATTCCATCTATTCCATCCATCTTTTCTTTGTTAATCTAAGTTTCATAAAACAAAACATGCGTTTAACTTCATCATACCTATGAATGATTGGTCCTTCTGTGAACGCGTATACTTCATCACCGAACGGGTACAGGGATATCATTGCATTGTCCGACATGTGTTCTGCTGGGTTGAAGAATGCTGCTACCCTGGAAATAGGTTATATACTATATAAATACATTTCCTTTGAAATCTGGATCTTAGGACCCAATGGGGTTGTTCTAAAGAGTTGCCGTGGCCCCTGGCACAGACAACTGAAGGAACACGGTTGGGTTTCAGTCAGTAAAAGTCTGACATGCCCTCGCGCTCCACCCAGAGTGGGAGGACATGGAGGGCAAAAAAAAGTACCAAATGGATTTTTCAGGTGAAAGCCTCAAAAATCCCTTTACATATAGTCCCGTATCCTATTAATTTTACAATCTGTCATTTTGCCTATTCTTCCGTCGACAAAACCCGTTTCTATGGTGGTCATGCTACGCGTGCTGAAGTATCTTCTTACATTTGAATCAATAAAATTACTTACCTGTCAAATATCGAATGGCACGGGTCAGGAGCACATTTAGTTCCAAACTCCGAGACAACGATGCGATTAGCAGCGCGGTTCTTCTGCAAAGTTTTAGTTCTGAGGAACCGGCACTGATACGTCACATGGCCATCGTCCATCGCAAACCTGGAATAAATAAGAAAAATCTATTAAAATTAAATTCTTGTTGCTGGTGACGAGTGGTGGCCCAGTGCCACCGGCCTCGACTTACGAGCTATAGGTCGAGAGTACGAACCCAGGCTGACACTTTACGTTGTGTATTTAATTTCATTACCACTGCTCTCAAAACGGTGAAGGAAAACATCGTAAGGAAACCGGCATGTCCTAGAACCAATAATTCTAAGACTTGTGACATCCACCAACTCGCACTGAGCCTGCGTCGTAGATTATGGCCCACTCCTTCTCACAGAGAGGAGGCCTGGCCCAGGCCTCCTCTCTGGGCCTGGGTCCCAGCATTAGGAACATTATAGACTGATTATGCTTGTTGCTGGGACACAACATATCTTGAAGATTGTAATTTCTCGATATGACGATTTCAATATTCGAGTTTGAACAGAATTAAGCGGACCACAAAAGTAAAAGATACCTTATATTATGGATCCATGCAATATGCCAATAAACCCTCCATCTCGATGGTATTAGTTTGCTTATTGGCATTCCAATTTAGACGAATTCTAGGAATAATTGTTCAGTTTCAGGAGACTGCTCAATGAAACCCACCGACATCCCCTTATTTGTCTCCATGGACATTTCCAGTATAAGTCCATTGTTTTGGCCACTCAGGTCATTAAAAACTGAGAAGCCAAAACAATGAACTTAACTCACTGCTAAGTAAATTTATACGGATTAACGTCTTGTAAGGTAGTAGGTAATTTAGCATTCAACATTTTGAGTCCCAACATATTTATATTGTTTAAAGGGTCGGGCCTATTGCCATGAACCAGGCAAGAAATTCCTTATAAAAAATCAATAACTCCTTACCCAACCTGGGTATCGAACCCAAGATCCCATGCTCAGCAGATAAGACCGCTACCACTAGACCAACGAGGCACTTAAATAATCTAATCATTATAATAAGAAAATTCTTAAAACGGGCTATCCCAAATTAATGAATTCCGTTATCATAATCACTTCTCACGTTTCCCTGATATTGCTAAAACTGGAGATGATAAGAGTATTATTTGATAAGAGACTCGGACTTTGTGTTAATAATCATACCTACATCAAAAGCCGCTCATCAGTTCAACAATATAAAGTGTATTTGTCAAAAGGTTTGTACAAGATGTAACTAGATGGCGTTGACGTCGAATTAGAACTCACAAGCGTTGTGTGACAATGATTTGGTTGGGTTCATGTGAATTTCAGCAAATATATAATCAGCTAGAACAGTATACAGACAGTTATGTTGTTATATTTAGACCTTTAACCCTACTAGTACACACATGAGGTCAACATTTAAGTACTGAGTACCATAGTGTTCGTACTGGAGGTATTTTGAACCACAATTACATTATCTCGGTCATGTTTTGATCCTGATTATGCGTTTAGGCTATTTCAATCTTCTAAGTACTGAGTACCATAGTGTTCGTACTGGAGGTATTTTGAACCACAATTACATTATCTCGGTCATGTTTTGATCCTGATTATGCGTTTAGGCTATTTCAATCTTCTCTTTTATCATACGCAAGATAAACGTGACATAATAATATGTAGTTTGAATGTACTCATGTAATTTTATCATAATAAAATGTCTATCATCATCGTAGTTTTCAATTTTCTTTTTCATTTAAATTATTTTATATGATGTTTATAAATATTGTTTTGGGCTGATTTTTCCATGGTCAGATAATTTTATCGGAGGAATAATTTTGAATTTTTGACAGTTCTACCATACAAAAACTGTCAGATGTGAATTTTATTCTACTAATAAAAAATATCCGTCGATTGAACATTTTTTGTATGAAATAACTGTCAAAATTTCAAAATTATTCCTCGAATAATGTTATCAGATGTTTGAAAAATCAGCCCTTAATGTATAATGTTCCATTACACTCTAAATAAAATCGTGAACCCATAATTACGAGTAGTTGCCCGTACGTCTGTCGTCCTCTTAATCCATATATACCGTTTTCAGGTATGCAAAGCCTAGCTTACCTGTGCAAAAGTGCAGAACTGTCGAAAAGATGGTCGAATCTCATGTCCCCGACTTTGAGGGAGCCGGGCCCATTGCGGAGCAATGTGCCGCGGAGCCATGTCGGAAACTCACCTAGGGAAATAATGCATGTTTAATAAAACAATAGGAAATTATACTAAACTCGTTTTTTTAGTAGGAATACAGCGGAAACTATTACCAGGAATTCAGTAAATACCTAAAGGCGAATTCCCGTAATTAAAAACGTTCTAAAATCTAGTCGCAATCTCATCTCAGCAACAATCAATGTCAAAAACTTGTCAAAAATGTAGAGAAATTAGAGGTATTTTTGACAGATTGAGACTGCGATCAGACTGTGAACGTTCTTAAAATTACGAGAATTGCCCCGCTGATTCCTGACTCAGCCACTAGCTTTGAAAATGTTCGTTGGTTATTAAAAAAATATCATTTGTTCCATGCATTTTGACCGTGTAGCTATTGCACTTTTGTATGAAACAGCAGCCTTTTTTTTTATAACCGACCAAATATGTTCTACGTTAGGGGTTTAAGAGTCATTATAACTGAATTCATAGTAACGGATTGCGTTACGCGTCGATGCATGTGTATATTTTACATGAGGTTTCTAGATAACCACGCAATAACGGTGCATATACAATTATACATACATAAGTCTTGTATTCATTGCGGTGACGACCGCAGTGCATTGTTGTGGGCTTGCAAACATGCCTTAGATTATAAACAACGAGCTCACGACTATTGTGTCAAGAAAATTACCGTCGCTCGAGGACCAGTTCAATTAGGTATTAGAAATATGAGATGCTAGCTTCTGCCCGCGATTTCGTACATGTGGAAGTCGTAAAATACCCAATGCCTTTACTAAAATAACAGCCACATTTTAAAAAAGTCCCCGTCGCTATTATTTTGTTTTCGCTTAACTTTATTTCCACTTTTTTCTTTTTGCTCCGCTGTTATTGCTCCTAGCGTGATGTCAAATAGCCCATAGCCTTCATCATAAATTAGGCTATCATATCCGACTGGTAGTCTCAGTGATTAACGCGTTCAAACAATCAAACTCTTCAGTTTTAATATTAGTATCGATACATATAGCACTTATTCCAGTAAGGTTGAAAGAGGATTCCAGAAAAAGAGTGTGTATACACGCTGTAAGAAATATTGACGCGGATACTGTTACCACGAATTCTTCAGTTGATTACAAGCCCCCATTTAATATTATACCACCTCCCCCCTCCTCCTCCCTCCTCCTATTATCCTCCTCCTTTATTACCATCACCTCTGTACCTATTTTTTCTGTTCTGTTTTTAATTGTCTGTTTATATATGTGTGTACATAAATGGTAGATAAATAAATAAATACTATTAAAAGCCTGTGATGTCCCACTGCAGGGCAAAGGCCTCCATACACTCTTTCCACTTCTCTCTCTTTAAAGCTGCTAAGGACCAGTTCCCATTTAATAACCGACAAAAAATTTCAACACTGGTAACATTTTGCGCATCGATGTCCCCTTACACCGTGTATTATGTACAAGCTAAATATTGGAATAGCAATTTACCAACAATTTTTTTTTTTTTCTAAACTAGATGATTGCTGCTTTAGACAATAATAACGGTTCCCTATCCATTTGCATAAAATTTAGACCTAATATAACTTGGCATAAGTACTTTTGTTTCTACTAATTTTATTTTCGCATGACATTAGGGACTGCCAAACTATTGCGGTTTTTAAAAGAAGAGTGAAAGAACACTATCTGTCCACTTCATCATAGTTGTGTATGTATTTATTATTTTGAGTATGATATAATTATTATCATTCTTGTAATATTTATTTTAGAAGTATTTATGTATGTTTATTTGTATGTATGTTAATATATTCTCGTAATTCTTGTTTAGTTTTTAAGTGAATTGTTTTTTTTGATTCTATGTATTATTTTTTGTCTCCTTTGCTCTATCACACGCTGTCTACATCTCTGTATCTATTGTCCTATCTCAGGTATGCTGGAAGAGATTTCTTATGAAATAAGTATAGAGGTATGAGGAACAGGGTGTAAAGTTCACTCATCCTCCATAGAAAAGGGAGGATCCTCCAACCAGACGGGTGTTTTGTCTGGCGGGCAATTGCCCAACGATTGATGTTGGGAAATTGTATCTATGCTAATTGCGCGGTAAACTCTGCTTGCGAGATGCAGGATTTGCGTGACGTCAGTATGACGCGTTGTTCGCATGTGGCGTTGTAGATACCGCTACATCACTCCCCTCCGGAGACCGGAGGTCGATAGTGGACTGAGTCTTGTATCTTGCGATGCTTGCCAGGCCAGCTGAGGTTCCAGTGAGTCGGAACCGGTTGCCGCATAGTTCACGGTGAGTCGGAACTGTCTGCGGAGTTGTCCCCAGTGAGTCGGGGTGGCGCTGCGTTATATTCCAGTGCGTCGGATGTACAGCGCTGGGTTGAGGTTGAGGCTGGCTGCTGCGTCGACCAGGAGAGGGCGCTCTGCTTGTTGACCGGCCGAAAGTGCAGTGTGCTATGCCGAGGTTGCTGATGAGGCTGAGGGTGATGACCAGGTATGCGCGGACGCTGCATGCTGGTGGTCAGGATACCCGTTGAAGCCGTGGATGCTGGCTGGCTGGGTGACTCGCCGCTAAAGCTTGCAGGAGTGATGATGATGACGTCACGCTGAAGTGTTTGCACGAAGGCTGCGCTGACGTTCATGTCCGGGGTCACCAGTATAGAGGTATGAGGAACAGGGTGTAAAGTTCACTCAACCTCCATAGAAAAGGGAGGATCCTCCGACCAGACGGGTGTTTTGTCTGGCGGGCAATTGCCCGACGATTGATGTTGGGAAATTGTATCTATGCTAATTGCGCGGTAAACTCTGCTTGCGAGATGCAGGATTTGCGTGACGTCAGTATGACGCGTTGTTCGCATGTGGCGTTGTTGATACCGCTACATAAGCATCACCTCTGTACCTATTTTTTCTGTTCTGTTTTTCATTGTCTGTTTATATATGTGTGTACATAAATGGTAAAATAAATAAATAAATTATTTGAGCATAACAGCTTACGCATAATGTTTTATCATAATTTATCTAATCTTATTAATGATTAAGCATTACATTCTAAAGCATAAATTTATTTACGATAATCATAATAATGATATAAAAACATATTTTTTTAAGGCATAACAAATAAGCATAATAATTAACTCCTAAAATGTTAGACACTAATACACATTTTTATAAAATATTGCTCTAATGAAGCTTGTAGGCACTTTACATTGTAGGTAGAACAATTTTTTTTTTTAAATTTTTCTAAGTGGGCGGTATCATAAACCAATAGTGTCCCTAAGTGTATTATTGCTAAAAAAACAAAATTCTGTAATGAATAAGTAAATATCAGGAAGCATCATACTGCTATAACCTCATCTAACCCAAAACACAACCCACAACACCAACATAGAGGGGATCTGTTAATGGTCACTGTTCTAACCTATGTAACCTAACCCATATGATTCAATAACAGTAGTAAGTACCACGAAAAATCATACCTAATAATTGTATGCCTAAATACTATTATGGTAATAGTCATTAGGCCTAGTAACATTATGCGAATTAAATTTATGCCAAAACAAATTAGCCTTCAAGATAATTATGCCAACATAAACTGTATGCCAAAAAAAAATATGGCAAAGTATTATTATGTCAAAACAAATTATACCAAAATCGTTATGCCAAAGTATATTAGGAAAGAGAAAATTATGCGAAAAGAAGGGATCCCAATAATAACAAGTCGTAAAGTAAGTAACCTGTGGTCATAGAAACTATTCATATAGGAAGATCATTGCTTTATTTAATTTAGCAGCTAATAGAGTTGCGTAAAAATAGGACTGCAGCTTCAAGATTTTGGGGTTTATTTATAAACGATGACTAACGTAAAGTGACGTTGGAACGTCAAAAATGTATGGTTAAAGAGTCGCTAATCACTACTTAACTTTAGGCAACGTTTATGAATAAAGGGGAGAGTGTTTATAGTTATAAGAAATTGACTTTGTGAATATTTGTTGCACTTAAAACAACTAAGGCTGGATTGTTTGTTTACCCAAATTTGTAAGAGTTTGCTTGTAGAGGCACGTGGCTCGTCTATTTTTATTATTGTGTACCTTTGAAGATAGATTTCCCACCCGCGCAACTTTTATGGAAGCTGGGAAAGTTTTAGCTACAAACCGGCACATACGTGTACAATACGTATAGTTATCCTTCCTTCCTCAATCATAATTAAATCAATTATGTAAATATCTTTTGATTCCTGATCGAATAATAATAACGAAGAGTATTTTCTATTTCGAAACTTGGCTGACACACTGACCTGACTCTACATTTAGCAGCTAGAATATTTGCTTACATTCCAATGGAGATGATCCAAACTATCATCACAAAAAAGAAAATCTGCTATCATTCATATCATTGCAACTTGGCAGAGACGTACCTATGTCCGCAAGTGGATGGCGCAGTTAATTGATTGATTTATTGACTTGTAAACATACCTGTCATGTTCCCCTCCAGGGGTTTCTCGACCTCCTCCTCGCAGGAGCGGAGCCACACGCTGGCATCACAGTTAGGATATAACTTCTCTTCAATGGCTGCCATATTAGCTAGAACTACACACTTCAGTTATATCATGCGGCCGAAATAAACACGCGACAACTGAACGCACGTCATTTGTTTTAATTCCACCGGTTGAGTAGTTAATTAGTTAAGGTTTTCATTAAGTTTTCGTAATGAATATGCCACTCAAATATTTCAAAACTTCTTTTCATAAATAGAAAGTGTGTGTAAACGCTTTTAAAGAAAATCTTTTTTCTAATTTTATTATAATATCAGGTTAGATTTTGAATTTTATTGAATAGTTCAGTTCGAAAATTACAACACTTTTCAGTTTCAATTTCTTTCAAACAAAAAAATTCTAAAGTGCTTATTCATAATTCGAGGAGTTTTTTTAATTCATATAACCACCCAAATATCCGTGAGAAGACTTACAGTAAAAAGTCCAAAAAAAAATGCCGAATTAAAAACACCCAATTTTCAGTTAAATGACGCGTTTACCACTTCATTCGCAAGATGAAAAATCGGGCTGAAAAAGTCGAGGCGTGCATAAAAAAAATGAAAAAAGTGCAATCAGTGAAAATCTTTTACTTACTTCATTAAAATTCAACCGGTTTCGTTAGAAAAATGCTAAATACCGATTCGTTTCACACTATGATTGCGTGATGAAAATTCTGTTGGTAGATCAGATAATTACAATGTGTGTATAGGCACCTGCTTTTTTATATTATTACAGTAAACGAAAAGAAAATCTTTTCCAAAAGTGACTTTCAATTTAGACCAAAAGGAATCCGCAAGCTTTTGGTCGGCGACCAACAGTTCAATAAATTTTCGCACCACAACAACCATGACCTTCAACGAACGTGCCCCAATCCGACATCGTACTTACTTCGAGTGCACAGAAATCCTAAAGTACAGCACTAGTTTGAACCTCGAATATTTCTGAACACAGAATAGAATGTTTTATAGCGGTTGTTGTTTTGACGCGGGTGGTCTCGGTAGCCGCAGTGATCAGACTGTAGGGGTTGACTCAGACTCCCGTAGGTACGAGAGTGACCTTCACCGTCGTCGTCGGCTGCGCGGTTCGACGCCTACGAGTTCTAACAAAACAGTGGATTCAAACATCACCTACACCCGGGTTTATATTCGCAATTGCCGAAATTGAGATTATGACGCGCTTGTCGATTCACGCGGTGATGCTCGTGCGAATCCATAGTTTGTTTTTTAATTATTTTTTATTAGATTTTCTGATAAACATAATAGTTTTACCACAATTTTATTTAAGTAGGGATATCCCATTAAAACCAAATATAGAAACGAAACGAAACTTTATAGCGACGCGATGCTTTTTTGTAATGTTTTTTAAAATAAATATTTCTGCATTTTCACAATACAAATCTTTATATAATAAAATGACACGGATTTCGAGTCTGCTTTTAAATATTATAATAAAAATATTATAGTTTTATATTTAAAACCTTTAATTTTTGAGTTAAAAATAAGAGGGAAAACGAAATACAATAAAGTGGTCAACTGGAATTTTCTCATTTTTGTCATACCTAGTTTCCCTGTAATCTCAACTTTAAAATGTCAACCGATAGATAACGAGGGATCTATATGTTACGGTAAGTGTGATGAATTGAACATTATGAATAATTATCCATCATTATGAATAATTACCTCATAATTTGAGGATTTGCTGACTGGTTGAACTCACATCTCCTAACACCAAATATTTCTAAAACAAAAATATTACATTTACAAACTACAACAACACTCAACCCGGACCGAACGTAACTCTCAAAATCCACACTTGTCATTATAGATCTAGCACAAATTGTTCTTGTAATAATATTGAAAAAGTCGCTCATATAAAATACCTAGGTATAATCGTTGATCAGCGGTTATCTTGGCATACTCATACAGATATGGTCATGGCCCGTACGAGAAAACTTATCTGGATATTGAAGAACCTAAGACATCTGAGAACTAAAAAAATGTTAACTGAAATCTATGTCTCTCTGGCTCAGTCAATTCTTATCTACTGCATACCCGTGTGGGGCAGTGTGACAAAAACGATGTTTCTTGAGCTAGAGAGAGCACAGAGATCTCTTATTAAAGTCATGTATGCCAAACCGTACAGATTCCCAACCAATGAGCTATACTCCCTTAGCGGTATTCTTACAGTCAGAAAACTATACATACTCCATGCCGTCCCGAAATTACACAAAGTCCTGCCCTATTACCCTCACCCTCAGGAAAGAAGACGAAAATACCGTCCTGCACCAGTAGAGTTCGTTAAAACTACATACGAGTATGCCAAAAGACAATTCAATACGAATTCCGCTGCCCTTTACAATAAAATAATTAACATATATCCCATGACTACTAAAGACTGCAAAAAAGCAATAGTTCAATGGCTAAAAGTGAAGACCTATGATGACATTGAATTACTGCTGCAGGCATCGTCAATATGAGTTGGAAAAAAAAAACACACACACACACACACACACACGCTACGCACACATACTATACATACACACGCACACACCCTCACACACACTATTTTAGGATAGATCTCTTAGTATGTTATTATTATTATTATGCTTTTTTTTTTTCTTTTCTTTATTTTGTTTTGTTTAATTTTAGATTACCTATTTTTTATTGTTTAAATTCAATTTTATTTTGGTACACCACTTTTACCTTTTTATAATCTGTCATTGTAGAGCGGGGCCTTCTAGCACTAGGTCCCTATGTAAGATTTACTGTAAAAGTTGTACAAGTTTCTGCAATAAACCTTTTTATTTTATTTTTATTTAATTTGGTAAATGTGATTATAAACTCGAAATTCATCACTTTTAGCACTGTAGTCGATAAAAATAATAAAATAAAATACGACTCGAAGTTATTTGTCCAATTATAGGCATTTATTTATAATACCACAGTACTTAAAAATATATAACTAAAAGAAACTTACATGCAAAATGGTTTATTCTTTGGTTTTGCTTAGGTAAATTAAACAAGAACTGATTAAATAAAAATTATACAATCATAGACTCCGTAAAATCAACATAAAAAAATAAAAATATTCTTCTATTTCTTTGTTCAATAGGTAGTTATTGATAATAGCTACGACAATACTTATAGGCACTGAACTAAAAAAAACGACACTTTCTAGCAGACTGCAAGTTGTATTAGGAACCTTGTCAACAGAAACAAATTTTTCCTTGCAAGTGGTAAACTCATTTCATGAATACAGTTGATTTAAAACGTCATACTTTGTTCCCAGCTTGTATAAGTTATTATCAGTAACAAACATAATAACACCGATTATGTTTAGGCTGTCTGCCTTGGCTGGATCTACTTCTGGTAACGTACTCCTATTTTTACAACTGGAAATTTTGTGTTTGATCGTTTTAAAATTTTTTCAGCTTGCCTCTGCTGCTCGATCGCACAGAGAGACGCTTAGCGTACGTTATTTTTGAAAATTTATATCATTTATCGGTACTAACCGATGATAAATGTGATTAATTTCTTACTTTTACCGCTACTTTCTTTAATTATTAATAATGATAGACAAATAAATTAGGTATTAATAATTTTCAATTAATCACACTTACCGTAACATATACACCGTTAAATTTTGATCGTTTTAATTGTTAAAAGGGGTCATTGTACTCATCATTATGAACAACTACGGTCCCAAAAACTGAAATCGTGAAAAAAAAATCAGTTAATCCATAGACTTTTTTTTTTTTTTGAGTATGGGAATTCATCAAATGACCCCTCCCGCTCTGGGTGGAGCGGAAGGGAGTGTCAGACTCTTACTGACTAAAACCCACCCGTGTTCCTTCCTTAGCCCTTTATGTACCAGGGCAGCGGTAACCCTTTCGGACGATCCCGCTACCCCGGTGATCCATAGACTTATGTTCGCATAACTCGACATAATGTATGGATCAACTGATTTTTTTTTTCGTGCGATCAAAATTTAACGGTGCATACCGATTGACCATTTTAGCCGTCTAGAAAAATAGGGTAGTAACCTATAAATAGGTGAAAGGAGTAGATTTTTGGGCAAAGCAATAATTCTCGCCAATGGTTTCTACAGCGTGCCGCTTTAATGGCGACATTAATTTAACACACGTATACACGGTTTCGCGTTTTCGTTTTATGAACATATTTTAATTTTTTATATTCTTAAATAGAATCTTGGAGCAACTTGTTCATAAATAACTGTAGCACTGGGGTCATTTGCCGGGGTCACGGATCGTAACGTGACGTGTTTCAGCCCTATGTCGGCGAAAATTACGAATTATTTTATGTTGTTATAACTTTTACTAGCCCTACCCGTGTGTTAAATTAATGTCGCCATTATAGCGGCACGTTGTATATCACTGACACAACACATATTATATTCAAGATTGTAAAAAAGTCATCCGGTATATTTATTTAGTTCGATAATATGACAAACATTCTATCCAAAACTTGTCAGCACGTTTTACAATATGACCCACGTACAACAGTTATCTATAGATTATATTATCTTATTATATATAGATCCAGGATGAAAAGTAGCCTATGTCCTTACCCAGGTCATGGTCTATCTGTGTGCCAAATTTCATTCAAATCTTTTCAGCCGTTTTAGCGTGAAAGCGTAACAAACAAACAAACTTACTTTCGCATTTATAATATTAGTAGTTAGGGTTCTATCTCCATGCAATGCATTATATTAATCTGAAGGCCAATTCCCGTAATAAAAAACGTCTAAAATCCAGTCGCAATCTCTCAGTCAAAAACTTGTCAAAAATGTAGTGATTTTAGAGGTATTTTGACAGATTGAGACTTAGGTCAGACTGTGAACGTCCTTAAAATTACGAGAATTGCCCTTCAGGTATGAAAAAATGATCACGTGTGTGTCAGCCAGTAAGTAAAGTCAAAGTCAAAGTCAAATCATTTATTTCAAATAGGCACATAAAAGGCACTTTTGAACGTCAAAAATAAAATTAAAATAAAATTGATTCTAGTCGCCCCTTCCAAAAGGTAGTTTTCGTATGGAGAAGAATGGGCAAGAAACTCCACCGTTACTCTTTTAAACTGTTTTACAATATTTTGCATACATTATTTATATAATTATATGTGAAGACGATCCACCTAAAGATAAAATTACTATACCACAATAGGTAAAAGAATTAAAATGGATAAATGAAACCATGACATATAAATTAACTTTGTGATAAATACATGGTGCTCACATATTCACAAACATTCCAAAAGTAGACGATTTTCATAAATAAATAAGGATTAATAAGTCCGGGTGTGACCCCAAGTAATTACAGAATGTAAATCAATGTTATAGAAAAAAAAAAAAATAATAATAATAAATTATACAATTACATTAGTAACCAGTTTGATTTTGTCTAGACTCTAGATATTGTCCTATGTTTCCAAGCATTCTTATCTTGGATATAATCATCTAATTTGTAATATCCTTGCTTACAAAGTGTAATTTTAATATAAGTTTTAAATTTTCTTTTATTTAATTGCAATATTTCACAAAGTATTTTGTTGTAACATTTAACACAGTACCCCATAAAAGATTTATGTACTTTAGATAATCTGAAAAAAAGGTTGATCTAATTTATCTTTATTTCTAGTATTAAAATTATGTCTATCACTTAATTTATTAAAAAGATGTTGATTTTTTCTTACATACATAATATTTTCATAAATGAATTGGCAAGGTACCGTCATAATATTAACCCTTTTAAATAGTTCCCTAAGAGATTCGCGGTGACGTAGTTTGTAAATGGCTCTGACAGCTCTCTTTTGCAAAATAAAAATGGATTCAATGTCAGCAGCCCGACCCCACAGTAAAATGCCATATGACATAATACTGTCGAAGTAACTAAAATAGACCAAACGCGCGGTTTCTTCATCTGTTAATTGTCTTATCTTTCTAACAGTATATGCGGCCGAGCTTAGCCGCCCCGCAATAGATGTTATATGAGGTCCCCATTGTAATTTCTCGTCTAGCGTGATTCCTAGGAAAACTGTCTGATTAACAAATTCAAAGTTTTGTCCATTCAATATGATGTCACATTCGCTACTTCTAACATTAGGTAATTTAAATGTAATGCATTTGGTTTTTTTTTCATTAAGTACTAAATTATTTACCGTAAACCAATCTTGGACCTGAAGAATAGAGTTATTCACGTCGTCAAGATTTTGTGACCGTCGGTCTATTTTAAAGATCAATGATGTGTCATCTGCAAATAACACCATCTTCGGTTGATTTTGAAGTAATTGGGGTAAATCATTAATATAAACTAAAAAGAGGCTATCGAACCTTGAGGAACGCCCATTGTCATTTCAGACCCCAATGAGTTTACGCCATTTACTTGGACTTTAACCTTTCTATCTTTCAGGTATGATCTTAACAAGTCAAGTGCTGTTTTCCTAATTCCATAGTGCTCGAGTTTCATCAGAAGTGTTTCATGGTTTACGCAATCGAACGCCTTAGAGAGATCGCAAAAGATTCCAATAGCATCTTGTGCTTCTTCCCAGGCGTTAAAAATGTTCTTCATTAGGGTAACACCGGCGTCAGTGGTACAACGCCCTTTGGTGAAGCCGTACTGGTGTTCATGAAAGATGTAATTTTTATTAAAGTGATGTAACATTTGATTGAGCATCAACTTTTCAAACAACTTACTGAGAACTGGCAGAATTGACACAGGTCTATAATTGTTGGGTTCTTTACTATCACCGGATTTGAACAATGGTACTACTTTACTATGTTTCATAAGATCCGGAAAGACTCCTTGGTCAACACTGTGGTTAAATATGAAAGCTAAATAGGGCGCAATGGTTTCGATGAGAGATCTACATACTTTTACAGACATACCCCAGAGATCTTCTGTTGATTTAATTTTAAGATCTTTAAAATCTCTTATAACAGCCTGGGGGTTTGTATGCTGAAACCTAAGCTCCGAAGGGCATGCCCAGTATATTTTAGTAGCCCTAAAATTTTGTAACCTTTGTGAAATTAATGTTTGTTTGTTTTTAGGAAAAAAAACATCAGTGAATACCTTTTATACACGGTGTGATCGGCATCGACGCGCAAACTATTACCATGAATTCAGCACATGTTTCTGAACACAATATTTTTTTTTTTTTTTAAATCTATTCCATAGTTTTTGACCTTGTAGCTGTTGTACTTTTGTATAAAACTGCACATTTTTTTTAATCACCGGCAAAAAAATCTGCTTTTGTGGGTCTACAATAATGTGTACCTATTGATTTCATGGTAACACTTTACGCGTTGATGTCTCCTACAATCTATATACTTACCTAAGTATATATACGTCCAGGGTACCCTGAGCCCAGTCAACCCTGATTCCAAACTTGCTGACTGGCAAACTGGCTGATAATCATGTTACCACTTCCACATGCGTGACCTTGATTACCTATGATTCGTAGTGACAAGAGATACTACTTATCAAGAAAAATATCACTTTTGTAGTCGGACTAATCACTATCCTAGTAGGTAGCCATAAAAAATCTAGTTGCCAACAAAGTTCAATATGAAAATAGAGTTTTAATACTTATTTCTAAGCCTAGATTAAAAATTATCTATTCGATTAGCTCGATTAATTAGTCTATAGTTACATCGCTTTAGCATGATATTAGCGGTCATTGCCCATTCCCTAATGTCTCCGTAGGAACCCAAACAATAAACTATGTATGTTTTTTTTGTTATTAGAACATTTGGAGGTATGAGGAACAGTGTGTAAAGTTCACTCATACTCCATAGAAAAGGGAGGATCTACCAACCAGCTGGGTGGTGTGTCTGGCGGGCAACTGCCTGACGATTGATGATGGGAAGTTTGTAGGTATGTACGCTAATTGCGCGGTAAACTCTGCCTGCGAGATGCAGGATTTGCGTGACGTCAGTATGACGCGTTGTTCGCATATGGCGTTTTCGATACCGCTACAAACATGTTGAAGATGACGATAGATATTGATTCAGGACGTTAACTGATTTTATTTCAGTTTTTTAAATAAAGAATGCTAGTAAAAGTAGGTGGGTCAGTGACCGTAATTGTCATGCTTAAACGCAACAACTATAGCTTCTTGTTTTTAAGAATATTATCCTGTTATCTTTCATGGAACGCAAAACTTGTTCAAGCGGAATAAGGTTAAAACTGCGTAGATTATTGTAGTTTAGATAATCCAATACTTAAAAACAAATTAAATATCTTTGATAAATCGCAACTAAATACGACTAAAAACTTTCCAACTCCGTTTTTACTAAACTTCTAAGTGCACGTGAATTCACTTACGATAGGTAGGTACCATAGATATCCGTGGTAGGTATGTACTTACCTAAATTCTCACGAACTTTGAAAATTGTCACAACATTTAACCCATCTTTGGACCAACACCACGAAATCGCACCAAAAATATTAATGTCTTTCAGTTAATGAATGAATTTAAGATTCTCATCTAGTAGATTATTATTTACATGAACTCTATTATACGCAAACTGTAACCATGAATACAGCACAGTAACCAGGATTACGGCCCCCTCCCTCTGACAGAGAGGAGGCCTGTGTCCCAGCAGTGGGCAAATTTTAGGCTGATTATGTATGATATGTGAGAGCTCTGGCTCTGGCCATAAGCAAATGGTAACAATGTAGTAATCATTGTGACAATGGACAATAGTTAATTTTCAACACAAAGTTGCACAAGAGAATACCTACACTAAGATTCAACATTATAAAATGAACAGCTGCACCCGCGTGGATGTCAGAAATTATCCCACGAGAACGTGCTACCGGGACAAAAAGTAGCCTATGTCCTTCCAAGATGCCATCTCTATCTCTTTGCCAAATTTTATCGGAATCCGTTTAGTGGTTTAGGCGTGAAAGGGTAACAGACATCCATATGTATACATATACAGACCGAGTTACTTTCGAATTTATTATCTAACAAAGAATACTAATTTTTTGGTAGGCAGATACATAGATTACCTTTTTAAAGAAACCGGAAAAAAGGCTCATATTTGCAAAATCTATTGAAAGTGCAAATATGTATACAAAGAAAAACACAAAAATTAAGTAGTACACAAACAAAAGACCAGGGTTCCTAATTTATTGATATAAAAAAATATACGTGTCGATTTACGGTAGATACAAGCCAAACTAACTTGACTCACACTATTTTAAGCTAGCATATCGTCTCAACTTGGATGTTTACTAGTGAACCTGCTTATTGTATTCTCTCTCTGTGTGTGTAGTCGGTCCCTCATGTCTGAGGATCCTGGTCAGCTTCGGAGTTGCATCTGGAGCGGATGATCCGCCTCCACCGGTTTCTGTCCAGCGCATCCCTTACCACCGTGCAGAATTTAGAGGAAGATGATTCCTTCACCTGATCCGCGGTCCATCGTGTTCCCAACTACAATCAGTTTTTCCAGACTTTCATCGCCTCTGCGTACCTGGACAATACATACTCGTACATACAAATAAATAAAATTAAAATATTCAATTTTATTTAGGTATATAGGATACCTAAACCATATAATTATTATATATTATTTGTATGTAAATAAATAAAATTGAATATATCATTATTATTTTATGATAAGACAAGTAATAATTAATGCATAATTATGTCTTGATTAATTAATGATATAATTATAATCTGGCTTATGAACAGTTATCAGATTACACGTAGCATCTCTGTGGCTTTGCTTTAATCCTACAATCTAAACTAATATTATAAAGAGGTAAAATTTGTTTGTTTGTTTGTATGTACGTAGGAAAAATCTCTGGAAGTACCAGTCAGATTTAAAAAAAATCTTATTGCATTTGATCTATCTACCATCACGCAACGAACCTTAGGAGCTAAACAAAATGAAAAAAGTCGGAAAGAACACTAACTAAAAACGGAGTAGTACCACGGGCGAACGATAGGATGCGACTCGATGGGTCGAAATTTCACGTCGACGAAGAAGTTTGTGAGGACGGATGGATATTTGTTACACTTTCACGCAAAAACTACTTACTGAACGGATTCGGATATGACAACCTGAATAATTTTTAAGGATAAGTATTGCTAAACTATTGCTACATATATTCGAAAAACGTGTCTGCTCAACAACGTAAACAACGCAATGAATGTTTTTGAACTGTCAAAATGAAAGCCATTCCTACTGTTAGTGTGTTACGCAATTACCACGCTGTTGGCAAGGGTCGCCCCATGGAACTTAAACATAACTGACGAAATGTGGATATAATAGGTACACCCTTTGGGGATTACAGGAGCCACTCAATGAGAGAATTTAGAAATAAGTGATATTTAGTGACGAATTCTGGGAAATTTTCAAAAAACATGAATTCGGTTTTTCTCACATTCCATGAATTTTTGCCCACGCTTTAGGGGGTGCTTAATTGTTGCAAATGGGTCACACTATCACGCCCTGGAAGGAACACGTCGAGTTTCCCTGTCACCCTGTATACATATCTACATAGATAAGTGTCTTGTGTTAAGTCATAGTTATCGCCAAAATGACAACAAATAATATAATATTGTTTATTTAAATTATATCAATCTGCCTAGCCTTTTCCAACTATGTCGGGGTCAGCTTCCAGTCTAACCGGATGCTGCTGAATACCAGTATTTTACATAGAGTGACCTCCTACTATCTGCCTATCTGACCTCCAGTTACTGGATAACACAATACCCACTGGTAAGACTGGTTGTCAGACTTTTGGGCTTCTGACAACCCGTTTATTTAAATTATATAATGCTGCTGATTCCTAGTGATATTACAAACAGTTAGTAGACCAGACTGAAATAAGTATATTCTAGAACTACGAGTAAGTCTAAAAATAGTAGCCCCGTATCGATCGCGCACTCCCACGCACCCCTTTTCGTCTAGGTAGGTTCATAAGTGGAGCGAACACAGTCTTATGGCTTCTGTTGGTGTTGTATTGTAGAAAATGAACTGTAATTTGTACATTTCTTAGTCAAGACAATTAAAAGAAACCCCTTTAGGTACAAGTCGGAGAGGGACGGCGGCGAAAAATAAAAAAAAAACAATGTCTATTGTTTAAACTAATTATACTCTTCTTCTTGGCGTGTCGAATTGTCGATAGCAGTCTAAATGGACTCGGCCCAGAATTCGGCTACTTGTTTGGCGCCATCACCAGCGTCCATCAATTCCTGTAACGTGCAGCTGACAGGACACGCAGGACATGATATTAAGTGTCCCATCGTTTGTGAAACAGCACCACATTTACACTCTAAGGCGATGTCGTCTATGAATCTCCTCCTGAACAGGTTTTCCTTGCTTCTGCCAACCTGGGATCGGAGTCTGTTTAAAGACTTCCAGGAACGAATGGGGATAAATTCGTTGCACCCGCTGAAGAACCTGGACATGAGTTACTACGTATACTGAATTAACTATATTCTTGTCGTTGGTGCTCAAGATACAGGCTTGCCTACTTTGGGGCCAATGTAACATCTCTGTAATGTTTTTAGCAATAAAAGTTTTTATTATTATTTAATACTTCTACTAGTTTCTGCACGCGACTCCGCTCGCGTGCAATTTCTAGTATCCCCGACCCACCGCGTCGCATCGCATCGCCCGTCCGCGCAATTACCTCGTTTTCGCTTAGCGTTCTTTCTGACTTTTATTCTTTTTACTCGTCTCCGAGGGTCGGGGCGAAGGTTCCTAGCGTGATGTTAATAGCTTATAGTCTTCCTCAAGAATTGGGATACAAAATGCAAAAATAGTACAACTAGTAGTTCCAGAGAGAAGGAGAAACAAACTCTATAGCTTTATTATTAGTATAGATTTATAGCTCCACATTTAATAAAAAAATATTCTATTGTTTCAACAAGAAGTACAAATCCATATTGTTCTCTTTTTGGAATGAAGCTAGTCGAACACAGTACCATAGTAAGTAGATGAAAGTCGCTCGGCCACGGTCGGATCGATCCTGACAGTGACATTGAGACTCGCTCCCGGGGGCACTGTATCTACCATCCTGCGCTTGGCACAAGTACAAGCGGCAGCGATTTGAATAGAATACTTTGTTTGTTCAAGCGGCAGTCGCTCCATGTAAAATACTGGTACTCAGAGACTTGAAACTGACTCAACATTTGGGAGAACACTAGGCAGATTATCATGACTTTCAAACAAGTGCATTTCTTTTTGTTTTTTACTAGAAATCCATTTAAAAATCGGTATCTATTTAGATGGAGATGAGCCAGCAAGAAACTCAAGAAACTCCACAGTTACTCTTTTAAAACATAAGTATGTTTTTTAGATCATATTAAACGCTGCTTAATAACGAGATTGAAAAATAAACTGTAGGTACCTACATAATTATTTTATTCGTCCAAACATTACAGAATCTTCTAAAATGAATTCGTAGAACATAGATTAGTGGGGTGCGTCTCATAACGTAAAAACTCATTTGGTCTTATTTCATTTTATTGTCGTTCATAAGATATAATCAACGTGAGATATACCAACTGTTGATATAATTTCTTTACATATAACATTTATTTATTCTAAAACGTAATTAGTATAACGTTGTTTGATATAACGTTTATGTAATCGAAAATCATTTGGTCTAACGTTTAATATGTATATTGTTTATTTAATCGAAAATCATTAGGTCTAACGTTTAATATATATAAAAAACGTCATTATGGTTAACACCCCGACTCAGAGTACCCCGACTCGGATAGGTTAGGTTAGAAGGCTAAGGCGGGAGCTCTGCTCCGCTTCGCTCCCGCCTTAGCCTTCGTGGTTATTTTTTTTTAAACCACCCAGAAATAGGAGCCCCGCGAAGCGGGGCTCCGTCGACCTATCTTCATCATAATAGACCAAATAAGTTTTATATCTTTTGAGTGGTATGTCAAAAGATTTTATATTTAATGTATGTTATGTCAAACGATGTTATATTAGGCGTTAAAGTATGAAATTGCTGATTTGTACTGAAAAATTTAAATGCTTTTTTTTTTTAATTTAACATATTTATTTAATCAAAATAATTACCATTATATTGCTGCCATCTAATAGGAAGGTCATTTATGCCTTTGCGATAGAACTCTCGTGATCTAGATTCCACAAACTGTGTGAAAGCATTTTGTACTGCCTCCTGAGAAGAAAACTTTTTATCACGTAGAAATTGTCCAAATCACGAAAAAAATGGTAGTCCGTTGGAGCAAGGTCTGGCGAATACGGAGGGTGAGGAATGGTTTCTAATTGCAGTTCCTGTAGAGTTAAAACGGTTTCTCGTGCTGTATGAGGTCTCGCGTCATGATGGAGCAATAATGTTGAAGATCGATTCATGAGTCGGGGGTGTTTCACTGCTAGTTTTGCTATCATTGTTCGGAGTTCGGCACAGTAGACATCTGCCGTTATTGCTTGACCAGATCGGAGAAAGCTATAGTGAATAACACCATGCTGAGACCACCAAACAGTTACCATTACCTTTTTATTGGTAAACTTTGCTTTTCCATCACGAAAGCGTTTAAACCAAAATCGCACGGTGCGTTCATTAGCAGTCCCCTCTCCAAACGCAACATTGATATTGCGAGCCGTTTCTGCCGCGTTAGTTCCGCGTCGGAACTCGTATTCAAAATTAACTCGAATTTTCGAAGTATCCATCTTTCTTGTCTAAGCTGAATAAAAAAATGCACATTTTTTAAAAGAAGAACCGCATAGGTACCATGTGAAAAAAGTTTCAATCAAAAATATCAAACCATGAAGGTTCTATGTCCATTCGAAGTACCTTACAATGAAACGGCAATTTCATACTTTAACCCCTATTATTTAATGTATGTTATGCTTATAAAAAATAGTTATTTTAAAATTATACCAATCGTTCATTATATTAACTAATCGCTATATTAAATAAAATTATAGGTTCCGTTGTTATATGTTGTTAATATTAGAGATTTTTTTGTTATATCATCTATTACTTACCCAGATTAGTTAGATGATGTCTACGAATCGTAGACGTCTTATAACTTATCGCGCAACGACGTGACGCCGCGCCGCGCCGGCTAGTGGTTACGTATGTAAATGTCGTAGCCTGTTTCTGACGTAGCAGGTGGTCTACGAATATTCGTAGCTAGGTCTACGCTGCCTTTCCGTATTTTATCATATTTATATTCATGGCGGATGGATCGACTTAAAATATTCTAGTAAATGTAGGTATTTATAAGATTTTTTTTTTATCGTGTATTATAAATTCAATTCGCTTTTCGTGTCTGTCTGTTTGACCGCGTTGTTCTTCCAAACTTCGCAACAGATGTTGATGTGATTTTCACCATAATTTAGAGAATTTATTCCGGAAGGTTTATGTGTATAATATATTCATATTAAACTTGCATTTAATAAAGAAATATCAATGATTTGTCAAGTCATAAAACCGTGCGAAGTAGGGGCAGGTAATTTATAAAGTGTCCTACCAGCGTCATCGCCACGGAATTGTGGGGTAGTTGCGTAACACACTAATAGTAGGAATGGCTTTCATTTTGACAGTTCAACTATATTCATTGAGTCATTTACGTTTTAGAAACAGATTTTTTTTCGGAACATATGAAGTACTAGCTGCGCCACGCGGTTTCACCCGCATAAGTTTCGATCCCGTGGGAATATCGGAATAAAAAGTATTCTGTGTGTTAATCTTAGTTATAAAATATCTGTGTGCCAAATTTCATCTTAATCCGTTCAGTAGTTTTTGCGTGAAAGAGTAACAAACATCCATCCAACCACCCATAAAAACTTTCGCGTTTATAATATTAGTAGGATTACCAATATCCTTCAAAATTATTCATATTATGATTGATAGTGTGTTACACAATTAGGATGCAGAATAATATTGTTATTTGCATATGACTTGGACCGCTCACTGCAGTATCACGTGTAAGGATAATCCCCCGAGAGGGGGAGGCCTTGTCCCCACGACCTTCCCCGAGGCAAGGCCACGTTTCAAGTTCAGCTGTATAGCGGTACCTGCTCGGATAACGACGCCACTTTTATCTTCCGGGATTTTGCCATGGGTACTAAAGTACAGTTAGCCGCTTAATTTTATTATGCGGGTATAAACGTGATTAGTGGATCTAATTCTATACATACAAATAAGTAAAATTTAAGTGTCTGTTTGTAATGTTAACAGCTAGGAGTGAATGCATAAGAAATTATATACGGTACCTAAATTTTTTTATATTTGTGTCCCGATTTTGACGGGACTTTCACTGACAGATAGCTGTTGTCATAGACGTAACTTAGGCTATTTGTACCAATAGCACGTTCCCGTGAGATAATTTCCGATATCCACGCGGGCGAAGCCGCGGACAGAAACTAGTTATTTAATATGTTAGTGTTAGACGAGGGATAACATTCTTCTCTGGTCTCGATAAGGAACACAGGAAGATCAGCTCATGCTGAGTGAAAAAAAATGCCAGATCACCAGAGGGGAATTCTTGTAATTTTAAGACCGTTCATATCTCAGTCTCAATCTGTCAAAAAATACTTCTAATTTCCCTACATTTTGACAAGTTTTTGACATTTGTTTGTCGCCGAGATGAGACTGCGACTAAATTTTGAACGTTTTAAATTACGAGAATTGGCCTTCAGTTTGTACACCGTGCTGACTGCCCAGAGTAAACCGAACGTACCTACATTGACCTAAGTATCGCATCTTGTGGGAGTCATTTTAATCTATACAGGCTGATTTTTTAAAGACCAGCCAAATTTAAGGATGTGGTACAGACCATCAAACTGAACAACTTTCTCCATGGGACCAGCATCGTAATCGCGAATAAAAATTCAGCCGTCCCATACATTTAGGTCGAGTAGGTATTGAAGTTTTCTATGGGACAATTGATAAAATTTTCGCGATTACGCTATTTGTCCCATGGAGAAAGTTGTTCAGTTTGATGGTCTGTACCACATCCTTAAATTTGGCTGATCTTTAAAAAATCTGCCTGTATAGAAGAAGATAAAATAAAATGGCCAAACTAATATTATAAAAAGAGAAAAGATTTGATTTTTTGTTTGTTTCATAAGTAATGGATAAACTAGCTTGCAGAGTAAGCAAACTGAAGTGGCAGTGGGCTGGCCATGTCTGTCGAAGGACTGATGGCCGCTGGAGCAGACGGGTCCTGAAGTGGAGACCGCGTACCGGCAAGTGATGTGTGGCGGACGACCTAAAGAAGGTGGCTGAAGTAGACTGGATGCCGAAGGCGGAGGACAGGGTGTTGTGGCGCAGTCTGGTAGAGGCCTATCTCCAGCAGTGGACTGCGATAGGCTGAGTTGATTGTTTCAATGGATAAATTTTCCCGTGGACCTACATCACCCTCCTTACTGTGTTGTGACTTCCCCTTACTTGAAATATTCAAGGAAACACTACCCAATGATCAAATTTAATTACAATAAGTGCAAGTACGATCTTGTAAAGGCAGATTTATCTGAAATTGACTGGAACAGTTTGTTTAAAAATCTACCAGCACAGGAGTCTGTAAACACATTTAATAAAAGCTTGTTTGGTATCATTAGAAAACACGTCCCCCAAAAATCATACAGAACTTCTAAATTCCCCACTTGGTTCATTCGAGCCCTTATAAGATTATTCAAAAACAAGAACAACGCTTGGACGAAGTGGAAAGTGTACAATAATATCTCTGACTATGAGCAATTTTCCCTATATCGTCGCAGATTCAACAAAGAATGTTACCTATGTTACTCTAACTACATAGAAACTGTTGAACAAAATGTAAACAAAAATCTCAAACACTTCTGGGGCTATGTGGCTAGTAAACGGAATAAGTCAGAAATTCCATCCAATGTGAAATATAAAAATACTTCCAGTAGCGATCCACGTGATATTTGCAAACTATTCTCGAACTATTTTCAATCAGTGTATCAGCCGTCAGCACTTGATGTTCATAAATGGGAACCACCTTCTGGATTTCATGATAATAGTGATATTATCAACAATATTTATATAGAGCCTTCTAAAGTTTATAAGGAGCTAAAGTCTTTAGACCCCTCAAAAGGACCTGGACCTGATGGCATCCCTCCTTCGTTTCTCATAAGTGTTGCCAATCACTTATGTGAACCCCTACATTTGCTGTTCAATAAATGTATCAGCGAAGGCATTTTTCCTGATGTATGGAAAATGGCTCATTTAACCCCCGTCTTCAAAAAAGGGTCAAGGGATGACGTAGAGAACTACCATCCGATCTCGATTCTGTCCGCCTTGTCGAAGCTTTTTGAGAGACTGGTTTATAACGAAATTTATCCTACTTTACACAGGGCTATAATCAAAGAACAGCACGGATTCGTCCAACAAAGATCTACGTATACAAATCTGCTTGTTTTTGTAGATTACGTTTTTGAGAATATGGATAATCGTTTTCAAACTGATGCAGTATATACAGACTTTCAGAAAGCTTTCGACAAGGTGGACCACGAATTACTTTTACGCAAAATTGCCTTTAATGGTATCCGCGGAAATCTATTGAGATGGTTCACATATAGGTTTCTTATATAACAAACCGTACTCAAAAAGTTGTTATAAACGGATTTCAATCAGAGCAGATTACCTTCACATCCGGGGTTCCTCAGGGCTCAATTTTGGGCCCATTATTATTTACGTTGTTTATAAATGATATTAGCGCTTGTTTTAATCATTCGAACTTTTTTACTATACGCGGATGACTTGAAAGTCTACAAAACTATAAAAAGTATTGATGACTGTTTGATGCTTCAAAGTGACTTGGATCGGCTGTCTAACTACTGCACCTTAAACAAACTCTCAATGAGCTTATCCAAATGCTATTCGATTACATTCACTAAAAACAAAAAGCAGCACACTTATCATTTGCTAAATACACAATTAAAAAAAGTATACTCTTTGCGTGACCTCGGTGTGGTTCTAGACTCCAAACTTCACTTTGATGTCCATGTAGACGGGAGCTCCTCCTGGAAGCCTCGATCGTGCAGGCCTGGGTGTTACCACCGGACAGGCCTGCTGACATCAACGACGAGGCAGAGTGGTTCCGGGAGGCCATGTCCGAAATATGTGACGTGGCAATGCCCCGGGTCTGGCCCGGACGCGCCCGGCGCCAGGTGTACTGGTAGTCGCCGGAGCTGACGTCTCTGCGCGAGGCGTGCGTGGCTGCGAGATGCCGGTACACCAGGCACCGCAGGCTCCGTATCCGCCCTCCGGATACGTAAGCCGTGCAGGCGGAGCTGTACGAGGGGTACAGAGCGGCGAAGACCGCCCTCCGAGCGGAGATCTTGCGGGCCAGGGGGCTGGCCCGCGAGGAGTCGCTGGGGACTCTGAACAGAGACCCGTGGGGACGCTCCTACAAGATGGTGCGGGATAAAGTCCGCCCATGGGCTCCCCCGCTGACGCAGAGTCTCCGGCCCCAGCTCGTGGAGGACGTGGTGAGCGCTCTGTTCCCTTCGCGAGGGGAACATACTCCCCCGTCCATGGCTCCGCCTCCTGCGATGCCAGATGCGGGCCACACCGACGACGACGACGATGCTCCGGAGGTGACCGAGGTAGAGTTGAGAGTGGCGGTACGTAGGCTGAATGCCAGAAACACCGCCCCAGGACCCGACGGCTTACCTGGAAAAGCCTGGGTCCTGGCCTTGGAGGCTCTCGGGCCTCGACTAAGGGGGCTACTAAGCGCATGCTTGTAGAGGGGCCGGTTCCCACTTCGTTGGAAGACGGGGAAACTGGTCCTCATCAAGAAGCCGGGGCGCCCTGCGGACTCTCCGTCCGCTTACCGGCCCATCGTGCTGTTCGACGAGGTGGGCAAGCTCTTTGAAAGAGTAATTGCAGACCGCCTTGCCAGGCAGCTGGTGCGGGTGGGGCCGGATTTGGCGGACAGCCAGTTTGGTTTCCGCAGGGGGCGCTCTACGGTGGATGCCATCATGCGCGTGCGAGCCCTCACGACGGGAGATGCTGTGGCCCGGGGTGGGGTTGTCTTGGCGGTGTCTCTAGACATCGCCAATGCCTTCAATACCCTGCCCTGGAGTTGCATCAGGGAGGCACTCGGGTATCACCGGATGCCGACCTACCTCCGTCGCATTGTCGAGGCCTATTTGACGGACAGGGCCGTCATCTACCCCGGTCACCGGGGAGAGTGGAACCGGCGAGAGATGTCGTGCGGTGTCCCACAGGGATCGGTCCTAGGGCCGCATCTGTGGGATATCGGGTACGACTGGGTGCTGCGCGCCGACCTCCCTGATGGCGTCAGCGTAGTTTGCTACGCTGACGACACGCTGGTCCTGGCGCGGGGAGGTCGCACCAGGCGGCGGCCGAAGCAGCGACACGCGGGGTTGCGACAATCGTCGAGAGGATCCGGCAATTGGGACTCGAGGTGGCATTGCACAAATCTGAGGCCATGTGTTTTCATGGTCCTCGGGACGCGCCACCGTCGGGTTCACAAATAACGGCGGGAGGGGTTCACATCGGCGTCAAGCTGACGATGAAGTACCTGGGACTCGTCCTCGACAGCCGGTGGAATTTCGTGGAGCACTTCCGACGTTTGGCTCCCAGACTGGAGCGGGCCGGGCCTGCCTTGAGGCGGCTCCTTCCCAATCTAGGGGGACCAAACGCCTCCTGCCGGAGGCTCTATGCGGGGGTCGTGCGGGCCATGGCCCTTTACGGGGCACCGGTATGGGCGCGATCCTTGAGGCGGCGACCAGCCCGCCGGTTGATCGCGTCCCAAAGGGTCATGGCTGTCCGGCTCATTCGAGGATACCGCACGGTCTCCGCTGAGGCGGCGAGCCTCCTTGCCGGATTGTCGCCATGGGATCTGGAGGCCAAAGTCCTCGCCCACATATGGGAGTGGCGAGAGGAGGCAAAACGCCGGGGCGTTGCTCCGCTTCCGCGAGAAATCACGGCATGGAGAGTGCGATTGTCGCAACCCAGCGCTGGGCACGCCACAATTGCGGCGATAAGTCCCCTCTTTGAGGAGTGGCTAGAGAGGCGCCACGGCGCCCTCACCTTCCGCCTGACGCAGGTCCTCACCGGACACGGTTGTTTCGGGAGGTTCCTGTTCAGGATAAAGCGGGAGGAAACGCCAGGGTGTCACCACTGTGGGGATCGCCCGGAGGACACGGTGGAGCATACGGTGGAGGTCTGCCCAGCTTGGGCGGGGCCCCACCGTGTCCTCTTGGCGGCGATCGGCGGCGGCGACCTCTCGCGTCCGGCCCTCATACAGGCCATGGTCCGGAGCGAGAGTGAATGGGAGGCCGTCATCTCCTTCTGCAAAGCAGTAATGCTCGCGAAGGAGGAGGCGGAGCGCGCGAGGGAGAGGCAATCGCTGCGCCCTCGCGCTCCTAGCCGCCGCAGGAGACGCCCTGGACGGGAGTCAACAGCCGACTCCCGGCCACCGTAGGCGCGGGCTTGCGGGCGGCGAGCTATGGGCAGCTCGCCGCCCGGTAAGGACCAGGCCCGGGTCGACGGCGCGTTGTGTTCCACGCGCGCCTCAAAGAGCTGTCAGCACGAACTGACGGGGTCCGCTAGGGCCGATGCCGCCGGGGCTGCGGGTTGTTCGAAAGAGATACCGTGGCCCCTGGCACAGGCAACTGAAGGAACACGGGTGGGTTTTAGTCAGTAAAAGTCTGACACTCCCTTCTGCTCCGCCCAGAGCGGGAGGAGTCATTTGATGATTTCCCACCCAGAAAAAAAAAATTAAAAAAAATGTCCATGTAGACAACATTATCAACAAAGCCCTTAAAATGTACGGTTTTGTTATGCGCAACAGCAAATATTTCAAGCGTCCATCAACCTATAGATACTTATATATATCGCTAATTAGGCCTTGTCTGGAGTTTGCTACTATCGTATGGAATCCCTATTACGCAAAATATATTGACTCGATTGAGACTGTTCAACGCAAATTCCTAAGAGCTCTGCATTACAGATGCTATCACAGCCACGGATCGTATGATACGTTGCTTAAGAATTACAAACTGTTAACCCTAGAATCCAGAAGACTGCTTCTCGGAACAATGTTTCTACATGGTATTGTGCATAACAAATATGATTGTTCAGACTTAATAAATAAACTTTGTTACATCGTTCCGAGGACAGTTGTGCGTAGACAAGCGCGACCATACCGCTTACTATCTATTAATATTAGGCACGTCTGTAACTCAAATGCTGGCTTTCGCGCTCCTCTGCGTCAACTTGTGGATTCCTACAACACTAGATTCGAAAGCAATGATATTTTTAATCTAACAGCACATCAATTTAGAAAAACTGTAGTTGATTCTATCTTAACTTTATAATTGTTAAGTGGTGTATTTATTTCATTTTTTTATATGTATATATATATTTTTATTTTTTCTCTTCTTTCTATCCCATAAACATCGTTGTTAATTAGCATTCATTCAGTCATTTATCCTGCACTCATGTACTCTGTTTATATTTTTTATTTTTTTCTCACGTAGCATCAACATATTAGTAATATGTGGATAATGTTGTTGGTAGTATGATAAGTACTTTGTTTAATTAGTAGTTAATTCTATAATATTTAATTGTACTCCTGTTTTTTATCCCGAAATAAATAAATAAATAAACTCAAAAATGAAATAACTGATTTTAAAAATTATTTCACGTATAGAAAGCTACATTATCAGCGAGTAACTTGGGCTGTATTTTTTGTTTATTTGTGATTTCTACTACCACTTTCATGCATCTGGTCACGTACGCTCCATTTGCGAGTACCTACATATTACGAACCTGACCTTCCAGGAGGCTAGTCACAAATTGGCGATCGATTTAATCTCCCCCCTTCTTCCGTAATGAATTAAGTAATGTGGGCGTAGATACGTTTTAGTAGATTGAATCCATTTATGTTATAAAAAGCTGTTGACAGACATTTCCTTCAATATATAGGTAGGTACCACAGAATTGGGTGAGAGTGGATGGAGGGAGGGTGTCCCCAATACGGAAAACTAAGGGATCATGTTGTAATGGCCCAGGGGCGCCGACTCCGTGGGTGTTCGGAAGTTCCAGCACCCACGAGAGGTAAACTGTGGGTGCAGAGCACCCGTAAGCATAGACATAAAAACGAATTTTTGATTTACACTATTATTATTGATTTACGCTATTATTATTAGGATGATTGCGTTATAACGTATTTAAGCGGGTGCTAAAGTTATCGAGCTCATTTCGCTCGCTCTTGCTTCAAAAGTTTTCTTAATTCTAAAGCTTTTCTGAGCTTTATTAGGTCAAAAGAAAATTTAACCTACCCGATGTGCTAAAATTTTCTAGCTCGCTTCGCTCGTAGTTCAGTTTTCGGATTCGCCAGCACAAACTGCTTTCTGTCAGTATAACATGTTTGTTGGTTGGTGTTGCACTTCAAAACAGTGAACAACAAAACACGTAAGTGTAAAAAAACTGCCTTAGGAAAATTTGGCTTTCAGTTAGATTAGATTGTTTTCATTATATATTTTGGTAACCAATATGGTATACATTACCAGAGCACCCACGAGGTTTTCTAAAAGTCGGCGCCTCTGGTAATGGCATCATGTCACTTGGTTTTAATAGATTTTTATATTTTATCTATCCTTTTAATAGATTCTTCTATATTTTGTAAATATGAGGACTTTGTAGGACTTTAGATCTGTAGACTATTTTTTATATTATCAAGTACCTGGTACTGGTTGACAGGCCTACGCTGTCCTCCCATATCTACTGTAATTTGAAAACATTGTAAAAGCCAATTACTTATTTTTAAAAGAATAACCGTGGAGTTTCTTGCTGCTGTTCTCCATAGGAACGACCCACCTAGCACCGTGCACCTAGCTTCTGACGGAAACGTCAGAAGCTAGGTGCACGGTGCTAGGTAAATATTTTATTTCACATAAACCAACATGGGCACTTATGAAAATAAGTGCCCATGTTGGTTTATGTGAAATAAAATATTTTGATTGTATGCAAAAAATATTGGATTAATCTTTCATGATCCACCAACCCGCACTGGGTGGCACGTGGTGGATTACGGTCCACTCCCTCGGGCTGTGTCCCAGCAGTTGGAACATTATAGGCTGATTAAGCACGATCCATGTTTCATCGGTTCTTTATATGAATATTATTCATGACTATGCTCTATATATATATCGGATCACCGTCCTATATATCACATTTTATATATTTTATTTTTTTATATTTTACTACATATGGACCTTTTTGATTATCAAGTGCAAAAGCGCTAATAACATTCCATAACGTGCCAGAATAAAAGTGTAGACAAATTGTAACGAAAGATAAGAAAATTAGATAGTCGGTTTGCAACTACGAGATTGTTTAATATCTAATTTGAAGAACATTATCTAGACAAAACCAATTAATACCTAATTATAGTTATAGCACAATCAACTCGTGTCTGAGAATAGGGAGCACACGACTTACAACGTGCTCCTCGCTCCTTTTACCGGCGAAAGATGACGAAATCCTACGTTCCCATCGGCGATTTAACCCTCCAATGTGTCGCCACAGATATAATTTTTCATTTACTTTTTTTTTACTGTTAATTCTTATTTTATTTTAAAGGATACGAGTGCTGCTAGACTATGTACTTACTTTGACTAGTCTTGATGGATTGGCTGTGGCAATCATCTTCCTAGTCTTTTCCAACTATTTTGGGGTTAGCTTCCAGTCTAACCGGATGCAGCTGAATACCAGTATTTTACATGAAGCGACTAGTTATCTGGCCTCTACAACCCAGTTACTGAGTAATACGATACCCCATGGTAAGACCAATGCCTGTGGCATATCGTTGGTTAATAACATTTATGATACCATGTAATATGTTCTGTGTATAATCGCTGTCGTAGTAAAGCCCATGTAAAGCCCTCTATAAAATAGAATAGCAAAAATACTATTTCGTATCAGGCTTTACTGCATATTGGGCGCAACTGCATCTTGTTAGTTATTTGCTTAACACATTGCAGTTATTGAGTTACAAAATACAGCCCCCTAAAATGGCTACCCCTGTTTCCTATGGCAAGATTCATAGAGGGCACATTGACTTGCAAAGAAATCGGTTCATACGAATATAAACATTAACGTTATACGTAGGAATAATGTTTATAATGTTCATATTCGTATGCGACGCTCAGCAGCAGCGGCGTATCACATCAGAAACCAGTCTCTTCGCGCGAACTATATTAAGGTATTAAGTCCGTGTTTGTACATTTTTGTGTGCGAAAACTTAAGATAAATAAACTACGCCAGCTCGGTTCTACAAACTACGCTTATGACACTTCCAGTCTAGTACGCGCCTATATCCACAAGGAAGCCGTACGAAATCGCCGACAATCACGTGAAAAAAATACGTCTATATCTAGACACCCGTGCTGGATAACTTGTGCGAAAAGCGTTTCACTTAACGTGAGTCGGTAACGTGGGGGAGTTCTTTTAAATAAAACCATGTTGCTAGAAACGTGCGACGAACACATGCTTACCTAAGTACTTAGGCTTTATTTTCAAGTATTAGATAATGTCGAATCTGTTGGTGAACGGGGATTTGACACGACCCGTGTGTCTCACGAGTATTAGGTAAATAGGATGAAAGAAGTCAAAGGGTGCTTAATGATCTCCGGCCGCCATAAGGATGTCGCCTGCGGGTGACAAAAATTGGGGCTGTGTAGTCGCTCGAACAGTCAGGCCCAAAGAATTGACACGCAGTGTTCCATGCGCGCCGTTATGGGAGGACGTGCGGTCGTGGGATCGGCCGCACTTGGTGATGGGGCCCGCTAGACATAGCGAGCTGATACCAGTCAGGAGTGCGGCCAATGTACAAGTATCTCCCGGGCCTCCGACTCATGGCAGTAAAAGGAACAATGGGTTTTAGTCGGTACGAGACCGACATAAGCCTCCGTTACCCTCCGTTCCTGCTTTAGACAGAGGGTATCTATGAAGATTTCCCATAAAAAAGTAGAAATAGAATGATACAACTTATGGTGCTGTATAAATACATGGCATAGCGTGTGTGTGTGATTTTTTCTGCCAACCTATATTAGGTAGTTTTTGCTTTATCAACAACTTAGGGTAATGGCGGTCCATTGGTTAAACCTACATGTCCACAACCAAAAGTTCGAAGACGTGACTTCCACCAACCCGCACTAGCCCCGTTCCCTCTTAAATAGAGGAAGCCCGAGTGGGAACATTAAGGGCAGTTTAATAATCAATTGCTCTCTATATTAATTTATTGATTTTGATTGGGTACTGCTACGTGTAAAATAAAAGTGTGTATAAATTTTTCTCATACATTTTTATTGTTTACATTTACATTTTTTGAGTGTTTAAGACGATGATATTCGATTTTTATAACATAGTTTTAGAAACTTCAGTAAAATTTTTAATTTTTTTTTTTTTAGGAAAAACCCATTATGAATTATTATTTACAGTTTCGACTACCAGCTTTAATTTTTATTGATTTATTTAATGCTATAAAAATAGAAAAATAATATCTGCGGATACCTAGTAAACAGCTGTTACTCACAATTATACGAGTTAACTTAGACATTTGCTCAAATTCATGTACCTACATACTAGCAATTAGTCGTAGTCAATAATTAAACGTTGACAGCGTCTTTATTTCGCAGCCGATAAGGCCGATGTCACACGCTTCACTCGACTCTCGAGTGAACGTTCATTTTTTGTTTCATTCCACGTTCACACGACATCGACAAAATTATATACGAATGAACGTTCATCTGCTCCTTTCTTTCTTTGAATTTTTCGATCACCTGTAGGCGAGTGCACTTATGAATTAATTTTTCACTTTTGATTCATTTAGTGTCCAGACGTTTCACTTCGACTGAAAAATTCTGAATGAAAGGCGAAAATGAACAAAAAGTGAAGCGTCTGATATCGGCTCTATGGCTATTGTCTTCGTTACTACTGACGTGAAATTGGCTGTGCAATATCGAGCTATTTTGTTATTGGTCCATTATCCCTAGGTAGCGCTCTTCCTGCAAGTTTGGCAGGCCTCGCAATAAGAGTAGGGATTATAGTACTTGCAAGGGTGCATGTAGTACTCATCGCCGACAGCGAAGCACTTGCCCAGGTTCAACATGTCTTCCAAGTCACACCTAGTAACAATAATTTAGTGTTCATTAGTGATCGGTAGAAAAATAATGTTACATAGGGAACTATAAATTTGGTAAACAACACCGTAGGTATCCTTGTTTTTAATCGAATCTTGGTAATACAATAACTTGGGTACCTTCACTCAAAATGAGATAGATAGAAGCCTCGACCTCCGCACCTATTATTATTATTATTGGGAGTGCCTAGTATTTCTCTCTCTCTCTCTCTAATTATTTTTTCGTAATTTAGCTACACCATTATCTAGGGTCCACAGAATACACCTTCTTTAAATTTTTTATCTATTTATTATGCACTATATCGATGAAAATAGTCTAATAATATCCGAGTAGGTAAAATGGCTGTGTGACATCCGGAAGTAAAGACAGACATGACAGAAATTATATGGGATGTGTTTTCGTTATTTGGCTACGGAAGTCTAAAAATGCCGTCTATTTGTCAAATTCTGAAAGAAATCCGCGTGGCGTACTCACCTGGCCTGCACTAGCAGCTCCTTCTCAGCAGGACTTAATTCCGGCACTACGTACTCAGAAATGCCTTCCTTGCCGACCTTCACGGGTGTGGCACAGTACTTCATGCCGTAGCACTTCTTCGGGTCGCCTTGCTGCACTAGCGCGCTGTCTATTAATGCCGTCGACTCAAATAGACCTGGACAGCAGATGGAATGGAATGGTTACTGATTTTGAGGTTTTAAATATAACCTTAATCATACAGTGGCAGGGCCATTGACGCGCAACCTGTTACCAGAGATTCTGAACCCTCGTGTTTGATACTTTTTGTCGGTTATTAAAAAAAAATTGCTGTTCCATACATTTTGATCGCGTAGGTACTGCATTATTCTATGAAACAGCAGATTTTTTTTATAACCGTCGGAACATTTCTAAGCTACAGGGTCTAGAATCATGTGCTGAATTCATGGTTACAATTTGTGCGTCGATGTAGGGATTATACCCTTAATAAGTCACCGTAATCTTAGCGCAGATGTTAGACAAAGGCATCATCATCTCATCTGCGTTGCCAATATGTTGGGGTCAGTTTCCAGTCTAACAGCTTAATATCAGTATTTTACATAGACCGACTACCTATCTGACCTCCACAACCCAGTTACTAGATTGAACACGATACCCCTTTGTATGGCGGATCTCACACTACCACTTGCCACGCGCCGGTGCACGGGACAAGCGCCACATACAAATTCAATAAAAAGGCGTTTCTGCGCGACATTTGGGTCCGTTTCACGCGCCCTGTTGCGTGGCGCGTTGTAGTGTGAGATCCGCCCTAAGACTGGTTGTTAGACTTTCTGGCTACCCGGACATAATGTTAACGGTCTAAAAATGACAGCCAGAACCAACGGTTTAACGTGCTTTCCGAGACCCAGTTATTAGAAAAGAGGATGATGTACATAATTTATTTAGAAGGACATCACCCATTCTGGGAATTTTCTTTTTTTGGTGGTCATAATACAAAACCAACACACAAAAACCAAAAACAGTACACTAAATACACAAACAACTAAAACATAAAATATTCAAATAATTACATATTTCCAAAGAGATTTAAGATAGGTACAATAGAGAGGCTATGCAATGAAATGTCATAGAAAAACTGTGATCCCATGTCTCAGTGACGCCATCTAGCGTAATATAGCAAAATTGGAGCGGCAATTAGGAACATCAAAGAGTAAAATGAATTAAATTTATTAAAATATATTCAGCGACCGCTCGGTAGGTGGCCAGTGTCGTCAATGTTGCCAGATCCGATTTTCAATCCGTGGATTAAGCTTAAAAATCCTAATATACATTTAATCAATCAGGTAAATAATTTTGAAAACTAAACAAATTAAGCAAAACTTGTCTTAGACAGTAAAAACTATTTTAGAATTTTATTCGCTACTATTATTACGCGCTAGGTATCAGTTTCAAGTGTGTGTTTTCTATGTACATTTTAAAATAAAATAACTTTAAACGCGCTTTGCCTCCGAATTATTATAGCACTTAGTTTATTACGATTTTTGTGTAAAGTAGACCTATTATGTCACAAAGCGCATTTTTTTGCAATTGCCTGCATTGCATTTCGTTTTTACAAAAATAATTATTTTTACACTTTTGTTTGCAAATAATTGTAAATCTTATTATATCGATATACGCATATTCGAGGCGAGGTCCTAAAATCCGTAGAACTACTAAATTTATAACTTTCATAAGTCTGGCAATGCGGGGGTGACACTAAGTAGAAACTATAAAACCTGTGGTAGGGATTTTATCATTTAGATATAAAGGTATCGATAATATTGAATAAAGTTATATGACTATTTTTTCGCATTTGAATAGATTTGAAGAAGTGCCAAAAAATTAGGAAAGCAATAAATTGATTAGTAGTTTCAATGTTTACAAGTTTTTTTATCTATAAAATTCTTTTTACATACAAATTAATAAATTATCGTTATTATGGTCTAGTGATCCAAATGTCAGACTGCTAATCACAAGGACATGGCTTCGATTCCCACAGGACACAAATATTTATGTGATGAATATAAGTGTTTGTATTGGTCCGGGTGTGGCTTATGTATGTATTATAAGTATTTATTTACAAAAGAAACTATTATATCCATTGTTTAGTACCCACAGTACAAGCTCTGCTCTTTGAAGCAAATAGATCAGTCGACCTTGCGTACGTACAAAATATAAAATTCAAAACACTTATACTGAGGAAATTATGGGCGTTCTACTTAAAAATCTCATACATGACGGTCGACCAAATAATGATAGCGACTACTACCAACAGATCAGAGCATGGGCTGCCATGCTATATATGTCCCCAACGTCAGACCTACCATCCATTGACGAACTTTTAAAAGTTGTTAACAAACTTTCACTTAATAAAGGATTAATAAAATAAATTTTAACCGGCTTACATCGCGTTCTTTCTTAGTTTTTTTCTTTTTGCTCGGCTTCTAATAGTCCTAGCGTAATGTTAAATAACCTATAGCCTTTTTCAAGAACTGGGCTTAAAAATGTAAAAAGAAATTTCCAAATCCAACTGGTAGTTCCAAATATTAGCGCGTTCAAACAAACAAGCAAACAATCTCTTCAGTTTTAGTATTAGTATAGATTGTCAAAAAAGTTTAGCTCTGTAGCAAACGCCGTTAGAACAAATCGTGATTTAACTGATTTAGAGACCGTTGACTTAGATACGTTAGTTCGATCATATGGTATTATTTTGAAACAGTATTATATTTTAAGTGTTATTTATTATTTACCTTAATAAATATTATCGATAACAAAATCGATAAACAACATCACATCTCAACAAGGTAGTAGTAAAACTACTCAGCAATAGAGGGCGTTTATTCCAAAATTAGCAAATTTTCTAAATCTCTTTATGAAAATTATTTAATTTTAATTACTGAGTAAATATAAATAATTCATGCGTAAATAAACCGAAGTTAGGTCCAGTTGTTTTACCATAACAAGATTTGCAATATCGTAATGCGCAACTCGGCATGTTTCCTTAGAAAATATTTTTCTTTTGGTGGACACAAATACGTCTTGACACGCAGGCGTACGACATTAGACTGAGCGACTTTTGACCACTAGGACAAAAGTATTGGATTACGATTTTGTTCGTAATGTCCTGTCTATTGTCAAGTAAATAATTTAATGTCTTTGCATATTTCCAAAGTAGGTACTGTTGAGGGCTAGAAGAGCCCTCTGAGGTAACGGGTGGAATCAGAAACAATTAATTCCTTTAAATTTATATTGGGAGAACGTCTTTATATCTATCTATCTAAAATGTCACTCTCCGTTCTAAAACAAAAACCTAATTAATATATTTGACACAAGCTTGAGCGTTCGAATGTCATCCGCGCTAAATTATATCCGGCCTGCAACATATGAGGTTGCCTTCGGCAGACAAGCCTCTACAGTACACATAGAACGCACTATTTTTTACAAACGCGTACAAGTTGAGAACAATTTGGGTTCGGAGATAAATTATGTACATTTGGAGGCGGATCGAAAAATAAAATATTTGTTCTCAAATGCATTACAGCGTTGTCGCCATGCGAATTAATGTTTCTACTACTGCCACCATTCTGATAAAATCGAATTCAATCCTGGCCGCCGACTTATTTATTTTTTTCCCGTCACCAAACAAAATGGAAAAAAATCTCCATTAAAACAAGTTCAACAATCAACAGCTTTTAAAAATACGTTCTAAAGCGTTTAAGAGGACATTAATGAAATGAAACAAATAGGTACCTTTCATTACGTTTACTACCATTCTTGCAGTAGAGAAGCCGATGGAGAGGTGCCCTTGCTCGTTGTTACTCTTGACCGTGCAGATGAGGTCGTCAGCTTCGCGCACCAGTCGCGACAAGCAGTTCAACTATATCGACATCGAACGAGCATTGTTATTATTTGTTTAAGTTTAAGAAATTCACTACTTACTTAAATTGTCCGTATATTCAAATCACAACTGTCATTCTTTGACAGTTTTATAAAATGGCTATAACACGGTTAATTGACGTATGGTGTCAATCTGCTTAGCAATTAATTGCAGCCCTGACTGTACGAGTATATTATTATGCAATCACCACAAAGAAAAGCATTGTGGCTCCCACTTAAGTCTGGTCGTGGATTGCAATGGGACAGGTACAGCAGAAGCAAACTGCTAAAGCGAAGACAGGGCGAGTAGCCATCACTAACGCAAAATTGTACTATTCGTAAAGCAATCCAACTGCTGAGTAAAGTTATTCCCACTAAAAAGTTGAGTCTCGGTGTGACCTGGCCCTTACTATAAGTAGGGTACCACTGTTTACTTACGGAATCCTGATCTGGAATTGTGCAGCAACCAGTAACCGCTTTACCAACAGAGAACACGGGGACTCTTGTACAGCGTCCGGTCCCACAGACCACTGGCAAGTGGCTCTTCGTGGGGTCGCCACCGTACTTGTTACAGAACAGCTGATTGGCTCGCATAGAGTTGACCGAGTTCACGCCCAGGACTCGCCGCTTGTTGAAAACGCGCGACAGCTTTAGGGTCTGAGGTTGAAAAGAGTAAAGTACAGTCAACCGTACAGTAAACCGCACGGTCATGGATGGTAGCCGCCACCACAAACTCATTTAATAGAAAAAGAAGAGACTGCAGTCTAGTCGGAGTTAATAAATACTACCTAGGTAACTAATTTAAATATTACGACTTGAAGTAATAGCCAGTCAGCTACCCACTCGTATTTGTCAAAATATTGCCAATTAAACGATATCGAAGTAGCAAAAGATCTGATTAAAAACATGTGCGGTCGGGGGATGCGCGTTAGGAACGATCAGCTCCTTACGCGATACTCGCACGCACACATACACTCGTTTATTATAGAAAGAGCTAGAGAGATACAGAATAACACGGAGAGGGCTTTTTCCTTCCGTGACGATTTCTACCAGTCAACTCCTACCGCAAGCCACGTTAAGGAACGTTGTTCCAAAAATCTGATAAACTAACATGAGCACAAAGCGCAAAGTTGCAGTCGACCGGCGGCGTCTGGATCGCCACGATGGCGTGCGGGCAGAACTGCGCGACAGCGAGCGTCGCTGTGCGCACGTGCTGCATGTTGCGGAAAAAGAGGTCGCGGTCCATCATGTAGCAGCATGGCGGCGGCAGGTACGAACCGCCGCAGATCAGGACCACGTCTGCTTCCTGTCACAAGAACATAATTACCCATTCCGCTAATGCTGAACGCACTCAACTCTATATAGTAGTAGTTATATAGTGTATTTACTTTCTCAGCAAATAAATGATTATGAATACATAATATATGATTACAAAGAGACCACGTTGCGCCGACCCAAAAATAAATTGAGTTATGGGCAAAAGAATGCTGATGATGTAGGCCTACCTACCTATATTGGGATTTGTGATGTGTCCGTTGAATTGAAATGGTCTGATTAATTCTTTAAATCTTACATGCAGAGCGTCCTTGAGGAACATGCGTCCCTGGAAAGCTGCGACCACGCAGCTGGTGTCGATGTGCGCAATATCGTTAGCCACGCCGAGGACACCCGATTCCGCAGATTCCTCGTACATGGCTAGGAACTTGACGACTTTCTGTTGCTTCAGGAACAGGCAGGCGATGCGGCCCACATCGCTCCCGGCACCCACCACGGCCACCTAAGGGAATAAATACAACCAGCCTGGATTATGTTAGACGCTTTCTAGGCTTTTACGAATTGCAAGCGTTGAAGTAGGAAAGTCATGATTTGATGACTGGTTACTGCACCCGAATTACTTAACACACTTTTAATCACCACCGGAGAGTTTTGAAGGATATTGCTAATCCATTGCTGCATAGGTGTGAAAAAAATCGTCTGCTCAATAACGTGAATAACGCAATGAACGTAGGTGAACTGTCAAAATTAAACCCATTGCGATCAATTGTCATTTTATGTGTTACGCAATTACGTACCCCGCTGGTAAATTTAACTTACAGGTAGGTAGGTACTAGCCTAGCCTTTGGACACCATTCTACTAATATTATCCTATCCTACTAATATTTTAAACGTGAAAGTTTGTATGGATGGATGGATGGATGGATGTTTCTTACTATTTCACGCAAAAACTAGGTACTGAACGGATTTGGGTGAAATTTGGCACACAGGTGGTTTATAACCAGGATTAACATACAAGATACTTTTTATCCCGATATTCCCACGGGATCGAAACTTATGAGGGTGAAACCGCGGGGCGCAGCTAGTATACTATATTTTTTCAAAAATAAGTTGGTAAAAATAGTATCTCACCTACAGCTTATCTACAACTAGTGTGGCTAAGTAGTTCCAGCGTTGCGTGTAGCACTAAGGTCAAGTCATATTATTTACTCGGAAATCAACACCATTGCAAAACCACATTGTTATAAAATACTAGCTTTTGCCCCGCGGCTTCAACCGCGTGGAGGTCGGAAATTATCCACTGGAAAGCGTACCGCCGGGATAAAAAGTATCTTTTGTTTTAATCCAGGTTCCAATTTCCAACGAAATCAGTTCAGCCGTTAAGCCATGAAGAGATAACAGGCAGACAGATAGAGTTACTTTCGCATTTATATTATTGGTATGGATAACAATACCTAACCACGTAGCTATCATTTATCAACCACAGACCTTCTGCAGTGGGAACCGAGGTACCGGACAGAACCTCTCGCAATCTTTCTCTAACTGCGCCAGAGTATCATTCATCACGAAGTTCTTGTAGCCTCTTGTCGGCTGTTTCTGCCGCGCCGGATGTATCGGCAGCATCACCTTCCTCATCACGAAAGGCCCCCGAAGCCTTCCGAAGTTACAATAAGGTGGACGGAACATAGTCACTTGGGAATTTGCGAACAAAATTTGGTTTTGTGAAAGTTACGTTGCGTTGGTCTTATCCAAGTTTCCTGTACATTCACTTACATCTAAGTATATTTTGAACATTGAATTTTGGTTTATTTTTGGGTTTAATCTTGCATTGTTTTTGTCACTGATAGTCAACTGACATCGATATATTACTTTTACTCTATGACTGTATGGCAAATCATAGCTCAGAGAAGAATGAAGGCTAGTTTTTGCTTCTTTGAAGAAAAAGTTTTCTTTCAAAAACTTCAATGATTAATCCATGCGATAGCCACCGACGAAGATTATTTGGATGCGTGGCCAAAATCTGAAATAACAGCGCCATCTTGTTTTGTCAATACAATTTGTGTGGCAAATGTGTTTACAAATACACAGTCTGGCCATAAATACTGTTACAATTAAAAATAAGAAAGATATTACATTTGAATTTGGAATCTGTCATTTTTATACGATTGTTCATTGGTTTTCTAATTTTGGCGCCAATACATTGTACAATATTTTGCGATATTAAGATGGAGTGGGGTGATAAAGAGAACCGAATCGCTGTGATTGCATTACACAAAGTTGGTATGGAGCCAAATGCAATTTTTAAAACTCTCCATATGCTTGGTATTAGTCAAATGTTTGTGTACCGGGCTATTAATAGGTACAATGAGACCTCCTCTGTTTGTGACAGAAAAAGATATGTCCGTCCACGTAGTGTTCGTACGAAAAAGGTGGTCAAAGCAGTAAGGGAAAGAATTCGAAGAAATCCTGTCCGAAAGCTAAAGATTTTATCTGGGGACATGAAGATAGCACCCAGAACCATGTCGCGTATTTTAAAAGATGACTTAGGACTTGCAGCCTATAAGAGACGCACTGGTCATTTTTTAACTGATAATTTAAAAAAGAATAGGGTGGTAAAATTGAAACAACTACTGAAGCGGTACGCAAAGGGCGATCACAGAAAAAAATTGTTTACGGATGAGAAAATCTTTACAATTGAGCAACATTTTAACAAACAAAATGACCGTATTTATGCTCAAAGCTCTAAGGAAGCTTCCCAATTAGTCGACAGAGTGCAACGTGGGCATTATCCGACTTCAATGATGGTTTGGTGGGGTGTTAGCTATGAAGGAGTGACTGAGCCATATTTTTGTGAAAAAGGTATCAAAACATCGGCACAAGTGTATCAAGATACCATTCTTGAGAAGGTAGTTAAGCCCCTTAACAACACCATGTTCAATAACCAAGTATAGTCCTTCCAACAAGACTCGGCGCCGGGTCATAAAGCTCGGTCCACGCAGTCTTGGTTGGAAGTGAACGTTTCGGACTTCATCAGAGCTGAAGACTGGCCGTCGTCTAGTCCCGATCTTAATCCGCTGGATTATGATTTATGGTCAGTTTTAGAGAGTACGGCTTGCTCTAAACGCCATGATAATTTGGAGTCCCTATAACAATCCATACAATTGGCAGTGAAGAATTTTCCCATGGATAGAGTGCGTGCTTCTATTGATAACTGGCTCAACGTTTAAAGGATTGTATTGCAGCCAATGGAGACCACTTCGAATAAGCTTTTTATATTTTAAATTGTTTTATATTTATGTATTAAACTATAACACACTGTAAAAGTAAAAAATATTATTTGCAATAAAAAAAAATGTTTTTCTACGTGACAATATTTATGGCAAGACTAGGTATACTGCGAGCTCCTCTTCGGAATCTGTCTGAGGCTGTTATTTGCATCCGCTGCACCTTTGAAGAGGCCGCGTACCTAATTTTCTACCGACTGCCACCAAAATTTATTTATTTTATACTTTACTGTACACCACAAAAATACATAGCATAAAAATACATGAAACACTACAAAATATACAATGGACGGCCTTATCGCTTTAATACTGCGATCTCTTCCAGGCAACCTTAGAATGGACAGTGATTTTCCTGGACGTAAAATGGGACTGTCGTTGGTGCCAATATTATGTACACAAGATTGCGCTTGCATAATCGCTTTTTCTACCCATCCTTAATTTTGCTGATGCCAGCATAATTAAGGATAAACATGACTTCCAGTGTATTTACCTACATAATTTAAAAGCTAACAGTCTTAAAATAATAATATGTACAAGTATTTAAAAAGGTCGGGAATATAATCATAGGTCGTAATAATAAATTCGTCCGCATCGCTGTCAACAGGAAAAGTGCCCAAAAGGCTGGCAGCGTTGCAACGGCAATGCTGCGGGTTAATTGTGTAAAAAATTATTAAGGTCTATGCACACAGCGGGCGGGGCGGGGCGGGATGGGACGGTGACGCGGCGCTGGCGCGGCGGTAGTGTTCACACTGCGGGCGCGATCACGTCCCGTCCCGCCGCGCCTTTCTTTCATCAAAAAAGATGTTGAACGATTCAGACATGGAAACGCTATTGCTCATAGTTGCGCTAGCTAAGAAAAAAACATCGTAAACGGAAATGGGTGCATGAAATAAATCAAAAACGCGCTCGCGTCGCGGCACGCCCCGCCCCAGAAGCGGTGCGCCGCTTCTGACTTGTATTGCCCGCTCGGCGCGGCGGCGGCGGGGCGCGACGGTTACCGTCGCGTCGAGCGGGGCGGCTCTGTGTGGCGTCGTCCGTAATATCTAGTAGATTACAACTGCTCAGCGTCGCGTCACCGTCCCGTCCCGCCCCGCCCCGCCCGCTGTGTGCAGAGACCTTTAGTAGCAATGGGTTTCATTTTGACAGTTCAACAACAGTTATTGCGTTAGTTACGATGTTGAGCGGACAATTTTTTCGAACATACTCGTATGAAGCAATAGATTAGCAATATCCTTCAAAATGATTGAGATTGATCGTGTCTTACGCAATGAGGGGTGTCTACTCCGAAGTGATTCTTTGGCCAAAAATAGGCCAGCCCTCTGGTTACGTGAAGTTGGCGATATGTTAAAAAATTAAGTGGGCACTCGGACCCTAAAACCAACACTTTATGCAGGAGAGCCAAGTCACATAAGTTTGAATTGACGTTTTAAGAAATCTATGGACCGACAAGTTTATATCTACAATTTTTAACTAATTTCCCTGTAAGTCTCAATTTGTTTCGCGACGATTTAAAAAATGGGCCCTCAGTCCATGCATGTAACATAACCATCATACTTCTTGGTCAGAAACAACTCATCTCATTAGGTTGACGTCCAAGGGCGGATCCAGGATTTAATTCTGGGGGGCACGTGGGCCATGACAGTTAAGAAGTGTCTCCCACGTCTAGTAGGCACTATGTTTTTGAACTACAAAAAAAAACGTGTGCGGTCCGGGGACTCCTGTCAGGAGCGAAGTTCTCATAGTCGCACGCACACACACTCGTATATATTATACTAAAAAGAGCCAGAGAGAAAGATGTGAATTTAATACGTGTTCTTAATACAGAGCTACTCAGTATTAGTTTATAGCTGTTTCGTAGTCGCATAGACGGGACATAACGCTTTCTCGTTACGTGACGACTTCTACCAGTTTACTCCCACCGCCCAGTTTTAGCGCCCGCCTTCGGATAGGATGGATTTTCTTTAAACTATACATAGTTACAGAAACAGGCGCAGTCCGAGGGGGGGTGGTCGTGGGGGTCATGCCCCCCCCAAATCATTCAAGCTGTCGAGTGTGCATGATTTACTTGCCTTACTAACTTACTACTTGGTGACCCCCCCCCCCCCCCAATCTTGGGCTGCGACCCCACCTCGAATAGGGTTTGGTTAGTTTTTGCTTTTGGCCATTCATAGTATTAACAATAAAGTTGAGGAAACATTCCCGGGCCCCGTGCCAGCATGGAACCGCCGTCGCCGCCGCCGCCGGAATGTTGACGTCCATAAACACGATCTTGTAATATTTAAGAGCAAGCCATTTAACCTAAGACCTTGTCCAGAAAAGGCGAATTCGCTGCGAATCGTTTCAGCGTTGACGAGGTAATCCACAAGCATCGCACGAATTTCAAATACTCACGTAAATCGCGTGCACTTCGCCAGACCCTCGACTCGCGCGTTGTGCGCGGTTCGAGATACTAGACTCCTTATTGCGTCCAGTGTAAGGCCGCTATCACATTAGGACGTTAACAGCGCGACAGTCGCGCGGCAGAAGCCGTTTAGCCAATCCGATTAAGCGGATTGCTTCTGCCGCGCGACTGTCGCGCTGCTAACGTCCTAATGTGAAACCGGCCTTACATTCAAGGGAATTGAGCGGCGAAGCACGTTGGTACGCTTGTTTTTGACGCAACATACGCGCGAGAGATTCGCGGCGAATCCGCCCTTTCTGGACAAGGTTTTTACTGCGTTGAAGTCTGATTCAGAACAAGGAATAATTTGGGATTCCACAATGAAACAAAACATAGAACAGACATCAATTTAATAGATATAAGTATCACCTATATATTATGTTTAACATTCATATTGATTATTATTATATTGTCTACCCATATACAGGCATACTTGTTTATGTATAGATACAACACGGAGGAATTAAAAATGACTAGAACTATAGAGAGTGAAAGCCGCCAGACAACTTTACGTATCAATAGTGTTGTAGGTTACTACTAAGTACGTGGCTCATCGGTCTCGGTGTGTACTGCGGCTGAGCGTTACGTTCAAAGGCATACAGTATTGTTATAACTGATTGTAACAAATCAATGATGATAAGGTCACGATTCACCAGAACACAAACATGCAAGCATGACTCCTGCATGTGCCACAGTTGATAGAGTCCTCGAATTCTTAATTCACTTAATAGTTAACGGTCACGTACTTTGGCTCACGAAATTAGTCTTGTACGAAGCATCTTATGCCGTTTGAATGTAACATCAGTATTTACCCATTTCTTTGAATTTTATGACACACAATTCCTAATCTATTGCTTAATGGCAAACAGCTGACAACGTTCCAAATAAAATCTATAATAAATAACTACGAAAACGGGACTTTTAAGCCTGTGTAAAACAAAGTAGTAGAACAATATCAATACCGAAAACTATACAGTAATCATTATTATCACACTAAATTGATACCATCACAAAACTTTCGAATCAAAACCACATCGTTAAACACACGCCTCAGGGCTGATTTTTTCAACGCCAGATAATTTTATCCGAGGAATAATTTTGAATTTTTACAGTTCTTCCATACAAATCTGTCAGACGTCAATTTTAGTCCCCGAATAATAAATATTTGTCGATTGAAAAATCAGCCCTTATAAAATAAACTTTATTGATATCATTTTCAGGCACAAAATTTACACACATCGTTAAACTTTCTACAAACAGATCTTTGCTAAGATTCAATAAGTGCGACTAAAATCTATAAAAATATTAAATCAACAAACAAAAATTAACAACATCAACATCCTTTTAAACATTCCTCTTAAATATTCAAATGATGCGCACAAAACATTTCCTATGGTTATCTTAAAAATGCCCGCGACACTTTTCAGTCGGTTATATTAAAATTAAACATTTGATAAAAAAAAAACACATGTTGTCGTTAAATTAAACAATATAATTAAAACACAAACAATTTTACAATTAACTGTCTTAAATATTTCGAATAGCAGATCAATACTTGTGTCTCATCTTTAAATTTACAAGGCTCCAGCGACAATTTTAAATAATTTCAAAACTCGAATATGAATGCTATCACAATCAAAGAATGCTGATTAAACTTATATACTTATTTAAAATCACATTTTTCACACAAAAGCATCGTTTTATCCCGAATGTAAAGACTTTATTTTTAAATAACGTAGCTACCGATCTAACGGGTCAAATTAGATTAGCTAGCGAAACTCCTCAGACGTGATGGGTATATATCTAAACATGATAAAACAGAAACTAAATTAATTTTGTTTCTTTTTTGGGGTCTTCGACCGCTGTTAGAGTGAACTTGAAGTGAAAGAAAAGAAAATCGCATTTTTTCAACACATTTACTTCAATTAACAACACTACCAGCGGTCATTAACCCCTAAGAAAAAACATCCATAATTTTTATTTGATAGTATTTAGATATCGATATCGACCCATCACGTCTGCGGAGTATCGCTATCTAATTTAATTTGACCTTGTATTGATGAGATGTCATGTTTTCTTGAAATTGATAAATAAATAACACAAAGTGGTACTGTTGAGATATCGGCAAAATCAACTTATCCTAAAACAAACAACTCTAGGAATATGTCCATAAAACTGACTCAATTATAACTTAATTAAAACTAAACTCGTAAATATTACAAAATGCTATAGCATGCTACAATTAAATAAAATTAGTAATTTAATGAGCTTTATAACCGAAATGTCTATCCGACCTTTTGTTACATTCCAATCAAGCAATAGTATTATTATATTACACATTTATACATTTCCAAAACTTCGCTGTACGTTATTTGATTGATTTAAATATTGCATTAAAAATTATTGTGAACTTAACGTAGAAGTAATCGATAGTTATTGCGAATCTGGTAGAATTTGAATACACCATAGCAGTTTTAAATTAAACTAAAATGGAAAGAGGTATGACATAGATACTGGATAAATCTAATACTAAGTTTGAAACGTTGAAAAAATAATAACAATATTTGTAATGCCATATCGACCGATCAATAACGCAGCGATGTTGAACCACCCAGGCCTGGCAGACGGCTCTCTACGGGAAGTGAGACAGGGCTCTAAACAGTCACCCACTGCAGCTCCGAATGTCGAACATTTACAGCTACCTCTCATAATATTCACAACCCGTCGCTAACGACGCTTATTAAGTAGATCATAAGAAATGTGCCGATCACTTGATTCTACTCCGCTTGACAATGTTTGTGCTCAGAATGCAGAACAAACCGTAACGCGTTAACGCGAAGCTATAGCTTTTCTGCTGCCTCGTGTTCTAAAAAAGTATTAAATAGTGTCGTTTGACATTTTTTTACCCATACTAAAAGTAGCAAACTATTTTTTATTTCTGCTTGTGAGGAGGGAGAAAACATTTTTATATTACGCGGCTGGAAAGAGATGCAAATGGGAGATACTTGCTTTGTTTTTGGACACAGTGGTTTGTTCTGCACTATGAGTGCGTGGTACTCTTGTTAATACAGTGTGTACATTTAAGTGGCTTGGATAATTCAAGGAGTACGGAAACCCGAACCACACGTAGCTTGTAATGGTATTCTGATAATTAGAAATAAAATAACAAGCCGTCGCACTTTGTTGTCTATCTATGCATATGCACCGTCACAAGGTGGCAAAAAGTGGTAACAAAATTTGATCATTAATCACTCCCTGAAAATACCTATTAGCCACAATACAACAACAATGTCCACGTATTTGTAGCCATTCCCCATCTGACAAAATCTTACACAAAATAGGAGATAAAAATGACTGATTATTGTAACTAGTGTTCAAAAAAATAGATTGAAATTGCTGCTGTGGGACTTAACTCCAATTTAATCCTTTAGTCACAGCTGCGTATAAAGGGCAACAAGGTATACGTACCGCGAATCATAATTCTCCTATTTTTGTTAATGTGAGTGGCTTTTGTTACATTGTTGTTTGTCACCAACATGCGTGCCTCATATGAAATAGAATTGGTAAATAAATTCTCTGAACATATCCCCCAAGACTTTGTCAGGTGTTTCAGCAGTGGTTGTACAAACATTTCAAGCGGAGTCATAGTACATACCTATTCTTAGTAACTAGCTAGGTAAGTATATTACATATGACAACGGCATGACCCCATAACGCGATTGAAGAGTTATTACATAATCTAGATTTATAGTAGACATAATTAAAATTTGTAAATATGTAGGAAACAACATCAAAAATATACATTCTAAAATTGATTTGAAAAATATAGGTTAGTCTGACATCTGCATAAAAATATGGAAGAACAAGCCAAAAGAAGAGTACAGTTAATATTGAGTCTTGTATAGTTACGTAGAATAAATAGTCGATACAAAAAGATACGCAGCAACTGTGAGTACGTGAACTATATAAACTTTTCTAAAAATCGACAATGTATAACATCGAAAACCTATAACATATAGAAGCCATAAGCAGGAAGGATCAATGAGAGTAGATTCAGTAGAAAGTATTAGCAAACAAGTTTAATAGCGTAACTTATTCATTATGTCGAAGCAATTGAAGAATACATCGAAAACTAGTCAGTGACAGGCGCAGAGGAGACCACGGCAGGGAGACGACTCGCTACTATGGAATCATCACGCGCACAACAAGATGGCGGCTCAGACTATGCTCGCCACACTACAGGGACTATGACAGTAAGTCTTCGCCCCGAGTCTGTACTCCGTGTGTGTACTGACAGTAACTCCAGAGGGCTGTAGGGCTGCTATAGGTTGCTCGCTAATAATATAAACCGCAAAAGCAAGACCAATGCAGATTAAATACAGAAAGTCTTTGTATATTTCATCGCTGCTTAGCTTACGATCTCACTCCACTCGTAATATTATGATAATAGAATAGTCTAGAAATATAAATATTAGAATATACGTAATCAGATAACTCTTTTAAATAAATAGTCAATATAAAATGTAACAAGTATACGAGTTTCACTTAGGGATAGTTTAACCTAACACCCACCTAATAGAATGGTACGAAGAAACCTCTCCGTCATACATCAGTATCACGCTATCGAAGCTGCAGTCGGATTACAATTAAACACTACGAGATAACTCTTAACATCTAGTTGGCAGAATCACACGAACTTTTAATAATGTATTAATATTATAATGTAGCCAAACACGGAGACCACAGCGATAGTATACACAAATAAATATATTAAGCAGGGTTGATAATATAATTTAGAATAAAAATATATTAATATATCCTAAAATAGCCAATAAATAGGTTATATAAAAATATTGGGGCAATCATTGTACCCGAGTTTAGAGAGTTCAGAGACTTCACAAAGGTAATACAAGACAAATAGAAAAATACATGAACCATTGAGAATAATCTTAAAAAGTCCGAAACTGAAGAAAAGCTTAGGCCTTCTTGTGAAATGAAAGACATTACAAGTGCAAAGCTGCTGTGGTTCTAATACAGAACAGACGTGACCTACATCTTAAGACAATAATTTAATTACACAAGGCAAGAACAAGTCGTGTTTCACTTTAAACATCCGTATAGCTACTCGTTACACTGATATTATTCTATCTACTATCTAATTCAATCATTTGTATCAACGAACGGGGATAACAATGCCAAAAACGGGTCATTAGAAGAGATATACTTATTAAAATTTAGTTGTGGACGTCGGGAGAACGTTAAAATCGAGCTGATAAATTCAAATATCCGCCAAAACCTCAATCATTCGTCAGACTGTGGCGCCACCGCCGCGCGCGCGGCAGCCTCGCGCGCGGCGCGTCCCCACCGCGCACAAGAAAGGCCACTTACTAAAGCCGCGTCAGTGCCCACTCACACACGTACAATATAATATTGTGATACTTTCCACATCTAGAACGACTATATCCATTATTGTAGACGTAATGTGTGGTAAGATCGTTCCTAAGCTATCCCTCCATGTGCCTAATGCCGAGATCTAAAACAAGTAGATTTTGTATTTACCACTGACTCTAAACTACAGATTCAACTTACAAAGTGTAGAATTTCTCATTTGTGCAATATAACGTACCAGTTTATTCATACAGGGCGATTTAATACCGCATATTAAGCTCATCAGGTCGTGTCAATCTAAACGAATACTATTCCGAGCTACCGCGCACTCAGCCATCCATCTCAGTGCGACCGGGAAAGTGCCTAAACGTTACGAACCTAATCATCACAAGTTTCCGATGGAAATATTGATTAAACCCATTATAATTACTATTATTAAATCTAAACACATTGATATTACCTCACACTCCTCTCTATATTAAATTTATCAACTATTGTGTCAAATACATACATAGCAAAGACAGATCGATAAATATAGTCAAGAGATAGTCAGAGGTTCCCTGTTTCCATGTTTTACTTTCTTTGTTAAATTAGAATTATTTGTGACGTCTTTCTAAGGACTGCAAAACACCATTTTGATCTGCTTTAGTGTAATATTGTATTAGAACTTAGACATTAAAATGCTTCTGCAGTATTTCTAATCTATTCAAAATAATAACATGTCACAAATAATCCCAACGGTCTCTAAAGTTTAATTTTAACGATAATAAATGTATTATAAAGTAGGTAGATTTAAAAGTTAATAAATATGTGGGACCAAAAAATCATTATATTCATGGCACTTATACAATAACTAGGTTTTTGTACAAGAAAACATTTTGATAAATACAATAAAAATAATGGCCACTCTCTTATCTCGCTGACTAACGGCGAGTAAAAAACATATTGAGAGCATCGTTCCATAGACGCGATGATTATATATAAGTTAACCTCTAAAGTAAAGGAAAACAACCGAACGGCTGTAAGATCAAGTTTCAAGTAGCTGCGGAAGAATGGCCAGCCGATCTCATCTGTAAAAATCTCACCGTGAAAACTTAGGTGAAGCGAGCTTGAAGTGAGATATCAATAGTGTCAATTCCTAGCAACACGTGGAATGGCAGCTCTTTTCAAGCTCACTTTCACAAAGTTTTTTTACAGAATAAACCGGCAGTTTTCTTGTTTCAAATCTTAGAAATCCGCCCATGGCAAGATGCACTTTAAAAATGTATGACAAGGCAAGTACGATAGGTCAAGACGTGAAACTTTAATATCGATTAACTGTCTAGAATTGAGAATCGACTAAGACAACTGTACACCGTATTGCCGTAGCTTTAAATCTAAACAAATTTACCTACATTTTGGCAACTACTATATCCCACTTAAACGGTACGGAGAGTGCATAAGTCAGTATTTTAGCGACAGCCGAGTCATAAGTTAATATTGCACTATTCAGTTACATCAAGTGCTCATTTTGGATACTTTCCGTTTGTTCAACGTATTCTAACAAAACAATAATACACTTAGAAATCTCGATGAATCAAATATGATCAAGAAGTGTTTTAAAGTTTCCGAAGTTCATAATAACTTTAAAAAAAATGTATCCAAATGAACACTTGCCTTAAATCTATGTAAAGTAGTGAATATCATTTAACATTATTTATTGCAAGTTTCGTTCAGAGGAGACGGATGTAAATACTATTTTATACTATATTATTGCTGGTACTTATTGATCAATTCGACTCGCAAAAATGAAATTCACTATAAACCACTACAGGGGAGGACGATATTAATGAAAAGTATCGCTATGATCAATATCATAGCGATACGAGATACAATTATCTAATCTAAACTTTAAACGAAACGAAATTGTGACGAATCAAAATCTTACTCTCTACCATAAGTGGTAAAATTCAGTAACATTAAGTACTTTGAGCCTATGAGAAAGCACCGTTGAAATATAACTCCCTCTATTATTATAAATTAAACCCGTAATGTTACATATTGTTCCTCTAAAGAAGCCACGTGGGTTGTTTACTATTGGAAGTATTTCTATACAGATATAATAATATCGCTCATTGGCCAAAAGGGTGACATAACAAAAAAACAGCAATTTTGAGTTAAGTATGCAGGTGAACGCTGCATTTTTTTTTTCTTTTTGCTACAAAAACGACATCACGTAGCCTATAATTAATGAGGGAGCTAGGAAGGTGTGACTTTATGCTTCGTCGCACTCTTACCGCTGCTTGTAAACTTTTAAATAATCATACCTAAAAATTGTTTTTTTATGATAATTATCACAAATGAACGATATTGTTCGAAACAAAATGTAGACTTCTTTAACGAAATATTCTATTTAAACTGCGTTTTAAGAGGTTTTCTATGTACTTGAAATGTGTTTTTATGTTTATTCCCTTAACTATACGATTTGAAGTAAATAAGATCTGTGGAACCGATCGCTCGTTGCTAATATCTACTGGAGGCGCTTGTCTAAGGCTGCAATTATTCTACAAGACACAAGCCTCTGATAATACTATTGGCAGTGAATTGTAACTTAAATATCTTAGATGGTGTTGCTATTGGCACATAACTCTTTAAAATTATCGGAATGAAAGTGACTCAAGTGTCAAACGTTTTATTTAATACTTTCGTCGTATTAAAGGAAGATCTTGTATCAAAATTCGACCACTTAAAGCTTGCACAGATTCCATTTGGTTGTTGTAATATCTTGCTACCTTGGTTGGAGACGCTCGTCAACTACTGTTATGCTATTCTATAGTCTACGGTTGTATTGTCTATCAGTAGTAGTGTTGAAGCTTGTCTTTCTTGACTGACTAAATATATTTGGAGTGTCCCCACTAGATCGGATAATCAGTGCAATGGCCCATTATTACTAATACCTAAACATTATTGGCGTTTTAATGACTAAGCGAAAAATGGAATGTTAATCTACAACCTACTATTACTGACATCTGTTAGTACGATTAAACGATGCAAAGAAAGCTATTTATACATAATATAATATTACACGATACTCATAAATACTACACAGATGCTATATAAACCCACGTTAATATATTAATATGTTGTGACAATCAGTAAAACGCACGTGAAGTATTATGTTCGTACCTAATCTGTAACGAGTGCATTACAAAAATTTTATTTCAATTCCAATAAATCAACTCCAAAGTACTTTGAATATTACAAATAAATAAATTTAAACTCTTCCCTCGAAACGCGTTCACTAACCAGAAAATATTGGAATAACCATCATAAGAATCAATTTCATAATAATTTAATTTTACAATATACGGAATTAATAATTAATAGCTACATCTACAAACATGTATATAAAGGAAGATCTATTAGTGAGATTGTACGAAATAATTAGGTACGAGATAAATTACCCACTGAAAAACCAGCATGTTGTGCATTAGATATGTATAAAGTTAACGCGGTAGACGCGCGGGCGGGCCGCGTGACGTCACAGTGCGCGCACGCGTCCTGCATGACGTCACAGTGCGCGCACGCGTCCTGCGTGACGTCACAGTGCGTGCACGCGTCCTGCGTGACGTCACAGTGCGCGCACGCGTCCCGCGTGACGTCACAGTTCGCGCACGCGTCCCGCGCACTCGCGTGCCGCGCATGACTAGGACGTCGTAAAAGCGTTAATCATGCAAAACCGCTATCAACTAATTCAATTAAATGCAGTAATACAAAGATTCCCAAGACACACTTCTTATGATAAAAATAGGTACAATACGAGGACAATCTTAACGTTAAACGAGAAATATTCGTGGGAGCTAAGACAGGCGAGCCGCCGAAAACTCGCGCGGGACAACTAAAACTATGAGATTGCAAACGTAGAGAACAATACTGTCGAGACTCACGATCCGGAGACGATACGAGCGCCGGCCGTACGGTTTGCTCCTTAGGCGATAATATCACAGATTTCTAAATGAAAATGAACTCCGACGAGAGAGGCGGCCGAGAGGCCGAGAGTGGGCGAGAGCATCCGAGCGCTGCCGAGCGCAGCCGAACGTAGCCGAGCGCAGCCGAGCGACGTCACCGAGCGCACTAGCCCTCCGGCGCGCCGCCGCACATGCGCTCCAGCTCCACCAGCTCCTGCACCGGGGAACAATACTTGGATTAATGCGGTCTTGTTAGTTCGCCGGCAAAGCTCACTGATGTAGTCTTGTGAGCTGAGGAACAAGACTCGCGGCTTATCAGCGTTGCTTGAATTCTTACGCGTAATACAACTAAATTTATTTATATACAGGTCGGTAGGATCATCGACGCGCCATGGATTCAGTACATGATTCTGAACATTTTGACCGCAAAGATATATTTTTTTAATAACAGACGAATAATTTCAACGCGGTCGGACAACGGTTGTTATAACGCGCCTTTGCGGTTGAAATGTATTAGAACACCATTTTTTTTTTTTGTATTGATTATTGTAAAAAAGGTTACAGATATTGTTATACAATACAAAGTATAAGTACCGCGTCTCGTTGCTTGAGCAGCAGCTGCAGCAGGCGGTCGTGCGTGCGCGCGAGCTGCTCGCGCTGCGTCGCGTACTTCTGTTCCAGCCGGCAGCACTCCGCCACGCCACGTTCCACCGACTACACAAACACGCTGCTTTACAAAACATCTCGAAAAACAAGCCGAAGGAATTTCACTGCTGGACTTAGACCTCCCTTAAGCATCGCCACATTGACAAGTTCTGTGCTTCTCTCATCTAGCGAAACTCAAATTTTTGGGTACAAAATGTTCGAAACCTAAATAGCAAAATCATTCAAAAAATTGCATAATCGGCCTATAATGTTCCCACTGCTGGGACACAGGCCTCCTCTCTGTGAGAGAGAGTGGTCGGTAATATACCACGTGGGAATTATAATCCCCCAAAATTAATTTCCAAATTAACAATATATCGAGTACAATCCCTCGAATTACACTGTTGTAACTGTATCTCCCTCATTACCTCTATTTCCTATTTACCACTTTTGACCAAAACTCCCAGTAAATTGAAACTTTGCTAAAATCCGAACAATCTAAGTGCTCTTACACACGAGCGTCACGCGTTGACGACGGAGACAATTGCCGCCGTCGGGACATTAGAGTACGGCGCTCAAATACACGAGCGGCATGTCGTCACCGGCAGCTGCCGACGCGTTGACCGCTGCCGTTAGCTCTGTCGTCGACACGTGTCGCTCGTGTGTATGCACACATTGGTCTTGAAGCAGAAAATAGACCTTGACGTGTTATGACATGCATGTGATATTCATCACGCAGGAAACACCTGGATGCAAGGCTGGATGCACGGAACCGGGAAGTATGGCACAAAGGGGGGGAGGTATTTACGTAGCAGTGGGTGATTCCGGGCTGAACTGATGATGATGTAGTATTCAACCTAAGGGTGGTAAACCAGTCGACGTCGACTGTACAAGGACAGTTTAATTTGAATGTAGTTTGTTGGACAGGAAAATAAGCATTGGAAAATAAATTACCTGCGAATGTATCTCTCGCTTTATTCTATTGATCTCGTCTTTATCTCTGTTGGTCTTCTTGGCTAACGCCTTAACGTCTTCCTTTCGCGAGTTCGCCAGCCTGTTTAGAATTTCTTTCTTCTGCGCTTTTACCAAATCCTGGAACCAAATTATAGCGTTAATTACATATTTTCTTATTTATAATTGTTAATTTAACAATACAAGGCCGTTCGCCAACATGTTGGACTGACCAAGTGAGTCGATGGAGGCAGATTGTCCGCTTAATGGGACCTATTGACCACGATCCTCAGTAATGAGGAATCGGTCATCATCATTACTGAGGATCGTGAAACATCTTAGGCGACTAGACTCCATAACTTTTAGGACCTACTAGACTCCATAACGTGTAGGATTAAAGCCTCTTATACACGGTCCATCTGGCTGTAAGTCCCGTCAAGGTCTTAGACGATACACGACGAAAAATAACGTGAATAGGTTCGACGATAATTATTATTATTTACTTGCTGGCACCATCGCGAACGTCGTGTAGATAAACAGCGAATAACGTGGACGTTCGTCTGAAGGATCGTGTGTCGTGCGTGCTTGATCGTGTATAAACTCGCTGTATAGCAGCATTCACGAGTCAGGGCGTGTGTGATAATTGGACGAGAATTGAGAGCGAAACTTGAAGAACTTGGTCATTTTTCATTCACATCTCTGTCTCTCACACTAAATCTCTTTTATTCCTTATTGAAGTGAAAATCTTTGATATCAAGCAATGAAATATAGTTTTCTATGCAATAGTCTGCCGAGTGAGCTTCAAAAGGTATCACGTGCCCGAGCCGACAAAGGAAAGAATCTGAAGAGTGTCGAAGATATAAAAGGCGGCGGCGCCGGTACGTACGGACAGCGCCTTCATCTGCTGGTGCTGGTCGTCGCGCACGTGCTTCTCCAGCGCGGCGTACACGGCGTGGTGGCACTTGAGGCGCAGCTCGCGCTCCAGCGCCAGCACCTCGGCCGCGCCCTCCTCCGCGCTGGCGGGCGCCTCGCCGCTCCTGCGCGGGGCACTCGTCTACATTCCGTCATATGGCCTGACCGACGTCTGTATTTTTTTTTTTCGATAATAGCTACTAAGTCTATCGTGGCGTGGCCATTTAAATAAAATGTGTTGATATTTGGAATACATTTAAAAGGACGACATTCAGGTGTCGCTCATTTTATACCCAAAAACATACCGCTCATCATACCTTCGTATATCTTACGCTCGTGTCCTACCTCCTACCATGATTTCTACCATGGGGTAACAGGCTTAGAACTGAAAACCCGCGAATCAATAACGGTTTGCGTTTTTAAACGAATGTCCAAAATATTGTTGGCAAAAATATGATTTTTGAGACTTTTAAACCCAAATAGCAGCCAGATTGTAAACTCATGTTGTAATAGTTAAAAGATGTTATTTCCCTAACAAAACAGTATTTTTTTTATTCTGTTCGACACTTTAATTTTTGGGTACGAATTGAATGATGTCCTATGTCTAAATCAATACTTACATATTTTTAGAGGACAACCTTTTAACTAGTTTATTGCTGACGTAGAACTTCGACGTAGGTGGTTTCTTCTCTTTGTCGAATTTGCGGCGCAGCGCGTCTAGTTTCCTCGCGAGCTCCGACTGTTTGTCGCGAACCACCTTCATTGATAGCAGAGCCTCGAGCGTTTCTGCTAAAGACTCGTCCGACGTACCATTCGTTTTAACATCCGCGTCTAAAAAATAAATAATAAATTGAGTTTGAAGTTGTGATTGATAACTATAACTGGCGAAGGAAACAGATAGTCTGAAGACAGTCCTCTAACATCATCATTGACTCTTTTTGTTCAACACATAAAAACTGTTTATTTTTAAACCCTAGTAAAATAATTAACGCCTAGTATAATTTGGTTTTTTTTATTTTTGATTGTGTTTAGTTTAGTTTTATGATCTTCCTGTACGAGTTGCAATAAATACTTTTTCTTTCTTTGTTTCTAGTATGTATACTCGAACTCGTATTTGCTTTACCAACCTAAGTTTGACTGCCACTGCACGTCATACAACGACAAGGTCTATTTTTGCTTTAAAACCAAAGTGACAAGTAGCCCAGGTAACGCACGGGCGCGTTTTTTCCTCGGCGATATTTTTTGCGCAATAGATTTTCAACGCACTGCTTAGCGCGGAAAGTTAAAAATCCAACCGTGTGTTTTAATTACGCGCTGGGATACGCTCTGTTGGATTCTCTATGCTTGGCTCAACACCGAGAGTTGAAAATCCAATAAAATCTGGCCGCGATATTTATTTATGTCTAATACTTATTGTACACCAGAAAAATACATAACATAAAAAATACAACACTACAAAATGTACAATGGGCGGCCTTATCGCTACTTCGCGATATTTTTACGTACGTGGGCTTAGATAATTTCAATCTTAGTGAAGTTTTAATTTAATGAGAAAAAGAAAAGAGTATTGTCAAAAGTGGTACGGCAATAGACATAGTGCGAATGGATTGTGTGTGACCTAATGAAATTAAGTCAAGCACACACACCTTTACTATACTAGTCAAACCAAAATAAGGGCCACCATATATTTCCTGTATTCTAATAAATGTATTGGGTTTAAGGGTAGATAAATAATTAAATTGAATTAGCTCGCTAACATATTATGCAAAAACCTTAAAATTAAATTTATTGATAGATAAAAGAACATCATCAGGTTTTTTGTAAAAAATGCAATTTCAACAATAAACACTTTATGAAAAAAGAGGTTAAAACAAAAATGTCGAAAGGTTTTTATCTTTTTTGCACTTCTTTAGTATCGTGTGTGTCCTTCTCTTTTTCGAACACGTTCTTGAAGCCTGGATGGCAACTCTCCACCAGATGTCAAACTGTCTCTTCTGAAATTTATTCCCAGCTTGACTTGAGCACGTGAATGAGCTGTCGTTCATTATGTACGGGTTAATTTGTGTCCCGGACACTTTTTAACAAATCCTACATGTGTTCGATAGGGTTAAAGTCCGGACTGTTGGCAGGCCGCTGCAAGACACGTATACCAGCGTCGTCTAGGGCTTCCCTAGTGCTCTAGCTATGTTTGCGGGCATTGTCGTGCATTAATGTGAATCTTGCACCAATTCTTTGTGCAAATGGCACCACATGAGGTCTTATGATCTCCTCAATGTATCGCACAGCCGTTACCGTGCCTTCGCTGAGTATTGCGAGTTCGGTGCGACCTGATAGAGAGATTCCTCCCCATACCATGACATTGGGACCTCCAAATCTGTCACTTTCATGGATACAAGCTTCTGAAAATCGCTCACCTTCTGATCATCATTAAAAAAAATCACTTTACACTCATCAGTGAACAAAAGTTTGCTCCATTCACTTATGTCCAGGTGCAGCCTTGCGAATGATAATCGGTTTGCACGGTGCACACTAGACAATGGAATCCGCACAACGCTTCTCCTAGAAAACTGCTGGTCTTCATGTAATCGATTTTTAATCGTTTGGTCACTCACGCGGGTACCGGTCGCCCGGCGCAAGCGATTTTGTAAGGCGCGGGCGGTGACGACGCGCTCTCTTCGCGCAGTCAAACGTATGTAGCGGCCTTCCTGTGAGATGGTTGCTCGATTCCTACCAGATCCTCGTCTTCTGGTTACACTCCCAGTCTCTTGAAATCGATTCCAACCAATGCCGAGTGGCAGGTGGTCGGGGAGAAGAAGAAGGCGGCCAAGGCGGCCAGGAAAAAGGCGCAGAGGAAGCGGCGCAAGGAGCGAGCCGTTGCGGCTAGGCTTCGCTCCCCTAAGACCGCGGCTGTAGTTATTACGCTACAGCCGGACGCGGTTAAGAGGGGGTGACCTATGGCGACGTGCTCACCAAGGCAAGAGCGACGGTGGATCTCCAGGAGTTGGGGATTACCGGAGGCCTCCGGCATAGGGTGACCGCCACTGGTGCCCGCATGCTGGAGATCCCCGGTGCGACGAGTGGCCCCACCGCTGACGCCCTGGCTGAAAAGCTAAGGGCGTCCCTCAACGCGGACGAGGCTCGAGTCTCCAGGCCCGTCAAGTGCGCGGATATGCGCATTATGGGCCTGGATGACTCTGTGACGGGGGCAGAGGTGGTAGCCGCCGTCGTCAGGACGGGCGGGTGTCTGGCCGACCAGGTGAAGGCGGGCACCCTACGTCCTGACTTCACGGGTATGCGAACCGTAACGGTAAGCTGTCCCGTGACAGCGGCGAGGAAGGTAATGGAGGGCGCAAGGCTCCTGGTGGGCTGGGTGTCAGCGCAGGTCAAGCTGCTGGAGCCCAGACCTCTAAGGTGCTATCGATGCCTCGTGGGGCACCACGTGGGCGTCCAGTGCACCTTGGAGGACCGCAGCACTCTGTGCTTTCGCTGCGGTAAGCCCGGACATACGGCCGGCTCGTGCAACGCCGCGCCGCACTGCGTCGTATGTGCGGCTGCTGGCAAGCCGGCCGATCACCGGGCGGGGAGCAAGACCTGCGCTCCACCCGCCGAAGCCAGGAGGAAAGGCAGGCCCTCCGCCGCCGCCACCACCACCACCGCCGCCGCCGCCGCCGCCACCACTGCCGATAGGGCCCGGGAGGGGTCTGAAATGGAGGAGTAATGACTCCTCCTCTACGCCTCCTCCAGGCGAACATCAACCACTGCGCCTGCGCTCAGGACCTGTTGCTTCAGAGCATGGCGCAGTGGTCGATTAACATCGCCGTGGTCGCTGAGCCGTACTTTGTCCCGCCCAGGGATGACTGGGTGGAGGACCTGAACGGCTCAGTGGCCATAATTTCGTCGGCCGCCGCCGGTACCCCGTCCCTCGAAGGTGTCACGAGGGGACAGGGGTGCGTAGCAGCACGGTTCGGAGAGATTGTAGTAGTGGGAGTATACTTCTCTCCGAGCCGAACTCTCGCCGAGTTCCAGAACTCTTTAACAGAGTTGAGTGTCGTCGTCGCCAGAAACCATGCCTTCTCCGTGCTAGTGCTCGGGGACTTCAACGGCAAGAATTTGGCCTGGGGTTCCCGTTGCACGGATGTGCGGGGCAGGATGGTGGAGGACTGGGCTCTGGAAACAGGCCTGGTCGTCCTAAATCGGGGTTCTGTTCCTACGTGTGTGCGGATGCGGGGCGAGTCGGTGGTGGACATCTCGTTCGCCAGCCCCGCTCTGTCACAGCGTGTCATTGACTGGCGCGTCATGGAGGAGGTGGAGACCTACTCTGATCATCGGTATATCCGGTTTGAGGTCTCCACCCAGACCTCTAGCGCGCTGGTCCAACAGGCCCCGAGTGGTCCGCGGTGGGCGCTGAAGCAGCTGGACCGGGAGCTTCTCCTGGAAGCCTCGATCGTGCAGGCCTGGGTGTTTTCACCGGACAGGCCTGCTGACATTGACGATGAGGTGGAGTGGTTCCGGGAGGCCATGTCCGAGATTTGTGACGTGGCAATGCCCCGAGTCCGGCCAGGATGCGCCCGACGTCAGGTGTACTGGTGGTCGCAGGAGGTTGGGGCGCTACGCAAGGCGTGCGTCGACGCGCGACACCGGTACACCAGGCACCGCAGGCTCCGCATCCGCCCTCCGGATGCGGAAGCCACGGAGGTGGAGCTATACGAGGGGTACAGAGCGGCGAAGACCGCCCTCCAACAGGCTGTTCAGCGGGCCAAGGATATGGCCCGCGAGGAGATGCTGGAGACTCTGAACAGAGATCCATGGGGGCGCCCCTACAGAATGGTGCGGAATAAACTCCGCACATAGGCCCCCCCGCTGACGCAGAGTCTCCGCCCACAGCTGGTGGAGGAGGTGGTGAGCGCTCTGTTCCCTTCAAGGGGGGAGCATACTCCCCCGCCTATGGCTCCGCCACTTGCGGTGCCCGAAGCGGACCACGCGGACGACGACGACGACACCCCTGAAGTGACCGGGGTAGATCTGAGAGCGGCGGTAGGCAGGCTGAAGGCCAAAAATACCGCCCCGGGACCCGACGGCTTGCCGGGTAAAGCCTGGGTCCTGGCCTCGAGGGCTCTCGGGTCTCGACTGGAGGCGCTCTTAAGCGCATTAATGGAGAGAGGCCAGTTTCCACTCCGTTGGAAGACGGGGAAGCTGGTCCTCATTCAGAAGCCAGGGCGCCCTGCGGACTCTCCGTCCGCATACCGGCCCATAGTGCTGCTCGACGAGGTCGGCAAGCTCTTTGAGAGAGTGATTGCGGGCCGCCTCGTCGGGCACCTGGTGAGGACGGGGCCGGATCTTGCGGAGTGCCAGTTTGGCTTCCGCAAGGGGCGCTCGACGGTGGACGCCATCATGCGCGTGAGAGCCCTCACGACGGGGGACGCGGTGTCCCGGGGTGGGGTGGTCGTGGCGGTGTCACTCGACATCGCCAACGCGTTCAACACCCTGCCCTGGAGCTGCATAGGGGAGGCACTCCGGTATCACCGGGTGCCGACTTACCTCCGTCGAATAGTCGGGGCGTATTTGACGGACAGAGCCGTCATCTACCCCGGTCGCGACGGGAATTGGAACCGGCGAGAGATGTCGTGCGGTGTCCCACAGGGATCGGTTCTGGGGCCGCTCCTGTGGGACATCGGTTACGACTGGGTGCTGCGGGCCGACCTCCCTGATGGCGTCAGCGTAGTTTGCTACGCTGACGACACGCTGGTCCTGGCGCAGGGGAGGTCGCATCAGGCGGTGGCCGACGCGATGACACGCGGGGTTGCGATAGTCGTGGAAAGGATCCGGCAGTTGGGTCTCGAGGTGGCATTGCACAAGTCCGAGGCCATGTCCTTTCATGGGCCCCGGTACGGGCCACCTTCGGGATCCCAATTGATGGTAGGAGGGGTTCATATCGGCGTCGAGACAACGATGAGATACCTGGGTCTCGTCCTCGACAGCCGGTGGAACTTCGTCGAACACTTTCGACGTTTGGCCCCCAAACTGGAACTGACCGGGGCCGCCTTAAAGCGGCTCCTGCCCAACCTGAGGGGGTCAAACGCCTCCTGCCGGAGGCTTTACGCGGGGGTCGTGCGGTCCATGGCCCTTTATGGGGCCCCGGTGTGGGCGCGTTCACTGCGGCTCCGAGCCGCACACTATCTGAACGCGCCCCAAAAGGTGGTAGCCGTAAGGCTGATAAGGGGGTACCGCACGATCTCGGGCGAGGCAGCAGGCCTCCTTGTCGGACTGCCGCCATGGGATCTGGAGGCGATAGTCCTCGCGCGCCTGTATGACTGGCGCGCGGAGGCACTACGTCGGGGGGAAACTCTGCACCCGCGGCAAATCGCGGCGGAGCGGACGGACCTCCGGCGCGATCTCATGGCGGAATGGAAGGCGCGACTATCGCAACCCAGCGCAGGGCACGCCACGATAGCGGCGGTAAGACCCCTCTTTGAGGAGTGGCTAGAGAGGCGTCATGGCGCTCTCACCTACCGCCTGACGCAGGTCCTCTCCGGACACGGATGTTTCGAGAGGTTCCTGCACATAATCAGGCGGGAGGAGACGCCCGGGTGTCACCACTGCGAGGATCGCCCAGAGGACACGGTGGAGCATACGGTGGAGGTCTGCCCCGCTTGGGCAGAGCACCGCCGTGTCCTCGTAGAGGCGATCGGCAGCGGCGGCGACCTCTCGCGCCCGGCCCTGGTGCAAGCCATGGTCCGGGGCGAGAGGGAGTGGGAGGCGGTCACCTCCTTCTGCGAAGCAGTCATGCTAGCGAAGGAGGTGGCGGGATGGGCGAGGGAGCGATCCTCACGCCTCAGCCGCCGAGGGAGACGCTCCGGGCGTCGGGAGCCGCGTGACGACTCCCGGCCACCGTAGGCGCGGGCCTGCGGGCGGAGAGCAATGGGTAGCTCTCCGTCCGATCAGGACCAGGCCCGTGCCGGACGGCGTGTATGTGTTCCACGCGCGCCTCAAAGAGATGTCAGCGTAGTTGACGGGGCCCGACAGGGCCGAAGCCTGCCGGGGTAGCGGGATCGTCCGAAAGGGTTACCGCTGCCCTGGTACATAAAGGGCTAAGGAAGGAACACGGGTGGGTTTTAGTCATTAAGAGTCTGACACTCCCTTCTGCTCCACCCAGAGCGGGAGGGGTCATTTGATGATTTCCCATCCTCAAAAAAAAAAAAAAAAGCATTCTGGATCGCTCGCCTTGAAAAGCCAAACTGTAAAGCTACAGAACGCTGCGAATGTCCCTCTTGGATCAATGTGATGGCTCTAGTTGCGGTTTGCAGGTCCATGTCTTCGAATCCTCGGCATAGCGCTTTCAAAATGTTTATCCACGTTCTAACTTAGCAAATATAAGACTGTTCACAAAGAATCCACCATTTAATGACTCGTCGTTTCAATTTAAATGACTTAAGAATTCGTCTTAGAATAGGGTAAATTCAAGTGGTTACAAAAAAGTATCAAAGTACCCACTTCAAAAATTAAATTTACATAACATTTTGATGCGAAATTGTCCATCATGCAATGTTCCATGTTTCTGGTGATACCTTGTATGTACAGGTTACTTCACTTAAAAAAAACTGACTTTTAGTGACAACTCGTAACAAGACTTTGAAGCACTTTGTAAGGTGGGACCTTGTAAGTTTAATAGCAAGCATGCCAAGGTGATTTTTTATGTGCATACAAGAAAACATACGGTATTTTATTTAATATTCAATAAAATAACAAAAAGCATGCAATATGCATAATTTTATCAAAACAGTTCTTTGTCTCTCCTTGAAAATTGACAGGATCGTATTTACGAGGTGTCACATCTAGATATAATTATTAGGGTTTTTTCCCGTTTCACGAGTTAATCAAAATAATACAAAACAAATCAAGGGATCTGCTCTCGAATTGTTTTCGAAGCACAGAGAACAAGTAAGAATTTAGTTATTATTTATTTATTTCATGCTCATAATGATGATAATATTGTAAATGTCATTGCATGTAGGTAAATTCTCACCGTTGTTAGGAGGTAGTGGTGAAGGTATGCTCTCGGTCTCAATAAATTTCTTGGTCTCCGACATAGCTTCCTTTGAGGGACTGCCGTCTGGCGCCTCTTCTAGTCTAATCTGCGGATTAAGTAAAACAATATTAAGTCCGGCCCTAAAGAGATAATAATTTTTACACCAAAATACAATGATGGGGTGAATTTGTTTCTACGAGGCACAACTCGGTTTGTCATGTGGTAGTACTATTTCGAAATCAAAACCCAAGATGGCGGCTAGTGAAATTTGTAATGTCGCGCTTGGGGCGGGAGGGCAGCATGTCACTGGGCACGTCGGTGTGACGTCACTAGTCTCGCTCGCTCTGTATGTAATGCGTGTGTACGTACAGGGTGTGCGTGTGTGCGGCGCGGGTCCACTCCCTCGGGCGGGTCGCAGGCGCGCTTGGGGCGGGAGGGCAGCGTGTCGCTGGGCACGTCGGTGTGACGTCACTAGTCTCGCTCGCTCTGTATGTAATGCGTGTGTACGTACAGGGTGTGCGTGTGTGCGGCGCGGGTCCACTCCCTCGGGCGGGTCGCAGGCGCGCTTGGGGCGGGAGGGCAGCGTGTCGCTGGGCACGTCGGTGTGACGTCACTAGTCTCGCTCGCTCTGTATGTAATGCGTGTGTACGTACAGGGTGTGCGTGTGTGCGGCGCGGGTCCACTCCCTCGGGCGGGTCGCAGGCGCGCTTAGGGCGGGAGGGCAGCGTGTCGCTGGGCACGTCGGTGTGACGTCACTAGTCTCGCTCGCTCTGTATGTAATGCGTGTGTACGTACAGGGTGTGCGTGTGTGCGGCGCGGGTCCACTCCCTCGGGCGGGTCGCAGGCGCGCTTGGGGCGGGAGGGCAGCGTGTCGCTGGGCACGTCGGTGTGACGTCACTAGTCTCACTCGCTCTGTATGTAATGCGTGTGTACGTACAGGGTGTGCGTGTGTGCGGCGCGGGTCCACTCCCTCGGGCGGGTCGCAGGCGCGCTTGGGGCGGGAGGGCAGCGTGTCGCTGGGCACGTCGGTGTGACGTCACTAGTCTCGCTCGCTCTGTATGTAATGCGTGTGTACGTACAGGGTGTGCGTGTGTGCGGCGCGGGTCCACTCCCTCGGGCGGGTCGCAGGCGCGCTTAGGGCGGGAGGGCAGCGTGTCGCTGGGCACGTCGGTGTGACGTCACTAGTCTCGCTCGCTCTGTATGTAATGCGTGTGTACGTACAGGGTGTGCGTGTGTGCGGCGCGGGTCCACTCCCTCGGGCGGGTCGCAGGCGCGCTTGGGGCGGGAGGGCAGCGTGTCGCTGGGCACGTCGGTGTGACGTCACTAGTCTCGCTCGCTCTGTATGTAATGCGTGTGTACGTACAGGGTGTGCGTGTGTGCGGCGCGGGTCCACTCCCTCGGGCGGGTCGCAGGCGCGCTTGGGGCGGGAGGGCAGCGTGTCGCTGGGCACGTCGGTGTGACGTCACTAGTCTCGCTCGCTCTGTATGTAATGCGTGTGTACGTACAGGGTGTGCGTGTGTGCGGCGCGGGTCCACTCCCTCGGGCGGGTCGCAGGCGCGCTTGGGGCGGGAGGGCAGCGTGTCGCTGGGCACGTCGGTGTGACGTCACTAGTCTCGCTCGCTCTGTATGTAATGCGTGTGTACGTACAGGGTGTGCGTGTGTGCGGCGCGGGTCCACTCCCTCGGGCGGGTCGCAGGCGCGCTTGGGGCGGGAGGGCAGCGTGTCGCTGGGCACGTCGGTGTGACGTCACTAGTCTCGCTCGCTCTGTATGTAATGCGTGTGTACGTACAGGGTGTGCGTGTGTGCGGCGCGGGTCCACTCCCTCGGGCGGGTCGCAGGCGCGCTTGGGGCGGGAGGGCAGCGTGTCGCTGGGCACGTCGGTGTGACGTCACTAGTCTCGCTCGCTCTGTATGTAATGCGTGTGTACGTACAGGGTGTGCGTGTGTGCGGCGCGGGTCCACTCCCTCGGGCGGGTCGCAGGCGCGCTTGGGGCGGGAGGGCAGCGTGTCGCTGGGCACGTCGGTGTGACGTCACTAGTCTCGCTCGCTCTGTATGTAATGCGTGTGTACGTACAGGGTGTGCGTGTGTGCGGCGCGGGTCCACTCCCTCGGGCGGGTCGCAGGCGCGCTTGGGGCGGGAGGGCAGCGTGTCGCTGGGCACGTCGGTGTGACGTCACTAGTCTCGCTCGCTCTGTATGTAATGCGTGTGTACGTACAGGGTGTGCGTGTGTGCGGCGCGGGTCCACTCCCTCGGGCGGGTCGCAGGCGCGCTTAGGGCGGGAGGGCAGCGTGTCGCTGGGCACGTCGGTGTGACGTCACTAGTCTCGCTCGCTCTGTATGTAATGCGTGTGTACGTACAGGGTGTGCGTGTGTGCGGCGCGGGTCCACTCCCTCGGGCGGGTCGCAGGCGCGCTTGGGGCGGGAGGGCAGCGTGTCGCTGGGCACGTCGGTGTGACGTCACTAGTCTCGCTCGCTCTGTATGTAATGCGTGTGTACGTACAGGGTGTGCGTGTGTGCGGCGCGGGTCCACTCCCTCGGGCGGGTCGCAGGCGCGCTTGGGGCGGGAGGGCAGCGTGTCGCTGGGCACGTCGGTGTGACGTCACTAGTCTCGCTCGCTCTGTATGTAATGCGTGTGTACGTACAGGGTGTGCGTGTGTGCGGCGCGGGTCCACTCCCTCGGGCGGGTCGCAGGCGCGCTTGGGGCGGGAGGGCAGCGTGTCGCTGGGCACGTCGGTGTGACGTCACTAGTCTCGCTCGCTCTGTATGTAATGCGTGTGTACGTACAGGGTGTGCGTGTGTGCGGCGCGGGTCCACTCCCTCGGGCGGGTCGCAGGCGCGCTTGGGGCGGGAGGGCAGCGTGTCGCTGGGCACGTCGGTGTGACGTCACTAGTCTCGCTCGCTCTGTATGTAATGCGTGTGTACGTACAGGGTGTGCGTGTGTGCGGCGCGGGTCCACTCCCTCGGGCGGGTCGCAGGCGCGCTTGGGGCGGGAGGGCAGCGTGTCGCTGGGCACGTCGGTGTGACGTCACTAGTCTCGCTCGCTCTGTATGTAATGCGTGTGTACGTACAGGGTGTGCGTGTGTGCGGCGCGGGTCCACTCCCTCGGGCGGGTCGCAGGCGCGCTTGGGGCGGGAGGGCAGCGTGTCGCTGGGCACGTCGGTGTGACGTCACTAGTCTCGCTCGCTCTGTATGTAATGCGTGTGCACGTACAGGGTGTGCGTGTGTGCGGCGCGGGTCCACTCCCTCGGGCGGGTCGCAGGCGCGCTTGGGGCGGGAGGGCAGCGTGTCGCTGGGCACGTCGGTGTGACGTCACTAGTCTCGCTCGCTCTGTATGTAATGCGTGTGTACGTACAGGGTGTGCGTGTGTGCGGCGCGGGTCCACTCCCTCGGGCGGGTCGCAGGCGCGCTTGGGGCGGGAGGGCAGCGTGTCGCTGGGCACGTCGGTGTGACGTCACTAGTCTCGCTCGCTCTGTATGTAATGCGTGTGTACGTACAGGGTGTGCGTGTGTGCGGCGCGGGTCCACTCCCTCGGGCGGGTCGCAGGCGCGCTTGGGGCGGGAGGGCAGCGTGTCGCTGGGCACGTCGGTGTGACGTCACTAGTCTCGCTCGCTCTGTATGTAATGCGTGTGTACGTACAGGGTGTGCGTGTGTGCGGCGCGGGTCCACTCCCTCGGGCGGGTCGCAGGCGCGCTTGGGGCGGGAGGGCAGCGTGTCGCTGGGCACGTCGGTGTGACGTCACTAGTCTCGCTCGCTCTGTATGTAATGCGTGTGTACGTACAGGGTGTGCGTGTGTGCGGCGCGGGTCCACTCCCTCGGCCGGGTCGCAGGCGCGCTTGGGGCGGGAGGGCAGCGTGTCGCTGGGCACGTCGGTGTGACGTCACTAGTCTCGCTCGCTCTGTATGTAATGCGTGTGTACGTACAGGGTGTGCGTGTGTGCGGCGCGGGTCCACTCCCTCGGGCGGGTCGCAGGCGCGCTTGGGGCGGGAGGGCAGCGTGTCGCTGGGCACGTCGGTGTGACGTCACTAGTCTCGCTCGCTCTGTATGTAATGCGTGTGTACGTACAGGGTGTGCGTGTGTGCGGCGCGGGTCCACTCCCTCGGGCGGGTCGCAGGCGCGCTTGGGGCGGGAGGGCAGCGTGTCGCTGGGCACGTCGGTGTGACGTCACTAGTCTCGCTCGCTCTGTATGTAATGCGTGTGTACGTACAGGGTGTGCGTGTGTGCGGCGCGGGTCCACTCCCTCGGGCGGGTCGCAGGCGCGCTTGGGGCGGGAGGGCAGCGTGTCGCTGGGCACGTCGGTGTGACGTCACTAGTCTCGCTCGCTCTGTATGTAATGCGTGTGTACGTACAGGGTGTGCGTGTGTGCGGCGCGGGTCCACTCCCTCGGGCGGGTCGCAGGCGCGCTTGGGGCGGGAGGGCAGCGTGTCGCTGGGCACGTCGGTGTGACGTCACTAGTCTCGCTCGCTCTGTATGTAATGCGTGTGTACGTACAGGGTGTGCGTGTGTGCGGCGCGGGTCCACTCCCTCGGGCGGGTCGCAGGCGCGCTTGGGGCGGGAGGGCAGCGTGTCGCTGGGCACGTCGGTGTGACGTCACTAGTCTCGCTCGCTCTGTATGTAATGCGTGTGTACGTACAGGGTGTGCGTGTGTGCGGCGCGGGTCCACTCCCTCGGGCGGGTCGCAGGCGCGCTTGGGGCGGGAGGGCAGCGTGTCGCTGGGCACGTCGGTGTGACGTCACTAGTCTCGCTCGCTCTGTATGTAATGCGTGTGTACGTACAGGGTGTGCGTGTGTGCGGCGCGGGTCCACTCCCTCGGGCGGGTCGCAGGCGCGCTTGGGGCGGGAGGGCAGCGTGTCGCTGGGCACGTCGGTGTGACGTCACTAGTCTCGCTCGCTCTGTATGTAATGCGTGTGTACGTACAGGGTGTGCGTGTGTGCGGCGCGGGTCCACTCCCTCGGGCGGGTCGCAGGCGCGCTTGGGGCGGGAGGGCAGCGTGTCGCTGGGCACGTCGGTGTGACGTCACTAGTCTCGCTCGCTCTGTATGTAATGCGTGTGTACGTACAGGGTGTGCGTGTGTGCGGCGCGGGTCCACTCCCTCGGGCGGGTCGCAGGCGCGCTTGGGGCGGGAGGGCAGCGTGTCGCTGGGCACGTCGGTGTGACGTCACTAGTCTCGCTCGCTCTGTATGTAATGCGTGTGTACGTACAGGGTGTGCGTGTGTGCGGCGCGGGTCCACTCCCTCGGGCGGGTCGCAGGCGCGCTTGGGGCGGGAGGGCAGCATGTCGCTGGGCACGTCGGTGTCTTCAGTTAGTTTGGCGAGTTGGTGCTCTCGCTTGTCGAGCTCGCTCTGGTACTTTATCGGGTTCGCCAAAGCCTCCGCTAGTTCTGACAGCCGATCTGGCACGTAATCCTGATGAAAAAGATTAAGTAATCATTAATATTTGCAAATTTATTTAATGCATATTATCGATGGATAAGTTAGCTAGACTAGCTAGCTTATTAAGCTGGTCTTGTTGTTTATTGATAGAAATTAGTAATGAAAGTATGAAAGGACAACATAGTTAAAATAAATAAAAAACACTAAACATTGATTCACTGAACATTGAGTGATTTCATCATCCGATGAAATGAATGTTTAGTGTTTTTTATTTATTTTATTAATTTTTAGCACACGTCTGCTTCCACGGGCTCCAGAGGAGGATTCCTCTGGAGCCCGTGGAAGCAGACGTGTGCTAAAAATATTACAATTTTAATAAAAGCTTAGCAAAGTAAAGTGATCCTCATAAGTGCATTGTTAAAGTCAAATTAACATTGTAGTTGTTTAAACACTCAGGACCTTGTGTCCTCACGCGAGACTACTCCGGCGCGCGCGCAGCACCGCTCACCCCCGCGGGGAAAAGAGAGCGTCCGATATTTTCCCATCTCCTCGCACGCACTCGAAACACAACAACATGAATGTGCAGTGAACGCCCCCAAGGTGACACTGATAAGCGGCAGCGAGAACGCAAGCGGATCTGTTCCAAACTTATCCACTTTTAGCGATGAGGTCCTAAATGCTAACATTACTTCGAGAAAGCGGAAGTAGCACAGAAGAAAGTAATTACAAAAAGGCAGTAGTACAGAAGAAAGTGATTACAAAAAGGACTTCATGGACTTCCGCATGGAAATGATGAACTTCCTAACCAATTTTGGCAAAACACAAACCGAAAACCTAAACCAAATTAAAGAACAAATAACGGATATCAAGAACGAAATTTAGACGATAAAATTAACTACTGACAATTTTTCTCAACAGCTCGAACATACAAATACAGGAATAGAAAATATCAAAGTTAAAACAACCGCCACTGAGGACAAAATAGAAAACATAGAAACCGGAATATCCCATAGCAAAAATGAACAACACACAAAATGTTCTGCTCTAAAATATCCCATATTAAAAATGAACAACACACAAAATGTTCTGCTCTAAAATATCCCATATTAAAAGTAACAACACACAAAATGTCCTGCTCTAAAATATCCCATATTAATTATTAACAACACAAAAAATGTTGTGCTCTAAAATATCCCATATTAAAAATGAACAACACACAAAATGTTCTGCTCTAAAATATCCCATATTAAAAATGAACAACACACAAAATGTTCTGCTCTAAAATATCCCATACCAAAAATGAACAACACACAAAATGTTCGGCTCTAAAATCGCCCGCCGAGTGTCACGAAAACCTCATCCTAGAACTTAAGGACCGATGCGACCGCAAGAAGAATATTGTGATTGTAGGTATACCCGAAATAAACGACAAAAACTGGAAATCGAGACAACATCACGATAATTAGGAAGTTACGAAGATAAATACAATGCTATTTGAAAACTGCCCTAAGCCGAGTACATCGAAGAGACTAGGAAAATATGTGCAAAACAAGAACCGACCCATAAAAGTTTACTTCGAAAATGCCGAGACTGCAAAATACCAGAAGGCCAATTCTCGTAATATAAACGTTCTAAATCTGAAATGTCAAAAACTTGTCAAAATGAAGGGAAATTAGAGGTATTTTTGACAGATTGAGACTGAGATCACACTGTGAACGTTCTTAAAATTACGAGAATTGCCCCTCTGTTTAAAAATAGAACTAAACTACCTGAAAATATGCAGTTTTTTTCTGATCAAAACCCAAAACAAAAACAATACTTAGAATCTGTGCAGGAAGAATTAAATAAGCGAGCACAGGATGGCGAAAAAAACCTCACTATTAAATATGTGAAAGGAACCAAACCAAACCAAAAAAAAAACAGTAAGTACCTCATTACACAATGCCAAACCAACGGATAGTTCAAGGAAACTTGCCATTAAATAGTAAATAAATATGAGGACATTCCATTGCATCCGTCTTCACTAAGATTCCTTTATGCGAACTTACGCAGTATTCGCAAGCCTGGAAAGTTCGCCGTAATAAAATACATTCTAAAAGCCATAAAAATGACTACTCATCTATTGATTTTCACTGAGACATGGATTAACACTGAGTATGATGCGAAACTATACCAGCTACCTATAATCATATCTATAACTATAGACAGAATTGTAAAGGCGGAGGAGGAGTTTCCATTTAAGAGAACGACAGTATTAAATATGATATAACGGAAGAACTATGCGAGAACGGAAACCACTATTTATGGATTTATAAACAAACTATCATTAAATATCGCAGCGATTTATAAACCGGCGGATATCAACGTAAACCATTTTTTAACAACATATTCACCCCAATTGGAGCGACGAAGAAGATCAATAGTTTTTGGAGATTTCAATATAGATTTACTTAGTGCAAACAGTAATGTATCAAAATACTAACATGGAATCCAAGAAGCCGGCTATAGAATAATAAATAAAATCCACAATATTACAGCACACGTGACACAGCCACAACAAACACAATACTGGACCATGTATGTACTAATATAAATAACCATTCTCTCAGCATCTCGATAATTGAATCAAGTCTTTCTGATCATAAGCAGATATATCTCCAAATACGAAGTTTGTCTCCTCAACATAACAAAAAGAAACATTATAAGGCATTGGATTATGAAAATTTGTACAACAACACACTAGAAGCAAAATACAGCAATGATGACCACGACTACAACCACCTAGAGACATTTATCACAGAACAGTTAGACTTCTTGTCTAACTGTTCTGTGATATCTATAGCCATCCTCCAGCTCCATCATCAGACCCTGGTTACCATCTAGCACCAAAGTTCTCGTCAAGACGGATCAAACGAGTCCAAACTCGATGAGGATGTGTCGTTTAACTACCGAGTTCCTATGGCCACCTTCCGGTTCCATCATCAGATCAGCCCCATGTCATAATAATTTTGCAGTGTCATCCGATTTACACATGCATGCAAAATTTCAGCTCAATCGGTTGAAGATATCTGCTTCAAAATTGAGTTGCAAGAGTCCACCCGAACAAACATAGTTACATACATACATCGCAAGTTAAATAAAAGCTTGTAACAAAAGCTTGTAATAAAAATAAGCGTATTCCGGACTTTTCGCCTCTTAAAATAAATAAAGAAATAATCACCAACAACCAACAACAAATATCTTGGATTAAGGGTAGATGAAAAACTAACTTGCAAATTCACATTGACCATCTCAGAAGTAAAATAACATCCTTATTGGGAGCATTACGTAAAGTAGCAAACTGTATTCCAAATAAAGTGCGCACTTTGATTTATAACTCGTTAGTCAAATCGCATCTAGAATATTTAATTAAGATATGGGGATCCGCAGCAGTAACTAATTAAAATTCACTTCAGAGTTCAAAATAAAATAATTAAAATTCTGTTCCATTATCATTATCTCACTTCAACAAAGAGCTTATACGAAAAAACGAAACTATTAAATATTAGACAGCTATACATTTACTATTCTTATTAAGAACATAACTACAAACTCAATACAAACTAACATATAACTAAAGAAAAAAAACAATGCCATATAACCTGAGAAATAGATATAAAAATAAACTTGAAGTCATTAGCTTACGCACTAATTACGGTAGAAAGACCATATTGTTTGAAGGAGCACAGCTGTTCAATGGATTGCCGGACGATATCAAAGAGTGCAATAACGTGAATATATTTAAAAATAAGCTCAAGAAACATGTACTCGTATGTACATTGTAGCTTATAACACTCTGGAGGAAATTGAATTGTATTGTACTGTATTATCATACTTACTACTTTATATCTCATTATAATCGGACTGTAAGTTTTTATGATAAATAAATTTCTCTAAACCGATTTCTCAATTAATTTCGGCCTATTTTTGCAGAATATGTTCTGAAGGCCGAAATTATCTATTTTATTAAAAAAAAACTCATGGGATGTGGGAGCAAACAGACGTCATCCAACGTTCAAGACTTTGTAGCGGGGAGTGGGGTGCGTTTTATTGTTAGCGTTACCTTGACGACGACGAGTAGCAGCAGGCTGGCGGGCAGCGGCAGGCCCAGCTCGGTGCGCAGGTTGACGGAGCGGTACCCGGGGCACAGCCCCAGCACGGGCAGCACGCGGTGGCCCAGCAGGCGCCCGCTCTCCTCGTGCGCCGCGATGCGCAGCATGGCCAGCTCGGGCAGCACCACCTGCGCGCATACACCGCCACGTCAAACTACAGAAGGCCAACCCGTAATAACGTTCAAAATCTGATCGAAAACTCATTTCAGCGACAATCAATGTCAAAAATGTAAGTCAATTAGAGGTGTTTTTACAGAACATTCATAAAAATATTAAGCGTTCATATTTTCCGCTCTGGTCGTCTAAAATCCGCTTCTTAAATATGCACTTACAACTAAATTACCAAATCTTGGCAGAAAGGACTGAAAGTCTTGATATTCGCAGTGCAAATATTTAATGGAATGCTCGATAACTTTTCTGAACTTCTCAGTAGGATCCTTCATTTACAAAATTATCTATTAAAAACGAAACAATTATAAATCAAAATGCTTCCTTTGATACTCCTGTGCGAGTAACGGAAGACGGCATCAAAATAAATTGAAAAACCAAAAAAATATTAAGTCATTACAAAATAAACGTAGACGATTTTGAGCGACTTCTTGCTAATCGAATGACTAACGCTTCAAATCTTAAAAAAAAACATTTTACATACGAACTTTTCAATAGAAAACATACGCGATTCGTTGTCTCTCGCCCCGCGTTTAAATGGTTTTCTATTGTACTAAGAACCAACAGCGGAAAAACTAGATGAATCAAGGTTAATGGTAACTGTCGACAAAACCGAACCAAACACCTGTGAAATGCACAATTACTCGCTTTTTACTAAAACCAACCCATTGATAGATATTTCCTGTTAAATTGGCGTTAAAAATCTAATTGTGTTGTACGTGTTCAATTTTGTCTCGCAAATAAACTATAAGGAAATAGGTACCTTATAATTTACTTGCGATACTTTGGTAGGTTTTATACCATTGTTTCGTTAATTTCTGTTTTTTTTTTCTACACCATGTTACAAGACACGTAGGGAAATTCAATACTTTTAAAATCAGTTCGTTTTTTAATCCCCGATACTAATCTTGCGTTTGCGTTTTTTTTGTATAGAAATTTGGCATTACACCTGTCAAATTAGTATCTGGTTTTAAAACACGAACTTTAGAGTTCTATACAGGAGGATTCATAATATGCGACAAAAGAATTAAGAAGATGCATTTGATTGAATCTAGATGGACAGACGACGTCAAAAAGGTGACTGAGACAGACTGGATGCGGAAGGCGGAGAGCAGGACGTTGTGGCGAAGCATGGGAGGAACCTATGTCCAGCAGTGGACTGCGATAGGCTGAGTTCATTGATTTATTTGATTTCAGTACCCTCTTTAGTTATAATACCAGTTAATTAAAATTAGAGTAATTTAGTAGCAATCAAGTTGACTGATGATGAGTACCAATCGGATTCTGCAACATAAACCATAGATAATTTGAAATGTTAAAGTAACATTTGAGAGTTGTGTCTGTGGTACGCACCCACGCGAAGAAATTCATAATGAATGAAGATCAACGTTTCCAAAGCGGTAACGACTGACCTTGTAAAAGCGCGCTGGTAATCTCTATGTAAACAAGCATAAATTCACACCTAACTGAGCCACAACACATATTATAAGATTTATTATCCCTATACTTTATTAGTGGGATGATTTCAAACAATTCTTAATTGCACTCAGTCGTTAAGTCAATCAGTGCAGCGTTTGTAGTAGCTAACTATCTGAATGCCATTATCTCGGCGCCGGCGCACACCGGAGTGACGTGTAAACAATCCGTCGCGCAGTGACACGGCCCATATGGCGGGAGTCAAAGGGATGCGAATACCGACATGTGTACCACACAATAAATAGATACAGAAGGTCGGCTCCATACATCGAGGGACGGACAAATATACAAACATGCTTTACGTACGAGTGCAAGCGGAATCGCGTCTGGCATTCGACTGCGATCATCATACATGCGCCTGTTTTCGCTGAATGTATGAAGCCGACTTTCTGTCTGTGGCTGTCTATTTTGTAAATTGCCCTATTATAAGTAGAAGAAAACTTGGCTAATAACAACCGCACGGGTCATCGATTAGGTTAAGCTGCCCTTGCTGCGGTTGGTCCGTAGATGGCTGACCATCTTTACATACCAAGACCCCTCCGTGCCTCGGAAAGCACGTTAAGCCGTTGATCCCGGCTGTCATTCGTGGATCTATGACAGTCGTTACGGGTCGGCAGAAATCATACCAAGGGGCGTATTACCCAGTTTTGGAGGTCACATAGGCAGACACTCTATGTAAAATACTGGTATTCTGCTGCATCTGGTTTGACTAGAAGCCGACCCCAACATAGTTGGGTGTAAAAGCTAGGCAGATAAGGTAGAAGAAAACTTGTGATTTGTGGAATTAATTTGTAAATTATTTTTCGTTCATTCTTTTATTTTTTTCATTTAAGGCCGATTTTACAACCCTCAGTTAACTTTTATCTGAGTAGTAATAAGATAGTTGCCTGGGTAAAATAATAATAATTATATTTAGTCCGTCAGTTAGATTATCGAAAAATAATGGACAGGTATTTTTTCTTTTGTCAATCAAACAAAAAATTACAAAGATAAAGCGCGTCAAAATTTGGGAGTGGGGGTCGTGACGTCGCTTGCTTGCAAAAGTGTCGCAAGCAAGTGACGTGACGCGGAACTTTAACCGGCGATATCATCATAATTTTTTATATAATTGACAAAAGAAAAAATACGGTACAATATTTTTTGATAATTAGATTTTTTTAGGAAAATAGGCTATTATGACGGTATGACAGCTTTTGTAAAGCAAACTAGCTGTCACCCGCAAATTCGTCTGCGACCCAAGATGAAAAGTAGCCTGTGTCCTTCTCCAGGTCATGGTCTACCCATGTGCCAAATCCATTCAGCCGTTTTAGCGTGAAAGCAGAACAAACAAACACACAAAAAATCAAATCTTTTCTCTTTTTATCTTCTTTTTTTATTAATTTAGATATGTACACACACATTATATACACATATCTAAACTAAAAAGTGATAAAAGTTAACGGAAGATTAAAAAAGCGGCCCTCAGTTCAATAAACTTTTGCATTATGCGTCAGCGAAAAGTACAGAAACTTTCAAAGGAGAAAATTACATGTAAAACCTCATTTTATCTAATTATACCTACCTCATGACTAGTGCTAAAAAGATTGGTTAATGTAGTTACGTTTGCACACATAATTGCAAATATTACTATGCGCGTAAGCGACAGCAGACGTCGGAGCGAATGACGTATGAATTACAATCGTCATGTCAGTTACTTACGTTCACTTTAACACGTAATTATTACGATCAGGTTAAAGTGGACTATAAAATTGTAAACATAGTTTCACAATAGACATTTTTAAAGTAGGTTTTGGCATTTACTTTTTCCGCTGGGTATCCACTAAAGAAGTGTAACTCATAAAATACAGGTCAAAAAGAGCGCCAACGCAAAAGTGGAATTACACTGATGAAAAAAGTAATGCACCACTTGAGCTACGGCTTGGTTAATGTGGGACCTCATATAGTATACACAGGCTGCCACAAATTTTTTCACCGTACCACTCTATCGGAAAATGCTCTCATTTTCAGATAGGGCATTTAAAGTCATCGAAACTTGTGATATTTGTGAACATTATTCCATTCCACAGATCAGATAAAATATGAGATAGCTTAGCCTACCTGCCTCATAGATTACTTGGCCGTTAAAATCTGTACTCTAAACAAAAGCAGTAAGGTGCAAACCACAACGCAGGCCACCAACGTCGACCTTAACCACAAATTTTGCATTTCTACTCTTACTTTTGGTTCTTACGTCCTGACATATTTTTGGGTCCTTACGATGCAATATTTTTAATGAATAAAGGTAAACTAAGCGAGCTGGCAGTGTGGTCTGTGCTCAAAACTTTTATAAAAGTGGTGACAAAATACCTTTTTAAACACAAACGGCTCCTCTCCATACACAGGATTGATGCCGTTATTAGGCGCGACCCGGGTGCGGAACTTCTTGCGCACAGTATCGGCCGGTAGTCCGAACATGTCCACTTCGACGTAGGTGCCGCACCGCTTGTCCGTCAGCAGCTGCCCAGATAACACGGTCACTGATAATGTACCAGCTATGATACCGTCTACTGTGCTCTCTGCGAACGGATCGAGGCGACGATCCTGGAAAGGGAAAAGGATATGTTATTGTTATATATTTACTAGTTTTTGCACGCTACTTCACCACCATGAGAAAAACCTATAAAAAACCGACTCAGGAAAAAATATGAGCCAACTTTCATGGTTTGATCACCATTATAGATGGCATATTTTTTTATAATCGTTATTTAATTTATCAATCTCATACATACCAAAATCATGTATTTTTCTAATGTTTGTTACTCTATGATGCGTAAAGAACTAAAGGGTTGGTATAAAATTGGGCAAACAGACAGATCATGTCTTGAATTGGGGGGCCATTAAATTTAATTTATCGACGTAAAACGCTAGAATCGAATTCGCATTAGAAACAAATACGAGGAAACCCAATAATAAAGTTAATGGTAAGGCGCACGCGACGTGGATGACATATCCGGGAAAAACGACGTAAATGTAAACAGATTTATAAATCATATGGAAACCAACACTTTCGTTTGTTTTGTTGGACATATCAATCAGACGGGACACCCTCATCATAGTGGGATCTCAGTTTTAATTAATCCTCTTACCATATACACCAATGCCAAGAGATCGGGCAGCATGCATAAGGTTTGCTCACCAATCCAACCATGCTGGTGGTTAACATTCATAACATCAATAAAACAGTCGAGAGGCTAACTTAATACATACTGTAGTAAACGTAATGGGATAATGTGGTATATTTACTGAGTAATAATGTTCAAATTGTTTATGTTGTTTAATGCGCTTGCTGTCTGATTTATTTACTAGTTGCGAGGTAATGTACGAGAATCACATGTAGTAATGAATACTCGCGCGTTACGTGTATTTAAAACTAGTTTCAAAGACTGTAGTATTCAAGTTTAAACAAATTATAAAAATAATCAACTTTATTTAGACAGATTATTTGTTTTACAAATGTGTGTAAATATTCTCAATGTCTGTTTTCCAAACACGATTAGAAGGACTTATTGAATTGAAGGCAAACGAACTTTTACCTCATGGCAAGGACGTTTAGACTGACGACGCAAAACATACAGGATGAAACTGAAAACTTGCTACAAATCGAAATAGGAGAGTAACTGTTACATAAAAAAAAAAAAGTTTATTTCAATTACAGTGGGCATTTAGATACATATATTTGGAGATCACCTTTTAAGCAAGGCAGGAACTAGACATGCGTTTTAAAAACGTGTATTGGTTGATTGGACGGACTTCCAGCCTATCAATACATAACAAAATTTTATTATATAAGTATATCCTTATGCCGATATGGACATATGGCATCCAACTATGGGGCTGTACTAAGCCAACATCAAAATTATACAAAAATTCCAGAATAAGGTACTCAGGAGTTTTGTTAATGCGCCCTGGTATATAAGAAATGACGACCTCCATCGTGACCTAAAAATGGACCCCGTCACCGACATAATACAAAAATTTGCTGAGCCCCATGAACACCGACTCCACCGACATGTGAACATCGAGGCAATTCAGCTGTTAGACCAAACAAATATAGTGCGAAGACTAAAACGGACAAAACCTTTTGAGTTACTGCAGTGTAAAAAGTGTAGAAATAATAGTGCTAATGACACATAATAACACATGAACAAAGTGCTTATACCATCATATCAGACTCTAAGAAAGTGGAACGGACTTGTGTAAAGTACAATAAACACTATTCTAAATTTTAAAATATTATCACGTAATAAATTAAGTTAGAATATAATTGCTTATTAGTCTTATAGGCTAGATTGTAATTAATCATTAAGAACCTGGTTCTTTTTAATAAAGGATAAAAAAAACCTTTTAAGCAAGGGATTGCTTGTCTTAGGAGATAATAAATTGTAATTTCCAAAATCTAAATTCTTGAAAAAAGTCGTGTTATTATCGTCTTAGATAGTGCAAAGTAAGTTTTCAACTGGGCGTTTTCAAGTGTGCAACTAAATAATCAAAACAAATAAGAAAATTAAAGTATAAATTTAAGCGCGCGCCCGATAAGCAATCCATTCATCGCTGAGTTCAAACCATGAAGCAAGTTGGCAACGTGTTGAACTAGCGGTATTTACTTAATTTAGACCATTCCTACGAAAAAAAAGAGCTCGCGACGACGATACAAATCGCTCGCCTACGCGCGCGTATGCGCATCCCTTTCCTTAATAGCATGCTCTAATTTTAATTTATAGCACGCTGAATTAGATATTTTAATATGTCGCACCTATTCAATTTCATTCTGTATATTGGTATCAATATTACCTATATTTCTATCTCATCATCTTCTCCCTGTCCTTCCCATGTCACTTACTGGGGGTATGCGCAACACGTTTTGTTCTTCCATTCGCCCCTGTCAAACGTCACCCTATCATTCACTCTCTATTCTTTCATGTCATCCCTCACACAATCCATCCATACTTTCTTTGGCCTTCCTCTCCCTCTCCATCCACCTACCACCTCCATCCATCGATATTTATATCTTAAGCTATGTTATTCAACTCACCTTTCTCCGCATAAATTCAGGCTTGAGTAAATACCCACATCGTCGATTGTACTCATACGTGCCCAAGTTCAGCTGCATGGCCAAGTCTAACGTTTGATAGTTGAGAGCTACTAACTGGCAGCCGGCGTTCCAGAAAACCTGTCGAACACATGGGAGTTATTACAAGAATATTGATACTCGGAACTCACTAAAAATAGATTATTTCCTAGTAATACATCATTAGAGAACCGAGCGGCGGTCGGGAAATTAATCGAGCTAAAAGGCTATTATCGATATACTTATTTAATTACTTATGCTCCAATAGACAGTGTCATGTTCTACTGTTTTTCTTTTCAAGTGATAGATTCGCGTTTTACCACTATCTCGCCTGGAGCCGTAGTCTCGAACGCGAGGTTGGCGTGATTAGCTAAAGAATTGACGTTGTTTCGAAGTAAGGAATCATTGAGTGGTCATAGTGAATTAGCGCCCTGATGGTAACTGATGGCACTTGGTCAAACTTGGACAATTGTGTATCGACATGTAGGAGAATCTAGTCTCTTTTTATGTTTACGTCACAAACGCTATCGTAACGTAACCTTTCAATTATTGCCAAATATGTATATAGATAGTGACTAAGGGAATTACATATTTAATCATCTAAGCGACAAACGTGATGTTTACAAAGCTCACAAAGGCGCGTAAGAGTTAACTTTTCTCTATTTTTTTCAAACAATTTATGTGTGAAAGTCAAAGTATGCAGTTATTACCTGCGGCATAAAGTTGGAGGAGTCGAACCGCGTCCCCGCCGGGTACACGCGCGACAGCTGATGCTTGTTATAGTTCACGAACTCGATGGGACGCTCCTTTAGCAGCGTCGTCGCTTGCTTCTCGTCGAACGAAGACATCTCGTAGAAACGGTTCTTTTCTACACATCACACTCAGTTCACTCATGTAGCTTAGGGCCAGTTTCTCGAACGAAAATGATCGCAAAATTAATGTGACAAATTGTCGAGCGCGAGCAAACTGCTGCGATTAGCTTGATAAAGCATTCAACCATTAATTTTACGGTAATGTTCTTTCGAGATACTGGCCTTATAGTTTCGGGATAGGACAGAACAAGATGAAAGATGACAGATTTATGCTAAAAAGTTGTAGACAAACCAGTGTTTGGGGCTCAGTAGATGCGCTTGTACACTGCACAATTTGAAAAAAGAAGCATGAAACAAAAAATGCAAATAAAAAACAAAGGTTAATACTAACTGTCGCTATTCTCGAAGGAGCTGAAGTGTACAGGTTGCACGTAGTTGACTATGGCAGAGATTTCTGCGGCAGCGTGCGTCCTCGGGCGTCCTCCCCAACCTACACTTATAGGAATAAGAAGAAGCTGCTCACTCTCGGGCGTAAGGGGGAAGCGCGCCTCGTCCTGCTTCCCCTCACGTCAACCTTGCAGGTAACACAAGTGTGTGCACAGACACACTCTCTTCTCTCACTCTCATAGTCCGATGGGACAGGAACCTAGCAGATATAAAGACGGGAAAACGATTCTGACCTATTTGTAAGGCGGGAAGTTTCGGCTCACCAGCCACGAACTCGCTATAGTAGATACAAAACGGGACATTTGGGGGAGGCCTAGAGCCAACTACGCTACGTCAGACTGTTTTATAACTCACTCTCGGAGTTCTCGAAGGAGCTGAAGTGAACGGGCTGTACGTAGTTGACGAGGGCTGATATCTCTGCGCCGGCGTGTGTCTCCCGCGCGTCTTCGCCGACCGCGCTGTCGACACCGCCTGCTTCCTCTTCACCCGACGAGCTTTCAGAGTCCGAAGATTCGGATGAACCCTGACGTGTCAACTGGCGACGAATAATATAATTATTTACAGTACAGTGAGCTTCAAACTTTATGGCGGTTCTGAAGTGGTCTACTCACTGCACAGTACCCCACCCCTCACTCCCGCGGTCACATGAATTTGTTATTGCGCAACAACTCACCTTGTGTTCAGAGCCGCAAGAGTTTGCGTCGGGCTAGGCTGTACCCGACAGAAAACCTACCTCATCGAGTTTTGGAAACACTTCGTTTTCGTAGAGCGTCGTCTCTGTCACTCATACCTGTGACAGCCTCTTTTGTACTATCACTCAAAATAACAATACCGCTCTTTTTGCAAATTCGTTTAAACAATGTTTATCGGCTTCAGTAGGACCAAGTTTTGTTTAGACAATGTACTGACAAATCAATGGGAAGTTAGTACTACCCTGTTCAAAGGAAATGGAAATTTTATTCTCATCTCATAACGCAACAATGGATATGTAAGTATAGAATTGTATGTATGTTCGACCAACAAAAAATCGGATGTGGAAGAGTCAACGGATATACAGGGTCTTTTATAAATTTATTATTATACCTACTATTTTTCCTTTACTTCTCTTTTTCTAAAATTATAATATGTTTAAAAGTAAATCTGACTGTTAACACGAACAATAAGTTGGCACAGTCCGCAGTTGTATAAACCCTAATTCTATGTAACCTCACAGCTGAATACTGTCTCTTAAGATACAGGTTATCCTAGTTTAAGAGGCAGGGCTCACAAAATCTGTATACAGACTTCTGCAGCGTAGTTAGCAACCTGTTAATCAGTGTATACTAATGTATGTTTCTTTGTGACAATAAATATATTATTATATTATATTATTTTAAATTGGCTAGCTAAACTCCGCAGACACGACGGGTTTCGATATTTAAACACGATTAAATAAAAAATAAGAAGATTAGATGTTTTTTTTTAAGAGGTCAACGACCGCTGTTAGTATTGTTACTTGAAGCATGAGTTTATAAAAACTGTTTTCTTATGTTATATTGTGTTTAGATATTGATACCCATCACGTCTGTGAAGTTTAGCAAAATACTTAATTTTAACCCTGTACAAGACGATTTACGATACCGGTACGGTATTTTACGTCATCCCACGAAAGAATTTAGTAGCGCAGAGACAGGTGATAATTTTAGGTTTCTGACGCTCTTTAACGACATTGAGAAATCGCTCATATACCTACATTATTTTAGTTTTTACTGTAGACCGGAATAGCAGGAAAGAAACCATTCATAATTATTTCATTGGTCCCTAATTCGTAAATTGAACGACTAAATAGGGTACGGACGGAAATGTTTTATGATTATACCATAAATATTATTAACGAGTTCAATAAATCGTAAGGAAAAAACAACTAAATACTGCACCTACAATTCTAATCTTGAAGTACGCAAACGATTTTCACATTCATAATATATTATGTTTGATCCGCAGCCAAAATCTGGCTGTCGCTAAGTAAATAACGCGATCTTTTTATGTTGATAGCAATAACGTTTAATGGATTAGAAAAGAATATGACACTCGTTAAAATTTAAAGGAAAATGCAGCTAGCTATAATCATAATTTCATCATTACGATTACAGAACTGGAAAGCTTTGCAAGCAAACTTTCTTGTTTGCTACCTGTTAATAGATTGCCAGTAGAGGTAACCCTACCATCCGCCCGGAGATATTCAGGTTTTTGACCCCCGTCCGAACTTTGTCCGGCCTTGCCATTTATTCGGACTTTTCAACATATTATGTGGATTTTTATAGAGAGTAAAACAGATGAACTAAAGAAAGACACATAAAAAACAAAAACCGGACAAATGCGAGTCGGACTCGCGCACGAAGGGTTCCGTACCATTATCTATAAAAATCACGTCTGTGGTATGGGAGCCCCTCTTAAATATTTATTTTATTTTAATTTTATTATTAAAGTAAAAATACAACTGAGTATTTTGTGAATATTTCAAGTGCCTACCTGTTGCCATTATTGATATCGAGCAAAAAAGGGCAAAAAAATCGCGTTTGTTGTATGGGAGCCCCCCTTAAATGTTTATTTTATTTTGTTTTTAGTAATTGTTGTTACAGCGGCAACAGAAATACATAACTTGTGAAAATTTCAACTGTCTAGCTATCGCGGTTCTTGAGATACAGCCTGGTGACAGACAGACGGACAGACAGCGAAGTCTTAGTAATAGAGTCCCGTTCTTACCCTTTGGGTACGGTACCCTAAAAATGGCTAGACTCGAATTTTCGCAAATGTTTAGATTTCACCGAAACTTTTAAATTTCGAAATAGGTAACCGACTGACGACACGGTTGGCGCAGTGGCTGAGCGATCAATTGCTGCGCTGCGTGTCGCGGGTTCGCTTCCCGCACGGAAGAAATATTTGTATTGCCTACCGATAGTTGTTCCGGGTCTGGCTGTGTGTGTATGTGAGTGTAAATGTTTGTAAACGCACCCACGATACAGGAGTCATTCCTAGTGTGCGGCAATGTTTTAAAAAAAAAAAAAACAAACAACCCTAAGTACTGGTATTATAACTCCTTACTTAATTACCATAGATGTGAAAGTGTGTTTGTTAGTTTGTCCTTTCACGAAGCAACGGAAAATCTCATCGTATCGACGTCATATTTAGTTTAGATAGATATAATACTCTTTATTATGTACACCATAAAAATGCTATCGACATAGTTTATGGTCCGGAGCATGACAGAGGCATATTACTTCTCATCCTCGAGAAATGCATAGTAAAAGGTAGTCTTACATAAAATACAGTCGAGCTCACCGTGGCGGTGGTAACATCTCCGTTGCCCTGCGGTACTTCTGGTCGAGGCTCGCTCTCCTCAGAAGCAATGGAGTCGTCTTTCTTGTGATGGTGATGATGTTTCTTCTTGTTCTTAATTATGATCTTGTTGCGCAGCATGGATGGCGGCGGTAACTCCCCTCCTTGATGTCAGAAACAAAAGCACATCAGAACGTGGAATGTCATTTTTTTGAACGCAGCAATCCATCTGTACTTCGATCGATTCCTCATTCGAATTTTTCGATTCGAATCCTCATAATTATATAATTATTCGAAAAAACGATTTAACGATGCTTGAATATAAATAAATCGGTCTATCGTCAATGTTTTCTTAGCGTGACGGGGTAATAGGACAAACATTTAATATGTATTGCGCCGAGACTACGTCGATCATAAAACTTGACGGATTTTATCTTTTCAAATACATTTTATAGAAGTAGACCAGTAGCGCATTACTTTTGTTTTTAAACGCTTCACTCATGGCACATATTGGTGTTAAAATCACAAATGCCAATCCTTTTTCAAACAAATAAAGTGAAAAGGTCAAAAAAACTTCAGTCTGTGATAATAAAATCCTAAAGCTCCATCTACCGGAGACACATTTATTGTCCAATGATTAATATATTTTCACACCAGACTCTATAAACGACTTCGAAAATACGCGTGTCTGTCGAGGAACGTTTTAAATAGTGCGAGTATTACTCGCTTAGCAGTTCCACCTAATAAAACGTAAGCATGCCCTAAAAGTCAAGGACCGATTAAAACAACATACAACGTGGACGTTTGAACCCGAACACGAGTGCGTGAGCAGGGAAAACAAACTGTCTCATCATGTTTACATATCATAGCGGCACACGCTTGGTCTCAGGCCAACGTAAATACTGCAGGTGTACCGACTTCAAAGTATCGAACCGTTACGTCAATGGGCCCGACTAGATCATCACAATATTTACAATAATAATTAGAATTATTAATATGCACCGAAATAGCGCTGACAATTAAGCCATTGCGTCATTGATACGCTAGATAAAACTTCCAATATGCTTCAGAATTAATCTGTACTCAACCCTGCGTTGACAAGGACCTGTCGACTGATATGTTGTACGTCATTTCCTTTCATAAAATCAAATGAAAATCATCTGGCGTATAAGCGTTCAATAAAGTTTGATGCAGTCCTGATGTTTGGATGATCGGTTGAAAGATTAATAGGCACTGAACACAAACAATTTATCTAATCTTAAACAGTCTTTAGTATCGGAGGTAAACGGAGATGGTTTACCTTATGATGACCTACCTCAACTACCGTGTTTGTCGTAATCGTACTAGTTTTACAATATTCGGGGATAGTTTGTAGTTTCTAAAAGTTTAAGCATGTAATATATCATTTGCACGTCAGTATAGCTGTCTATGTCTCCTTAATCCTGATCTCCGTATTAACGTGAGACAGAAGACGAAGAAAGACGAAAAGAAGACCATTATGACTGCTTTTAGCGATAAGACCCTCCTTTGTGCCGTTCTTATGTTTATTGTTCCTCTCGCAGTAAGTACGACGTACATATACCTATTTACTTCTTTATACAACTTACCCGGTTCCAATTGATGGGAGTCAAGCGCTTTATCAAGCAGCATGTCTCCGAATATTTCTCTACAATAGTTGGCAATCTTGGCTTGCTGTCGCGGATTGCAATGGTTCTCAAAGCTCAGTATGACGGGGTAGTCAGACGTCTTGAAGGCGCTCTCTGCTATCGCTTCCAGTACCTCCTTGGCGCTGATCTCTGGCACGAAAGTGTACCCGTGCACGATCACCGGCTCGTCCGTGCGCCCGTTCCAGAAATCTAGCTCTACGCATCTGTATGAAAAAGGAGAGAGACATTAAATATATGTTATTTTTTTACTAGTTGCGCCCCGCGGTTTCACTCGCATAAGTTTCGATCCCGTGGGAATATCGTGATAAAAATATCCTATATGTTAATCCTGGTTATAAACCATCCGTGTGCCAAATTTCATCCAAATCCGTTCAGTAGTTTTTGCGTGAAAGAGTAACAAACATCCATCCATCCATCCATCCATACCAACTTTCACATTTATAATATTAGTAGGATTCTCTGAAAACTTATTGATAGAAAGTTTATATGGCCGAACTTTTAATTAGCTGCAGTAAAATGACACTTCTTACTGCCATTTCGTAAAAAAAGTTACCACTCTAGTCGACTAGTGATGTGAGTAAAATTAATGAAGTATCGTTTTAATTTAGATATTTGAAATTGACCAATTTTGATTTAACCGTAAACAATCAAATATTCTTTGTATTAATCGGACAAATATATATGTTATGCTGCATCCGGTTAGACTGGAAGCCGACCCCAACATAGTTGGGAAAACGCTAGGCAGATGATGAGTTTACTACGTTCTACTATATTATTCTACTACGTTCTACTTTATATATTATTTGCAAAACACCAAAAACCTCAAAATTAAGAATATTTAAAAGAAATGTTTGTGATTAGAATTCATGGGTTCTATAAATCCAATCCGATAATGACTGATGTGATGACAAAACAATAATTAAGCATTGCTGATTATTTTTTAATGTAAACTAATATTAACCTTAATTTCATTATAAATTATACTATCCTCTTTTATAACATCAATTTAATATTGATCGATTTTGAAATTAATGTTAATTGAAGGAATCGATTCTTTTGTCACATCACTACTTAAAATTCGTTAAGAAGTGCTAACACATAAGATGTCATTTTACTGCAGCTAATTAAAAGTCAGACTGTAATGTTGTAGTTGTATTCAATGATGGTATGTCTCCACTAACTACTATTTATTAAATCGGTACAGGCCGAACGCGCGATGGCATTCCCATCGGCAAAATAACGATCTTCATGTGAATTTTCATACCCTGTAGGGGTGAATTATTAAAAATCCTTCGTTTGTGCCCACCTTCGTTATAAAACTTTGATGCAACATTTCATGATTCTAGACCCAACGGTTTAGTCTGCGCGTTGTCTGTCAGTGAATTTAAGATTTTTATTAAGGAGATATTAAACTGAAAGTAATCACAAAGTCGAACGAAACACGCTTTTACTTTTAGGCAAGTTGAGCTATCCGAAAAAATGGCTTCTGTTTAGTTATGAAACTGAAAACAAGTGCTTCAATTTAAACTTTTTAAGTGCGGCATACAGACAACGTAAACGAAAACGTTTTACTACAACATCTGATATTTATTTATTACTCGCCTCTTTAAAAATAAATCGCTTAGTCATAAAAGTGCACAGCTATTATGCCATAAAATTACAAATTCCTATATACAATTTATTTAATAGATGTAACAACATCATGTAAAAGAGGGTACATGGAGTTTCTGGTCCGTTTTACTCCATAGGTACCTACTATACTTTGAAATGGACAACTTAGCTTCATATTTCTGACTAACCGAATCATTGACAAATCAAAAGTGCCTGTAATTGGTTGAATGGAAATAAATGGTTTAAATTTGATTACATGGAATAGCTAAACTAATAGACAAGCATGGAGCATGATACATTAAATCGAGTCGAGCTAAAATAAGGCACACGTGTGGGGCGTGCAATAAAATATGTTTCCCAAATATTTACATTTATTTTCATAAGCTAACACGATAATTAAGGTCGATTCACACCGATAATATCGATAACTAAAAGTTCGATACCGCACTAATTGGATTTAATATTAAAAACGCATTGGAACATTAGGTATTGATTTTTATAAACAAATTAATATCGATAGCGCAGCAATTAGCGCTCAACGAGTTCGGGCGGTATGCGGCAGGTTATACATTATAACCAACCATTCGAGCAGGTTTACATCCGTTTTTTTTTTACAAACTGGTTTCGAGTTTTAAAAGCTAGGTACCAGCCGCGCTTCTTTAGAACACTACAGAACCGCCAAATCGAATTTCGTAGATTTAAATGCCAATGGAATTTTCGCAGATTGTTCAATAAAACATTTTAAACAATGCAGAAAATGCGAATATTTTGGTTAACTCGTACAAATAGCTTGAGCAGAAAGTTGCAAAGAATGTGTATTTCGGAATGTACGAGTCGCGCGCCCGTATTGTTTCTTTGGTTATTTAAAATAATAGCAGGGTTTATGAGCTAAACATTTTAGATGCATAACATTCAATCATTATTTTTCGAATGGTCGTAGTACATGTACAAAGTGTGGTTGCACAACAATAGTTGGGTCTTGAATTGTCAATAGAACAAGTCGACTCAAGGTCAGTAGTTTGAGTCATCGCAGAAAGTGACAGAACCCCTCTCCACACCTTTGAACACAAGGTCAAGTTTGGAGGCTTGCTCCAACGCTCTTGAACTAGACATGAATGCTATCACTAACCGCATTCGTCGCGCCTATAATTCCGGCTTCCTATATGGCACACGCATTTCTGTTAGATAATACTCATATTATAAGGTATAAAAGGGTATGAATTACGTCACGAATGGCTATTGGTTGGTAGCTAGGACTAACTGAGGATGTTTGGGGGTACACTACGGATTCTGGCGTACTGGGTCCGTACCATAATAATTTTCAGGACCGCCTCAACTGTAGGACACGGCCAAGTTGAGAGTAATAGTTGCACTGCACAAGGTTCAAAATCATTTGACACTTCACTTAATGTCAAATATTGAATGGAAGAAAGAAAGGAAATACATTCATTTGCGGTAAAACACGATGCAAATGCTGGTAGCCCCTGGTTCAAAGGTATAACTTGCGATGATATACTTAAACTGACCTGCATCCAGCCAGGAGACTCTGTCGGTATATCTCAACGCTGGACTTCCCCGTGATCTGATGACCGGTCAGGTAGGTATTATGCGAGCTGTTGATAAAGTAATGCGCTAGCGGCTGCTCCATATCGTCGCAGAGGTCCATCTTACTTGGCGCCACTATCGGGTTGTCCTCCGAGATGATGAATCTGTAACACAAGAGGCATTAAGGCCTACTTGCACCGCTACCGCACCGCTTGCTAGAAATGTTTAACGCTAAATGAATTTAAAACATCGTTTTGTCCCTATTATCTTCAAACGATTGGCAAAGCACAACGATGTTTTAATTACGTTTAGGGCTACACGCATTTAGTGATTTTGGTGCAAGCGGAGCTATCAAAATGGTAAAGGAAACACACATGTCACATCTAACAACCCGTACTGTGCTCGCGTGGTGGATTACGGTCCACTCCTCGCCGAGAGGAGGCCTGTGTCCCAGCAGTGGGGACATTATAGGGTGACTATGCTATGGGCCTTAGAAGTCTAGTGGAATAGCTGAGTGACTTCAGCGCAATAATTTGAATGGCCTGCAAACAAAATCTTCCGGGTTTGCGTTTGTATGTCAACACAACTATATGACAGATAGATTTAAAAGAAATCAAGCTCGATACAACGTTCTATTAGAATTAAGTTTTTTATTACATTTCAGCGTTTAGCATGAAAGTTTATTACACAAATTAATTATCGTTAAAAAATGTTTAAACACAAGTGAAAAGAGTACAGTTTTATTATATAACTGTCTGGTGGGGAGTTTATTAAACACTCTTTTTATTATAAACCTCCATAGTAATAAAAATAACAAATCTTTTTAGTTTAACCGTTTTATGTTGTAAAGTGATTCATCATAAACTTATATTACGATTAATTTGTATTAAAAACTGTTAGTTGTTGTACACCAACCCGCACTGGGCCCGCGGGAGGTTTATGGCCCACTCCCTGTTACAGAGAGGAGACCTGTGTCCCAGCAGTGGGAACATTATAGGTTGATTGTGCTAAGGTTACTTTACGCGAATTAGGGTCTGGGCTGTAAAACATGCCTAAAATAGAAGTATAATAATATCAGCCTATAATGTGTGCTGGGACTCTTGATGAGAGGGAGTGGGGCGTAATCCACCACGCAAGCCCAGTGCGGGTTGGTAGATGTCACTTATGGTGGAATTTTTTGTTCTAGGACATGCCGGTTTCCTCATGTTTTCCTTCGCCGTTTTGAGAGCAGTGGTGATGAAATAATTTACACAAAATAAGGCTAAATATAAGTACGAACCTTAAAAACCCATCAAAGGTAAGTTGCGATCTTTGCTGATGGTACTTGTTGTGCTCATAGGTTTTGATAACATCCTTGGCGCGTTGCAGGTCGGCGTGGGGATGCAAAATCTCGTTCAGCCTGGGGTCCCGCTGGATGTCGTTTAGAAAGTCCACCAGCTGATTGGCAGACAGATGCGGCTTGCCGTCCGTACTGTAAACAAATATTTCGTTATCATCGCTGGCTTTGACCGACATATGTCATCCGTCGTGTGCAAATTTCCTGTGGGTATTTTGCCCTTTCAAGAACTTTAGGTAGATACGTGTCCTGGTTCTTAATTGACACGTATACTTTGGATTCCATTCATGACTTATGAATGAGTTAATACATTATGTAATTCTTATGACACACATTTATTTTTTCCCTCAACCTACTACCCAGCCAAATGGAGTAGCCGGTCTATTCTGTTAAAATCTCACCGAAATAACATGGGTGAAGTGAGATTGCAGTGAGCTATCATTCCACCTGAGGCTAGGACTTGATACTATTGACAGCTAACTTTAAACTCACGAATCAAGAATAGCCCGGTTGGTTTGAGAACCCATATAATTACAGTCAGTTGCTGTTTATTCTGTCCAAATCTTCTGTTAGTGAGAATTTCCTGCCATGCTACTTGTCATCATCATCTTCCTGCCCTTATCCCATGTTACTTGGGGTCGGCGCAACACGTTTTCTTCTTCCATTCTCCCCTGTCAACCGTCACGCTATCATTCACTCCCTTCTCTTTCATATCATTCCTCACACAATCCATCCACCTTTTCTTCGGCCTTCCTCTCCCTCTCCATCCATCAACATGTATATTCATCACTCTTTTAGTCACATGCGTTTCGTCCCTTCTCATCACATGCCCATACCAAGCCAAACGATTTCCTTTCAACTTTTCTGTCACTGGCGCCACTTTCAAACTTCCCCTTATATACTCATTTCTTACTACTTCTTTCTTACTTATAATATGTAAACTAAATAAATGAATTTGAATTTATTTTAATACTTTCCTAGGACAAAATGTAGCTACTTAAATCCCTTATACGATCTCAATCGCTTTCTAAAAGAGCCACATCTTGATGTATTAAAAGCTTAATTGGTGGCATTTTCTTCCCTCAGGAAATACAGGTTTATGCAATTAACATAGTAACGAGTAAGGTCTCTCATCCTACAAGAAATATGTAGGTACAGTCCTATCATTTTTGTTTTTACCTCTGACAGCAGTAAGCCAACCTTATAATAACGAGAATAAAGATGATTGGGATTTTTACAGACTTGTCAGTGGCAGCAACCCAACAGCAACCTTATCACAAGGAGCATAAGGCATAGAATCACTGTGATTTGAACAGTGATGCAAAATCAGAGGTAAAATAACTGTGAATGGACGGTACACGCGGCGACACATCAAGCTACATTTTAGCTGACCTCGCACTGTATAGGTTTTTCGTACAATCAGAAGACAGCTTATACTGGTCATGTATAGATATATATGTAGATTTCCCGAGAGTTATACATAACCGGTCTAAATAAACGCAATATTGAGTAACGTTACGTTACTCGAAAAGAAGTCTCAGAAAACGCGGAAGCCTTCAGCAATTCAACTATTTATAGAAAAATAGCATTGAATAATATCATCGCGACCGAATAAATAATTCTATCGCAAATATATTTAAACCAGACGATAACCTGAATTTCTTCTTTTCGTCTTTCGTCGTACCAACCTACAAGATAAAAACTTTTGTGTGTTAATGTTGACAGTATTTATATGGCTTTACCTATTATCATTAATTATGGTACAACAATAATTATTATATTCAACAAAGGAAAACTCAACATCGCATTAATCAATAATTATTAAAATCTTGGAAAACCACAAACAAAACCACATAATGATGTAGGTACTTAGCAGTATGAACTTAGGTAGACAGGTCACAGTGTTGAGTTCAATTGTGATTTTATGTCCAAGTCAAATGGTTGATGAGGTTAACGTGGCCCGGCAACCCGAACAATTATAACTAATTGTCGCCCGCTCCAACCCGCGACCTTTTAATACGCCACTCACAGGAGCTGATTCGCTCTATTTATAGTACGCCGTATATTTACCTGCTCTATATTATATTTACATGAGCAACGCTAATCTGGGAGGTGGAAAAAATGGCATTATCAGCTTTAAATAATCTGTTAGACGTAAATGTTGACCGGGAAAAAGGGGTTATTATTGTACAGGCAGATGGCGGGGCGATGGGCCAGCAAAATGGCAACTGACACTATGATGTTGCAATTTTATTTTGCAGACTAGCTTTTGCCGGTGACTTCGGTCGCGTTTAGGTCGGAATTTATTCCACAGGAAACACTGCCGGGATAAAAAGTATCAAAATCAATTTTTTTTTTCACATAAATCGACATAGGCACTTATGAAACGTCAGAAGCAAGGTGCACTACTGCACTATTGTCCTAATGTCCTACCCAAATTGTATGCCAAATTTCATCAAAATCCGTTCAGCCGTTAAGACGTGAAAAGGTATCAGACATACAGACAGACAGAGTTACTTTCGCATTTATAATACTAGTGTGGACTGTGAAGAGGGGTGTGTGTGTATGTGACTGGGAAGTCACATCTATAAATAGAGTGCAGAACTTAAGTCCTTACTTGTTTCGAAACTTACTGCCCTGTTCGACCCGTCTCAAACAAATTATAAGTACCTTAGTTACTAGGCGATTTTATTTATAAGAGGAGATTATTTAAGGGGACACGCTTTATCAACATATCGACGAACACTAATGCTTCCTTCACAGTTACTGTAAACAATTTACGCTTAATTAAGCAGATGGCTCAATAAACGAGTCTGAAGCGTGAAAAGCTGATCAATCATGACCTTTGGTTTCTTTTTTTGATACTTGAAAGCAATAAAATATTATTACATAAAATAATCAGCCTATACTATTGTTCCTACTGCTGGAACACAGGCCTTCTCTCTGTGAGAGGGAGTAGGCCATAATCCACCACGCGGGCCCAGTTGGCAGATGACACATGTCTTCGAATTTTTGGTTCCAGGACATGCGAAATATTATTAATTCAGACTCATTCTGATATCTCTGTACATTAAATACTGTAATTTTTAAGTTTGTAATAGATAAATTAATGATTAATGTTATTAATATATTAATAGCTATTTGCACACCTCTGTAGGTAGAATATGGTTTAAATTACTTTTGTTACGTGTATAACCTCATGTACCTACCCATATTCAATAAAAGTATTTAAATGAAATAAAGGGAATATAATGAACTAATGATAATGAATATAATGATACTGCATAGTAACACCACAAGTATCAATAAAAAAGTAGGTATAAAGAATCAAATTATATAGATGAGAAGCGTCGCTACCTTGGGGTTTACGTTAATCTTTGAAAATAACAAGCGATTCACATAGCTCACTTTGCAAACATCAGTCGGCTGAAAGCTGAAAATATTGGATCGCACCTAGGGTAGCCAGCCGTATGGATTGTCCGGACATGTCCGGGTTTTTGGCCCCCGTTCGGACTTCATCCGGCCTTGTCATTTGTCCGGATTTTTAAAGAAAGAAAAATTGTTTTACTGTCACAGAAACACGTGTTTCGAATTAGGGATTTAAGAAAAAAGTTAAATGAATTTAAGAGTAAGTACTGTAAAATGTAGAATCTCAGCGGGGCAATCGCGTAGTGTAACGTAAAGTAGGAATGGCTTTAATTTTGACAATTCAACAACATTCATTGCGTTATTCACGTTTATTAGCAGACATTTATTTCAAACATATGAAGCAATGAATTGGCAACATCCTTAAAAATGATTCAGAACGAGATTGATAGGGTTACGCAATTAGAGAGCTGGTCTTTTGTAATTTCGAAATGGTAACCCTAGTCGCACCCGAAATGGATTTCCCCAGACAAATATCAATGGAATCGGCCACCAGCTAACTGCGCGTATTGATCAAAAGGTTATGAGTTAGTCTCAATCCGGAGCGAAGTTTGTGATTAACTTCTAGAAACATTTAGCTCAATAGACCGCTCCATTCAAGGGTGGGTAGAAATTTTTAATTGAGTTGATCGAACTAATGCATGCGGGGCCATTATTATAACAACGCACTTCGTTCATAAAGTGTTGTTGTTTTGTCGGTCAAGTATGTACGAGCTTAATGGTGCGGATGTGATTCAGCTTAAGGCAAAAGCGTCAGGGCAGCTCGTGAGATTCAAATTTATCAATTCCAGGTCAGTATCAGCGAGGTAATTACGTAACAGACAGAATTACCTATCAGTAGCAATTGCTTTCATTTTGACAGGTCAGCGACATTCATTGCGTTATTTACGTTGTTGAGCAGACACATTTTTCGAACATATGAAGCAATGGATTAGCAATATTCCTTCAAAATGATTCAGATTGCAATCGATAGTGTGTTACGCAATTAGGGTGCAGGTTGTATGTTGATCTAAATATGATTCGCGTTCATAACAAATATTTATTTATAGAATTATTATCATAAAAATCATCAATACAACTCAGTTTATATTACCCTATTGAATGACTGTTTCATGTAATCATGACATTTGAAGACAATTCTAACTCAGGGTGTTAATTTGCTGATTCTAATGATTATATGTAATTCCATAAAGCCATATTTGTTACGGTCGCGAATCATATTTTAATCGACATACCTGCCTCTGACCTGCAAATTGCAAAAAACGTAAGTGCATTTGAATTTCGCGGGCTACCTTATCGCATCCCCCTTAATATTGATGATCTTAAAACGTTTTGCTTGGCATGGTAAGCAGTGCAAGATGAACAAAATGAGTTTCATTACTTAGACCACCCTCGTGGTTACGATGTCATGTTTTTGCTATCAATACTTAGTTATTTTATTTCCAACTACCCGACAGTTGTGGTCTTGTGTAATTTTCAATGTATTATTTTACTAGCTGCGCCCCGCGGTTTCATCCGCATAACTTTCGATCCCGTGGTGATATCGGGATAAAAAGTATCCTATATGTTAATCCTGGTTATAAACCACCTGTGTGCCAAATTTCATCACAATCCGTTCAGTAGTTTTTGCGTGAAATAGTAACAAACATCCATCCATCCTTACAAACTTTCACATTTATAATATTAGTAGGATTTTTAGCCCTTAATGTCCGACTGCTCCCTTCTCTCTTTCCACCTCCCTCGGTCAATTTTCAAGAATTTATACAAAAATCCTACAGGAAAAGGCGTTAATTTTTTTCCCGAATTAGAATTATTTTCTCATTTTCCTTTCCTTAATAACCTAATTCGGGCTATTACGAACATTTTAAAACAAACGAATGAGACCGGCTGCCAAATTCAAATGGGTCCAGTTGTTCTCAAATGATGCGCCAGCAGTTCATTTAAAGAAATTAAAGACTTTATCGTACATTGTAACGAAAAGTTTCCTAAATTTATTGCTCAACTACTACCTAAATAAAGTTAGCGCACCGTTAGTAGCAGATCAGGACAATCAAGAAATGGTCGCTCTCCCGAACGTATCAACAACAATTTCATTAGCATGCAAATGGTTCATTTACATAATAGCGCAGGTAAGAAGTACGAATCGGAAACATATTGATAAATTCTAAGTGACAGCTTGGGTTCTGGTGGCGGTAGAAGCTAAGCCTAATATCGCGGCGGGATTTTATCACGCACTGGATTTTCAAGTCTCGGTGTTGAGTCGAGCATTGAGATTCCAACGGAGCGCGTCCTAGCGCGTCAAAAAAACACACTGTTGGATTTTCAACTCTCGCCGCTAAGCAGAGCGTTGAAAATACAGTGAGCTTAAAAAATCGCCGCGGGCTAAACGCGCCCGTGCGTACCTGGGCTTAGTGATCGTACTCAATACTCAATATATTTATTGCTTCCACATGTGGACTTAGGTGGTAGGTTTTACAGAATATGTATGATCATTGTGGACCCTATCGGGCACAGCAAAAGTAGGAGAGAGGAAGGGGGCTTTTATTTGACTACTTCTAAGTTATTATAATATTTTTTTTATTATTTTATAAAAAAACGTACGTAATTTTAAAATTTATATATTCATTGCAATTATAATAGCATTTATGTCATCGAAATTGTTTTAATTTATATATGAATGTACTAAATTTTTGTTCTTCTTTATTTTTTTCTGGTAATTTATTATATATTTTAATTGGCATGACTAGTGTAGTGTTAGTATACTAGTGACTCTAGTGTACTAACACTCACTTAGTACACTAGTGACTAGTGAACTAACTAGACACTACAACAACTAGTGACTAGTCATTAGTGTACTTGTTGACTGCATTTTTAACTTAGAGCTTAGTAAGTTTAACCCAATCTAACACGACATATATATTAATTATTTTTATTATAAATTATTTATTAACTCTTGCCGTATCATTAATATAATATAAAAATTCTTATAAATTGCGTGGTTATCATTAATATTAATACTTTTTTTTCCTATTTATGTTTATCATTTAAATATTCATCTAAGGAGTAGTAGCATTTGTTTTTATAGACATTACGTAGGGATTTGTAGAATTTCGTATCATCATCCACCAGCATCGCTGTTCACAATCATTCGATACGCTTCCGGACCGAATCGAACACTAATCAACGTTATCGAAGGAGTTTTCTTAAAGCTATTCACAAATTTGAAACCCGAACAGTTTAAATCAAATAGACGACCCCTATTCTTCCGACAGCACATTACTGTCGGGGGCAAGACAAAACAGGTATATAATATATTACAGATATGAAGATACGAAGCCTTTCACATGATTGTGAATAGGTATAATAATAAGTAATAGGTAGTTTTGTAGGACATCCGAGAAATAATTTTCCTCGAGTTGTAGAAATACCACAACAGGCGCTCGGGACTTCACATAAAACTGGTGAGAACATGTCACTTATCATCAGAGATCAGAATCGGTAGAATATACTTGCCTAAGCTTCCAGGCAGTAAGAAACAAAGGAAAAAAAAGAAAGAAGTAGAAACTTCTTAAGAAACAAGCAGTACCTTTATATTCAATTCTAATATGTCGTATCTGTATCAACTTTACTGTGTGTAAATAATAATAAATAACATAGAGTGCATAGTACCGGATTCTGAAATCCCGGAATAACAATCATGACCTTTTCATTCTGAGATAATAAGAATCACGAATTATTTATTAGACTTTGAATACATTGGTAATAAATTGTTTTTCGAAGAACCATATTGTTAAACCGTTTTTTAGGTTAAAATACTTGTTTAGATTAGATAATGTTGATATTCCTACTTATCAGAAATGTCACGATGGGTTTTCTAAGAAAATTTGAATGTTTTATCTTTTATTTTATATTTATAAAACGCAACGTCTCTATGTCTGTCTGTTGGTGAGTATTTATCTATTTTTATCGGTTCTTCGAGTCGAGTCGATTCTCGATTTTTGTTTTTAATCTGTAGTTTTAGTAGGTATATGTATACACAAACACATTTCGACGTAAACAGAGACAGGGGCACAGCTAGTGAGTTCTTTATTACAATTACTATCTGCGCCCCGCGGTTTCACCCGCATAAGTTTCGATCCCGTGGGAATGTCGGTATAAAAAGTATCCTATGTGTTACTCCTGGTTATAAACTACCTGTGTGGCAAATTTCATCCAAATCCGTTCAGTAGTTTTTGCGTGAAAAAGTAACAAACATTAACAAACATCCATCCATCCATACAAACTTTCACATTTATATAATATTAGTAGGATTAGCCCGTACTTTCCCCCTCACCGCTGGACAAAGGCCTCCCTTCATTCGTTCCGACGATTCCACGCAACTTCTTAAAGTGCTAAAGTTAAATATGAACATCTTACAGAGAAGAATCAGCATCGTTATACAACATTGCAATGCTGCCAGCCTTTTGGGCAGTTTTCCTGTTGACAGCGATGCGGACAATAATGTTTTGATAGCCTACGATTATTTTCCTTCTTTTTATATACATGTACATATTATTTAAGCCTGTTAGCTTATATTATGTAAATACTTACAGAGTGTTAAATATCTTCTGGACCTCGGTCCTCTGCGTGAGGTTCTTGTAGAACGCGAAGAAGTCTTCGAACTGGAACTTGGACTGGCTGATGGTGTCATTCTTGCCGGTGGGTAGTCCCGACTCACTCAGCGCCTTCTCTACACGTTTCTTGTCTTCTTTGTTCTGTGCTAGCAGCTTTACGATACTGCATTAAAAATACACATTAATATATGTAACTGAACATTGGAGTAAGGTTTTGATCGAATAATTTCCAAAAAAACATCATTTAAATAATTTGACCTTTTCTACTTGAATTTATTTTATTTTTTTAAATTCAATGTCTTATAATTTTCATAAATTGTCTATAGGTATATCGAAGCGCATATCTTTTTTGGTTTATAAACAAAAAAAAGATATGCGCTTCGGTTATCAGTATTCGGTTCTAAATTAGTGCGAACACCGCGCCACAAATAAACCCCCGGCACAGGCGCCGCGCTTTGTAGTAGTGTTCAATTTAATAATGCTTTAGGGTGCTGTTGAGACTGACATGACGTTGTAGTGCTTCGGGAATGTTCGCAGAGGCTCGCACAGATGGTTTCCATGCCATTATGCGAAAGAAACCGGCCTCCTTACTACAGCGCCTGCATGGTAGTAACAACAGCATTCTAAAAATGATCGCTGCCAGAGCGGACTGTACCTTTCAGAGACACAGGGTGGGGACAGTCCTAGGTCTGAATTAATAATTATTGTTTCTGTTTGAAAACCAACACTAACAACAACCCTAACCTATTTACATAAGCATTATTGTTACTAACACCAAAATACTAACAAAATGATGGAGCTAGTCTGAAATAAAGTTTTATTGTATTATATTGTGCGTCACCCATAACATTTTATGCAAATAAATGTTTTTGATGCGATTTGTTATGCCAAAGACCAAGGACGACCAAAACCGCTTCCAGCTGACGATATCGTCAAAGTAACGAGAAACACCTGGATGAGCTCAATGAAGATGATGATGAGTTTTCTTTCTAAGCAATGGCAATCAATCCATGAACATCCACAAAATCAGACGAGTTGCTAAAGCTTCGTTGACCTTTTCAACTTCTAACCTAACAAGTTTGGGTAGTTCGGTGCTCTTCTTGGGAGTCAGCGGGTTTCGAAAGGTTAAAGGTGCAGCAGTAAATCCACTTAATCAAATCCAATCACGCTCAGCCAACATCATACTGCCTGTTCCATTGAAACTGTTGTCATGGTTTCCTTGGGTAAAAACATACCATGGTAAAAATGTCAAATGTTAGCTTAACTAAACGTGGTACGATTCTACTCAACATGTTCCGACTACAAATGACAGTTGCCCCTTGACATGATAAAAACTTTTTTCGTCTACACAGGCCATTAGTGAACTTACGACTCGTGTGTGTCATCGCATTACGCAAGAATCGTATAAAAACTACGTTTAAAAAATCTTGTGTATCCGAGTGCGTCTGGATATGCTAGTTCGGCTTTCAGATTTGCATAGGTATTCAATAATGATCGATATGTATAAATTATATATCTAGTTTAACATAATACTATATTTTCTGAGAAAGATAATTATTTAAATATCCTGTGGGATTTTTTAATATACATATTGTGAGTTGCTAGTGTAGCTATAGTGAACTGTATGTGTTATGCAGCTATTGTTTTAGTGTGAAAACAATCAGCCGGTGTTACCACCTTTCATTATTTCCCAAGGCAACACCTCAACTAACAAAATAAATAATATTCCGAAGGTCCAAAGTACTTAACCTATATTCTAACACAACAACTTAAGTTTTTAGCGTAAAGGCATTTAAAAATAAATGAATTTAAAGGCAAGTAAAAATCAAAAGAAGTTTTTACAAGTTTCAAGGCAAACGGCCCTAATAGATTTTAAAATTATAATTTGTGATAAATTATCATAACCGGCAGAGGTGACGACTAGGAGTTATTTAACTTAAATATACACACAAGAATGTGGTACTGAGTTGTGTAACAGCTCCGAAGTACATGGCAGCACGTGCGGTAAAAAAATACAAGTAAACACGTCGCCCCGACGTAAATAAACAATACTTGTTCAATATTACGACGACGGTTACCAACAGGCAGACGACAACCTTCATGCGTTTGTTATGCATGAATGGTGAACATCTTACACTTTAGGGATCCCTACAAAGAACATTAAAACGGAAAATGAGAAAATAAAATTCATGTTTCAGGTTCAGTGTCTCATGTTTTTGTCGTCCTTGAAAGGCAAAATAATAAATGTATCATGAGATAAATTCATTTACGGTGAATATACTGGCTGGCCTATTTTTTGGCCAACCATACAACGTGGCAATGCTGCCAGCCTTTTAGGCACTTATCCCGTTGACAACGAAGCTTATTGACTCCCTATGATTCTTTCCCCTCCCTTTTTCACATTATTTATAAATTATGTAAATAATATCTATACTATAACAATAAAATTTTACGGTGATAATTTTATCGCAGAACTATCGTCAAATCTTATTGACCGCCGAAATACAGAAGCAAGCAACGAAGAAAACGCACTCATGTGTTTTTCTCCGGGTATACGCCGGACGTAAACATCGTAAACTGAAGTTAAGATCTGTCAAACACGTAACTGAGTTTTGGGTAAATATATTAACATCCGATAAGTTTGTCACCGAGTGTCAACGGTAGATTGACGAAGGTTTGTACTCAACACAGTCCAATGAACCTCTCATGTGGTAGATGACAATGACAGATAGCGCGGCTATCACTAACATTACCTGACAAGCAGAAACAAGGAAATCGAACTCAAACAAAAGAGAGACAAAGTTTCTATTAATAAAGGTAAACTGAACGGTGCTACAAAAAGTTTTATATACGGAATCTCCATCGCAACGACCAACAAATACTCCTCGAGGAAAATAGCTACCACTGAACAGCCTCAACATTGAAGTTTACGCGGAGCAAATAGCTAATCATATTCCTCAACTGTGTCCATTAAATTCAGTCATGATTTACAACATTGCATTTTAAGAAGCGGGTATTTAATAGTGACAGTTACAATTTATAACAAGTCCGTCTTGAGCACGACACAAATACATTAAATCAGCAGTTTATCTTCGCACAAGTCATAAAAGTCAAAGGGTTAGTATATTGCTAACTGTTCATCTAGGTCTATTAATGCAACATCGTTATCATTCAGCTAAATATTTTTGCTAAATGTAATTCAAACGCTCACTAGCGCCCGAGCTCCGCTCTTGAAATGAGGTCAACAAATGTTACCCGCGCGCTTATATATCTCAATCTCATTAAACTGCCTATTGTTCTTTAATCCTTTAATACTTCAGTCTGAAAGTTTAAATGGTATTTATTGACCCGTTACAACCCATTAAATGCCGGAGAAAGATAAAAGAAGCTATACCAAGTTGTAAAATAAAACAGTTCTTATCACTGAACGTTAAAAAACTATAAATATGATAGATAAAGTAGAAAGACGTAGTGACTTACTTTTTGACGAGAATTTTCCCAGACTTGTCAGCTTTGAGCGCGATCTTCGTGTGTAACTTCTCGAGGAACTTGATTGTTGGATTGTTGAGCTGGCTCAGGTTGTACGCCAGCGCAAACAGCCCCTCGGTCCAAAGCTGCCAATAAAACCAAATTACTATCAACCTTATCCAGAGCAGTGGTGACTTCTGGGTCACCTACGTCTGGACCTCCATCCGTGGGTACACCCATCCGTGGTGCCCGTGGGCACCCAGGCAGGCACTTTACTTTGTGTTAATAATTTCATTACCGCTGCTTTCAAAACGGAGAAGGAAAACATCGTGAGGAAAGCAGCCTGCCATGTCCTAGAAGCAAAAATTCGAAGATATTTGGCCTCTACCAACCCGCACGGCGCCAGCGTGGTATATTACAGCCCCTGCCCTCTCGAAGAGAGGAGGCCTGTGTTCCAGCAGTGGGAGTATTAGGAATAGGCTGATCATGCTTATACGTATGCTATGTATCCAGACTAGCAAATTCAAAGAAAGTTCAAAGCTACCTCCAACGTAAAAGTCGGCTGAAAGTTTAATCTTGGAAAGAACCGGTAATTAATTACTCAAGACATCAGTATCACCGTAAATAACTCCAGTCGTTATCGTCAGATAAAGAAACCATTACCGATTAATTCAAGAACATTAGATGCTACGTTGCGGAATAAAATATCATCTATTGGTAAAAGAGAACCTTCCATCCACTTGGAACGCTACATTAAGTAAGTAGTCATAAATTTAGAAGCTGTTATGTGTCGTGAGGGTACCGCGTGAGACGCATCTCCTGATAAAATGTAAGTAACTATGACAGCAAATAAACATGACATCAAACTTGACGAAGAAACCTAAGTGCTTTTAAAGTAAGGGACAATTTTAATGACTTTGTCAAAACATTCAACAAGTCTTATTTACACACGAAGGGTAGACAATTGAGCTACTATAGTACAGGTTATGTTAAACAGTAGTCTTGTATCAAACAAAGTTTCTTTGTAGAATGTATTGATAAAACAGTGATGATTTCAATCTAATCATTGAAATTACGGCTAATATATAACCCTAACAATATACCACACGCGAACATAACCTTAGTGATATAATAACATATCATCAGTGATACTGCGGTACACCAATCATTTATTCATGTTAAAGAATATGTACAACCCAGTGTCCTATTTATTAGCCGCTCAAAAGCTCACACATTAACGGATTAACCCAATTTAAAAGACGTCACGATGACTTTACATTTTTAAGCAGACACAATGGTTGTCAAAAAAAGAAATATAAATACGAGCAGCGTTCGTGCTTATTCGCGGAAGCCTTGACCCCGGCGGATCAGTAGTCATATTATTATCGTGGCATCAGACATCGTCTCTAGGCGTAATATCGTCGTCTGTCCCATCACTAAATACACGACTGTGCACATATATCAATGACACCACGAAATGCTGTCACACAGACGATCACTTTTTCCAAATAATATCCCTGAATAACAACACGTTTATTATGATGGGCCATGATTGTATATTCGGCCTCGTTTTACTAAAATAAAACATTTCAGTTTAATCATAGTCGGGTATTATGATTGGAGTGAAAAGAAAGGGGACGAAGCTTCTGGCACTAGGATTGTTCGCTGGTTTCACATTTCCATAGTCAGTATTACAGCCGTTTCTAGGTTATGATATTAAGTGCAATTGTATATCTTAAACCTACATATAGCTATTAATAATATGGTGTTCAAAGCTGACTGGCTGAGGTATTTATTATACGTATCAGTTACAGTGTATGTAGTTACATAATTTACTTGCAGAGACTAAATGACTAGCGCAGTCTATGTTTATTGCTGAATACCAACATTAGCATTTCCTGAGGTATTCAAGAATATAATAAACAGCAATTCCTTGGTACTTGGTTATAACGTCTCGTATTCTAACCATTCATATTTTATAGATATCTGATTACATTTTCTCATGGTCAAATGCGTGTTGTCTTGACCAAAATTCACTCGATTTTAAAGCATTTTATCATCTTTGCCAGAAAACGTCTCCTACTTGATATAGGCCTCCCTAAGAATCGCCACATGCATCCAACAGATTCCCGCCACCTTCACTAGCTAAGCCAAAGCGTTTACAAAGTCACGTCAAAAACTCTACAACCAACAAGTTTTCTTTATCCACCAAAAATAAATTATTTCGCTTTCCCATATTAGCATTTGCCATGCAGCAAAAGTTTGAAGCGCATCGAACGAAGATATCTTTCGCATGGTTCCAGAAAGATCTTGCGTAATGTATCGAAAGCTTTCTAATACTCTTTTAACTTCAGAATTCTACGGTATATCTTCGAAGATCTTCTTTATTTGACGCAAGAAATAGGTACATATACAAACTTCTCTTTCTTCATCTCTTACATGTGGCTTATCTGGTTATGGACCACGCCATTACCGTTTGAATTCTCATTGAGTGAAAAAGGCTCTCGGGTTATTTTTACAATTCAGGTGAATTGTTATTCCATTTGTGTTGACTTGATAAAATCTCGAACACGTGAAGCTTGTAAATTGGACCGAAGCCGCACTCAATCCATTTAATCCGAACAAAAAGGTTGCTCACAGTCACACATGAAACTGTCCGTAGCTTTCCGCAACGAATGAAATTGAATTCAATCACGGAATTGGTGCAAACTGCAAAGTATGCCAATACGCGAGTGCATCACAACAGACATTCAGCATCGACGAACATAAAGCAATAGAGAAAAGTTTTCATCCGGCACCGGAGTGTTACCTACGCCTACGATACAGATTTGGTCCGCTCCGCTGAGCACAGGTATCAGAACCATCAGGCAACGTGAAATCCGCACTATTGTGTGGACACCTTTACGAGCAACTCGTCTACGTGCACCTATTTGTTATTCCAATGTTGTCCCATGTTGTGTTAACACCACTCATCACGACTTTCCATCATACTGCGTTAACGAAATACTGTTTGCTGCTTTGAATAAATTGAAAAAACGCCTCAGTTTGTTTTCAGTTGAGTCTTGGAGTTAGTTCTGCTTAGGAATGACGATAAACAGCCGAACGGTGATTTTATCGGGGCTATAGTCATAATACCACGTAGAAACATGACAGATTCAAACCAATCTGCCGATTGAAGTGTTAATAGCCCAGCGCCACCCCCGCCCCTTAGCGGTGGGTTTTAATGTATTCGCTATGTAGCTAGTTAGTTAGTTGCTCACCTGTGCAATTTCCCTTCTAGTGCAGCAGAAATTAATGAACATAACATTGACGAAGTCGGCGCCATGACACACGGTGACAGTTTTATCCTCTAGAGATCCTTGAGACCCAATCAGCACTACATTACGTATTTTCTGATCCTGCAAAGAAACTTATTTTTAAGTCAATATAGAAGATTCGTGTTCAAGAGGGAAACTCAGGTAGAAGGACGCATGTAACATTAACATTAGGACAGAGTACAACTTTTGCCAAGAATACTGCAAACTTAAGAACTTGTTACATTAGTGAGTGATAAATATAAAATGAAGTATCGATTGAACTTTATTAGCGGGCGAATAATGGCGCTGAACAAGAGAACGATTTATTGATTTTAACCCGGCTAAACACGATGGATCGCTAAACCCAGCTTATTACAGATGTGTTCGCACTTTTCCTCGCCACCATATCGTCGAATCAGGCCTCGCGTGATCAAACTCTACAATAACGATAATTTGAGTTGAACACCGGCCGACCTCGAACGCAACACAAATTATTTTATCAGATAAGTTTAACGATTTTACGGGCAAATTGGCATTATCAAAATATGTAAAAATCTTAAGGAAAACATGTATTAGAGTTGTATTGTTGAACGAATAACAATGATATAAAACGAAGATTTTGTGCTTGACCGTGATATGTAATTGTAAGTTTGTATGTAAAACATATTTTTTCATTCCCACGTTTCGTTCATTGAGGTTTATTTTTATTCATGGAACTATAGCGGCTGCGGTAGCAACATGCCCCGGAGCGTTTACCATGTTTTCGCTCGTTATCAGATGAAGCGGGAGCGAGTTTATCAATAGAAAAGTACCGAACAGCTTGCTTTGAAGTTTGAAACTTTAAAGTTTAATTAAAATCTGACGAAGCTGTACAACAACCAGGAGCGACTAAACAAGTCATTAAAGTCTTGAATGGAGATAAGTATGAACCTCGAATCGAATCCTCCATGAAACAGAATCGCACGCCATTGTGACTATAATATTGAACATTCAGACAAACGTTACGTTTCTCGTTTTGATAAGTACTACTAGTTACGACAAGGGTGGATGAGTTAACTAATTTACAAATTATGTAAGTTATCTATACTTACTACAAATAGGTACTTTATAAATAGATAAAGACACTTTTTCAATCTTTTAAATGTCTTTCACGATAATTATTTAAATTCAAAGGCAATCAAAATTAGAAAGTGTGCATTACTGTCCATGTCTTTGGAAATTCTATGTTCTGACCGTATACGGTGGGAACAATGGTAAACGTCAATTAAAATAACATGACGGTAACGGTACAGCGTACCCGGAGAAGTAGGTCACCAGTTAGGATCGGGGAGATTTAAAACTGTATAATATTTATGCGCTGATTATCTGACAGCTTGAGGCATCCGGCGAAATGAGATGCTTTGTTATTCCAAATAGTCTGACCTAGAGCGTCAGCTACCATCAAATATGCAGCTTTGGTAAATAAATTGTGGGAAAACGTGCACAAATCTGTTGACGTTAGACTAAATATCTCAAAGCATGATCATTATCGAGCGTTGATCACTATCAATGCATAAGCATTGATGATGACATCAAGATCATAAAAATGACAAGCAGTTTAAACTCGGTAATCACGTAGACGAACATTAAAAGCTCACAGACACTGATGCAGTTTAAAAATCGATAATAAAGTCCCATCTGGAAATCTGAAAGATTCTAGTTCAAATACGCCATCATTAATTTCTGCAAGCTCGCGCCATTAGCGCAGCGCCAGTTGCCAGCAGTCTTGAATTATACTTTCTGCACTTTCAATAGTGACACGATTTATACTGCACTCTTCTCAGATGTCGCTTGCTCTGAATTATTTCAGGAACGGTTTTACATACATAATCTATCTAAGAATTTAAGTACTGTGTGATGTGAATGTGTGTCATGTACCTACTGCCTGTTGTGTGGTATGTACGTAAGCATAGGAGACTCCAGAAATTCACATAGGAGGGCGTCGAAGAATAAGTACTAGGTTTTTGAGGGACGATGAAACTATAATCTATACAAATACATAAAATTGAAGTGTCTATTTGTAATGTCAAAATAACAGCTTTTTACTAAAAGCTTTTTACTAAAAGCATATGACAGTATATACGGCACTTGTAACAAAAAAACTTTTTTTCTCTGTTTGTTTGTTCCGGCTAATCTCCAAAACGGCTGTACCGATTTGGCGGGTCTTTAACTGGCAGATAGCTGATGTTATATAGTAACTGAGGCTACTTTTATTTTAGAAAATGAATAAGTGTTCCGCGCAAAACAAAAATGGAAACCCATTACTTAAATCATATTTGTTTTCTGACGGGCACGCGAACGAAGTCGCGGGCACAGCTAGTCATTATTAATAATCAAGAGCGTTCAGAGGCCTATCAAATACAATAATTACATCTCTGTCCTCTCGAATCGCTCTTTGGAATTCGCGATATGGCGGAGGATGACGAATATGACGATTATGATAAACACATGGTTACTCACGCCGTGACGTCTACAATGGACTTTTGCAAACCAAATTAAAAGGAAGTTGGTTAAAAAAGGGGCCCGTGATCTGGGACGAATCACAGTTTATAGTTTATGCCTGGCGTGGGAACAACGGAAACTCATAATCATGCAATAAACCACAACTAGTATGTCGCTATGATATATATAGAACGCGTTAAATAAAACCTACGCGAATCATATACCTAACACTCATTATGTTATTACCTATGTCTACAACTGAAGATTTCACACTCTTGAATGAAGGACTACTAATAGCTTTCGCTTTTCAGGTGCCTGTCCACTTGACTCGTCCTCGACTGACGATATAACTTTGCCTCTGCCCTGAGTGACGTTAAGCGTCCATACTTCATGTAGTTCGGTTGCAGCATCTACCAGCATAAATATACTTACTAAGTACTAACTGAAATGTTGTTGTAACTATCAATCAATCAACTCATCATAGATTACGTCAAGCTGTCAACGGATCGCAATTAGGACGTTTACTATTATCTCGTCATAGAACAAGACATCGAAGATGTACTGTGGAATTTTATTATTAATTATGGCATCAGATTGTTAGAAAAGATGTTTCATTTATCACCAGCATTCCGTTTCCCCAGTGCGAATAATCACTAATCACATTACAATAATAAACACTAAAGATGAAATAAAAAATCAAAGGTGTTTTATGTTAATATTTGGACAAGGACAAATAGTGCTCGCAATCTCATCGTGTTTTGAACACGTCAATCATAAGAACATTCCAAAACTGAGTGCAATCTCTGACTGTACTAGAAGAAGTCTTTGTTTGATTCCCAGTAAACGCATCCACAATTAACTTTATTGAAATGTGCTCACATTTCCAGAAAATCTCGGGCAAATTGACGGCTCTTAAAAATATGCAGGAAGAATGGAATTCAAAAGATAAACGAGGCATGAGATTTGCGTTAAATTTATACACAGCAAACGTTTGATATTTCAACTGTCCTAAATAATAAAATGTGTCTATAGATACATAGCATTAGAACTGATCCCGTCGTCGATGTCGAGGCTATAATTTATAACACAGATTTTTCTAAAATTAGTGCATGACATGGAATCGATAACGATCGGTCAGGCGGTAATGTTAGCGCAACGCCACACGGTCTGTGCATATTATAACGATCTGCTGACATCTCGTTAACATAACGTTAATTGTGTTCATAAGTTACACATACATGACAATGCGAATTGCTTATGCATACAAAAACTATCTGACAGTCCTTAACAGATAAATTGATATTATAAAAAAAAAACAAATAAAAAAGGACAAATATAACGTGAAACTGGTTTCCGAAGTCGAAATTATCAATGGAACACAGTATAGGTTAATCTCTTCCACCGAAACTCATGATATACTGGGATGAATATAGAACATCTGAGGATCAACTCGTACGTGGGGAGCGTACTACGACACCGCACGTCCAAACCGAGACAGCTTAGGGATATAACCTGCTACCCATATACCATATACCAATATCAACATCTGTCTACACTCTACATACATCTTCTTAAAGAATAATACAGAAAACAATCATTTAAACGACCAACTTAAAATATATTATCATCTATACATTCGATGTCCATCACTTGTTGGTGGAATGCGTCAGGACCCGAGCTGCTAGAGAGACACTGATTAATACTTTTAAATGTAATTTGATAGATGTTGGTTTTATTCAAAGTACTTTATCCGAGCGTCTTTCTAACGCAGCTATCTTTGTTTATAAAATACTGAGTAAGGTTTTAGAGGCCTAATCGTTTATAAGGTGTGTAGCTTCACTTGTATTATGTTACGATGGGGCTGGCATGGTCTTATTGTGACCAAAAGCCCCTAAATCTATAAAAGACAATTTTTTTTTTAAATCACATTCGACATAGGGGGGAAAAACCACAAGTTGACCAAATGACCCGAGTCCACACCAAATCGGTACCTACATTTATCTTATTATATGTAGATTGCGAGACGAGGTAAGGTCACAGTCAAAATATATCCATTAGGCGTGTCTCTGAACTGATGTAGAAAACAAGGTTTTGGCAATATTGCCCTGAAGAGCAAAGAGACTTGATATTACTAAGATTACCTAGATTTTGTCCTTTGCCCTTTGAAACCTGCAGGTGAGTAAGTTTTCCTTAGGTATACTTGTGGATGGCTATAAGAGTAGGGGGCGACCAAAGAAACGATGATGGAATGTGTAAAAGATGACATGGCTGAACGGGGGTGACGACCGAGATGACGACTAATTAAGAAGTATAAATTTTGAAATTTTGCGCCGACCCCAAAATATAGGGCAAGAGAATGATAATGTTATTTCCAGTATTTGCAACAGAAAAACACAACGATAGCTTTTATAATATATAATATCTACATACATGTAATATCCTTACCATCTATAAATACGAACAAACAAAAAGAACATAAAAATATAAAATCGTGTTAGGATCTGGATCACATCAAGCACCATTTGCACATGCAGTTTGCATCTGCTCAGGAACATCAAAATGGCAAATAAACGAATTGAAAGATCCCTAACAAAAAAAACTTTGAAATGACGACATAATTTATTTCCACCGCATAATGCATGCGTAATGAATGTGCTATGCACGTGACCTCGAGATAAAAATGGGTCATCCCACTTCATTTAGTGAATGTCGTAAAAGACGACTTAGAAATTCAATCATGCTAATGATCTAACATCTTGAATTTAAATTCCAAATCCGCAATCGTGATGTGATAAGGGTATTAAGGATGAGTAGGTATAAGAGAGGTCGTTATAGCACATTCAGTGGTCCTTTTAGTAGTGGATCTGGACTGTGGGAATTACTGACAAACTGACCCACCCATGAACAGAGGCGTTTTTTCAGCTAAGGGTTTTTTGCGTCAGCGTCGATTCCATCAAAAATGTTAAAATATACTAATATCGATGGTACCAAAATTATGGTAAGAACATTCAGAATAAATGGAAATCACCGCATATAATTTAAATCTACTGAAAACGTTAGCATAGGACAAACCTATTTTGTCGTAAAGCTGTTTCTCATCACGACATTACGAATATACCCATTAAAACGTCAACGTCGACCTGGAACGAAAGCGTTGTTGCTTGCACTGAAATACTTTCAAGATATCTAAGAGCAACGACTAAGTAGGAAATAAAAGCTGAGGGATATTTGGGCGGTGACCATCTAGGTAAAATATGGGCACGCCACTTCAGCACTGTTTGCTTTGGGCCACCTTATGTAGGTAATGTTTATACTGGGCAATGTCTACAGCGCACACCCACTGTGCGGTACCTGTAATGTAGTTAACGTGAAGGTGTGACACGTGTGTTGCCAATAAACCATTACCTCTTCTTCTTTGAATGGTTAGTCTTTCAAGCCTTTTCAAAAGTAACAGTATCGCTTTCGGTTTCCAGTCTTCGTTAAAGATCAGTCTCGAAATAACCTCACACTGGACTCCAGTAGTGCTATTCTGTAGAAATGTCACCGTGAAAACTTAGGTGAAGTGAGGTGTCAGTAAGTAGTGTCAATCCCAAAGCATCAAGAGGAATGGCTGAACCTTACTGACGCAGATTACAAAGTGTCTTTGAGAAAATCAAGCTACGTGGCAGAACACTGACTACATGTAACCAAGTAGTATCTAAATCCTAATACACACTTTCACAGTCGTCATCGGGGTACGAACATGTGGAAGACTGAGTCACAGCTACAAGCACGCCTTACAAGCCAGATAAACTTTTTAAGTAAACGAGTTTAACATCTTCTCGTAAAATAAGGATAAAGAAGCTTAATTAGCGAATTCATGAATAAACTCTTACTCTCCTGAAAACCCGCACAACAAATTCAAGCGATAGAATTCATCAACACACGCATAAGCATAGCATAATCAGTCTATAATGTTCCCAGTGCTGGGACACAGGCCTCCTCTCTGTAAGAGGGAGTGGGCCGTAATCCAGTGCGTGTTGGTAGATGTCACATGCCTTCGAATGTTTGGTTCCGACATTCCGGTTTCCTCACGATGTTTGTCTTCACCGTTTTGAGAGAAGTGGTGATTAAATAATTTACACAAAGTAAAGCGCCTGACTGGGTTCGAACTGTTACCACTGAGCCACCACTGCTCTCACACAATATGGTGTACTTACTCAATTAACAAGCCAGCACATATACATCTGATTCTGTGTATGTTAATAGCCATTAATTAAGTTTGAAAAATGGCTTAACCACATGAGCTATTACACATAATGTGATAGGGCCACAGCGCAAGCGCTACTCCGTAATTAATTACAAGCGATAAGCGAATTATATTAATGGTCTAATTTTGTCGCCAAGTTTTTTGTAAATACAGCTGAAATGCTGTTTTAAATATAACGAGCGAACTGATAGCTGAATCATTAAAGTTTAAGTTTGTCATCAACAGAATAAGGAAACAACAAAATAATAGAAATGCCTGTCTACTGTTACTCAGTAAGTGTGGATTAGTCACCACCACGTTTGGCAAGCAGACTGGTGACCACAGTGCCAATATTCTTCTCGCGTCGTTTAACGCTGCTAGAAACCAAATGTGCAGTTCTTAGTAAGTTGTTCGGTGATTTGTCTGCTGCAACCGCGGTGCCAGTCACAGCCTGTCACTCATTCAGAGCTTCATTACTGAGGGGCAGGCAGATCAGTCTTGGCGCAGTTAAATTTAAAGAAGCTGAAGGCTTTCATGTTTCCATGCTCAAATAAAGGTTTTAGCAGGCATCAAATTGATATGTCATATACATATCTTGAAGGCAGTGGTGGCCCAGTGATATTGACCCTGACTTACAAATTGTAGGTTGTAAGTTCGAACCCAGACAGGCACATTACTTTGTGTATTTCATTTCATCACCACTGCTCTCAAAACGGTGAAGGAAAATATCGTGAGGAAACGGGCATTTCTTAGAACCAAAAAGCGAAGACTGCGTGGAGCGTGGTGGATTATGGCTCCCCCTCGTAGAGAGGAGGCCTGTGTCCCAGCAGTGGGAACATTATACGCTGATTATGTTTATGCTATATCTTTGGCCAAAGACCATGTGGTAGTTGAACAAACACCAAAACAGTTAACACCGAGCTGAGCTAATACAAGTAGTTTTTGGCATTAAAACTTGCTTTTCCTACTAGTTTACCACCTCATATTACTAAAATCAAATAAAGCTTTGGCAGTGTGTCATTAGTGAACTGACAGTCGTAAAGAAGGGTAGTTATTAGGTGAGGGAAGCTTCGACGGGCAGCATTAGTGTTAGTTAAATTACAAGTTACCGCGCCCTATAATTTTATGTCCCGTCACGGCACCACATCACAGGCCACGCCGCTATATACACGATATTGACACTTTATGGTTTCATAACACGAAACGTCTTATGAATAAACTCGCTGACAATATTTATGTCAACAGCTTACCTGATGAGCACTTTATCTAATATTATAAAGAGAAAAGATTACATTTTTTTTACTTTTGTTTATTACGCTTTCACGCTAGAACGGCTGACCGAATTTGGATGAAATTTGGCACATGGGTAGACCATGAGCTGGAATAAGCCATAGGATACTTTTTATCCCGATATTCCCACGGGATCGAAACTTATGCGGGTGAAACGCGGGGCACAGCTAGTTAATTAACAAAGTACGTGTAGCGTACTGTTTGAATTTGCGTGCAAATAATTTGAGTGGATAGGCATATTTGAAAGCTAAAGTTAGAATAACTTTCATTGTTCAAATAATGAAGTCGTTTCAAGTTTAGTTTTACTTTCCTCGCATTGTGTAGAAGTTTCTAAACGCTAGAATTACCTTAAGTACATTCAGGATAAAGAACAATACATAAGTACCTACGCAAATAAGTATGTAGTAGCAGTACCTATAGACTGTATCGCCCCAGGACTTGGACTCCCCATGCAGAATTTATGCGATCTGATCACCTCAATTAAGTACGTCTAAGTTGACACTGCCCGGACTAGCTGATACTAAAAAGAGATTACTTTGCGGACTACGGTATAAAACGGACGATGACGACGTTAAATCTCCACGAGCGATACTGTTACATACGTATAGCAACGTAAAGCTTTAGAACTTTTTGAAAATCTATACTTTCAGAAAGCTCACCGAGTTTTACTATAAATGCTAAAAGTATATGAATAAGTTAGCCATTTGACCAAATTATGGAAGGTCGCGTGTCGGTTCATACGTCTTATTTTTAGCGGTGATCAATACCGGAATTATTTAAGAATTCATTAGGTTTTACCTTTCGCAGCGTTTGGAGCACTTTGTGGGAAAACTCCGCGGAATATACAGTTTTTTTTTTTTTAATGGAATGAAATAAGCATACCTACTTAACTTAATGTAAATACAATTACGACACTTGACAAAGTTTCAAGTCTGCAATTATTTTTGTTAATTGCTAGGCGGCCGCGGGCTGGCAGTCTCCATTTTATCTTATTTAAATCGGACAGAAGTAGAACTCGAAATCTGAGTACTTGTGAGCATTGCCAAGTTTGTGAACCACTGGAAACGACGCAAGATATCGATGCCATTCGAACCCCGCCCAAAATATGAAAGCTACTGAGATTGGACTCAAAACTCAAACTTGTAAATCTTAAATATTGTGATACAAAACTACGGTTTTGTATCACAATATTTAAGATTTACAATTTTAAGTCCAATCTCAGTAGCTAGCCAATACCTTATCAATAAATATTACATAAGCTTGCAATTTATAAGGTTGGATTTGATCCTCGGAAGCCAGAAGCGCAAATGCATTACACTATTTATATTTATTAGAAGTTGCCACATGAAAGTAGCTAACGAACATTTAAACGTCCAAAACTTCTGCCCAAAGTGGAAGTTTAAGTCGCAGTGGGCCCGTGTGGCATACGTCCAGGACCCTGGGCCAGGTTAACAAGAAAAATGTATTCTGTTCAGCCTTCTTCATCTTCTTTGTCCTGAGACTTTCCGGCACTGTGCCAGGATCCGATTTGCCTGATAGAACTTAGTTTAGAGCACGTCACGAATAATAAGCGAAGGTAATTTAATTCTACGTTACGAGAGCCAAGATTTGTTTCGTTGAAAAAGCTGCACAGAAGTATAATTTGACATATTAACTAGCGGTTGTTTTGAAGACTGGAAAAATAAATTGCAAAAGTTGGCGTGCAATCCTGGTTTTATCGTCAATTGGACTCTTTTGAGACGCGAAACTTTTTGGCTGTATATAGTTTTCTCTTTCTACTTGACCGAATGAGATTAGTTGGTAAAAGTACACGTAAAAGATAAGCCACTTGTTGGACATTTTCTGGTTCCTGACTGGCGGGTAAGGGCCTCATGACGGCATTGGAAGAACGACTAAACGAAAGCCTTCCAGGCCAGACACGACTTTTAGTGAATGAAAACTTCGATGAGAAAGAAAAAGGACTACCGTCGGAACCAACCGCATTGCGACCTTCCTTTATTTCTTGGGTCAAGTTTGATGGCTATATAGATTTTGAGTAATGATGCGGTTAATGATTTTGCCCCCTAGGAGTAACCTACATTTGACTTGATTAAATCTTTTCGGACGGCCCTGACTCTGCAAGGAGTTCCACTACTCAGCAGGGGGCATAATAAACGTACCTGCCGGCGGCGTTTCGGTGGGTACCTAATGTACCCACCGAAACGCCGCCGTCACACGTGAACGCGACACGGTCACACGGCACGCAAACAGCACCTACATAGTCTTAACTACGTAGATACATATGTACCTACTTTCCATTATAGCCACAAGTGGTTCAAAGGGCAATGCATGTTTATGTAACAATATTAAGTTATTTTAGTGTTATTGCAGAACAAAGGGCTATTCCTTTTAAATATACTTTTAATGAAAACATGCAGTATACCTAGCATGTTGCACATTTGAAAATTTTTATGTTATTTGTGGTATCACAATAACATTATAACAATATCTACAATAATGATTACCTAATATCAACAACTAATGTTACTAAGGGCAACCATATATTTTAATGATAATTTTAGTACTTTGTAGGATTTATTTAATATTAAAAAGATATGAAGAGAACTTCATCACAACTCCAGACTAAGTTAGAGGCAAACGATGGATCAATATAAAGAAGAATAGAACAAGAAGAGTTGAACTAACCTTTGGAACTTTAGCATGTCCTCCAGTGCGGACATCCCTGATGGTGGCAATGTCCAGCATCTCCACCTCCATATTCTGGTCAGTCCAGTAAAGGAAGAACCCCTTGGGGTCCACCCGCAGGGTGACCGGCAAACCAGTACCGGAGTCCTACACAAACAAGTACACATTGAGTTAGAAACATTATTATTTCAGTATTTAATATTCACAACTTTCCATTTTATTTATTAAACTTTCTGCAGCATAAAGGGTGGAGTTACCCACTGCAGTTTGAGTGCATTGATTGATAAGATGGATCGTTTGTTTACAAACAGGTTATCACAATAAACAATACTGGAGCAGACCAGCACCTGGCAACTACCATAATTATTAGATAATAATATTATCTTGCACATAATGGCAAGTGGCAATTAAACTGATAAGACATTTTAAATTGTTAATTTTCCATTCATATTGTAGCTTAACTTTACTACCAATCAATCAACTTCATATTATCTTTATTGTGATATTTTCTATATGGTGTTAATAATAACTTACAGCAACAAAAACTAATGGGTAAAAAAATGGTAAAATATTCATACATTTTTTATCATTAAAAAGTGAGTACACACAGATATGTGTAAGATAAAACCATAGAAAAAATATATAGGAAAATGCAAAAAATTATAATTGTAATAGATTCTAATCAGAAAACATTGCCTTAAATGTAATTATATTGCAAGGGTACATAATTACCTACATGTAATAGAGCAGACAAGTATGAAATTTAATGAAGGTACCACAAAAGCAACAGTATCAAAACTAAAAAAATATACAAGTAAAAAAAAAATACCTCATCCCATTTGATGAACTTTTCTCCCTCCTGTAAAGCCTTCGGCACTTCAATCGGCTTCAAACTGACTCTAGCAGACCTCGTAATTGTAGTCATCGTGAATAATAAACACAATTATGCGGAAATAATATCACTATTGTAGATGAAAACCGTCATCTTCCTCTCAGTGTGCACAGATCTATCTGAGAAATCTATGAATGGCACGCTCAACAGACGAACACCGAGTGGATGCAGACAAACTACAATTTGATATTAAACCAATAATGACTAACATATCAGAACATTATCCGCGATAAATAACACCTGCCTAATTACTAACAAACAATAATTTTGCCCACATACTCTATCTCGACGAGACCACCAAAAATCCAGAATGTCAAAATGTACTAAGAACCATAGTGATGCAACAAAATTATATCGATAAAAACTCGTACGATTCGTTGTCGAATAAAGTCGAAATGCCAAGAGAAATCGATAAAAAGTGCATTAAACGAAATAATTACAAGTCGTACAAACATAATTATTATTATTATCTTCTATAGTATATCAGCAGCGTGAGGAAAAGAGTTCAGTATTTCGCATTTGTTATGGTACCGTTTTTGCCATTTAGCCCAAAATTAAATAGATTGTGATGGTTCTTACTGACTTTTTTTATTTAAGTACAGACGCCAGCAGGTCAAGCTACCCAAAACTGGCCAATTTTCCCAATCAACCTTAATGCTTTAGCGATAAAGTTGAAAATCTATTAAAGAAATTTGACAGATTGTTGACATGCATCAAGCTAATCTAAATCTAATCTTGAACCATACTGCATATAGCATTAAGGTTCAAGATTGATTGGGAAAATTTGACAGTTTCGGGTAGCTTGACCTGCTGGCGTCTGTACATAGTTTTTGAGCTATAGGATAGTAACGTTTCCAAGTCAAACCGCAGTAATAACTTAGTTTTTTCGAAAAATAATATGAAATGCAAACTCATTTGCAGTAGAAAACATCAATATTGTTATTCAACCCATCTATGGAACCCTTTACTGAGTTTGGGCCAACCAGCACACGGTCGGGTTTTTGTTGTTGCTACCGAGGAGAATGATAGAATAGAAAATTGGTATAACAGTACGTGTTTTTACTGTATTTTTACTGCACTCAAAATTTTAACTGAGCTGTATAATCTTCTTTCCACTATCTTTCATAAAAATTTAATTTACTCATCAACTGCTTTTACAGTCAAAATATAATTATGCACTTTATGTCAATAAAAAAAATTAATCAAAGGCTAAAGAAATATTTATGTATTTAATAATTTCTCGATATTTCATTATTACATCACTAGTAACCGTGTGGCTGTAAAAGTACAATATTGCCATTAAAAAAATACATAGTGGTGTTTTATTGAAATCACCTAAAAAAAATTTTTTTTTTTTTAAGGTGTGATCCCTCGAAAGTCTATTAATTATGATCCACACAATGCGCACCATAGCGCACACATTTTGTGCACACTTTACGACGAATAAATGAACTTTTAAATAGACCTTCAATCATTTGAAGGATTGAGGTCAAGTGTGAGCCCATTGTCAATAAAAAATAAAAAAAAATGATTCGTGAAAATGTTGTGTGCGCAGGCCTAAGTTGGTGTGTCGTATGGATCGGATAAAAGCACAATTCCAATTTCGCGGGAGTGCGAGTCAGGCTACTCCAATATTCTAGCTCGCTTCGCTCGCTATTACATTCTCTTTGTAAAATCACAAAAATAATTTGTAACTCGGTTGCTAGCTACGCTACTTACACTACTTTTCACCCAGAGAAGGCAGATCACCACGCTTGCTCAAGACGGGTTGGCGATTTTAAACATAGATTAGCTACTAGCTTTAGCCTCCTACTCGTCTGCGTGGCCTTTATAATTGGAGTCATGTCATTTACCAGGATTAAAAGTACCATAGGTATTAATCCAGGATATAAACTGATGCTAAATTTCGTTCTAATCCGTTCAGCTGTTTTGACGTGATTGTGAGTAACAAACATTCAAACATCCACATTTATAATATCTAATAGGATGAGTCGTCTAGGAGTTAATTTCAAACATTAGTAGGATGAGTTGAATAAGACGTGAAGGGAACCCGAAAGACGCGAGAATCTTTTGAATAATTAACGAAATCAACGACATAGGGGCAACGGGGGAGAGTCATGCCATGAACTGGGTCTGGGTGTGAATAGAATTGTTTAACTCCGTTTCATATCGGTGCAACTCGGTATAAATCACCTAATTGGTTTAGATACAGTGCACAACGCTTAAAAATCTGCTGTCAAAAGTGACGTTGTCAAAATTGGCAGTTTGGTTTGCCAAATTTCGTCGTTCCCGCGGACAAGCGAAAGCGACCAAAATTTCATCCTATTGGAATAACTGTTTGTGTTAGATAAATAATATAGAAACGCTAATCCATAAAAACTGTCGTGACGTTGAAAATATATAGTTTCTATTGGTTTTTGCTGTACTATGTTGGAGTCAGAAACTACCGAAGTTGTCGATCAAGAAGCAAAACATGAACACAGTCCTAGAAAACGAATACGGCACCGTAAGAAACATGTATACGAGAATATTCTAAAGCAAATGGAGTTCTACTTTAGCGACGCTAATTTAACAAAGGATAGATTTTTGGGAGATCTTGTGAAAAAAGATCCATATGTGCCCATAGAAATGTTCCTCAAATTCAATAAAGTTCGTTCGTTGACGCAGGATGTGAACGATATAGCGAAAGCTATGAAGAACTCCACGCTCTTGGATTTATCAGAGGACAAATTAAAGGTAATTTTGTTATAATCTGTTTAATTACTAGAGCCTGTCTGCCTGTAAGTAAGGGCAGGGGCATTTATGGGGCTTATTTTCATTCTTATTACATCCCACTCTTGCATTTGTATGGCTACTATTATATTAAAACGGCAACAAGTTGAAAACTCCATAGTTTATGTAAAATAATAGACATTATATTTTAACCTGTGAGTGATTGTGTTAACTGTATTACTAATTACTTTTCTAGGTAAAGAGAAAGACTGCAGTTCTACCATATGATGCAGACTCAAGGACAGTGTATGTGGAGTCAATCCCAGTCACGGCAAGTAGGGAGTGGCTGGAGCGAGTGTTCTCAGACTATGGCCATGTTGCTTACATATCACTGCCTAAGTTTAAAAACTCCCAGAAAATAAAGGTAAACCTACATTATACATTATGTTTATGTAACAAATTGTTAAACAGTTTAGAAAATAGGTTCACAACCTTATTTTCCCACCCTATGAGATTTTTTTTTCCAAAACCCCCCCTGTTTTTTTTTTTATTTGCCATCTGTCGTGAATCTGAAACAGCGATTGCCACAATTATATTTAAACATTTGTAATATTATAAAGTTGTAAGATAGGCTATATAATTTTCTTTGGGTCTTCTACTGCCCCCCCCCAAATCTCAAACACCCAAACGAAGGGGTGTTATGGCCCATGTTGAGAACCTATGGTTTTGATAATTAAATAACTGTTTAGAGAACAATACAGATTAATTGATTAATAAAAATTAAATGTTCTTGGACATCATTTAAAAATGTATTCTTCTACATCAGATTTCTCTAATATTGTCAGATTTTTAATAATGTACCAATTTCACCAACATTACAGGGTTTTGCTTTCATAGAATTCAACAGGCCAGAGGATGCTCAAAAATGCATCAACACATTTACAAAAATGGGTTGCAAGCTTCCCACATGCATGCCTCCCGAAGATCTATCTTCCATAAAGATGTTCTCAGTAGATGAACCATCAGAAGAAACCATCATGCCTGAAAAGAAGAATGAAGAAGAATGTGAACCACCAAAGAAGAAGAAAAAGAAGGACAAAAAGACACTACAGAAGTGTTTGGAGTTGAAGTTGGGAAGCGAGTCTGATAGTGAGAAGAGAGTTGATACTCCTACTGTAAGTGTAGTTGAAATTGTATAAAAAGTTTTTTGCATTAATAGCATAGCCAATTCTTTTCAGAGACATTATGACATACTTCCCTGAAAAGAACAGACAAGCCTGTCTCTGATTTACTTCTATAATTACAAAGCAAAAACAATGTTTTGTAAAAAGGATGTGTCCATTTTAATCTATAGTTGGCTTACTAGTTTGGACCTTTGTGATGAAAGTATGCCTGCACGCATAATTGATGCAACCTGACACATAGCCGTGTTCTTTATTTAGAATGTAATGTATGGCTCCTTGTTCATCTGTCACTCTCCTTTATATTATGTACTGTCAATGGTGTGCTCCTCACTTTCAATATACGAGTACCATGTTAAATAATTGTTTAGTGTTGTTTCAATGTATTTCAACATTTTGACATGAAATAATATTTACATTTTAATTACTTTTTCAGGAGGAGACCAAGAGCATGGCAAGTGTAACTACACCAACAGAAGTGAGTACTAAAATAAATATCTGGTTGTTTTAAAAAATGCATAGTTTTGGAACTTTGACTTTCTATCTCGGTCTGTTTCTATTATATACGAGTGTGGGTGTGCATGCAGGACTTTTGTTCTTGACCGGAGGTCCCCCAACCACACATATTTTAAAATAATCTTATTATACTTTCAGGAAAATAAACTATTAGACCTAGAATCCAAGGACGAAATGACTAGTCATGATGAAGGCAAAGAAGGTGATGGTTCGCCTAGAAAAAAGAAGACTCGAAAGCGTACTGCGAAAGAACGCAGCAAGGCTAAAAACAACCTGACTAAAAACGAGGCTCCCAGAGGCGCCCTGTGGGGATTACAAGTGTTATCCAAGTCAGAATGGAAAGCGCTGAGGAATAAATACTTGAACCTCCAAAGAAAGTACATGAAGGAGATGAAAACTAACTTGCATAATAATAAACATCAGTACTCCAGTATTCCTGCACCTGCTGCACCATCTGCTGAAGTTGAACCAGGTGAATAATACTTATTCTTAGACATATATATTGTCATAATAATGGAAAATGAATAAATTTCACACTAAAAAAAAAACTTATTTTTCAACATGATTTCCACTGATTACAGCTTTGCCTTCCGGTCAAGCAGACGCCCTGGATAAAGGCATAGCCTCCATAGAGAAAGTACCAGGTCTATTCGTCAAGGAAATACTGCCAGAGCCATGCTTAGATGTAAGGCTCACAAAAAGAACGGTAAGTGGACTATTTGACACTAATTATAGCGAATTAAGGTGGACATTAACTAGTCCGCACCGGCCGCAACGCACGCACGTACGGCACGCGAATTTTGGTTTGCTTTGTATGAACTCAAATAGCATTACGTCCACTCTCGATACCTCCCGCACCGAGCGCGATATGATTGCGTAAACAATATGACTTTCGAAAGAAACTATCACAAAAGCATAAGTAATAGATATGTATATATATTCTTGTTATTTACTTATTTGAATCTTCATGTTACAGATCAGGAGTAATATCCACGCATTACACGTCGATGTGAAAGAAGGACTATCAGAAGCAATTATCAGATTCGATGCTCCGAAATCAGCAGAAGAGGTAAATAGCATAATCTTACTTCGACATAACTAACTATAATAGAATTAAATTAAAATGGCCTTAGGGACCAGTCACACGAGGAAGCGACTTACTATCGACTATTTTCTTACGCAAGAAATGTACAAAAGATTGTAGGTTCCATGTCAGTAAAATAGGCTAGTTCCCTGGGTAAAAAAATAATAATTATATTTAGTCCGTCAGTTAGATTAGGTATTGAAAAATAATGAACACTTATTTTTTCTTTTGTCAATCAAACAAAAAATGACAAAGATACAGCGCGTCAAAATTTGGGAGTGGGGGGTCGTGACGTCACTTGCTTGCAAAAGTGTCGCAAGCAAGTGACGTCACGCGGAACTAACGGGCGATATCTTCATAATTTTTGTATGTAATTGACAAAAGAAAAAGCACGGGTTCAATATTTTTTGATAATGTAACTAACTGGCGGACTGATTAGAACTTTTTATGAAAATAGCCTATTGATTGCTGATTTTTGCCACCGCCACCGACAACTGTCGCAATTAAACAAATCGTTTTTAATTCCTAGCCGCCAGCAGTGGGACACGAGCCTAGCTGCTGCTGCTAAGCCATATTTTTATAGAATTAATAAATAACTTAGGTAAGACAGTCTTTACTCTACTGTGGGGCAGCATAATAATAAATGAATCGTTCGATTCCAGTACTGTACGAACGCCGGCAACCGCGCGCGCATTCTGACGGGTCCCGAGGAGCAGGAGCAGTGGGCGCGCGCCGAGAGCGCCAGCTCGCAGCGCCGGCCGCGCGGGCGCTGCCGCGTGCTGGCGCGGCGCCTGCTGGCCCAGCGCCTGCTGGCCCAGCGCCACACGCAGCCCGCGCCGCGCGCGCTGGCGCCCGCCTCGCCGCAGCCCACGCACACGCATATACGATTTGAAGATGAATAACTTTGTTACTACTGTTTATGTTAATGCTACGGCCGGGTCGTAACCAAATGGTCGTGCGAACTTCGCGTTCATTTTGTTCGCGAAGTCGCACCGACAGAGGGCGCCTTTCGGTTTTGAACACATGAGTGACATAATATGAACGCGATGATTGCGTATTTGCGCGACGATCATTTTAGATAGGACGGGGGGTTGCTGGTTTGAAGGTGGATTGTCGTATTTCCAAAGCGTTGGCAAATATCCATATTCATAAAAAAAGATAAATCACCACTACATAAATCTTCTCTAAGTGTGATTGTAGTATGAAACAACAGATAATTTTGTAGAAGTCATGTATCTAAATAAATATTTTCTAAGGTTATTTACTTGTTTTATTAAAGGAAATATTTAACTGACCCTCTAAAAACTTGGGGTTCTAATAAAGCACACTTTTTTACATAGAGCCGCTTTTTAACTTTCTGGCCTTTTCTTTCAGTTGATTGCAGTAACTAAGCTAGGATACCCCGATCATACGGGTTAGGTTAGGTCAGAACTGTGACAAATAGCGTGTGTGCCGAGCTAGTGTGCCACCGTTGCAACCGGCATGGCAATCGCTAAATCAAGTTGGGCGCAGTTACATCTATTTAGTATTTTTAGGACCCAAAATATTATAAAGTGTGACCCAACAAAAGGAATTACTAGATGTTAACAAAGAGAGACACATTCTTTATATTTGAGTGTTCAATAATATTATAAAAAAAGCAAAATTGAAATTATTTGAAGCTCAATTAAATACATGCCTTTTACTGAAGCACATTGTTTCAAGATTTGGACGATAACTATTTCTCCAAACCATTATGAACTGTGTCAAAATGAACCACTAGAATGTTATAAAAGAAAATTTATTACATCAAATAAATGCCAACATCAAGTTCAGTCTTAAAAATAAGTTTGCTTATCTTAATAATACAGGAGGCACTGGCACTTTAGTTTTTATCAAAAATTAATTTATATATTGTCTTATAAGCTAACACATAAAATACAACATATAAAATTTACGTATTGCTAATAGACCTGTATTATACAACCTGAATTCTGTTTACCTTAGCATACTGTTTATCAATGAGCTGCCAGTATTAGGATGAAACGCGATAACTTTTACAACACTTACAACACAACAACACTGGGCCTTTTTGGTGCAGCAGTGAGGCACACTTACCTGCTAACTTCTTACATCGGTCTTTATACTTTCTATTTGTTTTTTTATTAGTTGTTATCTGATGTACAGTCACGAGCACCAATATGTCAACGCTTGGCAACTTCCAAATGCAATTTTTTCGTGAAATAACGAATCCAACGTTAAATACGACACATTACATAAACCTATCCGTTCGAAAAAGCTATGTTCGTAACAACATAAGATTTCATTCAAAAGTAAAGTTGTTAAATCGCTTTTGAATAAAACCGAGTGTATACATACTTTTGCTTGTGACTGTATCTGGTGTATTGTGTCTTTTTGTCTGTGCTATATAAATGTTTTTTCTTTCTTTCACTTCAAAACACTAACATAAACGCTTTGTTATTGTTTGATCTAAATGAGGCCGTTACAATCAAGTAGTAAGATTATCTTGTTCAAGATAAGATTAAGTACCGAACAAATTATCTATTTAGACCAAAATCATTCTATACATTTTCTGCTGCAGATTAGTTTATCATGCATGGAACATCAATAATCAATAATAATTATATCATCATAAAATAATAAAATGATTCTTATAACGAAGTACATAAAGAGCACCAAATATTTAAGTAAACTTACTAACTGTATCATATCAAACAATTATTAAAGCTAAGTACTTGATCAAGAAAATTGGAACATAAACTGTTAGCAAATAAAATTCATCACAATAAAAAATAAACACATTAATTAGGTAATACATAATTGTAATTTATATACACAGAGGTAGATTTATTTAATGGACTTAAATATTACGACGCTTCCATATGTCTATGCACAGTAACGGGAGCTATTATACTGTTCTTACCACATGGCAGGACAGTTATATTTAAATCATTAGCTTTTAATCTTGGTTTTATCTTTGCTGGCAGAGGACAGCTAACATCGGACTTGGTGTCATCTGATAACACAATTGGTTCATTCACTGAGAACCCAGTAGCCTCTGAATCTTCATGGGGAGTCATGGTTGAGTACCCATGATCAGAACCACCAGCTGTGTGTGGTCTCCTGTATCCGGTCACAACCCTGTACGGTGATATAGGAGCTTCTATCTCCATGGCTGGCAACAACTTGTCTTGACCAGACTGGTCATGCATGTCGTCAGATTGCAGGTGACTCATCTGAACATCTGCATCATGCCAGGTCTCTGCTGGACCATCTACATATAAATTATGGCAACTGGCTGTAGTGACATTCTGCCTGTAGCAGTATATGGCAACAGCTACGACTAAGCTCGCGGTGACTATACAACCCGCGATCGGCCCAATGGCCGAGTAGTTGCCGAAGGCATCCCTATTGATATGGCCTAGTGTGCCCTCCCCGTAGGGTGTGACGGCGCCTAACACGCCATTGAAACATGTTGATTGAGAAGTACAAAACGGTGCCGACAATGGTGTCCTACCGTCAGCGTCTACTTGACACCACTCACAACCAAGAACGCCTAAACAGGAAGAATGCGACAGATAAGTTTCGCACTGAAAATCAAAACAGGATTTTAAAGTCTCTGCAAAGTTGTGGAAGTAATGCGACTTGTGGTTGTTGTTCTCTAGCATCATGCCGCAAAGAGGTATCTCTAGATTGAAACGTGATACGTTTGAGTTGGGACACTCGTAAAGTTCTGAGCTGCATTCACATGGGCACTCGCATTCAGTTTGTTCCATACGGTTGCAATTTAGACACAGACGGTCGACCATACTGCAGGGGCAGAAAGCGCCCACGCTGCACGACGCGTTGACTAGGCCTATGAACGCATTGGTGCCTGGAATGGCAGCAATATAATAATGAACACAATGATCGCCTGATACGACGTTAGAGAGCACATTAGGTAGAGAAGTATTAAATTCGTAAAATCTCTGTATTGTTTTATCGTAGAAATTATTACACAGTCTTTTAGTAACGAAACCCTTATGATTCAACATGTCAATAGCAATCATGGATTCCTTATGAGTGATATGCTGTTGTTCAATGGGACCAGAGCTGTTTGGATCCATAAGTCCAGGATGTGACACTAAATAGCCCTTATTATTCATGATAAAACATTTAACATAAGACATGGCACAAAGAGGCATACTATCTATGAGAAGCTTGTACAGGAACCCCATAGTAACATCCATTGACACAACCATAGTAGGGTAGAAGGAACTTTTTACTGCATATGATATGGAAACAACATAGCCAGCTCCACCAACATCTAAATTAGGAGGAGTTAAAATAATTTTGTCAGGATTCTCTAAAGCGTATGTGTACCATGGCCGCCTCACTGGCTCGTAATCATACTCTAACACTGTGCCAGGGAACATCACCAGGACCCCACTCTCTGTCACGGCATACCTTCTGACTATGTATTTTGAATAAGGTCCATGCAGGTGTTGTCTTTTATAGTATGACAAAATAGAGTTCAAAAAACCAACATCTTGCTGAATTTCATTCTTAAGACCAGGATTGGAAAGTAAGCCATGGGCAACACTTTTTAAATAAGCTAAATAGTTTTGCATGTATGTTACAGCCTCCTGACCATCACCCATGTCATATAAATAAGTAAAAGGTGATTGGAAGCTCGATGGACTTAGGTACACGGTACCTTGATCTATAGTGGCTATTTGTTTGAAATGTCTGCACATTTTGCCCATTTTAGGAGGGAATAAATCCAATCTGTGGAACAATATCTCCTTGTTACTTCTAGTAAAAAATATGTTTGTTTTGTTAAACACAGCAGGTTCTGTCATTTCAGACACAATGCAAACTATATACAAGTTCCCTATCCATTTCCAAGAATAAATAATTGATTTAGTAGAGTTACGTTCCGACATCGTCAAATTGCCTGAATTATTAGCTAACATTTCTTCCTTTACAGTTGTGATGAACGTGTATGTTTCCACACTTTCCAGTTTCGTGAATTTAATTTTATCTGAAGCTGATTCTGGCCTAGGGAAGAATGTGTGCATTAGCACTGTACCTGAAAAATCCATCACAAAAGCTCTTTTTCTTTCATTTGTGCCCCTGAAATACACAATGTCTTCTGCAAGATCTGACCAATAAAGGTCTAGTCCAAGCACCCCACTAGTTGTTGGTAGCACTAAAGATATCATGAAGTCTCTTTCTGTTGCCTCCCAGACTGGACCTTCAATTTTAATCTTTTTACTTCCGTAGTGACCAGGCAGAAGAGATATAAATGCAGAAGCGACTTGTCCAACCACTCCACTGTCATTTATGTGCAGTCTCATAACAGAATGATTGTTTGTATGTGTGTGCCACTTGTCAATGTGCAGTATACCCAGTGAACTGTTTTTATCTGCTTGATTCTCATAAATTAATCCGATAGCAAACTTTAAGCTCTCATCTTTGTTTGAAGAGTATGGAAATATTTTGAGCCATGTTTCATTCTTCATAACCTTTGTATCTGTTAGGAAAATGAATAGCTTATGTTTTGGTAAATCCCTCTGTAGGAGTAGATTTTTCAGCTCTTTGTTAATAGCTAGAGGAGACACATTTGTAGCTGCAATTTCTAAAGATGTTAAGTATTCTTTCAGCAGTAGTTTATTGTTTTCTGTTGCATTTCCCAGGTCAGACATCCCATCTGTACTGCAAGTATCTTCAAATTTAAGGAATTCTGTCATATTCGTCATTTTCAGTGCTATAATATCTGAGTCTTGCAGAGCGTAGACAGTTTCTTTAGCAACATGCACCGCATGTTGTAATGAGTCTTCTTTCATATTATTATCAATAATAAACACCACTAATTTTGGTTCAGGATGCACAATCTTATGATACAGGTACCTCAAATTAGAGTGGGGCATTGTAGCACAATCTCTATCAGTGGCATAGTCCATGTGCGATAGGAAATACTGTCTCTTAACTTTTAAATCCTTAAAGCGACCAAGCATATTATTTTTAGGATCCTGTGAAGGCAGGCTGTCGTATACATTGGAACTTTTAATAAACACAGACTTACGAATAGAGTTGAATGGACAAGGATGTGTGAAGGACGGAGTACTGTTGTCGCTTATAACATTGTTCATGTCGCGAAGTATGTTTGTAGCTGATGATAGCTTGTAGCTCAGCTTGTCAGCGATACTGGTCAACACATCATTGTCAGAGGTTTGGTAGCGGCTCACTTTATAAGCGGTCCGGATTTCGAAGCGCGCCGTATACTCGCTGCCTAGTTCTTTGACCACGATTTCACTAAATTTACTTGCTAAAGTATCGGATAGCTTGCGAACACATAGTTTATAATCACCACGACTGTTAGTTCTAGTACAGTTATCGCTTTGAGCGAGGATCACACAGACGCCGCAGCTCGTCGTAATCATAAATAACAACGATAAAACCTTCATCTTGTCGGCATTATCTTTGATCCGCACTCACACTATAATTGTCATCACGGTAGCATATTTCTGAAGTAAGACGTCCTTTTTACTATGCGCACTGAAATTTTCACATGGCTTTCTTTAATAGACTTCATCGATAATAGAGGAACAATTGTTTATTTAAAAAAAAAACAAGTAACGCAATCCACAGCACAACCCAACAAGGTGATATTGAAAAATGACATTTACAAAATAAACATGGCGGGCGGCAAAACGCGTTTCATTTTACGTTGCGTTGAATTTGTGATAAATAAGTAAAAAAATATTTAAATAAATAATTATTAATCAAAATATGCGATATGATGTTTTGTTCACAAAAGTAAAAACATATGTCATGTTAAAAGAAACAAACTGGTTTATGAGCAGAGAATTCGAGATCCTGCCACACAATTGTGAAAAAAAATGTATGAGATGCCATATATAACATATATTTACAACTAAACGGTTTATTTTTAATTTTTTTATTTGGCGTTTCGAAGATTTCTATGAGAAATCCACCAGCTCTATAACTGAAGTCTACATTGTTACCTATTTATAAAAACTCTTTAACGAAAATCTGATTTACTTCACACGGCGCGGCGCGGCGGCTGTACGTGCTGGGTCAGGCATGTCCATCCCAAAGACTACTATAGTATACTGGGGTCCATCCATAGATATAAGAAAGATTTTACATTTCTATGGGTCTATCCATCACCGATGTTGAAACTTGTACTCTTCCTTTTTTCCCAACTGCAACGTTGGGCTGTGTGACCGATGACGTCACGATTCACGTTGAGCTTTCTCGCTGCAGCTACGTCGTAGTGATCGTAGCCCCTGCGCGGTTGACCAGCTGCTACGTCGTACCACAGCTGCAATCTCTAGTACTTTCGTTTTCGTGTAGCTAAGTGGAAATTATCAATGTCGTTATTCTGTACCCATAAGGAAGAGAAAGAGAAGGGGATTTTTTCCTAGAGCTGCAAGTACCTACCGTTATGTAACTAGTTTTTAACCAACACTCATAATGAGAAGATATTACAACCCTTACTATCGGGCAGCACAATGGCAAGATTTGTCTGCGGTCGGTCTGCTGTACTAAGGTACCTCATTACGACAATCAAGAGATTAATCTCCCAGTAACAGATTTCATGGTTTTCTCGACCTCGCTATTTTGGCTTTTTAGAAGGCTAAATATAAATGTGAACTTTGCGTTCTCAGGACTGCACTGCAACATTTCCGCGCGACTCCGAAATCTTAAAAACTAATTTAAATAGAAGGATTTATTATTATTATCACAAAGGTCTAACACATTTTTTTATTTTGACAAACCCAAAGACATTGAATTATTTACTTGATAAACTCAAACTAAAATATGGCGTCGAAAAATTCCTTCACATTGTCAATGGCAAAACTGCCCAAAAGGCTGGCAGCATTGCTACGTTGGATGGCAGTGCCGATTTTTTGGACTAAAACAGAGCCAGCCCACTGGCTACGTGAAGAATCGACCAACTGCTTAGCGATGTACCGAAATACACGATGACAACTCGGCCCCAAAGTCCCAGTGTTTTAGCTCCAAACGGCTCAAACATAGATCCCAATAAGGTCATAGGGTCAGGGTAGGGTATATTTGTGTCGTTTGATGTTTTCTGCTTCTGCAGCAGCCGCCCCAGCACAGCCCGTCGTGCTACGAAGATGGGAGCGTGTCGACCATAGAAATGTTTCCTATATCTATGGTGTCGACAGATTGCATCCCACTCTAAAGGCCTACCCAAATTCCAAAGCATTATGGTCATTCTGTCTGGCCTCTTCCCATCGTTGCGAGCCAAGCCATTGGTTTCTAATACAGCTGACACCCGCACCGGTGACAAGAGCTCGACGGATGATGTCATTAATGCTGGCGTGCCGTGCCATACAACCAGCGCTCTTGCTGCAGGATAGGCTATATTGTCCGAGGCGAGGTAGTAGACTGCTTCACCGCATTGACAGCTAGAGCCCCGCAAAGTGCGCCCAGACGCAAATATGCAGCGAGCCGGAATGTGGTTTCACCCAGCATAGAGACTATGGTAGGTCACGTTACAGCCTGAAGCATTTGTTCAAGCATCAGGACTAGGTAATTTCTCCAGACTTGCATCTTTAGTCAAGTGGTCGTAAGCGCTATTGCTGAGCGTCGTCGGAGTCGGGGTTATGCCCAGTGGATAATAATAGACTCCTAAAATAATACAATGGTGCTGGACTTATTAATAATAGAAGAAAATATTTTCAACGATTGAAATAAAGTTAAATCGAAAGTATTTACGTAACTATTTCATACGAGTACCTAGCGAATCAAAGGCGAAAAACAAAATTGGTGCGAAAGAATTAATCGTAGATTTTTTTTTAGCAAGTTGTTGTGCATTGTTTTGTAACGCACCCCAAGGCCTCCCTTGAGGTGTAAATCCGAAGGTCTTGGCCTTGGTGTCAAAATGACCTGAATTCTTATCAAATGGATTGATGTAAAGACTTTTAGGGCTTTATAGAGCCATAAAAAGTAATAGGGGTATATAGATTCCCTATTCAGCTAATTAATTGGGTAGGTTGCTGAGAAATGTGAATAATTGGATCGGTATTTAGGTGACAGTAAGTAGGTAAACCAAATAAACCGTTTTGGCATCCGAGGTATTTTGCCCTACTAAATAATCATGTTACATATGAATTTTATATACATATGTAAATGATTTCATAATATTACCTAAGTAGGTTCATACAACTTTGTAATTCTACCCTCTAATCTGTATATCTACACGTGCAGGTAAGAAATTCATAGAAAAAGTTTTCTCCACGTTTTCCAACTTTCCAGTTTCAGTAATAGGCAGGTTAGCGCAAGCTATTATTATTTATCGCCTGTAAACTTAGAGGAAACGAAACAGTTTCGCCGGCTTGAGTATTATTCCATGCAAATTAGTGTTATGCTAATGGTCCAGTAATATTACGTTGCAAGTGCGCGTATACGCGAATGTGTACGTGTGCCTGTAGCTGTTACACGTAGGTATGTGTTTCCATCGATTGGTCAGGGGCGGCGTGGCTTACCGTCCGACCATTAACCCAGTTGTGTGGCGCGACGCGGCCCGGCCGGGCACGCGAGCCCTCGCCGTCAGTCCACCATCATGCAACTGCCCGAGACACCGCCGCCGCCTCTGGCTCCGCTGTGGGACCGCGTGCTACGGGCGCGCGCCTTGCCGCCCGACCTCGACGTCGAGCTGCTGTACATCGCAATAAGGGACCGCCTCACGCACCCCGAGTGGGAAGTACGTCTTCACGCGCTTCGTGTCTTAGCTGATCTTCTGCCGCTCTCCGGGAACGCGCTATCGTTTCCGTTCGATCAAGTCGTCGACAACTTAGGACACAACTCTCCCAACGTCCGGAAAGCTGCGCTGGATGCACTAAAAGTCTTCTGCACGCATTGCGAAGATGTTGAATGTGCGGCGCGAGCAATTTTAGACAAATGTTCCTACCACAACATAAGGCCTCATTCTGCGAATATTGACACAAAAGTGAACGTTATTACAGGCCTCATATTATCGATACCTTCCGTGATGGGTATATTGAAGAGAAGGCACTCACACCTCGATATGTTACCAATATTTCAAGTTCTAGGCGAGAAGCTCTTCGACCCGGTGCATAAAGACGTCGCGCAGAGATCTCTACTGAAACTAAGAAGAGCTTGTGGACCACGGGATTACATGATATATCTTTCTAGATTAGATCCCAAAGTTCAGGAAAGATTTCGACACTTGTGTGAAACTTATGATGAAGATTCAATGGATGTTTACTACGCTCCGAGAAAAACTGCCTATAGACATAATAACAATCAACCTTTAGTAAAAATCAATCATGTTTTTAATAATAACCATACGGGCCCTATTCGGGTGTCGACTGATTCATCTTCAGAAGATTCTTTTGGGTCAATACCTTTTTACAATAACCATTTTGCAAAAGTTATAATTGAAACAGAAATTAAATTTGATTCTGATACAGCGATCACAATGACCGTTTTAGAAGAGAATGAGACTGAATCTGATAAGAATACAGGAAGTGAAGACGATTACGATAGCTCAGACAGGAACATGTTAAAATATAGTGATGGTGAATCCGAGGACACGGATGTTGTGGTTAAAAGAGTGCGTTTTGGTGGTGAGAGTGTAAAAATAAGGACCCCAGACAGCGATAACTTATTAACAAGCGAAGACGACAACAACATTCATGAACAGCCGATAAGAAAAGACAATTATAAAGAAATTTTGGCACCGGTAACACCTGGTATAGTTAGTAGAATGAATGAAATAAAACGGGAGGCATTAGAAAGAGAGTCACAAAACAAGCAAGGAAAAAAGAGCGGTATACCACTGCCGGTTATTCATACTAAGGTGCAGAAGCCGACGTACGTAGCGAAATACAATGGAGTTAAAGTAAAATCGAAGTCTTTGAGCGAGTTGTACGATTACTTTAGATCGAAGAACGATGAAGAGGATGGTAAAATGCCAGAAATGTCAGGGTTGGCATTATCATTGGCTGAAGTGCGGTCGCCAGAGAAGCCTGGGCGCAGTTCTCGGAGTCCTGTGGAACCTCATAAGGAGGTCGAGGTTATGCATAACTTGCAGCGTAGTCCGTCAGTGTCACCGCATCGTCATCAAACAAGGGTAGAGTTGGAGCGTGATGGGTAAGTGACCGATATATCTAGATGAGTCAATCATTGATATGGTAGCTGGTTACAGCATTCCGTATGCCTTACTGCTCTATTTCTTGGGCGCATAGGTTCGTGTTAAGTCTCCTGGCGTCGTCGCCGCCGAAGGAGACCGACATCTTAACTCCGCGCACACCAACTCCTCTGCGAGCTCATTATGACTGGGAAGAACTAGGGGTGGTCCCACAACATGTGTCCGATCAGCTGCATAACACGGTAAGTATCATTATTTTCCATCTTCATATACCAACTACTTCATATATCAAAGTTTAGGAAACGTTGTTCCTAGATATATGTAGACCATAATAGTTATTTTGGTATGGCTTCAATCGAAAGGCACTTTAGGTACATTAGTGTCTTTTGTCAAGTAGCAAAAATGGGTTTAGCTCATGTATGTACTTTATTATACCAAATACATTAGTGCTCGTAAACGCGACTGTTGAGCATGGGAACCATGGGTTTGATCTCCTGATCGGGCATGAGTTTGTAAGGGTTTTTCTATTAATTAGGAAGTTCTGAGCTACAGTCCAAAGTCTGCATTTGTCTTCGGTTGATGGCACCGGGGAAAATAAATGATTGACCCGATTCACTTGTTTTTTAAGTCTATCATGTTCCTAATAGGAGAACTGGATAGCGGCGGTGCGGGCGGCGGACCAGCTCCACAGCACGTTACTGGAAACCAGCAGCGTGAGAAAGGTGGAGCCGGCCGCACTTTCCCTCGTGCACCACATGTGGGCTCTGAGCGATGAGGTAAATCTTCTTTATACCGGTCCCTTAGTGCTGAGGAGCGTGACCTAACTTGTCGAAGTTTTGTCCTGACTTGGCGCCAATTCTGATGAGGTAAATTACACCCCACGAATCTGGTGTTTCTACTGACAGGTACGAACATGTTCTTTATTCAGATAGATAGAATAGGTACTCATTATTATATGTATAGAACACACAACGACATATCAAGCTATATATGTACATTTCCAGTTTTAGCTGACCTCGCACTGTAAAATGAGAAGTCAGCATATAAGTACTGGAAATGTATTAGCTTGATCATCGTCGTCCGTACACTATATATACTCGTACAAACTTTAGCATCATCTTTCATCTTCTAAGGGACTAAGTAAGGCAATTTCAACTGCACTGACTTGAATTTTGAAATTCAAAAATATTTATAAAGTACAATGAAATCAGAAATATTTGTTGGTCATTTCTTGGGTAGGTAATTCTTCTGTAAAAAAAAATACAGTTAGGGCAAACCCGCATTGGCATTTTCCACTCTACGTGTGTAAGCCACCTTCTTTTATGATGTATCGCTCATACGATAAACTAAAACAAATACTTATGATAATTCATAATACACTCACCATGGGGGAAAGTTAAGGGGAGTGCTAACTCGTGCAAATAATATAAGGTTGGTAGGTGAATTCTGACGAGTTCGTTCTAAAGAATTGTTTTGTTGAAAAGACGGTCAGTTGTTTTATTTTTATATTTACAAGCTGACGACGCCGCACATGTTGATAATATATTTGATCACTAATCTTATGGTGATGTCCATAATATAAATAATCATGAGATGGAGCAATACCAGCGGGGTAATTGCGTAACACACTATCAGTAGTATCAGTAGCAATGGCTTCATTGCGTTATTTATTTTGTTGAGCAGAACAATTTTCCGAACATATAAAGCAATGGTTTAACAATATCCTTCAGAATGATTCAGATAGAGATTGATAGTGTGTTACGCAGAAGGTCAATACTTCATACAACCAAGAACTTTCAACTTTGCTGTTGTTTGAGTGAGGTTGAATAATTGAAAAGTTGAAACTACTTTTACAAAGGTTGATAACTTATGACTTTGGGAAGCAAAATACTGAAACTAGGCTACTTTATTTATACTTTTGGAAGTTCATTTGCCTATTGTGCGCATGCCAACAGGCAATAGATAATTAACTATTCGGAGTTATAACGACCCGTCTACCACTAATATTGTCGTACCTAGTTAAAATATTTATCTAATGGGGACGAATACTTACCTGTATCGCGTATTACATGCAGACAGTCATTATAAATACACCGGCACCGCATATTATAATGTCTAGAATTTTAGAATTTCACAAATAAGTGGATAGCAGACCTACTTGTCTATTTGAATACGACCTACCTATAATTTGCTTGTGCGGTAAGCTCGTGCTGAATTTTTAATCATAAGAAAGCTCCTCGTGGACGACAGAGAAAAGTTGGTAAACATAATAATTTAGCAAAACCAAAAAAATCTCGCCATAATCTGGTATATTGTGTGTATCTTTTAGTCTGTGCTATATAAATCTACTAACTGTGCCCCGCGGTTTCACCCGCATAAGTGCCGATCTCGCGGGAATATCGGGATAAAAAGTATCCTATGTGTTAATTCTGGTTATAAACTATCTGTGTGCCAAATTTCATTCAAATCAGTTCAGTAGTTTTTGCGTGAAAGAGTAACAAACATCCGTCCATCCAACCTCACAAACTTTCGCGTTTATAATATTAGTAGGATTTTCATTCTTTCTTTCTTTTCTTAGTTTCCCTCAAATGCAAAACATGCACAGCGAACTTGGACCGACGACAAGAGGTACATAAAACGAAGACACTGTTCCGCAGTGGGTTCCGCTGATTAGGGAACAATGTTTGGCCTTCTGCATAGCTATTCACAACTCGATGCGCTCCGTACCGTATCGAACATCAATCAAATGTTATCGTAGGAGTCCTCTAAACGCTGTTCACAAGTTCAAAACCCGAAAATGTTGTCAGTTGACGACCGCTATTCTTCCGACAGCTGTTTGCTGTCGGCGGCATTCGGCAATTCAGTTTATCGAAATGTGTCATATTCGATACGATAGCCTGTCGGATGCAATGATATATAAACTATTTATAATACGTCATTGGTCGGATGCTTGTAAATAGCTATGCTGGATTCAAAAAGTAACCACAATAATAATTAATTTCGGGACATAAGTATAGCGCTATTCTTCTGGTGTGTGGTCAAAATCGGAGCTAACGCCGCCATCTTGATTTTTCAATACATTTCAAACAACAATTGCACAACTGTTTACCAACCCCTCTGTCAATGTCATTCGAACGTCAAAAGATCCCGTATCAATGTACAACATTGACATAAGTTTCCATCTGTGGCACAGGTAGCAGCCGCAAGAGCCCCGGCAGAGGGCGCCGTGTGCGCCCTAGTGCGGGGCGCAAGCAGTGACTGCGCACGGCAACTCCTTCCCGCGCTGATCTCGCGCATGGCACGAGAACCGCTCCCTGCAGCTTTGCCACATGCCTTGTTGCAACGACTCGCGTTGCATCACATCGTCGACCTCATTTTTGATCCCAGTATGATTGGCGTAAGTAGTGCACAGTTATTTTTTGGAGCCTAGAATATTGGTCGTTGTAAAACTAGGGCAACTTTTGACAAGACCTTTGGCTTAGGTGTTCAGGATAGTAAAAGCCAGCCTACGGGCCTGTTTCACAATCTCGAATAGCTATGCATCCGCTAATTTCAAAATTGAAACAGAATTTGTATTTAATTATGTGCTGGATATTTCAAGTAGAATTGTTTTCAAAGTTGCTGAATCAGGCCTCCAATAACTCCAGTTGTAGTTAAAATGCCCGTTATTTTATTCTGTCTTTTCTGTTTGTGTTAGGTGGGCGGCGATAAGGACGTGATCCAAAGCGCTCAGCTGCGAGCCACGTTGTGTCTAGCGAGGGCAGCGGGACCTGCTGCCGTGCTGTCAGCTGTGAGGAGGAGGCTGGCAGGCACCGCCCGAGCTGACGTGTTTTGTAATAAGGTGAGTGGTAATGCAGACGTGATTCAAAAGGCACAGCTGCGAGCTACGTTGTGTCTGGCGAGGGCCGCGAGCTCGGCTATTGTTCTGGCAGCTGTGAGGAGTAGGCTGGCTGGCACCGCCCGAATTGACGTGTTTTGAATTAAGGTGAGTGATGATAAGGACGTGATGAAAAGCGCTTATCTGAGTGTCACGTTGTGATTAGCGAGGGCCGCAAGCCCGACCACCGCGCCATGCTGTCAGCTGTGAGGAAGGGGCTTCCTGGTACCGCCTGAGCTGACGTGTTTTGTAATAAGATAGATAATTACCATGAAGGTCCACTGTCCACTGAGGCGTAGCTTCATAGACGAGTATCACCATTGTAGTTGGTTAATACGTGCTACGCTTCCGAGGATAGTAGGCTTTAAGTAATTTGGAAATTTGTAGAATGATTTTAATGATTAAAAATTCCTACGAATGCGCCACATCCGTATTTTTAACCATAATTTTATGCAACGTACTTCTATACTTATTTACAATCGTACAATTTCTTGAAAAGACCTACTGGAATTAACAGTTTATCTTTGTTGCAGTTGAGAGAAAGGCTGAGTCGTCCCATAGAGAACATAAGGCCATGCCACGTCAACAGGTTAGTTCTTCAAGCATACTGCACACACGTCTCTAATATACTGGGTGTAAGGCCAAGGGGACATCAACGTGCAAACTGTTTCCATGAATTCAGTACATGATTCTAGACTAAACCCACCAGCGTTAAAAATTTTAGTCCATTATGGTAAAAGTTTGCGCTTCGTTCGAAGTCCCTATTACACCGTGTAGTGATAGTAGGTATACTGTAACTTCTCTCTTTCATACGGTATACCTTTGGTGCAGAAGCTCACAGTTGCCAGTGCCAGTTCGTCGTCGCGCCAGGTCTACCCCTCCCCCCGCAGCCCCGCCCCCGCCCAGAAGACTGAGGCCTCTGCCTGACTCCGCACCCCTGCCCGGTAAGATACAAGAGAAGTTTGAACAGATTTAAAGTTTTTTGAGAGTTGGATCATGGAAGATAATCAGGTTTGGCCCAGTAATCACGGGTCATCGGTTTACATACATGAGAAAAAAAAAGCCGCCGATTGCATAACCTCATTCTTTTTTTTTTAATTCGGTTAAAAATAAGGATATTATAAATAGGAATTGATTTCTGTCTATAAGTCGACAAAAACTTACTAAATTGGGGTCGTCTTCCAGCCTAACCGGATGCAACTGAATTACAGTATTTCACACGGAGGGGTCTCTATATGTAAGGGATGGTCACCTATCCACGAACCAATTACGACAAGCTTACGTTTCTAACGAACCGGCTTTTATCTTAAAGCTACGAGTCCATTGCAAAAATTTATATTGTGTTATCTATTGAAGTAAAAGAAAGGTGTACCTAAAGCTTGGGTCTTCCACAGGTGTGTCGCAGCTAGGCAGGGACTACATACCATTCCAGCCACTGTCACCGATTCCCCTGAGTGACAGGTTAGTCCTCTTTTATACTTTTTGTAGATACCTAGTTTCCAGAATATTTCAGAAGAAGAAAAAGGTCCATCTCTCTTCCCAGAGGAATAACCGAAGTATGTATGTTTTTAACCAACCTCTTTGGTCTAGCGTGCAAAGTGGAAGGGACATCGACGCGCAAACTGTACAACCATAAATTCAGCACATGATTCTAAAGCCCTAGCGTAGAAATTGTGCGTCAGTTATCAAAAAAAATCTACTGTTTCATAGAAAATTGTACCTACGCGGTCAAAATGTACGAACATTTTCAACGCAGAGGTTCAAAATCTTGTACTGAATCCACGCGCAACCTGTTACAGATTGTCCCTGATAACCTGTACAGTGGCTAGCTTATAAGCTTATATGGCTGTGGATCAAGAGGTCCCCTTTTCGAATTCCGGGTTATTAACAGGTCACTTGGGATTTGGACTTTTATTACCTAAGTACCTATCGATCTAAAAATACAAAAACTGAGTCCAGGTTGATGAACCTAAATATGTATAATAAAAGGAAGTTACAAATTAAATCTATGTAACTACCTAAGGTTCTGATCGATGAATTATTAAATTGGTATGTACCTAGCATAGATAGGTAGGTGCCTCCCTGCTTAAACTTATCGAATAAAACTAATTTGCTTTCGAACAATAATTATTCAGAACCTAAAGAGAAACACTCAATAAGGTTCTAGAGCTTTCCGTCAATACCGCGTTTACTAATTCAAGCAAATGGCGAGCTAAGTTATACCCCCTTTAGGGACAGCCATCTTTCCCACTTTTTATTCCCTAGTCCTCTAGGCAATAAAAAGTGGGAAAGATGGACTGGGAAGCTTTATATAAAGTGAAAATTTCACATAAATGAGTACTAGTGGTAGGTACTAGGAGACAATAATTAAGAATTCAAGAAACATAAATAACTAAATCAACACATGTTCTCTACCCTATGTCAAGTGCCAGGTCTAAATGGTTTGACCTTCTGATTGTGAGAACGAACGCACCTGACAGACAGACGGCGCTACTGTTATAGTTGTAAAAAAATAAAAGGCCCGTTTGACATTTTGAGAATGCGTTATTGACACCTGTCAGTTTCATACAAAAAATACGTGTTTTGCGAATTTGATCTTTATTAACTACTAGAACTGTCAATGTCAAAACGGGCCTTTTATTTTTTGACTACTTTATACATAGTTTAGAACGTAAGCTGAACTTGAGGAAATGATAGCTTTATTGAATTCTATCAGCAGTATCTAATCTTAGAGGGGAATCGAGTTAAAGCTGCTATGCAATTGTTTTTTATTGTGGAGATTGAGAAGCTTTACAGCTGCTGTAGGAGAGCGGTTCCGTCTTATTCTAACGGCCGTCATGAAAATCTGTCATTTTCACCAGTACCTGACATTAAAAGGCGGCAAAAACGCTCTGTTTTTTGACAGATGTTATTGTGTGACCATCCGCCACTTTCTTAGGAAACCAAAGGTTTAGCGTCATGTGGGAAGTGTAAGATCTTACGTCTTGTAGGTCCTATATAAGGACGTCCAGTGTACCTTCTAAAGAATTTTTTAAACACTTCACATAGTCAAATCTCTCCAAAATTTAATGAGGTCGAAAGCATTATCGAAAGCTAATGCTAATAAATCTATAGCTATAGAGCTGATCGAACAGCTAGCATGGTTTTGCGTAACCTACTGTTCTAATTCCTGAGAACAATGTTCTGTTAAATGACGTCGACTGCCTTATCAAACCACATGAAATAGAGGAAACCTTGAACAGCAGTGATTGAGGTCTAATCTTCAATAGAATCACGGGGTTAAGTCGTGTCCCAATTTCGATTTACTAATATCACCGGCTACTAGCTGACCGCTACTGCACGATGTTATCTATGTAAATCTACCCGCCGATTACGGGCGCCAATTACACAGTGAAGTCACTCACCCCTATTTCAAAGTCTGACTAATAATCGATAACTTAATAGAGCAAAACACTTGTATTTTCGTATTTGTAACGCTTTCAAGAAAGACGTTCGACCTCGAGGTAAATGTCAACCGTCAAACAAATTAACTCATGATAGTGTATTGAATTTCAAGAACAAAGTGATTCTGGTAGAATTTGGGGTGTGTGTGTGGGTGTGAATAGTGTTGTCGCGTGGCAACGGCATATCATGACGCGACGCAATGATGTGGCTCATAGCTCATGGCACGCTTGAAGATGGTATAGCTTCATAAAGCTAGTAATTGAAAACTTTCGTTCACAAGTACCTATTTCTCTTGTTGCTCAATAATTTCTTACTTATTTCGCCTGCTTGCACCATAAGTGTCTAAATGCGTTAAGCGCTAAATATATTTGTCATTCTGACTGTGTCATCGTTAAACGATTGACTGAAACAGAACGACGTATTAAATGGGTTAGTCTTTACATTAACAACATAATTAACTTCAATTTGTTCGATGTCGACCCACCGTTTCTGACCAAACCCTTTCTAACCCATGTTCCAGAACAATCAATAGTTTAAGTTATCACTTTGAATGGTGCTAAATTGTAGTTCATTTTTTTTTCGGTGTGAAATCGTCAAATAACTTCTGCGCGGAGCGGGAGGGCTGTCAGACTATTACATACTATGCTATTACTGACTAAAACCCACCCGTGTTCCTTCAGTTGCCTGGGCCAGGAGCCACGGTAACTCTTTCGAACAACCCGCGACCCTGGCAGTGCTAAATTGTACTAAACGTCGTAATGGAGCACTAAATTTATCGAATCCAGCAAATTGGATACCTTCACATATCGACCCGCTTAATATTTAATTCCCAAAGGCTAGGCAAGGGCCAAGGGCACTAATTAACAGTGATGGGTTAAGTATTAACACGGTATTAACCATAGGCTGGAGATGTGCTTTACGTCGCGGTGTTGCCCTGCCCTCAGTACCCAAGAGTAATGGCTGTAATAGCGTGCCACCACTAACCTACATTTTGTAAGTTAAATTATTGGCCCACTTCCATTCAGAGCGTTTATGAACCGCTGACGAGACGACCCATTTTCCATATCGTTAGATCGTTCCACTTTCGTGTTCAGCAAACAGTACCTAACAGTCCTTTACGTCTAGGTATTAATAATTAAGAAAATTATGGAGCTGTTAAACTACGACCGCCGCCTTCATAAATCTGATAAATTATAATGAACTTTGGAAACTAAAAACACCTCTATTTTAGTTAGGTATGCGACTTTCTGAAAGAAAAATCTTGATCCCTTTGAAAAGAGAAGGTAGTGCAGGTACCCAGGTAGTTTAAAGAACTCTATTGAACCTAGTCTGACTTATTGAGTCTTACTCATGAACTATTGAACCTAGTCTGACTCATTGAGTCTTACTCATGAACTACGAGACTACGAGGCATTGACTAATGACTCTTTTACCGACCGGGCGACCGCTAGGAATTCCATGAAGGTGAGCTAATCTGCATAATATGCAGGTAGAGTGAGTTCATCAACATAGGGCCAATTGATCGCGGCCGTTGGGTGAACACGGGTGTACCTACACCTAGTCACCTACACCCCGGTGTCGGCGTCAGTCGCGGAGGCGCCGCGGAGGCACGCGCGCGCCATGTTGCGCTGCTGCTGTCCCCGCCCCGCCGTCCAGCCCGCGCCCGCCGCCCTCGCGCTAGACCTCGTCGCCGACCTGCCCCCGCACACGCGGTAATATACAACCCCCTTCCGAGGTCGCGTTGGCCCGCTTACGCTTGTGCCGCATGTAAACAAACAGTCTCCGCGACGCTATTGTATTTATTTCTGTTCACAGAGACTCGAGCGCGCTTACCAGCTATGAGGACGGGGAAAACAATAAAAAGACATCCGCATCGAAGGAAGGATCTGATGAGAGGGTGATAAGAGCTACAACCGAATTCAATACCGCTCCAGACGAGGTTCAGGATTCAGTACCGTCGCCGCCACGTTCACCCTCCATCCGCGTCGAGGACTACTCCGAGAGATCTAACCCCTCACCGATCAGTGGACGATCACAGTTACAAGTCGAGCCTCCGCTACCTCAGCCGCCAGGGAGCGCAGGGGCCTCCACTGGGCATGAGTCTCTGGAATCCCGCGCGAGTACCGTCGTCGAGGTGTCGCCGGTGCGAACGACTGCGACCGCGCGACCCTCACCTACACCACCGAAGAGCAGCGCTCCATCGCCCGTGCGGAGCGGAGTCCCCACGCCGGAGCCCGCCAGCGATGCGTACGAGGAGCGGCAGCGGCCCAGCGAGCGCGACGTGCGCACCGCCCTTGCCGAGTGTATAGTTCCCGCCCGACACGAGGACTGGGAAGTGATCGTGAGCGGACTCATGGAGACTGAGCGACTCGCGGCAGACCCGCAGGCCCGCGCGCCTGCTGTGAGCTGGCGCGCGGCCACGCGCTCGGCTGCTACGCATGTGCGCTCACTGAGGTCGCGAGTTTCACGGGCCGCGTGTTGTACGCTGGGTGCGCTCTTTGAGTATCGCGGCCGTGCGCTCGACCCTGAGGTGGAGGAGGCAATCGGTGCGCTGCTGGAGCGCTGCGCCGACGTCAACCGCTTCCTCCGTGCAGACGCCGCAAATGCGCTGGTGAAAGTGGCTTGCAGCGGTAACGAGGTGCGCGCGGTGGTGGCGCTAGCCAGGCGCGGGGCGGCGCACCGCGCGGGCCCGGTGCGTGCAGCGGCGGCGGCAGCGCTGGCGCGGCTGGTTCGGCGCGGCGGAGCGGCGCGAGCGCTGGCGCTGCCCGGCGAGGTGCGCACGTCGTTGCTGCGCGCGGCAGGCGAGCTGCTGGCGGACGCCAGCGCGGACACAAGGCAGCACGCGCGACAGTTGTGCCTCGCGCTCGGGGAGGATGTGCGCTTCAAACCGATGCTCAAGGAAGCCATGACACCTTCACGGTATCGCGCTATCGAAAAATATGTCGACAAGTTGCCTTATCGGTAGGAACCGGACAGAACCAGAGCTTCTGTCTCCTAAAACTATGAGTTCCTCTTAAAAGTCGTGCCCCGATGGAAGATGGGTAAACAAGTACTTAAGTGAAATTGTGAAACTATGACTGAAATATGCGAAAGGTATTTTTGTAGTAAAATAAATTAAATATACTGTACGACTATTATTATAGATATGTGTTAAATGATGTTATCCTCCAATGGAGCGAACTTTATTATAATGACAATTAATTTATAAACTTTTATTAGGAAATAAATATTCTGGTCTAATTGGTGTTTTATTTGTACTATTAGGTAAATTTGTGTATTGTTTTCTATCTATACCTATACTTATAATAAGAATGTAAAAAAGGTGTGTCTGTACATTGAATATATTTAAAAAAGAATAATTGAGGGGGGTTAAGAAATAGTAATAGAACACGAATCTAATAAAAAAAGTCTGTCTGTTTGTCTGTTTGTACACGCTAATCTCCGGAACTACTGAACGGATTTGAATGAAACTTTTTTGTTATCTTGCCACTAAACCTGGGCAACATTAAGCTATAATTGATTTTGGAAACTGGAACACCTGATGCAGAACCGCAACAGACCAGCTAAACTATAAGAGTTACAAAAATGGCGCCTTAGAAAAAAATGTTGTGTCTGATGAGCATTTTCTGCTGAGAGAATAAAATTGAAGATCCGGAGCACCTGATGTGGAACTCTTACTGTTAAACTATAATATATATAATAGTTTACATCACATATATAGGTTTGACATCTTAGCAAAAGTTATTCAGTCTGATAAGCATTTTCTGCTGCGAGAATAAAACTCGAAGATTGGAACATCTGATGTGGAACTCTAAGTGCACAGCTAAACCATAACATATATGTTTAAAATCCCAATCGATTTAGATAAAACTGAAACACCATCATGTTTAGTTCCACGAAACGTGACAAAGCGAAAGTGTTTCAGGATTGTTGTCTAATCGTATGGGATGAGTGTACCATGTCTAACAAAAAGGCAGTCGAGGCAGTGGATCGAACATTACGAGACATTCGTCGAGATGAAAGGGTAATGGGTAGATAATATAACACTTTTGTTTTCGGGCGATTTTCGCCAAACCCTTCCAGTGATAAGTCGGGGAACTAGGGCAGATGAGATTAACGCCTCATTAAAACATTCGCATCTATGGCCTCACATACAAAAACTAAGATTAACAATAAATATGAGAGCCCAGCTTGGTGGTGATTCACATGCCCAAGAGTTTTCAGAAACATTATTAAAAGTTGGAGAAGGTCTCCTTCCTGCACATAATGGTCTGGTGACTCTTCCTGATATACTTGGAAGAGGAACTTATATAATCAGTATTTGGGGACTTTCAGAGCATAAGAAACCAGGAAAATTCGTGGTTATGTGAACGCGCCATATTGACCCCAAAAAACGAACAAGCTGCATCAATAAATTAAAAAAATTTGGAGGAAATTATGGGAGATGAAGTCGTTTTTACACTTCTTTTGATAACGTAGGTGATCAGGACGACGCCACCGATTACCCAATTGAGTTCCTCAATTCACTCACAGCGAGTGGTCTCCCTGCTCATAAAATAAGACTCAAAGTTGGTGTTCCGATAATGCTGATGCGAAATTTGAGACCGCCGAAACTGTGTAAAAAAAACCCAACTTATAGTCGAGGCTTTACAACCCAATATTATTGTAGCTGTAATCCTCACTGGGAGTGGGGCCGGTGAGACTGTGTTCTTACCGCGCATACCACTCATCCCCAACAATTTCCCCTTTCAATTTAAACGCACACAGTTTCCTGTGACTACATGCTTTGCCATGACAATAAACAAGTCACAGGGACAGACACTGAAAGCTGCTGGTGTTGATTTGAGAACCGGCTGTTTTTCTCATGGCCTACTTTATGTTGCTTTCTCAAGGGTTAGCAACGCTTCCGGGCTTTATATTCTGGCACCCGACGAAAAAACCAACAATGTAGTTTATAAAGAATTTTTTTTAGAATAGTAATGTTAACTAATTGATATTAATTTCGCTTCATAATTTCGGAATGAAAATAATTCTACCTTTATATTTTAATGAAGTTATAACCTACCCAGTCTACAACACTGAATCTAAGTTATACCAAACTTAATCGAAATCCTTCATCCGTTTTGACTGATTTATTGGCTGACATGTCAACGCACAGTTCGCTCTTGCCGAAATTCCTATCGGAACGAGAAAGGGACTGGATCCGCGTACGAAGTCGCGGGCAGAAGCTAGTCTTGAATATAACTATACTTTCCTCGTCCACTTTGAGCCTGCTGGAAGGTCATCATAGACCAGTTTTTGAGAGACAAACGATTAGGTTTTCCAGGACATGGAAAGAGTCGGAATTAAAATAGGTTCCTACCTATTTTAATTCCGACTCTTTGAATTACATATCATAGCTAATCAATAACTTTTCATAATAAACACTTCTCAATGTACCTCTGTGGTCGCAGTCTGTACTCCCTTTTGACACACTAGTTCAAAAATCCTCAGACCCTTTACTTTACACAAATATAACAAAAAAAAGCCTCTACAACATGGTCTGCAAAAATGCTGAACAACCTACAACCATGATTCCTCTCGGAGAGTAGGATCCCCTCATACATCAAATCAGTATGCCCAATAACTTTGGTTAAATCATAAAAATGGCTATGAATCTAATGAGACATTCTTATCTATCAAACTCATCCCTGGCCAAACTCGTGTCCTTCTTGCTGTGGACCCTTTTGTATTGCGTGACGGTTGAACACTTGCCAGAGAAGAGTCCCGAGTGGCGGTCCAGGCTGCTGACGCTATTGCACGGTACTGTAGCCATTGCCGTTGGCTTCACGCAATGTAAATGGCGAACTTTGACGCCATATTATTTATCCAGTTAGTACCATATATAAGTAGTAGTAGTAGTAAGCATATTAAATGCTTTCCAATTCAGTAGATTTACTCGTAAAAACCATTGACATGCAATTTAAACAACGATGAATCACACAAGTGTTCGTGTACCTACCTACATGAATCACACAGCTCTAGATCAAATTAGGTCTTGACGTCGGCATCATTCGGTACCCAAAATTAAGATTGGGCTAGACTAGTAGCCAATTTTTGGACTGGTAATGCAGAAAGAAACCCCCAGTTATCTATAGATGCATATATACATACAATACATCGAAGGCTAAATAACAGCTTTTTACTAAATGCATATGAAAGTATATACGGTACATATAACAAAAAACAGTTTTTTTTTTATTTTGGACTGTCTGTCTGTTTGTTCCGGATAATCTCCGATACGGCAGGAGTGCTGGACTATGTTTGACGGGAATTTCACTAGGTAGCAGATTACTGATGTTATAAGGAGTAATATAGGCTACTTTTATTTTAGAAAAATAATTAGTAGAGACAAATTATTGTTTCCCGGTATCCACGCGAAAGAAGTTGCGGGCACAGGTAGTTTTAAACTAAACTAAGAGAGAAGTATTTAGAACTTAATGATTTCCCGAAACTTCTTTATAGGGAGGATTTTACCGTGCCAGTACTTACTAATGATTTGGTCGTGGGGCTACTTCGCCTTCGACCTGCTGTGGTGCTTGCTGTACTGGACGGACAGCGTCGTGATGCTGTGTCACCATGCGAGCGCCCTCTTTGCCATAACTAGATACATGCAGAAAGAGCACACAGGGTGTACGTTTTCATGTTCGCTGCTCCTCTTGGAGCTGACCAATCCTCTACTGCAAGCAAGATGGTTAGTATTTATATCGAGCTTGGGGTCCAGGTTCAATCCCTAGGTCGGGTGGTGTATTAAGTTTTTTCATAACCAAATTCTATACATATAGCAGTAAGGGTTACAAAGTTGGCAAGGACTAACCTTGCCGATGTTGTAACCATTAGAACGAATCCTAATAATCAAGTAGGATACACACACAGTACACGGTACACACACAGTACAGACGTACAGTTCCCGTTCTGCCTACCCAGCCATGGGCTAAGGTGCCCACAAGGCGTGTGTAATTGTGTAACCCGCACTCTAATTGCACACGATCAATCGGAATCTGAATCATTTCGAAAAAAAAAGCTAATCCATTCTGAGATCCATTGCTTCATAAGTTCGAAACATTTGTCTGCTCAACACGTAAATAACGCAATGAATTTTGTTGAACTGTCAAAATGAAACCGATTCCGATTGATCGTGTGTTACGCAATTAGGGTGCCGTTTTAATATTCCACTGTCCTTCGAATTTTAAATGTCATAAACTTGCTAGGGCTGTAATAATAGGGTCAACGGAAACGCCATTTGTTAATTACCATAGTTAGTCCTTGAACTTCTTTACCTATCCTGCTATCGCTCGCGTTCTAGGTAAATAAAAATGCCTTTTGCTTTCATGTATACCTAATATTAACCTTGTCAAATAAGGCGCGAATAAAACAAATATTGTGAAAAAATAAAATAAATAATAATGTTTATAGCTTTTACAAATAGCGCAGGTAGGTAGGTAGGCACCTACTAGGTATTTTCTTTAGTTGCATGTCCATAGAAAAGTACCTACGTAATTTGTAATCGCCTGTTTACATTATACGCAAAGGAAGGAAAGTAGGTATCTACCTTCTCTAATAATTTAAATAATTACTGTAGATATACAAAATATTGTACAACATTTTAAAAGACTCGTTTTTATATATCAATGGACTAACTGGAATAAGATTAGACACTTAAACAAACCTTTTTTACAGTCCGTCCAACCTATTTTAACTTCTATTCCGTAGGCATAAGGATGGCATTAAAAGCTAAAAAGTGGTTACAATACTAAGTATTTACTGCAGCTGTCATTTCTCATGCCACCAACGCAATAGAAGTCAAAATTGGTTGAACGGACTGTAAAAAGGTTTATTTAATTGTCTTATCTTATTCCGAATGGAGATACGAGTTTCTTGCCCATGATTCTCCTTACGAAACTAAATTTTTGAAGAGACAACTAGAACCGATTCTATTTTCTTTTCTCTTTTCTGTAATCGAACCGACTCGGTCGATAGTATGTATTGATCATAGAAATGTAAAACTTATACCTATCTATGGTCAACGAACAACGAACTTAAGATCAACGAACATTATGGACCATCGGAGTCCGACGTCGATCGTTGTGGTTCACGTTTGATTGTTATGGCTAGCATAGTCCACCTTTGTACCTTTTTGTGCGAAAAGTTTAAATAAATAAATCAGCATATAATATTCCCACTGCTGGGACAACGGCCAGAGGGTGGGCTGTAATCCACCACGCCGCCCGGCCCAGTGCGGCTTGGTAGATGTCACAAGTCTTCGTATTTTTGGTTCTAGGACATTTTCGTTTCTTCACGATGTTTTACTTCACCGTTTTGAGAGCAGTGGTGATGAAATTATTTACACAAAGTAAGGCGCCTTCCTGGGTCCGAAGGTCGAACCCAGGAACTCGTGTGTCGGGGCTGTGACCACTGGGCCACCACTTCTAGCCACATTGAGTTCTACAGACGCCAGCACATCAAGCTACTACAATCTGTCAATTTCTTTAATAGGTTTTTCAACTTTATCGCTACATTAAGGTTCAAGGTTGATTGGGAAAATTTGACAGTTTCGGGTAGCTTGACCTGCTGGCGTCTGTACATAGTTATGTAGTATCTATTCACCGAAGGCCGAACAGGTTTTACAAGCCACTATCATCGGTTACCCTTTTTTTTTTTTGAGGATGGGATATCATTAATTGACCCCTCCCGCTCTGGGTGGAGCGGAAGGGAGTGACAGACTCTTACTGACTAAAACCCACCCGTGTTCCCTCCTTAGCCCTTTATGTTCCAGGACAGCGGTAACCCTTTCGGACGATCCCGCTACCCCGGCAGGCTTCGGCCCTGTCGGGCCCCGTCAATCATGCTGACATCTCTTTGAGGCGCGCGTGGAACACATACGCGCCGTCCGGCACGGGCCTGGTCCTGATCGGACGGAGAGCTACCCATTGCTCTGCGATGTCAATCGACAATCGAGTCGGTGTATCAACTACCGCTTCTGCAAAAAGGCCTATTCATATATAAACGATATCGATATCGCGCTCGGTAGCGATACTGGTGCAAAGTGACCAAGGCAGACAAGGGGCTGCAGTCTCGACGTTCATTGCGAGCGCTTTACGACCGAATTCGGTCGCATAGTCCCAGATTGACAGGTGTAATGTATGGAGTGACAGGACTTTGCGACCGAATTCGGTCGTAAAGCGATCGCTATGAATGTCGAGACTGCAGCCCCAGTGTAGCGATACTGGCCCGCCTTCTGGTTAGTCACCCACGTCGCGTCACCGAATCGGTATCGCTACCGAGCGCGACAGCACTATCACTTATACATATCTGGAATAGAAGTCCTCCAGACCGTATTTCGGCCACGGCGGCCAATTTCAACGGAGACTAGCCTTCGGCGCGGGAGATATTATAGTGCACAAGTGTGTGCGCAAACACGGGTGCACTCCCTCTTCCCTCACGCTCATAGCCCGATGGGACGGCAATCCGACACGACCAGAGAGAAATCAGGCGCAGGACCAACGGCATAACGTGCTTTCCGAGTCACGGGGGTATCACACCGCCAACTTCCAAACTCCGGGCTGTTTCTAAGAAATTCCCATTGGAAAAACTCAATAACACTGCCCGACCCGGGAATCGAACCCAGGACCCCGCGGTTAGCAGTCGCGCTTGCGACCACGAGACAAACGGGGCAGTAGGCCTTTACTCAGTAGTTAAAATGCTTATAGTTATGTTGTCTGCAGGTTTCTCAAAAGATCAGGATACGGGAAAACAAAGCTATACTACGTAGTAGAGGTCTCATACCTTTTGATGTTTCTCGGTTTACGCGGAGTATTGGGAACTTATTTGATGTACTGGATCATCGCGACTGATTTCTTTGATTGGGAAGAGAAAATTATATCAGTCTTATTCTATCTTGTGTCACTGGCTTTCGTTCTCGATATAACTAGCTATATACGCTACAAATACAAGAGTGAAATCGTGAGTTGGTTTTATGTTTTAATGTTACGTTTGGTTCTCCGTTGTAATTGTGTAACAAAGTAATAGTAGCAACGGTTTTCATTTTGACAGTTCGACAACAATCATTGCGTTATTTACGTTGTTGAGCAAACAAAGTTTTCGAACATAAGAAGCAATGGATTAGCAATATCCTGCAAAATGATTCAGATTGTAATTGATAGTGGCGCCGATTCCCTTGTTTACAAACTAAACTATATTTAAGTTCAGTGCATCTTTTCCTTTCTATTTCACTAAGCAAAGGACAGAAGATAAATATTAGTTTATTACTGTCAAATTATGATACTCCATAGACAAATTAGACGTGATTAAAAACAAACATGGCTACTAAAAATACGTCAATTTACGTCAGGCGCCGACTAATTTGACAGGACTAAATTAATATTTATCTTCTGTCCTTTTCTTAAAGAAATAAAAAGAAAAAGGTGCACTGAACTTAAATTTAGTTTGGTTTGTGAACAAGGGTATCGGCGCCAGTATGTTACACAATTATGGTGCTGTTCTGTCATCAAATGAAGTAGTGCAATACCTACTATGATACAATTCATACACCAGGATCTTTTTTGGCTGCCTTAGCCTTTCTCTTTGTCATATTTTTTAAAATTAAGTGTTTGTTTTCTATTTACAGAGTGAATTACGGAAGGACTTCTTCTATGCAACCACAATTCCAAATGATACTGATGGAACAAGTACACAGACAGAGATTATAATCAAAGACAAACAACAATCTGGCCGTTATTGCAATATACTTTAATTGACAAATAACTTTAACAACGTTGATACTGTGTTGCCAACTAAATTTTTTAAAGAGAGCTAGATCACCTTCGAAAAAGAGCTAAAATAGAGCTAAATTTTTAGAAAAAAAAAGAGCTAAAATAAAAGAAAGTTTAAAAATCAAAATTTTCATAATATTATATCTTGTTACATTAATAAGAAAGATTTAAAAAATTCGATTAGGAAAGATATAAAAAATTCGATTATTCGTTGTCAGAACTATCAAAATTGTGTGTCAAATTCACTAATTCTAATCCACTTGTGCTTGGTCCTGAGTTTTCCACATCATAAGTTGCCATGGTACCAATGTTTTTAGGACTGCTTTTGGCACTTCATAGTTGTGGCAGCATTTTTTTGTCCGTCGTAATCCAGATCTGACAGTTAAAATCGCATTGGTGGTGTTATTTTTAAGTCGATTTCTAAATTTATTTTTGACAATATTTAGATAGCTAAATACTCTTTCTACTTCTCCGTTTGACCATGGCAATGAAATCATACCTTAATCCTTTAAAAGAACTTTGTTCTTTTGCTCTTGCAAAAGAGCCAAAGAACAAAGTTCTTTGAAAGGATTTATGTCATCCGCATTTTTGTACTGCAAAACTTCAGACCAAAATGCAATTGTGTTCGCCTTCTTTTGCCATGGCACGAGGGTTATGCTGTTCCATTACATTTCTACTTTACTGATAAATTTTTCATCGTGGCCCATTTCCTGCACCAGTGGTGCAATATTCTCTTTGACTTGTTTTAAAGTATTTGAAACTGATAATTGGTTCACTTTTTTTAAAATACGGTAGTGTTCTGGCAACCTTTGCCTGAGCTGTTTAATTAACGCTATCGTAAATTTTACGCACTTCTCTCGGAATTGTTTTTCATCTTCTGCCGAAAATCGATTAGTGTTTGTGATCTCTTGGAGTTTGTTCTCTATTCTTTAACCTATACGGACGTGGAATCAAAAAATCTTCTATATTTTGTACTTCGAATACATCAATTTGTCTGTTGGGGTTAAGGACCTTTCTACCAAGAGATTCTATGGCAATTATTAAATCATTCAACAATTTACTTGGGTCAATATTGTTCGATTGGAATATTTTCACGAGATTGCAAATGTTCCAAAACAGAATGAATATATAGCAATTATACGCTTCATTTGTAGGATTTTGGTATAGGTTGTAAAGAGTTTCTACGGCGTAACATTTTCAGTATGTCTCGTGAGGTTAAAATGTATTTTTTAATCTGTCCACTGATCCAATTTTTTTTTCCTGTTGGTTTAATTAAAAGCTCGTGGCACAGGCACAGGCTTGAGTTATTTTTAAAGGTTCTTCGTCATTTATTGTCAAATATAGATTTTTGTACTCGTTTTGTCTGTTTGAGGACTTTGAGAACCAATTATAAGTCTCCTGAACGAGGTATTCTAAATGTCTGGGTAAGTGTTCGGCAGAAGCATGAGAAACGGCGAGTTGAATAGAATGACAAGAGCACTTGATCATAATAAGATGAGGTACATCCAGTTTCAGTCTCTGGCATACCTGGTTGTGAATTCCTGTCATAACATTTGCATTGTCATCTCCAATAAGTACCACAAAGTTTTTTGATATCAAGTCCATATGACAGCAAAGTTTTTTTTACAGCTTCTGTACCTAATAGATTCAGAGTCCCCTTTGTTTAACTCTGCTAACGTAAGAAAGGAAGTGATAATTTCGAATGTTTTGCTAAAATATTGCACTACTATTCCTAGTAACTTGGTTACATTTATATCGGTGCTCTCGTCAAGCAATAAGCTACATGGTCATCTCCAATATAATTTCTTAAGACAATTATAATGTGGCGCAAATACAGACGCCAGCAGGTCAGTTTTCCCAATCAACCTTGAACCTTAATGCTTCAGTGATTAAGTTGAAAATCTAATAAAGAAGTTAGACAGATTGTAGTAGCATGATGTGAGCTGCGTCTGTACATTCTTTATTACTGCGGTGCACTTAGTTCGGTGGAGTTTAATTTCGCTTTTGAATTCTTTTTTTGCAAAGAACTCCAAGATGATCTACCGGCAATATAGAAGTATAAGCAGCTATGAATAATGCTATGAATAATGATAAACAAGCCTCAGCTGAACTTTTTGCATCGTCAAATTTAGGTTTGGGTTGGAAGACCAATTTCTGTTGTCGTGATGTAAATGGCTCTGCAGCTTTGATATGTTTTTTGCGCGTAATGTGGTTCAATAAATCATTTTTTTTTCCTATTTAATTCACATCGACAATAGCAGCAATACGCTTTGGTTTTGTCATTACTAACTTCTTTCAACCAACTTTGAAAAGCAGTCTCGGAGAGCCATTCTTCTCGGAACTTTTGTGTGTATGGCCTACTCGGTGACATTTTGCATGTTGCACTTTGCTATAATTTATTGTAATTCGTACTACAACTATACAAACAATTAACACCAATTACCAAAATCAAGGAATGAATGTTCGAAACTAAGTACCTACTTAAGGTGGATGCTCCAAGGAAGCCCGCGAAATTCAAATTTTCTTACGTGGTTTGCAATTTGCTAGTCAGTACTAAGTCGTACGTTGATTAAAATATGATTCGCGGCCGTAACAAATATGTTTTAACAGAATTATAATTATTAAAGTCATCAACAAACTCTCTAAGATCAATTAGTAATCCTACTGAATGACTACTTCATGAAATCTTGACATTTAGGATTATGCTAATTTAAAAAGTTGTATTACTGATTCTAATGATTATAATTCTGTAAATATTTGTTACGGCCGCGAATCATATTTTAGTCAACGTACAACTTAGTACTGACCAGCAAATTGCAAAAAACGTAAGAAAATTTGAATTTCGCGGGCTACCTTGGAGCATCCACCTTAAATGAAACGAACGAAATAAAACAATACGGGGATTCCCCGTATTTCAAGTCATAGACTAAATATGGCTCTATGTACTCGTTGGTCTGCATGAAATTCGGAAACACCTAAAATTTTGAAAGAAAAATAAACCAAAAGTTTTTTTTCATGTATTGGAATGGAGCTAAAATTAAAAAATTAAAGAACTAGAGAGCTAAAATTGTTTTTTTGGAGCTGATTAATTGAAAATAGAGCTGAATTTGCTCTAATAGAACTAATTTGGCAACTAATGATAATACTGTTCAAATGTTGTTTGTCAATTAACATCTA